>CM060929.1:712232522-714966689 GCA_030765085.1 Allium cepa
AGATTATAGGGAGCTCAATAAGGTCACAATAAATAAAAAAATACACACTACGTAGAATTGATGACCTATTTGATCAATTAAATGGAGCTAAAGTGTTTTCCAGACTGGATCTTGCCTCTAGATTTCATCAAATGGAGGTTAAGGAAGAAAGTGTGAAATATACAGCCTTTGATACAATATATGGATTGTATAAATTTCTTGTTATGCCCTTTAGGTTAACAAATGCACCATCCTATTTTGTATACCTAATGAATAGGATATTTCGAGATTATTTGGATAAATTTGTCCTGATTTTTATTGATGATATTTTGACTTATTCGAGGACCAAGAAAGATCATGAGAAGCATTTGCATTTAGTGTTAAGTAGACTGAGAAAATATACTCTAAAGGAAAATTTTCCTCAATGCACTTTTTGGAAGTATGTAACAAAAATTTTAGGCCATATAATCTCAAAAAATGGAAGTGGACCCTAATAAAGTGATAGCAGTGCAAGCATGGAAAAGGTCTAAAACTGTGGCTGAAGTTGGATCATTTTTGGGGATGGCTGGCTATTATAGAAGATTTATAAAGGATTTTGCAAGGATTGCAATCCCATTGACTACGTCGACAAGAAAAGAACAACCATTTATATGAACTGTGAAATGTGAGAATGCTTTTGAGCAATTGAAGAAGACTCTTGTAGAAGCTCCTATATTTAAAGAGCCTGAAGGGGGTGAGGGGCTTATTGTGTATACTGATGCAAGTGGATCAGGTCTTGGAGTAGTGATAATGCAACACGATATGGTAATAGCTTATGCCTCAAGATAGCTTAAGCCAAGTGAAACAAAATATGCAACACATAATCTAGAACTTGCCGCTGTAGTGCATGCACTCAAATTATAGAGACATTATTTACTTGGGGCAAAATTTGAATTATACACTGATCATAAATCTTTGAAATACTTGTTTTCAAAAAAAGATTTAAATATGAGGCAGCATAGGTGGGTAGAATTCCTAGCGGCCTATGATTTAGACATTTTATATACACTAGGTAAAGCAAATAAGGTAGCTGATGCTTTGAGTAGGCAACATGCTAAGTTTGCAATGTTAATGATGGAAGAATTTAAAGCCCTATCATTTCCTGCAGAGGTGGAAATCGCTAACCTAGTTGGGGGACCAATAGAAACAAACAATGACATGATAGAATATGGTAAACTCAGTCTTGTCACTATCAGGTCAGTTATAGAAGATAAGGTAGGAGCCTCACAAGACCAAGATTATTTTTTGAAAGAGAAAAGAACACTTTTGTTAAGAGGAAAAAAAATTGAAAAATTCAAAACTGATGAAAATGGTTATTTAAGGAATAAGGGAAGGCTCTGCGTACCTGATGATAGTGAGCTTAAAAAGGAAATTGTGGATGTTTATCATAGAACTAAACACACAATACATCCTGGTGGGACAAAAATATATCATGACTTAAAGAGGAATTTTTGGTGGAAATGTATGAAAGGGGCAGTAAGCAAATATGTAGCTCAATGTTCAACATGCCAACAGGAAAAAGCTGATTATCAACGACCCTCTGGAATGTTGCAACCCTTCGAAGTGACAAAGTGGAAATAGGAAAGTATATTAATGGATTTCATTGATGGTTTGCCAAGAACTAAAAAGGGGAATAACAGTATTTGGGCAGTGGTGGATAGATTGACAAAAGTAGCACATTTTATACCTATAAGATCTAAAAGGAATGCAAGTAAATTGGCTCAAATGTTTGTAAAAGTAGTTAGATTGCATGGAGTACCAAAGACTATTATAAGTGATAGGGATACTTTGTTTACATTAAAGTTTTGGAGCAGTTTTCAAGAAGCAATGGGGACTGAATTATGCTTAAGCACAGCCTACCATCCACAAACTAATGGACAAACTGAGATTGTAAACAAAATTTTAGAGGATTTATTAAGAGCATGTGTGTTAGATTTTGTGGGAAGTTGGGAAGACCACATTTACTTAGCTGAATTTTCCTACAATAATAGCTATCAATCAAGTATAGGCATGGCACCCTTTCAAGCCTTATATGGTAGGCCTTATTTGTCACTTGCATGCTAGATGGAAGCTGGGGATAGAATATTACTTGGACCTGAACAAGTAAAAGAGTCCACAGAAAGAATAGTATAGGTAAGAAAAAGAATGAGTGCACCTCAAGATAGGCAAAAATCATATGCAAATAAAGGAAGAAAACCAGTTGAATATAAGGTGAGGGACTTTGTATTTATAAAAGTTTCTCCAATGAGGAAGATTTTGAGGTTTGGTAAGGAAGGTAAGTTTTCTCCTAGGCATGTTGGACCATATGAATTTTAGTGGATAAGGTGGGACCCTCACAAGACCAAGATCAGTTTTTGAAAGAGAAAAGAACACTTTTGTTAAGAGGAACAAAAATTGAAAATTTCGAAATTGATGAAAATGGTTATTTAAGGAATAAAGGAAGGCTCTGTGTACCTGATGATAGAGAGCTTTAAAAGGAAATTACGGATGTTTATCATAGAACTAAATATACAATACATCCTGGTGGGATAAAAATGTATCATGACTTAAAGACGAATTTTTGGTGGAAAGGTATGAAAGGGGCAGTAAGAAAATATGTAGCTAAATGTTCAACATGCTAACAGGTAAAAGTTGATTATCAATGGCCCTCTGGAATGTTGCAACCCTTAGAAGTGCCAAAATGGAAATAGGAAAGTATATCAATGGATTTCATTGATGGTTTTCCAAGAATTAAAAAGGGGAATGATAGTATTTGGGTAGTGGTGGATAGATTGACAAAAGTAGCACATTTTATACTTATAAGATCTAATAGGAATGGAAGTAAATTGGCTTAAATGTTTGTAAAAGAATTAGTTAGATTGCATGGAGTACCAAAGACTATTATAAGTGATATCGATACTTTGTTTACATCAAAGTTTTGGAGCAGTTTTCAAGAAGCAATAGGGACTGAATTGTGTTTAAGCACAGCCTACCATCCACAAACTGATGGACAAACTTAGACTGTAAACAAAATTTTAGAGGATTTATTGAGAGCATGTGTTTTAGACTTTGGGGGAAGTTGGGAAGACCACATTTACTTAGCTAATTTTTCCTACAATAATAGCTATCAATCAAGTATAGGCATGGCACCCTTTGAAGCCTTACATGGTAGGCCTCATTTATCACCTGCATGCTGGATGGAAGTTGGAGATAGAATATTGGTTGGACCTGAACAAGTAAAAGAGACCACAGAAAGAATATCATTGGTAAGAAAAAGAATGAGTGTGGCTCAAGATAGGCAAAAAAGCATATGCAGATAAAGGAAGAAAACCAGTGGAATATAAGGTGGAGGACTTTGTATATATAAAAGTTTCTCCAATGGAAGATTTTAAGGTTTGGTAAGGAAGGTAAATTATCTCCTAGGCATGTTGGACCATATGGAGTTATTGAAAGAATAGGGAGATTGGCATATAGATTGAAGTTGCCTGATGAATTAAGTGGAAGACATGATGTATTTCATGTTTCACAATTGAGAAGATGGGTGCATGATAAAGAAACTATACTGGAATCTCCAATACAAGTGAAAATCAGATCTGATTTTGTTTATGTGAAGGAGCCTATTGGGATAGTCTTTAGAGAGGAAAAGAAATTGAGAAATAAAAATATAAAATTAGTAAAAGCGCAATGGAGTCTTGATCCAAATGATTGCACATGGGAAGTGGAAGACAAAGTTAAATCTAAATATCCAAAATTGTTTTATGTTTAGTTTTGTTTGTGTAAGGACCTAATATATGAGGCTTCCTAATATGGTGATGATTGAATGCATAGCATGAACTTGGTTTGATAGAAATATATCATATGACCAGTTTTGATAAAATATGGTGTGATATTGATTGATATTTGAATGGACCTAATACATTGTGATATGTACGAGTGAGATAATTGTAGGACACAATTCCTTAAAGGAGGGATGTATGTGATAACCCAAATTATTGTGATGAGTTTTTGATTAATATATGTTATATTTAAATAAGTATTTGGAAAAAAAATAAGGAAACTGGAATAAGTGTCTAAGATAAAAATAATATAATATATGCTTGCAGGAAATGAATAGTACATAGTGCTTAAAAAAATGTACAATAGGTATTAGATGTACAAGTAGACTATACATGATATTTGCATGGCACGTGAAAAGTGAGAAGAAAATGAAAATTGCATGAGTAGCCTAAATATAAAAAATAACAGCTCTTTCTCTAAAAAATAAAAAAAAAAAGGCTTGACCATAGACGTAAAAAAATAAAACCCAAAAAAATAAATAGGAAGGAGGACCACCAAAAAATAGAAGGGTGAAGGAATGGGTTAAACAGAAGGTATAGGTGAGTGTAGGCAGGGTAGAATTGACATTTCTTACCTCAGAATCCCTAATATGCACCTATATAAATCATTGAAGTTATGTCCTCGGCGGGCTATTTCAATGTATATTATAAACTAAAAATATATAGAGGCTGCATATTGGAGTAACCGGCGGTTTTAAGGAAAGTAAGAGGTCAGGATGGAGGAACAAAGAAGAATAGGATCAAGTGAGGGAAGAATATTGGTGAGTATCATCTCACTTAATATATGGCATTAAGACCTAGTGAAGGCAGCCTTTTATATTTGATGAATGAGTAGATTCTATATTTTTAGATAATTAGTATGCATGTTTGATGTTGTATGGTTCTGTGTTGAATGCTTTGATATGCAAGTTTTATAGTTTAAATGTATGATTATAAATCATATGCTATTCTTTTTAGATACAGGTCAAAACGGTTGTGCGATTAAAACCCTTATCATGTTAACAAACTGAAGTATATTGAACCTTTAACCTGTTAGATAGGACACTAAAGTAATTATTATTATAGATCATATAATGATGTTCATTAAAAATCTGGTTATTGAATATTACTATAAAGTATGGTCTAAAATTTAAGGAAAAAATTGAAGGCGGCAGAAATGAGAAGGTTCTTCTTATGTATTAGCTCTAAATAATTTGCAAGTGGTGCAATGATTTGATCATTGCTGAGCTATTTTGCATGGTAAATTCCCTAAATTGATGCTATGACACAATTGGTCTAAAAAAAATTGGATCTACATGAAGAGATTAGTAAAAGGAATTGGGGTTTAGGATGTACCTCATAAACATTCATGGCTATATGTTTGTAGTAATTGAATTATAAAAAATAAAAATAAAGATCTGATCAATAATAAGAATCAGGTGACATGAACACCTGAAAATCCAGATATACACACACACACACGTATATGTTTGTTGTTAGTTTATGATTAAGGGATGTTTTTCTGTTATGAATGGATTCTTTTATAAATAATATTCGATTAAAATATTTATGAAAATTAGAAGAATGAATATTTGGCTATATTGTGATGTATGTATTGATTAGTTTATCAGCAGGAGATGACATATAGGACTTTAACCTATTGAAAAAAAATGGTGCACAGGAAAGTATGTGTAATTAAGTTTGGAAATCTTAGTAATAAACTAAGGACCTGGGTCACCTTGTCATCAAGCAAGATGATTAAGGCCATTGGGATGCTGCATTGATCAACTTAGAATCAGGAAGGATGTGAGTTTGTACAAGGCATGTTTATGTCCAAAGATCTTAGTGTGTTGGGTTAACAAAGGTGAAGTCCAGGCAACATGCACATAGAGTTCAAGTGGTAGGGCATTGACCTAATAATTTTGAAACTCAGGGTTGTAGTGCTTTTGGTAGGCCAGAGAGAGGAGTTTGTGTCATGGGTGAGGTGTTTTGACTGGTTTGTATGATATATATGAGATGATAGTTTGGTTGTTATGATATATTTATGTTTGCATTTTTAGTAAAAAATGGTTCTGCATTTTGTATAGTTGAATGAAAAAAGCTAACTTTTGTAGATTAGTATGCAGAAGTTCATGCAAGTTAAATATGATTTAACACTAGGAATTGTTTTTAAGTATGACTGTAAATCTAAAGCATAAATGCAATTGCAATGTTGAATGCACCAACTAGTCAAGAAATCACCGCATGTATTTGAAAATGGATTTTTAATAGGCTGCTACATCCATTCTTTATGTCAAGTATTAAGTAAATACTCATACCGGACCCTTAAGTCTGACCTATTTGATTGCTTGCATCATTTAGGTGCCTCATGTATGTGGGGCGGCTCAAGGATTGCCTACAGGAAAATGAAGGAACTAAATGGAAACATGCAGTGGAGAAAATGCTGAAGGAGGAGCACTCAAATATAGTTAGTTATAACATGAATCAAAGCTATTAAATTTGAGCCACCATCTATTTATGCCTAAATGTAATTGTTGGGTGCGTTTTCCACCACCGAACCAAAGAAGGAAAGCATCATAAAACCAAAAGGGGGAAGGCCGTACCGAACCAATCCACTAACTACCGAATCAACTCACCACCGGATTCACCTCCACCGGACCAAGACACGCCCCCATCACCGAACCAAACACTCCCTAAGCACTGCCGAACTAAGCACATATCCTCACCATTGCCGAACCAACCCACCCCTAGCCGAACCAACCCACTTCCCATGATTAGCCGAACCAACTCCACCCATTGCCGGACCAAAGCACCACCGAACCAACTCACACTCACCCCTCTCCACCGAACCAAGGCCTCACCGATCCAACATTGCCAGGCCAGATTGCTTCAGCCCAGGCCCATCAGCAGCTATATACATCCAGGACCCCTGCTCCCAGCCTCACTCTATAAATAGAGGGGCAGGGGTACAACAATGGGGGACAAGTTTGAGAGCTCAAGCACGAATAGAACTTTCAAACAACTTTCAGATACTTGTAATCAAAGCTTTGTACTTGTAATCTGAACAGAAAAGGAGAATAACATATAAAATGGACGTAGGCACATTCTGGCCGAACCACTATAAATCTGTGTGTCTTTTACAGTTTAGTCCATCTTTTATATATTTGCATAAATCACCCAAATCACTAAGAACAACATATAATCAACTAAATCATACGACTTGGAGGTGTTTGCCCATTTTTTGTGCAAACATTTTTGGTGCTTTCACTGAGAGATCGAGCTAGAAGCTTCAGCTTCTCCCACTCAACCTTCTTCCTGACAGCATCGCTCATTGCTTGGAAAACATGCCTCCAAGGCAAAGGAAAGATGTTAGCAAAGGAAAGAACATCGCAACTAGCAGTATCCCAAATCCAGTGATCACAGATCAAGAGAATCGTCCTGCTCCAACAGCAAATGGAAATCAGGATAATCCGACAGCCCCTGCAGCGGAACAACCAATTACTAGGGCAAATCTGGACAGGGTTATGGCTGAAGTAACTAGCCGCTTCACATCCCAACAAGAAGCCTTGGTGGACCAACTCAAGTCACACTTAAGGGATGCTGAAGAATCCAACCGCAACACCGAATCATGGGGTGAGTCCCAGTCTGGAGGATCTGGGAGGCGACAAAGATCTTTCTTCTTCGAAGAGGATAACAACAGAAACAACAATGGTAGGAGCCGAGCCCGGACTCAGCCCGAATTCCGACCCGAGGAAACACTTGGAACCGAACCCAACGGGGGAGGTACCAGGCAGAGGTTGGATATGGCTGATCCTGTCATGCTACCTAACCATGGGAACACCAATGGACGGGGTCGAGCTGGAGTCCAGCCCGAAGTTGGACCCGAGGGAATGCTTAGAGCAGAGCCTAGCAGGGGAAGATCGAGGCAAGGGCCAACTGTGGCTGACCCCAACATGCTCCTAGAAGACCGAAGACCGTCACCGGAAAATGTTAGGAGTAATAGACGATACCATCCCTACAGGTCATCTGGACGGAATCAATCCCGCAGAGAAGAACCAAAATCATTCTATCCGCTCCAAGTTCTGATGAAAGGATGGCGCGATTGTTCAGAGAGTGCGCCCAACGGGACCAAAGGGATCCGGGGATGGGCGATAGGGTAACCATCCCCTTCACCCGCAATATCGAAACTGCCATCACCCCCGGGAATGGAAAATGCCAACAATGGAACCTTACAAGGGAACCTCTGACCCCGTTGTACACTTGCAGAGATACACACAGCATATGCTCATGAGCGGAGCGATAGAGGGAGTGTTGTGTAAATGCTTCCCACTATTCTTGGCAGATCTAGCTACCTCCTGGTTCTGCCATCTACCCCAAGGATCCATCAGCTCATGGGAAATGCTGAAAGAAAAGTTCATCAGCCAGTTCCGCATTCATGTGGAACAACCCAAGGACGCTTATTCCCTATCTAATATCAAACAGAAGCCCGGAGAGACAGTGCAACAATATCTAACCCGATTCAACGCCGCGGCGGCCGTAGTCCAATATGTCGATGAGAAACTTATCCTAATGGCTCTTTGTAGTGGCGTACATCCGGATACTAAGTTTGCTAGAAGATTAACGAAAGAAAAACCAGCTACCTTACCCGATTTCTTCCATGAAGCCGGAAAGTATATGAGACTAGAAGACGCTGCCACCGAAAGGCAGACAGGGAAACAAGCCAAGGCAGCTCAGGGCAATGCACCCGCTGCAGCAAAGGACGTCAGAAGAAATGACTCTCGAGACAATGCTGGGGGAAGGAAGGGAGAAAAACGCCTATATCGGCCAGGACCAAGATTTGACGCTCACACTCCTTTGAATGAGACAGTCGAAAACATCTTCCTGGCCACCCAAGACGGGCTTAAATACAAACGCCCTCCGTACAAGAAGGAATCAGACCACGCAATCAAGTCTGGAAAGTTCTGCCGTTTCCACGAATCCCATGGGCATGATACCAATGAATGCCGTCATCTCCGTGACCTGATTGAAGAACACATCAGAAGGAAGAGATTGGAACACTATGTAAAGGGTCAGGACAGGACTCCAACTCCTGCCAAGGAGAACCCAGGGCAACTCCACCCAGAGACAGGCGGAAGAAATCGCAACACCAGCGGTTCCAGTCAAGAGAAGATAGTGATCCATATAATATCGGGAGGACCACACATTGCCGACAGAAGCTGGGCAGAAATGGAAAGATATGGAAAGTCACTTAGAAACAATGAAGACTGCATCAATTCCGTCATGGAAGAACGCCGCCCGAAGCGGAAAGAGGATAATGACATCACATTCAGTAGGCAAGACCAAGAAGGAAGGCAGTACCCTCACATGGATCCTATGGACATCTCTGCCTGGTTCGGCCCAGCCGAAGTTTTTCGAATTCTGGTAGATACTGGAAGCTCCGTAAACATTTTATTCAAGCATGCTTTCGACAAAATGAAGCTGTCAATGAAGGATGTGTCTCCCTGCAACAAACCATTACACGGTTTCACTGGAGATGCGTAGATGCCCCTCAGGCAATTGGACCTCTTTGTTGAAATAGGAAATCATCCCCGCTCCGTTGTGCGGAAACAAATATTTGTGCTAATAGACAACCACTCGGCCTACAATGCCTTTTTAGGAAGACCAACCTTGTCTGACTTCCAGATTGTCCTGGCCCCTTGGTGCCTGAAGATGAAATTTCCAACAGATAATGGGATAGGGGAAGCAGAAGAAAATCAAGACGCCGCTCGAGATTGCTATGTAACTGAACTTCGCAATAACCGTAGGAAGGATAAAGGAAAGGATGCAGAGACTTCTCTCTTCAAGAAAAACTTGGAAGCATAGCAACTAAAGAAAGCCCCTCCTCTTCGATATACCAGTGATCCTTTCAATGAATTAGACCCCAGGGACAAAGTGGAGGAGGCCACCGCCGAGCCTGTAGAAGCTATGGAATTTGTATCTGTAGACAAACACGACCCAAGTAGACTGCTGCGAGTCGGGTCTCAGTTAAGAGCAGAGTTGAAGGATCAACTCGTCGATTTTCTTCGCTACAACTTTGATGTATTTGCATGGACGCACGCTGACATGACTGGAATCTCCCCAGACGTAGCTTGCCAAGTACTGAACATCGATCACACCAAGGTGCCAGTAAAGCAAAAAAAAAGAAGCATGGGGGTAGAACGATCAGCAGCCCTCGAGGAAGAAGTAAAGAACCTACTTGCCAATATTCATACGAGAAGCCATCTACCCAAAATGGATCGCCAACCCAGTACTGGTAAAGAAGGCTAATGGGAAGTGGCGAACATGCATCGACTTCTCCAACTTAAATGACGCTTGCCCGAAGGATTGCTTCCCACTCCTCCGAATCGATCAACTCGTGGACAGCACAGCCGGGCACGAACTCTTATCTTTTATGGATGCATACTCATGATATAACCAGATCCCTATGCACGCCCCCGACCAATACCACACTAGTTTCATCACTGACCAGGGATTGTACTGCTACAGAGTAATGCCTTTTGGACTTAAAAACGCCGGAGCTACTTATCAGCGCCTCGTCAACAAGATGTTTGCGGAACTAATAGGACGAACTATGGAAGTTTATGTGGATGACGTGCTGGTAAAGTCAAGGAAAGCCAACGATCATGTAAGCCACATGGATGAGATGTTTCAAGTACTTCGCCAATATGGAATGAAGCCGAATCCTCTAAAGTGCTCGTTCGGAGTGTCATCAGGAAAGTTCTTGGGATTCATCGTCCATGCCAGGGGGATTGAAGCAAACCCCGTACAAGTCCGATCCCTGAAAGGTATCAGGATACCTTCCACTCGAAAAGAAATGCAAAGCCTGAATGGGAAGGTGGCCGCCCTAAGCAGATTCATCTCTAAAGCAACCGACAAATGCACCCCTTTCTTCGAAGCCCTAAAGAAAGACAAAGGAAAGTTCGAATGGACTGACGAATGCTCAACAGCCTTCCTTAACCTAGTCGAACACCTCCAGAGACCACCAGTACTCTTAACTCCAAATAAAGGCGAAGAACTATACCTATACCTTGATGTATCGTCCCATGCTCTAAGCGCCGCTTTGGTGAGAGAAGACAACCGCGCGCAGTGGCCCGGATACTTTGTAAGCAAGAGATTTACGGGGGCAGAAGCCAGATACCCTAAACTTGAGAAGCTAGCATACTGTTTGCTAATCACGTCACAGAAACTGTGACGCTATTTCCAATCTCATTCCATCAGAGTTTTAACCGATCAACTGCTAAGGCAGGTACTCCATCGCCCCGACACTTCTGGGCGACTATTTAAATGGTGCATTGAACTGAGTCAATATGATATCACCTACCATCCTCGCACCGCCATCAAGGGACAAGCCATGGCCGATTTCATTGCCGAATTCACTACCAACGAAGGTAAGGAGCAATCTGAAATAGCAGAAGATATCAAGTGGAATCTCTTTGTAGATGGAGCATCAAACGAATAAGGCTCGGGGGCAGGTATTGTGATAATCACCCCCAGAGGAAGAAAGCTGCACTATGCCCTAAGGTTGGAATTCGCTGCCACCAACAACGATGCAGAATATGAAGCAGTAATAACAGGATTAGAACTTGCCTTAGAAATTGGAGTCAGTTCTTTATGTCTTCATAGTGATTCTCAACTTATCGTAAACCAAGTACTAGGAGAGTTTCAGACTCGAGAAGAACTACTCACAGCATATCTAAAGAAAACCAAGCAGCTACTCGATCAGTTGGACCACTATTTAATCAAACACATTCCTCGAGAGGAGAACCGAGAGGCCGACGAACTGGCAAAGCAAGCTAGCATGAAGAACAGCACCATTTCCAGAACAGTAGCCATCTCAAAACAACTAGCCCCAAGTTTCAAACAAGAGGATCTGATATTTGCAGTCGAAGAAGAAACTTGGATGACTCCTATCCAGAAATACTTACAAGATGGCACACTACCCAACGAGCGTAATGAGGTCAGGAAAATTTTGAGGAGAGCTTCCCGCTACACAATACAAGAAGGCATCCTCTATCGACGCAGCTTCTCTAACCCCTTATTAAGGTGTGTTGCTGGAAGGGAAGCCAAGAAAATCTTATCCAACATCCATCAAGGGAGCTGTGGAGATCACACTAGTGACCAGACTCTGGCAAAGAAGACACTTCGATATGGATATTACTGGCCCACTTTAAACAAAGACGCCTTAGACTTCGTCAAAAGATGTGACAGATGTCAGAAATTTGCTAAGATTCCTCGACTACCAACAAATGAGATTACTCAAATGACCAGCCCTTGGCCCTTTGCAGTATGGGTAATTGACTTGATTGGCGAACTGCCGATGGGCCGAGGCAGAGCCAAATATGCTATAGTGGCAGTCGACTATTTCACCAAATGGGTGGAAGTGGAACCACTAAATAAAATATCTTCGGCAAAAGTTATTAACTTCTTGATCAAAAATGTTCGATGCAGGTACGGGGTTCCACTCAAAATCATATCGGACAATGGACTTCAGTTTGATAGCGAGGAGTTCGCCGACTGGTGCCAAGAGCACGGAATTCACAAAAGCTTCTCATCTATGGCTTATCCCCAGGCAAATGGGCAAGTCGAAGCTGTCAACAAAATTCTTAAAACTCTAATCAAGAAGAAGCTTGAAAAGTCAAAAGGCGCTTGAGTGGATGAACTTCCTACGGCACTTTGGGCCTACCGCACGTCTTTCAGAACATCAACAGGGCATACTCCTTTCTCTTTGGCATACGGATCGGAGGCCATGCTCCCAGTTGAAACTGTAGTGCCATCCCACCGTAGGATCCATTACAACCCAGAAGAGAATGAAGAACTCCTCCACATGTCTTTGGATCTAATCGGAAAAAAAGAAGAAATGATGCAGCACTCAAAGCAGCAGCTCGCAAGTAAAAAGTGGCAGCACAATACAACTCCAAAGTTAAGCATCGCAGCTTACAAGAAGGAGATCTTGTTCTCAAGCGAATCTTCCCGCGCCCCGGAGCGCTAGATCCAATCTGGGACGGACCATATGTAATTCATAAAGATCTCCACAACGGAGCTTATATTTTGTCAACAGTGGACGGAGAGGTGTTCCAGAGGGCATGGAACATCCAACACCTTCGTCGATACTTTTCTTAACTTGTACTGCCCATATAAAGTGAATTAACAAAGAGAATCAGTGGACGTAGGCATTTTCGTGCTGAACCACTTTAAAAACTTGTCTCTTTTTTAACTTGTTCCTTTATATCTTGGCTACTTGCTGAGCTTTATCCTTTTCTGTTGAACAAAATCCTATGTAGACGGCATCTCCATTCAGGGCATCACAGCACAACTTCACCTGGACAAAACCTAACAGCTATTATACGAATCTATGCCCTCGCCAATGAGACACTTTTACTCCAGCATCCCTCTGCTGCGGGTTAACTCATTGCTCGTGACGGCCCTTAAAGCCAACTGTAATGAGCCAATTATAAGCCGCCGAGAAGGCCAGTCATGGCCTAGGCAGCTCATTACGGCGTTCAGCTCGTCGGCAACCGTGAACCGACTATAAGCCCCAACATAAGGTGTGGCCAGCCAGGGGCAGTTCACAGTTGACGATCAGCACCCGCGCTAGCCGGCCACGGTAAATCGAATAATACCCACGATTACGGGCCATAATGGTCCGGGTAGTTACCGTGCGCGATCCCGGCTCCGATGTGTCTTAAGTACGGCTGTGGTAAAAAAGAAAACTCCCCGCGGAGGCGTAAGATGGGTAACAAATGTCTCCAAGACCCACGGCTGGGGAAGGTGACTACAAAGCCCGTTTGCCATGAACTTAAGCGCGTCGAAGGCCTTCCGTGATTGGAAGTTTTACTATTTCTTATATTTCCATTTTATTTATAAAAACTTTCCTCCTATCCTCTATAACGATCACTAAAGTACATGACACAAAATAGGAGACACTCGCTAATGGGAATAAGAACTCACAGCTGGATGGCAGGTCATTCAGCTGCATTCCATATTCGATTACACAAGGCATTCAAAGCTACCGTCTACAGCTAAAACTTGAAGGGCGGTATTTTCTTCTCTTGTACATAAATATGTAACTATAATTTATTCGCACATCACACTAACATTGCAAAACATGAAATTATATTTTAAGCAAGAACTTAGCGTCAAACAATTGAATCACTAACACATGCACAGCTATATTTTATGCAACACATCAAAATAACGACGGCATTCAAACATGACAAAATCAGCTTATGTTATAAAGTTACATGCCAAAAATCAAGTTGTTCGTTACATAATTACAGCCTGAAAATTATATTAATGTTTTAAGACTAACATAGACAGCAATGTCAAGTAAGCTGAAAAATGTCCAGATCAAGCCAAGGAACCTACTGCATCGGGGCTTCGCCTCTATCCTGCTGGCCCTCCGAGGTCTACTTAACCACCGGATCAAAGCTCCCAGCATGCTGACCAAAGGTAGTTGGCGCTTCGGAGGTCCTGCCTGTCCAATTCAGGAGAAGAATTCATTGAATAAACAATAAGCAACCAAGCTATGAAAAGGCTAAAAGGGGAGACTTACCAACATCTGTTCCTTGATCATCATCCCCCAACTGCACACCTACCTCCTCAGCAGCGAGCAGTCGCATGCCCTCCTTCACCGCCACTTTCTCCTCCTTAGTGAATTGGGCCGTAACCACGTCCATTCTGAAGGCCATGCCACCCTCCTTATCCGCATCATCCTTGGCCTCCTCCAGAGCCCGGAGATAAATCCTGGCCATGATCCGGGGGTAATCATCCATCCAGGACAAGTTGCCCTACTTCCAAGTACGGAAATACATATCCTGGAGCATCTCATCCATCATCCCCTCGTTCTCCTCCAACTCCCTCATTCGGACCTCAGAAGCCAACAGCTTTGCAACGGCAGCATCCCTCTCCGATCGGTATCGCGAGCGGCCAGCCTGAATGGATTTCCTCATCGCCTCCATCTCCTCCTTCAGCTTGGCTTAAGCAAGCTCCGCGGCTTCAAGCATCCCAGATAACTCATCTATTCGCTCGAGATCCGCCTTCCGAACCTCATCCACCGTTGCTATGGACATATCGATCCGTTCCTTACAGATGGCCTCCATTTTCCGCAGCTCGGCTTTGCTAGCCTCTTCCATGGTTTTCTTTAGCTGTCTGGAGGCAGCCTCGTGCCGAGAGATCTGGATGGCCTGATCGGCGAGTTGCATGGCCTGGTCGGCAACCACTAACTACAATCTTATGTTGGCACTCCCAATTTGCTCTCCGGCCTTGACCAGTCGGGCATGATGCCCCATCAACTTTCTAGTCTCCTCAGCAACCCGGTCGATAATTGCCTTAGCTTCATCCCCCATAGTTACAATCCGAGTAGTAAGCAAATCAAGGTCCAGGGACTTGGCATCATCAAGCACCCTTAACATAGGATTGCGAGGGAGAAGGTGCTCACCAGTAACCTCATCAAAGGAAATATTGTGAGAACCCGGATCAAGATCTGGATGACCCGCAAATGGATTACGAGCCAAGCCGGGATGATCAATCTGAGTAACGGTAGGATTCTCAGAAGGATGCGGAGAGGGTATGAACTCAGTATCCTCCCCCGTGATATCATGAATAGGCTGGGTTGGGGGATGAGGACCAAGTGAAGGTTCGAATAAGGAGAGCCTCCTCTTTTTCCTTTGAATATCCTCTTCAATAACTTCGAGAAGAGGACGGTAGCCGACTACGTCCCCGGAACGGTTGGTCGGAGGCTTTGGTTTAGCGGAAGCTTTGAGGTGTTTGAATTGTTCGAGACGGTGTCGAATGTTTGATGTCTTGTCCACCTTACCCGTTCCTGGAATAAAAACCAAGTGTTACAAGCATGCATGGGACTATAATCCAAGAAACATGTGAAGTTAAAAGAGGAGTCAAAAATTCACCTTGAATCGCCGGAGTTGCCCTAGCTGAAATGCTCTTGGAAGATGAACCGGCACCAGTCCCAGCCTTATCAGTTTTCTTTGGCTTCTCCACCAAGGCTGATCCTTCCTCCAACCCCTCAAAAGCCTGGCGGAAAGCATCATCCGTCCACTCTTGGATCTCACCCGCTTGCCCAGAAGACAAAGACCCGATGCCATCACCGCTCTGTCCTTCGCCACCATCACCACCATCACCTTCTCCATCACCTCCGCTCTCCTCCTCCCCTCTTTCCTCCTCTACATTTTCCTCCTCTGGAACATATGGACATGTGCTAGGGGAGGGTCCATCGGATTTCTTGAGCTTCTTCCCCCCGACGACTGGAGGTATCGAGATGGGTTTCCTCTTGCTGCTCTTCGTCGTGGCCCCTCCTTTAGCTTTGACAGCCCTCTCCTCAGCTGTATCTCTCTGCTTGACCACAGGCTGACGTGGTAGAATCAAGTTGTGCTGTAGAAGAGTAGCATTCCTGATCAGGTAAGAAGCTGACCTCTCCCTTCCCGAAATGGCTTCTATCTCCGCAGCCATCTGAACCAGGCGATCGTTCTCCACAACCGCAAAGCCACCTGTCGCTAGCAAGAAATAAAAACACATAAGGAGAAGCATTGCAGTCAGAACGGAAATTATACATAAGCTTCAACTTACAGCCGGAGGTGAAGCGACGGATAGAAACAGAGTCATCCTTGACGAAAAACCATTCTTTCTTGAACATGCTGAACTTCGAATATAAGTCCAGGACCGGCTTGAAGGACACAGCCGATTCCAAGCTGATGTACGGAGACCCCTTCTTATAGCCCCTCAAGTTGTACAAATACCGGATCTCCTGGTTGGAAGGGGGATGCCCGCATTTTCTCTAGAAAATGATGAATAGACTCACCAAGATAGCATAAGAATTGGGCTGAAGCTGGAAAGGGGCCACATTCAGATAGGTAATGAAGCTGACTATCCAAGCATTGATCGTGGGAATGGCCCCGCACATGCAATGCTACCTACTATAAGCAAAATATCCTTCAGGGGGGTCATACGGCATAACTCCATTCCCTAGCAACACCATGTGTGCTCTGTCAATCCCGAAAGAACGAGATATAACATCAAGTTGCTCCTCTTTAAGGGAGCTAGGAAAGCAGTCAGGTGGCAAGTTCAGGAGCTCCTGAGGGCCATACCCATCTACTAGTGATCTCGGGGGAGGTCCATGACGTCCCGATCCTGACTGAGCTGGGGGCACTGTGGAGGACTCTTCTCTGTCCGTGGATTTCTTCTTATCTGATCGAGTTTCTACTTTACGAGACATTTATCTGCAAACACAAAAAGTGTGTCGTTAGAACAAGGAGTATGGAAACATAAACAAACAAGTACATGCATCCTGCAATCTCATTCGCAATTCAAAACATAAAAGACCGGTCAGTAGTTTGAGACTAAAAGCCCATTCGGCCTCGTACTTCTCAAACTCATCCGGTAGTTCAAGGCACGAAGGTTCATTCGGCACACAAACTCCCGAATTCATTCGGTAAAACAAGGCAAAAAGATCACTCGGTACTCAGAGTCTCTGGGTTCATTCGGCAAGTCAAGTATTTCAGTTCATTCGACACTCGATTCATTCGGTAGTCCGAACGTAAAAGCCATTCGGCGAAAGAAGGCTAAATCACCTGATTCAATAATCCAACGTGATTCGGCAGTGAGTTTGATTCGGCAGGAGAGAATCTGATTCGGCTATCAAACTTGGTAGGGAATAAAGAAGGCATAACACCCATACTTATAGACAAATAGAAGTGACCGGACCAACTGGTCCGGCGCTCGTGACCGAATGGGGATGTTAAAGTTAGACGGCATAAACAAAGCACGGCATATGCCCCGCTTTGGGGGGCAAGTGTTGGGTGCGTTTTCCACCACCGAACCAAAGAAGGAAAGCATCGCCGAACCAAAAGGGGGAAGGCCGTACCGAACCAATCCACTAACTACCGAATCAACTCACCACCGGATTCACCTCCACCGGACCAAGATACGCCCCCATCACCGAACCAAACACTCCCTAAGCACTGCCGAACCAAGCACATATCCTCACCACTGCCGAACCAACCCCTAGCTGAACCAACCCCCTTCCCATGATTAGCCGAACCAACTCCACCCATTGCCGGACCAAAGCACCACCGAACCAACTCACACTCACCCCTCTCCACCGAACCAAGGCCTCACCGATCCAACATTGCCAGGCCAGATTGCTTCAGCCCAGGCCCATCAGCAGCTATATACATCCAGGACCCCTGCTCCCAGCCTCACTCGATAAATAGAAAGGCAGGGGTACAACAATGGGGGACAAGTTTGAGAGCTCAAGCACGGATAGAACTTTCAAACAACTTTCAGATACTTGTAATCAAAGCTTTGTACTTGTAATCTGAACAGAAAAGGAGAATAACATATAAAGTGGACGTAGGCACATTCTGGCCGAACCACTAAAAATATGTGTGTCTTTTACAGTTTAGTCCATCTATTTTATATATTTGCATAAATCACCCAAATCACTAAGAACAACATATAATCAACTAAAACATACGACTTGAAGGTGTTTGCCCATTTTTTATGCAAACAGTAATAGAGCCTAAAGTGCATTGTGGGTTAGAAATGGGCAAAAACTGATGTATTAAACTTGCAATTGTCAATAGTATATGAGTGCAATATGATGTAAGAACTACTTGTTTTCTGTTTGCAGCTGAAATAAACTAAATATTTAAGAGTTATGATATGGAAAAGTCTCTCTTTGAAATGAGTAAATCTAATATGAATTGTATATTTACTATGGGTTACCCATTGCACTAAATTTATACACAGTGAGTAAAACTGTATATGCATAGACTCCCTTTGCTAAGTGTTGCAGTGTTAAGTTAAAAAAAAATTTGATATAAAATGGTTTCTATAAACTAGCGTACTAACTTCAAACCTACGTATATTTACTTACTAGTTTGAATTCATAACAAGCTATTAAATGTAGGCTAGACCATGTAAATTAGCAGGTTGATATCTTGTGGTGTATGAAGAATAAGGTAATGGTATTCCTTATGCCCTTTAGTAAAGGGAATGCTATATATATATATATATATATATATATATATATATAAAACTAAAGAAAGATAGCAAAATAAAAAAATATTTTATGCAATGGAGAGTACAAGAGCTGTCATGTGAGTTATTTTTTGGTTTGGCTTGAATAAATAAATCATACTGATTATTTACTATATCTTTACTTATATTAAAGAAATATATATATTTATATAAATATAAGCTTGAAAACATAACTGTTTTTGCGGTGTTTGTAGATTAGTTTATTTTAACTAATCAAATAACATTTGCTTAAGTAAATTATGCAAATGCTAGCAAAAAAGAGATCTATAATCATCACATAAATGTATTAAATATTAGTTTTATATGCTGATATTTCTATATCAGTAAGAGTTTGATCCTGGAATTAAGAAAAAAAATTGGAAAGCAAGTGACCCTGGATACATTTTAATGTATGTCAATATGCTTGCTTTACTTTTGTGTAAAAAAAATTTGGAGTCACTTTAGTTGGTATCAGAGCTGTGTTACCAAAAAACACAGCTAAATAATTAGGTTATAAGGTTTGTTTTATAATGACACTTGATTTATCCTTACATAAACACTAGTTAGATTTAGCTGTACCTTTTTACTTACATTAAGAAGTACGATAATATGTAAGGTATTGAACTAATAAAAACTAAACTATTGATAGAGATCATTGGTAGGAAGATGGCATAGTCAGGGTGCAGGAGGTTCAAATGAGCCACAAATGATGAATGTGCAAGACTTCATGATGGCTCTCAGGGTTGGAGTAGGACCCAGACAAGAAAATCCATATGAAGAATTGTCCAAACTGTTAAAAACTTATACCAATCTTGGTGGAAAGAGTTTTGAGGGAACTGAAGGGGTCATGGGAGTTCAAACATGGTTAAGAAGTTTGGAAAGAATTTTTTTCTAATATGCAAGTCGAGGATCCAAGGAAAAGGAAAATAGCCTCGAGGTAGTTAAAAGGAGTTTCTCTTGACTGGTGGGAAATCATCATTACAGGAAAACCCAAGAATGATATTACTTGGGATCAATGTAAGGAAATGTTAGAGGCCAGATTTGTGCCTGCTTCAACTAAGGCTTCACTGTTGGAAGAATTCATAAGGCTGAGACAAGGACCATTGAATGTAATTGAGTATACACAGAAATTTGAAAGCTTGTCAAAATATGGAACTATTCTAATAGGAGATGAAGCATCAAAGAATGCCATATATATAAATAAGGGTTGAATGCAAATTTGAGTAGAGCTATGTTACCGTACCAAGACAGAACTTTTGATCAAGTGCTAGATTTGACGCTGACATTTGTACAACATGGTATTACTAGAGAGAAATTCAAGAACATGAGGAACTATAGTAATAAAAAGGGAAAAAATAGAGCTCACCCTTATGACAAAAAGAAAATTGAAGCAGGAGTTAAAAAGGTGAATGAAGCTACAGCTACTGAGGCCAAGAAGAAAATTATATATTATAATTGTGGAAAAGAGGGGAATGTGAAGTCCAGATGCCAAGCTGAAAAGGTAGCCTCATTCAAGTGCTATAACTGTGGAAAAGAAGGCCATACCAAGAGGAATTTCCCTGAATTTAAGATGCTTGCAAAAGTAGGAGCATTAGAGGGGAAAGGAAAAGCTATTAATGGAGCAGTTGCAAAAGAACCTAGTCAAGTGGAAGGTATTCTCTTTATTAAATTTATGCCCATAGCTGTAGCATGTGATACTGGTGCAACATTATCTAATATCCCTGGATATAGTGCAAAAACTAAAACTCACATGCATTTAATAGATAGGCCTTTGTTTGTTAAAAGTCATATAGGGAGTTCTTATGTGCTAGGGATGAAATGTCTGCAAATAAAAGTATCTATTAGTGGGCATATATTTATTTCAGGTCTATATGTCTTGAATTATCGTGGAACAGGAGTAACTCTAGGTGTGGATTGGTTGAAGAAGTTTGGAGCTATTATAAATTTAGAAGAGTCCGCTATTTCTTTAAAAATCACTGATGGTAAAAGATTCACGGTGTTGCATGAGGTTGCAAAAGAAGGGCGCTTTAGACATGTAAGGAGTTTAAACGCTGAAGAAACTAAATCAAAACTGGAAGATATACATGTAGCAAATTAGTATATTGATTTGTTTGATGAAGTTAGCAAGATACCTCAAAATAGGCCAGTAGAATTTCAAATAAAATTAATACTGGGTGCAAGTCCTATTGTGAAAAAGTCAACTAGAATAGGGCCAAAAGAGTTGATTGACTTAAAGAAACAACTCATAGAATTGGAACAAAAGGGATTTATAAGACCCAGTAGCTCATGTTGAGGATCACCAGTAGTGTTTGTTAAAAAGCAGGATGAAACTTTGAGAATATGCATAGATTATAGGTAGCTCAATAAGGTCACAATAAATAAATCCCCACTGCCAAGAATTGATGACCTATTTGATTATTTAAATGGAGCTAAAGTGTTTTCTAGACTCGATCTTGCCTCTGGATTTCATCAAATGGAGGTAGAGGAAGAAAGTGTGAGATATACAACCTTAATACTGTTAGTACCTGAGAAGATGGTTTTGATGACAACAGCCTTAGAATAAGATTATAAAATATAAATACTAACACTATAGTTTAGATGTATATGTATTTGTAGGATTTAACCATGCAGGTACCAAGAATGAAGAATATGCAGTATAGAGATTCAAGACTGAAGATATCAAGATTGAAGACTCACGAGTATCAAGATTATCAAGAGTTCAAGATTTCAATATAAGTAATATAATTAGGAATTTTGTTAAAACTCCTAGAAAAGCACTGGCATCTTAAAATCCATTTTATTCGTGGAATGGAATCCACTTCAAGCCCGTTAAAGGGATGGAACCGTAAGTAGGATGGAACCTACGAAAAATCTAATGGAACATTGTTTTGTATCCACTAACTTTTATTCAAATGTTTTACAAAATTATATCTTGTTTTCAAAATGGTTTCAAAACCTTCCTTTTTAAAGAATCAAAAACATATATCCTGATTTTAAAATACTTTTACCCTCAAAATAATCTTTATCTTCAAAATCAAATTATCCTTGGTTTTAAACTATCTTTTAATTATAATATATTTAACTTTCAATATTTATACTTAGATTTAAATATATAGTAAAATTTTATATATACCAAAATATTATTCTCTATACTTATTTATTTATTTTAACTTTAAGTGTATTTATAAAGTTTAAAAATAGTTTTAATACAAGATAGAAGTTATTTTCAAAGAAAAACAAATTACCAAAAATTACTTAGGCCTGTCGACAACCCCTAGGGACCCTTGTCGACAAGGTGGCAGTTTATTTCAAAATTTTGAATTTCAAAGGAAGTGTCTATTCGTCATATCCTTTCACGAATGGACATGGCCGTTGTTCTACTATAAATAGGGGTTGTTTTAAAGGAATTTACAAACATATTTTCTCTGATTTCACTCCTCTTCTTCTTCCACGTTTCTTTATATACATTTTTACCATTACTCTACCGAAATCACCATTGAACCTAACTAGATCATCTCTGGTTTGATTCTCTATCACTATCTCAACAAGATCCTAGTGCTATTCGGAGTTATATGCTTCTTTGTAAAAAATTGAGTGAGAAAAGGTGTGATTGTAGCCTGTGAAATCAATCAAGCGAGAAAAGGTGTGATTGTAGCTTGTGAAATCAATTGGTTGAACTTGTTGCCCGTAAAATCAAGTATCTCTGCCCAGAGGATTGTGAATCTGCGGTGGTGTATCTCGTGGCCTTGAAATCGAGGGTGTAATTGGAAGAATTGATTTTGAAAGGAAATCCGTACTTGTGTGCGGGACTGGATGTAGGGTAACTCTGAACCAGTATAAAATCCGGTGTGTTCTTTTCTTTATTGATTTTGCTTTATTTCTGCATCTGCGTTTGATTCTGTGATCATATCTGTGTCTGAATATTGCATATATTTGTGTTCAAATTAATATAAACTCAAAAAGATTTAATAATTCCTTAAAACACTATTCACCCCCCTCGAGTGTTAATTCTAGCCTTAAGATCCGTAATCCGCATTTTCTCACAAATACAAGATTTGGATTGTATGAATTTTTGTTATGCCCTTTGCTTTAAGAAATGCACCATCCTATTTTGTAGACTTAATGAATAGGATATTTCGAGATTATTTGCCTACATTTATCTTGATTTTTATTAGTGATATTTTGATTTATTCAAGGACCGAGAAAGATCATGAGAAGCATTTGCGTTTAGTGTAAAGTAGACCGAGAAAACATACTCTAAAGGAAAAAATTTCTAAATGCACTTTTTGGAAGCATGAAATAAAAAATTTAGGCCATATAATCTGAGAAAATGGAAGTAGACCCTAACAAGGTGATAGCAGTGCAAGCATGGAAAAGCCTAAAAATGTGACTGAAGTTGGATCATTTTTGGGGATGGCTAGCTATTATAGAAGATTTATAAAGGATTTTGCAAGGATTGCAATCCCATTGACTACGTCGACAAGAAAAGAACAACCATTTATATGAACTGTGAAATGTGAGAATGCTTTTGAGCAATTGAAGAAGACTCTTGTAGAAGCTCCTATATTGAAAGTGCCTGAAGGGGGTGAGGGGCTTATTGTGTATACTGATGCAAGTGGATCAGGTCTTGGAGTAGTGATAATGCAACACGATAAGGTAATAGCTTATGCCTCAAGATAGCTTAAGCCAAGTGAAACAAAATATGCAACACATCATCTAGAACTTGCCGCTGTAGTGCATGCACTCAAATTATAGAGACATTATTTACTTAGGGCAAAATTTGAATTATACACTGATCATAAATCTTTGAAATACTTGTTTTCAAAAAAAGATTTAAATATGAGGCAGCATAGGTGGGTAGAATTCCTAGCGGCCTATGATTTAGATATTTTATATACACTAGGTAAAGCAAATAAGGTAGCTGATTCTTTGAGTAGGCAACGTGCTAAGTTAGCAATGTTGATGTTGGAAGAATTTAAAGCCTTATCGGTTCTTGTAGAGGTGGAAATAGCTAACCTAGTTGAGGGACCAATAGAAACAAACAATGACATGGTAGAATATGGTAAACTCAGTCTTGTCACTATCAAGTCAGTTTTAGCAGATAAGGTTGGAGCTTCACAAGACCAAGATCAGCTTTTGAAAGTGAAAAGAACACTTTTGCTGAGATGAAAAAAAATTGAAAATTTCGAAATCGATGAAAATGGTTATTTAAGGAATAAGGGAAGGCTCTACGTACCTGATGATAAAGAGCTTAAAAAGGAAGTTATGGATGTTCATCATAGAACTAAATATACAATTCATCCTGGTGGGAAAATTTTTATCATGACTTAAAGAGCAATTTTTGGTGGAAAGGTATTAAAGGGGCAGTAAGCAAATATGTAGCTCAATGTTCAACATGCCAACAGGTAAAAACTGATTATCAATGGCACCCTGGAATGTTGCAACCCTTAGAAGTACCAAAGTGGAAATAGGAAAGTATATCAATGGATTTCATTGATGGTTTGCCAAGAACTAAAAAGAGAAATGATAGTATTTGGGTAGTGGTGGATAGATTGACAAAAGTAGCACATTTTATACCTATAAGATCTGATAGGAATGCAAGTAAATTGGCTCAAATGTTTGTAAAAGAAGTAGTTAGATTGCATGGTGTAACAAAGACTATTATAAGTGATAGGGATACTTTGTTTACATCAAAGTTTTGGAGCAGTTTTCAAGAAGCAATAGGGACTGAATTGTGTTTAAGCACAACCTACCATCCACAAACTGATGGACAAACTGAGATTGTAAACAAAATTTTAGAGGATCTGTTGAGAGTATGTGTGTTAGACTTTGGGGGAAGTTGGGAAGACCACATTTACTTAGCTGAATTTTCCTCCAATAATAGCTATCAATCAAGTATAGGCATGGCACCCTTTGAAGCCTTATATGATAGGCCTTGTTTATCACCTACATGCTGGATGGAAGCTGGGGATAGAATATTACTTGGACCCGAACAAGCAAGAGTCCACAGAAAGAATAGCATTGGTAAGAAAAAGAATGAGTGCAGCTCAAGATAGGCAAAAAGCATATGCAGATAAAGGAAGAAAACAGTTGAATATAAGGTGTGGGACTTTGTATTTATAAAAGTTTCTCCAATGAGGAAGATTTTAAGGTTTGGTAAGGAAGGTTAATTATCTCCCAGGTATGTTGGACCATATAAAGTTATTGAATGAATAAGGAGATTGGCATATAGATTGAAGTTGCCTGAAGAATTAAGGGGAAGACATGATGTATTTCTTGTTTCATAATTGAGAAGATGGGTGCATGATAAAGAAACTATATTGGAATCTCCAATACAAGTGAAAATCAGATCTGATTTGGTTTATATGAAGGAGCCTATTGGGATAGTTTCTAGAGAGGAAAAGAAACAGAGAAATAAAAATATAAAATTAGTAAAAGCGCAATGGAGTCTTGATCCAAATGATTGCACATGGGAAGTGGAAGACAAAGTTAAATCTAAATATCCAAAATTGTTTTCTGTTTAATTTTGTTTGTGTGAGGACCTAATATATTAGGGTTCCTAATATGGTGATGATTGAATGCATAGCATGAAATTGGTTTGATAGAAATATAACATATGATCGGTTTTGATAAAATACGGTGTGATATTGATTGATATCTGAATGGACCTAATACATTGTGATATGTATGAGTGAGATAATTGTGGGACACAATTCCATAAAGGAGGGGTGTATGTGATAACCCAAATTATTGTGATGAGTTTTTGATTAAAATATGTTATATTTAAATAAGTATTCAGAAAAAAAGAAGGAAATTGAAACAAGTGTCTAAGATAAAAATAGTATAATATATGCTTGCAAGAAATGAATAGTATATAGTGCTTAGAAAAAAACGTACAATAGATATTAGCTGTACAATTAGACTACACATGATATTTGCATGTCACGTGAACAGTGAGAGGAAAACGAAAATTGCATGAGTAGCCTAAATGCCAAAAATAACAGCGCTTTCTCAAAATAAAAAAAGTGGTTTGACCATAGACATAAAATAAATAAAACCCAAAGAAATAAATTGGAAGGAGGACCACCAAAAAATAGAAAGGTGAAGTAATGGGTTAAACAGAAGGTATAAGTTAGTGTAGGCAGGGTAGAACTGACATTTCTAAGCTCAGAAACCCTAATGTGCACCTTTATAAATCACTGATGGTAGGTCCTAGGCAGGCTATTTCATTTTATATTATAAACTAAAAATATATAAAGGCTGCATATTGGAGTAACCGGAAGTTTTAAGGAAAGCAGGAGGTCGGGCTGGAGGAGAAAAGAAGAATATGATCAAGTGAGGGAAGAATATTGGTGAGTATCATCTCACTTAATATATGGCACTAAGACCCAGTGAAGGTAGCCTTTTATATTAGATGAATGAGTAGATTCTATTTTTCTAGATAATTAGTATGCATGACTGATGCGGTATGGTTTTGTGTTGAATGCTTTGATATGCAAGTTTATAGTTTAAATGTATGATTATAAATCATGTGCTATTCTTTTACGATACAAATCAAAACGGGTGTGCGATTAAAACCCTTATCATGTTCATGAACTAAAGTATGTTGACCCTTTAACCTGTTAGATAGGAACCTAAAGTAATTATTATTAATAGATCATATAATGATGTTCATTAAAAATCGGGTTATGTAATGTTGCTATAAATTATGGTCAAAAATTTATGGAAAAAAATTGAAGGCGGCAGAAATGAGAAGGTTCTTCTTATGTCTTAGCTCTAAATAATGTGCAAGTGGTGCAATGATTTGATCATGTGCTGAGCTACTATGCATAGTAGATTCCCTAAACTGATGCTATGACACAATCAGTCTAAAAAAAATGGGATTTACTTAAAGAGATTAGTAAAGGTAATTGAGGTTTACGAGGTACCTCATAAACATTCATGGCCATATGTTTGTAGTAATAGAATTATAAAGAAAATAAATAATAAAGATCTGATCAATAATAAGAATCAGGTAACATGAACACCTAAAAATCCAAATATATATGTTTGCTGTTAGTTTATGATTAAGGGATGTTTTTCTGTTATGAATGGATGATTTTATAAGTAATAAACCGATTGAAACATTTATGAAAATTGGAAGAATAAATGTTTGGCTACATTGTGATGTATGTATTGATTAGTTTATCAATAGGAGATGACATATAGGACTTTAACCTATTGAAAAAAATGGTGCATAGGAAAGTATGTGTAATTAAGTTTTGAAATCTTAGTAATAAACTAAGGACATAGGTCACCTTGCCATCAAGCAAGATGATTAAGGCCATTAGGATGCTGCATTGATCAACTTAGCATCAGGAAGGATGTGAGTTTGTACAAGGCATGTTTATGCCCAAAGATCTTGATGTGCTGGGATAACAGAGGTGAAGTCCCAGGCAACATGCACATAGAGTTCAAGTGGTAGAGCATTGACCTAATAATTTTGAAACTCAGGGTTGTAGTAGTTTTGGTAGGCCAGAGAGAGAAATTTGTGTCATGGGTGAGATGTTCTGGATGGTTGATAAGATATATATATGAGATGGTAGTTTGTTTGTTGGGATATATTTTTGCATTTTTAATAAAAATGGTTCTGCATTTTATATAGTTGAATGACAAAAGCTAACCTTTGTAAATTAGTATGTAGAAGTTCATGCAAGTTAAATATGCTTTAACACTGGGTATTGTTTTTAAGTATGGCTATAAATCTGGAGCATAAAAGCAATTGCAATGTGGAATGCACCAACTAGTCAAGAAATCACTGCATGTATTTGAAAATGAATTTTTAATAGGCTATTACATCCATTCTTTATGTCAAGTATTAAGTGAATACTCATATCGGACCCTTAAGTCTGACCTGTTTGATTGCTTGCATCATTTGGGTGTCCTATGTATGTGGGGCAGCTCAGGGATTTTCTACAGGAAAATGAAGGAACTAAATGGTAACATGCAGTGGAGAAAATGCTAAAGGAGGAGCACTCAAATATAGTTAGTTATAACATGAACCAAAGCTCTTAAATATGAGCCACCATCTACTTATGCCTAAAATGTAAAAGAGCCTAAAGTGCATTGTGGGTTAGAAATGGGTAAAAACTGATGTATTAAACTTGCAATTGTCAGTAGTATATGAATGCAAAATGATGTAAGAACTACCTATTTCTTGTTTGCATCTGAAATTAACTAAATGTTTAAGAGTTATTATATGGAAAAATCTCTCTCTAAATTGAGTAAATTTAATATGAATTGTATATTTATTATGGGTTACCCATTGCACTAAATATATACACAATGAGTAAAACTGTATATGCACAGACTGCCTTTGCTAAGTGTTGCAGTATTAAGTCAAGAATTTTTTTGATACAAAATGGTTTCTAAAAATTAGCGTACTAACTTCAACCATGTATATTTACTTACCAGTTTGAATTCATAACAAGTTATTGAATATATAGTATACCATGTAAACTAGCAGGCTGATATCCTGTAGAGCATGAAGAATAAGGTAAGTGGTATTCCATGTGTCCCTTAGTATAGGGAATGCTATATATATTTATAAGAATAGAGCTAAAAACTTAAGAAAGATAGCAAAATATAGAAAAATATTTTATGCAATGGAGACTACAAGAGCTGCATGTGAGTTATTTTTATGGTTTGGCTTGAATAATTAAATCATACTGATTGTTTACTATATCTTTACTTATATTAAAGAAATATACATATTTATATAAATATAAGCTTGAAAACATAACTGTTTTTTCTGTGTTTGTAGATTAATTTATTTTAACTAATAAAATAACTTTCGCCTAAGTAAATTCCACAAATGCTAGCAAAAGAGTTCTATATATCATTGCATAAACGGATTGAATATTAGTTTTATATACTGATATTTCTATATCAGTGAGAGTTTTATCTTGGAATTAAGAAAAAAAATTGGAAAGCAAGTGACCCTGGATATATTTAATGTATGTCAATATGCTTGCTTCACTTTTGGGAGAAAAAAAAATTGGGGTCGCTCCAATAGGTATCAGAGCTGTGTTACCAAAAAACACAACTAAATAATTAGGTTATAAGGTTTGTTTAATAATGACACATTGATTTATCCTTACATAAACACCAGTTAGATTTAGCTGTACCTTTTTACTTACATTAAGTAGTATGATAATATGTAAGGTATTGAACTAATATAACCTTAAACTATTGATAGAGATCAATGGTAGGAAGATGGCATAGTCAGGATGCAGGAGGGTCAAATGAGCCTCAAATGATGAATGTCCAAGACTTCATGAGGGCTCTCAGGGATGGAGTAGGACCCAGACAAGAAAATCCACATGAAGAATTGTCCAAACTGTTAAAAACTTATACCAATCTTGGTGGAAAGAGTTTTGAGGGAACTGAAGGGGTCATGGGAGTTCAAACATGGTTAAGAAGTTTGGAAAGAGTCTTTGTTGATATGCAAGTCAAGGATCCAAGAAAAAGGCAAATAGCATCAAGGCAGTTAAAAGGAGTTGTTCTTGACTGGTGGGAAGTCATCATTATAGGAAAACCCGAGAATGACATTACTTGGGATCAATTTAAGGAAATGTTAGATTGTATCTGCTTCAGCTAAGGCTTCACTATTGGAAGAATTCATAAGGCTGAGATGGGGAGCATTGAGTGTAACTGAGTATACACGGTAGTTTGAAAGCTTGTCAAAATATGGAACTATGCTAATAGGAGATGAAGCGTCAAAGAATGCTAGATATATACAAGGGTTGAATGCAAATTTGAGTAGAACTATGTTACCGTACTGAGATAAAACTTTTGATCATGTACTGGATTTGACCTTAACATTTGAACAGCATGATATTACTAGAAAGAAATTCAAGAACATGACGAACAATAGTAATAAAAAGGGAAAAAATAGAGCTCACCCTTATGACAAAAAGAAAATTGAAGAAGGAGTTTAAAAGGTGAATGTAAGCTGCAGCTACTAAGAGCAAGAAGAAAATTATATGTTATAATTATGGAAAAGAGGGGCATATAGAATCTAGATACCAAGATGAAAAGGTAGCCTTATTCAAGTGCTATAACTGTGAAAAAGATGGCCATATCATGAGAAATTGCCCTGAATTTAAGAGGCTTGCAAAAGTAAGAGCTTTAGAGGGGAAAGGAAAAGCTATTAGTGGACCAGTTGCAGAAGAACTTAGTAAAGTGGAAGGTATTCTCTTTACTAAAAAATTTTTCCCGTAGTTGTAATGTGTGATACTGGTGCAACACATTCACTAATATCCCAGGATATAGTGCAAAAAATAAAACTCACATGCATTTTTGTTGATAGGCCTTTGTTTGTTAAAAGTCCTATAGGGAGTTCTTGTGTGCTAGGGATGAAATGTTTGCAAATAAATGTATCTATTGGTGGGCATATATTAAATTCAGATATACATGTCTTGAATTATCCTGGAATAGGAGTTATTCTAGGTGTGGATTGGTTGAAGAAATTTGGAGCTATTATAAATTTAGAAGAGTCCACTATTTCTTTAAGAATCACCGATGGCAAAAGAGTCATGGTGTTGTGTGAGGTTGCAAAAGAAGGATACTTAAGGCATGTAAGGAGTTTAAACACTGAAGGAACTGAATCAAAACTGGAAAATATACATGTAGTCAATCAGTATACTGATTTGTTTGAAGAAGTAGTGGGATACCTCAAAATAGGCCGGTAGAATTTCAAATAAAATTAATACTAGGTGCAAGTCATATTGTGAAATAGCCAACTAGAATAGGACCAAAAAGTTGATTGAGTTAAAGAAACAACTAGAAGAATTGGAACAAAAGGGATTTATAAGACCCAGCTGCTCATGTTGGGGATCACCAGTAGTGTTTGTTAAAATGCAGTATGAGACTTTGAGAATGTGCATAGATTATAGGGAGCTCAATAAGGTCACAATAAAAAATAAATACCCACTGCCCAGAATTGATGACCTATTTGATCAATTAAATGGAGCTAAAGTGTTTTCTAGACTGGATCTTGCCTTTGGATTTCATCAAATGAACATAGAGGAAGAAAGTGTGAAATATACAGCCTTTAATACAAGATATGGATTGTATGAATTTATAGTTATGCCCTTTGGGTTAACAAATGCACCATCCTATATTGTAGACTTAATGAATAGGATATTTCGAGATTATTTGCATAAATTTATCTTAATTTTTATTGATGATATTTTGATTTATTCGAGGACCGAGAAAGATCATGAGAAGCATTTGCATTTAGTGTTACATAGACCGAGAAAACATACTCTAAAGGCCATATTTTCTAAATGCTCTTTTTGGAAGCATGAAATAAATTTTTTAGGCCATATAATCTCAAAAAATGGAACTAGATCCTAATAAAGTGATTGCAGTGCAAGCATGGAAAAGGCCTAAAACTATGACTGAAGTTGGATCATTTTTAGGGATGGCTGGCTATTATAGAAGATTTTTAAAGGATTTTGCAAGGATTGCAATCCCACTGACTAAGTTGACAAGAATAGAACAACCATATTTATGGACTGAGAAATGTGAGAATGCTTTTGAGCAATTGAAGAAGACTCTTGTCGAAGCTCCTATATTAAAAGTGCCTGAAGAGAATGAGGGGATTATTGTGTATACTAATGCAAGTGGCTCAGGTCTTAGGTAGTGCTATTGCAACATGATAAGGTAATAGCTTACGCCTCAAGACAGCTTAAGCCAAGTGAAACAAAATGTGCAACACATGATCTAGAACTTGCTGCTATAGTGTATGCAATGAAATTATAGCGACATTATTTACTTGGGGAAAAATTTGAATTATACAATGATCATAAATTTTTGGGATATTTTTTTTCACAAAAAGATTTAAATATGATGCAGCATAGGTGGGTAAAATTCTTAGATGCCTATGATTTAAACATTTTATATACACCAGGTAAAGCAAATAAGGTAGCTGATGCTTTGAGTAGACAGCATGCTATTAGCAATGTTGATGATAGAAGAATTTAAAGCCCTATCAGTTCTTGAAGAGGTGGAAATAGCTAACTTTGTTAGGGACCAACAGAAACAAATAATGACACGATAGAATATGGTAAACTCGGTCTTGTCACTATCAGGTCAATTTTAGTGGATAAGGTGGGACCCTCACAAGACCAAGATCAGTTTTTGAAAGAGAAAAGAACACTTTTGTTAAGAGGAACAAAAATTGAAAATTTCGAAATTGATGAAAATGGTTATTTAAGGAATAAAGGAAGGCTCTGTGTACCTGATGATAGAGAGCTTTAAAAGGAAATTACGGATGTTTATCATAGAACTAAATATACAATACATCCTGGTGGGATAAAAATGTATCATGACTTAAAGACGAATTTTTGGTGGAAAGGTATGAAAGGGGCAGTAAGCAAATATGTAGCTAAATGTTCAACATGCTAACAGGTAAAAGTTGATTATCAACGGCCCTCTGGAATGTTGCAACCCTTAGAAGTGCCAAAATGGAAATAGGAAAGAATATCAATGGATTTCATTGATGGTTTTCCAAGAATTAAAAAGGGGAATGATAGTATTTGGGTAGTGGTGGATAGATTGACAAAAGTAGCACATTTTATACCTATAAGATCTAATAGGAATGGAAGTAAATTGGCTTAAATGTTTGTAAAAGAATTAGTTAGATTGCATGGAGTACCAAAGGCTATTATAAGTGATATCGATACTTTGTTTACATCAAAGTTTTGGAGCAGTTTTCAAGAAGCAATAGGGACTGAATTGTGTTTAAGCACAGCCTACCATCCACAAACTGATGGACAAACTTAGACTGTAAACAAAATTTTAGAGGATTTATTGAGAGCATGTGTTTTAGACTTTGGGGGAAGTTGGGAAGACCACATTTACTTAGCTAATTTTTCCTACAATAATAGCTATCAATCAAGTATAGGCATGGCACCCTTTGAAGCCTTACATGGAGGCCTCGTTTATCACCTGCATGCTGGATGGAAGTTGGAGATAGAATATTAGTTGGACCTGAACAAGTAAAAGAGACCACAGAAAGAATATCATTGGTAAGAAAAAGAATGAGTGTGGCTCAAGATAGGCAAAAAGGCATATGCAGATAAAGGAAGAAAACCAGTGGAATATAAGGTGGAGGACTTTGTATTTATAAAAGTTTCTCCAATGGAAGATTTTGAGGTTTGGTAAGGAAGGTAAATTATCTCCTAGGCATGTTGGACCATATGGAATTATTGAAAGAATAGGGAGATTGGAATATAGATTGAAGTTGCCTGATGAATTAAGTGGAAGACATGATGTATTTCATGTTTCACAATTGAGAAGATGGGTGCATGATAAAGAAACTATACTGGAATCTCCAATACAAGTGAAAATCAGATCTGATTTGGTTTATGTGAAGGAGCCTATTGGGATAGTCTTTAGAGAGGAAAAGAAACTGATATAAAATTAGTAAAAGCGCAATGGAGTCTTGATCCAAATGATTGCACATGGGAAGTGGAAGACAAAGTTAAATCTAAATATCCAAAACTGTTTTCTGTTTAAATTTTTTGTGTGAGGACCTAATATATGAGGGTTCCTAATATGGTGATGATAGAATGCATAGCATGAACTTAGTTTGATAGATATATATCATATGACCAGTTTTGATAAAATATGGTGTGGTATTGATTGATATCTGGATGGACCTAATACATTATGATATGTATAAGTGAGATAATTATGGGACACAATTCCTTAAAGGAAGGGTTTATGTGATAACCCAAATTATTGTGATGAGTTTTCGATTAAAATATAATATATTGAAATAAGTATTCCCAAAAAAAGAAGGAAACTGAAATAAGTGCTAAGATAAAAATAGTATAATATATGCTTGCTAGAAATGAATAGTACATAGTGCTTAGAAAAAAATGAACAGTAGGTATAGCTGTACAAGTAGACTACACATGATATTTGCATGGCACGTGAACAGTGAGAGGAAAATGAAAATTGCATGAGAAGACTAAATGTCAAAAAATAACAGCTCTTGCTCAAAAAAGAGGCTTAACCATTTACACAAAATAAATAAATCCCAGAGAAATAAATAGGAAGGAGGACCACCAAAAAATAGAAAGTTGAAGGAATGGGTTAAACAGGAGGTATAGGTGCGTGTAGGCAGGGAAGAATTTACATTTCTTAGTGAAGAAACCTTAATATGAAACTATATAAATCATTGAAGGTAGGTCTTAGGCAGGCTATTTCATTTTATATTATAAACTAAAAATATGTAGAGGCTGCATATTGGAGTAATCGGAGGTTTTAAGGAAAGCAAGAGGTCGGGCTGGAGGAGAAAAGAAGAATAGGATCAAGTGAGGGAAGAATATTGGTGAGTATCATCTCACTTAATATATGGCATTAAGACCTAGTGAAGGCAGCCTTTTATATTTGATGAATGGGTAGATTCCATATTTCTAGATAATTAGTATGTATGACTGATGCTGTATGGTTCTGTGTTGAATGCTTTGATATGCAAGTTTTATAGTTTAAATATATGACTATAAATCATATGTTATTCTTTTTAGATACAGATCAAAACGGTTGTGTGATTAAAACCCTTATAATGTTAATTAATTGAAGTATGCTAACCCTTTAACCTGTTAGATAGGAAACTGAAGTAATTATTATTAATAGATCATATAATGATGTTCAATAGAAATCTGATTATGGAATGTTGTTAAAAGTATGGTCTAAAATTTAAGGAAAAAGAATAAAGGTGGCAGAAATGAGAAGGTTCTGCTTATGTCTTAGCTCTAAATAATGTGCAAGTGGAGCAATGATCTGATCATGTGCTGAGCTACGTTGCACAGTAGATTCCCTAAATTGATGCTATGACACATTAGTCTCAAAAAAATGGGATCTACTTGAAGAGGTTAGTAAAGGGAATTGGGGTTTATGCTCATAAACATTCATGGACATATGTTTGTAGTAATAGAATTATAAAGAAAACAAATAATAAAGATCTGATCAATAATAAGAATCAGGTAACATGAACATCTGAAAATCCTTATAAATATATATATATATATATATGTATGTATGTATGTATGTATGTATGTTGTTTGTTTATGATTAAGGGATGATTTTCTGTTATGAATGGATGCTTTCATAAATAATAAACTGATTGAAAAATTTATGAAAATTGGAAGAATGATTGTTTGGCTATATTGTGATGTATAAATTGATTATTTTATTAATAGGAGATGACATCTAGGACTTTAACCTATTAAAAAAAATGGTGCACATGAAAGTATGCGTAATTAAGTTTTGTAATCTTAGTAATAAACTAAGGACATAGGTCAACTTGTCACCAAGCAAGATGATTAAGGCCATCGGGATGCTGCATTGATCAACTTAGCATCAGGAAGGATGTGAGTTTGCACAAGGCATGTTTATGCCCAAAGATCTTAGTGTGCTGGGTTAATAGAGGTGGAGTCCTAGGCAATGTGCACATAGAGTTCAAGTGGTAGGGCATTGACCTAATAATTTGAAACTCAGAGTTGTATTGCTTTTAGTAGGCTAGAGAGAGGAGTTTGTGTCATGGGTGAGATGTTTTGGCTAGTTAATAGTATATATACGAGTTGATAGTTTGGTTGTTAGGATATATTTATGTATGCATTTTTACTAAAAATGATTCTGCATTTTATATAGTTGAATGACAAAAGCTAACTTTTGTAAATTAGTATGCAGAAGTCCATGCAAGTTAAATATTCTTTAACACTGGGAATTGTTTTTAAGTATGACTGTAAACCTTCTGAAGCATAAAAGCAATTGCAATGTGGAATGCACCAACTAGTCAAGAAACCACTGCATGTATTTGAAAATGAATATTTAATAGGCTGTTACATCCATTCTTTATGTCAAGTATTAAGTGAATACTCATACCGGACCTTTAGGTCTGACCTATTTGATTGCTTGCATCATTTGGGTGTCTCATTTATGTTGGGCAGCTCAGGGATTTCCTACTAGAAAATGAAGGAACTAAACGGTAACATGCAGTGGAGAAAATGCTGAAGGAGGAGCACTTAAATATAGTTAGTTATAACATGAATCAAAGCTCATAAATATGAGCCACAATCTACTTATGCCTAAAATGTAATGGAGCCTAAAGTGAGTTGTGGGTTAGAAATGCGCAAAAACTAATGTATTAAACTTGTAATTGTCAGTAGTATATGAGCACAAAATGATGTAAGAACTATATGTCTTCTGTTTGCAGCTGAAATGAACTAAATGTTTAAGAGTTATCATATGGAAAAGTCTCTCTCTAAAATGAGTAAATTTAATATGAATTGTATATTTACTATGGGTTACCCATTGCACTAAATTTATACACAGTGAGTAAAACTGTATATGCATAGACTGCTTTTGCTAAGTGTTGAAGTATTAAGTCAAGATTTTTTTTGATACAAAATGGTTTCTAAAAATTAGCATCCTAACTTCTACCCTATGTATATTCACTTACCAGTTTGAATTCATAACAAGCTTTTAAAAAAATGCTAGACCATGTAAACTAGCAGGCTGATATCCTGTAGTGCATGAAGAATAAGGTATATATTTATATGAATTGAGCTAAAAACTTAAGAAAGATAGCAAAATAAAAAAATATTTTATGCAATAGAGAGTATAAGAGCTGTCATGTGAGTTATTTTTATGGTTTAGCTTGAATAAATAAATCATACTGATTGTTTACTATATCTTTACATATATTAAAGAAATATATACAAGCTTGAAAACATAACTGTTTTTGCTGTGTTTGTAGATTAGTTTATTTTAACTAATCAGCTAACTTTTTCTTAAGTAAATTCCGCAAATGCTAGCAAAAGAGATCTATATATCATCACATAAATGGATTAAATATTAGTTTTATATACTAATATTTCTATATCAGTGAGAGTTTGATCCTGGAATTAAGAAAAAAATGGAAAGCAAGTGATTCTGGATACATTTTAATGTATGTCAATATGCTTGCTTTATTTTTGGGTAAAAAAAATTTGGGGTCACTTCATGTAGTGTGGGTTTTGCACCCGCTTTTAGTTTTCATTTTCCGCTATTGATAGCACTTGTACTTAGCTTTTGAATTTCATGGGAATTATACAAAAAAATTGGCTTCACCAACTCTTTGTTCGTATTTGCCTAAGTATTTAATAAATACACCTTCCATTCATTGTACTTGCGATTTATTTCTTTTAACGATTGTTTTTAGACTAAGTCCTTAACTCGTTTCATAGTTCACCGGCCTTTCAGAGTTCTAACGAGCGGAAGGTAACGACTGAAATGCTAAATGCTGGGGATTGGCTAGGGTTAGTCACTTAGGATTAGTGTCTTAAGTATCCGTTTCTAGGATAATAATTTTTGGTTGCACCAAATTCTAGGAGCCAGTTTAAACCAACCACTTAAAGTTGTAGTCTGCGCATCCTCGTTTAGGATGTTTACAACCAATCGTGCCTAACTCCGGGCGTTGATTGAAGGCTTGTAAGTTAAGTCCCACCTTACTCCAAGCATGGATCTTTCATTTGTCTACTCTGGGCAAGAGGTTCAGAGTTGGACGGTCATATCACATCCACTTCTTATACTCCCGTCCCCAATCCGAAGGCAAGAGTTAGCATACGGATGGTCATATCATGTTCAGTTTAGTTGATGCTCCTGCCCTTAATCCGAAGGCAAGATTTTGTTCGTGGATGGTCATGTCATATCCAATTTGGGTTTATACTCTTGCCCTCAGTAACAAGAGTTGGCTAACGGACGGTCGGGCCACTTCTGTTTAGTTTGTACTCTCGCCCCCAGTCCGAAGGCAAAAGTTGGAGCGCAGACAGTCATGTCATGTTCGGCTTAATTTATACTCTTGCCCTCAATCCAAAGGTGAGGGTTGGTTGGCATCAATATCTGGACACCAAATGGGGCTTCACGGGCCCAATCATGGGTCTTAGAATCTGATCGGGACCTATCTTCGGGTACCTGTGCACCTACATTTATCATATGCAGATTCATTCGAATCCGTCAAGTCACAACTCTCAAGTAATGAAGAGACAGATTTTTGGACTAGAAAAGCCATTTTATTTCTTAAAAGATGGCTAATGACAGAATCTGTCTTATTACATGGCTCTAGCCAATTATTTACAAGCTTGTCTCTGAGTGAAATAGCATCGTAGGTACTCACTATTCCAAGACCTCGGGAGTGAGATCCCGTCCGTAGTTTCCTGCTTGAAAGTTCCATCTCTAAGATTTTCCTCTATAGCATACAGAACCTCCCAACTTATACCCAAGTTCTTAGGGTTAGAGAAGATACGTTTAAGGACCAAGTCTTCGATTTCAAATGTTCGACTCCTGGCTTTGGTCTTGTAATATCAAGAAACTTGGTGTTTATATGCAGCTGCTCTTAGCTCAGCTTAAGTCTGCTTCTCATCGATTATATTGAAGGACTCCAAAAGGAGCTGCTTGTTCGTCTGTGGATTGTAGTGGATCACTCGATGAGAAGGTACTTACAATTCGACCGGAATCATAGCCTCTGATCGGTATGCCAAGATGAATGGAGAGTGGCTGGTCAATGACTTGTAGGTGGTTAGATAACCCCATAGTGTTAACCGAAGTTCGTCGACCCACTTGCCCTTGGTCTTCTCCAATCGCTTCTTAAGAATGGACTTGATAAAAAAAATTTATAGCTTCGCCTGTCCATTCATCTAAGAGTGTGCTATCACTGCTAATCTCTTCTTTATGTGATGTCGACGGTAGAGATCCTTGAACTCCATGCTGTCGAATTAGGTCCCATTATCGGTAATGATTGCCTATGGAACTCCAAAGCGACAGACAATATTCCGAACTACAAAGTTGATTGCTTTCTCCATGTTAATCGTGGCTAATGTCTTTGCCTGGGCCAATTTGGTAAAGTAATCAATCGCTACGATGGTGTAGTTCGCGCCACCTTTAGATATCGGCAAAACACCAATGATATCAATGCCTCAAACTGTAAATAGTCAAGGACTGATCATTTGAGTAATTTCTATAGACGAGGCCTTTGGAAGTTTAGTAAATTTCTAGCACTTGTCACACCTTTAGGTATAATCAACCGCGTCTCGATTGACAGTTGGCTAGAAATATCTATATCGAAGAAACTTCTTTGCTAAGGTTGTCCCCTAGCATGGTTGCCACAAGTGCCTACATGAACCTCTCTTTGGACTTGTTTAGCCTCGCCGTGAGTGACACACCAAAGCAAGGGGTCAAAGAAGCCCTTCATGTACAGTACTTCTTCTTGCAAGATGTATCTCGAAGCTTGGCGAAGTATTTTTCATCATTCATTCCTTCTCTTTGGAAGGATCCCCTTTGCAAATAATTCTGAATCAGACTCATCCATGACTCCCTTTCAAATTCGATCTCCCAAATCCAATCAACATTAATCCGGTCGATGCTTGGAGCCGAAAGTAATCCCAATGAAACCAAACTCATGAGTTGCGCATCTCCAAACTAGCCAACTTAGCCAGTGAATCGACCATTTCATTCTTATCTCTGGGAATATGTGCTATCTATAGTATTCAAAGTCATCAAGCAACTGAAGAACCCAGTTTAGATTAGGAGTTAACATTGCTCCCTTAGTTGCTACTCTTTTCAAAACTAGCATACCACTAGCTGGGAGTTGCAAAAAATGTGCAAAGTCTTTATTCCTAATACCTTGGCAATTTTGAGTCCTGCAATCAGGGCCTCATATTCAGCTTCATTATTTGTCATCAAAAAGTCGAGTTTTAGAGCATAACTGATCGAGTGTTCTTCAGGAGTGACAAATATGACTCCAGCACCGAAACATTGATCATTAGATGCACCATCCATGTACATCTTCCATCCAACTTCTTTTTCTTCACTGCTTTCTGGAGGATCGTCTCATGTAGTGAATTCACCTATGAAATCCCTCAAGGCTTGACCCAGGATTGCACTCTGAGGGTGATAGGTTATGTCGTATTGACTCAGTTCAATGTTCCATTTCAACAGCCTTTTATAAGTCTCAAGTCATTGTAAGACTTATCGTAAAGGCAGGTTGGCAAGGAAATTGATCGGATGAGCCTTGAAATAGGGGAAAAGTTTTCTAGAAGCAATCAATAGGTAGTAAGCGAGCTTTTCCAATCTTGTCTAGTTTCTTTCGGCTCTTGTCAGCCACTTGTTGATATAGTAGACCATTCGCTGGATGGGAGATTCCTCACGTATAAGTTCAGCACGTAGGGCATGCACCGACACCGCTAGGTATAAGAACAAATCCTCATCATCCACCGGTTTTGAGTGAATAGGAGGTCTCTCCAATTGATTCACTAGAGCTCAGAATACGTCCTTGCAATCTTGGTTCCACTCGAAGTTTATTTTCCCTTTCTCGATCACTTCGAAGAAGGGCATGCACTTGTTAGTGACTTTGGAGATGAACCAGCTCAGGGTGGCGACATTCCTATTTAAGCTTTGGACCCCTTGATCATCTTTGGGGCTTCGATCTCTCTCAAATCCTTGATCTTTTCAGGATTGGCTTCAATCCCTCAGGAATTGACAATGAAACATAGAAACTTTCCTGACACAATGTTGAAAGAACATTTCAAAGGATTGAGCTTCATCCTGTATTGTCGGAGGACATCAACATCTCTATTGGATCATCAACGTGGTCTCTCGGACACTGTGACTTTACAATCATGTCGTTCATGTAAAATTCCTTCGACCATCAGATTTGGTCCTTAAACATCTGATTTACGAGTCTTGATAATTCGTTTCTTCGTTCTTTAATCTAAAGGGAATGAATATGTAGCAATAGATTTCGAGGTCAGTAACGGAGCTGGTGTATTCCTAATCTGAGACGTGGATCTGGATTTGATTATATCTAAAGTACGCATGCGTAAATGAAAGTAGCTCGTGTTCGAGAGTCAAGTTCACTAGCCGATCTATCCTCGAAAGTGGGAAGCTATTGTTCGGACATGCCTTACTCAAGTCATAATAGTCGATGCATGCCCTCCACTTCCCATTTGCTTTTTTAAGACAAGATTTGATACCCAATCTAGGTATATGGCATCAAGGATGAAACCATTGTTCTTCAGCTTATCCACTTATTCTTTGAGTGCGGTAGATCTCTCTGGAACTAGGCTGTGGTGTTTTTGTTTTATAAGAACATATTTTGGATTGATGTTTAAAGCATGGCTCACTATCCCGAGCGAGATCCCACATATATCCAAGTTTGTCTAGGCAAACACATCTATGTTTTCCAGGCACACACATCTAGGTTTTCTTGGAGAAATCTAACTAACTTCTTCATCATATACCGCCGAGCTGAGATCCAACCTTCGGGACTTTTCTCAAATCATCCCTAATGACTGGAACAGCGATGGTCAACTCAGTGGGAGCTGCTCGTCCACCTTCTGGCTATTTTCATCGGTCCGTATCATCATAGAGCCGACTAGTCCGCCTGAGCTAGGGCCCAGGCTGTAGTTGTTATGCATCTAAAGCCTTTATGAAGAGGGCCCCCTCTACATCCTTTCCTTTCTCCTTTCACCTTGCCTACTTTAGCTCGACGATGTAGCATTCGCGGCCAGCCACATGGTCTAAATTTAGCTAGCACTGATCAACCCGAAAATTCGTTATAAGCAGAGTATATATCCAACACCAAAAAAGGCACGACCCATACTCACTGGCTGTAGCTCTCACCAAATACCACCGGTAATTCAAAAAATCCTATGGCTTTAGTAGCCATCCCATTGAACCCTTGTATTCAAGACCTACAAGGGTTCAAATCTTCCACCTCCAACATCATTTGATCATAAGCTTTCTTGAATAAAATACTGACTGAACTCCCATAATCAACCAGCATCTTTCGTACAACAGTAGGACTAATAGTGGTTGAAATCACGAGTGGGTCGATCGCTGGAACCTTTCACTCCGTTATCATCTCTACTCCGAAAAGTAGTACCATCTTTCATGGCTCAAGGTTTCTTCACTTGAGCTCCATCCTCAATAATATAGCAACTTTCATTCTCAACATGTTTTATAGCTCCAATGTGTCTATCCATTTCGAAAAGCTTTTATCCGTGGGATGCGGTCCACCAAAGATTGTGTTAATCATTAAATTTGCTTCTGACTACCTGGCTGGATTAGCACCAGGCTGAGCTGCTGCTACTGCGAAAATGATCCATGAGGGCTAGAAGTTCCTTACCCGCCACCCTATGGGGCTTTCACATATTGCTGCAATTTCTTTTTTCTAATCAAATCTTCAATCATGTCGTGCAAGTGCCTGCACTCGTTGGTATTATGACCGTAAGTCTCATGGAATCTGCAGAACTTGCCCAACTTCCTTTCCTTCTTGGTTGACTCCCTAAGAGCCAGCTTCATATATGGTTTGGTATTTTTAGTAGCCGAATAGATGTTCTCTATTGAGTTGTTCAGTTAAGTGTAATTTTCGTACTTAGAATTCAAAAAATGATTTCGATTATCCGGCATATGCTTCTTGGCCCCATCATTGTTACCTTTTTTACTTTCATTTTGGTTTCCATCCTTCATGTTTACATCCTAAAAAATTTCTCCAATTTGCTTTATGACGACATTACTTTGTATTACCTTATTTGAATTTTCAAAAACGGTCCTCCGTAGATGCTTGCTCACATACTCCCGACATAAATATTTGTTGACTTTTTTGTAAAAAGCTTTCATTGTCGAAAGTTGCTTCCTTTTCAACCAGCCTTCGAAATCCAAGTCAGGGTGAACTCTCCTACATAGCGCTATCAACACCACATCTTCCTTATGTTTCGTTACTTCTGTTATAGCCATGTGGAACCGATTCAAAAAGTCTCTCAACGGCTCTCCTTTAGCTTGATAAATGTTGGACAGTGACATCATGTTCTTCGAACATGAAGTTTGTAAGTAGAACTGCTCCATGAACTTTCGCAATAGTTCAGCGGAAAACGGTAGGACTTCGACGAAAGCCAAGTGCAGCATATCATAACCACCCCATTTAGAAAAATTGGGAAATCGCAGCACTTCATGACATTTGAAGCTCTGGATGAATCCATATGTCATTAATATCTCAGTAGGTATTTCTTAGGATCCGTTGTTCCTCTATACAATGGCATCGTTGGTATATTAAATCTCTGAGGATATCTTGCATGAAGAATGTACTCTGTGATTGGTTCCAACTCGCATTGGTACCTCATTCATCATTAGTCCTGAATTTTTTTCCACTCACCAATCTCCTAACAATATCCTCTAGATTGTCCGAGTCAAAAGGTTCTACTGAATGGCGGTAAGCAAGTCTTGTCTCGAGTGTACGGGCCGGCGAGTTCTCTTGGGAAGGTGCTCGGTACCTAGCTCCCAAACTCCAGGAGATCCATTCATCTAGCGGTCCTTTCCATTTGATTTCCATGAGTTGTATTGTCAGATGCAGTCTAAAACTCCACATTCTGAAAACTAGTAGCACGGCCAAAAGCCACATCCATGCCGCTTTCCAACTATTGAGCAGCGGGCCTACCATAATGGGATTTAGCACCCATCCTACCTTGGGAGTCGGTACCGATCCTTAATACTTATGCTCTGGATCGGCGCTCTCGCCTGGTATGGTGTCCCAACTGTGTTTTATGTCCACTTCTTCCTTCTACCCATATGTCTTTGCTCAAATGAAGTAAAACTCTCTGCCTTTGAGCTGGTATCTCTTTTACTCTGTTTACTGTTGATTTGAGTCAGTTAATTCAGCAGCCTTAAGCTCTGCTGCATTGGTTGATTCATCTCATGCTGACTAGCCTGAAATCTTTCTTCCATCTCCTTCATCATCTTATCCTTCTCCACTTGGGTCATAATGCCACTTGGAGTTTGGATCTCCGTTTGTTCCGGCTGGTTAGCAACATTCCCATATTGGGGATTCTAATTCTCAGCATCACTAGGGGTAGCTGGAGATTTATGGCATGTGTTTCTTTCCTTGGTGGGGTATGGTAAAATGCTTCTTGTAGATCTTTGAAAATCTAAGTTGTAGAATTTAAAGGTAGTAAAATTGGATCTATCTCTTAGATATAAGAAACCCAATAATGGATCCAAATGGCCTAAGAATATATTTCTCCATGAAAGCACTAAAATATTTCAACCAAAATTGGTGCGAACATCCAGAAAAGTAAGTGGTAGAGACTATATGAAGAAAGTAAATGAAAAATTATGAAAATAAGACAAAAAACAAGCATACACAAATTTATAATGGTTTGGTAATTTGGGCCTACGTCAACTTGAATGATTTTATTACTTTTGTACTTATTTTTGTGATTGCAAGAGAGTGGGATTGGAATAGATCCTTGAATATAAGAAAATGAGAGTGTAATGGCAGCGTAAGGATCTTTAAAATAAACATGCCTTTTGTATTTATAGGGGTAGACGACCAAATATCTCATTGATATTTCTCCCACAGAATCTCCTCATGAAGATAAAGTCCTCCAAGAAATCTCGGTCCCAGATCCCTTATGGTTGGCGATCGGTACCGATCCCTATAAGAGGGTCAATACTAATCCCTATACATGGAGATAAGGGATCGGCGATTCTTTATGGTGGTTCTTCTTGATATTGGCTTTGAGTTTCCAATGTTGTTTTGTATGATCGTCTAGGCGTTTTTTGGCCCGAGTGATGAATTTACAGAAGGTTGAATTGCTACTTTAGACGGCATATGGAGATTACCAATACAATGCACAGGAACTCTGGAACAACACTTGAATCAGACTATGTAGATAGAGAAAAGTGCCATGGGAGTGGGGGCCACTTAGGTGTACCATACATAGTGTATTTTAGGGTGTTGCACTTCTAATCTTGTTTGACCGTCGTCTTATGGTATTGTCTGTACTTGGTTCCTAAACCCTAGGATCATCCCTCTAGGATGCCTGCCTTAATAATCGTCGAGTTTAAGTTATCTAGTCAATTTGAATATAGTCAGGTCAAAAGGTTGGAATACATCTGGATTGTTATTTTCCTTTGCTTTGTCTGCTTATGACATGCTTTGGTGAGAAATGGGTGTAACAATATTGGTTCGCCTTACATTCCTAATTGAGTATGTGTCAAGACACATGAAGTGAAACACTACTTGAGAGAAGCAATCTCCTTCGATAGAGAATGTTAGTGTTACAGTAATTGACATTCAATTTAATGTTGGAATTATAGTTAAAATAAATTGGTTAATCCATAAATGTTATTGATTTGAACCAAAGAATTTATAGTTTGTACTTTGTAATTAATTACGGACATTATTAGAGCATTGAGCTTAATCAAGCACTAGATATCTTAGTGATATAGTGATGAGAAATAGAAAGCGTCCGTTATTCAGCTTTGCTTCAGATTAAGGGAATTAACAAAAGCTGAGTGATTCTAAAATATATTATTAGATAAAATTTGCTTACTGAGATTCAAACTTGGATAGATTGCATATCAAATGAAAGATGTTTAAGAATTAAGAGAATCAAAATAGGTGAAGTAATTTAATTATAAAATTACAAGAAAGTAGAAAAAAAACACTAGAAAAGATTAGTATTTGCAAGTTTAGGTCATGTTTGACCCTAAACACATTATGTGCATGGTGAAAGACATAAAAATTATGCCTCGTATGTATCACTCCAAGAGTTCGCCCAAAAAAAAGTGCGTGGAAGAGAAATTTGTGGGCTTGAGGAAGTTATTATACATATGTTTAACTAATTAAAGCAAGAGCAACATCTTGAAGAAGAAAATGCTGAAACCATAGTTCAAGATTTCGACAGACATGCCGGAATGTTGTGAGAAGAAATTGAGTTTAGGAATAATACAATAGAAAAGGAGAGAAAGAATTGTACCTGTGAGAAGAGAGAGTAAGAGAGAGAAGGCGATATCAAGTAGGAAGAGGGAGAAGGCAGCATCAAGAAGGGGGGAGAGGCACATAAGCAAAGAGGAGACGACAAACTGATTTAGGATTATTTTTTCACTGAAGAAGTCAACAGCTGATTTAGTGTTGGTGTTGTGCATTTTTTTTTTGGCTAACCTGAATTGCGAAAGTTTGGGTAATAATTAAGTTGATAAAGAAGTATGGGCTTTAAATTTAAATTAGAATATCTTATACTATAAAGTAAAACCCTTCGTAAAAAGTCAAAGCGAAGCCTTTTTGGTGCTACCAAAATAGTCATTTATTGTACTACCGATATCTTATACTATAAAGCAAAACTCTTGGTCAAAAAGTCAGAGTGAAGCCTTTTTGGTACTACCAAAATAGCCCTTTATTGTACTGGGGATAATATTGATACATGGAGGACAATTGTGTAACTTCCTTTGCCCATATTAAAACCTCCCACATTTGCCGGTGCCCTGTTATTTTCTCATTGTACTCTTTTCAATGACGATGAATTCCATGGCTGCTTCAAATCAACATTCGATGTCTCCATTCTCCAATCTTCCTGATTCTACTTCTAACTTCAATCTTCCCTCTGCCTCCTCCTCTTTATTCAATCAGTCTCCTTTTTCCGCCAAAGGAATTGTTTGTTTTACTTATTATTTTGTCATAATCCAAGATGGACAACTGGGTGACTATTTCTTACTGCGACAATGTTGTATGCTATTCTTCTTGCATTAAAGCAAAAGAAAATCAATAAACATTGAGATTTATGAATTATTCTTTCTAAGTATTGCTCATTTTTCTCTCTTTTATCTTGTGCATTACAAGGGCATGTTAATTTTAGCGCTGCAGGCTGAGTTTGTATCTTTAGGTCGATAATATTTATTTTTCTTGCAGACAGTGTTCAAGGACTCAGTTGAGGAAATTGAAATTGGGTTCATTGAGCTTAACTGTAAATTTGAACCTCTATTTATGGTGTAACTTTGCTTCTATGTCCAATGTTTTTTTTACTTTAATGTTGAATTTACACCATTATTTTAACTTAGGGCTTTTACTGTGCAGCATACCACATTTAAGATTCTATTTGACCAAAAGAAGAGCTAGAGATTTGTACTTTTTGAATAACAAACATGGTATGGTTGAGTTTTTTTACCACTTGCTATGTGTGTACTAAATTTTAGATCTGAAGAGTTCATCAAGGAAAAGGTCCTTTAATCGACCGCACCTTTTTTATTATACTATGATTTTCGTGCACTTCTTCCCTTTTATGTTTTGCTTAGATATAAGTTAGTAAATAGCCTTCAGAATCTGCAATTTAATTTTCCAGTTACACTATGTATTTTTAATTTATATTTTAGTCAAATTGATGATTTCTCATGGCTAAGGTTAAATTTTGGCCATTGTTTGGGTACAACAATCATATTACATTCAATGGTCCAACATGGATTTATTGGAATGAATTTGGAAGTTCCTTCAGCGAAAGGGTATATGCCTTTATAGCATTACTGTTGTAATTTTATTCAAAAGTATATGAAATATTTGATGACACTTCAGGTTATGCATTGCAGAGAAAGTTCTAAAACTACCACAAAAGTGATATGGTGCTACTAATAAATAAAATATGAATTCATTGTAGTGTTCCTATTATTACTTGCTCTATTTGAAAAATGAATTTGATGTTCATAGTTTATACATGCTTACCCATATCTTTGCATTTCTGTATACTAAAACATGGCATTTATATAAGCCTTCAACCTACTGCAGGATTTCACTGACACATAGTATTTCTTTACATTAATATACTAACCAAAAAGCTGATGTGTGCGTCTGCCCTGTTATTGAGGTAGAATCAAGGTCAATTTTATTTGGAACCGCAAATTCCAGTCATTCAAGTATGAACACTCTGGGTTTTTCTTTTGCTACTGTGCCTGAATCAAATGTCCATCTCATGCAAGCTCTTTGAAATATTGGGTAATTAAGTTTGTTATTCTATGCATGCCTGTTTTATAGGTATAGACTATTATTTCATTAGCAGTGGAGTATGTATATAATTGTGTGAGTGTATGTTTCATGTGTGTGTGTATGGGCAGCAGTTCTAGGTGTTTAAACTTGCATTTATATGTGTATTGAGCGCTTCTACGTGGGAGTGAAAATTTAACTCTCATTTTAGTACTCATAAAACCTAGCTTCATTTTGCTATAATCTTTTAAGTCCAGTTTTTTTTCTCCTTTATCTAAGAGAACTTATTTTGACAGGAACCTTTGCTTCCTAAACACAAATGAATTTTGTTGTTTTAGTGGGTTTACCTTGCGTGTTAGTTCTGACCAAACAAACTTGAATGGTGGTATCACCGCCAAATCTGTTAACGTGTTCATTACATGATGCTTTAGCCGATTGCTCCTCATCTGTTTGCCCTTAATCTATCTAAGTCAGAAAGAAGCCATTGATTTATATACCCATTACCTTCTCGCCCTCTCTTTAGTATGAAGGTCTCTAATCAAATCTACTAATAGAGAATCCTCATACCTAATAATACGTTCTCTTATTAACCAATTGTGCTCATGTTAGAAGCGAGTTAACCAAGTTGTTCAGGAATAGTGGCGTTGAGTTTCTCGACCGTTTGTCTTAGGATTAGTTAGTTCTATTTCTCGATGGGGCCGGGAAGGGATATAACTCAGCGGTAGAGTGTCACCTTGACGTGGTGGAAGTCGACCTCCCGTTGGTCACCTTGTTGGTTGTCTCCTGTGCAGGTGAGGTGAGCGAAGTGAGCGGGGACAACCGGGACGGTCCCTTCGTCGGTCGGTCCTAGAAACGGCGGTAGCGGCGCGAGGCGCCCGAAGGAAGACCCGACGAATCGATATCTCGATGTGATACAGCCCTTTCCATTTTCGTTGGGAAAGAACGGCGAAGTCCATCCGAACCATCCAATGAAGAAATAAGAGGAGAGCAAGCGCCAATGGCGCGCGAAGCGCATGCGGAATGGGCACGGAGAACAAATTGGGTGAGGCGGGCGAGCCCCCGATATACAGCCTCCTGTATCGTAGTGAAATGTTATGTTTTTATAAGATGGGAGTAATTGAAAAATGAAAGAATCTAATTTCTTTGATGAAAATCTCCGCGAAGCACGTCCTTCCAAAATTTGAAGAGAATGGTTTTGCCACAAAAGCTCTTATTCCTACTTCCACTACAACTATTTTATACGTCTAGTATACCAAAACAGAGACGAATCAATAATAAACTTATCTCACAAGTTTACAACTCAGATTTCCACTACTTTGGAATTCTGTATTAGTTATTTTAACAATAAGTATGTTGTAATTAATTACAACAACAAACAAACAACTATAGCAATAATAACTATAGTGTTAAATCAAACCTTATACTATTTAATGAAATAGTATAACGTAGAAAGAAAACTATATATGTATGTGTATATATATATAACCTGTTGAAGAAGGAAATTACATCTGAGGCTTGTCGTAACAATTTTCTTAAGAGTTTATTCAAAGTTTTCCAAGATACAACATACGTGATCTGCTCGAGATTGTGATATGTATGATCTTCTGTGTGACATGCAAAAGCACACATATTGTAGATATTAAGAAACGAAGAGGAAGAAGAGAAAATTCGGAATTAATTGAGTGAGGAAAGTGATTAGATTTCCTCCTTATTCATAGCCGAATTCCCAATGGCTACACCCGTTGAGAAAGGTAGCATCCCTTCATTTGCAACGCCAAAAAACGTTACTGTTCGCAATAGTCGTGCCTCTTCGTTTGCAACGGTCGAAAACTTTTATGGTTCGCAACAATCACACCTCTTCGTTTGCAATGGCCGAAAACTGTTGTTATTTGCAACAGTCGCGTCTATTCCTTTGCAATGGCCAGAAACTGTTGCGGTTTGCAACAGTCACGTCACTTCATTTGCAACAGCTAGAAACTGTTGCGGTTTGCAACAGTCGCGTCTCTTCATTTGCAACGGCCAGAAACTGTTGCGGTTTGCAACAGTCGCGTCTCTTCATTTGCAACGGCCAGAATCTGTTGCGGTTTGCAACAGTCGCGTCCAATCCATTAGTCGCTTCTATTTGAATTTAAACAGTAGAAAACCGTTCATTTCTGTAAAACAAAAATATAACATGGTCCATTCTTATTGGACCCGCACCCGACCCGGCTTGGTTCGGTCGGTTGGATGGGCGGGCGACGGCGCGCGCTCGTGTTAGTCCATGGCCATATAGGTCCTCCCCCTCGTAAAAAATTACCGGACCCTAAGGGCCAATATAGGGATTGAGGGTATATCATGTAAACCAGAAAAGTAATATATTTTTGGCAAAGTGGGACATATCTCACTCACCAATTTTTTGAGAATTATAACAATCCCCCACATGAATGACGATATCTGTCTCCCCCACACAAAGTGTAATATCACACAGTTCATATAAAAATAATGCTATATCGAGGATAAGTAGATATTTCACTTTGAACTTTCTCTAGTTAAAACTTATTGGATATACTTGGCTAATCGGTGAATTATTTTATCTTGAACCGTCAGCCGTTATTGTATAACTAGATAATAAGCTTTGCAAAGCATTATTTCCCTTGACATGCAATCTCTTGGTTGCGTTCATTTTGGTCCAGAACAATTTTTGGTTCTACGAGTGTTTTTAGAGAATAAAAGCCTTTAATATTCTCATAGAGCCGACCCAGCTCACACTAACATAAGTGATCGCAACCATTAAGAGTATCCTACATATACCCCACTTATTATATTCAAGATATGGTCATCATTAAAAAAACATAGTTTTAACCTTTAAATACTTCTGTAGGCATGCATTTATATTGTGCACCATAGAATGGAGTTGGACTATGTCCAAGCAAATGCATTATGTATTGAGTTACTCAAAACTGGTTTGCCTATTGATCATAGTCGGTGAGATCATCAGTCGCTAGGATAGGTTTCCGTATAAGATAACTCTTGGTAGTTTAGGCTTTTAAACTCATTCCCCTCGATGCGCGGTCAATTTTCTCTCTTAATAAACCAAATGGATCCGCTAGGTTATCATTTGTTCTCACATAATGTATGGAAATAGTTCCATTTGAGAGTACTGCCTAACTGTATTATGGCATCGACGAATGTATCATGACTTTCCATTATGCACAAAGTTGTGTGCTCTGCTTAGCGCAGTTTGGTTACACAGTGTATGCATATGGTCGGTGCAGGTTTAGGCCAAAATGGAATATCTTCTAAAAAATGATGAAGCCATTCTGCTTCTTCGCCTGCTTTATCTAAACCGATGAACTCCGATTTCATAGTGGATCGAGCTATGCATGTTTATTTAGTACATTTCCATGACACTTCTGCCCCTACTAAGGTAAATACATAACCACTCATTGATTTTGATTCCTCTGAATCAGTGATCCAGTTTGCATCACTATATCCTTCTAAGACGGCAGGATATTTTCCATAATGTAAGGAATAATTTATTATATTTTTTAAATATCCAAGCACTCTCATTAGTGCTTTCCAATGTTCCTTTCCTGGATTGCTTATAGACCTGCTCAGTCGACTTACTGTATAAGCTATATCTGGTCTTGTGTAATTCATCAGATACATGAGACATCCTATTACATGAGAGTATTTCAGTCGCATTATACTCTCATTAGTGTTTTTATGCAGTACTTCTGATGGATTAAAAGGTGTCTTTACTCCTTTAGTTCCAAAATTTTGAATTTTTTCAATCAATTTGTGTACATAGTACGACTGAGATAATTCATTTCCATTAGGTGTTCTTATTATTTTGATTCCCAAAATAACGTCTGCAACTCTAAGTCTTTCATATCGAAATTGCTAGTTAACATCTTCTGTATGGTCTCTATTACCTGAGTATTTGGACCAAATATTAACATATCGTTTACATATAAACAAATCATGACATATGATTGTTCAGTTTGTTTATAATAAACACATTTATCACATTCATTTGTATGAAGACTATTTCTCATAATGACACTATCAAATTTTGCGTGCCAATTTTCTGGAGCTTGTTTTAGTCCGTATGGTGATTTTACTAATCTACAAACTTTGTTTTCATTTCCTTTGAAAACAAAACCTTAGGTTGCTCCATGTAGATCTCCACATCGAGATCTCCATTTAAGAATGCTGTCTTTACATCCATTTGATGAATTTTTAGATTATAGATCGATGCAATTGCTATTAGCATTCTTATAGAGGTTATTTGTGTTACCAGCAAATATGCATCAAAGAAGTATACTCCTTCTTTTTGAGGATATCCTTTGGCTATTAATCTGGCTTTATACTTGTCTATAGAGCCATCTGATTTCATTTTCTTCTTGAAAATCCATTTACATCCAATTGGTTTTATTCCAGGTGGAATATCAACAATTTTTTAAGTTTTATTACTTAGAATTGAATCAATTTCACTTTGGATTGATTCTTTCCAACATGAAGATTCAGAAGATGACATTACTTCCTTGTATGTTTGAAGTTCGTGTTCTAACACATATGTGAAAAAATCCGAACCAAATGTCTTGGTAGTCCTTGCCCTTACGCTTTTCCTTGGTTCAACTTCCTCAATCTTATGATGAGTTTCATCTTCATGTGAATTGCTTGATTCTTCTCTTGTCATTTTAGGGACATTATTCCCTTCATTCCTTTTGTGCGGGATTGCGTATTCAAAGAATGATGCATCTCTAGATTTCATGATTGTATTTACATGAATATCAGCTATATCAGACTTGAATACCAAAAATCTATAGGCACTACTATTTTGGGATGACCCTAGATAGTAACAATCTACTGTTTTTGGTCCAAGTTTGACTCTCTTGGGAGGTGGAACTGGAACTTTTGCCAAGCACCCCCACACTTTAACGTATTTAAAGCTTGGTTTATATCCTTTCCAAATCTCATATAGAATTTTTTTTCGTGTTTTATTGTGAGGGACCTTTTTTAATATGTAATTAGACATATTTAAGGATTCCCCCCACAAGTTGGTCGGTAGACCAAAGGTCGAAAGCATGGCATTAATCATGTCTTTTAACGTTCTGTTCTTCCTCTCGGCTACACCATTTCCTTTGAACGGATCAGGCCTGTTGTGAGTTGTAGCCTTTGTTGATAGTTCAACTGTTGTCATCTCCGTTTTTGCGAAAATAGGAAAGTCTTAAGATGTTATACGTCTAGTATACCAAAACAGAGACTAATCAATAATAAACTTGTCTTACAAGATTACAACTCAGATTTTCATTACTTTGGAATTCTATATTAGTTATTTTAACAATAAGTATGTTGTAATTAATTATAACAACAAACTAACAACTATAGCAATAATAACTATAGTGCTAAATCAAACGTTGTACTATTTAATGAAATAGTACAACGCAGAAAGAATACGATATATGTATGTGTGTGTGTGTGTGTGTGTATAAATCTAACATGTTGAAGAAGGAAATTACGTCTGAGGCTTGTCGCAACAATTTCCTTAAGACCTTATTCAAAGTCTTCCAAGATACAACAGACGTGATCTGCATGAGATTGTGATGTGTATGATCTTTTGTGTGATATGCAAAAGCGCACGGATTGTAGATATTAAGAAATGAAGAGGAAGAAGAGAAAATTCGAAAATAATTGAGTGAGGAAAGTGATCAGGTTTCCTCCTTATTTATAGTTGAATTCCCAATGGCTACACCCATTGAGAAAAGTAACATCCCTTCATTTGCAATGCCAAAAAGCATTACTGTTCGTAATAGTCGCGCCTCTTCGTTTGCAACGGTCGAAAACTGTTGCGGTTCGCAACAGTCGTTTGCAACGGTCGAAAACTGTTGCGGTTCGCAACAGTCACATGTCTTCGTTTGCAACGGTCGAAAACTGTTGATGTCTGCAACAGTCGCGTCTATTCATTTGCAACGGCCAGAAACTGTTGCGGTTTGCAACAGTCGCTAGTCACGTCTCTTCATTTGCAACGGCCAGAAAATGTTGCGGTTTGCAACAGTCGTGTCCAATCCATTAGTCACTTCTATTTGAATTTAAACAGTAGAAAACCGTTCATTTCTGTACGGCAAAAATATAACACGGTTCATTAGGTCCTCCCCATCGCACAAAATTACCTGACCCTAAGAGTCAATATAGGAATTGAGAGTATACTATATAAACTAGAAAATTAACATATTTTTGGCGATGTGCAACATATCCCATTCACCAATTTTTTTGAGAATTCTAACAAACTATCATGGCTTCAAAATTGTTTGGGGTCCGTACATTAGTTAGACTCTCCTAAAATCACCCACATGCACACTAATTGATTAAAGTGAAGCTGTTTCTTCTTTCATAATATAAGTGAACCATTTATTTTTGTCCTCTTTGTTATGACTAAACAATTGTACTTCAGTCCTTGCGGTACATATCTCAAAGCTCATGCAACCTATGATATTATTTATAAAGTGCACTTAATACATATATACATATATACATACATATATATGTATATATATATATATATGTATGTATATGTATATATATATATATGTATGTATATGTACATATATGCATGTATATAATGTGTATGCAAACAATATCCACCATTATCTCTTAATACTAAGCAATAGTTCATATAAAGATAAGGGTAGTAAAAATTCAATTCAAAACTCATTTTAAGATTAGGTCAAATTTTCTATGCCTATGCGAAGGAAAATAAAAGGCTTCGTTTTGTACAAATGTTTTTTACAATAAAATAAAAAACTTACAAACAAGTTTTTTTTAACACCAACTCTTTCTTCGCACGTGTCAAAGTACTCATGTATTATAATAAAATACATTGTGTTTTCTAATTATATGGTAATGAATTAGGATAAAATTATTTGTGTAAAATTTATTTAGAGCTTTTCTTTTAGTAAATTGTATAAGTTCAAATTGTTTTTTTTTTTGAATTACCTAGAGAACCAAGCTTCGCTTGTAAACTCTAGGGAAGTATGTGCCTGCCAAACACATACTTCGGATACTTGTTACAGGGTTGTCAGTTTCGGGGCTCGAACTCGTGACCTTCGATGAAAATTTTCTTATGAAACAAAAGGCGGAATTTCAAACTTCGATGAAACAAAAACAGAGACTTGCACTTAACAGCAGCAAACAACTCCAGATACATGGAAAGGATGAAGCAGTTGCAATGTACATGTGATTGGGTACATGTCATTTCCCAAACAATGCAAAATAAGAAAAAATAAAAACGAAAGAGAAAGAGATATAGCACAAGCACATGCACAAAACTGTAGGTGGGCAAAAAATGTTCACGGTAAATACTATTGAAAAGCATCAGCCACCAAAGTTCCTTTCATTTTCGCTCCTAATATCAAGGTTCTAAGCTACAAAACAAAAAAGGAAATTCTAGCCATTTCACCGGCTATCTCATTCGTCAAACTCAATTTACAGAACATTTGGAAGCTCACCAATTAAAACCATCATCTCTCCAAATAAGCAATTAGATTTGAATTGTTAAACTGCATTGACGTCAATTGAAATGTTTCGAAAGATAGTGTAAACATCAAGCATCTAAATGCAGAAAATCATGTGCCTTGTACTTCAATTGACAGTGCTAGGTATCAACATCAAAAACACCTCTGTTTACAGGATAACGATATCAATGCAAGGCATTGCAGTAATGAATTTGAAGGGTAAACATATAGAAGATGAAGCAATTGGCAATGGAGGAAATTATAAACATCAGTTCAACAAAGCTATTGCAGTAATTGCACCCAGATATCTACCTGGTGGCGAGTCTGATCGTCTAAAGCTTGGCCAAGTACGTCAGACTTGGAGCTTCAATGCAGAGATGCAGTGAATGTCTCAAAGGTAGTTTTGGTGAGCATTATAGTAAAACTACATGCGATTGTTTAAACAACTCAAACTTGATGACAAATAACAGTCCTACACATAGCAGCTAGCATATTCAGAAGGAAGTCGGATAACAAACTCAACTAACAAAATCATCTTGTTTTTCTTTGTGCTTTCTTGTACTATATTCGGGATAAGGATGCTATCATTTATCAGAAAACATCATCCAATCCATGTCCCAGTAATTTATTTATATCCCACAAACTTGAAGGGAAAAAGAACAGATTCTAGAGTGAGGACTTATACTCACTATCTTGGCTCGAAAACTGGTTTCATGTTTTCCATTTTTGAAAATACTTGTAAAAATTCACGAAAGATGGGAAGGGTGCATATAAAATGAAAAATAATCTTTTCTTTCTTTTCCGCTGGTTGGATTAATCAAAAGTATTTTCTTCGCCCCTCTAGTTCTCGTTGCAACGAATGAATTCTCATTTTTCACGCCTTTGAAGTTCATCTCGAAAATACAAAACTCAAAACAAGTATTTTGAAATCAAATAGACCGTACGGTTCTTTTGATTTTTTTATTTTTTGAAATATGTACTTTACATCTTCAGAATGCGCTAACAAACACGAGAAAAGCAAAGAAGAAGATTTTAGAATTCTAAGACATTACGATGGTAAGAGACGACAAAAGTATTGATTGTTTTTTAGAATTCCATTATTTAAAGGAAGACGAAAACACTAAATTTGTTTAGTATTTTTTATATTAGTTTCATTTTTTAAATTGGTTTGCCGTGCAATTTTGCTCGGACAAAAGCCTAAAACTAAAAAGGGCAAACCACTGGGTTTAAGTTTCCGGTCTAGTGACCTATAAGTCACGGACTATAGGTTGCCCAAGCCAGCTGGCGAACCGGCGGTGGTGTTCAAGGGAAAACTAAACTATCAACTACAGTATCATGCCTGCTGGATATGGGCTCCCACGTTGCACTCATAGACTCAACCAAAATCACGTGGTGGGAACAAGAAACTTGGCATTGTAGAGCACATGTCGCTTTAACTTTTACATATGAAGTGTGAACGGAGTTATGGCTGCGGCTTTGGTATAACAGTGGGTCAATCAGAGTTGTCAACCGCACTAGTACCTTGTACAGTACAAATATGCTATTTCTTAAGTTAAAACTTTTTTAGAACCTAAGAGCATTTCCAAGAATGCTCGTCCTTTATATTTTATAATGATACATAATAGTAACTTCCACCAACTGAAGACATAATTCAATCTAACTTCAACAGTGGAAGGGGAAAAGTTAACCTAATCATGCGGCTTTTATAAGACCAGGTAACTATGTGTAATCCACTTCGGTTACCCGCACAAAATCGATCTACAGCATTGCATTCTTACTTATTCAACATAAAAAAGGATGGATAAATGACCCGTAATTTTTTTTTATGTCCGTTAAGAACCTTCGGGTTGCCTTGACCACTGTGAATGTTAATTTGATTGCTTCGAGTGAAGTAACCTAAGCTGTGTTGTGTTACATTAGGTGCATTACATATCAAGGTATAAGTTACACAAAATCATATTTTATGTTATATCATAACGTTGTTTTTTGTTGAAACATATTTAGGAACTTAAAATTGTACACTTATTTTTTTTTTAACAAGTGATCAACACTATCAAATTGCTTTTTACAACGTTGAATGATTAATAACATTTTTTTCATTTATACCCTTAATTACATCTATAAAAATATTATTTTTTTGATAAAAGAGTAATAACTTAATTAAGCAGTGCGTTCATTTTGGGGTCTTGGAATCGATCCCAAGACAACATGAACAACAACTTAGATCTCTTATTACTTGAGCTAATGGTTCTTGACATAAATAATTTTAAGTTCATATACCAAAAATTCAAAATTCAAAAAAAATAGTAATTTTCGAAGTTCGATGTCTTCTATATTTTTCGTAAGTTCAAAATTTTCAAATTTCGATAAATATTTTTTTTGTTATATTTAGACTTAATTACTAATTAAAAGTTAATTTATGTTTTATTAGAACTAAAATGTAACGATCCACTAATTTGACATATTAATCAATTTTAAAATATTTAATTTAGGTTAAATTGACAATTAACGACTGTTTTGAGAAGAGTTATCATTTTGGAAATTGTAATATTTTCATAGCGTTCAGAATCTTTGAGAAACAAATTTAGAAATATAATAGGTTATTGTTTGGACACGTTGATTGAAATGAGTATTTTTGGGCCTAGAATTGTTTTATATCCGAAATACCCAATTTTTCTCTAAAGACAAGCCTTTCCAAACCTTAATCGCCACCAGACCACTCTAGCTTCCCTAACAGTGAATTTTTTTCTTAATCGCTTTTTAATGGTGGAAAATTTTCTAACAACAAATTGTTTTAAAAATTCAACATGCTCAAATACCATCGAATTATAAATCAAATCAATCATCTCGACGAGAGGAAGAGATGTCAAGTGTTTGTTCGTCACAATGAGGCACGATTTAGTCGAAATTCTTGGTCAAATTCATAAAACGACGATTAAATTTGATTTGGGCGGTTCTGAATTACAATGATTGTTGAAATAGGATGCCAGAATTTGTAGATCTCGTAGCATGGAGTCGATTGACGATGGTCTCTTGTCTGCCATGCACTGTAATGGTCGAAATATTGATTTTAGGGTTCGAAAATCCTAATTTAAGCACATTGGCGGTAGCTCCAAAAGATGTCGACATAAGCGGTGAGGTTGGCGAGCTCGAGCGAAGTCAGTGTCAGTGATTTCTCTGAAGGGGTCACGAGGGTGGTCAAATTTCGACGAAGACTAGGTTGGGGTGACGATACTGTAGCATGAAGTTAAATTTAGTTCAGTCCCTTTATTTTTCATATTTACGTTTTACCCTCATAACTTCTACACCGTACTTTTGCATATGACCTCCATTTAACACACGGTTTGTTTTATTCTATTCATGACGAACTTTCGAATAATTTGACTCATGGTTTGCTGACTTGTGGAGTTGTTTGTTAAAGCATCTTTGTGGGATTCGATGATTATAGGTGTTTATATTTTAAAAATATTAAATAAGCATTCATCGATAAAATTGTACATCTGTTGATATACGATATGCCATTTGATGATTGTTACGATGTTTTGATATGAGATGTATTCCAATTTAATAGTTTGTCTATTTGATCGTTGCATTGTTTGATGATAATATTTTACGGTAACTAATTATATGTGGGAAAAAAAATTAATTGATACAAATTAAATTAAATTGTGTAATTTTGGGGGAAGTAAGATTATTTACAAATTTGTGCGGTATTTGTAAATAATTGTGATTTAACAATTCTTACTGAAATTAATGTGAAAATTTTACTAAAGTTGTTATCTATGAGTTTTCTGAGAAAATTCATAAATAATAACGAAAATTATATTTTTAATGTAAATTTAGAGAATTTATTATTATTTATAGTGCAAGTGGAATTTAATAATTAATAATATGATTTTTGGGAAGATTGTATTGTTTTAGAGTAAATAATAATATGACTGTTTTATGGAGTTTATGGAAAAAAATTATTATTATCGTTGTTGTAGTTGTTGTTGTTGTTATTGTTTAAGTAATTGAAATAAGAGATATCTTGAGAATAGTGATATAATAAAGACATATTTTTTAGAAGTATTTGGATTAAATTAAAACTTTTTTTGAGATAAATAACAATAAATGGATTTTGGGATTTAGTGCGAATGTTTTATCTTTTTGAAATAGTAATAAATTAGTTATGAAAGGTAATAAGGAGATTTGAGTAAATATTATTATTTGACGTAAAATAATAATATTATGGTTTTTGAAAGTAATTTGACACGAATTTTTTTTCAATCAAATAAAGATTTATTGAGATATTTAAAGTGACGTTTGAAAACAAAGGATTTTTGAAGTATACTATCATTTTGAGAAAATACTATTGTTTTGAGATAATAGAGGTATAAGTTTACTTTTTAATAAACAATAATAAGATCACATTATACTTAAGATGAAATAAAATGTGGAAATATAATATTTTGGATTCTGTGACATATGTGATTAATTGTTGTTTGAAGTTATCATATATGTTGGTCATGCTAAGATAGAACCACATTTAGACGAGTTATGCGATGTTTTACTATTACTACTATGCAGCCACTGTGTAGTTAATTATGATTTTGTTGTGCAGATGGCATTAGTAGTTGTTTTACTAATATAGAGTAGTCGGTACACATTTGACGAGTTTACTATTTGTGTTATTAATATAGAGTAGCTAGTATACATTTGATGAGTTCCATGTTGTGTTACCAATACAAGGTGGTTGGTACACATTTGGTGGATTTATGTTTGCATTTGCATTTGTGCTATTGATGTTGCGTTATAGTGGTGGGTGATTAATACACATTTGATGGTACTTGTTAATTTGTTTGATGTTTGATGTTAACATTAAGTATTATTAAATTAAAAAGAAGTTTAATGGACGTATGTTACTATTATTATTGTTAATCCATATTTATTATGATCGATTGTGATACCATAATAGAGTTTGATGTTTTCTATTTATATTGGTTGCTATTGTTGTGCAATGTTTTGTGCTATAAGTACTTGATGCAGGAGAAGAGGTGAGCTTAATCCTCAAAGGGTATGTTGGTAGTCTTTCCTTATGCAATAACCCACGGATCCCTTGAGGCCGGGTATATAGGATAAGATGCAGTCCAAATATAGTTGATCGCCTTTTCCTTTTAAATTTATATATCCATGTATTTGTAAAGTTTGTAGGTGGAAGTAAAGGAGGAAAAGGAGGTTTAGATGCAAGAAAGATCTACAGGTTGTTCGCTTTGTATATTTTCAGTGTGTCATAGTTTTATTGGTTATAAATTAATAATAATTAATGATCATGAAGAATTGGATGTTTATTTAATGAATTAGGCCTTGTATGATAGTTATTTACTGAAAAAATACACACACGCTATCGTTTAATCCCGCTGTGAGGTTTTTCCTTTTCTGTACGTATTTTGGATTTTGAATTATATAATAGATGATTATTGTTTTTGATATTTGAGATTAGTGCGCAAGTTGTCACTCATTTTAAAAGTTAAGCATAGTGGGGCATGGCATAATGTATTGGGATATATGAATTTAGAATATAAATCATTCAAACTAAAAGTTTCTAGTTTTGAAATTCAATAATCATTTTTCTTCAAAATCCAAATATTTTTTATAAATTGAAGATTTTAAAATTCAAAACTATTGGCAATAGTTGTTTATCATAATTTAAGATTCTCATTTTGAATATTATCGTGTGAAAAACGAATTAAAGTAGAGGGTGATATTTTCAAAACAACCATATACTTCAATTCTAAAAAATTTAACGTGTAAACAAGCAACTATTCATATTTTGGTTCTCATCAATCAGTAATCACAATTTAGTATTCAACCATATGTGTTCAACATTCAATTTGCAGTGTTTTAAACAAACTGATTAAGTTGAGATTTAAATTATATTATTTTTCATAAATAGTGTTGACTAAATTTAAATATAAATCACGAACATCAAATGTTTAATAATAACAAAAACAATTTATATATAGAAATAGATATTGTAGAAACGTCCAATATTAGGGAGTGTGTTTGCTTAGGGCCGTCAAATGGGTTGGGTTATAAACGAGTTGGGTGTAAATTAGTGCAACCCATTTAAAAGAAAAACAGACCGAATCCGTTGTATTCATTTATTAAATGGGTCAATCCAACCTAACCCACCAGTTTAATGAGAAAACCAAACTCAAACCGTTTAGCCCAATTTTTTTTAAGAAATAGCTCAAAGAAACTACCAAAATATGTTAAAAACCACTGCTGAAAATTGAAAACTGCACCAAAAATCTTCAAATATGCCAAAATTTGATGCTTTGCAAAAAAAAATGCATAATAATTTATAAAACTGCATAAGAAATGCAGCAAAAAATTGCAAAAATGGATTGAATAACACAGAAACCATAACATATCATATATAAATTATAACATTTAATACAATAATTTATAAAACATGACAAAATACAATAATTCAATACTATGGTTTTTTTAGCAGTAACTAAGTAGAAGTGATCTCAAAAACTTCCCATTGTAGCTCAAAGCTAAAATAGTAGTATGCTCCTGCAAACAAAAGGTATATTATACTCCATGGTCACTTTTACTCTTGATTAGTGACAATTACATTCCATGATTAATTATACTACATATAAGTTTGACCCAATATTAAACACGGTTAATTATTACACTTTTTTTATGTAGGCAATGGTCAAGATTCCGATTACAATTCAAACGTCTTTCTTACATAACAAAATATTCAGCTTCTTAATTAGAGGCCAAGTATCTTAAAATTGCAAGGAAATTTTTGTATATTTGTTACTATCAACAATTTATAAAGTAATATGCCATAACAATTTATATATTAGAGTGTTTTAAGAAAAATTAATAAATTCCTTATTTTTTGCATCGTAGTTAACAAGGCACGGTGTTCTTGACTTTGTGAACGTGGTTGAAGTTTAAGTTTAAATTATTATTCAATTCGTTGGAAGGATTTTTTTTTTTTATGACAATAGTTCAGAATCATGCATCAAATTGAATCCACATCCACAATATCTAATGGTGATATTGATTTTTTTTTAGAGAATAATAATTCTTTGAGTATCTTATAATAGGATTGACAAAGGTTCTTGGCTTATGTCTGTCTCATTTGTAGGTCCATCTTTACATATTTTGCTAAGAGCGTAACTCTTGGCTAAGCCAACAAGCACGCCATCACTTACAACATAGAACAAAATGACTTTCAAGGCTTATCATGGTTCGAATTCAGTTTTCATTAACTGACGTATAAGGTTTTCACAAAGGCAAGATTGATAGACTGTATGGGAGTTAGCTCGATGCATGTACTTTATTTGTGTTTGTACAACCATTTGGCTATGACATGTGATCATTTATTCCCAAAATCTGTAGGTGTAATTTAACTACTTAAGTAAAGACAGATACTTGATTACAGTGTACAATATATATATGTATGTATGTGTTTGTGTATGTCTATATATGTATGTATGTATGAGCCCAACATTTTGTTTGTTGCAGTTGTTAGAATAACACTTTTTCAGTACTTACAATTGTTTATCAACGCTTACATGCCTTTAAAATAAGTTGAATCTATTGTACAGTTACCGAAAACCTATTGTGCACTGATTAGAAAAATACATTTTTATCAATTAAGATTACAGAGATAAATATGTATGTTTTATTGAGCTTTGCTTTCTTTCTTTTTTTAAATGGATAAACAAAAATATATTACGCTAAAAAATGCTACATGTGGATTACTCAAATGAATTAAGAAAATAAGATTGTATCCAAATTTGGCTAAAACTGGAAAATTAACGGTAGAAAACAAATGTTTAAAGCTGAGCAACAGGTAATTACTTAAATGAATTCTATTGGATCAGGTGATTAAAGCAATAGGTAATTTATGCTAAATCTCAGAACATGTCTTTTTATAATAATTGCATTAGATCGTAAATGTATTATTATGAATAATTATGTATATAATAAATCATACCCACTATTATTTGTTTGAATTTGGTTCATATAATTTGCAATAAATTTATTTTATAGTTGTTGCAGCCCAAAATTTTTCTTAAAAGTACTAAAGGATATTACAAGTTAATGATAATAACATTAAAGGGAAAAAGTGGCAAGAATCTATCGCAGGTTGAACATGTACAAAACTATTAGATGTTAAGGGAAAGGAGAGGCTATAATTAGCAGAAGAAATATCGCATATTCAAGGTTATTGCAAGTTGAGAGTTATTGTAAGTTGATATTATATTACTATCGCAAGTTGAAGGCTAAAGAAAGCTAAGAGCCTTCGTAAGTTGAAGGTCAGGATATCATATATTAATAATATAGAGCCACCACAAGTTTAAGTATAATGGAGGTTGTCGCAAGTTGATAATATGAAGCCGTCATAAGTTAAGGGCTATCATAGATTGTTAATACAAAACAATCGCAAAATGAAGTAGCCATTGCATGTTGACAATGAAGTTGTTGTCCTATGTTGAGAATAAAGTAGCTGCCACATGTTGATAATGAGGTAGTTATTGCATGTTGATGTTTAAAAGAGATGTTGCATATTGATATAGAAAAAAGCTATTGCATGTCGATGACTAAAGGAAGCTATCACATGATGATGACTAAGGGAAGCTATCGCATGTCGATGACCAATGGAGGCTATCACACGTTTATAACTAAATAAAGCTATTGTATATTGACAATTAGAGCTATCGCATGTTGAAGAATACATCTAAAATTAATTCTCCAGCAAGCAACGTGGCATTCCCTGATTGGATTACCCATGCCACATTATCATGAAGAAATTAAAGGAGAACTGTGCCACATATCATCCCAAGCATGTGCTACATCAGCAAATCATGACCATTTATTTTCTACAAGTGTCACGTGTCATAAATCTAAATATCTAGCTTTTGTACAAATAGACATGTACCCCTATAAGAAAGGAAGGAATATCTTATTGTACTTCTCTCCCATATTTCGTTTTATCCTATGCATAAAATAAAAGCTTAAGATTGGGACTTTAATGGTTGTTGGGTCAAAATAAAATTATGACTTTATGAACAAGGACTTCAGCCAATTCCTATTTGCACAAATGGCTTCATATGGACTTTAACAGAAGTATGATTGACTAAGTGACCTGCCTTACTCAAGTATCATTGACACTTTCTGACAATGCATATTGGATTGAACCATATTTTGACCTAACATTTAGTGGTGCTTTTAATGACTTTGTGAAAAAACTTATTAACCACTTATTGACCATCAAATTCTTGCAAAATGAGAAGATCAATCAGGAAAGTTAATGTTCAAATACAAGAGAAAACCAATTGCACAAATCTCGAAGAAAACGTAATGCCTTGTATTAATATGGAAAACATTTAAGTAGGGTAGGCATCAATACCAATAGAGACGTCAAATGAAGATCATGACCTTAAAATATAAAGAAAAACTTTGGACTATGCATGACCTAAGTGAAATGCTCATTTCTCAAAAACCTTCAAGGATTCCTCGAAGAACGAAGAGAAACGATGAGGAAGAAGTTGAGTCCCCTCAAAGAAACACTGAAGGCTTGAACTTGAAAAGTAAGAACGTTGAAAGAAGCATGCTAGGACAATGACAGGAATTGTAATCGTATGATCCAATAGACAAAAAAGAAAGAGTCAAAGTCTCTGCTCATGCAATCTGCTAGTTTAGCTCCTCAGAAGAATATAAACTGGAGTAGAGGGATTATAAAGATGACAAAACAGACTTAAAAGATTTGGCTAACAAGATGGTAAAGGTTATATGAGATTTAAAAGGAAAAAGAAAAATGGAACCTAAAGTGAATAATAACTTTAGCGGAGCCATATTCATTGAAGATATTATGGCGGTCCCATTGTCTTCATATGTCAAAATTCCATCGATCAAATATATCAGTAGAACTGATCCACATTATCACTTGATGGCTTTTGAAATCCAAATGTACTTATATGATGCCCTAAGGTGCAGACTATTCTAACCACCCACTTTGGATCAACTGTGAAGTGGTATAAATGCTATCTTAAAAAGACTATTTACTTACGGGGATAGTTTACTTACGAATTTACAACACAATTCTGCACTTCTAAAGAACCAACCATTGATGCAAGTGTGTTTGCTAACATAAAGCAAAGACCAAAAGAGATGTTGAGAGACTATTTGAAGAGATTCAATGCTAAAGCTAACAAGGATGAAAGGTTAAGTGATGTGGAGAAGCTAATGGCCATAAAATCTAGACTGATTGAAATACCTCATTTTGGAAGGAACTCTATATTCATGACTATAAGGATTTGAAAGATTTCCACTTCCAAGAGGAAAATTCGTCCAGGTGGATGAAATATTCCATGACAAAAGGAAGTAGAGAGAAAGTGGAAAATTTATGGCTCCAAATAAAATTGGGAAATGGGATTAATTTTCAAAGGCAAATTCTGTTGAGTTTAAGGACCCTATTTCTTATATCTATACTATGACTAAAGACAAAATCGAGTAGCCCACATCATTCAAGTGACAGATGGCCCAAAAGCGAATAAATGGGGATATTACTACACCTTCCATAAGGTAAATGGGCATAAAATAGACGATTGTTGTGTTATGGCTGGATCATACAAGGTATGATTAGAAGTGCAGTGCTCAAGGAATTTGTCAAGAATGATCAAGAATTCTCTCATAATGAGAAACCCCGGTTAATAATGCTAATATCCTATGAAATGAACTTCCACAGATCTGATACAACCAACAAACCTTATCGATGTGATCCATAGTGGAGCACATATTGCGGGAATAAGCAAGGGTGCTAGAAACCGATATATATGTATGAGAGGCAAAGGAGGGGATCTATTCAATAAGTGAAGAACCTCTAGTAAAGACCTGCAAAAGTTATATTTGAATTTTCGGATTTGATTATACTCTGAAGGAATTAAAGGGAGTTAGACATCCACATAATAATCAGAAGGAACCGAGCCAGTCAAAAGCCAGTGAAATAGGTAGATCTCAAAAAATTCTTAGTTTGGATCTGTTGGGCCTATGAAGTCTAAAGATTATTAGATCAAATCTAATGGGTTTTAAATAAATGTTATTTTATTCAAATTGTTTAAAAGGATTTTTAAATTTGGTTTGACTTTAAATATATAATAATGAATGTTTCATACATTCATGTGTGTATAGCGCAAGTGCAACACATAAGCAGTGTACATAGTTAATGTATATGCATATAGGTATTAGGATTAAAACAAAACGGACACATTCACCCTTTACATATTATTTTGTTGTCCATAGTTTATTTTAGAATTATATAAAATAACAATATATGTATATATATAGTTTACTTATACATAACATTTTATAAGTTATTTTAACTAATCAAAAGTTTACAAATATTCAAAATGATAATCGATTATGTTAAAGTGAGCAATTAATAAGGAGAGGAAAATGTGGAGGTGCTATCTCCTTTCATTTACTTATCTTTAATGTTATTTCAAAACAATTTGAACAATTAAACACATATATGTATGCGTATACAAATAACTACACATAGATGGAGGTGTGCCTTTTTTTTATTAAATAATAATTTTGTAGAACAATGACAAAATTAATGGGCAACCTATGCATATATAATCATTGTAAAATGAACTAGATCTAAACTATGCATATAATAAGAACATATGATGAAAAAATTGTAGCAAATGTAGGATCTAATTATAATATCATGACGGGCATAAAATCAATTAACATATATTAGATCTAAACTTTGGGTCAACATAATAAACAAATAATGAGATTGAATGCAGTTTGTATAGGATTTAAAATTCATTACTGTAACATTCCTGAATTTTGAACGAGTTTAATTTGACAATATATTTAATTTTGAAATTAAATTGTGAATTTAATTATGAAGTGATTGAAATTATCTTTTGAAAATAAACATGACTTGTAATAAAATTAAAACAAACATTAACAAGATAAAATTTCATTTGATAATACATTTTCTTTTAAAATTTATATGAACTAAGTTGTAAAATTAATTGAACTTAAGGACCAAAACAAAATTTATAAAATAAATTCAAGACAAGGTTAAAAACATAAATATACAAAATTTTAACAAATGTAAGCTATAAGACAAAGATTAACAAGTGTAAATGAATGTTACAAGTGGCAAACTTGATTTTATCTTCATTAAAAAAAAGAAGAGAAAAAAAAAAAAAAACAATAACAAATCTGAAATAAAAGAAAACAAATAGAAACCAGGCTATTGTTCTTTACTACTTAAACCTTGTTTTCCAATTCATTCTCAAACTGAAAAATATATCAAAATCTGAGAATGAACAAACTACAAACCAGATTTCCAAATTCATACTCAAAGTATTTCAAAGATTATCAAGTTGCTGTTTCAAAATCTGAAGGAAAAAAAATTAAAATCTGGAAACTCTGTGCAAGGAAATACAAATTCCAGTAAACATTTTCAAACCATTTACCTGAAATCATTTTCAAAATGAAAAGGAAGTCAGCATTTCCATTTCAATCTGGAAAAGGCTCTGCATGCAAACCTGGTTTTATCTTCATTTAGAAAAGAAAAAAAAAAGGAAACAAAACCAGATCTGGAAACAGAAATAAGATTAAAAGGCAAGAAGCATCTCAGTTTAAAAAACATCTTCAACCTGATAATTCAGAAACAAAAGAAATCAGAGGAAGCTTCAATTTGGAATCAATGCAATGTAAAGCTTCAACATAAAAACAAATCCAGTTTCAATATAAAGAAAAATTTTAAGCCTGGGTTTTGAAAGAAAACAATCAAAAGCAGTACGAATCAAGATCATCTCATCATTTTAATGGCTTCATTTGGATCTAAAGATGGTTGCAAAATCTGGAAACCAGAGTCTAGAAGTATGCAAGTTAATAATCAAAGCAAACCATCAACCTGAAAATAGAAATCAAATGCAAGCCAGGATCATCATGCACTTCAATAGGCAGGGTCCTGAAATCTGCATCAAGAAACTCAGCAATCAAAATACAAGTAAAGCAACTTCAATTTCAAATTTGCACCCAGATTTCAAAATGCAGTTTCAAGTCAGGGTCCTGGGAATTGATAATCTGCACCTAAATTGTTCTCTGCATTCTTCAAATTTAAAAAGGTGAGTAAATTTCTATTTTAAAAACAGCTTTTCTTTTAAAGGAAAAATCAAAGCTAAACAAGTTTTACAGAAAAACTCAAGTTCTAATTCAAACTTGTTTAAAGAAAAAAAAAATTCAAAACTGCTATGAAAAAAAGAAAAGAAAATGGCTCTGTCTTTCTTTTTTTTTTTTTTTTTTTTTTTTCTTTGTGAGTAACCTCACAATTGAAAGTTGTTTTAAATTATTTGTTGCATGTGGATTATAGGAATGAATTTGCTTTGTATGATTTTATTGTGATAGATAGTCACTGTATATATATAAAAAAAAACATATACATGTGTGTGTTTACAGGTACCTGATCACCTGTTTCTCTTGAATTGATTCTCAGTTAGAATCTGTTATGTAATTGAGGTATTAGTTTAGTATAGATTTATGTTTACAAATTATAAACAAAAAAAAAATAAAAATAAAAAAAGAGAAGAAACTGTTACCACTGAAAACACTAACAACAGACAATATTTCAAGAAGCAAATAGGTCAAACTTCTTAAATGATTAAAACAAGTTTATAACTTAATGCAAGTATGAATTATGAATTTTAAAACAAAAATCATATTTCTTTTAGTTAAATAAGGAATGAGCATTTATGAGTGGAACAGAATGGGAGTTTTTGAATTTATCTGGTGATCTAGTGATATTGGAATGTTGTGTTCTTTCTGGAGGTGGAAGAATTGATGGGAGAGTGGAGGAATATTGTCAGTAGTTTATGTCAGAGAGGTGGTGATTGTAAATGGAGATTTCCAGGTTTGAAGCATTGTATCTGAAGGTAGGGGTTTTTGAATATTTGATTACTCTGTTGCTTCGAGTGATTCGAGGATATGGGGGATTGCAGAGGAGTAATCAAGGGAGGGTTGGCCGGAGTTTCAAGGTTGATGATGGTCGGAGGTGAGATTGGGTGATGTTGACAGGGTTGCAGTGGTTTCTCAAGGCCTGGTGGACTTCTGTATTATGCAGGGTTTTTACTCGAAGTAATCTTCGGGATTTTGTGATGTTTTCTCGAAGCAGAGGGTTTTGAAACTCGAAGTAAAATTAGGGGTCACTCGGGTTTGGTTGCAGGTTGTAAATCTGTAATTTTACAGTTTTAAACTTTGAATGAAAACTCATATTTTAAAAATTATAAATTGATTCAAATGTAAGATTAAACTGAATTCAAATGCAGTTTGAAATTAAAAGTTTTAAAATGGGAATCTTAGATTTAAACAAGATTTAAGTTCAGTTTTAAATCAAAATTAAAACAGTTTCAGGTTTTTAAACCAGAGAGTTTTTGCAGTTTTAGATTCTCGAATGAAACTCATATTTTAAGTTGCCATATGATTCAAGTGGAAGTTGGATCTGCATTCAAATAAAATTTGAAATCCAAAGTTTTCAAAAATGAAATATCTTCAACAAGTTTAAAATTGATTTTTAATCAAAATTTAAAACTGTTCAGGTTTTAAACCTGAGAATTGTGTTGCAGTTTTTTTTTTTTTTTTTTAAAAAAAAAATGTTGAAGGGAATCAAATACTAGTGCAGGAGTTTGATTCATGTATAAGTTGGAACTGAATTTAATAGAGTTTGGAATTCAAAGTTTTCAAAAATGAAATATCTTAAAACAAGTTTAAAGTTTAGTTTTAAATCAAATTTAAAACTGTTTCAGGGTTTAAACCTGAAAAGTTGTTTACAGGTTTTAAAATATTGAATGAAATTAAATTTTTGCAGGAATTGATTCAAGTGTAACTTGGATCTGAATTCAAATGTAATTTTGAATTCAAAGTTTTTAAAATGAAATTCTTAAAATTTAAACAAGTTTTAAATATGGAATTAAGTCAAGAATTAAAACAGTTTTCAAGTTTAACTTTTTAAAAACCAGATTTTGATTTAAACAAGTTTTGTAAGTTTTAAACATTGAATAAATTTAAACATTTTTAAATAAGATTTAAATTGGTTTGAAATCAAATTTAAAAACAGTTTCAAATTTACTATGAAACCCAGTTTTGATTTCAAACAAGTTTATAAATTTATAGAAGAATGAATGAACATATATCAATGTTTAACATAGATCTGAAAATAAGATTTAATTTCAAATAAGTTTTAAAACTAGGAAGAATTTAGTTTCTATTAATATTGAATTAAATATGAAGTGTTAATTTAGATTTATGTTTAAATGGTTAAATATTTTAAAATATCAAAATTTTAAAATGGAATTTGAATTTAAAATTTAGAAATGTATTGTTTTAATACATTTTGAATTTAAATGGGTCAATTAATAAGTAATTAAATTAGTTTGAATAATTAAGGATTTCACTTAATTATTTGATTTTTAAATAATGATTTAGATTAATATTAATTAGAAATGATTTATTAATCAAATTCAAATTTTCTTAAGTGTAAAATTAATGGAATGTTGTTAATAATGGGTGATAATTATCTAGGGATAATTTAGTAATTAATTAATGCAATTAATTTTGATAATTGACTAGATTAATTAATTGAATATAATTAATTGCAATTGGTTAAGTATAATTAATTGTTGAAATTAATTAAGGAATAATAAATCTATTTATTAAGGACAATTAATTTTAACTAAGATTTAATTAATCAATAATTAAAAGTTTATTATTTAAAGTAATTAATTGAGGAATATGTAATTAAGATTAATTAATCACAATTAAAGGATAATTAATTAAGATAATTAATTTAGTAAATGATTAATAAATGAAGATGGTTAAGACTTAATAAATTATAGTTAGTGATAATTAATCATTGATTTAAAGATTACAAATAGAAGTAATTATGTGGGTAATAAATTTATAACCACACGGTTTATTCATCTTAATTAAAGATGTTTGATTGTTAATGAATGTTGTGTGATGGATTGATATATTTGATATGTGATGCTATGTGATGCTTTATACTGAGCTGTTATATCTGTGATGTATATATTGTTATATGAATATGCAAACCTCTTTACTTGTAGAACGACATTTGGATTTCGATGCGACAGGGAGTCGGATTCCATTTGGTTATCCGAAACCCACATCGAATTCTAATAATTGAATCTGTGCTGATTGATAATGTGGCACTCTTATTGTGTAAAACCCCTGGACCACACTTATACACACACAAATATGGATTGCACGTGGAAATTAGTTAAGTCACAGATTTTGAAATTGTTTTAAAATTTGAATTTTTGAATCCAAATTAGTTTTGGAATTAGAATTGAAGTTTTTGAAAAAAATGAATTTCAAAAAAATAAAAGTTATGTGAATAACTTAATTGAGTGTTGAAATTTAAATAATTTGATTTAAATTTGAATTCAATATTTGAAGTTGAATTCTATGATTTGAAAACTATGTTTAAAAAGGGTATTCAACTTATAAATGGATTTATATGGGTTTTTAAACCAATTTAAAAGTGATGTTTTTAAATTTAAAATTAACCCAAGATTCCAACTTGTATAAATCGGACTTTTCTGAAACGAAAAACTGTTGTTTTCCAATAATAGAAGCTTTCATATAAGAAATGGATTTCCAATGTGTGTTAAAAGGAATTTAAGTTGAAATGAAAATGGTTTTCCGAGTTATTAATAAATCTTTGGAACGTGTTTTGAAAGCTATAAATCTTTAATTTAAAGATTATAAATTGGGTTAATCCAAATTGAATTGAATGGGAATTGTTTTTGAAATCTATGGATAGATCTTTGTGAAATTGGGTGAAACTTTGTGAAATAAATCTTTTTGTTTAAAGATTTAAAAATGGTAATTTGTTTAACCATTTGGAAGAAAAGCTTTGGATTTTTAAGTCGTGACTTAACTGAAATCCCATATCCATATGTTTTTAAATATTGCGCTCATTATTCGGTTTAGCCGGGAGAGGACCTTGTGTCATATAACCCATTCCGAATAGTGATACGACGTTATGGATAGCAATTGAAGACCGGTGGTGAAGACCGAGTATTTGTGAGAACGATAGGATAACCTATCGATTGACTCTGCACCGAGTTGCTCCGGTATAGAGTTCTCCTTAGTGAAGGGAAGTCCGATCGAGATTGTGGATACCCGGATTTGCAAGGGCTTCTTCGGAAGTGCCTTCGGTTCTGTTCGAACCCGGAACAGACTTGTATGGTTGTATGTCCGACATTACACCTTGAGATGTTAACTGATTTTTTATCAAATACATTTCTGCTTGGTGGCGGAGAATTTATTCTCTTAGCTTAACACCCTTCTCTGAGACGTACGAGCTCAGAGGTTATGTAGCTGATATTTATCAGTGATATTCCCAATTTGGTAATGTGGCATGCTGAGTGCTGCTGTGTGATGATCATTGGTTGATCATTTGTGATATGATCATTTGTTTGATCATTTATCTTTGTGATCATTGCTTTGGCCATCTGTTGACCCAAAGCATGGCTTTGTTGCACAAAGCGTAGCTTTGTGGACGAGACTGCATCAGGACCTCACACCCCGGAAATGGTCGAAACAGGAAAGATGCGGCAAGGTTATGAGGGTCGCGCCCTTTAGGGTATGTCATTCCCTTCTGGTAAAGGGTGGTATCATGGTATGGAGCCCAGATACTTACTCATGTTGATACACTATACCTATTACTGTGTGGTGTTGTTGTGCGCGCGCTCGGATAAAGGTCCCAAAGGACCGGGGGATGACATATTCGTGTAGTAGTTACCTAGTTACAGAGGTAACCCGGCCTTGTGTTGGCAGAGATCTAACCGTAACGTTAGTTCTCGGGACGTCCCGCCAGAGGCGTACCCATGTGGCAATAGGAAGTTCCTTAGCCTGACCATTTGTTGGAAATTCATTCATCCAATACGTGCCTTGTACGGTTTTAGTTGTAGAACCTGCCATTTAACATGGCAGCTATAGTAGGCATAGCATCATGGTACCTATGCTGGCTAGGATTTATATTATACTTTCGAAAGATTTTTCCACTATGCACTAGTAATAATATCAAAGAATTTTCTCGTATTAAGCATATTTGACTATCATAAGGAGAAATCTCCTCCAAGTCTGCGTTTGCATTGTGTGTGTGGCGGGAGGCCTTATGGTAGTTTCATTTTCCAAAAAGCATTGCGGATTTCAAATTTAAATTCTCTTGTTTATTTCAAAGACCAAATGCTTTTGTTTGCTCATACCAGTCCCATGACTGACCTGGAGTTTATTGTTCCTTTCCTAAACTCTGGGTGCCCACTATTTTCCCACACGGGCAGTCTAGAGTTGGGATTTTCAGATAATATATGGTAGGTGTAGATTCGATAGCTTTCAGCCTTAGGATTTGGCAATCGCATTTTGGATCGAGTTGCTTCTCTTCATCTTGAGTGGGAGTTCGAGCTATGGCTGGATTGGTGCTTTGGAGATGGAGATTACTGATATTGGAGTTCTTTCTTGAAGACTATTTTGGAGATTTGTTCCGCTGCTAGTGTTATCTTTTATTTCCGCTGCTATTCTTTGTATCTCTGAAAATGTTGATATCTATTGTACCATTCTGTTGTATCATTCATGTTGTATCAGTTATTGTATCAAATGTTGTATATTGATATGCCATTCATTTCTTCCGCTGTGTTATTTACTTAATGTGTTATAAGCTCCGGCGAACCAGGTTCGACGTTTGGATCTGCGGCATTTGAATACGAGTGTCGTATTCGGTGCCGATTTTCGAAGGTCGAGTCAGGATCGTCATAATTGGTATCAGAGCTGATGGTTAAAACCTTAGCTCAGGAGTATAACACATTAAGTAACTCGTTAGAGATAGGGTGAAGTATACCCTAGAATGAGTATATCTCCAAGATATCCGTTCGAATGCCTCAGTAAATTTTTTTACTATCCAATGATAGTAAGTATGAGTGCGAGAAGAGAACGAGATAGGGGACAGGGGAATACGACTTCAAATGGTCAATACCCTGCAATAGCGGAAATAACTTTCTCTATCAATTTTCTTTGATTCGTCTTCTCAAATATTTGATGATTCCTGGTAGATCCAGGAAGAAGCTTTGATATATTTGCATGGGACATAAACTCCAGACGGGTCAGAATTGTTTGTATGGATGAATTGTTTGCTTTGGTTGCTATGGTTGGTAGTTATATTTTGGTTGTTTAAACTAAAAGATTTGGATTGCATCCATATATCTGTTTATTCTATTGGGTCCAGGTAAATTCTACAAACGGTTAGTTATCCTTCGAACTGACCAATCACCTGTATATTCGTAGTTCTGGTGACTCGACTATCTTTGTTCGTTCTTGCTATTCTGATTTGGTAAGCCAAATGCAGAATAAATACCCAGTTTGATTTGGAAACAGTACCTCTATCTTTGTGTATCCATTCTTTGTCGTCCCCTACTTACAAATTTCGAGGACGAAATTTCTTAAGGGGGGAAGTCTGTAACATTCCTGAATTTTGAACGAGTTTAATTTGACAATATATTTAATTTTGAAATTAAATTGTGAATTTAATTATGAAGTGATTGAAATTATCTTTTGAAAATAAACATGACTTGTAATAAAATTAAAACAAACATTAACAAGATAAAATTTCATTTGATAATACATTTTCTTTTAAAATTTATATGAACTAAGTTGTAAAATTAATTGAACTTAAGGACCAAAACAAAATTTATAAAATAAATTCAAGACAAGGTTAAAAACATAAATATACAAAATTTTAACAAATGTAAGCTATAAGACAAAGATTAACAAGTGTAAATGAATGTTACAAGTGGCAAACTTGATTTTATCTTCATTAAAAAAAAAAAGAGAAAAAAAAAAAACAAACAATAACAAATCTGAAATAAAAGAAAACAAATAGAAACCAGGCTATTGTTCTTTACTACTTAAACCTTGTTTTCCAATTCATTCTCAAACTGAAAAATATATCAAAATCTGAGAATGAACAAACTACAAACCAGATTTCCAAATTCATACTCAAAGTATTTCAAAGATTATCAAGTTGCTGTTTCAAAATCTGAAGGAAAAAAAATTAAAATCTGGAAACTCTGTGCAAGGAAATACAAATTCCAGTAAACATTTTCAAACCATTTACCTGAAATCATTTTCAAAATGAAAAGGAAGTCAGCATTTCCATTTCAATCTGGAAAAGGCTCTGCATGCAAACCTGGTTTTATCTTCATTTAGAAAAGAAAAAAAAAAGGAAACAAAACCAGATCTGGAAACAGAAATAAGATTAAAAGGCAAGAAGCATCTCAGTTTAAAAAACATCTTCAACCTGATAATTCAGAAACAAAAGAAATCAGAGGAAGCTTCAATTTGGAATCAATGCAATGTAAAGCTTCAACATAAAAACAAATCCAGTTTCAATATAAAGAAAAATTTTAAGCCTGGGTTTTGAAAGAAAACAATCAAAAGCAGTACGAATCAAGATCATCTCATCATTTTAATGGCTTCATTTGGATCTAAAGATGGTTGCAAAATCTGGAAACCAGAGTCTAGAAGTATGCAAGTTAATAATCAAAGCAAACCATCAACCTGAAAATAGAAATCAAATGCAAGCCAGGATCATCATGCACTTCAATAGGCAGGGTCCTGAAATCTGCATCAAGAAACTCAGCAATCAAAATACAAGTAAAGCAACTTCAATTTCAAATTTGCACCCAGATTTCAAAATGCAGTTTCAAGTCAGGGTCCTGGGAATTGATAATCTGCACCTAAATTGTTCTCTGCATTCTTCAAATTTAAAAAGGTGAGTAAATTTCTATTTTAAAAACAGCTTTTCTTTTAAAGGAAAAATCAAAGCTAAACAAGTTTTACAGAAAAACTCAAGTTCTAATTCAAACTTGTTTAAAGAAAAAAAAAATTCAAAACTGCTATGAAAAAAAGAAAAGAAAATGGCTCTGTCTTTCTTTTTTTTTTTTTTTTTTTTCTTTGTGAGTAACCTCACAATTGAAAGTTGTTTTAAATTATTTGTTGCATGTGGATTATAGGAATGAATTTGCTTTGTATGATTTTATTGTGATAGATAGTCACTGTATATATATAAAAAAAAAACATATACATGTGTGTGTTTACAGGTACCTGATCACCTGTTTCTCTTGAATTGATTCTCAGTTAGAATCTGTTATGTAATTGAGGTATTAGTTTAGTATAGATTTATGTTTACAAATTATAAACAAAAAAAAAATAAAAATAAAAAAAGAGAAGAAACTGTTACCACTGAAAACACTAACAACAGACAATATTTCAAGAAGCAAATAGGTCAAACTTCTTAAATGATTAAAACAAGTTTATAACTTAATGCAAGTATGAATTATGAATTTTAAAACAAAAATCATATTTCTTTTAGTTAAATAAGGAATGAGCATTTATGAGTGGAACAGAATGGGAGTTTTTGAATTTATCTGGTGATCTAGTGATATTGGAATGTTGTGTTCTTTCTGGAGGTGGAAGAATTGATGGGAGAGTGGAGGAATATTGTCAGTAGTTTATGTCAGAGAGGTGGTGATTGTAAATGGAGATTTCCAGGTTTGAAGCATTGTATCTGAAGGTAGGGGTTTTTGAATATTTGATTACTCTGTTGCTTCGAGTGATTCGAGGATATGGGGGATTGCAGAGGAGTAATCAAGGGAGGGTTGGCCGGAGTTTCAAGGTTGATGATGGTCGGAGGTGAGATTGGGTGATGTTGACAGGGTTGCAGTGGTTTCTCAAGGCCTGGTGGACTTCTGTATTATGCAGGGTTTTTACTCGAAGTAATCTTCGGGATTTTGTGATGTTTTCTCGAAGCAGAGGGTTTTGAAACTCGAAGTAAAATTAGGGGTCACTCGGGTTTGGTTGCAGGTTGTAAATCTGTAATTTTACAGTTTTAAACTTTGAATGAAAACTCATATTTTAAAAATTATAAATTGATTCAAATGTAAGATTAAACTGAATTCAAATGCAGTTTGAAATTAAAAGTTTTAAAATGGGAATCTTAGATTTAAACAAGATTTAAGTTCAGTTTTAAATCAAAATTAAAACAGTTTCAGGTTTTTAAACCAGAGAGTTTTTGCAGTTTTAGATTCTCGAATGAAACTCATATTTTAAGTTGCCATATGATTCAAGTGGAAGTTGGATCTGCATTCAAATAAAATTTGAAATCCAAAGTTTTCAAAAATGAAATATCTTCAACAAGTTTAAAATTGATTTTTAATCAAAATTTAAAACTGTTCAGGTTTTAAACCTGAGAATTGTGTTGCAGTTTTTTTTTTTTTTTTTTAAAAAAAAAATGTTGAAGGGAATCAAATACTAGTGCAGGAGTTTGATTCATGTATAAGTTGGAACTGAATTTAATAGAGTTTGGAATTCAAAGTTTTCAAAAATGAAATATCTTAAAACAAGTTTAAAGTTTAGTTTTAAATCAAATTTAAAACTGTTTCAGGGTTTAAACCTGAAAAGTTGTTTACAGGTTTTAAAATATTGAATGAAATTAAATTTTTGCAGGAATTGATTCAAGTGTAACTTGGATCTGAATTCAAATGTAATTTTGAATTCAAAGTTTTTAAAATGAAATTCTTAAAATTTAAACAAGTTTTAAATATGGAATTAAGTCAAGAATTAAAACAGTTTTCAAGTTTAACTTTTTAAAAACCAGATTTTGATTTAAACAAGTTTTGTAAGTTTTAAACATTGAATAAATTTAAACATTTTTAAATAAGATTTAAATTGGTTTGAAATCAAATTTAAAAACAGTTTCAAATTTACTATGAAACCCAGTTTTGATTTCAAACAAGTTTATAAATTTATAGAAGAATGAATGAACATATATCAATGTTTAACATAGATTTGAAAATAAGATTTAATTTCAAATAAGTTTTAAAACTAGGAAGAATTTAGTTTCTATTAATATTGAATTAAATATGAAGTGTTAATTTAGATTTATGTTTAAATGGTTAAATATTTTAAAATATCAAAATTTTAAAATGGAATTTGAATTTAAAATTTAGAAATGTATTGTTTTAATACATTTTGAATTTAAATGGGTCAATTAATAAGTAATTAAATTAGTTTGAATAATTAAGGATTTCACTTAATTATTTGATTTTTAAATAATGATTTAGATTAATATTAATTAGAAATGATTTATTAATCAAATTCAAATTTTCTTAAGTGTAAAATTAATGGAATGTTGTTAATAATGGGTGATAATTATCTAGGGATAATTTAGTAATTAATTAATGCAATTAATTTTGATAATTGACTAGATTAATTAATTGAATATAATTAATTGCAATTGGTTAAGTATAATTAATTGTTGAAATTAATTAAGGAATAATAAATCTATTTATTAAGGACAATTAATTTTAACTAAGATTTAATTAATCAATAATTAAAAGTTTATTATTTAAAGTAATTAATTGAGGAATATGTAATTAAGATTAATTAATCACAATTAAAGGATAATTAATTAAGATAATTAATTTAGTAAATGATTAATAAATGAAGATGGTTAAGACTTAATAAATTATAGTTAGTGATAATTAATCATTGATTTAAAGATTACAAATAGAAGTAATTATGTGGGTAATAAATTTATAACCACACGGTTTATTCATCTTAATTAAAGATGTTTGATTGTTAATGAATGTTGTGTGATGGATTGATATATTTGATATGTGATGCTATGTGATGCTTTATACTGAGCTGTTATATCTGTGATGTATATATTGTTATATGAATATGCAAACCTCTTTACTTGTAGAACGACATTTGGATTTCGATGCGACAGGGAGTCGGATTCCATTTGGTTATCCGAAACCCACATCGAATTCTAATAATTGAATCTGTGCTGATTGATAATGTGGCACTCTTATTGTGTAAAACCCCTGGACCACACTTATACACACACAAATATGGATTGCACGTGGAAATTAGTTAAGTCACAGATTTTGAAATTGTTTTAAAATTTGAATTTTTGAATCCAAATTAGTTTTGGAATTAGAATTGAAGTTTTTGAAAAAAATGAATTTCAAAAAAATAAAAGTTATGTGAATAACTTAATTGAGTGTTGAAATTTAAATAATTTGATTTAAATTTGAATTCAATATTTGAAGTTGAATTCTATGATTTGAAAACTATGTTTAAAAAGGGTATTCAACTTATAAATGGATTTATATGGGTTTTTAAACCAATTTAAAAGTGATGTTTTTAAATTTAAAATTAACCCAAGATTCCAACTTGTATAAATCGGACTTTTCTGAAACGAAAAACTGTTGTTTTCCAATAATAGAAGCTTTCATATAAGAAATGGATTTCCAATGTGTGTTAAAAGGAATTTAAGTTGAAATGAAAATGGTTTTCCGAGTTATTAATAAATCTTTGGAACGTGTTTTGAAAGCTATAAATCTTTAATTTAAAGATTATAAATTGGGTTAATCCAAATTGAATTGAATGGGAATTGTTTTTGAAATCTATGGATAGATCTTTGTGAAATTGGGTGAAACTTTGTGAAATAAATCTTTTTGTTTAAAGATTTAAAAATGGTAATTTGTTTAACCATTTGGAAGAAAAGCTTTGGATTTTTAAGTCGTGACTTAACTGAAATCCCATATCCATATGTTTTTAAATATTGCGCTCATTATTCGGTTTAGCCGGGAGAGGACCTTGTGTCATATAACCCATTCCGAATAGTGATACGACGTTATGGATAGCAATTGAAGACCGGTGGTGAAGACCGAGTATTTGTGAGAACGATAGGATAACCTATCGATTGACTCTGCACCGAGTTGCTCCGGTATAGAGTTCTCCTTAGTGAAGGGAAGTCCGATCGAGATTGTGGATACCCGGATTTGCAAGGGCTTCTTCGGAAGTGCCTTCGGTTCTGTTCGAACCCGGAACAGACTTGTATGGTTGTATGTCCGACATTACACCTTGAGATGTTAACTGATTTTTTATCAAATACATTTCTGCTTGGTGGCGGAGAATTTATTCTCTTAGCTTAACACCCTTCTCTGAGACGTACGAGCTCAGAGGTTATGTAGTTGATATTTATCAGTGATATTCCCAATTTGGTAATGTGGCATGCTGAGTGCTGCTGTGTGATGATCATTGGTTGATCATTTGTGATATGATCATTTGTTTGATCATTTATCTTTGTGATCATTGCTTTGGCCATCTGTTGACCCAAAGCATGGCTTTGTTGCACAAAGCGTAGCTTTGTGGACGAGACTGCATCAGGACCTCACACCCCGGAAATGGTCGAAACAGGAAAGATGCGGCAAGGTTATGAGGGTCGCGCCCTTTAGGGTATGTCATTCCCTTCTGGTAAAGGGTGGTATCATGGTATGGAGCCCAGATACTTACTCATGTTGATACACTATACCTATTACTGTGTGGTGTTGTTGTGCGCGCGCTCGGATAAAGGTCCCAAAGGACCGGGGGATGACATATTCGTGTAGTAGTTACCTAGTTACAGAGGTAACCCGGCCTTGTGTTGGCAGAGATCTAACCGTAACGTTAGTTCTCGGGACGTCCCGCCAGAGGCGTACCCATGTGGCAATAGGAAGTTCCTTAGCCTGACCATTTGTTGGAAATTCATTCATCCAATACGTGCCTTGTACGGTTTTAGTTGTAGAACCTGCCATTTAACATGGCAGCTATAGTAGGCATAGCATCATGGTACCTATGCTGGCTAGGATTTATATTATACTTTCGAAAGATTTTTCCACTATGCACTAGTAATAATATCAAAGAATTTTCTCGTATTAAGCATATTTGACTATCATAAGGAGAAATCTCCTCCAAGTCTGCGTTTGCATTGTGTGTGTGGCGGGAGGCCTTATGGTAGTTTCATTTTCCAAAAAGCATTGCGGATTTCAAATTTAAATTCTCTTGTTTATTTCAAAGACCAAATGCTTTTGTTTGCTCATACCAGTCCCATGACTGACCTGGAGTTTATTGTTCCTTTCCTAAACTCTGGGTGCCCACTATTTTCCCACACGGGCAGTCTAGAGTTGGGATTTTCAGATAATATATGGTAGGTGTAGATTCGATAGCTTTCAGCCTTAGGATTTGGCAATCGCATTTTGGATCGAGTTGCTTCTCTTCATCTTGAGTGGGAGTTCGAGCTATGGCTGGATTGGTGCTTTGGAGATGGAGATTACTGATATTGGAGTTCTTTCTTGAAGACTATTTTGGAGATTTGTTCCGCTGCTAGTGTTATCTTTTATTTCCGCTGCTATTCTTTGTATCTCTGAAAATGTTGATATCTATTGTACCATTCTGTTGTATCATTCATGTTGTATCAGTTATTGTATCAAATGTTGTATATTGATATGCCATTCATTTCTTCCGCTGTGTTATTTACTTAATGTGTTATAAGCTCCGGCGAACCAGGTTCGACGTTTGGATCTGCGGCATTTGAATACGAGTGTCGTATTCGGTGCCGATTTTCGAAGGTCGAGTCAGGATCGTCATAATTACCATGGTGAATATATAATAAAACAGAATTAGAATTACCTAAAGATGAAGTATAATATTTACACTTATAATGAAGAATAAAACTCTAATTCAATTGAATAAACCTCCTGATTTTGCAAGGATCTGGAGGCAAACATTACCTTGAATGTTATGGATTTTATTTAAATTTCTTTTGGGGAATTTTATCATAGAGGCCATTAAGAGAGAGGAGGAGAGCAAGAGAAAGAAAATAATTTTTTTCCAGGAAAAGAATGATTGGATTGAATAAGTAAAATATGTTAAAGGAAACATTGAAACCTTTCAATTCACTCCTTTAAAACCTTCCATATTAAATATCATCAAATCCTCTCCCCACTCTTTATATTTTTAGTAGAAGAAGTAGAGCTAAAGAGAAAAAGGAAAAAAATCATTTCATAAGTGAGATTTAAGCGAGTCATAAAGAGGAGTAAATGATGGAGATTTAATTCTTTTTCTTAATTGATCCTTTTGATTTTTAAATGCTTTTGAAACCTCTTCTATTTTTCATCATGCATGTGGGTCTCAAAAAGAATTCTCAAACCACTTAGCAATTAAATTACTTAAACCCTGTTTAAATATTTTACCGATACGTATATCAATATGCACATTAATAACTTTTAGATATAGTCAAAATTCAAGTATCATCAACGTTCAACTAAATAGTCCAAACACAACATCCTTGATTCAATAACGATAGTTATTATTGAGTTGATTTAAGTTGACCTCCTTATGTTAACCACATGTAACCAAGAAGACGAATTCTCTCTTGAACAGTGTTTCACTTCCAATGCTTGTACTTGACCCAACTATAGTTTTACCATGGATGTCATGCCACAAACTATAATCAAAGTGTAGTTTTCACATTGAAGCTCAATGGTATTCTCAAGTCGAGGTAATTGTGTAATATTATCACATCAACATTTTCTGTTTAATATTAGTTATATTAACCAACAAAAAACTATCGAGTGAGACATTCCATAATTATCTAATAACTATCAGTACATAGCTTTTTTTTTCCCTTAGCGGTTATGAGTAATACACTACCCAACATTTGAAAAGCGTTACGTACTCTAGTCTCAACAGATGTATCGATATCCAGTCTCGATACATCTTGACTAGGAATATTTAAAATGGTATGCTTATTTTCATTGTGACAAAATATTCGTGGTTACCACACTTTGTAACTACTATCGTAGAACTTACTATTTATGGATTTTTATTAAAGATATTTTTAATTAAATTGATTAATCGATATAACAGTATATAATGGAAAGAAAACAACTTTTATTTCGAACAAGATTGGTTATTGAGTTATATATATATATATATAATTATATATATATATATATAATTACATAATTTCCCCTTGGGCATACCCCTAACTCTATGAATCTCCCACTTGCACATATTGTCAATTATGAAATGTTTATCCCATCCCTTTGATCATTTGATGAGAACTGATCAAGTTAGACCCTTCATAAATGGATCTGCGATGTTATTCAATTATGTATTCCATCAGTCAACTTTTTCTGATGTTAATGAACTACCTTATCATGTGGAACTATTCGGAGTATGTTTCTTGATTTCTGTGAACCCTTATTATTACATTATTATCATAATAATGGCATAGTATTCTTAATATTTGAAATCACCCTTAGCTCAGTTATAAATTTGTGCATTATATTTATACATTGCTTTTATTGCGACGCAACTCAAAGCGATGTACTAAGCCTTTCGCTGAATCTAACACAACCTTTCATCTGAAGCATTATCAACTTAAAGCTTCTTAGTTAAGGTTTGAACACGATAAAATTGACATATTATACTTGATAACACTTATGAACTTCAATCATTCATAAGGAGTTTTTTGTTTTTGTAAATCATTCTCTAGTATTTCGTAAATACTCAAGAACACTATAAGCTATAATTTAGTGATCTTAATTTTGATTTGATATTCGTTTCATGCATCAGATACATAAGAAAAATATGATACTATAGACAATACAATATGTATGATAATTCCTATTGTCAATACATAAGGAATCCATCTTACATATTCCATATTTTTAAATTTTTAATGGCGTGTCTTTGCATATCATTTTGGACATTCGCACAATGAAAAGCATTAAATAACCAAACTATCACTAATCTTTACATAAGTAAATTATTAATAATCAATAGTATGTTATTTACCTTTTTAGAAATATTTTAGTAACTTTATAGTTCTTTCTTATGGACACACACTTTCACTGCATTTTGACTAAAATCAAACTATTTGACATTTCTATCAAAATACTTACTCAATTCTGATGCTTATAGAATGATACTTTCGTGTCATTTCTTGGATGATACTCGAAATACCTACAAACTCAATGTCTCTCCCACTGGCTTCATGACACTTTGGTTGTTATGTGCAAAAGTTTTTTCTAAATCATTATTTAAAAATTTCTATTTCAACACATATGTACCAAACACAACATCGCACTAAGGGATGATTATGAGAAAATCCAATTTAACTTGAATGCGTTGAATTATGAATCTATTATGCTAATTTTAACAATTAAAACATACGATGTATTTCTTATCAACGTTATTTGTATTCCAACCGCATTAGCCTTGCTCTTAAAGACTCATTCGCCGTCGATGGATCATATCCCTTTTGGGTAAAACTATTAAAATCATATTTCGATACTATAATTGGAATCTATTTCGAATTCGTGCATCATACCATATTGTAGAGTTAATACTCTTGATGGTTTAATTAACAGCCAATGTTATCTATTCTCAACATTGATAAGAAACTCGTAGTTTCACTTTAACATGCAAGAATATTTATTAGGCATTCTAATGAAAAGGAGTGCGGATTAAGGATCTTAAGGCTAATTTAACACTAGAGGGGGTGGAATAGTGTTTAATGGATTCTAAGACTTATATGGACTAAATTAAAATTATGACACAAACAAATGCAGAACTTAATCACGGAACGATCACAGAATCAAACACGGATGTAGAAAGTAAATAAAAAGTAGTAAAAGGAAAGAACACACTGGATCTTATACTGGTTCGGAGTTATCCTACGTCCAGTCTTGTACCAAGGCAAACATTTCATATAGATTTCTATTATACCAATGTCGAGGTTACAATCCTCAATTTCTAAAGGCCTTGAGTTACCCTCCTATCTTCGAGTCCAAGGCAAATTCTCTTGATTTATGGGACACAAGATCACCCAATTGATATTCAGGCACAACCATACCTTATAGAGAGACTCGACAAACTTTTGATTACAAATTGATCCTATAACTATGAATAGCACTTTGATCTTCGAGAGAGGGTAAAGAATCAAACAAGAATGAGATTCTAATTTGATTCACTTGAGAATTCAGTAGAACTTCGGCATGATCTTAAAAATATGAAAATTTTAGAGTATGGATTTGTAGAGAAGGAGTGAAGAAAATAAGAAGACAATTAGTTAAAAAATCGTTTGTGAAGGCTATTTATAGACCAGTAACAGTCATATCCATTCGTGAAGAGATTTCAATGAATAGACGCTTATTTTGAAAATTAAAACTTTTGAATTTAACGGCCACCATGTCGACATGGGGTATCCCATGATGTCGACATCTCTTAGTTAAAAACTATGTAAAATTTGTTTTGAAAATGGTATTGAAAGGAAAACAAGATGAAATGATTCTGGAGTAAAATAAACTAATTTTTCTATGTTTTAAAGTAAAGAAGAGTAGAAAAATATATTTTTAGAATGTATATATATATATGATTTTAAATCTCAAGTGTGTGTGCGTATATATAAAAGAATTTTTTTAAATCAGAAGATAGTTTAAAAACAAACGAAGTTTAAAACAAGATTTTATTTAAAAATAAAAACAAAAACAAAGAATATTTTAAGGCCAAAACATATTTTTGAAAATCATTTGAAAAGATAAATTTTTAAAGCCAAAACATTTTAAAAAAAAGTTTTGAAAATCATTTTAAAAAAAAATCATTTTGAAGTAGTATTGCAAGCTTCTTCCTATAGATTATTTCATCATATCAGGACTCGAGAACTTGTACAAAACCAAGATGTTCATGGGTTTGTAAGCCACTTGTCGTAGGTTTTTAAGCTACTTGTCGTGGGTTTGTAAGCCACTAAGAAGATAGAAATGGTTTCCTTCCCAAATGAAATTTTAAATGAAGATTTCCATGCTATTATGAATTTTAACAAAAACTAGACATTTATCTTGAAATCTTGATCTTGATACTCTAGAGTCTTCAATCTTGATATCTCTATTCTGGATCTTGAGTCTTGAGTCTTTATATGATCAGTCTTCAGTAATCAATACCTACATAGATATATCCTGCATAGTTCCTGCATATACATATCTATCTAGACAATAGTGTTAGTATATATTTTATAATAAGATAAGTTAAAAAGGTTGTTGTCATCAAAACCAACTTCTCAGCTCCTAACATCTAATGCGTTGTGTCTATTTAGGTCTGGTTAATTTCATTTCATCCTATATAGTCAGTTTCGTCTTTGGATAAACCCATTTACTACCAATAATTTCTAAAGGAAATTCCTTTGTTACAAATTGGTATTTCTTGAAATAACTATTGTTTCTCACTACAACGAAATAGGTATTCATAAACACTTTATGAATTGCCTTATATATAAGCGGATTTGGTTTTAGTTTACAATACCTATGTTCAAAATATAAATTGGTCATCCAATGACAGTAATTTCCAAACTCCTTTTAGGGCGATTCATATAAGATCCCTCACGAACAATTACTATAAGCAGTATTTCGACTTGCATAACCTACCAATTCCTTGGCTTAGAATATGTTAGTGTTTCTTATAAACTCTTATCTTGTGTGATTTTGTAAACAATTCTTAGATGAAATTAATTTTAACCTTGTGTACTACTCTTAAGTACACGACCTTATAGAAAGAAGTTGACCCAACTTCAATCACAATTAATCGTACTTCATTCAACAAAGTTTGATTACTCTTCATGATACATTATAATGTATCATAGGGAGGAGTGACCTCGGGATTGAATCTTCATTCATTTTTGGGTACATTCATAAATCTTTATACTCAACAATTTAATTAAGTCGAATCTTTCTTCTATTGCACACTATTTTATTTACTTGCATTTTATATTCTATGAGCTCATCATTAATATATCACATGTTTATCATATACACATGCTCTTGTTTATGATAATTCATCGGCGAATACAAAAGGTGTATGGAACCGTTTTGAAATTAATAGCCTTTCGATTGCATAAACCTATATGTACTAATCCATAGATTTCATCAACTCTTATGATGCACCAACTGAACGGGTGTTTTGCCCTTAATTGTGTGAAATATAATTTGCTAATGCTATATAATTCATAATCGTATAATAAAATTTATCTTTCAAAACTGTGGCTTAGTCCATTATTCCAAAATAATTACAAATAAATTTAGATACTTCTACATTTTTCAATGTGTCATAAATACCAGTTTATAGTTTTATTTTATAATGAACATTCGTAACATTCATATCGAAATGAAACAATGTCTATTTTTCAATCAATGCTACAAAATTATTATCGTTATTTCATTAATAAAGTTTGATACGTTTTACAAAAACAATTTTGGTAACTTGATATGACCGATAAGTGTTGTACGACATGCTCCCACTGTTTCCACCATTACTATAATAGCGTATGAAATACGTAACTCCACTTAATATAGGTTATTCAATTTGCTATAATTGGTTTACAGTTGAGAATTTTCAAATCAATTAGTTAAATTCAAACAAAGAAATAAATTTTACAGAAAACAATTTTCTATGACAAAATACTTTTCAGAATAAAAACCATATTTCTCGTTCCAATGTTAAGCATCTATTACTATTTAATAATTATGATTTTTGAAATTCTTTATGAAGCAGAAATGACATTCACTCTCTTCATCCCAACCGTGTCATAGGTTGCATTAACTTTTATGCAATCGATTTCCTTTCTAAGCGGTTAAACCATTCAAAGAAAATCCTCACTACAATACCATAACAAAATCTTTACAAAAATGTATTTAGTCATCCTTAATTATTGACGATATGAAATAAATTTCACTTTACATAAATTGATCAAACTGGCATTTCAATGATCAAATTCTTAGATCTATCTTGTAGCTTTTAGTTAAGTGAACACAGTAAGAACATTATTGCGATCAATCATATTGAACACACAATTTTACACTACATATTACTTGTTTATTTCAATGAACTAATTTCGTTGAGTTTCATACATCATGAATTGTAACCATTCACCGCTTAACATTTATATGTGATAGTATATGCATCAAATATCCATATCCTTGTATTACTTTTAGAGTTTAAAACTTATGAAAGGCGATACACGCTTTTGGGAAAGCAAACTCATAGGTGACCAAGTTATAAACATATTTAGTTGTTGTATAATTAGGCGCTTCAATGGGTCGACATGAAAAAATTATTGGTAATTATATTTTACATTTCTATTTGTCAATACAAATTCAATTCTAGGTATGCATAAAAATAGATTCTAATCCGCACTGCTTTTTAACCAAACAAGTAAATTTTTAGTAATATTGAAAAACATATAATATTTTTATATTTTAATTAATAAACATTTTATCAATTATATCAATTGCATAAATTTACCTATGCAGATTATTATAACTTTATATAGAAAGTATACTTACAGAAAGGTTAATGTTATATACACTAGTCTTAACGGATGTATCGATATCCTTTTTCTTGAAACATCTTGATTTGGAGCATTTAAGGGGTTAGTGTTTTGATATATTGACTCAATACTCATGGTTATGAACACATTCTTCACTATAATAAGTAAAACACTTCTTCTAAGGATTTTCTACTTATATATGATTAATGTAATCGGTTCTTTATTTCTCTCACTATATAACAATACATATGATAGAAAATAAAATCAAAAACGTACTTTATAATGAGTATGATTGTTTATAGAGTAAATTTTATATAACAATTTACATAATTGCCCTACAGCACACCCTTAACTCTATCAGATACATGATACGTCTATCATATAGTAATCATCATAGCACCAAACATGACTTGATCGTCACGCTAGGATGATGGGCCTTAGGTCTTTCGGTAAAGCCAAGACCCACTAAGCATGGTCACTAATGTATGACCAATACTATGCTGACGCATCTCCTACCATCTACAATCACATTAAATCTTAATCCATATTTACATGCCTAACCACTTCCAATTTTTTAACTAGTGGACTTAGGACAAGTAACTCCATTTTGATACCTTTTACAACTTAATGGCCTGAGGTTTATTACCTTTTCTACCGAGATAGAACATCTCATGTCTCTGAATCGGTGTTGCCTAACATGCACAATTAAATAACCATGCCTCATGCTATAAATTTTTTATAAGTATCGAATACCAAATCCATAGGTAAGGATATGAAATTTTTTGTATGTGCAATATCGTATGGAATTGTATATCATAATACCCTAATTGACACGTCTCATAAACATCGGACGACTCTATGAAACGACCACATGGATTGAATCACATCTCAAACCATTGCCATAGTCTCCATCTCGTTGCATTAAATGCATGTTTCCAAGCCAATATGTATCGTCCTTTAACTCATCATCTCACTTTGTTGTCATTCTAGGCTTTACAAGCATCACATGGGACAATGAAATAAACGTGGACTTCGAGAACATCAATTTCCAAAAAGCAAAACACCGCTACCCTCATCATAACAATTTAGATGTTTGAATAGGGTTTTAGACATCTAACCCCTATTTTAGACATCTGAGCCCAAATATTAGATGTTTGAAAATGTTGAAAATACAAATCAATATTGCAGGATAAATTTCCTAAATTTCAAAAGTTTGAAATTTTAATTTAGATGTCGAAACGCCTATATCCAGCCGAATGTGAATCGGGATGGGAAATTTCTCTCATTGGAAATTCTCCCTACCTTTTTCTTATTCGTCTTTCTCTTTCCCATTTTTGACATATGGCCCTATTTGACTATGACACTTCACATTAAACATTATTCAACATAAATTATGCCCATATTATGAGTCGTTCAACATTTGGACGGTTGCAACTTCCCACTCGACGAATGACTTTGAGGTAATGAACTGTTTTCACAACCATCCCAACTAGGGAGTCTTGTACTATCCATCTTTAGGGACCATTCGTATGCTGCACTCATACTCTTCTTAAGTCAATGACTTTCCATACAACCTATTTCCCATGGGCAATCGGTATAGGTTACATCTTCAACTTCATCTATTGTTCCAACTCATAGTCACATTATCCATCTTTTTAGAATATAATTGCAACTACTTCTATAGTCAAAATTGGTAGGGTTTGTTATAATATATGTGTGTGTGTGTCTATATATATATATATATAATTATAGCAAAAATTACAAATAAGATCACTCTTCGTATCCTAATTCTTAAGATCCATTAACCTAAGCTCCGGTACCAAATGTTACAACCTGCACCCTAGTGGGCCTGAATTTTCACTAAATTGAAAACCCAATCCACCAAAGTACATATCATTGGTTTGGTATCCTGCAAATAAATAAATAAATGCAGATCAAAGAACTATCGATATAACTCATAGCGAAACAATAGATTATAATAAATTATATAGTTACTAACCAAGATTGACACTTCCAGTATCTTGTGTTCTTGTTAGTGTCGAACATGCATAATGAAGCATGCCCTTCCACCATTCCCGCCTTGCACTAATACATTTCTCTCTAAACCTATCCTATGGGTTGTAATGAGAAGGGCGTCAGAACAACATTCTGGTGACTAGTAAATTATATACTTTATACATAACACTAGTTTATGCTCATTGCCTTCCATAACATGTTATGTCTTTTTAGTTTACTTAGTCACCTCGACTCCACGTATGCGTTCGCTATGTCCCATCTACACAAAGTAGAACAAAACTACATATATACATACTTATATACATATATAAGTACCACAGTCCCCCTCTGGACCAAGATATTATCCCCGCTACTATCCGTAACCTATCACCTCATCGAGATCCATCGTCAACATAGTATCATGTCCTTGCCGCCGCGCAGACTAAAAAACTTCCATAGTGCCTAATAATGGCATCACATTGTTTAGCCATATTCTATCTTGCCTTGGAAACTTGCTTGCTTTTCTACTTCTTATTATGGACTAAGCTCCTCGGACTACCCCACTCATTTTGATATACCTCACTTAAAAGTTATCTAGCCTTATCTCCAACAAAAATATGAGCAAACAACTGCGGCGGTGCATGACCTAAGCTTGACCTACATTAGCAGGAGGTGTAGCCTGTTTGGGTGCAATGCTTGTCTTTTTGCTGATCGCTCAGGACCGATAACGTTCTCGACGTATGTACAACTCCTACTCCATAACATGATATCGAATACACTAACATAGCACTATGCCTTATTCACCATCCCATTTAGATCGCCTAATGCAATAAAGGAAATACCCTTGTTATAAAATTGAAGTAGACTCTCCAGGTGTATTCCTTCACCTATACGCGAGCGTATATAATTTCATTGATCTTACAGTTGGATATGTCATATATCAGTATCATGTATGCACAATCGCTGGTAGTCCCTTGCGGTGGATAGACTTCTATTGTGTAATACTACCAACCTCGCACTCCAACCCATTTTATTGACTATCATTCTTATCTATCTAAGTTATTAGCTAACTTTAATAATTCACACCCATCATAAACGTATACTTGAGGCTACACACACACGCACGCACATATATATATATATATATATGTATATATATGTATGTATATATGTATGTATGTATGTATGTATGTATGTATGTATGTATGTATGTATGTATGTATGTATGTATGTATGTATGTATTCATACTTGTTTAATTATTACACCTCTAATGTTCAATGTTTTGTAATATTTCTTTACTTTTTCATGTGCTTACTTCTTATTATTTTAATTTCAATTTTCTATCATTTACCTCTTTCATTAAAAGATCTAAGTATCTTTTTCTATTTACTTTCCTTTCTCATTGTTGAATTTATTTCTATTTCTCTTTAACTTTTAGCACCCTCCTTTGTTTAGTGGACTTTCCATAATCATATATTATATATAATTCTTGCCTTTTTTCATTATATTACTTGCCTACCTTGTTATCATTTACTATTTGGTTCCCGTCTTATTTCCATTGCATATATATAAATAATGTAATTTAACCGTTATTATTATCACAACTTAAATTCTTTAATTCATAGTTAGGGATTTCGAAATTTTAATGCATTGGAATTACATCTCTCTCAAATGGAAAGGTTAACAATGTAAATCTCCATATCCTATTCAAAAAGGGAATTTTTGTTACGTTTGGAATTAAAAGGAATTAATTATTGTAGTTATTAAAATAAACATTACAGAACACGGTACATTATCCCTATTTTGTACATCTCTTTCTTTTAAGTGTATTTTTTGTTATTTCAAACGATATACTTTTATTTATGAATCTAAACTTGATAATCTATAAAAAATTACATCACAACATACTTCAATCCTATGAATTAAAATACTACCTAAATCCTTATAATTAATTGTGATAAATCTAATTTACATTTTACTTACATAAGGCATTTAAATCTACAAATCTCGAATTGGTACATAATTTATAAATTTCAAGGACTACTACTACCTAATACTTCCTAGATTCTCTTGCATGCAATGTTAAAATTAAGCTATCGATCAACAAAATATGTAAGCGGCATTCATTAATTCATTTTACATATATAATTTTAGCCTACAACTCCATGTTTACATTTAGGCATACGAGAATAGATTTACAATGATATAAATCTAATATTATATGGAAATATATAATTCTTCACTCACCTTTTTAGCCTTCCAAATCTTCAAATCTAATCTCTGTATTCTGTTTGACTCCTTTCTCTCCTTATCTAAATACATATACCTCAAGCATGTATATATCTATTAGAAATATAGATCAGAGAAGAAATTTATATTCAATTTAGATTTTAGATATGGATTTATATTTTACCTTGGCTTTGACGATTTGATTCGACCCTATACTTTTGCTCAATAATCCTCGGCTATTCTCCATTTATATAAATGTATATAGACTGTGGATTTATTAAGGTTTAAGAATTTGTGGAGAAGAGAAAATAGAATAGCTTCGCCATTACTTCAGAAAATATGAGAAGAAAAATGAGAATTTAGGCCTATATTTATAGGGGTTTGAATCTATTCCAACCTTTAGATTCTTTTATTTTAAATCCGAAACGTTCGGCCATGTCAAAATCTTACATTTGACGACTTTATCGGTCGACTGCTAGCGGTCGATCGGCCCAAGTTGGGGTCGACGGTCATAGTTAATTATGTTAATTAATTATGCACGTTTTATTTTGTTGATTTCTTTCCTTTCGCATCTGACTTAGATAATTTATTTATGCGCTAAATTTTCTTAAACCCTAACAAAAAATTAACGTTAACTAACATTAATTATATTTTGTTTCCTTAATTTCATATATGTGAGAAGAAAATAGAAAAAATATGAAAAGAAAATTGATTGGAAAATCGCCACGAACTCACTGGTGCGAATTTCGTAGCCAGATTTTGACGTCTGTGAAAATTTCTATTTTCGACGTTACTAATTATTATTTAATTTTTAATTAATCATCAATAAAACTACGGGTGTTACACTAGCCAACACTAGATATATAACAGGATTTCAAGCATATTTAGTGATCATATATCTTGGGAAATAAACCCTACACACCACAACTGTAAAATCCAAGCTCTAACTAAACCTAATTTTGAAGCTTCTTTTGATTTTGAAAATTCGACGCGATACTTGCCCAAAATACAAATCTGAAGAGATAGAACTATGGAGAATCTCTTAATATGAATTTAGATATTTATTTCAAAAATTTTGGTCAAGAATTGAAGGAGTTGCGATGATTTTAGTTTTGAAAACCTTTAGGTCCTTTTGGAAGAGAAGAAGAGGGAAAGCCTATATTTTATCTTACTTTAAATTATTATCATATACATATAGGTTATACTTAGATTTACTGATTAAGATCTATTTTCAGATTGTTTTACTAAATCAAATCATTGCATGTTTGGTAATAGATCTTGAATTTATAATAGTTGACTTGGTTGAATTAATTTAGATTTTTAAAGGATTAATTAACAATATATGTATACATATATATTTGATATATATATATATATATATAAACACATATATACATATAATTTTATACACAATTTACATTAGAGTGTTTTTAGATATACTCACGACATATACCTAATATAATTTTGGTCAGTATTATCTTTTCATAAATTATTCTATTTAATTAAGGGGAAAGAAATAAAAAAAATTCTCTCCTTAATTAAAACCATTTCATCCCCTCATTGATTAAATAAGTTAAGAGAAGAAAATGAAAGGTTTCCTTCTCAAAATTAAATATAACATATAGCAGTCACACAAAAATACATATAAAAGAGTAAATTTGATATACTTTAATTTTTGTAAACATTAAATTCATGCAACATATCTAAAAAAAGGATTTTATTTAAAAATATTTTAGATTGGATCTAAAATCCCCTTTAGACTTCATTAGCCCAAATAGATCCAAAATAATTTTATTTGAAACATACCTATTTCATCTTCTTTCAACTAGCTCGGTTCCTTCAAGCATCACAATAACAAGACTAGTAATTCAAAAATAGCAATGCAAAGCATGTTCTAAACTAACATGCAATTCCAGCCAACCATATGGAAACAACATGTACCTAGAGTAGATGGAATCATACTGGTACAAAGTTCTAGATTGGAAGCACACATCCTCTCTTTTGGCTCCCAAGTGTTACTCCTAGAACCTTTGTCCCATTGGACACGAACAAGCTTAAGAACCTTATTCCAAAGTTTTTTGACATTACTATCAATAATTCGAATAGGTCCTTTAGGCATATAAACCATGGCTCAACATCCACTTCCTCTAAATTACTTGCTCAATCCTTACACTTTTTTCATATACATAATTGGATAAGTGTGATACATGGAGCAAATTGGATCCCTTTTCGAGAAGACCAACTCTTTATGCAAGCTTTCTAATCTGTTCCAAAACAGAAAACGACCCAATGATTCTAGGTGCAAATTTCTTGAATATACAAATCTCTCAACTCACTTCAATGGTGATGTTTTACAAATAACAAGTCACAAACTTCAAACTCAAGATCAATACGACTCTTATCGACATAACACTTTTGCCGATTTTGAGATGCCTACGCTATTTTTCATATCAATTCAACTTTCTTTGAAGTCTCATGGATCATATCTGGTCCAAGTATTACTTTATCTGTCATTTCCCACCAATTTTAGGTGATATATAAGGCCTTCAATATAATGATTCAAACAGTTACATGCAAATGCTAGCTTGATAGCCATTGTCGTATGAAAAATCAACCAGTGGCAATTGATGATCCTCCAAAATCTAGAATACAAGCTTTCAACACGCCTTTAAGCACATAGTTCAGTCTCTAAGTTTGGCCATCCATTTAGGAATGATAGGCCGCACCCAAGTTCAATTTCATGCATAATGCATACTGCAAGATCCTTCCAAAACTCACTCACGAAGTGGATCTCAAAACCTCACAATATTAGAGCATACGCCATTCAACCTCGCCATATCTCGCACATACAACATTGCTAAAGATGAGGCAGTTTTTGAAACCTTAATTGGAATGAAATGAGCACTTTTCATCAAGTGGTCAAAAATAACCCAAATGCCCTCATTTCCCTTTTAACTCTAGAGCAAATCATACCATTTATGAAATCCATGGAAATAGTTACCACCTCCATTACAGAACGTGCAAAGGTAATAATAAACCATTAGGATTCTTTTGTCTAGCTGTGACTCATTGATAAGTCACACATTTCTCTATGAACTCCAAAACATGTTATTTCATATATAATAAATGTGTTTCACATTATTATACATCTTATAGCCATCGGGATTAATAGCCATCTAAGAATGATGAAACTCTTTAAGTAGTTATTAGCCAAAGTTTCCACTTCGAGGATACATAATCTACCGTCTCTATGAAGCCAACCCTTCACATCAGTAGAATACTGATTTTTTTTCCCTTCCTTGTCTGATCAAAGTCTCTATTATCTTTGCATCAAGCCTTTGGCTAGATCTAATCCGCTCAATAAGTATAGGTCTAACTTCAAATGTTTCCAATAAATCGACCAACACATCATAAGAAGACTAGAAATCAAAATCCATAATATAACTTCCACTCAATGAACATAAGACCCAACAACCATGCCTTTTCTCAAAATACATAATATAACTTCCACTCAATGAACATAAAACCCAACAACGCATGCCTTTTGTTCAATGCATCTTTTACAACATTTTCCTTCCCAAGTTTATAGAAAACACTAAGGTAAAAAGATATTTGGGATTCTATCCATCTTTATTGCCTAAGATTGAGAGCTTTTTGGTAGGATAGATACTTCAAAAGTTTATGGTCGGTGAATAGCTCAAATTTCTCACCTAACAAATAAGGCATCCATTTCTATTAACCAAAGACAATAGACGCCAACTCTAAATCATGAGTTATATAATATCTTTCATGGGTCTTGAGTTTCCTACTATCATACGCAACTACTTTGCCTCCTTATATAAGAACCACATCAAGTCCATACATAAGCATCAATGCATATAGTAAACATAGCTCCTTTTGGTATAACATGAACTAGAGCACCAATTGATAATTGTTTCATCTTAATAAAAGAGTCTTTGCTATGTGCATCAAATAAGAAGATTTGATTCTTCCTAGATAGATGAATTAAAAGTGTTGCAACCTTTGTAAAGTTCGTCAGGAACTTTCGATAATATTCTGCCAACCCGAAAAAACTACAAATTTTTATCGTACATCTCGATATTTTACAATCTTGCCCTATGGCAACATTACTTAGATCAAAGGAAATCTCGTCATTGGATATGACTTGACTTAAGAATTATAATTCCCTTCTCCAAAAATGTCACTTAGAAAACTTTGCTTCCAAGCAATTTTGCCTCAACACTTACCTCAAATTTAATTATGATCTTCTTCACTTTTAGAAAAGACTGACATATCATCTATGAATACCACCATGAGTTTATTAAGTTGGTCCCAAAAGACATGACTCATAAGATCAATAAAATATGCTGAAGCATTCATACGAATGAATGGCACTACCAACCATTCATAAGATGCATTAAGCGTCCTAAAGGCGATTTTCGAAATACTATATGTACCCACTCCTAGTTGATGAAAATCAATAGCAAGATCGAGCTGAAACAAAATCTTTGCTCTTTGAGTTGGTCAAACAAATTATGAATACAAGAAAAATTATGCATGTTCTTTCTTGTCAACTTATTCAGTTCTCTACAGCCGACACATAATATCAAGGATCCATCTACTTTTGTAACGAACACAATAAGAGCTCCCTAGTACGATGTACTTCTTCAAATGAGACCCTTTTTAGAAAGCTTGGAAATTTGAGTATATTATTCTTTTCATTATCTTGGACCCATGCACCACATTGGTAAGATAGTTGGCTTTGCATTTTTGTAAGGAACGGGATTTTCGACTCACGAAAGTCGACATTAATACGTCCACTGTATCGACTGCCGAGAAATCGAATGTCGAAAAACCGAACCGTTAGGGTTAAAGAATAGGTAGAAGATAGAAGAAAGAAAGAAAAAGAAGAAAACAGAAACAATAATAGAATCTCACAATCGCAGCAGAACAACATATAATAGATAAATGAATAATTTTTAAATCAAAAGAACTATATCAGTTATTACATTACATCACATTACATTAAATTATCAGAGTTTAAAACAACAAACAGCGGAAAAGAAATACTATATACTAGTTGATACACCACGCCATCCATCTTACCTCCAGATCTCTACAGCAGTTCCTGAATTCCAGAATAACCTGATAACCTAACTCTAGACTGCCTGTGTGGAAAATGATGGGCACCCAGAGTTTAGGAAGAGAACAATAAACTCCAGGTCAGTCATGGGACGGGTGTGAGAACTTAAAACGGTTATATCTTTACAAACAAACAAAGAAATATTTTAAAATAGATCCACAATGCTTTTGGAAAATGTAACTACCATAAGACCTCCTGCCACACACACAATGCAAACTCAGAATTGGAGGAGATTTCTCCTTATGATAGTCAAACATGTTTGATGCGAAAATTTCTTTGATATTATTACTATAAGTGCAAAGTGTAGGAAAAACATTTCGAAAGTACAATATTAATTTTAGCCAGCATAGGTACCATTATAGTATGCCTACTATAGCTACCATATTAGATGGTAGGTTCTACAACTAAAACCGTAGATGGCTCGTATTGTTTCTTTGGATTTTCCAACAAATGATCAGGGCAAAGAACTTCCCATTGCTACATGGGTACGCCTCTGGAAAGACGCCCCAAAAACCTAACCGGATCTCTGCCAACATAAGGCCGGGTTACCCCTAGTTAGTTAACTACTGACACGGGTATGCCATCCTCCGGTCGTAACCGACCTAAATCCCGGGATTCACCAACAACCACAAAATAATAAGTTTGCAGCAACAACATAGGTTAAGTATCTGGGCTCCATACCATAATACCACCTCTATCCAGAAGGAAATGACATACACTAAGGGGGCGCTATCCCCTAATAACCTTGCTGCATCTTTCCTGTTTTGACCATTACCGAGGTGTGTGGTCCGACAAAGTCTCGTCCACAAAGCTACGCTTTATACAAAAGCTGTGCTTTGATCAACAAATGATCAGCAGCACTTCGTATGCCACATTACCAAATTGGGAATGTATCACTAATAACCATCAACTACATAACCTCTGAGCTTGTTGTCTCATAGAAGGGTGTTAAGCTAAGAGAATAAATTCTCCGCCACCAACAGAAATGTATTTGATAGAAACCAGCTTTACATCTCAAATTGAAATTTCAGACACACATCCATACAAGTCCGTTACGGGATCGAACGGAACCGAAGGCACTTCCAAAGAAGTCCTTGCAATCCGGATATTCACTAATCACATCCGGAATTCTCATCACAAAGGGTGTTAAAATCACTATATCGGAGATCAGCCGATGCAGAGTCATTCGACGGTAATCCTTCCGTTTTCGAAAATATCCGGTCTTCTACATCGGTCTTCAAATGCTATCCATTACGACATATCACTATTCGAAATGGAATTTATGACCCAAAGGTCCTCTCCCGGCTAAACCGAAAACGAGCGCTTATTTAAAAAAAATAAGTGTAGCATTTAAATTCAAGCAAATCAAAATAAATAACCATTTAAAGGTAAATATTGACAGTCGGTTATTTAACTATCAAAGCAAACCAACAAATATTCGACACCATAACAATCACTAGTCCCTTTTTATTAATCTTTCATAAATTAAATAACTTGTCAAATATTCACTTCAATTTATCTCCAAAAAGATATATTCTCTAAACTATTTCAATTTGGACAAATTTTCAATGTGGGCTAGTTTTTGAATCAATTTCGCGATCGGAGTTGGTTTTGAAACTTATTACCAAACAGGGCTGGTTTCTGCCCAGTCAGCAGCACAGTCAGCGTATTTGTAACTGCCAACGCTGTGCGCAACTCTTAGTTGCGCACGGGAATAAGTTTTCCCAAAAGCGCAACTAAGAGTTGCGCTTGTTGGGGGATTTAATTTCCCCCCAATGCGCAACTAAGAGTTGCGTCCGAGCGCAACTCTTAGTTGCGCAAGTGCAGGCGCAACTCATAGTTGCGCCTGCACAGGTTGCTACTGCTAAAACAGAGGCAGCAGCAACCATCCTCCCCATTCCACCAAAACCCTTTCCAACCTTCAAACCCACTTCCATGGCCGAACCCAACAACTCCCAACCCAAATTTTAGCCAATTGCCACCATTTTTTCACAAAATTATCAAATTTCTTCCTCTTTCTTCGATTAAACCAAAGCTACAACAATCCCTTCAACCTCACTCACACTATCACTAATTATTATGGATAATTGGGAGATTCCAGATGCAGTATTGGTGCAATATGTTGAACGGATGGAAGCTGAAAATGAATTTGTTCCTGAAACTCAGTTTGAAACCGTTCCTGAAGCTCAATTTGAGATAGTTCCGCCGGCTAATGATGTTGATGTTCAATCTGCTTTGGATAATCAATTGTGTGTAGACAAACCGAATCAAAGACTGGAAAAACAAATTAGCGGGGAAGGACGAGTGCGAGAAGATAAACATCCACTTTGCCACTGTGGAGATGTTTGTGAGGTAGTTGTATGCAAGACTCAAACAAATGCTGGACGTCGTTTTTATGGATGTGCCGGTTACCTTGATCATATAACTAACCCGAAAGGTGTTGAGTGCTGTAATTTCTTCAAATGGCTCGATCGTCCCTTGACCCCGAGAGGAGTGGAATATGCGCTAGAGATGCAAGCCGAAGTAAGACGTTTGGAAAAGGAAAAACGACAGCTTCGACATCAAGTAGAATATTTACAATCCATAAATCCAATTTGGAAAGGGGTCTATCAAACTTGTTTAATTGAGTTATGTATGCTTTAGTTGTAATGAATGCTGTATTACTTGGTTGTATTTGTACTTGGTTTGTTGTAGTGGATATGCAATAGATGATTTAATCAAAATAACATAACATAGCAAGTAATTTAAACGTTTGACATAAGATAGCGTTTGATAACAAAGTTGCGTACAGAATATGTAACGACCCGTATTTTTAGCTATTTTAATTAGAAAATTTAAGGTGATTATTGAAGAAAAATGATTATTAATGTAATTTGTTGAATAATTTAATATTTGAAATTATTTGAATAATTGGATAACGGGTTTAATATGATTAAAAATGATTTTTAAAATTCTATTTTATCATATTAAAGTTAGAATGATGTTGTAGAACTTTTAAAATCGAATTAAAAGTAAATTTGTGAAAATTGAATATTTTAATATTTAATTGACGAGTTAAAATAGCCATTTTTCAAACAGTCTCGGATTTCGACGAAACTTGTTTCATCGGATCCGTAATAGTAAATTATGGTAGGATTTCAATTTTCGTAGCAATTGGACTTGTCGTTTGGCCGTGCGAGCTTGAAACGCGTAGAAATTTAATTTCGAATTTAATTAAAATAATCGACTTCGAAAAGCTATCTTCCAGATATGATCGAATTAGGCCTTGAAACTAGTTCCATTGCGTCCGGAATGGGGGTAAAACCTTATAAACGCCTGGCGGCACGTCTCGATTGGAGTTCGGATGATTTTGGACCTACCTATATAAATACGCACGCAAACCGAGACAGTTTTATTATTATTTTAATCCAGAAACCCTAATTCTAAATCATGGCCGCCACCTATTCCATGACCAGAAATTGCCGATCTTCTTTCCTTGATATCTCTCAATCCGTTCGACGAAATCGAAAAATTCCAAAAGCAAAAGTGTAAATCTCGACGAGCTCTTCAAATCCATACGGTTGATGTATGCTAATTTTTCATGGATTCGTCCAGATCTGACTTGGAAGTGTGTACGTATTTCCTTGGATTGCGTGCAAACGACGGCAAATGATGGGATGAAACTTGGCGCGTAGGTGGCTCTGGTGAAGGGCTTCGTGGTGGCGCTAGCTGATCGTTCTGGAAGTCGACGAGGTGGTCATGAAAATTGCTTGAAGATCGGCGGCTAATGGGTTTGCATACGTGAATTTCACGTCGGGGAAGAAGCGCCGGAATCACGGAGATGAGAGCTGCGCTGCAGTGCAGATCCGAAAGTGTTTGGAGCTCATTAATTTTATGTTAAATCGAACGTCGTTCGATTTGATTTAAAATCGTAAAATCAAGGTGAGTGTTTTATAACGCTCACAACGTACTGAATATCTTTATGCTAGTTAAATTTGACATTATGCATAGTTATGATTTTTATTTGTTGTTGTTTGATAAAATTTAATTATCATATTGATTGTCATTTGAATTCACCGTTAAAAAAATTAAATTGACAGTTAAATTTAAATTAAAATTGAATTGCGATTAAATTACCCGACATTGATAAATATGAAATTGCCGTGAATTGTATTGCCTATTGGATGATGTATTTCGATGGATGTTATTGGTTGATATTTAAATGTTTGGATGTTTATTTGTTTATATATATCCTGCTATGCATACATATGACACTGTGATTGATTTAAATGATATATTCATCGCTGACATTTAATTGTAATAACTAATCACTTGGCCATAGGTTAGAAAATTATATACGGACACCGAGTTGGATAAATTAAATGATTTTAAAAGTTGTTTTGAAATTATTTAAATGAATTGATTTTAAGAATAAAATCCAATTTATGGAAATTGAATTATTTTGAATTGGAGCTCGAAATGTTAGAATTTAAACTTGGTAAACGAAATTATTAAATAAAATCGAAGTTTAGATTTAAATTGAAAATTGAAATACGGTGTAAATTTTTGAAAGTTGATTTGTTTTAAAAGATTGGACTTTTAATCGAACTCTGAATATTTCTAAGAAAATTGATATGAAATGATATTTCAAGTTTGAGTTTGGAATTGAAAATTTATTTGAAATTTAGATTTAAATTAATTTGGAATTGAATTGAAATTTAAAGAAATTTGTGAATTGAAATCGAAATTTACGTGGAATAGAAATTTATTCAAGTTGAAATTGGAATAAATCGATTAAATCGAAATGGAATTTGGATTTGATTTGGATAGGAATTTGGGAAGTTGACCGGTTTGACTTTGGAATTATTTATCAAATAATTTTTGATTTTTTCCAAACTATTTTATATATAAACCATTTTATATTCAAATTATTTTTGATTAAACTATTTAAATATTTTCTATTAAACTATTTTGAATTATTTAACTATTTTAAACTATTTAAACTATTTTCTTAAATTCAAACTGGTTAAAGAGACGGAAATGTTTATATTTAAACCTTTGGTTTAAATACGAACTAGGTTAAAGTAGAGATTATAACCTAAATTGAATTCGAATCAAATTTTGAAGTGAAATTGATTTATCGGACAAAATTGATAATTTTGAATATACGATGATTTTGAAATGGATTTGATTTTAAAGCGAATATGATATTTTGTTATCAATCATGAATCAATTTGAAATATAAAAGAGCCATCAGTGTAATAATACGTAGTTATTAAAGAGACCGGGATCGGATATGGACATACTCTCTGTCGATACCGAAAACCACTTTAATAACTATTATACGCGGAGTGTTGATCCAGAATGAAGTGGATGGTTTGGTGAACGCGTTGACTGAAGAAAGAGAATGATATTGGATGACCCTGACATGACTAAAACAGGAGCCGCGCCGGGCCATTGAGGTTCGCCACCTCTAGCGGACACACTTCTTCGATACCATATCTATTACATTTGTGATTTGATTTGGGTGCACCCCTTGATTTGGGAGTGTTGTTTCGCGGTGTTGAGGTAGTAGCTGTTATGCTCAACATCAGTCCGGATCACGCAACTACTAGTATCCTGGTTGGTATCGCCTCATGTACCTTGTCATACTGATTATCCTATTCGCGACCACTACGTTTTGGTTTGTACCTTGAGTATATGGATTGCCCTCTGGTGACTTCCGGTTTTGGGGAAACTACGGTCTTGTATATGCTTTTGGGAATATAAAATGTGTTAAGGGGGATTATGGTAACGCCTTAACGCTATTTTGATACTTTATATTACTGATAGACATTATCTACTTAGCGTATATTACTACATAGTAGATAGTTTCACGGATCCTTGAGAGATGGAAAATCCCGTAACATCTCTTGAGTTATTGCATGCACGTTGACACTGGATATGAGATGTCAAACCCCGTAAACATCTCTGACGTCGTTACACTCATATTTATTTACGATTGATTTAACTTTCATAAGGATATTTTAGTCCTGACTTGAGTGTTTTGTCTTTTCATTACGCTCGGGTCAGTCCTGAGTTTTCAGATTTTTAAAGATCTATTCTGGAGGATGGAGACGAAGATTTGGTATACTATCACTATTATTACCCTTGCATCATGCTATCTGCTGCATTATTTAATTGCTCTGCTGTATATGTATAACTCTGATAAATGTTGTATAAATAATTGTCAAAGTATAGTAGACAGCTTCATGAACTGTTTATTTGACTATTATATTTTATCGTTCCGCTGCGAGATTCTGTGTTGTTTCATTTCCTTTATTTCTTTTCTTTTCTTATTTACCCCAATAACTATCTGCACTTTTGAATGGTTTTGGAATCGACATGTGTATTTGATTGTCGGTTTAAACTATCCAAAAAGGCGGGTCGTTACAGTTGGTATCAGAGCTTTGGTTTAGCGATAAACCTTGGCTCTAGTGGGGAATAACTTATTGAAATAGAGGTAAACTATATAATGAGTTGAGTGTATATGAGAGAGCGTACTTGTTATTTGATATAAAATGGTTTTATATTGTGTTAATTTGTTCCGTTGAGTATTTATGAATTCTGGTCGATACTTGGGACGCCAAGGCGTCGATAGGAATTTCTAAACACTCGAATAGGACAAACCAACACAATATCATTTTGGAATATATTTTATATAAAAGAATTATTTGAATATTTATTCATTTTGGTTGAATTGATTGTTAGGAGATGATAATATTAGATTATTATTGTTATTGTTTGATCAGTCAATATTTACAACAATTGATTAAATAACAATGGATTTAGGAAAATGAAATCTTGTAAACACAATTGATAATGAATATAAATGAATTTTAACTTGGATTTGGGAATTTAAATTCCGGTGTTTGAGATTTACTTACAAGAATTTGAAAAATATAATATGAGCATTATATGATAGTATAATTGAGTTGAAATTGTTTTCGAAGGATTTTTTTATGATAAGTGTTATATTCCCTTCTCTTGACGCTAGAAAATGATTTCGATGATGTGTGCACGCATCATTGACGTTTATTTTCGAGAGTCCGAGTGGGGGAGACCACTTAATAGCTTGTCTAAACCTTGTTTTGACTCAAATTTTATTTTGTTTTGCATTCTCTATAGTATGATTTGATATATAAATTATATAAGTATATATTATTTCAAACCTTGATTTGAAATGAAATCGGGATTGGAATTCTTAAGTTCTTTAATAATTAATGATTTTTTTTTTATGATTGAAATGAATTTAGACTTGAATCATTAAGGAACTTCTGAATTGTGAAATGAGAAATGAACCTAAGAGCTAAGTGAAAATATCAATTGAAGTAGAAATCCTTAGAATTAGGAAATTATGAACTTAAAATAAAATTGAAACTGTAAAACTCGCATAGTATTAAATTTCATTCTATAGCTTAGATATAACTTACCAAAATACTTAAGAAGTTCAAAAATGTTATATGAATTGTTAATTGGATAATATACAAGTATAGGTTTGAATAATGAAATATGCATTTAATTAATGGTTGCAAATATAAATAAAATTGTTAGTAAATAATTGGAATTTAAATTAACATTTAAAGGTGATTCACAATTATGTTAATATAAAATTAAAATACTATATGTGAATGTAAATGTGAAATTAAATTATAGTGAAATTTAAGTAATGACTTAAGAATTGATAAATTGAAAATTCAACTTTAAATGAAAAGAAGTTGTATGTTGTTTAACTACATTCTATTTGCATAACTATAACTTACCAAATACTTAAAGGGTTTAAAATGCTAATAAGGATAAGTAGAGAAATAATATACCAGTGTGAGAGTGAAAAATAAAATGTAAAGATCTATTGATAGTTGTAAATATAAAAGAAATTTAAGCTGTAAAATGAATGATACATGTATAAGTGAATGAATAAAATTTAAACTTAATGAAATATAAAATTGGTAAATGGAAACTAATTAAATTTGAATATAACTAAATGTCAATAAACTTGGAAGTGTATGAAATTAAAATTGACTTGGAAATGTATAATTGATTTAGTGTAGATTTTGGATGGATGTTAATGTTTGATATGCATTGGTTGTTAGATGGATGATAATTGATTAAGTAGAATTCATTAGTGTTAATGGAATTGAATAAACGGAATAAAATTTTAAATAACTAAATTCAAATTGGGAGCAAATTGACTTGAATTAAAAATGTGAATGAAACAAACTTGAATAGATCGAAAACAAATTGAATGTAAACCTATTGCATGGATGAATAAGAAAATAGATGACTTTGTGTTTATGATTGTTCTTTAGAAAATTTGAAGTTTTGATGTTTTGTACTTTGAAATAATAAAAGCAAATTTTTGGAAAAAAAAAATCCAACATTGTCCAATATATGCTGAAACGAAAACAAGCATAACTTTTAAATGGCTGTACGGAATTCGACGATTTTGGACGTTTCGGAAAGCTTAGATACTATAGCACAACTTTTGTTTAGATAACTTGAGAAAATTCCTTCGTCTGCTTGGTTAAAAAAGTTGAATGTTACTCGCTGTCCTGTGTAAAAATAAGTAAAATCAGTAGTATACACCCTTAGTATTTTCTCCATATCTTTTGACTGGTTTATCGGATTTTAATGATCTTGCACTTTCTGGAAAGATAACAACTTAAGCTAAACATTTTGTTTTAAGTGTTTTGTGTTTTGATATCGTTTAGAAGGTCGAAAACGTGGGTGAACGTCGCTGACCTGCGCAATTCATTGCCCAGGCTGAGGCGTATCCTCTAAGTAAAACGGCCGTAACTTTTGAATGTGTGGTCCGAATTCGATAATTTTGGACATTCCGGAAAGCTTGAAATGAGTACAATAACTTTTGTTTATAATTTTATAGTTTAGGTGACCTAAAACTGAGATTTGTTTGCTGTCCTGAAATTGGAATCTCAGTTTTGAAGCTAAATAGGTTATATATGTTGTGTAGGCTAAATATATCGATCTATCTTTATATGCATGGTTCTAACTTAGTTATTGAGCATTTTAGTAGGTAGCAAAGGGGTTGCGCTTCGTTGTAGAGCTCGCTTCTGTGCTAAATACAAAATGTAAGTAAACTGCTAATAAATGCTAAATAAAAGGTACGCTTATGGTTTTATATGGTATTGGTGATATATATATGTTGTTTCCCCAGATATGGGATGCCTCATCATTGAGATGAGATGTATATTTGATATATATTGGTTATATTTGTGTTATATATTGAATTGTAAAAATTTTCGATCGAGCCGCGCAAAGGAGACCCTGCCGAAATTTTCCGTGAATCCGGGTGTTAGAAATTTTTTCAAGTTTTTAAATTTTATAACTTGTTTTGATAACTAACTTTAAATTTAGAAAGCCGTTCGGAGTAACATTGTGGAAGCGTAGTTATGACTTTATAAATGGAATTTCATTGTTTTATAAGTTGGTAACTTTGAATAAAATATATCTAATGTTGAATTCTATACTTAGTTCCTTTTCCCTTCTTTTCCTTTTCGGGGACGAAAAGTTTTGAGTGGGGGAGAGTGTAACGACCCGTATTTTTAGCTATTTTAATTAGAAAATTTAAGGTGATTATTGAAGGAAAATGATTATTAATGTAATTTGTTGAATGATTTAATATTTGAAATTATTTGAATAATTGGATAACGGGTTTAATATGATTAAAAATGATTTGTAAAATTCTATTTTATCATATTAAAGTTAGAATGATGTTGTAGAACTTTTAAAATCGAATTAAAAGTAAATTTGTGAAAATTGAATATTTTAATATTTAATTGACGAGTTAAAATAGCCATTTTTCAAACAGTCTCGGATTTCGACGAAACTTGTTTCATCGGATCCGTAATAGTAAATTATGGTAGGATTTCAATTTTCGTAGCAATTGGACTTGTCGTTTGGCCGTGCGAGCTTGAAACGCGTAGAAATTTAATTTCGAATTTAATTAAAATAATCGACTTCGAAAAGCTATCTTCCAGATATGATCGAATTAGGCCTTGAAACTAGTTCCATTGCGTCCGGAATGGGGGTAAAACCTTATAAACGCCTGGCGGCACGTCTCGATTGGAGTTCGGATGATTTTGGACCTACCTATATAAATACGCACGCAAACCGAGACATTTTTATTATTATTTTAATCCAGAAACCCTAATTCTAAATCATGGCCGCCACCTATTCCATGACCAGAAATTGCCGATCTTCTTTCCTTGATATCTCTCAATCCGTTCGACGAAATCGAAAAATTCCAAAAGCAAAAGTGTAAATCTCGACGAGCTCTTCAAATCCATATGGTTGATGTATGCTAATTTTTCATGGATTCGTCCAGATCTGACTTGGAAGTGTGTACGTATTTCCTTGGATTGCGTGCAAACGACGGCAAATGATGGGATGAAACTTGGCGCGTAGGTGGCTCTGGTGAAGGGCTTCGTGGTGGCGCTAGCTGATCGTTCTGGAAGTCGACGAGGTGGTCATGAAAATTGCTTGAAGATCGGCGGCTAATGGGTTTGCATACGTGAATTTCACGTCGGGGAAGAAGCGCCGGAATCACGGAGATGAGAGCTGCGCTGCAGTGCAGATCCGAAAGTGTTTGGAGCTCATTAAAATTTTATGTTAAATTGAACGTCGTTCGATTTGATTTAAAATCGTAAAATCAATGTGAGTGTTTTATAACGCTCACAACGTACTGAATATTTTTATGCTAGTTAAATTTGACATTATGCATAGTTATGATTTTTATTTGTTGTTGTTTGATAAAATTTAATTATCATATTGATTGTCATTTGAATTCACCGTTAAAAAAATTAAATTGACAGTTAAATTTAAATTAAAATTGAATTGCGATTAAATTACCCGACATTGATAAATATGAAATTGCCGTGAATTGTATTGCCTATTGGATGATGTATTTCGATGGATGTTATTGGTTGATATTTAAATGTTTGGATGTTTATTTGTTTATATATATCCTGCTATGCATACATATGACACTGTGATTGATTTAAATGATATATTCATCGCTGACATTTAATTGTAATAACTAATCACTTGGCCATAGGTTAGAAAATTATATACGGACACCGAGTTGGATAAATTAAATGATTTTAAAAGTTGTTTTGAAATTATTTAAATGAATTGATTTTAAGAATAAAATCCAATTTATGGAAATTGAATTATTTTGAATTGGAGCTCGAAATGTTAGAATTTAAACTTGGTAAACGAAATTATTAAATAAAATCGAAGTTTAGATTTAAATTGAAAATTGAAATACGGTGTAAATTTTTGAAAGTTGATTTGTTTTAAAAGATTGGACTTTTAATCGAACTCTGAATATTTCTAAGAAAATTGATATGAAATGATATTTCAAGTTTGAGTTTGGAATTGAAAATTTATTTGAAATTTAGATTTAAATTAATTTGGAATTGAATTGAAATTTAAAGAAATTTGTGAATTGAAATCGAAATTTACGTGGAATAGAAATTTATTCAAGTTGAAATTGGAATAAATCGATTAAATCGAAATGGAATTTGGATTTGATTTGGATAGGAATTTGGGAAGTTGACCGGTTTGACTTTGGAATTATTTATCAAATAATTTTTGATTGTTTCCAAACTATTTTATATATAAACCATTTTATATTCAAATTATTTTTGATTAAACTATTTAAATATTTTCTATTAAACTATTTTGAATTATTTAACTATTTTAAACTATTTAAACTATTTTCTTAAATTCAAACTGGTTAAAGAGACGGAAATGCTTATATTTAAACCTTTGGTTTAAATACGAACTAGGTTAAAGTAGAGATTATAACCTAAATTGAATTCGAATCAAATTTTGAAGTGAAATTGATTTATCGGACAAAATTGATAATTTTGAATATACGATGATTTTGAAATGGATTTGATTTTAAAGCGAATATGATATTTTGTTATCAATCATGAATCAATTTGAAATATAAAAGAGCCATCAGTGTAATAATACGTAGTTATTAAAGAGACCGGGATCGGATATGGACATACTCTCTGTCGATACCGAAAACCACTTTAATAACTATTATACGCGGAGTGTTGATCCAGAATGAAGTGGATGGTTTGGTGAACGCGTTGACTGAAGAAAGAGAACGATATTGGATGACCCCTGACATGACTAAAACAGGAGCCGCGCCGGGCCATTGAGGTTCGCCACCTCTAGCGGACACACTTCTTCGATACCATATCTATTACATTTGTGATTTGATTTGGGTGCACCCCTTGATTTGGGAGTGTTGTTTCGCGGTGTTGAGGTAGTAGCTGCTATGCTCAACATCAGTCCGGATCACGCAACTACTAGTATCCTAGTTGATATCGCCTCATGTACCTTGTCATCCTGATTATCCTATTCGCGACCACTACGTTTTGGTTTGTACCTTGAGTATATGGATTTCCCTCTGATGACTTCCGGTTTTGGGGAAACTACGGTCTTGTATATGCTTTTGGGAATATAAAATGTGTTAAGGGGGATTATGGTAACGCCTTAACGCTATTTTGATACTTTATATTACTGATAGACATTATCTACTTAGCGTATATTACTACATAGTAGATAGTTTCACGGATCCTTGAGAGATGGAAAATCCCGTAACATCTCTTGAGTTATTGCATGCACGTTGACACTGGATATGAGATGTCAAACCCCGTAAACATCTCTGACGCCGTTACACTCATATTTATTTACGATTGATTTAACTTTCATAAGGATATTTTAGTCCTGACTCGAGTGTTTTGTCTTTTCATTACGCTCGGGTCAGTCTTGAGTTTTTCAGATTTTTGAAGATCTATTCTGGAGGATGGAGACGAAGATTTGGTATACTATCACTATTATTACCCTTGCATCATGCTATCTGCTGCATTATTTAATTGCTCTGCTGTATATGTATAACTCTGATAAATGTTGTATAAATAATTGTCAAAGTATAGTAGACAGCTTCATGAACTGTTTATTTGACTATTATATTTTATCGTTCCGCTGCGAGATTCTGTGTTGTTTCATTTCCTTTATTTCTTTTCTTTTCTTTTCTTATTTACCCCAATAACTATCTGCACTTTTGAATGGTTTTGGAATCGACATGTGTATTTGATCGTCGTTTTAAACTATCCAAAAAGGCGGGTCGTTACAGAATAAACATATAAGTTGTACAGTTCACGAATAACAGAAGTACTAGAAACAGATTAAATATTTATTGCTTCCCACACGTTCGTCTCTTATGACCCAAGTTACCGCATTGTCCACATCTGTCCTGTCTTCTGTCATCCATTTCGTCCATGACTCTCCTTATTCTTGTAGACCTCGGTCTTCCTGTATTCCTTCGCGTTGGCGGCGGAAGTATAGTAGGGCCTTCAGGTACATCCCAATATCTACTGTCAGGCACTGGATGAAAAACCGGAGAATAACTATGTCTATAACTGTCTGTCGTAAACCAGGATGAAATAAGATCATGGTAAGCTCTGTTCGCTCCTCCTCTACATCGTGCGCATGCAGCTAAAACATGGGAACATGGAAAATGGGCTAGAATAGGAATATTGCATGAACAGCTGCAGCTGTCATTGGTAATATTTACTGTGTAATTGCACGCGTTTGTGTCTGTTACTTGCCACTCCGTTAAGCTGAACCTGTTAATGCTCATATTACGTGCTTCTGCTGAATATTTTTCCATCATTTTGTCATAATTTGGCATGAGCGAAGATGCATAATCCGTTCCATCAGTACGTCTTCTGTAGAAATAGCTATTAAGGCGATGAAAGGTACGTGCCACTAATGCCTTGACCGGTAACGATCTTGCACCTTTAAGAACTCCATTAAAACTCTCCGAAGCATTGGTAGTTATCATACAGAACCGTTCACCGTTGTCCTTGTAAAGAGCCCATTGTTCATCCTTATGTCGAAGACTTCTATCAATCCATCTGTCAGCAGCCGGACTCACATTTTTTAGTTGCTCTCTGAGTGCTTTGTATGCTATCTCATCTCTTGCTTCAGCAGATGCATGAAATATGTTTTGCAAAATCTTGCTACCAAAACCAGCTTTTTTAAAGTTTGCTTTCAAATGGCGTAGGCAGAAGCGATGATTATGTGGTCTTCTCCACTTTTCTTGCAAGGCGGTCGGAATTCGTTTCATTCTATCGGAAATGAATGTAATGCATCTTGCATTTAACGATGGAATTAAGTGTCCCATGCATGAAAAAAACCAACCCCAAGTTTCCGCAGACTCTGTCCTTACAATAGCAAATGCCAAAGGGAAAAGAGAGTTGTTTGCATCAACTCCTGTGGCCACAAGCAACGTACCTTGATATTTACCATACAGATGTGTTCCGTCAATAGAAAGAACCGGACGGCAATGGTTGAAACCTGCAATGCTCGGGCCAAATGCCCAGAAAGCCCCCCAGAATTGTACTCCTTCTGTATGTACATGATAAACAGTACCCGGATTGCATTTCTGTATAGCACGAAGAAACTGAGGCAAATCGTTGTACGAAGACTCCCAATCGCCAAAAATTGTAGACACCGCTTTGCTAAGTCCTTTCCAGGCTCTCATGTAGCTTATTTGAATTTTGTAAGTGTGTGCCATAAGCTCTTGGACAGATTTTGCAGTGTAACTTGGATTCGAACGAACATGTGGAAGGACTTTGGTGCAAATGAATTTAGCTGTTGCTTGTTTATGGTTCGAGTTGATGATTGGATTTGAGCAAGCGTGATCACCACCATATTTTTTTATCATCCACCACCCAGCATGATCTCTTTTAGACACAATAGCATGAAGCCGCCATGGACAATTAGCATCAATATCACATATAGCAGTGAACTCTCTAGCACGAGACTTTATGTTTTTAAATGAAACTGAACACTTTATCGACCATTCACTTATATGTTCAATCAAAGATTCATTCGATTTAAAAATCATACCAACTCGAGGGCCTTTCTCCACACATTCTAGCCCAAACATTTCGTCGGTAAATTGAAATTCTTGCACAACAGATGTTTCCATAATCGTATCATTGCATTGGTCATCTTCTAACGGTTCTTCCATCTCGATATGCTCATCGGTGTCATCAACTTCCTCTGGAATATCATCTAAAGGAGCGTCATTGTTAACATTCATAGCATCGATCCATGTTTCATCGTCGTCTAGTGCAGCAGCGATTTCCATGCTGTCCAAATGGGAAATTTCAATATCAGCATTTTCACCCTCCATATCCTCGGTGTCAACATCTTCATCTGGAAGTCCATGCAAGTAGTCGTTTGAATTCGGAGTTGGAATTGACTGTGGGGGATACGATGGCTATGGAAGGAACCCATACCCGAGTGACTGAGATGGATATGCCATGACACCGTACCTGTACACAAACATTTGATTGTTAAGTGCCAAAAACATGAATAAAACATTATTACAGCACATAAACACATACCCGGCCGCCTGTGCGTAAATGTTTGGTGGCTGGTAGGAGTAGGGTGGGTAGTACGTGTGACTTTGCTCAGCAGTATTACTAGGTCCGGGTTGACCGGTATAATCAAAGATTTGAGCTCGCTGTTCAGTTGTATGTACCACCTCTGTCTTCTTAACATACAGCTCAATTACTTTCATCCCCACACAAAACATAGAATCGACGTCGTCGTCGTCGTTTACCTCAATAGCAATTGGTCCATCATCTGTTACCCACTTACTAACCAACGCGATGTCGAACTCCGTAGAAGCAATCTTTATAGCTTTGTAAATTGCCGTTTTTAGCTCAAAAAAATTGCAACCCCTCCTGACTTTGGATCCCTTATGCTTTCCGCCAACATAGGTTGGCTTGCTATTTTCATCGATGACTAAATCACCGTCATAGTGACAAATAATAGGCACGTTAGTCATTGATCTATCAAAATTATAGAAAGTTAATTATCGACACCATACCTATGAAAATTGGTGGAGTAGGGTTTCGATTCTTTACCTCTAGTGTAGATGAACGTGAAATCTTTTGTTTATCTCCGTAGAACTAAATGATTTTGAGTGGAAAGTTGTGTTGATAGTAGTGAAAATAATGGAAATGGATGTTAGGGTTTCTGAAAGAAAATGGGTTTGAGGAGTTGTGTTTGTTTTGGGAGGAGTTGTGTTGTTCATATGCAGCTGTTGGGCCAGGGAATAGCCCAGATATGCAGGCGCAACTCTTAGTTGCGCTTAGAGGCACAACTCGAAGTTGCGCAACTCAAAGTTGCGCCTTATGCGCAACTCGAAGTTGCGCATTGCGCCTTTTGCGCAACTATCAGTTGCGCCTGCAACTTTCCAGAGACCATATACCATAAACAACTTTCATCAAAAATCAACTTTCATATAATATACCAACATATAAGTACAACAATTCATCCAACGAGGTAAAATATTTCATACAACTCATCATACGTCATATAACAACATGTTCCAAGTCAATAATACAACTACGCAGCAAACAAGTTTCAAGTCAATACAAATTCAAAACATAGCAACCAAACGACATACCAACACAACCCTATCTTCTTATTAAATTTTTGCAGTAGCATAGTTTTATTTAAGTTTGCGTCGGAGGCGGTTGAGATGGTCCAGCTTCGACAATTTCCATCCCCGGCTGGCTACCTTGTGAAGGACCCCGTGTGCCTCTAAAACGTCTTCTTTGGTAGGTAATACCAAAAGCACGGGGAGGACGAGGCGTATACGGTGGCGGTCTTTCTAGCTTATGCCTTCCAAGAAGCGACTTGATAATTTCCTTGATGTTGAAGCACTTTCCTTTTACTCTGTCCTCATCTGCAAGATCTGCCAGGACATCGTCAACTTCATTGGAAATCATATACAACCCTTGAACCTAAAATAAAAGAATAAATGACGCAATTAAAGCTTGTTGAAGAAGTTCAAAGAGTAAAACTTTTTGATACTTACCAAATCACGTTCCACCGGTCCCCGTGGAGCATATCTGAGCAGTCTAGTTGACGATTCTTTAAGTACAAATCGCCGTGTGATATTCCAGTACCAACTATAGTACTGTTCGATTGAAATTCTAGGTACGCGTTCGACCTGAACGTGATCCAACCTGTGATCCCACCTTGCGACATACGTGTTGTATAAGGCTCTATTCCAACCATGTGGAAAAATCTGCTCGGCCGGATCCGGTATATGCTGATGAAGGCCAAATTGCCTCATCACTCTGTCGGGGTAGTGCATGGCAACACTTTGCAAGCAAATAATCGGGGTCCTTGCATACCAACTTTGCTCGCCGTCCAAACATATAGGCAGGAGATCCTGTACGATCTCAGCGGTGTATGGCGTCCAGTCAACAGCATGCTCGTCCATAACATCGAGCTCGTTGCGATAGAATGTAGGATGCCGAGCTGGATTATCTCTCCAACGTCTATCTCCGGTCCATCTACAATCATAATCAAAATAGTGTTTGAATATTGGCAGAAATCAAAAAAAATTCACCGCTAATTTCAAGAAGCTTTTACCTTGACCCGTACGGTAATCCTGGAGCAACGTTGGCACTAACGTTTGGCTGTCCAACAGAAATACGCGTCCAAGACCAAACCTGAAAATTATGAGTGTTAAAGAAACGTCTTTCAAAAGATTTCATAACTATCGTACACCGATAAGTCAAATCCGACATACCTGCAGAAGGGTTAGGCAACCTGCTAATCCGTTCGTCTTTCTTAGTGCCACATTATCCAACTCCTTGTACAATGCGCACAAAACGGCGCTACCCCATGAATAATCGGAAATGATGGCAAAATCCTCTAGCAAGTACAACCATTTAATGCTTACTCTACCCTTCGAATGGTTCGAAAATAGACGAGATGCGATTAGAAGTAATATGACAGCCCGTGTGAACTGTTCTATCTCCTCAATAGATGAATCGACTGAAATCTCCCGGCCGATTATAAGGTCATTCAGCCATTTGACCTTCAACTCTCTTCTATTGACCACCGCTTCTGGAGGTAGAATTTCACCAAGCAAACGTTGACAAACCTCATCGGCGTCCACATTACCACCGTATTTCAACACGGCGCCTTCGATAGGAAGGCCAAGCAAAATAGATACGTCTTGTAGTGTAATGGTCATTTCTCCAACGGAAAAATGAAAAGTGGAAGTCTCCGGTCTCCATCTATCGCATAAAGCTGTGAGTAATGACCTGTCAAATCTGATATATCTAATCTGCATGAAATACTAGAATCCCGCCTGATGTAGTAATTGTTGAACCCGTTGATCTTCAACCATCTCCATCAATTCTTCAAAACTTTGCGAATGATCCAGACAATCCACCGGTTTTACACTTTGCAAAACAAAGAAGTCTATCTTTTAGTTAATTCAAAAGGCAAAATAACGTGCAAAAATTTACTAACATTACAAGGCGAATAATATTACCCTCATTAAATCTTCAAAATTAGAGCGGTGATTATCTTGCATATAAAGCACGCTACTGTCTACCGGTCCGCTTTCCGGTTCTTCATAATTCATGCAAAAAAAATGATTTTTACACATCGTTTACGATCAATTAGTGATTCAACGCTTCAAATTGGATTATTAAGATGTACAACAAGCTCTACGACAATATTTCTAGCAAATACAACCAAATAATAAGAAAATTTTATATTCATCACAAAAATTAGGGTTTACAAATTACCAAAATCTATTTGTGTTGAAGAGGATCCCGCTTCCATTGTTGTAGCTTTGGTTTAATCGAAGAAAGAGGAAGAAATTTGATAATTTTGTGAAAAAATGGTGGCAATTGGCTAAAATTTGGGTTGGGAGTTGTTGGGTTCGGCCATGGAAGTGGGTTTGAAGCTTGGGAAGGGTTTTGGTGGAATGGGGAGGATGGTTGTTGCTGCCTCTGTTTTAGCAGTAGCAACCTGTGCAGGCGCAACTATGAGTTGCGCCTGCACTTGCGCAACTAAGAGTTGCGCTCGGCGCAACTCTTAGTTGCGCATTGGGGGGAAATTAAATCCCCCAACAAGCGCAACTCTTAGTTGCGTTTTTGGGAAAACTTATTCCCGTGCGCAACTAAGAGTTGCGCACAGCGTTGGCAGTTGCAAATACGCTGACTGTGCTGCTGACTGGACAGAAACCAGCCATGTTTGGTAATAAGTTTCAAAACCAACTCCGATCGCGAAATTGATTCGAAAACTAGCCCACATTGAAAATTTGTCCTTTCAATTTCTACATTGGAAAACATTTCCAAATACTTAGTCATTTTCATTTCAAAATGGTTCGTTTAAACCAATTAAATAAATCCTTACCGATTTACTTCAAATTTACGTTCCAAATCCGTAAATTTATTTCCACACTTCAAAAATAAATCAATGTTTATTTTTAAAACAATTTTCCCTGTCCTTTATAGATTCCATGGTGAATTCATATTTCCAAAATATCTATTAATATACGATTTTCAAATCGATTTCAATTATTCACTTTCAATTTATCTTTAAAAGATATCATCTCAAAACATTTCACTTCATATTGGAAAACATTTCCATACTTATTTAATAATAAGTAATTCACAAACCTATTTATTTTCAACATTTGGAAAATATCCAATATACTTAAAGGATAGACTTCGTCAACCAAATTCAATATTATTCAAAACAAATTCAATATCCAAAACATTTCTTTAATATATTATTCACTATCTAAAATCGTGAATATACTTCGTCAACCAAATTCAATATTTCTACACATTTTATTTAAAGGATTATCCACTGTCCAAAATCGTGAATATATCTCCTTTAATAAGCTATAATAATTAACTTATCAAAATAAGTCGTTTCGGATTTATAAAACAATGTTTATAAATTCCATTTATATTTTACAACAACGTCAATTTATAAAAATCGCTTAATTAACAAATTCTATCCATATCCCATTTACATGCCAAAATCCAAATTTTAAGCAAATTACTTATAATTCTCTATTTACAAATTCATTCATTTTATAACTTCACAAATCGTAGATTCTATTCTTTTATAAAACCCATTTTAACATCATTTTAAAACATTTTCAAAACTCCTTTATAATTTCATCACTTTGATTTATAAAAATCAAATTTTATAAATCTTATATATAAAGTTTTTCATAATAAATACAAAATTTCAATTTCAAATTATTTTATAAAATCATTAACTCCATATTTCAAAAATAAATTTTCGACTATATTTCTCAAAAATCATAATTTTTATAACATTAAAATTATAACGTTTATTTATTTAAAATGAACCAATTCCAAAATTCAATAAAACGTATGCTTTCAAAAATCACTTTAAAATCCTTTTAAATTTGAAAATCATCACTTTAACACTTTTAATTTTCCAAAACAGGCCCAATGCCGCAACAGCGCTAAATATAAAAATCACGGCATCCAAAACATCATATATCATATGATAACATAATATATCACAATATATGTAAGTAAATCAATGCGGTTGAGGAATCCAGTTGGATCCCTCCAACCTGTTTCCCTGCATCCACAGATGTTAGCACAATACCAATCCCGTTTCAAGACGGAATATCGCGGTACATGGGTTTATATAAAATATTATCCTCTATTATGCGGCGCAATAGGGTCTCATCCGCTATATAATGCGGGAAAAATCAACTCCAAGTAAATATATAATACCAATTCCACTTCAAGATGGAATATCGAGGTATATGTGTTTAATAAATAACATCCGTTTAATATACGACGTATAGGGTCTATTTCAATATAAATGATAGAAATTTATCATCCAAGCATAAAATCAACATAATCAAGCAATTTTAAATCTAACTATTTAAAATTTAAGTCGAAACTAATTCGATTGAGTGAGAAGTTCTCACCTTGCTTCCAATAATAGTTTTAGCGTTTTATTTCAAATAAAATGAAACATGCGTTTAATTTTACCCAAAATTTACACTACCTCCAATCAACTCCAATCCAGCTCGATCTCGTAGTGTTCGTCAGCATGAACCCAATGCAATTCGTTTCGTCAGTTTTCGACCCCGTATGAACAAGATATGGTATTTTAAACATCGTACGATTTAAAAATAAAATTATATTTACAATTTTCTTTTATATTTTCAACCTTCATCATTTCTGGCCGTTGATTTCCAAATTTCAAATCCAGGCGGTTTGCCTCTCTTCTTCTTCTCCCAGTTAAACACGCACCAACAACCCATCACGCCCCCTCCAAACCCTAATGCCGCGACCCACCACGTCGACTTCTACCACGATCAAGCAACGCCATCTCGAAGCCCATCGCAAGTGCCTCTATCGCCCAAAGACCGGTCATGCTCGGTCATCCCATCTTCATGAAAAACGTGCATGAAATTCGTGCGTTCAAACCCATATTCACGTCGATCCGTAGCTCCATTCTCGATCACAACCGTTGAGAATATAGATCTTGACGTGCTCTTCAACTTTGTAGTTGGAGTCGAGGTGTAAAGGTTTGTAGATTGAAAGAAAATTGAGGAAGAAGAAGTCGTATTTTTGGCCATTAAATCTTTAAGTGGCGGCTGTAACCCTAGCCAGGTGTGTTGAGTGAAAAAAATGAAAATAGGGGTGCTTTTAAAGAAAATTCTCAAACACTATTCATCCGAAATTTTTCCGAACTCCAAACGAAGTGTGCCGCCTGGCGTTTATAATGTTTTACCCCCATTCCGAACGCAATGAAATATGTATCGGGAGCCAGTTCGATCAATTTTGGAAGATAGGTTTTCGAATCGACTATTTAAATTTAAAAATTCACTCAAACCGATTTCAGTGCGTTTTAGCTTGCCCCGGACAAACCGTAAATCCAATTCACCCGAAATTTGAAACCATACAATAATATAACATTATGGATCCGATGAAACTAGTTTCGTCGAAATTCGAGACTGTTTGAAAAATGGCTATTTTTACTCGTCAATTAAATATTAAAATATTCAATTTCTACAAATTAACTTTTAATTCAATTTTAAAGGTTCTATAACATCGTTCTAACTCCAATATGATTAAATACAACTTTACAAATCAATTTAAATCACTTTAAACCCAATTTTCAATTATTTCTGTAATTTCGTACATTAATTCATCAATTTAATTATCCAATTAAATCTAGATATTCGAAATAAAATTTATTCGAAATACAAATTTTACTTGTTAATATTTAAAATCAATTAAATATACGAATTTCAAATGACAGAAATTCTGGGTCGTTACAAATTACCCTCCTTAAAAGAATTTCATCCTCGAAATTACCAAGTAAGAAAAAGTTATAGAATCCATTAACTTTTTAAACATTCATTCAAATTAGATTTCAAATTCACTTAAGTGTTTAACTTTCCCAAAATCCAATAGTTAAACTTCTTACAATAACTTTACTAAGTTTTCAAATCATATTTAGTTATCTTTTCAAAAAAAATTCAATTTTCTCAAAAATATTCTAACGCCTTAAATTTTCAGAAAATTTCGCCATAGTCTCCTTTGCGCGGCTCAATCCGGAAAAAAATGGCAATATATATATATATCCCAAATATACATCTCATCAAAGTAATGAGGCATATCATAGGGAAAAAGGTGTAAAAATACGATATGTAATCCGAGATATGTACATATATATTATTAGCGAGCATATACGGCTAATATAGCGCGAAAGCGAGCTCCAAATGCGAAGCAAGCGCAATCCGCACCTACTAAACACTCAACAAATCATGAGAAACATGTATATATGAAAGTAATATCAATATACAACATATATCACTACAACAACTACATATGGCAATATAGAAAATGCAACAAAAGCAACAAATCCAACCATCTACCAACTATCATCCAACAAATCCATATCAAATCAATATACATTCACTTCTCATTAATATTCAGTGAACTGGTTTTTCAATTTAAATCACATTTGATTCATTAACATTGGATGTTTTTGCTAATATTCATTTATTCAAATTCAAGTTAGTTCACTTCCAAATCAAATTCAATTACACAGCTTTCAATTTCATTAATTCAATTTCATATGGATTTCTATACAATCAACTAACAATTATCTAGCAAACAATGTATATCCAACATTACCAAATTTATTAAATTTACATTCAATTTGGTTTAACAATTTTAATTCCAATTGGTTTCATATTAAATTGATTTCCATTCAATTTTTTTCAACTTCATTAGCTTCTGATGAATTAACACTTACATTCATCATTCTATATCAATTCCTTTACATTCGGTTGGTTAATATTAAATTCATTAGTTTATTCAATTGCTAATTCTTTTAACAAATAAGGTTGAATTTCATTTATATAACTCAAGTCCACAACCATTTAGTTCATTTTATTATTTTACTTCGATACCAAAATCAACTTCATTCAACATCACTTAAGTTATATTCCATTTCAAACACCATTTTTTTAACTTAACTTAAATTTCCACTTATAAATCCAATTCAGATTCCAATTCTAAAGTAAATTCTATTTAACTTTTACCAAAGTCAGATTTATTATCTCATATTATACGTCCAAAACTCGTTTTACTTATATTCAACAATTTCAATTCATAGTTCAAATTCATTTTTATTTACAACTCATATTTATAAATATATTCATATAGTTTCACTTCTTATATATAAGATTATTTCACAATTGTAAATCACATTAATTATAATTCCATACTTAATAATTCATTTGCTTATACAATTTATTCTTTTAATTAACTTATATATATATTCTTACATTTTCAACAACCAAATAATCAATTTATTTATTCTTCAATAATTTCTGAAAAATTATTTCCTTTATATATAAAATATAATCAAGGTAAAATTATTTCATTTACCCAATTTAAAATGATACTATGTCGACTTGCCTCGTTTAACTTTTTAGAAACCCCTATCGATACGGTTGTTCTTTCCGCACCGACCAGAATTCATAAACAGCTCAACGGATAAGCAAACACAATATAAAACATTTTTATATTCACTAACAAATACGCGCTCATATCTATTATTACACTCAAACTCATTCTAGAGTACTACTGACTCTATCTCTAATGAGTAATTCCCAACAGAGCCAAGGTTGTCGCTTAACCATATGCTTCGATACCAGATGTAAAGAACGCGATTTTCGACTCACGAAAGTCGACATTAATACGTCCACTGTATCAACTGCCGAGCAATCGAATGCCAAAAAACCAAACCGTTAGGGTTAAAGAAGAGGTATAAGATAGAAGAAATAAACGAAAAGAAGAAAACAGAAACAATAACAGAGTCTCACAATCGCAGCGGAACAATATATAATAGATAAATGAATAATCTTTAAATCAAAAGAACTATATCAGTTATTACATTACATCACATTACATTAAATTATCAGAGTTTACAACAACAGAAAAGAAATACTATATACTAGTTGATACACCACGCCATCCAGCTTGCCTCCAGATCTCTACAGCAGCTCCTGAATTCCAGAATAACCTGATAACCTAACTCTATACCGCCCGTGTGGAAAATGATGGGCACTCAGAGTTTAGGAAGAGAACAATAAACTCTAGGTCAGTCATGGGCCTAGTGTGAGAACTTAAAACAGTTATATCTTTAAATACAAACAAAGAAATATTTTAAAATAGATCCGCAATGCTTTTGGAAAATGTAACTACCATAAGACCTCCTGCCACACACAATGCAAACGCAGAATTGGAGGAGATTTCTCCTTATGATAGTCAAACATGCTTGATACGCAAATTTCTTTGATATTATTACTATAAGTGCAAAGTGTAGGAAAAACATTTCGAAAGTACAATATTAATCTTAGCCAGAATAGGTACCATTATAGTAGGCCTACTATAGCTGCCATATTAGATGGCAGGTTCTACAACTAAAACCCTACAGGGCTCGTATTGATTCTTTGGATTTTCCAACAAATGGTCAGGCCAAGGAACTTTCCATTGCCACATGGGTACGCCTCTGGAAAGACGCCCCGAGAACCTAACCGGATCTCTGCCAACACAAGGCCGGGTTACCCCTAACTGGGTAACTACTGACACGAGTATGCCATCCTCCGGTCGTAACCGACCTAAATCTCGGGATTCACCAACAACCACAAAATAATAAGTTTGCAGCAACAACACAGGTTAAGTATCTGGGCTCCATACCTTGATACCACCTCTGTCTAGAAGGAAATGACATATACTAAGGGGGTGCTATCCCCTAATAACCTTGATGCATCTTTCCAGTTTTGACCATTACCAGGGTGTGTGGTCCGACGAAGTCTCATCCACAAAGCTACGCTTTATACAAAAGCTGTGCTTTGATCAGCAAATGATAACCAGCACTTCGTATGCCACATTACCGAATTGGGAATGTATCACTAGTAAGCATCAACTACATAACTTCTGAGCTCGTACGTCTCAGAGAAGGGTGTTAAGCTAAGAGAATAAATTCTCCGCCACCAACAGAAACGTATTTGATAGAAACCAGCTTTACATCTCAAATTGTAACGACAGACACACATCCATACAAGTCCGTTCCGGGATCGAACGGAACCGAAGGCACTTCCAAAGAAGTCCTTGCAATCTGGATATTCACTAATCACGTCCGGAATTCCCATCACAAAGGGTGATAAAATCTCTACATCGGGGACCAGCCAATGCAGAGTCATTCGACGGTAATCCTTCCGTTTTCGAAAATATCCGATCTTCAACACTGGTCTTCAAATGCTATCCATTACGACATATCACTATTCGGAATGGGATTTATGACCCAAAGGTCCTCTCCCGGCTAAACTGAATAACGAGCGCTTATTTTAAAAAAATAATAAGTGTAGTATTCAAATTCAAGCAAATCAAAATAAATACTCATTTAAAGGTAAATATTGACAGTCGGTTATCTAACTATCAAAGCAAACCAACAAATATTCAGCACCATAACAATCACTAGGCCCTTTTTATTAATCTTCCATAAATTAAATAACTTGCCAAATATTCACTTCAATTTATCTTTAAAAAGATATATTCTCTAAACCATTTCAATTTCTACATTGGAAAACATTTTCAAATACTTAGTCATTTTCATTTCAAAATGGTTCCTTTAAACTAATTAAATAAATCCTTACCGATTTACCTCAAATTTACGTTCCAAATCCGTAAATTTATTTCCACACTTCAAAAATAAATCAATGTTTATTTTTAAAACAATTTTCCCTTTCCTTTATAGATTCTATTGTGAATTCATATTTTCAAAATATCTATTAATATACGATTTTCAAATCGATTTCAAATATTCACTTTCAATTTATCTTTAAAAGATATCATCTCAAAACATTTCACTTCATATTGGAAAACGTTTCCATACTTATTTAATAATAAGTAATTCACAAATCTATTTATTTTCAACATTTGGAAAATATCCAATATACTTAAATTACAATTTAGTATATAATTTATTCTTTAAGGAAAATATTCCCTTAAACACATTCATTCGAGTCAAAACGAACGCTGCGTAAAACATCGTTACGACAACCCAAAATTATTAGTATAGGGATTCGACATTTAGATAGATATATAAATCCTAATACTATATAAAACATTTCCTTTCGAAATTATTTACTATAACAACAGTGTTATAGTCCACCATTTCCTTATTTCTCGAAAACGTCTATTTCAATAATGAATGTTGAAATCTATGGTTTCGATAGTTAATGCATTTTAAAACACCTTTAAATCATTTTAATTCTATTTAGAATATCACTTCCCCAAAACATTTCTTTAATATATTATTCACTATCCAAAATCGTGAATATACTTCGTTAACCAAATTCAACATTTCTACACATTTTATTTAAAGGATTATCCACTGTCCAAAATCATGAATATATCTCCTTTAATAAGCTATAATAATTAACTTATCAAAATAAGTCGTTTCGGATTTATAAAACAATGTTTATAAATTCCATTTATATTTTACAACAACTTCAATTTATAAAAATCACTTTATTAACAAATTCTATCCATATCCCATTTACACGCCAAAATCCTAATTTTAAGCAAATTACTTATAATTCTCTATTTACAAATTCATTCATTTTATAACTTCACAAATCGTAGATTCTATTCTTTTATAAAACCCATTTTAACATCATTTTAAAACATTTTCAAAACTCCTTTATAATTTCATCACTTTGATTTATAAAAATCAAATTTTATAAATCTTATATATAAAGTTTTTCATAATAAATACAAAATTTCAATTTCAAATTATTTTATAAAATCATTAACTCCATATTTCAAAAATAAATTTTCGACTATATTTCTCAAAAATCATAATTTTTATAACATTAAAACTATAACGTTTATTTATTTAAAATGAACCAATTCCAAAATTCAATAAAACGTATGCTTTCAAAAATCACTTTAAAATCCTTTTAAATTTGAAAACCATCACTTTAACACTTTTAATTTCCAAAATAGGCCCAATGCCGCAACAGCTCTAAATATAAAAATCACGGCAGCCAAAACATCATATATCATATGATAACAGAATATATCACAATATCTGTAAATAAATCAATACGGTTAAGGAATCCAGTTGGATCCCTCCAACCTGTTTCCCTGCATCCACAGATGTTAGCACAATACCAATCCTGTGTCAAGACGGAATATCGCGGTACATGGGTTTATATAAAATATTATCTGCTATTATGCGGCGCAATAGGGTCTCATCCGCTATGCGGGAAAATCAACTCCAAGTACATATATAATACCAATTCCACTTCAAGATGGAATATCGCGGTATATGTGTTTAATAAATAACATCCGCTTAATATACGGCGTATAGGGTCTATTTCAATATAACTGATAGCAATTTATCATTCAAGCATAAAATCAACATAATCAAGCAATGTTAAATCTAACTATTTAAAATTTAAATCGAAACTAATTTGATTGAGTGAGAAGTTCTCACCTTGCTTCCAATAATAGTTTCAGCGTTTTATTTCGAATAAAATTAAACGTGCGTTATTTTACCCAAAATTTACACTAGCTCCAATCAACTCCAATCCAACTCCATCACGTAGTGTTCGTTAGTACGAACCCAACGCAATTCGTTTCGTCAGTTTTCGACCTCGTATGAACAAGATATGGTATTTTAAACATCGTACGATTTATAAATAAAACTATATTTACAATTTTCTTTTATATTTTCAACCTTCATCATTTCTGGCCGTTCATTTCCAAATTTCAAATCCAGGCCGTTCGGTCACTCTTCTTCTTCTCCCAGTTAAGCACGCACCAACAACCCATCATGCCGCCCTCCAAACCCTAATGCCGCGACTCACCACGTCGACTTCTACCCCGATCAAGCAACGCCATCTCGAAGCCCATCGCAAGTGCCTCTATCGCCCAAAGGCCGGCCGTGCTCGGTCATCCCATCTTCATGAAAAACGTGCATGAAATTCGTGCGTTCAAACCCATATTCACGTCGATCCGCAGCTCCATTCTCGATCACAACCGTTGAGAATATAGATCTTGACGTGCTCTTCAATTTCGTAGCTGGAGTCGAGGCGTAAAAGTTTGTAGATTGGAAGAAAATTGAGGAAGAAGAAGACGTATTTTTGGCCATTAAATCTTTATGTGGCGGCTGTAACCCTAGCCAGGGTGTTGAGTGAAAAAAATGAAAATAGGGGTGCTTTTATAGAAAATTCTCAAACACTATTCACCCGAAATTTTTCCGAACTCCGAATGATGCGTGCCGCCTGGCATTTGTAATGTTTTACCCCCATTCCGAATGCAATGGAATATGTATTGGGAGCCAATTCGATCAATTTTGGAAGATAGGTTTTCGAATCGACTATTTAAATTTAAAAATTCACTCAAACTGATTTCAGTGCGTTTTAGCTTGCCCCGGACAAACCGTAAATCCAATTCACCCGAAATTTGAAACCGTACAATAATATAACATTACGGATCCGATGAAACTAGTTTTGCCGAAATCCGAGATTGTTTGAAAAATGGCTATTTTTACTCGTCAATTAAATATTAAAATATTCAATTTCTTCAAATTAACTTTTAATTCAATTTTAAAGGTTCTATAATATCATTCTAACTCCAATATGATTAAATACAACTTTACAAATCAATTTATTTAAACCCAATTTCCCATTAATTCTGTAATTTCATATATTAATTTATCGATTTAATTATCCAATTAAATCTAAATATTCGAAATAAAATTTATTCGACTTACAAATTTTACTTGTTAATATTTAAAATCAATTAAATATACGAATTTCAAATGACATAAATTCTAGGTCGTTACAATTTTACTCTAAATCGGTAAGGAATTTAATTTCTTAATAAGGAGGTAAATATAAAACCTCTTCAAATACATTCACAAAATTCCTTGCTGTGGGAATTTGCACTGATTCATCATGAGAGAGATCCAAGGAGTACAAATATCTCAACATCATGGAACTCCGAGGCTCAGGCTCATAATAAACATTAAGCACGTTACCACCATCATCCTTCATACAAACAACCCAAACATCACAGCCACTAATACCCCATGCTTCCTCATTTAATCCACTCCTTGAATAAGTCCATAACCCAAGAAACTGGGTACATAAGCATGGAGATTCGATATGATAAGAGAGTTACCAAAAACATAAGGGCGCCAGGAGTAAATTACGTATAAGATGACAAAAAACAAAATAATGTAAAGCTATTATATCAAATAAAATACATATAGTAAAGTCACAAATAGAAAGCACACCTCCCATGACGATGTTCTTCCTCGTGTCAAGCTTAGCAAAGCGCTCAAACTTGAAGTGGCTTGGATAGCATAAGTTTTGGCCACTTTTCCACCCTTAGGAAGAGATGGACAATCCGATAAAGTTTGGTTATACCCCGGGGCATTCTATAATTTATTGTAAAGTACTAACCCTATAATAAAACCTCATTTGAAATAAAAGCTCTATTATATGGATGTCATATTGCGATGTCTTTAATTTAGTTATATTACATAGAACTCATTAAATGATATATTATGTGATAGTAATTACAATGTGTTGTAATCATAAAAATTTTATCACATAAAATAACATTATTTTAAATATACCCAGTCAAGATGTTTCAAGATAAGATATCGATACATCCGTTAAGACTATAGTATGTAGCACTCTCCTAATTTTGGTCATTATATTACTCATGGCTATTGGAGGACCAAGGGGTTATCTACTGATAGTTATTGAATAACTATAGAATGACTCGAGAGTTTTCTATTGGAAACATAACTACTGTCAAATAGAGAATCTCGAAGTGATAATACAACACAATACTCTTAACTTGAGAATACTGTTAAACTTTAATATGAATTCTTCACTTTGATTATAGTTAAATCATGGCACAGTATCCACCAAATGACTATAGTTGGGTCTAAATTAAAGCATTAGAAGTGAAACATCATTCAATAGATGACTCATCTTCTTAGTTATATGAGGTTAGTATCACGATCAACTATAGTTAATTCGAAGTGAAAATCTTTAGCTAGAGCAGGATGGTTAATAATAATTGTTATTATTGCACTAAGGACTTTGTGTTTGGACAAACCGAGTTGAACGTGGACGATATTGCAATTTTAAACAAAAGAAATTCCATAAGTCCTAAAGTGATATAGTTTTGACGAAGAGAATTGGTGCAAATAATCATTACTGTCGAGCAATGGTTTAAATAGTAAAATTAGATTTTACCGAAAAGATATGTAAGTGATAAACTTGGCCAAACTATCACATCACTAGCTAAGGCGATTATGAATACTACTATTTGAATTGTTTGATATCAATTTCTAATTGAATTTACACATATGAGTTGCGCAACCATAATAATGAATACTCCAAAATACCATATGATTTAATTAATTTATGATTATCGTAAATTAACTAGCCTAAATAATATTTATTAAATATAAATTAATAAATTTTGTTTAATTTTTGAGGTCAGCAGTAACTAATTATGTACGTATATTAAAATTATATATTTACGTATCGATAAATGATATCGACGGAAATTTAGATTTGATTTAAAATAATTATTTACCAAACAAGCTTAGGAATTTTGAAACCCCTTCTAGGCCCTATACATGGTCATCCTAGGGTGTATGAGAGAGGGATTTAAGAGTTCAAAAGTTGTTTTGAAAATATGAATAAAGAAAGAGTAAAAGAAGGAGATCTCTGCTCCACTTTTACCTCTTCTTTTATCTTACTTAAACACTCGCTACACATTGATTTTTATTTGAACTTTTTCATGGCTTAGCCATGCGTCTTATGAGGGATTGCATAACAATTTAGAACATTAAAACCAATCAAAAACCAATGAATCAAAAGGTGAGTTTCGTCTCTAGATCGTTGCAAAATCCGAAGGCTGATTCAATCCAATTTCAGAGTCATTCATTCATTCAAAGTGTGAGCTTAGACCACTTAGTCATGTAATAATCTAATCCTATTTATTACATATTACACCATGTCGGTGTAAATTCGGTCTTATATACTTTATAATGAACTTTTATATGTCTGTGATGTCCGATTTGATTCATCCAAACTAACTTAGAAGTAAATTGTTAAAAAGAAATTATCATCGTAATAGTATTTTCCCCTATGATTTATACATACACACACACACACACACACATATGTATTACTTTAAAATTTATAAAACAATAATATTAGCTAAATTGATTTTATAATATTTTAAATACACAATGATAATCTTTTATTGACTTTGTTCGTTGGTTACAGTGGATTACAGCAGTAATTTTCGAGTAAAGCAGTGAAGTCTGAGTACAATGGTGATTTGGCAGAGTCAGGACGTCACAGAATCCAAAGTCCCCTTTTCTATTGGCTCTAGGATTCTATTTATAGGCGTAGGCTGCAACTATCTCGCTCAGATCTCGGAAGACCTCTTCTGGCACGTGAGTGGGACCACGCGATCGATCCTAGGTGATTTCGACTCGATGCGTGATCGATACGAACCAATTTCGTAATCGATCAACATCTTGTCCAATCGAGCCGAGATTGATCATGAACATTCTTTAGGTTGTACGCAAGCTCCTGTGAAAATTTGGAAGCATTTGGACTTGTGAATCTTGACATATGATCGATGCGAATTGGATCTTTGTTGGTTTGCATCAATCAATCCGCATCGAAATTCATTCGTATCGATGCCCTACACATGCACGTTGGTGACATGGCTTTATCTTCAAGGCTTGACCCAATTTCCATGCCGCGTTGAATGCTTCTTCCTTCAAATCATGCTTACTTCTCGTTCTTATCCAAGCTTTTGCTGTTTGGCTCTGCATCCATTTATCCCCATCCATCTGTTTGTGTCGACTCCCTATTATCGATGCTGCTTTATTTGTATCCACGCTTCTTCATATCGATCAAGCATCACTCCTTCATGCCCTTCGGCCGCTCTTCTATTCATATCCATGCCAATCGACACAAACAGTATCGGTCTGAAGTATCCCATGTTGATCGATACGAATAGTATCGATTTGAAGTGTACTCCTACGCACCACCCTGATCGATACGAAATCATCGAGTCGAACAAATCATTATGCGCCTATCCACTCAATCCAAGTTCATATTCACCGATTCAAAGCACATTGTCCCCTCCTCCTTGATCGGTATGAATGACGTGTTCGTGTTCAAGCCTATCAATACGAACGACGTGTTCGTACTCATGCCGATTGATACGAACTCGTATCGATTCGAATGAAAACATCCTTGAGCATGTATCCATCAACTATCTTGAGCAATGAACTCCGTTTGACTTGAAATTTGAAACATAGCCTTTCCTAGCCTTGATTATCATTACCAATCGATCTTGCCTTGATTGGAGCTTGGCCAAATTTTGAGGACATCGATAATGGCCTTGTTTCCAATCGATCTCCAATCCTGCTATCCATCCTTTACAACCAACTTGTTGATATCTCGGCCTTGACCAAAAGGCGGGATAGCATTTATCCCCAAAACATGCCTTATGGTAAGAAGGTGTTTTTTGAATAGCTCTAATTCCAACATCCGAAGTCCATATTCCATCCATAGCCATATCATCCGATGCATAATCCAATCCATTACCGAGTCATCCTATCCGAGTGCCACATTCTTGACTGCTCGGAGTCGATGTCCAATTTCAAATCCAGTAACTAAATACTTAGCCAATTCCATATCCATCTGAACCCGACAAACGAGTTCTAGCCCATCCTTATCCAATAACCAAATCCAGGACCTCTCCAGGTCAATATCCAAATTCTTAGCTATTCCTAGCCGATATCCGAATCCATAGCCTCTTTGGGTTCTTGTCAAGCGCAATCCATGCCTGACGACCTGTACTAAGAAATGCCTTGTTGTCCGTGGTCCAGTGTCCCTGAACGCTGAGCAGTGCCATGGCTTAAGTCCTAAGTCGAATCCCGGTCGCTGCCGACCCTTGCAGAGCATAGTCCATACTCGACGACCAGAAATAGTAACCGATAGATATTGTGGGGCCTAAGTCCTAGGCCAAATCCTGGTCTCTCTGGACCTTTGCCGAGCATAGTCCATACTCGATGACCTGAATAAGCCAATTCACCATGCTCGGACGAAGAGACTTACCCCTTGCCAAGCATAATCCATATCCAACGTCCATTTACCAAAAACTAGATACAAATCCAATCCAAAATCCAGATCAAATCAAAAAACCAAAAATCCGCATCAGAAATCCAAACCAATATCCAAACATGAAAACAATCATCCAAATAAAAGTCCAAACCAGAAAACAAACAAAAACAGGACTTCAAACCAAACTCCAAAATCAAACTAGAAAAGGCGAGTGTCCAAATCACAGAAAAAGGAAAAATAGATTTCACAAACCATAGCGTCGCGGTTTATCATCATCTCAAAGCATGCCTAGGGGCCATCTCCGTCCACGTACATGAGTAAGTGACTTGACCGTTTTCCTAGAGTTTGCTACTTATTCCATATCATATTATCAGTTGATGACCAATCGACCATCATTCATGGGCCTTGCGCCATCGTTGTTTGAGGTAGACGGTGGTTACTCCTGTTCCACTGTGGCATTCCGAGCTCCGACATATTTTCACAACTGACCACTCCTTATATGCTCCTCACTTATATCCTTTAGATGCCTATAGCAATTGGTATCATGTCCATCCAAATTGTGAAAGAAACAATGCCTTCCTAATGCCCTTTCACGTTTCGAGGGTTCTCTCCTTGCTGGCCTTCGGTAGGTAAGGCAATCCCGAGTATCCATGAATATATGTTCTAACGTCTCCTTCAATCCTGTGTAAGTGGAGAATTTCAGCTCTCTTCACCGGTTCCTAGCCTTTCCTGGTTCGTCATCCAGCTTCCTTTTTCCTTTGTCCTTATCTTTATCTGAGCTTCTGTTGGATGGCCCTCCATCCTCAGCCATGTTCGTCTCCTTTAGTTTCATACCTGAACATGCATCCTCCTGCCAAAGGAATCTCTCGGCTTTGTGAAAGAATTCCACGAGATCCATTGGTGGATCCTGTATTAATGACACTTTGAAATCTAAATTCTCTCTGACTCCTGACACCGCTTCCATTAAAATCGTCGATGAATCCGACCAATCCACCAAAGCAACTACTGCATTGAATCGAGTTAAGAAAGCTTTGAGGGATTCTTCTATCCTTTGCTTTACCGATGTTAGCGTCATTACGTTTTTCGACCTTTTGATATGAACCCGAACTACTTCAGAAACCTGTCCACCAATTATGTCCATCTCCTGATAGATCGCTCTTCCAACTGTCTGAACCACCTAGCAACTATATCCATCAAGTACAGAGGGAAACATCGGGCCATCATTTCCTTCGATGACCCCAGCATTTCCATATGTCTTGTGTACCTCATCAAGTGATCAGTAGGATCAGCCTTGCCATTGTATACCTCCAGAGTAGGTAGCTTGAACTCTGGTGGGTTCCGAGCTATTCTGAAGTCACGAGTGAACGGGCTCCTATTTACTCCATCAAGATCTCTGTTTGCCAAACCTCCATGCATTGTTCGTCTGATAATCTCAGCCAATCAGCGTTGTCCATCAAGGGTTTCCCCCCAAGTCTCCGAGGGAATTCTGGTACATACTCTTCATCACGTACTCTTGTACTCCTACCAGCATCCTATTGTGTGGTGTCACCTGGAATTCCTCCATGAATTGGTCCATCGTTGCCGGGTGGTGTGCCCTTATACTGGATCCGTCCAGATTAACAGTCGCATGCTGATTAGAGGCTACACCTTGTTGAGCTGCTCCATCTGATTGCCTGTTGGATCCTTCTATTCCAGCTCTGTGGATTTAAACTCCTGCAACTCCAGCTGTCCCTGCCTGTCCAAACTGTCTGAGGAAGTTATGCATCATTTCCTCCTGTTTTTTCAGAAACTCTTCATGCATAGCTCCCATCACCATCTCCATCTCATCTCTGGTGATGAAGGCTGAAGTTTGATTAGCTCCTGAAGATGCTTCTTGGCGTCCTTCATGCTGACTTCTCTATGCTCTTTTCCTCTTTGTTAATTTCTTTTTCATAGTTCCTTTTAGATCTGATACTTTAGCCTTTCAAATCTGGTATAGAGGGTGCTAGTCCTTCTCAGTGTAAGCACCAAAATGTTGGCGCCAAAATTGGTCACAAACCCCAAATGTCATGAAAGCACCAGTGTATGAACACAAATCAGCAGTGCATAATCACAGATCTAGGTAATGTAGGAAATAAAAATGAAGAATAACAGACATAAAACGGAAAGAAATAGATAGAGACACAAGTTTTATAGTGGTTCGGCTATCTCCGGCCTACGTCCACTTTAAATGATAATCTTTTATTGACTTTGCTTGCTAGTTACAGTGGATTACAATAGTAGTTTTCGGGTAAAGCGGTGAAGTTTGAGTACAATGGTGATTTCGGCAGAGTCTGGACGTCTCAAAATCCAAAGTCCCCTTTTCTGTTGGCTCTAGGATGCTATTTATAGGCATAGGCTGCAACTATCTCGCTCAGATCTCGGAAGACCTCTTCTGACATGTGAGTGGGCCCACGCGATCAATCCCATGTGATTTCGACTCAATCCATGATCGATACGAACCAATTTCGTAATCGATCAACATCTTGTCCAATCGAGCCGAGATCGATCATGAACATTCTTTAGGTTGTACGCAAGCTTCTGTGAAAATTTGAAAGCATTTGGACTTGTGAATCTTGAGATATGATCGGTACGAATTGGAGTTTTGTTGGTTCGCATCGATCAATCCGCATCGAAACTCGTTCATATCAATGCCTTACATGAGCACGTTGGTGACGTGGCTCTGCCTTCAAGGCTTGACCCATTTTTCCATGCCGCGTTGAATGCTTCTTCCTTCGAATCATGCTTACTTCTCGTTGTATCCAAGCTTTGTGCTGTTTGGCTCTGCATCCATCTGTTCGTGTCGACTCCCTGTTATAGATGCTGCCTTGTTTGTATCCATGCTTCTTCGTATCGATCAAGCTTCACTCCTTTGCACCCTTCGGTCGCTTTCCTGTTCGTATCCATGTTGATCAACACAGTATCGATCCGAAGTATCCTATGTTGATCGATACGAACAGATCGATTCGAAGTATACTACTACGCTCCATCCTGATTGATACGAATTCATCGAGTAGAACTAATTATCATGCGACTATCCACTCAATCCAAGTTCATATTCACCAAGTTGAAGCACATCGTCCCCTCCTCCTTGATCGATACGAATGACATGTTCGTGTCCAAGCCTAAAAATACGAATGACGTGTTCGTACTTATGCCAATCGATACGAACTCATATCGATTTGAATGAAAAATTCCTTGAGCACGTATCCATCAATTATTTCAAGCAAATGAACTCCATTTGACTTGAAATTTGAAATATAGCCTTGATCATCATTCCCAATCGATCCCGCCTTGATTGGAGCTCGGCTAAATTTTGACGGCATCGATCATGGCCTTGTTTCCAATTGATCTCAAATCCTGATATCTATCCTTTCCAACCAACTTGTTGATATCCCGGCCTTGACCAAAAGGCAGGATTACGAGTATTTTACTAATATTAAAAGGAAATTTTAAATCATTTTAAATATATATATATACATGTTTTAGAAGTATAAAAAATATCTGCATAAATATTATTTAAAAAACCAATTTTTTAGAAGACCTTATGGTCGAATATATATTATTATTATATTTTAATATATAATAAAAAAATTATCATATTTATTTATAAATATAATTTATATAGTTTAATATATTTTTTGAATTTACAATAAAGTATGTATATATATTATATATTTTAATTCAAAATTTATAAATGGATATTTTGTATAAAATCATAAATCTGATTTTGAATTCTCCTAAGTTAAGAAAATATTTCAAAATATTGATTTTAAATTTTAAAATTTGTCGAATTAGTCAAACTAATATATATACATATACATATACATATATATATTATAATATCAAAATGAACACACACATCTATTTAAATAATTTGAATAATAATTATAAACAACAAAATGCATATATAAAGGGCCAATGTGTCTTTTGTACTGTAAATCTATGCACTTATGAACGTACACATTAATTATGCACATATTTACATGTTACACAAGTAATATCCATATATGAGCGTATTTGATATGCTCACAATAATAGTTTATTTGAATTAAATAAAAATCTTTTAAGTAATATAAATAAAACAAGATTTAAAAAAAATTAGCTTAGATCTAAAATCAACTCAATAATAATTTATTTAAATTAGATAAAAATCTTTTAGGTAATCTAAATAATTTAAGATTTTATTTAAGTTTTTCAGATTGGATCTAAAATCAATTAGACTTCATAAGCATAATCAAGATCTAAAAAAATGAAAAAAATTTGAAACCCAACTACTTAACTTGCTGCGATCTGGCCTAGTTCCTGCAATAGTATCAAAGCCCAATAATAAATGCGGTCTAATGGCTAACTTATTAAAGCCTACATATTTAATATGGTATCTAGAAAGTTAGTATCTAAGATTGAGTTTGGATAATCAAGTACTCCACCCTACTTGGCTACTGGTTTGGCCTGAATGATGAAGTAAGCCCAAAAGTTATCATAACTATAAAGGCCCAAATTGATTATGGGCCTTTGACTAATTCCAAAATCTACTTGAAAATTTAAATTATATTTTGAATAAATATTAAATGAAAAATATATATAACTTTTACAAAAGTAATAAACTATTTTTCAAAATTATTCCGAAAATAAATTAATTTTTTCAAAAATTATTAATATTTAATTAATTAGATTAATTTAATGGCTAATTAACTAATAGTTAATTGATTAAAATAATAACACACACATAGACAGGTATATTTATGTACCAGTGTGTGTATCTTAGAATGTTTATGGTAAATAATATATTAGTTTTCAAAAATTATTAAGAAGGTATTTAATTAAAAATGTTTTAATTAAATGAATATTTATTTGATAAATATATATCAATTAAAATTTAACTAATAGAATATACATATATTATATATGTATATATAAAATTACTATGGTTATGCTAATATTCATCTTAAATTATTTAGCATAAATAAAATAAAATTTTGCATTTTAGATAGTTTAATTAATTAGTTGATTAAAAATAGTATTTGCATAATACACTATATAAGTTAATTAATTATAAGGAGATATAAATAAATATTACTTATATAATATGAATGTGTAAAACTTAAGTGGAACTATAATAAAACAATTTAGGTTTAAGGAACGAGCACATACGTTTTGTGCGTATACCATGATTTCAAATGTACTCGACACTTGAATCATAAGGGTATTTCATAAGAAATACATTATTCCCTAAATAATTATCACTCAATGAATATATGTATTTGTAATAAAGATTATGAATTCTTAATATATAAGTTATCCTCTATTATATATATATATATATTACTTGCATACTCTTTAGTTGTTGATATCCCTCAAGCTATAGATATTATATGTAGTACTATCAATATATTGAATAGAAAATGCAAGATCATGCACGTATTTGTTGATATTCCTTAAGATACGTGCATTTATACTTAGGCCATCGTGAAATGATAGGTATGAGTGAATAATCCCTTCGTGCTATTGATATTCCTCAAGATCAAGATAAGATTAGGACAAAGACCATATGTTAGAAGTGGTATACGATAAAACTAATAAAATATTATCCATCGTTTGTGGACTTATGATTTGTTGATATACCTCAAAGTTAGAATCCCAAGGCAAAAGAAACCCAACACTCATTAAAGAAACTTAAAGATTTCTATTCTTCCTCTTGGGGTTTTGAGAAAAATAAAAGTCTAGTGGGGAGCCTATTAGTAAAACAAAATAAATATATTTAGCCTTACTAATAATATAAGAATGTCTGCTATGTATAAGTTAAATTAATCTACTTCTATAAATTTGTGCAATTAAAGTAATTGTTAAAATGTTAATCAATTATGATATACAAATGAACTAAATTAAGATTTAAATATAGAAATATAAAATATACTTACCAATAAACTTTTTCATGATGTCAATTTAAGACCAATGCAAATTCCTAGTTATAAACTACTAAATATGTTTGTAACTTGGTCACCTATATATTTATTTGTCGGAGACCATGTATTGTCTTCTATGAGTTTGAATGCTAAAACAATATAAGAGTATGAATATTAGACCTACATTCAATCATATAGAAATGTTATATGGCAAATGATCACAATTCGTAACGTAAAAAATTTCGACGAAATTAGTTCATTCCAAATAAGCAAGTAAACCATAATGCGAGATCGTATGGTCAACACGGTTAATTACAATGAGGATCTTATTGCATTAGATATAGCATTAGACCAAGAGCTACAAGATGTAACTAGGAATTTGATTACTAAAATTTCAGTTTGATAAATTTATGTAAAGTTCAACTTATTTGATGTCCTTAAATGTTAAGGATGACGTAAGGCGCTTTTGTAAAGAGTTCGTTACAGTCTTGCAGCAAGGGTTTCCTTTTGAATAGTTTGACTATTTAAAAGGAAAGTGTATGTTTGAGAGTGGATGTAACTTAGGCATAATTGGGATGAAGAGAGTTAACAATCACCTTTGCTACATGAAGATAAATTGCAAACGAGAATTGTATAAAATAGTGTAACATCTCGCTTTATTGTACGCTTTAAATCGACGATAAACCACACACATCAGACTTAAACCATACAGAAGGATGAATTGTTATTGGGGTGAATAAGAAAAACAGAGAAATAAATAAAAACAAAATAGAATCTTGCAGTGGAACGATAAAATATAATAATCGATTAAATAGTTTATGAAGCTGTTTTACAAAAAACATTTGATTATACTTATACAATGCATATCAGAGTTACACATACCAGAGAATATTAATAATGCAGCGGAATACAATGGTGTAGTGGAATATATAACAAACAGTAATAATAATTCTTCATCTTCGTCCTCCAAAATTAAGGCCTTCAAATCCTGAAATGCTCAGGCTGACCCGAGCGAATTGAAAAGACAAAACACTCGAGTCAAAACTAAAATATCTTATGTAAGTTAAATCAACAGAAATAAATGTGAGTGTAACGGCATCAGAGATGTTTACGTGATTTGACATCTTCTATCCAGTGTCTAACGTGAGTGCGGTAACTTAAGAGATGTTCGGGATTCACATCTCCTAAGGATCCGTTAAACTATTTACTACGTAGTGATATTTCGCTAATATAATAATCTCTATAGTAAAATAAACTTACTTTTAAATAACGTTAAGGAGTGACCCAATATTCCCCTTAATACAATAATAGTCCCAGTAGTCCATCGAGTATCAGCGCATCACTAGATCGGAAGACTACCCTAAATACCCCATGGGCTACGGGAGAAAACCAAACTCGTACAAGGCGCGCTAGGGTAGGTGACACGGCACAACTAGGCAATGCCAGGATAGATATACCAATTACTCTTAAGAGCCGATGGTAACGCATAGCCGCAGCTACCGCCCACCTCGAGCCACACCCCCAAATCAAAATCAAAAGTGGCCACCGAATCATCCAAAAGCCAAAGTATAATATCGAAGGGATGTGTCCGATCAAAGGTGCTACCTCATTAGCTTGTCAATCGCTCCTGCTTTAGCCACCTTATGCCAACTCACGGGAGTCGAGTCCACGTTCATACCTCAAAGAAACGTCATCGCCACCCTACTTCATTCTGGAATCTCCACCGCGTACACGGTTGTTAAAGTGGTTTCCGGCGTTGGCAGAGAGTATGACAACTTCCGATCCTGGTCTCTTCAACAACAAAACGTTATTATAACACTGCGGTCACTTCAAAATAATTATACTTCAAAACCAGAATATACTATCCATTTCAAAACCATATAAATACGATATCATTTCCATTTCAAAAACCAAACCATTATGATATCATTTTTATAAAAACCCAAATCAATATAACATCATTTTTATTCCAAATATATTCTTTTTCCAAAATCATAGCACTTTCAAAAATTTAATATTTCGAAACCAAACACTTGAAATATTACCTTCCAAAATATAACACTTCGAATTTCATAGCTTCTAAACCATAACTTCCAAAACTTAAATGGTTTGGATATTCAAACAGTGTATAGAATAAAATAGTTTGAACTTAAAATTTCTTTAAACAGTAAAATAATTTCCTCGACTTCACAATTTCACTTTAATTTAAATCTCGATTCATAACTTTCACTCACTTTCAGTTTCAATAAACCATTTCACTTTCAATATTTTTCAAACTTTGAGTATTAAACAATTTCCAACTAAGTTTGATAATTACAATCCAGCAATTTAATTTTCTACTATTTAGTTTTGAAATATTTTACTTAATAAATCCATTTTGATTTAAATATAACCCAAATTTCAAATAACTGAATATTTCCTTAAATTTAATTATACTTGAAATATTCATTTAAATCACTCTAAACCAAAAACCAAGTTATAATGATCATACCCTTTAAAAATCAAGTTATAAGAATCATACCCGTTGAAGCCTCAATTTTATTTAAATTTCAAATCAAATTTATTAGGGTATAATTCTTAAATAATTTAATTCAACCAATTTCATATTTATCTTCCAATCTTAAATTTATTTAAGTCATTTTAAACTCTATAAACAATATAAATTAAACAGGTACTTAACCGTATTATATAAAATAATCAAACTTAATTATTTGGCTTATTTTATATTTCAAAACATATATATACATAGCTAAAAATCAAAAATCAAATAACATATATATAACATCTAAAAACAATATTTATATAACCCCTACATTTCTTTACAAAACCATAGAAATCATTTTAAAATATTTTTATATATAGACCACGGTGTCTGTATATAATTTTCTATCCGATGGTCAAGTGATATGGATATTTATCATTTCAATCCGCAATTTAAAATAAAAATACGGTTATATATCATTTCAAACTGTAATCCTGAATGAAACAAAACGCATAACAACTTGCAGTTTATAACAATATAAAATACAACATCTATTTACCCAATATCAATCATCAACCATTTATCACAGTCATCATCCAATTCAAACAATAACATCAATAAACAACGGATAATAAATAACAGGTACTCACTGGCATTTTATATTCAATAATAAATTAAATAACAATTTAACTGGCAGTTTATATGCAATAATAAATTAAATGGTTATTTAATTCAATAAATTAAATTTAACGGAGATGATGGTTAAAAATATGCCCAAGAGTCAAAAATAAATTTCTAATCACATCATAAATAAATTTAACAAACATAAGAAATTTTAGAAGTTGTGAGTGGGTTAAACACTCACCTTTTGAATTTAAATTGAATTTAAATCCAATTTAAACCCAGAATTTGAACAGTCTCAGAATTCGTCCAAACCAGCGCCAAAATGTATGATATTTCAATACGAACATAGCGGAGAATACCGCGCGTGAATCTGAGTCTGCATGTAAAAGTTATGGAATTTAGAACATTTGACATCAAAAATTAATTATAGATTAAATAAAATAATAAATTAATACACGTCACCTCCTCATTATCTTACACGAACCCTAAAACATCCCTACGCACGCTCGCCCCAGGTAGCCACCACACCGATCGTCCAACGCCAACGTCTGCACGGCCAGCGCCCACCACCAGACTGTCGCAACCCCCAGCCCGAGTTCGCCGCCATGCGCGACGCCACGTCACCAAGGCCGACGCTCCAATTTTTGCATAGCCGCCGCATAGGGTTTTACCCTAATCGAATTTTTACGACAAATCAGACCATCGATTCTACGAACGAACCACTTTGATGCACTGCGCTCCACCCTCTCTTCGCAACGGTGACTTTGATTGGTCGATGAGACGTAGTTCATCGAAATGCGATGAACGACCGAGAATGTTTCACCCAGTTCCGTCCACACGAAGACTCGGATCAAAAAATGAATATATATTTGACTTGCGCTCGTCGAGAGCTCCAAATCCATATATAATTCGATATAGTTTGTAGAGTTCGAAATTTTTGATTTGAGTTTGAATTGAGATTTTTTTGTCTGCCATTGAGGAAGAGAGACAGCTGAATTGTACGTACAGAAAAATGAATATAAGAAATAAGCTAGGGTTTATAATAAGGTATATATATGCAAAGCTGAAATTAAAATGGATGGACACGATTGATATATGCGTTGAACGATAAAATGGCCCGAAAAGCCCGTTCTGACTCCAGAACGAAATTGGGTCAACCCATATATCAAAATAGATGTTTTTAAATATTTTAAATGCAATGGAACAGGTTTCAAGTCCAAATTCCATCGTATGAAGAAGTTATGCAAAAATCAAGTTATTTCATATTGATTTCAAAGCTATTCGAGTTCGTACGATCAAACAACAAGTCTGATCGCTACGGAACTTGAAACCTTGCAATAATTCACCGTTATGGATTCGATGAAACTAGTTTCGTCAAAATCCGAGTCAGTAGCCAAAATGGCCATTTTCCAGTTAATTAAATAAATTAATATTAATTAATAAAATCAAATCCTAATTCCAATTCCATAATTTATAAATTTTTATAAATTTTGATTTCTTACACTATTACAATCCTTTAAAAAATTCATATTTCAATTTAAAGTTAATAAATTTACCCATTACCGTATTTAGTTTCAATTTTAATAAATTTATTAATTATCAATTGAAATCTCAATAAGTCTATTTATTTGATTTAAAATCTTGCTATTCATTAATTGACATCGTATGGGTATAATTAACATTGATTTATATTACATTTCATTAATGTATGTTTCATTTCATATTAATTCCCATTAACGTAATATTTTGTTTCATTTAATTTCAATAATCCATTTATTACAGCTCAAAATCCAATAAATTAATCAAACATGAATTTCAATTGTTTTCATTCAATCAATTGCCGTATTATCGATAGAGTTTACATTGGTTACTTCTTGTTGAATTAAGAATCTTCAATGACAAATTAAAGCTACCCTAACTGTGCTAATTAAGTCAATTACTGCAATTGATTTCAAATTAAATTTTATGAACTAAACAAATAGGTAACCAATTCTAACCATTAAACTTTAATTACCTTCAAGTTTATTACTTTCAAACAAATATTATAATTACCTACAGAACATTGATTTTATTCAATTACCAATTATTATAATTTAAATTTATTAATTAATTCAATGCTTACATTTTTTTTCATATATTCAATTTGTAGCTAAGTATAACATCTACGTTATTTCCATTGATTTGAATTTCATTCAATTTATTAATAATTACCTTAGTTATCATTGTTACTCTTCATTTTTTTTATATTACTTTGTTATTAGTTTACAAAAAAAATCTTTTATCCGTACTTAATTACGAAAATCTTATTAAATTAACACATTTAAATCATCGAAAATTACGGGTCGTTACACTCTCCCCCACTCAAAACTTTTCGTCCCCGAAAAGGAAGAAGAAGGGAAAAGAAGGAATTAAGAAAACAATACATCTTATTCAAAAATATTAACTTTATGAACAAATAAATTTACAAAGTTCATTAATTTAAATAAAATATACCAATTTATAACCATTAAACCTTTTTATACTCAAATTAATAAACTTTGGAAAACATTTTCAAAAATTTTCTAAGTCCAAAATTTACAGAAAGTTTCAGTAGTGTCTCCTTTGTACGGAGAGGCTCGGGAGAAAATATAATATCAAATATAACAATATACAACATATATTTTCCAAAATAATATATCCCAACACGGGAAAACAATATAATATCGCTAGAAACTGTAATCCGAGAACGTCCTATTTGTTGGGCAATTTACGCTTAATTATGAAACCCAAAGCAGTAGCAATTGCTTCCATAACCTGTATTTCACTTATATAACTAAAAGAGTTAATACTTATATAAAATGAAATATTTAAAGTTGTTTCAATCAATAGCAACAAATCAATATACAACAATCAATTGCAACCAACAGCATACGCATCAAATACAAATCAACCATCCAAGCAAGACAAACCATTGGTTTGTTCGGGTTAAGATACTTTAAGTCACATAGAATGACAAATAACTATAAAGTATTCCACTTATTCAACAGTCTTAAACAAACTCAATAGATTGTTCTACATCCAAGCAAATTTAAAGTATCCTTGCCCAAACAACCATAAACCAAACAAACAACAATTCTAAACAATAAATCAAGTTAATTTATCAATTTCATTTCATGACCTTTGTTGTTTGATTTCCTTTTCTTTCGTATAATACTTATCTTCATTTAATTTATTCACATCATGTCAATTCTCTTTTTATTCTATTATATATTCATTCATTACTTGATTTCATTTATTTACATTCATTTATTAATAATATTCATGCTCAATTCAGTCACTTGGCATGGCAATTTCATTAACATACGTTTATAATCTTTTTAATTCACATTTTATTTCTTACAGTTTTCATTTATTTCTATCCACTACTTACAAATTCATTTACATTAATCCGTGTACTGCAAATTCTCTTAATTGTATTAGATTCATTTATTGATTTACTTAAGTTTATAATCTTATACTTACAATACTTACTTTCTATTACCATTATTTCAGTAACATTTCAACTATAACTTAAGTTCACAACAATTACAACATCAAATTCTTATTTATAAAAGAATTTCATTAAATACTTTCATTACCTCAAGTTTATTACTTGTATAACACCCATTACATTTTCTTATTAAACATTAGAACTTTTAATATTTGGTAAGTTACATATATGCTTTTAAGGATGTAATTGAAAGTTACACAAGTTTATTTTATTTCTTTTAATTAACTTAATGTTCAAAACTAATAGCCTTTGTTTCATAGGTTACAATTTCAAATTTCTTTTAATCCCATTTATAACTTAGCATTAAATCTCTTATTTCATTTAGAGGTTCCAGTTATTAATTACTTACATTCCATTTCACTACAATAATTGAAGCTATTAATTAACGGAAGTTAAGAACTAAATACCGGGTTTAATTTCAAATTATTTTAAAATAATAGATAAATATATACTTACAACTTATATATCCAATTATATTTAAAATAATTTAAATTTTCTATTTTTTTATCAAAATAAATATGTAGTAAAACTACTACAGTGGCCTTCTCACTTCGAAACTCGAAAATGAATGTCGATGATGCGTGCACTCATCACCGAAATTATTTTCTAGCGACAGAGAGGGAGTACAGAACTTATTTCCTTCCAAAGGTTTTTTTAAAGTATTTCTTTCAAGTATATTGAAATATTTATATCAAAAAATACTTATAAATAATATTATTATATTCCAAAAATCCTTTGAAAGCAATTTTTTTTCAAAAATCCTGGAATTTAAGTCCTAAAATTTCTAATATTACTTATTTTTATTATAAATCTTATTTCCAACAAATATTTACAAATCTCACTACCTAACAACCAATATATTACAGCTAAATACAAATTTTATAAAAAAAATTATTTTATATATATAGAAAATATAATAGGCAAAATTATTTCATTCACCTATATTTAAAACAAATATTGTGTCTGTCTGTCCTATTAAGTGTTTAGAAATCCCTATTGATGTCATAGCGTCCTATGCACCAACTAGAATTTATAAATACAAAACGGAACAAATTAACACAATATAAAAACCTTTTATAACACTAACAAATACGCTCAGTGACTCATCATAGGGTATTACTATCCTATTTATAAAGAGTCAGACCCTACAAAGCTAAGGTTTATCGCTAAGCCAAAGCTCTGATACCAGGTGTAACATCCCGCCTTATTGTACGCTTTAAATCGACGATAAATCGCACATGTCAGACTTAAACCATACAGAAGGGCGGATTGCTATTGGGTGAATAAGAAAACAGAGAAAGAAATAAAAACAAAATATAATCTTTCAGCGGAACGATAAAATATAATAATCCATTAAACAGTTCATGAAGCTGTTTTACAAAACATTTGATTATACTCATACAATGCATATCAGAGTAAAATATACCAGAGAATATTAATAATGCAGCGGAATATATAACAAATAGTAATAATAGTTCTTCGTCTTCGTCCTCCAGAATTAAGGCCTTCAAATCCTCAAATGCTCAAGCTGACCCGAGCGAATTGAAAAGACAAAACACTCGAGTCAGAACTAAAATATCTTATGTAAGTTAAATCAACAGAAATAAATATGAGTGTAACGGCATCAAAGATGTTTACGGGATTTGACATCTCCTATCCAGTGTGTAACATGAGTGCAGTAACTTAAGAGATGCTCGGGATTCTCATCTCCTAAGGATCCGTCAAACTATTTACTATGTAGTTATATTTCGCTATTATAATAAAGTCTATAGTAAAATAAACTTACTTTTAAATAGCTTTAAGGAGTGACCCAATATTCCCCTTAACACAGTAATAGTCCAAGTAGTCCATCCAATATTAGCGCATCTCCAGATCGGGAGACTACCCTAAATAACCAATGGGCTACGGGAGAAAACCAAACTCGTACAAGGCACGCTAGGGTAGGTGACACGACACAACTAGGCAATGCCAGGGTAGATATACCAATTACACTTCCGGTCCGATGGTAACACATAGCCGCAGCTACCGCCCCCTCGAGCCACACCCCCAAATCAAAATCAAAAGTGGCCACCGAGTCAATCCAAAAGTCAAAGTATAATATCGAAGGGATGTGTCCTATCAAAGGTGCTACCTCATTAGCCCGTCAATCGCTCATGTTTTAGCCATCTTATAACAACTCACGAGAGTCATGTCCACGTTCATACCTCAAAGAAATGTCGTCACCACCCTACTTCATTCTGGAATCTACACCGCATACACGGTTGTTAAAATGGTTTTCGACATTGGCAGAGAGTATGACAACTTCCGATCTCGGTATCTTCAATAACCAAACGTAATTATAACACCGCGGCCATTTCAAAAATATTATACTTCAAAACCAAAATATACTACCCATTTCGAAACCATAATATGATTTCATTTCCATTTCAAAAACCAAACCATTATGATATCATTTTTATAAAAACCAAATCAATATAATATAATTTTTATTCCAAATCTACCCTTTTTCCAAAATCATAGCACTTTCAAAATTTTAATATTTCGAAACCAAACGCTTGAATTATAACCTTTCAAAACATAATACTTCGAATTTCATAGCTTTTAAACCATAAAACTTAAATGGTTTGGATATTCAAACAGTATATAAAATAAAATAGTTTGAATTTAAAATTTCTTTAAACAGTAAAATAATTTCCTCGACTTCACAATTTTATTCACTTTAATTTAAATCTCGATTCATAACTTTCACTCACTTTCAGTTTCAATAAACCATTTCACTTTCAATATATTTCAAACTTTGAGTATTAAACAATTTCCAACTAAGTTTGATAATTACAATCCAGCAATTTAATTTTCTATTATTTAGTTTTGAAATACTTTACTTAATAAATCCATTTTGACTTAAATATAACCCAAATTTCAAATAACTGAATATTTCCTTAAATTTATTTATACTTGAAATATTCATTTAAATCACTCTAAACCAAAAACCAAGTAATAAGGATCATACCCTTTAAAAATCAAGTTATAAGAATCATACCCTTTAAAGCCTCAATTTTATTTAAATTTCAAATCAAATTTATTCGAGTATAATTCTTAAATAATTTAATTCAACCAATTTCATATTTATCTTCCAATCTTAAATTTATTTAAGTCATTTTAAACACTATACACAATATAACTTAAACAAGTACTTAACCATATTATATAAAACAATCAAACTTTATTATTTGGCTTATTTTATAATTCAAAACATATTTATACATAACTAAAATTTAAAAATCAAATAACATTTATATAACATCTCAATATTTATATAATCCATATATTTCTTTACAAAACCATGGAAATCAATTTAAAATATTTTTATATATAGACCGCGGTGTCCGTATATAATTTTCTATCCTATGGTCAAGTGATACAGATATTTATCATTTCAATCCGCAATTTAAAATAAAATTACGGTTATATATCATTTCAAACTGTAATCCCGAATGAAACAAAACACATAACAACTTGCAGTTTATAACAATATAAAATACAACATCCATTCACCCAATATCAATCATCAACCATTTATCACAATCATCATCCAATTCAAAAACTAACATCAATATAGAACAGATAATAAATAACAGGTGTTCACTGGCAGTTTATATTCAATAATAACTTAAATAATAATTTAACTAGCAGTTTATATGCAATAATAAATTAAATAACCATTTAATTTAATAAATTCAATTTAACTGAGATGATGGTTAAAAATATGCCCAACAGTCAAAAATAAATTTCTAAGCACATCATAAATAAATTTAACAAACATAAGAAATTTTAGAAGTTGTGAGTGGGTTAAACACTCACCTTTTGAATTTAAAATTGAATTTATATCCAATTTAAACACAAATTTTGAACAGTCTTAGAATTTGTTCAAACCTACGCAAAAATTTCCAAAATTTCAATACGAACACAGCGGAGAAAACCATGCGCGAATCTGAGTCAGTATGCAAAAGTTATGGAATTCAGAACATTTGACATCAAAAATTAAATATAGATTAAATAAAATAATAAATTAATACACGTCACCTCCTCATTATCGTACACGAACCCTAAAACATCCCTGCGCATGCTCGCCCCAGGTACCCGCCACACCGATCATCCAACGCCAGCGTTTGCACGGCCAGCTCCTACCACCCGACCGCCGCAACCCCCAGCCCGAGTTCGCCGCCATGCGTGACGCCACGTCACCAAGGCCGACGCTCCAATTTTTGCACAGCCACCGTATAGGTTTTTACCCTAATCGAATTTTTACGACAAATCAGACCATTGATTCTACGAACAAACCACTTTGATGCACTACGCTCCACCTTCTCTTCGCAACGGTGACTTTGATTGGTCAATCAGACGTAGTTCATCGAAAAGCGATGAACGGCCAAGAATGTTTCACCCAGTTTCGGCCACACAGAGACTCAAATGAGAAAACGAATTATATATTTGACTTGCGCTCGTAAGAGCTTCAAACCCATATATAATTTGATATAGCTTTTGGAGTTTGAAATTTTTGATTTGATTTTGAATTGGAATTGAGATTTTTTTTGTCTGCCATTGAGAAAGAGAGACAACTGAATTATACATATAGAAAAATGAATATAAGAAATAGGCTAGGGTTTATAATGAGGTATATATATATATATATGCAATGCTGAAATTAGAATGGATGGACACGATTAATATACGTGTTGAACGATAAAGTGGCCCGAAAAGCCCGTTCTGACTCCGTAACAAAATTTGGTCAACCCATATATCAAAAAAGATGTTTTTAAATATTCTAAACGCAATGGAACTTGTTTCAAGTCCACATTCCATAGTATGAAGAAGTTATGCAAAAATCAAGTTATTTCAAATTGATTTCAGTTTCATTGATTTCAAGGCGTTTCGAGTCCGTACGATCAAACAACAAGTCTGATCGCTACGAAACTTGAAACCTTACAATAATTCACATTACGGATCCGATGAAACTGGTTTCTTCGAAATCCGAGTCAGTGGCCAAAATGGTTATTTTTTAGTTTATTAAATAAATTAATATTAATTAATAAAATTAAATCTTAAATTCCAATTCCATAATTTACAAATTTTATCATTTTTGATTTCTTACACTATTACAATCCTTTAAACAATTGAGATATCAATTTAAAGTTAATAAATTTACCCATTGCCGTATTTAGTTTCAATTTTAATAAATTTATTAATTATCAATCGAAATCTCAATAATTCTATTTATTTGATTTAAAATCTTGCTATTCAATAAATTGACATCTTATGGGTATAATTAACATTGATTTATATTACATTTCATTAATCTATGTTTCATTTCATATTAATTCACATCAACGTAATATTTTATTTCATTTAATTTCAATAATCCATTTATTACAGCTCAAATCCAATAACTTAATCAAACATGAATTTCAATTGTTTTCATTCAATCAATTGCCATATTATGGATAGAGTTTATATTAGTTGCTTCTTGTTGAATTAACAATCTTCAACGACAAATTAAATCTACCCTAACTGCACTAATTAAGTCAATTACTGCAATTGATTTCAAATTAAATTTTATGAACTAAACAAATAGGTAACTTATAACAACTGTAACCATTAAACTTTAATTACCTTCAAGTTTATTACTTTCAAACAAATATTATAATTACCTACAGAACATTGATTTTATTCAATTACCAATTATTATGATTTAAATTCATTAATTAATTAAATGCTTACATTTGTATAATTTAAATTCATTAATTAATTCAATGCTTACATTTGTTTTCATATATTCAATTTGTAGCTAAGTATAACATCTACATTTGTTCCATTGATTTGAATTTCATTCAATTTACTAATAATTACCTTAGTTATCATTGTTGCTCTTCATTTTTGATATTACTTTGTTATTAATTTACAAAAAGAAATCTTCTATCCGTACTTAATTTCCAAAATCTTATTAAATTAACACATTTAAATCATCGAAAATTACGGGTCGTTACAAATAGTTATAAGATACTTAATATGGAGTGAGAAATGTGTTTTCTATTCAAAATGTATTTTCATACGGAAAATTATTTTCTGTGAAAGTTATTTGAGTTTAGGATATTTGATCTGAACATTTACTATAAACTAGCTACAGCGTATGAAATAAAACTCTATAATAAGTTGTTGAATAAAGCTTCATATTTCATAAGCTATTGTAGTAATGATGGAAAAATTGGTACCTTACCATATAACACTTTTTAATCGAAGCATCAAGTGATAAATATTGTTTTCGTACACATTCCAAATATTATTTATGAAATAATAACTATTTTCAGTATTTTGACTTAAAACATAGTTTTATTTCAATATGGTATTATGAATATTCACTACAAGAAAAAACTATAATAATGGTGACTGTTTTCATGAAAAAAAAGAAATGCATTAACAATTACAGAAGTATCTAAGAGTTTCATAATTATTTTGGAATTGTGGAATAACCCATAGTTTTGAAAAACAACTCTTTAATTATATGATTATGAACAATATGGTATTAATGAATTGTATCTCAAACGATTAAGGGCAAATCACATTTTCAATGGGGGCAACGTAAAAGTTAGTGAACTCTTCGGATGGATACATATAGATGTATGCACTCGTAGGTCTAATGATACCTAAATGGTTCGATATGCTTCAATAAATTCACCACTGGGTTATCATAGATGTGGACATATGTATTTGATACACATGTAGTATGTATATGTAAGCTCATAGAATATAAAATGGAAGTAAATAACATAACATGCATAAGGAAATAAAATAATTTAATTTGATCGAATAAGTTCATATGAAAAAGAGTTCTAAATGTACTTAAAAATAAATAAAGATTCAATCTCAATAGTCACTCCTCTCTATGACACATAATGATGTATCAATAAAGAGCAATCAAATTTTGTTGAACAAAGCACGATTGCTAATGAGGCAGGTTGAGTTAACTTCTTTCTGTAAGGTCGTGTACTTAAGAGTAAATGCATGAGGTCAAAATTAATTTCATCTAAAGCATTTAAAAAATTGTACAAGATGAGAGTTAATAAGAAACCATAACATATCCTAGGTCTAGGAATTGATAGGTTGTGGGAGTCAAAAGACTACATGTAATAATTATTTGTCAAGGATCTTACGTGGACCACTACAGAGGAGTTGGGGACCAACCAATGTTGATTGACCAATTTATGTTATGAACATAAGTTTTGTAAACTAAAAACCAAATCAGTTACGCGTGCGTGCACACACACATGAGGTAATTCACAAAATATTTATAAATAGCTATTCCATTACATTGTGGAACAATTATTGTTTTAAGAAACACCAACTTCACGGCGAATGGTTTTTTAAAGAAATTATCGGTGGTAAAATGGATTTGGATATGATCCAAAGATACAACTGATTTCGATGGATGAAATAAAATTACCCTAACTTAATCATATACTATACATTATAATATGTAAATAAGTATTCTAGCATATTGAAGATAAGGTTTGAGTTTCATATCAATGTCGAGAAAAGAACTTCCTAATTTGTTAATAAACCATTAAGAGTATTAACTCTACCATGCGTAAATCTGGAAGGATTCCAAGTACATTATCAAAATATGATTTCGATAATTGTTCGCGAAGGAATATGGTCCATTGACCGTAAAACGTGACTTCGAGAAGAAGACCAATGCAGTTGGGAATATAGTAAGCAATGTTGATAGTAATAACATCAAAATTTCAATTGTTGAAATTCACATAACAGATCTGTTATTCAATATGCTTAAGTTAATTCAGATTTTACTTGCAAAATTATTGCCAATATGATTTTGAGTTTTGGTGCATATATTTTGAAATAGAAAATTCTAAATAATAATTTCAAATAGACTATTTGGATATAAAAACCAAAGTATCTCGAAGTCAGTAGGAGATATACTGCTTTTATGGGTTTCGAATATGATCCAATAGATGATATGAAAGTATCATTTGATAAGCACTAGAGTTGAACACGTTTTATGATAAAAATATCAAACAGTTTGATTTTTAGTCAAAATGCAAATGAACGTCTGTTTATGAGAAAAAAACACTAAATGGTATTTAGACATTTCTAAATTGTAAGTAAACAACATACTGCTGATTGTTAGCGATGTACCTATGTTAAAATCAATTCTATTTTGATTATGCATTTCTCAATATAGGATTCGAAATGACATCTTTTATAATTAGTATAAACGAAAGTTGGGAATATCCTAAACGATATACACGGACACTATATTAAATTTCAATGTAAGCATGTAAGATGGATTTCTTATGCATTGGCAATGCGAAATATCATACATGATGTATTATCTACAATATCGTATTTTGCTTATGTATTTGACATATAAAGCAAGCACCTAATCCTAACTAAGATCACTAAATTATAGTTAAGAGTTTTCTCGAGGATTTGCTACTAGAGAAAGGTTACTACAAACAACGAGCTTCTTATGAAGAAGTATTGGGACTCGAACTTCATAAGTGAAATCATATATAGTATGTCAATCCTAAATTCATAATCAACCTTAGTTAAGGAGATTTAAGCTGAAAATGTTCAAAACAAAAATCTTATGATTGATTGAACCAAAAGGCTAAGCATGTAGCCTTGAATAGTGCCCTAATAAAAGCAATGTGTGTGCATGCACAAATTTATAACTGAGCTAGGAGTAATTCCAAATGTTGAGAGTTCCATTTCATTATTATATGATAATAATGTCATGATACAGATCACAAAAGAACCAAGAGCTTACTAGAAGTAGAGAAACATACGCTGAAAAATTCCACATGATAAAGACAGTTTATCGACATCGGGGAAAGTTGATTAAAAGAGTAAATAATTAAAACAACATAGCAGATCCATTCACGAAGGGACTAACTTGACCTATTCTAAGAAAACTGATTGAAGGGTTGGGATTGAGATTATGTAATTGGCCTTAAATGCAAGTGGAAAATCGATAAAGTTATGGGGTATGCTTTAGGGGAAATTTTATAATTTATTGCAAATTATTAACTCTATATTAAAATTTCGTTCAAAATAAAAGGTGGTTTTCTTTCTACAATATACTTTTCATATTATTGTATGTTAATTAATCATTTAATTCAAGTATATTGAAAAAATCCTTAAATTATATGTTACGTGGTAGTAATTACAATGTGTTGTGATTATGAGAAATTTATCATATTAAATATAATCTATTATTTTAAATATTCCTAATCAAGAAATTTTAGGACAAGATATTGGTACATCTATTGAGAATAGAGTATGTACTGCTATCCAAATGTAGGGCGGTGTATCACTCATGGCTATCGGGGCACCAAGTAGTTACGTACTGATAATTATTGAATAATTATATAACGATTAACTCGAGAGCTTTTTATTGGTTAATATAGCTAATGTCAAATGGAGAATCTCAAAGTGACAATATTACACAAGTTCTCTCGACTTAAGAATACTATTAAAATTCAATATGGATACTCCACTTTGATTATAGTTAAATCCTAGCAAGGCGTCCATTGAACGACTACAATTGGGTCTAAGTTAAAGCATCGAAAGTGAAACACTATTCAATGGAGAATTAGTCTTTCCAGTTATACAAGGTTAGTATGACGTTCAACTATAGTCAACTCAAAGATATAATCACTTGCCAGAGCAATATGGTTAATAATAATGGTTATTATTGAACCAAAGACTTTGTTTTAGACTAATAAAGTTGAATGTGGATGTCATTGGACTTTTGGCCAAAACCAAATTTCATAAGTCCTAAAGTGATATAATATGACGAAGAGAATCGATGTATATAATCGTTGCCACCGAGTACCGATTAAAATAACGAAAGTAGATTTTACCGAAAATATGTGTAAGTGATGAATTGAGTCAAACTATCACATCAATAATTAAGGTGAGTGTGAACACTAATATTCAAATTGGTCGATCCTAATCGTTGACTGAATTTACACGTACGAGTCACACAACTGTAACGATGAATACTTTGAAATTCCATGTGATACAATTAATTTATAATTTTTATAAACTAATTAAATTAATTAATATTTATAATATTAATTACTAAATTTTATTTTATTTTTGGAAGTCATTGGTAATTAATTAAGTAGGTAAAATTTTTATATATACATATCGATATACGATATAGGTGGAAACTTAAATTTAATTTAAAATAATTATTTATTGGGCTTGGGACATTTGAAGCCCCATCTATGCCCTATACATGGCTGGACTAGGGTATATGGGAGGTAGGGTTAAGTGTTCAAAAGTTTTTTTCAAAAGGTGAACAAAGAATGAGTAAAAGAAGAAGATCTTTGCTCCACTTTTACCTCTTTTTAGTCCAACTTAAAAGCTCACTACACATTGATTTTTGCTCGATATTTTTCATGGCTTGGCCATATGAAGGAAAGTAAAAAAATTTAGAGTATCGAATCCATTCAAAAATCAAATAATCAAAAGCAACTCTAGATCGTAGTAAAATCTAGAGGCTAATTCAATCCAATCTCAGAGTCATTCATTCATTCAAAGTGTGAATTTTAAGTCACTTATTCAAGTAATAATCTTATCCTATTTTATTACATATTACATCATGTTAGTGTAGACTATATCATATATACTTCATAATGAATTTATGCACGTGTTATCCGATTTGATTCATGCGAACTAATTTAGAAATAAATAGTTAAAAAAATTACTATCATGATAATATTTTTTAGCTACGATTTTAACTATATATATCTGTGTGTGTGTATTGAATTTATAAAACTATATTATTAGCTTAAGTGGTTTTAAAATTATAATTATGTATGTACGTATTATACATAATAATATATGTAAAACTAATTTTATTACATACATGCTCTCGGTTTCAAAAAATAGATATTTTTATTTTCGTATTTTACTAATATTAAAAGGAATTTTTAAATCATTGCATATATGTATATGTTTTAAAATAAAAATAAATAAAAATTTGTACAGATTTTATTGAAAAATAACAATTTAAAAAAAAAACCCTATGCTGAAAATATATTATTGATATATTTTAATGTATATAAATTAGTAATAATTTTAGCATATTTATATATAGATCTAATTTTATTAAGTTAAATGTATTTTTAAATTCAAATGAAATTATATATATATATATATTTCAAAATTTATAAATAGATATTTGTTAAAATCATAAATTTGATTTTGAATTTGTCCAAGTCAAAACTTGATTTTAAAAATTAATTTTACATTTCAAAATATGTTGTATTAATCAAATTAATTTTAACTAAAACACACACGTACACACATATTGTAATTTCAAAATGAATAAATGCATACATACATGCACACACACACACACACACACACACACACATATATATATATAGTTTTAAATAATCAACATGGACAACAAAAGGCATACATAAAGGGTCGATGTGTCTGCTGCGGTGTAAATCCTCAATATCTATAAAAGTACACATTAATTATATACACTAGTTGAATATTGCACGTGCACTATACACATATAAGTGTATTTGGTATGCTCATAATAATATTATTTATTTGAACTAAATAAAAATCTTTTGAATAATGTAAATAAAATAAGATTTTGTTTGAAATAATTTAAGACTGGATCTAAAACCGGACTTCATATTCCTAAAAAAGGTCCAAAAATGAAATCTTTTTTAAATTCACCCATTTAACTCATTGTGACTCGGCCCAGTTCCTTTACAATCTTTCATTTAATGTCTTGGTTGATCATAATTGAAATATTTCTTTGCCGAGAGATTGATTCGACAATCCTTAGCAGTGTGCCCCTTCAAGTGACAATAGTTGCAAGTCACCCCTCCTTTTTTACTTTAACCTTGATCATTCTTGTTCAGTTTTTCTTTCCTTTGCCTTGGAACTTCAGCTTGACTCCAACTTTCACTTCTTCCTTCTTAGGGACCTATCTAGAAATAGAATTCAATAAAGCCAATTCGACAAGTCTTTCGAAAGTAGCACTCATGGGAACAAGGCTTAGACCAAGATCCCTAAGTCGTTGATTGAGTCCCATAACAAACTTCTTGGCCGCCTTCTTAGCAGAAGAATTGATTGTATCCATCCGTAAATGAGCGAAAGTGTGAACACATTGATGTACTCCTTCATGGTAATGTCACCTTATTAGAGATATAGATTTTTTTTGCTTGCAATCCCCATTAAGCCCTAGAAATAAGTCGAGCCTCAAATCTCCTATGGAACTCTTCCAATATCATAGCATGCTTGTCCACGTTCCAATCGTAACATCCCACTAACACAGTGCTTCTTGAAATTGTCTAGAAGCAAGTCGCCTTTTTACCAAATTCTCAAGCCCCATACAATCAAAGAATTTCTCACTGGTGCGAAGCTCCGCTTGAGTCTCAATGAATGACTCCATTCCTAGTAAGGCTTGCCTCCAATATGAAAATAATGCCTATAAAGTTAAGGGAAATCAAGAATGGATGATGGGGGTGGTGGACGAATAGGCAAACTGATACTAATATAAGAAGAACTTGTTGGAGATAGAGTGCCTAGCTTTTTATCCCATAAGTATCTCCTAAACCATGCCGAAATTTGAATCTTCATAGAATCAACATTGTCTCTAACAGTTGTTTATCTTATGGCTCAAACCATGGTAGCTATCTACAGATGGGAATTATTATCAACTTTCCTAAAATATAGTATAGGGTACTAAAATAAAAGTTTGAGTGCCTAAATGGTATATAAGTATAACAAAATACAAATACTCTCTCTCAACTTGTCCTAATTTACGGTGATCAGGTAACCTAAGCTCTAATACTAAATGTAACGACCTTCCATCCAGAATACTCGTAATCCATGCACACAAGCAACCAGATTCTATAAGCATCATGAATGACATTTCATTATGGGTAGAATGTAAAATAACAACACAGAGCATATCTATGCCATCTATATATACAAAAAATCTCACAATGGAACACACTGAATATAATATCAACATAAACATGTAATATACTCAATGCATATCATATCAAGAGGCATAAGATCTAATAGTATAACACATCGTGCAAATGGTACATCATGCCTCATACCAACATGTCTCAAAATGAATACATAGTTTAACATCTCAATATCCTAAAATTATTTGATAGATATAAACATAGTGGTAAATAGCTATAACTTTATAACTTGCTCCAACTAGAAGAATCCCAACATCGATGTCAACCTACTCAAAGAATAGATAACAGAAGACATGAAAAAGGCAATGGAATAGGTCTTAAGTCCTAAATCATAATTTAAAAGATTCATCTTTTAAGTCATTTGTTGGCTTTAGTCATTTAATTCTTTTAAAATAAGGATCATATTTAATTATTAACCATAAAAATGTGGGTTATTACTAGCGTGTTTTTCACTACTTATTATTGCGTTACAAAATTCCCTAGGTGATACTGGGGATCAACTATGGAATCAACACTTAGGGTGATGGCATAATCATAGTTGTATTGGTTGTTTCCCTTTAGTTTACCTCGTCTTTAGCCCTTAATTGGGCCCATAAGTTTGCAATTTGTTTTCACATTCCCTCCGTTATACTCATTACACTCTACATAAATGTCTTATCAAACATGAATGGTCACACTTGGGAATTGACATTAGCTTTATGGTGTTCAAGTTATGGTATTCTATAACCATCAACCATAACAACATGCTTAAGCTTCCTTCCTGCTATCAGATGTGGTTAATAAGCATGTCTTTTGGGATATCCCTCCTTCCCAGAAACTATTGAATAAACTCTTTGTTAATCTAAATATAACGGGTTTTGAAGACTCTTGGTTATCGAATGTAAGTTAATAGGCAGGGTTTAGGACCTTGATATGTAGAAAAGGAATAATATGGTAAGTAAATTACTATAAATTAAGAACAGATAGATTGTAAGTGGTTCAATCTCAATGGTTTAAGTCCATGGTATGTTTTGTGATATTTTGTATTTAATTGATGGAATAATAGTGTTAAAATATACGCTTAGTACATTGAAATTCCAATTCCCCCTCAATTAAGATATGAGATAGAATCAATAGAAAATCAGAAAGCAAGAAGTGTCCAAAATAGTAGCTGTAGTGGTGCTGGTGTAGCTAACATTGAACGTAATTTAGATTGCTTCCTTAAATGAATGTCTAGTTGTTAAAATCGTTAAATAAAAGGTAATCAAGTGGAATGTTATGGATTTGGATGTGAAGAGATGTGGTAAACAATATAATGATTCATAGGAGGAACTAGAGTGACATTTATGGATATGGCCAAGAGTAGGGAGGTGAAGATCGTTCGAACAATGTGCATGGTTACAGCTTTGGATGGATTGCATTGATAAGATATAGGTGGATAAGTGGTGGTCAATTTTCTCTTGTGCTTTATATGGCATGACTTGATCTTCCTAATTGGGGTGTTCCAACCAAGGACTTGTGGGTTTGGAAGCCACGAGGGTTGGAGTGTTCGCATTCCTATATAAAGTCTGAATATTCCGTATGGTGTTTTTAACAATATTGGCTATTATTTCACATTATATGTAGATCAACTATTTTTATGTAGTGAATAATGTGCACAATAGATCATGATGGGATGAAACTTATCAAGCATTATGTGGAAACACATGTTCGAAAATAAATTAGTTGTTCCACTCGTATGTTTTGTTTTTATTGCAATGAACATGGTGTACTTCTCATCTTCTTCTATTTTTCATTTCATTCTTCACTCATGAAATTTTAAAATACAGAAAACAGATGTAAAATAGATTAATTAATCAATATCTACTAATTTTAAATTAATTACTTTTGTTCTTTCACTCTACGAACCTTTGTTCAATAAAAAAATTGTCTTTTGTTTACTGTCTCTTTTCTTAGTGAGCTTATAATATCCTTTTGCCAATTCCACTCGATCACAAGCTGTGACTCCCTGGCTTCAGTGATCAAATTATCAAACAGGATTAATCATCCAATAGCCCAGATCAAAGGGCCAAGATGGAGCGATCTCTCCTATACACTACTTTGGATCAACACGGATACATTACAATACCAGAACACATCTGAAATAATATGTATCTAGACTCGACATAAAGCAATGTACAAGAGTTCCAGACATGAGTAAATCACATGTCAAACATAAATAAGGAATGGTTTAGATATCAAATAAGGTATATCACAGGGGAACAACAAAAAATAACATATACAACAAAAGATGTCACATACATAGACGTCTCAAAATTATCATAATATACATGACATACTGTATAAAACTACTCAAAAACATGACGTTCATGCTACAGAAGTCACTACTATACAACAATTGACACTAACAACATCTTAGAGATCAGCATATGTAATTTTAATGAATCAGTACATTATACTTCATATGCAATAATCTATCAACTTTTAGTGATAAGATCGTTATAACTAAAACAAAAATCAATCATGCACTTCCAGAAATCAACTGAATCATGTTATACTCACCTTTTCCTAAGTTATTTGGAGCTAAAACCTTTGATCTTACTTCACAAACCCAAAACTACTCCTAAGTGCTTAATGACCTAAAGTATAATAAGCCTAAAAACTCAAGGGTTAACAACCTAGAGGATAATAGTGGATAGATTTAGGTTAGGAGCCTCACTTACCTGATTTCTACTTAAAAATACTTGAAATTTGAGCCAAAGTTGAAACCTAGCTAGAAAATAGAGTATGGAGAAATGAATGGATAAGGATAAAAATAGATAAGGGCTAATTGGCTATATAGTTGGGAAAGAGGTTTGTGGGCTTTTGATACGCATTTGGTCCATGAATTAAAAGAAATGAGTTTTCTTTTTCATACACAAGTTTGTTGCTCTAATTATATTTTTTTAAATCATTTTGTCAGTTTCAAAAATTATTTAGGTTAGCATAAAAAAATTTCCAATTTTATTTCTATTTGAAATAATTTTTTCGATGCCCAAAATACCGCTTTTAAGCCTTAAACCAATTTTTAAAAAATTATTTATTTCTCAGAATTATTTCAACCCTCATAAATATGTTTCATTTCACAAATATAAATTTTAAATAACTTTTAAATTCACAAAACAGAAATCAAACTTCAAATTTTGAATTTCAATTTATATTTAATATTTTATTTCAAAATAAACCCAAAATCATTTGTATTGAAGTAAATTCAATAAAAATCCTTAAATAACATTTTAACCTCATTTACCAAATATTCCCCCTTTTATCCCTTTAAAATATATTTTGCAACTCAAATCCATTTTAAACCCCAAATTCTCCCATTGATTCCAAAAATCCATTTTATTGATTTTATTTTATTTGACTTCATATCGGGATGTTATAAACTCCACTCTTAAGAAAAACTGCATCCTTTCAATTTACAAGAGAGTGCTACAACCAACGTAACCATGCCATCCAAACAATCAAATGCTACCATGCACACAGTCATCCAAACATACGCACATATGCACAAAGGAAAAACAACTATAATTAAGCTCAATCCAATGCATACACAAACATCCGTAAAATAATCAAATCAAACAAATAAATACATATCTAATGAGTTGAGAACAATTCGGGATGTGTCCATCGAAGATTCGGTTCCCACATATAATCTTTGAGGTTATTTAACCATTGAACCTTAATTAATCGAACACCTCTGCTCCCTAACCGCTTCACCTTCAAGCCTATAATCCGTGAAGGCTCTGTAGAATATCGTACACACCCTTTGTCCAGTTTATGCCCATTCACAATTCTTCATTTGTTGTTTGCTTTATCTCTTTGTCTGAACGTTTGAAATGAATTTGAATGCCAACAAAATTGTGCTATTATTATAAAAATATGAACATTTGTGTCTTCGAGACTTGTTAGACCCATATACTAATTAGGGCTGTTACGGTTGAACCATTAACTGTTCAATTGTACTTACAGTTCACATGGTTACCATCTACTATCGTAACAGTTATGACAACGATTGAAGATTTGGTAATACTGGTAAGCCATATCAACCGTACGCTATTTTGTTATATGAGAAAACATGCAATTTAGTCGTACAAGTTTGAGAAATAACATGCATTAATCTACACTGACGATATATGGACTTCATGCACTAATAGCATGTGCATGCATTCCGTATTCGACAAACAAACTAGTTCGTGAAATAAGTTAGAATCATAGTTTTTTGTAGCACTAATGTATTTATAATGGATAATATAGGTATAAAAGGTTTCAAATTATGATATGTGATGACTAATCATTATAAACGGTTGTGGTAACCGTTAGAATTTTATAACTACTAGGATGGTCATGTTTACAGTCAAAGATAATATCAATGGTTATCACAAGTAACACCTTGATATTAGTATTTTTGAACGTGCTTATCCCATTTCGCTTTCTTCTATACATGTCATTTATAAATGATTATTTGCTCAAATTTCGAGCAAACCGTATACAGAATAAAAAAATCAGCTTTAAAGTATTATTAACAAGCGACACGTATTTGATGTACGCAATTAGAATTAGTGAAAGTTAAAGCAAAAATACCAATAAGGGAGGAAAAAGTTCTTGATTTTTTAATGGGTGGTTGTCATTGGGTGGTGGATATATTATTGTGTATGAATATTCATCATTATTATATATTTCCTAATAATATATCAAAAGGGGCTGCTGCTCCTCCATCTTCTTTCTTTACTCATTCCTAGTTGATAATATTATTTTAGTCTTAATTTAACTTTAAATATTAAATAAATAAAGAAGAAAGGAAGAGGGCATTGGGATTGATTTTGTCTCCGACTTGGGTGGTTCTTTCATTCATAATCAGCTGTTAATTCTTTGCTTTCTTGCTCCCCACAAGGTTAGCATAATATCACTCTCAATCCCTTTTATTTCTTCTACTCTTTGATTTATTTTCACTTCAAGTTTCCTTTTCATCGTTACTGCTAGTACTATTATTTTATAACAATTTATTTGCTTTCGTTCAATTTGGAATTGCTTATCTAATTTGGTTCTGCTTTCAGCTTCTGGTTTTTGCCCTTTTTATTTCTCTGGATTTCTGAAACGTTTGAATTTTTATTTCTATGTTTACTTGTATCCTCAAAATTTCTTCTTTTGTTTGGCAAATCAAAGCGTGGTGTTTTGCTCCTTTTTTAATGCATTATTTGTATTTTGTTTGGTGAGGATGTTCAACTATTTACTATGTAAAATTAAATAAGGTGCTGCCTTTATTGAGTTTGCTTCAGAAATAATTCAACTTATCGTATCGAATTATGAGTTTCGTTGCGTTATGATGAGAATTATAGAATTTTAGCTAATAGTAAATTAATCAACAGAATTTAGAAGTGGCCTTTGTTCTGTTGATGTTCCTTTAAGCTTTGCTTTATTTATTTATTTTTTATTATTTTCTTCTTCATTTATTAGGATTAAAAATTGAAATTTTAAACGGGACATATATGGATATAAGGAATAAGTATATACTGAGTTTGGTTTTGTTCAGCTCCGGACATTAGCACTTTTTTCCCCCTTCAAAATGCAGTTGTTTGTTTTGATGCTTCCTTAATATCATTCATCATATTATAATTAACCTAAAATTAAAAAGTTATCTTTCATGACACTATGTTTTGTTTGCCAGTTATAGCAGGTGATTCCTAGTATTCAAATCAAGCTTAAATTCGAATTCAAACTTTACAATTTTTTTGCATTTCTATGTGCAGGGAAGGGCCTATTCGACTAGTTAACTTGTTGAGGATCACGCACAAGTCTCCACGACGACGAAGATGATTTACTATGATGCTTAGAAAGACCAAAGCTCGATTTGATTCAAAATAAGAGATTAATAAATGGCTTCTTTTTATCCGAACTCTACAAACCAGAGAGATGACATGACAAACCACCCTTACTTAAGAGACTCAGAACAATCGTTATTATATGCCGAATCATCAAACATGATGTATTTCAATTATCAACCCAATGGTTCATATTCAGAATTATTGGCCAGCGCTAATGATTCTCATACTATTATTTCACAAGATTCTTCAAGTAGCCATCAACATGCCTATAACAATGCATGGAGAGGTTCATTGGATAATGAAAACGATCTTGTCCGTAACTCCGTGCTATTAAATGGTCAGAGTTTGGCTCTTAACCAACCAAAGTTTTCCAATGTGCAAGGTCAAGGATTATCGTTAAGTCTCGGTACTCAAATTCCAGTGTCGTCATTTCGATATCCATCTTCTGATGATAATCCTAGAAACAAACCATCATATGGGCTTAACAGCAGCATATCCAATTCTAAGTACCTGAAAGCTGCCCAAAATCTTCTTAATGAAGTTGTAAACGTGCAAAAAGCTTTGAAGCTGAAACCGAGCATAAGTCAAAGTTTGAACAACTCTAAAGACAATGATGATGCATCAAAGAATGACGGTGAGCAGTCAAACCCTGATCAAGAGTCTACTGCTGTTTCTGCTGCCGAGATTTCACCGTCGGAAAGACAAGAGCTTCAGAACAAGATAACTAAGCTTTTGGCTATGTTAGACGAGGTGCAGTTTTTATAGTCATCTCATAGTTCCTAAACTATCTATTTTTATGGTATTATAGCAAGTCAAGCTAAGCTTAACATCCATTCGTACTAACTGTCACCAAATATTACAAGTTCATATGCTAGGCCCAAGAGTGAAATTTATTTGGAGTTCATCGCTATAAATAAAAGTCACTTCAAACACTACCAGTTGGTCCTTCATAAATCACAGTTGTTATCACAATCAATATGCATTAGAAGTTTTAATTTTATGGGTTATGCTGTCGTGTTTAGTATTTAAAACATCGCATCTTAACTTTCTTTTTAAGTTGATCATATAGTTCTTTCAATTAGTTTATTCTATGTTTGAAAATCTTTCCCGTCTTTCGTTAGGCTTTTACTCTGTGCAAGAATCAGAATAAAGTAGAAACAAAAATAGAGACCACACTTGATAGTTTTTTTGCAGGGTAATTGGATACAGTCTAATCGTCTATAGGATCAGCAGTTGACTACCCTTTAATCTTGAAACTTCCAAATATTTCATAAGTTTATAATTATGTCTTAATGTTGTATTAATTTAAGAGTGCTGCTGTAACTACTTATTTTTGATGATGATACGAAGTTTGACAAAATATATAAGCGTGGCAGGTGGATCGAAGATACAAACAATACTACCATCAAATTCAAATTATTGTATCATCCTTTGATGCAATAGCTGGCTGTGGGGCAGCAAAACCTTACACGGCTCTTGCACTACAAACAATTTCAAGGCATTTTCGATGCTTAAGAGATGCTATAAGCGGTCAAATTCAGTCAACTAGGAAGCTTCTAGGAGAACAAGAAAGCTCAAGCACCAAAGGATGTGGGATTTCTCGACTTCGTTTCATAGACCAGGAGTTGAGGCAACAAAGAGCTATGCAGCAGCTTGGTATGTTGCAACAGCCACATGCTTGGAGACCTCAGCGGGGCTTACCTGAAACTTCTGTTTCTCTTCTTCGAGCCTGGCTATTTGAGCATTTTCTTCATCCGTAATGTCCCTTCTCTTTAAATAACCTCCTTTTCTGTTTGCTTGTTTCTTTGGTTATCTATATAATAATGAGCCAAAAAGTTAAAAATAAAATCCCTAGCAATAATAATGTGTGGATTTTTGTTAATCAAAATTGGGGTTTGTTTCCCACCTATCCAGGACAGGTTCTTCTACTCTGGTAAATAACCAGAGTAAGGAAACAGTTTCCTTTTTATTTATGTTTAATTTTTTTTATGTCTAACAGCGCATATTTTTTTTCAAATTTTATTTTATTAATGCACACCACTGGTTAAAACCATCAGGTGTTTGATCTAATTTTCCTGCAACATAGCTTGTTGTATATTTCTTGTAGTTGTGTATTCTAAGCATTGTTAATTTAATTTATCTGGATTGCCTTGCAGCTACCCGAATGATTCTGAAAAGCTAATGCTAGCAAGACAAACGGGTTTGACAAGGGGTCAGGTTTGTTTTCCATTTTTTGTTCTAATTCTTATGTATCAGCTATCTATTCATTAATAGAAGCATTATAATATTATTTTCTAGGCAGATCCTACGCATCACCACCACCAAATCTGTAACAGTTAATTGATTAGAAGTTTAGGTATTGGGTCATTTTCGCAAGACTTGGAAGTATTATATTCGTCGAGGCGTCTGTTTTATCAATATACATATATGAGGTGTTAATGTAGGTTATGATTTAACAACTTTGCATTATCTCTTTATATTTAATCCTACCTATTAATTAGTCTATGAGAAAGACAGTTTAAATAGTCTTTTTTCTATCATGACATATGCATGATTGAACCTACCCATATTCATCAATTGTTATTTGCTAATTATACCAAGTTTTATGCCCATAGGTGTCTAACTGGTTCATAAATGCCCGGGTGCGCCTCTGGAAACCGATGATAGAAGAAATGTACAAAGAAGAATTTGGAGAAACTGAACTGGAATCAAATACATCATCAGAGAATGCAAACAAAATCAAAGATGATAATCAATCATGTGATCAAGATAGAGATCAACCCATGCTTGTTCAGAGGCCAGGTCATCAGACCCAAACCCAGTTCATTGATTCCTCCAAACCAAACCTAATGATTCCAAATATGGAAATGGGCGCTTCTAGTAATTTCCAACATGAAGCAATAGAAAATGAGGAAGCTTACAGAGCCTTTCAAGACAACGATAGGTTCGTGGCTTATGGTACGCTGGGGCTGACATTAGGGTTACAACGTGGGGAAGAAGCATCGGATATATATAATACACAAGGTGGTTCTTCACTGGGGTTTGGACCATCTCATCTACTGCATGATTTTGTGGCTTGATCATTTATTAGTACATATGAAGCCACCTAGTGTGTATGTGATTGAATAACAAGCCTAAGGTTGCTGTAGCTTGCATTTGTTGGATAAAAATGATTGGATACTAGTATAGATCTCTGGAGTATTTATGTGTAAAAGGGTGGATAGTTGGTTATATGTATACATTGATAGGTTGGCGTAAAGGTTGTTGTATCTTAGCTGCATATTCATACACGTATATATATGCCCACATATGTAATATGAACTCTCCATCTTCATGCTACAAAAAATTGATACTCCCAGCAAGAACACAAGTCTTATTTTGTTATGTAGTAAGTGATTCTGACAACTTAAAACATACTGCTTGATTTAGCCAATTAGGTTAACAACTAATGAGTCAATTGCACGCGATGTGTGATAATATGAAATATGCAGGGGTTTTGGTTTAACTTTGATCGGTTCGGCCCAAGGATGAACTAGAGGAGTTTTTTTTTCTTTTTTCTTTTTTTCATTTTTTATTTTGCCCTAGTTCTTAAAAAGGAACAATAATTTTAGATGTAAAAACAAAATAAAAATTCTTTCGTATATTGAACGATAATCACATAATATTGATCTATTAGGTCATTTAGAGTACATATCAAATACCTAAGTATCAACATGGTATTATAGCATATTAATACAATTAACGGAAACAACCCATTCTTGCAATATTTTGAAGCAAAGTCATTTATTATCTCTTCATAGTTAAACATATCTAAGTATCCGTTTTCAGTTGAAATCAGAGCTAATCCATTTAACCTTTTTATGACATAGTAGTCCGAAGATATTTTTTAATCAATTTCAATTCTGAAAAACTTTTTTCCGCTGAAGCAATTCAACCAAAATAGTCAACATAATTCGATAAGCAAGCTAAATATTTAAAAATCCACCTACTTTCTGATAAGACCTCAAAAACTTTAAAATACCGATGGATTTAGTTACTTTCAGTAATAGAATTCTATTTAATTGTCGAAGCTCGTAGAATAATTCTTTACCACAAATATCTTACTCTTCGTTATGTTCTTGAAAACCTGCTAATTTCATACAATAGTTCTTCAATTCACCATCGTCAATATTTTTAAACTTCAAATTTAACGAAAAACCACAATGTACTTCATAAAGCTTAAATTGCTCGAACCAGTCTCAAAGTGATATTAAAGCTTGATTTATCATATGAAGAAAATAAGTAACTCTAAAATTATCTTTGAGAGATTGCGTGTCATTATTCTATTCGATATCTTCATCAAATTGCTTTTTTCTACACACAACTCTCTTTTCCAAAAAAGATCGGATGAATACTAACTTCATTTGCAATTTCTTTAGCCTCGTTCATCATGGTTTCTAATCTATCTTCTCTAAGTTTTTCAATAAATGTTATAAGCTTTTTAATATTTGTAATTGCATCTTCGGTATCTATTTCCTCTAGTTGAAGTATTTTACTTACTCGATTAATATTGTCTAATATTATGTACCAAATACACAAATTAATCAAGAATTCAAAATTTTGCAAAGCATTTTGACATAATCCTTTAGCATCCATCATCACAACATCATCTTTAGAATTATTTGCAATATCAGTTAAAACATCTCCTATTTCCGATGTTTGAGTTCTTATTGCTTTAACGCTTTCAATGTGACTTTTCCAACAAGTTGTCGATAATGATTTTGGAGTCAAACCTGTCACATAGCTTCAAAGTATTTTCCATTGATAAGTTGAGCTAGAAAATAAAGTATAAATCTTTGGCACATATGCAAAAAAGTTTCTATCTTTGATACATGATTCTGTCATATCACATAAAGCAACTTTAAGGCTATGACACCGACATGAAATGTAGAATTCTCTAGGATTTATATCAAGAAGTCTTTTTTGCACACATTAATGTTTAACTACAATAAGTTCAATTAAGTATGTAATACTATTGTCAACCAGTTAAAATCAAGTTTAAGAAAAAGTTTTATTTACTATTGTTACCTTTCGTGTTTGAACCATTTTCGTACACTTGTCTTATCACATCATTAATATCAAGTTAAGCTCAACCAAAATATTTTCAAGTTCTTTAAAAATGCCAAGCCCGGATGTATCGTCCACCATTATGAATCCAGGAAAATGTTCTTCCACCTTGATATCATTTGCACAATCATCATTCACACATCTTATAATAATGGACATTTGCTCCTTATGGCTCAAATCCAGAGTGCAATCAAGGAAAACAGTAAGTATTTTTCTTTCATAATCTTCACAAGCATTGCTACTTTGATCTTGTTAGCCAACAAACTTATCAATGCATTTTGAATTTTGTGACTTAACTAATGATTATTGATTTCATTATTTACCATCCATCTAAGATGATCTTCCATAATTGGATCAAACTCGGCTATAAATTCTATAAGTTAACAAAAAAGTCCATTATTTTTCTCATTTGATCCACGAAATGGTAAATTATTTCGAGAAAGCGTTTAGACAACACCAATTATGTGCACAAATACTTTTTTCCAACGTTATTTCTCTTGATCAATCCATGCTTTCATTGCTTTATTGGTTGTTACCTTTTGTTGAAGTCCTCTATGCAAATCCACCCATTTGATTGGATTTTCATTGTGCAATGGATTATCTTCGTGCTCTCTTAATTTAGTAGATAAATTATGCCAATCATTAATTCCATCAGCTAATATGGATGTTTTTTCATATACTTAAATAGTTTACAACAAAAACAATAAATTTTATCATACTCATTCAGAAGCACAAAGCCATTTTCTTCCATGCTCTTCTCCCCGTGGATAGTTGTAGCATTCCCCATATGAGGCCCAAAAATAAGCCATATTGATGCTGCAGCCATTAGTAGTATTATTTTTCGGTGACAAATTGTGATTATGCTAATCACATTAATAACATCAGGAGCACATAAATATGAAAATTTTCAAAATACATTTAATTAAATGAACTTTCACGTTACATTTCAAAAGTAAAATTTTCACATTCATTACATCATCCCATTCATTGTCCACGTTAAGAGAAAATATAATAATTATAAAATACTCCAAGTGCGACATATCAACATGCCCTTTTGGTTGATTAAAGTCTAAAACTTAACAGTTATAAATTCTGTCATTACATCCACTCAAACATGGCATAAGCTTAAAACAACACAACGTAAGTAAAAACTCCTAATATTTGCTAGCTTGCCTCCTGTACATCTCCGGAAGCTTATTTGTCTAACCTGAAAATCTCTAATCTCGACCTATTCAATTGAGCACCCGAGAGTTTTAGGGGGGAAAATTTCGAGACAGACAAAAATTCCATTTTGAATAATAATAATAATATATCATCTTGAACCAAAATATCTAGTTAGACCACGCCGCTTAGCAGAACGGGGTTTCCCCTTACTAGTATCTTATCCAAATATGGCAATCACAAATCTTGCACCTGCAACCACAATAGTTAGAATAATCATAACATGAGCATATGCATGTACTCAGCATTGGTAAGTCTGACTAATCTATCCTTCTAGGGATATGCATATCCAAGGTTGGACTATTTGTCTCCAACCAAGTGGACTATCTCTCTTAACTCATAATTTTCATGGAATCACTATGAACTTATTAGTTAATAACATCTCTTCAATCATAGTTGTTATGAGATCACTATGAAACTATTAGTTTTCACAAATAACAATTCTCAGTTCATATTTTTCATGGGATCACTATGAACCTATTGGTTTTCATTAATAATATATCTCATATCATAGTTTTCATGAGATCACTATGAACTTATTAGTTATCACTAATAACGTTCAAATCATATTCTTTTGACCAGTTCTAAACATCCTAACATAGCAGATCTATTTGATCTATTGGATGCAATTCTACTCATTCTAGAGTTAAGTTTGACCATACTCAATACTAGGACAACTAAACTGATAATTTGCCCCTATCCCAAAGTACAATGTTGGGTCATACTTATGTGAGCGTGCCAATAGTAATTATGTAATGTAACTGATCAAATGATAACAAGAACATATAACACCATTCATTAACACTTGTTCATTCAACAGTAATCGACATCACAAATTACTTAATTTAAGTAATAATTCTTTTAGCAAAAATCCATACAAACTTGGGCTAAAACACCATATTATTTCCTTGCAAACAATTAACCTAAAAATCATTCTTTAAAATAAGGAAAGCATAGCCCATTATTTAGCCAAAACCTTGTGCCTAAACACCGCCATCTTTAAATTCCCTTTAAATCATAGGTATCGAAAATGAGGTCGTCGAACCTCTAAATTAGGTTTTGAAAACAAATAATTCTGATTTATAAAACATAAGGCTATAAGGCTGAAATCAGAGGCTGTTGAATTTCTAATACACATAAGTTTTCGCACATATAAAACTTAGCTTTTGGTTTGCATAGTATAAGGCTTACATGCCCAAAGAGTAAAGATGTCGAATCTCTAAGTTTACGACATCATTGCCATAAGACAATGGTTATAGAAAATATAGACTTATGACATCATTGCCACAAAACAATGGATGTTGGTATTGTAAACACATGGCATCTATGCCGCTTAGAGTGGATGTTAGAAATAAAGGGTGCCGCATTTTAAAAGAACCCTTTTGAGTTACGAAATCATAGGGGTGCCGAATCTCGGCAACTAGAGTTATCGAAATCCTATATGTGTTTGGGTATCAAACTTCTATATGAATAGATTCATTACATACCTACCAAGTAGATATCGTATGTTTCTCTTCATATAGATGCCAAATTTATAGTTACAATATCTCATATAATCTAGATACCAGCTATTAATAGGGATTTCGGCCATCTAGTTGAAGTTATGGCAATTCTGTAAATAAACTTAAAGCTGATTTATTTCTTTATATAGATATTTATTTTCACCAACTCTTATTCCTTGTCGAATTTCTATTGGTTAACAAAATACTTCATAATTTTTTTTCGAAAAATGGTTGGAAGGATAGTTTACCTCCCTCAAAAATAATGTACAAACCCATTTAGATTATATTATTGATCAATATTTAGTAAAAGCTTTTCTAGCTTAATAAATCATAGAAAATCATAACCACTTATGAAAAATCCAAAAAGTAAAAAAATCAGAATTTATCCATTCTTTTTCATATAGAAATTTCGAGGCCGAAATAATTATTTAGTTATTTTTAATAATTAAAACCCTACATAAACACATTTTCCACTTTAAGAAATTCATAAAACATTCACATTACCTTAAAAAATTATGAAATAAATACCTATCTCTAAAATAACATTTTACACATAATATCATAAAATCAAATATGTTAGAGATCAAAAACTTAGATTTCACCTTTGAAACCCATTGAATAATTTCATAAATACATCATTCCATCCAATAATCATATCAACCATTAAATCATGACATATTATCGTAAACAATTCAAGAATCAATCAATAATCCGAAATCAAAACACAAGCAATGAGATGGATACTATTATTCATCTTATATTGGGTAAGAGATTGAGATTTGTTGTTGATTGATTTCCCTAAATCTTTCCCTTGAATCCCTTAGAGTTTTCCCCTTCTTCTTCTCTTGTTAATGGCTGGCCTTGGTTTTGTTTGTGATTTAGAAAACATAAGTGAATAATAAATGTGAGAGGGAGTGTTTAAGGAATGAATGAAGGAATAATTCCTATTATATCCCTCCCATTAATATCTCCTTATTCTTCATTTTGAATCATTCTTATTAATTGGCTAATTAAGGCCCAACCCAATTTATTATTAAATCTCATTCTCTTTATCCCTACACATCACATTATTATATTTAATTTATCTAATTAAATCTCTTGAATAATTTAAAAAAAATTAGGATGTTACAGGCTCCCTTCCTTAATGGATTTCATCCTCGAAATTCGATAAGGTCCACACACAAGCATATCAATCATGCAAACGTCTGTAACAACACATAACAACAATACTAGCCTATCTGACCAGCATAAAGTTTATATATGACTAATATAGAACATACCATCAAAACAACTCAGGATAAGTATCTCTTATCCTATCTTCTGTCTTCCAAGTACAGGTTTTCTCGTTATCACTCCACTAGACTTTTACTAACTTTATTATCTTGTTCCTTAACTTCTTCTCATCTCTTGCTACAACATGAACCGGTTGTCTAACAAAAGTCGTATTTGGTTCCACTACCAAATCTTCCAATATTTTTGGAGTAATAGTAGTCTCTGGATCATGCATGTACTTTCTAAAATTAGAAACATGAAAAACATTATGGACATCTATCAAACTATTCGGTAACTTTATCCGATAAGTGAGTTTCTCGATCTTTTCTATGACAAGGAATGGACCATGTCTCAGTGTCAATTTCCCTGTCTTTCCAAACCGTACTACACCCTTTATTGGTGGTGCTTTAACAAAAACTTGATCTCCAACTGAGAACTCCAAATCCTTACGTCTTTTATCTACGTAACTCTTTTGCCTGGACCGATCTTCCTTCATCCGTGCTCGGATCAACTCAATCTTTTTAGTGGCTTCTCTCAACATATCTGGACCTAGAACAAATCTGTTCCGGCCTCCAACCAACATACTGGTGATTTGCACGGCCTTCCAAAAAAGCTTCAAAAGGCATCATTCCTATACTAGCTGATAGCTGTTATTACAGGAAAACTCGACTAAGTACAATGGTCCTCCCATTAGCCTCTAAAATGTAGTACAAAAGCCCTCGACAAATCTTCAGTACCTTATTGACTCTTTTTATCTGCCCATCCATCCATGAATGGTAAGTGGTACTCATCTTTGGCTTGGTACCTAACACTTCCTGCAGACTCTTCCAAAATTCACTAGTGAACAAAGTATCTCTGCCATTGACTATACCACTAGAAATCTCATGTAGTTTATCAATATTCTTCATAAACAACTTCGCCAAAATAAGTGTCGTCTTGTCAATTTTGTTGTAATAAAGTGTGCACTCTTGGTCAGTCTATCTGCCACGAACCAAATACTTCCATTTCCCCTATTCGACCTTGGCAACTTATCGATAAAATCCATGGATATAGAATACCAATTTCTAAGTGGCACTTCTGAAGTTTGAAGCAATCCACTAAGCTTCGGATGTTCGGCTTTCACTTATTGGAAATTTAAACATTGCTTCACCCACAAGATTACATCTCTTCTTATCCCTTCCAAGAAGAAACCCCTCTTCATATCCTGATACATCTTAGTACCTCCAAAATGAATAGTAAACTTCGATCGATGTTACTTTCTAAGAACTTTCTTCCTTAGGTTAAAAACATCTGGAACACATAACCGTTCCTTCTTCCTAAACCATCCATTTCGGTCAAGACTAAAATCCTTTAAATCATCAATCTCAGTTCCACCTACAAGCCTTCTAATTCATTCAGCTAATAATAGATTATTTCTCTGCTTAGAAGCAATTCTTTCGATCATTATTGGTCGAACTTCTAAAATGACGACATGGTAGTTTCTTTACTCGAACTAGCTGTAGGTCTTAACTGCACACGACAAGTAGTTAATGCCTCTAAGTCTTTCCATTATGCTAATATACCTAACACCACATTCTGATATTTTCTGCTAAGTTCATCCTAACTTTATTTCCTTTTCCTGGTGTATACTCAATACCAATATCATAAGTAGCTAAAAACTCCAACTACTTTTGTTGCATCATATTCAACTCCTTCTTAGAGTAATATCTTAAAGACTTATGATCCGTAAAAGCTCTAATTGTTCTCCCATAAGATAATGTCTCCAAACTTTTAGAGCAAAGGTCGCCGTTGCTAACTCCAAGTCATGAGTCACATATCTAACTTCATGTGGTCCAAGCTGTCGAGAAGCTTAGTGATGAACATCAAATGATGAATATTGTAAACGTACATAGTTACACATTTTAATATCCACAAGGCAGTATTACTTCGTCTTTTTATTGTGTTTTATTGCAGGATCTTGATTCTTAGAAAATGAAGAAATTACTGGAAAGATTATTCAAAAACAACGTTTTAACTGCAAGACTCTGAAATAAGAAGAAAAATGTCTATTCCTGCACAAATGTTACTATAGCTCAACTGGTTTGAGGACCTACATTTTCTAGGAGGTCATTTGTTTGAATCCCGTGTAGCACACATTTTTTTAGCCATTCACATCTCCTAGAGAGACACTTCTAGACCACACCAACTCAAGAGGCTTCTTGAGTACATTGAAGAAAGAGACTTCTATAATAATATGGAACACATGGAGTAAAGAAAAATTTAAAGAAAGACAGAGTCAAAGTTTCTAAAACATTCTTATTTTTAGATTTGGATGTACAAGAGCTCTATAAATACCTCTACCTAGGACATTGGTGGCATCTTGGCAATTACTTTCAATTTTATTCCAGGGTTTGTATTTAAGATTTCAACTCTTCTAATCTCTTTCACCTTTTCAATTTAATAAATAAATTAATCAAAACTTATTTGTTCCTTTATTCTTATTTTATTTATTCTCTTCTATTTTTGTTTAGTTTCTGCTTCATGATTTTCATTCTGTATGAGATCTATTGATGTGCTAAGAGATCAATAGATTCGTCCTTTTAATTTTTTGCATAATCTATTAAATAAAGGTAAGTTCTTATCGATATTTTCCTTGTTTTCTTATTTTTTCTAGAATTTTCTTTTCTTTTCCTGCAATTTCCCGTTTGAAATTTAGCAGATTCAAATTCTCAAATTTTAGCTCGCCTAGAAGTTAGATAATCATTAGTAACTAATAACTCCCTATGGGTTCGACCCGTATTCGCACAACACTACAAAAGACGTCGTGTCTTATGGTAAAATAAAATCATGGTTTTTTTCACATCAAAAATCATCTATCACTTGGGCAATCACTTTTCATTTTGACATTAACACAGCACCTAACCCTGTCCCACATGTATATGTATACATCACCAAATCTTGATTTCCATCTGAAACAACTAACATAGACGCATTGGTCAATAAACGTTTTAGCTTTAAGAATGATTCTTCACATTTATTGGTCCAAACAAGCTTTATATTCTTCCTTGTTAGTTTATTAATAGGTACCGCTATGCGAGAGAAATCCTTGATGAATCTTCGATAATAGCCAGCTAGTCTAAGGAAACTCCTTATCTCGGTCAAAGTCTCGGGTCTCATCCAATTATTTATAACTTCGATCTTAGCTGGATCCATGGATAACCCATTTTATGAAACTACATGAACATGGAACTTTACTTCTTTCTCCAAAAATGACATTTTGAAAAATTCGCTTTTAGTTGATGCTGCCTCAAGGTTTCTAGCATTATTATGTGATCAACTTCATGATCTTATTCATTCTTAGAATATATAATGTCATTTATAAACACCAACATGAATCTGCCTAATGCTCTCAGAAGATCCGATTCATCAAATCCATAAAGAAAGCATGTGCATTTGTAAGTCCAAAGGGCATGACTAATCATTCATACGATTATATCTTGTTTAAATGCCGTTAATGGAATGCTTCCTCCACTACTCTCAATTGATGAAACCCTATTCCCAAATCCAATTGGAAAGTACCCTGGCTCCACTCAACAAATCAAACAAATCATCTATTCTTTGTAAAGGGTATCTATTCTTTATCATCTTCTCATTCAACTTACGATAATCAATACACATTGTAACGACCCGCAAATTTATCACTTGGATAAACTATATTTATTTTTAAACATTTAGATATGGGTTTAAAAGTAAGAAATAATCATGTTTTAAGTGGTAAATAATATATTTTGTTTGGGAAAAATATTTGTGGACAAATTACCGAGGTAACATATTGATAAATTGTAAATATCGTCCTAGATAAAATATCGATAAAACAGATGGAAATCGTTTTATTAATAAAATTACTTTTAAACAATAAGAATCATGCATGACTCTAGATACATACACAAATATATGTATTGAAACATGATAATGAAACAAAAATATTTATTTTATTTTTGGAAAATAAATGTATTTATGACATCGATAGTTGATATCATCGGTCTTATATATTTCTTCGAAAATTTAAGTTAAGTTTAAATAATAAATAAATGGATTTTTATTTACAAATGAACCTATTTTAATTATTTAATAATTATGGTAAAATAGTTTTTAAAATTTGTTTACATAAGATCGATAGTTCGTAGAAAAATACCAAATAATGTTTTCCGAAATTTTGACTTTTTGACACCGAAAAGTTGTCGGGAACGTTGTTCGCTTTTATGCACCTTATGTACACATATAAGAGATAATTAAAATAATAATAATACACTTAATTATACATTATCTTATATTAATTATGTTTAGCAAGTTATGTGACAAGTTATGGTTTTAAAAATAATAACTTATATATATAAGTATATATCATTATCTCTTGTCATATCTTAGCCTTATCATCGTTATCCGTTATGACCTAGAGGATGTGACTAGAGAGGGGGGATGTGACATATGAGGGGAAGGAAGGTGGTGATGTGACTTGTCAAATAATGACATGTTATGATATTGTAAAACTAAATGGTAATTTTTCGACTTTCATCTATAAATACATATCTCCTTCACCATATTTTCACTTACTTCTACATTACCATTTTCCTAAAGATTTCTTCATAATTTCAGGGTTTCTTGTGTTAGTTTTAAGTTTTTCTAAAATCAAAAGTTTTAAAGATGCAAACTTGTTTTTAAATTCTTTCTTCCCTATTTTTCCTCCATTTTATTCGGCAATAACTTCTTCAATTTTAATCAAATCAAGATTTTTATTTTTTCAAATCGTATAAAATTTTAATAGCTATAAATTTCTTATTTACCACTTTTTCTAATTTCAATCTTAGGTTTTTCAAAAACTCATTTCTTTGTAGTGTACTTTTAAACTCAGAAATTTAGGTCCGAAAATAGCTCTCCTTCGATTGAGCATATCTACCTCAAACCTCATCTAATTTGAATGATTCTTTTTTTTATTGTAGAGAAAATAGTTTTCTAAAATCATGTGGAAGATGACATATTTTGGGGGTGATTTTTGGTGCATCTAAGGCATTTCATATTTCAAAGATTTTCGGCCAGTTAAACTACTTTGTTTTTAAAATTTCTTTGACTTTATTATAATGTGTTATTATGGTGATAATATGATAAGAAAATTGAATAGTTATTATATTGGTGATGGTGATTTGATGGATGTTATGTTTGTTATTGAATTTGATATTTGAATGTGATGTTGTCGAGTTAGTAAGCATATACCTTATGTTTATTTGTGTGCTTCATTGCGATGTTAAGAGTATGGCAGTATGGATGTATGGTTATGATTTAGAATTAAGTATGTTAAGTTGAAACAAAGTTAACAACTTTGTGTGTTGCGACGGACATGAGATCTGATTTGAAATAAAACTATGATTTCTAGTTTCAAAGTTTGGAAATGGTTTTAAGCCTTATCTTGGTTTAAGGGTTCAAATAATTTCTAAATATTATTTACAAACATGTAGGAGCAAGAAATTAAGTGAAGTATTTCACTTAAAATAAGTAGAGCGAACTACGCTCACAGCGATAGTCGCTATGGATGTAGTTCGGCAAAAATTCACGATTTCCATCTTTAAGTGATTCATTTTGGAATTGTTTTGCAAAAGTTTTCAAAACTTAATTAGTAAAATAAAAAGAGATTAAGTTTAGATTATTTAATAATTTATTTATTAAATAAAATAATTAAAGTTTATTAGCAGTTAATTTGTAATTAAGTCAGTGATCAGGGTTAAGTGACACTTAAGGAAGGTTAATGATTAGTGATTAATAGAGATAAGAAGTAATTAAAAGGTTAGTTATTATTTAATTAAGTTAACTAGGTTGATTAATTATTATTTAATTAAGTGATTATTTAATTAATTTTTAGTCAATTAAGGTTTGCCTGATAATTAATAATTTATACCTCAACTAAGATGCATTAAAAAGTTAATTAGGAATGTACTAAGTTCATTGATTTAATTAAAGTTTAATTATGATTTAATCTTGATTTAATTATGATTAGTTAAGATATAATTAGGGTTAAGCCAACTAAATATACTTTAATCTTTTCAAAGCTATTATAAACTTAATCGGTTATACTTTAAATTAGTTTTCTTTTTAAGGTTAATTGATTTTAAATCAAAGGATCTCTCGTTTGGACTATTAAGTAGCCAAATGAATTAAAGCAATGATTATTAAACATTGACACTTTTTATGGGAAGTAAGTTGACTTGTGTTTAGCACTAATGTTGAATATCGATAATGTGATAAACACAAGGAAGTTAATTTCAATAAGCGGGTCATGGTAACTTAAGCATATAGAATATACTTTTATATGTACATTTTTCACCCGATAATGGATGTATCTATATTTGTAACTTGGACATCTACCTATGATTGATTGTGTGTTATGTGTGAATCCATTACATATTTGATATTAGACAATACCCATGATATAACTTAGATAAATAAACCCAAATTTAATGATCCATTGTAGTCATTAAGCCTCCGTTTGGTTTTGAAACTTTAATATTTCATTTTATTTTAAAATGGTCTTCAAAGCTATTCTACTTTGAACAAGATATTTGAAGAATAATTTGACAATTGTTCTGAATATTATATAAAGAAGTTTATGAATAATTTTAGGGTATTTATAAAAGGATTTTTAGAAATGGTTTTGAATGTCTACAAAAAGTTTTATAAATGGGTTTGGATGTCTATAAAGGAAAGTTTTATGCAAGGTTTGAAAGTTTATAAAGAAGTCATATAACCTGGTTTGAATAATTATAAAGATTTACATAAATGAGTATAGAGGTTGATAAATGTTTTGTAAATGGGTTTGAATTAAAGCAAAAAGGATTTCACAGGTATGGGAAATTTATAAAAGGATTTACTGAAAATAATTACAATAGGAAATTAAGGTTTGGGTTTCTCGAGGTTGACCTTTCAAAAAAATGGTGCTATGGAACTTCCGTTCCACACTTTACACCAAAGGAATAGTGCTTCGAGTTATCCTTTTTTCCAATTTAAATAATGTAGTAAAATCCTTTTTAGAGATTTCGTAATGGAAAATCTTACAAATGTTTGGTGAACAAACTTATGTCAGAAAGACAAGCATATGAATGTTTTTGAAACAGATTTATTAAACAAAGATATGTTTTGAGGCTAAGTTCCTTTGGTTTCATCAGACCCAGAATGAACTTGTACGGATGAATGCTGACATTGCATTGATGCTTGGAGGGAAGTGTTAGCAACTCAAGATGGATTGCTATTCAAAAAGGTAAAATATAGCCTCAAGCCTCATCAACTGGGAATGACCGAAAATGGAGATATGCAGCAGGGCTATGTGGGTCGCACCCATTAGGGTATATCACAACACTTCTAGATATATACACAATCATCAATGAATTCGTGTACGTGGGAGCACTTGGTTAACGGTGCAAAGCAACCGGGGTGATTAAGTATTCAGTACTTTCCAGCAAGGGATAGGCCAGTCCTATGTTGGCAGGGGTCGCTAGGTACGACCTTGGCACATTTTTCTAGAGGTGTACTATGGTAGGCGGTATGCCAATAGCACATTCATTAGTTGGAATCCATTCTCTAATACGTGCCTTATGTTTTTGATTATAGATTCTAGTATGTTGGAATGTGAGATGCAAGCATTTCAGCTATTTTAACTATTTACTTTAAGCCTAGACACTATGGTAATATAACTGGATTTTGATATAAAATGTTTTGGTTATCGTAAGGTAAAAACCCATACGTTTTATGTGCGATGTGGTCTTACGAGGTACCCCTTGTTTGAAAGGCGCAGAAATCAGTTTCGTTGTTACTTGTTATCAAGTTTTACTCGTGCTGGTTTACTAGACTGACCCGGGCGATATTCCATGTAATGCTCGAGTCAGACTGAGCAAGTTTTCCTAGGTTTAGCTGGATACTTTGGATTTGGAGAGGAGCTGAATGGTCAAGACGTATTCACATATATTTTTCTTTCACTGCATTATAGAGTATATGTTGTCAATGTAAGGACAGGTTTATATAACTGTCCAAATTTAGGATAAGTCTAGTGTACTTTGATGTTATATATATGAACAAAGATGTTTCCTTTTGTAAAGATCATTGTTGTATTATATATCATTCGTCGCGTTATGAGATTCTGTGTTGTTTAGTTTTCTTCTACCTTTTACCTTCTTCTTTCACCCTAACAAATCGGTATTTCCGGCACTTGAATGTTCACTAGATGATACAGTGGACATATTAGTGTCGATCTTCGGATGTTGAAAATCTAGTTCGTTAAATTTGGTATCGATGTTGAAGGTTAAGAAAGAAACTTGGCCCTGGTGGGGTAAACTCATTTAGAATTGAGTAAGTGAGACCCTAGAATGAGCATGAGTGTTATTATAAATATGAGTGTGTATTTGTTAGTGAGTAAAAATGTTTTATATTGTGTTGTTTGATCTATTGAGTGGCTTAAGAATTCTGGTCGATGCATTTGACCAACATTATCGATAGAGATTTCCTAAACACTCGAACAATTCAAATTGACATAACATTATACTAAAATCAGTAAATGAAATAATTTTACCCAGGATATATTTTATATATAAAAGAATGATTTTCAAAAGTCTATATAGTCATCGACGAGATTTAGGGTTAAAATTTGATTTAGAATAGAATGTGTTTAGTTAAAAGATAATCTTTAGATGACCTTATAAAAATGAAAAGGATTGTGAGAATATTAAATCCCAATGGCTTTGATAAAATTTAAATGATTTTGGAGAAGTTGTAGTTATTGTACTTGAAGAGATTTTATAAATATTTTAAATGGATTTGAAAATAAAATTTTGTTTGGACAGTTCGGGAAGGAGTTTCGATTTGGTTTGTGATAATCGAAATAAGCTTCTAAGTGATAATCGAATGTTTGCTTAGGCAAATATGATAGTGCACTTAGTAAATATTCCTCTTTGACATTGTACAATCAAAACGTATTCGAATCCGTATGAATCCAAAGCTAGTGGATGATTTTATTAAAGAACTATTTACCTATAAATAGTATTGTTTCAAAAGGGAATTTGTGAAGAAAGAAATATATTTTTGATTAACTAGTTCGAGTGTCTTGGAAATGACTAAAATTGAGTAAGCGATGTGTTCGGATGGAAAACACTTCTCTTGAATATTTCACTACTTAGTAAAAGGGATATATAATACTATTTGGTAGCACCCAGTTCCTCGATATCATTTTAGAGTTACTTGGGCTATGTATTATGTTTTCAAAAAGGTTAAATATAAGGGATAGTTTGGCTCACATCCATGTTAACTTTAAAAATAGAGAAAACATCCTTCCAAAATAAACTAACGTTTCTAGCCCCTATTTTCAAATCCACCTGCGCTAAAAGGACCCAAATACCCTTAACGTTTTTAGCATTTCAAATGCGCATAAACTTTCTGTAGAAACATCAGATCAACATACCGTTTTCATCAAAAAAATCATAAATTTTACAATTTTTAAAATGAGATCCATTATTGATACCAAAAAAATAATATTTACAATAAGGCTGTAATTATTCCATTATTTGCAAAGAATTCTGCAATTTTTAAAAAACATTAACGTTTCTTCAAATATCAGCAATTATTCTATATAATTGCAGACTGTTATTCTATTATATGGAATAATTGCAAATTTTAATGCAATTATATGGAATAATTACAGACTTCTCTGCTATTATTCGATATAATTGCAGACTTTTCTATAATTATTTCGTATACTTGCCATTTTCTGCAATTGTATGAAACAATCAACAATTTTTCTTCAAATATCAGCAATTATTCCATATATGCATACTTTTATGCAATTATATGGAGTAATTGTAGACTTTTATGCAATTCAGTGGAATAATTGCAAACTTTTCTACTATTAATCCATATAATTGTAGATTTTCTGCAATTAAATCGAATAATTGCAGACTTATCTATAATTGTTCCATAGAATGGCATATTTTTATGCAATTATAACTAATAATTATAGAAAACTTGCATTTATTCTAAGTAATCGCAGAAAAGTGCGACTATACCACATAATAGCAGGCTTTTCTGCAATTATTGCATATAATTGCGGAATTGTCTATAATCATACCTTATAATTGAAGAATAACTTGGCCTGCTATTTTTTTTACATATTCATAATGCCACTCATTAGAAAGATATTAAAATTTATGATTTAATGGTGAAAACAGTTTATTAATCCGTCGTTTCTTTAAAAGTTACTGCGTTTTAAAGATTGATAATTAATGAGGTGCAAATTTTAATTATAGATGTGAGAATAACATCCATATACGAAGAACCAACGTTCTGCCATGAAGCAGAGGGGTATCTTTGGAAAGAAAATTGCAGTATTTGAAAATAGGGATGTAAGTTATATCTTTTTTGGGAGGATGTTTTGTGTATTAAGTTTGATTTTGGGGACGTGTCCCTTCTTTTCACTAAAATAAAGTATAATTTCGAAAGGGTATTGCAATAAAACCCAGATATTGTGTTCTTGGATCCCTTAAAAGAATAGAGTTTTCAAAATAAAGATATGTCTTAATTAAAAGCAGGTTAATAAATAAAGTTTTAAATTTGTTGAACATCATAAGTTAAGTAAAACCAATTTAAGATTTGAAATTGTATATACTCTTTTCGATATAGAAGAGTATCATACTAAAATGAATTTGAGTTATAGAATGTTAACAAACTTATGTAATGTTCTTAGGTAAAATAGTGATTCTTTAAAAAGGGTAATTATAATCTTGGGAAGTAGGAACCAATCAGATCAGTACGTAGGTTGTACGTAGATCATTTCTTCTTTTCACATAGTTCTCGATCCACGGTTCGAGTACATAACTCGAGGTGTTTCACACCATTCCGAATAGCGATTTTGTAACGACCTGTAATTTTAGTACTTTGAAAATAAAATAATTAACGATTTTAGTTATACAAATATAGAATTTTTAAACTCTAATAGTCATATTACAAGTGGTATATAAAAATGGTAAACTTATTCTAAAATGAAATATAGATTTTGAACTTTTACCGTAAAACATGTTGTCAAAAATCAACGTTTGTCGATCTAAAGTTTTCACAACATTGTTACACCTTTATGTACACACATTAAAATATAATAAGTATTAGCAATTAACTAATATAGTTTACATTTACTAAACAAAGTTAGAAACCTCTAGAAAACAATTAAGAAAAAGTAAGCACAAAAAGGAAAAAATGGGTTACTTTTGTAAAATAAAGTTATAATATCCTTTGATTTGATGTGTAATTAAGTAAGTTTTTATTTGAATAATAGAATATTTAAATTTAACATTATATTTACTTAAACATCTAATCACCATTAATGAATGTCACATCCATGTTTACTTTAAACATAATTATTACATAAACTTCACATCACATTTGTACACTTTCTTTTCATATCAAATCTACATTATTTAATCATGCATTGGAAAGAGTGTTTTATTGTACTTAAAGGATACAATATTTGATTTGATATAGAGGGTATTTTGATCTTTTGGTTTATGGGTAGTATGGTAATTTTGGTTGTAAATTTCAACTATAAATAGCACCACATTTTTCCACTTTATTTCACACATTTGTACATCTTCTTCTTCCTTTCTCAAGCTTTCTAAAAGCTTCTCTATTGGCTTCCATGCCTTGGGAAAATAATGATAATATTAGAGAAAACAAAAGTAAAAAAAAAAGTATTCCACCTCAAAACTAGTGCAATCCCCCTTTTCCCCCTTCATCACCCTTTGCTTGAGCACGCCACCACCAAAAGCCAACGTCAAGCCCCAAAGTAAAGAAAGGAGCAAATTATGGAAGCTCCGGAGTGAGAAATAGAGAAGGAAGTACGACCGAAATCAATTCGGGAATCTACATAAAAGTTTGGTAGAGTGGAACTAATAACGAGTCCTCGATATTTAAATTTACTAATTAATCTCTCATGTTTAATGATATGAAAGTATAATGTATTGGATGATTAAGTGTTTGATTACTTGGATGATTACTTGGTTGATTAGATGATTCTTAAGATGTTTGATAACTTGGTTGATAAATGACAACGGAAATGGTTAGCAAATTAACCAAAATAAAATCCGTTATAAATATAGGTATATGAAGTTATTTAGCCTCTTAATGGTTTTGAAAATATAAAAAGGTTGAAAATGAATATTATAATAATATAATATTATGAAATAATTTAAAAATGAAAAAGAGTTTTGATATGAAAAAATATTGGTTTAAATATTTGAAAATGGTTTATAAATGTTTTATAAACATCAAAATTCAATTTAGAAAAGTTTTAAGAAATAATGAATTTGGAGTAAAAAAATAGGCGCGCTGCGTAACGGCAGTTCGCTATTTCACGCCATAAAAGTCAAACGAGTGTATGGATGTAATATAGCTCGGAATTCTTCGAGATAAGAATTTTTCGAACTATTATATCCGTAGTTTTCAAACAAAGAAAGAAATTTGAGATTTTGATAAGTAGATTTTGAAATACGAGTAAAACAAGTTTTTAGAAAAATTGCGGTTTTGTAGTTTGAAATCCGAAAAAGGATTTCTTTGAAAATGATATTTCAAAAATGTTTAAAAATATGGAACAAATCTTATAAATCATTTAAAATGTTTTAAAAGTGATTTGAGTTATAAAAATAATTTTTCAAATAATAAAAAATTGTTTTGATCAATATCGCTTAAAAAGCACTTTCCGTAGCATTTTTTTATAATTTTTGAAATATAATATTAAATGCAACTATTCTTTTTCAAATATTTGTAAATTTTTTTGAATGGTTAGGAAATTATTTTAAAGGTGATTTGAAGGATTTAGAAGTGGTTAATTAAATAAATAAAAGTTAGTAGAGTAAGTTAAATGATTTAGAGTCGATCAAATAACTAAACCGTCTTATGAGTGACAGCAAGATAGTGTCTAGGCTTGAATTTGGAAAACCATTTTTCTGCTCTCCCAGGCTATCCGGATTGGCCTGACTAATGGGATGCTAAATTTGATTTACTCGGATCAAAAATTTCCAAGGTATAAAGGATATGATTTTCTGAATATAAATAACCTGGATTTTACAGAGATAATCTTCTTATGCTCGGTGTTAATGCCTGAAGAAGGAACTCGTACTATTCGTGGAATTTAAAAAGTGATTTCTTCGTTTTTCCACCCACGGTACTTATTGAATATGGGAATTTATATTGAGTAGAATTAGATGATTCTATAGATATTGCTCATTTAATGTTTACTGGTTTGGATTAACATACTAGATAACATGGTTTTAACTCGATCAAAGTTTTGAGTTTTGAATCAAGCAATCTTTGCAAAGATTTAAATAAATGTTCTAGAAATATTTTCCTAAAGTAAAGGATGAAATAAATTAGAATTATTCCAAGATGAAAAAGGTTTTAAAATTAACCAAATGGTTTGATAAATGAGGCTTAATAATTCCATATACTCTGAAAAATATAAAGAAATTATTCAATGGATATATCTCTAAGAGATATCTATGAATGAATAAAAAATGAATTAAATTGATTGATAATTGATAATCATATATGAACTTAACATCCTTTTTATCGATGATTGGTTCGGAGGAACTGGGGTCGTATTTGAGTAATTCCTATCCGAAAACCACTTCGAACCAATGTAAACGTTTGGAATTGAAGGCCTGATGATGATGATGATTATTGAAGACTGGAGATCTTTAGAATATCGGGATTGCTGTCACAAGTCCTAGGGGTTTACCCCATATTATATGGCAGTGGTGTCTGCATTCTGGAATCTTCATTGTATTAAAGACCGAAGATCTTTGTAGCAAGAAGACTACTTATTGACATTCTCTGAGTAGCTCCCAATATAGAGACATTTATATTGCAACGGTCCTTTCCTGTTTTGGAATATTCAGATTGCAAGGACTACTCGATACTAATGGCAGTAGGAGGAGTACCTTCGGTTCTTTCAGTCCCAAAACAAACTTGTATGGATGAATGTATGACAGTGCATTTCTGATCATATTAATTGATCTCTATTAATGTATTATCTTCTTGGTGGTAGAGAAGGCAACTTCTTTTAGTTTAGCACCTTTTCTTGTGACATACGATCTCAAGAGTTATGCGTTGGTAGAAATCGGTTATGTGATTACGAAATGGCAACATGACATTCTAAGTGGAATGTGCTTTATGGAAGAATAAAGCATGGCTTTGTGAATAGCAAAGCATGACTTTGTTTAAACTGAGCATAGCCTCATGCACCTCACATCCCGGAGATGGTACGTGTAATTATGTGGTATACGGGACATATATTTCAGGCTATTAGTTGTATGAGTATGGAGGAGTCCAGTGGAATCTGGATCCTTAAGGCATTTATTGCACCATTTATTTGAATATAGTAGCTAGATTGCGAAAAGTGATAAGGCTACCGGATATTGGTAGTGTAGCAAGTGCAATTCCAAGTGACTTGCTTGAGAAAAGCGATTAAGGCAACGTGTGAACTATATTGCTATGCGTGGATCGAAGAAAAATGGCACTAGTTCTCTATCATGTTGGAAATCCAATTCCAATATAGCTTTACGATTTTAGTTGTATTTGCAAAATAGCCATAATGCTTTGCACACATTTCAGCTACCCCTTTTAATATCATATATTCCATCCGATGTACCCCGTTGACCTAGTTTGGATGTATTGCCATAGGCTTAGTCCGGATATTGATACTTTATTTTGATATATTACTTGAAAAGTGTTTTCAAAAGAATGTCATTAATAATAATATAAAATGTTGTGATATAAAGCATTTTGTTTATCATAAGATAAAAATCCATCTATATTTATGAATGGGTGTGTTCTTGTGAGATAACCTTCTTTTCAATGGATTTGATTTACATCAGCATTTGAAATTTCGAGTATCTCACGTTGGTTTATCAAGCCTGATCCGGGTAGTTTTAATACTCAGGTCAGAGTTGAGTAGTTTTAGGTTTAGTTGAAGACGAAATGAGTTTATAGAGGAGAGCTAGAGATCTTCATCTATATATGGATGTATTCTATTATCCAATGCATATTACATTTGTTTTGTTTAGTTATGGGCATTTGTAAGGATAGAAATTTATAACTGTCCAGGCTGATTCCAGGTTAGACTCTGATATTGTATTCAAAATTTTCCACTGTAAAGATTTTATATTGAAATAATATGTGTTATTCCATTCGTATGAGATTCTGTTCTATCTTTATTTTCTTTTTCCCCAAACAATCGGGATTTTCGGCACTTGGATTTGCAGCATGAGGATGTATTAGTGTCAATTTTTGAGGGTTGGAAACCCCGGTCGTTACATTTGGATTCGAAGCTTAGGTTGAGCGAACATCTAGGCTTTGTTGGGGTAAGTCTCATCGGAGATAGGGTTAGTAATACCCTATGATGAGTAACTCATTAGAGATAAGGTTAGTACACCCGAGAATGAGTTTGATTGTATTATATATATGAGTGTGTATTTTTTATGGATATAAAGATGTTTTATGTTTATTTATCGGTTGAATGGTTTATAAATTCTGGTCGATACGGGAAGTACAACTATATCGATAGGTGTTTCTAAGCTCTCAACAAAGCATATCGACACACTATTTTGAAAAGATTATGTTTTATATATAAAGGAATGTCTTTCAAAAGATATAAAATTTTGTGTAGTTAGGGAAATTTATAAGATACTTTCCCTTAGGGAAGTCCCATGGATAAGGTCTTAATTCGTCTAGTGATGATTAAAATAATCTTCTAAGTATCAATCATATGTTGGATTGGGTAAATGGTATTGAACACTTGATAAATTATTCTTCATATCATTGGAAGATGAAGGCAATTTCAAATCTAAACAAGTTGAATTAAGTATTTGGATAAAAGACGTTTGAATAAAATGAAATGGAAATGGTATAAACACTTCTGATCTTATCTTGGAATATCACTTAGGGAAAAAATGGCTTATTATATGTCGAGTGATAAGTTTTGGATGACTCCAAAGCAAGCTTGAAGAGCACGTGCACAAGAAGAAGAAGAAGAAAAAGCAAAACTAGGACCCTTTGCTAACATCGACCGTTACTATTGCAGTAAGAAAGGGCATTATGCATTTATGTGTGAAATTAAGCGAAGAAAAAAGTAGAGGAGAGAAAACAAATTTTTTAATTAGGATGATATAGTCTGTTTCAAGTGTAAAGAGAATGAACATTTTCTACATAAATGTCCCAAAACCAAGAAGAAACCAAGAATTAAAAAAAGAAAATGTGCTGCTACCGATGCAAGAATGTAAGACATGAAGTCAAAGATTGTCCCCAACGAAATTGTATTTGGTGCTTCTAAGGGAAACACTTAATGAAGGACTGTTCAAAAATGAAAGTAGTTAACTTAGGCCTCCAAAATAAAACACCGTCTACCTCAAAAGGAATCCAAGAATAGTATATAGCAGCCCACGTATCTATATAAGGGTAGAGTGTGATAGGCTGTATTCCTTAGGAAGTTATCTCTGAAAGTTTGTAATACAGGTTAAGGTTCGGAATAAATGTATAAATATGGAGTTAATTAATAAACTTCTTTTCTTAATCCTCTCGATGCACTTCTGCTATCTTCTCTTCGATCAAAATCTAATAATATATTTAGAAATAAAAGTTCAAAGGAATATTATAAAGAAATGGCATTAGAAAAAAAGTGTTTAAAATTAAGAAATTTATTTAAGAATATATCTTGTAAAGGTATAGTGTATAAAGTAAATGATGAAAAAATATATGGAAATTTTACCATAGTCTTTTGAAAAAGTTTAAAGCGATAATGGAAAGTTATTTAAACATGAGATAATTTTAAAAGTAAAAAAAGGTTAAGATGTTATAACAAAGAAATTTCAAAAAGAGTATTGATAATATATTCCAAATAAAAGATAATTAATTTCTTAAGAAAGAAATGTGTTATACTAAAAGATGTTTATAAAAAAATATTTATCTTTCGGAATGAAATGCTCGCTTTTAAAGAAGGAATGTTTGAAAATTTATAAAGATTTTTGGGAGATTAATAAGTATGTATGAGATACGTAGATCATTTCATGAGACAATTTTGATCTAGAATTCGAGTATTGAACTTTGGGTGTTTAAACCGATCTGAAAAAGGATTTATGACTCGATTCTTAGCCGTGAACATTGATGATGGTTTGTGGTTAGGTACTGGAGTTTTCTATCATATTTGAGAACTATGCAAGAAAAGCAAAGATTTTTGATCTTGAAGCTTGATCAGAGTCCACACTAGAGGGTTCAGGGATCATACTAGTTCGGAAAACAAGTTGTGAATTCAACAGGAGATCGAATGATATATTGCATATGGATGATCTATGTATACCCTATGTATTAAGACTAATGATAAATGTTTTGGATAATTTTTTTTGGGATAATTTCGAGGATAAAATTCTTTTAAATGGGGAAGTATGTAACGACCTGTAATTTTAGTCTTTGAAAATAAAATATTTAATGGTTTTAAATATACAAATATAAAATTTTTAAACTCTAATAGTCATATTACAAGTGATATATAAAAATAGTAAACTTATTTTAGAATGAAATAGAGATTTTGAACTTTTACCGCAAAATATGTTGTAAAAAATCAATGTTTTTAGATCAAAAGTTGTCACAACTTTGTTACACCTTTATGTACACATACATGTACACACATTAAAATATAATAAGTATTAGGAATTTTCTAATCTAGTTTAATTTTACTAAATAAGGTTAGAAACTTCAAGAAAACAATTAAAAATAAGTAAGCATAAAAAGACAAGAATGGTTTACTTTTGTAAAATAAAGTTAGAAAATCCTTTGATATTATGTGTGATTAAGTAAGATTTGATTTGACTAATAAAAGATTTAAATTTAACATTATATTTAATTAAACATCTAATCACCATTAATGAATGTCACATCCATGTTTATTTAAACATAATTATTACATAAACTTCACATCACATTTATACACTTCCTTTTCATACACTTCCTTTTCATATCAAATATACGTTAAATACATGTTTAATCATGCATCGAAAAGAGTGTATTATGTACTTAAAGGAGACAAAATTTGATCTGATATGGAGGGCATTTTGGTCTTTCGGATTAAGGATAGTAAGGTAATTTTGGTTGCAAACTTCAACTATAAATAGCACCACATTTTTCCACTTTATTTCGCACATTTCTACATCTTCTTGTTCCTTTCTCAAGCTTTCTAAAAGCTTCACTAATGGCTTCCATGCCTTAGAAAAGTAATAAAAATATTAGAGGAAAAAAAGCAAAGTATTCCAGCTCAAAACTAGTGCGATCTCCTCCTTTTTCCCTCCTAGCTCACGGCCTCCCTCTATCACCCTTTGGCCGAGCACACTACCCCCTAAAAGCCAAGGCCAAGCCCACTTAGCCTACGGTGAGCCCAAAGTAAAGAAAGGAGCAAATTTGGGAAGCTTCGGAGCGAGAACAGAGAAGGAAGTGCCGTCGAAAACAATTCGGAAATCTACATAAAAGTTTGGTGGAGTAGAACTAATAGTGAGTGCTCAATATTTAAATTTACTAATTAAGCTCTCATGTTTAATGATATGAAAGTATAACGTATTGGATGATTATGTGTTTGATTACTTGGATGATTACTTGGTTGATTAGATGATTCTTAAGATAGTTGATAACTTGGTTGATAAGTGAAAACGGAAATGGTTAATAAATTAACCATAATAAATAATGGAAATAAAATCCATAATAAATATAGGTATATGAATTTATTTAGCCTCTTAATGATTTTGAAAGTATAAAAATGTTAAAAATGAATATTATAATAATAAATATTATGAAATAATTTAAAATTGAAAAACAGATTTAATATGGAAAAGTATTGGTTTATATATTTGAAAATGTTTTATAAATGTTCTATAAACAATAAAATTCAATTTTGAGAAGTTTTAACAAATAATGAATTTGGAGTCAAAAATAGGTGCGTCGCGTAACGGAAGTTCGCGATTTCAGCCATAAAAGTCAAACGAGTGTATGGAAGATAATATAGCTTGGAATTCTTCGAGATATATATTTTCCAAACTATTATATCCATTGTTTTCAAACAAAGAAAGAAAATTGAGAATTCGATAAGTAGATTTTGAAATACGAGTATTTTAGAAAATCGCGATTTTGTAGTTCGGAATCCGAAAAATATTTCCTTGAAAATGGTATTTTAAAAATGTTTAAAAATATGGAATAAATTTTATAAATCACTTAATACGTTTTAAAAGTGATTTGAGTTATAAAAAAATTCAAACGATAAAAAGTCGTTTTGATCAATATATCTTAAAAGGCACTTTCGCAGCATTTTTTTTTATAATTTTTGAAATATAATTTTAAATTGCAACCGTTGTTTGTCAAATCTTTTGGAAATGTTTTTAAATGGTTAAAAAGGTATTTTTAAGGTCATTTGAAGGATTTATGAAGTGGTTAAATAAATAACTAAAAGTTAGTAGAGTATGTAAAATGATTTAGAGTCGATCAAACAACTTGACCGCCTTATGGATGATAGAAAGGTAGTGTCTAGGCTTGAGTTTGGAAAACCAATTTCATGCTCTTGTTGGCTATCTGAAATGGCCAGATGGATGGCATGGTAAATTTGATTTACTTGGATCAAAATTTTCCAAAGTATAAAGGATATAATTTTTCGAATATAAATAACCTGGATTTTATGGAGATAATCTTCTTATACTCAGTGTTAAAGCTTGAAGAAGGAACTCGTACTATTCGTGGAATTTAAAAGGTGATTTCTCTGTTTTTCCTCCCATTGTACTTGTTGAATACAGGAATTGACATTAAGTAGAATTAGATGATTCTAGATTCTGCTCATTTAATATTTACCGGTTTTGGATTAACATTCTAGATAACATGGTTTTAACTCGATTAAAGTTCTAGTTTTGAATTAAGAAATCTTTGAAAATATTTAAATAGACGCTTTAGCAATATTTTCCTAAAGTAAAGGATGAAATAAATTGGAATTATTTCAAGATTAAAAAGGTTTTAAAATTAACCAAATGGTTTGATAAATGAGGCTTAATGATTCCATATACTTTGAAAAATATAAAGAAATGATTTCATTAATATATCTCTAAGAGATATTTATGAATGAATAAAAAAGATGAATTAAATTGATTGATGATTGATAATCAATTATGAACTGAACATCCTTTTTATCGATGATTGGTTTAGAGGTACCGGGGTTTGATTTGGGTAATTCCTACCCGCATAATCACTTCGAACCAATGTTATGTTCGGAAGTAAGTACCGGATGAAGATAATGATTATTGACGACCGAGATCTTTAGAATGTAGGGATTGCTATCACGAGTTCCTAGGGTTTACCCCATATTTTATTTATATGGCAGTGGTGTTTTCATTTTGGAATCCTCATTGTATTGAAGATCGGAGATCTTCATAGCGAAAAGACCGCTTGTTGACATTATCTGGGTAGCTTCCAATATAGAGACATTTATATAGCAGCGGTCCTTTCGTGTTTTGTAATATTCAGATTGCAAGGACTACTCGCTACTAATGGTAGTAGGAGGAGTACCTTCGGTTTCTTTCCGTCCTAGAACGAACTTGTATGGACGAATGTCTGACAATGCATTTCTAATCATATTAATTGATCTCTGTCAACATATTATCTGCTTGGTGGTAGGGAAGACAACTTCTTTTAGCTTAATACCCTTTCCAGACATGAATGAGCTTAGGAGTTATACTTTGGTAGAAATCAGTTGTGTGATTACGGAATGGTAATGCGACATTCTAAGTGGAATGTGCTTTATGGAAGAATAAAGCATGGCTTTGTGAATAGCAAAGCGTGGCTTCGTTGAAATTAAGCATAGCCTCACTAGCCTCACATTTCGGAGATGATACGGGTAATTATGTGGTCTGCAAGATATTTATTTCAGTCAATCGGTTGTATGAGTATGGAGGAGTCCAGTGGACCGATTCCAATAGAATTTGGATCCTCAACGAATTCATTGCCCAATTTATTTGAATATAGTAGCTAGCTTGTAAAAAGTGATAAGGCTACCGGATAATGATCATGTAGCAAGTGCAATTCCAAGTGACTTGCTTGAAAAAAGCGATTAAGGCACCGTGGGAACTATATTGCTATGTGTGGATCGGAGAAAAAAGCCACTAGTTCCCTATCGTGTTGGAAATCCAATTCCAATACGAGTTTTATAGTTTTGATTGTATTCCCAAAATAGTTGTAATGCTTTGCCAACATTTCAGCTACCTCTTTTGTATCATATATTCTGTCCGGTGTATTCCATTGACCTAATCCGGATTACCATAGACTTAGTCAGGATATTGATACTTTATTTTGGTATATTACTCGAAAAGTGCTTTCAAAAAAATGTCATTAATAATAATATCAAATATTTTGATATAGAGTATTTTGGTATCATAAGATAAAAACCCGTCTGTATTATGTGTGGGCGTAGTCTTATGAGATACCCTTCTTTTCAAAAGATTTGATTTACATCAGCATTTAAAATTTCGAGTATCTCACGCTGGTTTATCAAGCCTGATTTGGGTATTTTTAATACTCGGGTCAGATCCGAATAGTTTCAGGTTTAGTTAAAGACGCTGAATTTTACAAAGGAGAGCTTGAGAACTTCATCTACGTATGGACATATTCTATTATCCGCTGCATATTGCATTTGTTTGGTTGTCGGCTTATAAGGATAAAGATTTATAACCGTTCAGGTTGAATATAGGTTAGACTCTGATATTGTATTCAAAATTTTCTGCTATAAATATTTTATATTGAAGTAATATATGTTATTCCTTTCGTGTGAGATTCTGTTCTATCTTTATTTTCTTCTTCCCCTAACAATCAGGATTTTCGGCATTTGGATTTGCAGCATGATGATGTATTAATGTCGATTTTTGAAGGTTGAAATCCCGGTCTTTTCAGATTTATCGCCCAATTTTTTACGATGAGCATTGTTGAGGGTTCTTATGTGGAACCAAAGGTTATCTAGCATAGTTTATGGGTATACAAGAATAACATAGGTTTTTAGTTAAGAAGCCTGATAAAGTCCGCACTAGGAAGTCGAGTGAGCGAGACAAGGTCGAAAATGATGTTATGTGTTCGAGTGAGTGATCGAATCAGATTTTATATACGAATGACCTGTGTACATCAAACGGATTGATGAATAGTTTTAAGTATTTCTGGCGATTGGGTCGTGGTTTAATTTCGGGGAAAAAATTCTTTTGAGGGAAGAATGTGACGACCCGCAAATTTATCACTTGGATAAATTATATTTATTTTAAAAATATTTAGATATGGGTTTAAAAGTAAGAAATAATCATGTTTTAATGGTAAATAATAATAGGTATTTTGTTTGGGAAAAATATTTGCGGACAAATCACCGAGGTAAAATATTGATAAATTGTAAATATCGTCCTAGGTAAAATATCGATAAAAAGACAGAAATCGTTTTAATAATAAAAATGCTTTTAAACAGGAAGAATCGTGCATGGATCGAGATACATACATAAATATATGTATTCAAACAAGATTATGAAATAAAATTATTTATTTTATTTTTGGAAAATAAAATGTATTTATGACATTGACAGTTAATATCATCGATTTTATATATTTCTTTGGAAATTCAAGTTAAGTTTAAATAATAAATAAATGGGTTTTTATTTTTAAATAAACATTTTTTAATAATTTAATAATTATGGTAAAATATTTTTTAAAATTTATTTATCAAAATAGACAGTTCGTAGAAATATAGAAAATGTGACCAAGGAACGTTTTCTAAAATTTCGACTTTTCGACGCCGAAAAGTTGCCGGGAACTTTGTTCGCTTTTGTGCACCGTATGTACACGTATAAGAGACAATTAACAATATAATATAATTAACAATATAATAATACACTTAATTATAGATTATCTTATGTTAATTATGTTTAGCAAGTGATGTGACAAGTTATGGTTTTAAAAATAATAACTTATATATATAAATATATATCATTATCGCTAGTCATATCTTAGCCTTGTCTTCATTATCCATCATTACCCAGAGGATGTGACTAGGGTGGGGGGATGTGACATATTAGGGGGATGAAGGTAGTGATGTGACTTGTGAAAAAAATAACACGTTAGGATATTTTAAAACTAAGGTTAAAATTGTAATTTTCATACTTTCTTTCATCTATAAATACACGTTATGTGATGACCCGGAATTTTAAAGCAATATCAATTTAATAATCTGAAATAAAAATTAAATTGATTTGATAATTTTGTTAATAAGATTTGGCTTAATTTAATAATCCAATAAATTAAATATATAATTGATATATTTTATCTTCTTAAATCTAATAATTGTTTTATATTTATAATATATATAGAATATTGTATATATTGTAAATAGGTATTGTTTTAAATGAATCCTGTTTTCTATAAAATTATATATCTTTAGTAAATTGGGAATTTTGATTTAAGTTAAACTTTTAAAAGGTTATTTAATCAACAAATATGGTTTTAAATACATAAGGTAAATTATTTGAAATGATTTAAAATATGTTTAACTCAAGTTTAAATTTAAATAAGTAACAATAAGGTTTATTTTGATTTTCTTTTAAATATAATGTGATAAAATAAATAATTTATTAATAAGAAAACTATTTCTTTTAATAAGTTATTTATGGTTATCAAATGTTATTATTTTTATATAATAATACATTGTTTTAACAAATAAATTTTTAATAAAAATAATTGTTTTTCAAAAATTTAAATTGTGTAGTTATATTTGTAAATAAACTAGATTTCAAAATTTATTTTGAACTTGAATTCAAATCTTCGAAATCTAAAGTGTAAATGTTTTTAATTTGTTTTGATTTTGAATTATTTGTATAAGTTTCATTTTATAAGTTAAATTTGATTTATTCATTTTAAAATTTATATACATGTAAATAAATACATGTTAACTAATTTATTTAAACATGGATTTTCATATATCTTATATTAAACATCTAATTAAAATATAAGTTAACATAATTATAACAAATTAACATTAAATACAAATGTAAACATTTTACTAATTAGAAGAACAAGTGTTAATCCACAAACTTGACAAAGTGAAAAATGTTAACTTCTTTACAAGTGTCAATTTTTTTTTGAATTTAGGTTTTTCTTTTATTTTTTTTTCAGTTTTTATAAACAAATCCCCTTCCATCTTAAATCTAAAGCTATGAAGACAGATAAATAAAAAAAATAAAACACTTCCACTCAAAAACATAAGTCTGAAACATCTTCAACAAAATTTTGAAAATCATCCCCAAAATCCACTTCACAAACCTGAAACAAGTCTGCATGCAAATCCTTTTTACAAATCAAAACAAAACATGCTTGCATTTTTTTCAAAATCTGGGATCTGCTCACAGGCAAGCACCTGCATCAAACAGCCTGCATATTTTTCATAAAAGCATCTGCATTATTTCAAAAATCTGGAGTGTCTGCATGCAAGTGAAATCAGGAGCAAAATCAAAACAGGATGTAAAGTTTCAAAATTTAAGAAGAAATTCAGGATTTAAGAAAAGGAGTTTCCAATTTTTGAAGCACCAAGTCTTTTTCAAAATTTCTGCTCTGCCATCAAGATTAAGGTGAGTAACTTCTCTGTTTTCTTAAAGTTTAAATTTATAAATAAGTTGCATGATTAAATCTCTGTGATAAAATGTGTTGAATGCATATTTGAATGAAATATGCTGTGACTATAATATGCTTGTGATTCCCAAAAGTATTTTCTGTTTTTGTAGATCATATGTTCAGGTTTTGTTTTAAAATTAAAAATCTATAGATTTGTGCCTCTGATTCAACTTAGATTAAATAAAACTTATTTGTTTATGACAAGTTTTAGTTTAAAATTTTCAGTTAAGTTAAAATGACTTATATCATCTCTGTAAACCAAAAATTGACTGATTAAGTTTAGAAATGTGAAAATTCATATTGAATAAATTATAAATTCAGTACTATGAATTAAATACTAAGATTAAAACCGGATTTTTAGAATAAAAATTAGGATTTTTAGTTAAGGGTTAGGGGTATTGTTCTGTGTTGAACTGTAGAGGGGAATTTTGAGTTTTTGGGGAATTTGGGCAAATGTAATGGTCGGGGTTCTTCTAGTAGGTGGAGGAGCAGTCATTGATGATTGGAAAATTATTTGATGTTGATGCAAATCAACATGAAGACAGTGGTGATGATTTGTTACCTGTAACCCTAAGTTTAAGATAGGTAGATTGCTTTGGTCAGTTCTTCATGAAGAAGTGATCGAGTGGACTAAGATTTTGGGAAATGTTAGTAGGTTGGTTGATGAAGTCATAGCCGGAGTCGTTTCCATTCTGGTGGTCAGAAGGTGGAGAAGGAGGCGAGTTACAGGTTTGGGGTTAAAACCTGTATCTTCTGTTCCAGGTTTATGATTTTGAACTCGAGTTCAAATTCGAGTTGGATAGGAGTGGGTTGATGATCGTATGGGACTGTGAGGATGGTTGTTGATGATTGGAGGTCGCCGGAGGTGGGTGATGATGGTCGGAGGCACGGTGCACATGCACTAGGCATTTTTGGTCTGTGTTATCTTTTCTGGGTACCGCAGTGTTTTGAACTCGAGTAACACTCGAGTGTTTGCTATGTTTTAATCGAAGAATTTGGCCTGATGACCCGAAGCATTATTATGTTGGCTCGGGTAATTTGTAATAATACAATTTTCTATAAAAACCGTCTGAAGATTTAAATTTAAATCAAAATTTAAAATGAATAAGCTGTATTGATAAGATTTAAACAAATTCAAATCTGTAGGATGAATTATAGTTTCAAAGAGTTTGAAATCTTATAAGTTTTTAAAATTTTAAAAGGGGTTTCAGTTTAAAAAAATAAAAATAAAAAGAAGATGGAAACCTGGCAGTTTTCTGAAAATTTAATTTCATTTTAAATCTGAAGCTAATTTTAAACTAGCAGTTTAAATTTAAATTTAAGTCTAGTTTTCTTAAGGGTTTTGAATCTTCAGTTTCTTTTTAAAATGGAATTTGAATTTTGAATAAAGAGTTTTAGAATCATGGTTTAAAACAAAAGTTTAATGCAAGTTTAAATTCAAATAATTTTAAATAAGGAATGGTTCAAATGTTTTGAATTTAAAAATTTGGATATTTGAATAAGTTTTAAAATTTGAATGTCTTCAAACAAGTTAAATTTAAATTTTTTGCTAGAGGTAAATTTGTTTTAAAAACAAATATTTGAACTTGATACTTTTTGAATAAATTCTTTATAAAGGTTTATAAAAGAAAGTTAAATAATTTGTTAACTTGAATTTACAATTTAAATAGTAATGTACTTTAAACTTAATTTTAAATGAAAATTAAGCAAATTGATTAAGACTTATCTTATAGAAGTTTTAATTATAAGTAATAAATGTTATTTACATTTATTCTAAAAAGAATATAAATGGAATTTAAGTTGGTGAATACTTTAATAAATATCATTTTTGAATTTTAGATTCAAAATGAAATTTGAATTCAAATTTAAAAATGCAATGTTCTAAGTGCACTTTAGTATTAATAAAATTGTTAATAAGGAATGGATTGTCTTAGAAATTATTAAGGTGTTAAAATAATTAAATAAATAAGATAATTAAGGAGTGACTTATTTATTTAATTTATAATTAATAATTTGGATTAATTTAAATTAGAGATAAATTAAGAAGTAATTAAAGAAAGAGTAATTAAAGAATTAATAATAGTTAATGATGGTCATTAACTAAGGTTTATTTAGAAATTAATTAATATGATTAATCTTTAAATAATTAATTAGATTGATTAATTAATGATAATAAATTATGAAATTTATTTAAGTTAATTACTAAAGAAAAATAATTAAGACATTAATTACTTAATGTAATTAATGGGGTTTATTGAGATTGGCTTAAACTAATTAATTAAGTTTAATTAATTTTAAACATTGGATTTGATAATACTTACCTGATGTAATTAATGAAGAAGAATTACTCAGTGAAGTAATTAAAGATAATTACTGGATGTAATTAGTGGATAATGATGAAATTGTGAAGTAATTTGGATCAAATTATTTGTATAATTAATCAAGGGAAATTAATTAAGGAATAATTAATTTGATAAGTAATTAAGGGTAGTTAATTACAGATTGAAATTAATCAAAGGTGATTAATAATTATGGTTTAAGAGAGATTAATTACTGAAAGTAATTAATTTAATTGAGTAATTAATTAAATATAATTAAGGATCATTAATTAATATAACTAATGAAGTAATTAAGATTGATTAATCAAGATTAATTAATCAATGATAAATGATTAATTAATGAATTAATTAAAATTTAATTACTGTATTAAGTTTAGAGTAATTAATTTTTTGAAACTAATTAAGGTATAATTAATCAGAGGTGATTAATTAAGTTGATTAACTAGAGGCTAATTAATTAATTAATTTGTAATTAATTAATGGTGATGTAAGCAAGATTTATATTGTGTGAGTAATTAATTTAATTCATTTTAAATTAACTAGAGATGATGTAATTAATTTAATTCATTTTAAATTAATTATAGATAGTATGATTATAGGTCGTTGCTTATGAATGGATGATATAGTTGCCTTGAATGGTTTGGAAATCTCAACTATGAGATTAGTAATGTTGATTGATATGGATGCATTGGTTGCATTATGATAATGATATGGATTATCTTTTGATAGTGATAATATGAATTATCTATGGTTATGATAATGATAATTATCTATTGTGAATTTGTGAATTATCTATCTCCGTGTATATAGATAATGAAATTGAATTGTTTTAAACTCTAAAACAACTTGGACCTAAAAGACACGCTTTCGATTTCGATGAGACCGGGATCGGGTTCCCATATTTGGATATCCGAAAACCACATCGATCCAAATTAACAATAGGTCGTGAATCTTATGTGAAGAGTGAAGACTTGAGGTGTAAGGACTATTAGTCAGTACAACTCTAGGGGTGATTCCGTGATGAGTTTGACGGAAATAGTACTTATAGGCTCGAGATAGAGATTTAGAGTGCAAGGGTTATCGTCGTTAACTCTGAGGGTGATTCCAAAACGAGTGTAACGAGACAGTACCTTCGGTTTCGTTCGAACCCGGAACGAACTTGTATGGATTGAATGCTTTCAGCACATCATCAGGTGGACGATGAGCATTCTAAGAGATGTGTCCTATAAAGGTAATCGGAGCCTCAAGCCTCATCAACTGGGAATGGCTAAAACATGGGAGGTGCAGCAAGGCTTCGTGGGTAGCTCCCACTGGAGAGCAAGATTTTCCCCTGTCTAGAGGTCCCTTTTTATTCGGCTTAGTGGGCAGTTGGATATACGCACCAACTGCGGGGTTGTCTTGTTTGGAACTGTTCAGTAAGGAATGGGTCCCGCCTTGTGTTGCAGGAGAGCGGGCATACTCCTCGGTACGTTGATCTAGGCCACGTACTTTGATGGGCGGTACCCCAGTAGCCCTGCATTGTATGGAATCCAAAATCCAATAAGTGCAAACGGTTTTGATTGTATTACCCACTTTTGTGGCCAGTAGCTGGAATTCAATAATGCAACAATTTCGGCTATTTCATATTTACTTGAAAACCCTAAACACTATTATAATATCACTGGATTTCCTATCAAATGTTTTGGTTAGCGTAAGGTAAAAACTTTTCCATGTTTATGTGTGGGAAGTCTTACGTGATACCTTTCTTTTCAAAAGGCTTTTGAAAGTTAAGCAACTTTAACCTGTTACTCACACCAGACCCATGTCTGACCCAGAGTTTATTTTTGTTTTATTAAACTCTTGGGCACTCAAATTTTTACAAGTAGCCAACGGATTCCGGTTTGCTTTGACGAATATTGGAGGAGCAATGGAGCTGGAGGCTTCTGCGTCAGATATATAGTTTTTCGCTGTGTGTTTTGTGTTGTCTCTGAGTTGTGTTATGTTGTAAATACTAGACAGGTGTTTATAACTGTCTAGTATGTGTTGTATTATCTGTGTACTCTGATAGTGGTTGTAAACTATGTAATATTTTATGTTATTAATACAATTTATTCGTTCCGCTGTTTAGATTCTGATGGGTTGTTTCTTCTTCTTCTCTTTCTTTCTCTTTTCCATCCCTTTCTTTCTTATTAGCGATGCGACTCTCTGGTGTTTTGGAAGTCGGGTCGTTACACATTATCTTCACCATATTTTCATTTACTTCTCCATTTCAATTTCCCTATAGCCTCTTCGTTATTTCATTGCTTCTTGTGTTAGTTTTCAATTTTTTTAAAATTGAAAGTTTTAAATAGTTTTAAAGATGCGAACTTGTTTTTAAATTCTCTCTTGTCCATTTATCCTCCACTTTATTCGACAATAGCTTCTTCTATTTTACACTAAATTAAGATTTTTTTAAAATCGTATAAAATTTCAGTTGCTACAACTTTATTTTTTACCACTTTTCTAGTTTCAAGCTTAGTTTTTTCAAAAACTCATTTCTTTGTGCGTACTTTTAAACTCAGAAATTCAGGTCCGAAAATAGCACTTCTTCTTTTGATCATATCTACCTCAAAATTAATCATTATCCATTATGGCCTAGAGGATGAGGCTAGAGAGGGGGAGATGTTACATATGATGGGGAGGAATATGGTGATGTAACTTGTCAAAATAATGACGTTACGATATTTTGACACTAAGGTTAAATTAATAATTTTCCTTCTTTTTTTCATCTATAAATACACATCCCCATCACCGTATTTTGATTTATTTCTCCATTTCAATTTTCCTAAAGCTTTCTTCATAATTTCATGGCTTTTGTGTTGGTTTTAAGTTTTTTTAAAATCAAAAGTTTTAAAGATGCAAGCTTGTTTTTAAATTCTTTCTTCTCCATTTTTCCTCCATTTTATTTGGCCATAACTTCTTCTATTTTACACTAAATCAAGATTTTCTTTTATTCAAATCGTATAAAATTTTAGTAGCTACAATTTATTATTTACCACTGTCTAATTTCAAACCTAGGTTCGTCAAAAACTCATTTCTTTGTAGTGTACTTTTAAACTAAGAAATTCAAGTCCAAAAATTGCTCTACTTTTTTTGATCATATCTACCTCAAAATTAATCTAATTTGAGTTATCCTTTTTTTTAAATCGCAGAGAAATTTTTTCTCTAAAACTTTTATACTTATCCCTTTTGCAAAATCCAAGAGTAATAAGTTCAAAAATCAAGTAGAAGATGACATTTTTTTGGGGTGATTTTTGGTGCATCTAAGGCATTTCAAATTTCAAAGATTTTCGGTGAGTAAAACAACTTTGTTTTGGAATTTTTTTGACTTTATTATGATGTGTTATTGTGGTGATAATATGATGAAAAAATTGAATGGTTATTATATCGGTCGATGGTGATTTGATGGAAGTTATGTTTGGTATTGAATTTGAGATTTGAATGTGATGTTGTCCAGTTAGTAAGCATATAACCTTATGTTTGTATGTGTGTTTCATTGTTATGTTAAGAGTATGGTAGTATGGATGTATGGTTATGATTTAGAATCAAGTATGTTGAGCTGAAACAAAGTAACAACTTTGTGTGTTGCGACGGACGTGAGATCCAATTTGACATCAAAACTATGGTATCTACTTTCAAAGTTTAGAAATGGTTTTAAATTTTATCTTGGTTTAAGGGTATTATTTTTAAAACATGTAGGAGCAATAAATTAAGTGAACTATTTCACTTAAAATAAGTAGAGTGAACTGCGCTCACAGCGATAATCGCTATGGATGTAGTTCGACAAAAATTCACGATTTTCATCTTTAAGTGATTCATTTTGGAATTGTTTTGCAAAAATTTTCCAAACTTAATAGGTAACATAGAAAGAGATTAACTTTAGATTATTTAATAATTTGTTTAATTATAAAATAATTAAAGGTGATTAGCAGTTAATTAGCAATTAAGTAAGGGTTAAATAACACGTAAGAAAGGTTAATGAATAATTAGTGATTAATAATGATAAGAAGTAATAATTGGTTGATTATTATTTAATTAAGTTAAGAAGGTTAATTAATTATTATTTAATTAAGTGATTATTAAATTAATTTTAATTAGGGTTTACCTAACAATGAATTATTTATACCTTTACTATGATGCATTAAGAAGTTAATTAGGAATTAACTAAGTTCACTAAGTTAAGTAAAGTTTAATTTTGATTTAATTATGATTAATTAAGATATAGTTAGGGTTAATCCAACTAAATATAATTTAATCTTTTCAAAGCTGTTTTAAACTTAATCGGTTATACTTAGATCGATTTTTTTTAAGGTTAATTGATTTCAAATCAAAGAATCTCTCATCTAGACCACTAAGTGGCCAAATGAATTAAAATAGTGATTATAAAACGTTGACACATTTTATAGGAATTAAGTTGACTTGTGTTTAGCACAAACGTTCAATATCGATATCTTGATAAACATAAGGAAGTCAGTTTCAACAAGCTGGTTACGGTAACTTAAGCATATATAATATACTTCTATATGTAGATTTTTCATCCGATAATGGATGTATATATATTTGTAACTTGGACATCTGCCTATGATTGATTATATGTTATGTGTGGATCCTTTACGTATCTGATGTTAGGCAATACCCATGACATAACTTAGCGAAGTAAACCCAAATTTATTGGTCATTAGGCCTCCGTTTGGTTTTGGAAAGTTAATATTTCATTTTCTTTTAAAATGGCCTTCAAAGCTATTTTATTTTGAACAGGATATTTGAAGAATAATTTGACAACTGTTTTGATATTATATAAAGAAGTTTATAAATAATTTTGGGGCGTTCATAAAAGGAGTTTTTGAAGTGGTTTTGAGTGTTTATAAAAAAGACTTTATAAAAGGATTTGGATGTCTATAAAGGGAAGTTTTATGCAAAGTTTGAAAGTTTATAAAGAAATTATATAACCTGGTTTGAATAATTATAAAGAGTCCCATAAACGAGTATGGAGGTTGATAAATGTTTTGTATATGGGTTTGAGTTAAAGCAAAAAGTATTTCATAGGTAAGGTAAATTTATAAAAGGATTTATTGAAAATAATTACAATAGGAAATTGGTGTTTGGGTTTCTCAAGTTTGACCTTTTAGAAAAAATGTGTTATGGAACATTCGTTCCATACTTTACATCGAAGAAATAGTGCTTAGAGTTATCCTTTTGTCCAATTTTAAATAATGTAGTTAAATCCTTCTTAGAGATTTGATAATGGAAAATCTTACAAATGTTTTGCGAATATACTTATGTCAGAAAGATAAGTATATGTATGTTTATGAAAGAGATTTATTAAACAAAGATATGTTTGGAGGCTTAGTCGTTGCTATGGATAAATAAATCTCAAATGGAATTGATTATTGTTTGTTTATTTGATAGTTAAATAACCGAAAATCAAATTTGGCCTAATTTTACTTAGGAAGTATGAATGTAAAATTCGAGTTTCCGACAAAGACTCGAATACTTACTTCCAAAAGAACTGGGAATGAGTCAACCAGAAATTATCGGTTGTTGATACGGAGAGACCGGGATCGGATCTATATCCGAAAACCACTCTGAGCCAACATGTACGTTTGAGTGGAAGACATCTTGATGCTAATTGAGGATGGTGTTCTTTGTAGTGAAAGGGTTACTACTTCTATTCCTGAGGATGATTCCAAAATGAATGTAGTAGAATTAATGCCTTCGGTTTTTTTCAGACCCATAATGAACTTGTAAGGATTAATGCTGGCATTACATTGACTCCTGTAGGGCAGTGTTGGCATTCTAAGATGGATTGCTATTCAGAAAGGTAAAATGTAGCCTCAAGCCTCATCAACCGAAAATGACTAAAACTGAAATATGCAGTATGGCTATGTAGGTCGCCCCTATTAGGGTATATCATCACCCTTCTAGATAGGTACACAATCATCAATGAATTTATGTACGTGGGAGAACTCGGTTAAAGGTTGCAAAGCAACCGAAGAGATGATATATTAAGTACTATCCAGCAAGGGGTAGGCCGATCCTATGTTGGTAGGGGTCATTAGGTAAGACTTCAGTAGAGTGCAACAACCCATAATTTTAATAAATGTTTTAAATAAAATTTTATTCTGAAACTTTGATTTTTAAATAATTTCAAATTGAAGTTTGGGATTTTCCAATGTAAGTTGTATTTTGTTTACAATTTTAATTCCAATTCCAATAAAATAAATTATTTTCTGTATTTATTTCCTATTTCCCTAAGGCTATTTATTTATTTTCATTCCTACTTTATTTTTTTTGACTTTTATTTTATTTACACGATTCTCTATTTGTTTATTTTGAATATGTGATTTGGAAATTCAAAGAGACAAATGTTTCACTTTAACTTGTGACTTTTCATTTCCTAGTTTTTTCACTTGCCTTGGCCGTTCACTTCTTTTTTTTAGCCGTGTATTTTCTTTGTTATTCACGTGAAAAACTTCTCAACACTTCACAACTCACGGCCATTCCTTCCTGAAGGAAAATTTGTAAGATTCATGGCTTCCATTTTTTTTCATTTTTCTTCTTCTTTACATTGATTTTGCCTTGCTCCTCTTCCAGCTTTGCTCGGCCATAACCACCATCACCTTCACCGACCACCACCATCATCTCCTCTTTCTCATCATCCATGGCCAACCACCTTAATCCCCTGCCCAGACCTGGCCATGACCACCAAGTGGAGCGATCACCACAAAACATTGCAAACCCCTTGCAAATTGCCTAGCCGAGCATATTTCCACCATCACCTTCATGTTTAGCTTCGGTCACCACCTACAACACCACCACCACCACCTGATGCCATGACCTCTGGCCATCACCTCAGCACTGACCTGACCTGTAGTGACCATGGCCGAGCCAAATATTGACATAGGCCAAGCTTATGTTGCACCAAACTCCAACTTTTTGGCCATGACCCTTTGCATTCCATGATTGTAACTCCAACCCCTTAAAATTCCTAGCCTAGCCGTGTGTTTTGACCCATACCCGAGCCACTTACCACCAATAAGCCATCATGGCCTAGCCTATGACCCTTCATGGCCGAGCACTTGAGTGGTTAAAGCATGGTTAAGCCATTTTTCTCTTTAGTAAATTTTAATTTCCATTCTGTTCAATTTATATTTTGTGTTGAATATATATTTACATTGCTATGTTTTATTTGTTGTATATAAGATCAAAATCTTGGCTCTCTGCCTACTTGAATCTAAATCATGCTATATCATGCTTTCTGAAATTTATCTATGTGTTTGTTTTGCTTACTCCAGCTTGAAAAGGTGAGTATTCACACTTGACATTCATACTTATGCAATTGTGAAGTGATAACAAGTGAATGTGTAGAATTGCTATATCATGTTATACCTGCCTGTGATATGAGTTATATGATGTTAACCCTTGTTTATAAACCTGTCACAACATCTGATATTGTTATATTTTGCGATATTGTTTATTTCATTTTGTTTCTCATACTTCAAGTTCCCTGTAGAATAGAATCACTATAGGTTGAAATGATACATACCCGAACGGACTTTAGAATAGAGAAAAATCGTTACGGGCTGAAATAATAAGACTGAGCGATTTTCATTTATTTTATTACTTGGAATTGCGGGTTTGAAATGATAGAATCCGGATTTTTCTTTGTGAACAACGTATTGAAATGATATATTATCCGTACCACTTGACTTAGGCTAGAAAATTTATACTGACCCGTGGTTATTTATATATTTTCCTGGAAAATTTCAAGTATATTAAAAATGTAAATTTTTGATATTTTGATTTAAATTGAATTTAAAATGATTAAATAAAGTGTTAATGATTTTTCTATAAGTTAAAAATGTTAAATAAATAAATGGTCAAATTGTAATTTGAAATATAATTTAATTTGAAAATATGAGATTATTTTAAAAATGAAAGTTTAAGTTAAGAAAATAAGATGGAAATTAAGTTTTATTTGTGGGGTGGTAATTTAAATTAAAGTGTGAAGTCAATGCAAAGAATAGGAAAATTATACACTTGGATTTAATAAATGAATTAGTGAAAATTGGTTTTTATTATAAAAATTCTACTTTATAAAATCATGAGTTGAAGGGTAATTAAATGAACATTTTGAGTGGGAAAAACATGATTTTTTGTAATTTTAAAATGGTTAAAACTGAAATTTATTAGTTTCTGAAATTTTATTTAAAATCTGGAAATTGAATTAGTAGCACTTCAGAAATGCTATCATTTCTGAAAAATAACTAAAATTTGAACTAAATAGATACTGCAACACTTTGTAAGTGCTGTAAATAAACTATGGCTGAAATTTAACTAAGAGATACTACAGCACTTGGTAAGTGCTGTGGTTGCAGAAAGAAAATCTAAAATCTGAAGCAAATAAAACTGAACTGCTACAGCAGTTTTTAAATGCTGTCTTTTCTAAAATGAATTGTTTATGAAATTGAACTGCTACCGCAGTTTTTAAATGCTGTTTTTTCTGAAATGAATTATTTATGAAACTGAACTATTACAGCAGGTTTTAAATGCTGTCTTTGCTGAAGTGAATTGTTTTCAAATAGAACTTACCGCAGCAATTTTCTAAGTGCTGGGAAAGCTGAAATTTCAATGTTTTGTAGTATTCAACTGAATAAGTGAGCTCAGAAAAAGGCTAAATTTTGGAAATTGAATATTTGATTTGTAGGTATAATCACTTCGCCGTTTAATGGTTTAAATGAATGATTTAATTCGAAACTATAAACCATTTTGAAATTTTAAGCACGGGTACACTTCTCTGTATTCCATTTATTGCCTCATGATTTATTTGGATGCACACCTTCAACTTGAGAGTATAACTAGAGGTAAGCGACTTCTGCAGCTCTACGCTACCCTAGTCACATTAGCACTATTATTTGTATAGTTTACTTTAATATGGACATTTCTACGACATCATTTATTACTGTTTAATTGATTGTTTAACGGTCCTTAGAGGATGGGCGATCCCAAGCGTCCGTTAAGTCATTTTGCATTGCTATTACAGTTCACTTGAATTGGTTTACATTGTGTAAGTATGTATGTCCTGACTCGAGTTTTTGTGTTTTACTTTATGCTCTGGTCAGCCTGAGAATCACAGCTTTGGATTCATCTTCTGGAGCTAGAGATTGGTTGGAGCTTGTCCATCTGTTATTTCTTATTTTCTAGTCCAGTTATTTCCTATCCGGTATTGCTTATGTATTAGTGATTTATGTATCCAGACTTCTATTGTATCCATTTTAAACTATGTTATTTTGTATATGTTTTGAGAGTACGTATATATAGTAGCTTCATGAACTACTATGATATTTCATTTCCGCTGTGAGTTATTCTGATATTCTATGTCTGTGATTCTGTGTTTGATTTTATTTGCTCCAATTTCTTAACAACCCATTGTTTTGAAGTATTCAAGTTTGACCTGTGGGATTTATTGTCGATTTGAATGGTCTTAAATTATGGGATGTTACATTTGGTATCAGAGCTTTGGTTTTTGATAAACTTTAGCCCGTGGAGCAAAAACTCATCAGAGATAGGATAGAAATAGCCTATAATGAGTGAAATCAATCTCAGAATCATTTCTTTGTAGGAGAACGTATTTTCGAAGTAATGATTTCCGAATGATTTTAAAGGATTTTCAAAGATTATATTGGTATAAATTTTTTTATTTTGAAATCAAGATTTTCTAAACTTCATCCCTTTTGTATCCACCTTGTTAGAAATCTCTTTGGTTAGGATCCACTAGAATTTTTAACTTCTATCTTGGTGATCCGGACTCTTTTATTAAGAGGAAGCTATTTTAGATATGGCAATATCAAAAGAGCAAAAGGAAGCTTGTCGAGCATGAAGAGCACTGGCTCATAAGGAACGGGAGGAAACAATCGAGAAGTGGGAAAGGCTGTGGAGGGAAAGGGAAGGACCTGTTCCTTATGACCATGTCATTTGTTATCGGTGTTAGGAAAAGAGACACTATGCAGCCATATATGGGAAGATAGATAAAGGAAAGAAGATGGAGGGAAAGCGTTTTCGATCTAAGATTTTCTGTTTTGATTGCTGGGAGAGGGACACTTTCCAAGTCGCTACCAGGAGATGAAGAAAGTGAAACCTGCACGTCCTACATCAATCGGCCTATCAACTATTTGCTACCACTGTAGGAAGGCTGGGCATATAGCCAGAGATTGTTCTGAGAGATATCATGGAAAGAAAGCTGTGTACCCGTAGTTAACTAAGGAAGATGGGAGTGTAGTGCATTTATGCCGGAAATGTAGAAGTTGGGGGCACGTTGAGGGGGAGTGTTCTGGACCCGTTGAAGTACTACCCGGAAGAATTAATACTGATGCTTTGTTTATGTAGGAGTGGCATTCTGTCGATCTGTTTGTTATCTGTAGTATGTTAGGTTGCATTAAGTGAACTCTAGTGTATCTTTTGCTTAGCTGAAGTTGTCAAACTAGGGATATTTATGCTCCTGTTTTCGTATGATATGAATTTGAGTTTTTTTTCTTCAAATAATGAATGTAAACTCTTTCGTATTGATATAGGTTATATATCTCTAATCTTGGTTAGGATTCTTATCGATTAGGGTTTCTTTGAACTTTGGAATGCTCCCACTTGTTCTAAAATCCATTTCTGTCTCTCCTATTTGTATTCCTTTGATTTTGGGGCATTCCACAACTCCGCTTTGAATGAACTCTATAAGGATCGGCGATTCCATAAATCTTTTGAATGATTTGTAAAGGGGTGAAACTCCCTTACAATTGGCATTGATTCACCGGAGATTTCTGTATCCTCGGATTACGATGCGATTTATCTTCTAGTATACCTGGATTCTATCTTTGGCGATCAAATGTCGATTTGCCTTAGATTTCCGCATTGATTATATTCCTGAAGTCACGGTTGACCCGGTTAAGTTCGCTTGCGATTTATATAGGCTTATCCATCTTCTATTTGGTAATTTAATTATCTCATCTTCGTTCGAGCCTATCTTTGAACCAGAATTCTATTTGATTAGAGTTCCTCTAATTTGAAACTCTATCTTTGTTTTGAAATCCATTCTTGAATCATCCTTTGAAAAATCGAGATTGTTTGTATTTTAGAAACTGTTTTATATATCGAAATTTTTATAAGTATGATTATATTCTATATATAAAAGTGAAAATGTTTTTGATAAGAACCATATACTATTTTAAGAGAGAATTTGAAGTTTCGAAAGGTTTTGAAATTTTGAAAACTATACAAGAAATTTGATTTATCTAAAAATGATTTATAACTGAAGGGTTTTAATTGGAAATTTGAGGACTTGAATTCCGGTGTTTAAAATTTGTTTTAGATTTTGAATATATATGTAATAATATGATGTAAAAAGGTATTTTTCGAATAAGAAACGTTTCAAATGACTTCAAATGAGTTCCAAGGATTTCAAAGGAATTTTAAAGAAGTTCTTAAGAAAATAGAAGTTCAGAACTCACTTATGTCGTTGGAAAATAATTTCGGAGATGAGTGCATGCATCATCGACATTGATTTTCGAGTTTCAAAGTGGGGGAGAGGCCACTTTAGTAGCTTTGTTATGCGAGTGATTTTGTGAAACCAAATTTTGATTTCAAGTGTCGAAGTATGATTTGATGTTCGAAAGATATATGTATACAGATTTGAAATGATTTGAAGTGGACCCGATGTTCAGTCCTCGAGTTTTGGATTTGATGTGGTATAACTCTATATACTGAAATTGATATACTAATTTGTTGTTGAGTTCAAATTTTGAATTGTAAAGTTGATTTCTTCGACTATTTCGAATGTTTGAACACTTCCAAATCGAGGCGTAAATTCTCAAAACTAAGTAATATGATTTAAATTAGTTTGAAACTGTTTTGTTAAGTAAATGATTTAGACTATTTCGAATTATACCGATATGAAATTTTGTTAGACCTGAAATATGTTGATCTAGAAACTAGGATTATTTTCTAAACCTATTATTTGGAATCTTTAAAACTGGAGATATTTAATTTGGAAGAAATAATTTGGTGAAATCGTATATGATTTTGAAACTGAACTGATATTGACGAATTGAAATTGAGAACCTCGTTCTACTAAATACTTGATTTGGGAGTTATCGAACTTATACAGATATTAATTTGTATAAGTATGAAGTTGATTTGAAAACTATTGATTTGGAAAGGTACTCGATTTGAAAAGCGAAATCTTATATTATCAGAGTCTACATAAGTGTGATTTGATATACTATTGATTTTGGAAAGTATTCGATTTAGAAAATGGAATCTTATATATAATGGGCTTTATATAAGTATGATATTTGAAAGTGATTTGAAAAGGAACTATATGATACATATTTTCAAAGTAAAGATATGGAAAGTGCTTCTGCTTGATATCCGCTTTGTGGCCACATCGTGGATTCATTCTATCGATATTATTCTCTCTGATTTTGGTTTTTCGAATGTGATACTCGAGTGTCCTTCCATGGCATAACCCATGGTCGTTTTTTGGGTAGCGTAATCCGCAAGGCAGAGATTGCTTAAAGGGTACGAATGTGTTCTAGGAGATCCAGACGTAACCATTGTGTATCCTGTGGACTACCGGTTTTGTTGTCATGGCGTAATCCGCAAGCCAGAGATTGCTTAAAGGGTACATATGTTTCCTGGAGGATTCAGGCGCAACCATTATGTATCCTGCGGTCCACAGTTTTGTTTATCATGGCGTAATTCGCCATGCAGTGATTGCTTAAAGTGTAGGATGCTTCCTAGGAGATCCAGGCGTAAACGTTGTGTATCTACGATCCAGGTGATTTGTTTGGATTGTACTTTCCATATCGTATTTGAAAATTTTCAATTATTTTCCCTGGGTGTTGAAACACGTCTACTGAGTACTTGAGGAATTCTGGCTTTGCGCCTGATCAACGCATGGCCGAGTCTACAGGAACAAGGATAAACTTGTTATGACATCGAGTTATAAAAGTATTTTTTACAAAGTATTATATAAAGGATATTTTGATCATTTATTTTACCTTTCTAAATAATTTAAAATGTTTTAAATATTGTTTACTTCGAACTAACAAATTTGAATCAAATGACTATTCATCATATTATAAAATTTTTAAATGTTATAAATACTAAAAATTTTAATTAAAATTTATATAGCTTTAAAATAATGGTCCATCCTCGTCTTTCAATCTATTTTCCTTCCTAGCTATTCCTATTCTCCTATTTTCCTTTCTTGCTATTCCTATTCTCCTACCTTCTTCTTTTTCGGGGTGTCTTTCAACCTATTGTTCTTTCTAGTTGTTCCTCCGATTTTCTTCCTTTTCGAGGATGAAAAGCTTCAAGTGGGGGAGAGTGTAACAACCCATAATTTTAACAAATATTTTAAATAAGATTTTATTCTGAAACTTTGATTTTTAAATAATTTCAAATTGAAGTTTTGGATTTTCCAATGTAAGTTGTATTTTGTTTACAATTTTAATTCCAATTTCAATAAAATAAATTATTTTCTGTATTTATTTCCTATTTCCCTAAGGCTATTTATTTATTTTCATTCCTACTTAATTTTTTTTGACTTTTATTTTATTTACACGATTCTCTATTTGTTTATTTTGAATATGTGATTTGGAAATTCAAAGAGACAAATGTTTCACTTTAACTTGTGACTTTTCATTTCCTAGTTTTTTCACTTGCCTTGGCCGTTCACTTCTTTTTTTTAGCCGTGTATTTTCTTTGTTATTCACGTGAAAAACTTCTCAACACTTCACAACTCACGGCCATTCCTTCCTGAAGGAAAATTTGTAAGATTCATGGCTTTCATTTTTTTTCATTTTTCTTCTTCTTTTCATTGATTTTGCCTTGCTCCTCTTCAAGCTTTGCTCGGCCATAACCACCATCACCTTCACCGACCACCACCATCATCTCCTCCCCCTCATCATCCATGGCCAACCACCTTAATCCCTTGCACAGACCTGGCCGTGACCACCAAGTGGAGCCATTACCACAAAACATTGCAAAGCCCTTGCAAATTTCCTAGCCGGGCATATTTCCACCATCACCTTCATGTTTAGCCTCGACCACCACCTATAACACCACCACCACCTGCTGCCATGACCTCTGGCCATCACCTCAGCACCTGATCTGACCTATAGTGACCACGACCGAGCCAAATATTGACATAGGCCGAGCTTATGTTGCACCAAACTCCACCTTTTTGGCCTTGACCCTTTGCATTCCATGTTTGTAACTCCAACCCCTTCAAATTCCTAGCCTAGCCATGAGTTTTGACCCATACCCGAGCCACTTACCACCAATAAGCCATCATGGCTGAGCCTATGACCTTCATGGCCGAGCACTTGTGTGGTTAAAGCATGGTTAATCCATTTTTCTCTTTACAAATTTTAATTTCCATCTTGTTCAATTTATAGTTTATGTTGAATATATATTTATATTGCTTTATTTTATTTGTTGTATACAAGATCAAAATCTTGGCTCTCTCCCCGCTTGAATCTATATCGTGCTATATCATGCTTTCTGGAATTTATCTGTATGTTTGTTTTGCTTACTCCAGCTTGAAAAGGTGCGTATTCACACTTGACATTCATACTTATGCAATTGAGAAGTGATAACAAGTTAATGCGTAGAATTGTTATATCATGTTATACCTGCCTGTAATATGAGTTATATGATGTTAACCCTTGTTTATAAACCTGTCACTTCATCTGATATTGTTATATTTTGCTATATTGTTTATTTATTCTGTTTCTCATACTGCATGTTTCCTGTAAAATAGAATCACTATCGGTTGAAATGATACATACCCGAACGGACTTTAGAATAGGGAAAAATCGTTACGCGCTGAAATGATAGGCCTGGGCGATTTTCATTTGTTTTATTTACTTGGGATTGCGGGTTTGAAATGATAGAACCCGGATTTTTCTTTGTGAACTATGGATTGAAATGATATATTATCTGTATCACTTGACTTAGGCTAGAAAATATTATACAGACCCGTGGTTATTTTTATATATTTTCCTGGAAAATTTCAAGTATTTTAAAAATGTAAATTTTTGATATTTTGACTTAAATTGAATTTAAAATGATTAAATAAAGTGTTAGTGATTTTTCTATAAGTTAAAAATGTTAAATAAATAAATGGTCAAATTGTAATTCGAAATATAACTTAATTTGAAAATGTGAGATTTGTTTTAAAAATGAAAGTTCAAGTGAAGAAAATAAGATGGAAATTAAGTTTTGCTTGTGGGGTGGTAATTTAAATTATAGTGTGAAGTCAATGAAAAGAATAGGAAAATTATACACTTGGTTTTAATAAATGAATTAGTGAAAATTAGATTTTATTATAAAAATTCTACTTTACAAAATCATGAGTTGAAGGGTATTTAAATGAACATTTTGAGTGGGAAAAATATGATTTTTATAATTTAAAAATGGTTAAAATTGAAGTTTATTAGTCTCTGAAATTTTATTTATAATCTGGAAATTGAACTAGTAGCACTTTAGAAATGCTGTCATTTCTGAAAACTAACTAAAATCTGAACTAAATAGATACCGCAACACTTTGTAAGTGCTGTGGTTGATGTAAATAAACTATAGCTGAAATTTAACTAAGAGATACTGCAGCACTTGGTAAGTGCTGTGGTTACAAAAAAGAAAATATAAAATTTGAAGCAAATAAAACTGAACTACTACAGCAGTTTTTAAATGCTGTCTTTTCTGAAATGAATTGTTTATGAAACTGAACTACTACAACAGTTTTTAAATGCTGTCTTTTCTGAAATGAATTGTTTATGAAAATGAACTGCTATAGCAGTTTCTAAATGTTGTCTTTGCTGAAATGAATTGTTTTCAAGTAGAACTTATCGTAGTAATTTTCTAAGTGCTGTGAAAGTTGAAATATCGATGTTTTGTAGTATTCAACTGCATAAATGAGCTTAGAAAAAGGCTAAATTTTGGAAATTGAATATCTGATTTGTAGGTATAATGACTTCACCTTTTAATGGCTTAAATGGATGATTTTAATTCGAAATTATAAACCATTTTGAAAATAACCACGGGTACACTTCTCTGTATGCCATTTATTGCCTCGTGATTTATTTGGATGCACACCTTCAACTTGAGAGTGTGACTAGAGGTGAGCGATTGCTGCAGCTCTACGCTACCCTAGTCACATTAGCACTGTTATTTGCATAGTTTACTTTAATATGGACATTTCTATGACAGCATTTATTGTTGTTTAATTGATGATTTAACGGATCCTTAGGGATGGGCGATCCCAAGCATCCTTTAAGTCATTGTGCATTGCTATTACAGTTCACTTGAATTGGTTTACATTGTGTTAGTATGTATGTCCTGACTCGAGTGTTTGTGTTTTACTTTATGCTCTGGTCAGCCTGAGAATCATAGCTTTGGATTCATCTTCTGGAGCTAGAGAATGGTTGGAGCTTATCCATCTGTTATTTCTTATTTTCTAATCCTGTTATTTCCTATTCGGTATTGCTTCTGTATTAGTGATTTATGTATCCAGACTTCTATTGTGTCCATTTTAAACTATGATATTTTGTATATGTTTTGAGGGTATGTATATATAGAAGCTTCATGAACTACTATGATATTTCATTTCCGCTGCTAGTTATTCTGATATTCTGTGTTGGTGATTCTGTGTTTGATTTTATTTGCTCCAAATTTCTTAACAATCCACTGTTTTGAAGTGTTCAAGTCTGACATGTGTGGATTTATTGTCGATTTGAGTGGTCCTAAATAGTGGGATGTTACAGTATATTTTTCTTGAGGTGTACTATGACGGACGGTACCCCAGTAGCTTAGTCATTAGTTGGAATTCATTCTCCAATATGTGCCTTACATTTTTGATTGTAGAGCCAACTGGAATGTGGAAGGCAATCATTTTAGCTATTTCATCTATTTACTTTAAACCTAGACACTATGATAATATCACTGGATTTTGATATAAAATGTTTTGTTTATCAGAAGGTAAAACCCATCCGTTTTTATGTGCGGTGTGGTCTTACAAGACATATTTTTTTGAATGGTTTTCAAACGTAGAAATCAGTTTGGTTATTATTTGTTGTAGACTTTTACACATGCTGGTTTAACGGACTGACCAGTGCATTATTCCATGTAATGCTCGCGTCAAACCGAGCATGTTTTCCTAGGTTTAGCTAGATACTATGGAGTTGGAGAGGAGCTGGATGGTCAAGACATATTCACGTATATTTTTATTCCGCTGTATTATAGAATATATCTTGTCGGTGTAAGGACATTTTCTATAACTGTCCAAATTTAGGATAAGTCTAGTGTACTCTGATGTTGTATATATGAATAAAGATGTTTCCTTTTTTATGGATCATTGTTGTATTGTATATTATTCGCTGCGTTGTGAGATTCTGTGTTGTTTAATTCTCTTCTATCTTCTACCTTCTTCTTTCACCCTAACAAATCGGCATTTCTGGCACTTGAATGTTCGGCATATGATAAAGTGGATGTATTAGTGTCGATTTTCGAGGGTCGAAAATCCAGTTCGTTACTTTTGGTATCAGAGTTGATGGTTAAGTGAGAACCTTGGCCCTGGTGGGGTAAACTCATTTGGAACTGGGTAAGTGAGACCCTAGAATGAGATAGGGTGTATTATAAATATGAATGCTTTTTTTAGTGAGTACAAATGTTTTATATTGTGTTATTTGATCTGTTGAGTGGCTTAAGAATTCTGGTCGATGCGTTTGGCCAAATTTATCGATAGGGATTTTCTAAACACTTGAACAAGTCCAATTGACATAATATTGTTTTAAAATTGGTAAATGAAATATTTTTATCTAAGATATATTTTATATATAAAAGCATGATTTTTAAAAGTCTATATAGTTATCGATGAGATGTAGGCTTAAAATTGGATTTAGAACAGAATGTGTTTAGTCAAAAGAAAATCTTTATATGACCTTATAAAAATGAAAAGGATTGCGAGAATATTAAATCCCGGTGGTTTTGATAAAGATGTAAATGATTTGAGAAAAGTTGTAGTAATTGTACTTGAAGAGATTTTATAAATATTTTAAATGGATTTGAAAGTAAAGTTTTGTTTGGACAGTTCGGGAAGGAGTTTTGATCTTTTTTATGAAAATCGGAATAATCTTATAAGTGGCAATCGAATGTTTGCTTAGGCATATATGATAGTGCACTTAGTAAATCATCTTCTTTGTTAATGTACAATCGAAACGAGTTCGAATCCAAATGAATCCAAAGCTAGTGGATGATTTTATTAAAGAACAATTTATCTATAAATGGTATTATTTCAAAAGGGAATTTATGAAGAAAGAAATATTTTTTAGATTAACTTGTTTGAATGTCTTGGAAATGAATAAAATTGGATAAGCGATGTGTTCGGATGGTAAACACTTCTCTTGAGTATTTCACTACTTAGTAAAAGGGATATAATACTATTTTGAAACGTTTTTAAAATAAACCTGGATATTGCGTTCTCGAATCCCTTAAAAGAGTAGAGTTTCTAAATAAAAAGATTCTTGAGTAAGAGCGGGTTAGTAAATAAAGTTTTAAATTCGTTGAGCATCCTAGATTAAGTAAAACCAATTTAAGATTTGAAATTTTATATACTCTTTTGGATATAGAAGAGTATCATACTAAAATGAATTTGAGTTATAGATGTTAATAAACTTAAGTAATGTTCTTAGGTAAAATAGTGATTCTTTAAAAAGGGTAACTATAATCTTGGGAAGTAGGAATCAATGGGATCAGTATGTAGGTTGTACGTAGATCATTTCTCCTTTTCACATAGTACTCGATCCAAGATTCGAGTACTTGACTTGAGGTGTTTCACACCATTTCGAATTGGGATTTATCGCCCGATTTTTTAGGGCAAGCATTGATGAGGGTTCTTATGTGGAACCAAAGTTTGTCTAATACAGTTTATGGCTATGCAAGGAGAATAGAAGTTTCTAATTAAGAAACCTGATCAAAGTCCGCACTAGGGAATCAAGTGAGCGATACTAATTCAGAAATGAAGTTATGTATTCAAGCAAGTGAACGAATCAGATTTTTTATAGGAATGGTCTATGTACATCATACGGATTAATGAATAGTTTTAAGTATTTCTGGAGATCGGGTTGTGGTATAATTTTGGGGACGAAATTCTTTTAAGGGGCGAAGAATGTAATGACCCGCAAATTTGCATCTTGGATAAATTATATTTGTTTTTCAAATATTTAGATATGGGTTTAAAAGTAAGAAATAATCATATTTAATTAGTAATTAATAATATATATTTTGTTTGTGAAAAATATTTGAGGACAAATTACCGATGTAAAAAATTGATAAATCGTAAATATCGTTCTAGGTAAAATATCGACAAAACAGATGTAAATTGTTTTATCAATAAAGCTGCTTTTAAATAATAAGAATCGTGCATGGCTCTAGATACATATATAAATATATGTATCCAAACAAAATTATTAAATAAAATATTTATTTTATTTTTTGAAAATAAAATATAATTATGACATCGATTTTTGATATCATTGGTTTTATACATTTCTTCAGAAATTAAAGATAAGTTTAAATAATACATAAATTGGTTTTTATTTTCAAGTAAACCTATTTTGATTACTTAATAATGATGTAAAATAGTTTTTAAAAATTTGTTTACCAAAATAGATAGTTCGTATAAAAATAGAAAATGTGCCGGAAGAACGTTTTCTAGAATTTCGACTTCTCGAAACCGAAAAGTTGTTGGGAACATTGTTTGCTTTAGCGCACCATAAGTGAACGTATAAGAGATAATTAACAATACAATAATGCACTTAATTATAAATTATCTTAGGTTAATTATGTTTAGCAAGTGATGTGACAAGTCATGGCTTTCAATATAATGACTTATACATATAAGTATATATCATCATCTCTTGCCATATGTTAGCCTTATCATCATTATCCATCATGACCTAGAGGATGTGACTTGAGAGGGAGGGATATGAAATATGACGGGGAGGAAGGTGGTTATGTGACTTGTCAAAATAATGACATGTTACGATATTTTTAAACTAAGGTTAAAATGGTAATTTTCCTTCTTTCTTTCAATTATAAATACACATCCCCTTCAACATATTTTCATTCACTTCTCCATTTTCAGTTTCCTACAGCTTTCTTCATAATTTCATGGCTTCTTGTGTTGGTTTTAAGTTTTTTTAAAACTAAAGTTTTAAATAGTTTTAAAGATGCTAACTTGTTTTTTAATTCTTTCTTCTCCGTTTTCCTCCACTTTATTTGGCCATAGCTTCTTCTATTTTACACCATATCAAGATTTTCTTTTTTCCAAATCGAAAAATACTTTATTTTTTACCACTTTTCCTACTTTCAAGTTTAGCTTTGTCAAAACATTTTTTTGCAATATAATTTTAAACTCAGAAATTCAGGTCCAAATATAACTCACCTTCTTTTGATCATATCTATCCCAAACTTAATTTGATTTGGGTGACCATGTTTTTTTAAATTGTAGAGAAAATAATTTTCTAAAACTTTTTTTATCGCCTTTTCAAAATCCAAGAGTTATAGGTTCGAAAATCAAGTGGAAGATGACATTTTTTGGGGTGATTTTTGGTGCATCTAAGGCATTACAGATTTCAAAGATTTTTGGTGAGTAAAACTAAATTGTTCTGGAAAAGTTTTTGAATTTATTATTATGTGTTATTGTGGTGATAATATGATGATAAAACTGAATGGTTATTATATCGGTCGATGGCGATTTGATGAATGTTATATTTGGTATTGGATTTGAGATTTGAATGTGACGTTGTTGAGTTAGTAAGCATATAACCTTATGTTTATATAACTGTTTCATTGTGATGTTAAGAGTATGGTAGCATGGATGTATGGTTATTATTTAGAATCAAGTATGTCGATTAGAAACAAAGCTACCAACTTTGTGTGTTGCGACGGACATGAGATCCGATTTGAAATCAAAACTATGATTTCTAGTTTCAAAGTTTGGAAATGGTTTTAAGTTTTATCTTGGTTTAAGGGTTAAAAACTTTCTAATTTTTTTTTAAAACATGCGGGGGTAAGAAATTAAGTGAAGTATTTCACTTAAAATAAGTAGAGTGAATTGCACTCATAGCGATAGTCGTTATGGATGTAGTTCGACAAAAATTCACGATTTCCATCTTTAAGTGATTCATTTTGGAATTGTTTTGCAAAAGTTTTAGAAACTTAATTAGTAATATAAACGGTGATTAAATTTAGATTATTTAATAATTTATTTATTTAATAAAATAATTGAAGGTAATTAGCAATTAATTAGTAATATGTAAGTGATCAGGGTTAAGTAACACTTTAGGAAGGTTAATGATTAATTGGTGACTAATAAAGATAAGAAGTAATTAATTGGTTAATTATTATATAATTAAGTAGGTTAATTAATTATTATTTAATTAAGTGATTATTAAATTAATTTTTAATTAATTAGAGTTTACCTAATAATGAATTGTTTACGCCTTAACTAAGATGCATTATGAAGTTAATTAGAAATTAACTAAGTTCATTAGGTTAATTAAAGTTTAATTATGATTTAATATTTATTTAATTATGATCAATTAATATATAATTAGGATTAAGCCAACTAAATATAATTTAATATTTTCAAAGCTATTTAAAACTTAATCGGTTATGCTTTAAATCAGTTTTCTTTTTAAGGTTAATTCATTTCAAATCAAAGGATCTCTAGTGTGGACCATTAAGTAGCCGAATGAATTAAAGTAGTGATTACAAAACGTTGACACATTTTATGGGAAGTAAATTGACTTGTGTTTAACACAAACGTTGAATATCGATAACGTGATAAACACAAAAAAGTTAATTTCAATAAGTGGGTCATGGTAGCTTAAGCATATAGAATATACTTCTATATATACATTTTTTTACCCGATAATGAATGTATCTATATTTGTAACTTGGACATCTACCTATGATTGATTGTATGTTATATGTGAATCCCTTACATATCTGATGCTAGGCAAAACCCATCATATAACTTAGATAAGTAAACCCAAATTTAATGATTCATTATAGTCATTAAGCCTCCGTTTGGTTTTGGAAAGTTAATATTTCATTTTCTTTTAAAATGGTCTTTAAAGCTATTCTATTTTGAACAAGATATTTGAAGAATGATTTGACAATTGTTTTGAATATTATATAAAGAAGTTAACGAACAATTTTGGTGTTCATAAAGGAGTTTTATAAATGGTTTTTAATGTTTATAAAAAGATTTTATAAATGGGTTTGGAAGTCTATAAAGGGAAGTTTTATGCAAGGTTTGAAAGTTTATAAGGAAGTTATATAACCTAGTTCGAATAATTATAAAGAGTCTCATAAACGAGTATGGAGGTAGATAAATGTTTGTAAACGGGTTTGGGTTAAAGCAAAAAGGATTACATAGGTAAGGGAAATTTGTATAAGAATTTGTTGAAAATAATTACAATTTGAAATTTATGTTTGGGTTTCTCGAGGTTGACTTTTTAATAATATCGTGGTAAGGAACATCCGTTCCACACTTTACATCAAAGGAATAGTGATTAGAGTTATCCTTTTCACCAAATTAAATAATGTAGTTAAATCATTTTTAGAGATTTGGCAATGGAAAATCTTACAAATGTTTTGTGAATATACTTATGTTAAAAAGATAAGCATATGGATGTTTTTGAAAGAGATTTATTAAACAAAGATATGTTTTGAGGCGTAGTTGTTGCTATGGATAAATAAATCTCAAATGGAATTGGTTGTTGTTTGTTTATTTGATAGTTAAATAACCAACTATCAAATTTGGCCTAATTTGACTTAGGAAGTATGAATGTAAAATTCAAGTTTCCGATAAGGACTTGAATACTTACTTCCAAAAGAAATGAGAATGAGTTAACCGAAAATTATCGGTTGTTGATATGGAGAGACCAAGAATAGATCTATATTCGAAAACCATTCCAAACCAACATGTACATTCGAGTGGAAGACATTTTGATGATGATTGAAGATGGTGCTTTTTGAAGTGCAAGGGCTGTTACTATTAATCCTAAGGGTAATTCCAAAATGGGTGTAATAGAGTTTGTGCTTTCGGTTTCGTTTAGACCCATATCGAACTTGTATGGATGAATGTTGGCATTGCGTTGACGCCTAAAGGGCACTGCTAGCATTCCAAGATGGATTGTTATTTAGAAAGGTAAAACGTAGCCTCGAGCCTCATTAAGCGAGAATGAATGAAACATGGGATATGCAACAGGGCTATATGGGTCGCACCCATTAGGGTGTATCATCACCCTTTTAGACATATACATAATCATCAATGAATTCGTGTACATAGGAGTGCTCCGTTAAAGGTTGCAAAACAACCCGGTGATGATATGTTCGGTACTATCCAGCAATGGCTAGGCCGGTCCTGTGTTGGTAAGGGTCGTTAGGTACGACCACGGTACATTTTTCTAGAGGTGTACTATGGCGGGTGGTAACCAATAGCCCAGTCATTAGTTGGAATCCATTCTCCAATACGTGCCTTACATTTTCGATTGTAGAGCCTAGTATGTTGGAATGTGAGATGCAAACATTTCAGCTATTTTATATGTTTACTTTAACCTAGACACTATGATAACTTCACTGGATTTTGATATAAAATGTTTTGGTTATCGTAAGGTGAAAACCCATCCGTTTTTATGTGTGGTGTGGCCTTATGCGATACCCTTTGTTTGAAAGGTTTTCAAATGTAGAAATGAGTTTGGTTGTTACTTGTTATCGAGTTTTACTCACGCTGGACCAAACTGACCCGGGCATTATTCCATATAATGCTCGGGTCAGACCGAGCATGTTTTTCCATGTTTAGCTAGATACTTTGGAGTTCGAGAGGAGCTGGATGGTCAAGACATATTCATGTATATTTTTCCTCTGCTATATTATAGAGTATATGTTGTCAATCTAAGGACAAGTTTCTATAACTGTTGAAATTTAGGATAAGTCTAGTGTATTCTGATGTTGTATATATGAATAAAGATGTTTCCTTTTTGTAAAGATCATTGTTGTATTATATATTTTTCGCTGCGTTGTGAGATTCTGCGTTGTTTAGTTTTCTTCTATCTTCTACCTTCTTCTTTCACCCTAACAAACCGGTATTTCTAGTACTTGAATGTTAGACATGTGATATAGTGGACATATTTGTGTCGATTTTCGAGGGTCGAAATTCCTGTTCATTATACACATCCTTAATGATGCATCCAATTTCATTATGAATATCGCGGTCACTCCCCAAGATGAATTTCTTGATCTATTAAAATTCTTTCCTTCCAAGTCCACCAACTGCACCATTAACTCTTTCATTTTAGTTGGTGTCATTCTACTAGGCGGTCAACTTATGGGCTCAACTCTAGGTACAAAATCTATTTGAAACTCAGTAACTTGTCTCGGTGGTAGTCGTCTAACTAACTCAAAAATATCTATAACTCTTTTACAATAAAAATCCGATTCACTACATCGTCCACTTCCATTGCACCTAATAAAGCATGTACATTAAAACCCATATTCTCTACTGAGTATATAATTCAATCACTACTATTCAGGTGTCTTAATGATATCTTCCTATCCTCGAAAATATCCTAGCATCATATTCGCTTAACCAATGCATAACCAAAATAATCCAAAAGCCCACAATATCAAATACATACATATTACAAGCAAAAGCATAACCTAGCAATGCAAATTTTAAATGGTCACATCTCATTCGAGAGCTATATAACCTCATATTGGATTCACAACCCTTAAGGAAGTAACAAGTTATGATGATTCTAGACTTAACTTATCTACCAAACATTGCGAGATAAAAGAATGTAACGCGCTAGTATCAAATATTACTTTAATAGGTATGCAATGCATCAAAAGCGTACCATCCATCATAGAGTTTCCTTTCTTCTTTGCAGTCAGTCTAGAAGCTGATAGCTCCAAACCATAAACTTTCTCTTTATCAACCTTTGTCGATTCTGGACATTCCCCATTTGGTTAAAGTTGGAACACTTCGTATTTTTCTTTTCCACTACCTTCTTTCCCTTACCGATTCGATACTCATAAGCCAAGTGCCCTTTCTTATCATGCTTGAAGAAAATAAGATCAACTTTCCCTTTCTTGATAGCTCCACCCTTCTGAGTTCCCTTTTTATAAAAGAACTTCTTTTTCATGCCTTGACTTCCATGAGTCTTTGTTAGGTTGTCCTTTCCAAATGCCGAAACTTATCACCATCTCCACCACTACATTACATGGATCTTTGAGATGTGGCATTGTTGCTTTGGCATTCTCTGGCTTCAAACCTTGGATGAACTTCTCATTCCTCTTAATCACCATGTCTATGGAAGCATATCCGTATATGGGCAACTCATCAAACTTAGATGCGTACTCCAGAACAAACATTTCTCCGTGCTCCAAGTGTACAAATTTCCTAAGCAAAGTTGACTTGGCTATCTCAAATAAGAATCTTTCCTCAAATCTCCTTCTAAACTCATATGGTCACACCGTTCCACTAGTGCAAAGCAGCACCTTGCAGCTGCCTCGATGACAACCTTATTTCTTGCTCATCATTCTAACCTAAATCATCAAAAATTCTCTCATAGTGCAATAGTTAATTCTCAACTTCAATATCGTCATTCCTTCAAGGCTGGTATAATCATGGCTCAACTTAGCATAGGTTTTTACCAACTGGCACCTCGAGATTAGCTCCGCCCGAACTAACAGAATTACCTCCAACAATACCAACAGCAGCTCCAACTTGCATCATATTCATAAGAACCGGTACACAGTCTCCATATCTACTAGTAGGGTTCCAACACTTACGTTAGCATTTTCTTATCAACCGGATGCTTTTTAGTATTGGGTCGAACATTTCCATTAGTTGTTGCTTCCTCCGCCTAGACCAATTTTCCTTTTTTGCTTCCATATCTTGCTTTATCATATTCTACATACAAGCCTTAATAAGATACAAAAGAATGGCCTAAGAAAAAGGGGAGAAAAGAGATAGAATACATACTTATATATAATATATAGTATGTTACTATTGCGTTGTCCCATACCTCATTCTTATTCTCTAATTTATTTGGATTATGTTTTTAAAAACCTTTTAATCTTTTAAATTTTACATGAAACTATGCTCTGATACCAAGTTGTAACATCCTCCATTTTGAGGCCCAAAAATAAATGCTATTGATGATCTAATTATCAACAGTATTATTCTTCGGTGACAAAATGCGGTTCTGTTAATCATATCAATAACATCAGAAGTACATGAATATGAAATCTTCAAAACACATGTCATTAACTGAACTTTCAAATTACATTTTAGGAACAAAATTTTTACAATCATTACACCATCCCATTCGTTACCCATGTTTAGAGAAAATATAATAATTACAAAATACTCCAAGAGGGACATATGATGAAGCCCCCCTTGATTGATCAGAGTCTAGTACTTGACAATTATAAATTATGCCATTACATCCACTCGAACATAACATATGTTTAAAACAACAAAGCAGAAATAAAAACTCCTAATATTAGCTAGCACCTTCTACACGTCTCCGAAAGCTTATTCATCTAATCTGAAAATCCCTACTCTCGACCTACTAATTGAGTATCCAAGAGTTCTATGGGGAAAACAAAAACTTTGGATTAGACAAAAATTTTGGTGTGAATAATAATATACCATCTCAAGCCAAAATAGATATCTAGTAAGACCATGCGGCTTAACGGAATGTGTTTTCGCCTCAGTAGTATCTTATCCAAATATGTCAATCACAAATCTTGCACCTACAACCAAAATGGTTAGAATAATCATAACATGAGCCTATCCATGTATGCAGCATAGGCAAGTCTGACTAATCTGTCCACCTGGGGATATGCACATCCAAGGTTTACCCTTCCAACAATAGATTATATGTCTCGTACCAAATGGACTATCTATCTTAACTCAAAGTTTTTATGGGATCACAATGAGCCTATTAGTTTTCACTAATAACATCTCTTCCAATCATAGTTTTCATGGAATCCCTAGAGCCTATTAGTTTCACTAATAACATCTCTCCAATCATGGTTTTCATGGGATCACTATGAACCTATTAGTTTTCACTAATAACATCTCCTAAATCATAGTTTTCATGGGATCGCTAAGAACATTTTGTTTTCACTAAGAACATATCTCATTTCATAGTTTTCATGGCATCACAATGAACCTATTAGTTATTACTAATAACATCTTTCAAATCATATTCTTTTGATCGGTTCTGGGCATCCTAACATGCTAGAACATCCGATCTCCTAGATGCAATTCTACCCACTTAGGAGTTAAGTTTTACCAAACTCACTACTGGGACAACCTACCTGGTAATACTGCCTCCAATCCCAAAATGAAATGTTGGGTCATAATGATGTGAGCACGACAATGTTAATTATGCAATGTAACTGATCAAATGATAACAATAACATATAATACCATTTATTAACATATGTTCACTCAGTAGTCATTGGCATCGCAAATTACTTAATTTAAGTAATAATTATTTTGGCAAAATCCATATAAAATTTAGGCTAACACACCATTTTATTATATGGAAAACTTTTATCTTTATAGATGGTTAATAACTTAAAAATCATTCTTTAAAACAAATAAAGCATAACCGATTACTTAGCCAAAACGTCATACCAAAACACCACCATCTTTAAATACACTTTAAATCATTAGGTATCAAAAATGAGGTTGTCGAACCTCTAAAATACATTTTTAAAACAAATAATTCTTATTTATAAAACATAAGGATATAAGGCCGAAATCAGTGGTTATCGAATTTCTAGTATAAGTAGGCTGTCACACCTATAAAACTAAGCTTTTAGTTTGCATAGTATAAGGCTTACATGCCCAAATGGTAAAGATGTTAAATCTGTAAGTTTACGGCATCATTGTGTCAAGATAATAGTTATTGAAAATATAGACTTACGACATCATTACCACAAAACAATGGATGTTGGTGTTATAATTACACGACACCCATGCTGCTTAGAATGGACGTCGAAAATAAAGGGTGTCGCATTTTAAAGAACCCTTTAGAGTTAAGATATCATAGGGATGCCGAATCACGACAACTAGAGTTATCGAAATCCTATATGTGTCTTGATATCGAACTTCTATATGAATAGATTCATAACATACCTACCAAGTAATTATCGCATGTTTCTCTTCATATGGATGTCGAATTTATAGCTACAATATCTCATATAATTCAGATATCGGCTATTAATAGGACTTCTACCCTCTAAGTTGACGCTTTGGAAATTTTGTAAATAAACCTAAAACAGGTTTATTTCTTTATAAAGGCATTTCTTTTTTCTAACTCTTTTCCCCTATCAAATTTTAATTGGTTAATAAAATACTTTACCAAATTCTTTTTAGAAAATGACTGGAAGGGTAGTTACCTCCCCCAAAAATAATCTGCAACCCATTTAAATTATATTGTTAATTAATATTTATTAAAAGCTTTTTTAGCTTAATAAATCATAACCATTGAGGAAAATCCAAAAAAATCAGAATTTACCTATTTTTTCTCATATAGAACTTGCAGGGCCAAAATAATTATTTAATTATTTTTAATATTTAAAACCCTAAATAAACACATTTTTCACCTTAATAAATATATTAAATATTCACATTAACTTGGAAAATTATGAAATTAAAACCCTATCTCCAAAATAATGTTTTATATATCTTACTAGAAAATCAAATCAATTAGACATAAAAATTAGGTTTGACCTTTAAAACCAATTAAACAATTTTATACAAATTCTAATAAATCATCATTCCATCCAGTAATGATATAACCATCAACTCATGATATATTATCATAAACAATTTGGAAATCAATCAGTAATCCAAAAATAATTCATTCACAAAAAGAATCAAATCTACTCAATCCTACTTTGTTCAATCATAATTTTAATCAATGTCAATATTTTAATACTTTTCAAATTTCAACTCAATAATTTAATTCATATCAAAATTTAATTCTTTTCAACTGAAACCATAATTTAATTCATTCCAAAAAGAATGGAATCAAGGTCGATAATTTAATTCATTCCGCCACAACTCTATCATATTCAATTTTAACGAACTGATTTGCAATTTTACACTAAAATAATTAACAAAGAATAATAGAAATCATATTCGTATTTAAAAATAAAAATTAATTAAAAAAAATTACATTTTAGAATCAGCAAAAGCAGTTGCACCTTAAGTCAAAGGTTAAGGCAACATAAGGCAGTAGCATGAAAATTGAAATTAGGGCAAAATTGGGACTGTAATCAACAATGGTGGGAGGTAGACTTCATCGCGCATGAGAGGACTCCGAGGAGTAGGGTGTGGGTCTATGGAAGGCTGGGCATGGCCATGCAACTTCAAGAGAGAAGAGTAGGCATGGAACGTGGTGGCATGTAAGAGGAGATCGTCGACCCATTGTTCGTTCGCACGTGAAATTGAGAAATGATTTTTTTTAATTAACCCTTACCTCCCCATTTCCCTAGACATTAGCCTTGTTTGCCTTAGTCTATGGCCAGGCATGACTTTGGTGACCGTTGATTTCCTTTATCAATTATAAAGACATGATGGACAAAGAATAATATTTTCATAGTAGATAACCACAAATAGGTAACCTTAATTTGAAAACAAACACCTTAATTTTCCACAAACCTACAAATAGCAACAATGTATATATGGCAAGTTTTCTAATATTTATGAACATACCCTTCATTCTATTGTACATAATTTTCACAAAACATAAAAAAGGCATTCCTATAGAATATTTATGAAATATGACTATAACATAAAGAGATGATTAGTTAAGTATCAATAAGATTATCGAAAACATGGATGAAACAAGCAAATATAGAAGATCCAATATCAAAGGAATATAGGTGATCTAATAAATTTGAAGATATGAGCCAACAAAGATTTGAGAGACTAACCAAAAAATGAAGATAGTGCTAATGGAAATATAGTTTTATAGAAAACCAAGATGATGCTAATAAAGAAATAGTTTAGAGACTAGCAAAGATATAAGGAATAAGTTACTAATGAAAATAGTGTCAGATTGTTAAGTAAAACATGCCGATGAATGCTTAATGAAGAAATGGTAAAGAATTTGCTTATGGAAATATTGAAGAAGTATTAATGGAGATATGGAAATGAGGAATGGTTCCAAAAATTAACTGAAATGGAGATGGGCTCCTAACAATGAAATAAAGATATTCTCAATAGAGAGATAAAATTTAATTCTTCACAAAAATATAACGATGAGCTAAAATATTGAAGAAGCAAATGCAGACATGTTGCTGAAGGTGGAAGTATTAACAAGATGTTAGTGTAGAAGCGATGCTTATGGAACCATAAGCATAAGCTAATGAAGACATGAATTTGTAGCTATCAAAATTATGAATTTAACTATCCAAAAACATGATCTCTGCAATCAATACCTTATTGGTCCACCTAAACTCATTAAGAGAAATTTGGAGATTTTACAACCTTTTAGAGAAATCACCTCAAAGTGACTTGTGTCACCCTTAGATTTGGTCATGTCATCACTTAAACAAGATCTCCCAACCGTCCGTACCACTACGTGTTAAAAATCTTGGAAGAAGCAAGTTCGTGCCATCAGATTTAAGACACATGTCATGCATCCAACAATCCAGTTGCACGTCAAGCATCCAACAATTTAGAACAACTATAAATAGGGATGTAACCCCATATAAGAGGGGGCCTTTTTTCGAATCTTCTTCTTTCTCATGTTCATTTGTAATTGCAAGGAAATCATAAAAGCCCAGTTCAGGTATTAACGGTTGTAACGACCCGCAAATCTGTACCCCTTGAGTCAACACTATTCTACCTAAATCAACTCAAGTTGTACAGAAATACGAACCATTTGGGTTAAAGAAGAAGAGGTAGAAGAAGAAAATAGCAAACAACAACAGAATCTAACCATCGCAGCGGAATAAAATATAATAGATAATAAATTATCTTTACTCAAAAATCAAATATCTCTGTTTATATATTACATCATCAGATTACATCTATCACAGTTCAACAACAACAATATACAAATGGATACACAACTCAACATAGTGGAATATATATAAACAAGTACGGAAGTACGTATCGTCATCCAGCTCGTCTCTTGAGCTCCACAGCATCATATCCTGTATCCTATAATACTCGGTCTGACCCGAGCATTAGAGTTAAATAACACCCGAGTCAGTCTGGAATACCAGCCTAAGAAAATCACACTCAATTTATTATTAAAGTTTCAAAAATCCTTTGAAAACAAAAGCATATTGTAAGACTACGCCACAAATAAACATGTCGGGTTTTTACCTTACGATAGCCAAATCAATTTTTTATAGAAATCCTCTGATATTATAATAGGGTCTATATACAAATACTTATAAAATAGCTGAAATTGTTAAATTCATTAAATTCCAGCTACTAGCCACAGAGTGGGTAATACAAACAAAACTCGTACAAGGCTCGTAGGGAGAATGGATTTCCAACTAATGACTAGGCACTGGGGTACCACCTGTCATAGTACGGGGCTAGATCACTGTACCGAGGAGTACGCCCGCTCCCCTACAACACAAGACCGGGACTACCCCTTACTGGATAATCTCGAGTGAGATCGCCCCACGGTTGGGATCAGCAACCGCCCACTAAGCCGAAATAAAAGGGACATCTAGACAGAGATGACCTCACCCTGCTTGGATGCTACCCACCTAGCCTTGCTGCATAACCCCTGATTTTCAGTCATTTTCGGTTGATGAGGCTTGAGGCTAAGCGTTACCTTTTAGAACATATCCCCTAGAATGCCCATCGTACACCTGACGATGTTTCGCAAGCATTCATCCATACAAGTCCGTCCCGGGTTCGAACGGAACCGAAGGCACTATTCCTACTACATCCATTTTGGAAATATCCTCAGTATTAGTAGCGACTAGCCCTTGCACTTCACTGCTCCATCTTCGAATCCAAACTCATTTTCCACGAAATGTACAAACCGGATCGAAGTGGTTTTCGAGAAATAAATCTCGATCCCGGTCTCTTCGAAACGATCAACGCATTTGTCCAATATTGATAGTCGGTTATTTAACTGTTAATTAATATTCACAACATCTATCGCACAATAAATAATTTCCCAAATTATTTATTTACCTCAAAATATCTTTACAAGATATATTTCTATTTTCAATCCTTTGAAAACAGTTTCAAAACTATCTTTCTTTTCAGAATAAACTTTCCCAAATATTTTCTATCTCCTCTGAAATCACCAAGCACAAAACTAGATTTTAAAATAATTTAAAACACTTTACTTTGAAATATACTTTAGAACATTTAAGTTAAATTACTTCAATAATTTGTTAAAAATACATGCTATATGAATATTTGAAAATAAGGTTACTTTATAAAATATAGAACCAGGTTTTCACTTTTAAAACAAATACTAAGTCACTTTTAAATAATTACTGCTATAATAGATGAAAAGAAAATACTTACTTTAGAATTTAAATATTTATGAATAATGAAGTTTCCAAAACTTGCTTTTTAAAACAACTTTAAAACCTTTAATTTAAATTAAAAATTTACTTTGAAAACGTACTTGGTTACCCAGGGAGAAATTTCCAATCTCAATCACTTAAATCAATTTTCCAAATTGATTCCCAATTTATTCCCTTTGAAATAAATTTCTTTACTTACTCAATTCATTTCAAAATTCATTTATTATGGACTTTATTGTTATTATTAGTTTCTATTTGATTTTTAAATCTTTTAACTGAAATATACAAATTTCAGATTTTCCCAGTTTCTTCTTTATTCTTTTCAAATTTAAAATCTTAAATTTTAAATAAACGTTTTGTTCTTTTAAAATAATAATACTGAAGTTTAAAATTCATTAATCTTCTGTTTATTCAAAATTACCCTTTCTATACTCAAGATTTATTTATTAGGAATTTTAAAGTCACTTTATTTCTTTTCCAATTCATTCTTAAATTTATTCAAATTTTCTATAATTATTTCACTTACAAATTCACTTCTTTTATTTTCTTTCTAAAATCCAATTTATATATTTTTGGTAATTCATCATACCCAATTATATCCAATCGAACCATAGCATTCAATATTCCAATATAATTCATCATAGAATATCAAATAATCACAACAGAGGGTATTAATTAATTGTAAATAAATGTTGAGGGATCCAGTTGGATCCCTCCAACCTGTTTCCCTGCATCCACAGATGTTAGCACAATATAAAATGCCAATTCCAAATATAAACCATACTATAGCACATCAAACAATTCAACCATTCAAACAATTATTTAAATTTAATCATTTAAATTTAAATTTGAATTCAACTGAATGAGATTAACTCACCATTGCTTTTGTTTGCAATCCAACCAAACCAGCTTGTTTCCTTTCAGATTTTGACCTTGAATAACAATTTATATGATTTTATTAATATTTGAAATAATCGAACAATTAGATTTCCATATATAAATTTAATACCCAAAGCTCTTATTTCAGACTAATAATTTACTTTTTAGGCTGATTTTTTTTATAATTTTTTTTTTCAAATAGAATTCTAATTTTACATGAACTTTAAACATTTTAACATTCCAATAAATGTCCCTAAATGTCATGTATGTATTAAATGTTAAACATATATGTTTATAATTTACTGTGATATATATTTTTCTTTACTGTAAAATTCTTCTACAACATATGTTTATTATTTTCTTCCTTAAAACACACTCTTATATTTAAAAGCTTATATATATATATATATATAAATTTTAAATCAAGGGAAAATATCCTTACTGTAAAATATATATACATACTGTATACTTATTTTGATTTTATTGATTATTATCCAAACAGATATAAAAGTTAGATTAATTTTAACAGAGATAAATTAGAAAAACGAATTCCTTACTGTATACTGACGAAACCCTAGCCTCGAGCATCGTCAGTGAACATCGCGAGCCGCCGAAGCCTCAATCTCCACCGCGTCACCTCGAATCCCAGCACACCGCTACTTGCTCCCGTAATTCACGCACTGTCCTTACTGCCTTGAGGATGAAATCCCATCGCCATCAGTTGAGTCGCTCCCCCTGCTGTCCTGAATCAAACCCCACATCGTCGCCACGGTCTGCCGCCGCCACGACCCTGCGAATCGCGTGAATGAGAACGCGATGCCACATATCAACGCGAATGCCTGAGCGAACAACAGAAATCGAGTTCGAACTCGATTCGAATTGCTGGATTCGATTTCGATCGATATAGAGGAGGACGAGATACGCTTGGGAATCGACTGCCATTCATTTTGGATTTTGTTGATTTTGAATTGAAAAGAAATGTCGCCTTTTGTTTTTTTTTCGAGTTTACTTCTTTCCTTTAAAATCTCGGCTGTAATGATGTAAAAGAAGGCAGGAAGTGATTGAAAGGAAGGAAGCGTACAAAGGAAGCCTACAGTGATGGCAAAAAGTTTTGACGTAGAAAGGGGAACAGGCTGATGGGAAAGAATCACGGCTGAAGATGATTATTATTATATATATTTTATTTAATTTCAATTCGTATTAATATCAATTTCAACGCGTTTATATATCGTATGCTCACACAACAACTCCAATCACTACGAAATTTGAAACCCGACAACAATACAATATTACGGATCAAATGGAAGTGGTTTCGTCGAATTCTGAGACTGTGCCTCGGAAGGTTATTTTTTAAATTCAATTTAAACGATATATTTTCAAAACTGAACAAATCACCTTTAGTTTAAATTTCAACCATTCTATTATCTTCAGTATCATCATTATAAATTTTATAAGTCCTTAAATTATTTTTAACAGGATTAGAACTCCAGATTTAGAATTTTACCCAACTTCAATTTATTTAGTTTGAAAATTTAATTATCAAATAATTAGTGATATTCTTAATTCAAGTTAAAACCACTCTATTGAATATTTAAAATCAATCAATTATCCTGATTTTAAGTGTTTGAAAATTCTGGGTCGTCACATTCCTCCCGCCTTAAAAGAATTTCGTCCCCGAAATTACTAGTTAGGAAGAATGATCCAATACCCATTACTGTTTCTCAAAACCAAACAGCTTAATCATTTTGCCACAACATATCTTTTATTAAAGACCCACTCTTACTTCAACCAACTTTCCAAAACCTTCCAAAGTTTCCAAATAGCTTTACTTATTCAACCATTCAAATTATAATTTCAAAACCAAGTTTTAAATTTCCAAATTTCACAAAAAATTCTAACTCCCTAAATTTCCAAAAAATTTCGCCAGCGTCTCCTTTGCGCGGCTAGCTCGGTACAACTACAAAATGGCCCTACGGCCTCCCAAATCCAAAAAGAAAACAGAAGACCGAGTGGCTCGATCCAAAAACCCATTCAAACTTCACAAAAATATAAACACATACCTTTTTTGTCGGGAAATTCAAATTTATCATCTGAAATCAAAATCAATTTTCATTTCCCTTTTTCATACCTGCATATCCTTCATAACAATAATATCCAATCACAATATCACAAAAACATTTTATCAACTTCCTTACAAATGTCAATATTTATTCGTTCAAATATTAACTTGGAATATATTAATAGTATCAATTTTTCATTTAAAAATTCACCATTCCCTCTTAAGTTAGTATAAGCATTAAATATGTTCCTTATATTTATTTTCACCTTACCCCTTTAGTTTATATCTATTTCTATTCAAATCGATTCTTTCATTACCCTATGAATTCAATTTATCTTCAACTCTGAATATTTAAATTTTATTTTTCACTTATAACTAATTCATTGGTTTCGTTTGCTAATTTATTTTAGTTTCTAATTTGAATTCGTTTTGTCGTTATTTCAAAAAATTTCTAAACTCCCAAAATTTCTGAAATTTTTTGGCAGAGTCTTCTTTGTACGGAGGAGCTTTTGCAATTTGACAAAAGATATAAATATATATACATCGACTCTCACGGTCGGGAAAACCAAAAACAGTTCATATTTCCTATTTTTATTGCGTAGGCGTACCTTATTTAGCATTTTTAAGCAAACCGCTTATTATTTTTAGCAACTAGCACAACCAAATCCAGCCACACGACTTCCAGGTACCTGTACTTACTCAATTTAAACATGTAAGTGCCATATAAATGAAGTTTAACAACATTTCACTTATTTGCAATAGTTAAACACATGAATTCTAAAAGAAATTAACACCAAACATTTTTCCGTAAGCAACTTATACAATTTTCATACTAATTCCACTGTTCCAATTAATTTATAACCATTTTCATTCAATTTGAATGGTTTTCAATCCATTCATTTACAACTTCATCAATTTGAATGGTTTAAAACTCAATCACTTACATTTAATTCATTTGTTAATTTTAAACAAACCCATATTATTCCAATTGATTTAAAAATCAATTTTTTTTTGCTTGTAATGATTCATAGAATTTTATTTTCTTCTACTTTCGTCCAACGTCCAATAACTATTTCTCAACTCATTTAAACCACACTTCATTTTGAGTTCGGCTTCCATTCAACACTTACTTAAGTCAATAACTTAAGTTCATTTCCATTTCTTTTTACAATAAGTTCTATTTCCATCTTTCATTTGATTCTTATTTATTCATCCACTTATCTATTCAATATAATTAGTTTATCCACTCAATCCATTATGAAATTTCATTTCCTTAAATATTACTTATAACTCACCGAATTCTATTTCGATTCAAATTTATTTTCACTTGATTTAAATCCAACCCAATAGCATTAAACTTAGTTTTAAGTTGAATTCAATTCAACTCCTTTTCATCTTTTTAGCTTAAGTTGTTTTACTTCAATTTTATACTTAAGCTCATTTTCATTTTACAAGTAATTTTTGTCTTCTATTCAACTTAATTCTATCTCGATTAAATCTCATTTTAAATCTACAGTTTCATTTGATCAATCATTATACAATTCAACTTTCCAGATTCAACTCATTCAATTTATTACAAGGCCATTTCCAATTTATTTCCACTTATTTGGATTTTATTTGCAATTCATACCATTATTATTTTAATCAAATTTCATTTTTTATTCACAATTTCCAATTATATTTAATTTGTTAACACTTCAAGTTAAATTTTAATTAATAACTCAAGTTCTGATTCCACTATTTACTTTTAAATTACCATCCAATTTTATTAACTCACAATTCAATTTCTATTTAACTACATTAGGTTTCCATTACATATTTCATTTTCTAATTTATTTTCTAATTAATTCTTTCCGTATTTATAATTCAATACTTGATTTTAAATCTCAAAATCTCTTCATTTAATTTTCTTAAGTCCAATTTATTTTATAAATTCAAGTTTGGATCTTTGTTTTATTTCCAAAACATCAAACAATATAAATTTTGGGTTTTCTATCTCACCTTTTCAATTTTATAAGTCACAACATATTATTTCACACATTTCCATTCATTCTAGGTTTGTATATATTCATCTTTTATTTTTATTTATAACTTAAGCATATTTTATTTCCATGGATTTCTAATTCTTTATAAGTTATTCTTATTTATTTATTTCAATCCAATCCTTAACCAATTTATTTCTTATCCAACTTATTTCTTATCCAACTTACTTCCATTTATTCAGGTAAGAATCTAGTTCCATTCAATAATTCAATTGAATTCTTATCCCAATTCAATTTTATTTTAACTTAGATTTATTTAACTCAATTTGATTTCAACTTAATTCGAATACAACTGGATATTATTTTCAGTCTACTCAATTACTTCAATCCAGTTAAATTTTATTCCCCCAATCCAAGTTTATTTCATTTTTAACTTTTCCCTTAAATCTAAATTTCCAACATTCAAAGCTTATATTTCCTTCCTGATTTAAAAACACCTCAAATCATACTTCTCAAAAATTTAAACCTATCCTGGTTTTATCCCCAGCAAATTTCCTTAGAAATTTTCAAAAACAACTAGCTTTCCTGAACAAATCAAATTTTGGCGGCAATCCGTCACTTAGAAATTCAAAAATGAATACTGATGATGCGGCCGTCATCATCAGAATTATTTTCCAATAATGCAAGTGATTTCAATGCTATTTCACTTTCAAAATCCTTTTAAAACAAATTTCCTTTCAGAAACACCTCTAAAACAATAATGCTATTTTTTTTATCTTCAAATACTTTGATAAACACTTCCAAAGTCTCCGGAATTTTAAATTTCCAAAGCCTGCTTAAATAAATTTTAACTATAATTCATTTGCATAGCTTATGCTCATACAAATTATCATTTGATTATATTTCAATTTATAATTTACATTTATAATTCATATTTATAAATTTCAGTTTATAATTGAATTTATTCCCTCAACCTTTGGTTATATTGTCAATTTCTAGTTAAATTTTTACCCACGATGATAATAATTTTATATTATTCTTCCTAACATACAAACAACCATATATTAGCTAAAATAGTTTACAATACTTTTATTTATATCAAAATATATTTTGGGTAAAATTATTTCATTTACCCACATTTAAAACAATACCGTGTCAATTGTTCTATTCAAGTGTTTAGAAACCCCTTCGATACAGTTGCGCAGACTGTGTCGACGAAGGTTCATATGCCACTCAATAAATCAATCAGCGCAATATTAAAACAATTTATATTCACTAACAAATACGCGCTCATATCTATTAATACGCTCAAACTCATTCTAGAGTACTTCGGACTCTAATTTAAATGAGTAATTCCCACCAGAGCCAAGGTTATCACCAACCTAAGCTCTGATACCAAGTGTAACGACCCGCAAATCCGTACCCCTTGAGTCAACACTATTCTACCTAATTCAACTCAAGTTGTACAGAAATACGAACCATTTGGGTTAAAGAAGAAGAGGTAGAAGAAGAAAATAGCAAACAACAACAGAATCTAACCATCGCAGCGGAATAAAATATAAAAGATAATAAATAATCTTTACTCAAAAATCAAATATCTCTGTTTATATATTACATCATCAGATTACATCTATCACAGTTCAACAATAACAATATACAAATGGATACACAGCAACTCAACACAACGGAATATATATAAACAAGTACGGAAGTACATATCATCATCCAGCTCCTCTCCTGAGCTCCATAGCATCATATCCTGTATCCAATAATACTCGGTCTGACCTGAGCATTACAGTTAAATAACACCCGAGTCAGTCTGGAATACCAGCGTAAGAAAATCACACTCAATTTATTATTAAAGTTTCAAAAATCCTTTGAAAGCAAAAGCATCTCGTAAGACCACGCCACAAATAAACATGTTGGGTTTTTACCTTACGATAGCCAAATCAATTTTTATAGAAATCCTCTGATATTATAATAGGGTCTATATACAAATACTTATAAAATAGCCGAAATTGTTACATTCATTAAATTCCAGCTACTAGCCACAGAGTGGGTAATACCAACAAAACTCGTACAAGGCTCGTAGGGAGAATGGATTTCCAACTAATGACTAGGCACTGGGGTACCACCTGTCACAGTACGGTGCCTAGATCACCGTACCGAGGAGTACGCCCGCTCCCCTGCAACACAAGACCGAGACTAACCCTTTCTGGATAATCCCGAGTGAGATCACCCCACGGTTGGGATCAGCAACCGCCCACTAAGCCGGAATAAAAGGGACATCTAGACAGGGATGACCTCACCCTTCTTGGGTGCTACCCACCTAGCCTTGCTGCATAACCCCTGATTTTCAGTCATTCACGGTTGATGAGGCTTAAGGCTAAGCGTTACCTTTTAGAACATATCCCTTAGAATGCCCATTGTCCACCTGACGATGTTTCGCAAGCATTCATCCATACAAGTCCGTCCCGGGTTCGAACGGAACCGAATGCACTATTCCTACTACATCCATTTTGGAAATATCCTCAGGATTAGTAGCGACTAGCCCTTGCACTTCACTGCTCCATCTTCGAATCCAAACTCATTTTCCATGAAACGTACAAATCGGGTCGAAGTGGTTTTCGAGAAATAAATCTCGATCCCGGTCTCTTCGAAACGATCAACGCATTTGTCCAATATTGATAGTCAGTTATTTAACTATCAATTAATATTCACAACATCCATCACACAATAAATAATTTCCCAAATTATTTATTTACCTCAAAATATCTTTACAAGATATATTTCTATTTTCAATCCTTTGAAAACAGTTTCAAAACCATCTTTCTTTTCAGAATAAACTTTCCCAAATATTTTCTATCTCCTCTGAAATCACCAAGCACAAAACTAGATTTTAAAATAATTTAAAACACTTTACTTTGAAATATACTTTAAAACATTTAAGTTAAATTACTTCAATAATTTGTTAAAAATACATACTATATGAATATTTGAAAATAAAGTTACTTTATAAAATATAGAACCAGGTTTTCACTTTTAAAACAAATACTAAGTCACTTTTAAATAATTACTGCTATAATAGATTAAAAGAAAATGCTTACTTTAGAATTTAATTATTTATGAATAATAAATTTTCCAAAACTTACTTTTTAAAACAACTTTAAAACCTTTAATTTAAGTTAAAAATTTACTTTGAAAACTTACTTGGTTACCCAGGGAGAAATTTCCAATCTCAATCACTTAAATCAATTTTCCAAATTGATTCCCAATTTATTCCCTTTGAAATAAATTTCTTTACTTACTCAATTCATTTCAAAATTCATTTATTATGGACTTTATTGTTATTATTAGTTTCTGTTGTATTTTTAAATCTTTTAACTGAAATATACAAATTTCAGATTTTCCCAATTTCTTCTTTATTCTTTTCAAATTTAAAATCTTAAATTTTAAATAAACGTTTTGTTCTTTTAAAATAATAAAACTGAAGTTTAAAATTCATTAATCTTCTGTTTATTCAAAATTACCCTTTCTATACTCAAGATTTATTTATTAGGAATTTTAAAGTCACTTTATTTCTTTTCCAATTCATTCTTAAATTTATTCAAATTTTCTATAATTATTTCACTTACAGCTTCACTTCTTTTATTTTCTTTCTAAAATCCAATTTATATATTTTTGGTAATTCATCATACCCAATTATATCCAATCGAACCATAGCATTCAATATTCCAACATAATTCATCATAGAATATCAAATGATCACAACAGAGTGTATTAATTAATTGTAAATAAATGTTGAGCGATCCAGTTGGATCCCTCCAACCTGTTTCCCTACATCCACAGACGTTAGCACAGTATAAAATGCCAATTCCAAATATATACCATACTATAGCACATCAATCAATTCAACCATTCTAACAATTATTTAAATTTAATCATTTAAATTTAAATTTAAATTCAACTGAGTGAGATTAACACACCATTGCTTTTGTTTGCAATCCAACCAAACCAGCTTGTTTCCTTTCAGATTTTGACCTTGAATAACAATTTATATGATTTTATTAATATTTGAAATAATCGAACAATTAGATTTCCATATATAAATTTAATTACCCAAAGCTCTTATTTCAGACTAATTTACTTTTTAGGATGATTTTTTTTATAAAAATATTTTTTTTCAAATAGAATTCTAATTTTACATGAACTTTAAACATTTTAACATTCCAATAAATGTCCCAAAACGTCATATACGTATTAAATGTTAAACAGATATGTTTATAATTTACTGTGATATATATTTTTCTCTACTGTAAAATTCTTCTACAACATATGTTTATTATTTTCTTCCTTAAAACACACTCTTATATTTAAAAGCTTATATACATATATAAATTTTAAATCAAGGGAAAATATCCTTACTGTAAAATATTTATACATACTGTATACTTATTTTTATTTTATTGATTATTATCCAAACAGATATAGAAGTTAAATTAGTTTTAACAGAGATAAATTAGAAAAACGAATACCTTACTGTATACTGACGAAACCCTAGCCTCGAGCATCGTTAGTGAACATCGCGAGCCGCCGAGCCTCAATCGCCACCGCGTCACCTCGAATCCCAGCTGACCGCTACTTGCTCCCGAATTCACGCACTGTCCTTACTGCCTTGAGGATGAAATCCCATCGCCATCATTTGAGTCATCTCCCCCTGCTGTCTTGAATCAAACCCCACATCGTCGCCACGGTCTGCCGCCGCCACGACCCTGCTTCCGAATCGCGTGAATGAGATCGTGATGCCACATATCAACGCGAATGCCTAAGCAAACAGCAGAAATCAAGTTCAAACTCGATTTGAATTGCTGGATTCGATTTCGATCGATATAGAGGAGGACGAGATTCGCTTGGGAATCGGCTGCCATTCATTTTGGATTTCGTTGATTTTGAATTGAAAAGAAATGTCACCTTTTGTTTCTTTTTTTTCGAGTTTACTTCTTTCCTTTAAAATCTTGGCTGTAATGATGTAAAAGAAGGCAGGAAGTGATTGAAAGGAAGGAAGCGTACAAAGGAAGCCTACAGTGATGGCAAAAAGTTTTGACGTAGAAAGGGGAACAGGCTGATGGGAAAGAATCACGGCTGAAGATGATTATTATTATATGTTTTTTATTTAATTTCAATTCGTATTAATATCTATTTCAACGCGTTTATATATCGTATGCTCACACAACAACTCCAATCACTACGAAATTTAAAACCCGATAACAATACAATATTACGGATCAAATGGAACTGGTTTCGTCGAATTCCGAGACTGTGCCTCGGAAGGTTATTTTTTAAATTCAATTTAAACGATATATTTTCAAAACTGAACAAATCACCTTTAATTTAAATTTCAACCATTCTATTATCTTCAGTATCGTCATTATAAATTTTATAAGTCTTTAAATTATTTTTAACAGGATTAGAACTCCAGATTTAGCATTTTACCCAACTTCAATTTATTTAATTTAAAAATTTAATTATCAAATAATTAGTGATATTCTTAATTCAAGTTAAAACCACTCTATTGAATATTTAAAATCAATCATTTATCCCGATTTTAAGTGTTCAAAAATTCCGGGTCGTCACAACGGTCATATTGGTCAACTTAAAATTGACATCCTACAATCAAGAATAAGATAAATGATAATTTGCATGTGACATGATGACTATTTCATTTTTACTTTGTTTAGTTTTTTCTTCTTTAAACCGGAAAGTTAAGTCAAATATTTGGATTAGCATTTTGGTTCTTTAAACAAGAAAAATAAAAAAATTCTCACTATTAAGTCACCGATCACCATGCACTATAGCCATAAATCTTAGTCTAGATATGGTGAAAACAAGAAAGAAAAACCCACGAGAACAAAATGTGATTCAAGCCACTACTATCGAAAGGAATGTGATTCCTACCTTTAGCAGGGACAACATCAAAGTGGGACAAGCATCACAACCAACTCAGTTAACGAGAGCAAGGCATTAAAATAAATGTGAGAGAAGCTTAATATGATGCATGAATTAATCGAAATGCTAATACCCTAAAAGAACTATTTTGAAAACACAAGGAACAAATGATAATCATAAAGAGGTGGAATCTCCCATTAAAGGTAACAATTTAACTATCCCAGAAGACCATGAACATGAAAAGGGGATTCCAAGGTCAAAAGGGAAAGCAATAATGAATGCCAAGAAGGTGGATTAAAGTACAAAAGTGACTTTTAAGCATGACTATCTTGCAAGAGTGTTTTGATAAATGGACAATCTATTTAATTAACGCCCAAGGCCCAAAAGCTTGTCAACAAATCTCTAAGCAAGTAGTTCGTTAGTTCTACTTTGTAGATAAGAATACAAACTTGAGAGGAAAGACTATAAAAATGATGAAGCATGCTTTAGGGATTTGGCATTAAAGATGGCCAAGGACATGTTTGAGATCAATAAGATGAATATTATGGGTCCAAATGAGATAATCAGGCAAGGGCTGCACTGTTCACTAATTAATATATGGAAGCCTTTGCTTCCTTCAAATGTAAAATCTCCTATCATTAAATGTGAAGGACCAGCCAATCGTGATAATCACATTTTGGCCTTTGAAAATCATACGGATATTTTCGATGCATCTGGAGCCATTAAACGGTGACTGGTCCCGATTAAATTCACCTGTGTTGCAAGTAAAACGGTACATAAGATATAAGGAAAAGACAACTTATTCATTGGATTAGTTCGCTTATGATTTCTTTGCTTTATTCGGCACTTTGAAAGATTCAACGCTAACTTCAAATGTCACGACCCATCTTCCATCTACCAGAAAGACGCATCATGATTTAAGAAAGAAAGGGATAGGAGAAGAAAAGATAAGAAAGAAGAAACTCAACAACATCAGATACTCACAGCGGAATGAATGAAATATAATATTTCACATAAAATATTACATAGTATCAAATACATCAGAGTTACACAACCTATACAACACATATTAGATAGTTATAAACATCTGTCTAATTATACAACTCAAGATATCACAAGATACAGATACCAAAAAAAACACAGCGGAACCATTATATATCTACACGCTGAAGCCTCCTGCTCCAAAATCTCCTCCAGGATTCGTCAAAGCTGACCTGAATCCCTCGACTACTCATATATAATATGAGTACCCAAGAGTTTAATAAAACAGAAAATAAACACTCGGGTCAGACATGGGTTTGGTGTGAGTAAACGGTTTTAAATTGCTTAACTTTAGAAAATCTTTGAAAAGAAAAGGTATCACATAAGACTTCCCACACATAAACATGGAAAAGTTTTTACCTTACGCTAACCAAAACATTTGATAGGAAATCCAGTGATATTATAATAGTGTCTAGGGTTTTCAAGTAAATAAGATGTAGTCAAAATTGTTACATGATTAAATTCCAGCTACTAGCCACAAAAGTGGGTAATACAATCAAAACCGTAGGGTCTCGTAGGAAGAATGGGTTTCCATCAATGGCAGGGCTACTGGGGTACCGTCCGTCACAGTACAGGGCCTAGGTCACTGTATCGAGGATTACTCCCAATCCTCTGCAACCCAAGGCCGGAACCATCCCTTACTGGACAGTCCCGAACAAGACCACCCCGTGGTTGGCGCGACCAACCGCACACTAAGCCGAAATAGAAAGGGACCTCTAGACAGGGGTAAATCTCGTCCTACTTGGGCATGACCCACTTAACCTTGCTGCATCTCCCCTGTTTTAGCCATTCCCGGTTGATGAGGCTTGAGGCTAAGATTACCTTTAGAACACATCTATCTTTAGAATGCCAATCGTCCACCTGACGATGTTCTGAAAGCATTCAATCCATACAAGTTCGTTCTGGGTTCGAACGAAACCGAAGGAACTATCTCGTTGCACTCATTTTGGAATCACCCTCAGAGTCAACGACCATAGCCCTTGCAATCTGAATCTCCATCTCGAATATGAAAGTACTATCCCCGTTAACTCATCTTGGAATCACCCTCAGAGTTTTTAACGATGAATAGTTCTTACACCTTGAGTCTTCATGAACTCCACTTGGATTCACGACCTAACGTTTAATTTGGGTCGATGTGGTTTTCGGATATCCAAATATGGAAACCCGATCCCGGTCTCACCGAAATCCAAACGCCATTTTAATGTCCAAGTTGTTTAAGGGTTTTAAACATATAACTTATATTCATAATAACATAACAGATAGATGATTCACATTGTCACAATAGATAATTCATATTATCCAATCATCTCATAAGCAGCATATATCACATATCAGAGATATCACTTCCAAATCATCCAACATCATTCAATCATCCAATATCAACCATGCTATATAAATCAATCATCCAATACTAATCATCCAATATCAATCATCCAATATAAATCAATCATCTATAAGCAGGTTTGATTCTCTCTTAATCAATTGGATTACATTAATCCTTCTTTCTCAACATTAATTAATTACAAATTAATTAATCAATCATCTCTTAAAGATCTTCCTTAATTAGTCTCCCTTGATTAATTATCCTTTAATTACATTCAAGTAGTTAGCCTTTAATTAATTACACAAATTAATTATTATAACCATATACAGTAAATAACCTTTAATTACCATCATTAATTACATTAATTAATGATCCCTCATTTTCTTCCATTAATTAATTAATTAATTAATTAATTAATTTGCATTAAACCTCAATTAATTACAATGAATTAATCATACTTTAATTAATCACTTTTATTAATCAACCTTGATTATTTCCATTAATTATATTAATTAATGACCCTTATTAATTAATTAACCCTTTAATAACTAATTTGTAATTAAACATCTCATTAATTAGTCTTAATTAATCATAAACAGTAATTAACAAACTTGTAATTACTTATCATAATTAATTAACTCCTTAATTAATTATATTAACCCTGATTAATTACTCTAATTAATTAATCTTTATTTACTTTATTACAAAATCATTAATTAATTACATTAATTAATAATCCTTAATTAATTATTTTATTGATTAATCACATTTTTAATTAATTACATTTAGTAATTAATCTTAAATTAATCACATTCATTAACTAATTAATCACATTAATAATTTAACTAAATTAACTAAGTAATTAACCCTTAATTATTTCTATAAGTAATTATCCTCTAATTACTTCCACTAGTTAATTATTCTCTTAATTAATTCCCTTAACAAGTAATTGATCCCATTATTAATTAACCTTAATTCTTTAATTAATTAATCACTCTTTAATTAATTAATTACTCTTTAATTAATTAACTTCAAATCAATCATATTGATTAATCCTTTAATTAATAACATCAAGTGATTATCCCTTAATCACTTCCATTAATTACTTCCATAAGTAATTATACACTAATTACTTCATAAGTAATTTCTCTTTTCTTAATTATATTCAGTAATTAACCTTTAATTACTTCATTAAGTAATTTTACTCAATAAATTATAAAGTGATCATCTTAAATTAATTATACTAATTAATTAACTTAAAATTACATTAATTAATTATCCAATTAACAAATCACTTACTTCCTAATTAATTAATTAATCATCCACTATTTACTTCATTAAGTAATTATTCTTAATTACCAATAAATAATTAAGCTTAAATTTATTTTACTAATTAATTATTCTTAATTTAATTTCTACCTAACTAATTAAGAATAAACTTTTGCATTTATTAAATATTTTCTCAAATCATTTACTTCATTAAAACCAATTTAAAAATAAATTTGACATAGGGTTTTATTTTTAACAAAACAACTCAAACAATTAATTTTAATATACTTGAAATCTTGAATATCCTTTCAAACATATTAAATTAGATTAAACAATTATTTAACTTTGAAATCCAAATTTTCATATCCTTAAAACTTGTTCGTTTAAAATGAATTAAAAAATATAATTTAAATATTCCTTTATAATTACCTTGGATATATCTTAATTACCATTTCAAAACACATTTGAACTTTCTTAATCTTGAACTAATATCTTAAATTGAAAATATTTTGAATTAAAATTCAAAATAAATTTAGTGAATTACTTTTGGAATCAACTACTTTAAACATTTCAAATCTTAACATATATTAATTTAATATTTCAAAATCTTGGTTTCTATTTATTAGAAAAAAAAATAAACAACTTGTTTTATAATTTTCAAGCTTGATTTTATTTATTTCAAAACAACAAGTTTAAATTTGTAAACTTTATATCTTTTTTTTACTGTACTTACCAGATTAGCATACCACCTAAAAACTCGAGTTCGAACACCAATCTACACGAGCTTGCCCCGAGTCTTCCAACTGCTCAAAAACCTCGAGTCGACACCAGGAAAACGCGAGCACCACTCGAGTCAACCCTCATCTTCCCCGAAACACCATCCTTTCAGATATATCATGCACATGGTGCACGTACCCGTTCGATAACGACCACCGTAGGTCATCGCGGTTATCCTCGACGACCATACGAACCCACGCGAGCCCCTTCGAACACTCAGATCGAACAATAATCACACGAGTCAAAATCGAGCAAAAACTCAACACTGCAGAATCCACCATGGACAGAAAGCTTCACATTACCGACGCCATAGTCCTCGAGAAACTTCGCCATCCACACCGTGCCTTCGTTTCGACCACCGGTTCCCCCAGCAAGCCACGCGATCGACTTTGTTTATGCCTCGACGCCGCAAAATCCACTGAAACGTCGACTTCAAAAACAAGATAATAAACCTATTTCGAACGAATCTGATCAATTCGGCCATAGGAAAAATTCAAGAGTATTTTTCCCTTCATCAACGATACAATAGCTAGCTTCGACCATGAATTCGGCCCCAAACATCATGTTGATCATCGGCAATTCATCAAATTGCCGAAAACGTTCATTTTAAATTCCAAATCGAATATCAAATTAAATTTTTTGAAACGTATGTTAAAAATCATAATTTTCAACCACTAATTCATTTATGCAATCCAAAGCAGGAATTAAATTATTGATTTTTAACATGAATCAGTATTTACTGTTACTCCTATTTTAAAAAAAAATTGTTAGTTTTAAATTCCTGAAACTATTTTTAAAATTATCACCATACCCTAACTCACAACTTTCGTTTAAATATCAAGATCTAATATGGTCTAGTTTGGAAGATTTTGAATTTTTCTTAAGAAAAACAACTTTTGTAAATAAAACAGAGATGAACTTATACAGGCTCTTCTATTCTCAGACATTTCATACCTTCAACATGCATACATAAAAATATTCATGTAAACATATATTCATTATCATAGCATAATTCATCACATGCATCAACATTCAACCACAGATTTTATTAAAACTGTTTTTAACAATGTTTACCCACCTTAAAAAAAATGATGAACAGAGGCTTCATTTTCAAAAATAACTTTTGAACAGAAAACTTGCATTGCTGAAATAAGATGCCTCTTTGAATTTGTAAACTTGAATTTCTGATTAGAACTGAAGTGGTTGCTATTAAGGCTTGATTTCTAGGTTGAAGGATTAAATTCAGGCTTTATTTTTTGATCTTAGAAAATGTACAGGTTTTAAGAAATGCAGCCCTTTGGATTATCATCTCAGATTTGAAAATGGGTTATTGGATTTGGGAAAATTTGAAATGGGTGAAAAGTTTTTTACAAGATTTTAGTTTGGAATTTTTTTTTTCAGCTGAAAATAGGAAAAAGAATTTGAAGAAGAATGTATGCTTTTATGAACTAAATTATGAAAAATCAAAGAAAATAAAAATTTAAGAAATGACACTTGTTTTTAAAACTTACATTTGTCACTTATATCTCTTAATTGCCTTACATATGTTACATAGATGTCTTAAGATTATAACACATGTCCTTAAGTATTTTTAAATAAATTTTTATTTAATTCAAATTTTAATATAAAGCTTACATACTTAATTTACTTAATTAATAAATACTTATATATGTGTATATAAATTTACTTTTTAAAGAAAATATTATAAAACTAATTATAATACAAATAAATTCTTATACATGTATATTAAAATCTAAAACATTTATCTTTATTGTTTAAGAGATATAAATTAAAATTCCAAATATCCTTTGAAAAGTATTATATTAAATTATACTCTTCAAATTACAATATATATATATATATATATATATATATATATATATATATATATATATACACATTAAAATTTTGAAAGTTCTTTTGTCAAATTCAAACCAAACTTCACCATATACAAATATGCATACATTTCAAGTAGAAAATATTTTTAACATAAATTTTGAGAATTATTATGTTAAATTTAAAAACAACTTCAAACTATAACATATACTTACATATACATTACAATTTGAAAATTCATCTTTTATTTAAAACAAAAGATCTTCTTATTCACAATATATATATATATATATGTTATAAATAGAATATAATTTTTATTGCTTTGAAAGATAATTCTTATCAATTTTAAATTGTTAAAAAGATATTGATCAATATTGCCAGATTATATATTTATTAACCTTTAAAAGATTAAATTTAGCAATTTAAATTAAAATTATAAAGGAAAATTATCAAATCAATTTAATTATTAATACAGATTGTTAAATTGATATTGCCCAAAATTCTGGGTCGTCACATCAAAGGTATTGGCCAATATAAAGCAACAATAGAGGGAGTAGTTGAAAGGATATTTGAAGAGATTAAGTATAGATGCTAAAATGATTGAAAAGGAGGTAACTGTTGGATCAAGTGCATTGGCGGTAGGGTAAAAGAGGGAAATTTCCAGAAATTCCTTTCATTAATTTTGCAAAAGAACTTAGTTTTGTGTTTACACATTTAATGTACTAGATTTAAACCATGTTTAACGGTTTTACACATAATTTTATATTTTGAAATTAATTTTATCTCAATTTCAATATCTTATTAATGAATTATGTTTCATTTTGTTCTAAGCATAGTCAATTTAAATTATTTCATATATATGTTTATTATTAATGACTACATGTATAATACCTTAATATGATATAATAAGAAAATAACACACTCACACATTCTAGTCTACCAATTCATAATATAAATAATATGTGGAGCATATTTGAAAATTAGCATTTATATAACATCAAATAAAATGTATATTATATATAGTATTACATAATTATGATTTAATTTATGTCTACATATATTTATATTTATATATTTATGATATTCCTATTTTGGTCTATACATATTAAAATAAAATCTAATTAATAATTTTTTATATAAAGGGCTCACTACCTTTCAAAAAAATAAACATATAACTTTTTTTTACAAAAGGCTCGCTGCTAAAATTACATGACCTTTAAAAAAAAATGTTTTTAGTCTTAAATTTTAATAAATATACATACACATACATAAAAACACATGTCATTATTCAGAAAATGACTATGGAAATATACCGATAATATTGAAAAATTAAAGTGGAAAGAAATAACATTAAACCAATGGTATGAGGGTACATTTGATCTACATAACATCTCTATTGTAATACAAATAATATTTTTCACTTCTGGAGATAGATAATAAAATGTCCTAATAAATTAGGAATAAATAACATAATACACTTGGGGAATAACAAGTTATTTTGACATGATTGTCGGATATCAGCTATTTAGCTTAAAGTGAACTTTAGAGAAATTTATGAAATTGTAATTTTAAAAACATGTTGATTTCAGAAGTATATGGACCTAAATATGGATTGTCCATTATAATTTAGCTTTAATCATCCATTAGTTGGAACTACTTTATTACACTTTTCCTTACTTTATGCTAAACTATCGTACAACATTGCTAACGAAAAAGTCATTAAAGCAAGGCATTAGGATAAGGGTAAAATTATATGTCTCATTTGTTTAATAAATTTTTGAATTTTTTGAGAACAAAGTTGAACAGAGTTAAATACATATGGAAAGGGAATGCTATGGCCAAACTAAAAGTGCATACGTGGCTAATTTTACATTGGAAATTAAGTACTATAGAAATTCTGAAAAAGAAACATTTATCGATAAAAAACATTTTTTCTATAATATGGAAAATGAAAATATTTTACATTTATATTATAAGTGTCATACCATTAGTTTTATTCTTTTAAATAGTCTTAGTATTTTTTATTTTAATATAATAAATAGAGATAATAATTGTGAAATATATTGGTATTGTCTTGGATTTTATTAAAATTGATTTTTTGATAATGAATTTCGTAGATTAGTACTAGATACTATTTTTACTACAATATGTTGGTATATTTGGTTTGAAAGAAACTAAAGAGTTTTTAATCATACAAATACTTCGATGGATAAATAAATATATGCAATAGCTTTTTTTGTTTTAATTGTATTTGAAAACCTAGTTATGAAATAGTTTTAACGGTAGTTTCAAAGAATATCTTAAAAAGGTAAAATACTGTACTGATTTATTTAAGAAAAATTTTGTATACAAAAATAGGAATAATAATAACACACTAAATACCTTTTTAATAGACACCAGTGCCAATGAATTGTGTGATTCAATGTTTTCAATAAGAATCTAGTTGGACAATAAAATATTGTATTTAGTATTTATCTTTCATTTCATGAATATACAAGTGCGCTCTACACTATAATATTATGTTCATTTTCAATTTTTCTCTAAATACCGTTTAGATGCATTTTGTTCATGTTATGATGTTTTTTAATTCCTATGTACTGCTTAGTTTATAATATCTCTTACTCGGTAAGTTTATTTTATTTTATCATGGCATATATATATATATATATATGCATGTTCATGTGTGTCGATCTTATATATATATATCATTGCGCAAAATATGCACATTTAAATTTTAAATTCAAAACTTATTAACATTTTGAATTTTAGACATATACATGTATGTATATATCTAAATATATTCACATTTTTTTAAATCCAAATTTAATTTTTTCCATAGAAAATAATCCAAAATTATTTTACTTTTAACTTGTAATTAAATTTTATATATATACATATATATTGGTCGAAACTTAATATATTAAAAATATGCTATAAATTTAATATTTGTATATACATATGTTTACTTATGTATATATCTTGAGTCATTTTTGTTATGCAAAGGTAAAAAATAAAGAGGAGATGCGTGTGTGTATAAATATATAATTAAATAAATTTAAATAAAGATTGTCACTTGATCCGACCGATTATTGAAACATTGTGTTATTGGATTTCTCTTTCCATGCATGGTTCCTTCTTGCCCAAGCATGGTGCAAAAATCCCAGCTTTGTAGTCTAACTTGTTTTAATAGGGGCAAGGGTTTTTTTAATTTTTTATATATATCTTGAGAAAGGGAGTTGGTATTTGTAGCCACCATATATCACAAATATCTCTTTCTTTCGCTCCTCTCTTTATGGTAGTTCTAATCTTAATCAAAGAGAACTTTCAAACCACCCATCTCCTCTTGCCGGCCTCCCTTAGGGATCTATTCCCATTATGTTGATCCTAACTAAAACTATGGATTAATTAAATAAATATTATTCTAATCCATATATTCAGTTGAATTAATAAAAAACAATTGTATATTATTTTAGTTAATTTTAAGGTCTAAAATAAATAATTAAATGCCATAAAAAAATCATACAACATTTATACTAATATTTAATGCTAATTTATAAAATTTATAAATTAATTTAAATAAGTTGAGTTTGGAATATGAATAACAACACAACTACGGCGACTCTCCCGTATGAACTCAGTCGTTAGTATTATTCACACAAGCTAAATATGAAAGCCTATACGGACTCTTTTGAAGTACAATATCAAACATGTTTTCAAATACTTATAGATCATTTAGGTGAAATGAGAATTCTAATCTTTATTAAGCTAAACCTTAAGTAACAATATTTTGCACGCGTTTTCTTTTCGTCCTCACTATATCACTTAAACATCTAGAATTTGGTTAATTGTCAGAAATTCTAATAATATCTACAATTAATTGCATAGTGTCACATTAAAGCCCTTGGTTCGATCCAATAACATTTATTGATTAACCGACTTACTATGGAGATATTTTTACTTTAAATTTACTACCACTAATGGTGATACTAACCTTTTACAATAAAGAAGACGAATCCTCTCTTGAGTAGTGTTTCCCTTTAATTTGTTCAGCATGTACCCAACTATGGTCATAACTTGATTATGATGTCATATGATTGACCATAATCATAGTGCAGTCTAGATAATTAAGATCAATGGTACTCTCAAGTCTAAATACTGCCATTCATTATTACATGAGATCTTCCAGTTTGACTTATTTGTTTTAACATATAAAAGACTTTAATCGAGTAGTTCTATGATTGTTCCAAACAAGTGCAAGTAGTCTATCCACTGATGTCCCCAACGAACATGAGTAATTCATCATCCATCATCTGAGAGCATTACATGTGTTATCCGAAATTTGAACCAAGTGATAGTTCGGTGGAATTGATCTAAGATTTGGTGGAGGAATGAATCAGGCAGTTTAGAAGAGATCAATGGGAAACCAAGGAAAACACTAAGTATAGAACCAATAACATCGATTGGTACTGATCGATCTATTGATTGATACCGATTGATCACAAATCTTAGTGCGGGACCCACTTCACTCCTACTATGGTTCTATAAGCAGGTTTGAGGAAAAAGAAAAGTTTTAGAAAAGGCACATTGATCGGTATCGATCATTCAATATTGATAATTTTTACCCTAAAGATCCAAGGCTTGAGCTATGCTAAAGAAAAGAGTGAATATTTAGTCAAAGATATTGATCGACGCTGGTAAATATATTGTGGATACCTATCAACTAGATCTACAATTCTTGGCTGATTTTGACTTGTTCCTCATCCTATATTCTTAGATTCGAATGTTTAAGCGATTCAATAGAAGATCTATGGATTTTTATGCGTGGATTCGTCTATAGATATCAAACTACAAGAAATTGACTTTTTTAACTCTTGATTGATTTTCATATGAAAGCACTATTAATCCAAAATCAAACAATTCTAGATCTAAAATCTACTTGTAATTTAGTTGTATTAGGGAATCTCAATCAATAGAATTAAAAAGTGGACATAGACCATAGAATTTGCCAAACCTATAGCACCCTGTAAAATTAACAATAATTAATTAAAAGTATTAGTATATAAAGCTCAAAAAATGAAATTTGAGAAAACAATAGAATTTGGCCATGAAAAATATGTCATTGTGTTCATGGGGATTTTCTAAGCAATTTTCATATTTAAAACTTCGCGACCAGAGTTTAAGCGAAGAAGTTATCAGCGTTTGAAGGTTTCAGATTGAAAATAATATTAAAAAAAATTAAAATAATAAACATTAATAAACTTAACATTTAAGGTAACGTCAAAATTAGCGGTTTGGACTGCCCGTCGGTCAACCGCTAGTGGTCAACCACTCATATTGACACGTAACACCCCACCTCTATACTTATACTTTTCAAGAATATTACAAAGTAACATTGTCAAATAATATAAGAATGAGGTTATATGGGATACAAACATGAATATTCTCTTGGACTAACATTGGTACGTGTTAAACACTAAATAAATAATATATACGTATACAGTATTAGTATAAAATGATAAATACGTGCCTGTAGGGTAGAACAATACACAATATATGGTAGATAACGGAAAACACAGAGTCAATTGCAGCAATAGGATATAATAAATAGTATAATAGAGTTGTAAGAGTATAACATTGCCCAAAATGTCAAATATCTAAATATAATATGATAAACAATCAATATATAGCTCAGTGTCAAACATATACAGTGAATCAATATCATATAAATATCATATAACAGTCTTAAAATAAAGCTCCTCTAAACTCAGTAATACTATTGTCGGTCACGTCTTTCTTATACCTGAAATGTCTTTGACTAGCCTAAGTGGCATAAATAACACCCAGGTTGTTTATATCGAGGATAACATATATTTAATTCATTATGTGAAAGTATAATATAATAATAAAACATTCATCCTATTATTAAACTTATAATAAAATATATAAAATATATAATTATAATGTCATAGACGATCTCAAATGTATATATTTATAAATTCCAAGTATCAAAAATCATATATGTATATACACACAAACACACATACATACATACACACATTATAACCCATATCAAAGTAATTAATAATTTACATAATCAACTACAAACAGGTGAGTCACTCAAGTATAGATATTTACATCGAAACCAAGAAATCACTAATACTATCATCAAATTATCTTACAATCCTACCAAAAATATAACCTTATCTAATCATAAAATATCATCATTAATATACCAAAATAAGATAACATGCCATCAATACATAATAAAAGAAATGAGGATGTATCATACTTTGAACACCTATTCCGGTATAATCTCAATCCCTCATAAATGAATAAATCAGAATAGTACGAATATACAGGGACTGACTACATTTTAGACACATAGTCTCTAGTATAGCCACCTCATGGGATAGTGAATATTATATTCCAATCTACATTTATACATAATCCTGAACCAAAAGGGAAGACGAATAGCACACAACATGCTCTAAGGACCCCAGACTACTCGCCTCCCCCAGAGTACCGTCTATCCATCTATTCTTTGGTTACTTCGACAGACATCATGACCTCATTCACTAGCGGCTCATCTACACATAGTCCCGATCACGACCCTGCTTTGCCTCTAGGTAACTGGCTGTTGGCTTATGCGACACAACAGGCTATAGGGCACTTACCCTACCAACTAACAATCGTGTGATGCACATCCAAAATATCCAACAATGATGCCGTGAATCTAGGGCACGACCCTACGATCAGCCTGCCAGGGTGGATATTGGCCAATCCGGTTCACTCATGAATCATAAAGGGAGCTGGGCAACAAACGGATGACATATATACTCATATTCGATATCTACATACAACTCTAGTCATAACCCGACATATGATCTTTATAATTCACCATATGGCAATAATATATTAGAGCTATAATCCCACGCCAACACATGGTAATATCGATAAGTCACCACATAACTATACTATACTTACTATAGTGAGTATCTCACAGACATAAGTTATCCCTGTTTGAGTGACATTTACATACAAAGAATAATCAAACACATAACATAACGACGTCCTCTACCACCCATGTTACTCGAATTATTATTCAATACTCATAAACTACACTCAATCCACACTAGATATTTCTATATGACAGGTCCAATTAATAATCGAGGTAAGTGCACCCGAACTTTTTTTTTGAAACTCTTTTTTTGGTAATTTGGATCATACCCAAAAAAATATTTTTCGAAAATTTGGATTGTACCCGAATAAAGTTTATTTAACATTTAACATCCAATTCTTATGCAATTAGACATAAACTAGTGAAATAACAAATCAAAAAATTAATTTAGGGATTAGGGCATTTGATTTCTCTTAAGTTAACTTAGTCTAGGATCTGGAAAGAAACAATAAACTAACATACAAAATAATCCAATGGATGATCAATTGTTATCAATTTGTTATATCAGTAAATTAACAAATTTAGTCTCGATCAATTGTTTCAGCTTAAAGGATTGCAGTAAACTAAATCCTAAAGAATTGCTTTAAATTAACAATCAATTGTTTGCGACTTTAATTGTTATTCATATTTCAAAAACCAATAGAGTTATCACAATCGGTATTCAATCAACGAAAAATTAATGCCCCATAAACTGATAATTGATAAACATAAACTCACATAATTTAGAAATTAGGATTCTAGAATTAGGGCAAGAGACAAATCATCCTGACACAATTGACGACGAGCCAGCGATGCACACCAGGATGAGGCAGCGGTGATGGACTGAGGCGAAGCTGATTTGTCAGTAGAACGGAATTCTGTGTGAACTGCGGATTCATGTTTTGGAGTTGAATACTAGAATCAATTTTTTTTCTAGTTTGTTACCCCTACATGAAGTGTTGCCCTAGGAAAATGTATGGCTCGCCTATGTCATGGGTCGGGCCTACATGTGCATGTACATTCCTAGCTTGGCCCACGTATGCAGCTTTATTGCCCTCGTGTGTTACATATTTTATTGCCATATTTCCAATCGTAGCTCCATGGTTTTACTTTGGTTTATTGTGTGTGGTCATGTAAGGTTTTCATGAGCAATTCGTTTCTTGTTAAATCAGTTCGTGAGCTATCCGAAAACTTCGTGAGTAGTGCATCAATATTAACATATATAAAAATTACACACCTTCACACACACACACATACACGCTTACATTCATCATCACATTAATCATGTACAAAGAGGACCTCACGTAAGTGCACACCTATACATGTACAACCGTGCCGACTCAAACACATATGGCTGCTCACTTTGGGAAGCATCACTCACGAACCAAACCTGCTTCATTCCTTCTTTCCCCGGTGTACCTGTAACGAATCAGATTTTCGACTCATGAAAAACGACACTAATACGTCCACTGTATCACACTCCGAACATTCAAGTGTCGAAAATACCTATTTTTTAGGGTGAAAGAAGAAGGTAGAAGGTAGAAGAAAACTAACGACACAGAATCTCACAACGTAGCAAATAATATATAATACAACAATGATCTTTACCAAAAGAAAACATCTGTATTCATATATACAATATCAAAGTACACTAGACTTATCCTAAATTTGGACAGTTATGGAAACCCGTCCTTACGTTGACAAACACACGGACTCTATGATACAGCGGAAGAAAAATATATGTGAATATGTCTAGACCATCCAGCTCCTCTCCAACTCTAAAGTATACAACTAAACCTAGAATAACATGCTCGGTCTGACCCGAGTATTGCATAGAATAACCCCTAGATCAGTCTGGTAAACCAACGTGAGTAAAATTCGATAACAAGTAACAACTAAACTGATTTCTATATTTGAAAACTTTTACAAAGGGTATCTCATAAGACCATATCACATATAAAAACGGATATTTACCGTACAATAACCAAAATATTTTATATCAAAATCCAGTGATATTATCATAGAGTCTAGGTTTAAAGTAAATAGATAAAATAGCTGAAATGCTTGCATCTTACATTGCAACATATTGGCTCTACAATCAAAAAGATAAGGCACGTATTGGCGATTCGATTCCAATAATGGCAAGGTAAGGGACTACCTTCTGATGATACACCTCTAGAAAATGCATTGATATTAACATGGAGCCGGCTGCCCCTATAACATGGCAGACCGGATTACCTCATCCCTTTGACATCAAGGACCTATACTGGCATGGTGTTTGCGTGCAAACTAACTCTGAAAGGGACATCTAAAATGGGCTGACTGCTACTAATGGTAGCTAACCACATAGCTTTGATGCATACCCTGCTTTTGCCGTTCCTCCCAGTCATGAGGCTTGAGGCTACTCCATCTTGGAATGCTAACACTACCCTCCTAGCGGTAATGCAGTGCTAGCATTCATCCATACAAGAAATCCAGGATAAGGACATACCGAAGGCACTAACTCTACTACATCGATTTTGGAATCACCCTCAGGATTAGTAGCAGTAGCCCTTGCACTTCAGTGGCTCCGTCTTCGATCCCATGCTTCAAGATGTCTTCATTTCAAAATTCTTAAGTTGGACCGAAGTGATTTTCAGATTGCATACTCGATCTCGATCTCTTCAAAACAACTTTCGATATTTCCAGTAAACTCAACCCCAGTTCTTTAGGAAACAAACAGACAAATCATAAAATTGGAGTTCACACCCAAACCATTTGCGGATGGATTTCATTATCATTTGTCCTAGAAAAATAAAATGAGTTTATACGTACACTATAACACCTTCGACAGTAACTATACCATATGATTCTCATGTTTCTCCTAGATATATCCAAAGTTACATTTTGTCTAGATTGGATAGTTGGTTATTTATTTGTCAAATAAATAGACATCCAATCATGGTTTAATTTCCATATGGGATCCACTAAGCTTTTTTTAATTCTCTTTAATTAATAAAACCACTTTATAAAACCTGATCACAAGATCTTTTCAAAACACTATTCCCAACCCCTTACATTTCCTTTTATACTTGGAAACATTTATATACTTATCTCAATGTTATAAGTATACTAATTTTTTTTACTTCTCATGGCTTGAAACAAAATCATATACTTATCTTATCAATATAAGTATATTTACAAACTTTTTGAAGTTTCCTTCTTTCCAAATCCCATATTAAGTAACTAAACATTTCTTCCAAATAAAACATTTCATTTATCCTTTATCAAAAATTCCCTTTTTAAAAGCTCATCTCATATTTCAATTAACTTATAACTTTCAAAATAAAGTTATAACCCACTTTTGTAAACCCTTAAGTTAATTTATAAACCTCTTTCCAAATCTCTGAAATGATTTATAAACGTTTTTTCTATTTTTAAAACTCTTTATATAAACCTTTCTATACTCCTCTATAAATATCATTTACAAAACATCATTCGTAAAACATCATAATAACCCTTTCCAATAGTAAGACCCCTTTGTATACACAAGTTATCATTTATAAATACCTTTGTAAGAATTATATAACTTGAAAAACCATTTAAAACTGTCTGCCTAAAACTGATTAATGAATTTAAGTCAATTAAAAACCATACTTTATAAATTCCAAATGAGGCTTAACAGTCCCAATGGTATTGATTTAAGTTACCATTTTATTTCAATTTAGTTCCAATACACTTATCAATTGTTTATATAGGCCAACATATGTATAAATGCAACCAATTATCAAATCAGAGAATAACATGTTCGTACAACTCAACTAACATATACATGTCCAAACAACATAATAGCAGGATGGTAATTTGTCCTACTAAATAGATGTCCAAAGCAATTTAATCAATTAATAGTAGAACGGGGATTTATTCTGCTAAACACATGTATAAACAATCCAAACAATTACCCTATAGCAGAACACTGTTTTATTTTGCTAATGAATGTCCATACAACACAAACAATCACATTCTAACTTATTCATAGTTTTTTGTCTATTTAATATCATGGACAAGAGATCCTTCAGTTAAAATCAAACTACTTCGAAAAGAACCCGACTTAAAACATAACCGATAAAGTTTAAAATAACTTTTAATGATTAAATCATAATTTAATATGAATTAAAGCTTAATTAAATTTTAAATAATCAAAATAAAATCATAATCAAGTCTTAATTAATTAAAAGTAAATTAATAAATAAACTTTAAACAAATAAACATTTACTTAAAATTAATTCCTAATTAAGTAAAAATTAAGTAAATAATTAATATTTAATTAAATAAATAATTAATTAAATAGTTCAACTTTAATTAAATTATAATTAAATAATTAAACTTGATTAAATAAAAACAATTACCCTTTTTAACTTAATTAATCATTAATTAAAATTTCTTAATAACTTACTTAATTATCGCTAATTAGTACTAATTTCTTAACCTAATTACTGATTAACTAATAAATATTTATCCTTAATTAATTAATTAAACATATTTAATCAAGTTATAATTAACTTTGTGTTGCAAATTACATTTGAAAATAGGTTTTCAAATCATTTTTTAAAGAAAACTTTAAAGTAAGAAATCTAACTTTTCCAAACTATATCCATAGCGACTATCGCTATAGACACAATAACTTAGAATTACTTCTCTAAGCTACCATCTAAAATTTTAACCTTACTTTGATTACTTTATAATACATAAAAGAAAAGGTTTTTGAAAACCTTAACTCGAGTTAGAATTTAAAGAAAACATTACTAACTTAAAACTAGTAAACAATTAGATTTTAAAAATGGATCTCAAGTCCGTTACTAACAACTCAAGTTCCTATCTTCCATATCATTCAACCATAATCCGAGCATAAATGAAACATACCAAGTCACACCATCATAATATTGTAGTAAAATCAACACATTCATATCCAAGCACATCACCTAACCATTAATCTTAAATAAAATGCTGAACTACAAGTTAGCACGTACACAAAACTCCAAGCCATATCATAGTCCAAACATGACATCGTATACACACACACACACACATAACCATAAAACCAAAAAATATATAAAGGTAATATCTTTTCCTAAAATTTAAGAATTTACTCACCATAGAGCTTTCCTAAACTTGAATGCTTTAGAACTTGTAAAAAACTCAAAAAGCAATCTGAATACAGCTCAACTTCCACTCGACTTTTGGATATGATAATCTCAAAATTTTGAGAAGTTGTCAATAGAAAAGTTTTAGTAAATTCTTTTCTCTATCATTTTGGTAAAAGATTCACATGATTTGGATCATTTTTGAAAAAGTTTTGGTCAAAACAAGAGGTGCTATTTTCAGCCTTCAAAACATAGGTCCAAAAATGGGTCTTAAAGACAAGCATTTTTGACATTGCTAGACTCAAAACTTGAGGAAGTGGTCAAGATGAAAGTTGTAGCCACTGAATTTATATATGGTTTGAAAAAAAATATTTAGAGCAACAAGGTGGAAGTTATGGCCGAAGGAAGTAAGATGAAAATGGAGAAGATTTTGAGTGGATTTTGAACAAGTTGTCTAAGGATTTTTTTCCTTTGTTCTAGAGGAAGGAGGATATGAATGGAATGGAGAGGTTAAGAAAATGAATATGGAAAGTAAAATGAAAAAGGGAGACGTATATGAGTATTTATAGATAAAGAGGAGAGAACAAGTTACCTTTATAGCCCTAACTTTAAAAATACTCTAACATGTCATGATATTGAGAGGTTATATCACCATGCTTTATCACATCCTCTCTATTATATATATATATATATATATTCTTTTTAAAACAATGATTTGTCACATCAAATCCATATATATATATATCACATCAAATCTCATTATATATATTAATTATTATTTTTAATCCATGACATGTCACATCACCTTCTTTATATATATATATATATATATATAAGTTAATTTATTAATTAAAGCTAAGACGTGACAAGAGAATGATGGTTAATGATTACAATCTAAAATATGAAAATACTTAATATATATATATATATAACCATAGATGTGACAATACTTGTATATATATATATAAGTTTATTGTTTTTAAATTATGTCTTGTCACGTTACTTACCAATCAAAATTAACATAAGATAATTTATTTTTAAGTGTGTTATTATTTTGTTAATGAACTCTTATATATGTTAGAACCCTTAGTTTACGATTTCGACGATGACAACTATGCAATGGAAATCATATATATCATACAACTATGCAGATACAAACTCAAAGCAAGACAAACCACTACTATGACAAGGTGAAGATTAAAGCACTAAAGAGATTCATCTACAAAGTTACACGAAGATCGAGGAGAGATGCACTCAAGAATAAACCCAGGAGAACATCAATTAACAGATTCAGACGTCTGAAACTGGGCTGGGGACAGATAATTCAAATTACAACTGTCATCTCCGAAGAGACACAACTCCATCTCTCCTCCACAACTCTTCACCAGTGAACAGTGATGAATCTAGACTGAAAAGGAAGAGATGTAACTACTAGAAGCAACTTTCTACAATTATATAAACGAGAATCAAGAAGGATCAAAGCACTTACTTACTTTCTACTAATTCACTCTACTCTCTATCTTAATCATCTCTTGTTCTAGTCATCCACTTGTTATAAAAATCTGCAAATCTGGGATCATACACTTCCATATTCTCTCGAACAATATTGTACTCAATCATTCAAGATATATAGAAAGTTCAATTGTACTATATAGTCAAAATCCGTGTAATAGAGAACACATTCTTGGCAAATAAACTCTGCTATTGTAAACCTGTTCCTCCAGGTGAAGTGAGGGTTATTTGGTGAAAGAAAATTTTGAAGAGGAGCTTCGGGACTGGACGTAGGACGGGAGGTCCGAACCAATATAACATCCCTGGTGTGATTATTCTTATTTACATACTCTACTATTGTTACATTATAGTTTAAATAAGTTATATACTTGCCATTTGTATAATCGATCCACCATACTATAGACTTTCAATTGGTATCAGAGCTTGGTTTGATCAAAAGTACTGTAACAAGTTTTTGAATCACTAATATGGCAAGTATCTTTCAAGAAGGTCAGTCTACCGCACGTCCCCACTACTTAATGGCTCCAACTATGCATATTGGTCAACCCATATGCGTAATTTTACTGAAGCCAATTGTCTAGAAATATGGTTTGGTACACAAAATAAATATGAAGCACCGGACACTGCTATGAGCACACGGACCGATGCACAAAATACCTTAGCCTCAAACAATGCTAAATCTATGAACGTTTTATTTTGCTCTCTAGATAAAAATGAATTTTCACGTGTCATGGTATGGACAACTGCATTTGACATTTGGCATACCTTACAAATTACACACAAAGGTACAACAAAGGTCAAACAAACTAAGATTTCAATTTTGCAAAACCAATTCTCCTCATTCAAAATGAAGAAAAATGGAACTACTGTTGACGTGTACTCCAGATTTCAAACTATTTAATATGATATTATGGCATTAGGAGTTAAGTTTACTGATTTTGATTTAGTTTCTCGAATACTCAACTCTTTATCATCGGATTGGGCAAGGAACGTATTAGCTATTGAAGAGGCTAACGATCTTTCTACTCTCAAGGTTGTAGATTTGATAGGAAATTTAATGTCCTACGAAGCTAACTTACAGGCAAGAAAACAACAAAATGTTGAAAAGAAGAACATAACATTTCAAGCAAAGAATGATGACTCAGATTTGGATGAAGAAGAGATAGTTTTACTGCCAAGACTTGCAAAAAATTCAAGAAAATTAGAAAGATGACAAAATTCAAAAAAGAAGGCAAATCCAATACAACAAATCTATCTCAAATCAAGTGCTACGAATGTGATCAATACAGACACATGAGGAAGGATTGTCCTAAATGCAACAATGAGAAAAAGAACAAATTTGAGAAATTTAAGAAGAAAAGAGGTTTAAAAGTTACTTGGGATGATTCTGATTCATCATCATCTTCCGAAAGTGATAGCGATAGCGATGGAGAACGAGCTAATATATGTTTTATAGCTAACACTGATGAGGTATGTCTTGAACTTAGCTATAATGAGCTATAAGAATTAAGTGTGGAACTTGATGATAAGTTTAGACAAATCAAAAAATTGAATAAAGAACACCTAGCCAAAATAAATCGATTAGAACTAGAAATTGAATGATTAAAGGATGAAAAGGTTATTTTAGAAGAAGAATTGGAGATTTCACAAGAAAAGTTAAAAAATCTATCGAATATGATACACAACTTAGTGAAATAGATAGGTAAAAAATTGAGAATAAAAATTTGATTAAGGAAAAAATTGAACTCAAAAGTAATATAGAAATTTCAAAAACTGAAATTTGTAATTTAAAGGATAAACTAGAAAAAATTACTAACAATGTTTCAAAGTTTAACAAAGGAAAATAAGTTCTTGATAATTTAATTAAAACTACAAAACCTTCTGGTAATCGAAATGGATTAGGATTTGAAAAGAATTCACAAAAGAAAAAAGGTAACACTATAAAGCAAAGTATCTTGTATCAAAGTTTCAAAAAGATACCAAAGTTAAGTAAAGATGTAAAAACTAAAAATATAAAAATTTGGATACCAATGTCAAATAATAAGATAATTAGACAAAAACATATTGATAGTTTTCTATCAAGTGTAGTATTTGATAATAATTTTGTTTTTAAAGGACCCAAACCCACTTGGGTATGGTTACCCTCCCCTCCTAACATTTAGGACCCTAATAAAAGAAGTGGGTACCAATTGAATAATTGTTTTTGTAGGTACCCAAAAATAAAAGCAAGGAGAAATAGATACTCGATAGTGGCTGCTCAAAACACATGACCGGGAATGCTAAGATGCTCTCAAATATAAAATATATCGATGGAGGCACCATAACCTTTAGAGACAACTCAAAAGGATATGTCATCGGAATTGGACAAGTCATAAACATCAGTATTTCTAACTCTCTTATTATTTCGAATGTTTTATTAGTAGCAAATTTAAAACATAATTTACTTTGCATTAGTCAATTATGTGATAAAGGTTTTCAAATAAATTTCGAGAAAAATCAATGCAATATATTTGATAATAATAAAAATTTATTATTTGAAAGATTTCGAAATAAAAATATTTATATTTTAAATATGAATATAAAACAAAATTCGAATTTATGCTTGACCACTAAACTTGATGATCCATGGCCATGGCATAAACGATTTTGTCACATGAATTTCAAATGTATAAATAAATTATCAAAACATGATCTAGTTAGAGGTTTACGAAAAATAAATTATAAAATAGACAATTTGTGTGAGGCATGTCAAATTGGAAAATTAAAAAGGAGTTCTTTTAAATCTAAAAATAATATTTCAACAAAACAACCATTTGAATTATTGCATTTAGATTAATTTGGTCCTACTCAAGTAAGGTCAATAAATCATAACAAGTATGTTTTTGTAATTGTTGATGACTTTTCAAGATATACATGGACTTTTTTTTAAAACATAAAAGTGACACTTTTGGTATATTTAAAATATTTGCAAAAATCAATTGAATTTGAAAATTAAAAATATTTGCAGTGATCACGGAGGAGAATTCGAAAATGAACTTTTTAGATTTTTTTGCAATAAAAAGGGAATTAATCATAATTTTTCGATTCCACGTACACCACAACAAAACAGTGTAGTTGAACGGAAAAATCAACATTACAAGAATGTGCAAGAACAATATTAAATAGTAGCAATCTACCAAAACATTTTTGGGCTGAAGCTATTGCCACATCTTGTTATTTTTGAGTAGAGTGACACTACGTCCAATGACAAAAAACACTCCTTATGAAATATTTTTTGGTAAGAAACCTAAAGTATCATATTTTAGAACATTTGTATCAAAATATTTTATATTAAAAACTAAAGACAATCTTGGAAAGTTTGATCCTAAGGCTGATGAAGGAATATTTGTTGGCTATCCGGATCGTAGAAAAGTTATAGAATTTATAACAAAAGGACAAATATTATAGAAGAAAGTTTACATGTTTCTTTTGATGAAAATTTTGTAACTACACAAAGTAATGACGAAGAAGAAATACATCCAAATAATTCTTCTAACACACCTCACAATAATAATGAAGCTATTGATCAAAATAATACTCTAGTTTCACCTCCTAGGATTTTAAAGAATCATCCTATAGATAACATTATTGGAGATTTAAATTCTAGAGTAACTCGAAATCAACTTAATAAAATAAGTCATGTTGCATTCATTTCAAACTTTGAACCAAAAACTATAAAGAAGCTTCTAAAGACGATTTTTGGATTTTAGCTATGCAAGAAGAATTAAATCAGTTCGAACAAAATAATGATTGGGAACTCGATCCAAGACCGGAAGATCAATCCATCATTGGAACAAAATGGGTATTTAAAAATAAAGCTGATGAAACTTGAAATATAGTTCGAAATAAAGCACGTTTAGTAGCACATGGGTATAATCAAGAAGAAGGAATCGATTATAATGAAACTTTGCACCTGTAGCTAGATTTGAAGCCATACGAACACTACTCGCTTTTGCTTGTCATAAAATTTTTAAATTATATCAAGTGGATGTCAAAAGTGCATTTTTGAATGGTTTTATCAAAGAAAATGTTCATGTTGAACAACCACCATTATTTGAACATGAAAAATTTTCAAATCATGTTTTTAAATTAAAAAAAGCATTATATGGGTTAAAAAAAGCTCCTAGAGCATGGTATGATAGGCTTAAAACTCATTTAATTTCATTAGGATTTCAAATTGGTAAAGTGACTCGACTTTATTTATTAAAAGAGAAAATAATGATATTTTAGTTATTCAAATTTATGTCGATGATATCATATTTGGATCAACTAATGAAGATTTACGTGTAAAATTCTCTAAAATAATGAAAAATGAAGTTGAAATGTCACACATGGGAGAATTAAATTTAGGATTACAAATAAAACAACTAGAGAATGGTATCTTTATACGTCAAGAAAAATATTGCAATGAACTATTCAAACATTTTGGTATGGATAAAACATCTAGTAAACCTACTCCTATGAGTACTATGGTTCATCTTGATAAAGATAAAAACGAGAATGATTTTGAAGAAAAATTATGTAGGAGTATGATTGGTTCGTTATTATATTTAACCACAAGTCGACCCGATATAATGATGAGTGTTTGTATTTTCACAAGTTTTCAAGCAAAACCAAAAGAATCTCATCAAAGAGCCATTAAACGTATTTTGAGATATTTATCTAACATGAAAAACTATGGACTATTCTATCCAAGAGGATCGTCCTTCGATCTTGTATCATATAGTGATGCGGATTTTGGAGGATGCAAAACGGATAGAAAAAGTACTAGTGAAACATGTCATTTCATCGGACAATCTCTCGTCTCATGGTTTAGTAAAAAAAAACAAAATTGTGTTTCTCTATCCACTTGTGAAGCCGAGTATATTTCAACGACATTAGCATGTACACAAGTAATTTACATGCAACAAACCTTAAAAGATTTTGGAAAAATAATCGAAAAATCCCCGATTTATTGTGATAACACTAGCGCAATCAACCTATCTAAAAATCCGGTAAATCATTCTAGAACTAAACATATCGATATAAGACATTATTTCTTAAGAGATAATGTCAAAAAAGGAACTATAACTCTCGAATATGTTAACATTGAAAATTAAATAGCCGATATCTTTAGAAAACCATTAATGAACAAACTTTTGTAAAATTACAACGAGACTTAGGCATTTGTTCGCTTAATGAACTTTTCAACTAAAAAAAATTTCTTATATCCACAAAGTTTATTAGTTTGTTACAAACCTTTAAAAATTTAGACAATAATTTTGCACGATAAAAATATTACCTATTTTTATATTTGGATTGCTATAAAAACCGACTTTCTGAAGTTTTTCTTTAAAGCATAACAAATATTAAAATCAAAATGTTATATCAAGAAATAACTTCGTATAACTCTGCATCGCCATCCTCAAACGTATCCACCTCTTCTCTTTGTACCCCTTCACCTCCTCGTTCCTTACCCTCTCCTGACTTCTCAAAAAGTCGATGGGGATCGTCACCTCTACTAAAGAAAGCCAAACTAGAAAAATCGCCTACAGCCCATGAAAAACTTGATGAAATATCACATTATCAATTCGCAATGATGGATGTTCAAAAGGAAATGTACTATACACAGCAAGGAACAACCAAACATTTGAACTTCTTGGAAAAAGATCTATATGCTATATGTGGTCATTCTCCAACAAAGAAGTGTTTACATAAAAAATCTCCACACTTTGTTGAAACTGCTAAATACGTGCCGTCAACTTCGTCACCCAAGCCTCCTTCCTAGTCCCAAATCAACTCTAGTGATTCCACCTACGAACCAAATTCATGGGATCATCAGGAATAGAACCAAGAAAAATAAACTAAGACGTTTATAAACTATATATATATATGTTAGTGTGTACTATATTCTATTCATTAATAATTTTTTTCTTCATAAAACTATCAACAAAAAGCTTATCTGGAGTTTTCAGACGTCAGAAATAGATTCCAGATGTCTGAAATAGGAATATGGAACAACTTATATATGTTGCCAGACGTCTGAACTCACTTCCAGACATCTAAAGTTACTCTCTATCTCATATTTATACTTTTCAAACGTCTGAATTCTAATTCCAGACGTCTGATTTTACTCTCTGTTTCTAAATTAGGCATCTTTAGACGTCTGATCCACTATTTCAGACGTCTAGAACTGGAAATGACAGTTTTTTCAAACCTTATACCTGATCGATCAACTACTTTTCCATCACTTCAATTCATTTCCTACTTAAAATTTATCTTTCTCAAAGTCTATAAAATCGAATTTCTTATCAAATTAATGCCACAACGAACTAAAAAGATGGGAGTTAAGAAAAGGAAGCATGGAGAAGAATCTTCCTCTCAACCATCGATTTTAACTAATACTCAAATCAACAATTGCTTGTTTCAAAATCCAATAAATAGACGATGCTTTGACGACTTGAAGATTAAGTAGATGCATCTAGGTACTTTCTATAACCTAATGCAGTTTCCTTCATATGATATGGAAGACATATGTGAGAAAGGTGAATTGAAAACTCTTATTTCTTTTAATGCCAATGACGTTTCTATCGACCAACTAGCTATATATCTTTTTAATGCTAACCTGGATAGTCCATCGGTATGAACTACTGAGAACGATGAAGAATGGTTATGGACAAGTGACTATGGGACAAGAATCAAGTTAACCCCCGCTATAATTGGACGTTTCTAAGAATGCTCTTATACGGGTCATAATTTATTTGAAATAGAAGATATGCGATTCAAACCACGTGATATAATAACTCATCAATTATGGGAAAATTGAATGCCTCAATTTTCATCCGAATTCCTTAGGCCACGGGCTAGGCTCCTTACCCGAATGCTTATAAATACTATTATCCCTCGATTAGTAGCTGTAACGACCCGTAAAATTCAATAATTAAATATCTCAAGTTAAGAAGATTTTTGGTAACTTAATATTGAAGGAAATAAAAATTTAGTGAATTATTAATGGAAATAATAACTTGGATAAGATTGGTAGGTTAATTTTTAATAACTTGAATGTAACAATATAAATGAGTTAATTGTTAATAACTTGGATGTAATTCCAATAAGTGAAACAATGTAAATATTGATTATATTGTAATAAAAGAATTTTACCAAGATGAAGTGATTAATTTGATTTAAAATCGTACTTAATGTGTGCATTAGTTTATAATAGGATATAAAAGGTAAATTAATAATTTAAAACGTTGGCTGACTAATAAAATAGTGTATAAGAAATGGAAATGGAATAAATTAGTGTATGAACTAATGGTAACACTTGTTGTAAGCTAATAAATAAATTAAAACTTAATAGTGCTAATTTAGGTTAATAAATTAATAGGTTGAACGAAACGACAATTAATGAATTTATTAAAATTGTAAAGTTATAATACATTAGATGGTAATTGATTGGGAAGAATGAATATACAAGTATTATAATGGATATAATGGTTGTGTTACCAGTTAATTCACCAAGTACCAACAAAGATAATTAAATGTACTTTAATGATAATTAATAAAATAACGGAAAGGGTGAAGGCAAATTTAAATTAGAAATGTAAACTTATTATAAGGTAGTAATTGGTGTAATAGAAGCATGAGACCAAGTAAATTTATCGGGAATATTAAATGTAATTGGATGTAGATTAATGGAATAACGTTAATACAAACTAATTTAGCGCAATCACTATTAATTGAAACCTATTGCAATAAATGGAATTAAATATTACGTTAGGGCGGATGTAAGGTAATATTTGGTAATAATGTACTGTGGTGGTTTATGAATGAATTGATAATTAAAATTAAAGGTAGTGATGTTAATATAAGTTGACTATAAACAATTTGAATGAAATTCAAATCAATGGAAATAATGTAGATGTATACTTAGCTACAAATTGAATATATGAAAACAAATGTAAGCATTGAATTAGATTTATGAATTTAAATTATAATAAATGGTCATTGAATAAAATCAATGTTCTGGAAGTAATTATAATATTTGTTTGAACGAAATAAACTTAAAGGTAACTAAAGTTTAATGGTTACAATTGTTATAAATTATCTATTTGTTTTGTTCATAGGATTTAATTTGATAGCAATTGTAGTAATTGACTTAATTAAAGCAATCCCAATTAATTAAAGCAATTGGTTGATTTAAAGGATGAAAATAGAGTTTTATTAACTTATTGAAATTTTAAAAATTCAATAGTTGGATTAATTGCAAATGAATGAAACTAATCAAATCAAAGTTATTTGGAATTTATTATAATTAATTGGAACTCAAATTTTAATAAATGAATTTATTCTAAATGAAATTTAATTTATTACGCTAATTGAAATGAAGATGGAATGTGATAATATTAACGTAAAAGATTTTGAATCCAATATTTATCTCATCCGTTGACAATAATGAATTGAGTAGTAGAATGAAAAATAATTTAATAGAATTATTGGAAATTTAATTTATAATTTTGAATATAATGAAATTGAAAACTTGACACTGCAATTGATAGATTAATCAACTTTAAATTGACATCTAAACTTGTTTAAAATTTTTGCAGATGATTAAGAAATACAAAAGTGATAAAATTGTCAGTTACAGAAGTGAAATTAAAAATTGGATTTAATTGACTGATTTTTAGTTTATTTAATTTATATAAAAATAGGCATTTTGGCCACTGAATCGGATTTCGACGAAACCCGTTTCATCGGATCCGTAAAGGTGAATTATTGTAGGATTTCAAGTTTCGTAGCGATCGGGCTTGTCGTTTGATCGTACGGACTCGAAACGCCTTGAAATGAAATCAATTGAAATCAATTTGAAAAATATTGATTTGAGCATAACTTCTTCATACGATGGAATTTGGACTTGAAACTTGTTCCATCGCGTTTAAAATATTTAAAAAACATCTATTTCAATATGGGTTGACCCAATTTCGTTCCGGAGTCAGAACAGGCTTTTTAGGCCACTCTGTCGTTAGCGTGTATCTTCAAATCGTGTCCATCTATTCTATTTCAAACCTATCTATAAATACCCGGTTATAAACCCTAGCCTGCTCCTATTTCTCATTTGTCTGTACATATATTTCGACTATCTCTCCTCCTCAATGGAAGACAACCAATTCTAGATCCAATTGCAGTTCAAAATCAAAGTGAAATTTCAAACTCCTCAAAAAAATTCAAAAAAATTATCTGTCAAGCTCTCGATGTAAGCATCTCAAGACTGCAATTAGTTTTCTGATTCGATGCATCGTTTGTCCAGAATTTCAGAATCATTCCTGGCCGTTCGTATTGGATTTTAGACGATCCAACGGTGGATCGTCGACCGTTTGTCGATCAGAGGTTGATGCTGCGAAGCTCGTGACGAGTAGCACATAGATCTGGTGGCCGTTCGTCGTCAGATGGCCGTGTATCACCGAAAATTGCCTTCGAAGCACGGCGACGTCGTGAGTTTTTGGGAGTGTAGTTCATGGCCGCGAGTTGGGGATAGGGACGGCCTGAGGCGAGGGAGCTGGTGGAGTTGCTTGATGGGGGTCTCGAGCTTCATAGCATCAGCGAAAATTGACTTTAGGGTGGCGGCTCTAGGTTTTCGAGTTTGACCTGGTGTTGGTTTCATGTGTGAGTCCTGTAGCGCGTGAGAGAGTAGGAGTGACGTGGATCTGTTTTAGGGGTGCGTTGTCTATTATTTTTTTATTTAAATTTTGTTTCGAATGATCTAACTGATATAACTTCTGCATACGAACTCCATTTCACGCGCGTTTTTCTCCGCTAGGTTCGTATTGGGATGCCGAACATTTTGGCGCTGGTTTGCATGAATTCTAAGACCGTTTAATTTTTTAGGTTTAAATTGGGTTGAATTCAATTTAAATTCAAAAGGTGAGTGTTTTAACCCACTCACAACTTCTGAAATTTCTTATGTTTGTTAAATTAAATTTTGTTGTGATTATGCATTTATTTATGACTTTTCGTATATTTTTAATCATCATCTCAGTTGTTGCATTTATTTAAATTAAATCATTATTTAATTTATTATTGAATATAACTGCCAGTTAAATACCTGTCATATATATTATCAGTTATCTATTGGTATTGATTGATTGTTTTGGATGATGATTGTGATGGATGTGTGATCTGTTGATGGATGAATGGATGTGTATTAAATATTATTTTAAACTGCAAATTGGTATGCATCTTATTTCATTTGGGATTGCGGTTTGAAATGATATATAACCATAATTTTATTTTAAACTACAGATTGAAATAATAAATATCCTATCACTTGACCATATGATAGAAAATTATATACAAGCACCGCGGTCTATATATAAAGATATTTTGAAGGGATTTCTATGGTTTGGAAAGAAATATACAGTTCAATAAATATTAATTTTTGATATTATATAAATATTAATTATATATATAGTTAAATTATTGAATTTAAGCTATGTATAAGTTTATTTAAAAAAAATAAGTTTAATAATGGAATTTGATTGTTTTATATCATATAGCTAAGTACCTGATTAAGATATGGTATATATAGAGTTTTTAATGACTTAAATAAAAAAATTAAGTTGGAAAATAAATATGAAATTTGGTTGAATTGAATTATTTAAGAATTATACTCAAAAAATTTGAATTGAAATTTAAAATAAATTGAGATTTTAAAGGGTATGATTCTTATAACTTGATTTGGTTTAGAGGGATTTAAATGAATATAAAGTTGATATAAATGAATATAACAAGTTAATAAAATTTAAAGAATATCCACTTGTTTGAAGTTAAAGGTTTTACTTAAATGATATTGGGTTTATTAAGTAAACATTTCAAATTTAAATAATAGTAATTAAAATTGATATGTGTGGAATTATCAAAGAATTAGTTTGAAATGGTGGAATATTTAAAGCTTTGAAATATATGGAAATTTGAAATGGTTTATTTGAAGGTTTCAAATCGGAATTTGGAATTTATTTGTGAAATTAAAGAAGCTATTTTACTATATAAAGTAATTTAACATTTAAACCATTTAAGTATTTAAAGTTATGTCTCAAAGCTATGGGTTTCAAGGTATATAGATTTGAAGTACTATGATTTTGGGAAAAGCTATATTTTGAAATAAAAATGATATCATATTGATTTAGGTTTTTGAAACGGAAATGATATCGTATTTATATAGTTTGAAATGGATATTATATTCTGGTTTTAAAGTATAAATTATTTTGAAATAACAGCGGTGTTATAATAACTTTTGATTATCGAAGAGACCGGGATCGGAAGTTGTCATACTCTCTGCCAACTCCGAAAACCACTTTAACAACCGTGTACGCGGTGGATATTCCAGAATGAAGTAGGATGGCGGCGGCGTTTCCTTTGAGGTAAATATGTGGACCCAACTCCCGTGAGTTGGAATAAGGTGGCTAAAACATGAGCGATTGACGGGCTAATGAGGTAGCACCTTTGATCGGACACATCCCTTCGATATTATACTTTGACTTTTGGATTGTTTCGGTGGCCACTTTTTATTTGGGGGTGTGGCTCGAGGTGGGCGGTAGCTGCGGGCTACGCATTACCACCGGCCCGGAAGCGTAATTGGTATATCTACCCTGGCATTGCCTAGTTGTGCCGTGTCACCTACCCTATCGCGCCTTGTACGAGTTTCTATTTGTGTCGTACCTATGGAGTATCCTCTGGTAGCCTCCCGATCTGGAGGTATTACGGTACTGTATAGACTATTGGCATTACTACGTGTTAAGGTGGAAAATGTGAAGCCTTAACGCTATTTAAAAGTAAGTTTATTTTACTAATAGGCACTATTAAAATAGAGAAATATTATTATATAGTAAATAGTATAACGGATCCTAAGGAGATGTGAATCCCGAGCATCTCTTAAGTTACTGCACTCATGTTAGACACTGGATAGGAGATGTCAAATCCCGTAAACATCTCTGACGCCGTTGCACTCATATTTATTCCTGTTGATTTAACTTACATAAGATATTTTAGTTCTGACTCGAGTGTTTTGTCCTTTCAGTTCGCTCGAATCAGTCCGAGCGTTTTAGGATTTGAAGATATTATTCTAGAGGACGAAGACGAAGATTTGTAGTACTACTATCTACTATATTATTCCACTAAACCATTTAATTCCGTTGCATTAATTATTATTCTCTGGTATGTGTAACTCTGATATGCATTGTATAAGTAAAATCAAATATTTTGTAAAACTGATTCATGAACTGTATATTTGATTATTATATTTTATCGTTCCGCTGCAAGATTCTGTTTTGTTTTATTTCTTTCTTCCTTTTTCTTATTCACCCCATAACAATCCGCCCTTTCGTATGGTTTGAATTGGCACGTGTGTCGATTTAAGCGTATGGTAAGGAGGGATGTTACATCTGGTATCAAAGCTTTGGTTTAGCGATAAAGCTTAACTTTGTGGAGTTTGACTCTTTACTAATAGGGTATTAATACACTATGGGAGTCGTTTAGTGTGTGTGTGTGTGTATATATATATATGAGAGAGCGTATTTGTTAGTGCTATAAAAAGGTTTTAGTATTGTGTTAATTTGTTCCGTTTTGTATTTATAAATCCTGGTTGGTGCATGGGACGCTATGACATCAATAGGGATTTCTAAACACTTAATAGGACAGAATTGACACAATATTTGTTTTGAATATAAGTGAATGAAATTAATTTTCCTGTTATATTTTCTATACATAAAATAAATTTTACAAATGATATATATATTTTGTTGAAATATATCGGTTGTTAGGTAATTAAATTTATAAATAATAGTTGAAATGAGATTGAAATTAAAATAAATGAAAATTGGAAATTTAGAACTTAAGTTTCGGGGTTTTGAAAATTTCTTTCAATTGATTTTGGAATATAATAATAATAATATTAGAAGTATTTTCTGGTATACATATTTCAATATAATTTGGAAGAATTGTTTTAAAGAAATTTTGGAAAAGAAATAAGTCGTACTCTCTTCTCTGTCGCTGGAAAATAATTTCAGTGATGGCGGTCGCATCATCGACGTTCATTTTCGAGTTTCGAAGTGGGAAGGCCACTGTAGTAGTTTACTACATATTTGTTTTGATAAACCAAATAATTTCTTTTAGTTGTTTTAGTTATAATTGGATATATAAGTTTTAAGTATAAACCTTTATCTATTATCTTTAAAATGATTTGAAATTTAACCCGGTATTTAATTCTTAAGTTTCCGATTAATTAGTAGTTTCAATTATTGTAGTGAAATGGAATGTAACCAATTAATAATTGGAGCCTTCAATTAAAATAAGGAATTTAATGCTAGGTTATGAATGAAATTAAAGGTAATTTGAAACTGTAACCTATGAAACAAAGAATAATTTTGTTGAACATTTAGTTAATTAAAAGAAATAGAAATAAACTTGGGTAACTTTCTATTACATCCTTAAAAGCATATATATAACTTACCAAAAGATATAAAAAGTTGAAATGTTAATAAGAAGATGTAATAGATATTATACAAGTAATATATTTGAGGTAATGAAAGAAATTAATGAAATGCTTTTTTTAAATAATAATTTAATGTTATAATTATTATATACTTAAGTTATGACTGAAAGGCCACTAATTAAATATAATAGAAAGGTTATAAAGAAATGATAATAAACTTAAGTTAGCGTTGAAGTCATTTATTTTGAAAATAAGAAGAAAGATGAATACTGTAAATAAATGAAGTTAAGCAGTGAATAAATGAATGTAATATAATAAAAGGAAAATTTCATGATATGAATAAGTGAAAATGAGATTTTGATAGAAATAAATAAAATTAAATGAAACTGTAAGAAATAAAATGCAAATTAAAAAGATAAATTATTATATGAATGAAATTAATAAGAGTGAACTTGATCTATTGGTTGATTTGTTGTTTGTTTTGGTTTATGGTTGTTTAGGTAAGGATACTTTTAATTTGTTTGGATGTACGAATGATCTTTTTAGCTTCATCAGAGACTGTTGAGTAAATGGTGCGCTTAGTAGTTATTTTTGATCCTGTACAATTTGAAGTTTTGAACCCGAACAACTATTTGTTTTGTTGATATGAATGAATGATTGATTTGTGATGATTCCATGTGATGGTTGTATGCCTTGTTGCAAGTGTTTGATGTTTGTATTGATTTATTTGTTGATGGTTGAAACCCTTTTAAATATTTCATTTTATATAATTGTTAACCTTTTTGGATTATATAAGTGAAATACAGGTTATGGAAGCAATTGCGACTGCTTTTGTTTTCATAAGTAAGAGTAAATGCCCGAAAAATAGGTACATTTTCGGATGACTGTTTATAGCGCTATTATATTGTTTTCCCGTGTTGGGATATATATTATTTTGGAAAATATATGTATATATTGTTATATTTGATATTATATTTTCTCTCGAGCCTCTCCGTACAAAGGAGACTCTGCCAAAATTTTCCATAAATTTTGGACTTAGAAAATATTTTGAAAAATGTTTTCCAAACTTTACTAATTTGAGTATAAATTTTTTTTCTGGTTGTGAATTTGTATATTTTATTGAAAATAATTAATCTTGAAATTTTTTTGTCTATAAATTAATATTTTTGAATAAGATAAGATGTATTGTTTATTTAATTCTTCTTTTCCTGTCTTTTTAAAACTTTACGGGGACGAAAAGTTTTGAGTGGGGGAGAGTGTAACGACCTGTAAAATTCGGTAATTAAATTTCTCAATTTAAGAAGATTTTTGGTAACATAATGTTGAAGGAAATAAAAATTTAGTGAATTATTAATGGAAATAATAGCTTGGATAAGATTGTTAGGTTAATTTTTAATAACTTGAATGTAACAGTATAAATGTAAGTTAATTGTTAATAACTTGGATGTAATTCCAATAAGTGAAACGTTGTAAATGTTAATTATATTGTAATAAAAGAATGTTACCAAGATGAAGTGATTAATTTGATTTAAAATCTTAATTAATGTGTGCATTAGTTTATAATGGATATAAAAGGTAAATTAATAATTTAAAACGTTGGCTGACTAATAAAATAGTGTATAAGAAATGAAAATGGAATAAATTAGTGTATGAACTAATGGTAACACTTGTTGTAAGCTAATAAGTAAATTAAAACGTAACAGTGCTAATTTAGGTTAATAAACTAATAGGTTGAATGAAACGATAATTAATGAATTTATTAAAATTGTAAAGTTATAATATAACAGATGATAATTGGTTGGGAAGAACGAATATACAAGTATTATAAAGGATATAATGGTTGTGTTACCAGTTAATTCACCAAGTACCAATAAAGATAATTAAATGTACTTTAATGATAATTAATAAAATAACGGAAAGGGTGAAGGTAAATTTAAATTGGAAACGTAAACTTATTATAAGGTAGTAATTGGTGTAATAGAAGCATGAGACCAAGTAAGTAAATTTATCGAGAATATTAAATGCAATTGGATGTAGATCAATGGAATAATGTTAATGCAAACTAATTTAGCGCAATCACTATTAATTGAAACCTATTGCAATAAATGGAATTAAATATCACGTTAGGGTGGATTTAAGGTAATATTTGGTAATAATGTATTGTTGTGTTTATGAATGAATTGATAATTAAAACTAAAGGTAGTGATGTTAATATAAGTTGACTATAAATAAATTGAATGCAATTCAAATCAATGGAAATAATGTAGATGTATACTTAGCTACAAACTGAATATATGAAAATAAATGTAAGCATTGAATTAGATTTATGAATTTAAATTATAACAAATGGTCACTGAATAAAATCAATGTTCTGGAAGTAATTATAATATTTGTTTGAAGGAAATAAACTTAAAGGTAACTAAAATTTAATGGTTACAATTCTTATAAATTACCTATTTGTTTTGTTCATAGGATTTAATTTGATAGCAATTGTAGTAATTGACTTAATTAGTGCAATCCCAATTAATTAAAGCAATTGGTGGATTTAAAGGATGAAAATCGAGATTTATTAACTTATTGAAATTTTAAAAATTCAATAGTGGGATTAACTGCAAATGAATGAAACTAATCGAATCAAAGTTATTTGAAATTTATTATAATTAATTGGAACTCAAATTTTAATAAATGAATTTATTCTAAATGAAATTTAATTTATTATACTACTTGAAATGAATATGGAATATGATAATATTAACGTAAAAGATTTTGAATCCAATATTTATCTCATCCGTTGACAATAATGAATTGAATAGTAGAACGAAAAATAATTTAATAGAATTATTGGAAATTTAATTTATGATTTTGAATATAATGAAATTGAAAATTTGACACTGCATTTAATAGATTAATCAACTTTAAATTGACATCTAAACTTGTTTAAATTATTTGTAGATAATTAAGAAATATAAAAGTGATAAAATTGTCAGTTACAGAAGTGAAATTAAAAATTAGATTTAATTGATTGATTTTTAATTTATTTAATTTATATAAAAATAGCCATTTTGGCCACTGACTCGGATTTCGACGAAACCAGTTTCATCGGAGCCGTAACGGTGAATTATTGTAGGATTTCAAGTTTCGTAGCGATCGCGCTTGTCCTTTGATCGTACGGACTCAAAACGCCTTGAAATAAATGAAATTGAAATCAATTGAAATCAATTTGAAAAATATTGATTTGAGCATAACATCTTCATACGACGGAGTTTGGACTTGATACTTGTTCCATCGCGTTAAAAATATTTAAAAACATCTATTTCGATATACGGGTTGACCCAATTTTGTTCCGGAGTCAGAACGGGCTTTTGGGCCACTTTGTCGTTAGCGTGTATATTCAAATTGTGTTCATCTATTCTATTTCAACCCTACCTATAAATACCCGGTTATAAACCGTAGCCTACTCCTATTTCTCATTTGTCTGCACGTATATTTCAACTATCTCTCCTCCTCAATGGCAGACAACCAATTCTAGATCCAATTGCAGTTCAAAATCGAAGTGAAATTTCAAAACTCCTCAAAAAAATTCAGAAAAATTACATATCAAAGCTCTCGATGTACGCATCTTAAGACTGCAATTCGTTTTCCGATTCGATGTTGCCTTTTTCCAGAATTTCTGAATCATTCCTGGCCGTTCGTATTGGATTTTTGACGAGACGATCCAAACGGTGGATCGTCGACTGTTTGTCGATCGGAGGTTGCTGCTGTGAAGCTCATGACGAGCAGCACACGGATCTGGTGGCCGTTCGTCGTCAGATGGCCGAGGATCTCCAAAAATTACCTTCGAAGCACGGCGACGTCGTGAGTTTTTAGAAGTGTAGTTCATGGCCGCGAGTTGGGGATAGGGACGACCTGAGGCGAGGGAGCTGGTGGAGTTGCTTGATGGAGGTCTCGAGCTTCATAGAATCGACAAAAATTGACTTTAGGGTGGTGGCTCTAGGGTTTCGAGTTTGACCTGGTGTTGGTTTCACGCGTGAGTCCTGTAGCGCGTGAGAGAGTAGGAGAGACACGGATCTGTTTTAGGGGTGAGTTGTCTATTATTATTTTTTATTTAAATTTTGTTTGGAATGATCTAACTTTCGAATACGAACTCCGTTTCATGCGCGGTTTTCTCTGCTATGTTCGTATTGGATTCCGGACATTTTGGCGCTGGTTTGGATGAATTCTGAAACTGTTCAATTTTTTGGGTTTAAATTGGATTGAATTCAATTTAAATTCAAAAGGTGAGTGTTTTAACCCACTCATAATTTCTAAAATTTCTTATGTTTGTTAAATTAAATTTTGTTGTGATTATGCATTTATTTATGACTTTTCGTATATTTTTAATCATCATCTCAGTTATTGCATTTATTTAAATTAAATCGTTATTTAATTTATTATTGAATATAACTGCCAGTTAAATACCTGTCATATATATTATCAGTTATCTATTGGTATTGATTGATTGTTTTGGATGATGATTGTGATGGATGTGTGATCTGTTGATGGATTAAACTGCAAATTGGTATGCATCTTATTTCATTTGGGATTGCGGTTTGAAATGATATATAACCATAATTTTATTTTAAACTACAGATTGAAATAATAAATATCCTATCACTTGACCATATGATAGAAAATTATATACAAGCACCGCGGTCTATATATAAAGATATTTTGAAGGGATTTCTATGGTTTGGAAAGAAATATACGGTTTAATAAATATTAATTTTTGATATTATATAAATATTAATTATATATATAGTTAAATTATTGAATTTAAGCTATGTGTAAGTTTGTTTAATAAAAATAAGTTTAATAATGGAATTTGATTGTTTTATATCATATAGCTAAGTACCTGATTAAGATATGGTATATATAGAGTTTTTAATGACTTAAATAAAAAAATTAAGTTAGAAAATAAATATGAAATTTGGTTGAATTGAATTATTTAAGAATTATACTCGAAAAATTTGATTTGAATTTAAAATAAATTGAGATTTTAAAGGGTATGATTCTTATAACTTGATTTGGTTTAGAGGGATTTAAATGAATATAAAGTTGATTTAAATGAATATAACAAGTTAATAAAATTTAAAGAATACCAATTGTTTGAGGTTAAAGGTTTTACTTAAATGATATTGGGTTTATTACGTAAACATTTCAAATCTAATATAACAGTAATTGAAATTGATATGTGTGGAATTATCAAAGACTTTGTTTGAAATAGTGGAATATTTAAAGCTTTGAAATATATGGAAATTTGAAATGGTTTATTTGAAGGTTTCAAACCGGAATTTGGAATTTATTTGTGAAATTAAAGAAGCTATTTTACTATATAAAGTAATTTAACATTTAAACCATTTAAGTATTTAAAGTTATGTCTCAAAGCTATGGGTTTCAAGGTATATAGATTTGAAGTACTATGATTTTGGAAAAAGATATATTTTCAAATAAAAATGATATCATATTGATTTGGGTTTTTGAAACGGAAATGATATCGTATTTATATAGTTTGAAATGGATATTATATTCTAGTTTTAAAGTATAAATTATTTTGAAATAACGGCGGTGTTATAATAACGTTTGGTTGTTGAAGAGACTGAGATCGGAAGTTGTCATACTCTCTGCCAACTCCGAAAACCACTTTAACAACCGTGTACGCGGTGAAGATTCCGGAATGAAGTAGGATGGTGGTGGCATTTCCTTTGAGGTAAATACGTAGACCCAACTCCCGTGAGTCGGCATAAGGTGGCTAAAACAGGAGCGATTGACGGGCTAATGAGATAGCTCCTTTGATCAGACACATCCCTTTGATATTATACTTTGACTTTTGGATTGATTCGTTTCCCACTTTTGACTTCTTATTTTGGGTTGTGGCTCGAGGTGGGCGGTAGCTGCACGCTACGCGTTACCACTGGCCCAGAAGCGTAATTGGTATATCTACCCTGGCATTGCCTAGTTGTGCCATGTCACCTACCCTATCACGCCTTGTACGAGTTTCTATTTGTGTCGTATCTATGGAGTATCCTCTGGTAGCCTCCCGATCAGGAGGTATTACGGTACTGTATGGACTATTGACATTACTACGTGTTAAAGTGGAGAATATAAAGCCTTAACGCTATTTAAAAGTAAGCTTATTTTACTAATAGACACTATTAAAATAGAGAAATATTACTACATAGTAAATAGTTTAACGGATCCTTAGGAGATGTGAATCCCGAGCATATCTTAAGTTACTGCACTCACGTTAGACACTGGATAGGAGATGTCAAATCCCGTAAACATCTCTAACGCCATTCCACTCATATTTATTCCTATTGATTTAACTTGCATAAGATATTTTAGTTCTAACTCGAGTGTTTTGTCCTTTCAATTCGCTCGGGTCAGTCCGAGCGTTTTAGGATTTGAAGATTTTATTCTGGAGGATGAAGATGAAGATTTATAGTACTATTATCTACTATTTTATTCCACTACACCATTTAATTCCGTTGCATTAATTATTATTCTCTGGTATGTGTAACTCTGATATGTATTGTATAAGTAAAATCAAATATTTTGTAAAACAGATCCATGAACTGTATATTTGATTATTATATTTTATCATTCCGTTGCAAGATTCTATTTTGTTTTATTTCTTTCTTTCTTTTTCTTATTCACCCCATAACTATCCGCCCTTCCGTATGGTTTGAATTGGCACGTGTGTCGATTTAAACGTATGAAAAGGAGGGATGTTATGGTAGTCATGAACAAATTACTGATCTTGAACACAAAGCACTATATGCACTGTTTAATCGAACTAAGATCAATTGGGCTCAGTTCATTTTCGATGAACTAAGAGGTTTTTGGAATCGATCTCACCAGACAATCATTTACTTGGCTTATATTATGCGAATTTTCAAAGCACTAAACATCCTATCGTACATTTCTTCTTTTGAGCAGTTACCTATCAAATATAGTGGAACAAAATTTTTCAATCGTATGCATTTGCCGGAGGAATCACCATCTTATATGACTTTTCTAGAATGGAGAAATGCACAAAATCAACCTCCTCCTCCTCAACAATAACAACAACGACAAAGTGATGTTGAACTACCAAGGCAACCATCTCCACGTCCTCCTTCCTCGTTTGAATATCACTTCGATATGAAAATTTTGGAAGCACGAACTTAGCCGAATGCTACTGAGAATGTTGCTCACTTAACCTTACAAAACCAAGTGCTCCTATCTAGAAATCAAATTCTCCTTGGTAAACAAATAGCAAAGCTTGATCACACGTTGTCCACACGGCTTTCCAAAGCTGAAGACTCTCTTAATTCAGTGGTTTCCAAATTTGATCATGCACTTCAACAAGCCTGTCAACCTTCTACTGACTGGTCTACACCTTCTCCATCCCCTCACACATCGCCAAAAACGGGCGATAAGGAGAAAGGGAAATTAGACTCCTCTCATGATGAACTACCTTGATTTCATTAGGTAAATGTTTTGTTGTACTTAAAATTCTGGTAAAACACTATCAATATTACTCTTTTTTGATGTACTTAATGATGTAATCATAACATTTTTTATATTTATGTATGGTTCTGGATTATTTTTAAAATTTTCGATTGTTTTTGATAATGACAAAGGGGGAGAAAAATGAACATGCACATTTATAGGGGGAGTTCATATTTAGGGGGAGAACCTTTTTGTACCTATTATCTAAGTATATTATATAGTTGTCATCATCAAAAAGGGGGAGAATATTAGAACCCTTAGTTTACGATTTCGAGCGATGACAACTATACAATGGAAATCATATATATCATACAACTATGCAAATACAAACTCAAAGCAAGAAAAACCACTACTATCACAAGATGAAGACTAAAGCGTTGAAGAGATCATCTACAAAGTTACATGAAGATCGAAGAGAGATGCACTCAAGAATAAACCCAGGAGAACATTAATTAGCAGGTTTAGACGTCTGAACATAGAAGAGGAATAAAAATAATAATAGATTCTCAGACGTCTGAGAACACCATTCAGATGTCTGAAACTGGGCTCGGTGTAGATAATTCAAATTACAACTTTCATCTTCGAAGAGACACAACTCCATCTCTACTCCACAACTCTTCAGCAGTGAACAGTGACGACTCTAGACTGAAAGGGAAGAGATCAACTACTAGAAGCAACTTTCTACAACTATACAAACGAGAATCAAGAAGGATCAAAGCACTTACTTACTTTCTACTAATTCACTCCACTCTCTTTCTTGATCATCTCTTGTTCTTATCATCCACTTGCTATCAAAATCTACAAATCTGAGATCATACTCTTCCATATTCTCTCGAACAATATTGTACTCAATCATTCAAGAGATATAGCAAGTTAAATTGTACTATATAGTCAAAATCCGTGTAATAGAGAACACATTCTTGACAAAGAAACTCTGCTATTGTAAACCTATTCCTCCGGGTGAAGGGAGGGTTATTTGGTGAAAGGAAATTCCAAAGAGGAGCTTCAGGACTGGACGTAGGACGAGAGGTCCGAACCAGTATAAAATCCCTAGTGTGATTATTCTTATTTACATACTCTACTATTGTGACACTATAGTTAAATTAGTTATATACTTGCCATTTGTATAATCGATCCACCATACAATAGACTTCCAATATATATGTGTATACGGTTCACAAAGACGAATAACATTCCCAATAACTTTCCGGTGTCGAAAGGTCGAATTATCAAAAAACGTTCTTCGGTCACATTTTCTATTTTTCTACGAACTATTTAATTTGGTAAACAAATTTTGGAAATGGTTTTATAATCATTATTAATTTATTAAAATGAGTTTATTTTCATTACAAAACCTACGTATTGAATTTTTAAAAATTAGATAAATACTTGCTAATCAAAGCAGTGAAATTTCAAGGCGTTACAGTACCGTTCGACTATGACCGATCGACCAATCAGAGGTAGTTTAGTGATCACTCAGGCTTCGATGATGGGTTAGTCTCTTTATGCATGCTACAGGATCAAACTTAATACATGAAAGAGTATATAGAAATTAAAATATAAAGTATGTCTAGGAAATTCCACTTGGAATGAAGCATAGTTTTGAACAACCTAATCACATGTAATAAAGAACTTCCTTTATTCTCTAATGCTCCTTTTTTGCTTCTCTGCTGTTCATAGGAAATGCTCTCTTCCTTCACACAGCAAACGCATGTTGATTCTTTGATTGTAGTGTGGTGTAGTAATGTTGGGAAGCGATGGTAGAAGCTAATTTAGTTTCTATGATTTAATTTGACTTTTAATCAATTAGGTAGTAGAGTTTAGGGAAGAAGTTGGATTTCTCTTCTCTCCTTTGAATGCAACACTTAGGTATATTTATCCTTACGTTGGAAGCCCCAAGAAACAGAGATATCTGGAAAACGAAATATAGGAAAAAAGAAAATGGGTTTAGGGTTAGTGAGCAAGTTGGGTTTTAGGCTTCACTTATTCCTTTCTTTTTTTTCTTTTGTTTTCTTTATAAAATAAAGCACTCAAGCACAAATTAAAACACCAATTACTTCATTAAATCATTTTCTTCTATAAAATTACTTTTCAACAATTTACAACTTTATAAAATAACTTTTTTATAATTTTCATTTATTTTTCATTTTATTCAATTCATTTACCAATATAACTTCTAAACTATGTTATAAATTTATTCACTATCAAAATAAACTTGATGTTTGCAAAATTCTAATTTATCACTATTTCCAAGATAATTAATTCATATTTTCCGATTCCAAAATAATTAATTAAATAAAAAACTAGTAAAAAATTATTATATTAAAAAATTCTTTATCATCTGTTAAATCATCACTAATTACCTTGTTATAAAGTTTTGAATAAATTAATAGTTTAAATTATAAGCCTAAGTAAGTGAATCTAACATGAAAATTTTGCCTACATATTCAGTAAATTGTTTAAATTTGATGAAAACGGTATATACACCCTGGATTTCGAATTTAAGGAGAATAATCCCTAAAATTTATGATATAGGATATTGATAGAATTGTGTAGTAATTTTGGTTTTTTTATTTGGGTTGTAAACTATTAATCATTCATTTGGATTGCTTTAATTTGATTTGAAATTTAATTTTTCTGTAATTTGATTCATTAGAATGGTAATGTATAAATCTCCATGTGAATTTTCATAAACCATCCAACCTTACGGTTATATATAAAAAAGTGCATGAAATAATAAGGAATATGTCCAAATGAAAGAGATGTGAAAAGCTATGCAGTCAAAATGTTTAGTGGTTCCATAAAGGTGGAGGTGCAAAAAGTTATAGTAGGAAGTAACAGAGGTGCATAAAACTTCATTAAATATAAAACCAACTATTTAAAGTTAACTTATTATCATTCTCACATCATTTATGTGAGAAAAAGAAATATTCTTTAATCTTATGTAACAAAAATGAAGAATTTTATCATTTATGCAGTCTAGATTTGGTGACTACGATAGACTTCTAACTTATATTAAGCATTTATGCCTTAAAATTTTCTTTTTACCCTAAATCTTTTCATTTGGTTCAAAAGAGAACTAGTCAAATCAACCTTTTAATATAAATTTTGCTAAAGTAAGTGCTAATATGCCTTGATTTAAGGGTGTTGTGGAAAATAGCGGGGTTTAAAGCATACCTACTGTTTAATAGCGCGTAGTAGTCAAAGAGCGCTAAATGCCACACCTAATAAAAATTAATGGTAATTAAATAATTAATAAGGCTCAAAAATGGAATTTGAGAGAATATCGAAAAGGCCCTACGAAACTTGCAGCGTTGTGTTCATGGTAATTTTCAGAGCAACTTTCATATTTGAAATTTTACGGTCGGCAAACAAAAAGGATATTGGATTTTTAAGTTTTCAAAATGGAATTTATTAAATAGGAAAATTAGGAAATAAATAATAATAACTATAAGACCCACCGGTTGACTCATTTACTTAGGTTAGTGGACTGCTTATAGGACCGTCGACCGGTCCTGAAGGTGGCGACTATGATTAAACCTTCACCGAATGACCAAAATTTAATTATTCAAATCTAACAGCTATAATTGATTCAAGCGCCTATACATACATACCTAACCCCTCACTTCTCTTCTCATAATTTCTGATCAACGTAGCGAACCTCTGCCATTCCATTCTCTAAAAGAGACTAGTGGATCGTATAGTGTTACTATGGCTAACTTAACTTGTAGTAACGAAAATATAGCTAGCAAAGTAATAATTAAGTAAAAGAACACACCATAATTTATATTGGTTTGAAGAACCTCTCCTACGTCCAGTCCCTAAGCACCTAGCAAAACCCTCACTTAACCTGAAGGAATAATTATATTACAAATCGTCTGAGTAGCTAAATATGACTTCATGCCAAAAGATCTCTAACTTGACTTCGATTAGAAATAGTAGTAAGATGATTGACTTCTTGTGTTCTTGGATAACACAAATGAGTCGATATAGTACAACCTTCACGTAATCTTCTTCGTAAGTGGTATAACGTGTATAGTTGAATAAATGGAAGCAGATGATCACCTAATAGATTTGATTTGAATGTATAAGTGATCAAGAAATATCAATTTCTGGCTTTGAATGCAAGTAGTGAATTAAACAAGAAATAGAATTAGAAAGCAAGAAGAATTGTTGTTTAAATGCAAAAAATGTGATTGCTATTTAAAGATAATGAGTAGTTGCAGTCTTTAGTGAAGAGTAGCATCCGATGGAAGTGCTGTAACCACATGGAGAGAAGTGACTCTTCATGAAGGAGAAGATCCCTTCAAATAAATTATCCTCCTTTTTGATGATGACAACTATACAAGTAAAAGCTAATTCTCCCTAAATTTATACACCCATTATTGATATGGCTGTATAGTCTTCTCCCCTTTTATCATCGACAAAAAGGAAATAATTATTAATGGGAGTTATATGGGATTTATACATAATCATGAATGATTTAACGTGAGATATTTCAAACACAAGCATAGTACTTTAAACATAACCACTTTATTGCAAAATATCACAATTTTTTATAAAATATATTATACCATAAAATATTCCAATATAATTACCATAACCACATAGGGCAAGTTGCAAAATACTACAACCACAACAGATAAGTTTTCAAAAGGCACTAAAATACCTCACACAATTACTACTCAAACAAAGGATGAAAATAAAAAAACTAAAAATGTGTGAAACTAGGAAACAAACCAAATTACCAACTTACCAAACTTACTCGTTACCGCTATCTTGATGCTAATCACCTCCTTCGTTTACTTCTTTATTTTCTAGAGAATCCCATTGTATGAGTCACCATCAAATACTCTATCTTTGGGAGGAAGGGGGATCCCGAGGTAAATGGATGAGTGCAAGAAATTTTCTTTCATATTTTATCTATAAAGCTCATCATTTTATCCACTTTGCCCTAAATTCTTGTAACCATGGCTTTTACCCATTTAAACCACCGATAAATTCTACTATATTTCTTAGAGAGAGCAACAATGGAATGTTTTATTGATGAATCGACGGGAACCTCTAGTATAGCGCTCATCATCCTCAGATTCTTTTTCTTATTCTTGAGTTGGGGAAGCTATCCTAGGTTGAGGTGGTGGGGCACTTGAAGAAGAGGCTCTATGTTGTTGTCATACTTTATATATTATGCGATGCTCTTTTGTAGGGGGACGCTTCATTAACTTAAGGGTTTTTGCACCAAGGATTTTGATAGAAATGGCTTTCACATCTAGAAGATTTATTTGAAAATGGTATAAGATACGCATTACATATTCGGCATAATTAATCATTTCGGACTTACGTTGATGGAAGGTACAAATATTGTCCATGATGTATTTTCCCCGATGAATGGGAGTTCCCGTATATAACCCATATAGAGCTTGATAATTTTCTTTGTATATAACTTCATAACTCCCTGTCCATGTTAAAATAGAATGATCAATGACTCGATAGATTATTCTACCTTTTGGGTGCAAGAAATGGCCTTTAAAATTCTAAAGTCGTTAATTAAGAAATTTTGACTAGTCACGTTCCTACCATAATCATTAGGAAAAAAATATTTCAATCCTTCTCCTTCCATTGGGCAACGTAAAATTACTCCTATCTTCGGTAGTGGTATAACAATTTTTACTACGCAAAACAGACTCCACATTCTATCTTTATTAAAGGTCAATGAAATAAAAATTAAGATTAGCATAGAAAAGCTTTACCATTAGTGGTATGATCTTTAAGTTATTTGTGTTATAGTCGATCAGTGTCACTATTCCACGGTCTTCGACAAATTCTCAAATAGCATAACCCACAAATCTTTCATTTATATAGACAACCCTTCAAATATCCTTATATTTTTCATGCTCTCAAATCATCTGACGACAATATCATTATGTAACCATCGTCGAATCTGGGGTTCAGTGGGTTTGTTTGATGAGTTAGAGGCTCTATCTTTTCGTTTGGGTGCTATGGTTTTGAGAATTGGTGGTTAGGAATTGAGTTTTTGATTTGTTGAGAATGATTGTTTTTGGAAAAAAATGATGATGAAAAGGGATTTATTTTAGTGGTAGATATATGAATTAAACGGGCATGAATTGAAGTGATAGGGTAGGTGCATTAAAAGTGTGTCGTTTGACTAGCCAATTTTTGATTAAAAAAAGGCCTGTATATGACTAATCGATTGAAAATATTATACCAGCCGACTGATTGGATTGTGAGTTATGGGGTTTCAACCACAAGTTTTTAGTCTAAAATCGAGGTATATTAGTTGACTAAAATTTTATTCAGTCCACCAAATAAGGATTTAGTCGACTGAATGTATATGTTTAGTCGGCTGAAATTAACAGAATTATTAAATTAATGAAACTAATTTCAATCGACTGGTAATATGAAATTAGTCGATGGGTACTGATGAAATTATATTCCCTATAATTTAAGTTTTGACTGAATCGAAAACCGTTTGTTGCGCGTTAGCTTTGAGTAGGCAGACCGACTTTGTGATCCGTCTACCTCTTTAAGTTAGTTGTTTATATTAGTGTTGAAAAGATTTGAAAACAAATATTTTATTCATTTACATTATAGATAACAACATTTTTATAAAGATAATTATAAGTACATACATATTAATCATTTATATATATATATATATATACCTACTTATTTTTCCTAAGGTTCTGGATCTTCGGAAGGAAAAACGTTCCCATGAATTGGGTTTACATATGTTTACAGGAGGATTCTTTGCAGGAGACTCCTTTTTAAAAAGAACCATATCTTTTGCCGGTGATTGATCATAGAATTTCATTATATGTCGTTCGATGAAGTTGAGACATTCACCTTGTCTACGTTGTTCGTAATACATCTCTTTTTGAAGACCTAAGCTTTTATGTAGATAGTGAAGTAGGTCGTTTATACTGTATGTTACACCCGTAATTTTTACGATAATTAAATAAAAAGGAAATTAATTAATAAATAACTACACCAAAAAAGAAGATTTTTACAACATTAGAATTTGGCTATGAAACTTACACCGTTGAATTCATGGTAACTTTCTAATCAATTTTTATACATAAAGTTTTTCGATCGTAGTTCAAACGAAAAAGTTATTAATGTTTGAAGTTTTTGAATTGAAAATAATTATATATGTAATTATGGTAATAAAAATTAATCAATGTTAATTTGTAACATTAGTGGGAACTTAGACATTGAGAAAAAGTAATGTTAAATGAAATCTGGAAAAATAAATGTTAAGACAATTAAATAATGTAGTCAACTAAAGAAGAAACGAAATTAAACAAATCATGTAGGATAATTAATCAACACCAAAAGAAAACAATAGGTAGACCACTGATGTACCTAAGTCAACTGGTAGTGGTCGACCATAGGCCCTAAGCGGTCAACCGTAGCTAGTGTTAAATTGTAATTTTTAAACGAGGGATGAACGAATGTGATCGACTGTAATATTTACGTACGCAGGAAGCAATTGAGGAGCATCCGAGATGAAATTAAAGATTCTCTAGGGTAAATCTAATAATTGGCATTGATTTGAACCTCTATAAATATAGACTTAGACTCTTACTTCCAATGTCATATTTTTACAGCGACGACGGAGCTTTGCCGTTTTAACTTCTCCTCCAAACTATAGATTTTTAGAAATAGTTATAGTTTATACGTGTATAAAATTGAAGAATCGTATGAGATGATTGAGGAAGAGAATGTGTTCAAATCAAATTGCCAAAGCTAAGGTAAATTGTAAATCCGGATCTAAAAATATAAATCCAAATCCAAATCTCATTTCTAATCTAGATCTCTGAGAAATCTGTAAATGCTTATGGTGTATAAATCCAAATAGGGAGAAATGGGAGTCAAAATGGAATAACATGGATTAGTTATGGAGTTTTGGAAAGCTAAAAAGGTGAGTGGAAATTGTATAGCAATAGATTTATATCATTGTAAATCTAAACCTGTAAGCCTGAATTATAAATTGGAGTTATAGGTTAAAAAATGTATATGTGAAATAAAATGATAAACCCTTCTTACATATTCTATTAATTGTAATCTAAAAATGTATATTGCATGTTTTTTCTCTCTAAAATATTGGATATTTGTAGTCTATGGATTTAGTCTTTGGAATTTATAGAAGATGTAATAGTTCTAGATTTCTAAATTTAATATGACTCGTGCAAATAAAATGATAAATTGAGTTATCACGGTAACACATATGGATTTGAGTAGTATTTTAATTTATTGGGTTATACAGCGTGTTGCATTTTGAATTTCTATACATTATCGAGTTTTCGATTTATAAATAAAAGTGTAACGATTGAAATAATAAATAATATACCTAAAAAGAAAGTATATAAAAAATTAAGATATTTACCGTATATTGTACTGTCTATTTCAATAATATGAAACGATAATTCCTTGTAATTCCAAATGTAACATAAATTCTTCTTTTCGGTAACATAAATAAATTTTCAATGTTAACCATTCCATTTGGGAGAAATGTAATTCCAGTGCATTAAAATGCAGAAATCCCTAAAGATAAATTAAAAGAATTATAAATTTGATAAAAATGGTCAAAGATAAGAGTACGTGTAAAATAAGTAAAACAAAAATGAAATAAAAAGAAATGTAAAGATAGACTAGTCATAATTTAAAATAAAAATGGTATAGATAGTCCTCAAAACAAGGTAGGGAATTAAAGGTTAAAAAGGAATTGAAATAGGAAGTTAACTAATGAGGGTAAGGGAAAGTAAATGAGAAAAGATATTTAAAAGAAAGCGGAAAACGACCTTAAATTAAATAGGATGTCAATGCAAAGAAAAGTAAAAAAAACATTGTAAATAGTAAACAATAGAGGCACCGTAATTAAATAACAATGAATAATGAAGTATACATAAACATACACATATATAGCCTCAGGTATGCGTTTACGACGGCTGTAAATTATATAATATGTAAATAACTTAAATGGACAAGAATGAAGAAGTCATTAGTATAGGTTGCAATATGAGGTCAGTAGTATTACGCAATAGAAGTCTGTCTGATACAAGGGGCCAGAAGTAGTTGTGTAAACATTATACTGATGTGGGCCTATCCAACTGTAGGACCCATGTAGTATAGATGTTTGTGTGTAGGTGAAGGAATACCCTCAGTTGAGTCTACTTCAATGAATTAAGAGGAGGGTGTTGCCTTGATTGCATTAGGCAACCTAAATAGAATAATAAGCGGCTTAACATTATACCAGTATGTATTAGTACCAAATCAGGAGTTGGAAATTTACATAGGTTGAGTGCATCATCGGTCATACACGGTCAGCAGGAAAGACAAGGTTACACCTCATGGATTATGCCTCCTACTAGGGTAGGTCCCGTTAGGTAATGCACCGCCACAATTGGTTGCTAGTTTGTTTGTTAGGGCAAGGCTAGTTAACCTATAAAAGAGTTCTTTCAAAAATGAATGAGATAGTTCGAGGAGCTAAGTCCCATATAATCAATAGGAAGCAGGTAGAAAATCCTCAAGTCAAGAATGAATATGGCTAAGCTATTGTGACGCCGTATTTGGCAGTACGAGATGCATGGTGAGGCGTAAACTACCGTTGAGAGGTGTACATAGATAAGGATGTTGAGACACACCAATGAGTCGACATTTCGGGCTCCCCTTCCCAATGTACTAATATTGCGTTGATGATGAATCCTAATGTGGTGCCAGATCAAGGATACTAGCGGGGTTAGTATCTTGGTCCAAAGAGAGACTATGGAAATTATATAAATATGTAGTTATGGTCTACTTCAGATAGATGGGGCGCATCGTATGCGTACGTGGAGTTCAGATGACTAAGTAAAATTAAAAGACAACATGTAGTAGAACACAATCAGTATAAACTAGTGTTATGGTAAAATGTATAATTCACCAATCACCAGAACATTATTATAACCCCCTCTTTATTTCAATCCACAGGATAACTTTAAAGGTACATGTATTGGTGCAAGGCCAAAACAGTAGAAGGTTAGGTTTCCTTAAACATGCTCGGCACTGGAAATGACACTAGATATTAAAAGTGTCAATCTTGGTCAGTAACTATACGATTTATCATATTTTACTATTCCACAATGAGTAATATCGATAGTTCCCTGATATGTATTTGTTTGTTAATTTGCAAGATACCAAACCAATGATCCATATCTTGGTGGACTTAGGCTTTCAATTTAGTGAAAATTATGGCTTATTAGGGTGCGGATTGTTACGTTTGGTATCAAAGCTTAGGTTAGTCGATTTTGAAAAAATAGGAAATGTTGAGTGAACGTATTTGTATTTTGCCTAAAAATATAATTTTATTTTACTCTGAATCCTATATATTCCTACTATTGAGTAGTTGCAATGATATACTGAAATATGGGTAAGTTGATTATGAGTCGGATCAATGGACGAAGTTGAAGGTGTACGCCTATTCCGATTACCCCATAGGAATAAGGTTGTATGGAAAGGTGTTGACTTAAGAAGAGCATGAGTGCAGTATATGGAAGGTCCGTGAAGCTGGGTAGTACGTGACTCTCTAATTGGGCTCCGGTAGCCCAATGATTGTAGATCCTCATATGATGCCGATTGACGATGTGCAGAAAGTCTAATTAAGGGAAAGTTAGAATATATATATATATATATATATATATATATATATATATATTATAGATATGCAGAAGAAATTGAGTTCCCGAAGGAAGGTGTGAAGTGGTAACTCCAAAATAATGGCTGTATTTTTAGTATTTGAAAGAAGATAAGTCAGCAGTTGAAGAAAATTCCGGAAGAAGGGACAAATATAATCCACTCCGAGTCCGATCCCATAAGAAATAATTTAATATAAAATTTGAAATAATTTTAATATAAAAGTTTTTATATATAATATATATACATATAAAATATTTGAAATGATTTTCCAAGGAATTATTTGAAGGTAGAAAACCCCTATTTTTGAAATGTAAGTAAATATTTAATTTTTTTTAAAAAGGTAACGATGTCATGTTAAATAAAAAGTTTTAGTAGAAAATTTAAAATTCATTGGACTAAAAACATGCATAGAGGGCATTGGTAGACTCAAAATTAAGAAAGGTACGATAAAGGGCGAAAAATTTATTCCGCCAAGCCAATTTGCCAATGAATTATTCTAAATGCACGTAGATTATATTTCTTACCCACTACAGTGTGGTGATGCATAGTTTGTTCCGTAGTTAGCTATGGTAATGGATAGACCTTATTCATCAAAATCCATAAAGGAAAGTTAAGATATGTGGGTTGGAGAATGATGGCACGTTTGAAAGGTCCATTTAAATACCACTTAGAAGTGATAGGGCCATAACATCGTTAGTTAATTGACGTTGAAATGCAACTTCCAGCAATAGCTAATATATTGAAATAGCTACCAAAAGAAAAGTAAAGTTAAGTCCAAAGCCTTAAAGTTTTAGGAAGATAAATTTTGTTGAGCGAAGGACAGGGAAAGTTTCTTGCGAAACCATGGGTCGATGTCCCTATACCTTAAAATGATGAAATTTATTGATGAACTTGTGTGCTGGTTGCTATTATAAACAAAAGAAAATGTTTTGAATTTCAAAAATTTACCACATAAATAAATGAAGTCTATTATGGACATTAGAATGTCGACTAAACCTCGATTTCTTAGTGTATTATAATTTGTTTTGAATGTACATATGTATGTATGTGTGTATATGTATACTTAGGAAAAGTAAAATATTTTTGCATAAGGTTTTTTTAAATTTTTTGAAAAAATAAATTTGAAAATCTGATTTTTTATCTATATTTTAAAAAGGTAATATAAAAATAATTTGGGGAAAAAAATGAGAAAATTTTCTAATATTCGAAATCTCCACATACTTGACATGGGGGAATATCTAACATGTTAGCGAGTATATTTTACTATGCATCAGAGCGACAGTAAAATAGAATACAGTTAGAGACAAGGGAAAAAGCTATTTAACTATAGAGTCTCTTTATCTATACCTTGTCGGTAGGTGAACTAAACTGGTTTAAAAATAATTTCATTTAAAAAATTTAAAGGTTCAAAGAAATCAATTATGAAGGTTGTACTTGGAAAAGTTGGAAGAGAATTGAGGGCAAAATAAAAGCTTCCAAGGTACAGTGAAAAAAAGGCACATAAGCGAAGGATGGAAATATGGAATACACCCTTTTCCGACGTAAGAATATAGGTTTAGAAAACTATATTTTTCTAAAAACTTGGATGTTAATAACGGTGTACTAGGATTTTGGATGAAAGGAATTGGACGAAAAATTTGTTGAACTATATTTCCATTCATGGAAGTATGGAAAAATTTGGCTTTAAAACAAAGTCTTTGATTTTTCAAAATTTGAATACATATAGAACTGCCAGTATATTTCGGTTGTTTAAACCATATTTTCGAAATTCTTTTTTAAAGATGCATTCATATAGGAGGCAATGATTTAGAATTGCTCAGTATGCATATCATATATGTTGTGATACATCGTGCACTTGTATGTGATTAGTTGCAAAATTGGTTGCACACTAATTGATTGGTTAGTTTAGAATGGTTGCACGTTATTTGCATTGTTCGACCCTTGAAGAATTTTAGAGACGAAATTCTTTTAAGTGGGGAGTGATGTAACACCATGTAGTTTTTATGACAATTAATTAAAAAGGAAATAAATTAATGAATAATAATGCCAAAAATAATATTTTTACAAACATTAGAATTTTGCTAAGAAACTTACATCGTTAGATTTCTGATCAATTTTCATATATAAAGTTTTTTCGATCGCAGTTCAAAGGAAAAAATTATTAAAGTTTGAAGTTTTTGAATTGAAAATAATTATATATGTAAATATGGTAATGAAAGTTAATAAACATTAATTACTACTATGAGAAACTTGGAAATTAAGAAAATTTAACATTAAATGAAATCTGGGAAAACAAATGTTAAGGAAATAAATAACGCGATCAGCAAAAGAAGGAACGAAATTAAACAAATCATGTAGAATAATTAATCAACGCTAAAAGCAAACAATATGCCTACCACTGATGTACCCAGGTCGACCGATAGTGGTCGACCATACGCCTCAAGCGGTTGATCATTGCTGGTGTTAAATCGTGATTTTTTAAATGAGGGATGAACGAAATTGATGGACCGTAATATTTTACTTGCGCATAAAGTAATTGAGGAGTGTCCAAGGTGAAATTAAAGATTTCCTTAGTGTAAATCTAATGGCTAACATTGATTTGAACCCCTATAAATATAGACTCAGACCCTCACTTTCAAGCATATATTTTTGGAGCAATGACGATGCTTTTCCATTTTCTCTTCTCAAAAATAGTTATACTTCATATGTATATACAATTGGACAATCGTAAAAGATGATTGAGGAAGAGAATAAGTTCAAATCAAATTGCCAAAGCCAAGGTTAATTGGAAATCTGGATCTAAAATACTAATCAAATTCCAAATCTCTTTTCTAATCTAGATCTTCGATCAATCTATATATGCTTGCGGTGTATAAATCAAAATAGAGAGAAAAAGGTGTCAAACCAGAATAATAGGGATTATATCTGATGATTTGGAAAGCTAAAAAAGTGAGTAGGAAATTATATATTTTATGCAATATTAGATTTATATATTTGTAAATCTATTCCTGTATGCCTAAAAAGTAAATTGAAGTTGTATACGTGAAATAAAGTTATAAACCTTACCTTCATTTTCTATTATCAATAATCTGAAATTGTATGGTCCTTAAATTTAGCCTCTGAAATTTATAAAATATGTGATAGTTCCATATTTCTAAATTTAATACGATTTGTGAAAATAAAATGGTAAATTGAGTTATCGTGGTAAAATATAGGGATTTAAGAAGTATTTTAATTTATTGGGTTACATAGCATGTTGCAATGTATATTTCTACATGTTATCAAGTTTTGAATTAATAAATAAAATTGTAACAGTTGAAATAGCAAGGGATACACCTAAAAAGAAAAAGATGTATAAAATATGGATATTTACCATATTTTGTATTGTTTATTTCAATAACCATGAAAAGATAATTCCTTGTAATTCTAAACATAACACATATTCCCTTTTTGGATAAGATATATAAATTTTCAATGTTAACCATTCCATTTGGAAGAAATTCAAGTCCAATGCATTAAAATGTAGAATTCTCTAAGGATAAATTAAAATGAATTATAAATGCGATAAAAATATCTAAGATAAGAATACAACATAAATATAATAAAAAGAAATGCAAAAAACAGACAAGTCAAAATTTAAAATAAAAGGTATAGATTGTCCACTAAGACAAGGTAGAAAATTGAAGGTTAAAAAGGAATAGAAATAAGAAGTTAAATAACGATGGTAAAGGAAAGTAAATGAGAAAAGATATTTAAAAGAAAGCTGTAAATGACCTTAAATTATGTTATCCTGCCTATTGGCAAGGCCATGACACCAAGGATTTGACTAGAGATTGAAAACAATCTATCCCGAAGATTGGTAATCTATAGATTCACGATGAATACAGGAAAATTTGCTCCGAGTTCAGATCGAGCTACAATTTGCATGGTATGTCTAAATAGGCTATGAAAGACAATATTCAAATTTCGGGTCAATCAGAGTTCGTATGCTCAAGTTATGGATTGATCAAAATCTATATAGAAGATATCAGTTCGTATCCATCAAAGTTCATCCCACTTCATATCCATCCAGCTTCGTATCCATCAACTTCGTGTCCATACCATTCGTATCGATCAAACAATAGCATAGATTAGAGTTCATATGCTCAACCACTGCCTAATTCGTATCGATCCCACTAATACCCATTTCGTATTGATCAACCAAGCATCGATACGAAACCAACATCCAAGCATCGATATGATGGCAACATCCAGGCATCGATACGAAGACAACATTCATGAACATCGATACGAAAGCAATGGGGATCTATCGATACGAAAAGCTTGGCATTAGATGGATACGAAAGGAAGTAGTCAAGCCAAAGGAATCGGTCTGCAAGCACAAAAGATGGATCTCCTCATAATTGTCGCTCCACGTCATCAATGCACAACCGATCGATAAGCAGCCTATCAATATGAAGGAGCATCGACACGAACGCATCGATGTGCATGCTTCAGCCTAACTACAAAATTAACCTTGTATCGACCATAACTCAAAAAATACAAGTCCAAATGCTATGAAGTTTTGACAGAAGCTTGCATATCATCTGAAGACCCACCATGATCTATCGCAGCTCAATTGGAGCCAATCTTGATCGATATGAAATGCACTTGGATCGATCCTGATCGATCCCAAATGAACCTATATCAATCTGGTGGGCCCACGCATGCGCGAGAAGAGGTATTCGAGGTTCGAGGGAGATATTTCCAGATCTACTCCTATAAATTGCACCACGCGCCAACAGAAAAAGGACTTTTGATGCTTCTACGCCGTTACTCTACTGCAACTCCATTGTAACTTAAGAGCTAGTGATTTGTACTGCTGTAATCGGTTGTCAATCATCAATTAACATCAAAACTATTCAAAATGGACGTAGGCTATAATACCAACCACTATAAACTCTTGTCGCTTTCTATTTCGACATACTTTTATTGGTGTGATTGTTAGATTAACCTCGTTTTCTATTTACTTTCTTCATTCTAATCTCTTCAATTACATCCAAGAAGAGTTCTGTCCAATTTCAATACCAATTCTTTGGTGCTTTCACCGAGAAAACTCTACTTTTCTCCAATTCAGTGGATCACTTGCTATTGTTGGATTGCTAAAATCTTAGGAGGAGATCCAGATCTGTATTCCAGTATTTTCTTCCATTCTATTCAGATTACTCTAGATCTAGGAAAGAGCTACATTTATCATGGTGCGTACTACCAAAACTGCTTCAAATTCTGTAGATTCGAAAGGAAGGGATAGGAAAAATCCCACACAACTGACCGCAACAGGCCAGACATCAACTGAAGCTCTACATCCATAAGGTTCTATGACTAGAAAGGCGTTCCAAAACCTCATGCAGGAGCTTACTCAGAGTCATCAGAAGCTCACTCAACAGATCTATGCCAATACGGAGCTCGTAAACCGACTAAACGAAGAAAGGCGAAGGAGATCTAGAAGGGATCATGCCTCTCATTCCACGACTGAAAGCTCGGCTTCATTTGACTTCAATTACATATATACACGCTGTAGGTTGGATGGAAACTATGCAAAAGCCTCTGGGCATCAGCATGCGTGAATCTCGGACTGTTCGGGATTGTTCCTTTTACAACGCACCAAGTTGGACCCTACTATCGAGGAGGGACACTTCCTTATCATACCATTCATGACCACGCAGCTGCTACCGCTATAGATTTGGAAGCCTAGATCTAGAACCAACCAGATCCAGCCCTTCGTCAACACGTTCATGCTTAGGATCCTCGCTTCCCTGAAGATCGGAGCCAAGGAGGTGAGGGACGGATCATAGACAATGACCAGACCATCCATGCAACATGGTACCGACCATGCCTTGGCTCCGAACATCCAGATGCCTGATATTCCAACCATGATACGCCAGTTGATTAGAGAAAGTCAAGGCCTTACGAATGATGATTGGGGAATCTCCTAAAGTCACACTCCATTCACCAATGGCATTCTTTAAGTGAAGCCACCCTATTGATTCAGGATGCCGACTTTGCCGGTGTACGAAGGAAATTCGGATCCTAACCAACATATCTTAAAGTATGAAGGGTTCATGAATGCCACTCGAGTTGATGATGTGGTTAAGTGTAGAAGTTTTCGTATCTCTTTGGGAGGCATTGCAACTATGTGGTTCACTTGATTACCCACAGATCCATCTCATGTTTTGATCAATTGGCGACTAAGTTTGTTGAACAATTTCGTATGCATGCTACTAGACCAAAGGATGTCAACACCTTGTTCAGTTTTACTCAAGCTGTAGGAGAGACTCTTAGACGTTATTTGGAAAGATACCATGCTGCTTGTGTAGAGGTCAGCAAACCCAATGATAATTGTACTCTAATGGCGTTGACTAAAGGGATCGATCTCGATCCAAAGTTTGGTGATTGGTTTGCTAGGAAACTCCCCGCTTCGTTGGATCATTTCTATGCTAAGGCGGCCCTATTCTTGAAGAGAGAAGACGCTAGATGATCTAGGAAGTAGGACGTAGCAGGGCCCAGTGGTGAAGGCATTTAAAGTAATGTTGCTATGAAGTAGACCGATGAGAACTCCGGCATAGTGCAATTGAATATTCAAAATAAGTAAGATTAGTAGAAGGGTAATAGAGGTCAAGGAAAGAAGACGGACCCAAATCATGGGCTGACACATAGAGCTCCCATGTTCGATAGATATACTCGCCTAAACACATCACTAAAAAATGTTTACCTTCAGAATTGTAATACCGAATAGTATCAGAAGCTAGCTTCGAAACCATCATCTGAGAAACAAATTCAAACTAGAAAACTCAATAGATTCCACGATAGTTACGGCTATAAAAATAATGAGTGTCGTCATTTACAAGACATCATCGAGAAGTTGATTAGAGAAAGGAAGTTACAGCAGTTTGTTCGGGATCCCCGGGATGGAGGTGCGGGCCCATCTAATCCAAATCAAGGTCAAGGCCAGGCTAGGCTCAAAGAACCCACACGTACTGGCGAGAGGTTGGTAATAAACACTGTGAGTGGCGGTCCTCATCCGGCTAATCAATGCTGGAAGGAAATGAAGTCATATGCCAGCTCAATTAGGCATGTGGACTTTGAATGCTGTAGTAATATTAATGATAGGTCCCTGACAAAACAATAGAGGACAAAGATAGATGACATCATTTTCAAGAATCGAGATGCTGAAAGAGTTAAGGCCCCCACTATTGATCCATTGGTCATTTTTGCCCAGATAGGTCCTTTTTGGATGAAAAGATCTTGGTTGACAGCGGAAGCTCTGTGAACATTCTTTTTACGCGCGCTTATGACTAAATGAGGATGGAAGTGAAAGACTTGAAACCACGTCAATCACGTATTCATGGTTTTGACGGAAGCGCGACTATACCAGTTGGGATGGTAGAACTACCTGTGAATTGGGTATTGGAGATTGCCGGAGGGTCCGGATGTTGCAGTTTGTTGTGTTGGACACACATTCCCTTTATAATGCTTTTTTGGGCTGACCGGCCCTTGTGGAATTCAGGGCAGCGATTGCTCCATGGTGTTTAACTCTAAAGTTCCCCACTGATAATGGGGTTGGATTAGTACATGGCGATCAGGCAGCTGGACGTGCCTGTTATGTTGCAAAGATGCAAGATGCGCAATGGAAGGAGAAAGGGAAGGGCGTAGAGGAATCTCTCTACGTTCGTTTTTCAGAAAATTGTCAACTAACGCCTGAGGATAGCCTCGGGCGCTACAACTAGTTCCTTAAAGACCTTGATCCTCAAGACGATAGTGAAGAGGAGGAAGTAAAAGATCACTAGGCTTACTTGGTAGAGTTGATGATCGATGTTCCGATCCACGACAATGATGATTCTAAGACAGTGAAGGTCGGATCTCAATCAACTCCTAGATGAGACAGCAATTAGTTGATTTTCTCTACGAAAACCTTGATGTGTTTGCCTGGACTCATTCAAACACGTGTGGGATCTCATCGGACATCGCAAGCCATGCATTAAATATTGACCCGCGGCATGTCTCGGTTAAACAAAAAGGCGCAGTATGGATCTAGAGAGATCCAACGCCCTAAAGGAAGAATTAAATAAACTCAAGTCGAATGGGTTTATTTGTGTTGCTTTATACCCAGAGTGGGTAATATAGTGTTTGTCAAAAAGTCAAACGAGAAATGGTGAATATATGTGGACCACTCAGATTTGAATAAAGTCCGCCCTAAAGACAGTTTCCCTCTTGCCAGAATCGATCAACTGGTGGATTCAACAGCCGGACATGAGCTCTTATCTTTCATGGACGCGTATTCCGGCTACAATCAAATACCGATGCATCTATTTGACAAGAAACATAATAGCTTCATCACTTTTCTGGGACTTTATTGTTACAAGGTGATGTCGTTTGGACTTAAAAACATTGGGGTAACTTATCAAAGGCTCGTAAACAGGAAGTTTGCCAACTAAATCGGAAAGACTATGGAGATGTACGTGGACGACATGCTCGTTAAGTCGCGACTATCCATTAACCACGTTAGTGATTTGGGAACACTGTTTAACATACTCTAACAGTGTAGAATTAAGCTAAATCCATTGAAGTGTCATTTCAGGGTAGCGTCAGGAAAATTCCATGGATTCATCATCAATGCTAGAGGAATTGATGCTAACCCTGAGAAAATTTAGGCGGTTCAGAATCTCGAAACTCCTAGAACCATAAAGCAGGTGGAAAGCCTCAACGAGAAGGTGGCAGCCTTAAACAGATTTATTTCCAGTTCCACAGATAAGTCCATTCCTTTTTCGATCTGATCAGAAAAGGAAAATGGGATTTTGAATGGATAGAGGAGTGCGATGGAGCATCCTAAGCACTAGTTTAGCATCTGACGACATCACCTATTTTGTCGAAACCGGTCGATCATGAGAGATTATACATCTATCTAGCGGTTTCAGCAAACACAATAAATGCTACATTAATTTGAGAAGAGGATCGGATCCAATGACTGTTCTATTATATCAGAAAAAGGCCAACAGAGGCAGAAAGAAACACCGGAAGGTGGAAAAGCTGGCTTATTGTCTCGTCATAGCCTCGAGGATGTTTGTCCATATTTCCTGGCTCATCTGATCACTGTCTGTACTAACCAGCCATTACGATAGATCCTAACATGATCTGAGGCGTCTGGTAGGTTACTTAAGTGGAACATTAAGTTGAGTCAATTTGATATCACTTATATACCAAGGTGAGCTATTCAAAGACAAGTTCTGGGGGACTTCGTAGCTGAATTCACCATACCGGAGGACTTGCCCGACGCCAGTGAATCTCCCAAATGGAAATGGAAGCTATATACTGAAGGTGCATCAAACGACCGTTGCTCAGGCGCTAGAGTGGTAATTGAAACCCCAGAAGATCAATCCATATGATATGCTTTAAAGTTTGACTTTCACGCAACTAACAACGAAGCCGAGTATGAAGCTTTGCTTGCGGGGTCGAGGCTTGCTGGAGACTTGGGAATCATTGCTATGGAAATTTACTGTGATTCACAATGGGTCGTATGTCAGGACCAAAGAGAATATCAAGGCGGAGACCGGAGACTAGCCACTTACCTTAATCGAGTTTAGGAAATGTTGTTATCCACCGTATACCTCGAGAGCAAAATCAAAAAGTCGATTCTTTAGCGAAACTCACTAGAACTAGTAAAGCATAACAAAAGGGACTCGTTCCCATTGAGACACTTATTGCTCCGAGCATTGACCAAATGGAGGCAGACTAGGTGCATGAGGCAACGCCTAAGATGGAGTCGTGGATGACTCGGTTCAAAAATTATCTTAAGCATGGAGCTTCACTGAGCGCAGAAGTGAGAAAAGACAAGTTCTTTGGAAGGCTTCGCGATTTATTATCCAAAATAGGGTCCTGTATAGGAGGGAATATTCTATTCCTTTACTCTGATGTATCTCCCACGACGAGATCAAACGAGTGTTACACGATGTGCATGAGGGAGAGTGTGGCGATCACACTGGAGGGTAAGCCCTTGCGAAGAAAATACTCAGATATGGATATTATTGGCTAAGCGTGAATCGAGGTGCATCAGTTACGCTAAGAAGTGCGATAGGTGCTAAAAGCATACCAGGATTCCAAGAGCCCCACCTACCGAAATTACTCAAATGGTCAGTCCATGGCCATTTTCCACATGAGGTATTGATATAATAGGGTCTCTGCCTTTAGCCAAGGGTTTTACGAAGTACGCCATCGTTGCAGTTGACTACTTTACTAAATGGGCAGAAGCTAAGCCCCTTGCCTCTATCACGACGAAGAAAGTAATCACCTTTATTGCATGCAACATCTTCTGTCGTTTTGGCCTCCCACACACCATCATAACTGATAACGGGACCCAATTCGATAGTGTCAAGTTCAAAGATTTCTGCTAACACTACCACATCCAGAATAAGTTCTCAACTGTAGCTCACCCTCAAGCAAACGGACAAGTCGAAGCTGTCAACAAAGTTATCAGGTCCATTTTGAAGAAACGACTGGAGAAGGCTGGAGGCAAGTGGATCGATGAACTTCCCATAGCCCTATGGGATATCGAACTACCCACAAGTCCACCACCGGCCATACTCCGTTTGCACTTTCCTACGGCTTTGAAGCCGTTATTCCGGTTGAATTAGAAATACCTTCTCACCATGTGACTTACTACGATCCAAAGACGAACGCCATCCTACTTGCAGAATCATTGGATTTACTGGATGAGAAGCGTGAAGAGGCTGATTTGAGGGCAGCCGCACATCGTAGTCAAGTCGTCTGATTATACAATGCTAAGGTCCGACCCAGAACCTTCGAATTTGGTGATCTCATACTTAAGAGAACTTATCTGCTCCCTTCACACATGTAACTGACATGGGAATGATTGTATGTCATTGAACGGAGACTTAAAGACGGCACATTCAAACTATCAACTATAGACAGTCTCACTTTACCAAGATCATGGAACAACGAGAGTCTCCATCGCTATTACACATAACTGGCTTTTATTCATGTAGTCTGCTTTTCCTTTGAAATTTGTTTATGCATTTTTTGAATTTGAACTTGTAATAAGGAAACCGACTTTGCCGTACTTTCTTATTTCAGCAATAAAATGAAGACTCATCAAGCCAGAGTGGCAATTCTTAAAATGCATCATGTGACCATCATGATGTACAAAGTGCTAAGTCTCATCCTACGATGGGACTCATTCAAATAGGGAGTGATCATGATCCTACCGGTCACTCGTAAAGTGAACCCCAAGCTCAGAGGCAAGTAACGATAAAGTCAAGAAGGACTGAAACACATCAATCCTCTAACGAGCTCCAGCTCCCAAAGTGCAAGCTAAAGTTCAAAACTCCAAAATTCGGGCTCGAGGAGGATGGATCCATCCATCCACGACCTCACCTTCAATCTTCCAACTTCAAAGTAGATAAATCTGTCCATCTATGATTTCGCTTGCCAAATCAAGGTGGATGTGATCCGACCATCCATAACCATGATCAATTCCTTGTTCCAAGAGTGTGAACGAGATCTTAATACTTAAACAGATGTGATTGACCGTCTGTTGACTGAATCTAGATTTTCGGTGTGCGAAATAGGGTATAAAAATTAAATGGGTATGACGGACCACCCATCGATCAATTCTGGTCTCGAGAGTGCGGATTATAGTATAAACACCAAGTGGGTGTGACTGACCACCCATCAACTAACTCTGGTCCCGAGAGCGTGGACCGGAGTATAAACACTAAATGGATGTGACCGACCGCCCATGAAACAACTTATGTCCCTGGAGTGCGGATATAATCCTAAATGTTAGATGGGTGTAACTGACCACCCATCAACTGACTCTGGCCACGAGGGCGCGAACCAGAGTATAAGCACTAAACGGGCGTAACCGACCGATTAATTCTTGTCCCCGGAGCGTGGATATGATTTCAAACATTAAATGGATGTAACCAACCGCCCATAAATTAACTTATGTCCCTGGAGTGTGGATTCAATTCCGAATACCAAATGGGAGTTACTAACCGCCCATAAAATTAGCACATGTTCCCAGAGCGCGGATATGATTCTAAGCGATAAGCAGGTGTGACCGACCGTCGGCAAACAAGTTCAATTCCCAAAGTGTGGATGTGAATAATAGCAGATGAGTGAGTGTGATCCGACCACTCAAACTCATTTCACTTTAACTTTGTTCTGACTTAGTTAAATTAAAATTAGCAAAGGTGGAAAGTGACTACCAACTGACTACTTCAATTCTCCCCGGAACTAGGGGCATAACTCTGGTACCAGCCGCTGACCGAGACAACACAACGTTAGGATTCGACTCGACCTTTGATTATGACTGGAAGCCATGACTTCAGGATTAACCAACCGGACTCAAGTTCAACTCAGAAACTAAAACCATACAAGTACATTGAATTGAAACGTGAGTGCTGAAATACTTAAACAAATGAACATAGAGTTATGCTGAAAAAATGAAAAGAAATTTTATTTACACTATTCTTTGAAAAAAATGAGTACAACAATCTGTTCGATGAATTCCTATAAGCAGGGGCCAAACCCGCGTCTATACATAGCCTATGAAGTGCAAAAGAAAAGCCTATTCTAGCTGTCTACCAGAAAGAGAAGAAGAAAAAGTGCAAGTCTACGCCTTTTATTTTTTATCCTTTTTGCTTTTCTTCGGCATAGACACACGAGTGCTACCGCTCAGAACCCTCTCCCTCTTTGAACCATTGCCTCCTCGGCCTGCTCCGACGGTCTTATCTCCGGCCGGGGGGTATTGATGCAGTCTCCTCGTCGAAACTCACTGGACCGGAATATCCTCTATGGGTGGAACTAGAGGAATGGTGGCACCCTCAATGCTAGAAAAATGAGACGCGTTGGTATCGATGACTGTGCCACTTAGAGAAACAACAAGTATCGGGACCAGACCGTGCCCTGCCATGCCACCGCCAGCACTACGAGCCTACGCAGCTTGCTCCATCTCAGCCTCAATCTCCTCCATTATTTGCTCAGCCCGATCCACCCGAATGCCCGTTGGGATGCTACTGGTTGAGCTAGAGGATCCCGTAATGATCACATCTTCCTCTACATTAAACGACACTTTGATACTTGGATCACTTTGATGCCTGAAGAGTTCTTCCATCAATTATTCATCCATCAAGCTACTGCTATCGTGCATCCTCCCAGCTAATGTGGTGGCCGTTGTAGTTGTAGCCTCCATTGTTATTGCCTCCTACTCATGATGCATTTCTTGAGTTGCAGGAGGATCGACTGATGCAGAATCTAGAGCTGAATAAAGATAGAAGAAAATATTAGTAACGTCTTCTGACTGTGCTCCTACATTTGGATGAATGAAAGAAGTGTCCAAAATACCTTCCTCGGGTTGACTCTTGTATTGAACTGACCTACCTTCTGAGCCGCGTTAATGTATCGGAGAAAGGTGTAGCATATCAGGGTCTCATCTTAGGACAACTGGAGGATCGATAGAAGAAGCAGGCTCAGACTGAGAGACTGGGAGCGCTTCGAAACCTACTTCATGATGCTCAACTCTAGATCCTTCTCCAACATCTGGATATTTGACAGCCAACTTTTCTTTTTCAAGAGCGACATTGTATCATGGAGGACTTTCAGTTCATCTCCGACAAGTATTTGAGCTTCCAGTTCGAACTTATCGATAATCGTAGTGTCGCAGATCACCTTTTCATCATCTACCAAGTGACTCTACGATTATATAGTTGAAAAGTATAATCTTAGCCGAGCCAATTTAAGTTGCGGTTTCTCAAGGCATTGGCATTGTATGTGACCGGGAGATCTTGAAATTCATTCTCCATCTTGGCCTCCACCGCTTTAATTTCCCTATCCATCCTGACATCGACTTTCTGGGCCTTTAAGTTCGCTGCATCCCTCTCCTCCTTAAGTACCACCGTGAGTTCACATGCCTCCTGGGTGACTTTATTGGCCTCATCTTTTTCCTTGATGGCCTAGACTAATTTCATCTTTAACTCTTCGACCTCTTTTCGGGCCTCATTCCTTTCCAGAGTGATAACAGTGTTGTAGTGGCCCATCTCCTACACCAGGTCCGTGTGAGTTTTGCGCATGTTTTCCATGGACTGTCTAGCCTCATTGGCTCTCTTATCAGCCCCCATCTCCGATCTCCTAGAAGATTCAGCTTCATTATTAAGCACTTCTATTATTCTGTCTTTCTAAGCAAGGTCGGTCTCTAGTTTCTCGATTGTCTTATCCCGCTCGAAGGATATCATAGAAACTCTCTCAGCCGTCTTAACCCATTCACTGCACTGGCTGTATGCATCGGCCACGTAGTCCTGCAGCAGTCTTTCTATGACGTTGGGAATTATTTTCAAGTTTAAAGGAAAGTTGAAGCCATCAAAATAGATAGTTGGAAAATCTTTCTTTAACTTAGCAATTCGAACAGCTTCTTCCCTTATGGGCTCGATAGCGGCTGGCTTCGTTATGATGGGAGTTTCCATTTCAATTCTATGGCTGATCATCAAATTTCAAAATATGAAAAGGTGCTACTTGATGTGCAATTTTAGAAGATTGCCGTCCAGAGCTAGATGGTTTTAAGGAACCATTTGGTGGCGGCGATTACGACCGGGTGTGACGCCTGCTTTGATGTGACCTTTCCTTCTCCCTATCATAATGCTCATGCTCTTGGCTGGATTGGTGGTTGCAATCATAGTCTCTTTCACTTTCACGCCTATGAGATTCAGAGTAAGAGCTGGAAGAATGGCGTTTGGAGCAAAGATTACTGAGCATAGACCCCTGCCTTATCATCTTATCTGTAAAATGAAAAGAGAAGCAGAATTAGTTATCCTCAAGGATTAGAAAACATGTGATTAGAAATTGTGCGGTGCTGCAAAGTGTGTGTACGCATATGCAAACCCCCCAACTGATCGATTTTGGTAGCCGTGCTTATAGGAGTTGGTTCCCCTATGTCTAAAGTGTTAGGAAATCAAATCTAAGGTTTTGATGACAATAACTATACAATGGAAATAAAATATGCATATATATATATGTATTCGTATATACAGGTACTTGCTAGTACAACATCACTAGAAAGACAAGTACAAGGCTCAACGGACACTACAAGAGACTACAATTTGATAGGAACAAAGAAGCACAAGAAAAAGAGTAGAAAAACTGATATGCACGATATTAGACGTTTGGGTGAAAAAGCCAGACGTCTGAAACAGATCTTTGGAACAGCAGATAGGTTGGTCCAAACGTCTGGCAATTGCACTCAGACGTCTGATCTACTACTATATTCAAAAATATATATAGTATCAGACGTCTAAAACATATTCCATATGTCTTATTTCAAACTCGAATTTCAAATATGAACTTCAACTGCCACATTCGAATAGGCATCTCCGCTTCTCTTCGCTGCAACTCTTCATTATCAACAAAAGCAACTGTAGAGCACTCGTTAATGGATGCAACTACTCAAGAAACCTCTATACAACTATATATGTCATCAAGAATCGAGATAACAAATTACCTTACTCACTTATGCTCTCTAATTACATACTTTATCATATATTCTTGATCTCTGTACTCTAGCCATTTATACCTATATTCACTCTTCCATATATTCAGTTCTTCACAGACAATACTCTCTAGATATATATATTGGAAGAAGTTGTATTAATTAGTCAATATCTGTGTTATAGAACACACATTTGACAAGAACAACTTATTGTAACCTAGCCTATTCCTCCGGGAGAAGCGAGGGTGTTTGATAGTCCAATTTTGAAGGGGAGCTTCGGGACTGGACGTAGGACAGGAGGTTTAAACCAGTATAAAATCTTGGTGTGCTTATTCTATATTTACTTAGATTAATATTATTTTAGTTGCATCATATATTTTGTCACATATACTTGCATATACACTACACGATCCACACTGTAGACTTTCAATTGGTATCGGAGCAAGGTTTGATCAAAGTATAGTAACACATTTTTGAATCACTTTAATATGGCAATTATTTTTCAAGAATGTCAATCCATAGCACGACCCCCACTTTTTAATGGTTCTAACTATGCATAATGGTCAACACATATAAGAATTTTTATGGAAGCTAATGGATTGGAAATTTGGTCAGTCACTCAAAATAAATATGAAGTACCTGACACGGCTACACATGGAATGATGCACAAAAAACCACAGCTTCTAATAATGCCAAAGCTATGTTTTATTTTGTTCATTAGATAAGAATGAATTTTCATGTGTCATATTATGTAACACTACATATGATATTTGGCGTACCTTGTAGGTTACACACGAAGGCATAAACAAAGTTAAACAAACTAAAATTTCAATTTTACAAAATCAATATTCATCATTTAAAATGAAACAAAAAGAATCTATAGTAGACATGTACTCTAGATTCCAAAACATTCAACACGGTTTAATGGCACTTGGAGTCAAATTCATAAATTTTGACTTAATATCTAGAATACTCAATTCTTTAACTCCAGAGTGGGAAAGAAAAGTATTAACTATAAAAGAAGCTAATGATCTCTCAACACTCTTAGTTGAAGAATTGATAGGAAATTTAATGTTCTATGAAGCTAATCTGCAGGCAAGAAAAGAACAAAATTCGAAGAAGAAAAACATAGCATTCCCAACAACAAATGAAGACTCTGACTTAGACGAAGAAGAAATCGTATTTATTTCCAAAAACTATAACAAATTCAAGAAATTTAGGAAAATGACCAGATTTCAGAAAGGAGGAAAATCAAGCTCTATAAATCAAACATCAATCAAATGCTATGAATGTGACCAATTTGGACATATGAAGAAAGATTATCCCAAGCTTAACAATGATAAAAAGAAGAACAAATTTGAAAAATTAAAAAAGAAGAATGCTTTCAAAGTAACATGGGATGACTCAGATTCTTCATCATCATCAGACAGTGACAACAATAGTGACGAAGATCAAGCTAATGTATGTTTTATGGCACAAACTGATGAGGTATGTCCCAAACTTTGCTATGATCAATTATTAGAACTTAGCATGGAATTAGATGATAAATTTAGACAAATTAAAAAATTGAATAAAGAACATATGGCCAAAATAAATAGATTAGAGCTTGAAGTAGGAATGTTAAAAGATCAAAAAATTATTTTAGAGGAAGAACTAGAATTATCTCAAGAAAAAATTAAAGTAGTTTGGTTGAAAATGAGACTATAGCTATTGATTTTGGAAAAATTAGACTAGAAAAGGATAACTTGTTAAAAGAAAATATCAACTTGAAGAGTAATATAGAAACGTTGAAAATTGAAAATTTAGAGTTAAAAGAAAAATTAGATAAAATTACAAATAATGTTTCAAAATTTAATAAAGGAAACCAAGATTTGTAAAATCTTATCAAAACTTCAAAACCATCGGTAATAGAAATGGAATAGGATTTAAAAATATTCCGACAAAAAAGGGAATAATATTAAGAAATATAGTTGTATTTATCAAAGGACTAAAAAATCACCTAAGTCTAATACAAATACCAAAAATATAAAAATTTGGATACCCAAGGCAAATAATAAGTTGATTAGACAAAAAGATATTAACAACTTTTTAGATAATGTAGTCTATAATAAAAATTATGTTCATAAAGGTACCAAACCTTCTTGGGTATGGCTACCTACTCTTCCTAACATCTAGGATCCTAAAAAAGTATATGGTTACCAATTAAATCATCTTTTATTTTAAAGGTACCCAAAATAAAAAATAGGGAGAAATGGATACTTGATAGTGGATGCTCCAAGCATATGATCGAAAATTCAAAAATGATATCAAATATAACGTATGTCAATGGTGGAATAGTAACTTTGGAGATAACTCAAAAGGATACGTCGTTGGCATCAGAGAAGTCATCAACTCTGCCATTTCTAACTCTCCTATTATTAAAAATGTTTTGTTAGTAGGAAATTTAAAACACAACCTACTTAGTATTAGTCAATTGTCCGATAAATGTTTTCAAATCAATTTCGAAAATGATAGATGTAATATTTTCGAAAATAACAAACAACTTATCTTTGAGGGTTTTAGTAACAAAAATATTTACGTCTTAAATATGAATATAAATCAAAATTCAAATTTATGTTTAACCGCCAAACATGACGATCCATGGTTGTGGCATAAACGATTTTGTCATATTAATATTAAATATACTAATAAATTAGCAAAATATGAGCTAGTTGGAGGTTTACCTAAAATAAATTAAAAAGTAGAAAATTTATGTGACGATTGTCAAATTGGAAAAATAAAGAAAAGCTCATTTAAATCTAAAAATAATATTTCCACAAAACAACCATTACATTTAGATTTATTTGGTCCAACTCAAGTACGATCTATAAATCACAACAAATATATTTTCTTAATGGTTGATGATTTTTCAAGATATACATGGACTTTATTTTTAAAACATAAAAGTGACCCCTTTGAAGTGTTAAAATTTTTGCTAAAAGAATTAAAACTCAAATGGATTTGAAAATTAAAAATATTCGAAGAGATCACGATGAGAATTCGAAAATGATCTTTTTACCAATTTTTGTAATAAAAAGGGCATAAGTCATAATTTTTCATTTCCTTGCACATCTCAACAAAATTGTACAATAGAAATAAAATGTCATACGTTACAAGAATGTGCACGAACACTATTAAGTAGTAGTGGTCTGCTAAAACATTTTTGGGCTGAAGCTATTGCTACGGCTTGTTATGTTTTAAATTGAGTAACCATACGACCTATGACCAAACATACTTGTTTTGAAATATTTTTTAGAAGAAAACCTAAAGTATTATGCTTTAAAACTTTCTGATCAAATTGTTTTATACTAAATGCAAAAGATAATTTGGGAAAATTCGACTCGAAGGCCGATGAAGGAATTTTTGTTGGATATTCGGATCGTAGTAAGGCGTATAGAATTTTCAATAAATGAATTAATGCAATTAAAGAGAGTTTACATGTTTCGTTTGATTAAAATTTTCTTAACCATTAAACTAGGGACGATGAAGAAATAACTCCAATAACAAATACGACAAATTCTTATAATAATGAGACAAATGCATAAAATAATACTGTAGTGTCATCTCCTAGAATTCTAAAAGATCATACAAAAGATAACATTATTGGAGATCTTAACTCTAGAGTGACTAGAAATCAACTTAACCAAATAAGTCATATAGCATTTGTGTCGAATTTTGAACCGAAAAATTATAAAGAAGCTTCAAATGATAATTTTTGGATAGTAGGTATGCAAGATGAATTAAATCAATTTAAATATAATAATGTTTAGGAATTAGTACCAAGACCAAAAAATCAATCAGTTATTGCAACAAAATGTGTACTTAGAAACAAAGCAGATGAAAACGGAAATATAATTTGAAATAAAGCACGTTTAGTTGCCCAGGGTTATAATCAAGAAAAATGTATCGATTACGACGAAACTTTTGCTCCAATATCAAGACTCGAGGTTATACGTACATTACTTGCTTTTGCAAATCATCACAATTTTAAATTATTTCAAATGGATGTCAAAAGTGCTTTTTAAAATGGTTTTATTAGAAAAAACATATATGTTGAACAATCTCCATTGTTTGTTCACGAAAAATATCCCAACTATGTTTTTAAATTACAAAAACCATATATGGTTTAAAGCAAGCCCCCGTGCCTGGTACGAACGTCTTAAAAATTGTCTAATTACATCTGGTTTTCAAATAGGTAAAACTGATACAACTTTATTTATTAAACGAGAAAATAACGACATTTTAGTTGTACAAATTTATGTAAACGATATTAATTTTTGGTTCAACTAGCGAAAATCTTTGCATTCAATTTTCAAATATTATGAAAAATGAACTTGAAATGTCTCACATGGAAGAATTAAATTTCTTTTTAGGTTTACAAATAAAACAACTTGAAAATGGTATTTTTATTCGTCAAGAAAAATATTATAACGATCTATTATGTCTTTTTGAAATGGATAAAACATCAACCAAACCAACAACAATGAGTATTAATGTTCACTTGGAAAAAGATGATAACTGAAAAGATTTTGATGAAAAATTATATCATAGTATGATTGGCTCCTTACTTTATTTGACGGCTAGTCGACTCGACATTATGATGAGCGTATGTCTTTGTGCCCGATTTCAAGCAAAACCAAAAGAATCTCACCAAAGAGCTGTTAAACCTATCTTATGATATCTATCTAGTACTAGAGATTATGTTTGTTTTACCCTAAGGGATCATCATTTGAACTAGTTTCATATAGTGACGCGGATTTCGGTGGATGTAAAACAGATCGTAAGAGTACTAGCGTAACGTGTCACTTTACTGGACAATCATTAGTTTCATGGTTTAGCAAAAAGCAAAGTTGTGTCTCCTTATCTACTTGCAAAGTCAAATATATTTTTGCAGCTCTAGCATGTATACAAGTGATATACATACAACAAACACTTAAGGATTTCGACAAAGTTATCAATAAATCACCAATATATCGCGATAATACGAGTGCAATAAATCTATCAAAAAACCCTGTAAATCACTCGTATACTAACATATAGATATACGACATCATTTTTTACGTGACAATATAGATAAAGGAATTATGACATTACAATATGTAAATACCGAGAATCAAATAGCAGATATTTTCACAAAAACACTAAATGAACAAACATTTGTTAAACTACGGTTCGATTTAGGAATATGTTATCTTAATGATCTTCTAAAACTAATACTACGTTTTCATTTATTCTATTTTGGGCTAAAAAAAATTTATCCACAAAATTGATAACTCCCACACCTTAAAAGAAAGTTGTTTTATGAAATTACCTATGAATAACATTTAAAATCATGTATAAATAGTTTTTTTTACAAAATAAAAAGTAAAGAATATATAGATTTCATTTTTTTACAATAGAAAATAAAGCACGTCTTCCGACAACTCTCGCCTCGCCTTCTCGACACCAACAATGGATAACTCAGCGGATACGCCACATTGACATCCTACTCTTACACCAGATTAGGAACCAACCTATAAGTGGTCCTCCTTCCACATGGGATTCACTCTCGATAAAGAGAAGTCCAAACAATCTATATTTATCTCTCCAAACACCAAGGAGAAAATCGATGAGATACGTCACTACAAAAAGCAAAAAAATGGATTTACAACAAGAATTATACTTCAAACAAAAGGTCACTGCACGACGACTACGTTTTCTGGAGCAAGTAGTGATAAAATTTTGTAATTTACGAAAGAAGGATGTATATGAACCATTTCCGATTCCTTACAATCCTTTGGATCCCTCTGCTTCTTATCATACAACTTTGGATCCTTCACCTAGGCGATTCTCTGGTTTCTCAAGAACCAACGAACGTGGAAATATATGGTCTCCACTCAAGCCATGGAGGGATGACAAGTTTGAAGATCGCAATGATCCATCATCATCTAAATATATTTACTTATTCTCATTGTATTTTTATCTACATATATTTGTATTCTGTTTCACAAATAATAATACTATGTTTATTAAAATCAATCTCTCAAAAAATAAGCAACACCCTTCAAAATTAGGTTATTTTAAGACAAACTGCCCATTTCAGACGTTTGAGCATTGCCATCAGACGTCTGACACTCTTGTATCATACAAATTTTTAAACATCGTGCATATATCAGACATCTGATATAACCTTCCAAACATCGAAAAATTATCTCTGCCTAAAAAAATACAAACCAGTCTATTCAGACGTCTGAATTATTGACCAGAGTCTGAACAAAGTCTATGCCTAATATGATACAAAATCAGACCATTTTCAGACGTCTAATATTATACCCAAAAGTTTGAGAAAACTGTATGTCCTACAAAAATTACATTTTGGGCTATTCCAGACGTTTGATTATACATCCAGACATCTTATAATTCTCTCTGCCTTTCAAAATTTACAAATCGATCAATTCCAAACGTCTGCTACCAACAACCAGACGTCTGGTTCTATTTTCTATCTTCAAACTAGGTTAAATAAGACGTCTGATTCACCTTCCAGATGTCTAAAATTCAATCGACACTTTTAAGTACCCTGATATTGTTTGCACCAAAATTGGTGACAACACTCTTCGGGAGTCGTTGAAGAGATAATAATGAAGAATGTAAATTCAAAACGAATATTATCTAACAAAAACTCCAATCAACAGTAAAGTAAATGCGTAGACAAGCGATTTATAGTGGTTCGGCGTGTTGCCTACGTCCACTGTGAAGTTTTTTATAGTTTTATTGATTCTCTTTCAATGATTACAAGTTGTTACAGCGATCAACAGCAAGTTACAACTGGAAATTCGAAATCAATAGAAAAATTATGGTGTAGGAAGATGGAGATCTCGATCCGGCATAGTCTAGGCGCTTGAGAGTCGAAAGATCCTTTTTCTGTTGGCTCTGGGGCTCTATTTATAGGCGTAGGTTGCTGATATTTCGCTGAAAACTCGGGAGATCACTTCTGGCACGCGAGGGGGCCCACATGCCCGGCCTTAGGAAATTGGGGGCCCGTTTCGGGATCGATTAGAACTCAATTTCGAATCGATCAAGATTTAATCCGATTGAGCTGAAATTTGGCATGAACATTCCTCATGTTGCTAGTAAGATACTGTGAAAATTTCATAGCATTTGGACAGGTGGATTGTGAGATATGATCGATGCAAATTGGTCCGTGATCGATACGAAGCAATTTCGAATCGATCGAGATTTGATCCGATTGAACTGAAATTTGGCGTGAACATTCCACATGTTGCCAGTAAGATACTATGAAAATTTCATAGCATTTGGATGTGTGGATTGTGAGATATGATCGATGCAAGTTGGTCCGTGATCGATACGAAGCAATTTCGAATCGATCAAGATTTGATTCGATTGAGCTGAAATTTTGCATGAACATTCCTCATGTTTCCAGTAAGATACTGTGAAAATTTGGTGGCATTTGGACTTGTAGATCTTGAGTTATGATCGATGCAAGTTTGGATTTCTCAACCGTGATCGATCAATATCTTGAGCATACGAGCTCCGATTGACTTGAAAATTTGAATTTTGGCTTTCTTAGCTTTGCTTGTCATGTCGTATAAATTGTAGCTAGATCCGGACTCGAAAATTTTTCACCGACATCCATAGCAGACCTATGTAATAACGATCCCCAGGATGAACCATCCTTGGTTTCTAGTCAAGTTCTAGGTGTCACGGCCTTGCCAAAAGGCGGGATAACATTTGCCCCCCAAAGTACGTCTTCTGTGAACATGACGTGCTTTGAAAAGCTGCCATCTTCATTTTGAAAAGTTATATCCAATTCACTGAGTAGTTGCTATCTTTTCGTCAAAAGATGTTGCCTTTGGTTGATCTTCAGTGACGTAGATGTCAAACTGTTGATTATCAATGATCATGAAGTGTTTTGTTTGTAACTGAGTGTTGAGCACTAGCGATTTGTTGTTCATCATTTTGATTGTCATCCGGTAAGCATTCAATTCCTGGTAACTTTGAAAATTGAGTGTTAGTTTGGCATACATGCACATATGTTAGGCGGACACCTATTCGTGTTTGCACATTTGCGGGTCGTCATCAAGTTCTTTAGTTGTTGTTTGGATTGAGTTTGTATCGATCCTCTCCTGGATCGAAGTGAAATTTAAGTTGTAACAACACTCGATGGTTGCTTTAAGTCCTTCCTTTCATATCGATCCTCTCCTAGATCGATTTGAGATGTTAGAATGTATGCTTCGTATCGATGGATACATAATATTAGGTCTTGGATTGATGGATATATTGCGCGAATGATTGAGCCTAGCTTCTACTGTGTTTATACTATAGTCCAAGTTGTAAGAGCTAGAGTTGTTTGATAAAAGATCAAATTATATTCATCTCATTTCTCGTGCATGCCCCCAAGTCTGTGGAATATCTCGATAAGCAGCAAGGTAGATAATGTTCGCTTCAATTTCGCACTCTATCCCATTGAACCGTGATATCGAGTTAACCGATGGAAGGCCGAGTCGTGCCATATTCTGCTTTCTGTCCTAGTTCTTTCCTCTAGGTAGAATACTTCGTTGCCTCATCGACATTCACTTTGTTGCTTATGTCGTCATACTCCGAGCAAAAATTGAAGAGTGAATCGTCCAGTAAGATCCAATGTAGGATTGATACTTCCCTTATCGGATCGAGGGTAAGAATCGGTGCGAGGACAGTTCTTTTGCACTCGTTGTGAATAGCTCGTTTAGTCGGATCATGGTAAGAGTCGAAGAATGAATGGTCGCATTGCATTCTTACGGAGTTGGGCGATCAACCACGCCCGTTTCGATTTAGGTTCTTCCGCCAGATCTACGGACAAAATCAGCTCAAATGCAGTCAAGTCATGTTCATCCAATCTCATGCTCTTCCTGGAGGGTCGAAGGAGGGCGACGAGGATGAATGGTCAAGTCACACTCATTCGTGGTTCTATCCATGCTCTGGTGGTCGAAGGTATTCAATGGGCGCTCGTGTCACATCGATTTGTAATTGAAGAGGATCGGTATTGGTCGTCGATTTAGCGACACAATGTAGAATGTACGGACCTCATTGCCTATCGACCCATTGGTATGATATGAAAGGTGCAGATCGATATTGCCCGTCGATCTCGCGGTATGATATAATTGGCTCCCTGTAACTTCGGGGATCATTTTACTTGGTTAGCATTAAGGCCTCCTTGCAGTCATTGCCTTAAGTTGTAAAGGACCCTAAGCTAGCGATGTAGCGAGTCACCTTTCTCTCCTTTTCAATGATTTGTTATTCTGCCCACGGTCGTAGAGTTAGTTTGTGGACAGTCTAATTGCACCTGTAGCGAGTTTATATTCCTCCCTTCAACTTTTGGTCGGAGTTGGTGAATGAATGGTCGGATCACATTCATTCATTTGTCTACGCTCGTAGTCGTACTCCGAAGATGAGAGTTAGTTCAAGGGCCATTAGTCACACCTATTTGATATTTACATCCCTGTCTACACTCTGGGAACTAATAATTTTAGCATAAAATGGTCGAACCACATTTTCCTTGATTATTTCCTCTGGCACTAGTCAATGGCGAAAGTCGAAGTGTAGCCGGTCACATTGCGAAAACTTTAATTTGATGTTCCCCCTTCTGATTTTGGAGAAAGGAGCTAATTGGCGGATGGTTGGGTCATATCCGGCCACGTTGCATGCACAACCCGCCAGATCATTGGCTAGAGTTAGCGGATGAACGGTCGTGCCACGTTCATTTACGGTAGGATGGGTAATCACATCCATTTGGAATAAGACGTTCAGCTAGGTCCATTTTGCGAATCTACATATCCCTGTCTAATCAAGAAAGAAATCTTGTCTTGCTGGGTTGGAGTGCATCCCTATAAGATTATGTTATAGGTCCCATGCCGGGGATAAGTGTTGATGCATGAACGGTCATGTCGTGCCCGCTTTATGCTAGATGGTCGGAGCATTCGATTTTTAATGATAAGTATGCCCCCATGTCAGGGGAAGATAGGAAAGCGGATGGTTGAATCACATCCACCTTTTGTCTATAGGACTTGCCGCGGGATCAGAGTAGATAGATGGACAGTCGAATGCATCCTTACTGATATTTATATTCCAATTCTAGCTTTGAGGACCGAAGTTGGTTGATGGGTTGTCAGTCAAACGCGTTTGGTATTTATACTCCAGTATGCGCTCTCGGGACTAGATTTAGTTGATGTTTATACTCCAGTTCGCACTCTGGGAATCTGGAGTTAGTTGATGTTTATACTCCAGTTCGCACTCTGGGAATATGGAGTTTGTGGATGTTTATACTCTAGTTCGCACTCTGGGAATCTGGAGTGTTGTGATGTTTATACTCCAGTTCGCACTCTGGGAATCTGGAGTTATTTGATGTTTACACTCAAGTTCGCACTTTGGGAATCTGGAGTTAGTGTTTATACTCCGGTCCGCACTCTAGGAACCTAGAATTGATGTTTATACTCCAATTCACACACTGGGAATTTGGAGTTAGTTGATGTTTATACTCCAGTTCACACTCTGGGAATCTGGAGTTAGTGTTTTTACTCAGGTTTGCACTCTGGGAACCTAGAGTTGATGTTTATACTCCAATTCACACTCTGAGAATTTGGAGTTAGTTGATGTTTATACTCCAGTTCACACTCTGGGAATCTGGAGTTGGCATGTATATTTTGGTTCACGCTCCGGGAACCTGGAATTGATGTTTATACTCCACTTCACACTCTGGGAATATTGAGTTATCATGTATATTTTGGTTCGCGCTCTGAGAACCTGGAATTGATGCTTATACTCCACTTCACGCTCTGGGAATTTGGAGTTAGCATGTATGTTTTGGGTTCGCACTCCGGGAACCTGGAATTGATGTTTATCCTCCAATTCACGCTCTGGGAACTTGGAGCGAGCATTGACGTTTTGGTTCACGCTCCGGGAACCTGGAATTGATGTTTGTACTCCGACTCACGCTCTGGGAATCTGGAGTTAGCATTTGTATTTTGGTTCGCACTCCGGGAACCTGGAATTGATGTTTGTACTCCGACTCACGCTCTGGGAATTTGGAGTTAGCATGGGTGATTCGGTTTGCGCTCCGGGAACCTGTAATTTATGTTTATACTCCAATTCATGCTTTGGAAACTTGGAGTTAGCACAAATCTTCGGTTCACGCTCCAGGAACCTGTAATTTATGTTTATACTCCAATTCATGCTTTGGGAACTTGGAGTTAGCACGGATGCTTCGGTTCACGCTCCGGGAACCTGTAATATATATTTTACTCCAATTCATGCTTTGGGAACTTGGAGTTAGCACGGATGCTTCGGTTCACGCTCTGGGAACCTGTAATATATGTTTGTACTCCAATTCATGCTTTGGGAACTTGGAGTTAGCACGGATGCTTCGGTTCGCGCTCCGAGAACCTGTAATTTATGTTTATACTCCAATTCATGTTCTGGGAAGTTCGAGTTCGCATTGATGGGTTGGTTCGCACTCCGAGAACCTGGAATAGATGTTTATACTCCAATTCACACTCTGGGAAGTTGGAGTCAGCCGATAGATGGTCAGTCACACCTATTTGGGTTTTTAGGAATTGTTCACACTCTGGGAACGATGGATTTGATGTTTATACTCCAATTTGCACTCTGGGAATTTGGAGTCCGTTCATACTCTGGGAACGATTTATTGGATGTTTATACTCCAATTCACACTCTGGGAATTTGGAGTCCGTTCGCACTCTGGGAATGATTTATTGGATGTTTATACTTCAATTCACACTCTGGGAAGTTGGAGTCCGTTCGCACTCTGGAAACGATTTATTGGATGTTTATACTCTAATTCACACTCTGGGAATTTGGAGTCCGTGTTTATACTCCGGTTCACACTCTGGGAACCTAGAGTTGATTGCAGGACTGTCGTGTGTCGGTCCAGTTCAGCCTTTGATGCAACGGCTTGCCCCCGAGCTGAGGGTTTCGCTTAGCAAATGATCGGTGGGATCTCGATTACTTTCCACTTATCTGCCATCAACGAAGGATGAGACTTAGTTTATGGACGGATGAATCGCATCCGTGTTCATTTGGATCCCGCTTCTGCCAAGCCTAAGGAGTAAGATTAGTGTTCTGGCAAGCTTTGAGCTCGAGCATAGGAGAGGATGGCTGAACTACATCTACTTTGAGTTGTGTATTTTCCCTTAAGTTGGGGGCAAGAGTTGGAGAGTAGACGGTCGAGCTACGTCCACTTTACGCTTTGCGCTCTTCCAGTCGGGTTGAGGAAGAGAGTTGGAATGATGGCTCATGATGATTATCGAGTAAGCAGTCGGTTGTTGATGACTATAAATTGAGGGTTGGCCCCTGATAAAGTCGGTTTGAGGCATGATTGTTTTGTCAAATCATTGATGCAAACTGGGGAGTGAATGGTCAAAGCATATCTACTATAAATATGTGCTCTTAAAAAAACCCAAAGTGTCCAACGCAGGATTGGATGCATGGACGGTCACGTCCACCCTTGGTATGATTCTGATTCTACTGGGCATCAGAAGAAACATAAGTATTTTGGCGAGCTTCAAGTACGAGATGGAGAGTTTATTGTTGGGACATATAACTACAAGTCTTTCTCAAATCTCCTAATTAAGCTGCATAGGCAAATGGGTGGACGGTCGGTTGCATCCACTTTGTACTGGAGTCCCATCCTTTTCAGTCTTTTCTGCTTTAATACCCTGCCCCTAAGTTAGTTGCATATAGCAGCCGACGAATGGTTGAATCATTCTCGTCATGATGATACCTCAATGATTTGAGCATAGTACACGGAGGTTATTTTGCACCCATCCTTAAGTACTCGGTTACCTGCATCATTTGCAAGTAGTTTAATTCAAGTTGGTCATATTTTGCAACATAAACAAAATTGAAATAGAATTAATTCAAAAGAGATCGGATTAAATCTCATTGATGTGTGAAGCAGCTTCGTATGCTTGCTATTGCACTTCAGTCTAGCCCTTCTCTGTTGGAAGTCTAATGCAAGTGGCTCAGTTTGACCAAAGTTTGTGACTGATAGGGATCAGGGATTCTCGGCCCTTCGTTTTATAGGGCTCGAACATATTGTTAGAGTTATCCTTTCCGAGGCAGCCCTATGGCGTTGGCATCCACGGTAGCCATCTAAAGAAGAGGAGCTTCCTAATTTAGAGCATGGATTTTGCATTTGATGGCATTCATCATTCTTCATGGAATCCATGCACCATTCTCCCTTCATGAGATAGTGTCGGAGGTTGAATTTCCATATTACACTGACATAGTCAGCATGCTGAATTTTTGCTACAAATTTTGCATGTAGGATGATTTCAATAAATGGGTCCTGACTAGGAGATATACTAATGTCAACATTATCAAGTTCATTTTATGGCTACATGCTTCTGCAATACTAGCGAATGATGTATGCACGATTGCCTAACGTTCAAGTGGTTGGTAATGCCGGTTGGATGGTGAGTAGATTAAGATGGGATCATAGATTGGTGATTATTTCTGATTTTCACCAGGAAGGAGGCCCGTATAACATATTAAGGAAGTCCTCTTGAGATTGTATGCCATGTTTTTAGTCATATAGACGCGAAATGATCAAGATTGTGGACATTTGAAAATGGTTCAGTGGTGACCAGCTATGCTTTGAATTGGAAGAGTTGACAGCGTAGAGTAGTCGTCATACTAGCCATCGCACCATAATTGTCAGTTTAGGAGTTTTAAAAGCTATGGGAGCACGGTTAAGTGGTATTTCTATACCCATTCCTTGATTGCAATTCAACAATTGCTGTTGTAATCCCCTACGTCCCGTCCAGTCATAGAACGATCAGAATGTTCGTTGATTAAGTTGAGTTTTGAATTAACTATGCAGGTGCTCTGCGCTGCGGCTAGGGTTCGGCTAGGGTTTTTTAGCCTCTTTTTAGGAAATTTGGATCGTACCCGATTTTTTTTTTAAATGATGGATACGAAATGTTCGTTCGCACCGATGGTTATGAAATTCGTTGGACTCCGTTGCAGTGGACTTCATTTCGTGTCGATAAGCTCGATGTCACTGGAAATGAACTGATGGTTAGCAGTTCGTATCAATGGATATTGGCTTCTGGAGGTGGTAATTTGATGGATTCGAACTGCGTAGTTCGTATCGATGCGAAATGCAGCTGGCTGGATCGATCATCAGATGTACTTCGTACCCATCATTTCGTATCGATCGAATTTCGTATCGATCAATTTTCGTATCGATCTCTATTTGCTCCAACTTGATGGATACGAACAGTGATTCCGTGATGGATACGAAGTAACTTGATGGACACGGACTAACGAGCCCTGATGGATTCGAGCAAGGTCTTCCAGGATGGATACGAAGTAGCACTCCCAGATGGATACGAAATAGTAAATACATGATCGATACGAAAACCACCACATTTACTGGATACGAAAGCATGGGTACGAAAATCACCACATTTACTGGATACGAAAGCATGGATATGAAAACCACCACATTTATTAGATACGAAAGCATGGGTACGAAAATCAACACATTTTCTAGATACGAAAACATATATACGAAAATGATCATATTTTCATGGATTCCAAAACATGGGTACGAAAATCATCACATTTTCTAGATACGAAAACATGGATATGAAAATGATCATATTTTCATGGATTCCAAAACATGGATACGAAAATGATCATATTTTCATGGATTCGAAAATATAGGTACGAAGAACAGCATATTTTCTGGATTCGAAAATATGGGTTCGAAAATGATCATATTTTCATGGATTCGAAAATATGGGTACGAAGAACAGCATATTTTCTGGATTCTAAAATATGGGTTCGAAAATGATTATATTTTCATGGATTCGAAAGTATGGGTACGAAGAACAGCATATTTTCTAGATTCGAAAATATGGGTTCGAAAATGATCATATTTTCATGGATTCGAAAATATGGGTACGAAGAACAACATTTTTTCTGGATTCGAAAATATGGGTTCGAAAATGATCATATTTTCATGGATTCGAAAATATGGATACGAAAAACAACATATTTTCTGGATTCGAAAATATGGGTACGAAAATGATCATATTTTCATGGATTCGAAAATATGGGTACGAAGAACAGCATATTTTCTGGATTCGAAAATATGGATTCGAAAATGATCATATTTTCATGGATTCAAAAATATGGATACGAAGAATAGCATATTTTCTGGATTTGAAAATATGGGTTCGAAAATGATCATATTTTCATGGATTCAAAAATATGGATACGAAAAACAACATATTTTCTGGATTCGAAAATATGGGTACGGACTTCATGATGAATATGGTTCCTCTTAGATCTGGGGTAATCTGAATAGAATAGAAGGAACCGTTGAACAATAGATCTGGATCTTCTCCTTAGATTTATGCAATCCAATATCGAAAGTAGATCCAACAAACGGGAGAAAAACTAGGTTTTTCTCAGTGAAAGCACCAAAGTGTTTGCACCAAAATTGGTCACAACACTCTTCGGGAGTCGTTGAAGAGATAATAATGAAGAATGTAAATTCAAAACGAATATTATCTAACAAAAACTCCAATCAACAGTAAAGTAAATGCGTAGACAAGCGATTTATAGTGGTTCGGCGTGGTGCCTACGTCCACTGTGAAGTTTTTTTTACAGTTTTATTGATTCTCTTTCAATGATTACAAGTTGTTACAGCGATCAACAGCAAGTTACAACTGGAAATTCGAAATCAACAGCAAAATTATGGTGTAGGAAGATGGAGATCTCAATCCGGCATAGTCTAGGCGCTTGAGAGTCGAAAGATCCTTTTCCTGTTGGCTCTGGGGCTCTATTCATAGGCGTAGGTTGCTGATATTTCGCTGAAAACTCGGGAGACCACTTCTGGCACGCGAGGGGGCCCGCATGCCCAGCCTTAGGAAATTGGGGCCCGTTCCGGGATCGATTCGAACTCAATTTCGAATCGATCAAGATTTGATCCGATTGAGCTGAAATTTGGCATGAACATTCCTCATGTTTCCAGTAAGATACTTTGAAAATTTCATAGCATTTGGACAGGTGGATTGTGAGATATGATCGATGCAAGTTGGTCCGTGATCGATACGAAGCAATTTCGAATCGATCGAGATTTGATCTAATTGAGCTGAAATTTGGCGTGAACATTCCTCATGTTGCCAGTAAGATACTATGAAAATTTCATAGCATTTGGACTTGTGGCTTGTGAGATATGATCGATGCAAGTTGGTCTGTGATCGATATGAAGCAATTTCGAATCGATCAAGATTTGATCCGATTGAGCTAAAATTTGGCATGAACATTCCTCATGTTGCCAGTAAGATACTGTGAAAATTTGGTGGCATTTGGACTTGTAGATCTTGAGTTATGATCGATGCAAGTTTGGATTTCTCAACCGTGATCGAGCAATATCTTGAGCATACGAGCTCCGATTGACTTGAAATTTTGAATTTTGGCTTTTCTAGCTTTGCTTGTCATGTCATATGAATTGTAGCTTGATCCGGACTCAAAAATTTTTCACCGACATCCATAGCAGACCTATGTAATAACGATCCCCAGGATGAACAATCCTTGGTTTCTAGTCAAGTTCTTGGTGTCACGGCCTTGCCAAAAGGCGGGATAATAGATATCATCTATTTTTTTTAACTTTTCTCACTTACATTTTCATTTCATTTCTACTGCAAAGTCGATTCCCTGTATCTCAAAATTACTTTCTCTTCCAAACTCGCTCTAATTCCATGGCTCCTATAACAAATATCCTAAGATCTCTAAGCGAAAGCAAGACCAAGCAATTTCATCCAACTCGCAAGTTTGCTCTGATGATCAAATTGAGCGATGGATGAATCGTGTACCACATTCAATCAAGAGATACGAGGATAGTCGAAAGAAGAAACTCCATACAGCTCCATTTTATAATTTGCTAAAGTTCCCAATGTATGATTTAGACAAAAGTGCGAAAATGCTGGATTAGAAACATTAATATCTTTTAATCCCAATAACATCCAAATCAATCAGCTAGCCATATTTCTTTTCTATGCTAATTTATATAGCATAGCAGTTTGGAACACTGACAACGCTGATAATTGGCTATGGTCAAGTGTTTACGGCAACACAATTAGACTTACTCCAGGGATCATTAGGCCGAACTGTCGAATATTCCAACATGGGAGAAGATTTATATAATATTCCGTACATGCGTCTCAAACCGAGAGATAATATCACACATCAAACATGGGAGATGACATGCCTAGATTTGTATCTAAATACCTAAGACCTAAGACGAGACATATCACTAGAATGATTATCAATACTATCATTCCTCGCCTTGGTAGTCATGAGCAAATCATGGAGTTAGAGCACAAGGTCCTATATGTTATATTCAGTGGAACAAGTGTTAATTGGGTAAAATTTATATTTGACGAGCTCAAACATTTTTGGACTCGATCACGCCCATCCATCATCTTCCTAAATTGTTCATGAGACTTCAAGAGTTCACATCATCCCCTCATATTTATCCATTTTTGAAGAGATTGCTCCAAAATATGCATCCACAAAATTTTTCTCTGTAATGCACTAACCGGAAAAACCTTCGGATTTTATATCATTGGAAGAGTGGACGCAACATCGTCAAGATGGATAACCTAGGCCTCCACCTCAAACACAACCTGAACCATCACAAGAGGTGGAGCAACATCACGAGAATACTCCCCCTCTACCTGCACCCTTTGATTATACGTGCCAATATTTTGGAGACTCGCACTGAGACGAATCCAAATGAGAGTATTCGTGACTTAACTCTCCAAAATCAGCTTATTTTTATCTCAAAATCAAAAATTATTGGCTAAGTGCATGATAGTTTTGAAATATCTTTTGCTTCTCGTCTAGCCACAGTTGAAACGTCACTTTCAACTGCATTATCCGTTCTAAAAGAGATTCTTCAAAGAGTTCGTGGTCCTACACCACCTTTAGAAGATTAGCCAATTCCAGTACCTTCTCCTCCTCCTTCAAAACATTCCAAACTTTTTGACAAGGAGAAAGAACCTCTCAAACACACTCCGACATCTCCTAAAAAACAATCTAGCTCTTCCAAAAATGAAGATTAAAGAGATGATCAAGATAAAGCTTACCGAAAAGATCCTTAGATTTTTTAAAATTCCATCTTTTGTAAAAATCTATGAATATAATCGATTAATATGATTAATGAAAATTGCTTTTTGGTGTGTTATTTCTTTGTATGTCCATGTAATCTTACAACAATTGGTAAATACTTCATGGTATGGACATGATGTTTTCAATTAAAAATTTATTATTCCTTTTTGATAATGCCAAACGGGGAGAAATAGTAAAAAGTACAATAAATAATGGAAAGTTCATATTCAAGGGGAGACTTATAAAATTATACATAAGTACATTGTATAGTTGTCATCACCAAAAAGGGAGAGATTGTTAGGAAATCAAATCTACGGTTTTGATGACAACAACTATACAATGGAAATCAAATATGCATGCATACATACATACATACATACATACATACATACATACATACGTACGTACGTACGTACGTACATACATATATACATATACATATATATATATTTGTATATACAGGTACTTGCTAGAAAAACATCACTTGAAAGATAAGAACAAGGCTAGAAGGACACTAGAAGAGACTACAAGTCGATAGGAACAAAGAAGCACAAGAAAAAGAGCACAAAAACTTATATGCACTATATCAGACGTCTGAGTGCACAAGTCGGACGTCTGAAACAGTTCTCTGGAACAACAGATAGGCTGGACCAGACGTCTAGCAATTGCACTCAGACATCTGATCTACTGCTATATTCAAATATATATATAGTATCAGACATTTGAAACATATTCCAGATGTCTGATTTCAAACTCGGATTTCAAATATGAACTTCAACTGCCACATTCGAACAGACATCTCCGCTTCTCTTCGATGCAACTCTTCATCATCAATAGAAGCATCCGTAGAGCACTCGTTAATGGATGCAACTACTCAAGAAACCTCTCTACCACTATATATATCATCAAGAATCCAGAGAACAAATTACCTTACTCACTTATGCTCTATAATTACATACTCTATCATATATTCTTGATCTCTGTACTCTAGCAATCTATACTTGTATTCACTCTTCCATATATTCAGTTCTTCATAGATAATACTCTCTAGATATATATTGGAAGCATTTGTACTAATTAGTTGATATCCGTGTTATAAAATACATATCTGACAAGAACAACTTGATGTAACCAAGCCTATTCCTCAGGGCGAAGCGAGGGTGTTTGATAGTCGAATTCCGAAGGGAAGCTTCGGGACTGGACGTAGGACGAGAGGTCCAAACCAGTATAAAATCCTAATATGCTTATTCTATATTTACTTAGTTTAATATTGTTTTAGTTGGATCATATATTTTCACATATACTTGCATATACACTACACGATCCACCCTGTAGACTTTCATAAAGAAGTTAAGCCTGCACCAGCTGCAGCGAGGAAGGGAGTCCCTCTAATCCAAGATCCTAGAACGAAGATACATCGTCCGGAATAGAGATGTATGATAATCCTCTCAATGAACTTTCCATTTGTGTAGAAGAAGTCTCCGGGCTTATAGTAATCACAACGAGCAGAGACATTACAACGGTCTTACGCCACTTGGATTTGTGGGCGATTGTCTTGCCTTTTCTTTTTGATTCTGACAATTGAAGACTCTACGAAGGCGCAACTACGGGCTCATCCCTAGCTGGCATACTCTCGTCATCGCCTCGTTCAGTGATTATGACTCCAGGAGCTCTTCTTCCTCCTTACCTTACCGAAGCCACCCTGGGAACTCCTTTTAGCCCAATGCTTTGATATCTCTCTATAAGCCCCACGACAACCAAGTTCTCATCAGTAAGAATTTCATCGATTTCTCTAAGTTCAGCTGGCACCGATCGGAGAGTCCTTACTATTTTCTTGAATTGCGCTCCTTTGGGCCAGGGAATCGAAGCTGTAAAAGAAATGAGTATTGGACTCATCGTCAACTTATGTTACCCAGTTAATCGGCGAAAAAGTTGGAACATTTACGTCTAACTAGCCACGTCAAGCAAATCCCGGTGGACATCTAATGAAGAACCATTCAGTCTTGAAGTAACTCAATTTACTCCAAGCATCCACCACTACTTGACAGTTCCTGACCACTTCAAGGAAGGTAAATAAAGGATTATCCCTATGAGTCTTGACGTTGAACAAGTATCTGATTTCCTCACCGGTCGGGGGTCAGAAAAGATGCTCCATGAAGATAATATACAAGCTGTTGAGAAGAGCGTATGCATTCAGATGCAGTTGGAAAGGCTCAACCCAAAAAAAGAACAGAACATCCCTAATAAATTGGTTGAATGGGGCAATGTTTCGGCTATGAACATAAAACTGTTGCAACCAGTAAACCCTTCTTGGGGGTAGTGTGCTCTGTCTTCCTGCCCCGAATGTAGAACATCTTCTAGGGATAATCTGTGCCTAAGATAGATTCTGCGTAGCATATCTTTGGAGATTCTGGAACGAAGTGAGTCGTATGGATTCAAAACTAAAGCTGCACATAGCAGTTCATTCGGAGTTGGACTTACTACTTCGACCGTGATTTCTGGTATTTCTATAGTGGGAAGTGGAGAACTCTGAACTTCCTGCTGCCCTAAGCTTGCAGGATCCATAGCTATTGAACTCAGTAAAAACCAGTGTTAGATGGCAAGAAACCGGTGTACCCCTGGTGTAAACTGAGCGATCGTATTGTGTAGTGCTACATAATACTTTAAATTTCTAGAAGTTCGAACGATGGTAAAACGACGAGATTTCGAGATTCAAGTGAAGTGACCATCATTGCTGACCATCTCAACCATGTCATCCTGACTTCGAAGAACTATCCATGTTAAAGTTCATTATGTTTTCCACATTACAGTTCTATCGACGAGCTTTGAAGGATAGTCAAATATGCAGTTTAATGTTCAAGTCCAGTTATGCAAGGCTAAAGCTCGTTGAAGACAAATGTTCGAGTATGCAAACGGCAATTAGTTCTTATTCATTAAGGTTCAACGTAGATCGTTCCTCTAAAACCTTTCTTCCTATCGATCCCAGGGTTCGATTTCGTATTGATCGATCCATAGGTCAGTGTACTTCGCATCAATACCAAAGCCTTGGCTTCATATCGCATACCATATTGATCACCTAGACCGATGCTCTTAGTATCAATCCCAAAGCTTAGTATTTCGTATCCATTATCCTGAATCGATTCAAAATCCCATAATTCCAGATCGACACTAAGCAGGTTCCACCGCCTCATATCGATACGAGTTTGAAGCAAGAGATTGGAAACTAGCGATGTCCTCGTCTCCATCGGTTGCTCTCCTTCTTCCCCAAGCTGCCAAGATGCCATTAAAATACTTCCTCGACCTCACTCCTGCCCTGTTCCAACATCGACAATGCCGGAACTGGGCATTACCCTAGATGAAATGGCATCAAGACTCGAGTCTCATCATTTTAAAGTGGCTTTAATCAATCGTTTACGTAGTTTAAAATAATAGGTTTAGGGATCAAAGACTGGTTGTGTGAAGATAAAGAATTTACAGTTCTTTTTCTCGTGTTTCCGATCGATATGAAGCGAAGTAAAAATAAAACAAAGGCAAGTAGAAAATTTGTGTAAGTCCAAAATCCTTTTATATTGCCTCGTACACAAGGGAAGACGTTTTGTATCCTAGTTGTTATACCAAGAGAATTGGTCAGCACGCATTGATACGAAGACTTAATGTCATATCCATGAACTCAAGGCAGTCTAGCTAGTTCGTATCCATTGGCACTTCGTATCCATCAATGACCAGCCATCTATTTCGTCCCCATCGATACGAAACCCATTGAAACGAAAGTCCATACAAGATCATATTTGAACCATTCAACTCCATCGATATGAAACGTCAATTTCATATCCATCTGTTCGAAGACCCAAAACCTTTTATCCATTGATACGAAGCATCCCTAGGGACTATCTATTCCGTATCGATAGCCATTGATACGAAGCATACATTCCAACATCTCAGATCGATCCAGGAGAGGATCGATACGAAGGAGTGAGTTAAAGCCACCATCAATCATTGTTACAACTCGAGTTTCACATCAATCTAGGAGAGGATCGATACAAAACTCGGTCTAAACAAGAACAAAATAACTTGACAATGATCTGTGAACGTGAAAACGCGAACATGAGTATGGTTAACATACGTGCCTATATGACAAATTAAAATTTGATTTTCAAAGTTAATAGGAAGTGAATGCTTACCCGATGACAATCAGAACAACAAACAACAAAATGCTAGCACTCAACCTTCAGTTACAATAAAACACTGCATGATCATAGGCAATCTACAATTCACCATTTATATTACTGGAAATTAATCAAAGGTTACATCTCTTGGAGAAAAGACAACAACTGTTCAACAAATCGGGTAAATTTTTTCGAAGTACAGATTACAGCTTTTCAAAGCATGTCATCTTCACACATGAGGTACTTTAGGGGGCAAATATTATCTCGCCTTTTAGAAAGGACGTGACACCAAGGATTTGACTTGAGACTGAATACAGTCCATTTCGAAGATCGGTTATCTACATATTCATGATGGATATAGGAAAATTTGGTCCGAGTCAGGATCGAGCTACAGTTAGCATGGTAAGACTAACGAGGCTATTAAAGACAATATTTCACATTTTGGATCAATAGGAATTCATATGCTCAAGTTATGGATCGATCAAAGTCCACGTAGAAGATATCAGTTCTTATCCATCAAAGTCCATCCCACTTCGTATCCATCCAGCTTCGTATCCATCAACTTCGTGTCCATCCCATTTGTATCAATCAAGCAATAGCATCGATCAAATTTCTTCTGCTCAACCACTGCCCAATTCGTATCGATCCCACTAATACCCATTTCGTACCGATCAACCAAGCATCGATACAAAATCAACATCCAAGCATTAATAGGAAGGCAGCATCTTGGCATCGATATGAAGGCAACATCCAAGAACATTGGCATGAAAGCAATGAGGGTCCGTCGATACAAAATTCTTGGCATTAGATGGATACGAAAGGAAATAGTCAAGTCAAAGGAATCGGTCTACAAACATGAAAGATGGATCTCCGCATAATTGTCGCTCCACGTCATCAATGCATAACTGATCGATATGCAGCCTATAAATACAAAGGAGCAACGATACACATGCTTCAGCCTAACTAAAAAATCAATCTTGGATCGACCATAACTCAAAAACTACAAGTCCAAATGCTATGAAATTTTTACAAAAGTTTGCATATCACCTGAAGACCCACCATAATCGATCGCAACTCAAATGGAGCCAATCTTGATCGATATGAAATGCACTTGGATCGGTCCTGATCGATCCCAAATGACCCCAGATCGATCTGATAGGCCCACCCACGTGCGAGAAGAGGTATTCCAAAGTTTGAGGGAGATATTTCCAGATCCACTCCTATAAATAGCACCCTCGCGTCAACAGAAAAAGAACTTTTGATGCTTCTATGTCGTTACTCTAATGCAACTCCATTGTAAATTGAGAGCTAGTGATCTGTACTATTATAATCAGTTGTATATCATCAATAAACAGCAAAACTACTCAAAGTGGACGTCGACTACAACGCCGAACCACTATAAAATTCTCGACTCTTTCTATTTCTATTTCTGCATACTTTTGTTGGTGTGATTGTTAGATTATCCTCTTTTTCCATTCACTTTCTTCATTCTAACCTCTTCAATTACATCCGAAGAGTGTTATGCCTAATTTTGATACAAACAAATTAAATAAGATGTAAACACATAGAAAAGTGCAGAAACATTGTAAACAATAAACATAGAGGCATTGTAATTAAACAAGAATAAATAAAGAAGTGTGTGTGTGTGTCTATACACACACACACAAATACATACATGTACATATGTATGCATGTATGTATGTGTGTGCGTGTGCATAAATACACGCGTAGCCTTAAGTATGCATTTATGATAGGTGTGAATTATATAAGTATACATATAACTTAAATGGATAAGAATGACATAGTCGTTAGCATGGGTTGGAATGCGAGGTCATTAATGCTACACAATAGAAGTCTGCCCACCAAGCCACCAGCAGTTGTATAAACATTATATTGATGTGAGACGTATCCAACTATAGGACTTGTGGAGTGTAAATGCTTGCGTATGGGTGAAGGGATACCCTCAGCAGAGTCTTCTTTAATGAATGAAGGGAAGGGTATTGCCTTCATTGCACCAGGCAATCTAAATAGGATGGTGAACAACTCGACGCTATATTATTATGTTTTGCTACCAAATCTAGAGTAGGAACTATACATAGGTTGAATGCATCATCATTCCTGCACGGTCAATGGGAAAACGGGTTAGAGCGAACGGACTACGCCTTGTACTATGGTAAGTCCCGTTAGGTAATGCACCGCCGTAGTTGTTTGCTAGTTTGTTTGTTAGCGCAAGGCTAGCTAACCCATAAAAGTGTTCTTTACAAAATAAATGGGGTAGTCTGAGGAGCCGAGTCCTTTATAATCAATAGGAATTAGACAAGTAGTAAATCCCCAAGGCAAGTTAGAACACGGCTAAGCTATTGTGGCGTTATATTAGGCACTACGAGATGCATGACGGAGTGTTAACAACCATTAAGAGGTGGACATAAATAAAGACGATGAGACACACCGATGAATCGACATTTCGAGTTATCCTCTCCAATGCGTATTTGTATGGGTGGTCGTAATATAAGATGTAGTTCCATACGTATGTGATATTTCATTGATGATGGATCCTGATATGGTGCCGATTATGGATACTATCTTAGTCCAAAGGGGGACTATTGTACTTACATATATATATATATATATATACATATACATACATACATATATATATATATATGTATATATATATATCTCTGTGTGTGTATTTAGTTATGGTTTACTTCAGATAGATGAGGCATATCGTACGCCTATGTAGAGTCATGAAGACTAAGTAAAATTAAAGGATATAACATGTAATGGAAGACAATCGACATAAACTAGTGTTATGTTTAAAATTTATAATTCACCACTCGCCATAACGATCTTCTGACCCTCTCCTTATATCAACCTACGGGGTAGCTTTAGAGGTATAGGTATTGGTGCAAGGTGGAAATAGCAGAAGGTTGGGTTTCCTTAAGCATGCTCGGCATTGACGATGACACTAGCTATTGAAAGTGCCAATCTTAGTCAGTAACTAATCATACTTTATTATTCCGTTGTGAGTTATATCGATAGTGCTCTGATATACATTTATTTGTTTATTTTTTTAGATTACCAAGCCAATAAATTGTACCTTGTTGGACTTGGATTTTCGATTTAGCAATAATTTGGGCCTATTGGGGTGTTGGTTGTTACAGGGTAATCATCAGAAGCTGTTACCAATTCTTCAAATTTTACATATGTTTTGCCTTTCTTTACTTTTGTGGCATTTCCAGTTGATCCGCTAGAGGGGTTGCAAAAATTAAGGTAGATGAAACATTTTTCTTCGGGATCATTGTATGACACTAACTCGAATGGTCATTCCTTCGGGTAGAAAAGTTCGTGGTCTCTAGTGTTTGTTAAGTAATGCAACATTCATTTTACTACTCGCAAATGAGATTCTTTAGGATTTGCTTGAAAGCGGGCACACAAGCAAACACTTATCATTATGTCTGGATGACTAATGGTAAGATATAATAGCTATCCTACCATACTTTTGTATAGTTTTGTATCTATGCTTTTACCATTTTCATCTCTATCTAAATGTATTGTAGTACTCATGGGTGTCAGTTTACTTGATGTGTTTTTCATACCAAAATGTTTAATTAAATTATTACAGTATTTTTCTTGATTAACAAAAATACCATTATTTTATCGTTTAACTTGCAAACCATTGAAATACGAAAGTTCTCCCATATGAGACATCTCAAATTCAATTTTCATTATATTTGAAAATTAATGACATGATTTTTCATTTATAGAACCAAAAATAATATCATCAACATATACTTGTATAACTTAAATGTCTTAATTTTTTGGTTTAATAAAAAATGTTTTGCTATACTTTCCCTATTTCAAATCCAAAAGCTATAAGATAACTTTTTAGTAGTTCATAATAAGCACAGGGTGTTTGTTTTAGATCATATAGAGCTTTCTTAAGTTTATAGACATGATCTGGGAAATTTTCATGTGAAAATAGTGTGAATTGTTCTACAAACACATTTTCTCTAATAAAACCATTTAAGAATGCACTTTTAATGTCCATTTCATATAACTTAAAATTATGATGACATGAAAATGCTAATAAGATATGTATTGCTTCTAGTCCAGCTACAAGAGCAAATGTTTCTTCATAGTCCACTCCTTCTTCTTGATTATAACCCTACGCAACTAACCTTGCTTTATTTTGGATTATATTTCCATTTTCATCAACTTTTTTTTATAAACCTATTTCACTCGAATGATTGTTTGATCATTTGGTCTTGGAACCAATTCTCAAACATTATTCCATTCAAATTGATTTAGTTCTTCTTGCACTGCCGAAATCCAGTAATCATCCGTAGCAGCTTCTTTATATTTCTTTGGTTCAATATTAGATATGAAAGCAACATGTCCCATTTGAGTTAATTGCCGTCGTGCAGCAACTTTTGTATTAATATCGCTAATTACATTATCTATTAGGTGTTCTTTTTATGATCAAGGTAGTGATTTTAATTCATTATTATTTGGATTAATAGATTCGACTTGCTATTTGTTAAAAGTGGGCAATATTGATGGTTTAGTAATTTAGTGTTTCCATCATCATCAGCACTAATATTAAATGTAATATTTCCTTAATTATATTTGATCATTTAATAAAGACTCTATATGCTTTACTTTATTCCAACTATCCGGCAAAGATTCCTTCGTTGGCTTTTAGATCAAACTTCCCAAGTGGATCTTTAGTGTTTAAAATAAAGCATTTAGATCCAAAAATCTTAAAATACGATACTTTAGATTTCCTTTCAAAAAAGAGTTCATAAGGTGTGTTTTTTGTTAATGGTCTCAATGAGACATGATTTAGAATATAACAAGCTGTAGCAACTGCCTCAGCCAGGAAGTTCTATAGTTGATTACTACGGCTTAAAAGTGTTCTAGTTCATTCCTATTATGTACAATTTTTCCTTTTTACAGTGTCGTTTTGTTGTGACACTATAAGAAAGAAAATTTGTGACTTATAGCCTTTTTATTACAAATTTTTGAAAAAATATGTTTTCAAATTCACCTCCATGGCCACTTCTAATAATCTTAATTTTTAAATCTTTTAAGTTTGGTATTCATTTAGCAAAAATTTTAAAAGATTCAAAAGTGTTATTCTTATGTTTTAAAAAGGAAGTCCATGTATATCGTGAAAAATCATCAGCAATAATAAGAACATACTGTTGTGGTTTATTGATCTTATTTGCATGGGGACAAATAAATCTAAGTGTAAAAGCTCTAAAGGTTGTTTTGTTGAAATTTCATTTTTAGCTTTAAAAGAAGTCTTTTTAAGTTTTTCTTTCTGACAAGCGTCACATAAGTTATTAACTTTAAAATTTTATCTTTGGTAAACTTCTTATAATATCATGCTTAATTAATTTATGAATATTTTTAAAACTAACATGACAAAACCTTTTATGCCAAATCCAATGGTTATAAATATTAACGACCAAATGGATATTGTTATTATGTCTTATTTTCATATTCAAAATATAAACATTACGACATCTTATACCTTCAAAAATTAAATGACTATTTTTATCAAAATTATTACATCTATCTTTTTCTAAAGTTATTTTAAAAACTTTGTTGCATAATTGACTAATACTTAATAGGTTATGTTTTAAATACTGTACCAAATAAATATTAGTGATTAATGGTGAGTTAGATACCAACAAAAGATACATCTCCTTGCCCAATAACATAGTCTTTGGAGTTATCCCTAAAATTGATCGTACCGCTATCCATATATAATATATTTTTTAGCATCTATTTGTTTTCAGTCATGTGCTTAGAGAATATATTTCTCCTTTTTATGTCGAGTACCTGCAAAAAAATAGAAAATACTATATTGGTACCCACTTCTGGTCCATACGCAGATGGGTTTGGTAAAACCTTGAAAATAAAAATCACTATTATAATGTGTTTCATTAAAAATTTATCTATGTACTTTTCCTTAATTAGATCATTATTAGTTTTAGGTGCTCATATTTTAATATTCTTTTTTTCTACTTTTGGTTGACTCTTTACAGGTTTTCTAAAATAAGTACATAATGAAGCATATTTAGGTTGTGGTTTTGGTTTAATTGATTTTTTAAATCCTAAACCGTTGTTATTATTAGTAGGTTTTAACATACTAATTAAATGATACAAATTCTCCTTACCTTCATTAAATTTAGAAATATTTATAGATAAATATTTTTAACTTTTTTTTTTCTAAAATAACCTTGTCATTAGTTAAAATATTACTATTACTTCTAAATCTTTTACATTATTTATCAAAATATCAACAATTTTCTTTAATTCACTATTATTATTAGAAAAAAAACTAAATTCTCATTTTTAATAGCTTGAATATCTTCACTAAAATCAGGATTTTTACAAAGAGTTTGTAATTTAAAATTTCTTCTTCTAAAATTGCATTTTCATCTTTAAGCCTTTGATTTTCTTATTCTAATCTATTTATCTTACTTGAACACTTTTATGAACTTTTCTTAAATTCCTAAATTATCATCTATTTCTGATGCTATTTTTATAACATCTTTAAAAGATGAATCAGAAAGTACATCATCTTTGGTAGCCATAAAGCATATATTAGCCCGCTCTCCATTGATGTCCCTATTGCTGCTACTTTCGCTTGAAGATGAATCATTCCAAGTCACCTAGAAAGATGTTTGCTTCATTTTTAATTCTTTTCATTTTCAAATTTATTTCTAAAGCTTTTTTTTTATTCAGTTCGGTACAATCTCTCTTCATATGTCCAAATTTGTCACGATCAAAGCATTTGAAAGAGGATGTGTCATTTAAGTTGTCAGACTTTTTCGTTCAAACTATCTTGTTGAATTTTCTGATTTTTTTGTAGTTTTTGCCAAAACACTACATCTTCTTCATCAAGCTCCGGATCATCATTATTAAACTGAAATGTAATACTATATTTTTCTTGGGCTAATTCATTTCTAGCTGCATATTAACTTTATAAGACATTAAGTTTTCAATTGATTCTACCACTTTAAGTGCAGAAAGATTATTAGCTTCTTCCATGGCAAGTACTTTTCTTTCTCATTCCCCAATTAAAGAACTTAAAATATGTGGTACTAAATCAAAATCAGTAAAAATAGTTCCCAATTCCATAAGGTCATGTTGTATAGTTGGAAACCTTGAATACATATCTATAATAATCTCATTGGGTTTCATTTTAATAGATTGAAATTGATTCTTTAATAAACTAATCTTGGTTTGTTTAACTTTAGTTGTACCTTCAAGAGTAACTTGTAGCATTTTCCAAATATAATAAGCAGTTTTACACATCATAATCCTTGAAAATTCATTTTTATCTAAGAAGCAACATAAAACATTCCTTGCTTTAGTATTATTGGAAGCAACAGCTTTTGAGCATCTGTCTAAGTACTCATTGTAATAGTAAGTGCTTCATACCATGATTGAGTAGCAAGCCAGATATCAAGACCACTTGACCCTAGAAAAAATTCCATACGTGTAGCCTAGTATATATAGTTAGAACTAGTGAAAAATGGAGGACATACAGTAGATTGTCCTTCTTGAAATGTGTTACAACTCATGTTAGCCATTATATTCAATTTTTTTTATTTTGAAAATTCCTTGCTCTAATACCAAAAGAAAGAGGCTAATGGATCATATATTGTTTCTATGGAAAATTTAACTTTTAGTAATAGAAGCAGAACTAGCAAAGTAATAAGTAAGTAAAAGAACACATCGAAATTTATACTAGTTCGGAGCACCTCTCCTATGTCCAATTCCTAAGCACCTCTTAGGTATTACGAGCATAGCCTTCACTTAAACCGGAGGAATGCTACAACTCGCTTGAGCCATCAAACAAGACTTTTTGCCTATAGATCTCCAATAAAACTTCGATCATAAAAAGTAGTAAGATATTTGACTTCTTATGCTCTTGAATAACACAAATGATTCGATATAGTACAACCTTTCTATAATCTTCTTTGTAAGTGGTATAACATGTATATTTGTTCAAATGGAAGTAAATGATCACTTAATAGTTTTGATTTGAATGTATAAGTGATTAAGAAATAATAATTTGTGGCTTTGAATGCAAGTGGTGAATTCAACAAGAAATAGAATTAGAAAGCATGAAGAATTATTATTCAAATACAAAAAGGCTATTGCTATTTATAGTGAATGAGTAGTTGCAGTCCTTCGCGAAGAGTTGCATCTAGTAGAAGTGCTGCAAACATCCATGAAGGGAAGCGAACCTCTATGAAGAAGAAGACCCTTTAAAAATTTCAAAAATATGGCTATTACTCGAAAACCATTTAAATGGCAAGAGAAGTTTAGTCGACTGGTAGGAAGAGTTTAGTTGACTAATTATGGCGAAATTTGTCAATTTTAAAACAGGATGGAAACAGTGCAAAAAGGATCAGTTTCCGTCGACTGAAAGTGTCAATTAGTCGACTAAACAGAAGTTTTGGTCGATTGTTTTTCTTTACAAAATAATCGAAATAGATATATACTATATCAGTCGACTAAACTTGGTGAACCAGTCGACTACCAATCGATTGATATTGCGTTAGTTGACTGGTTGACCTCTTTTAGTCAATTAATTTTGTATATTTCTGCTTTTAAAATGGTAATGTTATTTTGATTTTCGTATGTGTGTCACGACCCGAAATTCAATGTTCGAAAATTGACACTAAATACATCACTTGTATTCGACTGCCAAAGATTCAAACATCGAACTCCAATCGGATGGAGCTTATAACAACATCAGATGAAAATAAAACAGCGGAAACAAAATGAATATCATGCGATACAACACAGATACAACATCATCATAATATCCATTACTACATTAGATTATTTTTATACATATATCACAACTTCAAATAGAACATCATAATAGAACAACAAGTGATCATATGCCAAAAGGTCTTCAAAGAAATGAAGCCATAGCGAACTTCAAAAAAACTAAGCACCTTGATATCCAAAGCTTCCAAAAAATCTCCAAGGTAAAGCCTCCAAAATACTGCTAACACCAGAACATGAAAACCTGCGACTAGGTTGCCCGTGTGGAAGTTATAGGCACCCATAGTTTAGAAAGAAACAATAAACTCCGGGTCAGTCATGCGACTGGTATGAGTAAACAAAAACAGTTTCTTTTAAATAAACCAAATGTTAAATAAAACCGTTTATGCTTTTGGAAAATGAAACTACCATAAGACCTCCCGCCACACACACAATGCAATCGCAGAATTGGAGGAGATATGATAGTCAAAAATGCTTGATACGGGAAAAATTCTTTGATATTATTACTAGTGCATAGTTTGGAAAACCATTTCGAAAGTATAATATTAATCTTAGCCAGCATACAACCATTATTGTATGCCTACTATAGCTACCATTTTTTATGGCAGGTTACCGCCACACTGCATGGTAGGTTATACAACTAAAACCGTACAGGGCTCGTATTGTTTCTTTGGATTTCCAACAAATGGTCATGCTAAGGAACTTCCTACTACCACATGGGTACGCCACTGGAAGACGTCCTGAGAACCTACCCAGCTCTCTGCCAACACAAGGACGGGTTACCTCTGTAACTAGGTAACTACTACTCGAGTATGCCACTCCCCGGTCGTTTGCGACCTTTATCCGATGTCCCTCTAACACAAAGAAACAACCACAAAGTAAATGAGATTGAAGCAACCATATAGGTAAATATCTTGGCTCCATACTATGATACTACCTTTTTCTTGAAGGAAATGACATACCCTAAAGGGCGCGACCCTCATAACCTTGCCTCATCTTTCCTGTTTCGACCATTTACGGGGTGTGAGATCCGATGAGGTCTCGTCCACAAAGATACGCTTTATATGAAAGCCATGCTTTGATCACAAATGATCAACAAATGGTCAGCACACAGCAGCACTTAGCATGCCACACTACCAAATTGGGAGTATATCGTTGATAACCTTCAACTACATAACCTCTGAACTCGTGCGTCTCAGAGAAGGATGTTAACTAAGAGAATAAATTCTCTGCCACCAACAGATATGTATTTGAAAGAAACCTGCTTTATATCTCAAAGTGTTGTGTCGGACATACAACCATACAAGTCTGTTCTGGGTTCGAACAGAACCGAAGGCACTTCGTCCAATAAAGGAAAAAGCCCTTGCAAATCCGGGTATCCACAATCCCGATTGGACTTTCCATCACATGTGGAAATCTCTATACCGGAACAACTCAGTGTAGAGACATTCGATAGGTTATCCTATCATTTTCGAAGACACCCGGTCTTCACCACTGTCTTCAAATGTTATCCATTTTGACGTATCACTATTCGGAATGGGTTATATGACACAAAGGTGCTCTCTCGGCTAAACCGAATAGTGAGCGCTTAATTTTAAAACACGTGAATGTATTAATTACAAAGATTTATACTCAAGGTTCGATGTGGGTTTCGTAACTAACTGGAATCCGACTCCCTATCGCATAGAAGTTTAAATTCCATTTTACGGGCAAAAAGGTTTTTCACATAAATACAGAATTAAATCACAAATCATAGTTCAGCACAAAGCAATTCACATCACACAGTATCACAATCACAATAGAAATATCAATCCAGTACACAACATTTGATAATAGTTAATCATCTTCAATTAAGGTGAATGTGATTTAAACGAATTAACCACATAATTATTTTTATTAATTATTATTATTTTACTTTTAAATCAATGATTAATTATTATTATTTTACTTTTATTAATTATCTTAATTTATTAAATTTTAATGGTTAATTAATTAAATCTTAATTATCCCATTTTTTAATCATTATAATTTAATTTGATAGTGAGCGCTCAAACTAAGTTCCAAACTAAACTTGAATTTATATTTAAACTTTGATTTATAACTCAGTTTAAAACTTGATTTATAATTTTAAAAATTAATTCTAAAATTTTCATAGTTTTTGAAACCTGTAAAACATCTACCCGAGCCTTACCATATTTGCTTCGAGCCAAAACTGGAAGCCTTCGAGAAAAATGCTTGAATTACTCGAGTCAAACTCGAGGACGTCCCATGCCTACACCCAAACTAAACAACACTTCCAGATACCAGAAACTAGTGCACCCTACACATGCACATCGCGGCCGTCCACCTCCATTCGACGCTGCATCTCGAACAAGTCGACGATCATCATGCACCAATTCTCGACCACCAGAACCCTAGCATTCACTCGAAACCAAAATCGAGTTTAAAAATTGAAACCTGGAAACATCATCTAGGTTCCCCATCAAAACCTGGAAACGCGTCGCCTCCGCAACCTCGACCACCAGAAGGTTAGCAACTCTGGCCAAACACTCATCCACACCCCCTCTACCATCACCTAAAAATCTCGTCACCCTCGATCAACAATCGACGACGAACAAATCGAAATACCAAACCTCGACAAAACTAGGTTTATAGACTATAACTGCTTGCTGCCGCCACCACATCATCTGCACCCCATCACACTATTTTTTCCAGAACCACCGATCATTCCTCCATCTCCAAACAAGTTCCTGACCTCTACGACTAAATAGATCATCAAGGATTACTAAAATTAAGAAATTTCGTCAATCCCAAACTTCCCTTTAATCCTCTATCTAAAAATTATGATTCAAGCTTTAAAAATCATGTTTTAGTATGAGACTTCAGTTTATATACCTGGATTTTTAAATTAAAAAGTTTGAATTTTTTTGACTGAGTTAAAGTGTACCAAGTTTTCTCGATTTCCAAAGCTATTAACAATTTTTTTTGACTTGAATAAATTTTAAATCTTGAGTATCTGCTGTAACAAACCATTTTTGTTTTTAACACTAAACCCAAAGAGCAAGTAGATCAAGAAGAAATGATTTTTTTTGAATCAAAAATCTTGGTTAGCATCTAAGACAGAGGATATATATAAACAACAGCCTGTGTAAAATATTTCCATCTTTCAACTTTCTCGTTAGCATCTTTCAACAGCCTATATATCTCCTCCCAACTCTCCAACTTTCTCGTAGGACTCCCCTTTCATCTTGCGCTTCCAGGATTTGCAGGGGCACTTTGAGGATTTTATTACTTCAACCTTTTCTTTCTCAACGGCGATCTGTTGTTGTTTGGATTTACGTGGCTTCTCAGTCTGAACCTCATACTCTCGAGCTTTGTCTACCGTAAAGTTGCCCTCCAAAGATATAGAAGTGTCATCCAAGCCATGTAATTCATCGATCTTCTTTGACTCTGCTCTCGGCTATGAACCAAACATAGACGTAACAACGAAGCAGCTACAGAGACAAGCACTAAGGTGATTGAAATAGAAAAGGTACGGGAATCAGAGAAACCGATAGATCAATTGGTAAGGAGGACGGACCTATAAGATAAAAAATGAAAGCGTTAAGTTCATACTGTACTTGCGATATGAGCTAGAAATTCTCAAACTCGAGAGAAACAAGAAAGTTACCTGCATCAGAGGAGTGGCCAAGAATGTCGTTCTCATATTCACCACCTTCACCATTTTTCGATGGTTGCATAATCTGTGGAGAAGCTTCGGGCCCAGAACTTGCCAATTGATCGTGAGGCTGTCTTGACAATTCGCTAGGTCTAGAAACAAGGGGCTTTGGCAACGTTTTGGCAGTTGTAGTCATGGCGACATCGGCAACTTCCTTTTTCTTTTCAATTCGCATGATATCTCGACCCTCTACCAATGCATTCTTTGAATCCTCGTTAAGGTAGGCATCCTCTAGCTCCCACTTAGTGTAAACTTCTCCGCTATCTCGAAAATGGGTCAGAATTTCCTCCCAAACCACGACGAGAGTGCGTAGGAACTTGGGGCCCAAATAACTGAGACTCCCCTGATGCAACTGGGAGTTGACGTAGAAGTTTAAGATGGTATTGTCTGTCTTCTCCATCTTCATCTCAACAGTGTCCTATAGCTCCAAATAATTTGCCGTAACGGCGACCTTTTCAACTTCAAAATGAGTTTTGTCAATACTAAACTGCGCAATTCTTTCTTGGAGTAGGACAATTGTCTTGGCTTGATTGGAAGTGGTCTTACCATGGGACACCATGATCCCTTTGTACTCCACGATTGTTTTGTAATGCCCCTTGACAATCTTTTTGTGATCAGCTATAATCTTCTACTGGGCTTCAATAATCGTGTTGAAATCTTCGAGCTCCTCTTTCAACTTGACTTTGTTCGCTTGGGCCTTCTTAATTTCGTCTCGGAAGATGATCTATATTTTCGTATGTGCCTCTTTCAACTCTTTCTGCAAGCCGGCGTTATTCTTACTCTCCTAGAGCGCCGCGTCCATCTCTTGTACCAGTTGTTCAGTTCTGGCGATCGGGTTCCTCCAATGCCTTCGGAAGTCGTCCTTCTCCGATTCGAAGGGGAGGATCTCTTGGTAATTATTGCAGTTCGTATCATCGAGCTTTTTGCATAGTTTTTTACCATCCCTCGGCTTGCTTTAAATCACTTTGGATCGGTTGAAGGTGGGGGCATATAGGAATCTTTGCGGACTGCGCAAAGGTCATGGTCAAACTTAATTACCTTTAAAAACCACCTAAGGAGCGCTGCTTTAAGTATAGGAGGACTAGACGGAAGAATGCAAGTCGATCTCCAATGAAGGCGCAAAGAACCAAGGGCGATCGCCATGTGGGACGATGGAACTTGGGATGAAGATGGAGCATGAATGGAGGAAACCGGAATTTCAAGACCGACGGAAGCTAGGGCCGGGGCAAAGGCCTGTTGCTCAAAAGGATGAGAACCATGATCAACCCTTGACTTGTAGACGGTTCCTCTTGCTCAACAAGGGTTTTTCTCTTCTCGTAGCCACCTTTGTACGTCCGACCCCATTCCCTCTCATCCCGACGACGAGCTTCGGCCTCCAAGTCCTTCCACTTTCTCCATTCCTCCTTGGTCTTGCAAGGCAGATGATGAATTGTGGATCATTTCGACCAACATTGCGAATCGGTGAATTCCTCGAGATCGTCATAAGGACCACGTCCTCTCATGGTACCTGACATGAAGATTAAATAAAGAGCATTAGTAACGGAAAATAGGCATGAATAATGCATGTGTAAGTGAATGAGACTCTAATGAAATGTGTAATGTATCTTGGGGCTAAAATGACATCACAAACCAGATCTTGCAGCCATTGCGGTAGAAATCAGACTGATTTTGGGCGGAACATGGCCCAGGTGAGGAGACATTTCTTCGAATCTAAAATCTTCCCTCATAAGTTCATCAATATCCATGTAGATGTTGCTGAAATCCCCGAAGTCTACGCCGACATCTTTAATTAGGGAATCCCGAAGTCGCTCGGCTATAGGTGGATCATTTTTATTGCAAATCTATCAGGGAGGCGAATGCGAAAGAACGAGACTCATTCTCGGAGTCTTGTCACACGATTCAGAGTCTCTGTCACTAGAACTTGCATGAAAATCATCATCACTAGAAGAGGAATCATAACTACTACTACTTTCAACTTCACCCTCCTCCTTTTCTGTTGCAGCTGAAGCCTTGCCTTCTCGTTGCTTGAACTCTTCTTCCTTTGCAATACTGGGACATTCTGGCTAGACAGCTGGCTCCGATTGTGACGTTGCTTCTCTCACGAGTCTCTTCAATTGACTTGCCAAACAAGCTTCCCTTTTCTTGAAAAACACCCTCTTTAGAATTATATGACGAAGAAGTAGAGTGTGTTCATATTCTGGAGCAAGAGGGAGATGGGATTGCAACTGCTACGGTGGATCTCACTAGATGCAATTGTCCATACCGAAGCAAATTTTCATCCATTAGAAGAAATTTAACTAATAACTAATCTCTCCCCGGCATCTATGGTCTTCAGTGTATGGAAAATTTGGTCAAGCGATAGGTCTTTGTTCAGTGATAGGTCTTTGTTCGGCTTTGGAATAATTGTATGAAGCATTTGACTTCTCAAAAATCCCATAGCGACATATTAAAAATCAATAAGTAAAGAAGATAACTTACCCACCGTTGTCCAAAGGCGGTCAAACCCTTCGGGACACCTAACGAAGAAATACTGAGTCTTGAATTAAGATAAATTGCTTTGAAGCTGCAACATGATCTTGCAATTTCTCTAGGACTCGATAATGACAAGGGATGGGCACTCGTCTCTCCTCTTAAATGAGAGAAAATATCTTAACTCGTCGAAACCCGAAGCATGGAGCCAAAGGCGGCGTACGGCCAATTCATTCTTCTCTGGGAGGCGTACCTCATCCTCCGGAATGTCGTGTTGCAAGCAGAAGTTATGCAAAACCCTAGCGGAGATTATGGAGGAAGCTCTCTCCGGTAGATTAAGAAGAACTCTGAAATTCTGTGGAGTTCTGTCCACAACCAGACTAACTGGGACTAGTTGACTGTATTCAGGCCGCGAAGCAGAAGAGGAAGGGGCGATAGATGATGATTTAGCTTTTGAAAGTGCTGGACTTCCCTCACTGGATTTGCAGCGGGAAGACAGATAATTCATTCTATACAATAGAACTTGTGTCTGATGCGGTCAGGTAATTCTATCTTTAATTACAAATTCCTCTACAACACTTGAATTCCTAATGAATATCGATTTGCATCAACTTGTCGAATTTTAAGTATATACCGGGACAAGTGTAGTGTGTTATCTATGGGGGGAGAGCCCGGTGTCTTAACACTATGAACGCTCTATCCCGTGTCGATAGCTCGCTCCAAGTTAAAAAATGAAAAGGAATTTTCATATTATTTTTTGAAATTATTCCTTCTACACATACCCTTTATTGATTAATGATCGATAACAGATCCGTTATCTGAAGTGACGTGGAACGCTCCTCCTAGTTCAGGTACACCGGATATGCAATAATGAGACAAATCCTAACTTTCCGAAAGGCGATAGCAGCGCAAGATGCTTGCGAGACGCTATCCCAAGCTGTTATTTTTACCATTCCCACTTGTAGGCCCAAAACTAACGGCTACGTATGCTGCAATCATCCATAGTTATTAATCCTTGGAGACCAATTACCGTAATGTTAGATACATTGATACATTGATACATAGAAACACATGGATATGTAAAAAATTTAAAATTAACAAATAAATTTTCACATTCCATTTCTCAAGACATTTCAAGTTCATTACATAATCCTAACACACAAACCACATTCAGATAGAATATAATTATTACAACATATGCCAAGAGCGATATATAAAGATGTCCCTTTGGATGATCAGAGTATATATAGGTAACTAAACATCTTTGCATTTACAACAAAACACAACGGAATCGAAATTAGAAAAGAACTCTAATTATCTATCATGCCTCCTATACGTCTCTAGAAGCTTACTCGTCTGAAGAGGTACCTAAAAACCTCAACTCTCAAACTACTCAAAATCAATTGAGCATCTGAAAGTTTAAGGAGAAAACATAAACTTCGAGTCAGACATAAAGCCTGATATGAGTAATAATCTACCATCTCAAACCGTTTAGATATATAGTGAGACCATGCCGTTTAGAGGAATGGGTTTTCCCCTCACTAGTATCCTAAAAACTTTATAAAACCATTTAATGTGCTCTTACATCCACAATGGTTAAAACAATTAAAAATAATACGATGATATGCAAATAAGCAAACCAATTCTGGATTTTCCATCCCCGTTCTTTGACTAAAAACCTCAATATAGTATCCTGAGTCACTATTAACCTAATAGTATTGATGGGCTGACTAATAACCTGTTTAATGTTTATGGACTCCCTGTCCTATTTCATTATTTTCATGAAATCACTAAGAACCTATTGGCCCATGCGAATAACTTTACTGTTTCTTGGGTTCTCCCTGAGCCTATTGGTAACTCCAATAACTTTCCTTTGATCTTAGTTTTCATAGGTTGAATAGGAACCTACCGACTTCTGTCAATAACTTGATCTAGATATAGTTTTCATGGTTGCACTACAAACCTATTGGCCCCTGCCAATAACTCTACTTATTCATAGTTTTCATGGGTTTACTATGAACCTACTGGCTCCACCCAATAACTTTTCCTCAACTTTGTTTTCATGGGTTTACTATGAACCTATCTCCCTGACAACTTTTAAACATAGTTTTCATGGGTTTACTATGAACCTATCTCCCTGACAACTTCTTTAATTAATATTTTAGCATCCTATATTTTGGTCTTCCTGGCATCTTGAATGCAATTTTACTCATTCAGGAGTTAACTTAATTTATATTCACAACTAGGTCAACCTAGCTGGTTATTCTTCCCTTCCCTACAATAAAGTTATGGTTCCATTGCAATATGAAGAAGCAAACATAAATACATCATAATACCAACACCTGTGGTTTAATATCCTTGAAATCATTTTTATATAAATCATGGTTAATCCCTTTAACCTATTAATCAAGGAAACTTCTTCAAAAACTTAATATTTAAATCACTTCGAAACTCTTTATTTATGCCATGGTTTTCCTTTAAAAATGAGATTGGTTTTTTTTTGAAAACTAAGTCTTTCGAAACCTTAAAACATTACTTTCGAAACCAATAGACACCCCCTTGGAAAGCACTGAAACTTCTTTTCAGAACACTAAATATATACCTTTTAAAGCTCTCTAAATCATCTCTTTCGAAACCAAAATGTTCCTTTCGAAAGTACCCAAGCATTACTTAAAAATACTTAGAAACATAGCTTCGAAACCAATGAGAGTAGCTCTTTCGAAACCATTAGGTTTTGCATTAAAAACATCTTCTGAGTAAAAGTGAATATAAACAAAAGTATCTCTTTGGAAACCTTTAATCTTCATAGAAAATTGTTTATGGAAAGATTAATGGCATTAGCACCATCCTTTTGAAAGCTTCAAAACATTATAGTAAAACATTGAAGTTAGCATCGAAACCCCTTTCCAAGCCATTGCCTTCGTAACCCTTGAACCCTTTTGAAAGCATTTAGGAAGTGGCCTAGTATAAGTTTAAAACCAAAGTTACCCTTTGAAAGCATTGATGACTTCAATACACTTGAAAGGCAAAAGAATGTCAGCAGGGTTTCGACTAGGTCGAAACCACTACTTTCGAAAGCATTATTTTATAATTAAAGGAACTCATTCGAAAGATTACACTTTAAAACATAAGATGGAAACCCTCTTCGAAAGCTGTTTAGAAAACCCTTTCGAAAGCTTAAGTTTCGACTCCTTTGAAAGCTTTTAATAAAACAAGGCAGGCCTTGTCATTTGAAGATAAATCAAAGGTTTCGTCTGCATTGGAAGCTATAGTTTCAACATTATGCCTTCCGCCTTCTTCCAATCCACAACATACCATCAATGTGATACCTTATGTATTGGTTTCAACTTGGTGGGTTTCGGCACAGTTGGTTTCGATTGAGTCGTAGTGAAAGCATAATGTCGAAAGGGATTCTAAAAGTGGCGGAACTAGCTTTTTTTGATTAAAGTCTGATTTAATACCATTTAAAGCAATTTATTTATCACTAATCTGCCTATTTGTAAACATGTGATCAGTTGCATTAAATTTTCAAATTATTTTCCAAATAAAACTATCGCATAATTTCAGATCTAAACCAAGATTAATTTAACAAATAAGCCCTTCCATTAAGCAAAACAATTGAATCATTTAGGTCCTCCTTTCAAAATAATTTAATCCTCATAGTAAATCACTTAGGAAAAATCCGCAAAAATCATAGATATTCATTTTTTATATTTTATCTAACATATCAAAATTTCAGACCCAAATTCTCAATATAATTTCCAAAATAAATTCCTAAACCCAATTAACCATATTTTCCTTTGAAAATTCCTAATAAATTCTCTATAACTTGAAAAATTATGTAAACTAAAAACCAACTCCAAAATCATGTTTTACATAACATATAAATTCCTCATGGCATATGAAAATCATTATAATCAGTTTTACACTTGAAACCATATAAAATCATATTTAAACAATTTTTGTTTAAATCAAACATGTTATAAAAGAAGCATTTCATCATCCAAATCATCATTAAATTGGATTTAATCTTAAATCCGAAATAATTGATCATAAAACAATAGAGATGATATAATTTATTATTCACCTTAATTAGGATAAGGAGATTGAACTGAAATTAATTTCCCTTAGCTTGAATCCTAAGCTTTACTTGAATTTTCTTCTTCTTTTCTCCTAGTAATGGCCGACTCCCCTCTTTTCATACATTTGTTTTTATTTTTTTCCAAATGCACATGAATGGTTAAGGCACGAGAATATAAGGGTGATGGAAATATGGTGCGACAAATATCCTAATGCCCTTGTGTTAATTAATTAACATGTATAACCTTTTGGTAGCCCATTTATTTAATTAGGCTCGGCCTTTAGGTTTATTTTCAAATATCAATCCCCTTATCACTCTACTTGCTTACATTATTCTATTTAATTTATCTAATTTAATCTTCTAAATAATGTTATCAAAAATTATGCGTGTTACAGGCTCCTCTCCTTATAGAATTTTTTCCTCGAAATTCAGTAAGGACTAAATATTAAACATAGCAATCATCTATAACGACTCATAACAACCATACTAGTCTATGTGACTAGCAATTATCTATATAAATCTAATATAGACATGCCATCAAAGAAGATCAGGATAAGTATCTCTAATCCTGTCTTCTGTCCCCTAAGTACAGTCCTTCTCGTTGTCGCTCTATTGAACTTCCACAAACTTGACATCTTGTTCCTCAATCTCTTCTCATCGCTCGCTACAACCTAAACTTGTTGCCTCATAAAAGTCAAATTCGGCTCTATTATCAACTCTTCCAAATCTGTAGGAGGAATAGTAGCCTCTGGATCTTGCACATACTTGTGAAGATGAAACACGTGAAATACATTATGAACACCTACCCAACTGCTTGGTAACTTACTGTGTATGCGAGCTTTCCAATCCTTTCCATAATATGGACGGGCCAACATATCTCGGTGCCTGTTTCCCTAACTTTTCAAAACGTACCACACCCTTTATCGGTGATACTATAATGAAAACCCTATCTTCAACTGAGAATTCTAGGTCTTTATGCTTCTTAACTGCATAACTATTCTGTTTGGACCGAGCTTCCTTCATCCTTTCTTGGATCAACTCAATCTTCTCCAACGCCCCCTCTAACCAAATCTGGACCTACGATTAATCTGTCTTCAGTCTCCAACCAATATGCTGGTGATTTGTATTGCCTTCCATACAAAGCTTCAAAAGATGTCATTCCTATACTAGTCTGATGACTATTATTATAGGAAAACTTTACTAAGTATAGGTGGTCTTCCTAAGATCCACCAAAGTCCAATACACAAGCTCTCAATAAATCATCGAGTACCTTATTGACTTTCTCTGTCTGCCCATCTGTCTAAGGGTGATATGCAATACTCGTCTTGAGTTTAGTGCCTAATATATCTCATTGACTCTTACAGAATTCGCTAGTGAACAACACATCTCTGTCACTGACTGTACTACTAGGAACACCATGTAGTCTGACTATGTTCTTCATGAACAACTTAACTAAAACAGGTGCCATCCTTGTTGACTTAACTGGAATGAAATGGGCACCCTTGGTCAACTTGTCCACGGTGACTCATGTACTTTCATTTCTTCTATTAGATCTTGGCAACCCGTAATAAAATCCATAGATATCGAATCCCATTTCCAAACTGGAATCTCTAAAGGCTGAAACAACCCACTAGACTTCTGATGTTTGGCTTTCACTTGTTGACAGTTTGCACATTGCCTAATCCACAAGCCAACATGCCTCTTCATACCTTCCTAGTAGAAGCTCCTCTTCATATCTTGATGTATCTTGGTTCCTCTAGGATTAATCGTAAATTTGGATGGATGATATTCTCCAAGAACTTCTTTCCTTAAGTCGTCAACATTCAGAATACATAATCGTCCCTTCTTTCTCAACCATCCTCTCTGGTTAAGACTAAAATCTCTTAGATCATTGACTCAATTCCAAACTCAAGCCTTCTAATCTTGTCGGCTAATACTGGGTCCTCTTTCTACTTAGAAGCATTCCTTTTGATAAATACCGGTCGAACTTCTAAATAGTTCAACATGGAGGTATTCTAAATAGAACTAGCAATCAACCTTAGCTGCACACTACAAGTAGTCAAAGCTGCTAAATCTTTCCATTCTGCCAACATAGCTAATACCACATTCTGATGTCTTCTGCTAAGAGCATCCGCTACCTTGTTTTCTTTTCCAGTTGTACCAAAATCATAGGCATCTAAAAACTCTATCCACCTCCGTTGTTGTCTCATATTCAATCCTTCTGAGCGAATAAGTACCTTAAAGACTTATGATCCTTATATAGATCAAATCTCTCCCCTAAGAAATAATGTCTCCAAATCTTCAATGTGAAGATTATGATAGCCAACTCCTAATCATGAGTAGGATTTCTCACTTCATGCGGTTTAAGCTGTCGCAAAGCGTAGGCAATAACTTTACCCCTCTGCATTAATACAACTCTCAATCCAATACAACATGCATCAGTATACACCACCAACCCTTGGTTTTTGTTTGGAACTACTAACACTAGTGCATTGGCCAACAAATGCTTAAACTTAAAGAATGCTTCCTCACATTTTTTGGACCAAAAAAACTTCACATCCTTCCTGTTTTCTTAGTCAAAGGTGCTGCCATCCACATGATATCCTTAATGAATCACCGGAAGTAGCTAGCAAGTCCAAGAAAACATCTAATCTTAGTTATCTTCTTTGGTCTCTTCCCATTTTTCACAGCTTCGATCTTATTTGGATCGATTGATGAGCCTTTCTCTAAAATCGTGTGACTAAGAAACTTAACATCATTCTTACAAAAACGACAAATTAGTAAGCTTTGCTTTTAGCTGATGCCACCTCAGCGTCTCAAGCACTACTCTAAAATGATCCTCATGCTCTCTTTCATGCTTAGAGTATACTAAATGTCATCTAAAAATACCAACACAAACCTATCCAAATACTCTTGGAAATTTCGGTTTATCAAATCCATGAAGAAAGAAGGTGCATTCGTTAACCAGAATGACATTACTAACCACTCATATGAACCAAACTAACTCAAAAAGCCGTTGAAGGAATAGTGTCCTCTGTCACTCTTAACTGATGGAAACCCGTCGCCAAATCCAATTGGGAAAACACTCCGGTACCACATAACTGAACAAATAGATCATCTATTGTTGGCAAAGGATACTTATTCTTTGTCGTTCTCTCATTCTACGTACAATAGTCAATATACATCCTTAACGACCCATCTGGTTTCTTCACGAACACCACGGCCGCTCCCCAAGGCGAACTGCTTAGTCTAATAAAATTCCTTCCATCTGGATCCACTAGCTGCACCTTTAGTTCCTTCATCTCGGTCGATGCCATTCTGCTAGGTGGTCTACTAATATGTTCAGCTCCTGGAACAAGATCTATCTAAAACTCAATAGCCTGTCTCGGTTGTAGTCCTATAACCGGCTCAAAGACATCTGCAAACTTTCTTGCTACTCGAACCTGACTCAACTCTTCTTCTACTCCCATAGCACTTAACAAAGCATAACTACTCCGGTCAAAATTCTTCACTGAGAATATAATTCAGTTATGACTATCAGCGTGTCTTAGTGATATTTCCCCATCTTGATTAAATATCCTAGCCTCATACTTACCCAACTAATCCATGCCCAAGATGATCCCAAAATCTACAAAATCAAAAACATACAAACTACAAGCATACATATGACCTAGCAATTTTAGTTCTGACTGGTCAAATCTCATCCCTAGAGTTGCATACCCTCCTATTAGATTCGCTACCCTTAAGGAAGTAACAAGGTGTGTGGGTTCTAAGCATAACCTATCAACCAAACATCGAGATATAAATGAATGCGATGCACCGGTATCAAACAGTACCCTAATTGGTATACTCTGAATCAAATGTGTACTTTCCATCACAGTCTTCTCTTTATCGACTGCAGTTAGCTAAGTTGATGATGGTCCAATAGCAAAAACTTCCTTCTGTCCGCCGTAACTGTCTCTGGACACTGATTCTTGTAATGCCCAACTTGATCACAGCGAAACACTTCATATTCTTCTTATCTACAGCCTTCTTCGCCTTGCCTGACTGGCACTCATACGCATAATGACCCTTCTTATCACACTTGAAGCAAACTAAATCAGTAAAATCCTCTCACAGTGCAACAACCAATTCTCAACTTTTATAGCATCCTCCGTTCCTAGAAATAGTTTCCCTCTAAGACTGCTGTAATCTCTGCTCAGCTTAGCATAATTATTCCCAACTGGAACCACATGAATATCTCCTCCTACATTTCAAGCAACACTAGCAACAACTCCTACTTGCATCATATTAACAAAGAACTGATACTTCGCCCCCTATATATACCGGTGGATTTCCAGCACTCGCATTGGCATCTGCATTTTGGTTAGCATTAGCCGATCGACCTAGGTTCCTCCTACCGGGTCGAGTATTTTCGTTGGTTGTGGTTCTTCCTCCATCACAATTTCCTCTTCCGTTTCCTGCTTCCTTATCTTCATTCTTGTAAATCTGCATAGAGCCTTAGCAAGATATAGAAGAATGATCAAAGAGAGAGGGAAATATGTACGTATACGTACACTTATATATCAAATACAAGTACGTTACTATAGCGTTATCCTAAACCTTGATCTTATTTTCTGATTCATTGGATTATGTTTTCAATAATCTTTTAGGTTTAAATTTCTTTTAAATTTCATAAACCTGTGCTCTAATACCAACTTATAACATCCACCACTTGGAGGCCCAAACTAATGAATACCGATGCTATAGTCATCCATAGTTATTAATCCTTAAGCGACCAAATATGGTAATGTTAGATACATTGATACACAATAACACATAGATATGTAACAAAATTTAAAATCAACAAATAAAATTTCACATTCCATTTCAAGAAATTTCAAGTGCATTACATGTCCCAACATGCAAACCACGTTTAGATAAAATATAATTATTACAACATACGCCAAGAGCGACGTATGAAGATGCCACCTTGGATGATCATAGTATATATAGGCAATTAAACATCTTTGCCTTTACAACAAAACACAGTGGAACCAAAAATAAAAATGAACTCTAAATAGCTATCATGCCTCCTGCACGTCTCCAGAGGCATATTCGTCGAAAGAGGTACCTGAAAACCTCAACTCTCAAACTACTCAAAATGAATTGAGCACCCGAGAGTTAAGGGGAAAACATAAACTTCGACTCAGACATAAAGCCTGGTATGAATAACAATTTACCATCTTAAACCATTTAGATATCTAGTGAGACCACGCCGCTTAGAAAAATGGGTTTTCCCTCATTAGTATCCTAAAATCTTTATAAAACCATATAATGTGCTCCTACTTCCACAATGGTTAGAACAATTCAAAATAACATGATGATATGCAAATAAATAAACCAATTCTAGATTTCTCATCCCCATTCATATTGACTAACTATCTCATTTATAGTTTCTAGGGACATTATTAACCTAATAGTTTTAATGGGCTGACTAATAACCTATTTAATGTTAATGGACTCCCCACCCGATTTCATAATTTTCATGGGATCACTAAGAACCTATTTGGCCCTGCCAGTAACTTTACTATTTCGTGGGTTCCCCTTGAACCTATTGGTAACTCCAATAACTTTCCTCTTATCCTTGTTTTCATGGGTTGACTAGGAACTCATTGACTTCTGTCAATAACTTGATCTGGATATAGTTTTCATAGGTTCACTACAAACCTATTGGCCCCTGCTAATAACTCTACCTAATCATAGTTTTCATGGGTTTACTATGAACCTACTGGCTCTTGCCAACAACTTTTCCTCAACATAGTTTTCATGGGTTTAGTATGAACCTATCTCCCTGACAACTTCTTTTAAACATAGTTTTCATGGGTTTACTATGAACCTATCTCCCTGACAACTTCTTTAATTAATATTTTAGTATCCTATATCCTAGTCTTCTGGACCTTTTGGATGCAACTCTACTCATTCAAGAGTTAACTTAATTTATATTCACCACTGGGTCAACCTAACTGATTATTTTGCCCTTTTCCCAAAATACGTCTATAGGTCCATTACAATGTGAATATATATAAATCCTGGTTAATCCCTTTAACCTATTAATCAAGGAAACTTCTTCAAGAACTCCATATTTAAATCATTTCAAAACTCTTTATTTATGTCGTGGTTTTCCTTTAAAATGAGGTTAGGTTATTAGTTATGAAGACTAAGGCTTTCGAAACCTTAAAATATTACATTCGAACCCCTAGATAACCTCCTTCGAAAGCATTGAAAACTTCTTTTCAAAACACTAAATATATACCATTTAAAGCTCTCTAAATCATCTCTTTTAAACCCAAAATGTTCCTTTCAAAAGTACCAAAGCATTACTCAAAAGTTCTAAGAAACATAGTTTCGAAATCAATGAAAGTAACTCTTTCAAAACCATTAGGTTTCGCTTTAAAAACATCATCTGAGTCGGAGTGAATATATACGAAAGTATCTCTTTCGAAACTTTTAATCTTCATAGAAAATTGTTTGTGGACAGTTTTATGGCGTTGGCACCATCCTTTCGAAAGCTTCAAAACATTTAAGTAAAACATTGAAGGTTAGCATCGAAACCCTCTTTCGAAGCCATTACCTTCGAAACCCAAACCCCTTCGAAAGCATTTAGGAAGTGGCCTAGTACAAGTTTAAAACCAAAGCTACCCTTCAAAAGCATTGATGACTTAAATACACTCGAAAGGCAAGAGACTAGTAATACGGTTTCGACTAGGTCGGAACCACTACTTTCGAAAGCATTATTTTATAATTAAAGAAACTCATTCGAAAGCTTATACGTTAGGACATAAGATGGAAACCCTCTTCGAAAGCAATTTAGAAAACCCTTACGAAAGCTTACGTTTCGACTCCTTCGAAAGCTTTTAATAAAATAAGGCAAGCGCTTGTCATTTGAAGATAAATCAAAGGTTTTGTCGCCATCAGAAGCTATGGTTTCGACACACGCCTTCTGCCTTCTTCCAATCCACTACCTACCATCACTGTGATACCTTGTGCATTGGTTTCGACATGGTGGGTTTCGGCATGTTGGTTTCGACTGAGCCGAAGCGAAAGCATAAGGTCGAAAGGGCTTCTAAAAGAGGCGGGGCTAACTTTTTCTGTAAAGTCTGATTTAATACCATTTAAAGCAATTCCTTTATAATTAACTTGCTTATTTGTAAACATGTGATCGGCTGCCTTATCTTTTCAAAGTATTTTCCGAATAAAGCTGCCACATAATTTTGGATCTAAACCAAGATTAATTTATCAAATGAGCACTTCCATTAAGCAAAACAATTAAATCATTTAGGTCCTTGTTTCAAAATAGTTTAATTCTCATAGCAAATCACTTAGGAAAAATCCTAAAAATCATAGATATTCACTTTTGATATGTTATCAATCATATCTAAATTTCAAACCCAAATTCTCAATATAATTTTTGAAATAAATTTCTAAACCCAACTAATCATATTTTCAATTAAAAATTCCTAATAAATTATCTATAATCTGGAAAATTATGAAAATTATAACCCAATTCTGAAACCACGTTTTATATAACATATAAATCATCGTGGCATGTGAAAATTAATATGATCGGTTTTACCCTTAAAATCGTATAAAATCATATTTAACCAATTTTTGTTTAAATCAAACATGTTATAATCCAAGCATATCAACATCAAATCATCATTAAAATGAGCCTTGAATCCAAAAAAAATGATGATAAAAATATAGAGATGATATAGATTATTATTCATCTTGATTAGGGTAAGGAGATTGAATTGAGATTAATTTCCCCTAGCTTGAATCTTAACCTTTACTTGAATTTTTTTCTTATTTTCTCCTAGTAATGGCCGATTCCCCTCTTTTCTTACATTTGTTTTTATTTTGTCCAAATGAACGTGAATGGTTAAGGCACGAGAATATAAGGGTGATAGAAATATGGTGCGACAATTGCCCTAATGCCCTCGTGTTAATTAATTAACATGTATAACCTTTTGTAGCCCATTTATTTAATTAGGCTTGGCCTCTAGGTTTATTTTAAAATATCAATCCCCTTATCACTCTAATATTTACATTATTCTTTTTAATTTATCTAATTAAATCTTTTGAATAATATCATCAAAAATTAGGGTTGTTACATTATTCCCCTTCGAAAGAATTAAAATCAATTCCGGATGCACGGTGTTGTATCAAGAGTGTAACTTAGTACAAGTCAATTTTGATTCCACAGATGAAGACATCAAAACATGTCAAGCATTGGGGCAAGGCCCGAGTGTCGTTCCATGAAAAACTCAAGTCTCGATTTACTATCTTCTTCCGTTAAATCACAATCAACTTGGATTTTCTACTATAATCATCACCAATACAACCCCATCGTCAAATCACTAAACGAACGTCAGAATCAGCATTACCCACCTCGAATCAAGAACCAATAGGCAAAGATGGTAGGAGTTTTCGACCCAGCAATCCAATAAGAGGTGCTAGTGGTGATCCAAGAAACGAGATGATAGAGTTAGGGTTTGGTCGGCGGTGATCCAAAAGGGGCTAGGGTTGTAATCAAAGCAATAGCGAGCCTCAAATCGATCAACAGCGAGAAATTATGGAGATAGATGATCGGCGACGGCAATGTAGTGGATGGATTTAGGGTTCGTTCGAGAATTAGGTCAAGTCGCAAAGGATAAGCTCAGGTCGCAAGAAGAAGATAAAAATAAAGGATGGATCGACTCGGGATAGTTAAATGGAAAATTACACGAGAAAAAACGTCTAAGTTATTGGATCGCTAGCGATCCATCGGCTATGGATCGCTACTGATCCATCAAATCGTGTTCGATCAATCCCAAATTTAGCTAGCATCATTTACATGCTGCTTAAAGGAATTCTAAAAGTTATGGAGTAAAACATGGTTTGTTATAACAAGCAATAATAATTTTGGTCAAAACTTAACTAGCAACTTAACAGACAAAGTCAAATTCGTGTGGCCCTAACACGATTACTTGGACCTTGCCAAGCAGAAACTTCAAAGCAATTACTTCCAGAACACGCCTTGTTTTCAACAAAGGCATACTTTGGGGGACAAATGTATCTAGGTTTTTAACCCAGCAGAATCCAAAGGAAGTTAGAATGACTTGGTTAAAGCGCTAGCAAGAAGACGCAAAGGTGATGGATCACTAGCGATCCATCGTCTGTGGATCGCTAGCGATCCATAATGTTGGCTCATAGATTCATGGATCCATTAGCATCATGGTCCAATAGGTATTCTAAGGATAATGGCTAAGTTTGATGGAATTCTGAGCTAGTTAAATCAGAAGCAAGCATTCATCTAGTTTAATTAGCGGTCTAATGCAACCAGTATGTGGATCGACATCAAAACAATGCAACAAGCTAAGAAATTACATACAGAACTCCAATACGGGATAACAAACGGGATCCGAAAGAAAAAGTTTAGAAATCCACTAAGTACCATTTTGCCAGATCTCCAAAAGCTTCAAACGAGAGGATGGTTGGAAGCATCTCATTAGATCGAAAGCAAGCCAAAAGCTATCGGTCGCTAGCGATCCTTACCCTGGATAGCTAGCAATCCATCAAATTAGTTCGGTTCGCAATGAAAGTTACAGTGCAACTTCGTACGCTCATTTGCAAGCATTTGGCAAGAGGCCTAGCCCAACAATTATCCAACCCTTTTAAATTTGATCCTACCTACAACATAAAGAGGATCTTCTGGACTAGCTGCTCACTCTTCTCCTCCCATACAATAGTCATATAGAGGTCCATTATGATTCTCCAATGAACTCCTGTACTTTTGACTTGATCTAACTTAGAAGATTCAATCATGTTGTAATCTGATTCAACTTGTAACATCGACCATTTATTAGAAAGTTATAAAGTTGATTATGCTTCATTAACAGCCAAACCACTACAAAAATCTTCTTCTCTTTTTACTATTTCTGCTCTTTTACATTTATTCTCTATATTATTTCTCTATAAGAACAGGGCTGGTGCTTTCACACTCAATCCATGGTGTTGATCCAGTTTTTGGATATCGATAAAACGATTTTCGACTATTTTATCGACATATCTTTCGAAAGGAAACATTTTTGCGAATTTTTTTCCAAAATAAGTTCATTTTCATTATTTATCACTTAAAACTTGATTATTTATGGAAAAAAAATCAATATTTGAATATTTAAAATAATTTAAATACCTTTAATATAGTGATCAAATTATGGGTCGTTACACAAAATATCCATATAAGTTATAAAGTCGTAGATTATTGCTAAAACCTTGATAGCAGTTCTTTGATTTCTGTCTTCATTTTTCCAAATGTTTTAAATCTATTCTTTTATTTGAACGGTTTTCAAATATTCTAAATTTAAAAAATGTTTATAAAAATCCTTGTTTTAAAATGATCTTCCAAAATGGCCTTCAGATGATTTCTAACTTTTAATTTTATTTACAAGATTATTTTATTTTGAGCAAATAATTTTTTAGTATTTTATATTTTAAATATACATTCAAATCTATTATACTTGGTTATAGTTTTAGTTTTATGATTTCTAAATGTTTATAAGTATATTATAACTTTTATTATAACTTTGATTTTAAATATATATTCATCTATATTTTATATATATTATTTTCAAAAAAATCATATTTAAATCCTTTATATATTTAAAATATTTCAAAAATATTTCATAATGTTTTAGTAAGTTTGATATGATTAAAATATGTATAAATTATGTTTAGATGATTGTACAAAGTTTCAAAACATTTTACCAAGATTAATATTTTCAAAACAATATTTATAAAGTGTTTTTCAAAAATACAAAAGGTAGGTCGACATCTCCTATAGTATATGTTAACATATAGGCCTAATTTTTCAAAATTCAAATTTGAATGGAATGTCTTTTCGTCATATCTTTTCGTGAATGGGCACGACCGTTGTTCTCTATAAACAGGAGGATTTTCTAATGAAATGTTTTAACTAATTTCTCATTCTTTCTCTCCTCTTTTGCCCACTTGATTCCTAAAAGTAAATCTACTCAGAATATTCTCAAATTGATCGAACTAAAGTTCAAACTCTATTGATTTGATTCTCTATAAATTATTCTCTGATCTCTCTCACTCTATCACCTAAACAAGATCAAAGTGCTATTCAAGAGGTTACCAGATCATTTTTACTCAAGATCAAGAAACTGAGTTTGTAAATTCTATCAAATCATACTCTTATACTCTTGGGTGTGCTTAGTGTCCCTGAAATCCAAGTGAGTGTGCTTGTGTGCCATCTAAATCAAGTGGTTGTGCTTAATGTCCCATTTGAGTCCATGTAGTGTGTTGGTGTCCCGTCCGAATCTAGTGAGTGTACCTATAGCTTGGAAAATCCGAAAGTTGTGTCTCGTAGCCTTGAAATCAATATTTTATCAACTTTTATATTTGAAAAGAAATCCATGCCAAAAATTGTATGGGACTAGATGTCGGGTAACTCCCGAGTATAAATATTCCTGGTGTGATCTCTCCAACTCTTTGCCTTTTACTTTTACTGCATTAATATCTATCTCTTTTTGCATATGTGATTGTCAATTCTGCATTGTTTAATTATAATCTTAAAAGAATTTAAAAAGATTCACAAATAGCAGTAAACACTATTCACCCCCTCTTTTGTTAAATTAGCCTTAAGATCCATTTTTCGCAAACTAACAAACATGTTTTCTCATTCATGCTCTACATGAAAAAACAACTAGATATCCAAGGAAAAATATAGCTTCTAATGTAGTAGCCTTAGTCGATATACATGTTTTACTGCATTTTACTACTTTGTCGTGAGTTTCTCTAAATAGCTCTTTAGTATACTTATGTTTATTACATGTTGTTAACACCAACGATCTGTGCCTTAGTGGACTTGGGTTTTTGATTTAATCGAAATTCAGGCTTATTAAGGTACGTGTCATTACAGTTGGTATTAGAGCTTAGGTTAGCCTATTATAAGAGTCATGATGTGCTAAGTGAAAGTATTTGTAGTTTTACCCATAATTATAAATATTATACGCCAAAATCTACAAATTCCGACTATAGAAGTAGTTGTGACCATTTGCACAAAAATTGGACAAACACCTCAAAGTATGAATTTGGTTAAGTTGCCTTTAGATTGTTTGATATACTATTTTATCTGTCTCAATGTGTCATCAAGTAGTCATTACAGTCAAAGAATACTTCACAGGCTCAGAATAGGAAAGTAACTTAAAAGCAGTAAATCACACAAAATTTTATAATGGTTCGGCTAGAACTTGCCTACATCCACTGTCCATCTTGTTATTCCTCATTAATTTGATTACAAATACAAGTATGATTGGAAAGAATAAAAACTTAGAGTAGCTGGAATGCTAGTTTCTCAGCATAGTTTTCCCTTTCTTTTCCAAAGTATCCCCGTTGTTGTTGAGAATCTCCGGTGTTTATAGAGTGAAGTTATGGAGCATGAAGGCGGAGTCATAACTTCCTGAGTTTGGTCTGGCATGGAACAAGTATGCCTTGTTCGGTAGTGAGAATCTGGAACAGCGTAGAGTCCAACTAGTTTTGGTTCGGTAGCGAGAAAGGGGGTTTCTTGGAGTTGCTTCTGCCTTGAGGTAGAGATGCTGATTTGTTGGACCAAACATCTGGTCCGGCAAGCCTACGCACTAGACCAAATATTTGGTCTAGTTTTTAGGAGCAGTGCCGGACCAAATATCTTGTCCGACATTACAATGCTATGCCGATCCAGATATTTGGTCTAACATTCCAAGTTGGACGAGATATCTAGTCTAACACTTCTGGGTTGCCAAACCAAATGTTGGTTCGGCATTCCAACTTGCACACTTCGTCTGGTGTTTTCTCTTTCCCATTTCTTCTGCCATTGTCTTTCTCGTGTACCAATAAACTGAGCCAACACTTGCCTCGCAAAGTACATTGTGTTACTACATAACATGCTTTGTTTGGTTCGGCACAAAGCTTCACCAACCGGTATGAAGTCTTGGGAAATTCCCTGATTATTTGGCTACCCCTCCTTTTCATTTAAATACCGCACCTTTCTTTCTCACTCCCCTTCCTCTACTTTTTGAATCCACAATTCTTCAATCTTTTCAAGTCGTTTAAAGCTTTCAACTTTTGAATTCTCCATTTGTCCACTTCGATATTATCCGAGGTATGGGTAGTTCCTAGATTGGATTTCCATTCTAGGGTTTTCGGTGCTTTATGGTATCGATTCTAGGAGAATGCTTTAGTTTTTTTAAGCAGAGAGTGTGTTTCATTCTAAATCGAAGTAAGGAGGCTCATTTGAATGAGTGCTTCAACCTTGGAATGATTCGGCGAAGGTGAAATCTAGGATCATTGAAGGTGAGGCAGTGGTGGTTATCGAGGGCGAAAGGTGTGTTATGCTAGGGCACGAGAGAGGTTTTTAGATGGAGTGGTAGCGAATGTAGTTAGGCCATTGGAGTTTGAGAGGAGGAAGAAGAGATGTCGATTCTATGTCAAGGTAGTGGAGTTTGAATCAAAGTAGTGCAATGGTGATTCAGCACTTAGGGTGGTCTTCGATTTGGTCTGGTGGCTGGGTAATGCCGGATTTGGTTCGATGATTATGGATGTGTCAAGCCAAAGTTGAAAACGTCAAAGTGGTAACCATAAGTGTTGCACGGTTTGGTTCAAAACCATATTATCTGGTTCTGGACCGGTGATAGAGTGATGTTGAACCAGATTAGTTCACGTTTAGTGGTCATGAGTATGCCGAGCCAAGAGGGAAATCCTTGGAATAGTAGCTTGAGTTTTGTATGGTTTGGTTCAATGTGTGGTATTAACCTGACCAAATGATAGGAGGCTTTTCATGAGCTCCTTGCAATGATTGCACGATTACTAATGTGTTAACTCATTGCTACTACTTTATTCTTGTTACAATTGCATAGCTATCGGTGTGCTGAGCTAATGCCTGCTTTTTATCTCCTTGCGCAGGAAAGAAAATGTCATCTACTCGTGAACTTTGATCTAAGCATGCATTCTCACAGCCTGCCGGAGCTGGTGTTTCGACCTTTGAGGCTCCAGCTAATCCTCTCGGACAACCTAGCTCCGCGTAGTCTTTGGTGGAGGGTTATTCCCCCAACCAGACGCTGGCGAAGCCTATCAAGAGCTACCCTAGTGTATTGACCATTGAGAAACTTAATTCCATAGCTACAACATTCAAAATTGCTCGTCGGGACATGCTGTTACCCGGGCCAGACAATAGAGCATGCCTCCTTAAAGGGGTATATGGCATATAGAAAATACCACTATATGTGTGGTGCAATTCCCCCACTTACCCACTGGATTTCTGATTTTTTGGTCTACCTAAAGATTGCTCCTATGCAGCTTCAACCTAACTCTTATGCAATCCTGATCTGCCTATATCTCATATTCGTGAAGTGCTAACAGAGACCTCCCACTCACATAGAGATTAGGTACTTATATAATGTGAGAAGTTACCTAAATAGGAGCGCCTTTGTTAGCCTAGAGTCATCCCATATGTTCAAGCCTATCCTTGACCTATATTTGAAATTCAGCATGTTTAAGTAGTATTTCTTTGTGCTCGATGACACCGTTCCTTAGCATGCTTTCACTTCTGGGTGTAAGTTTCATTTATATCCTTTTTTACATTTTTCCCGACTTGCCTTTCAATGCTTCATATCTTAGGTTGCATAAAGGCGTAGAGAACGATAGTCAGAAGAAGATGGCTAAAGAAATCCTAGCTATTTCTGAAGCTGAGAGGGAAGCCTCGTTCTTTCTTCTCGACATAGCCCTCCACTTCTACGGTCTGATTGGCCCCGGCCAATCTATATTTAAGATTAAGCCAAGTCTACTGAGAGGGCCAAAGGAGTCGAAGGAGAGGAGAGTGGTGCTGGTAAAGGAATGAAAACTGTGGAACAGGGTGAAGGAGTTGACGGTCCAAAGAAACTAAGGCACAAGAAGACTGTTGTTCGTCCTCCTCGTTTAGGGAAGTCCTTGCACATAAGGGACGCTCCTTCTCTTAAAGGCGAGGAGGGTTCTCTTTTGGAAGATGATAGCGAGGATGAGGAAGGCTTGGAGAGAGATTCCGAGGTGATAGATTCAGAGCTTCAAGCTTCTTAGAATGTAGTATTTATGGGTAGCGAAGATCTGTGTGCAATTCCTTTGAAGAACGCCGAGGCTATGCGGGAGTAGCCTGAGCAGCTAGATCAGTCCGGACTAGCATATGGGCCAATTTGGTTGGTGGTCCTTTTTAATAGAATGTGGCGATAGATGACCTGAGTGGAGTGCCTATTCTCCCAATTCAAAGCAGAGCGGGGGTCAGTGAGATGTTCGGGCTTTCTCTAGGTACTTTCAATTTCTGCATGGACTTTGGGGTATTTCTTGAGAATTTTTTTCTTTTTAGAAGAGTTCCGGCCTCCACTTTCTTCCCGGTCAAATGAGGTCCAGTCGCAGTATGTCCTTCCTCTAAGTGGAGTCCTGTCCCGGTGTATTCCCCAATTGAGTGAGACCTAGTCTCGGCCATTTGATCCAACCTTCCCTAAGGATTTGTAGCAGCTTGCAGTTCTCAAGTGTCTGCATGCCCTGTGTTTATGCACTCTTCACTTCTTTCCTCTTAAGTTATTATTTATTTTGCAAGAAAAAGGAGAAATCCGAAAAGGAACAAGATGTATAGGTAACTTGATCAATTCAAAAGGATGAAAGGAGCCTCCATTCCTTCGAAGGCTGTCTCCTAAAAGGAATGGCCTGCACAATAAAATGTTGAAGAGACTCAATCTGGCTTGGACATAGGGGAAAGCTACGAGACGTCAAATAATGTGCAAGGCCTCCTGACAAAGATGCCACCTCTCCCCGCTCTCATACCTCCTCCCATAGCCATCGTCTAAATCCATCTAACCCAAAGTGCGTGAGGTGCCTAGTGACCAAGGGGAAGAAAACATTGATGCTTACTTCTCAGACTTTCAACCACAGGCAAGGAATCCTTTCAAGAATCATCTTGCTATCAATTCTAGTTATGTAGGTCGCCATCCTACAGATCCTGATACCGAGTTCCTCTTACCTCGTAATCCTTTAGTTCGAATTTAAATGAGGCCAAAACTCTTGACTTTACTAATTTGACAACGAGAATGGTCCAAATCACTAATGAGACTAGGAAAATTGTTGATTATCAATCCCATTTGGCCAAGACTATTGAGGAAGTCGGGAGTGTCAATGTGAGGTTGGGCCTAGAGTTGGAGGATCTCTGTAGGGCACTCAGGGAGAAGGATGCAAAATTGGAGTCAGGTTTGACGTCTCATGTGGTTGAGATAAAGAAAGCCCAAGAGGAAGAAATGAGGGAGGCCACTAAATCATGCAAAGTATTGATCGATGAAGCTGTATGCTCAGTGGACGAGGCTAGGCAGAAGGACCTTGAGCGGATCCGGTCTCTTAGGGGAAAGATGAAGAAGTCTCAGAAAGTCTTGGCTGAGTTGAAGGAGTCCCAGGGTGAGTGGCGCAAGGAAAAAGACACTTACAAGGCTAAGATCGATGCGCTAATGGCAGAGAAGGTCACAAAGAACAGTACATGAACAAGGTGGTGTCCTTTCAAGCTGAAGTCGGCAACTCTAGCGATTTCTGTGAGACTGTGAATCAGATCTTGAAGGGCGCCTACTATATGTTCCAGAAGCATGGGAACCTTCCGAGTAGGACAATTACCCTCAAGTGATGGCAGGGATCCATACTCATCTCATCGAGGAGACCAAGTCCATAGTTGCCCAGGAAGAGGGACCCATGTATGATGTTGGGATAGTGAATTATACGTACATGACAGAAGAGACTAAGGCCATTGCTAGAGGATACGAACTGCTGGTAGAGGATGAGGATGATGAAGAGGGTTCGGATCACGAGGGGCTCAGTGATCCAGTGATCATCACCGTGGGTACCTTGTCCTTTTATATTAGCTTCGTTATTTCCCATCGTAGACTATGAGACTTATGACTTTTCTCGCTTGCCTCATAAAAGGATGGATTCAGGACAAGTTGCACCACCTCTATCTTTAAAGGGGACTGATGGGGCATTGCTAAAAGAGGAAGAGTCCCTTGGATGAGCTGAGCCTTCAAACAACATGTCTAGAGAAGCGGGTGAAGCGATAAGGATGTCCCTCCTGGTTAGTCAAGAAAGTTTCCTTATTTTTTTGTTATATGTATTTTGGAGGATGTAGGGTTGTCTTGTATGTACTTTTTATGTTATAAATACAGACTTGGTGTTGTAATGTTCGACTTCTGTTTTTTTTTGGGTGTATTTATCTGAAATGATTTTTGTGACATATGATTTTATAACTTCCCTTAGCTGCTTGTGAACTTCTTATGACTAAGTTAATTGCCATCGTGTTCTAAGATGTGGGAGACCACAAAATTGTTGCCATATTCACGGCCGATCGCGAACAATAATTACTCGGGCTATTGCCGATGTCGTGAGTATTATTCAATTTATTGTTGCCGGTGTGGGTGTCGATCATCAACTGCGAACTGTCCCTAGCTACTACCATGCCTTAGTCGTGATATTTATAATCAGTTCGTAGTTGTCGGCGAGCCGAACGCCAATGATAAACTGCCTAGGCCAAAATCATGCCTAATCCATGGCTTATAGTCGGTTCATCATTGCCGGCTTGGGGGGCCGGCCGTCTGTAGTGAACTGCTTCGGCTTATCTCATGCCTTTTGTCGTGGCTATCTTATTTTTAGTGCTACCGATGAGCGCTTGCGATCGATCGTAATAGGAATAGCAACAAATAAACAGTTATGTAAAATCAAAAGTTGAAATAGGACAAACAACGCAAGACACCAAGTTGTATAGTGGTTCGGTCGGAATATACCTATGTCCACTGCCTTTCTTTTATTGCTTCAATTAATACATGCTTCCATACAATTCAAGAGAAATAACGGTGGAGGTGTTGGAGATTCAAGCTTTCTCGAACACCTCCCTGTCGACTGTTGATATGATGTAAGCTCTATTATGAAGGTCCTTGTGAACAACAAACGGTCCTTTCCAGATTGGGTCTAATGCTCGTGAACGTGGAAAGACCTGCTTAAGTACTAGGTCCTCCTCTTGCAGTGCCCGAGGTTTCACCTTAGAGTTATACTGCCTTGCCACTTTCTGTCTATGTGCGGCGGCTTTGAGGGTAACATCATTCCTTCTCTCCTCAATTAGATCTAGCGACATGTTCAAGAGTTCTTTATTTTGTTCAAGATTATAATGTATCCTTCGATGTGATGGGATGATTATTTCAACTAGGAGCATGGCTTCGGCCTCGTATGCTAAGGCGAACGACATATGTCCTATCGCTGTTTTATAGGAGGTTCGGTAGGCCCACGATGTAGTAGGTAGTTCATCGACCCATGCCCCCCGGGATTTCTCCAATTTCTTTTTGATCTACGTTTTTAAAACCTTGTTTACTACTTCGACCTATCCATTGGCCAAGGGAAAAGCTAAGCCGAGAAGCTTCAAGCAATCCCATGTTTTTCGCACCAACTGGAGAATTTTTCACTATTGAATTGGAGTCCGCTGTATGAAATAATCTTCTGTGGAACCCCATACCTGCACAGGATGTTTCGTATTAGGAAGTTTATCGCTTTGGCAGATGAAATCTTGTTCAAGGTTTCCGGTTCCACCTACTTAGTGAAATAATCCACTGCCACTATGGCATATCTTGCCCCTCCTCGACCCATGGGGAGCTCTCCGATCAAATCAATCCCCTAAATTGCAAAGGGCTAGGGGCTGACCATTTCGATCAAACTGGTAGGTGGTAGCCTCAGGATTTTGGCGAATATTTGGCATTTGTCACATTTTTTAGCAAACTCTGTTGCATCTTTGTTTATTATGGGCCAAAAGTATCCATATCGGAGAATTTTATTGTCTAGAGTTTTCCCTCCGGTGTGATTGCCAAAACTTCCATGATGGATGTTATTAAGGATATCTTTAGCTTCGTTCCTAGCAACACACCTTAGTAACTGTTATGGGCATTTCCGCCCACTACATGGCGAATATGAAGGGTCAGGGGCAAAGCTTTCATTGTCTTGGAATATACTGAAACTAGTTTATAAATATTATCGAGATCAAGATATAGACCTAGGTCGAAACCGCGTCTCAATCCGAGTAATGGTTTAAAGATATGAACATCTTAATATTAGCCCATTGTCTAACTTATATGGGTCCCACTTTGGAGAACTACTAATTTTCTCTCCCACATGGAACATTCAGGGGCATTGAAATACTCTACTTAGCGATAAATAGCTACTAGTTCAAGTCTCATTCAATTTGACCTGGATTGAAGAAGTTATTGCATAATAGCATGTGTAACACAATGGTAAAGACTTACGCCTTTGAACCGACCCACCCGAGTTCAATTCCTAGCAAGCACTTATTTTTATGAAGCATGAGTAATGGTCCAATAGGGAATCAAGCTACTAAACATCTAACCATATCCAAAGGAAGGAAGGTTGAACCTAATCTCGGAGAATGGAAGGTTGAACCAAATCACATATAAAGGAAGGTTGAATCAAATCACAGAGGAAGGAAGTTTGAACCAAATCTCACATGAAGGGAGGTTGAACCAAATCCTAGACCAAATCCCATAGGAAAGAAGGTTGAACCAAATCTCCAAAGGAAGGGAGACTGAACCAAATCCCATAGGAAAGAAGGCTGAACCAAATCTCCAAAGGAAGGAAGATTGAACCAAATCCCACATGAAGCAAGGTTGAACTAAAGCAAGGTTGGCATTATAAAAAAAGGATAGAGGGAAAAGAGTGAACCTCTCATCAACAATGGCAGACAACTTTGAGAGGGAACACTCTTTGTTCCAATAGCATGTTTACTCATATTCAATGTTTATACTTGTAATCAGAAATGAAAGAGATAACAAAAGAGGAACAGTGGACGCAGGGACATTCAAGCCGAACCGCTTTACAATCTGTTTCTTTTTACATTTAAGTCCTTTACTTATTCTTTATTGCACAATCTTGATTTTCTATCTCAATCAATCACAACTAAAATTCATCAAACAATTGCTCTATACTAAAAACATTATTCATAGCTCTACTACTACGACCTGGAGGTGTTTGCACATTTTTTGTGTAAACAGTAACGAATTGGAAAAACCATAACGGTACAATATGCTGTTCTGAATGGTGTAGTGAGATGCTTCCTTAGGATCCTCCTAACTTCATTCTGTTCTGGGAGTAAGGTTCCATCTTGTAGGTATCTGATGATGGGTGTCATCCATGTCGTCTCTCTGCTGGCGGTTGCTGTGATTTGAAGACACTCAAAACTTGGTGTGGTTTGACTTATGATGGTGGTTTCCCCCAGCATTTGTTCGTTCCTTATGCTTTCCTTTTTGGTAAGGGCATCTGCATGTTGTTTTTCTCCTTGTGGGATGTGTTTGATTAAATAGTAGTCTAGCTCATTGAGGAGGGTTTTGGCCTTCTTGAGGTAAAACATGAGCTTTTGCCCACGAGTCAGGAATTCTTCGAGGATCTGGTCTACAATCAATTGAGAGTCACTGTGAATACACACTGACTTAACTCCTATCTCTTTGATGATCTCTAGGTCGGCTATCACTACTTTGTATTTAGCTTCATTGCTGGTTGTAGTGAATTCTAGTCTTAGTGCATAGCATAACATCCTTCCTCGAGGTGTGATTATTAGGACTCCTGCCCCCGAGCCAAGCTCATTTGACGCTCCATCAATGGACAAATTCCATTTTAATGCCTTCTTAATTTTTACTTCCATCTCATCGTCTCATATTGTAAATTCAGCTATGAAATCGTCCAAGGATTGTCCTTTAATTGCGGTGCGCAGATGGTAGGTGATGTCGTATTAGCCTCAGCTTAATGCACTACTTGAGTAGATGCCTTGAAATCTGGTTTATGTGGAACTTGTCTCAGAGGTTGATCCGTCAGAACCTTAATCGAATGAGATTATTGGAAGTAGGGCTGTAATTTCCTGGTTGCTATGGGCAAATAGTAAGCCAATTTTTCGATCTAAGGATATCTAGCTTCTGTACCCGTGAATCTCTTGTAATGAAGTTTACCGGTTGTTGGATATGACCATCTTCTCCTACTAGTGCTGTACTTAAGGCATGGGAGGATGCAGCCAGTTATAAATAAAGGCTCTCTCCATCCACCAGAGTGGAGAGTATTGGGGGATCCTACAGATGTTCGAGTATATTTTGGAAGCCAGAGTAGCACTCATCAGTCCATTCAAATTTCCCTTTGTCTCTTTTAAGGGCTTCGAAGAATGGGACACACTTGCCCATTGCTTTGGATATGAACCTGCTCAGAGCGACTACTTTCACATTTAGGCTCTGGATTTCTCTCTGTGTTGTTGGGATTTGAATGTCCTTCAAAGCTTGTACCTTTTTAGGATTCACCTCTATTCCTCTAACATATATGATAAAACCTAAGAACTTACCCGATGACACCCTAAAGGATAATTTTAGTGGGCTTAGCTTCATTTGGTATTTGTGCAATACTTGAAACATCTCGTCTAGGTGGCTCAGATGATCCATTGTGCTTCTTGACTTGACAAGCATGTCATCAACATAGACTTCCATGGAGTGATCTATTTGTCGTTCCATCTTATTAACCAAATTTCGATACGTAGGACCGGCGTTTTTAAGCCCGAAGGGCATGACCGTGTAACAGTACAGGCCTAGATCCATAATGAAGCAAGTGTGTTGTTTAACTGGCACATGCAAGGGAATCTGTTTGTATCCCTAATATGTGTCCATGAATGACAATAATTCATGTCCTACGGTTCCTTCCACCAGTCGGTCAATTTGGGGCGAAGGGTAACAGTCCTTGGGGCAAGCATCATTGAGGTTGGAGAAGTCAATGCACGTTCACCACTTTCCATTAGCATTCTTCACCATCACTGGGTTGGAGATACCCTCTGGGTAAATGGCTTCATGGATGAATCCATTAGCAAGCTGGTTCTTTACTTCCTCGTTGAGAGCGGTTGATCGCTCTACCCCCAAGCTTCATTTCTTTTGCTTGACAAGGACCTCGGTTGGGTCATCATGAGCGCATGGCAAGCTATCATCGAGGATATCCTCACCATATCCTTGTGTATCCATACGAATACATCCAAGTTCCTTCGCAGGAATCCTATCAGCTAAACTTTGAGATCTAGATTTAGTTGAGAACCTATCTTTAAAAGCTTTATTTTGTCGTGTTCGTCTATTGTCACATCCTCCAAGCTTCAATAGGCTCGGCGTTGACCTCCTCCACTATATCTCTGGGGTCCAATTCGTTGAATGGGTCGTTGGTATATTCAAGAGGAGGGGCCTTCTTTGATTGCTATGCTTCTAAATTTTTGGCGCAGAGGATGACGCCCACGTCTTTTCCATTTTCCTTTTTCTTATTTTGGCAAAGTTCAATCACATAACATTGCGAGATGCATCTTGGTCTCCTTCCACCGCTCCTGTTCCATTATTGGTCGGGAATTTCATCATCAAGCACTATGGTGCTAATACTATTTGGAAGTCTGACAATGCGGGTCTTCCGAAGAAAGCATTGTAGGTGGAGTGCCCATCCTCCAGTATGAAGGTTTGCTTCCGCACAACTGATCGGTGGTGACTTCCAAGTACAACAAACAAGTCCAGTTGTCCGAGAGGCATTGTGGCCTCTCCAATGAACCCATGTAAAGGTTTGTAGCATGGAGATACATCTTTCATTGACAACTTCATTTTATTGAATGCCTGTTTGAATCAAATATTTACCGAGCTTCCCATATCAACCAAAATATGAAACATCTCGGCTGGGCCAATCCATGAGGATATAACCAAGGGGTCAGTGTGAGGATACTATTTTCCAGCCAATCTTCATCATTGAAGGTTGTAACACCCCACATTTTTATATAGTTAAAATTATAAAGTTTAACGATAAGAAATGAAAATAAATAATTATGGAATTTTCAGAATATGACTTTGAAACTTGTACCATTGCATTCGAGGTGATATTTTGATCAGTTTCCACATATAACTCGTCAAAATTCGAACCAATACGAAGAAGTTAAGAATGAAACAGAATAAGTAACCGAACGGAAAATATATACGTAACGCGGAAATGGGCCTACAAAAGGTCGACCAAATAAGCGCAACAGTCAACTGCCCGGTAGACTGCTTAGTAAGGGCGGTCGACCGCCCAATCGACGCGCGCACGCCTTGGATGAATATTCGTCCAGGTACGTGCAGTGATGCGTTTTCATGTTTTTGCACAATCTGAGCCATACGTTCTTCGATCCGATGGCTCAAGATTGCCCTGTGACTTGGTGGCTCCAGGTTTAATCCAAGAATCCAACAGGTTTCTAAGCTCCAATATAAATAGAACCCTAGGCCTAGCTATCTTCTCACAATTATATTTCTTCCCATGGGTTCATTGCCTAAGGTTGAACCCTAAAAAGAAAATAATATCTAAGGATAAGATACTCTAAATTAAAATATTATACACCTTGGAAGAAAGGATCCAGAAGCACCATCAAGCCAAGCGGAGCACAAGTGAAGCTAAGGACGATGGGTGAGTGGATTTATTTATTTGTCTTTTAAGTTTAAGATATGTCATCGTTAGATTCTCGTTTAGAAAATTTTATTCAGTAATTAATCATATTAATTAAATTATGCTAAATTTTAAGAAAACAAGCAGTTTATTCAGTAATTCTAAGTTTTGGATTTTATGCAAGCGTCAGTTTTCTTCCATCCTATCCTTTTTCTTCGCGTATGGATTAGAATTGGCTAAACGTGAATATGGATTAAAAATACTGAAATGAAGATGTAAAATAATAAAAGTTTGGGGAATAGAATTACTGTAATAAATTGTATTAAATCAGGAAAAGTTAATTTGGGAGTAATTATTTTAGAATTACTATAATAAATTGAAAAGGTTAATTTGGAAGTAATTATTCGATTAATTAGTCGGTTTAGAGAATATGATACATTTCCAGAACTTAACATCTAAAAGATAGTGAAAAATATTACTGTAAGAATAAAAGAAATAAAAAGGGAGCTAGTATAAAATAGATAAACCGTTGTATTTTACACTACTCTAAAATAGTAAAAGAAATATCTTGCAGTTACGGATTATTATTTATAGTATTATCCAATATTAAGATATGGAAATGGATTATATCGTTTTCATAACCAACCACATCAAATAGGATTACTTCCTGTAGTAGAAGGCAATAAAGTAAGGTATGAATTGTAACAAGAAAATTATTGATCAAAAATTTGAAGTTGTAAAAATTAATGAGCCTAAGTCTGCATTTACTATGCAGGCTATTTAAATAGGTAACTATTATGGTAAGTGAATTATGTAATATTAGAGAATTAAGGGAAATTCTATACCATAATAAAAGAAGGCAGATTAGAACAGACAAGAAATGCTTGTAATTACATAACGGACTGTAAAAGAAGAAGAAGTAACAATTACAAGTAGAATTATAACATAGATTACAATTAAGAAATAAGAACGAAAAAGCTTATCGTTAGACTTATAATAGATTGGTAAGCAATGGTAGTAGAGAACAATGGCAGAAGCTTATTTAAAAAACTTATATTAAGTCAATAAGTAAATAAAACAGAAATGGTAAAAGAGGCATATTTCTTTGAACTTAAGGATTTAAATATTAAGTTTAATAAGCAAGATAATGAATGTGGCTCATATTAACAGTATTTCCTATTAGATCTATGGTAATCGCATAATAATTAGGAGTGATACGAGGGAAAGAATATGTTAATTAAGTTAAATAAGTAGCCAATAGGGTAAGAAAGCAACCTAAACGCATAATAAGGCTTAAGGTCTAGTAAAAGAATCGAATTGTGTTTGGAGCAGCCGAAAGGATGAAGCGCCTAATAAAGCAGTTCTTCATGGATTCTAGCAATTGAGAAGCACATCCAACTTAGAATTTTTGGGCTAGAAGAAAGTATGAGATTTCAACGAGACGTGAGGATACTCTAGGATGGCCCTCTGGGTAGCCCTAATGAAGCTGCATCCCCAGAGGCAGGTCTGTAGGTGTTCCATCAAGAGAGTATGTCTTGACTGCATCATTGTAGGCCTAATGAAGCTGACCTTTATAGGGAGTCAGAAGGGCTTGGTGTTCGGAGTAGAGTATCGTATGTCCAGTACTTGCAAGTAAGGTAAAGGATAGTCGCATGTGGATATCGGCTAGCATCAAGACCGAGAGCGATTTCGGGAAAGACTAGAGTTAAACTAACATGCCAATGATTCTTTCACTATAGAGACATTGGATGGAGAGGAACTACCAATTGGATGTTAGACTGTTTGCAGTAGGGCACTGTCGCTTGACTCTTTAGAAGTCTTTCGATTAGTTGAGGGATGGCTGCATGGGGATATAGCCACGATGAAAAAAAAAGACAGACCAATTAGAATATCTATATTGTAGGCCTAACGAAATTGTCCTTTACAGATATAGAAAATGCACGATTGAGTTTCGTACAAGGTAGACCTTATTATGGGATTTAGAGAGTAGACAAAACGATTACGTATAGTCCTCAATGTATGTACTGGGTGGTATGTTGCGGATGTTCGAGCATTTGTATAGAGTAGTGCGGACGTAGTTTTACGTTTTCATAGTAGATGACGAAACGCCTGTATTGTAGTCCTAATAAAGTTGTTCTTTACAGATGTAGTCACAGAATGCTATAGGAGCAAGACGATGGAGTCCTTTGCGAGGAGGATACGGGGTGGGGGGTACTATAGGTAGTACCTAGGACCTATACGGTCATTGGGCATATAGCTACATATATGAATATATTAGTTATTAGGTTTTAATCTACTACGGAGTAGATGAGCACAGTTCACGAACAGAGGCGAGAGTATTGTGACCTAATGAACTTGTTATAAGAGTAAATGAAAATAAAACGATATATGTAGAATTAAGCCTAGAATTATATAATTTATTCATTCACAAGAACTTTTGCTTTGACCCCCTCCTCGTAACATCCTACAGGTTAGGCAAATGGTAGAGACTTCTTAGCTTTATGACACTTGCTTAGAAAGTGTTATTACTTGGGTAAGTATTTACTTACTATTATATTTAGTCAATTCCGCTGTGAGATAATTAATTGATCATTGATATGTTTATCTTTTCCTATTTGCAGGAAACCAGATACCCAGCTCGGGCTTCAGTGGGCTTGGTTTTTAGCATTTTTGCAAAAAATGAAGACCACTGGAATTTGGGTTGTTACAAAGGTTATGTCAACTCTTTCCCTTTGCTTCATGATGTGACCTTCAGTTAGCATGAACATACCCTTACCTATCATTTAAGGACCTTCTATATATCTCTATCTCAGCCCAACTTCGGTCAGCTACATACGGGCCTCTAGTTATGGTGTGGACAGTTATCTTTTCTCGGTTAGACCGGCTCGTGCTTGTTTCTTCCCCAGTATTTCCTTACGGAGATTGTCCAGATTCTTCGTGGGCTGGAGCAGAAGAGTTGGTTTTTCTGCACGTATCGCTCCAGCTTCTTTTTCCGGATATATTCTTTAATGAGATCTCGTAAATGTTGGCATTCTTCGATGTTATGCCCGTGGAACTCGTGGAAGCGACAATATCACACCGTTCTAATTGCAGCCTCTGATTCTTTTTTGTATGGAGGGCGTTTGTATTTCAACTCATGTTGAGTAGCCATGTAGATGTTCTCAATTGTGTCATTCAGAGGTGTGTATGAGTCGAATCTTAGTCCAGGTCAGTACTACCGCTTATTTCCTTTTTCATTCCCAGTATTTCTTTGGTTGTCGCCTTTAACTTAACTATTATGGTTGTTACCTTCCCCTCGGGGCAGTGCACCCATGTTTCCTTGGATGTTGGAAGCCTTTGTTGGTTGCTCTCTATGTCGATGGGCCGCCACATCCTCCAATCTCATGTACTTCCTAGCCTCATGAAAGAAATCTTGAAAAGATAGAGGTTTCTACTTTGTCATCCTTCTTACGAGTTTGGAATCCAGGTGGATGCCTCGGCATAGCACCATCATAAAAAAGAATATTCCCATATAAGGAAAATACAAAGAAAAATAATTGAAATAGATTTGTACATAAAAAGTAAATAGTTTTATCTTAATGGAGAAAAGCTCGATGACTAAAGCAGTAGGCAAACACATTGCGATGATCTAGCGAAGAAAACGATCAAACAAAAGAGAAAAAGAGCTATATAAGGAGAAGTAATTTAAATAAGAGCAATTTAGGTAGAAGAAATTTAGATAGTAGCAACGTTAGGAAATTTAAATAGAAGCGAGATTATAAATTTATATAAAAAATCTAATTGGCAACAATGTAAGAAACTAAAGGTAAAATAAAGGAAAAATGGACAGTTTCCATAAATATGTGCAGTAATTGCACATATCTTATAAAAGTCACCTTCGTAAGCAATTAGAGTATCTGCTAAGGTTGAAAGTGGAAATTGTATGAGTAGTAGGAGAATAATAGACTAAAAGTTGTCATTGTCTACTGAAGGCTTTAATCTTTTAAAAGCTATAAAAGGTGTTGTAGAAACACCGTAACAATGCATTTTTGAAATATAGTGTGGTATAAAAACTGAGTTTTTGAATGCAAAACTTAATAAATCTTTTGAGTTAAAAATCCTACTGTTTGAGTAGTAAATCTCTATTGTAAAAAGGCCTTAAAGGAAAAATTGATTTAATGACTCATGCGATAAAACCTTTATTCTTACTATTTGAAAAGATGGAAATAATGTGTTGTTTAAAGGAAAAGATCTCTCTAAATAAAATTGCTAACATTGACTTTTGGACTTGATAAATAAACTTACTTCATAAATCCTAAATTATGGTTTTCGAAGTTATTGAGCCTACAGTTAAAGTTGGTTAAAATGAGGAATTTTTCATGGCTTTTTTTGGAAACCAAGCGATTGTTGAATCTAATAAAAAGTTTCTAAGTTTATATTTTCAAAAATAAAAATTTGGGTTAAGTAATTCATGACTGTGAAGTTTAATAATTTTGTTAAAGAATGGTGAAAACCAAACCAACTTTCATATGGAGTAAATAAAGATGGCTGCCTAGATAAGACGAGGTAAAAGTTAAGGTTACGAATCAAATATCTACGAATGACCATAATGTAGAAATAATGAATCCCTATTGAATATGAATCCCTATTAAATATAAGTAGCATTAGTATGAACATAGAAAGGTTTTATTAGACATGTGTGAAAGCCGTAAGAAGAGCCATAGAAGAACGAGGAACGGTATCAAAGTACACATCTGCGAGTTCTAGAGTATACTCGCATGAAAGATTAAAGATTAAAAAAAAGAAACACCGAAATTTGAGAACACCATCAAGAGATTTATAATTAAATAAAAGGGTAATGAGATGGCGAATACACATAGACGAAGTTGGTTCCTTAGGATTTAAGAAGGCAAGATAGATGTTAAGTAAGTTATTCTGCTAAGCCAATTTTCCGATGAATTATTCTAGATGCCCATAGTTTATGTTTCCTTACTCACTGTAGTTTATCTTAAAATTGGTTCTAATAACTGAAGTAATAGATGGACCTTATTTAATAGAATCCAAAAAGGTAAGTCTAGACACGGGGGTTATAATAGAATGACATACTAAAAGTGTCCATTTTATTTTAATAAGGAGTGATAGGGCCACAGCATCATTAATATCAATTGATATTGAAGGGAAGTTTCCAGCAATTGTTTCTTTTAGGCTATTTGGTTTGTAATCGCTAGTTTTCACTTTTCGAGTATTGAAAATGCGTACGATATGATATGAGATATGTTCCTATTTATTACTATGACGATTTTTGGATAAGCTTTGACAGCTACATGTATTGGAAAACATATAAAATGGAAAATCTCATAAAGTCACTTAACCAGCGATGAATGTAAAGTAATGCTAAAAGTTTATAAAATGAACTGGGAAATTTATTAAATTAGAAATCAAAAATAAAGAATGCTTAAACCCAAAAAACTTTAGAATTTTGAAAAAAAATAAAATTTAACAAGCGAAGGACAGGGAAAAATTGTTGCGAAACCCACGAGTCACTATCCATGTACCTTCAAACCAAAAATTTATAACTGTACTTATGTGTTATTTGTTGTTCTGAAATATAAGAAAACGTTTTCAAAAAATTGAATATTAAAATATGTAATATGCTAAGATCAATCATATACGTTAACTCATTGACTGAATCCTGATTATGTTAAGATGCGACTTGATTTTTTTTAGGGGTGTAAAGGCAAATGTTTTTGAAAAATGGAATTTTGGAAAAAAAATTCAAACTATTTTACAAATTTAATTGAAAAGGGAAAATATTTTGATATAGTTTTAATTGATTTATGTTATGGTATTTTATAAATTTAGATAAAAATAACAATAATTTAGAAAGCAATAAACAATATAGTTAATTTTATAAATTTAATTATTTAAATATTTTGATATTGTTTTAGTTGATTTATTTTGATACAAATTTGTAAAATAGTTTGAATTTTTGTAGTTAATTATTATTAATTTAAATAATATAGTTTATTTAAATTAACAAATATGAAAGTTATAGTTTTAGTTGATTTTTCATATTTGTTAATTTATTTCATTAAATAAATAAACTGTATTGTTAATTTAAATAATATAGTTTATTTAAATTAATAAATATGAAAGTTATAGTTTATTTAACTAAGACTATACCTTTCATATTGTTAATTTGAATAACGAGGAAAAATTATTTGAATAAAAAATACCATAACATAAATCAACTAAAACTATAAATTTAAATAAAATTAACAGTAATTAATTAAATGAATTAACAAATAATTCATAAGGCTAGTAAAGGAATTTGACAAAACATCAGAATTTGGCTATCAAACTTGCATTATTGTGTTTGTGGTGATTTTCTTGCAACTTTCTTATATAAAGCACCGCGATCGAAGTTCAAATGAAGAAGTTACCAACTTTTGAAGATTTTGAATCGAAAATAATTCAAAATGAATTAAGTTAATAAAATTAATAACTTAATGTTTTAAAATTAACAAAATTAACCTTTAAGGTAACGTTAAGATTTGCTGTTGGTACCACCCACCAGTCAATCCTTGGGTAGAACCGGTCGACAGCTCATATCGACTGATCGATTAGGGTTGACACCTATTTGAACCTTGGCATAATGACCTGGATTTATAAATAATCTAACATACAAGATTGATTCCATCTCCTATAAATACTAGCTTAACCCCTCACTTTTTTCTCATGTTTTCTTAACTAAGCAGCGAAGCTCTGCCATTCTTCCTTCTCCAATATATCTCAAAATTACAAAAATATTATCTATATATATACATAATTATATATCAAAGAAGGAAGAAAATAAAAGAGAAGAAGAGAAGGAGAAAATCAGTTCTGCGAAAAGGATAAATTCTAGATTTTTAAATTTAGACTCCACTTATCTCAAATCTACTATCAGATATGTATTTCTAATGGGTATGTATATACTTTTATGTACATATTGTTTGAAAAGAAAAGGAGTCAAGTAAAAAGAATAACTTTGGATTTAGAGATTTGAAAGCCATATGGTTAGTGGAAAATTATAAAATAATTTACATAATACTAAATTTATATTATTAAAACTCAAATTTTTTTAAATTATGCATAAGTGAAAACCATTGAATTATGGGCCTAAATAAATGAACCTAACCTGAAACCCTTGCCTACATATTTAGCAATCTTTTTAACTTTGATGAAAATGGTATATACATCCTAGATCTGAAATTTAAGGGGAATAGTCCCTAAAATTTGCGAAATAGGATATTGATAGATTTATGTAGTTATTCTAGATTTTTAATATTTGGATTGTAAATTGTTAATCATTCATTTGGACTGCTTTAATTTGATTAGGAATTTAACTTTTATGTAATTTAATTCATTGAAATTGTAGAATGTGTAAAACTGCGTGTGAATTTCCATAAACTGCCTAACCTCACAGTTATATATGAAAAGTGCATCATTCGAAATAAAAAGGAATTTGTTCAAAAGAAAGAGATGTGCAAAGTTTGGATTTATCCGTAGTTTGCACTTTCTATTTCAATAAAAATAAAAGGAGATAATTCTTTGAAATTACAACCGTAGCACAAACCAACATTTTGGTAGTTTATGGTAAGTTTGCAACAGCGACATTTTCTTCTTGTGAAAGAACAATAAAATGTTGAAATAAATAATTTTTATGGAATTTACATGTAAGTGTATATCCATAAATACATAAACGTAGTAACTAAAACATTATAAATAGAAATATAAATAATGTCGTTTACCAATTAAATATATATGTGTGTGTGTATGTGTGTATGTGCATGCAAAGTAAAGTATAAGTTTAGGAAATAAATGAATAAACGTCCGTTGTAACATAAATACATAAATATGACAACATGCAATTAATTGTAGGTTATCATATTAATTACAAATAAAACGATAAAAATGAATAATATAATAAATTAAGGAGTTAATAGGAAGTTACAGTAATGAAGACAATATGGGGATAAACCCATTTAATGAATTTAATTACAGAGACTGAATTTACATTGACAAGGGAAATTAAATTGGCATGGTAAAATAATTTTGAAACATACAATAAATATCATTAAAATTTGTCCAATTTGAATATACAAATGTTGAAACCAGGCCAGTCCTCAGCGGAAGTTATTGATGTTTCAATTTTTTTACCCCATTGAATCTTTATTGGCCAATATATTCTAGCTAATTTAGAACATTTCTAAATTTTATTTAAATGAAATCTTTTATTTTATTTAAATTTATCTATTGATATAGTTTTAGTTGATTTATGTTATGGTATATATATACATGTATCATCTACACATATAAGTGTGTGCTTGTGTAACGCATCAATTTGCACAAGGTATAATATGCCCATGTATAGATGTTGGGATGCACATCACAACAGACAAGTTAGCTCATCCGATATGCAAATATATCGTCCAAATGTATGTTAATATAATTTATAATATTATACATACACACATATAAACTTTTAATTATTTTTAAATAAAACGTAGATATATATATATATATATAAACATAATTATGAAATATTAATATTAGAATACATACATATATAATTATGTAAATATATATAAATCAATTATAAATATATTAAACAAAATAAATAAATGTTTTTTTTATTAAAAACCGAAAAATACGTATACATATTTAAATAATTTTTTTAATATATATACATATATAATATATTATATTGATTACTTGTTTATAAATGTATAATAAAATATTAAAATTATATTACATAATTTTTTTTAAAATATGTACATATATATATTTACCCATTCTTATGCTTCGAAATATAATATTGAAATTTAAATTTCCTATAAATTTCGAAATGATATTTTGTTCGAGGGAAATTTATTTTATAATTTTACGAGTTAAAAATAATTTATAATTAATTATAAATTTTTGACCTATATTTAAAATATTTTTAAATAATAAAAAAGATATGTTTTTATTTTTCCACTGAGCTTATATTTTGTAATAATATTATTTTATAAAACGTGAAACATAATTTTTATATAATGTATATTAATATATTTAATTTATGTAATTAAATGAGCTGAATAATATTTAAATTATAATAAATATATATAATTATTTTATTACAGTTAAAGATAATATATGTATAATGCACTATATATAAAATATATATAACATAATTATATAAAGTATGATAAAGTAATTAAATTATTAACTATATGTATATATAAATGCATATATATGTTGATAATATATATGTATATAATTGGATTTTATTTCTAAATCATGTCATTATAGGTATGAATATACAAAAATATTATAAATATATACATATGTACAACCAAATTTTTTTGTGATAACATCGGTTGCATATCAAAATCGTTTCCTAACTAATATATATATATATATATATGTATGTATGTATGTGTGTGTGTATATATATATATATATATGACATTGTATATAAGCAATTATGATTATATTTTGATCAGAAATATACCTCACTACCAATGCTTGAAGTACACCTTGAAATGATGATATATGCCCCATGAAACAATTTATTATCCAAAAGAGTGTAGTCCTTAAACCGTTGCCCAATAGCTATCTACAGCAGTTGAATTGAACTGATTTGAACTTAATAAAATTTAAAAAAAAAGAGGGGCGATCTGGCCAGCAATAATTAGAGAAGAAGGCTAAAAATAGATCAATCTCAAATGAAGGAAGATTTTCTTAAATAGAGGAAGGAAAGGAGATATTTTAGGATCTTATGTTTTACTCAATCTCCTTTAATATGAGCCATCCAAAATCAAGCTATCTCTTCTCCATATTAGAGCTGCCTATACCCCCTATTATGGCCGCACATACTAGCTCTCTGATGGGCCATGAGCACACCTATGCCTGAAAAAATATTTTTATATTAAATCTAATTTAAAAATCTTATCGATATCGTATATCGATCAATATATATATATATATATATATATATATATATATATATATATGAAAATAAAGGTTCTTTTTAATGATCTATGAGAACACTAAACCGAGAGATTCGCCTCCATAAGAAACCTTACCATTGTGGTAAGGAAAAAAGAGAACGACATCCTCTATTATGTAATCTTCGGTACAGTTGAAAAAAAACACAAATACAGACTCTATATAAGTAAAGAAGACGGCCCAAATCATTGGGGATATATCACGCCTCCACTATCTCAAAGCAGACTACCCATTCGGGCCCAAAACAAAAATACCCCAGGCCACATGCCATAATTAAAATAAAATACGGCACATTATCCAGGGTTATCTAATTCAATACACTATCTCAAAAGCTTCTCTCTCTGCCGTTGATACTCTTCCATGGTGAAATTGTCGAACAAGTTGTAATCAAACATCAATTTCCACAAGTTCGAATATTTGTTCCAGCGAGAAAATCTTATTCTCGAATCATCTCGAACTTTTTCTAACCAAATATGATGTATTAGAGTTGATGCCGCAATGAAAGTTAGATCTAGGACAGGTGATTGCTTGCCGACGCTATGCCTCGGATTTAAGATCCGTTGCCGCAGCGTGCTTGCTGTTTGGATATATATATATATATATATATAACTTTTATAAATACATTTAATATTTATTTATCAAATCAAAATCAAATTTATAAATTATATTTCATAAATATTAATTAATTTTAATTGATTTATAAATCAGTCAAATAGTTCCAAAGGAGAATTCATCGTTTCAATTGTATGACTCGTCATGTATAAATTTGGTCAGCGATTAATATCGAACTTTTTGAATATTAACATTGACATCTCACTTAGCAGGTAATGTGATATTTTGACCAAATTTATCGCTTACTTGGTTTTGGTAAAATCCAATTTTATTTTGCTAAGCATTACCTCGTCAGTGACATTTATTTACAACGTCAAAACTATATCACTTTGAACTTTTTGAATTTAGTATTGGTCAAAATTCCAATATCATCCACATTCAACTCTAAAGTCCAAACACAAAGTCCTTCATTCAATAATAGCAATTATTATTAACTAAAATGCTCTGCCCAGAGACATTGACTTTGAGTTGACTTCGGTTGACTATGATGCTAACCTCGTATAACTAAGGAGACAAATCCTCTTTTGAATAGTGTTTCACTTCCAATACTTCCCACTCATCCCAACTATAGTCATTCAATGGACAACATGCCATGATTTGACTATAATCAAAGCAGAGCTTTCATATTTAAGATCGACGGTATTCTCAAGTCAAAGGAACGGTGTAAATCTATCACATCGATATTTTCTGTTTGACCTTAGTTATACTAACCTATAGAAAACTATCGAGTCATTCGTTCCATAGCTATCCAATAACTATCAATACGTATCCCCTAGGTGCCCCCAAGCAGTCATGAGTAATACACTTCCCAACATTTGAAGAGCGTTACATATTATAGTCTCAATGGATACATAGATATCTCGTTTCGATGCATCTTAACTAGGAATATTTAAGATGATGTGTTTATAATATTGTGATACTATAGCGAATCGGAATTTTTGACTCTCGAAAATCGACACCAATACGTTTCCTGGATAGCATGCTGAATATTCAAGTGACGGAAATACCAATTGCTAGGGGTAAAGAAGGAAAGAGATAGAAGAATAATTACTAGGACTTATATTCTCCGACCTCGGCTCTCGGGTCAAGGACTTATATTCTTTGGCCTCGACTCTCTGGTCGAGGACTTATATTCTCCGGCCTCAAGACTCCGGTCGGGCACTTAATCTGAGTTCAAGTCCATCTGTTCGCTTTTCGACGAAGGGACTCGTAACTCGCAGTTATTGTCCTATCTCTTCGTTCGGGACCATAACCACGTGACACGTAGTATTTATTACGTTAATTCAAACCAATCATCATAGAGTTTAATTGATAAAATAAAAGTCCGTACAACCAAGAAAACCAAACAACCATAGTACTAAAGAAAGAAACCAGAGTTTGCAGAAAACAGAAAAAACAAGATTTCATAAACCCGAGCATCATGGTCAATCATCATCTTAGAGCATGCCTAGAGGCCGTCCTCAATCCCGTACATATATAAGTGACTTAGCCGCATTACTTCGGGGTTTATTACTTATTCAATGAAAGCACCAAAGTGTTCGAATCATCCCTTGGTGGACCACCACCTTTTACCGCATAAACTTCAGCCTCCCTCCCCTCTCTTTCAGCCTTCGCATCTCTCTGTCATAAAAACCTATTGGCTTCGTGGTAAAACTCCTCGAGATCCATCGGTGGATCTTGCTCCAACAATATCTTAAAATTCGAATTATCCACAATCCCTGAGACCGTTTCCATCAAAACCATCGACGGATCAGGTTGATCCACCAAAGCCACTGCTGAATTGAATTTGGTTAAGAAATCCCTAAGTGACGCTCCCTTCCACTGTTTTAATGATGTTAAAGTCATCACATTCTTGGGTCTCACAAAGTGACCCAAAATTATGTCATAAACCTCTCGATCAACTTCGTCCATGTGCCAATAGAGCAGCTTTCCAGTTGAACCACGGTGCTGCTATATCCATCAAATACAATGGAAAGCATCAGGCCATGACTTCCTCCAATGCTTCCAGTACTTCCATTTGTCTCATGTACCTTGTCAAGTAAACAGCGGGATCCTTTCTCCCATCATACATTTCCACCATTAGTAGACTGAAATCCGGTGGATTCCTAGCTTGCCTGATCATAGGAGCAAAGTGGCTCCTATGATCATCCTCCAAATCTCTATTCACTAATCCTCCTATCATAGTCCGTCTGACCATGTCCGCTGACCTGTCATTGTCATCAAATGGTACTCTTTGCATACTATCTCTGACCTGCCCCCTAAGTTCGTGAGGGAATCCTAAAATCTGTCCTTTTGGATGAGCATCCATATCCCGATCAATGCCGAATTGCGCAGCGTCGCCTGGTATCCTTCCTGGAATTGAGCCAACATGATTCAAGGGCATGGACCCTGGTTTAGTAGCCGTTCTCGATGGTCCCACTCTATCCTGTATTCCGGTTTCTCCGTTTCATTGGTTCTAATTCTGGACTGCCTCTGTTCCTGCTATTAAAGCTTCGTGATCCTCATTTCCAGTATCTCTTGCTACTCCATTCCTCTAGTTTTGCACTTCAGCTTGTCCAACCTGTCGGAGTAGGTTCTACATCATATCCTCCTACCATTTCCTTCCTGGAGCTGCTTGATTGATATAGATTCAATTGATATGAAATGTATCGATACGATTGTCGATCGATCCAATCCAAACACCATAATGATCGATACGAATGTATCGATATGAAACCAATTTTCACCAATATTGATCCATCTATAATTTGAGAATATGAACTCCGATTGACCTGAAATTAGAAGTATAGCCTCATTGAGCCTTGTTTATCATTCCCTATCGATCCCACAATGATTGGGCTTTGTCCAATTTTGACGGTATCGATCATAGCCTCATTTCCAATCGATCTCCAATGCTCATATCCATCCTTTTTAGCCAATTTTTTGATATCCCGGCCATGTCCAAAAGGCGGGGCAACATGCATATACTTATTTCATTTGAATAAGTATATTCACAAATCATTTCTTTCAAAAATACTTAAAAACTCATTAAAATAGATATGGAAGTACCAATCGGCATCGACCATGGATCGCAGTTCGATGGTTGCATCTCTATCCTATAAAACCCAAAATTAACTTAGGCAATCTTTGCCTCCCAATTTCCGCCATGCAATCAATCATAGATCGCATTGCACAATGGCTACATTATTATCCCAGCGAAAATATCCCAAACTGTAGGTAATCTCTGCCCTCGAATGATGCTATGAAAATATATCATTACTTCCCAAAAATTTTCTTTATTTCATAAATATTTCAATGTCTATTTATAAAACTTATTTATAAATTTCAAAGTTTAATTTAGAGAAATATTCCTTTACATATTTTAAACCATTTGTAATCTCCCTTTACAAATTTTATAAATCATCGATTATACTTATTTATAATCCAGCTAACAATTTATAACTCCATTATTGAATTTAGATTCATTTTCAAAGTTTCCTATCTAAACAATTTAGACATTTCCTCTTCTTACATTTCTTCAGTTCCCGAATTCCTTTCTATAAGATTTTTCTCTTATAAAATTTCATCCCTTCAATAAACTCGACTCACAAATCTCGAAAGGATTTATAAATAAATTGCAGTCACTTACCTTTAAAACTCTATATATATATATATAACAAATTCAAAAATATGGCTAAATAATTATATAGAATATCAAAACACTTTTAAAATAAACATCAATAACTAATTCTAGTTCATTCATAAAATTCTAATTGATTTACAACTTGTTTATAAAACATACAATTCATTTCAACAATTTAAATATTTAAATAACTAGCTTCTTGAAATATTGCAATCTAATTAATAGTTTTTTTGAAGACTAAATAGTTTAATATAAATCCTTTTTAAAACATATTTCACTTATTTATAAAAATATATTTTTATAGTCCAATATAACAAATTTTGTATTTATAAATCTCTCTCCATTTATCATAAATCGATTATATTTCCAATTCCATAACCCTTTTTCCAATTCTCAAAATAGAATCCACTATTTTTCTAAACCGAACCCCATATCTCATAATAAATTCACACCATGAATTTATATTTCCAATTTATCTAATGATAATCATTCACATCATTTATAAACATTATTTACGAATTCCATAAATCTCATTTCTAGTTTTTACAGGTTCATATCACTAAAATCTATTTATAAATCGATTTCTAATTAAAATTGTATTTATAAAACTATTTCTTAGATAATTTAAATTATATTCCAAAAGAAATCAAATCTCGATTCAAACTCCAATTTCATATTTCTAAAAATCTTATTTAAAATCCATTGTTTAAAAATCCAATTCAAAATTCTCTATTTGAAACCATCTTATGAAATAGTTAAATAATATCCAAAATCAAATTATTTATTTTATCCAACCGAATTCCTTTTTAAATAATACCAAAATTCAATATAAATATTTTCATTTCGAAAATCCCCCTTTTAATTTCTTTTCAAATTTAAAAATAAATTTATGGTATTTAAAAACACCAAAATTTAGGCAAGTGCTATTATAACATCCAATAATTTCAAACAACGACATAACCTATAATAGATTATCCACACATATCATATATCGCTATATAAGAAACTAAAATCAACATTTTCGTGGAATCCAGTTGGATCCCACCAACCGGTTTCCTTACATCCACATATATTTTATAATAAAGAATACCAATCCCGCTTTGAGGCGGAATATTGCGGTAATATAGTCTCATCCGCTATTATGCGGGGCGCATAAGGTCTCATCCGCTCCAATCAGAGGGAAATATATCAAACTACTAATATGTATACTAATATATCAAAATATAACATCCAACTGATAATAAATTTATAAATTTAACCAATCATCCAATAATTTTTAGAAATTAAATCCAGTTATCCAAATGAGTGAGATTTACTCATCTTGATTTTTAAATTTGCCGAACATCCAAATTTTAAATTTTCTAAAATCCTAACCGACGACTTCGAAAAATTCCAAACCAATTTATAGCTAAGCTAATGTCGATACGACCCTAACGTGACCGACCACGTTTAATTCTGACATCGTGTGAAGGAGTTATTAGCATTATAAGATAATGATTAATTTAAGACAATTTAATTTCACTAATTACATTATTAATAAACTGCTTACCATAAAAGCAAATTATACTCCCTCTTCCCCCAATCGAACTCCTCCTGCCCAAAACAGAACCTGCTCCTCCATGCTACAGCGCACAGTCGCACTCCAGATCGAAGTCGTGCCTCCTCCTCCAGCCTCGCTACGAGTGTTGCGCTCCTCTTGGACAGAAGACGCAGCCCCCCAATCAAATCAACCTTCTCGCGACCTTCAAAACGTCGCGTTCGCCATCGCCTTCCCTTCAGCTCGCACTTTGCCTCCATACTCATGCTCCTCTAGTCGAACAACCATTGGACTCCATCGCGATGCGATTTGATTTTTTTTAAATGAATAGGTTTCAATTTTGAGTTGAAGAAGAAGTACACGTAATTTTAAACAAAAGAAGGTTGCTTCATTCAAGGTTAAGTTGGCTTTGAATAGATATAGGTTGTCTACAAATAATATAAGGCGACTGTTGATTTAAAATTTATGTTTTTATATTCAAAAATATCTCTTTTACGTACCTCGAAATCCTGAAGCCCTATCGAGGCGTGCCGCCTGGTGTTCCAAATGTTATATCGCTATTCCAAATCGAATGGAACAAGTTTTGGGACCTAATTTGAACGTATAAGGAAGATTGCTTTTTGAATCCAATTCTTATATTAAATTTTTCAATATTAATTTCAATGCGTTTCTATCCCGTACGATCAAACGGTGACTCTAAACGCTACGAAAAATGAAATCTGATAATAATACACTATTGTGGATCCAATGGAATAGGTTTGATCCAATGGAATAGGTTTCGTCGAATTCTGAGACCGTGCCCCGGATCGCTATTTTAACGTGTCGATTAAATCGATGATTTTCAAAACTGGCGAAATTACTTGAAATTTCAGTTATTAAAAACTTATTAAATCAATACTAATTCAAATGGAATTTATATCAACATTAGAAATCATTTCGATTCATATTCAACTCAAACTTCAATTATTTACCATTCCCATATCTCAGTAAATCTTTATAATTGAAAATTAAATTCATTCTAAAATTTCAACCAAAATCTTCATATTCAAAATCAACTTATATTCCAAATCAAATATTTAAAACGATTTAAATATTTAAAATCGAATGACGGAAAATCTGGATCGTTACATTCCTCCCCCTTAAAAGAATTTCGTCCCCGAAATTGCTAAGGTACGACGAATGATCCAAACCCATTACTTTTCAAAAACCCACTTCGTTAACTTGCTATTCACTTTCCTAATTCCTTTAGTTCCATACAAAAAAAATTAGTTTCGTTTCTAATATCAAATCCTTTATTTCAAATTTCAATTCGAAATCAAATTTTGGTTAACAAAAATTTTCTAACACCCTAAATTTTCGAAAATTTTTGACAGTCTCCTTTGTGCGGAGAGCCTTTTGCAATATCACGAAAATGATAAAAAGACATACGTCGGTTCTCATGGCCAGAAAATGTAGTAAATATATATCAATATTTTTATATTTTCGCGCACTAAATCTTAAGCGTACCTTATTTTAGCATTATTATGCGAGTTGGCTTAACTTATATGCAATTTCATAACCCAAATCTAGTCCAAAAACCTCCATGTACTTGTACTTACTCCATTTAAAACACGTTAGTTCCAAAACATGAAATTTAACAACACTTCATTCATTTCACTAACTAAACTCATATGTTTTATTACGCAACATGTCATGATATGTATATTTTGAACGCATAAACAAATACAAAGGTTCAAACATTCAATTATCCATTTCCAGTCAATGTATTTTAAATTTTATTCAATTTCAAACTGATTCATAATCAATTCATTTGCATACCATTCATATCCACATTCCTTATATTCAAATCCATTTTATTAAGCTCGGAATCAATCCATGTAAATCGATTCTTGAACAATTCAGCCCAGGTTCATGCACTTGCATTCATATTAATTTCACTTCCAACTTATATTACATCTTTTCCATTCACTTCATTTTAATTCACATAGTGTTATTCACTTCATTTTATAGTGAATGTCATTTTCATCCCATGCTAATTTATTTATAAACTACATCATAAAATTATTTCTAAGGTTTATTATAAACATTTCATATGGCTACTTAAGTTCATATTCAGCTTTTTAACTTAAGTTCATACCCAATCTTATCCAATCCATACTCCAAAATATTATTAAATTCATTTCTATTTTATTCGACAACATTTCAAAATATATTTAATTCGCCTACATTTAAGTCGAATTCCATTTATATTCAAGTCCCATATTTAATTTCAATTTCAATGCACAATTCGTTTTACCTAACCAAGTTAAGTTCCACTTCTATATTCGATTAACTAATTAATTTATCTAATTAATTCACTACCATTTTATAATTCGAAATCTGGTTTTTGTTTCAAAGATCACTTCAATTGGTTTGACTTGAATTCAAATTTAATTTATAATTCAAGTTTAGGTTTCTATTTCTTCACCAAAATATCAAACCACTAACATTTTGGTTTTACCATTTCACTTTTCCAATTTATAAGTTACACAACTTATTTTTCACGTTTTCATAAATTCTACATTTGAGTTGATTCCATTCAGTAATTATAACTTATAGTTATATAATCATTTTACAACTCAAATTTTATATTCAGCTCGGTTCGATATGGTTTCAAATCCAATCCAATTTTATTTAACGTAGCTTGTGTTGAATTTTAATTCATTCCATCCATTTACTAGCTCAATCCATTTAACCATCTTAGGCTTAAATTTTAATTTCATATCGAAATTCACATTTCTAGATTATAAGATCAAAAAATTATCTACTTTCGGTTTCACTAATTATTTAAATGGAAATTCTAGAGTTCAAACACCCGGTTTCATTTCAAATAATTTTGAAATCATAAATATATACATATACACTCTCTTTGTATATAAAACCTCACTTTAAAACTTAAAACAAACTTGGTTTTTCCCAAAACAATTCCCTTTGGTATTTTAAATCAACTTGGCTTTATCCAAAACAAATTCCTTTTGGAATTTCTAAACATACTAGTTTTTCTCAAAACAATCCAAGAACAACGATCATGGTAGCAATTCGCCACTTAGAAATTTGAAAATGAACACCTATGATGTTGCAGTCATCATCAGAATTATTTTCCAGTGATTGAAGTGAGTTTGGTGCTTTATCACTTTCTAATCCATTAAAAACAATTTTCTATTAAAAAACATTCCACTATTTTTCTAAACCGAACCCCATATCTCATTATAAATTCCCACCGTGAATTTATATTTCCAATTTATTGAATGATAATCATTCACATCATTTATAAACATTATTTATAAATTCCATAAATCTAATTTCTAGTTTTTACAGGTTCATATCACTAAAATCTATTTATAAATCAATTTCTAATTAAAATTTTATTTAGAAATCTATTTCTTAAATAATTCAAATTATATTCCAAAAGCAATCAAATCCCGATTCAAACTCCAATTTCATATTTCTAAAAATCTTATATAAAATCCATTGTTTAAAAATCCCAATTCAAAATTCTCTATTTGAAACCATTTTACGAAATAGCTAAATAATATCCAAAATCAAATTATTTATTTTATTCAACCCAATTCCTTTCTAAATAATACCAAAACTCAATATAAATATTTTCATTTCCAAAATCCCCCTTTTAATTTCTTTTCAAATTTAAAAATAAATTTATGGTATTTAAAAACACCAAAATTTAGGCAAGTGCTATTATAACTTCCAATAATTTCAAACAACAACATAACCTATAATAGAGTATCCACACACATCATATATCACTATATATGAAATTAAAATCAACATTTTTAAGGAATACTGTTGAATTCCTCCAGCCTGTTTTCGTACATCTACATATGTTTTATAACATAAAATACCAATCCCGCTTCGAGGCAGAATATCGTGGTAATATAGTCTTATCCGCTATTATGCGGGGCGCATAAGGTCTCATCCGCTCCAATCGGACGGAAATATATCAAACTACTAATATATATACTAATATATCAAAATATAACATCCAACTGATAATAAATTTATAAATTCAACCAATTATCCAATAATTTTTATAAAATAAATCCAGTTATCCAAATAAGTGAGATTTACTCACCTTGATTTTTAAATTTGCCGAACATCCAGATTCTAAATTTTCTAAAATCCCAACCGACTTCGAAAAATTCCAAACCAGTTTATAGCTAAGCTAATGTTGATACGAGCCTAACGTGACTGACCACGTTTAATTCTGACATCGTGTGAAGGAGTTATTAGCTTTCTAAGATAACGATTAATTTAAGACAATTTAATTTCACTAATTACATTATTAATAAACTTCTTACTATAAAACCAAATTATAATCCATCTTCCCCCCATCGAACTTCTCCTGCCCAAAAAAAAACCTGCTCCTCCATGCGACAGCGCATAGTCGCACTCCAGATTGAAGTCGCGCCTCCTCCACCAGCCTCGCTACGAGTTCTGCGCTCCTCTTGGATAGAAGACGCAGTCCCCAATCAAATCAACGTGCTCACGACCTTAGAAACGTCGTGTTCGCCATCGCCTTCCTTTCAGCTCGCACTTTGCCCTCGTACTCACGCTCCTCTGGTCGAACAAACATTGGACACCATCGCGATGCGATTTGATTTTTTTTTTAAACGAATAGGTTTCAATTTTGAGTTGAAAAAGAAGTACACGCAATTTTAAACAGAAGAAGGCGGCTTCATTCAGGGTTAAGTCGGCTTTGAATAGATATAGGTTGGCTACAAATAATATAAGGTGGCCGTTGATTTAAAATTTATGTTTTTATATTCAAAAATATCTCTTTAACGTACCTCGAAACCTTAACCCCTATCAAGGCATGCCGCCTGGCATTCTTAATGTTATACCACTTTTCCGAACCCAATGGAACAAGTTTTGGGACCTTATTCGATCGTATAAGGAAGATTGCTTTTTGAATCCAATTATCATATTAAATTTTTCAATATTAATTTCAACGCGTTTATATCCCGTACGATCAAACGGTAACTCTAAATGCTATGAAATTTGAAATCTGATAAGAATACACTATTATGGATCCAATGGAATAGGTTCGATCCAATGAAACAGGTTTCGTCAAATTCCGATACTATGCCCCGGATCGCTATTTTAATGTGTCGATTAAATCGACGATTTTCAAAATTGACGAAATTACTTGAAATTTTAGTTTTTAAGAACTTATTAACTCAATATTAATTCAAGTAGAATTTATATCAACATTAGAAATCATTTTGATTCATATTCAACTCAAACTTCAATTATTTACCATTCCCGTATCTCGGTAAATCATTATATTTGTAAATTAAATTCATTCCAAAATTTCAACCAAAATCTTCATATTCAAAATCAACTTATATTCCAAATCCAATATTTAAAACTATTTAAATATTTAAAATCGAATGACGGAAAATCAGGATCGTTACATTCCTCTCCCCTTAAAAGAATTTCGTCCCCGAAAATGCTAAGGTAGGACGAATGATCCAAACCCATTACTTTTCAGAAACCTACTTAGTTGACTTGCTATTTCACTTTCCTAATTCCTTTAGTTCCAGACAAAAAAATTAGTTTCGTTTCTAATATCAAATCCCTTATTTCAAATTCCAATTTGAAATCAGATTTTGGTTAACAAAAATTTTCTAACACCCTAAATTTTTGAAATTTTTCGGTAGTCTCCTTTGTACGGAGAACCTTTTGCAATATCACGAAAATAATAAAATGACATACTTCGACTCTCATGGCCAGAAAACATAATATATATCAATATTTTTACATTTTCGCGTGCTAAATCTTAAGTGTAGCTTATTTTATCGTTATTAAGCGAGTTTGCTCAATTTATATGCAATTTCGCGACCCAAATCTTGTCCAATAGCCTCCCTGTACCTGTACTTACTCAACTTAAAATACATAAGTTCCAAAACATGAAATTTAATAACATTTCATTCATTTCACTAACTAAACACATATGTTTCATTACGCAACATGTCATGTTATGTATATTTTGAACGCATAAACAAATACAAAGGTTCAAACATTCAATTATCCATTTCCAATCAATGTATATTCAATTTTATTCAATTTCAGACTGATTCATAATCAATTCATTTGCATACCATTCATATCCACATTCCTTATATTCAAACCCATCTAATTACGCTTGGAATCAATCCATGTAAATCGATTCTCGAACAATTTAGCCCAGGTTCATGCACTTACATTCATATTAATTTAATTCCAACTTATATTACATCTTTTCCATTCACTTCATTTTAATTCACATAGTGTTATTCACTTCATTTTATAGTGAATGTCATTTTCACCTCATGCTAATTTATTTATAAACCACTTCATAAAATTATTTCCAGGGTTTACGATAAACATTTCATACTGCTACTTAAGTTCATATTCATCTTTTTAACTTAAGTCCATACCCAATCTTATCCAATCCATACTCCAAAACAATATTCAATTCATTTCTATTTTATTCGAAAACATTTCAAAATATATTTAATTCGCTTACATTTAAGTCGAATTCCATTTATACTCAAGTCCCACATTTAATATCAATTGCAATCCACAATCCGTTTTACTTAACCACGTTAAGTTCCACCTCTATATTTGATTAACTAACTAATTTATCTAATTAATTCACTACCATTTTATAATTCGAAATCTGTTTTTTGTTTCAAAAATCACTTCAATTGGTTTGACTTGAGTTCAAATTTATTTTATAATTCATGTTTAGGTTTCTATTTCTTCACCAAAATATCAAACCACTACAATTTTGGTTTTACCATTTCACTTTTCCAATTTATAAGTTACACAACTTATTTTTCGCGTTTTCATAAATTCTATACTTGAGTTGATTCCATTCAATAATTATAACTTATAGTTATATAATCATTTTACAATTCAAATTCTATATTCAGTTCAATTCGATATGGTTTCAAATCCAATCCAATTTTATTTAACTTAGTTCGTGTTCAATTTTAATTTATTCCATCCATTTACGAGCTTAATCCATTTAACTGTCTTAGGTTAAAATTTTAATTTCATATCAAAATTCACATTTCTAGGTTATAAGTTCAAAAAATTATCTTCTTCTGGTTTCACTAATCATTTAAATGGAAATTCTAGAGTTCAAACACCCGGTTTCGTTTCAAATAATTTTGAAACCATAAATATATACACATACACACTATTTGTATATAAAACCTCACTTTAAAACTTAAGCCAAACATGATTTTGCCCAAAACAATTCCCTTTGGAATTTTAAATCAATTTGGCTTTACCCAAAACAAATTCCTTTTTGGAATTTCAAAACATACTCGTTTTTCTCAAAACAATCCAAAAACAACGACCACGGTAGCAATTCGCCACTTAGAAATTCGAAAATGAACACCTATGATGTCGCGGTCATCATCGAAATTATTTTCCAGTGACTGAAGTGAGTTTGGTGCTTTATCACTTTCTAAATCCTTTAAAAACAATTTTCTACTAAAAAACATTCCATGATAATATTACCATTATATATTTCAAAATATTTCCAAAATAACACCAATTTCATTTCCACAACACTTTTGAAAATATTTTTAAAATCTTCCAGTATTCAAATTTTTGAGTTCAAGTTTGAATCCATTTTGATTATAATTCATTTGTATAATTCATACTTGTACAATTTTCATTTGGTATATATAACCATTTCAATCTATAATCTTGTTTTGATTATAATAGTAACATCCAATCACATCAACATACTTTAATAATTTCATAAAATTATTTCTTTTATATCAAAATATAACTTAGGAAAAATTATTTCATTTACCCAATTTAAAACAATATTATGTCGAATTACTCTATTCAAGTGTTTCAAAACACTAATCGATATAGTTGTACAAACTGTGCCGATCAGAATTCATAAGCCACTCAATAAATCAACCAACACAATATAAAACATATTATATTTACAAATAAATACGTGTTTATATTTATAAATACCATCAACTCATTTAGGGTACTACCGACCCTATCTCTAATGAGTATTCCCTACCAAAGCCAAGATTCTCGCTTAACCTTCAGCCCTGATACCAAATGCAGCGAACCGGAATTTTCGACTCTTGAAAATCGACATCAATAAGTTCACTAGATAGCATGTCAAATATTCAAGTGCCAGAAATAACGATTTCTAGGGGTAAAGAAGGAAAGAGATAGAAGAAAAATAGAAACAATAACATAGAATCTCACAATCGTAGCGGAATAAAATATAATATATAATAACAGATCTTTATACAAAGAAACTATAGCTGTATTATACATACAATGGTCAGAGTATAACAATCAACAATCAATCTGGACAGTTATAATAACTTGTCCTTACATATACTGAATACAACTAACACACACAGCGGAAATAACCAAGTACGTGAATTCGTTTGAAATCCCCCAGCTCATCTCCGGAGTTCCATAGCATCCTAACCTGAATTTGTAATACTTGGTCTGACCCGAATATTATAATAAAATAACACCTGAGTCATTCTAGAAAACCAGCGTGAGAAAACACACTCAATTTGAATTATTACTGTTATCAAAATCCTTTGAAATCAAAGGTATCTCGTAAGACCATGCCACACAAAAATACGACGAGTTTTTACCTTACAATAACCAAAACATTTCTATAGAAAATCTACTGACATTATAATAATGTCTAAGGGTCAAAAAGAATAATAATCAAGTAGCTATGATGCTCGTGCTGTGTACATCACAACAACACTAGCACAAAATCAAAAACTCGATAAAGCTCGTTCGCTAATTATGTAGGATTCCACGGAGGTGCCCTCGGTACTTCGAGAACGGTCCTCCTGCACAAGGATAAGAGTTATCCTTCCGAAGCATCATACCCATCTTGCTGGGGTATTATAGAAAAAACATAACGGGTCTTGCTAAGACCGAGTGCATCGCTCCGGCATGCCAAAAACAACTGAAGGTATCGGTATTGCTAGAAAAAGGAGCCGATTACACACTATGGGTTTGCCAACCCTTATGGCCATGCTTCCTATCTCTAGTTTTTGTCATTTCCACTGATGACTCTACGTCTGGCGTTCCAGTTACGCACCGCTCTAAAAATAGATCATGGAATCCCACATGGATTCCCACACCACAATGGCCTTGGAATCGCATACAGATTTCCACATCTCAAATAGATCTTGCAATCACACAAAGATTTCCATACCCAACGATCTCGGAATCACACATGGATTTCAACATCTCAATATAACAAGAAACTCCTCCATAGAACCATATATGGTTTAGGAGTGGGAACGGTTCCGAGTCATCTCTTACGAGTACACTCTCCCGCTTCTCGGGCCCTCCATAAACCAATCATCGATTTTTGGAATGCTCAATACCGGTTCTTTAGGAAATAATCTAACAACACATAAGAACGGGCATTACCCCCTAACTTTTTTAGTGGACGGATCTCCTTATCATTTATCCTAGGAGAAAAATAAGTTTATACGTACAGTATAGCACCACCGATGGTAACTGTACCATATAATTCTCGTGTTTCCCTAGATATTTCCAGAGTTAAAATCTCTCAGTGTTAAGTACGAAATTGTTTCCTACCACCAAAATTAAAAAGAATTACATATTCGGGCCAAGATTGATAGTCGGTTATTTAACTATCAAATAAACAAACATTCAACCAAAGATCACATTTTTCACTAATGTTACCAAGTCTCATTTAATTTAAATTTGATAAATGTGAATTCCTCGTTTAAAACATGAATATACTTATTACATCTGAATAAGTATATCCACAAATCCCTTCTTTTAAAAGTACTTTAAAGTTTATTAAAATAGATATGGAAGTACCATTCGGTATCGACCATGAATCGCAACTCGATGGTTGCGTCTTTATCCCAGAAAAACCAAATTTAACCAAAGCAATCTCCGCCTCTCGATATCCACCATGCAATCAATCATAGATCGCGGTGGTTACGTCGCTATCCTAGCAAAAACATCCCAAAATGTAAGCAATTTCTGCTCTTGAATTATGCTATGAAAATATACCATTACTTCCCGAAAATTGCTTTATTTCATAAATATTTCCAAATCTATTTATAAAACTTCTTTATATAGTTCAAAGTTTAATTTATAGAAATATTCCTTTACAAATTTTAAACCATTTCTAATCTCCCTTTAAAATTTCAAAAATTATCGATTATACTTGTCCAACTAACAACTTATAACTCCTTTATTGAGTTCTGATTCATTTTCAAAGTTCCGTATCTAAACAATTTGGAAATTTCCTTTTCTCACATTTCTTAAGTTCTCGCATTCCTTGTTGGGGATGCGGATTAAGGATCTTAAGGCAGAAATAACACTAGAGGGGGGGGGGGGTGAATGGTGTTTTAAAGAATATATGAACTATATGACTAAATTAAAACTTTCAACACAAATCTAAACAGAATTCTAACACAGAATGATCACAGAACATATAACAAATGCAAATAGTAAAGTAAAGCAAGTAAAAGGAAAGAACACACCGGATTTTATACTGGTCGGAATCCTCCTACATCCAGTCCTAAACAAGGGCAAAATCCATGTACAGATTTTTATAAGCCAATATCCAAATTACAACCCTCAATTTCTAAGGCCTTGAGGAACCCTCCTATCTCCGAGTCTGGGGTAAACTCTCTTGATTTACGGGACACAAGATCACCCTAATACTTCTTAATAACAATCATTTTGAATGGATAGACTCTATGGACTTTTTGAATACAAATTAATCCTATAACTCTGAATAGCACTTTGATCTTTAGTAGAATGATGGAGAATCAAATAGAGAGAGTATCTAAATGATTTCCTATTGAGAATTTGGCAGAATGATGGCACGATCTTGAAAATTTGAAATTTTATGGATATGGAATGGTGGAGAAGAAAGAGTGAAGAAAATAAGAAAGTAGTTCTTAAAAAAATTCGTTTTGGAAGCCTTTATATAGATGCACAACAGTCATAACCATTGATGAAAGGTTTTTTGAACGAATGGACACTTCTTTTGAAAATTGAATTTTGAATCCAACTGTCACCATGTCGACTTGGGGTATCCCCATATGTCGACATCCCTCAGTTCAAAATTATGGAGATGTTGTTTTGTAAAGACAATTGAATTTAAAACAAGTTGAAACTTCTCTAAAGCAAAGTAAAGTGTTTAAACAATATTTTGAGATAGAGAATGAATATAAAACATTATTTTAAATATATATATATATATATATATAATTGATATAGACCGTCAATTATATAAGTAATATTTAAAATCAGAATAAGTTTTGATGTTTTTAAAAATAGAAGTTTTTAAAATCAAAATAGAGGAATATTTTAAGGCTAAAACAAAGTTTGAAAACATTTTTGAAAACATGATTTTGAAAGCTAAAACATTTTGAAAACAGATTTTAAAAAACATTTTGAAAAATCTATTCAAACTGAAATTGCAAGAACCTTCCTACAGAGCTCCTCCATAGGACTCGAGAACTTGTACAAAGTAGTTTAAATGATTTTGATTTTCGTGGGTTTGTAAGCCACTTGTCGTAGGTTTGTAAGCTACTTGTCATTGGTTTGTAAGCCACTGGTTTCGATAGAAATTGGGTTCCATCCCAAAAGAAAATTGGAAGAAAGATGAGAGTGCTATTATGAAGTTTTAACAAAATACTAGACACTTATTTTGAGATCTTGAAATCTTGATTCTCTAGAGTCTTGAATCTTGTATCTCTAATCTTAATCTTGATGCTTGAGTCTTTATACTGATCAGTCTTCGATGATACCTGCATATGCTTCCTATACACACACACATATATATATGGAAATGTTAGTATATATTTTATAAAGTAAAGTATAATAACTATATAAGGTTGTTGTCATCAAAACATCATCAACTCAGTTCCTAACAATCTCCCCCTTTTTGATGATGACAACCTTTATTTATAAAATATTCTTACCATACCATAACTCCCCCTTACTCCGTGATTTCTTCTTTAAACTACAACTCCCCCTTACTCCATGACTCCCCCTTACACCTAGCACATGTATTTTTATAACTTTCTCCCCCTTTGTCATCAACAAAAACTATTAACTACTTAAGAATTCAAGAATGATTAGTATGAACAAATGATACGTATAGAACAAGCATGAAACAATGAGTATAAGTGAACACATTTTAGTTATTACAATATATATAAGAACATATATAAACACGAAAAACAAAACAATTTAAAACAAAGAATAAAATGAAGGTACGCTTTAATGGCGATCCTTAACTATAGGAGACTTATGAATCGAACAATTGGGATAGTGGAGACAAAAGTTTCCACGTTGTTCAATTATGTTTCCATTAGTATCAACAAGGATCTCACCATCGCAAATAACGCTCTCGTCCGTATTCATAGGGACTTCGGGTTGAGGTAAAGGTTGATCTTCCTTTTGGTCTTCTTGTGGTTCTTCCATAGGTTCTTCTTCCTCGGATTCCATGGCTTGCGAAGAGTCTTCAATATTAATAGGATTTGTACGGTTATCCATAAGGAATTTTTGTACATTCCTAATAATATTCCCTTGCCTTTGTTGTTCTCTAGCCATCCTAAGTTGACTTACTTGAATTTCAGTCATCAATTGAAGGATATCTTTCATCTTCTCTTGCAATTTGATCACTCGAGCGTGCGTAGTTCATTGAAATGGACCAGAATGAGGAGATGTGGGTGAAGTGGGTTCGTTAGTAGAAGAGGAGGCCAATGTTTTATTGTTTCAGAAGTTATTTACAGAGAATATAGTGAAGAAAGAGGAGAGAAAACGAAATAAATAGATAAATAACCAAATAACTAACTTTGGAGGGAAATTCAATTTTCAATTTTTGTTGGGTATGTCGACATCATGAGATGGGGCATGTCGTCATGTCCTTCAGAAAAAGTGTAATTTTTATTTGAATTTTTATTGATTATATTATTTTATATTTCATATTTTGAACAAATACCTAATTCTCTTCTAAATTTAGTAAAATTCTGTTCGGTTAATGGTTTAGTTAATATATCAGCAATTTGTTTTTCAGTATTTATATAATCTAGAGTTATTATTTCTTTAGTTATATTATCTCTAAGAAAATGATGTCTTATATCAATATGTTTAGTTCTAGCATGATGAGTTGGATTTTTAGATAGATTTATTGCACTAGTATTATCACAATATATTGGTGATTTACTTATGTTAATTCCAAAATCCTTTAATGTTTGTTGCATATATATGACTTGTGAACAGGCCAGAGCAGCAGATATATACTCTGCTTCAGTTGTTGACAAGGAAACGGTATTTTGTTTCTTGCTGAACCAGGAAACCAGTGAGTGTCCTAGAAAGTGACAAGTTCCACTTGTACTCTTTCGGTCTGATTTGCAACCAGCATAATCAGCATCACAATATGATATTAAATCAAAAGTATTATTTTTAGAATAAAATAAACCATAATCTAAAGTGTATTTTACATATCTTAAAATTCTTTTAACAGCTTTTAAGTGAGTTTCTTCAGGTTGTGATTGGTATCTTGCACAGAGACAAACACTATGCATAATATCAGGACGACTCGCTATTATATAGAGTAGCGAACCAATCATTCCCCTATATAAAGTTTGATCAATATCTTTTGATTTATCTTCTTTACTTAAACCTACATTTTTTGACATTGGAGTTGGTTTCCCACTAGAGGTGCTTAAACCAAATTTATTGATTAAGTCTTTAGCATATTTTTCTTGACTTATGAAGATTCCATTTTCTAGTTGTTTGATTTGAAGCCCTAAGAAGAAACTTAATTCTCCCATGTGACTCATTTCAAATTCTTTAGTCATTATATCTGAAAATTCTTTATTCATTATGTTATTAGTTAATCCAAAGTTTATATCATCCACATATATTTGAACCAGTTGAATATCTTGATTATTTCCTTTAATAAAAAGTGTTGTATCTACTTTACCAATTTCAAAACCAGATTGAAGTAAATAAGATCTTAGTCTTTCATATCAAGCTCTAGGAGCTTGCTTTAGACCATATAGAGCTTTCTTTAACTTGTATACATGGTTTGGAAATTTATTATCTTCAAAAATTGGAGGTTGTTCAACATAAATGTAACAACCCTGAGATTTTATAATTAATTTTCGTTGTTAAGCGATTAATGTTGGCAGATATTCGCTGTTAGGAGTTTTGATTAGGATTAAAATTCTTTTGAAATTTGTTTAAGAATTTTATGGGCTTTAAAAATTTAATCTTGGTCCACGTTTTAAATTGGGCTGCCTTGTTAATTATCTCAAGTATGTAACCGGATCCCCCTTTTCATTTTGATTCGTTCATTTTCAAAACCCTAGATAAAAGAAAACGAAAATGGGGGCGGCTCTGTTCTTTTTTTCGTTCGAAAAAAAAAACACGGCATCGTTCTTCTAGTTCATTCCTCCCTTCAGCTAAGGCTTTTCATATCGAAGGTGCCGACTTCTGGTAGAGATAGGGTTCGAATGCGACTTCGCTCGTCTTCGCTTCGGTGAAAGGTGAGTAATTTCAATTACTCACATCTTCTTCACACGTAAGTTTGTCGGGTTTAAATTATATGTTTTTCGTTCGATTTTGTTTCGTTGATTGGTTATTTTTCTAACTTTGTCAGTTTCATGTAATCTGACACTTGATACTTGCGATTTTGACTGGTTCATGTATATAGTTTTGATGATTTTTGAATTGTTGAACTCCATGATTCTTCTATTTCAATTTTTTTTTTGCTGTTTAAACATGACTTCAGTCACTTGATTTCTCGACTGTTGAATTGTGGTTCGATGTTGTTCATGTCTCTGATGTTTTCTATTCACACGGGTTTGAATACTTGATTGATTGATGGATTAGGTTTGAATCTGTTACCATCGAACTTATTTGAAGATGTTGCTTTCTTTTATGGCCATCAGGATTTTGATTCTGTTAACATCGGTCACTTAATTCTGAATTTAGTACGAATGTTGAAATGATTTACGACTTGGGGCATAATCGTATATATTTTGGTTAGTGATTCATTTTGTCTCCAGTCATTATCGGTTGCCTGGATAAATTCTGATGGAACCGGTATTAATATTTGTACTCGACTTCGGCCATGTACTTTGTGGTTGCGCTGTTTTACAAGTTAGGGATTCCCTGTAGTTCTGAATATTTTGAGTTGCATTTGATAGTGCTGTGCACTTGATTTCTTGTCACTTGACTTCGAGTGGATAACCCAGTTGCTGCTAGCATCAATGAATCATTTCTGATTAGTTGTGTTACTTGGCTATCATGGGTTTCACTGTTTGGCATTGATTTGTCTTTTTTGATTGTTGGTACCACTCTTATTTATGAAAGTGGTCATACTCTATGCGTATGCAGTTTGTTGCTTGACTTGCTGCTTGTCTTGCTGTTTGACTGTGTATACTTTGTCTTTGATTAAAACAACCTATTTTTATTTGCCTGTTGCAAACCTGTACACATTTTGGTCAGGTATCACTTGACTTGAGTTTGGTTCTGTTGCGTATAGCTAGCTGCTTGGTCATCATTGTACGAGGTCACTGCCTTTGTATTATGTTACTTGCAGCTGCACTATCATTTTGTCGACATTATTTGAAATTGTCACATGTTTGGTTCTTATGAATCTAGCATGACATGAGTATTGCCTCTGTTTTCACTGCATATGGCTTTGAATCTTCCTTATGTAGCATATCCTGTTCTTTGGGTTGAGCATTTGTATCTGCAGTCTTCACTGCAATCTTTGTCTATATATCAAGTTGCTTTCATATTGCACATGAATGTGAACATTCACAACTGCTGCACTGTGCATCTGCATTTATATACTTCATCATTATTGTTTCCATTGCCTGTTTCAATATGCTTGTGATTTGCGTTGTCGCCTTGTTATATCCACTGTTCTAGACAAGTGGCTTTGGGACAGTGATGTTCACTGTTTTGGTTACCTGTGCATTATTTTGACTGTCTTGTCCAATCACTGATACATTGCATTGATGCATTGTTTTCATTTGCATTTGGTCAGTTGTATTCGTTTGTTTCGTGTGATGTGGTGTCATACCTTTGGTGCTCTCACCTTCACTCCACTCTGGTAGTTTATACCACCACCTGTTCACAGTGATGTGCACACAGCTGCACTTCCCTGATCTGTCGCAGTGTAACTTCCATGCAAGCCTTTGTGCTTGGCATTTTAGTTGAGTTGCCTTTTTGGTTCCAGAAGTTTGATTGATCTTTTTTCTGTTGTCTTCATGTAGTTGCTTTGTCATTGCGATGCATTGTGCATATCACTTCACTGATTCATTCCACTGTTGCATTCATTTGCACATCACCCGGGTACTCTTTTAGTGGTTGTCCTTCGAGACATGTTGTCTTGTACACGTATGATCTTGTGGTGGCTGTAGTTTTTAGCTGCAGTTGCCCTTGTTGTTTTGCATTACAGTGTTGCAAACGGATTGCTTTCTGACATTTGAGTTGAATCCGGTAACTCGGGTTTAATCTTGTGTTTGCTTATGAATTTTTATTGGGTACATCATCATTGTAGTGGCAAAGCAGTGCACGCAAGCGTGAACTGCAGCCACACGGTATGGTTTTGTGATATTCTATTTTGTTTTGATTTATTGATCTTTAGCATATTCCATATGCTGTAGTGGCGAGGCAGTGCACGCGTGCGTGTACTGCAGCCCTACCCGAGTTGGTATTTTAATTGATATTTCATGTTATTTTGGAGTTGTATTTTGATTGGTTAATTTGATGATTTTGTTGTTAATTGCCGTTTAGGCAACTCAGATGTTTTTAAATTATCTTCATCGATATTCTTTTCACTTATCTTTGTTGATGATTTAATTTTGCTAATTTGTTGTTTAACACTATTACGTGTTATATTTATCGTTATCCGATTTCTTTATTTAAGGATCGGATAGACGAGATTTATTGTGACTGTCGTCTAATTTTTATTTAATTATTATTGCTTCTGTGCACTAATAACTGAGTTTGAATTAGACTGACCCGTGTATTATTTTCTTTTGAATGTAATACTCGGGTCAGACCGAGTATATACAGGTTGTAGATATCTTACTTTGGGTTGCTGCTTGAGCTATGAAGTCTTTTCATATTTTTGGAGTAGATGTTGTCATTGTATAGGATGTTGTACATTCATGTATATTATTTACGATAATGTACTTGTATATGTAACTTCCAGAGTCGACAGTTGTAGTTGTATCATATGTACTGTATCAAATGTATTGTAACTGATATCAGTTATTATATATATGAGACTTTTTGTTTATCTGTGTTCCGCATTTATATCATCTGGGTTATTATTATATCTATTGTCCTAAACTATTATGAACCATCGTAGTTCGTTTTATACTAGAATTGGGTATGTCGATGGGAGTAAATAAATATGAGATGAAAAATAAAAATATATACCACTCCTATCGAAATAACCAATACTAGTGTAAGGCCTAACTACGGATGGCCGGTCCTATCCAGCCTTATTCTTCGTAATACCAGACAGTATTTCTTTTAATACTCTTTGTTATTGTGAGCATATAGGTGGGGCGTCACAGTTGGTATCGGAGCTTGGGGTTTAGGACATAATATAAAACATAACTTAGATGGAACCTGTGTTACAACTATTAGTCGATGTTTTATACGTGCTTTGAGTCAAAACAAAGTTTTGAAAATATGATGGAAATTTTTAAATATCTTTATTTAAAAATAAAAGTTGATTTGAGTTTTGAGGATTGATTGATTTGTGCTTTGATTATCAGAGTGCGCAGCGAAAACAGTGTGACTACTTCGCTGAGTACAGCTGATAATTATTTTGATTTAAGAATCAAAATATGAAAATGAATTTAATTTCAGTATGTTGTTTAACCAGTGGTTTGATTTGTTGATATTCTTGTTGGTTTTCTTTGATGATTTCTGATTAGATTTCTGCTGTTTTAAAATATCTCCATCGAAGATATATTTGAGTAATTTCTTTGTTTATTTTGTAGTATGCGTGCAAACATGAGTTGCACGTTACTACATTAATTTTACGTTGAACCGATGCTTGGTTATGAAACGTATATTGTGCCGTTATTCTTATAACGGGATTTTTACACCAATGCTATATTTTGAAGCAAGGTGTTTTGTTGACATTTTTAAAGAATGAAAATTCACTAGCATTATATTTAGATTCAAATTATTTTGATGAGATTTTGACGTTTAAAATTTACTGTCGCTTTGACTTCAGTATCCGTCATATTTTAAAGTGGATTTTCAAGCGGTTATCCCGCAATGCTGATTTTGAGATCCGTTTCTACGGTGTTTTGAGAAGTACAATTTTCTTATTGAAATTGTCACTAATGTTGCTGTTTTTATCACGGATTGCAAATCGTTTTAAAAATAAAAATTGTTTTTCAAATTTTTTATAGTTTATGCTTTCAAAAGAATGAGGAAGCGATTTAAACGATTCAGCAAAATCGAGGACTATGAACCCTTTCTTTTACTGATTCGCTTAATTCCGGACTTGTTCGTTTGAGAATGTAGATTATTTACTTTTATAAAATAAATGAAATTGTTTTCGGAATTTTTACGGTTTACGTTTTCAGAAGAATAAGAAAGTGACTTAAACGTTTCAGAAAAATCGAGGATTATGACCCCTTTCTTTTACTTATTCGCTTAATTCTGGACTTGTCCGTTTGAGAATGTGAAATGTTATTTTTGAAATACACAAATTTTCACTTTCAAGGAAACGAAGAAGAGATTTAAACGATGTAGCAAAAGTGCGGAGTATGGAACCAAACTTTTACTATTTCGGTTAATTCCGGACTCGTTAACTGAAACATTTGTTGTTTGATGATTTCGATGATTTTACACGTTCAAGGAAACGATGAAGAGAATCAAACGATTTAGTAAAACACGTGGTATGGGACATGTGCGTTTGCTATTTCGGTTAATTCCAGAATTGTTAATTGAATATATGATGATTTTTGTGTGCTTTCGAGCCATTATGTTGGACCTTCGGGTCAATACCAGTACCGGACCTTCGGGTCATATGTTGGACCTTCGGGTCATTTGTTGGGCACCAAAATTATGTTGGGTACTTGGTCGGCTTCGGCCATATGTTGATGCACGTGCGGCGTAGCTAAAACTCGCCATTTGTTGGGATCGATCCACCTTTTATGTTGATTTTCCAGATTATCTTAATTGATTCCTAGATATTTGTTGTTTCCAATTATCTGCAGGTAATTGGATATTTGTTGATATGAGTTCTAATTATCGTTTTTGATAATTAGATATTTGTTGATTTGATTATCATTTTTGATAATCGAATATTTGTTGATTTGATTATTGTTTTTGATAATCGAATAATTGTTGATTTGATTATCGTTTTTGATAATCGAATAATTGTTGATTTGTTGATTTGATTATCGTTTTTGATAATCGAATATTTGTTGATTTGATTATCATTTTTGATAATCGAATATTTGTTGATTTGATTATCGTTTTTGATAATTAGATATTTGTTGATATGAGTTCTAATTATCGTTTTTGATAATTAGATATTTGTTGATTTGATTATCATTTTTGATAATCGAATATTTGTTGATTTGACTATTGTTTTTGATAATCGAATAATTCTTGATTTGATTATCGTTTTTGATAATCGAATAATTGTTGATTTGTTGATTTGATTATCGTTTTTGATAATCGAATATTTGTTGATTTGATTATCATTTTTGATAATCGAATATTTGTTGATTTGATTATCGTTTTTGATAATCGAATATTTGTTGATATGAGTTCTAATTATCGTTTTTGATATTTAGATATTTGTTGATTTGATTATCATTTTTGATAATCGAATATTTGTTGATTTGAATATCGTTTTTGATAATCGAATATTTGTTGATATGAGTTCTAATTATCGTTTTTAATAATTAGATATTTGTTGATTTGATAATCATTTTTGATAATCGAATAATTGCTGATTTGATTATCGTTTTTGATAATCGAATAATTGTTGATTTGTTGATTTGATTATCGTTTTTGATAATCGAATATTTGTTGATTTGATTATCATTTTTGATAATCGAATATTTGTTGATTTGATTATCGTTTTTGATAATTGGATATTTGTTGATATGAGTTCTAATTATCGTTTTTGATAATTAGATATTTGTTGATTTGATTATCATTTTTGATAATCAAATATTTGTTGATTTGATTATTGTTTTTGATAATCGAATAATTGTTGATTTGATTATCGTTTTTGATAATCGAATAATTGTTGATTTGTTGATTTGATTATCGTTTTTGATAATCGAATATTTGTTGATTTGATTATCATTTTTGATAATCGAATATTTGTTGATTTGATTATCGTTTTTGATAATCGAATATTTGTTGATATGAGTTCTAATTATCGTTTTTGATAATTAGATATTTGTTGATTTGATTATCATTTTTGATAATCGAATATTTGTTGATTTGATTATCGTTTTTGATAATCGAATATTTGTTGATATGAGTTCTAATTATCGTTTTTAATAATTAGATATTTGTTGATTTGATAATCATTTTTGATAATCGAATAATTGCTGATTTGATTATCGTTTTTGATAATCGAATAATTGTTGATTTGTTGATTTGATTATCGTTTTTGATAATCGAATATTTGTTGATTTGATTATCATTTTTGATAATCGAATATTTGTTGATTTGAGAATTGATTATCGTTTTTGATAATCGAATATTTGTTGGTTTGAGAATTGATTATCGTTTTTGATAATCGAATATTTGTTGATTTGATTATCGTTTTTGATAATCGAATAATTGTTGATTTGAGATTTGATTATCGTTTTTGATAATCGAATATTTGTTGATTTGATTATCGTTTTTGATAATCGAATATTTGTTGACTTGATTATCGTTTTTGATAATCGAATAATTGTTGATTTGTTGATTTGATTATCGTTTTTGATAATCGAATATTTGTTGATTTGATTATCGTTTTTAATAATCGAATAATTGTCGATTTGTTGATTTGATTATCGTTTTTGATAATCGAATATTTGTTGGTTTGAGAATTGATTATCGTTTTTGATAATCGAATATTTGTTGATTTGATTATCGTTTTTGATAATCGAATAATTGTTGATTTGAGATTTGATTATCGTTTTTGATAATCGAATATTTGTTGATTTGATTATCGTTTTTGATAATCGAATATTTGTTGACTTGATTATCGTTTTTGATAATCGAATAATTGTTGATTTGTTGATTTGATTATCGTTTTTGATAATCGAATATTTGTTGATTTGATTATCGTTTTTGATAATCGAATAATTGTCGATTTGTTGATTTGATTATCGTTTTTGATAATCGAATATTTGTTGGTTTGAGAATTGATTATCGTTTTTGATAATCGAATATTTGTTGATTTGATTATCGTTTTTGATAATCGAATAATTGTTGATTTGAGATTTGATTATTGTTTTTGATAATCGAATATTTGTTGATTTGAGAATTGATTATCGTTTTTGATAATCGAATATTTGTTGGTTTGAGAATTGATTATCGTTTTTGATAATCGAATATTTGTTGATTTGATTATCGTTTTTGATAATCGAATAATTGTTGATTTGAGATTTGATTATTGTTTTTGGTAATCGAATATTTGTTGAATTGAGAATTGATTATCGTTTTTGATAATCGAATATTTGTTGGTTTAATTTTCGTTTTTGATAAATGGATAATTGTTGATTTGAATTCTGATTATCTTTGTTGATAATTAGACCTTTGTTGTTTTCTGATTATCTATTTGGTAACTAGATTTGGCTGAGAATTTGTGAATTTCTTTTATGAAATTAAAAGATTTCTTTGGCATTTGTATTCCCGACATTATTTTTCTAGCTTAACCAGTTTATGTCAGAGAAATAATTGTTATTGGCGACTTTACTTATGAAAATTACGGGGACGCAATTTTTATAAGGAGGGTAGTCTGTAACAACCCTGAGATTTTATAATTAATTTTCGTTGTTAAGCGATTAATGTTGGCAGATATTCGCTGTTAGGAGTTTTGATTAGGATTAAAATTCTTTTGAAATTTGTTTAAGAATTTTATGGGCTTTAAAAATTTAATCTTGGTCCACGTTTTAAATTGGGCTGCCTTGTTAATTATCCCAAGTATGTAACCGGATCCCCCTTTTCATTTTGATTCATTCATTTTCAAAACCCTAGATAAAAGAAAACGAAAATGGGGGCGGCTCTGTTCTTTTTGTCGTTCGAAAAAAAAAAACACGGCATCGTTCTTCTAGTTCATTCCTCCCTTCAACTAAGGCTTTTCATATCGAAGGTGCCGACTTCTAGTAGAGATAGGGTTCGAATGCGACTTTGCTCGTCTTCGCTTCGGTGAAAGGTGAGTAATTTCAATTACTCACATCTTCTTCACACGTAAGTTTGTTGGGTAAATTATATGATTTTCGTTCGATTTTGTTTCGTTGATTGGTTATTTTTCTAACTTTGTCAGTTTCATGTAATCTGACACTTGATACTTGCGATTTTGACTGGTTCATGTATATAGTTTTGATGATTTTTGAATTGTTGAACTCCATGATTCTTCTGTTTCATTTTTTTTTTGTTGTTTAAACATGACTTCAGTCACTTGATTTCTCGACTGTTGAATTGTGGTTCGATGTTGTTCATGTCTCTGATGTTTTCTATTCACACGGGTTTGAATACTTGATTGATTGATGGATTAGGTTTGAATCTGTTACCATCGAACTTATTTGAAGATGTTGCTTTCCTTTATGGCCATCAGGATTTTGATTCTGTTAACATCGGTCACTTAATTCTGAATTTAGTACGAATGTTGAAATGATTTACGACTTGGGGCATAATCGTATATATTTTGGTTAGTGATTCATTTTGTCTCCAGTCATTATCGGTTGCCTGGATAAATTCTGATTGAACTGGTATTAATATTTGACTCGACTTCGGCCATGTACTTTGTGGTTGTGCTGTTTTACAAGTTAGGGATTCCCTGTAGTTCTGAATATTTTGAGTTGCATTTGATAGTGCTGTGCACTTGATTTTTTGTCACTTGACTTCGAGTGGATAACCCAGTTGCTGCTAGCATCAATGAATCATTTCTGATTTGTTGTGTTACTTGGCTATCATGGGTTTCACTGTTTGGCATTGATTTGTCTTTCTTTGATTGTTGGTACCACTCTTATTTATGAAAGTGGTCATACTCTATGCGTATGCAGTTTGTTGCTTGACTTGCTGCTTGTCTTGCTGTTTGACTGTGTATACTTTGTCTTTGATTAAAACAGCCTATTTTTATTTGCCTGTTGCAAACCTGTACACATTTCGGTCAGGTATCACTTGACTTGAGTTTGGTTCTGTTGCGTATAGCTAGCTGCTTGGTCATCATTGTACGAGGTCACTGCCCTTGTATTATGTTACTTGCAGCTGCACTATCATTTTGTCGACATTATTTGAAATTGTCATATGTTTGGTTCCTATGAATCTAGCATGACATGAGTATTGCCTCTGTTTTCACTGCATATGGCTTTGAATCTTCCTTATGTAGCATATCCTGTTCTTTGGGTTGAGCATTTGTATCTGCAGTCTTCACTGCAATCTTTGTCTATATATCAAGTTGCTTTCATATTGCACATGAATGTGAACATTCACAACTGCTGCACTGTGCATCTGCATTTATATACTTCATCATTATTGTTTCCACTGCCTGTTTCAATATGCTTGTGATTTGCGTTGTAGCCTTGTTATATCCACTGTTCTAGACAAGTGGCTTTGGGATAGTGATGTTCACTGTTTTGGTTACCTGTGCATTATTTTGACTGTCTTGTCCAATCACTGATACATTGCATTGATGCATTGTTTTCATTTGCATTTGGTCAGTTGTATTCGTTTGTTTCGTGTGATGTGGTGTCATACCTTTGGTGCTCTCACCTTCACTCCACTCTGGTAGTTTATACCACCACCTGTTCACAGTGATGTGCACACAGCTGCACTTCCCTGATCTGTCGCAGTGTAACTTCCATGCAAGCCTTTGTGCTTGGCATTTTAGTTGAGTTGCCTTTTTGGTTCCAGAAGTTTGATTGATCTTTTTTCTGTTGTCTTCATGTAGTTGCTTTGTCATTGCGATGCATTGTGCATATCACGGCACTGATTCATTCCACTGTTGCATTCATTTGCACATCACCCGGGTACCTCTTTTAGTGGTTGTCCTTCGAGACATGTTGTCTTGTACACGTATGAAGTTGTCGTGGCTGTAGTTTTTAGCTGCAGTTGCCCTTGTTGTTTTGCATTACAGTGTTGCAAACGGATTGCTTTTTGACTACATTTGAGTTGAATCCGGTAACTCGGGTTTAATCTTGTGTTTGCTTATGAATTTTTATTGGGTACATCATCATTGTAGTGGCAAGGCAGTGCACGCAAGCGTGAACTACAGCCACACGGTATGGTTTTGTGATATTCTATTTTGTTTTGATTTACTGATCTTTAGCATATTCCATATGCTGTAGTGGCGAGGCAGTGCACGCGTGCGTGTACTGCAGCCCTACCCGAGTTGGTATTTTAATTGATATTTCATGTTATTTTGGAGTTGTATTTTGATTGGTTAATTTGATGATTTTGTTGTTAATTGCCGTTTAGGAAACTCGGATGTTTTTAAATTATCTTCATCGATATTCTTTTCACTTATCTTTGTTGATGATTTAATTTTGTTAATTTGTTGTTTAACACTATTACGTGTTATATTTATCGTTATCCGATTTCTTTATTTAAGGATCGGATAGACGAGATTTATTGTGACTGTCGTCTAATTTTTATTTAATTATTATTGCTTCTGTGCACTAATAACTGAGTTTGAATTAGACTGACCCATGTATTATTTTCTTTTGAATGTAATACTCGGGTCAGATCGAGTATATACAGGTTGTAGATATCTTACTTTGGGTTGCTGCTTGAGCTATGAAGTCTTTTCATATTTTTGGAGTAGATGTTGTCATTGTATAGGATGTTGTACATTCATGTATATTATTTACGATAATGTACTTGTATATGTAACTTCCAGAGTCGACAGTTGTAGTTGTATCATATGTACTGTATCAAATGTATTGTAACTGATATCAGTTATTATATATATGAGACTTTCTGTTTATCTGTGTTCCGCATTTATATTATCTGGGTTATTATTATATCTATTGTCCTAAACTATTATGAACCATCGTAGTTCGTTTTATACTAGAATTGGGTATGTTGATGGGAGTAAATAAATATGAGATGAAAAATAAAAATATATACCACTCCTATCGAAATAACCAATACTAGTGTAAGGCCTGACTATGGATGGCCGCTCCTATCCAGCCTTATTCTTCGTAATACCAGACAGTATTTCTTTTAATACTCTTTGTTATTGTGAGCATAGAGGTGGGGCGTCACAATAAACATCTTCTTTTACAAAACCATTTAGAAAAGCACTTTTAACATCCATTTGATATAATTTGAAACTATTATAGTTAGCGAAAGCAAGTAGAATTCTTATAGCTTCTAATCTTGCTACGGGGGCAAAGGTTTCATCATAGTCAATTCCTTCTTCTTGACAATAACCTTGCGCGACTAAACGAGCTTTATTTCTTACGACCTCACCGAGTTCATTCATTTTATTTTTATAAACCCATTTAGTTCCAATTATACTTTTATCCTCAGGTTTAGGAACAAGTTCCCATACATCATTTCTGGTAAATTGATTCAATTCTTCTTGCATAGCAAGAATCCATGAATCATCAGACGATGCTTCCTTTGGATTTTTAGGTTCGATTGTTGATATAAAAGCTACATTACTCATACTACTTAACTGATTTCTTGTTCTTACTACAGATTCAATATTTTCTAAAACATTTTCTATAGGACGATCTTTTGATATTTAAATCTCTTATTAGGTTGATTTATTTCACTAATAGTTTCATTAGATTGATTTAAATTTATAAAATCTTCTTCATCATCTATTTGTACAATATCTTTAAGATTTTCATCAAAAGATACATGCATAGTTTCTTCAATAGAATTAGTTTTTAAATTAAAAACTCTAAATGCTTTTGTATTAAGTACAAAACATTTACTCCCAAAGATTTTAAAATAATCTACTATAGGTTTCTTATTATAAAGTAATTCATATGGAGTTTAAATTGTTAATGGTCTAATTAAAATTCTATTTAATATATAACAAGCTGTAACAACTGCTTCAGCCCAAAAATGTTTAGGTAAATTACTATCAGAAAGCATTGTACGAGCACACTCTTGAACCGTTCTATTCTTACGTTCTACTACTCCGTTTTGTTATGGAGTTCTTGGAAATGAAAAGTTGTGAGTAATTCCCTTTTGAGTACAGAAATTCTCAAAATTTTCATTTTCAAATTCACCACCGTGATCACTTCGAATAGTTTTAATTTTGAAAGAATGTTGTTTTTGAATTCTTTTAGAAAAGTTTTTAAATATTTCAAAAGCATCACTTTTATGTTTTAAAAAGATTGTCCAAGTATATCTTGAATAATCATCTACTATAACAAAAACATATTTACTATGGCTAATTGATTGAACTTGAGATGGACCAAATAAATCTAAATGAAGTAATTATAGAGGACTAGAGGTAGAAATAGCATCTTTTAATTTAAATGAACTTTTCTTAAGTTTTCCTAATTGACAAGCATCACAAATACTATCTACTTTAAAGTTTTACTTGGGTAGACCTCTAACTAAGTCAAGTTTTGATAGCCTAGATAATAATTTGTAATTCAAATGGCCAAATCTTTTATGCCAAATCCAAGGGTCACTTGTATTAGCCAAAAGACATAGATTATCATTTGAAATTTTCATACTAAGGATATAGATATTTTTCTTCCTAATACCTTCAAAAATTATATTAGACTTATCATCTTCAATGTGACATTTATCTTTTCCAAATTTAATTTTAAAACCTTTATCGCAAAGTTGACTTATACTAAGCAGATTATGTTTTAAGTTCCTAACTAATAAAACATCAGAAATAAGTAAAGTTTTAGAGTTACCGACATTGCCGATGCCAACCACATATCCTTCAGAGTTGTCACCAAAATTGACTAATCCACCATCTTGATAAGTAATGTCCTTGAGTATCTCGGGATTTCCAGTCATGTGCCTCGAACAGCCACTATCAAGTATCCATTTATCTTTCTCAATTTGCACAGTTTTTTCATTGGGTGTTGATTCGTCAAAAGCCATATAACATGTCTGTCCCTGCATAACACACCAATTCGGTAGATAACTTGATTTTTCAAAATAACTATATGCTGACTTATGATACTTTGATGAAATGCATAGATTCAAAACAGTTTTAACACAATTTTCCAAAAGTGCCATTTTTATATTTTTCAAGTTTCAGATTATGAAAACAATGAAAACCAATGCTCCAATACCAATTGTTGGGGATGCGGATTAAGGATCTTAAGGCAGAAATAACACTAGAGAGGGGGTGAATAGTGTTTTAAAGAATATATGAACTATATGACTAAATTAAAACTTTCGACACAAATCTAAACAGAATTCTAACACAGAATGATCACAGAACATATAACAAATGCAAATAGTAAAGTAAAGCAAGTAAAAGGAAAGAACACACCGGATTTTATACTGGTTCGGAATCCTCCTACATCCAGTCCTGCACCAAGGCAATATCCTCGTACAGATTTTTATAAGCCAATATCCAAATTACAACACTCAATTTCTAAGGCCTTGAGGAACCCTCCTATCTCCGAGTCTGGGGTAAACTCTCTTGATTTACGGGACACAAGATCACCCTAATACTTCTTAATAACAATCCTTTTGAATGGATAGACTCTATGGACTTTTTGAATACAAATTAATCCTATAAATCTGAATAGCACTTTGATCTTTAGTAGAATGATGGAGAATCAAATAGAGAGAGTATCTAAATGATTTCCTATTGAGAATTTGGTAGAATGATGACACGATCTTGAAAATATGAAGTTTTATGGATATGGAATGGCGGAGAAGAAAGAGTGAAGAAAATAAGAAAGTAATTGTTAAAAAAATTCGTTTTGGAAGCCTTTATATAGACGCACAATAGTCATAACCATTGGTGAAAAGTTTTTTGAACGAATGGACACTTCTTTTGAAAATTGAATTTTGAATCCAACTGTCACCATGTCGACATGGGGTATCCCCATATGTCGACATCCCTCAGTTCAAAATTATAGAGATGTTGTTTTGTAAAGACAATTGAATTTAAAACAAGTTGAAACTTCTCTGAAGCAAAGTAAAGTGTTTAAACAATATTTTGAGATAGAGAATGAATATAAAACATTATTTTAAATATATATATATAATTGATATAGACCGTCAATTATATAAGTAATATTTAAAATCAGAATAAGTTTTGATGTTTTTAAAAATAGAAGTTTTTAAAATCAGAATAGAGGAATATTTTAAGGCTAAAACAAAGTTTGAAAACAATTTTGAAAACATGATTTTGAAAGCTAAAACGTTTTGAAAACAGATTTTAAAAAACATTTTGAAAAATCTATTCAAACTGAAATTGCAAGAACCTTCCTACAGAGCTCCTCCATAGGACTCGAGAACTTGTACAAAGTAGTTTAAATGATTTTGATTTTCGTGGGTTTGTAAGCCACTTGTCGTAGGTTTGTAAGCTACTTGTCGTGGGTTTGTAAGCCACTGGTTTCGATAGAATTTGGGTTCCATCCCAAAAGAAAATTGGAAGAAAGATGAGAGTGCTATTATGAAGTTTTAACAAAATACTAGACACTTATCTTGAGATCTTGAAATCTTGATTCTCTAGAGTCTTGAATCTTGAATCTCTAATCTTCATCTTGATGCTTGAGTCTTTATACTGATCAGTCTTCGATGATACCTGCATATACTTCCTATATACATACATACATACATACATACATATATATATATATATCTATATGGAAATGTTAGTATATATTTTATAAAGTAAAGTATAATAACTATATAAGGTTGTTGTCATCAAAACATCATCAACTCAGTTCCTAACATTCCTTTCTATAAGAATTTCTCTTATAAAATTTCACCCATTTAGTAAACCCGGCTCACAAATCTCGAGAGCATTTATAAATAAATTGCAATCACTTCCTTTAATACTATATATATATATATATATAATAGTAAATTCAAAAACATAGTTAAATTATTATCTTAAATATCAAACCACTATTAAAATAAACATCAATAACTAATTCCAGTTCATTCATAAAATTCTAATCGATTTATAACTTGTTTATAATACATAGAATTCATTTCAACAATTTAAATATTTAAATAACTAACTTCTTGATATATTTCAATCCAATTAATAGTTTTTTAAAAACTACATAGTTTAATAAAAGTCCTTTTTAAAACAAATTTCACTTCCTTATAAAAATATATTTTTAAATTCCAATATAATAAATTTTGTATTTATAAATCTCTCTCGATTTATCACAAATCATTGCATTTCCAATTTCGTAACCCTTTTTCCAATTCTCAAAATAGAATCCACCATTTTTCTAAATCGAACCCCATACCTCATTATAAATTCTCACCATGAATTTATATTTCCAATTTATCGAATGATAATCATTTACATCATTTATAAACATTATTTATAAATTCCATAAATCTTATTTCTAGTTTATAATAGGTTCATATTACTAAAATCCATTTATAAATCGATTTCTAATTAAAATTCTATTTATAAATCTATTTATTAAATAATTCAAATTATATTCCAAAAGCAATCAAATCTCGATTCCGACTCCAATTTAATATTTCTAAAAATCTTATGTAAAATCCATTGTTTAAAAATCCCAATTTAAAATTCTCCATTTGAAACCATTTTATGAATTAGCTAAATAATATCCAAAATCAAATTATTTATTTTATCCAACCCAATTCCATTTTAAATAATCCCAAAGTTCAAAATAAATATTTTTATTTCCAAAATCCCTTTTCAATTTTTTTTCAAATTTAAAAATAATTATTTATGGTATTTAAAAACACCAAAATTTAGCCAGTGCTATTATAGCATCCAATAATTCCAAACCACAACGTAATCTATAACAGATTATCCACACACATCATATATCGCTATATATGAAATTAAAATCAACATTTTTAAGGATTCCAGTTGGATATCTCCAACCGGTTTCCCTACATCCACAAATGTTATATAACATAAAATATCAATCCCACTTGGAGGCAGAATATTGCGGTAAGATAAGGTCATCCACTATTGTATGGGGCGCATAGGGTCTCATTCGCTCCAATCAGCGGGAAATATATCCAAATAGTAATATATATATATATGCTAATATATCAAAATATAATATCCAACTGATAAAAAAATTATAAATTCAACCAATCATTCAATAATTTTTATAAATTAAATCCAGTTATCCAAATGAGTGAGATTTACTCACCTTGATTTTTAAATTTCCTAAACATCTAGATTTTAAATTTTCTATAATCCCAACTAACTCCGAAAAATTCCAAACCAATTCATAGCTAAGCTAATGTCGATATGAGCCTAACGTGACCAACCACGTTTAATTTTGACATTGTATGATGGAGTTATTAGCTTTCTAGGATAACGATTAATTTAAGATAATTTAATTTCACTAATTACATTATTAATAAACTACTTACCACAAAACCAAATTCTAATCCATCTTCCTCTAATCGAACTCCTCCTTCCCAAAACAGAACCTGCTCCTCCATGCTACAACTCATAGTCGCACTCCATATCGATGTCGCGCCTCCTCCTCTAGCCTCCCTATGTGTGTCGCGTTCCTCTTGTATAGAAGATGCAGCCCCCTTAATCGAATCATCCTGCTTGCGACCTCCGAAACGTCGCGTTCGCCATCGCCCTTCCTTCAGCTTGCGATGTGCCCTCGTGCTCACGCTTCTCTGGTCGAACGACCATTGGACTCCATCGTGATGCAATTTTTTTTTAAAACGAATTGATTTCATTTTTGAGTATAAGAGGAAGTACACGTGATTTTAAACAGAAGAAGGTAGCTTAGTTCAGGGTTAGGTCGGGTTCGAACAGAGATTGGTTAGCTGTAAATAATATAGGATGGTTGTTAATTTAAAAATTATATTTTTTATATTCAAAAGTATCTCGTTTACGTACCTAGAAATCCTGAACCCGTATCTAGACGTGTCGCTTGGCGTTTCTAATGTTATACCACTATTCGAATCCAATGGAATAAGTTTTCGGACCTAACTCGATCGTATGAGGAAGATAGCTTTTTGAATCCAATTATTATATTAAATTTTCAATATTAATTTCAACACATTTCTATCCCATACGACTAAAAGGTAGGTCTAAACGCTATGAAATTTGAAATTCAATAATGATACACTATTACGGATCCAATGGAACTGATTTCATGGAATTTCGAGACTGTGCCTCGAATCGCTATTTTAACGTGTCAATTAAATCGAAGATTTTCAAAATTGATGAAATTACTTGAAATTTCAAATTTTAAAAACTTGTTAACTCAATTCTAATTTAAATAGAATATATATCAACATTAGAAATTATTTTGATTTATATTCAACTCAAACTTCAATTATTTACCATTCCTGTATCTCGATAAATCATTATATTTGAAAATTAAATTCATCATAAAATTTTAACCAAAATCTTCATATTCAAAATCAACTTATATTATAAATCTAATATTTAAAACCATTTAAATATTCAAAATCGAATGACAAAAATTCGGGTCGTGACAGATACAATACTCATGATTACAACTATTTGTAATTGTTATTTCAAACATAATATTTATGGATTTTCTATCAAATATACTTTTAATTAAATTAATTAATTAATTAACATAACACATCATATCAAGTATATAGTAGAAAGAAAGCACTTTTTATTTTGAACATGATAGGTTACTGAATTAGATATATCTAACAAATTACATAATCGCCCCTAAGGCATACGCCTAACACTATTAATCTCCCACTTACACTTAGGTTAATTATGGAATCTTATTCCAAACTTTCCAATAAATTTCCTCAAAACCAATCAAGTCAGTTCCTCAGTGAACGAGTATGCTATTATGTTTCAATTATCTACTATGTTAATCAATTCTCTCCAACGCTGATAAACTGCTTTTATCACGTAGAACTATTCGAAGTATGTCTCTTGACTTCTAGCGAGCTCTAAGTTCTATTATGAACTATAACGCGATATTATTATCATATAATAATGTTACGGGATTCTCAATATTTGGAATCACACTTGGATCAGTTATAAATTTATGGATTTGTTATATATACATATTGCTTTTACCATGACGCTATTCAAGATGATTGTAACGACCTATCTTTTTGGACAGTTTAAATCGACAATAAACCACACATGTCAACTCAAACCATTCAAAAGGGAGGATTGTTAATGAGTTAAATAAGAAAATAAGAGAAAAGAAGGAAAAACAAAGCACAAAACCTCACAGTGGAATGATAAGATAGAATAACCAAATAAACAGTTCATGAAGTTGTTTTACAAATACATTTGATTACTCTTTTACAATAAAATCTGAGTTATACATATATCAGATACAATAGGATAATGCAGCGAAACAACATGATACAGTAGAATAACAATAATAATATAATACTAAACTCCGTCTTCGTCCTCCAAAAATAAGGGCTTCAACGCTGAAATTCTCAGGCAGACCCGAGCATAATGAAAAGATAAAACACTCGAGTCAAAACTAAAAGATCTTATGTAAGTTAAATCAACAGTAAATAAATATGAGTATGATGGCTTCAGAGATGTTTATGGGATTTTACATCTCCTATCCAGTGTATAACGTGCATGCAATAACTTATGAGATGTTCGAGATTTCCGTCTCCTAAGGATCCGTTAAACTATCTATATGTAGTAATATACGCTGTATACATAGTGACTATCAGTAAAATAAAGTATCAAAATAGCATTAAGGCATGACCAATATCCTACTTAACACATTTTTATAAATGACGTAGTCTATAGAGTACTGTAAACTCCACCAAATTGGTAGACTATCAGGGAGCACTACATAGGTGCAACACAAAACAAAATCGTAGTGGGCTCGATAAGGCATATGACAGGGCACGCAAGGCTATACCCACGGTTGGATTATACCGGATTACGGAACCAGGCTGGTGATAATGCGGAGCAGCTACTATCGCCTACCTCGAACAATACTCCTATAACTAAATCACGGGTGACCACCAATCAATCAAAAAGTAACAGATATGGTATCGAAGAAGCGTGCCCGATAGGAGGGTGACCTCACTTTGCTTGGTTATGGCTCCTGATTTTATTCATATCAAGCTGACCCAAGGGGGGTTAGGGTTGCGTTCTTACCTAACACTAGAAGTGTTCGCCAAACCATCCTACTTTGTTCTGGATTCTCCACCATGTGCACAGTTGTTAAAGTGATTTTGGAATTGGCTGAGAGTATGACAATATCCGACTCAGTCTATTTAACAATGAATCATTTTCTTTTCACATCGTGGTTATTTTTATAAAATATTTATAATAATCAATCGAAAAACAGTTCATACTTTCATATCAAGGTATTGATATACTTATTCAAAAGTATAATATATTCATAAGTACCGAGGAAGATTTCTTTCAATCTATTTCAAAAGTAATTTATAGAACTCTTCTAAACCGTTTATATACTATTTATATGCTTTAAAACCATTTATAAACTATTTATAATGTTCCAAACAGTTTACAAATCTTCCTTTTTCCATAAACTTCTACGGAAAATTTCTTTAAAATGCATCCAAATCCCTTTATGCAAGTTCTTTTATAAAACCCATTTATAAATCCTTTAAAGCCTTTTATATATCCCTTTTAAAAATCCATTATAAAATCCTTTATAAAAATAATTTATAAAGTTTCTTTTTATAAAATCCATTTATAAAATTCTAAAATCTTTTACAAAATCTTTTATCCATTAAAGTTATTTATAAAAGTCTATATTTACTACCTTAAATCAAACTAAATTTATTATATTAAATTAAATTTAAAATATATATTAAAACTATATTAAATATTTTATTAAATTAAATTTTAAACTATTTAAATATATATTTAAAACTAAATAAAATTATAAGTTAAAATCTTAAATTTACATTTAGACCATATATTGACTTATAATTTGAAGCTTTTAAACTATAAAATAAATTATTTTCCAAATACAAATTTTAAATAAAATCATTAAATTAAATTTAAAAATCAAATTTATAAATCAGACATACTTTACTATTTAGAAAATAATTTAAAACCGACCAATGGTGTCCGTATATAGTCTTCTTCCCTATGGTCAAGTGATAGGGTATATATCATTTCAATTCCAAAATAGTTAAAAAAATTCTCGGGTATATATCATTTCAACCCTATCCCGAATCAATAATTTCCGAATCAATAAATTCGTTTGGGTTTATCATTTCGACCCATAATGATTTTCCCTAATCTATTAGGTCATTTGGGTATATATCATTTTAACCCATAGTGATAATAGAGATATAACATCCTATCATCCAAAAATGTCAACAAACAAACATCCATCCCAATCAACATCCAAATCAGCCAATAAATCATAACAATTAACTGATTATCATTATTAGGTATTCAACTAACAATTTAAATTCAATATTAATTTAAATGGCAAAGTAATTCAATATAAATTCAAATTAAACTACCAAACAGCAACCAATAATATTCTTATCACAGCTTAAATTTTATTTAACTAACATAAGATGGTCTAGTATTTGTGAGTGGGTTAATACACACACCTTTGATTTATCGTCGATTTAAAATCCAATTAAAGCAAAAAAATTAACAGTTTTAGAATCCAACTAAACAAGTTCCATGTTGTCTAAAATTTCGATAAGATCGCAATGGAGAAAACCGCGTCCAAATTCGAGCTTGCATGCAAAAGTTATGTGTGTTAGAAGATTTAAAATTTAAATAAAATAAACAGTAAGGGCATAACCATAAAATTTCTCACCATCCAAACCCTAGCCGAGACAAAAATGTACGCACCCTCGTTCGAGCATCAGCCGTCGCCCTTTGAGCCCACGTCTTCACCTCCATGATCAACATCGACCAGATCGAGCCACACTACCGTCTCTAGCGCTTCATTCTGCCCATGACTATGCCTAGGCGACGCCGCCACTTTGCCAAAAATGGCTCCGTTGCCATGATCAACTTTCTGCCAACATCATCAAATTTTGGCGAACCATGGCCTCCTTGAGATGAACGATCACTATAGATGATCACTGCTCGACGATCTCTACCACACTGCGCCCTCCGATCGTCGATTGGATGAAGATCCACCGTCGATCGCTAAACCCTAGAAACGGACACCTGAGAAAAATTCCCATTTCGAGCCAAACCATGATTCAATTGCAAAAATGAATTTCAAATGTAGATTACGCTCGTCGAGAACTTTCCAACGATATATTATATGACATAGTTTAAGGAGTTTCAATTTTTCAATTTTATTTTGAATTTGGGAATTGGGGTTTTGACTGACAGCCATTGAGAAGGAGGAAGGAGTAGATGATTTGAGTAGATATGTACGGAAATGGGAATAGATAGCTAGGGTTTCAAGAAATATCCACTTATATAAACAGAGGTGGATAAGAACGAATGGACATATCGAATTGGGTCGAAAAGATAACAACGCCCCCAAAAAGCCCGTTTCGTCCCCCGAAAAAAAGTAGGTCATCCCACATATCAAAATATAGGTTTCCGATATTTTTAAGTTCAATGGAAATATTTTAAAACCCTAATTCCATTGTATACAAAAGTTAACTTTTAAATTTAGATTATATTCATTTAAATTCTTTTAGTTATTTCTACACGTTTCGAGCTCGTATGATCAAATGATAAGTCCGATCACTACGAAACTTGAAATCCTACAATAATTCCCAGCTACGGATTCGATGAAACTGGTTTCTTCGAAATCGAGACAGTGGCCAAAATGGCTAATTTTCACGTTGATTAAATAAATTATTATTAAATTGATTTAGTCACTTTTTAAATTAAAATTTAAAAGTTAACAATTTTATCATTCTTGATTACATAGAAATTTATACTCCTTTAAAATAAAATTTCCATGTTAAATCCAATATTCAAACATTACATAAATTTTAGCGTTCAATTACAATTGAAATAAAGCAAAGTTTAATAATTTAAAATTTCAATCAAATTCTTTTATTTCGATTTACACTCTTATTATTGAATCAACTATTACCTTATGAAGATAATTAACAATATTTTACATTTTATAACATTCATACTTTACAGTTACCATTTTTACCATATTAATTATAATATTTAAATTTCATTAATTCCATTAATTACCAATTTAATTCCTTTTTACAATTATAACCAAATTAAATTTATGATTATTTCAAATTATTGAAATTACATTAAAATAGTTGTCAATAACATTCAACAACATTATTAAATCATATTCTAATTATTTTTCTCATTAATAAATCATAAATTTTAATTTCTCACAATATTGAATCCCAATATTTTAATTTAATAGTCATAATTATCAAAAATACAGGTCGTTACACAATACTTGGACTTTATATTGAATCGATCATAGTCTTCTATTTGGAACATTTCCAACTTAAAGCTTATTAATCAAGTTTGAAATATGAATTTGATATTGACACACCATACTCAATACCACTTATGAAGTTTGATTCCGATTACTCCTTTGTAAGGAGTTCGTTGTTTCTGTGAATTATTGTCTAGTATTTCATAAATATACGAGAACGTCTCAAACAACCATTTGGTGATATCGATTTGGATTTAATATTTGCTTCATGTATCAAATACATAAATAAATCACAATATCTTAGACAACATAACATGTATGATAATCCCTTTTTCCAATGCCTAAAGAGTCCATCTTACATGTTCTATAATAAACATTTTAATACGGTGTCCTTACATATCATTTGGGACATTCCCAATATCTTTTATACCTACTATAAAAGACATCATTTACAAATCCACGAGTATTAAAACAACCAAAACCGATATTAACACAAGTACATTGTTAACAATCAATAGTGTGTTATTTACTTATGATTTAGAAATACTTGTTTACCTTTTAACATTCTTTCTTATGAACACACGCTTCCTCTGCATTTTAATTGATAATCAAACACTTTGATACATCTATTAAAATACTTGTTCAATATTGATGCTTTTTAGATGATACTTTTGTATCTGTTCTCGAATCATATCCGAGAAACTCACAAACTCAATATCTCTTCCGGTGACTTCATGATACTTTTGTTGTTATATGCAAATAGACTAGTCTAAATCTATATTCAGAACTTTCTGTTTCAACATATATATAACAAAACAAAAAGTCATACTAGATGATAATTTTGCGAGTAAAATTTGAATCAACTTGAGCGTAGTGAATGGTGAATCTGTTACATTAATTTTAACAATTGAAATTCATGGTATTAATCTTATAATTTTGGCTCGCTATATTCCAATTGCATTTGCCTATCTGTTAAAGACATATTTGCGGCAAATGGATCATATCCCTTTAGGTACAAATATCAAAATCATATTTTGGTAATGTACTTGGCCGCATCGTACCAGACTATAGAGTCAATACACTTAATGGTTTATTAACTAGCGGAGGATTATTTATTCTTGACACCGACAAGAAACTCACAGTTTCTCTTTAGTGTACAAAAATACTCATTAGACGTTCTAACGTATTGTGTTCATTTACGTCTGGTCAATTCCATTTCATCCCTTGTAATTAGTTTTATGCTAGGTTCGTATCCAAATTCATTTTGTACCAATAATTTCTTAAAGAATTCCTTTGCTACGAAGTTGGTATTTCTTGAAAGAACCACTATTTCTCTGTGCAATGAATGGGCATTCATAAATATTTTATGAATTGAATTATGTAAAACTGATTTTGCATTAGTTCACAATATCTTTATGTTCACAACATAAATTAATAATTTAATGACTATCATTCCCAAATTCTCTTGGGATGATTCATAAAGATCTCTTACGTAAGATTATTACGCGGAGTCTTTTGACTCACACAACCTACCAACTCCTTGGCCTAGGATATGTATGTTTTCTTATAAAACCATATCTTATATGATTTTGTAAACTATTATTTGGATGATATTGATTTTAATCTTGTGTACTACTATTAAGTACACACCTTATAGAAAGAGTTTAACTCAAGTTCACTCATCATTAACATGCTTTGTCCAAAAAAATTAGATTACACCATATGGAATGACCTAAGATTTCACTGCTTTGATTTGCAAATATTTAATTAATTTTTAACATTAAAATAATAGGTTTTATAATGAAAATAAAACTCTTTTAAATAATAGCTATTGATGGTGAATAGTTTTCCAAGTTGGTTTACAAAAATATTTAGTTCGAAGAAAGATCAAAAATGTGATCGGAATATGTTTTTTGAATTTTTGACTTTTCATCAGCTAAAAATTACTGGAAACATTGTGAAATCTAGTATTAGTTTACACACATACAAAATGTAAATAAGATAGTGTATAATGGTATATAAAAGGTATATATACTTAAGTACATTCATGTAAATATTAAAAATACTTTAAGAAACATACTTAGACATGAATTGATACTTTTCGACTCGAGTACAATTAAGTACAAACATGTTTTAACATGTTGGAACATGAAGTGTTAGGGGGAGAGGCTAGGTGACATGGCAAAGGAAGAGTGGAGGGCAAAGGTTAAAGGTAGTTTAATAATTTTCCTTTTCTATCGCGTATAAATAGTCTTCCACTTCTTTAATTTTTCCTCCTCTTCTTTCTATCATATCTTACTCTTCTCTGATTCAAATGGAGAAATTTTTTTAAACCATGTATAATTCTAGTGGCTATAATTTCCATTTACATCACTTTTTCAATTTTGTTCTTGGCTATGTCAAAAATGCATTTCTTTCATACCTATTTTTGACTCAGATTTTCTAGTCCGAAAATGACTTTTTTTCTTTCGAACATATCTCCCAAAAAATTTCCAAATTAAGTGATATTTTTTAAAATTGTAGAGAAAAGAATTTCCAAGAACTTTTCTTTCGAGAACTTTTCAAAATTCCAAGAGTAATATGGCCAAATATCCAAGAAATATAACTAATTTTTGGGTCCATTTTGTGAATTCAACCTTATCCTATGTACCTCTACCTATCCCAGTCAAGCCCATGTATCCTCTTTCTTACATGGCCGAGCTATGCACGCCCTAGGCCAAGCCTATTTCAAGATACAAGGGTCCTAACTCAAGTTTGCAAACTTATTTCAAGTTTTCCAAAAGTTTTCTAAACTTCGGTAAGTAAACTTTAGGTTTTAAATTAAAAGTTTTAAACTTTTTATGTTGGTTAAAGTGTGGTATAATTTGTTAGTTGAAATCTTGGTTTATGATGTGAATTATTTTATAAGTGTTGGTTAAGGGTGATTGTAAATTATACTTGAAACTGTAGTCTAAATATAGCGTTGTTTGTAAAGCTGTAAATTTTGTTTGTGTGATGTGATCTTGCATATGTTTGTGGATGTAGCATGTATGATTATACTATGATCTTGAAATTTTAGGTAGATGCTTTGAAAAGTAATCATCTTTAGTATTAAAATGGAATGGAATTCTCTGTGCGAAACTATAGTCTTCTTTTTTGAAATCAAAATCGATTTTAAGTTTTCAAACTTTATTTTACTTTCACAAGGCTTACTTTATGTTTTGGGAAAAGTAAGTAAACTTCCAAAAATGATAGATTTCAAAGTAAAGTAAGAAAAATATTTTCAAGTTACGGGTACCCATGGCGATAGTCGATATGGATGTAGTTTTGCTTAAAATTCCGATTTTTGCAAAATTTGATTTTTTACAATTAAAAGTGTTTAGAAAATGTTATAGATACTTAACGATAATGTTTAAGGAAAGTTAATTAAGAATTCAATAATTATTTAATAATTAATTAGGGCTATAATTAATAATTAATTAACTATTAAACGAGATTTATCAATTGTAATTAACCGAAGATTAGTTATTAATTAATCATCTTTCAAAAAGTAAGATTAATTTCAAATTAATTATGAGTTAAGTATATGATTTAATTTTAATTAATTATTAATTAAATATATGGTTGATCATTAATTAATTATTAAGATAATGTTTAATTATTTTTAATTATAAATTAATTAAGGTTTTAATTTATAATAAATTATTTGCTTAAGTTTTAATTTATTATTTAAGTTTTAGTTAAAGTCTACTTTATTAATTAATTGAGATTAATTAATATGAATATTAATGAAGGTTTAAATTATTATTTCAAAATTAATAAAGGATTAATTGGGGTTTATTATTTATATAATAGTTAAGTATTATTTAATTATTTATTTGGGTTCAAATTATTTCCTAACTTATAATTAAATTAAGTTAAGAATTAATAAAGATTAATTATGATTTAATAAAGGGATTAGCTTGTAATTAATTATTTTAAAAAAAGAAATTTTAAGTTTTAAATTTTTTGGCTTTTAAGAATCAAATTGTTTTTAAAATACTTCCTTTTCAAAGATGGTTTGAACACAAGGAATTTAAATATCAATACCACTAAGTACCCAAAAAATCTTGAATGAACTGCAATGTGATGTTGTGTTTGTTTGGACATCTATTGGCAGAATAAATTCTCGTTTTTCTATAGGTTGGTTGTTTGATTGTATGGATATATATATATATATATATATATATATATATGTTAGCAGAATAAATCCACATTCTGCTATACGTTAATTGTTTGATTGTTTGGGTATCTATTTAGTAGGATAAATCACCATCCTGCTATTATGTTATTTGGACATTTATATACCAGTTAGTTTGCATTGACATGTTATTTCCTGATTTAGGTATGAAGTGTATTTACATATATTTTGACTTATATAAGTAAATTGTTGAATGAGTTGAAAGAGAAATTGAATTTAAATGGTAAGTTAAATTGGTACCATTAGATTTACTATGCCTCCTTTTGAATTTATAAAGTATGATTTTGAATTACTTCAATTCTTTAATCAATTATGGGGTTTAAAGTTTTAAATGATTTTCAATTTATATAATTATTTTATAAAGGAATTTATAAATAATAATTTATTAATAAAAATAGGGGTATTACTAAATAAAATGGTTTAATTAAAGTGATTTTCAAAGGATGTTTTGTAAATGATATTTTATAAAGGATTTTTCCTTAAGAAGTTTTATAAAAAAAAGTTGTTGAGATAGGGAAATGATTTATAATTGATTTGGATATTTGTAAAGAGGTTTTATATTTTAAGTTAGAGAATTTTAAAAGTGAGTTAAAAATTTATTTGTAAAATTTATAAGTTATTTGAAATATGAAGTGAGCTTTTAAACAGGAATTTTTTTATAAAGGATAAGTGGATTGATTTTTATAGGATGTAATGTTTTAAATGGAATTCGTATTGGCCATTTAATATGGAATTTGAAGAGAATTAAAATTTTGTAAAGTTCATTAAATATACTTATGTCGTTGAGATAATTATTATTGTCTGGTCTTTTGACTCAACGGAATTTAAATGAAGTCAGAATATCTACGTCAAGTCAGAACAATTCAAGACTCAACCAAAAAGACTAGAAATACGAATTAAGAAAGACTCATGAAAAAGAAACCAAAAATTGATCAAGATGATGGATCCTCAGCGATCCATAAGGGTTGCTCGTGGATCCTCCTATCCTCTTACATCATGATCTAATACGTTTTCTAGGGATGCCTGCCAAGTTTAATGGTATTCCAAGCAAGCTAATTCATGGAGTAAGCATTCATCTAATTCCAGCAACAGTTCGATGCAATATTACATGAATCACCATCAAAGAAAGGCATCTAGTCATGAAATCACATGGAGAGCATCTACGAAAGGCAGGGAACATGATCCAATTGAAAAGAGCTACAAACACTCTAACTCCATGGATCGCTAAGGATCTGTGCCCTATGGGTCACTAGCGATCCATCATCTTGGGTCTGTTTACTGTAAAATTTTTGGAGCATCTTTGTACTTAGAAATGTAAGTCTCTTACAAAGCGGCTTTGGCCTAAGTGTTCTCCAGCCCATATAAATACAATCCTACCTTCGATATAAAGGAAATCTTCTGGACTGACTATTGAAACTCTACAGAAACTGTTCTTCACTCTTCTCCTCCCACACAACAATCATCTAAAGAGTTCACTGTGATTCTCCGGTGGACTCTAGCACTGGCAAGTTGATCTAACTTACTAGATTCAATCAAATTGTAATCAGATTAAACCTATAATTGCAGTCATTCAATAACAATAGTTACAAAGTGGATGTAGGCTTCGTTAACAACCAAATCACTATAAAAATCTCTTATCTCTTTACTTTATCTGCAAGTTATTATTCCTTGTGTCTATTTTATTTGCCTTGATAAATAAGGCTGGTGCTTTCACACTCGATCCAGGGGGTTGATCCAATTTTTGGATTAACATTTTGGTGATTTCACTAAGAACCCAACTTAGGTTTAGATCTAGCTATCTACTTTGGATCAAATAGGTTCAAAAGTTAGGTCATCAATCTCTGCTTAAAAGATTTGCTATTGAGAATCAATGGCACCGAAAAGAAAGAGAACTACTTTCGAAAGATCTATATGAGCTTTGACGGAGAATAAACAAAACCCCAGCAGATTGAAGTCAAAAACCGCAACAATCTACAATTAGGTACTAACTTCAGAGATCAGGTTCAAGTAATATCCTCTATTCAGCGTGAAGTTTGTCACTAGAATGAATTAAATAAAATTGTTGAAGAAATCAATCAGAATATGGAAAATAACCAAAGGGCTCTACTGGACAAATTGATTGCCCCATAACCTTACAGTCATATGCTGCTCCAAGAACCATAATAGAGCTCACGGCTGCCATGGAACAAGATAGTTCTTCCAACTCTGGCCTGAATAGGAGAAACAAGAAGCAACCATAGAAAGAAGTGATAGATGAAACTATAGGAATTAATATGGTAGGAAATGCGAACACTCCACCGACTGTGAGTCAACCAGCTAAAAACTTGAACCTACGAGCGATTACCCCATGGGAAGATATTGCCCTGGGTCTCTCCGACTCAGAAGATGGTAAGCGGCTTAACAACGACAAGTTAGAAGGAAACATTAATGCATTCAATGACGCTAGGGAGATCCAAACTACCCCCATCAGACCACCCGCATGCCAATGGAACCCTAATGGAGTGGCTCTCCCGAAGACAAGAGAGTCTAAGCTTCAGCCCACTCACCAAGATCGTTTGTAAAATCAAACACTTGATGTACTCACTCACAGCTAACCCCTAGATTACCAGACATCTGAGGCATATATTGCGGACATGATCAAGTGATTAATGTATGAAAGTAAGGATAGAAGGAATGATGATTGGGGATCCGCTCCAAGTCAGACTCCTTTCATTACTGACATTCTAAATGAGCGGTACCCTAAAAAGTTCACTATGCTAACTATTCCATCTTACAATGGAACGAGAGACCCCTAACCCCACTTATATAAGTATAGTTGGTACATGGAAGGAGCAAATGCTTTAGATGTCATTTGATGTAGATGTTTCCTTATTTTTCGGATGGGGATTGCTTCCGTGTGGTTCACCAGACTTCCGTCAAGGTCCATCTCCACCTCTAATCAACTAGCAAGATTCCTTGATCAATTTAAGACTTCACATGGCACAGCCAAAAGATGTTATCTCCTTGTCCAGCCTATTCTAGGGATGGAATGAATATCTGAAGTCTTTCATGAATCGGTTCAACATTGTGTTAACTAAAGTAAGTAATCCAAACGAGAATATGGTTTTCATGGCCATAGTTCATGCAATTCACCTTGAAATTGAATTCAGGAAATGGATCAAAATGAAATAACCCACCATTAGGAAGGATTTCAATCGAAAGGCGAGCCAGCACTTGAGATTGGAAGAGGTACAATAATTATAAAGGAAATCTGCTAACTTACAACTGACCAACGTTGGGCAAAGTGGTATGGCAATAAACCAAGATATAAACACCTCCGGGACCGCTGAAGGGAACGCAAGAAAAAATGGGAATCAAAAAAGGAAGAACCATAATTCCAACAAGCGAAATGGAAGTAGCAAATGACTCAAAGGTTTGCGGCCTGAAGAATACACTCCGCTCAATGATACTCTAGAAAAATTTATCTCACGACATAAAACTTAAGAGTACAAGAAGCCGCCTAAAAAGGAAGCAACCGAATAGCAAAAGTGTTTGAAAATACTGCCGCTTCCATGAAACACATGGCCACAACACGAATGAGTGTCGTCACCTGATGAACTTAATTTGGGAAAACAAGCTTCAGCAATATGTGAGGAAACCACTAAATCCTGACCAACCCGTAGCACTCCAAAATTCTAGAGACCAAGGGAACCAAGTTGGAACTAGCAAAGAGGGACCCGGATGGACTGACCAGAGACTCATCATTGGAACAATATCTAGAGGGCCCATGCCATGCTGAAGAGTTAGGTAGAAATGGAGCGGTATGCGACCTCATTAAAGCACGCTTTGGAGGATGCATGCTTTGCGATTGAAGATGGAACCCCTGCTAAGCAGTAGAGAACCCTGAACGATGACATGGTATTATGGAATTGGGACACTGAAGGAATAGCTCCAACTCTCGACCCCATGGTCATGACAGTAGGAATCAAACCTGTCATGGTCCGATGAGTATTGGCAAATAGTAGCAATTCTATGAATATCCTTTTCAAATGCACCTTTGATTAGATGAAGATCAGTATAAAAGATGTGTCCACCTGCCAAACAAAGATTCAAGGATTCACAAGTGAACCAAAATGACATGTCGAAATGATTCACTTACTATAGAACCCGGAGAAGGCGACTGAAGAGTCACCCTCATCCAAACCTTTGTGATCGTAGATGAAATTTCCACCTATAATGCCTTCCTAGGGCGACCTGCCTTAGCGGATTTTAGGATTACTTTAGCTCAATGATGTCTGACTACGAAATTTTGATGGAAAATGCAGTTGGGGTGATCAAGGGAAAACAAAGCGTTACTAGGGAATGTTATGTCTCAGAACTATGCAAGTCTAAAAGAAAAGGGGAAGAATGTCGGGAGAACTCTCCACATTCGTAAACCCATCGAATAGCAACTACAGAGCCGCCCCTTGGCTTGGGGACCATAACCGATTTGATAAAGCTCTGGACCATAGAAAGAAGAGATCGGGAGGAACGGGGAGCACCGACTGAATTGACGTTGTCTATCCCAGTTGATATGGATGTCCTAACATGGGTCCTCAAAATTAGAACGCATCTTAGAAACCAGATGCGATTAGAACTCATCAAATTTCTTCGCACTAATCTGGATGTGTTTGCTTAGACGCATTCCGAATATGTGTGAAGTGTCGTTGGAGATAGCATGACATGCACTTAACATTAATCCCCAAGTATATGTCAGTAAAGCAAAAAAGGCACAGCCTAAGGGCCGAACGGTCCAAAGTCTAAGAGAAGAAGTGGACAAGCTAATAGCGAATGGTTTTATCCATGATGCAACCTACCCTGAATGGGTATCTAACCTGGTTTTGGTCAAGAAGTCCAACAGGAATGGCGAACTTGTATCAACTACTCAGATCTAAACAAAGCTGGTTTGAAAGACAGCTTTCCTCTTTCCAGAATCGATCAGCTTGTGGACAGGATGGAGACATGAATTACTATCGTTTATGGATGTATACTCGGGAAACAACAAGATCATGATATATGAGCCCGATCAAGAAAATACCAGCTTCATCTATATTACTACAAAGTGATTCCATTTGGCTTAATAAATGCTGGGGCAACTTACCAACGACTAGTGAACGCCATGTTTAAACATCAGATTGGGAAGACAATGGAAGTTTGTGTAGATGATATGTTGGTTAAATCATGCATAGCTACAAATCACTTGGGCAAACTCACCGAAATGTTTGAAATACTCCATAAATATGGAATGAAGCTCAATCCACTTAATTGTCATTTCAGGGTAGCCTTTGGAATGTTCCTGGTACTCACCATAAGCACCAAAGGCATAGAAGCAAATCCCGAGCAGATAACTGCTTTGCGGGAAGTCGAGGCCTCGAGGAACAAGAAAGAGATACAAAGCCTGAATGGAAAGGTTACTGAGCAGGTTTATCTCAAAAGCAACTGGTAAATGCATACCTTTCTTTGACATGCTAAAGAAGGGAAAGAAAAACTTCGAATGGAATCTACCTTGTCAAACTGCATTCGAAGAGCTGCTGAAACATATGGAAACCATGTCAATCCTATCCAAGGTGGTAGACGGAGAAGATTTGTACATCTACTTAGCTGTCTCCCCACATGCATTGAGCGTCGCACTCGTACGAGAAGAAGCTAAGATCCAACAACCCATATATACTACATCGATAAACGGTTCATTGAAGCAGAAATGAACTATCCAAAATTGGAAAAACTCGCATATTGCCTCTTGATCGCATCCAAAAAGTTATGGCCGTACTTCCGGGCACACACAATTAGAGTGCTGACAGATCAACCCTTGAAGCAAGTGTTATAGCATCCTGAGACCTCTGGACGACTTATCAAACGGAACATCAAATTGAGTCAGTACGAAATCACATACCATCCTCGAATGGCGATAAATGGGCAGGCGCTAGTAGATTTCATTGTCGAATTTACAATATAAAATAATGAGAAAGGAATGACTCCAGAAGTGGAGATATGTTGGAAGTTGTTCATGGATGGTGCGTCTAATAACTTCTGCTTAGGAGTAGGGGTAATGCTCAAGACTCCTTAAGGATGATCCGTTTGCTATGCCTTGCGATTGGAATTCCCTGCAACAAATAACGAGGTAGAATATGAAGCATTGGTTGTTGGGCTTAAGATTGTGAGGGAACTCAAGATAAAATTTGTACACATCTATAGCGACTCCCATCTAGTCGTCTGTCTGGTGAAAGGAGAATACCATGTTTGGGGGGAGAACCTTGCCCACTATCTATTTAAAGTTCAAGAGCTGCTGAACGACATCGGGCATTACACCATAGCTCATATCCCTAGGGAACAGAACACAAAGGCGGATTATCTAGCAAAACTGGCTAGTTCCAAAATAGCTCAGTCATTGGGGCTAGACCCAATTGAAAGCATGACCACTCCGAGCATAAGTGAAATGGATATCGATTAAATTTTTGAGACAACCAAGGAGCCGGAGAAATGGATGACGCCAATTAAGATTATCTGCTCAAATGGAGCTTTTTCCGCTGACAGTTACCAGCGGAAAAAGCTTCTCCAAAAAGAATTTCGATTTGTAATACATAATGGAATACTCCACCGAAGGGGATTCTCTACCCCATTTCTCAAATGTGTGACCAATGATGAAGCTCGAATGATCCTAAAAGAAGTTCGTGAAGGCGATTGCGGAGATCATACCGAGGGGCAAACCCTTTCAAAGAAAGTTCTCCGGTATAGGTACCATTAGCCAACAGTAAACCGGGATGCAACAGATTGCGCCAGACAGTAAGATCAATGCCAAAGATTTAGCAAGATCAAAAGAACCTCCTCAATGGAGCTAACATAGATGGTCATCCCATGGCCATTCACAATATGGGGAATCAATTTGATTGGCGTATTACTAATAGCTTAAGGGGGAGCCAAATACGCTATCATTGCCGTTGATTATCTCACCAAATGGGCCAAAGTGGAACTGCTGGCCACTATTGCCATAAAGAAAGTCATTAACTTTGTTGCCAACAATATTGTTTGTAGATTTGGGGTGCCATAGAAAATCATCACGAATAACGGGACTCAAATCGAAAGCGCTGAATTCAAAGACTTATGCAAACGCTTTCGAATCGAGAAAAGCTTTTTCATTGTCGCACATCCGTAGGCAAACGAGCATGTGGAAGTAGTAAATAAGATCATTAAATCCACCATCAAAACCGGCTAACTAAAGAAAAAGGAAGTTAGGTCGATGAACTTCCACTCGCACTATGGACCTACAGGACAATGCATAAATCTACAACTGGGCACTCTTTGTTCGCCCTATCATATGATTCAGAAGCAATGATCCCAGTTAAGCTAGAAGTCCATTCTTATCAGAGGCAAAACTATAATGAAAGGTAGAACGAACAATTCCTAATCATGTCACTTGGTCGATGAGAAGAGGGAAGAACCTGAATTAATGGCCGCCGCTCATCAAAAAAGGGTCTCACGGTACTTCAACTCCAATGTTCATAACCATACCTTCAAGGTGGAGGCCTTGTCCTCAAAAGGGTCTACACTATACCAGAAGCATTCAGAACAAACTGGAGGGCACCCTATGTGATCGGTTAGAAGCTTGGGGATGGAACATTCAAGCTAATAACTGTTGATGGAGCCCAAATTTCCTAAGCATGGAATAGTGAATCATTGTGTCCTTGCTTTATTTGAGATTGCCTTATGTATTTCCTATTTCTAGCAAATATGCCACCTCAAAATACCGAGGCATTGTAAATAAGCAGAACTTGCCCAATTTTCATTAATAAAATTGCTTTGCTTTCTGAACCAATAAAACTGTGTTGACAAAAGTAACCTACCGAGCCGATTGAACTATGCTTTAGTATGCCCCATCTACCCATAGAGTTGACGGAAGCAAATCGACTCAAACCGTTAGACGGTGGAACTCAATCTATGCCTTCTACGAACCGGGGTTCCTCAAGCAACACTGGGAGGGGCCCAAACAAAGCCACGCACCTCCATAAGCCGCACATTACTTTCTGAATTGTGGAACTACGCACTGGAAACATGAACTCCTCTCAAAATTGGTAACGTTGGGAGATTCTAAACCATTTCGGATCGAGGGTCATATCAATCCCAAAATTCATGCGTCCCATAAGCCATGCACGGTCCCAAAAGTCGCGCATCTCATAAGCCTCACATAATTTTAAAACCGCACATTTCATATGTCGTGCACACTCTTAAGTATCGGCATTGCCCAGGCAAGAACTAATCCACTTCCACTATCAGGAGTAATGTATATGAATCCAGCAATGACGAATGATTATGAACCAACAAAGAATTCTGATTATTGACCAACAAAATATCTAAAATCGAGACGCTCAAATTGCAAGTTCCCGAAGATAGGAACCATAAATTATATTCGGTTATAGACTTCAGAAGAACCACATGGATCAACCAATCATTCGGCAAGATTATGAAGTAAACAGCCCCATGAACTAGGGGGAACACACATCGATGCCCAAAAAACAAAAAACAAAGCACTTCACGGTTATGTTACCCCAAACAAAGAATCTTAATGGTAATTACAGGACTAGATAAAATAGCAGTAAATAAAAATGGAATAAGTGCATGAAACGTAGATAAGTAGACAAATAAAGTTACAATCAAAATGTCAATATTGTATTACTTATTGCATTTTCAATAAAAAGTCAAAATGTGGGGGTCGTACCCACACAATATTGGCCAACTAAAAAGGAAAATTACAGATGCTACAACAATCAAAGTAATAAGTGCAGACTCTGCACTTTTACAAAACTCATATCAAAAAATAGAATGTGCCAAAATCTGGGTCCATTGTTACTCGAGCCTGTCAATGCTTCTTTCCACCCTCCTTTTCCCACATTTAATCGGAAGTTTCTTCTTCCTCGTAAAATCCTTGCCTGGAGTAGTATCGCTCCCTGAAATATCAACTATCTCCTCCGTGCCAGTATCTCCTGTTAGTCCTTGAGATGATGGTTTTGATGACAACAACCTTAGGACTTGTTATAAAATATAAATACTAACATTATAGTTTAGATATATAGGTATATGCAGGATATAAACATGCAAGTACCAAGAATTAAGACTGTAAAGTATAGAGATTCAAGACTGAAGATATCAAGATTGAAGACCCATGAGTATCAAGATATCAAGAGTTCAAGATTTCAAGAGTACAAGATAAGTATTGAGTCTAGAATTATGTTAAAACTTCTTGAAAGCACTTACATATTTATTCAAAATTTATTCGTGGAATGGAATCCACTTTGAGCCTGTTAAAGGGCCAGTAGGGTTGAACCCACGACAATATCTAGTGGAACATATAGTGGTCCTATTTTGATATCCACTAATTTAATGAAAATTCTTTTCCAAGATATATCTCTTATTTTAAATGTTTTCAAAACCTTCTTTTCAAAAAGACATCTCTCTTGTTTGAAATATTTTAGCCTCAAAATTATCTTTATCATTTTTAATATTTTAATTTCAAAATTGTCCTTGATTTTAAACTATCTCTTGTTTTAAATATTTAGCTTTTAAATATTTATATACTTAGTTTTTATAATCACTTTATAGATTAAGATTATATATATTAAAAATTACTTTTATATGTTTAAACTATATTCAAATATATGTACACAGTTTAGAAATTGTTTTAACAAATTATAGAAACCAATTTTAATAAGAAAATAAAAGTTACCAATTTTGCCTAGAGCATATCGACATCCTTCAACCCGCCATGTCGACATGGTGCCCATTAAATTCAAAATTCCAATTTTCAAAAGAAGTGTCTATTCGTCATATCCTTTCACGAATAGATATGGCTGTTGATCTTCTATAAATACCAGTAGTTCTAAACAAATTTTTTTATCAGATTTCACTTGTTTTCTTTCCTCTTCATCTTCCACATTTATTCTAAAGAATCCTAAACTATAATCTGCTGAAATACCAAGTGAATCAAACTTGATTATCTCTTGTTTGATTCTCTGTCACTCTCTCCATAAGATCTCAGTGCTATTCAAAGTTATAGGATCTTTTGTAAATCAAACTGTTGAGTAAAAGGTGCGGTTGAGTCTTGAAATCAATTGGGTGTCATTAAAGCCTCGGAAATCAATTAGGTGATCTTGTAGCCATGTTAAATCAAGAGAGTTTACTTGAACTCAAATACAGGAGGGTGTACCTCGTAGCCTTGAAACCGAGGGTGTAATCTGGAGATTATTTTGAAAAGAAGTCCATAGGCTTGTATGGTACTAGATGTATGGTAACTCCGAACTAGTATAAAATCCTATCGTGTTCTTTCTTTTACTGCTTTTATTTAGCATTTGCATTTGCGTCTGATTCTGTGATTATATCTATGTCTATGAATTTCATTTGTTGGTGATTAAATTACACAATTTTCAAAACGATTTAGAAAATCCACAAAACACTATTCATCCCCCTCTGGTGTTATTCGAGCCTTAAGATCCATAATCCGCATTTCTAACATTTGGTATCAGAGCGAGGTTTTCAAAGCTTTCATAATCTGAATTTTGAAAAAGTTTTTAAAATGGCTATTTTCTAGGGTTTTGTTAACACTAATTTACAACTATTCAAATCATCATTGTCTCATAAGTCTGCATATAGTTATTACATAAAATGAAGTTATCTATCGAGTTTGTATTCTACAGAAAGGAAAATGTTATATGGCTTTTGAAGAATCAACGGTCAATGGACAAATTGTGCAAATCAAGAAGAATTAGTGGATACTTGATAGTGGATGTTCAGGACACATGACTGGTAATCCAGATATGCTGAATGAAATTATCTATAAAGATGGAGGATTGGTTAATTTTGGGGACAACTCAAAAGGATATGTGATTGGCATCGGCAATATCATTAACTCTAAAAGTCCTACTATTTCTAATGTTTTATTAGTTAAGAATCTGAAACTGCTCAGTCACCTCTGCTACATGCGTACTACTTTGCGATAATGGATACAAAATTAAATTTGAAAAAGATAAGTGTCCCATCGAAGATAATAATTTAAATATTATATTTGAAGGAATTAGGAAGAAAAATATTTATATTCTTATTATGAAAATTTCAACTGATAATCTATGTCTTTTGTCTAATACAAGTGACCCTTGGATTTGGCATAGAAGATTTGGGCATTTGAATTTTAAACTCTTCTCTAGACTTTCTAAACTTGATCTAGTAAGAGGTCTCCCTAAAATGAATTTTAAAATAGATAGTGTATGTGATGCTTATAAATTAGGAAATCTTAAGAAGAGTTCTTTCAAATTAAAAGATATGATTTAAACTTCAAAACCTCTTGAGCTACTTCATCTAGATTTGTTTGGTCCATCTCAAATTAAATCAATAAATCACAATAAATATGTCTTTGTAATTGTAGATGATTATTCTAGGTTTACATGGACAATTTTTATGAAACATAAAAGTGATACTTTTGATTCATTTAAATTTTTTACAAAAAGACTTCAAAACCAACTTTCGTTAAAAATTATAACTACTCGTAGTGATCACAGTGGGGAATTTAAAAATGAAAATTTTAAGAGATTCTGCAATAAAAAGGAAATAACTCATAATTTCTCTTTTCCAAGAACTCCACAACAAAACGGAGTGGTAGAACGTAAAAATAGGACGATTCAAGAGTGTGCTAGAATAATGCTTTCAGATAGTAATTTACCAAAATATTTTTGGGCTGAAGCAGTCGCTACATCTTGCTACATTTTGAATAGAATATTAATTAGATCGTTAACTGATAAAACATCTTATGAACTTCTTTACAAGAAGAAACCAAAGGTATCTTATTTTAGAATCTTTGGAAGTAAATGTTTTATTCTAAATACAAAAGACAATTTGGATAAATTTGATCCTAAATCCGACAAAGAAATCTTTATCAAATATTCTAATAAAAGTAAAGCATACAGAGTTTTCAAGAACTAATATCATTGAAGAAACAATGCATGTTTCATTTGATGAAAATTTCAAAGATGTTGAACAAATTAATGATGAAGATGATTTTTCTACCCTAAATAATGAATCAATTGAAACAAATAATGAACTTATTCATCCAAATAAAAAGTTATGCTTTTAAAAGATCATCCTACAGAAAATGCACTAGGGTATATTGAATCTATTTCTAAAACTAGAAACCAACTAAATTACATGAGTAATTTAACTTTTATTTCATCTATTGAACCTAAAAATCCAAAGGAAGCATCGTTTGATGATTCATGGATTCTGGCTATGCAAGAAGAACTGAATCAATTCATCAGAGATGATGTTTGGGAACTTGTTCCCAGACCCGAGGATAAAACTATAATAGGAAATAAATGAGTTTATAAAAATAAAATAAATGAACTAGGTGATGTCGTTAGAAATAAAGCTCGATTAGTGGCACAAGGTTATTGTCAAGAAGAAAGAATCGATTTTGATGAAACTTTTGCACCCATAGCAAGATTAGAAGCCATTAGAATTCTACTTGCTTTCGCAAACTATAATAATTTCAAATGGATGTTAAAAATGCTTTTCTAAATGTATTTTTTAAAGAGGAAATTTATGTTGAACAACCTCCACTCTTTGAAGATGAAAAATTCCCAAACCATGTTTTCAAACTTAAGAAAGCTTTATATGGTCTGAAACAAGCTCCTGAAGCATGGTATGACAGACTAAGATCTTTTCTATTACAATCATATTTTGAAATTAGTAAAGTAGATAATACTCTTTTCATTAAAAGAAATAAAAATGATATCCAACTAGTACAAGTTTGTGTAGATGATATTATTTTTGGTTCGACTAATGATGAAATTAATAAAGAATTTTCTGAAATGATGAAAAAAGACTTTGAGATGAGTCATATGGTTGAACTTACTTTCTTAGGTTTACAAATAAAACAATAGATAATGGTATTTTTATTAGTTAAGAAAAATATACTAGGGATCTAGTTAATAAATTTGGTATAACTAAACCGACTCCCATGGCAACCAATGAAGCTTTAAATAAAGAAGATCGTTCAAAAGATGTAAATCAAAAACTATATAGGAGAATGATTGGATCACTACTCTATATCACTGCGAGTAGACCTAATATCATGCATAGTGTTTGTCACTGTGCAAGATACCAATCTCAACCCAAAAAGGATCACTTAAAAGCTGTGAAATGTATCATAAGATATGTTAAACATACTTTTAACTATGGTTTATTTTAACCTAAAAATGATTCATTTGATTTAATCTCTTATTGTAATGCTGACTATGCTGGTTGCAAATATGACTGAAAAAGTACAAGTGGAACTTGTCACTTTTTGGGGCATTCTCTGGTTTCATGGCTTAGTAAAAAGCGAAATACTATTTCTTTATCAACAACTGAAGCAGAATATATCTCTGCTACTTTGGCTTACTCTCAAGTCATTTATATGCAACAAACCCTAAAATATTTTGGATTAACAATTTCAAAATCACCAATTTATTTTTATAATGCTAATGCAATAAATTTATCTAAAAATCCTACTCATCATGCTAGGACTAAACATATTGATATCAGACATCATTTTCTTAGAGATAATATAATTAAAGAGATTATTTCTCTTGAATTTATCAACTCAAAAATCAAATTGCTGATATTTTAACCAAACCCTTAAATCAATCTATATTTAATAAGTAAGAAGAGAACTAGGCATTTGTTCAATAACTGAAATATGGAATACAGAATATAGATATAGTAACATATATTTTAATAGACAAAGATATACACAAAAATCAAATTTTTCATAGGGATGTCGACATACCCCTACTACCCATGTCGATATACAACGACAAAATTTGAAAATTTGATTTTCCCTCTAAAATTAGTTTGGTAGTTATATAAACCTATATATTTTGAAATTTTCTATCCTCCCACTTCTCTTTCTCCGTATTAAACTTTTAAAAATTAAAACTAATGGCCTCCTCCACTAAATCAAACCAAAATGACACAATTTCTTTCCCTTCTCCCCATTCTGCTATATTTCAACGCACTACACTGGCATGTGTGATAAAGATTGAAGAGTCTATGACGGATGCCATGCAAATATTGACTGAACTTCAAATTGCGCAAATAAGGATGGAAAAAGAACAAGAAAAGCAAGGCAAAATACTTTGGAATATGCAAAAATTCCTAATGGATAATCGTGCAAGTCCTATTGTGATTAAAGATGATTCTCCCAACAACCCTTCCTATAACCCCTTAGAGCACAGTGAAGAGGAAGAAGAAGAGGAGGAGGAGGAAGAAGAAGAAGAAGAAGAGGAAGAAGCACCTATGGAAGAAGACCACAACGTGATCTGCATGAGCGAAGTCTGTTTTGACAAAAATGGGAATTTGGTTGAACAACGTGGAAACTTTTGTTTCCGTTATCCAAATTGTTCGATTAAAAAAATTTCGATTGTCGAAAATTCTCGTTAGTAGTGTTGTTCTATAATTTATGTATTTAAATATATTTATATGTTTATGTTCCATATATACATGTAAATATAACATCGTATATAATAAAATATTTGTTTCACTTATTGCACTTCCTTATTACTATTTAGTTTGGATAGTATTAGATTAAGGTGGAGTTATAATAGTTTAGGATTAGTTTTTATTGATGACAAAGAGGGAGAAATATAAAATAGAGTAGTTAGAGTAGTTGGGTTTAGATTAAGGGAGAGTTATCAGTTATAGGGGAGTTATTAGTTTTAGGGAGAGTTATAGTGAAGGTAGAGTATATTTTATAAACATAGATTGTCATCATAAAAAAGGGGAGATTGTTAGTCCTTGAGATGATGGTTTGGATGACAACAACCTTATGACTTGTTATAAAATATAAATACTAACATTATAGTTTAGATATATATGTATATGCAGGATATAAACATGCAGGTACCAAGAATGAAGACTGTACAGTATAGAGATTCAAGACTGAAGATATCAAGATTAAAGACGCATGAGTATCAAGATATCAAGAGTTCAAGATTTCAAGAGTACAAGATAAGTATTGCGTCTAGAATTATGTTAAAACTTCTTGAAAGCACTTACATCTTTATTCGAAATTTATTCGTGGAATGGATTCGAGCCTGTTAAAGGGATGGAACCCTAGTGGATGGAACCCACCACAATATCTAGTGGAACAGACAGTGGTCCTATTTTGATATCCACTAATTTTATGAAAATGCTTATCAAAAATATATCTCTTATTTTAAATGTTTTCAAAACCTTCTTTTAAAAAAGATATCTCTCTTGTTTGAAATATTTTAGCCTCAAAATTACCTTTATCATTTTTAATATTTTGATTTCAAAATTGTCCTTTATTTTAAACTATCTCTTGTTTTAAATATTTAGCCTTTAAAAATTTATATACTATCACTTTATAGATTAAGATTATATGTATTAAAAATTACTTTTATATGTTTAAACTATATTCAAATATATTTACAAAGTTTAGAAATTGTTTTAACAAATTATATAAACCAATTTTAATAAGAAAAACAAAATTACCAATTTTGACTAGAGCGTGTCGACATCCTTTAACCCTCCATGTCGACATGGTGCTAGTTAACTTCAAAATTAAAATTTTCAAAAGAAGTGTCTATTCGTCGTATCCTTTCACGAATATATATGGCTGTTGATCTTCTATAAATACCAGTAGTTCTAAAAGAATTTTTTTATCATATTTCACTTTTTTTCTTTCCTCTTCATCTTCCGCATTTATTCTAAAGAATCATAAACCATACTCTGTCGAAATACCAAGTGAATCAGACTTGATTGTCTCTTGTTTGATTCTCTCCCACTCTCTCCATAAGATCTCTATGCTATTCAAAGTTATAGGATCTTCTGTAAATCAAACCGTTGAGTAAAAGGTGCGGTTGAGCCTTGAAATCAATTGGCTGTGATTGTAGCCTTGAAAATCAATTAGGTGATCTTGTAGCCTGGTTAAATCAAGAGAGTTTCCCTGAACTCGAATACAGGAGGGTGTACCTCATAGCCTTGAAATCGAGGGTGTAATCTAGGAGATTATTTTGAAAAGAAATTTGTACGCTTGTACGGGACTAGATATAGGGTAACTCCGAACCAGTATAAAATCCTGGTGTGTTCTTTCCTTTACTGCTTTTATTTAGTATTTGCATCTGCGTCTGATTCTATGATTATATCTGCGTCTGTGAATTGCATTTGTTGGTGATTAAATTACACAAATTTCAGAAAGATTTAGAAAATCGACAAAACACTATTCACCCCCCCTAGTGTTATTCTAGCCTTTAGATCTGTAATCCGCATTTCTAACATTTCCTCCCTGTTCTTCGACATTCTCGAGAGACTCGCCTTTGGTCCTACGCTTCAGGTACTTGCGGGAGCTCCTTGAAGATTTTCTCTCCTTGATCTTTTCCTTCTTAATGGCCACTCTCGAGCTTCAACTGCCATGAAATCACACTCCAAAGATATGGAAGGGTCATCCAGACCATGCAATGCAGCAACCTTCTCGAATTCCGGCCCTAGTTGTGAGCCAGACATAGGTGTAGCAACCGAAACGGCTACAGAAACAAGCATCGTGGCAGTTGAAATAGCAGCAAGCCTAGGGATCGAAGAAATAGTCAGGGCGGTAAGTAAGGAACGGACCTATAAGATCAAAAATGAAAGCATTTAGTTCGTCTTATTCTTGCGGTGTGAGATGAAAATTCTCAAACTTGGGGGAAACAAGAAGGTTATCTACATCAGAAGAATCACCGAGAATTTCAATCTCATACTCCCCACCTTCTTTTCCTTGGATGGCTGCATGATCTTTGGAGAAGTTCCAGGACCACTCGAAGCTTCGAAAATAGCCTCCGGAGTGATAGACAATAAGGCAGCACCAGTCGAACTCAGTAACCGATCACCAGGCTATTTTGATGATTAGCCATGCTCGAAAACGAATGGCTCTGGCTATGTTTTAGCAGTTGCAATCATAGCAGCATCGACGACCTCATGTTTACTCTCAATTCGAATGATCTCCCGACCCTCTAACAAAGATTTCTTTGATTCTTCATTGAGATAAGCATCCTTCAACTCATGCTTAGTGTATACCTCCTCATTCTCTTGGAAACATACCAAAATTTCTTTCCAAACCACAGCAAGAGTATGCAAGAATTTGGAGCCCAGGTAGTCGAGGCTCCCCTGATGCAGCAAGGAGTTAACATAGAATTTAAGATGGTGTCATCCATCTTCTCCATCTTTTAAAAGTATCCTGAAACTTTAAATAGTCTGCTGTTATGGCAGCCTTCTCAACTTCAACCCAGGTCTTCTCAGCGTTAAGCAGTGCCACTCTCTCCTGGAGCATAGCAATCATTTGAATTTGATATGAAAAGGTCTTACCATAGGATTCCACCATTCCCGCGTAATCTGCAATTGTCGTTTTATAGGCTTTAACAACTTTTTTATGATCGGCTATAGTTTTCTACTAAGCTTCAATGATTATGTCACGGGCTTCAAGCGCCTCTTTAAGCTTAACCTCATCCGCATGGGCCTTCTTTATTTATACGATCTCTATTTCATTTGGGCCTCTTTTAGTACCTTCAACAGGCTGGCGTTGCTCTTACAGTCTCGGAGTGCAGCATCCCTCTTTTTGTTAGTAGCGTGATTCTAGCGCCACATTCTACTAACGCTCTCTCATAATCATCCTTTTCTAATACAAAAGAAAGGATCTCTTGATAATTGTTGCATTACATGTCTACAAGTTGCTTACATAACTATTCCCATCCTTCAGCTTGATCAATATCACTTTAAATTGCTTGGTGATGGGGAATATAGGAATCTTTACGGATTGGACGCAGGTCATGGTCAAACTTAACTCCGTCTAGAAACCACCTAGGGAGTGCGGCTTGGAGTCTATAGGGATCGGATGGAAGAATATAAGCCGACCTCCTGGGAGGACATGAAGAACCAAAAGAGAACACCACATGAGTCGATGGAGATTGAGATAAAGGTCAAAATTGCACAATGGAAGCCGAAACCTCAATTCCAAAAGGGATCGGGGCTGGGCAAAAAGCTTGGTGCTCAGAGGGATGAGAAACGCTATCTACCTTGGGCTTCTTAGGCGACTCTTCTCGATCGTCGGGATTTTTTCTCTTCCCATAACCACTCTTGTATGCCCTACCCCATTCCACGTCGTCCCGACAACGTACTTCAGCTTCCAAGTCTTTCCGCCTTCTCTACTCTTCCTTGGTTTCACGGGGCTGATGGTGACTTGAATACGGTCTTGACAAGTGGCGTGAATCAGTTAATTATTCAAGATCCTCGTAAAGTCCACGGCCTCTCATAGTACCAGATATAAAAATAAATAAAAGAGCTTAGCGACAAAAATAGATCTAAATAATGCATGTGTAAGTGAATGTGACCATAGGGAAATGTGTAATATGTCATAGGCGGCCTAAAAGGACGTCACAAACTGGATCAGGAAGCCATCATAGTAGAAATCGGGCTGACTTTAGACACAATATGGCCGAGATGAGGAGACGATCCCACGAATTCTAAATCCTCTCCAATGAGTTTATCGATATCTACATAAATGTTGCCCAAATCCCTAAAGTCAATAATGGTTTCCTTAAGTGGGGAATCCTGAAGTCGCTTGGCTAATGGGGGGCATCTTTATCATGAATCTCTTGAGGAGGCAAATTCGGAAGAATGGGACTCATTCCTAGAGTTTCATCACACAATTTGAAGTTTCCATCACCAGAACTTGCATCGAACTCATCATCATTAGAGAAGGAATCATAACTGCTGCTGCCTTTAATTTCACCCTTCTCCTTTTTTGTGGTCATTGCAGCCTTGCCTTCATGCTGCTTAAATTTTTCTTCCTCCTCCTCCTAAATCAAGGGCACCCTAGGTGGGTAGCTGGCTTCTGTCATAACACCCCTTCCTTCATGAATTTATTCGGTCAACCCGCTAGACGGACCTTCTCCTTCTGGGAGATCGCCCTCTTCGGAACTGCATGATGAAGAAGTGGAACAGTTCGAATTTTGGAATAGGAAGGGGATGAAACTTTACCGATCACGGCAGACCTCTCGGGATGCAACAACCCATACCGAAGGAAATTCTGGTCCATTAGCAAGAACTTGGCCTATCTCTCCGTGGCGTCTACGGCTTCAGAGTATGGAAAATCGAGTCAAGTGATGGATCTTTATTTGGCCTGGAATAACCGCAAGAAGTATTCAATCTATCAAAAAACCCAAGGAGACATATTAAATCTCAATAAGTAAAAGAGAGAACTTACCCTTCGTTGTCCAAAGACGATTAAATACCTCAGGACACCTAACATAGAAATACTGGGTCTTGAATTGGGATAGGTTGCTTTGAACCTACAACACAATCTTACGAATTCTTTGGGCCTCGATGACGATGAGGGACCGACATTTGTCTCTCTTCTTGAATGAGAGAAAATATCTCCACTCATCGAAACTTGAGGCACGATTAAATGTTTGTATAAACAAGACGTGAAGGGAAGTCAAGATCTCGTACCTGTTAGGATGAATTTGAAATGGAGCAATTCCTAAGTACAAAAGAGTTTCTTTCAAAAAGTGATTGAAGGGGGCAATGCTCCATTTAAGCACATATACCGGTGGCAAGCGGTATACCAGTAAAGGCGACGTATGTGCAAAATCATTCTTTGATGTAAGGCGCACATCATCGTCCCCAATTCCATGTTGTAAGCAGATGTTATGCAAAACTTTAGCAGAGACTACGGAGGAAGCCTTCTCCGGAGGGTTGACTAGAACTTTAAAATTTGGAGGAGTTCGGTCTACAACTGGTCCATAACTGATCCAATCAGAAGCAGTTGACCGTATTCAGATCACGATATTGAAGAAGTAGGTGCTACTAAAACTGTTTACGAAGGCACAATTGATGACGATTTAGCTTCTGAAACTGTCGGACTTCCTTCGCTGGAATTACGGCGAGAAGAGGGGTGCTTCATTCTAATCAATAGAACTTGTATCTAAAATGGTCAGGTAATTCTATTTATAACTAAAATTCCCCGTACGACACTTGAACTCCGAAAAAATACCGATCTATGTCGACACAGCGGGTTCTAAGTGTTGATTGGGGCAAGCACAGTGTGTTATCTATTTGGGATGGGCTCGGTATCCTGAACACTGCAAACACTCTATCCTGTGTAGATAGTTCACTCGAAGTGAAGAAAGAAAAGAGCTTCTCGTACCATTTATTGAAGTTATTTCTCCTACACCTACCCGTTATCCATAAACAATCGATAACAGATGCGATGTCCAAAGCAACGTGGGAAGCTCTTCCCATTCCAGATACACCAATTTTGCAATAACGGGACCAATCCAAAGTGAGCAGCTATAGATTGATAGGTACAAATCAAGTAGAGAATTCTCAGCATAAGTTGATTTCGAATCTTCGGATGGTGATAACAGCATAAGCTGCACATGAGATGCTACCCTAAACTATTATCATCTCCCATAAAAAGCAAAACCAATCTGCAAGACATCGTGTCGGATTAACAATGTAACTCGGTACAATTTAATTCTGATTCTATGGATAAAGATAACACAACATGTCAAGCACCAGGGCAAGGCCCAAATTTCGTTCCGTGAAGAACTCGAGACTCGATTTACTATCGTCTTCCATAAAATTGAAATCAACTCGAATTCTCCATAATGATCACTACTACTACAACCTCATCGTCGAACTACTAAAACGCCAAAATCTGCATTACCCATCTCTCATCAAGAATCAAAAGGAGAACACGGTTGAATCTAGGATATTGGCGATCTGAAGTAGGTAAGATCGGTGGCGATCTATAGGGATAGGCTCGGCAGCGATCTAAAACGATGGAGAAATGAGAACTAGGGGCTAGGTTAAGGTGATGGTGAGGTCAAGTAGTAGACAGCGAGAAGTTCCGACGGAGGAGATAAGCGGTGGCGATGGTAGAGGTGAAGCTAGGGTTTGAATGCCTTGGTTCGGGTCGTAAGGCAGAAGGATCGAGTCGCAAATGAAGATAAGAAATGGAAGAAGGTCGGCTCGAGTGAACTAAATAGGACATCGCATAGAAAAATATGCGAAGTCCTTGGATCACTGGCGATCCATGGACTATGAATCACTAGCGATCCATAGAATTGCAACCAAACTATCTCATACTCACCAAGCATGATCTAAGTATCTTTTGCAAGCATCTTGAAAGTTGTAGGATTCAAATCGATTTATTATGATGAGTAAAGGTGATTCACGTTAAACTCAATAAACGGTTGAATAACTAAAGCCAAATTCGTATGATAGCCTCAACCGATTAGTTGAACTTTGCAAAGTGGGAACTCATAAGTAGTTACTTCCGGGGAATGCCTTGTCTCCAACGAAAGCATACATTAAGGGGCAAATGTTATTCGAGTTTTTGACTCAATGGAATTCAAAGGAAGTCAGAACATCTACGTCAAGCCAGAACAACTCAAGAATCAACCAAAAGAACTAGAAAATGGAACTAAGAAAGACTCAAGAAAAAGAAACTAAAAATTGGCTAAGAAGATGGATCACTAGCGATCCATCACAAATGGATCGCTAGTAATCCATAAGGGTTGCTCATGGATCCTCCTATCCTCTTACATCACGATCTAATACGTTTTCTAGGGATGCCTACCAAGTTCATGGTATTCCAAGCAATCCAATTCAAGTCGTGAGCATTCATATGATTCCAGCAACAGCTCAATGCAACTAGTACATGAATAACAACTAAAATAATGCATGTAATCATGAAATTACATGGAGAGCGTCTACACAAAGCAGCGAACATGATCCAATTGAAATGAGACAAAAACATTCTAACTCCATCGATCGCTAGTGATCCAACATATTGAGTCGGTTCACTGTGAAATTTCTAGAGCATCTTCGTACCTTCGAACATAGTCTCTGGCAAAGTGATTTTGGCCCAAGTGCTCTCCGGCCCCTACAAATACAATCCTACCTTCAACATAAAGGGGATCTTTTGGACTTGCTGCTAAAATTCTGTAAAAACTATTCTTCACACTTCTCCTCCCACAGAAGCGTCATTTAAAGGGATGCTATGATACTCCAGTGAACTCTAACACTAGTGACTTGATCTAACTTTCTACATTTAATCAAATTGTAATTAGATTCAACTTGTAATTGCAGTCAATCAATAACAAAAGTTATAAAGTGTACATAGGCTTCATAAACTGCCGAACCACTACAAAAATTTCATCTTTTTACTTTATCTGCAACTATTATTCCTTATTTCTATTTTATTTACCTTAATAAATATGGCTGGTGTTTTCACGTTCAATCTAGGGTGTTGATCCATTTTTTGGATTAACAATTACATTAATGTTTTTCCAAGTATAATAGGGATGTAATGGATTTGGGAATAGTGTTCTGTAATGATCTTTTGATAGAATGTTTATAAAGTGATTTTAGTTAATTAAAGATTAATTAAATAAGGCTTTATGGATTCCATATGGAATTAATCAATGTTTCAATGTTTGTTTATTTGATAGTTAAATAACTGTCTATCAAACCTAGACCAAAATGTAACTTTGGAAATATCTAGGAGAAACACGTGGGTTATATGGCACAATCATCCCCAATGATGTTGTATTGTGTGCACAAAAATTTTATTTCGTTCATCTAGGATAAACTATAAGAAATTTTGTCCATTTACAGTTAGGAGGTAATCCCTATTCTTATCTTGTCTGTTAATTTCCTAAACAACCGGGGTTGAGTTTACCGAAAATTATCGAAAGTTGTTTCGAAGAGGCTGGGATCGGATATACTATCCAAAAACCACTACGATCCAGCTCAAGCGTTTGGAACTGAAGACATCTTGAAGAGTATGCAATCGAAGATGAAGTTTTAAAGTGAAAGGCTATTTGCTACTAACCTTGAGGGTGATTCCAAAATGGGTGTAGTAGAGGCAGTGTTGCATTTTCATTCAGTCCCAGAAGAATATTGCATGGATGAGCACTGCCATTGTATTATTGTCTAGAGGGCATGTTAGCATTTCAAGTGGGAAGTGCTAAATAAAGGTAAATGTAGCCTTAAGCCTCATCAACCGAGAATGACTAAAACATGGGAGATGCAGCAGGGCTAAGTGGGTCCCTCCCAACTAGGGTATGATCATCCCTATCTAGAGTCGATATTATCTCTCATTTGCATGCTTCGGGGTCTATTAATGGAAGGGTGATCATATTCGGTACTACTAGTCAAGTAGTAGGCTGATCCTGTGTTGACAGGGGATCCTAGCGAGGTCCTCGGTGTTGTTTTATCTTAGGATCTGTGTAGTTAATGCGCCGCAATTACCGCGCTACAACCTTGCTATATCTCATAGCGGATTTCTACCGCTACGATTTTTCCATATAGCCTCAGAATATAGCCTTTCCGCTTTAATCCCCGCTATTTCCGCTATATCCCGTTATTTCCGCTATATTCCACTATTCCCACTATATCTTTTTTAATAAAATGAGTTAAAAGATTGCATTTATACAATATAAAATTATGAAACTAATTTATATGATATAATTTTTAATATATTTTCAGAAATGAAAATACTCTAATATTCTACCAAATTCAATTATATTATATAACAGTTTTTCGTTTATTTAAGCACATGCTTTTATTTAAAATTATATATGTATTATTTATAATTCAATTGAATGATAATTTTTCATTTAATTACCATTTATATATTTGTAAAAACATTAAGTACGAGTTTTATATGCTATTTTAGAGCCATCCGCTATATCCCGCTATATCCTCGCTGTATCCTCACTATGACTTTTTGCACCTCCACCGCTATGAATGTACCGAGCGCATTAACTGCACAGCTAGGGATGCATTGTGACAAGTGAAACCCTAGTAGCCTAGTCATTGGTAGAATCCATTCTCCAGTAAAGCGTCGTACGGTTTTAACTGTGCTCATCTATGTTGAATGTGAGATGCAAACATTTCAGCTATTTTCATATTTTACTTTGACCTCTAGACATTATTATAATATCACTGGATTTTAATATAAAAATGTTTTCATTATCATAAGGTAAAAATCCGTCCATGTTTATGTGTGACGTAGTCTTATGAGGTACCTTTGATTTTAAAGGAGTTTTAAACATAATAATTCAGTTATTTGAGTTTACTCACACTACACCCATGTTTGACTCAGAGTTTTATTTTCTTTCCCTAAAACTCTTGGGTGCTCAAATTTTTATGGGCAGCCAAGTAGTTCAGGTTTATTATAGATGCATTTTGGAGGAACCTGAAGCAGGGAGGCTTCATCGAGAGCTAGTTATTTTCTTGTTTTCAACTGTATTATATGTATCCATTAAATGATATGTAAGGACAACCAGTTATAACTGTCCAGGGTAGAATTGTATTAGTATAACTCTGATGTATCATTTTGGAAATGACATTGAAAAATATTATGTTGATTAACATATACTATTTCGTTGCGATGTGAGATTCTATAATTGCTTCTTATGTCTCCTATCTTCTTTCTTTGCACTAACAATCGGTATTTCTGCACTTGAATGCTCGGCATGCAATATAGAGGATGTATTAGTGTCGATTTTCGAGGGTGGAAAATTGTCGATCGTCACACCTTATCGATACATCATTATGTAATATAGGGAGGAATGACTTTTGAGACTGAATCTTTATTCATATTAGGTACATACTAAACTCTTTCCAATATACTCACCCATTCAATCGAATCGAATCATTTCTGTCGCATGTTATATAATTTACTTCCATTTAATATTCTTTGAGTTCACCATAGACTTGTACAAGTGTACCAAATACACGTGTTCATGTTTGTGATAATTCATCAGTGAATATGTCGAAATATGTGGAATAGTTTGGTAGCTGTAACATCCACTATTTGGAAGCCCGAAGCTAAGCACTACGAATGCTACAGTCATCCATAATATTAACCTCCATGACCAAATATGGTAATGTTAATGGTATTTATAATATCAGGAACACTTGAATATGACACAAAATCACAGATTTTAAAAAACAACATTTTTTATTACATTTCCAAACATGTTCCATATTTAAATTACATAATTTCATCACTTTCTCAAGTTTAGATAAAATATAATTATTAAATAAATACGCCAAGAGCGACATATGATGATGCCTCCTTGGTTGACCAGAGTACTATATAGTCATAACTGATATAATACAACACAACGGAAACAAAATAAAAAATGAAACGGAAACTCCTAAACAACTATCCGTTAGCCACTTTCTCGTCTCCGAAAGCTTTATTCGCCAACCTAATAAAACTTGAAAATCCTCCACCCTCAGCCTACTCAAATTAATTTCGATGCCCGAGAGTTTAAGGGGAAAAACATAAACTTCAAGTTGAACATAAAGCCTGTTGTGAATAATACTATACATCTCAGTTATTTGATATTAAGTGAGACCATGCTGCCTAGCGGAATGGGTTTCTCCCACTAATATCCTTTTAAAATATATCTTTTTCAAATCATAATCCTACAACCAAAACTTTGTAAAGCATTGTCATGCAAACATGCATATCAGGTAACAAACGGACTATATGCCCGAACACCATAGTTTTGTTTGGCTAACTACAAACCTTTTGCTGACTTGGGCCTACCAGACAATATAAACAATAATCTAACATCTGTTAGATACTCCTCTTCTGGATGGTCTGTGTTTGCATCAAAATTGGGCACAACACTCTTCGGATGTGTTTGAAGAGATAAAATGAAGAGAATAAATGTAAAATGAAGCAGATCTAACAAACACACCAATAAACTTATAAGAAAATTCGTAGAAACACAGAGTTTTAGAGTGGTTCGGCGTGTTGCCTACGTCCACTATGAAGTTTTATCACTTTATTGCTTGATACTTGAAGATTACAAGTTTTTGATAGCGAAGTATAGCAAATAATAAGCTTAAATTCGAGATCAATGGCAGTAATGGCGTTCTGGAGTGAACGTGGCAGAGTCCGGGCGCTCTTTTACTCTCAAAATTCTCCGATCCCTCTTCTGAATGACCAGGGGCTCTATTTATAAGTGTTGGAGGCTGATATTTCGCCTAAAATTCGAGGAGACCGCTTCTGGCATGTGAGGGGGCCCACACGCCTGGATTCTGGAAATCCGGGCCCACTTTGGGATCGATTCGAACTCGGGTTCGAATCGATCAAGATTTGATCAGATTGAGCTGAAATTTTTCATGAACATTCCTCATGTTGGCAGTAAGCTACTGTGAAAATTTCATAGCATTTGGACATGTAGATCTCGAGTTATGATGGATGCAAGTTGGAGTTTTCGGTCCGGGATCGATTCGAACTCAACTTCGAATCGATCAAGAATCTATCCGATTGAGCTAAAATTTGGCATGAGCATTCCTCATGTTGGCAGTAAGCTACTGTGAAAATTTTATAGCATTTGGACTTATAGATCTCGAGATATGATCGATGTAAGTTGGTCCGTGATCGATACGAAGCAAGTTCGAATCGATCAAGAACTCATCCGATTGAGCTGAAATTTGGCAAGAGCATTCCTTATGTTGGCAGTAAGCTACCGTGAAAATTTCATAGCATTTGGACTTATAGATCTCGAGATATGATCAATGCATGTTGGTCCGTGATCGATACGAAGCAAGTTCGAATCGATCAAGAACTCATCCGATTGAGCTGAAATTTGGCATGAGCATTCCTTAGGTTGCCAGTTGGCTTCTGTCCAAATTTGGTGGCATTTGGACTTGTAGATCTCGAGATATGATCGATGCAAGTTGGTCCGTGATCGACACGAAGCAAGTTTGAATCGATCAAGAACTCATCCGATTGAGCTGAAATTTGGCATGAGCACTCCTTAGGTTTCCAGTTTGCTTCTGTCCAAATTTGGTGGCATTTGGATTTGTAGATCTCGAGATATGATCGATGCAAGTTGGTCCGTGATCGGTACGAAGCAACTTTGAATCGATCAAGAACTCATCCGATGGAGCTGAAATTTGGCGTGAACATTCCTTAGGTTGCCAGTTGGCTTGTGTCCAAATTTGGTGGCATTTGGACTTGTAGATCTCGAGATATGATCGATGCAAGTTGGTCCGTGATCGGTACGAAGCAACTTCGAATCGATCAAGAACTCATCCGATGGAGCTAAAATTTGGCGTGAACATTCCTTAGGTTTCCAGACGGCTCCTATCCAAATTTGGTGGCATTTGGACTTGTAGATTTCAAGTTATGATCGATGCAATTTTGGATTTCTTAACCGTGATCCATCAATATCTTGAGCATACGAACTCCGATTGACTTGAAATTTGGAACATTGGCTTTCTCTGCTTTGCTTGTCATGTCATATATATTGTAGCTCGATCCGGATTCGAAAAAAATTTACCGACATCCATAGTAGACCTTTCTATAACTGATCTTCAAGACGAACCTTTCTTGGTTTCTAGCCGAGTTCTTGGTGTCACGGCCTTGCCAAAAGGCGGGATAACAGTCTGTCCCTAACTTACTTTCTTCAGGTCAACTGATCCTAATGGTTTTGTGGGCTCACTAATAACTTATCTCTCCTTAATAGATTCCTTTCTATGTGTAACATAATTTTAGTCTTACCTGTGACAAATCCCTACACACTGGAATTTTAGACTTCTATTTGCTAGGGGCTACTAGCTAAAGTATAGGGCGCGATCCCATACCAGTCCCATCTGGTATTCTAATATCTGAGTCATTTTACTTAGGGTAATCTTCCATTCAAATTTTCCTTGAAACCTTTTCTTCTTAAATTGATTTAAACCATTAAATCATACTTTGAACAAGGAAAATAAATTCTATGCTTTACTTAAATCACCTATTCATGTTATATATATATAACACAATCTTTGTTGATGAAAACATTTTAAACCTATAAAAGTACCCCTTTCGATCTCATTGAAAGTATCCCTTTCGAAACCAAGTAAACCATTTATAACCTAGGCCGAAAGGCCAAAACATTACTTTTGAAACCATTCATATAAACCTTTCGAAACCATTGAAAAACCTTCCTTCAAAAGCTATAAAACGTTAGACATCCTTTAAAACACTTAAAAATTGCCTTTCGAAAACATCGAAAAATCTTTCCTTTCAAACCTTTTAAAACCATTGGGGAACAACCCCTTCGAAACCTTCATTAAAACCTTTCAAAAGCATTAAAACATTAAACCTTTCGAAAACCTTTCGGTTCAGTAAAATATGTGTAATGACCTTTCGAAACCATTTAAAACCAATCCATTTGAAACCTTTGGGTTTTACTTTCAATAGAGCAAAGGTCGTAAAACAACTAAGCTGAAAGCACTGTTTCAAAAGCAATTCCTAAGTAAAGAACCGATGGTGTCCAAACCAACCCTTCGAAAGCATTGGAGAAGTGGCTAAGTTTTAAAAACAACGTATCCTTTCGAAATCATTTGCTTCAAAAGGTAGAAAGAGACAAGTAGAGGTTTCAAACCTTCGAAATCCTTTTCTTAAAACAAAGGCGCAACCATTTCAAAATCTTTCCTTTAAAACATTTGATTAGGTCGAAATCCAAACAAGTCGAAAGCATTCCTTTCGAAAGCAAAGCAGGCGCATTTTCATTCGAAAGTAAAGTAATGCTTTGACCTCATCGGAACCCCATGTTTCAACCCAATACCTTTCGCCTATCTCCAATTCACCGTGTACCAATACATTGATAATATATGCATTGGTTTCGATGGTGGTGGAGGCGAAAGTACCCAGTCGGAACCCAAGTGTCAAAAGGGGTCAAACATAAAAAAAGCATGTTTAAACTGATTTTTAACTTTTTAAAGTAAACATTTCAACTAACATGCCTTGTTTTAATGTGATTAGTTGCTAATTTCTTTTCTAAAAATACTGCCAAAATTTTAAAAATAAACAATTTAATTTATTTGCAAAATGCCCCTTCTCCTTTTATAAATATATAAAACATTTAAGTCCCACACCTCAAATAATTTTACATTTCTACTGAATCACTTAGGAAAATTCTATAAAAATTCCAAAGAATCATTTTCAATATGCTTTCCAATATATATTAATTTCAGACCCAAAACCTAAATAATTTAGCCGTAAATTATTTTAAACCCAAAATAATCATTTTCTTCACTAGAAAATTAATATTAAATCCACATACATTTAGAAAATTATGAAAATTGAAACCCATCTCTAAAATATCATTTTTGATCTAAATCTACAATCGAAGACATTTTGATGTCATTTAATATGGTTTTCACATCAAAACACATCATAAAACCTATATGAATAAGCATGAATCATCAATAAGCATATATAAACATTTAATCATTCAAAAACATGGAATAACCTTGAAAAATAATTCGGATTAACCTTAATATAAAAAAAATAGAAAATATGAGATGTGGTCACTATTCACCTTAGCTTTGAGATTAAGGAGTTTGAGATTTGATATTAAATATAGTTGATTAACTTCTTCCTCTTGTTTTCCCTTAATGGTGGTCGGCCTAAGTATATGTTTTGTTTTGTGAATATGAAATTAGCGTAATATGGCGTAAGAGGTTTAGCACATAAGAATAATACTTATTTATTACCCTTGTCTATTTCCTAACATTTTCCATTTCAATTTACTTAGTTCATTTGTTAACATGGCATGGCTTCCCCTTGTTAATAACAAATCTCAATCCTGTAATCATCACATCATTTTATTTTATTTGGCTAATTAAATATCCTAAATAATGTTACTAAAAAATAGAGCCATTACAGAATCCCCTCCTTAAAGAATTTTGTCCTCAAAATTACGGTAAGGTACACAGTTAATCGATCATAAACGTAAAACATACCATCAAACATATCATGATAAGCGTCTCTAATTCAGCTCTCTGTCTCTCAAATACCGTTTCTCTCATCATCGCTCCACTGGACTTTCACTAATCTGACTGTCTTGTTTTTATGCCTCTTCTCGTCTCTCGCAACTATATGAGCTGGCTTTCTAACTATAGTCAAGTTTAGTTCTACTGCTAAGTCATGTAACACAGTCGATGTTATAGTAGACTCCAGGTCTTTAACACGCTTCCCTAGATGAGAAATATGGAAAACATCATGGATTCCTGCCAAAATATTTGATAACTCTACCCTATATACGAGATTCTCGATCCTCTCTGCAATAGGAAATGGTCCTACGAATCTCGATGCCAACTTTTTGAATTTCTAGAATCTAATCACACCTTTCATCGATGATGCATTAACAACCACAAGATCTCTAACTATGAACTCTAAGTCTTTCCATCTTCTGTCTGCATAACTCTTTTGCCTAGATTGAGCATCCTTCATTCTAGCTCGAATCAACTCAATCTACTCTACAGCTTCTTTAACCAAATCTGGACCAAAAACCAACCTATCCCCGGTCTTTAACCAACAAATGAGAGATTTTCATGGCCTTCCATACAAAGCTTCAAACGGTGATAACTGTTGTTATATGAAAACTCCACTAAGTATAGATGGTCTTCCCATGATCCCCCAAAATATAAAACATAAGCTCGTAACAAATCTTCTAAGGTTTTGATAACTCTTTCCGTTTGCCCATCTATCTGTGGATGGTAAGCGGTACTCATCTTAAGATTGGTACCTAAAATCTCATATAGACTCTTCCAAAACTCACTAGTGAACAAAGATTCTCTATCACTTACTATGCTACTAGGAATTTCATACAGTCTAACTACATTCTTCATAAATAACTTAGCTAGAACAGGTGCTGTCCTGGTTGACTTAACTGGAATGAAATGGGAATTCTTGGTCAATCTGTCCACTATGACCCATATACTTTCATTTCCTCTATTAGATCTTGGCAATACATCTCTAAATCCATAAAAATAGAATCTCACTTCCATACCAGAATATCTAATGGCTGAAGCAACCCACTTGGCTTTTGATGTTCAACTTTACCTGTTAGCAGTTCACACGCTGCTTTACCAAAAAGCCAACATCCTTCTTTATACATCCCCAGAAGAAACTTCTCTTCATGTCTTAATACATCTTAGTCCCTCCAGGATGATTGGTGAACTTCGAACGATGACATTCCTCCAAAACATCCTTCCTAATGGCTCTTACATTCGAAACACATATCCTTCCTTTGTTTCTCAACCATCCATTCCAGTCAGGACTAAAATCCTCCAACTCGTCGCTTTATATTCCATCCCTTAACTTCCTGATCCATTCAACCAATACTGGATCCTCCTCCTATTTGGAAGCAATATTTTTGATCATCATCGGTCGAACTTCTAAACAAGACAACAGAATAGATTCTCCATTAGATCTAGCCTCGGATCTTCCCTACACTCTGCAAGTCGATAATGCTTCCAAATCTTTCCACTCAGCTATCATTGCCAATACTGCATTCTGATGTTTTCTGCTAAGCATATCTACAACCTTATTACCTTTCCTTGTTGTGTACTCAATTCCTAAATCATAAGCAACAATAAAATCTAACCATCTCTACTGTCTCATGTTCAGCTCCTTCTGAGATAACAAGTACTTCAACGACTTATGATCTGTATATAGCTCAAATCTTTCTCCTAAAAGGTAATTTCTCCACACCTTCAACGCAAAAATTACCGCAGCTAATTCTAAATCATGAGTAGGATATCTAACTTCATGCAGTCTAAGTTGTCGAGAAGCATAGGCAATCACTTTACCTTTATGCATTAACATAGCTCCTAACCCAGTTCCATACGCATTTATGTAAACTACCAAATCCTGATTCCCTTCTGGAACAACCAACATGGGCGCATGAGTCAATAAGTGTTTTAAAATCTAGAATGCTTCCTCACACTCATCGGTCCAAACAAACTGAACATCCTTTTGCGCTAGCTTACTCATCGGTGCTGCTATCCATGAAAAATCCTTTATGAACCTCAGATAATATTCATCCAATCCAAGAAAACTCTTTATCTTAGTCACTGTCTCGGGTCTCTTCCAATTACTCACGTCTTCAATCTTAGTTGGATCTATAGACAACCCTTTCTCTGAGACTACATGACCAAGAAACTTTGCTTCCTTCCTCCAGAAATGACACTTTGAAAACTTTGCCTTCAGCTGATTCTGCCTCAACATCTCAAGCTCCACTCTAAGATGAACGTCATGCTCCCTTTCATCATTAGAGTATATCAAAATATCATCTATGAAAACCAACACAAACCTATCCAAGTGCTCTCGAAAAACTTGGTTCATCAAATCCCCAAAGAATGTTGGCACACTAGTTCGTCCAAACGGTATCGTTAACCATTCGTACGATCCATATCTAGTTCTAAATCAAAATGACAAAATACCTTGGCTCCGCTCAACTAATCGAACAAATCGTCAATTCTTGGAAATGGATATTGATTCTTTATCGTCTTCTCATTCAGCTTACGATAATAAATACATAACCTCAATAATCTGTTCGGCTTCTTCACAAACACTATGGTTGCTCCCCTAGGTGAACTACTTGCTATAATCAAATTATTGCCTTCCAAAACCACCAACTGCACCTTCAACTCCCTCATCTCAATAGGTGTCATCCTGCTTGGCGGCCTGCTCACCGGTTCTGCTCCAGGAACCAAATTTGTTCGAAACTCGATGGCTAGTTTTGGTGGAAATCCTACTACCGGTTTGAAGACATCTGCGAATTCTCTAATCATGAAAACTCGATTCAACTCGTCCTCTAACTCCGCAGCACCCAACAAAGCATTAACCTCACAACTAGGGCTTTCTACGGTATATACAATCTGATCACAACAGTTAGGGTGTCTAAGTGATATTTTCCTATCAACGCATAATATCCTACCATCGTACTTAACCAATCCATACTGAAGAAAAACCCTAACCCTACAAAGTCAAACACATGCAAACTGCAAAAAACGATATGATCTAACAAATCGAACTCTCTAGGTGGTCACACTTCATCCCAAGTGTCGCATGCCCTCCTATCGGATTTGCAACTCTTAAGAAAGTAATTAAGTATGAGGGTTGTAGGTTAAGATTATCTACCAAACAACAAGATACAAAAGAATACGATGTACTAGTATCAAACAGAACGCTAACAGACATACCATGGATCTGAAGCATACCTCCTAGCACTACCTTTCCTTTTTCCTCTACCATTAGCCTCGAAGTAGCTGGCTCTAATGCAAATACTTTACATCTTCCGTCCTCAGCAGGCTTTTTGCACTAGTTCTTGTAATGATCAATCTGATCGTAGTTGAAGCATCTAATATTCTTCTTCGTACTCACTTTCTTCACCTTTCCAGTACGATATTCATCAGCAAAATGCCCCTTCTTATCACACTTGAAGCAAACAACCTCAGACTTTCCTTTCTTTACGGCTCCACCTTTTTAAGCACCCTCCTTATGAAAGAACTTCCTTTTCTGACTCTGTCGTACCTGGATTTCCTTTGCCTTGTTCTTCTCCAAAGAAGCAAGCACATCCTAATGTCTCAACTCCTCTACTACAACATCACAAGGATCCCTAATATGAGGTAATGTAGCCCTTGCCAACTCAGGCTTCAAACCGTTTATGAACTTCTCATTTCTCTTCATCACAGTATCCATAGCGACATATCCATACCTAGCCAACTCCTTAAACCTTCTAGCATACTCCAACATAGTCACTCCCCCTGTTCCAACTCAGCAAACTTCCCGATCAAGGTAAATTTTGCCATCATAGATATGAACCTCTCCTCGAACCACCTCTTAAACTTAGCCTATGTCATCGTTTATTCATTCATTCCAACCATCACACTATTCCACTAGAATAAAGCTGCTCCCTGAAGCTGTCTCGATGCAAGCCTGATGTGCACGTAAATGTGCATATTTTTACCACCACATTTATTCTATTTAAATTAAATAAATGATCATATTGGGTATTTTAACTTGTTTTAACCAAAATTCATATTAATTCCAAATTTTTACTTATTCATCTTCATATAAGGGCAAAATGGCCATTTGTGCGCGTATATTAATTTGAAAGAATTTAATTGGAAATTTCTATAATATTTTGTAGGAATTTAGCTTCTCATATTAGTGGGTTCATGAAGAAACATGCATGCACAAAATGGATATAAAGGAATGAAGATGGAAATAATTCAAAGTGAAGATCATGGAGGATCCCACCTACCCACCTACCTTAATGTACAAATTAAAGGCTAATGCACATGCTTTTGGACTTAATGGCTTCATGTACACTTAATGGGGGATTAAGACATGTTAATGATTACTTGGCCTCCACACTTCCTAAGGGGCATTCCCCAAAAAGTGAATCAGGGTTTTAAAACTTGTATATATACCCCTTATGTTTCATGTAGCCATCTTCCTCTTAGTTAGTTAGTTTTAGTTTAGAAAATAAAAGAAAGCTCTCTTTCACTTTTCATGGCTACTTAGCCATTTTTATTTTCATGTAATTTTCCTTTTTTTTATGTTATTAATACATGCTCTTTCCTTTTACATGCCTCTTTTTTATGTTGTAGTGTAGATCTCTTTTCTTTTATGCAAGTTAATTAGCTTATCTTTTCATTTTGCTCTCTTTTTCCTCTTCATTTTCCTTTCATGTTGTTAGCTACATTTGTTAATAAAATGACAAATATGAGAAGCTAAACCCCTTCAATTTAGGGGTAATGAAGCTCTCTAATTAATGTAGCTTCAACATTTTGTCAATTCATGCTCTCTTTTTGTGCTTAATGAGAATGATTGAAGTGGTTTAATTTGTTGTCTTTGCTTTGAATTTGATAGTCTATATTGTTGACACCAAATAGGCTATGATTAAACAATCACTAACGCAAATGACTCTTCATGAATATATGATTATGGCACAAGAAAGTGATTTGAAATTAAAATTTGATGGTCTATGTTTCTAATCAATAGTTAATAGGCCATACTTAAAATAGATTTCATTTTCATTTTCTTTGTCAAGTTTCATGAAAGTTAGTAAGTGTTTTAAAGGGTGTGTTATAGTTTGATGACTTATGTTGGCTAATTAATAGCTCAATTATGTCATACTTATGATAAACACATCAATTAAAACACTAATGACCATAAAAGAGAGATCATGATTTCATGTGTTGAACTACACGATCTAGAGAGTGGACTTATTCTCTAAATTGTCATTTAACTCTCATATTTGCATTTCTTTTCTTTTTGTTAGTTAGTTCATTTTTTCATTTTCTAGCTTAAACACACTCTCGACTTTGGTATAATTTGATTGAGTAGGAAATTTAAATCATCAATTCCTTGCGGATCGACCCGTATTCGCCACATGCTACATTCGTACACCGTGCGCTTGCGGTTATTTTTTAATTTAAATTCGTTCGACGGTTTTCTAAACCGATAGAATTTACATCGACGAAAGAATCCTCCTCTTATGCTCATCAATAAACCCCAAGTCTGCAAAGATCCTCATAATGCAGCAACCAGTTCTCTACCTCAATAGCATCTTTAGTTCCGATAAATGTCTTTCCTTCAAGCCTAACAAAGTCTCTACACAAAATATCATAATTGTTGACAACCGGAGCATCTTGACTCTTCCTATAGCATTTCCTCCAACCACTCCAGCAGCAACACCCGCCTACATCATATTCACGAAAAACTGATACATAGCTCCCATATCAATTTACGGGACTCCAGCATCCACATTTCCTGCTTGTGCCTGACCTTGGTTACTTCTCATATTTGGTCTGGTATTTCCATTTTTTATGGTGCTTCCTCCAAGATTCACTTTTCCACTTCTAGCATCTATATCTGTATTCAAGCCTCGTGAGATACAGAAGAATAGCCTAAGAGAGATAGGAGAATAGAGATATAGCATATACTTATATGCAGCAAATACAAGTACTTTACTATAGCGTTATCCCATACCCCGATCTTTCTCTAATTCCTTAGGAATATGTTTCCAAATCATTTTAGTTTTAAAGTTTCTCATAAACCTATGATCTGATACCAAGTTGTAACATCCATTATTCAAAGGCCCGAAGCTAAGCGCTGCAAATGTTGTAGTCGTCCATAGTATTGACTTCTGGTGACCAAATACGGTAATGCTAATGGTATATATAATATCATAATCACTTGAATATGAAATAAAATCACATATTTCAAAAAACAACATTTTTGATTAAATTTCCAAAACATGTTCTTTATTAAAATTACATAATTCCATCGCTTTCCTAGGTTCAGATAAAATATAATTGATACATAAATACGCCAAGAGTGATATACGATGATTCCCTCTTGGTTGACCAGAGTACTATATAGTCATAACTAATATAATACAATACAGCGGAATCAAACAAAATAAAATAGCAACTCCGAAATAGCTATCTATCAGTCACTTCCTCATCTCCGAAAGCTTTATTCACCAACCTACTAAAACCTGAAAATCCTTAACCCTCAGCCTACACAAATCAATTTTGAGCACCCGAGAGTTTAAGGGGAAAAACATAAACTTCGAGTCAGACATAAAGCCTGGTGTGAATAATATTGTACATCTCGTTTATTTGATATTAAGTGAGACCATGCCACTTAGCGGAATAGGTTTCCCCTAACTAATGTCCTTTTAAAATATATCTTTTGCAAACCATAATCCTGCAACCAAAACTGGTTAAAACTATGAAGCATTATCTGCAAACATACATATCAGGTAGCAAATCGACTACCTGTCCGAACATTATAGTTTTTTTTGGCTAACTACCAACTTTTGACTAACTCGGGTCCATCAGACAATATAAACAATAATCTAACATCTATTAGATATCATCTTCTGAACGGTCTGTCCCTAACTTACTTTCTCCGAGTCGACTGATCCGAATGGTTTTACGGGCTCACCAATAACCTATCTCTCCTCAATAAATTCCTTTCAGTGTGTAAGATAATTTTAGTCTTACCTATGACAAACCTTACACACTGGAATTTTGGATTTATATTAGCTAGGGGCTACTAGCTAAAGAATAGGGCGCGGCCCTATACCAGTCCTATCTGGTATTCTAATATTTGATTCATTGTACTTAGGGTAATCCTCTCTTAAAATTTTCCTTGAAAACCTTTTCTTCTCAAATTGATTCAAACCTTTAAATCATACTTTAAACAAGGAAAATAAATTCTATGCTTTACTCAAATCACCTTGCCATGTTATATATATATACTTTGCACAGTCTTTGTTGATGAAAACATTTTAAACCTTTGAAAGCACCCCTTTCGATCCCATTGAAAGTACCCCTTTCGAAACCAAGTAAACCCTTTATAACCTAGGTTGAAAGGCCAAAACAGTACTTTTGAAACCATTTATATAAACCTTTCGAAACCATTGAAATTTTTTTCCTTCAAAAGCTATAAAACCTTAGACATCCTATCTTTAAAACACGTACACATTGCCTTTTGAAAATGTTGGAAAACCTTTCTTTTGAAACCTTTAGAAACCATTGGGGAACCACCCCTTTGAAACCTTCATTAAAACCATTCGAAAGCATTAAAACATCAAACCTTTCGAAACCATTTTGGTTCAAGTAGAACATGTGGAATAACCTTTCGAAACCATTTGGGTTCAAGCAAAACATGTGGAATAACCTTTCGAAACCATTTAAAACCAATCCATTCGAAACCTTTGGTTACTTCCAACAGAATAAAGGGCCGTAAAACAACTAAGTCAAAAGCACTCTTTCGAAAGCAATTTCTAGGCAACGAAGTGATGGTGTCGAAGCCAACCCCACGAAAGTATTAGAGAAGTGGTTAAGTTTTAAAAACAAAGTATCCTTTTGAAACCATTTTCTACAAAAGGTGGAAAGCGACAGTTAGGGGTTTTGTCCGTTCGAAAGCATTTTCTTAAAATAAAGGTGCAACCATCTTGAAACCTTTCCTTCAAAACATTTGATTCAGTCGAAAGTCAACCAAGTCAAAAACATTCCTTTCCAAAGCAAAGCAGCCACATTTTCATTTGAAAGCAAAGTAACGCTTCGACCCCATTGGAACCCCATATTTCGACCCAATACCTTCCGCTTATCTTCAATTCACTATGTACCAATTCATTGATACTATGTGCACTGGTTTCGATGGTGGTGGAGGCGGAAGTACTCGGTCGGAACCCGGGTGCCGAAAATGGTGAAACATGAAAAAAAGCATGTTTAAACTAATTTTTAACTTTTTAAAGTAATCTTTTCAACTAACTTGTCTTGTTTGTCAAAACATGATTGGTTGTTAATTTCTTTTCAAAAAATACTATCAAAATTTTAAAAATAAACAATTTAATTTATTTACAAAATACCTCTTCTTCTTTTATAAATATACAAAACATTTAAGTCCCATACCTTAAATATTTTATATATTTATTGAATCACTTAGGAAAGTTCTATAAAAATTCCAGAGAATCATTTTCAATATGTTTTCCAACATATATTAATCTCAGACCGAAAACATAAATAATTTAGCCATAAGTTATTTTGGACCCAAATAATCATTTTGTTCACTAGAAAATCAATATTAAATCCACATAAATTCAGTAAATTTTGAAAATTGAAACCCGTCTCTAAAATATCATTTCTGATGTAAATATAAATCACAAGGCAATTAGATGTCATTTAATATGGTTTTCACATCAAAACACATCATAAAACCTAAATGAATTAGCATAAATTATCAACAAGCATATATAAACATTTAATCATTCAAAAACATGGCATAACCTTGCAAAATAATTTGGATTAACCTTAAAACTGAAAACAATAGAAAATACGAGATGTAGTCATTATTTACCTTAGCTTTAAGATTAAGGAGTTTGAGATTTGATCTTAAATATCGTTGATTAACTTCTTCCTCTTGTTTTCCCTTAATGGTAGTCGGCCTCAAGTATATGTTTTGTTTTCTCGATATGAAATAAATATATAGAATATGGCTTAAGGGGTTCAGGGTATAAGAATAATACTTATTCCTATATTTCCCTTGTCTATTTCCTAACTTTTTATTCCATTTCAATTTACTTAGTTCATTTGTTAACATGGTGCTGCTACCCCTTATTAATAACTAATCTTAATCCCTAATCATCACATTATTTTATTTTATTTAGCTAATTAAATATCCTAAATAATATTATTCAAAAATAGGGTCGTTACAATTAACAAACTTATGATTGCACACATCTTATGACGCTTATGACGCTCCTTGCATAGCCCTTAATTGTTTGAGGTATAATTAACCTGTATCATATAGTTTATAATCATATAATACAAATTATTTCTAAAAACTACAGCTTAGTCTATATTTCCAAAATAATTGTAAATAATTTTTGATACTTTACCATTTCCCAATGCATAATTTTTGTTATGAAAACAAAAATCATATTATTGTTTTATTTCAAAACAAATATTCATAATATTCACATTGAAATATAACTGTGTCTATTTTTCAGTCGGTAATGAAAAATAGCCATTATTTCTCAAATATTGTTCGGTATGTTTTACGAAAACAAATTTCATAATTTGAAGCAATCAATAGGGCATGCTCACACTGTTTTTGCTATTACTATGGCAGCACACTAAATTTGGAGGTCCATCATCCACTAGTATAGATTATTTATTTCATATACTATAACTATTTATAGTGGAGGGTTACTTAATTAAATACCTTGAACTCATAGCAATAAATCTCATAGAAAGTAATTATCTATGTAAAACTACAGTTCAAAATAGAAATCGCATTTCTTATTCCAATGTTGAGCATCAATTTTTATTATTACAATTCTCAGTTCCAATGTTCCCTCATGGAGTAGAAGTAACTATTCACTCTCTTCATCCCAACTGTACCTTAAATGACATGTATTCTTGTACATTCGTTTTTCTTTCTAAATGGTCAAACCATTCAAAAAAATCCGTCACTACAATATCATTACGAACTCTTTACAAAAATGTATTTGATCATCCTCAACATTTAAGGATGTCAAATATGATGCACCTTATGTAAACTGATCAAACTAGCATTGCAACGATGGAGTTCTTTGATCTATATTGTAGCCTTGGTCTTGTGTTACATTTAACACAATATGATCTTTTATTTTAATTAATCAAATTAAATACTCGATCTCACATAATGGTTTATTTGCTTAGTTCGGATGAACTAATTTCATCGCAATATTGTACATTACAAAGTATGATCGTTCACTATATAGCATTTATATGCAATTGTATATGGATCAAATATCCATAGTGTTGTAATGCATTTGAGTTCGTAACTCATAGAAGAAATACACGGTCTTAATCAATAAAACACATAAGCAACCAAATTATGAATGTATTTAGCTATTTTGAAATCAAGTGCTTGCATGGGTATTGGAACATTAACATGCAAGAAGCATTTATTAGTAAGTATATATTATATTTCTATTTTTCAATCTTCAATTCAGTTCATTTGTATATCTTAATTGATAAACGTTTTATCAATTATATTAAATGCACAAATTTATTAATGTAGACTCTTATAACATTACATAGAATATGTTCTTATAATATTAGAAAGGTTAAATGTTATCATTTATTTTTCTAATAAGGTTTCCATTGGTCTTTTATGTTTTCATAAACCCTAAGTCGTGGCTGTTAGGACCCATATGCCTTAGGCTTCTGACCTTGAGGAAAGATCAACAAATCATAGGCTTAGAAATGAGAGATAACTTCTTATTAGTTGTACCACATACAACTTCTAACACATGGTACCTCTACATACCTTGAGGAAAGCTCAATAAATAAAGTGGGACTATTCACTCGGACCCATCATTTCCCGATAGGCTAAGTATAATGCCCATACCTTGAGGAAAGCTTAAAAAATACATGCAGTTATCTTACTTCGTCTATTCAAAATGTGAATAGTACTACACTAATATCCCTAGCTTGAGGAAAGCTCAACAACTAAAGCGTATGCAAGTAATCTATTAATATATAAATGATAGAGGATAACTTTACATTAAAAATTCATAATCTTTAATGTATTATAACGAGTGATATCGACTTATGCAATAATATATTTCTTGTGAAATACCCTTGTGATTCAAGTATCAAATACGTATGTATTTATCCCTTAAGTCTATTTGGAGTTTCTTAATGTTCCACCTTTAATTTATGCATTCATATTTATAAGATTTATTATTATATAATTTTTTTATATTCCGTATTACTTATATAATAATTTTATGTATAACATTATATTTTTTAAATTTTATTAAACTAATTTTAATTAATTAACATTTTAATTAATTTTATATTATCTTACTATAACATTTACATTGTAAATTTATAATATATTATAACCTTTATAGTATAACACATATATTACACACAAGTATATATGTATGTGTATATTATTTAATTAATTAACCTTTTAATTAATTTATTTAATCAAACAATTTTATTAAGTTTATATTATTTTTTAAATTCATTTTGTATACAGACATGTATGATCATGATATCTTAAACATTTTCAAATATCATAACATATATTAAAATATATAATGCATGTATACATATTTTTCATTAATTAACTTATTAAATTAATTTATATGTTTTATTAATCTTATTAGTAATTTAAAAATTTTGAAATTAATTTATAACATTTTCAAACATTTAAAAAAAAGTATATTATAACTTTTATAATATGTGTTTTATTTTAAATTTAAAACTTTTATTTCTAATTTCAAAACAGTGATGAAATTAGCCCAAGGCCCAATTTAAATTGGTTCTTTTTCTATTAGGGGTAACCATTTAGCCTTACCTCATCATTTTGGGCTAGGCTAGTAGTTAGGTAGGGCAACAGCCTTAATTACCCAAACCAAATCTTAGAAGCTACTTTTCCAAACACCCTACTATATGGGTAGGTTTTAATAAGTTATCCCAAATATGACTAATTTAGAACGCATAAGCTATTGGGCTCTGATACCATTATTGAACCCAAGCCTTGCACCACAGCAGAAGTTAAGGGTGAATTTCAAAAAAATTACCCTATTGGATCTTTGTTGGGCATATAATGTCTAGTTCATTCAGAACATTTCTAAATTTTATTTAAATAAAATCTTTTATTTTATTTAAATTTATAAATTGATATAGTTTTATTGATTTATGTTATGATATATATATGCACATACAATATACATGTGTGTGTGTGTGTGCGCATGTATAACATATCAATCTGTATAAGGTACAAAATGCCCGTGTATAAATGTTGGGATTTACATCGCAATAGACATGTTAGCTCTTTTGATATGCAAATATATTGTCCAAATGTATGTTTATATATTATATAATATTTTAAATAAAAATTTGTATATATAAACTTTTAATTAAATTTTTAATATATATGTAGATACATACACACACACACATACATGTGTGTGTGTGTATAAACATGACTATGAAGTATTATCATTAAAATATATCCATATATAATTATGTTATATATTTAAATCAATTATAAATATATTAAATAAAATAAATAATATAAAAAATAATTATTTTTTATATTAAAATTGAAGAAAAAAATTTACATATGTAAATATATATATATATATATATATATTAATTACTTGTTTATAAACGTATAATGAAATATTAAAATTATAAACTAATACTTATAAATACATGGTTTTTTAATAGACACACACACACACACACACACACACACACACACACACACACACACACACACACACACACACATATATATATATATATATATATATATATCGGTCTTATGAATGACTTAAAAATAATTTTTTTTAAATTTTAAATATTATTTTTAATTAATTATGTATAGTTTAAACTTAAAGTATTAGTATAAAATGATTTTGAAACATAATCTTGAAATTTAAATTTCTAGTCAATTTCAAAATAACATTTTGTTTTAGAAAATTCATTTCATAATTTTATGATTTAAAAATAATTTTATAATTAATTATTCATTTTTGACCTATATTTAAAATATTTTTAAAGAATAATTTCTTTTTACCGAGCAAATATTTTGTAATAATGGTATTTTATAAAATGCGGAACATAATATTTATATAATATATGTATAATAATATATTTAATTTATGTAATTAAATGAAATAAGTAATATTTAAATAATAATAAATATAATTATAATTAACTTATTACAGCCGAATATAATATATGTATAATACGCTATATATAAAATTTATATAACATAATTGTGTAAAGTATGATGAAGTAAATAAATTTTAAACTATATATATTTTTGATGGGCAAAATAAGGAATATTATTTTGCACATGCAAGCTGGTTTTATAGTGATTGTATCACTTCCAATGTTAATGTTGGTGTGAGGCAAAAATGCCTCAATAACAATAACAAATGAACACAACGCAGCCATACATAAACTCATACCCATAACATATAAGAAAGAAAAACGAGATGTCTACAAAAAACAGGTACATCTATAAAGAAAATGAAGACACATAATAGAATCACGGAGGAACAAAGCCAGTAGAGAGTAGTGCGGTCTGAGCCATGTGGTAGTCTATGCCTTCATCCAGGTTTCCATTGCATGCAAGCCAAGGTCAATACGGTCCAATGGAAAAGAAGGAGGATGAGGAGGTAGGGTTGATGATGTGGAGGCAACATCGTCCAAGCTAGAAGTAGAGTCACCAACTTTGTCTAATGTAGTAGTAATGAGGACCTCTTGACCAATTTCCTTTAATACATCATTTTCAAGGGACATGACACGCACCTTAACACACCATTCTCTTTGTGCGTGTTTCTATAGCACAACCATCAGAGGCATAGAAACAGACTTAGAAAGACAGAAGTGGAATTGTGGATACAAGATGAGGCAAGGTGTCCAAAGGAGGAACATAGTGTACAAATAGGGGTTTGGTACGCTCAGTTGCCTCATCAAAATAGATAAGGTTGTGCCTAAATGATTAAGTATCCAATCTAAACCTTTAAAGGTTTGGTATACAGATGGAATGTCTGTGAGTCTGAACGAAAAACGAACAGATTGAACTTGTTCACCTATGGAATCAATGGTGGGGGACCATTTAGTAATAATGAAAACTTTGTCAGTAATGATGAATGGATCCGATCCAAGGATTCTAGCTTTATCGTCCATACAAGAAAATTCAGTGAAAAACATGTCCTTGTCAAATATAACCTTAACTTTCTTTGAGTTTCCAAACCTTGACAAAATTATTTTTTGCAATAATATTTGGCAGAGGTCTATCTAAGAAAAACCAACAAGGTAGTTCTTCCAATACGCTTTACTAGCACCAACAACCTCGCTAGGAGGGACGAGTACATCTCCATCACCAGTTTTAAATTTTTTTGGTACATACCTTCCTGCATTACTTGGCTTCCTAGAGAAAAGCGATGCCCAATTATTGACACAGGGATAGGAGTTTTCCTTTTGAGCTTGATTTATTAGTGGAAACTTTTTAGGAGCTTGCTTTGTGGAATCAGATAGGGTATTTATTTTTGAAATAACTGGCTAAGAAGATTGTAACGGTCCGCCTATTCGACCCCTAAGTGTCGACACTAATACATCCACTGTATTCATTTGTCGAGTATTTAAGTGCCGAAAAGTTGAATTATTAGGGTAATAAAAGAAAATGAATTTTAACAAGAAAGAAGGAATACAAAATCAAAATCTCACAATGGAGCGACAACATATAATATCAGAAGACAGTACAAACTATCACTCTAAGTACATAGTATTTCAGAGCTACAATAATAAGTACTATCATTAGCCTGTATAGTTATAACAACATGTCCTCATATATGCTAATATATACGATACAGTATTGCCGCAGAAATAAGAATACTACAGTAGGTAAATGATAGCATCCAACTGATCTCTAGATGCTACAAATAACATCAACAAAAACCTTCCTTTCTCAGACTACTTGAAAGAACACATGACGAATTTAAGGAAAACAAAAACCAAACTTCAGACATAAGACTGGTATGAGAACTCAAGAAATACATATGACACATTTAGATCGCATGGAATACCATAATGGTCATTCCCACAAAATAGCCCATCAACTATTAAGTACATATTTCAATATAATAGATAATGTCTAAAGTGTAGAATATAAGTAAGAAATAGTTCTGGTATGTGTACACTACAACAATAACTAGATATACTATCAAAACTCACGAAGGTGCGTTCACATAGATATGTAGGATTTCCATAGAGATCTCTTCAATCTAGAGGAATCTGAACTGCATTACAAGGATCAAAGACTGTCTTTTGAGCATCATGTATCTCTAGATTTGGAGTTGATAAACCCTCATAGGTAAGCTAAACCGAAGATTGTGCATCCTACTTTGTTTTTAGTCCTTTTCGATGTCGATGCTATGTTTAGCATCTCTCACACGAGTCTTCCTCACTCGAACAAAATACAAATCCCAAAATAAATTCCATCATCTCGAACAAATCTCAAATCTCCATATAGATTCCTGCATAACTTCTCCGACGAATGCTAATGATTTCCTCTCTCTTGGAATACTCCATAAGACGAGCAGTCACACACAATAGCATCGTTCGATATGTTATGACCTCTTCCTTGGACTTAATCTTAGGATAAATAGTTTAACTCTAAAACGTTCCACGTTACAACCACTTCCTAAGCATACGTCACGTATATGGTTTTGAAGTGGTTATAGGTTCGAATCATCTCATATAAGTACACTTCCCCCGCTTGCCGGACGCTCCAAAACCAATCGATGAATTTCCCATTAACTTAATGCTAGTTCTTTGAGAAATAAACAGACAATACATGAGGATGGAGATCTTCTCCTATCCGGAAGTATTTATTTGTAGTTTGTCCTAGAATAGCAAGATGAGTTTATACATATAGTGTAGGATTTCCAAAAAGAACTATACCATATAGACCTCGTGTTTCTTCTAGATATTTCCTAAGTTATTTTGGTCAATTTTGATAATCGACTATCAAGTATAAAATAGATGATCGTAATTGAAAACCAAGTCTCATATACTTATCACAAATGATTAAACACATAAAGCATGATCAGGTCACATACGGAACCTATAGATCTCCTCATTATCTAGTTAATAGATTTTATTAATTAAAACCAATTTTATCAATAAAACTTCCTTTTATCTAATAAAATTTCATTTATCAATCACCGCTATTCATTTGTACTCTTTTATTGCTTCAAAAATTATTCTTACTTTAAACCTTTACTTTTTTTCTATCTTTTTCCAAAGGATTCCATACTTATAATTTCCTTCGAAATATCTATTTTAAAGATCTAAGTACTTTTATAAATCTATTCAAAAGGTTCAAGACTACCTTAAACATTGTCACAACCAACCCAAAACCATTTCACTTACGCTTATCTTTAAAACATTCTTTTAAAGATCAATTTACATTCATAAGTACAATCAAAAATGGTTAAAGAACAATGTTTTAACACATTGTCACAATGAATCCAAAACTAATTTTATACTTGTTACTATCTTCAAAAACATTTGCTTAAAGATCTAACTTAATATTTAATCAAAATGGTTTGTATACTTAACTAGTTTTTGACATTCCAACTTATACTATCCCTTGTTAAAAAGTGAAGCCAGGTAAGTTAGAGTAGTGGTTGCATATTAAAAAATTCTTGCCTAGTCACTTCATTCTTGATTTTTACAAATAGATAAATCCACCTTATCATCTTTTAGCGTTAAGTATAGTATTAATGATTTTCATAAACTAGTAAGAAATCAACACGGTTAACATATTTTTGACATTCCTGACTTAACTATTCCTTCATCAAGAGGGAAGCCAGTAGGTTAAAGTACTATTGCTTCTACACGTACTCGAACATCATTCTCAACATTCATAAATAAATAAGCCTACTTCATCAGCTTTTAGCATTCAACATAATGAATTACTTTTCAAACAAGAAATTAGACAAAACACGATTTAGCCACTAAGAAATTCATAATCCCCTTCTAAATCCTTGATATATAATATATAAACTTTTTTGAAATGATATATATAAGTATAGTACTAAATATACAAAACTAGATATTTAATAAAACAATTTAAAAGATATTTGGTTGAACAAGATATTTATACTTTGATAAAATAGTCAACACATTTTGTAAAAAAAAAAATATAATTAAAAATACTTTTAAAATACTTATAATAGGTTTTAAAAAATTCACCCAGAATATTACTTGAAAATAACAAGTTTATAATTCACTTAAAAACCTAGAAACACCATGTTTCCTTTATATTTAAAAGTGAACACTCTTCTTTTAAAATTCATAACTAATTCTTAAATAGTTATAAAAATGTCAATCCACTTTTAAAATACACTAATATTATTTATAAAATACCTATAAAAAGAATGAAGCCAAATATATAATTTTAAAGTCATTTCAAACCTTTAAAGTTCAAAACAAAGGCTAAAATGGAGCAGTTTTGCACAAATGGAAATTTGACCACTTTTCAACATGTTACTTAATTTTTTATCATTCAAACTTTTTATGACAAAAGCATACGAAACATACATTAATAAACATGGTGAGAAACCCCTAAGAATCTCTCTACAAAGTTCCATAGAAATTGTCGAATACAAGACAATTTTTAGGTGCATCTACATCGACTATCGCTATTAGAGCACTTCTAAATACAAGTCCAATCTAAAACAAAGTCCAACTATAACTTATATGCTTTCTTTCAAGGCTATGAAAAATTCCATACAAGTACATTCATGTCCATTCAATTCCATACATATGGATTACATATGCCATTTTCTTTCAAAGCAAGAATCAAAACCAATATTACAACATATGTCAATATTAATATCAATTCAAACGACACATAAGCAATCAATCACAAGCACATACACATAATATTTTTATTTAAGGTTGTGAGTAACCTCAATCATATCCAAAAAACAAGCAATTCTAAGCAATCAAGTCCTTCCTCAAACTATGCATCCTACCTCGACCTTGTTTTCACTTTTCTTTTGGCCCGAAGACCACTTTAATGCTCACGACCTTCTGAAAATGGGGAGATTTTTTTTGGTTCTTCAAGATCTAACTTGATGGAAAGTGATGTGATGTTTTCTCAATCCTCTAGTCTAAGTTACAGTTGATTTGGAGTTGTGTTGAAAATATTTTTCTTACGAAATTTGTATAGAGAAACATATGAAAGAGTTATAACTTTCTATATAAAAATTGTGAAATGGGTTCAAGGGGTATGCCCCTTCTTTTATAGGCTTCAAAGGGTGTTTCTTAACCTTCCTCTTACCCCACACCACGCAATGGAAGGCCCTACCCTCCACATGCCCATCACTTCTCCTTTACACCTCTTACCATTAGCAAATAACCATTATACCCCTTACATTCAAATATCTCTTATCCATTAGAAGCATCTAGAACCTTCCAATTATCCCCCGTAGAAAAGCATGTTAATTAGCTTCCAACATGTTCATGTTTTCATTATCTTAGCGCAAAAGAGTTTTAACAACTTATATCGATTAAAAAGCTGTTTGTTGATAAACCGATTTTCGATCACATTATCGATATTTCTTCTATTTACTTTTGTAAACAAATGTCAAAAACAAGTTTACCATAATTAGTTATTATTTAAAAAAGTGGTTAACAAGGTTATTAAATCAATTTAATAATATTTAGTCAAATATTGAAATATTTAAGTAATTTCATATCGTTACATTTTCCTACACTTAAATATTTTGTCCTCGAAATTCCAACAATAGAAACTAAAGAAACAATCACACATAAATACTTAATGTTATTATAATTAATAGCAAACAAAGCTCACAGATTTCTTAGGTTCCAAAAATCCTCTTATCGCCCAAGGATGATAAACTATCTACAGAGCGTACCTTATGTTCAACAGCCTTAGGTTATTACCTAATCAACGATTCATGCTACCTCATAACAAATCGAAGAGTCATCACCTAAAATTCCCATAAGCCAAAAAACATAGCATATAAACATACTGAAAGCCCACACAACGCACATAGACTATCCTTACGCAATATTCAATCTAATCACTTGCTCGACGAAATAAATTTCACTTCCAAACTAATATCGATCACTGACCTCTCTAATTTGGACTGTGACTTGGTTCCTTGATTGGAAACCTCCGTCTTTCTCACATTTCCATATACTATGGTAGAAAACATCAGGGTTATATCAAGAATCAATACCAAGTGTTTGTCGCTAAGAATAGAGTAAGAAATTATTGTTCGGATCGGTGTAAACTAACTTGAAGTTATGTACTTGAATCCTCGATCAAGAACAGTCATGTAAATAAAACAATATACGTACAACATATGTATTTATTCTATTATTTTCTTAATTACACCAATTTATTCATATCACTTTCTTTTATACAAACAGTATGTCATTTAATGCTGAAATCATTTCATAAAAACCTAACCTTTTCGTTTGCTAACATTTTATAACTCAAGTTCATACTCGTATACTCCACTACATCCTAACAAAATATCAAATTAATCTACTTAACAAGGATGTTTTACATATTTAAACTTGTTTTATTCTACTACCTTCACAATTCAAGTGTTATAAAGGCTCAACTTTTATATTTTTACAAGCACTTTACTTTAAGTTCTATAGTAATTTAGAAGTTGCCGACTATCCAAAATAGTCGAAAATCCCATTTCATTTTAAGAAATTAAAATTACCAAACAATATATCATTCCATTATGCACATAATACACTGTCCTAACGCATAGCTTATGTTTCCATGAAATAACTTAGCAAGAAAACTTTAGAAGTAAACATTGGGTTTCATTTCAAACCACTTTGAAATAATGTATACATATAACTTTTGTATGTCAAACCGTTCTTTCATGGTTTAAATCATAATCTGTTTTACTAAAAAAAAACTTTGTAGTAAACTACTATGGAAGCATCTCCCAGTTAGAAACCTAAAAAAACGTCGATGATGCTGCAGACATCAGTAGAACGACACGAGTGAGTTCAGTACATCCAAATTATGCCTTTTAGACTTAACCAAAATAATTTTCAAAGTGGTACCAAATACTTCATAAACATTTTAACTGCCGTGATCTCAATTTCATAAATCAATTTCTCAAATATTTACTTTCAAATAATACCATTATTATTTTTCAAATCCTAAAAAACTTTTTCAAAGACAAGGGGATTTAAGTTCTCAAATTCTCAATTTAAATCATCTTTGCTTATGAACCATATTGTATAAACCATAGTTATATAAAGTTGCTTTCATATATAAATCTTTTCGCGAATATTTATTCCAAAATATCTTACTTTCCTTTAGGCTATAATAAACATCTTTTACTAAATCTAATTTTTTTCACCCCAACATTGTCACCGAATGTCTTATAGTCAAACTGTGAAACTAAATTTACAAGGTGTTCATTTCAATGTACCCACAATTACTGCCTACCCAACCTATGGTGTGAGAAAGTAAAAATGCTCATAAACTAGTCGAGCACAACAAATAATCAACAAATAATACTCAATGCTCATAAACTGGTCGAGCAAGACTAAGCTAATCAATGAGGGACAATAGATAAACATCATTAATCCTACATGAATTAGACTACACTATCAACTTACTCTGTATATATAACTAATATATAGAAAATACATATACGTTCTCATATATATAATACACTCAACTCATGCTAGGGCATTCCATTTACCTATCTCTTAATGAGTCATACCCAACCAAAGCCATGGTTCTCGCTTAACCTTCAGATTTGATACCACATGTAACAATCTGCCTTTTCGACCCCAAATATCGACACTAATACATCCACGATATTCATATGCTAAGCACTTAAGTCAATCTCATAACAGAACCATGACATATAATATCAAAAGATAGTACAAACTGTTACTCTAAGATACATATCATTTCATAGTTATAATAATAAGTATTATCATCAGCCTTGATAGTTATAACAACTTGTCCTCACATATGCCGATATATACAATATTATAATGCAGTGGAAATAAGAATACTTCGATGGCTGAATGGAAGCATCCAGCTCGTCTCTAGAAGCTCCAAAGAACATCAACGAACAACTACCTTTCTCAGAATACTCGAAAGAGTACACGAGGAATTTAAGGAAATAAAAACCATGCATTAAACATAAGTCTAGTATGAGAATTAAGAAATATGTGTGACATATAACAACACTTTTTATGACCGCATGGAGTATCATAATGGTTATCCCCTCAAAAGAGCCAACCATCTATTAAGCGCATATCTCGATATAATAGATAATGTCCAGGGTGCAGAATATAAGTAAGATATAGCCATGGTACGTGTACACCACAACAATAACTGGGTACACAATCAAAATCTGCTAAGGCGTGTTTGCATAAATATGTAGGATTTCTGTAGAAATCTCTTCGATCTAGATGAATTTTAACTCCATGACAAGGATCAGAAACTAACATACAAGCATCATATATCTCTTGATAGAATATACTATAAGGTAAACACAACCGTCCCAATGACGAACTATGTGGCACCAAGTATCCACAACTCCTACATACAACATATTGATAAGCATACTCTAGATTTGGAGTTGATATACCCACATAGGTAAGCTAAACCCGAGATTGTGCATCATAATATGTTTTCAGTCCTTTTAGATGTTGAGGCTACGTTTGACATCTCTCATACGAGTTTTCATCACTCGAACAGAACATGAACCCCTAAATAGATTCCTTCATCTTGAAAAAATCTTGAGTCTCTACATAGATTCATGCATAAGTCCTCCGATGAATACTAAAGTTATCCTCTCTCTTGGAATAATCCTCAAGCTAAAAAGTTCTACATAATATCATCGTTTGAAATTTTAATGCAGAACTCACCCTTGGAATTAAACTTAGGGTAGACAGTTCAACTCTATAACATTCCAGTTCACAACCGCTTCCAAAACATAGATCGTATATATGGTTTTGAAGTGGTTACGAGTTCGGGTCATCCCATATAAGTGCACTTTCCTTGCTTACTGGACCCTCCTAAACCAATTGATGAATTTTCGGTTAACTTAACCCTGGTTCTTTGAGGAATAAATAGAAAATACATAAGGAAAGAGAACTTCTTCCTAATCATTTGTCCTAGAAAAGTAAGATGAGTTTATACCTACAGTATAGGATCATCGAAGAGAACTGTACCATATAGACCTCGTGTTTATTCCACATATTTCCAAAATTATTTTGGTTAATTTCAATAATCGACTAATCTACTATCAAGTACAAGATAGATGATCATAAATGGAAAAAAGTCTCATATACTAATAAAAAACGAATAAATACACGAAGCATGATCAAGTCAAACAAGCGACCTCTAATCTCCTTTAATGAAATTAATACTTTTTTTAATTAAAACCTTTTTATTAGTAAAACTTCCTTTTATCTAATAAAACATTTATCAATCACTATTATTCATTTGTATTCATTTAGCACTTCAAAAAGTATTCACACACTTATTTAAATTGGTATAAGAACATTCACAAATCATTAACAAGATTTCTTACCTTAAACCTTTAACTTTTTTCTATCTTTTTCCAAAAGATTCCATACTTATAATTTCCTTCAAATATCCATTTTTAAAATCTAAATATTTTTAAAAATCCATTCAAAAAGTTCAAGAGTAACGTTACTTAAATATTATCGCTACAAACTGAAAACCATTTCACCTATGTTTATCTTTAAAACATTCTTTTAAAGATTAATTTACATTCATAAGTGTAATAAAAAAGGGTTAAAGACGAATGTTATTAATACATTATCACAACAAATACAAAACCAATTTTATACTTGTTGTTGTCTTCAAAAACATTTGTCTAAAGATCTAACTTAATATTTAATCAAGTTCGATAGTTGGCTAATCGACTACCCAGTTAAAACGGTTGCTTAAAGAAATTAAGGTCCATATACTTAACTCGTTTTCGACTTTCCAACTTATACTACCCCTCGTTAAATAGTAAAGTCAGGTAAGTTAGAGCACCGGTTGCATATCAAAGCCTTGCCTAGCCATTTCATTCCTGACTCTCACAAATAGATAAGTCTACCTCGTCGGTTTCAAGTGTTAAGTATAGTATTAACGATTTTCATAAACTAGTAAGAAATCAACATGATTAAAACGTTTTCGAAATTCCTGACTTAACTTTCCTTCATTAGGAGGGAAGTTGGTAGGACAGAGCAGGATTGCTTCTATCCCTATTCAAACATCAATCTTAACGCTCATAAATAGATAAGCCTACTTCGTCGACTTTTAGTTTTAAGTTTAATTACTTTTCAAAAAAGTAATTAAACAAAACACGATTTAGCTGCTAAGAAATTGATAGCCCATTTCTTTTTTATATAATTTAAAATATTTTTAGAATGATATATATAAGTATAGTAATTTATTTACAAAAATAGTTATTTAACAAACCACTTTAAAAGATATTTTATTAAATAAGATATTTAAACTTTGGTAGAATAGTCAGCACATTTTCTAAAAACAATATTTACTTAAAAGTACTTTAAAAATACTATAAAATACTTATAATATGTTTTAAAATTTACCCAAAATATTACTTGAAAATAACAAGTTTATAATTCACTTAAAAACTTGGAAAAACCATGTTTCCTTTATATTTAAAAGTAAACCCTCTTCTTTAAAAATTCTAATATAATTCTTAAAAATTCAAAAAAATATCAAACCATTTTTAAAATACTCTAATAAGAGTTAACAGAGACTTATAAAAGGAGTAAAACCAAATAGTTAATTTCAAATTCCTTTCCAAACCTTCAAAGTTAAATACTAAGGCTAACACAAGGCAGTTTTGCACAAGCGGAACTTCGACCATTTTTCAATATATTATTAAACTTTTAATCATCCAAACATTTTAAGGCAGCAAGCATACATAATATACATCACAAATATAGCGAGAAATCCGTAAGGACCAGCAACGCCCCACCTGGAGGCCCACACTCACAAAGAATATTACAAAGCAATATTGTCGGCTAGTGTAGAGAATATGGCTGGTTAAGAGCATCCATTCGTGAATTTTATTTCAAGTGAGCATTGATACGACGATTAATATGTTATATTTTTTTCCATTACAAGTGGAACTGACATATGCAATCCAGGCTTAAAAAAAAACTACGGTGGCTAAAATAATAATCTACAACAATATTTAGAATCACAAATCAGAAAATATACACATCGGAATATAAATAGATATGCTGATCGTAACGAATTGTTACATAAAGTCGATTACCGAACTGTGGTCATTAGGAACCATAGAATATACAAGTACAATATCCCATAGGTACGAATGTTTATAATAAATAAGTTCAAACTCGATATAAGAAACAACACCATACGAATTTGTACACATATACAAGATGCAGGTAGAATGATCGATAACTAGACAACTGGAGTGAATCCTCTCTAGAACTATCAAACTAGAGCATCTGAAATTTCTCGGTCTGACCTGAGTATTATAAAATAATAAACAGGTCAGTCTAGGTTATAATGGATGGGTTAAGCAGGATAAACAATAGATGTAATGATGTAAATTTCAAGGATGAACACAAAACCAGGAATTGGCTAACAACAAGAATGCTTCATGAACTTCAAGTGTGTAATCACCAAATTTTTAAAATAAAAATAGCTTCCTAAAAGCAACAAATCCCTGAAATGATTTAGTGATAATTCAACAACACCAAATCCAGAAATCTCACAAATAGAAACTCCAAAAATAACATGAAAATGGGGGGAAAGGCGCCAAAACTCCAAGATTGGTGCAATAAATTCATCTACATGCATGTAACTCCAAGATAGAGGTATAAGTTTATAAACATAAAGACATGTACAAGACCTATAAATATCAAGATAGGGACAAGTCCTATAATTTCCAAACTAAATACGAGACCTATAAACATCAAGACAGGAACAAGTCCTATAATCTCCAAAATAGGTATGAGACCTATAAACATCAAGATAGTATGAGACCTATAAACATCAAGATAGGAACAAGTCCTATAAACTCCGAAAGCGGGTCATTAACTCATCGATAAGTGTTATATGCCTCTGAACGGTAACTGAATAAATAACAACTACATGTTCCATACCACACGGGTTTATTTAAATGTTTACTATAGGTTAGTATATTCCACTCGTATGTAAAAATGGCTTAATCGAACAAGTCCGAGAATTAATCAGAAAAATAAATGCGAGTATTTCATATCACTCATTTTATTAATCCATTTAAATCGACTCCTCAAATAATCAATATCTTGCACTTCTATAAAATAACTTACTATGAAATCCTTTTTGAAAATATTGTTTTATAAACAAGAATGTATATGTATATATATTGGAAAGCCCTTGCTAATACACACACACACACACACACACACACACACACATATATATATATATATATACGTACCATTCTAAACCAATGCTCCAAATCAACTTTAAAGCCATTATTATTATAAATAAATCTTTTTATATAGATAAATATACCAAATATCTTTTACAGGAAATATATTCATACTTAAAATAATTTGAGAAAATGGTTTGGACTGAAAATCATTCTTTCGAAAATTCTAATTGAAAACGTGCGACCAAAATTATATGTTTTGTCATGGAACCATCAAGAAATTCTATGGTATAATTAACTCCAAGATGAATTCACAAATTCATAAATTAAAATCCAGAAATAGCGTTGAAATCAGCATAGAAAACAACACTAAAATCAAGCAAATAGTTTCAAGCGATCACACGAGCGAACAGAGGGATGAACAGGTGCAACCGGACAGCCGAATGGCTTGAACTAGGACTCATCCCAGGTCACCACTAGTCCATAGGTTTGGTGGGACCGATCAACTGGTGGTCATGCCTGGACTGAGTTGTAGGTGGTTGCAGTGGCACTTCGGTGGCCCGTTGTCGCTTATTTCTTCACCATCGTTCTTTTTGTGGTCTGGGGTACCGAATTAACGTTCAAGCAAGCATGCAAACATGTACAATTAGATGAAAATCATGACTTTATGATGAAGGTTTTCAACAGTTAGAGAATTGAATAACACTAGATATAAATAACACAACAACATTGAGACCAATTCAACATAGATTCATCCAATTCAAAATGCAGTAACATGCATTCAATTATAGGCTAGAAGTGTGAGATTAACTCACCAATTTAATCCAAATTAAATGAAAAATGCCTAAATTCTTTAAGGTTACCATCTTTTATCCAATACCCTAGGTTAAACACAGAAATGGGATAATATAAGATTATAACCTAGGGCAAAACTGAAATTAATAATGGAATTTAAGCACAAAAGAGCAAGAGAGGAGATTACCTTCTTTAGATTTATACTTGAATTAGTCAAAAGCCTTTTGATTTCTAGTTTTAATTTGAGGATTGAAATAGCTAGGGATTTGAAACTAAGAAGATTTTTGTTTTTCTAGTTTACGAGATAAAAATATAAATGAGAAACATGTACGTACGTTTATCATCCCTTATTCTTCTTATTTGGGCTAAGAGATTTGAGATGTAGATCAATTAGCAAAGCGTTGCTAATTTCCTAAGATAGAAAAGTGTTACCAATTTTTTTTGCTTTATCACTTTAAAACACTTATTTATACTAAGCATAAATAAATTTTTATTTAACATTGATTCCTTCAATTTTCCTAAAACAAATAACATGCCCAAAATTCTCATTTCTATTTATATTGAAACATCTTATAAAAATTAAATACAACTTCTTAAAGTAAAAGTTATTTGCAATAATTTTGAAAAAATAGACTATTAATTGAATAATCTCATTTTAAAAATAAATCATAATATTACCTTTTAATTAAATTTACAACATTTGTTGTAATAACTTGAAATGGAAATTATTTATCATAAACCTCCTTTATAATAAATAAGTGATAAAGGTTGGAAAAATTCATATATTAAATTACAAAATTATTTCCACATATTTTAATCACTCATTTTCTCAAAATTACTCTTTTATTATTATTTATAAGAACAAAACTACATAATTTGTTATTTCTACAAATTCTCAATTTATCTAACATTACTTGGAAATCCTTTTGTAATTTTCCTTATTTATTTCAATTCGAGTTCATTCTTAATTTGGAAATAAATATAATTATAAATATAAATTCCTTAATTTTATCTAAAAGAAATTAGTTATGATTAATTAAATCATATTTTAGATTTAATTCTAGGTAATCCCAAACAGCGTTGTTAGAGACTCCCCTTATAAAAATTGCATCCTTCTAATTTCCTTAAGGAAAGAGTCCACAATAAATCATAAAGAATGTATTTTCTTGAAGGAAATTGAGTTATGAATGAGAGATAACTCAAAACAAGAGACTCGTCACAAATGAACTCAGGAAATTACACAGGATGTGTTCGCTCGAAGAACTTTCTAGTTCCACAAGAATAGTTCTTAGGATTAAGTGCAACAAGGAGGCTAAACAAGAAGGCTATGCTCAGGAACAGAATCATCATTCCTGGTGTTTCCAAGGGTGAAACACGTGAAGGACGCCGTGAATGCCAAAAATCTGGATAGGTAAAGAAATAATAAGGCCACTATACTCAATTGTTGGGTAAGGTCCCATATATCAAAGAGTTATTATCCTAAATTGACTGAAATACCCAACAAGGAAGAAACACGAATCAAGATTCAGTTTCTAACAAAAATTCCAAATTTTTTCTTAAGGATTCACAAATTGAGTCGAGATTTAAGATCCATTTCTTTTTTGAATTCAAACTAATAAGAGAATGTCCGATAAGGACTCCCAAATATAATCTCGAGATGAGCCATACTTACATTGGATTGGAATTTATCAACAATGGGAACATCAATCAAGGTAGACATGATCCTCCTAGCCCTACCAAAGTCAATAATACAATCGTGAGGTAGATTTCTACGACTTTATCTAAATTCAAATATCGTAGAAGCTCTTTATTAAATTTTCACATCAAAATATAGCTTTTATTTATTACTTATTTAAGATAAATTCAATTGATTGGCTTAAGTTCTCGAAATTTCTATAAGCTCTTTGTTCTAGAAATTTCTTAATTTTCTCCTAGATCTTACTATGGATTACTTCTATAACTTCTATTAAGGATTAAAATTTTCAACTTTCAATCTCATTTAATCAAACAAAGGTTATAACCCAAAAGAGGTTTTTAGTTGAAAATTTCCGAATAAGTTTTGAACTTAGTTTCCACGCCTCAATTTGCTAACAATATTTACTCTATAAAAAACTTAACATTCTTTATGTTCTAAGATACTTTCTTAATTATTATATTCAAAAGTTGTGGATTAATTCTAGGATTCTCCTTGGTATAACTTCTAGATTTATAGTATAAATTTATCTTTCCACAAAATCCTTATTCGTGGGTTTTAATTTTGAAATTCACAAAAACTCCCAATTACAAATTATATTCTTTCAAATATGCAATTTTCTTATTTCTATTTCAAATGAAACTCTTAATTAGTTTTTATTTTGAAAGGTTTGAATTATATAACTCATTCTAAAGTATTCACGTCGCTAATTTAGTTTCTTTTAGTTATTTCCAAAATTAGTGTTAAATTAAAGCCTTTAAAGTTCAACCATTATCTTTACCTATGCACTTCACCTTTATCGCATAGTATGTCTATAAATCAATTTCTCCAATTATATTTTATCCTATTCGATAATTTACCAATTAACTTTCCATTTTCTTTTGTTGATAAAAAAAAGAATAAGCTTCTCAAGAAATTATTATAATAACCAAGTCTCCAAAATTCATTTTCATGTTTAAAAATCATTTGCAATTTCTCCTCTTTTGAAATTCCAATAAAAAAAATTCCAAATTCCAAATCCCATATTACTTTTTTATTTTTGAAAAAAATCCTTTCCTTAGTGCAAGTTTGATACTTTAGACGTCACCTAATTTAAGGTTGAATCAATACACACACATATAATACATACACACTCCTAAGAAGAGGTTAGTGAATTGAATCTAAAGGATACATACATATACATACATATGTACGTACATACATACATATATATCCTATGGATACACTAACCTCTTCTTAAGAGTGTATTCAATTTCCTTTTGATATTTAATTAATATCCAAGAGATAAATAAATCCACAAAGCCATTTCCACAAATTGTTATTACAAATACAATTAGAGATGGAATCATAACTTAGATAACATTTAACCTAAGCTTAAACATTCAGAATTTGTTTCCAATCGATTTTAAATAAAAGAATCATGCTTCTCTTTAGCTTTTGCTGATTTTGCTATTAAAGGATTTACACTTATGTGTTTATACTTAAATCATAATGGTCTTTCAAAGCCTATCCAAAGCATACCTTTTAAGAATCTATCGGCCCCTAGGTCGAACACCAAAAGGTAATATACACTAAAGTGCCAAATAATATTACTTTCAGTAATCACCAGAATTTAACCAAAACGCCTCATACCGCTTGGTAAAATTTATGTAACGACCCGTTTTTTCGACGCCCGAAAATCGACATTTATACGTCCATTATATCAAATGTCTCACAGTCGAATGCCAGAAAACTGAACGTTAGGGTTAAAGAAGAAGAAGATAGAAGAAAAAACAGAAACAATAAACAGAATCTCACATTTCGCAGCGGAACAATATATAATAGATAAATGAATAATCTTTAAATCAAAGACTCATCACTGTTAATACAATACAACATTAGAGTTTACAGCGACATCATACATCACTGACAGTCATTATAACTTGACTATATGAAAACTGATTTGTACTAACCATACGCAACAGACACTACATAGTAAAGAGATACGTCTCCCCATCCAGCTTCAACTCCTGATCTCCACAGCAACTCTTTCCCGACTTCGTTCTCGAATAACTGATAACCTGACTCTAGGCTGCCCATGGAAAATTATGGGCATCCAGAGTTTAGAAAGGAAACAATAAACTCCAGGTTAGTCGTCGGACTGGTGTGAGATCTTAAAAAACAGTTATACTTTAACACAAGAATTTAAAATAAATCCGCAATGCCTTTTTAGAAAATGAAACTACCATAAGGCCTTCTGGTACACACACAATGCAATCGCACACTTGGGAGAGATTTCTCCTTATGATAGTCAAATATGCTTACTACGAGAAAACTCTTTTGATATTATTATTAGTGCATAGTGTGAAAAACATTTGCAAGTATAATATTAATCTTAGCCAGCATACGTACAATTATAGTATGCCTACTATAGCTACCATATTAGATGGCAGGTTATACAACTAAAACCGTACAAGGCGCATATTGGTAATTGGATTTCCAACAAATGGTCAGGCTAAGGAACTCCTGGGCCACATGGGTACGCCTCTGGAGGGAACCAGATATCTGCCAACACAAGGCCGGGTTACCTCTGCAAAAATAGGTAATTACTACACGAGTGTGCCATCCCCAGGTTGTAAACAACCTTTATCTGAGGATCCTCAACAACAATAATCACAAAGTAATATATATTTGCGATATTCACATAAGTTAGGTATCTAGGCTCCATACCATGATACCACTTCTATCCAGAAGGAAATGTACATACCCTAAGGGGCGTTACCCTCTATAACCTTGCCGCATCCTTCCTGTTTCGACCATTTCGGGGTGTGAGGTTCGACGAAGTCTCGTTCACAAAGCTACACTTTTCACAAAAGCCATGCTTCGATCAACAAATGATCGGCAGCACTTCGTATGCCACATTATCTAATTGGGAATGTATCACAAGTAACCATCAACTACATAACCTCTTAGCTCGTACGTCTCAGAGAAGGGTGTTAAGCTAAGAGAATAAATTCTCCGCCACCAACAAAAATGTATTTGATAGAACTAGCTTTACATCTCAAAGTGTAACGTCAGACACACATCCATACAAGCCCGTTCCGGGATCGAACGGAACCGAAGGCACTTCCAAAGAAGTCCTTGCAATCCGGATATTCACTAATAACGTCCAGAATCCCCATCACAAAGGGTGATAAAATCTCTATACCGGAGCAACCCGGTGCAGAGATATTCGACAGGTAATCCTTTCGCTTTCGAAAATACCCGGTCTTCAACACCATCTTCAAATGCAATCCCATTTCGTCGTATCGTTATTCGGAATGGGTTTTATGACACAAGGTTCTCTCCCGGCTAATTCGAATAACTAGCGCTTATTTTAAAAATATGTGTTAATTCAGATTCAAACAAATTACAACGAATTCCACTTCGATCTTTTAACAAAAGATCCATCACAATCACAAAGGTTCGATGTGGGTTTCGAATATCCATTTGGAATTCGACTCCCGATCGCATCGAAATTCAAATGCCGATTAATAAAGGTCAATATTGATAGTCGGTAATTTAACTATCAATCACCATTCACAACCATCACTGGATTTCAAATAATTTTCTCCCAATTATTATTATTTTCAAAATATATTCGCAAGATAAAATTTCACTTTTCTACACTTTGAAAACAAATTCAAATCAATCTTTCACACTTCAATCCTTTGAAAATTAATTTCAAATTAATTTTTTCCTTACGCGGAAAACATTTCCAAATATTTATTCATTTCCACTGAAAATCTGCCGATTTCAAATATTTTAAAATAATATAAAATACTTATTCAAAATATACTTGGAAACATTTAAAATAAACTATTTTAGAATATTTGCTTAATATTAGTCATGAAAAATATTATACTAATACCTCATGTAAAAATTCAGGTCCAAAACTAATTTTAAAATAAAATTAGTAGATGGAGTATAAATATTTAAATAACTATTTTCTAAATCAAAAATCAATTTAATATTTAAAATAATCCCTTATATAATTAATTAAATAAATTTTTACCCTAAACAATTTCCAAACAAATTTATCCAATAGTATTATTTTAAAACCAAATCTAAAACTTTTAAATTTTATTCAAAAGCTATTTTAAAAATATACTCGGCTTTCCAGGGAAGAATTCTTTTTCCACTACAAAATGGTCCATTCCAATAAATTAATAAACCTTCTTGATTTATTTTAATTTACATTCCAATTTGTAAATTTCTTTCCACACTTTAAAAATAAACCAATATTTATTTTTAGACAATTTCCCTTTTCTTTACAAATTCCCGTTGTGAATTTACATTTCCAAATATCAGCTGATATACGAATTTTAAATCGATTCCCAAATATCATATTCAAACCCAATCAAATCCCAAATTGATTTCCAATTTATTTCAAACACAAAACCAAATTCCAATTTGATTTCCCAAATTAATTTTCCAATATCAAATCAATTTCAAATTGACTTCCCAAATTATTTCCAAAACACCAAATCAAATTTCCAAATCGATTCCTAAGATTTATATTAACTCCAAATTAATTCCCGAATCGATTTCTAAAATTAATTTCAACTCTAAATTAAATTCCAAATTTAATTTCTAAATTTATATCCTTTTGAAATAAATTTCTTTAACTCTTTCAATTATTTAAAATATGTATCTTAAATAAATCCTTCAACTATTAAACGACATTACTCGAAATTCCTTTATTAAAATATTTTTCCATATTTTTGGAATTTATTCAATAGGTTTTCAAAGATAAAACTTTATATATTTAAATTTCCTTCTTTTAAAATTCACCCGATTCCTTTGAGTGAATTTATTATAAATTTTCCACCTAAATTTTAAAATCAAATTTTTATTTATTTCTGGTATCCTACGATACCAAAAACATATTCGGATAAATTAAAGCCTTCAACGGTTTCAATCACAAATAGTCACAGGAATAAAAATAATCAACACACAACATAGGAAACAAATTAAATATTTGAGGAATCCAGTTGGATCCCTCCAACCTGTTTCCCTGCATCCATAGACGTTAGCACAACAATTAAATACCCATTGCACTTCAAGGTGGAATATCACGGTATATGGGATTTATAAAACATTATCCGCTATTATGCAGCGCAATAGGGTCTCATCCGCTATATAATGCGGAAATCAACAACTCTAAATACATATATAATACCAATTCCACTTCGAGGTGGAATATCGCGGTATATGGGTTTAATATAATAACCTCTGCTATTATGCGGCGCATAGGGTCTAAACTAATATAACTAATAATAAATTAATTATTCGAGCACATAATCAATCAATTTTAAATTTAACTATAAAAATTAAATCAGCGATTGAGTGAGAAGATCTCACCTTTTATTTTGTTGTCCATTCCAACTCATTTCCATTCTGATTCCATTCCAGCTTGTTTTCACGATTTTAACCTTGTATAAAATAATTATATGATTTTATTAATACTCGAACTAATCGAATAATTTATTTCCCTTTTAATAAATTTAATTAATCAATGATTATTATTTTAAACTAGTATCTTGAATTTTAAACCAATAAATTTTCCTTTAAAAATCTTTTAGTAACTAAGAAAATTTAAACAAGTAAATAAAATGAATAAATCACCATAACTTATTATTTTAAAAATTAAACAAATAAGTTAAAAGTATGTATAATTTTATATGGATATAATTCATATTTTATAAAATCTTCCTTGAAATTACCCCTACATTAAACATGCATGTATTAATTTCTTTTGAAAATATAACATACTAAAAACAATAAGTTATAGATTTACAAAAATAAACTTATATATCTCCAAGATTATATATATACATACATATTTGCTGTTCCTATATAAAATAAAATAAGTGTATGTTTATTTCTTTTTTTTCTCTGTTTCCATCTTATACTATATATACATATATATGTGTGTGTGTGTGTGTATTAAAAACAGAATTGTTTTTCTGTAAATATTTTCCTACATGTATATATTTATATTTACACGTACATAATTTTATTTTAAGTCGAAGAAAATAATATAATTTACCTCACCTGTCAAAAGCTAAGTCGATTTCGTCCACGACGAACGCAAACCCATCGCAATGCGTGCGCGAGCATCCTCTGGCCACAGCTTCGACAAACCCATGTGCCAAACCCTTACCACATTGCACAGCTACAGGCGAGACCCAAACCCAAATTCGACGGCCCACTCTTCCACGATCGAGATTAGTTTGGAGGAATTCACGAGCTTGCCCTACTTTCGACCTTGAGTCGACCGCCACCACCACCAAACCTTACCGTGCGATTTGATTTTGAGATTTGAACGAGGCTTCGGCCCTATTTGATTTTGTTTTTCCCAAAGTCGGTCGTGACCCTAGATTGAAGCTACCGAGCGATCGCCAAACACCTACCTTGGTTTCTTCGAATAGGTTGGGAAAAAAATGGAAGGCGCAAATTGAATAACGAAAGGAATTTGATTTTTTTGGTGTGGCGCCATGATTTCGAAGAAGCTGTGATCTTTGTGAATTTGATTTTGAATCAGTAGTGACCATGGTTTATTTTCTGCGAACTGTTTACGAAACAAAGAAAGGGAGCTTGGTCAATTTTTTTCTTCCATTTACTTCTTGTTTTTCTCTTTCAACATGATAAATTTTTCTTTCTTCCACGCGTGTTAAAATTTGACAGAGTAAAAGAACCACGTGTACGAAAGGCATATACGTGTTGAAAGGCAAAATAAGGGCTTGCACAATTATTATTTATATTTAAATTCCAAAATCAAATTTAAATCATCGTGAATTACACAACTTAAATTTCCGAACTCCTATCGAGGCGTGCCGCCTGGCGTTCAAATGGTTTAACCCCTATTCCGAACGCAACGGAAAAGGTTCCGAGTCCAAATTCGATCGTATGGAGAAGATAGATTTTTTTGAATAAGTTATAGTATCGAATTTTCAATTTAATTTTCAACGCGTTTATTTATCGTACGGTCAAACGATCACTTCAAACACTATGGAAAATCCAATAAAAATACAATATTACGGATCTAATGGAATAGGTTTCGTCAAATTCCGAGACTGTGCCCCGGAAGACTATTTTTAAACATCGATTTAAACGATATAATTTCAAACTGAACAAAATAGTTCCAAATTCAATTCTGAAGCTTTCATTATCTTCAGTATTTTCAATATAAATCTCCTAAGCCATCAAATTATTTTTAACAGGCTCAAAATTGAAGATTTACAATTTTAACCAAATTTCTATAATTAAATTTGATAATTAAATTGCTAAATTCATAGTTAAAATTTGAAATTCAAGCTTAAAAACAACTTCCAATATCTAAATTCAAATAAATATTTTAATTTCAACTGTTGAAAATTTTGGGTCGTCACATCCTTCCCTCCTTAAAAGAATTTCGTCTCGAAATTACAAGTTAAGAAGAATGATCCCTAACCCATTTACTAAGTACCCAAAATAAACAGTTTTAACAACTTGTCAAAACCAATCTTTTTATTAACAACCCATTATTGATTCAACTAACTTTCCAACCTCAACCATAAACTCGAAACAATGTTATTTTCTTAACCATTTAAATTTAAATTCAAATTTTAAATTTTCAAAATTTTCTCAAAATTTTTCTAACTCCCTAAATTTTCGAAAAATTTTGCCAACGTCTCCTTTGCATGGCTAGCTCAGTACGACTACAAAAATGGCACCACAGCCCCCAGATTTCAAAAAGAAAAGAAAAAGCCAAGCGGCTAGACAAGAAGATCATGAAATTTCATACTGAAATTCAAATACATACCTTTTTGTCGAGCAATTCAATTTTGATCTTCGAAATAAAAATCCCAATTCCATTTCCTTTAATATACCTGTATATCCTGCTAGCCATAATATCCAATTACAACATTCAAATTTATTTTGCACATTCCTTTACAAAATTTTCAATATATACTTCTTATACCATTTTTATTTCACCATTGAAGTTATATATCCATTTTCATTCAATCTTACATTTTCAATTTCATTTGAATTCAATTTACAATTTCAATTATATTTGGATTCAATATACCTTCTTGAATATTGAATTTTATCAATTATCTTTCATTCACAACTGATTCATCTTACTATTTTAAATTAGTTTCTTCTACTAATTCATTACAAGTTCTAATTCAATTCATCCCAACCCATTTTTTCACCTTTATTGTCTTTAGTTCACTTCGAACTAATTTTACAACTTCATTTTATTTCACACAATTCAAATTGGTTCTCAATATTCAGTTCCAATTCCAGTTTTATTATTTTGTTCCTTCCCAAACACAATTCAATCCACTATTTTGGTTTATAACCACTTATATTTAAACTGGATTTCAAATCCCATATGAATTCAATTTACCCTTTTATTTATAATTATTGAATTCAATTTATTTCAAACCATATCTGAATTTGTCATTCCTTCTATTAGTTCCAGAAACTAATTTTATTTTAATATTTAACTTTGTTTATCACAAATCAATTTCAACCAATTCAATTCTATTTGCTTACAAATTCGAAATGAATTTCAACATTCAATTTCACTTTCATTTAATTTGCAATTGTAAATTTATTTATTCATTCACAATTTATGTTTTGACTTTTATAGATTTTATTCCAATCATTTAGTCTATAAGACTTCTCAAATTCACATTTATACAACTTAACTCAAATCTTAAATTTCAATTTCATTTTAAATCCATATCATCATTTTATTTGACTTAATTTTTCAATCTCAATTCTTTTATTAAATTTTCATTTTTTTAATTCCATTTGATTTAAATCTTCCTTCCAACTTATTTTGTTTCCACATATACCTTTATCTAGCTTCTCTTTAAGTTAAATTTTTATTTTAACAACTTCAAACTTTACAAGTTATCAACTTAATGATATTCCATAAATATTTTGTATAGTATTCCAATGTCTTTCCATTTTTTCAAAACCATTTTTGAAATCAATTCAAATTATTCTTTGAATTCAAAAATCCAAACCAGTTTGACAAACAACTTTCATTTAAAACAATTCGGTAGCAATTCCTCTTTGGAAACTCGAAAATGAACATCGATGATGCTGCAGTCATCACCGAAGTTATTTTCCAGCGACCTAAAAGAGTTTAAAGCTTTTATCCCTTCAAAAACATTTAAAAAAAACCTTTGAAAACCATTTTCAAATCAAATGGAGTTAATTTCCAAAGTTCCAAATCCTTTTAAAAACATTTCCAAAAATTTCTCTAGAATTATGTTTCTAATTATAAATCACCTTTACAATTTAAATTTGCAAATCTCATTTGTTAATATTATCACTTCCTAACAAACAATCAACCATATACTATAATAATTTACAAAAAATTATTTCCTTTTTCTACGAAAATAGTTTTGGGTAAAATTATTTCACTCGTCCTATTTTAAAACAATATCGTGTCGAATTGTTCTGTACAAGTGTTTAGAGATCCCTATCGATAGAGTCGTACAGACTATATTGACCAGAATCCATATACCACTCAACAAACCAATCATCACAATATAAACAATTTTATATTCACTAACAAATACGCACTCATATCTATTATTACTCTCAAACTCATTCTAGAGTACTACTGACTCTATCTCTAATGAGTAACACCCAACAGAGCGAAGGTTGTCGCTTAACCAAATGCTCTGATACCGCTTTGTAACGACCCGTTTTTTCGACGCTCGAAAGTCGACATTTATACGTCCACTGTATCAAATGTCGGAATGCCGGTAAACCGAACCGTTAGGGTTAAAGAAGAAGAAGACAGAAGAAAAAACAGAAACAATAAACAGAATCTCACATTTCGCAGAGGAACAATATATAATAGATAAATGAATAATCTTTAAATCAAAGACTCATCACTATTAATACATTACAACATCAGAGTTTACAACGACATCATACATTACTGACAGTTATTATAACTTGATTATATGAAAACTGATTTGCAATAACCATACGCAAAGGACACTACATAGTAAAGAGATACGTCTCGCCATCCAACTTCAACTTCTGATCTCCATAGCAACTCTTTTCCGACTTCGTTCTCGAATAACTGATAACCTGAATCTAGGCTGCTCGTGGAAAATTATGGGCACCCACAGTTTAGAAAGGAAATAATAAACTCCAGGTTAGTCGTGGGGCTGGTGTGAGATCTTAAAAAAACAGTTATATTTTAACGGAAGAATTTAAAAGAAATCCGCAATGCCTTTTTAGGAAATGAAACTACCATAAGGCCTCCCGGCACATACACAATGCAATCGCACACTTGGGGGAGATTTCTCCTTATGATAGTCAAATATGCTTACTATGAGAAAACCCTTTTGATATTATTATTATTATTAGTGCATAGTGTGAAAAACATTTGCAAGTATAATATTAATCTTAGCCAGCATACATACCATTATAGTATGCCTACTATAGCTACCATATTATATGGCAGGTTATACAACTAAAACCGTACAAGGCGCATATTGGTAATTGGATTTCCAATAAACGGTCAGGCTAAGGAACTTCCTGGGCCACATGGGTACGCCTCTGGAGGGATGCCTCGAGAACCTAACCAGATCTCTGCCAACACAAGGCTGGGTTACCTCTGCAAAAATAGGTAACTACTACATGAGTATGTCATCCCCCGACTGTAAACAACTTTTATCCGAGGATCCTCAACAACAACAATCACAAAGTAATATATATTTGCGATATTCACATAAGTTAAGTATCTGGGCTCCATACCATGATACCACTTCTATCCAGAAGGAAATGTACATATCCTAAGGGGCACTACCCCTTATAACCTTGCCGCATCCTTCATGTTTCGACCATTCCGGGTTGTGAGGTTCGACGAAGTCTCGTCCACAAAGCTACGCTTCTCACAAAAGCCATGCTTCGATCAACAAATGATCAGCAGCACTTCGTATGCCACATTACCAAATTGATAGAAACCAGCTTACATCACAAAATGTATTTGATAGAAACCAGCTTACATCACAAAATGTAACGTCAGACACACATCCATACAAGTCCGTTCCGAGATCGAACGGAACCGAAGGCACTTCCAAAGAAGTCCTTGCAATCCGGATATTCACCAATAACGTCCGGAATCCCCATCACAAAGGGTGATAAAATCTCCATACCGGAGCAACCCGGTGCAGAGATATTCGGCAGGTAATCCTTTCGCTTTCGAAAATACCCGGTCTTCAACACCATCTTCAAATGCAATCCCATTTCGTCGTATCGTTATTCGGAATGGGTTCTATGACACAAGGTCTACTCCCCGCTAATCTGAATAACGAGCGCTTATTTTAAAAATAATTTTTAATTCAGATTCAAACAAATCACAACGAATTCCACTTCGACCTTTTAACAAACGATCCATCACAATCACAAAGGTTCGATGTGGGTTTCGAATATCCATTTGGAATTCGACTCCCGGTCGCATCGAAATTCAAATGCCGATTAAAAAAGGCCAATATTGATAGTCAGTTATTTAAGTATCAATCACAATTCACAACCATCACTGGATTTCAAATAATTTCTCCCAATTATTATTATTTTCGAAATATCTTCGCAAGATAAAATTTCACTTTTCAACACTTTGGAAACAAATTCAAATTAATCTTTCACACTTCAATCCTTTGAAAATTGATTTCAAATTAATTTTTTTCCTTACGTGGAAAACATTTCCAAATATTTTTTCATTTCCACTGAAAATCTGCCGATTTCAAATATTTTAAAATAATATAAAATACTTATTCAAAATATACTTGGAAACATTTAAAATAAACTATTTTAGAATATTTGCTTAATATTAGTCATGAAAAATATTATACTAATACCTCATGTAAAAATTCAGGTCCAAAACTAATTTTAAAATAAAATTAGTAGATGGAGTATAAATATTTAAATAACTATTTTCTAAATCAAAAATCAATTTAATATTTAAAATAATCCCTTATATAATTAATTAAATAAATTTTTACCCTAAACAATTTCCAAACAAATTTATCCAACAGTATTATTTTAAAACCAAATCTAAAACTTTTAAATTTTATTCAAAAGCTATTTTAAAAATATACTCGGCTTTCCAGGGAAGAATTCTTTTTCCACTACAAAATGGTCCATTCCAATAAATTAATAAACCTTCTTGATTTATTTTAATTTACATTCCAATTTGTAAATTTCTTTCCACACTTTAAAAATAAACCAATACTTATTTTTAAACAATTTTCCTTTTCTTCATAAATTCCCGTTGTGAATTTACATTTCCAAATATCAACTGATATATGAATTTTAAATCGATTCCCAAATATCATCTTCAAACCCAATCAAATCCCAAATTGATTTCTGATTTATTTCAAACACAAAACCAAATTCCAATTTGATTTCCCAAATTAATTTTCCAATATCAAATCAATTTCAATTTGATTTCCCAAATTATTTCCAAAACACCAAACCAAATTTCCAAATCGATTCCTAAGATTTATTTTAACTCCAAATTAATTCCCGAATCGATTTCTAAAATTAATTTCAAATCTAAATTAAATTCCAAATTTAATTTCTAAATTTATTTCCTTTTGAAATAAATTTCTTTATCTCTTTCAATTATTTAAAATACGTATCTTAAATAAATCCTTCAACTATTAAACAACATTACTCGAAATTCCTTTATTAAAATATTTTTCCATGTTTTTGGAATTTATTCAATAGGTTTTCAAAGATAAAACTTTATCTATTTAAATTTCCTTTTTTTAAAATTCACTTGATTCCTTTTAGTGAATTTATTATAAATTTTCTACCCAAATTTCAAAATTAAATTTTTATTTATTTCTAGTATTCTACGATACCAAAAACATATTCGACTAAATTACAGCCTTCAACGGTTTCAATTACAAATAGTCACACGAATTAAAAATAATCAACACACAACATACGAAACAAATTAAATATTTGAGGAATCCAGTTGGATCCCTCCAACCTGTTTCCCTGCATCCACAGACGTTAGCACAACAATTAAATACCCATTCCACTTCAATGTGGAATATCACGGTATATGGGATTTATAAAATATTATCCGCTATTATGCGACGCAATAGGGTCTCATCCGCTATATAATGCGGGAAATCAACAACTCCAAATACATTTAATACCAATTCCACTTCGAGGTGGAATATCGCGGTATATGAGTTTAATAGAATAACCTCCGTCATTATATGGCGCATAGGGTCTAAACTAATATAACGAATAATAAATTATTTATTCAAGCACACAATCAATCAATTTTAAATTTAACTATAAAAATTAAATCAGCGATTGAGTGAGAAGATCTCACCTTTTATTTTGTTGTCCATTCCAACTCATTTCCATTCTGATTCCATTCCAGCTTGTTTTCACGATTTTAACCTTGTATAAAATAATTATATGATTTTATTAATACTCGAACTAATCAAATAATTTATTTCCCTTTTAATAAATTTAATTAATCAATGATTTTATTTTAAACTAGTATCTTGAATTTTAAACCAATAAATTTTCCTTTAAAAATCTTTTAGTGACTAAGAAAACTTAAACAAGTAAATAAAATGAATAAATAATCATAAATTATTATTTTAAAAATTAAACAAATTAGTTAAAAGTATGTATATTTTTATATGGATATATTTCATATTTTATAAAATCTTCCTTGAAATTACCCCTACATTAAACATGCATGTATTAATTTCTTTTGAAAATATAACATACTAAAAAAAATAAGTTATAGATTTACAAAAATAAACTCATATATCCCCAAGATTATATATATACATACATATTTGCTATTCCTATATAAAATAAAATAAGTGTATGTTTATTACTATTTTTTTCTGTTTTCATCTTAAACTATATATATATATATATGTATGTATGTATGTATGTATGTATGTATGTATATTTATATGTATTAAAAAACAGAATTGTTTTTCTGTAAATATTTTCCTGCATGTATATATTTATATTTACACGTACATAATTTTATTTTAAATCGAAGAAAATAAAATAATTTACCTCACCTGTCAAAATCGAAGTCGATTTCATCCATGATGAACGCAAACCCATCGCAATGCGTGCGCGAGCATCCTTTGGCTGCAGCTTCGACAAACCCATGCGCTAAACCCTTGCCACATTGCACAGCTATACGCGAGACCCAAACCAAAATTCGACGGCCCACTCTTCCACGATCGAGATTAGTTTGGAGGAATTCGCGAGCTTGCCCTAGTTTCGACATCGAGTCGACCGCCACCACCACCAAACCTTGCCGCGCGATTTGATTTTGAGATTTGAATGAGGCTTCGGCCTTATTTGCATTTGATTTGCCCAAAGTCGGACGCGACCCTAGATTGAAGCAACTGAGCGATCGCCGAACATCTGCCTTGGTTTCTTCGATTAGGTTGGGGAAAAAATAGAAGGCGCAAATTGAATAACGAAAGGAATTTGATTTTTTTTGTGAGGCTCCATGATTTTGAAGCAGCCTTGATCTTTGTGAATTTGATTTTGAATCAGTAGTGACCATGGTTTTTATTTTTTTTCTGCGAATTGTTTATGAAACGAAGAGGGGGAGCTTGGTCTTTTTTTTCATCCATTTACTTCTTGTTTTATTCTTTCAACGTGATAAATTTTTCTTTCTTCAACGCGTGTTAAAATTTGACAGAGTAAAAGAACCACCTGTACGAAAGGCATATACGTGTTGAAAAGCAAAATATGGGATTGCACAATTATTATTTATATTTAAATTCCAAATTCAAATTTAAATCATCCTGAATTACACAACTTAAATTTTCGAACTCCTATCGAGGCGTGGTGCCGAGCGTTCATAATGTTTAACCCCTATTCCGAACGCAGCGGAAAAGGTTCCGAGTCGAAATTCGATCGTATGGAGAAGATAGCTTTTTTTGAATCAGTTATAATATCGAATTTTCGATTTAATTTTCAGCGCGTTTACTTATCGTACGGCCAAACGATCACTCCAAACACTACGAAAATTGAAATCCGATAATAATACAATATTACGGATCTAATGGAATAGGTTTCGTCAAATTCCGAGACTGTGCCTCGGAAGATTATTTTTAAATATCGATTTAGAAGATATAATTTAAAACTGAACAAAATAGTTCCAAATTCAATTCTGAAGCTTTCATTATCTTCAGTATTATCAATATAAATCTCCTAAGCCATCAAATTATTTTTAACAGGCTCAAAATTGAAGATTTACAATTTTATCCAAATTTCTATAATTAAATTTGATAATTAAATTGCTAAATTCATAGTTAAAATTCGAAATTCAAGCTTAAAAACAACTTCCAATATCTAAAATCAAATAAATATTTTAATTTCAAATGTTGAAAATTTTGGGTCGTCAGAATTTAAGTATTTTCTAGAATCTAGTAAATATCACTTGTTACAAATACCACTGGAAAACATGAACTATATTTCCTTAAGGATCTCTCAGTCCCACCAAACATCGAAAAAGAATACAATCCTATAGTGTTAAATACTTCATAATAGCAATTACAAGAATTTAACCAAGGCATCCCATATTACCCTGTGAAATTTGAATATTCACTAATGGTAAAGTAATTTTCACTCAAACATTCAATTCAATGAGTTATACTATATTCGAAGAAGCATTACCCGAGAGCATTTAAACCAATTGGTAACACCATGTCAATTATTATTACTTCCCTGTATTATAGTACTTAGGCTCTCAAAGCATTTTCTGTAATGACCCAGAATTTCCGTCGTTTGAAATTCATATATTTAATTAATTTTAAATATTAATAAGTGAAATTTGTAAGTCGAATAATTTATTTTTTGAATATCTGGATTTAATTGGATAATTAAATCGATAATTTAATATTTGAAATTGCGAAATGATTGAAAATTGGATTTAATGTGATTGAAAATTATTTATAAAGTTATATTAAATCATATTGAAGTTATAATGATGTTATAGAATTTTTAAAATTGAATTTAAAGTTAATTTGTGAAAATTGAATATTTTAATATTTAATTGACGAGTTAAAATAGTCATTTTTCAAGCAGTCTCAGATTTTGACGAAACAAGTTTCATCAGATCCGTAATGTTATATTATTGTATGGTTTCAAATTTCGGGTCAATCGGATTTACCGTTTGTCCGGGGCAAGCCAAAACGCACAGAAATTAGTTTAAATCGATTTAATTTAAATTTGATCGTTTATTGCCGTAACTCGCACAGATGATCGAATTAGCCTCCGAAACATATTCCATTGTGCCCGGAACGTGGGGTAAACCCTAGAAACGCCAGTCACCGCGCGAGATTTGGTGTTCAAAAAATTCGGGATGAATAGTAATTTGGAAATTTTCTATAAAAGGCCTTGGATTATTCTCATTTGCAACTAAAAACCAAACCCTAGGGTTTTATCATAGCCGGCCGCAACCATTAAAACCAAGGGCCGAAAATTACTAATCTTTTTCCTTCCATCTCTTCAAATCCACAAATAATTTGAGAAAACGTTCAACTACAAAGCTGTAGACAACGTCGAGAGCTTCAAATCCAACGACTGTGATCAATTTTAATCGATCAGATCGGTGGGAACTCTCAGCCAAAGGCCGGCCGTTCAAATTCGTTTTACATGCAGGTGGGTGACCGAGCTCCTTGATATTCGTGCCGTGGGTGGAGTCGTGGCGTGCGCGCGGTATGGTGGGTCCTGATCGAAGTGTTGACGTCGGTAGTGGGGTGGGAAATTTGTTGAAAATCGGCGGCGTGATGGGTTGAAGTCGCGCGTTTTACTGATGGGAAGAAGGTGTTTGCGTGCGTGCGGCCGAGATTTGCAGGGGGGTGATCAAACGGCCGAGATTTAAATTAGGTTAAAAAAATAGAAATAGAAATTATAAATTATTATATTATAATTCGCTCAAATTTAAAATTGTTGTATCTTGTTCATACGAGGTCGGATTTTGACGAAATGACTTGCGTCGGGTTCGTTTTCTCGAGAAATACGCGATGGAGCTGGATTGGAGTCATTTGGAGCTAGTGAAAATTTCGGGTAAAATTAAACGCACGTTTAATTTTATTCGAAATAAAACGCTACGACTATTATCGGAAACTCAAGGTGAGAACTCCTCACTCAATCGAATTGTTTCGATTTAAATTTTAAATAGTTAAATTTAAAATTGCTTGATTGTGTGACTGGATGATAATTTGTTATCTATTGTGTTAAATAGACCTTATGCGCCGTATATTAAGCGGATGTTATTTATTAAAAACATATACTGTGATAATTTCAACTTGTATAGAATTGGTATTATATATGTACTTGGAGTCGATTTTCCCGCATTTTATAGCGGATGAGACCCTATTGCGCCGCATAATAGCGGATAGTATTTTATAAATCCCATATACAGCGTTATTTCGTCTTGAAGCGAAATTGGTATTGTGCAAACATCTTTGGATGCAGGGAAACAGGTTGGAGGGATCCAACTGGATTCCTCAAATAATTGAATTGGTTTCAATGTTGTGTGCTGATCTATTTATTGATCTATTTATAATCTGCATGATTATCTTTGTGATTGAAATGATTAAAGGCTAAATTTTAGCCGAATAAATTTTTGGTATCGTTTGATGCCGAAAATAAATAAAATTTGATTTTTGAAAATTTAAGTTGAGAATTCATAATAAATTTAATTTTGGATTTGATTCATTTTAAATGAATAAACGTTGAAATTTTTATGTTATAAAAATTATGATTTTTGTGAAATATAACCGAAATGTGATTTTCGAAACGAGTTGTTGATTAATTTATTAAATTGTTCGAATTGGGATTTTTGAATTATTATAAATGACTTATATAAAAGATTTACAAAATTGATATTTATAAATTAAAAATATTGGAATTATAAAATGAGTTTTTATAAGTGTTAAAATAAATATAAATGGATTTCATAAGTGGATGAAATCTATAGATTTATAAATTGTGACGTCATAAAATGAATAGATTTTGTGAAATAAAGTATTTATAAGTAATTAACTTATAAATTGGATTTTGGCGTGTAAATGAAATATGGATAGAATTTGTTAATAAAGTGATTTTGTAAGTTGAAGTCGTTATAAAATATAAATAGAATTTATAAACGTTGTTTATAAATTCGAAATCGACTTTTTTTAATAAGTTTAATTATTATAACTTATTAAAGGAAGTATATTCACGATTTTAGGACGGTGAATAATCCTTTAAATAAAATATGTTGAAATTGAATTTGGTTAACGAAGTATATTCCCGATTTTGGACGGAGAATAATATATTAAAGAAATATTTTGGGAAGTGATATTTTAAATAGAATTTAAACGATTTAAAGATGTTTTAAATTGTATTACGTGTCGAAAACATAGATTTCAACATTTATTGTTGAAATAGACGTTTTCGAGAAATAGAAGGAAATGGTGGACTATAACACTGTTGTTATAATTTCCGAAAGGAAATGTTTTATATAGTATTGGGATTTATATACCTATCTTAGTTTTCGCATCTCTATGCTAGTGGTTTTGGGTTGTCGTAACGATGTTTTACGCAACATTCGATTTGATCCAAATAAATGTGTTTAAGAGAAGTTTTCCTTAAAGAATAAAATATATACTTAATTTGGATTTAAGTATATTGAATATTTTCAAAATGTTGAAAATGAATAGATTTGTGAATTACTTATTATCAAATAAGTATGGAAATGGTTTCCAATATGAAGTGAATGTTTTGAGATTTTATCTTTTAAAGATAAACTGAAAAAGAATATTAGAAATCGATTTGGAAATCGTATATTCATAGATATTTTGGAAAGGTAAATTCACTATGGAATTTATAAAAGAAAGGGAAATTTGTTTAAAAATAAACATTGATTTATTTTGAAGTGTGGAAATAAATTTACGAATTTGGAAATTTAATAAATCGGTAATGATTTATTTAATTGGTTTAAATGAACCATTTTGAAATGAAAGTTGTAAGGGTGAAACTGATTTGAAATTGGTTTTCAAATGGTTAAAGTGTGGAAATTATATCTTGTAAAGATATTTTTAGAAATAAATAATTTGGGAAATTATTTGAATTCGGGTTATGTTGTGAATATTGATTGATAGTTAAATAACCGACTATCAATATTGACCCTTAACTGGCTATTTGTTGTGAATTGGTTGAAATTGCATGCTACACTTATTTTTAAATTATTACGCTCGTTATTCGGACTACCCATTCAGAATAGTGATACGACGTAATGGATAACAATGAAGACCGGTGGTGAAGACCGGGTATTTGTGAAAACGATAGGATGACCTATCGATTGTCTCTGCACCGTTAGCTACGGTATGGAGATTTCCTTTGTGATGGGAAATTCGATCGGGATTGCGAATACCCGGATTGCAAGGGCTTCTTTTGAAGTGCCTTCGGTTCTGTTCGAGCCCGGAACAGACTTGTATGGTTACGTGTCCAACATTACATTTTGAGGTATAAAGCAGATTTCTTTCAAATACATTTCTGTGGTGGCGGAGAATTTATTCTCTTAGCTTAACGCCCTTCTCTGAAACGTACGAGTTCAGAGGTTTTGTAGTTGAAGGTTATCAGTGATATATTCCAGATTTGTTAATGTGGCATGCTGAGTGTTGCTGTGTGATGATTATTTTATTGATCATTTGTTGATCAAAGCATGGCTTTGTGAAAAAGCGTAGCTTTATGGACGAAACTTCGTCAGACCTCACACGCCGGAAATGGTCAAAACAGGAATATGCGGCAATGTTATAAGGGTCGCGCCCTTTAGGGTATGCCATTCCCTTCTGGAAAAGGGTGGTGTCAGGTATGGATCCCTGATGCTTAACCTATGTGGTTGCTCAAATCTCATTTTTCTGTGTTGCTGTTGCTTGGTGAAAGAGGGCCCTCGGATAAAGGTCCCAAAGGACCGGGGAGTGGCATGGTCGTGTAGTAGTTACCTATTTGCAAAGGTAACCCGACCTTGTGTTGGCAGAGAGTTGGTTAAGTTCTCGGGACGTCCCGCCAGAGGCGATCCCATGTGGCAGTAGGAAGTTCCTTAGCCTAACCATTTGTTGGAAAATCCAAAGAAAAAATACGAGCCTTGTACGGATTTAGTTGTATAACCTGCCATGGAATATGGCGGTAATCTGCTATTGAACATGGTAGTTATAGTAGGCATACGGTAATGGTCGTATTTTGGCTAAGATTTATATCTTTACTTTTGAAATGCTTTTAACACTATGCACTAATAATAATATCGAAAATGATTTGTTTTGCGTAGTAAGCATCTTTGATTATCATAAGGAGAAATCTCCTCCAATTCTGCGTTTGCATTGTGTGTGTGCGGGGAGGCCTTATGGTAGTTTCATTTTCCAAAAGCATTGCGGATATTTTCCACTTCTATTGTTGTTGTTGTTTTAAAAGATAAATAACTGTTTTTAGTTCTCACACCAGTCGCATGACTGACCTGGAGTTTATTGTTCTCTTCCTAAACTCTGGGTGCTCTTAATTTTCCACACGGGCAGTCTAGAGTCGGGTTATCAGGTCATTCTGGATTCAGAAGTGCTTTGGAGCTCAAGTGGCGAGCTGGATTGCGAGGCGTATTACTTGTATATGATATTATCTTTCCGCTGTATAATTCACTTGTAGGGACACGTTTATAGCTGTCCATTCTTGTGTTGTGTTGTATATTGTTGTTGTATACTCTGATGATGATGTAATGTAATGTAATAACTGAGATAGTTCTTTGTTTTAAAGATTATTCATTTATCTATTATATGTTGTTCCGCTGCGACTGTGAGATTCTGATATTGTTTCTGTTCTGTTTTCTTTCTTCTTCTGTCTTTTTCTTCTACCTCTTCTTTTTAACCCTAACAATTCGGTTTTCCGGCATTCGATTATGCGGCATTCGATACATTGGACGTATTGATGTCGGATTTTCGAAAGTCGAAAATCTCGAAGATGTTACATTTGGTATCAGAGCATATGGTTAAATGACAACCTTGGCTCTGTTGGGGATTACTCATTAGAGATAGTGTCAGCAGTACTCTAGAATGGGTTTGAGTGTAATAATAGACATGAGAGCGTATTTGTTAGTGGATATGAAATTGTTTTGTATTGTGTTGAATTATCGGTTGATTGTTTATAGATTCTGGTCGGTGCAGTCTGGCCAGCTGTTTCGATAGGGATTTCTGAACTCTTAAACAAGATAAACTGACACAGTATTGTTTTGAAATAGGGTAAATGAAATAATTTTACCCAAAGCTATTTTTGTATATAAAGGAAATGATTTTCTGTAAACGTTTATAATATATGATTGCTTGGTTGTTTGGAAGTGATGATATTAAAGTATTATCATTATTATATAGGAATTGAAATAATAACCAAAGGAATGAATTTATATACAAATGGAATTTGAGTATGAAAAGAAAAATGTGATTTATAATTTGGAATAAAATTCATTAATGGAATGAAATTGGTAATGAGAATGTATAAATGAGTTTTATAAATTGAAATGACATTTGATTGGGATTAAGTTGAATAAAAATCCAAACTTGGGAAAAATAAAAATAGAATGGATTGAGTCCAAGTAACTTAATATGATAACTAATTAATTCATGATATAGAAAAAGTTGAATTAGTTAAATTAAAACTTGAATTGTGAGTTAAATAAATATGATTTAAATTTGTAGGGGAATTCAAGTAAGTAGAAATAAATTGAAATTTTGTTGTGATAAATAAATTTGAAATTAGAAATCCAAGTTGAAATTGATGAATATAAGTTATCAAGTTTTGGACTTATAATATAAGATAATAAAATTTTAACTTTGGTAAAGTTGAAATAAATTTGAATTAGTATGATAAAATGTATGATTTGAAATTTAACTAAAGCAAGTTAAATAAATTAAATCAGATTTGGAAGTTGAATAATAAGTTGTATAACTTACTAAATGTGAAGATGTAAGTAGAACCAATTATTAAAATGGTTAACCAACTTTGTTAAGCAAAACGAGGTTTGAATTTGAATAAGTGATGAAAATTGACTTTGGTGAAAGTTAAATAGAATTTATGTAACGCCCCACCCCGAGACCCACATTAACAAAGAGCATTACTGGGTAATACTGTCTGCTAATGCAGAGAATAGGGCTGGATAGGAGCGGCCATCTATAGCCTTGTCTTAAATATCTATTGAATACGTCGACAATGCCATTTTTTTCCTAATTCAAGTGGATCGACATATCCAATAAATACTTAATACAAAGCCATAGGTGGCTATTGGATCTATCAGAATAAAATACAATAACTCACATGTAAAATACATCACAAAACAGTAGATAATTCCATAGAATACACATATACATCACAAAGTATACAAAATGATACATCACATATGTGGTATGACGACCACAGTACAAACACGAGTCAAAAGAATATACATATCAGAGTAGAAAACCAAAAAGGACTACACAGAAAGGTATAACAAAAAGAGCTAGCAGAATAGTCCATGCAGAAGCAGAATATGCTAAGTCCAAAAGTTCCTAACCTGAAACACCTCGGTCTGACCTGAGTATAAAATACACGGGCCAGTCTAGCTAAACGAATCAGTAAAAGGTGATAGTAGAATAATAGAGCATAAGAGCATAGTGATATTATTCTTAAACAAGAAGAAACCATAAGAAAGCAAACTATAGTCATATGGAGGATACAAAACATGTATGGCATATATGGTTATGCTAGGTGATAAAACACTGTTGCTTCAATAAGCATAAAACACAAAATCTCATGAATCGCTAAAATGTAGCATGCCTCATATCATCGGTAATCATAAATCAATAAGAATGGTTTAGGGAATAGCAAAATGTAAACTCCTAAAAGAGTAATTCCCAAACCCGCCATATCGGCAACTCTCAGAAAACATAAGCAATAGCCATCTCGACATAAGCCATATGGCAAATGTCGAAAAAGAGATAAAAATCTCATACAACGCCAAAAGGCAAATCTCAAAAATAGCGCCAATAGGCAATCTCAATATATATATATATACACACACACACACACACACGCGCCAAAAGGCAAATCCCAACACGCCAGTGTAGGCAATAAAAATCTCAAAAGAACTTCCAAGAGTCCAAAAATCCCAAAGTAATCGCCACCGAATGGTTCAAAGGACCGATTCCAAAATAACGACACACAAGGGTAAAAATTATCTCAAAAAGGTTTTGCACGTGCTATTTTTGCCAAGTACTGTTTCACATAATAGGTACCTTGCCCATAGGCAAATGTCAAAAGACAAATACGCCGCAATGGAAAACGTCTGAAGACATATACGCCACAATGGCAAACGTCCGAAGACAAATACGCCGCAATGGCAAATGACCCGAAGGTCCAGTACTGGCACGCCAACAGGCAAATGTGTCACAAACTCTCGGAAAGGAACCCGAAAAGTGTTAACGTGTGTCCCATACCACCCATTCGCACTAAACGGTTTACTAACCGCTAGTAAATTTCACACTCAAAGTAGTGAAATGTTCACCTCATATCATCGGTAAACTAGACCAGCAGGACAAAACGATCAAACGGACAAGTTAGGAATTAACCGAAAGGATAAACGCACGTATCCCATACTACGTGTTTTACTGTAACGACCCGTATTTTTAGCTATTTTAATTAGAAAATTTAAGGTGATTATTGAAGGAAAATGATTATTAATGTAATTTGTTGAATAATTTAATATTTGAAATTATTTGAATAATTGGATAACGGGTTTAATATGATTAAAAATGATTTGTAAAATTCTATTTTATCATATTAAAGTTAGAATGATGTTGTAGAACTTTTAAAATCGAATTAAAAGTAAATTTGTGAAAATTGAATATTTTAATATTTAATTGACGAGTTAAAATAGCCATTTTTCAAACAGTCTCGGATTTCGACGAAACTTGTTTCATCGGATCCGTAATAGTAAATTATGGTAGGATTTCAATTTTCGTAGCATTTGGACCTGTCGTTTGGCCGTGCGAGCTTGAAACGCGTAGAAATTTAATTTCGAATTTAATTAAAATAATCGACTTCGAAAAGCTATCTTCCAGATATGATCGAATTAGGCCTTGAAACTAGTTCCATTGCGTCCGGAATGGGGGTAAAACCTTATAAACGCCTGGCGGTACGTCTCGATTGGAGTTCGGATGATTTTGGACCTACCTATATAAATACGCACGCAAACCGAGACAGTTTTATTATTATTTTAATCCAGAAACCCTAATTCTAAATCATGGCCGCCACCTATTCCATGGCCAGAAATTTCCGATCTTCTTTCCTTAATATCTCTCAATCCGTTCGACGAAATCGAAAAATTCCAAAAGCAAAAGTGTAGATCTCGACGATCTCTTCAAATCCATACGGTTGATGTATGCTAATTTTTCATGGATTCGTCCAGATCTGACTTGGAAGTGTGTACGTATTTCCTTGGATTGCGTGCAAACAACGGCGAATGACGGGATGAAACTTGGCGCGTAGGTGGCACTGGTGAAGGGCTCCGTGGTGGCGCTAGCTGATCGTTCTGGAAGTCGACGAGGTGGTCGTGAAAATTGCTTGAAGATCGGCGGCTAATGGTTTTGCATACGTGAATTTCACGTTGGGGAAGAAGCGCCGGAATCGCGGAGATGAGAGTTGCGCTGCAGTGCAGATCCGAAAGTGTTTGGAGCTCATTAAAATTTTATGTTAAATCGAACGTCGTTCGATTTGATTTAAAATCGTAAAATCAAGGTGAGTGTTTTATAACGCTCACAACGTACTGAATATCTTTATGCTAGTTAAATTTGACATTATGCATAGTTATGATTTTTATTTGTTGTTGTTTGATAAAATTTAATTATCATATTGATTGTCATTTGAATTCACCGTTAAAAAAATTAAATTGACAGTTAAATTAAAATTAAAATTGAATTGCGATTAAATTACCTGACATTGATAAATATGAAATTGCCGTGAATTGTATTGCATATTGGATGATGTATTTCGATGGATGTTATTGGTTGATATTTAAATGTTTGGATGTTTATTTGTTTATATATATCCGGCTATGCATGCATATGACACTGTGATTGATTTAAATGATATATTCATTCCTGACATTTAATTGTAATAACTAATCACTTGGCCATAGGTTAGAAAATTATATACGGACACCGAGTTGGATAAATTAAATGATTTTAAAAGTTGTTTTGAAATTATTTAAATGAATTGATTTTAAGAATAAAATCCAATTTATGGAAATTGAATTATTTTGAATTGGAGCTCGAAATGTTAGAATTTAAACTTGGTAAACGAAATTATTAAATAAAATCGAAGTTTAGATTTAAATTGAAAATTGAAATACGGTGTAAATTTTTGAAAGTTGATTTGTTTTAAAAGATTGGACTTTTAATCGAACTCTGAATATTTCTAAGAAAATTGATATGAAATGATATTTCAAGTTTGAGTTTGGAATTGAAAATTTATTTGAAATTTAGATTTAAATTAATTTGGAATTGAATTGAAATTTAAAGAAATTTGTGAATTGAAATCGAAATTTACGTGGAATAGAAATTTATTAAACTTGAAATTGGAATAAATCGATTAAATCGAAATGGAATTTGGATTTGATTTGGATAGGAAATTTGGGAAGTTGACCGGTTTGACTTTGGAATTATTTATCAAATAATTTTTGATTTTTTCCAAACTATTTTATATATAAACCATTTTATATTCAAATTATTTTCGATTAAACTATTTAAATATTTTCTATTAAACTATTTTGAATTATTTAACTATTTTAAACTATTTAAACTATTTTCTTAAATTCAAACTGGTTAAATAGACGGAAATGTTTATATTTAAACCTTTGGTTTAAATACGAACTAGGTTAAAGTAGAGATTATAACCTAAATTGAATTCGAATCAAATTTTGAAGTGAAATTTATTTATCGGACAAAATTGATAATTTTGAATATATGATGATTTTGAAATGGATTTGATTTTAAAGCGAATATGATATTTTGTTATCAATCATGAATCAATTTGAAATATAAAAGAGCCATCAGTGTAATAATACGTAGTTATTAAAGAGACCGGGATCGGATATGGACATACTCTCTGTCGATACCGAAAACCACTTTAATAACTATTATACGCGGAGTGTTGATCCAGAATGAAGTGGATGGTTTGGTGAACGCGTTGACTGAAGAAAGAGAACAATATTGGATGACCCCTGACATGACTAAAACAGGAGCCGTGCCGGGCCATTGAGGTTCGCCACCTCTAGCGGACACACTTCTTCGATACCATATCTATTACATTTGTGATTTGATTTGGGTGCACCCCTTGATTTGGGAGTGTTGTTTCGCGGTGTTGAGGTAATAGCTGCTATGCTCAACATCAGTCCGGATCACGCAACTACTAGTATCCTAGTTGGTATCGCCTCATGTACCTTGTCATACTGATTATCCTATTCGCGACCACTACGTTTTGGTTTGTACCTTGAGTATATGGATTGCCCTCTGGTGACTTCCGGTTTTGGGGAAACTACGGTCTTGTATATGCTTTTGGGAATATAAAATGTGTTAAGGGGGATTATGGTAACGCCTTAACGCTATTTTGATACTTTATATTACTGATAGACATTATCTACTTAGCGTACATTACTACCTAGTAGATAGTTTAACGGATCCTTGAAAGATGGAAAATCCTGTAACATCTCTTAAGTTATTGCACGCACGTTGACACTGGATATGAGATGTCAAATCCCGTAAACATCTCTGACGCCGTCACACTCATATTTATTTACGATTGATTTAACTTTCATATGGATATTTTAGTCCTGACTCGAGTGTTTTGTCTTTTCATTACGCTCGGGTCAGTCTTGAGTTTTCAGATTTTTGAAGATCTATTCTGGAGGACGAAGACGAAGATTTGGTATACTATTACTATTATTATCTGTGCATCATGTTGTCTGCTGCATTATTTATTTGTTCTGTTGTATATGTATAACTCTGATAAATGTTGTATAAATAATTGTCTAAGTATAGTAAACAGCTTCATGAACTGTTTATTTGACTATTATATTTTATCGTTCCGCTGCGAGATTCTGTGTTGTTTCATTTCCTTTATTTCTTTTCTTTTCTTAATTACCCCAATAACCATCTGCCTTTTTTTAATGGTTTGGAACCGGCATGTGTATTTGATCGTCGGTTTAAACTGTCCAAAAAGGCGGGTCGTTACAGTTGGTATCAGAGCTTTGGTTTAGCGATAAACCTTGGCTCTAGTGGGGAATAACTCATTGAAATAGAGGTAAACTATATGAATGAGTTGAGTGTATATGAGAGAGCGTACTTGTTATTTGATATAAAATGGTTTTATATTGTGTTAATTTGTTTCGTTGAGTATTTATGAATTCTGGTCGATACTTGGGACGCCAAGGCGTCGATAGGAATTTCTAAACACTCGAATAGGACAAACCAACACAATATCATTTTGGAATATATTTTATATAAAAGAATTATTTGAATATTTATTCATTTTGATTGAATTGATTGTTAGGAGATGATAATATTAGATTATTATCGTTATTGTTTGATCATTCAATATTTACAACAATTGATTAAATAACAATGGATTTAGGAAAATAAAATCTTGTAAACACAATTGATAATGAATATAAATGAATTTTAACTTGGATTTGGGAATTTAAATTCCGGTGTTTGAGATTGACTTACAAGAATTTGAAAAATATAATATGAGCATTGTATGATAGTATAATTGAGTTGAAATTGTTTTCGAAGGATTTTTTTATGATAAGTGTTATATTCCCTTCTCTTGACACTAGAAAATGATTTCGATGATGTGTGCACGCATCATTGGCGTTTATTTTCGAGAGTCCGAGTGGGGGAGACCACTTAATAGCTTGTCTAAACCTTGTTTTGACTCAAATTTTATTTTGTTTTGCATTCTCTATAGTATGATTTTATATATAAATTATATAAGTATATATTATTTCAAACCTTGATTTGAAATGAAACCGGGATTGGAATTCTTAAGTTCTTTAATAATTAATGATTTTTTTTTATGATTGAAATGAATTTAGACTTGAATCATTAAGGAACTTCTGAATTGTGAAATGAGAAATGAACCTAAGAGCTAAGTGAAAATATCAATTGAAGTAGAAATCCTTAGAATTAGGAAATTGTGAACTTAAAATAAAATTGAAACTGTAAAACTCGCATAGTATTAAATTTCATTCTATAGCTTAGATATAACTTACCAAAATACTTAAGAAGTTCAAAAATGTTATATGAATTGTTAATTGGATAATATACAAGTATAGGTTTGAATAATGAAATATGAATTTAATTAATGGTTTGCAAATATAAATAAAATTGTTAGTAAATAATTGGAATTTAAATTAACATTTAAAGGTGATTCACAATTATGTTAATATAAAATGAAACTACTATATGTGAATGTAAATGTGAAATTAAATTATAGTGAAATTTAAGTAATGACTTAAGAATTGATAAATTGAAAATTCAACTTTAAATGAAAAGAAGTTGTATGTTGTTTAACTACATTCTATTTGCATAACTATAACTTACCAAATACTTAAAGGGTTTAAAATGCTAATAAGGATAAGTAGAGAAATAATATACCAGTGTGAGAGTGAAAAATAAAATGTAAAGATCTATTGATAGTTGTAAATATAAAAGAAATTTAAGCTGTAAAATGAATGATACATGTATAAGTGAATGAATAAAATTTAAACTTAATGAAATATAAAATTGGTAAATGGAAACTAATTAAATTTGAATATAACTAAATGTCAATAAACTTGGAAGTGTATGAAATTAAAATTGACTTGGAAATGTATAATTGATTTAGTGTAGATTTTGGATGGATGTTAATGTTTGATATGCATTGGTTGTTAGATGGATGATAATTGATTAAGTAGAATTCATTAGTGTTAATGGAATTGAATAAACGGAATACAATTTTAAATAATTAAATTCAAATTGGGAGCAAATTGACTTGAATTAAAAATGTGAATGAAACAAACTTGAATAAATCGGAAACAAATTGAATGTAAACCTATTGCATGAATGAATAAGAAAATAGATGACTTTGTGTTTATGATTGTTCTTTAGAAAATTTGAAGTTTTGATGTTTTGTACTTTGAAATAATAAAAGCAAATTTTTGGAGAAAAAAAATCCAACATTGTCCAATATATGCTGAAACGAAAAAAACCATAACTTTTAAATGGCTAAACAGAATTCGACGATTTTGGACTTTTCGGAAAGCTTAGAAACTATAGCACAACTTTTATTTAGATAACTTGAGAAAATTCCTTCGTCTGCTTGGTTAAAAAACTTGAATGTTACTCGCTGTCCTGTGTAAAAATAAGTAAAATCAGTAGTATACACCCTTAGTATTTTCGCCATATCTTTTGACTGGTTTATCGGATTTTGATGATCTTGCACCTTCTGGAAAGATAAGAACTTAAGCTAAAACTTTTGTTTTAAGTGTTTTGTGTTTTGATATAGTTTAGAAGGTCGAAAACGTGGGTGAACGTCGCTGACCTGCGCAATTCATTGCCCAGGCTGAGGCGTATCCTCTAAGTAAAACGGCCGTAAATTTTGAATGTATGGTCCGAATTCGATGATTTTGGACATTCCGGAAAGCTTGAAATGAATACAACAACTTTTGTTTAGATTCTGTTGCCAAATTTTATAATTTAGGTGACCTAAAACTGAGATTTGTTTGCTGTCCTGAAATTGGAATCTCAGTTTTGAAGCTAAATAGGTTATATATATATTGTGTAGGCTAAATATATCGATCTATCTTTATATGCATGGTTCTAACTTAGTTATTGAGCATTTTAGTAGGTATCAAAGGGGTTGCGCTTCGTTGTAGAGCTCGCTTCTGTGCTAAATACAAAATGTAAGTAAACTGCTAATAAATGCTAAATAAAAGGTACGCTTATGGTTTTATATGGTATTGGTGATATATATATGTTGTTTCCCCAGATATGGGATGCCTCATCATTGAGATGAGATGTATATTTGATATATATTGGTTATATTTGTGTTATATATTGAATTGTAAAAATTTTCGATTGAGCCGCGCAAAGGAGACCCTGCCGAAATTTTCCGTGAATCCGGGTGTTAGAAAATTTTTCAAGTTTTTAAATTTTATAACTTGTTTTGATAACTAACTTTTAAATTTAGAAAGCCGTTCGGAGTAACATTGTGGAAGCGTAGTTATGACTTTATAAATGGAATTTCATTGTTTTATAAGTTGGTAACTTTGAATAAAATATATCTAATGTTGAATTCTATACTTAGTTCCTTTTCCCTTCTTTTCCTTTTCGGGGATGAAAAGTTTTGAGTGGGGGAGAGTGTAACGACCCGTATTTTTAGCTATTTTAATTAGAAAATTTAAGGTGATTATTGAAGGAAAATGATTATTAATGTAATTTGTTGAATAATTTAATATTTGAAATTATTTGAATAATTGGATAACGGGTTTAATATGATTAAAAATGATTTGTAAAATTCTATTTTATCATATTAAAGTTAGAATGATGTTGTAGAACTTTTAAAATTGAATTAAAAGTAAATTTGTGAAAATTGAATATTTTAATATTTAATTGACGAGTTAAAATAGCCATTTTTCAAACAGTCTCGGATTTCGACGAAACTTGTTTCATCGGATCCGTAATAGTAAATTATGGTAGGATTTCAATTTTCGTAGCATTTGGACTTGTCGTTTGGTCGTGCGAGCTTGAAACGCGTAGAAATTTAATTTCGAATTTAATTAAAATAATCGACTTCGAAAAGCTATCTTCCAGATATGATCGAATTAGGCCTTGAAACTAGTTTCATTGCGTCCGGAATGGGGGTAAAACCTTATAAACGCCTGGCGGCACGTCTCGATTGGAGTTCGGATGATTTTGGACCTACCTATATAAATACGCACGCAAACCGAGACAGTTTTATTATTATTTTAATCCAGAAACCCTAATTCTAAATCATGGCCGCCACCTATTCCATGGCCAGAAATTGCCGATCTTCTTTCCTTAATATCTCTCAATCCGTTCGACGAAATCGAAAAATTCCAAAAGCAAAAGTGTAGATCTCGACGATCTCTTCAAATCCATACGGTTGATGTATGCTAATTTTTCATGGATTCGTCCAGATCTGACTTGGAAGTGTGTACGTATTTCCTTGGATTGCGTGCAAACAACGGCGAATGACGGGATGAAACTTGGCGCGTAGGTGGCACTGGTGAAGGGCTTCGTGGTGGCGCTAGCTGATCGTTCTGGAAGTCGACGAGGTGGTCGTGAAAATTGCTTGAAGATCGGCGGCTAATGGTTTTGCATACGTGAATTTCACGTTGGGGAAGAAGCGCCGGAATCGCGGAGATGAGAGCTGTGCTGCAGTGCAGATCCGAAAGTGTTTGGAGCTCATTAAAATTTTATGTTAAATCGAACGTCGTTCGATTTGATTTAAAATCGTAAAATCAAGGTGAGTGTTTTATAACGCTCACAACGTACTGAATATCTTTATGCTAGTTAAATTTGACATTATGCATAGTTATGATTTTTATTTGTTGTTGTTTGATAAAATTTAATTATCATATTGATTGTCATTTGAATTCACCGTTAAAAAAATTAAATTGACAGTTAAATTAAAATTAAAATTGAATTGCGATTAAATTACCTGACATTGATAAATATGAAATTGCCGTGAATTGTATTGCCTATTGGATGATGTATTTCGATGGATGTTATTGGTTGATATTTAAATGTTTGGATGTTTATTTGTTTATATATATCCGGCTATGCATACATATGACGCTGTGATTGATTTAAATGATATATTCATCCCTGACATTTAATTGTAATAACTAATCACTTGGCCATAGGTTAGAAAATTATATACGGACACCGAGTTGGATAAATTAAATGATTTTAAAAGTTGTTTTGAAATTATTTAAATGAATTGATTTTAAGAATAAAATCCAATTTATGGAAATTGAATTATTTTGAATTGGAGCTCGAAATGTTAGAATTTAAACTTGGTAAACGAAATTATTAAATATAATCGAAGTTTAGATTTAAATTGAAAATTGAAATACGGTGTAAATTTTTGAAAGTTGATTTGTTTTAAAAGATTGGACTTTTAATCGAACTCTGAATATTTCTAAGAAAATTGATATGAAATGATATTTCAAGTTTGAGTTTGGAATTGAAAATTTATTTGAAATTTAGATTTAAATTAATTTGGAATTGAATTGAAATTTAAAGAAATTTGTGAATTGAAATCGAAATTTACGTGGAATAGAAATTTATTAAACTTGAAATTGGAATAAATCGATTAAATCGAAATGGAATTTGGATTTGATTTGGATAGGAAATTTGGGAAGTTGACCGGTTTGACTTTGGAATTATTTATCAAATAATTTTTGATTTTTTCCAAACTATTTTATATATAAACCATTTTATATTCAAATTATTTTCGATTAAACTATTTAAATATTTTCTATTAAACTATTTTGAATTATTTAACTATTTTAAACTATTTAAACTATTTTCTTAAATTCAAACTGGTTAAATAGACGGAAATGTTTATATTTAAACCTTTGGTTTAAATACGAACTAGGTTAAAGTAGAGATTATAACCTAAATTGAATTCGAATCAAATTTTGAAGTGAAATTTATTTATCGGACAAAATTGATAATTTTGAATATATGATGATTTTGAAATGGATTTGATTTTAAAGCGAATATGATATTTTGTTATCAATCATGAATCAATTTGAAATATAAAAGAGCCATCAGTGTAATAATACGTAGTTATTAAAGAGACCGGGATCGGATATGGACATACTCTCTGTCGATACCGAAAACCACTTTAATAACTATTATACGCGGAGTGTTGATCCAGAATGAAGTGGATGGTTTGGTGAACGCGTTGACTGAAGAAAGAGAACGATATTGGATGACCCCTGACATGACTAAAACAGGAGCCGTGCCGGGCCATTGAGGTTCGCCACCTCTAGCGGACACACTTCTTCGATACCATATCTATTACATTTGTGATTTGATTTGGGTGCACCCCTTGATTTGGGAGTGTTGTTTCGCGGTGTTGAGGTAGTAGCTGCTATGCTCAACATCAGTCCGGATCACGCAACTACTAGTATCCTAGCTGGTATCGCCTCATGTACCTTGTCATACTGATTATCCTATTCGCGACCACTACGTTTTGGTTTGTACCTTGAGTATATTGATTGCCCTCTGGTGACTTCCGGTTTTGGGGAAACTACGGTCTTGTATATGCTTTTGCGAATATAAAATGTGTTAAGGGGGATTATGGTAACGCCTTAAAGCTATTTTGATACTTTATATTACTGATAGACATTATCTACTTAGCGTACATTACTACCTAGTAGATAGTTTAACGGATCCTTGAAAGATGGAAAATCCCATAACATCTCTTAAGTTATTGCACGCACGTTGACACTGGATATGAGATGTCAAACCCCGTAAACATCTCTGACGCCGTCACACTCATATTTATTTACGATTGATTTAACTTTCATATGGATATTTTAGTCCTGACTCGAGTGTTTTGTCTTTTCATTACGCTCGGGTCAGTCCTGAGTTTTCAGATTTTTGAAGATCTATTCTGGAGGACGAAGACGAAGATTTGGTATACTATTACTATTATTATCTGTGCATCATGTTGTCTGCTGCATTATTTATTTGTTCTGTTGTATATGTATAACTCTGATAAATGTTGTATAAATAATTGTCTAAGTATAGTAAACAGCTTCATGAACTGTTTATTTGACTATTATATTTTATCGTTCCGCTGCGAGATTCTATGTTGTTTCATTTCCTTTATTTCTTTTCTTTTCTTAATTACCCCAATAACCATCTGCCTTTTTTTAATGGTTTGGAACCGGCATGTGTATTTGATCGTCAGTTTAAACTGTCCAAAAAGGCGGGTCGTTACATTTACCCAAACGTTTAACTCTCCTTCTCTTTCGCTGGACAGTGCAAAAACGTGTATTTTTTATAAAAAATTAATTTACCGTGAAAATAAGCTTTTAAAACCGATTTCGAAAACCATTTGGAAACCATATTTGAAAATTTCCCTTATTATAAGGAACAAATAGGTTTTATACTTGAAAATACTTTTAAATATTATATAATAACTATTTTTAAATCCCCTAAATTTTAAAAATTATTTCAAAAAGAATTGGAGAAAACCGTGCTCGAAAACGACCAAAAACAAGCAAAATTCCACTTAAACCGAAATTCAAATTTAAATTCAAATTAAATTCAAATTAAATTCAAATAATTCAAAATTTGAATTTTGAATTCATCAAAACTGAGCTAACCTATTGATAGACATCACAGCCCTCAAATACTTCAGAATTATCACAAAAACAAAAGTAAATGTCAAAAATCGGACAGAAAAAGGACATAAAACCTTCTCTGGGTTCAACTTACAGACATAAAACAGGTGGCCGAACGATCTTTAATTCATATGAAAATTAGTGTTCATAAAGTAGAAAACTTCATCTTTCAGACAAAAAAAGGAATCAATGAATTACAAAATAAAATGGAAAAGTTATGCTGTCACAAACATGTACTCGGACCATGTTTGTAAGTTCAACAAGGATGTGCCCAAGCTTAAAATCCACTCTGGATTCAACTACCAGGTATGAAACAGAGGATCAATTGACATCGGATTGAGCTCAAAATTGGTCTGCACGTAGTAGAAAACTTCATCTCTCATACAAAAAAAGAATCATGTAATTTGGATACAACAGGAGAACGTTATGATGTCTCAAAAATGAACCCAGACAGTGTTTTCACTGTAAAATTCTAGGCAAAAACATGGTCCAGGTCAATGTTTAGTAGCATATTTCTATAAGCTATCTAAGTAAAAATGAACTGAAATTTGGTGTGATTATAGTAGAAGACACCGTATTTCAAATAAAGGAAGAATCACGCAATTTCAGTTAGAAACGAAAATGTTATGCCCTCGCAAACATGGACTCAGGCCATGTTTGCAGCAACAAAACACAGTTTCTACAGGCAGAAAAACTGTGTTTTGTTGATTTTGCAACAACGGTTTAAACACTCAAATGACAACATTTTTTACCCAAACTTTGCAGAAATGAAGTTCAACATGCAAGCTACCAAACATTGGAAATCCGACAGTATTTTGTTGTCGGAATCAAAATTTAAAAGGGTCCAAAGTAGCAACAGAAACTAGATTATGAACAGGCAAAATCAACCATAGAAAATTTTGTACAGCAGCGAATTTCATATTTTTGAGCGATTTAAGCTTTGCTCAGCTAGTATTTATGAGTTTTAGGAACTCACTTTGCTGTATGGAGGCAAATACCCGGATTTTGGTTGCAAGTTGGAAGTTTTATGCTTGATTATAAGCATGTAGAGCCTGTAGAACAAGAGAACAATGCATGCAAAGAAGGGTTTTCCTATAATTAGAAAATCATTTTCACAAATCAGAAACTTTGATGAAATTATGATGTTTGGAGTTAGATTACCTGAGATTTATTCCCTAGATTGAAAATGATAGCAATTTGATGGATTTATTAAAGAAATTTGCTTGGATTTTAATTTGATGAAGGTGGGTTTACTGGTTTTTGTTTTAGGCTGAAGGAGGAAGAAGGAGTTGAGAAAGGAAAAGAAAATGAATGTGACTTTTTTTTCTCATTTTCTCAACCAGGTTAAGTCCTAATGGGCCTTGGACCCATCAATAAAAAGAAATAAATTTGTGTTAGGCTAATTTAATTAACACCAAGCCATATTTACACTATGTAAATAAACAAAATCTATTTTCTTTCAAATTTTCACATAACAAAGCATGTAAATTAACATAGCTATGAAATAACATACTTTATACTATATAAAAAGATTAATTTTATTTTTTTAAAATATTTTTATTATTAAAATCCTTTATTTTACAAAAATACACAATTTCCACAAATAAATGCAAAAACCTTATTTTTAACTTCTAAAATTCCGCAAAAATATTTTTCTTGCTTAGAAAAATATAACGAACCATTCTAAACTCAAATTTATAATTAAAGCTCATTTTTACAACAACTTCCACCTTTTTATTTAAATAAACAACCTTTAAAAATCAAATACTTCCTTTAAAAATAATTTAAAGAAGTAATTGTCAATAATTAATAAAATTATTGCATTTTCTCTAAATAAAAAATATTTTCCATTTATTATTAACCCAAACAAATAAAATAAAGTTTTGAACTTTATTTTTTCATTTTATTCCAAAATTCATTGTTTATTCCAAACAAACGATTTAATTTTTTCCAATTTTATCTTAATTTACAATATTAAATTATAACTACCGTTATAATTTAATATTAACAAATAATCTTCAAAATCAGGGTTGTTACAATTTACTTCGGAGTTGGAATTTGAATTGGATTTTAACTGGATTGGATATGTTGTTGAAATGGAAATTTAAGTTAAGTTAAACAAATGATGTTCAAAAGGAATATAACTTAAGTGATGCTGAATGAAGTTGATTTGGTATCAAACTGAATTAATGAAATGAAGTCATTAAATGGATGCGAACTTGAGTTATATAAAGGGGATTCAACTTTATTTGTAGAATAAATTAGTAATTGAGCTAATGAATTGAATATTAATCAATCGAATGTAATGAATTGATATCGAATAATGGATATAAGTGTAAATTCATTAGGGCTAGCTAATTGAATGTTGAACCAAATTGAAGATAAACAAAGTGAATATGAATGTTGAATGTGAAGTAAAATAAATTTGGTTGTGTTGGTTGTACATTGGTTGTTAGATTATTGTTAATTGATTGAATAGAAATTCATACGCAATTGAATGAAAAAAAATTGTAAGCTAAAGCAATTAGATTCAAATTGGAAGTTAAGTAAATCTAAATTGAATGGAAATTGATTTGAATTGAAAGTGAACCGATGTGAATGTAAATTAGTGAATGCAAACTAATTGAGAATGAATAATTAAATGTCATTGTATATGAATTGGTTGTAAACAATTATAAGTAATGTCGAAATCATATAAGTTGTTTATAAACCTTGATTAGTATGCATTTATTTTAATATGCATGTGTTGTAGTTGTTTAAAAGAGTAAAATGTTAATAACTTCTTATATATGTCACTTACATATTTATATTGAGTAAGTACAGGTACCGGGCCTAGCGTTAGCGGGAGTTGGGTTGCGCAAAATGCTTAATAAATAACTGCTTTGCTTAAAAATGCTAAAAAGGTACGCCTACGCAATAAAAATAGGAAATATGAACTGTTTTTCTATTTTACCGACCGAGTGGGTCGATGTATATATATTTATCTCTATTGTGATATTGTAAAAGCTCCTCCGTACAAAGGAGGTTATGGCAAAAAAAATTGAAAATTTAAGGCGTAAGAAAATTTTCGGGAAAATTTGGGAAAATTTTTGAAAACTAAAAGTTTGATTTTTGAGTTATAAGATTAAACAATATAGTTGATTTTGAAAGGATAACTATATATGGATTTGAAAACTTAGTAAATATGTTGTAAGAAGTTTAACTATTGGATTTTGGAAAAGTTAAACGCATAAGAGACTTGTAAATCAAATTTGAACGGTTTGTTTTTGGAAAGTTAATGGATTTCAAAACTTTTTCTTACTTGGCAATTTCGAGGACGAAATTCTTTTAAGGGAGAAGTTTGTAACGACCCAGAATTTTCGTCGTTTGAAATTCAAATATTTAATTTATTTTAAATATTAATAAGTGAAATTTGGAAATCGAATAATTTATTTTTCGAATATCTGGATTTAATTGGATAATTAAATCGATAATTTAATATTTGAAATTGTGTAAATGATTGAGAATTGGGTTTAATGTGATTGAAAGTGATTTATAAAGTTATATTAAATCATATTGAAGTTATAATGATGTTATAGAATTTTTAAAATTGAATTTAAAGTTAATTTATGAAAATTGAATATTTTAATATTTAATTGACGAGTTAAAATAGTCATTTTTCAAACAGTCTCGGATTTCGACGAAACCAGTTTCATCGGATCCGTAATGTTATATTATTGTATGGTTTCAAATTTCGTGTCAATCGGATTTACCGTTTGTGCGGGGCAAGCCAAAACGCACAGAAATTAGTTTAAATCGATTTAATTAAAATTTGATCGTTTATTGCCGTAACTCGCACAGATGATCGAATTAGCCTCCGAAACATATTCCATTGTGTCCGGAACACGGGGTAAACTCTAGAAAAGCTAGTCACCGCGCGAGATTTGGAGTTCGGAAAATTCGGGATGAATAGTAATTTGGAAATTTTCTATAAAAGGCCTTGGATTATTCTCATTTGCAACTAAAAACCAAACCCTAGGGTTTTATCATAGCCGACCACCACCATTAAAACCAAGAGCGGAAAATTACTAATCTTCTTCCTTCGATCTCTTCAAATCCACAAACAATTTGAGAAAACGTTCAACTGCAAAATTGTAGACAACGTCGAGAGCTTCAAATACAACGGTTGTGATCAGTTTTAATCGATCGGATCGGTGGAAACTCTCAGCCAAAGGCCGGCCGTTCAACTTCGTTTTGCATGTAGGGGGGTGACCGAGCTCCTTGATATTCGTGCCGTGGGTGGAGCCGTTGCGTGCGCGCGGTATGGTGGGTCCTGATCGAAGTGGTGACGTCGGTAGTGGGGTGCGAAATTTGTTGAAAATCGGCGGCGTGATGGGTTGTAGTCGTGCGTTTTACTGATGGGAAGAAGGTGTTTGCGTGCGTGCGGCCGAGATCAGCAGGGGGGGTGATCGAACGGTCGAGATTTAAATTAGGTTAAAAAAATTGAAATAGAAATTGTAAATTATTATATTGTAATTCGCTCAAACTTTAAATTGTTGTATCTTGTTCATACGAGGTCGGATTTTGACGAAATGACTTGCGCCGGGTTCGTTTTGTCGAGCACTACGCGATGGAGCTGGATTGGAGTCGTTTGGAGCTAGTGAAAATTTCGGGTAAAATTAAACGCACGTTTAATTTTATTCGAAATAAAACGCTACGACTATTATCGGAAACTCAAGGTGAGAACTTCTCACTCAATCGAATTGTTTCGATTTAAATTTTAAATAGTTAAATTTAAAATTGCTTGATTGTGTGATTGGATGATAATTTGTTATCTATCGTGTTAAATAGACCCTATGCGCCGTATATTATGCGGATGTTATTTATTGAAAACATATACCGCGATAATTCTAACTTGTATGGAATTGGTATTATATATGTACTTGGAGTTGATTTTCCCGCATTTTATAACGGATGAGACCCTATTGCGCCGCATAATAGCGGATAGTATTTTATAAATCCCATATACCGCGATATTTTGTCTTGAAGCGAAACTGGTATTGTGCTAAAATCTTTGGTTGCAGGGAAACAGGTTGGAGGTATCCAACTGGATTCCTCAAATAATTGAATTGGTTTCAATGTTGTGTGTTGATCTATTTATAATCTGCACGATTATCTTTGTGATTGAAATGGTTAAAGGCTAAATTTTACCCGAATATATTTTTGGTATCGTTTGATGCCGAAAATAAATAAAATTAGATTTTTGAAAATTTAAATTGAGAATTCATAATAAAATTTAATTTTGGAATTGATTCATTTTAAATGAATAAATGTTAAAGATTTTATGTTATAAAAATTATGATTTTTGTAAAATATAACCGAAATGTGATTTTCGAAATAAGTAGTTGATTAATTTATAAAATTGTTTGAATTGGGATTTTTGAATTATTATAAATGACTTATATAAAAGATTTATAAAATTGATATTTATAAATTAAAAATATTGGAATTATAAAATGATTTTTTATAAGTGTTAAAATATATATAAATGGATTTCATAAGTGGATGAAATCTATAGATTTATAAATTGTGAAGTCATAAAATGAATAGATTTTGTGAAATAAAGTATTTATAAGTAATTAACTTATAAATTGGATTTTTGACTTGTAAATGAAATATGGATAGAATTTGTTAATAAAGTCATTTTATAAGTTGAAGTCTTTATAAAATATAAATAGAATTTATAAACGTTGTTTATAAATTCAAAATCGACTTGTTTTAATAAGTTTAATTATTATAACTTATTAAAGGAAGTATATTCACGATTTTGGGACGGTGAATAATCCTTTAAATAAAATATGTTGAAATTGAATTTGGCTAACGAAGTATATTCCCGATTTTGGACGGAGAATAATATATTAAAGAAATATTTTGGGAAGTGATATTTTAAATAGAATTTAAACGATTTAAAGATGTTTTAAATTGTATTAGTGTCGAAAACATAGATTTCAACATTTATTGTTGAAATAGACGTTTTCGAGAAATAGAAGGAAATGGTGGACTATAACACTGTTGTTATAGTAAATGATTTCCGAAAGGAAATGTTTTATATAGTATTGGGATTTATATATCTATCTTAATTTTCGAATCCCTATGCTAGTGGATTTGGGTTGTCGTAACGATGTTTTACGCAACATTCGTTTTGACCCAAATAAATGTGTTTAAGAGAAGTTTTCCTTAAAGAATAAAATATATACTTAATTTGGATTTAAATGTATTGAATATTTTCAAAATGTTGAAAAATGAATAGATTTGTGAATGACTTATTATCAAATAAGTATGGAAATGTTTTCCAATATGAAGTGAATGTTTTGAGATTTTATCTTTTAAAGATAAATTGAAAAAGAACATTAGAAATCAATTTGGAAATCGTATATTCATAGATAGTTTGGAAAGGTAAATTCACTATGGAATCTATAAAAGATAGGAAAATTTGTTTAAAAATAAACATTGATTTATTTTGAAGTGTGGAAATAAATTTACGAATTTGGAACGTAAATTTAATAAATCGGTAAGGATTTATTTAATTGGTTTGGATGAACCATTTTGAAATGAAAGTTGTAAGGGTGTAAATTGATTTGAAATTGGTTTTAAAATGGTTAAAGTGTGGAAATTATATCTTGTAAAGATATTTTTAGAAATAAATAATTTGGGAAATTATTTGAATTCGGGTTATGTTGTGAATATTGATTTATAGTTAAATAACCGACTATCAATATTGACCCTTAAGTGGCTATTTGTTGCGAATTGGTTGAAATTGAATGCTACACTTATTTTTAAATTATTGTGCTCGTTATTCGAACTACCCATTACGAATAGTGATACGACGTAATGGATAGCATTGAAGACCGGTGGTGAAGACCGGGTATTTATGAAAACGATAGGATGACCTATCGATTGTCTCTGCACCGTTAGCTACGGTATGGAGATTTTCTTTGTGATGGGACATTCGATTGGGATTGTGAATACCCGGATTGCAAGGGATTCTTTTGAAGTGCCTTCGTTTCTGTTCGAGCCCGGAACAGACTTGTATGTTTACGTGTCCGACATTACATTTTGAGATATAAAGCAGATTTCTTTCAAATACATTTCTATGGTGGCGGAGAATTTATTCTCTTAGCTTAACACCCTTCTCTGAAACGTACGAGTTCGGAGGTTTTGTAGTTAAAGATTATCAGCGATTTATTCCCAATTTGGTAATGTGGCATGTTGAGTGTTGCTGTGTGATGATTATTTATTGATCAAAGCGTGGCTTTGTGAAAAAGCGTAGCTTTGTGGTCGAGATCTCGTCAGACCTCACACCCCGGAAATGGTCAAAACAGGAATATGCGGCAAGGTTATAAGGGTCGCGCCCTTTAGGGTATGTCATTCCCTTCTGGAAAAGGGTGGTGTCAGGTATGTAGCCCTGATGCTTAACCTATGTGGTTGCTCCAATCCCATTTTTCTGTGTGGTTGTTGCTTGGTGATAGAGGGCCCTCGGATAAAGGTCCCAAAGGACCGGGGGGTGGCATAATCGTGTAGTAGTTACCTAGTTACAAAGGTAATCCGACCTTGTGTTGGCAGAGAGCTGGTTAAGTTCTCGGGACGTCCCGCCAGAGGAGATCCCATGTGGCAGTAGGAAGTTCTTTAGCGTATCCATTTGTTGGAAAATCCAAAGAAACAATACGAGCCTTGCACGGATTTAGTTGTATAACCTGCCATGGAATGTGGCGGTAACCTGCTATTGAACAAGGTAGTTATAGTAGGCATACGATAATGGTCGTATGTTGGCTAAGATTTTTATCTTTACTTTCGAAATGCTTTTATCTCTATGCACTAGTAATAATATCAAAAATGATTTGTTTTGCGTAGTAAGCATCTTGATTATCATAAGGAGAAATCTTCTCCAATTCTGCGTTTGCATTGTGTGTGTGCGGGGAGGCCTTATGGTAGTTTCATTTTCCAAAAGCATTGCGGATATTTTCCACTTCTATTGTTGTTGTTGTTTTAAAAGATAAATGACTGTTTTTAGTTCTCACACCAGTCCCATGACTGACCTGGAGTTTATTGTTCTCTTCCTAAACTCTGGGTGCCCATAATTTTCCACACGGGCAGTCTAGAGTCAGGTTATCTGGTCATTCTGGATTCAGAAGTGCTTTGGACCTCAAGTGGAGAGCTGGATGGCAAGGCGTATTACTTATATATGATATTATCTTTCCGCTGTATAATTCACTTGTAGGGACCCGTTGTATAGCTGTCCATTCTTGTATTGTGTTGTATATTTTTGTTGTATACTCTGATGATGATGTAATGTAATGTAATAACTGAGATAGTTCTTTGTTTTAAAGATTATTCATTAATCTATTATATGTTGTTCCGCTGCGACTGTGAGATTTTGATATTGTTGCTGTTCTGTTTTCTTTCTTCTTCTGTCTTTTTCTTCTACCTCTTCTTTTTAACCCTAACAATTCGGTTTTCCGGCATTCGATTATGCGGCATTTGATATAGTGGACGTATTGATGTCGGATTTTCGGAAGTCGAAAATCTCGAAGAAGTTACATTTTCCTTATAAGATTATAACTTAGAAATCCAACAATATACTCTTTCATATAGAAAATGATTTCTAAATATTATTTATCTTTATTGATATTTCTATTCTTTCCATATTATAGAAATACCTTTATATTTTCAAACCCTTAATATATAATTTTAATTACATACCTTTGTACGCATATCCAAATAACATTTATTTTAAATCACATTAGTTTGAAAATGTTTTTATTCATTCTTGAATTAACATATTTCTAAAAATATGATTTTCCAACACTTATTATAATAAAAGTGTACATCAATTGTCTCATTTAAATGTTTAGGAATTCTTGTCAAACATGTTGGGTAGACGTCCTTAACCAAAGTCCTTAAAGCACCCAATGGGCAATTTAATGCTTATATACATACACACTTCAAAATAAATCCTCTTTTAAAATGTAGAATACTTATATCTTTATATACCATAGTTTAGACATTTAATAATAACCTTATAATCATAACCATTTAATATCTTACAGAAAAATCATATGATGGTATATCCTAATTAGGCGATGATTTTATCAAAACAATTCTTAATCTAACTCTTGGTCTAGAGTAAATAATAAATCATTTACTAATACTATTATTATTGTTATTATTATTTTTAGTTAATTGGTAATCAAGTACCAAAAATTTATCTCCATTTCCAATTGATTGATATTCTTGTAATTATAAGATTTGATGCTTATTATTTTATACCTAAGAAATTCAGTTTCTCTTGCGGTGATTACCAATACGAAGATGTTGCAAGATCCAATTATTAGTCTTTAATTCAGATTCTAATTACCATGGAGTATTTCTTAAGTGAATTAGAATTATCACTAGGAATCTTATGCAAACCTACATTCAATCAACCAATCAAATCAATCAAAATTTATAAGACAGGAACCATCTGTCTACTTTCGTTGTGCAACTCTGATCATAGAAAGATCATCCAAAAATTTCTTGATTTGTGAGGCCGAAAAAGCACTATAGTTCAACTAGGCTCATGAAATTGCCCAATACTAGAATGAGTGACTTAGCTGCCAACCAATAACACTTTCGAAATGGATAAGACTGGATCGAAGATTGCTTAAGAATCACATGATTCGATAATAGGAACATCAAAGAGGGAAAACGGAGGAAAATGTTTTTTTAATCCCAAAAGTCACTTTCTTATTCAAAATTCCTACTGTCTACCTAAGAACTCCTAATGGACGATCCCTAAGACTCACCTAAGCCTAGATTTGTGACTGTAATATCATATTTTGTTCTGAACTCAGCTCTAATGCCAAGCTGTAATGCCCCACCTCGAGGCCCCACCAACAAAAAATATTACAAAGTAATATTGTTTGCTAGTATAGAGAATAGGGATGGTTAAGAACGACCATCCATGAATTTATTTTAAGCAAGCATCGATACGTCTATTAATATGTTATATATTTTTTCACCATAAGTGGAATCGACATTTGTAATCCAGGCTTAAAACAAAACTACACTGGCAAAAATAATAGTCCAGTACAATATATAATAAACACGGATCATAGATCACGGAATATAAATAGATACAAGCTGATCATAACGAACGGGTATACATAGTCGACTGCAAAACTGTGGCCATCACAAACCAAAGAATAAACAAGTACAATATGCCATAAGTATAAATGTATATAACAAATAAGTCTAAACTCAATCTAAGATACGACGTTATATGAATATGTACATATACAAGATAAATGTAGAATGAATGATAACTAGACAACTTGAGTGAATCCTATCTAGAACTATCAAACTAGAGCACCTGAAATATCTCGGTCTGGCCAGAGTATAATAAAACAATAAACGGATCAATCTAGACTATAGTGAATGGGTTAAGCAAGATAAACAATGGATGTAATGATTTAAATTTCAACGATGAACTTGGCGAACAACAAGAATTCTTCAATAAACTCCAAGCGTGTAATCACCAAATATCAAAATTCAAAACAGCTTCTTTAAAGCAACAAATCCCCGAAATGATTTGGTGATAATTCAAAAACATCAAATCTACTCACAAATAGAAATCTAAAAATTACATAAAAAAGAAGGAAAGGTGCCAAAACTACAAGATTGGGGAAATAAGTTCACCTATATGTATGTAACTCCAAGATAGATGTACAAATCTATAAACATCAAGATAGGTATGAGACTTATAAACATCAAGATACAAACAAGTCCCATAATCTCTGAAATAGGTACGAGACCTATAAACATCAAAATAGGTACGAGACCTATAAACATCAAGATAGGTACGAGGCTTATAAACTCTAAAGGAGAGTCATTAACCATTGGTAAGTGCTATATACCTCCGAATAGTAACCAATTAAATAACAACCGTGTATTCCATACTACAAGGGTTTATTTAAACATATACTATAGGTTAGTAAACTCCACACATGTGTATAATTGGCTCAATCGAACAAGTCTGGGAATGAATCGAAAAATAAACATGAGCATTTCATACTAATCATTTTATTAATCCTCTTAAATCGATTCCTAATCCAATCTATGTCATGCAATTCTATAAAATAACTTGCTTTGAAATCCTTCTTGAAAATATTGTTTTATAAACCAGAATATATACTTATATACATGTTGGAAATCCCTTTCTAAAATGTATGTGTGTATATAAAAGTACCATTTTAAACCATTGTTCCAAATCAAATTTAAAGCCATTATTATTATAAATACTATTAAATATGTATAAATAATCCACATCTTTTACAGAAAATGTATTCATACTTAAAATGATTTGAGAAAACGGTTTGGTGAAAATCGTTCTTTGAAAACTCTAGTTGAAAACGTGCGATGGAAATTATGTGTTGTGTCATGGACCCATAGAGCAATTCTATGGCATAATAAACTCTAAGATGAAATCACAAATTCATAAATTAAAATATGGAAATAACATTGAAAACGGCAAAGAAAATAGCACAAAAATCAAGGAAATAGTTTCAAGCGATCACACGGGCGAACAAAAGGGCGAACCGACGCAACCAAAGAGCCGAATGGCTTGACCTGGGGCTCAGCCCATGTCACCACAACTAGTTCACTAGTCTGGTGGGACCAGTCCATTGGTGGTCCCGCTTGGACTGAGTTCCAAGCAGCTTCGGTGGTGCTTCGGTTGCCCGTTCTCGCTCGTTTCTTCACCGTTATTCTTCTTGCTGAACTAACACAAGCATGCAAACATGAACCATTGGATGAAATTCATGATTTTATGAGGAGAGCTTTCAGTAAATAGAGAATTGAATAGCATGAGAGAGAAATAACACCATAGCACAGAGATCAATTAAACATAGGTTCATCCAATTCAAAAGCAGTAACGTGCATTCAATTATAGGCTAGAAGTGTGAGATTAACTCACCAATTTAATCCAAATTAAGTGAAAAATGCCCATATTCTCCAAGGCCACCATCTTTTAGCCAATATTCTAGGTTAAACTCGGAAATAGGAGGAGAAAGGATTATAGCCTAGGGTACAACTGAAATTAATAATCGAATTTAAGAACATAAAAAGAGAGAGTGGAGATTACCATCTTTAGATCTATATCTAAATTAGTCAAATGCCCTTTGATTTACAGTTTTAATTCGGGGATTGAAATAGCTAGGTATTTGAGACTTAGAAGATTTCATTCATGTACGTACATTTCTCATCTCTTGGGCTAAGTGGGTTGAGATGTCGATCCAATTAGCAAAGTGTTGAATAATCTCCTAAGATAAAAAAGAGTTACTAATTTGTTTTGCTTTATCACTTTGAACACCAATTTATACTAAGCATAAACAATGTTTTATTTAACAACATTGATTCCTTTAATTTTCCTAAAACAAATAACATGCCTAAAATTCTCATTTCTGTTGATATTGAAAAATATTATAAAAATTAAATACAACTTTTGAAAATAAAATTTATTCATAATAGTTTTGATAAAATAGACTATTAATTGAAAAATATCATTTTTAACGATTAATCACAATATTCCCATTTAATTAAATTTACAACATTTGTTGTAATAACCTGATATGGAAATTATTTATCATAAATCTCCTTTATAATAAATAAGTGAATAAACCTTGGAAATTTTCATATTTTAAATTACAAAATAATTTCCATATATTTTATTCACTCATTTTCTCAAAAATACTCTTATACTTTTATTTATATGAATAGAAATGCATAATTTGTTGTTTTTATAAATTCTCATTTTATCCAGCATTACATGGAAATCCTTTTATAAATTTCCTTATTTATTTCGATCCAAATCCATTTTTAAATTTGGAAATGGAAATAATTATAAATAAAAATTTCCCAATTTTATCTAAAAGAAATTAGTTATGGTTAATTAAGTTATATTTTGGATTTAATTCCAAGCAATCCCAAACATGATTGTTACAAGATCTCTCTACAAAGTTTTATAAAAATTGTCGAATACAAGATAATTCCTAAGTGCATCTATAGCGACTATCACTAAAAGAGCACTTTCAAATACAAGTCCAATCAAAACCAAAGTCCAATTATAAATTATGTGCTTTATTTTGAGCCTATTCTACATGCCATACAAGTCAATTCAGATCCGTTCAATTCCATTTAAGTATATGCATACGGATTATATATGCCGTTTTCTTTCAAAGCAAGAATCAAAACCAATATTACAACATATGTCAATATCAATTGAAACAACTTATAAGCAATCAATCATAAGCACATATACATAATATTTTCATTCAAGATGATGAGTAAGCTCACCCTTAACCAAACAAACAAGCAATTCCAAGCACACAAGTCCTTTCTCAACCTTGCAACCTTCCTACCTCTACCATGTTTTCACTTGCCTTTTGACCCAAAGACCCTCCAATGCTCATTGCCTTCTCAAGATGGAGGAGATTTGCTTTGGTTCTTCGAGATCTAACTTGGTGGAATGTGTTATGATGTTTTCCTAAGCCTTTTGTTGAAGTTTAAGTTGATTTGGAGTTGTTTTGAAAATATTTTGCTTAGGACGTTTGTGTAAAGAAAGATATGAAAGAGTAATAACTTTTTGTGTAAAAATTGTGAAATGCATTCAAAGGGTATGCACCACCTTTTATAGGCTTCAAAGCGTGTTTCTTAACCTTCACCTCACTGGCCGTTATGCCATGGAAGGATCACCCCTCCACTTGCCCATCATTTCTCCTTTACACATCTTACCTTTAGCAAATGACCATTATACTTCTACATTCAAATATCTCTTATCCAGTTAAAGCTTATTGAACCATCCAACTATTCCATGAAGCAAAGTGTGTTAATTAGCTCCTAGTGTCTCCATGTTTTCATTAGCTTAGCACAAAGGAGTTTGAATAACTTATATCGATTAAAAAGCTGTTTTATCTCCAAACTGATTTTTAGTCACATTATCGATAATTCTTCAAAGTATTTACTTTTGTATACAAACTTCAAAATTTTTTTTACCATCTTTAGTTATTATTTAAAATGGGGATTAACATGGTTATTAAAATGATTTAATAACATTTAATCTAAGATTCAAATATTTAAATAATTCAGATATTTAAATACGAAGTGTCCGTAATTCCGGGTCGTTACAAAGATAGACCTATAGACAGTAGATGAAATCCCTAACTGGAAGGAGTCAATTAGGAAGAAGCACCACTAGAAGGCAGAGCTTCCATATAATCCACCAAAGCTTCAAACATAGTTTTAGACCTAGGAATCACAATTGCAGGGTTATCAACATTCTTCGAAAGCATTGGATCTTTTATAATAAGAACAGAAACTGGATTAGGGCGGCAACGATTAAAAATATTTCGCAAATCGGATGAGATGTTGAAATTATGTGAGAGCTCTTAGGGTTGAAGATGGAACTTTCAGCATTGCCTTTTTTCTTTGATTTAAGCTTTGGGTATCCTCGCTCATCGAGAAGAGGTAGAACGCATACATGACCGGAGCATGTTATGCAAGGTCGGACATAATGATTTGATGGAGCAAGACTTCACAAAGCAAAGGGAACATGAGTTAAGCACGAGATAGAGAAAAGAAAAATAATCCTAAAGACACAAGGTAGAGGCAGAGGGGGAGCGATGGATTGGAAAGAGGCGACCAAGGATTCGTCCCCATTAATGATATTTTGTTTTTGGGTATCATTTATAAACATATATATGCATATATTTATGTTATATATGTATATATTATTAAATAATAATAAAAATTTATTTTTTATATCTGACCCGTGCCATTATAGATATGAATATACGAATTTTTAGTTTTTATTTATTTTATAAGTATATACAATCTACAACCAAAACAATTTTATGATAACATCACTAGAATATTAGAATCATCTCCTAACTAATTATGTATATATAATAAAATATTATATATAAGAAATTATATCTCCCTTCCAGTGCCTTGAAGTACACCTTGAAATGATGATATATGCCCTTTGAAACAATTTTCGATCAAAAAGGGTGCAAGTCCTTGAACCGTTGACTACCGGCTATCATATAACAGTTGAATTGAATTAATTTGTACTTGATAAAATTGGAGAGAAGAGAAGAGGAGTACAATCATTAATTAGTAGGGATGGAGGCTCAAAAAAAGAGCAATCTCAAATGAAGGAAGAGATAATTAAATAGAGGAAGGAAGAGAGTGAATTTGAGATCTCATCTTTAACTCATTCTCCTTTAACCTGAGCCATCCAAAATCAAGCCATATCTTCTCCATATTAGAGCCACCTATACCCCCTATTATGTCACATATACCACTCTTTAATGGGCCCTGAGCCCATTCAAGGTCTGAACAAATATTTTTCATTTTAAATCTAATTTAAAATGCTTATCGATATCATATATCTATTAATAATTTATAATTTTTATAAATAAATATAATAATTTTTTATCATATCAAAATCAAATTTACGAATAATATTTCATAAATATTAATTATTTTCATTAATTTATAGTAATTATAAATTAGTTAAATTGTTGGGTTAAAGAAGAATTCACTCTTTCGGTTATGCGACCGTCAAGTGTAAATTTGCCAGTGATAATATTGAACTATTCAAATATTAACGTTCACATGTCATTAGTAGGTGGCGTGATATTTTAGCCAAATTCATCGCTTATTTGGTTTCATTAAACGCCAATTTACTTTGTTAAGAGTTTCTTGGTTTATGACTTTTGTCTACGCCAATTCTCCTTGTCAAAACTATATCACTTTGGACTTAAGGAATTTGGTAAGGGTCAAAATTCCAATATCATTCACATTCAACTCTAAAGTCCAAGCACAAAGTCCTTTGTTCAATAATTATTATTATTAACCGAAATGCTCTTGCCAGAGACTTTGACTTTGAGCTAACTTCAGTTGACCATGATACTAACCTCATATAACCGAGGAGATGAATCCTCCCTTGAATAGTGCTTCGCTTTCAATACTTCCACTCGATCCAACTATAGTCACTTAATGGATGCTGAGCCATGATTTGACTATAATTAAAGTAGAGCTTTTATATTGAAGATTAATAGTATTCTCAAGTCGATAGATCTGTGTAAATCAGTCACATCGAAATTTTCTTCCTGACCTTAGTTATATTAACCAACAGAAAACTATCGAGTGAGTTGTTCCATAATTATCCAATAATTATCAGTCCATAACCTCCAAGTGCCTCTAGCAGTGATGAGTAATAAACTGCCAAACATTTGGAGAGTATCACTTATTTTAGTCTCAATGGATACACTAAAATGATGTGTTTTACAATATTGTGATACAATACTCATGACTGCAACTATTTGTATTTGATATCACAAACACACCATTTATGGATTTTCTATCAGATATACTTTTAGTTAAATCAATTAATTAATGTAACACATCATATCAAGTATATAATAGAAATAAAACACATTTTATTTTGAACAAGATAGACTATAGAGTTAGATATATGTGATATATGTAAAAAATTACATAATTATCCCTAGGGCATACCCCTAACTCTATCAAAAAGATCATTTATAATGGGCATTAATTGGAGGTAAAAGAAGTAGTAAATGACGTTTAATAACATTAATGGAATAAGAAGTTATGTACAGTAAGCTTATAAAAAGGGGAAGTCCGAAGAAAGTAAATAAAAGGAAACTAATAAATGAACATAGGACGCATAATAATTTCCATAGTTGAACTATATAGCCACATTAATAAATTTGGGACGGGTGTTAATTAGTGGGCCTAGCCCAATATTTAGATTAAATACAAATGACTTGGTTTAGTATGGGTTAGGATGCGAGGTCAGTAGAGTTGTACAACGGAAGTTTTCCCTATACAAGGGGCTACCAGTAGTTGTATATACATAATACTAATGAAGGACTCTCCAAACTATAGGACCCGTGAAGGATATATGTTTGCATATAAGTTTAAGGTATTAAATGCCATTGAGTCCGCCTTTTCTCTTTTTAAGAATTGTTAAATGGTTGGAATTATCTTATAGCTGTGTTAGTGAAAAATCTCTTAGAGAAGGTCTGCTTTGGGGTCGAAGTATTAAATAACTGTAGTGTCGATCTCTTCCTCGTCTAAGAAGTATTAAGTGGCCTACAATAGGTTTTGTACGATGTCAATTTGGGATTACTAGGAAGGGTTTGACTGGGGTTAGGTATCAAATGACTGAAGGGTCTTCCTATTTCCTATTTAAAGGGTATTAGGTCACCCTGGTTCTTCCTCTCGCAATCGTTAGGATATGATTGGATGGGAGGCGGTTCGTTGAACCTAATATACTCCATAGTTGTATTGCATCTACATATATAGCCTTGGAGTCAGGCATGTTGGACAAGTTGTTTTTTATTATGTTGCGTAGGGATTTCCTTTTTAGGAGTATAGAGATTTTTATATATATACACGTATGCATATATGTACTTATACCTCGAAGTAGGTTTGATATATCTTATGCATATGTAATTAAATGACTAATCCATAAATAGTAGACGTAATACTTAAATGGAAACTAATGGGGATAAACTAGTGTTACGGATAAAGCATGTAATTTACTAGTCACTATAATATTGTTCTGACCCCCTCCTCATTACAACCCACATAATAGATTTAGTGCGATATTATACTGGTACATGACGTGGGAGATATGTGGACATGTCTCCTCATTCATGCTCTACACTGAAAAGGAAACTAAATATCCAATAAATAATATTGGTTCCAAGGTAGTAGCCTTAGTCGATATATATGTTTTATTATACTTCACTATTCTACTGTGAGTTCGTATAGATAGCTCTTTGATATACTTATATTAATTATAGATTACCAACACTAATGATCCGCGCGCTAATAGACTTGGATTTTCGATTTAGTCGAAATTCGGGCCTGCTAAATTACGAGTTGTTGCAGAACCACTATATAGATCTCTCTATTTTCTTTATGTTCCCCTCATTTTAATTTCATTTCAGTTTATTTAGGGTGTTTATTCATTTTACATGTAAACATTTTTTGACACTTTCATGAGAATTAAAATCAAGATTAATTTTATGACTGCTACTAGAATTTGTATAAAATCTCCAATTAGAACTAAAAAAATGGCTCTGAGAAAAAAATACAAGCTTACAAACTCTAATAGAAGAAGGATCGAAGAGTTTAGAGCATGGAGTTAATGAAGTAAAATAACAGAATCTAGAAGGAACTTTTGTACAAGCAGAAGTCAAAATGAAGCAAAAATGATGGAAGATATGGATAGGTGAATGCAAATATCTCAACTTGCCATAATGAAGGAGATGCATAAGCATTTTACTTTAATAATGCAGCAACCGAGTAGAGGAGAAGGATTTCACTAGAAACTTCGTGATGATAGAGAGGATTCATTATTCGATTCAGGTGAGTAAATTATGAAAATAGCATAGAGATGGGTAGTACAAAGCATGAGTTGGAGGTGCTAGAGTGACAAGGATTCATAGGAACCAAACTATTGTAGATGCCCTAGCTCGAAACTCGAGCAGTATCGATTAACCATGAGTTGGTACCAATCATTTGGAGGCCCCCAGAACTTAGGGCTGGCTCTGGAGGTGATGCAGATTATGATGGACATGTAACTTATGACTACCCACTATTTTTAACATCTAAAGAAAATACTAAACTCCATCAAAATATGCTTACATTAAGTTCAGATATTAAAGATAGGGGATCATGGGTATGTAAAATTAAAAACTCTAAAAAAGGACATAAAAAGGGAAACCTCATAATAGAATAAAAACAAAAATACATACACATATATATAAGTCTCAGTATTTGCACCTAAAATGGTCACAAACGCCCAAGAATAGTTTATATAGAGAAGTAAGTGAAGAAAAGTAAATTTAACTGAGTAGATGAAGAAGTAAGCAACAGAGAATAAGCAGTAATCAAAGACATAGGAATTTATAGTGGTTGGGCGTTATATGCCTACATCCACTTTGAAGATTATCCTTTATTAATCACTTATGAATCTGATTACAATGGTAGAAAAAAGCTAATACTTGATTATAATGGAGTATAGAGTAATAAGCAGTGTAAAGATCCTCTGAATGACCCATCAAACTAGTATTTATCGATGAAGTGGCTAAATATATTTCTGGAATCTCGGTTGAAGGACCGTCTAAACCATATAGGCCCACTAGAGGGATCGCTAGGCCCAATTCCAGGGAACGGTACCGATCCCTTCTTTGGTCGAATTTTGGGGAGCAATCCCTATGTTGGCTTCTTCATGCAAAAATATGTTTAGCCTCCAAATTTCATGTCATTTGGATCATTGGGGCTTGAGTTATTGCTTGATCTTTGATTCAATATGGTTTGCATGCTGCTTTCTGGCAATCCCTTCCAAGGGAAACAATCCCTCCAAACTTGTCCTTTTGATGTGTGATCCCTAGGGTAGGTTCCCTAGTGTCCTTATATCTTGTTCTTTGAATTTTATAGCTATTAGACTTGTAAACCTTGGGATATTTATTATTTTCCACAAGAATTCTCTTGTACTTTGAAACATGCCGATCCTTCTTGTTGGAGCCAATCTATGCCGATCCCTCATTTGAGTTGAACCAAATTTCATACTTCGAACATTCTACATTACACACATATCAATTCCATTCAATCCTGACTTCATACTACCAACTGTGCTTGACTTCTAATCCCTACAATCACCACTCTGGAATCATCGACCTTGATGGCAGTCAAACTTGGCTTGTGAAATCAGTTTAATATAGCCGAGTTAAAATGCTGGATAACACTTGCTATCCATTTGTCGAATTATTTTTTAAGGTTTTATATTTCTCATTAATCTTCATGACACTTGGTCGATTTCCATTAGTATAAATCCAGGGCTATATTCCATTAGTTAATATATGTAAGTCTGGTTTCGCAAGTCTAACTAGTTTTGGTTATTTAGACAAGCTTCGAGCTTGAAAGCTCCAGGTTTGATTCCAATTTCTGTCGATTTTAAAACCTAAAATTTCTAATTCATATATGTGTATGTTCGTATATACATTCTTGTTATTGGCTCACAGACATGGTCGCATGTTCACCGCCAACTTTCTCTGCAGTTTGTGTGTTCAGTTTTTTACAATTTTTATGCTTATATTCATTTGAAAGCATGATCATGGCTGATCCCCCATCCTCTATTCTCTCTTTTTCCTTTTTCTTTCTTTTTACATATTTTTTAAGGATCGACATAGGCTTAGCCAACCCTTTTCTTAATTTTCTTTAAATAGAAAACTCGGACCGAACCCTCTTTTCATTTGTTCCCTGGTGATCCCTCATATTTGTCGGCCGATCTCTCCCTTTATTTTTATGCTTTAAGACTCAACACCTTTTTTCTGAACTATCTTCCCTGGTTTTGCGTGTTGAACCACTTTCCTTATATAATCTATCATTCTTCCTTTCTAACTTCACTTGCCTTATTTTCCTAACATCCACCTTTGCATCGCACCCTCTTATTAACCCTCCTATCCTTAGCTAGAAATCCCATTACAATCTGATCTATCCCATGAACTCAGTTCCTTTCTCTTTCCGCTTCGAACATTTCCAGATACTCACCCATATATCTAACCCATACACTCTCATGGGTAAGTTTTTAAGTTTTTCTTTTCGATTTTATGATGGGATAAAGGATTCCATACCATCGGCAATCATGATGGCACTCAATGGAATGATAGAATGGTGGTCGAAGTGGTCTAGAGGAGGTGAATCGTAGGGTGTGACTGGGTTCGATTGGATAAATATGGAGGAGGAAGAAGAGAGAGTAGAAGAGGGATCGGTTGGGACGTGGTATATGGCATGGATATGCCGATCCCTTGTTTGATGATGTGGGAGAGGGACCGGTATGGAAGCTTCTTCGGAGGATGGTTAAAAAAGTGAAGTTGGAAGGATCAGTAGAGTGGATTTACATGGGAGAACAGATCTTAGAGATTTGATGGAAGGTGATGGAGTAGAGGGATCGGTAGGATTAGGGATCGACAAGCTTTGCTAAAGTAAAGGGATCGGTACTACTAGTTTGAGAGAGGGATTGGTTGGGCCGCTTTGGGATAGGGATCAGTATAGAGGGTTTGGCACATAAACTTCTAGAATTGAACTTGAAACGTAATCCAAACTTACTTATTTGAGTAATTACTACCAATCCACCTCAACGAACTTGAACATATGATGACGATGAACAATAGAACTTACATATTCACTATTAAACTTGAGATTGAACTATCAAATCCCTGGAACTTTCAACATGAAGTAAAACTTAGCATATGGACTTGAATGATAGAATTCACACTTTGATATGCCAATAGTCGATCCTAAAGCTTTCACAATCGATCAATCTCCTCGCCGGTTGAGACGGGCAGCGATGATGGTCACTTTGGTCGGAATCCAAAATCTCATCATTTATTTTCGTTTTATTATTTAAAGTTTTTTATTTCTATTATACACTACACCGCAGTAGCTCACACTTAGCACGGAGGGAACATGCAATATTTCTAATCTCGATTGTCTGCTGAGTATAATTTGTTAGTAACTAAGATATTGGTTTTGATGACAATAACCATTTTAACTTATCTTATTATAAAATATATATGAACATTGTTGTCTAGATAGATATGTATATGCAGGAGATATATATATGTGTGTATATATATATACATGTATATGCAGGATATATATATATATATATGCAGATATTGATTACTGAAGACTGATCGGTATAAAGACTCAAGACTCAAGATTGAAGACTCTAGAGTATCGAGATCAAGATTTCAAGATATGTATCTAGTTTTTGTTAAAACTTCATAATAGCATGGAAATCTTCATTCCGATTTTCATTTGGGATGGAAATCATTTCTACCTTCTTAATGGCTAACAAACCCACGACAAGTAGCTTACAGACCTATGACAAGTGGCTTACAAACCCACGAACATCCTCGTTTTGTACTAGTTCTAAGGTCCTGATGTGATGAGATATTCTGCAGGAAGAAGCTTGGAAAATGGTTTTTCAAAATGATTTTCAAAACTGCTTTTCAAAATAATTTAGCCTTAAAATTATCTTTTCAAATGATTTTTCAAAAAGATGTTTTAGCCTTAAAATATTATTTGTTTTTGTTTTAAAATAAACTCTTGTTTTAAACTTCATTTTCAAAAAAAAAATTACATTGTTTTTTACATAGCAATGTCGACATCATGGGATACCACATGTCGACATGGTGGCCGTTGAATTCAAAAGTTTCAATTTTCAAAAGAAGTGTCTACTCGTTTAAATCACTTCACGAATGGTTATGACCATTGGTGCTTTATAAATAAGCTTCACAAACGAATTTCTTATTCATCTATTTTCATATTTTCTTCACTTCTTCTACCCCATAAATCCATATTCTATAATTTTCATATTTTTAAGAAGGAATCGAAATTCTGCCAAATTCTTAAGTGAATCAAATTAGAGTCTCATTCTTGTTTGATTTTCTACCTTCTCTCGAAGATCAAAGTTCTATTTAGAGTTATAGGATCAATTTGTAATCAAAAGTTTACCGAGTCTCTCTATAAGGTGTGGTTGTGCCTGGAAATCAGTTGGGTAATCTTGTGGCCCATAAATCAAGAGAGTTTGCTCCGAACTTGTGAGACAGGAGGGTACCTCAAGGCCTTTAGAAATTGAGGAATGTAGTCTCGACATTGGTATAATAAAAATTTGTATGAGGTGATTTGCCTTGGTACAAGACTGTATGTAGGGTAACTCCAAACCAGTATAAAATCCGGTGTGTTCTTTCCCTTTACTATTTTAAATTTACTTTCTACATCTGTATTTGATTCTGTAATTGTTCTGTGATTAAGTTTTGCATTTGTTTGTGTCATAATTTTAAGTTAGCTCATATAAGGCTTAGAATCCATTAGATATTATTCACCTCGCCCCCTCTAGTGCTAAATTAGTCTTAAGATCCTTAATCCACACTCCATTTCAATTGGTATCGAAGCATAGGTTTCATAGTTTTCATAATCTGAAACTTGAAAATTGTTTTATAGGCTACCAACGCTGATAATGTCAACTCTGGAACTAGTTCTGTTATCACTAACACTAGTTCATTTGTAGAAGGTCAGTCTACTGTCAGACCACTATTTTTCAATGACAGTAATTATGCATATTGGGCTTGTAGAATGAAAATTTATTTACAGTCTGTAGGTTAGACACTTGGAAATCACACAAACTGAGTACATTGAAACAACTACCAATTTTTCCCAGTGGACTGCTGAGCAAAAGGGTATTGCACAAAATAACTCAAAGGCCATGAATATATTATTTTATCCACTAGATAGGAATGAGTTTAATAGAGTGTCTGTTTGTAAGTCTGCATTTGGAATCTAGAAAACTTTGCAAGTTACTCATGAAGGAACAAGCAAAGTTAAACAGACTAAAATTTCCATATTAACTAATCAGTTTCAATTGTTTAAAACGCATGCAAATGAGTCCATTTCCGACATGTATTATCGATTTTAAGATATTTTGCATTCACTAATTGCACTGGGAAAAAGCTTTTCGGAGGAAGACAAAGTTAGAAAATTTTAAATTCACTCACTCCAGAATGGGATCAAAAGACAATGACAATTGAAGAAGCAAATGTTATCAGTCTCATGAAAATAGAAGAATTGATTGGGAATCTGATGTCTTATGTAGTTCAACTACAAGGAAGAAGAGAAAACAAGGCTACAGAAAAGATGTCATTAGCATTCAATGCAACAATCCTTCATGACAGGAAACTTTCGGAAATTCCTAAAATATAGAAAAATGAGTAATTACAAAAGAAATGATCAAAGGAGTTCCACAAATAATATGGAGAACGTTAACAATGATCGATGCTACAATTGCAATAAGGTCGGGCATTATAGAAAAGATTGTCTTTATCCAGATAAACAGTTATTCCCTCCAAACAATGACTCGTCAAGGAAAAGAAAGAAAGCATTCACAGCAACTCTTGATGACTCAGACTCATCATCCAGTGACGATGAAAAGAAGACGAATAATTCAAATCTGTGTTTCGCTGCTATTCATGAATCAGATGACGACATGAGTATGGATCTAAAAATAGGTACGCATTTACATTATTTTTGATTTTTTCTGTTTGAATGGATGCTTGTTTGTTTCCTTGATTGTTTTAAACTTTCTTGAATTTTTAAATTCAAATTTATCCCTTGAAATTTGAATTTTGAATTCAAAAATAATATTATTTTAATATTAAATTATTAATATTTAAGCATTATTATATTTAATGTTATCATAGGTATTATATAATTAGAATATAGGATATAATATATATATATATATTAAGAATTAGGAATAGAAACTTGTCCTTTGATTCAATAGGCACATGTCGACATTCCCGGATACCCCATGTCGACATGCCCCTCAGAATTTGATTTCAAAAATTTGAATTCAAACTTTTGAATTTCCCTCCACCTTTCACCAACTTCGATGCTCTTGAAAGATGTCTCTTGACCAGAGAACATGTCTATAGAATCTCTATTTATCTCACTCTCTTTAACATCACTTTTCACTTTTATTTCAAATTTCAAACTTATCATCATTATCTTCAACTCCTCTCAAACTTCTTCAATGGCCTCTTCAAGCACACCTAACACCATTAGGCTTTCAAAATCTGTCAAAAAACTTTCTTTTTAATGACCTGGAAGCTATCGAAGCCTACATCAACTATGTAAACTTTGGTAAAATACATACAGGAAAATTTGCTATTTTTGAAGATTTTCCTTCATATGAAATTGAAAATCTTTTTCAACAATGTTCTATTCTTAGTTTAGTTGATAACAAACAAAATGATGTTGTATGTTATCCAAATATTGTTAAGATATTTTATGCGAATTTGAATCGTGGTTTTTATGATGGGGAAGAAGGACAAATTTGGAGTAGTGTTAAAGGAACACAAATTTTTTTAGATTGTGAAATTTTGAGAAATATTTTGGGATATAAGTATACCGGAATGAATCTCACGGAATTTCATATCAACGAAAATGATCGAGAGACATTTCATCACATCTTTGAAGGGGATGATAATTTCGAATTCAAAAATCGTTATTTTCGTCCAAAAGCAAGAATTGTTAACCTTCTTATCCAACACACTTTTATACCAAGATCGAGAAACTACAACAACACGACTTTAAAAGTTTGCAAAGCTCTTTTTGCAATTTTTGGAAATTATGATATTAACTGGGCTCAAGTTATTTTGGATGAGCTAAGGCCCAAGAAATTTACTACGGGTGAAAACACATTATATCATGGAGTTTATCTCACACATATTTTTAATTACTCTAGAGTTGATTTCAAAAGGGAAGAATTTACAAGTAGAAAAGTGTTCAACCATGGAAACATTTCCCTTATGCAAATTCCATTGGTGTTTCAACCATATGAAACATTTACGAAAAAGGACAAAATACTTGCTCATGAAGAAATGGAAGAAATGGAGGAGGATGAAGAAGAAAAGGAAGAGGAAGGAATGGAAATTGAAGAGGAGGAAGAGGAAGATCAAGAAACTTCCTTAGAAAGTATTGAATATCCTACTAATCCCGCTAATCCATCCAACAAGACCATTCTCAATAATCAAAGAATTATAGTGGAAAATCAAAAGACTCTTAAAAGATCAATGAGTAAGAAAATGGATAAGGTTTCCACTAAAATCGAAAAGTTCTTCGGGAAAATTAGTAGAAAGCTTGGACTATCATCTTCTTCGTCTTCATCTAACTACTTTTAGTTCATGTTATCTTAAGTTCTATCTTTGTATTTCCTTTAATTTTGTTAATATTATATTATCTTATGTATTGTTGACTAGAATTATTAATGGAATCTTTCATTTCCTGTTATTCAACTTCACTTGTCTCTGTAATTGCTTTCTTTTACATTATAGAAATTTTATTTAATAGATTTATTCATAATATTTAAAACAAAGCAAAATGTCATTTTAAGTAGAGGCATGTCGACATACACCATCCCCCATGTCGACATCCAATGGGCAGAAAATTGTTACACTTTCAAATTTCTTTTTCATGTAATTAACTCGTGTCTATTCATTTCAAACAACTTTATACCCCTATTTATATCTGTTTCTTCTAGAATAAATTGTCAAACTACATCTCTAATCACTCTCTTTCATAGTTCTTCCTATTTCTTTAATTATGGCATCTCCGATTAAGAATCTAAGCGATAACCTTAAAGAAACTCTCACTTCCTTCAAGAATATTCTTACCTTCATACTTCTAATCGGCGTCACTTAGAATTGAGTCAAATACAGACGATCAAGGAGCAAGAGAGACATTTCGGCATCCTTTGTTGGATGGTCTCAACCCTTAACAAGGACGATCTCTAAGGAAATCCACCAGTCACTCTCAAAAAAGATAAAGAAGAATGGGATGCCATCAAAGCAGACCCTATCTTTAGAGAAGATGGATGGGTGGATGTACCAAGGAATGTCTAGTCATTCTGTATGTTATTTGTTTGATTTGATTAGTGTGTTTTAAACTTGATTGACATAACTTATTTGGTATGGTTTATATATATGTTTGGATTGAATAATTACTGTAAATATGATTTGTTGATGATTATTTACTTTTTGGATTACACTTATGATCACACTTAGCACTTATTACACTTATATGGTTTACCCTATTTTATTATGGTTGATTATCTTATAACAAGTTCAGGGATTTTTGATAAGTTTTTGTTGATGACAAAGGGGGAGAAGTTATAAAACAATAGTTGGCTTGGAGTAAAGGGGGTGTTATGATAGGATTTATGGTATGATAAGTATATTTTTTAAATATAGGTTATCATCATCAGAAAGGGATACCAATTGAAAGGGAGTGCGAATTAAGGATCTTAAGGCTAGTTTAACACTAGAGGGGGGTGAATAGTGTTTAATGGATTCTAAGACTTATATGTACCAATTTAAAACTAGAACACAAACAAATGAAGAACTTAATCAAAGAATAATCATAGAATCAAACACAGATGCAGAAAGTAAATAAAAAGCAGTAAAGGGAAAGAACATACCGGATTTTATACTGGTTCGGAGTTACCCTACATCCAATCCTGTACCAAGGCAAACCACCCATATAGATTTTTATTATACCAATGACAAGATTTCATTCCTTAATTTCTAAAGGACTTGAGGTACCCTCCTATCTCACGAGTCCGAGGCAAACTTTCTTGATTTACGGGCCACAAGATTACCCAATTGATTTCCAGGCACAACCATACCTTATAGAGAGACTCGATAAACTTTTGATTGCAAATTGACCATATAACTCTGAATAGCACTTTGATCTTCGAGAGAGGGCAGAGAATCAAATAAGAATGAGATTCTAATTTAATTCACTTAAGAATTCGGCAGAATTTCGGCAAGATTTTAAAAATATGAAAATTATATAATATGGATATGTGGAGAAGAAGATGTGAAGAAAATATGAAAATAGATGATTAAAAAATACGTTTGTAAAGCCTACTTATAGAGCACCAACGGTTATAAACATTCGTGAAGAGATTTATATGAACAGACACTTCTTTTGAAAATTGAAACTTTTGAATTCAATGGCTACCATGTCGACATGGGGTATCCCATGATGTCGACATCCCTATGTAAAAAACAATGTAATTTTTTTTTGAAAATGAATTTTAAAATAAGAGTTTATTTTAAAACAAAAACAAATAATATATTATGGCTGAAAGGGAGTGCAGATTAAGGATCTTAATGCTAATTTAACACCGGAGGGGGGTTGGATAGTGTTTAATGGATTCAAAGGCTTACACGAACTAAATTAAATTATGACATAAACAAATGAAAATTTTAATCATAGAACAATTATAGAATCAAACACAGATGCAGAAAGTAAACAAAAAACAGTAAAGGAAAAGAACACACCGAAATTTATATTGGTTCAGAGTTACCCTACATCCAGTCCTATACCAAGGCAAACCACCTTATATAGATTTTTATTATACCAATGTCGAGATTACATTCCTCAATTTCTAAAGGCCTTGAGGTACCCTCATGTCTCACGAGTCTGGGGCAAACTCGATTTACAGGCCACATGCTTACCCAATTGATTTCCAGGCACAACCAAACCTTATAGACAGACTCGATAAACTTTTGATTACTAATTGATCCTATAACTCTAAATAGAATTTTGATCTTTGAGAGAGGGCAGAGAATCAAACAAGAATGAGATTCTAATTTGATTCACTTAAGAGTTCGGCAGAATTTCGACACGATCTTGAAAATATGAAAATTATAGAATATGGATTTGTGGAGAAGAAGTGAAGAAAATATGAAAATAGTTGATTAAAAAATATATTTGTGAAGCCTATATAGAGCACCAATGGTCATAACCATTCGTGAAGAGATTTAAACGAATAGACACTTCCGTTGAAAATTGAAACTTTTGAATTCAACGGCCACTATGTCGACATCCCTGTGTAATAAAACAATGTAAAATTTGTTTTTGAAAATGAAGTTTAAAACAAGAGTTTATTTTAGAACGAAAACAAATAATATTTTAAGGATAAATTATATTTTTGAAAAATTATTTGAAAAGACAATTTTAAGGCCAAAATACTTTGAAAAGCAGTTTTGAAAATCATTTTGAAAAACCATTTTGAAGTAGTTTTGCAAGCTTCTTCCTGCAGAATATCTCATCACATCAGGACTTGAGAACTTGTACGAAACTAGTATGTTTGTGGGTTTGTAAGCCACTTGTCGTAGGTTTGTAAGCTACTTGTCATGGGTTTGTAAGCCACTAAGAAGGTAGAAATTGGTTCCATCCCAAATAAAATTCGGAATGAAGATTTCCATCCTATTATGTAGTTTTAACAAAAACTAGACACAAATCTTGAAATCTTAATCTCGATACCTGTAACGGCCCAGAATTTTTATTAATAAAAAATTTAATATTTAATTAATTTTAAGTATTAATAAGTGAATTTATAAGTCAAATAAATTTTTATTTGAATTATTGGATTTAATTGGATAATTAAATCGATAATTTAATATGTTAAATTATGGAAATAATTGAAAATTTAGTTAAATATGATTGAAAATGGTTTGTAAAATTTTATTTTATCATATTGAAGTTAGAATGATATTTTAGAACTTTTAAAATCGAATTAAAAGTTAATTTGTGAAAATTGAATATTTTAATATTAAATCGACTAGTGAAAATAGTCAATTTTTGAACAGTCTCAGAATTGAACGAAACCAGTTCCATTGGATCCGTAATAGTTAGTTATTATCGGATTTCAAATTTCGTGTCAATCGGAGTTACCGTTTGATCGTGGCAGCTCGAAACGCATCGAATTATTTTGAATATTAATTTGGCGAGTTAAAATAGCCATTTTTCAAAAAGTCTCGGATTTCAACGAAACTAGTTTCATCGGATCCGTAATGTGATATTATTGTAAGGTTTTAAATTTCAAGTCAATTGGATTTACCGTTTGTCCGGTACAAATTAAAACGCCTAGAAATCGATTTAAATCGGTTTAATTTAAATTGAGCGTTTATAGCCATAACTCGCACAGATGTCCGAATTAGCTTTCGAAACCTGTTCCATTGTGTCCGGAACGCGGGGTAAACCCTAGAAACGCTGGTTACGGCGCGTAAATCGGAGTTCGGAATTTCCGGATGAATAGTGTTCGATTTTTTCCTATAAATAGCCCATAAATTCACAAAAATAAAAGAAAATAAAAACCCTAACCCTAATTCTATATGCACAGCCGCCACCTCTCTTTTCAAAGGCCAGAATTTTTCGATTTTCATCCCTTAATTACTTCCAATCCGTGAAGTTTTAGCCAAAGTTGTTAACTACAACATTGTAGAGGGTAACGAGGGCTTTAAATCCATACGGTTGAGATCGTGTTTGGAGCATCAGAGGAGGAGCAGGAGGGGGCCGACCGTGGCCAGTTGCGCACGCAACTCGAGGAGGAGGAGGGGGCCGAGCTTTGCAAGGTGGTGGCCGAGTATAGTGCGTGTCGTGCTCTTCGCAATGCAACTTCCTGATCGTGCTATAGTTCAACGTGGAGGCCGAATTATTTAACCCTAATTTTTAAGGATGGGTTCATGTGTGCGTTCGGCAACCTGGAAGGAAGAAAGGGGGAGGGTCACGCACGGCCAAGATTGCAGGAATTATGATCATACGGCTGTGATTGGAGAGTAGGTTAAAAATTATATAAAAGGTTGTAAATTGTTATATAAAAAAATCGTATAAACTTTGAAAAATCATATCTTTTTCATACGAGGTCGAAAACGCGCGAAACCAGTTGCGTTGGAATCGTATGGGCGAGCACTATGCGATGGAGTTGGATTGGAGTCGTTTGGAGTTAGTGAGAATTTTGGGTAAAATTAAACGTCCGTTTAATTTTATTCGAAATAAATCGCTAAAACGAAATTGAAACCAAGGTGAGAACTTCTCACTCAATCGAATCAGTTTCGATTTTAATTTTAAATAGTTATATTTAAAATATTTGAATGCATGTTTGAATGATGATTGATATCTATTGATTGTTAAAATAGACATTATGCGCCGTTAGTAAGCGGATGTTATTTATTAAAAACATATACCGCGAATATTTCATAAACAGTGAAATTGGTATTATATATAATAGCAATATATATATATATATATATATATTGGCATATGTATATATTGGAGTTATTGATTTCCCGCATTTATTTGTTTAGCGGATGAGACCCTATTGCGCCGTTATTAAGCGGATAATATTTTAAATCCCATATACCGCGATAATTTCGTACTGGAGCGAAATTGGTATTGTGCTAATGTTTGTGGATGCAGGAAAACAGGTTGGAGGGATCCAACTGGATTCCTCAACAGTATTTATTTGATTTCAAATATTTTGATATTTGATGGATTATCATATCGATATATGATACCGTTGTTGTCGTGATTGACTATTTGGTATGTAGCATCATTGGACCAAATTTGGAATTTTAAAATGATTTCAAAGTGATTTTTGAAAGTATACGTTTATAAAATATTTTTTTGAAATTGATCCATTTTAAATAAATAAACGTATAATTTTAATGTTATAAAAATTATGATTTTGAGAAATACGAGTAAAGATTGATTTTTGGAAATATGAGGTTAATGGTTTTATAAAATAGTTAAATTGGGATTTTAGAATTTATTGTGAAAAGTTTAAATATAGGATTTATAAAATTTAATTATTTTATGAATCAAAATGGTGAAATAATGAAGGAGATTAAAAACGTTTTAAAAAAATAATATAAATTGATTTATATTAATAGATTTATAAATGGATATTTATAAATTGAAAATATTGACATTATAAAACGAGTTTTTATAAGTGTTTGAATGAAGTGAAAATGGATTGCATAAGTGAATGGAATTTATAAAATTATAAATGGTGGAGTTATAAATGAAATTTATAAATAGTAAGATTTATAAAATTTTGTGAAATTATTAAAGAATATATTTGGATGAATAATTGAATCTTATAGGTTATAAGATTTATAATTATGAAGTTTAAAAGAACGATTTTGTAAAATAATCTTTTTATAAGTATTTAACTTATAATATGAACCTTTGGTATATAATTGGGTTATGAATTGAATATAGGTTAATAAAGGAATTTATAAACGTTGTTTCATAAATTCGTAAACGACTTATTTTGATAAGTAAATTGTTGAAACCTATTAATGGAGTTATATTCACATTTTTAACTGTGAATAATCCTTTAAAATGAAATGTATAAAAGGATCAAAATGTGTTAACGTAGTATATTCACGTTTTTGAATAGCGAATATTATGTTAAAGAAAATGTTTAGAATGTGATGTTTTAAATAGAAATTAAAACGATCTAACGATGTTTTAAAAAGTGTTGAAATTCGAAACCATAGATTTCAACATTTATTGTTGAAATAGACGTTTTCGAGAAATAAAAGGAAATGGTGGACTATAACACTGTTGTTATAGTAAATGATTTCCGAAAGGAAATGTTTTGTATAGTATTGGGATTTATATATCTATTTTAATTTCGAATCCCTATACTAGTGATTTTGGGTTGTCGTAACGATGTTTTACGCAACATTCGTTTTGGCCCAAATAAATATGTTTAAGAGAATGATTTCCTTAAAGAATGAAATATATACTTAATCTCGATTTAAGTATATCGAATATTTTCCAAGTGTTGAAAATAAATAAAATCTGTGAATTACTTACGAATAAATAAGTATGGAAATGTTTTCCAATATAAAGTGAATATTTTGAGAATTTATCTTTTTGAAGATAAATTGAAATGAATAATTGAAATCGTATATGCCTGGGTATTTTGGAATATAAATTCATTATGGAATTTATAAATGAAAAGAAGAATTTGTTTAAAAATAAATATTGATTTATTTTTGACATATTGAAATAATATATCTTGTAAAGATATTTGGTGAAATAAATAATTTGGAAAATTATTTGGAAACCGGTGATGTGTGCATATCCATTGATAGTTCAATAACCGACTATCAATATTTCCCTTTGAATGGGCATTTGATGTGATTTGTTTGAATGTGAATGCCACACTTATTTTTGAATAAGCGCTCACTATTCGGGTTAACCGGGAAAGGACCATGGGGTCGTATAACCCATTCCGAATATGTGATACGTCGTTATGAATTGCATTGAAGATCGGTGTTGAAGACCCGGTATTTGCGAGAGCGATAGGATGACCTATCGATTGTCTCTGCACTGAGTTGCAACGGTATAAAGACTCCCTAAGTGATGGGAAATTCGATCAGGATTGTGAATATCCGGATTGCAAGGACTTCTTTGTAAGTGCCTTCGGTTTTGTTCGTGCCCGGAACAGACTTGTATGGATTGTATGTCTTACATTACAAGTTGAGATATAAAGCCGATTTCTTTCAAATATATTTCTGTTGGTGGCGAAGAATTTATTCTTTTAGCTTAACACTCTTCTCTGAGTCGTACGAGCTCAGAGGTTATGTAGTTGAATGTTGTCAGCGATATATTCCCAATTTGGTAATGTGACATGCTGAGTGTTGCTGTAAATGATCATTGTGTTGATTATTTGTGATAGGATCGTTTATTTGATCGTCTATCCTGGTGATCATTTCTATGATCATTTGTTGACCCAAAGCATGGCTTTTGTATAAAGTATGTTTTTGTGGACGTGACTTCGTCGAGCCTCACACCCCATGAATGGTCAAAACAGGAAAGATGCGGCAAGGTTATGAGGGGTAGCGCCCTTTAGGATGTGTGCATTTCCTTCTGGAAAAGGGTGGTATCATGGTATGGAGCCCAGATACTTACTCATGTTGAAAACACTTTGTTATGATTGTGTGAATTGATTACGAGCGCTCGGTGAAAGGTCCCAAAGGACCGGGGGATGGCATATTCGGTCAGTTGTTACTCAGTTAGGGGTAACCCGGCCTTGTGTTGGTAGAGATCCGGTTTGGTTCTCGGGGATGTCCATCCAGAGGCATTCTCATGTGGCAATGGGAAGTTCCTTGGCCTGATCATTCGTTGGAAATCCAAAGAAACAATACGTGACTTGTACGGTTTTAGTTGTATAACCTGCTATGGAATATGGCGGTAACCTGCTATTGAACATAGTTAGCTATAGTAGGCATAGTTCGGAATGTCTATGCTAGCTAAGATTTATATTCTACTTTCGAAATGAATTTTTTCTACACTATGCACTAATAATAATATCAAATGTTCTTTTTAAATGCGTATCAAGCATATTTGACTATCATAAGGAGAAATCTCCTCCGATTCTGCGTTTGCATTGTGTGTGTGTGCGGGAGGCCTTATGGTAGTCTCATTTTTAAAAACATTGCGAATTGACTTTAAAAATATTCCTCTATTTTTGATTTTAAAGATAAATAAACTGTTTTGAGTTCTCACACCAGTCACATGACTGACTCGGAGTTTATTGTTTTCCTTCCTAAACTCTGGGTGCCCACCAATTTCCACACGGGCAGTCAAGAGTTAGGTTTATCAGGATATTCTGGATATTCTGGAGTTGCTGGAGGCAAGCTAGATGGCATGGCGTATTACTAGTATATAGTATTTCTTTTTCCGCTGCACTGTTTGTTATTGTATGATGTTGTACACTCTGATGATATGATGTAATGAAATGTAATGTGTAAAATGTAATAACTGATATAGTTCTTTGTTTAAAGATTATTCATTTATTATTATATGTTGTTCCGCTGCGAATTGTGAGATTCTGTTGTTCTGTTGTTTTTCTGTCCCGTTCCGTTCTATTTTCTTTCCGTTCTATTTTCTATTTCCTATTCTCTTTTCTCTCTATTTTCTATCCTTTTCTATCTTCTTATCTCTTCTTCTTTCTTTTCTTCTTCTTAAACCCTCAGTGTTCGGTTTTCCGTCGTTCGATTTCTCGGCAGTCGATAAAGTGAGTGTCGATGTTGAATTTTCGGAAGACGAAGAATCGGGTCCTGACAATGTGGTATCAGAGCATATGGTTAAGCGACAACCATGGTTCTGTTGGGTATTACTCATTAGAGATAGAGTCAGTAGTACTCTAGATTGAGTTTGGGTGTAATAATAGCTATGAGAGCGTATTTGTTAGTGAATATAAAATTGTTTTATATTGTGATGATTGATTTGTTGAGTGGTATATGAACCTTCGTCAGCATGGTCTCGACAACTATGCCGAAGGGGTTTCTAAACACTTGAATAAAACAATTCGACACAGTATTGATTTTTAAATTGGGTAAATGAAATAATTTTACCTTGAGTATATTTTGTATATGAAGGAATAATTTTTCAGAATTATTAAAGTGTATATAAGTTGATTGTTTAGATGTTTGAATAATCTAAATAAAAGAATAATTGTATAAGCAAAAGAATTATAAGAATTGAATTATAATTAAAGTGATTTACAATTGTGAAATAAACTTATATATATAAGAAGTGAAACTATATGAATATATTTATGAATATGAGCTGTAAATGAAAATGAATTTAAAGTTAAATGGAAATTTACTTTAGAAATGGAAGTATAACTTAAGTGATATGGAATGAAGTTGATATTAGTATCAAAGTAAATTAATAAAGTGAAGCGATAAATGTGAACTTAAGTTATATAAATGAAATTCAACTTTTGTAATTGAATTGAATGAATGGATTAAATTAATCAATTAAATGTGAATTAAATTGACATGAAATAATGAATGTAAGTGTCAATTCATTAAAATCTAAGGTTATTGGAAGTTGAATAGTTGAATGAAAATCAAATTAATTAAACCAATTGATAAGCAAAGGAATTTGGTTGTAATTAATATACATTGATTGTTATATGGTTGTTAGTTGGTTGATTGTATATAATTCATTAAGTGTTAATGAAATTGAAAGCTAAAGTAATTGAAATCCAATTGGAAGTTAAGTGAATCTTAAATGGAATTGAATTTGATTTGGAAGTGAACCAACTTGAATGAAAATTAGTAAATGCAAACTAATTGAAATTGGATATGAATGAATGTTGATAAAATCCAATGTAAATGAATCAAATATGATTTAAATTGAAAACCATTTCATTGAATATTAATGAGAATATGAATGAATATATATTGGTTATGAATGCTAGTTGGTTGATGGTTGAAAATATTGCATTTGTTGTTTTGTTCCATTTGCTATGTTGACATATATAGTTATTATGTTGCTATATGATGTATATTGATACTATTGTCTATATGCATGATTCTCATATTGTTTGTTGAGTGTTTAGTAGGTGCGGATCGCGTTTGCTTCGCATTTGGAGCTCGCTTTCGCGCTATATTAGCCGTATATGCTCGCTAATAAAATATAAGGTACATATCTCGGATTACATACCGTGCTTTTATATTTTTTCCCTTCGGGATGCCTCATTACTTGATGAGATGTATATTTGCGATATATATACTGTCATTTTTTTTTCCGGATCGAGCCGCGCAAAGGAGACTATGGCGAATTTTTTCGAAAATTTAAGGCGTTAGAAAAATTTGAGAAAATTGGAAAATTTTGAAAACTATAATTTTGATTTGGAATTGAAAGTTAAACATTAGTAGTTGTTTTTAAAAAGATAACTAAGTATGATTTGAAAACTTAGTAAAGTTATTGTAAGAAGTTTAACTATGAATTTTGGAAAGTTAATAAATTCTGTAATTTTTCTTACTTGTTAATTTCGAGGACGAAATTCTTTTAAGGGGAGAAGATTGTAACGACCCAGAATTTTTATTAATAAAAATTTTAATATTTAATTAATTTTAAGTATTAATAAGTGAATTTATAAGTCAAATAAATTTTTATTTGAATTATTGGATATAATGGGATAATTAAATCGATAATTTAATATGTTAAATTATGGAAATAATTGAAAATTTAGTTAAATATGATTGAAAATGGTTTGTAAAATTTTATTTTATCATATTGAAGTTAGAATGATATTTTAGAACTTTTAAAATCGAATTAAAAGTTAATTTGTGAAAATTGAATATTTTAATATTAAATCGACTAGTGAAAATAGTCAATTTTTGAACAGTCTCAGAATTGAACGAAACCAGTTCCATTGGATCCGTAATAGTTAGTTATTATCGGATTTCAAATTTCGTGTCAATCGGAGTTACCGTTTGATCGTGGCAGCTCGAAACGCATCGAATTATTTTGAATATTAATTTGGCGAGTTAAAATAGCCATTTTTCAAAAAGTCTCGGATTTCAACGAAACTAGTTTCATCGGATCCGTAATGTGATATTATTGTAAGGTTTTAAATTTCAAGTCAATTGGATTTACCGTTTGTCCGGTACAAATTAAAACGCCTAGAAATCGATTTAAATCGGTTTAATTTAAATTGAGCGTTTATAGCCATAACTCGCACAGATGTCCGAATTAGCTTTCGAAACCTGTTCCATTGTGTCCGGAACGCGGGGTAAACCCTAGAAACGCTGGTTACGGCGCGTAAATCGGAGTTCGGAATTTCCGGATGAATAGTGTTCGATTTTTTCCTATAAATAGCCCATAAATTCACAAAAATAAAAGAAAATAAAAACCCTAACCCTAATTCTATATGCACAGCCGCCACCTCTCTTTTCAAAGGCCAGAATTTTTCGATTTTCATCCCTTAATTACTTCCAATCCGTGAAGTTTTAGCCAAAGTTGTTAACTACAACATTGTAGAGGGTAACGAGGGCTTTAAATCCATACGGTTGAGATCGTGTTTGGAGCATCAGAGGAGGAGCAGGAGGGGGCCGACCGTGGCCAGTTGCGCACGCAACTCGAGGAGGAGGAGGGGGCCGAGCTTTGCAAGGTGGTGGCCGAGTATAGTGCGTGTCGTGCTCTTCGCAATGCAACTTCCTGATCGTGCTATAGTTCAACGTGGAGGCCGAATTATTTAACCCTAATTTTTAAGGATGGGTTCATGTGTGCGTTCGGCAACCTGGAAGGAAGAAAGGGGGAGGGTCACGCACGGCCAAGATTGCAGGAATTATGATCATACGGCTGTGATTGGAGAGTAGGTTAAAAATTATATAAAAGGTTGTAAATTGTTATATAAAAAAATCGTATAAACTTTGAAAAATCATATCTTTTTCATACGAGGTCGAAAACGCGCGAAACCAGTTGCGTTGGAATCGTATGGGCGAGCACTATGCGATGGAGTTGGATTGGAGTCGTTTGGAGTTAGTGAGAATTTTGGGTAAAATTAAACGTCCGTTTAATTTTATTCGAAATAAATCGCTAAAACGAAATTGAAACCAAGGTGAGAACTTCTCACTCAATCGAATCAGTTTCGATTTTAATTTTAAATAGTTATATTTAAAATATTTGAATGCATGTTTGAATGATGATTGATATCTATTGATTGTTAAAATAGACATTATGCGCCGTTAGTAAGCGGATGTTATTTATTAAAAACATATACCGCGAATATTTCATAAACAGTGAAATTGGTATTATATATAATAGCAATATATATATATATATATATATATATTGGCATATGTATATATTGGAGTTATTGATTTCCCGCATTTATTTGTTTAGCGGATGAGACCCTATTGCGCCGTTATTAAGCGGATAATATTTTAAATCCCATATACCGCGATAATTTCGTACTGGAGCGAAATTGGTATTGTGCTAATGTTTGTGGATGCAGGAAAACAGGTTGGAGGGATCCAACTGGATTCCTCAACAGTATTTATTTGATTTCAAATATTTTGATATTTGATGGATTATCATATCGATATATGATACCGTTGTTGTCGTGATTGACTATTTGGTATGTAGCATCATTGGACCAAATTTGGAATTTTAAAATGATTTCAAAGTGATTTTTGAAAGTATACGTTTATAAAATATTTTTTTGAAATTGATCCATTTTAAATAAATAAACGTATAATTTTAATGTTATAAAAATTATGATTTTGAGAAATACGAGTAAAGATTGATTTTTGGAAATACGAGGTTAATGGTTTTATAAAATAGTTAAATTGGGATTTTAGAATTTATTGTGAAAAGTTTAAATATAGGATTTATAAAATTTAATTATTTTATGAATCAAAATGGTGAAATAATGAAGGAGATTAAAAACGTTTTAAAAAAATAATATAAATTGATTTATATTAATAGATTTATAAATGGATATTTATAAATTGAAAATATTGACATTATAAAATGAGTTTTTATAAGTGTTTGAATGAAGTGAAAATGGATTGCATAAGTGAATGGAATTTATAAAATTATAAATGGTGGAGTTATAAATGAAATTTATAAATAGTAAGATTTATAAAATTTTGTGAAATTATTAAAGAATATATTTGGATGAATAATTGAATCTTATAAGTTATAAGATTTATAATTATGAAGTTTAAAAGAACGATTTTGTAAAATAATCGTTTTATAAGTATTTAACTTATAATATGAACCTTTGGTATATAATTGGGTTATGAATTGAATATAGGTTAATAAAGGAATTTATAAACGTTGTTTCATAAATTCGTAAACGACTTATTTTGATAAGTAAATTGTTGAAACCTATTAATGGAGTTATATTCACATTTTTAACTGTGAATAATCCTTTAAAATGAAATGTATAAAAGGATGAAAATGTGTTAACGTAGTATATTCATGTTTTTGAATAGTGAATATCATGTTAAAGAAAATGTTTAGAATGTGATGTTTTAAATAGAAATTAAAACGATCTAACGATGTTTTAAAAAGTGTTGAAATTCGAAACCATAGATTTCAACATTTATTGTTGAAATAGACGTTTTCGAGAAATAAAAGGAAATGGTGGACTATAACACTGTTGTTATAGTAAATGATTTCCGAAAGGAAATGTTTTGTATAGTATTGGGATTTATATATCTATTTTAATTTCGAATCCCTATACTAGTGATTTTGGGTTGTCGTAACGATGTTTTACGCAACATTCGTTTTGGCCCAAATAAATATGTTTAAGAGAATGATTTCCTTAAAGAATGAAATATATACTTAATCTCGATTTAAGTATATTGAATATTTTCCAAGTGTTGAAAATAAATAAAATCTGTGAATTACTTACGAATAAATAAGTATGGAAATGTTTTCCAATATAAAGTGAATATTTTGAGAATTTATCTTTTTGAAGATAAATTGAAATGAATAATTGAAATCGTATATGCCTGGGTATTTTGGAATATAAATTCATTATGGAATTTATAAATGAAAAGAAGAATTTGTTTAAAATAAATATTGATTTATTTTTGACATATTGAAATAATATATCTTGTAAAGATATTTGGTGTAATAAATAATTTGGAAAATTATTTGGAAACTGGTGATGTGTGCATATCCATTGATAGTTCAATAACCGACTATCAATATTTCCCTTTGAATGGGTATTTGATGTGATTTGTTTGAATGTGAATGCCACACTTATTTTTGAATAAGCGCTCACTATTCGGGTTAACCGGGAAAGGACCATGGGGTCGTATAACCCATTCCGAATATGTGATACGTCGTTATGAATTGCATTGAAGATCGGTGTCGAAGACCCGGTATTTGCGAGAGCGATAGGATGACCTATCGATTGTCTCTGCACTGAGTTGCAACGGTATAGAGACTCCCTAAGTGATGGGAAATTCGATCAGGATTGTGAATATCCGGATTGCAAGGACTTCTTTGTAAGTGCCTTCGGTTTTGTTCGAGCCCGGAACAGACTTGTATGGATTCTATGTCTGACATTACAAGTTGAGATATAAAGCCGATTTCTTTCAAATATATTTCTGTTGGTGGCGAAGAATTTATTCTTTTAGCTTAACACCCTTCTCTGAGACGTACGAGCTCAGAGGTTATGTAGTTGAATGTTATCAGCGATATATTCCCAATTTGGTAATGTGACATGCTGAGTGTTGCTGTAAATGATCATTGTGTTGATTATTTGTGATAGGATCGTTTATTTGATCGTCTATCCTGGTGATCATTTCTATGATCATTTGTTGACCCAAAGCATGGCTTTTGTATAAAGTATGTTTTTGTGGACGTGACTTCGTCGAGCCTCACACCCCGTGAATGGTCAAAACAGGAAAGATGCGGCAAGGTTATGAGGGGTAGCGCCCTTTAGGATGTGTGCATTTCCTTCTGGAAAAGGGTGGTATCATGGTATGGAGCCCGGATACTTACTCATGTTGAAAACACTTTGTTATGATTGTGTGAATTGATTACGAGCGCTCGGTGAAAGGTCCCAAAGGACCGGGGGATGGCATATTCGGTCAGTTGTTACTCAGTTAGGGGTAACCCGGCCTTGTGTTGGTAGAGATCCGGTTTGGTTTTCGGGGATGTCCATCCAGAGGCATTCTCATATGGCAATGGGAAGTTCCTTGGCCTGATCATTCGTTGGAAATCCAAAGAAACAATACGTGACTTGTACGGTTTTAGTTGTATAACCTGCTATGGAATGTGGCGGTAACCTGCTATTGAACATAGTTAGCTATAGTAGGCATAGTTCGGAATGTCTATGCTGGCTAAGATTTATATTCTACTTTCGAAATGAATTTTTCCTACACTATGCACTAATAATAATATCAAATGTTCTTTTTAAATGCATATCAAGCATCTTTGACTATCATAAGGAGAAATCTCCTCCGATTCTGCGTTTGCATTGTGTGTGTGTGCGGGAGGCCTTATGGTAGTCTCATTTTTAAAAACATTGCGAATTGACTTTAAAAATATTCCTCTATTTTTGATTTTAAAGATAAATAAACTGTTTTGAGTTCTCACACTAGTCACATGACTGACTCGGAGTTTATTGTTTTCCTTCCTAAACTCTGGGTGCCCACCAATTTCCACACGGGCAGTCAAGAGTTAGGTTTATCAGGATATTCTGGATATTCTGGAGTTGCTGGAGGCAAGCTAGATGGCATGGCGTATTACTAGTATATAGTATTTCTTTTTCCGCTGCACTGTTTGTTATTGTATGATGTTGTACACTCTGATGATATGATGTAATGAAATGTAATGTGTAAAATGTAATAACTGATATAGTTCTTTGTTTAAAGATTATTCATTTATTATTATATGTTGTTCCGCTGCGAATTGTGAGATTCTGTTGTTCTGTTGTTTTTCTGTCCCGTTCCGTTCTATTTTCTTTCCGTTCTATTTTCTATTTCCTATTCTCTTTTCTCTCTATTTTCTATCCTTTTCTATCTTCTTATCTCTTCTTCTTTCTTTTCTTCTTCTTAAACCCTCAGTGTTCGGTTTTCCGTCGTTCGATTTCTCGGCAGTCGATAAAGTGAGTGTCGATGTTGAATTTTCGGAAGACGAAGAATCGGGTCCTGACAATACCCTAAAGTCTTCAATCTTGAGTCCTGAGTCTTTATACTGATCCGTCTTTAGTAATCAATACCTGCATATATATACACACACACACATACCTTGCATATACATATCTATCTAGACAATAATGTTAGTACATATTTTATAATATGGGTTGTTATCATCAAGAAGGGGGAGATTATTAGGAATTGAGAGGTTGGTTTTGATGACAACAACCTTAAAATATTTTGAAAAGCAGTTTTGAAAATTATTTTGAAAAACCATTTTGAAGCAGTTTTGTAAGCTTCTTCCTGCAGAATATCTCATCACATCAGGACTCGAGAACTTGTACAAAACCATGATGTTCGTGGGTTTGTAAACCACTTGTCGTAGGTTTGTAAGCTACTTGTCGTGGGTTTGTAAGCCACTAAGAAGGTGGAAATGGGTTCCATCCCAAATGAAATTCGGAATGAAGATTTCCATGCTACTATGAAGTTTTAAAAAAAGTAGAAACATATCTTGAAACCTTGATCTCGATACTCTAGAGTCTTCAATCTTGAGTCTTGAGTCTTTATATCGATCAGTCTTTAGTAATCAATACCAACGTATATATATCTGTATACCGTGCATATACATATCTATCTTGACAACAATGTTAGTATATATTTTATAATAAGATAAATTAGAAAGGTTGTTGGCATCAAAACCAACATCTCAGTTCCTAATATTAAATTTTCCTCCACCTTTTCACCAACTTCAATGCTCTAGAAAGATGTCTCCTGACCAGAGAACATATCTATAGAATCTCTATTTATCTCACTCTCTTTATCATCACTTTTCACTTTTATTTCAAATTTCAAACTTATCTTCGTTATCTTCAACTCCTCTCAAACTTCTTCAATGGCCTCTTCAAGCACTCTTAACACCATTAGGCTTCCAAATCTATCAAAAACTTTCATTTTAATAACCCGAAAGCTATCAAAGCTTACATCAACTATATAAACTTGGGTAAAATTTATACGGGAAATTTGCTATTTTTGAAGATTTTCCTTCTTATGAAATTGAAAATCTTTTTCAATAATGTTATATTCTTAGTTTAGTTGATAACAAAAAAATGATGTTATATTCTTATGAAATTTCCAATCAATGAAAATGATCGAGAGACATTTCATCACGTCTTTGAAGGGGATGACAATTTCTAATTAAAAAATCATTATTTTCGTCCAAAAGCAAGAATTGTTAATTTTCTTATCTAATACACTCTTATACCAAGATCGGGAAACTACAAAAACCCAACTTTAAAAGTTTGAAAAGCGCTTTTTGTAATTTTTGGAAATTATGATATTAATTGGGCTCAAGTTATTTGGATGAGCTAAGGCCCAAGAATTTTACCTTGGGTGAAAATACATTATACCATGGAATTTATCTCACCGAGATTTTTAATTACTTCGGAGTTGATTTCAAAAGGGAAGAATTTGTAACTTGAAAAGTGTTCAACCATGGAAACATTTCCCTTATGCAAATTCCATTATTGTTTCAACCATATGAAACACTTACGGAAAATGAAGAAAGACTTGCCCATGAAGAAATGGAAGAAATGGAGGAAGAAGAAGAGGAAAAGGAAGGAATGGAAATTGAAGAGGAGGAAGAGGAAGATCAAGAAACGTCCTTAGAAAGTACTGAATATCCTACTAATCCCGCTAATCCATCCAACAAGACCATTCTCAATAATCAAAGAATTATAGTGGAAAATCAAAAGACACTTAAAAGATCAATGAGTAAGAAAATGGATAAGATTTCCACTAAAATCGACAAGTTCTTCGGAAAAATTAGTAGAAACTTGGACTATCATCTTCTTTATCTTCATCTAACTAATTTTAGTTCACGGTATCATAAGTTCTATCTTTGTATTTCCTTTATTTTAGTCAATATTATATCATATTATGTAATGTTGACTAGAATTATTAATGAAATCTTTCATTTCATGTTATTCAACTTCACTTGTCTCTGTAATTGCTCATTTTTATACTATATAAATTTTAGTTTAATAGATTTGTTCATAATATTCAAAACAAAGAAAAATGTCATTTTAAGTAGAGGCATGTCGATATACACCATCCCCCCATGTCGACATCCAACGGGCAGAAAATAGTTACACTTTCAAATTTCATTTTCATGTAACTAACTTGTGTCTGTTCATTTCAAACGACTTTCTACCCCTATTTATATGTGTTTCTTCCAGAATAAATTGTAAAACTTTATCTCTAATCACTCCCTTTCATAGTTCTTCCTATTTCTTGAATTATGGCTTCTCCGATTAAGAATCTAAGTGATAGACTTGACGAAACTCTCACTTCCTTCAAGGATATTCTTACATTCATACTTCATAATCAACGTCACTTAGAATTGAGTCAAATACAGATGATCAAGGAGCAAGAGAGACATTTCGACGCTTTTCGTTGGATGATCTCAGCTCTTAATAAGGACGATCTCGAAGAAAATCCACCAGTCACTCTCGACAAAGATAAAGAAGAATGGGACGCCATCAAAGAAGACCCTATCTTTGGAGAAGATGGATGGGTGGAAGTACCAAGGAATGTCTAGTCATTATGTATGTTATTTGTTTGATTTGATTAGTGTGTTTTAAAGTTGATTAACTTAACTTATTTGGTATGGTTTGTATATATGTTTGGACTGAATAATTACTGTAAATATGATTGGTTGAAGATTGATTTTCTTTTTGGATTACACTTATGATCACACTTAGCAATTATTACACTTATGTGGTTTAACCTATTTTATTATGGTTGATTATCTTATAACAAGTTCTGGGATTTTTATGAAGTTTTTGTTGATGATAAATGGGGAGAAGTTATAAAATAATAGTTGCTTGGAGTAAGGGGAGTTATAGAGTAAGGGGGAGTTATGATAGGAGTTATGGTATGATAAGTATATTTTATAAATATAGGTTGTCATCATCAAAAAGGAGGAGATTGTGAGGAACTGAGATGTTGGTTTTGATAACAATAACCGTTTTAACTTATCTTATAAAGTATATACTAACATTGTTGTCTAGATAGATATGTATATGTAGGATATATATATATATGTATGTATATATGCAGGTATTTATTACTGAAGACTGATCAATATAAAGACTCAAGAATCAAGATTGAAGACTCTAGAGTATCGAAATCAAGATTTCAAGATATGTGTCTAATTTTTGTTAAAACTTCATAATAGCATGGAAATCTTCATTTCGAATTTCATTTGGGATGGAACCCATTTCTACCTTCTTCGTGGCTTACAAACCCATGACAAGTAGCTTAGAAACCTACGACAAGCGGCTTACAAACCCACGAACATCTTGGTTTTCTACAATTTCTTAAGTCTTGATGTGATGTGATATTCTGTAGGAATAAGCTTGCAAAACTACTTCAAAATGGTTTTCCAAAATGATTTTCAAAAATTCTTTCTAAAATATTTTAGCCTTAAAATTATCTTTTCAAATGATTTTTCAAAAAGATGTTTTAGCCTTAAAATATTATTTGTTTTTGTTTTAAAATTCATTTTCAAAAACAAATTTTACACTGTTTTTTCATAGGGATGACGATGTCATAGGATACCCCATGTCGACATGGTGGCCGTTGAATTCAAAAGTTTCAATTTTCAAAAGAAGTGTCTATTCATTTAAATCTCTTCACGAATGGTTATGACCGTTGGTGCTTTATAAATAGGCTTCACAAACGAATTTTTTAATCATCTATTTTCATATTTTCTTCACTTCTTCTTCTCCACAAATCCATATTCTATCATTTTCATATTTTTAAGATCGAACCGAAATTCTGCCGAATTCTTAAGTGAATCATAGAATCTCATTCTTGTTTGATTCTCTACCATCTCTCGAAGATCAAAGTGCTATTCAGAGTTATAGAATCAATTTTTAATCAAAAGTTTACTGAATCTCTCTATAAGGTGTGGTTGTGCTTGAAAATCAATTGGGTAATCTTATGGCCCACAAATCCAGAGAGTCTGCCCTGGGCTCGTGAGACAGGAGGGTACCTCAAGGCCTTTAGAGATTGAGGTATGTAATCTCGACTTTGGTATAATAAAAATATATATGAGGTGGTTTGTCTTGGTATAGGACTGGATGTAAGGTAATTCCGAACCAGTATAAAATCCTGTGTGTTCTTTCCTTTAACTGTTTTTTATTTACTTTCTGCATCTGTGTTTGATTCTGTACTTGTTCTGTGATTAAGTTTTGCATTTATTTGTGTCATAATTTTAAGTTAGTTCATATAAGCCTTAGAATCCATTAAACACTATTCACCTCCCTCTAGTACTAAATTATCCTTAAGATCCTTAATCCGCACTCCCTTTCAATTGGTATCAGAGCATAGGTTTTCGTAGTTTACATAATCTGAAACTTGAAAATTGCTTTAATGGCAACCAACACTGGTAATGTCAACTCTGGCACTAGTTCTGTTATCATTAACACTAGTTCATTTGTAGAAGGTCAATCTACTATCAGACCACCATTTTTCGATGATAGTAATTATGCATTTTGGTCTTGAAGAATGAAAACTTATTTATAATCTGTAGGATTAGACACTTGGAATATCACACAAACTGAGTATATTGAACCAACTACCAATTTTGCCCAGTGGACTGCTGAGCCAAAGGGTGTTGTCAACATAACTCAAAGGCCATGAATATATTATTTTGTTCACTAGACAAGAATGAGTTTAATAGAGTGTCTACTTGTAAGTCTGCATTTGAAATCTGGAAAACTTTGCAAGTTACTCATGAGGGAACAAGCAAAATTAAACAGACTAAAATTTCCATAATAACTAATCAGTTTCAATTGTTTGAAATGCATGCAAATGTTTAAAATCAGTCTTATGAAAATAGAATAATTGATTGGGAATATCATGTCCTATGTAGTTCAACTGCAAGGTAGAAGGGAAAACAAGGCTACTGAAAAGAAGTCATTAGCATTCAATGCAACAACTGAAGATTCGGAATCAGACAGTGATGAGGAGATTACCTTCACGACAAGAAACTTTCAGAAATTCCTAAAATATAGAAAAATGAATAATTACAAAAGAAATGATCAAAAAAATTCCAGAAATAGTACCGAGAATGTCAACAATGATAGATGCTACAATTGCAATAAGGTCGGGCATTATAGAAAAGATTGTCCGTATCCAGATAAACAGTTATTCCCTCCAAACAATGAGTCATCAAGGAAAAGAAAGAAAGCATTCACAGCAACTCTTGATGACTCAGACTTATCATCCAGTGATGATGAAAAGAAGATGGATAATTCAAATATGTGTTTCACTGCTATTCATGGATCAGATGACGATATGAGTATGGATCTAAAAATAGGTATGCATTTACATTATTTTTATTTTTTTTGTTTGAATGGATGCTTGTTTGTTTGCTGATTGTTTTAAAATTCCTTGAATTTTTAAATTCAAATTTATCCCTTGCAATTTGAATTTTAAATTCAAAAATAATATTATTTTAATAATATTTTAAACATTAAATTATTATTATATAAGTATTATTATATTTAATGTTATCATAGGAATCACATAATTAGAATATAGGAGTGAGATCGGAAGTAATACCATAATTTTCTTCATGCTATGAGCAAATAGCAAGACAATTTTCCGATCTTCGGGTATCTAACCTCTGCCTCGGTAAACCTTTTGTTGATGAATATTGGTTTTTGGGTATGGTCAACTTCTCATACAAAGGCGACACTTAATGAATGAGGGGACACGACTAGGTACAAGTAGAGGTTTTCTCCATCTACCAGGGTAAAAAGCACTGGGGGTTTCTGCATGTGTTACGGCAGGCTTTGGAAGGCTGAGTGACACTCGTTGGTCCAATCAACCTTTCCCTTATCCCTGTTTATGGCTTCGAAGAATGCACTTGTCTGTGGCCTTGGATATTAATCTGCTTAGAGCGGCTATCTTCCCGTTTAGGCTCTGCATTTCGCTTCGTGTGGTTGGTATTTTGATGCTCTTCAGGGCTTGGACCTTTTCAGGATTTGCTTCAATTCCTCTGGCGTGCACAATGAAACCCAATAATTTTCCCGAGAAGACTCTGAAGGAGAATTTTAATGGATTCAGCTTCATTTTTATTTGCACAATACCTGAAACATGTCGCTTAGGTGGTATAAATGATCTTCTCCCTTTCTTGATTTGACAAGCATGTCATCGACATACACTTCCATGGAGTGACTAAGCTGCTACTCAAACATCTTAGCAACCAAGTGTTGATAGGTCGCACCAGTGTTCTTAAGCCCGAAGGGCATGACCTTGTAGCAATATAGGACCAAATCTACGACAAAGCTAGTATATTCTTGATCTGGTACATGCATAGGAATTTGGTTATATCTCGAGTAGGCGTCCATAAATGATAACAGTTCGTGCCCCACTATTCCGTCTACCAGTCGATCGATTTAGGGCAGGGTAAAAGGATCTTTAGGAAAAGCGTCATTGAGATTAGAGAAATCAATGCAGGTTCGCCATTTTCTATTGGATTTTTAATTAGGACCGGGTTGGAGATCCATTTGGGGTAGATAGCCTCATGAATATAGCCGTTGGTGAGTAGGTTTTTTACCACCTCGTTAAGGGAAGTTGAGCGTTCCACTTCCATGCTCGTCTTCTTTTGATTGACTGGGGTTTAGGTTGTGTCTATATTTAGGTGGTGCTAAGCCGTTTTGGAGGATATTCCCACCATGTCCTCATGGGTCCATGCGAACACATCCAAATTTCTACGTAGGAGCCCTACCAATTGGATTTTCAGATCTTTATCAAGGTGCGACCCTATCTTGAAAAACCTTGTTTCGTCGCGATCATCCATCGCAATATGTTCCATGGGCTCAGTGTTGGCCTCCTCCTCCTCACTGTCCCTCGGTTCTAGTTCATTAAACGGGTTGCTAGTATAGTTAAGAGGAGGGGACTTCTTTAGTTGCTATGCTACCAAAGTTTTGGCGCAGAGGGCGGCCTTTATGTTTTTTCCCTTTTCCTTTCTTTTGTTGTGGTGGATTTCGGTTACGTAACAATCGCGGGAGGCGTCTTGGTTGCCTTCTACTTCTCCTATTCCCCCATCGGTAGGGAACTTCACTTTCAAGCACCAATGGGTAAAGATTATCTAAAAGGCAGGTCTGTCCAGAAATGCGTTATAAGAAAAACGTTCGTCTACCAGCACAAATTTTTGCTTACGGATAACGGATCAAGGGTGACTTTCTAGCTCAACAAACAAGTCCAACTTCATTAGCGGAATTGTGGCTTCTCCAATGAATCTGTGTAGGGTCTTATTGCATGGCGATACGTCTCTCATTAATAACTTCATTTTATTGAAGGCACTTATGAATAATATATTCACTAAGCTGCCCATATCAACCAAAATGCGAAACACCTATGCTGGGCCGATCCAGGCAGAAATGACCATGGGATCGGTATGTGGGTACTGCCTTCTAACCAAATCCTCATCAATGAAGGTTATGTTGGTCTTCTCTCTTCGCTTGATTGGGCGTACTTCTGTAATGGAATGAACATACCTTTCTTCCTCCTTTAAAGACTTTCTGTATCTATCCATCTCGGCCCAACTTCCGTCCGTTGGATGCGAGCCTCCTAATACAATATGAGCAATTATTTTCTCTTGATTGGCATGGTTTGCACTTGCTTCTTCCTTGTTATTTCCATGTCAGAGTGACCCTGGTCCTTCGTTGGTTGGCGGGGTAGTTATGCTTTTGTTGTACATGCCGTTCCAATTTCTTTTTTCAGATGTATTCTTCAATGAGGTCCCGCAAACGTTGACATTCTTCTGTGTTATGTCCGTGAGACTCATGGAAGCAACAGTACTTTCCCGTCCTGATCACGGCTTCTGACTCCTTATACGGAGGGCGCTTGTACTTCAATTCATGTTGGGTGGCCAAGTAAATGTTTTCCATAGTGTCATTTAGAGGAGTGTAGGAATCAAATCTTATCCCAGTCTGTATCGTCGTTTATTGCTTTTTTAAGCCCCGGGGTTGCCTTAACAGTTTCCTTTATCATCATTGTTTGGTTTGCTCCCTTCACCTCAAGGCAAGGCTCTTGTGTTTCCATGGGAGTTGGAACCCTCTACAGGCTGCTCGCCATGCCGGGCAGCCGTGGCATCTTCCGATCTCATGTATTTTCCTGCTTTATGGTAGAAATCCAGAAGAGTTAGAGGGCTTCCCCTTCATGAGTCTTCTTGCAAATTTGGATTCCGGATGGACGCCTCCGCATAGTGCCATTAGTGTAAATCTTTCATTCGTGTTTTGCACCGCTGCTGCGGCCGCTTTAAAACGGGTAAGCTAATGCTGCAGAGGTTCCCCTGATTTTTATTTTACTTCAGACAAGGAAAACACATCCCTAGGCTGTTACACATGAATTAGGAACTGGCTTATGAACTTCTCCTTCAACATTTCCAAAGAACTGATGGATCCATGAGGTAGTCGACATAACCATGTGATTTCTAAATCTGACAAAAATAGCGGGAAACATTTACATAATACACCTTTAGTTGCTCCGTTCATGAGCATGTGCTGAGAGTATCGTTGTTGGTGGACGATTGGGTCAGAGGTGCCTTTATATGGATCCATGGTAGGCATCTTCCATTCTCGAGGCATGGCTGTTGCCTCTATATCCCTAGTGAAAGGGCAATTCGGCGCCTACTCCCCTTTCAAGTTGCTCGCGCCTGAGGTACTCCCTGAAGAGACGCATCATTATTTCTTCGGACCGGAGGCTGCCCTAGGAGAAGAGCCCCTCTCTCTTTGATAGTGATGGTGCCTGGTGCCTTGATTAGGTCAGACTAGCGATGATTAGGTTCAAGCATGACTCCCTAGACTGGGATGCACCTTGGGATCCGGTATTGTGAGTGGATTCCTCCGTGCTTCTTAAGCGTGTCATGAGTTAGTCCACCAAAGCTTCTTATTGAACAACGAAGCGATCAGTCATCTTATTCACAATCCTTTTTAAGTTCTACTCGGGTAACAACTGAGTCTAGGGGAAGGGAGAGAGCAATTGGCTTTTCTTGATCTTCTTCGATGGGGTTGATTGCGTTAGCAGTAACTGTATTTTTACCCTTTTCAGCATTTCGCTTAGAGGGAGCCATGTTCTAATGATGCGCTAAGGCCCTGAGTTTAATTCTCAATGAAAGCACCAAAAATATTTTTTCAAAAGTTGGACAAACACCTCAAAATCTGATATCATCCTTTTTTTCTTTAGTTAGGTTTTATTTGATTTGATTGACGTGGGGTTTTATGTCCCAGCATAAACGGAATGAATTGCAGGAAACGTATGGACAATTCACAAGTGCAGAGTTCAGAAAGCGGATAAGGAAAACAGATAACAAAGAGTTTATATAGTGGTTCGGCTTGAATGTGCCTACATCCACTTTCCATCTTATTATTCTATAATTGATTTGATTACAAGTACAAGTTACATATGGAAAGAGTAAAACTTCAAGTAGCCGAAGTGGTGGATTTTTAGCAGAGTTTTCTCTCTTTTTTCTCCCCCAGGATCTCGCCCATTGTTGTTGAGAAGCTCTTGTATTTATAGAGTGGAGTTGTAAAGTGTGGAGGTGGAGATATAGCTTTATGAATCTGGCTCGGCGTTTTGGGTAGGAGAGTCAGGTTCTGCGTTTCTTAGTTGCCAGAACAAACATTTGGTCCGAGATGCCTGTGTATCAGACCAAATGTTTGGTCTGGTGTTGGATGTATCATCCTGGACCAAATACTTGGTCTGGCATATCAGAGAATGCCAGACCAAATATCTAGTCCGACATGCCGGACCAAATATTTGGTTCGGCATTCGTTCCGATAGTTCCGCCTTCTATATCGTAGCCCACTTCTGCTTCCCTTCTTTCCTCCCTCTTTGCTTGCCGGAAAACTGAGCCAACATCTGGAAAGTGAAATAAAGCAAATTATGAAAGCAAATACAACTGAGTGAAAAAGAAATAAACTAAGTGAAATAGCATCATAAATGCTCGCTATTCAGCGCACTTGGGAGTGCGATGCCATCAACAGTTGTTAGGTTGAAAGTACCCTCTCCAAGCAGACATATGGTCCTTTCTAGATTGGATTCACGTGAAATGGGCAGGAAAAACCCGTACCAAGACAAGATTATTGATTTCAAAGGTTCTAGGTCAGTTTTTAAAGCTTCCTTGTGCTTCTCATCTATAAAGTCTAGAGATTCCAAGAGGAGATCTTTATTCATTTTGGCCCATAGTAAGTTACTCAATGATAAGGAACTTCGAGCTCAACAGGAATAATGGTTTCAGAACCGTAAGCAAGGGCGAATGGAGTATGGCCAGTCATAGACTTATTGGTGGTCCTGTAATCCCATATTGCTATTGGGAGTTCACCCACCCACTTGCCACTAGCCTTTTCCAAACACTTCTTCAGAAATGAACTTTATAATTTGTTCACAGCTTCAACTTGTCTATTCTCTTGAGGATCTGCTGCAAACCTCTTTTCAATATGATACCTCTGATAGAAGTCTTTGAATTAATCATTATCAAATTTAGTCCCATTATCTATTACAATAGTTCATGGAAGACAAAAACGATAGATGTTGTTTCAGACAATGAAGTTGATTACTTTCTTGGTTGTGATCGTGGATAAAGGTTCTGTTTTGGCCTATTTGGTGAAGTAATCAACTACGACAATAGCGTACTTTGCACCACCGTTAGAGATTGGTAAGGAATCGATAATATCTATACCCCATATGGAAAATGGCCAAGGGCTGATCATTTGCATGATTTCCGTTGGCGGAGCTCTTGGAACTTTTGCATATATCAAGCACTTTTCGCATTACCTTACCTAGTTAGCAACATCTCGATTAACCATTGGTTGGTAATAAAGTTCACATCCCACTATAGTCGGAACATTCCCCTTCATGAATTTTCTTTAGGACCCGTTTTATCTCATCAAGCGATACACCAGAGTAGGGGAATAGAAAAACCTTATCTGTACATAACTCCTTCGTGCATAATATACCGTGAAGCTTTATGAAGGACTTGTCGCTTTACACTCCTTTGTTCAGGTAGGACTTCCTATAGCAAATAGTTTTTAATCGGAGTCATCCATGATTCCCTCTCAAGATCCGTCATTAGTAACCGGTAAATTTCTATCAGATTTATACTTAGGGCATTTAATACTTTGACCTAAACCAAGTCTATCTGCTATGCGTCCCCATGCTAGCAAATTTTGCCAATGAATTTGCTCCCTATTTTAATCCCATGGAATATGCACAATGTCATAGTACTCAAACTCAGCCAAAAAATCTTGGACTTAGGTAAGGTATGGAGCAGATCGTTGTCCCTTAGCTTGGTAATCTCCCCTGACTTGGTATACTACCAATTATGAATCGCAAAATATTTCAAGAGACTTTATTTCCAGTGCTTTGGCAAGTTTAAGTCCAACAATCAGAGCCTCATACGCAGCTTCATTGTTTGTCACTGGGAAATCAAGCTTTAAAGCATAATAAATCGAACGATCTTCGGTTGTTACAAGCACAATTCCAGCTACAGGACAATGATCATTGGATGCTCCATTAGTATACAGTTTTCAGCGTGTGGTAGGGATTTCACTACTCTCTGGGGAATCATCATACATATTGAATTCTGCTATTAATTATGCCAGTGCCTGAATCCAGATAGCCCGCCGAGGGAGATAAGTGATATCGAATTTACTAAGCTCGATATTCCACTTGAGTGACCTTCCAGACGTCTTAGATCGCTATAGGATCCGTCGTAATAGCTGGTCGGCGTAAACATCGACCGGGTGTGTTTGGAAGTGTGGACATAGCTTTCGTGATGCACTTAGCAAGCAATGTTCATGTTTCTCTATTTTCAAATAGTTTCTTTTATCTCCCGTCAATCACTTATTGACGTAACAAAACAGCCTCTAGATTCGATTATCCTTGCGAAACAATGCGGCACTTATAACATGTAATTACGTAGCCAAATAGATGTATAAATCTTCATGATCCATCAGCTTTGACAAGATAGGGGTCTCTCTAAATGATTCACCAAAGCTTGAAATGCATCTTTACAATCCTGTGTCCATTCGATGTTTCTTTTTCCTTTCCTAATCAAGCCAAGAAAGGAATGCATTTATCAGTAGCTTTGGAAATGAATCGGCTTAAGGCAGCAAATTTCCTATTCATACTCTGTACTTCTTTGATAGTCTTTAGCACTTGGATATCGCAGATAGCTTGAATCTTCTCGGGATTAGCTTCGATTCCGCGGGCATTAACAATAAAACCAAATAACTTCCCTGATGCTAGGGCAAAAGGATACTTCAAAGGATTAATTTTCATCTTGTAATGTTAGAGGATGCCGAACATTTCTCAGGTCTCAAATGCGGTCACTTGGCCGTCGTGACTTTATGAGCATATCATCCATATATACTTTCATCGTTTTTCCAATCTGATTTTTAAGCATTCTATTGACTAAGCTTTGGTAAGTCACTCCTGCATTCTTTAATCCAAAAGGCATCACCACATAGCAGTATAATCCAACATCTGCAATAAAGCCGGTGTGCTCTTGATCGAGAATGTGCATCGCAACTTGGATATATCTCGAGTATGCAACTTTGAAAGATAGCAATTCGTGTCCCATAGTTGAGTCCACCAACTGGTCGATCCATGGAAGGAGAAAACTATCTTTCGGACATGTCTTGTTCAAGTCTGAGTAATTAGTGCACATCCTCCATTTATCGTTTGCCTTTTTCACAAGCATAGGATTAGATACCCACTTAGGAAGAGGGTGTCGCGAATAAATCCATTGTCTTTAAGTCTATCCACCTCCTCTTTAGGAGCGATAGATCTCTCCAAATCCATGCCGCATCTTTTTTATTTCACTAGGACATGCCTTGAGTAGATATTCAATGCATGGCTCGCAATGGAAGGCGAGATTCCACACATGTCAGAGTGAGTCCAAGCAAACATGTCTAGATTCACTCAGCGAAATTCAACAAGTTCTTTCATCATCGGGGAGCTGAGCTGTAATCCAATTTTAGGACCCATGAAGGGTCGTCATGGCTAACTATGATGTCAATCGTCAGCTCAGCCAGTGCATCCTTGGTCTCTTTGGGATCCTTCTCGTCGTCTCTCGATCTATATCTCTATAGAACCGACTGCAGCGCCCGAGCCGAGGCTCAGGTGTTAGTTGTCAATCTTGGTAGCTTGGATATGTACAGTCATGTGCACACCCTTACCTTTCTCTTTGCATTGAGCATCCCTCAACTCAACAACATGACAGGCATGTCCAGTCGCTTGATCACTATGAATAACTCTAACACCATTATCTGTCAAAACTTCAAAGTCAAACACCATGGGGCAAGGGTTGCCCGGAATTTAGCTACTGGCGGTCGGCCCAGAAAAACATTGTAAGGAGAGTCAATATTCAAAATAATAAACGACAAGATTCGCACTCTTCTATGGTCACCTTCTCCCAACTCTACAGGTAATAAACATAACCAACGGCTTTAGTTACAACACCTTTAAAATCATGTATGCGGGCTTTAATTCCTTGGCTTCTATTTTCATATGATCATAGGATTTTTTGAAAATTATAATTATAGAACTTTCACATTAATCAATATCCTTCTCACCGTTTGGAATGTGTGGAAGGAGAGGAATCGATGATTATACCAGAAAAAACAACGAAACAGTGCGGAAATTAGTAAAATCGTCAGATCTGACATTCAAATGGTGAAGAAGAGAAACAAAAATTATGTACTTACCTCATGGGAACCAGATGAAGCTTGAATTGTAGTAGAGGATCAGCAAAGTTCATCGGGAGGAAACCCAAGTACAAGTTACTGGCCGCCATGAATTTGAAGAAGACAAGGAACTGATGATGTATAATTGGTAACTTAAGTTGTTTTAATTATGTCAGATATTATTGAATATGTACCATATAGTATGTCGTATTGGGCTGAACCTAATTTGGGCTGTATATGCCCCTAATAAAATCTTACCAATTTTCAAAAAAAAATCAATATCCTTCTCCCCAAAGCGAGACCAATCATGGCCGAAATGTCCATTGGGTCGATTGTCAAAGCCTCCATCTTGTCTACATCTTTGTTTTTAAACACTATATCGTCGGCCATTATACATTGCTGTTTTGCCGAAGCTCCATCTTCTGTATTCGAATAGTATTCGAAATCCACATGCTTAATCACGCTAGCATAGCGCTCCATCCCATACCAACTCTTATCTATCGGGTGTAGTCCTCAGACTATTGTATTTATTACCAATCTTCCACTAGTTTGTGCAAGCTCCTCAGCCCTGTGCGGTGCTTGCCCTTAGTTGGGATCGGATGTCCCGTGTCTACTGTCCTGTGCGGTTTTTACAAATTGCTACAATTTCCTTACTCAAATCATCTTTTTGATAATGTCCTAGAGATTCCTACATTCATTCGTTCCATGTCCATAGCGTTCGTGGAACCGATAATATTTCGCAATTTGTTTCTGCTTCTCTGTTGATTCTATTGGAGGCGGCTTCTTGTATTGCATGGTAGGTAGATAAATATATATTTTCTAAGGACGTATTCAACGGCGTGTAAGTATCGTACATCGAAATCCTAGGCTTCTCTCTTCTAGAACACATTTTTCATTCTCGACCCCTATCTCTACCTTTCTTTTTCTGATTCGGCTTGTTTTAAACATTCACTTGCACTTTTCCGGAGCTATCATCAGACCGTTTTACTATAATATTACTCTGTACTCACTCTCTGCTTGGTCCCACAACATTCTTCTTCTTGGAGGAATTGGCTTCCTTCTTCCTTAAATACTGAGCCGCCTTTACGTTAAGCCATTCCAACATTGCGAGTGGCTTGCCAGCTAACCAATCAACGAAATCATATTCTGTATCTATCCCTCTCATCATGATCATCAATACTGCATGGTCATATGGATTACTGATTTCCATAATAGCTGTATAAAATATCTCTAAATAATCTTTCAACGATTCTCCCATAGCCTGGATCATGCTGGACAGGGACATTACATCCTTGGGGCGAGTTGCGTGCATTCGGAATTGCTCCATAAACCTTTGCTCCACAAACCTTGTTGGAAAATCTTCGAATCTAGAAACTGATTGTGGGTGTAACATTGTAAACCACATCGTTGCTATTCTAGAGAGAGTCAAGGGAAAGCATCTACATTTGGTTGCATCATCCACTCACGTGGAATCCATTTGCCATTCATATCTCATGATGTGTTGCCTGGGGTCATTTTTTCCTTCATAGGCGAGCATCGACGGCATGTTAGACTTCTTTGGATACTTCGCATGTAGAACATGTGAACAGGGTATGACTTCTCAAGGTTGCCAGTCATCATTGGTCAAACCCCGATTCTCTCTCACTAACTGTTTGACCAATGCCGATAATTTCGGCATTCGGATAGTTGGTGCTAAGCGGTAGTCATACTTCACCTCACATGAATGGTCCAGTCAATGTGTAACATCCCATTACTTAGAGGCCCAAAACTAACGGCTACGGATGCTGCAGTCATCCGTAGTTATTAATCCTCGACGACCAAATACGACGATGCTAGATACATTGATATACAATTGCAGAAATATGGAAAAAAATTACAATTCCAAAAACATATTTCCACATTCAAATAAAAACATTTCAAGTTCATTACGTAATCCCAAAATATGTAACCACGTTTAACAAAACATAATTATTACAATTATGCCAAAAGCGACAAATGAAGATGCTCCCTTGGTTGATCAGAGTATATAGTAAGGCTAATAAATCTTCCTTTTGAAACAAAACACACAGTGGAAAGAAAACTTTAGACAACTATCTGCCTCCTGCATGTTAGTCCTTGAGATGATGGTTTTGATGAAAATAACCTTAGAATAGGATTATAAAATATAAATACTAACATTATAGTTTACAAAAATATGTATATGTAGGATTTAACCATGCAGGTACCAAGAATGAAGAGTGTACAGTATAGAGATTCAAGATATCAAGATTGAAGACTCATGAGTATCAAGAATATCAAGATTATCAAGGGTTCAAGATTTCAAGAATAAGTAATTTAATTAGGAATTTTGTTAGAACTCCTAGAAAAGCACTGGCATCTTAAAATCCAATTTATTCGTGGAATGGAATCCACTTCGAACTTGTTAAAGGGATGGAACCCTAAGTAGGATGGAACCTACGAAAAATCTAGTGGAACATGGTTTTGTATCCACTAACTTTTATTCAAAATGTTTTTACAAAATTATATCTTATTTTCAAAATGATTTCAAAACCTTCCTTCTAAAAGAATAAAAAACATCTATCCTGATTTTAAATAATTTTAGCCTCAAAATAATCTTTAATTTCAAAATCAAAATATCCTTGGTTTTAAATTATCGTTAATAATAATATATTTAACTTTTAGTATTTATACTTAGATTTAAATATAAAATTATAGTAAAATTTTATATATACCAAAATATTATTATCTTTATTTATTTATGTATTTTGACTATAATTAAGTATATTTATAAAAGTTTAAAATAGTTTTAATATAAGATAAAAGTTATTTTCAAGGAAAAACAAACCAACAAAATTTCCTTTGGGATGTCGACATACTCAAGGTACCCATGTCGACATAGTGTCAGTTGATTTCAAAATTTTGAATTTCAAAAGAAGTGTCTATTTGTCATATCCCTTCACGAATGGACATGGTTGTTATTCTTCTATAAATAGGGGCTGTTTTCAATGAATTTCTAATAATATTTTTCTGGTTTTCATTTCTCTTCTTCTTCCACATTTCTTTATACATATTCTTACCATTACCCTGCCGAAATCAACATTTAATCTAACTATATCATTTTTGGTTTGATTCTCTATCACTATCTCAACAAGATCCTCGATGCTATTCATAGTTATAGGCTTCTTTGTAATCATTTCTGTGAGAAAAGGTGTGATTTTAGCCTTGGAAACCAATCAACTGAGAAAAGGTGTGATTGTAGCCCTAGAAATCAATTCGATGAACTTGTTGCTCATGAAATCAAGTATCTCTACCTAGGGGATTGTGAATCTGGAGGGTGTATCTCGTAGCCATGAAATCGAGGGTGTAATTGTAAAGATCGATTTTGAAAGAAATCTGTACTTATGTGCGGGTCTGGATGTAGGGTAACTCCGAACCAGTATAAAATCCGATGTGTTCTTTCCTTTACTGCTTTTACTTTATTTCTGCATCTTGTTTGATTCTGTGATCGTATCTGTGTCTAAATATTGCATACGTATGTGTTTAAATTAACAAAAAAATCAAAAAGTTTTAATAATTCTTATAAACACTATTCACCCCCTCTCTAGTGTTAATTCTAGCCTTAAGATCCGTAATCCGCATTTCTAACATTTGGTATCGGAGCAAGGTTTTCAAAGTTTTCATAATCTGAATTTTGAAAAAAATTTCAAAATAGCTACCAACACTGGTACTGGTAACACTACCAACACTAGTTCTATCATCCCTACCGCAAGTTCTTTTATAGAAGGTCAGTCTACCGTCAGACCACCACTTTTGAATGGTAGTAATTATGCATATTGGGCATGTAGGATGAAAATATATTTACAATCTGTAGGATTATACACTTGGAATATCACACAGACTAAATATTCTGAACCCACAACTGATTTTCCACAGTGGACCGCTGGGCAAAAGACTGTTGCACAAAATAATTCTAAAGCAATGAATATTCTGTTTTGTTCACTTGATAGGAATGAATTTAATAAAGTGTTAGTTTGTAAGTCTGCATATGAAATCTGAAAAACTTTGCAAGTTACTCACGAAGGAACAAGCAAAGTTAAACAGACCAAAATTTTCATGCTCACAAATCAGTTTCAATTATTTAAAATGAATTCTAATGAGTCTATTTCAGATACATATAGTAGATTTCAGGATATTGTACATTCTCTAATATCCTTGGGAAAGGAATTTTCGAAAGAAGATCAAGTCAGAAAAATCTTAAATTCTCTTACTCTAGAATGGGATCAAAAGACACTTGCGATCGAAGAGGCAAATGACATCAGTACCTTAAAGATAGAAGAATTAATTGGAAATCTAATGTCATTTGAAGTCCAAATGATTGGGATAAGAGAAAGAAAAGCATCTGAAAAGAAACCAATGGCACTCAATGCATTGACCGTTGGATCAGACTCAAACAGCGATAATGTTGAAGAGATAGCCTTTATGACCAAGAATTTTCGGAAATTCCTGAAATACACAAAGATGAACAATCTCAAGAGAAACAACTATAAGAACTCTAGAAATCAGAATGTAGTGCCAAACAATATCAAATGTTTCAACTGTGACGAATCAAGCCATATCAAAAGAGACTGTCTGTATCCAGATAGGCAAAATCTTCCTACAAACAATGATTTTGTAAAGAAACGAAAACTTGCATTTACTGCTACTCCAGAAGACTCAGACTCGTCCTCAAGCGATGATGATCAGAAGATCGATAATTCGAATATGTGTTTCACAGCAGTTCACGACTCCGACAAATTCAGAGAAACGGATTTAGAAAAAGGTACACATTTACAATATAATTGTTTGAAATTGCATGCTTAGATTTGGATGCTTGATTGATTGATTTTGAATTTGTGTGTTGATAGAATTTTTTATTTTTTACTATTATTTTATTATTAATTTTATTATTTTTATTTTTATTTTTATTTTTAATAGTATTATAATATTTTATAGAATATAATATAATTTCAGAATTATTCCAGATATATGTATACATTAAAAATAATAAGTATATATACACTAGAATACTTAGGAAAAATAAATCATAGAAATTCAAAGACACATGTCGACATGGTCCCCACCATAATGTCGACATGGGTATAGAATTTTAAATTCAAAATTTGAATTCAAATGGTTGAATTTCCCTCCACATTTTCGCTCCATTCAATTCTATGAAAAGGCATCTTTTGAGCAGAGAACATGTCTATTGAGAATCTATTTATTCACTATCTTTTATCACATCTTTTCACTCTCATTTTCAAATTCAAACTCTCTCTTCAAAACTTCAAGCTCTCTACTCTCTACTCTAATGGCTTTTTCAAGCAACCCCTCCACCATGTGAATTTCCAGAAAGATAAAAGAGAATGATCCGGAGGCCATAAAAGCATACATCAATTATGCTAACTGTGGAAAAGTCCATCCCGGAAAGTTTTCTATATTTCAAGATTTCTCTTCTTAGGGAATTGATTCTCTTTTTGCAAACAATCAAATCTTAGTCTTATTGATGCTTCTAAAAATGATTATGTTTGTTATCCAAATTTTGTTAAAATTTTCTATGCAAATTTAAACCTCGGATTTCATATTGGAAATGATGATGAAATTTAGAGTAGTGTCAAAGGCACTAGAATTGTTTTGAATTGTGATCTTTTGGGTACCATTCTCAATTGCAAGAGTGCGAGAATGGATCTTTCTAGTTTTAATATTGACGAAAATGATCGTGAGACATTTCATCCCATTTTCGAACGAAATGATGATTTTGAATTCAAAAATCGAAACTTTCGACCAAAAGCTAGAATTGTCAATCTTCTTTTGCAACATACTTTGACCCCAGATCAGGGAATTTTAACAATCCTATTTCAAAAGTTTGCAAAGCACTTTTTGCTATTTTTGAAAATTATGATATTAATTGGGCGCAAGTTATTTTGGATGAACTTCGACCTAAAAATCTTGAAATTGGTGAGAATACTTTGTATCATGGAATCTATCTCACTCGGATTTTTAACTATTTTTGAGTAGCTTACGAAGGAGAAGAATTTGTTTCAAGAAAGGTTTTCAATCATTCCAATATTTCTTTTATGAAAAATCCATTTGTTTTTCAACCTCATGAGACTCTTGCCGGAAAGTAAGAGCGTTTAGCTCATGAGGAGATGGAAGAGGAGGAAGAGGAAGAAGAAGAGGATGAAATGGAAATTGAAGAAGAAGAAGAAGGTGAAACATCCTTGGAAAGCATTAACTATCCTCTTGATCCATCCAACAAAACCCTTCTAAAAAACCAAAAGACCATTGTTGAGAATCAGCGGATTCTTAAGCGATCCGTTAGTAAGAAGTTGGACAAAATTTCATCCAATTAACAAGTTTATTTACAAAATCAGCAGGAAGCTTGGATTATCTTCATCTTCATCATCCTCTAACTAGTTTACCTTTTCATGTCTTGTTGTATTAGCTTTAGTCTATTTTGATTTAAAAGTTCATGTTGTTCTTTGTGTTTAATCGTTTTATCGTGTTACCATGAAATGAAATTTAATTCCTTTTCTGTTATCTAGCTTATCTTATCTTCAGAATAAATGTTAGTATATTATATAAATACACACACACACAATTATTCATAAAATCAAAATAAGCCATCAAAATTCACTATACCATGTCGACATCCCCCCTATGACCATGTCGACGTGTACTGGTCAGAAATGACATTTCATTTTGAATTTGAAATTTGAATAACTACCTTATGTCTGTTCATTTTAAACGAATTTCTACACCTATAAATACATATTTCTTCCAGAATTCATCACTCAATATTATTTCTTATCCGCTTTGTCTCTCATTCTTCTCACAAACTCAAATATGGCCAATCTAATTCATAATTTATCCGAGAATCTTGAAGAGACTCTTAATTCTTTCAAGAATATTCTTTCGTTCATTCTTCGAAACCAGCGACACTTAGAGTTGAGTCAAATGCAAATGATCAAGGAGCAAGAAAGGCATTTTGATGCAATGCGATGGATGATTTCCTCCCTGCACAAGGATGATAACGAAGCACATCCTCCAGTCTCTCTCACTAATGATAATGAAAATTGGGATGCCATTAAAGCAGACCCTATATTTAGAGAAGAAGGTTGGGTGAACGTTCCTCGTAATATTTGATTTTATTTGATTGCTTTGTTTGAATTGTTTGCTTTGATTAATTTGGTTTAATATAGATTGACATTTGGATGTTTGTTGTACAAAACGTGAATAAATATACATTGATGTGTATATGATCTTTTATCATGTCTATCAATATAATTATCTCTTAATCTATCTATTATATACTCCATTGTATAATTTATTAATGCAGGTACTTCAGTACAAGAATGAGTGGGAGTTATATACTTTGGAGATCATATAGTTTGGAGTTAGTTTTTTTTGATGACAAAGGGGGGGAAATATAAAATAGGATAGTTAGGCATAGATTAAGGGGGAGTTATTAGTTTTAGAGGTAGTTATTAGGATAGAAGTAATATTTTATAAACAAAGGTTGTCATCATCAAAAGGGGGGAGATTGTTAGTCCTTGAGATGATGGTTTTGATGACAACAACCTTAGAATATGATTATAAAATAAAAATACTACGTTATAGTTTAGAAATATATGTATATGTAGGATTTAACCATGCAGGTACCAAGAATGATGACGGTACAGTATAGAGATTCAAGATTTCAAGATTGAAGTCTCATGAGTATCAGGAATATCAAGATTATCAAGAGTTCAAGATTTCAAAAATTAGTAATTTAAATAGGAATTTTGTTAAAACTCCTAGAAAAGCACTGGCATCTTAAAATCTAATTTATTCGTAGAATGGAATCCACTTCGAGCTTGTTAAAGGGATGGAACCCTAAGTAGGATGGAACCTACGAAAAATCTAGTGGAACATTGTTTTGTATCCACTAACTTTTATTCAAAATGTTTTTACAAAATTATATCTTGTTTTCATAATGATTTCAAAACCTTCCTTTTAAAAGAATCAAAAACATCTATCCTGATTTTAAATATTTTTAGCCTTAAAATAATCTTTAATTTCAAAATCAAGTTATCCTTGGTTTTAAATTATCGTTAATAATAATATATTTAACTTTTAGTATTTATACATAGATTTAAATATAAAATTATAGTAAAATTTTATACATACCAAAATATTATTCTCCATATTTATTTATGTTTTTTAACTATAGTTACGTATATTTATAAAAGTTTAAAATAGTTTTATTATAAGATAAAAGATATTTTCAAGGAACATACCATCAAAATTTCCATTGGGACGTCGACATACTCAAGGTACCCATGTCGACATAGTGCCAGTTGATTTCAAAAATTTGAATTTCAAAAGAAGTGTCTATTCGTCATATTCCTTCACGAATGGACATGGTTGTTGTTCTTCTATAAATATGGGTTGTTTTCAACGAATTTCTAATAATATTTTTCTGGTTTTCATTTCTCTTCTTCTTCCGCATTTCTTTATACATATTCTTACCATTACTTTACCGAAATCAACACTGAATCTAAGTAGATCATTTCTGGCGTGATTCTCTATCACTATCTCAACAAGATCCTCAGTGCTATTCACAGTTATAGGCTTCTTTGTGATCATTTCTGTGAGAAAAGGTGTGATTGTAGCCTTGGAAATCAATCAAGTAGGAAAAGGTGTGATTGTAGCCCTGGAAATCAATTGGGTGAACTTGTTGCCCGTGAAATCAAGTATCTCTACCTAGAGGATTGTAAATCTGGAGGGTGTACCTCATAGCCTTGAAATCAAGGGTGTAATTGTAAAGAATGCTTTTGAAAGGAAATCAATACTTGTGGGAAGGACTGGATGTAGGGTAACTTCGAACCAGTATAAAATCCGGTGTGTTCTTTCCTTTACTGCTTTTACTTTATTTCCACATCTGTGTTTGATTATGTGATCGTATCAGTGTCTGAATATTGCATACATTTGTGTTTAAATTAACAAAACTCAAAAAGATTTTACAATTCCTATAAACGCTATTCACCTCCCCTCTAGTGTTTATTATAGCCTTAAGATCCGTAATCGGCATTTCTAACACTGCATGCCTCTGGAAGCTTTATTCATCAGAGAAGAAAACCCAAGGACCTTAAATCTCAAACTACTCCAAAATCAATTGACTACCCGAGAGTTTGAAGGGAAAACAAAAACTTCGAGTCGAACATAAAGCTTGATATGAATGATAATCTAACATCTCAATCCTTTAGATATCTAGTGATACCACGCCGCTTAGCGGAATGGGTTTTCCCCTCACTGGTACCCCAAAACCTTTATAAAACCACATCTTGTGCCTCTGCATCCACAATGATTAAAACATGCATTTTTTAAACTATTATGATGATATGAAAACTTGAAAATAATATTTCCCATTCCTAGTTAAATCTTACACCCTGTCTTAGTCATAGTTTCTAGGGTCACTATTAACCTTTTAGTTTTTATGGGTTTACTAATAACCTTGTTATAACTAATAGACACCTTGTCCTACTAATAGTTTTCATGGGATCACTAAGAACCTATAGGCCTCTGCCAGTTAACTTAATTAATTCATGGGTCCCCTTGAACCTTTTAGTTATTCCAATAACTAATCACCTTAACCTAGTTTTTATGGGTCAACTAGGAACCTATGAACTTATCCAGTAACTCATCTCACATCCTAGTTTTCATGGGTTGACTAGGAACCCACAAATACTTCCATTTTCCACTTTCTTATCCTAGTTTTCATGGATTTACTAGAAACCTATTGACTGTTGTCAATTTTTAATTCGGGTATAGTTTTCATGGGTAAACTATGAACTTGTTGGTTTCCTCCAATAACTAATTTATCATAATTTTCATGGGTTTACTACGAACCGTTTGTTTTACTCCAATAACTGCAAAGTTTAGGCATCTTATATTATAGGGTCACCCGGACTCCTTGGATGCAATTCTACTCATTCAGGAGTTTGAGCAATATATATTCACTATTAAGTTAACCTAGCTGGTTCTTCTTCCTCATTTCCCCAAAATATAGTTATGGGTTATCATGTGAATATATTCCTATTTAAAGAAGCAAAACAACAATTTTAACCATACCACTCATGTGGGTTTAAGGTCCTTGAAATATATTTCATAAAACATAGTTAACACCTTTAACTTATATTTTTATCAAGGCAATACTTCTTCAAAATTTCATACCTAAAGCCATTACAAACTGCTTTATATAAGTTATGGGTTTTTCCTTTAAAAACTAGAGTATGGGTTTTTTAACCTTTTGACAACATTGAAAGGTTAAACTTTCAACCTCTTTGAAAGGTTTAATTATCTGCTTTAAAAAAATAATAGGCTCCAGCCCTTTTAGTACTTTTAACACTTCCTTTGAAACCTTTCCACCTTGATAAAGCATAACTATATATAAGAGTAAAAGCTTCTGTAACCATTGAAAAGAAAACCTTTCGAAAGCATTGGAAACCAAACCATTTGAAACCATTAGAAAGTAAACTTTTCGAAAGCATTGGAAAGAAAACCTTTCGAAACCATTGAAAATAAACCGTTCGAAAGCATTGGAAAGAAAAACTTTCGAAACCATTGGAAAGGAAACCTTTCGAAAGCATTAGAAAGCAAACTTTTCGAAACCATTGGAAAGCAAACTTTTCAAAACCATTGGAAAGTAAACCTTTCGAAACTATTGGTTTATACTTAAAAATATTACTTTGGGTCATAGGTGAAAGTCTTCAATACCACTCTCTTCTATATAAAACTTTATGGAAGACAGTTAAAGCTTTTGACAACGTCAAAAGCTTTAGTTTTCGACCCCTTCGGAAGGTTTGGGAAGCAGCTTGTTTTACAGAAACCATTAAACCTTTCGACAAAGTCGAAATCTCCTGCTTTCAACCCCTTCGAAGAGTTTGAACCCAAATAAAGGCAGTAGTTGCTTTCAAAATTCTCTATGAAACAACCATACGAAACCAAACCTTTTGACCTTGTCGAAAAAGCTTATAAAAACAGCCCTTTGTAACCAAACCTTTTGACAACGTCGAAAGGTCGTTAGAAAACAGGCAAGTAATTTTTTTCTTTTTTAAATCAAAATAAACTAAGGGACCATCTCCTTCAAAAGAAACCCTTGGAATGCAATCCTTCGACACCATACCTATCGACTGGGTCCAATTCACTACATACCACTTGGTATCGTGTGCATTGCTTTCAACCTTGTTGGTCAATGAAGTCGAGAGGTCATTGTCGAGAGGTTTGAGTCGAAAGGTTTGCCAAAGGAGACTGAACCACCTTTTTCTGGGTAAAAACCGATTTTTTCAAGAAAAGAAAAATTTTAGTAACAAACTTGCTTACTTGTAAAGATTTGATTGGCTTCCACAACTTTTTAATAATTTGGATAAAATTTGCCATATTTTCTCAGATCTAAATCAAATTAGCATTTAACAAATAAGCCCTTCCTCTTATATAATCAATTAAATCATTTGGGTCATCCTTTCAGATTAATTTAATTTCCTTACTAAATCACTTAGTAAAAATCCCTAAAAATTAAGAAATTCACTTTAATCATGTTATCTAACATGTTAAATTTTAGACCCAAATTCTTAATATATTTTTCCATAATAATTTATAAATCCAAATTACTGTATTTTCCTTTAAAACTTCATAATAAATTTGTAGGATCGATTTCACCCTAGAGGGGGGTGAATAGGGTGACAGAGTAAATTATAAAAATTAATCGCGGAAGCTTATCAATTAATTTCAATTCAGATCACAGAATAGCAGCACAGATATCGCAGAATATAAATAACAGAATAAAACAGAACAACACAGAATTTACCCAGCTTCGGCAAAACCCTGCCTACGTGCTGCCCCCAAGGTTTCTACTAGAAATTAGATAGTCCCTCGCTTACACACGTAAACTCGCTATACCCTCTATTGACTAATCTAACTCTACGCTCAAAACCCTGACCACAACTCAACCACCGAGTTGCGAATTCCCAAACTACACACCGTAGTTTGTACCCTAGTCACACGACTAGAAAATTAAAAACGGTTTAAAAGAAAAATACAAACAAATTAAAATAACAAAACCCTATTTAAATTTGAACCCTTCTTTTTTTTTAAAAAAAAACCCTTTTAACATAAACAAGGCCGGCCCTTTATTTTCTTCAACCCGTTCCTTTTACTATTATTTTTTTCTTCGTGAAAGAAAATGGCCGCCCCTCTTTGTTCCTCTTTGCGAATTAGGGCTTCTGGTAATTTGCTATTGCTCCTTGCGATTTAAACTAGGGTTGAGCAAAATTGAAGCGCCGCTCGATTTCGTTCGATAGTAGGCTTCGATGCTTTTGATTTGCTTACGGCTTCTTCAATTTTGGATCGAATTCGTTCTGCTTTTTTTTCGGTATGTATTTTCCTCCTTTTGCTTTGCTGGTTGATTCTTGAACTCGATCCATTATGCCGATGATGATTTTGGGTATTTATAGGATTCGAAATCCTATTTTTGCGTTCGTATTTTCGTATTTGAATTTGTCTACTGAATCACCTCGGCCACTTGATGATGCTTGAATGTTTGAGATTTATCTGACTTTGTCAATTTCGTATTTTTGATGCTTGGTTGACACGGCTTCGATTTTGACTTGTTCAATATTGACTGTGACGATTTTTGGCTTTGTTATGCTTCCACGGCTTCGACATTTTGTAAATTCGCTTCGGCCTTGACTCGTTCATCTTGTAGTCTTCGTCTCTGGTCATTTGTGTTGAGCATTTCCATACGATGTTTGTCACTGTTGAATTATTGATTCTGCTTGATAGGTTACTAAAGCATATAAAGTTGGATTTGTTTCATTTGAAATTCTGTTGCATACATTACTTTTCATTGTTGTAGCCTTGGTTACTGATCGAGTTCATTTGAACTACTCATTTGTTAATGCCTGATGCATTCACTTGGTGGTGTGTTGCTGCCTTCACTGTCCACCGCAGTTTGTAGTGATATTGAGCATTGCATTCTATTGTATTTGTGCATTGCCTTGCTGATTCATTTGTTTACACTCATGTGTTTGGTCTGCATGTTATGGCCTGTCCCTTGTTTGGTTTTTGATGATCTTGATGTTTTCTTGATTTGGTAAGAACTTGATACTGTCACATGGTCGTGCACTGGCTTGTGTTCATATCATAATTTGACATATAATTTTCTTCTTGCATTCTTTGATGGTTCATTGGTGCACTGCTTGTTCATGTATGCATTTGAGCATGTCACTGTGATATTTTCATTTGCTTGAGTTTTAACTGTGCTCGAGCTCTGTCCATACTTGCCTTTGTGGTCTTCACTGTGTTCATGATAGTTGCTGTGCACTTTTGTGCTGCAGTTGCACATTGCTGCTTGTAGCACTTGTATACTTGGTCGAGTTCATTTGCATTCTGCAGGCTTGTACTGTCCACTGCCCTGATCTTGTTTGTTCGATTACTTTGCTGTTCCATGGTCTATTTGGTGTTTTGTTTATTTGAGACATCTTAGCTATGTTACATTCACGCTGGTTTAGTCTTGCACTTTTGATTCCATTCATGTTGCTGGACATTTGCCAGAGTCTTCATTGTGGTGTTGTGGTCATCTTGCTTTCATAGTTGTTGACATTTGTTCACTTTGATCCTGCATAACTTGTAGCTTGCTGTACATATGAACTCGATATCCTGGTGTATCATTGCACTTTGCACTATCCATACTTCAGTCTGGGTTCACTTGTTCATACCACTGTTTCATGCGTGCTCTACTAGTTGCTATGTTGATCACTTTCACTGCTGTTGCATGCATTTGTCTGGTTCTCGGCCTATTGCATTTGACCACTGAACTTGACTGTTTAGTTTCATATTTATGTGTACTTTTGATTTGCGCTTGAGTTGAATCCAGTTACAAAAACTCGGATTTGACCTTGTGCTCGTGTCGTATTTTTGAATTTATTGCACCTGAGTTGAACCTGTCCGTATATTTGGGTTTGACCTTGTGCTCACCTGTCCCTGTAGCATTATCAAGTGTATATATCGGCGTGCACGGCCTTGTGGCATATACAGTAATACACTGTGTATGTCACAAGTTGTTCGTGTATGATGAATTCAAATTTAAGTTATGACGAACAACCCAAATAACTGAGGCAAATCATATATTCAAAAATTATCTTTTATTTTTGAATGCAAAAATATTTCTTTTTCAATTTTACTGCGTTAGTTTATATTTTTGCAGATTGCTCAGATGTTGGATTCAAACTGGAATGCAGTTGAAGATAAATACGAGTGTGAGTGATATGTAGTGAGGTGCTGATGTAAAATAGTGATGTAATTGAGTTTGTATCACAGTTGTATAGTGAATAGTGAGAGCTTGAATTTGTATACTATTCAAAATTGTAATAAATATTTGTTTGAATAAAATATTCGTTTGAATTCAAATTCCGTGTTATTTATTTTATTCAGCAAATATTTATTTAATCTGTGAAAATAAATAGTATATTATCAAATACATTTAAACGAATGTATATATGTTTATTATCATCAAACAAAAATCATATAAGCGCATATTCAACAATCTCCCCCTTTTGATGATAACAAACATATATTTAAGATTTTGAATATGTTAAATATATTTGATCATTGATATATTCTAATTGCTCCCCCTATTTAAATGCTTCCTCTCTATACGATGCTCCCCCTACATATATGCATACAAATAAAAATATGCAAATGATCCTAGATGCAAATAGAAAATTATTTGACCTTTGCTTGATTTTATTTGAAAAAATCTTAACTTTTCTCTCCCCTTTTTGTTATCAGCAAAAGAATAATAGTGTTAGAGAAAATAGAGATAGTAAATGATATCAAATGAACATTAAAACTCAATTGAATATAAATATTAAATTTCAATAAAAAAAATCAAACAAAAATCATAAATATTTTGTTAGGCGCATATTCCACTTTTAGAATGATGGAAATGATGTCATCATATAAAACCATACAGTTGTGTCTATTTGTGGTATATTTATATCAGGAATTTGAATATCTACTAACCATGCATAACCGTTAGGACTTTTAAATGAGATTAGTAGTATTCCAATTTTATTTTTAAAAAAATGAATTCAAGTATCTTCTCACCACGCATAACCGAGAGGACTTTTAAATGGGATTAGAATCAACTTGTTTATTTTACAAATCAACTTTTGATATGCGTTCCATACATGCATAACCGCGAGGACTTTTAAATGAGCATGGAAGCACATAACAAATTCCAAGTAATTCACCCATGCATAACCGTGAGGACTTTTAAATGAGAGTGAATACTTTGGTATTTATTTATTTTATTTTATTTTTTTTATTATTATTTTATTTTATTTTTTTATTTTTTTATTTTTTTTTAAAAAAATGTGAAAATGAAAAACGAACGATTCCTGTTTAAAGTACCACATATCGACAAACTATATAGAATTTTGATGAGTGATGGTTGATAGAAATATGATAGGTATAGAGATGGTCATGGAATTTTTACCAACAAAAAGTTTTATAACTCTTGTTTACATTTCTAAAGAAATTTTCTAATTATACTTTCTCGAGTTATAATATATAATCAATATCAACACTCATCACTTTTTCAATCACTATTTTTCTTTTCGATAATCATTTGGGAGTCAGATTAGTCATAATAGTCATTTAAAATCAAATTCAAAAATAATTATGAAATTAATTTTTCAAAAATGAATAATCTGAAAATATGGTCAAAAATGATTTTCTCTAGGGGGTTTTTTAAAAGAAAATTTTCTGCTATTTGAAAATTATTTGAAATGAAAAATATGCAGATATTTTCTTTGAAAAAACAATGCAGTTACTAAGTGTCTCAAAAATCACGTTCAACTAGTAATTTTTCTATCAACTAGATTACCAGTGTAATCTGCATCTGAATTTCTTTTTCACTCAAAATTCTCATCAATTGAATTTTATTGACCAAAACATGAAGTTTGCACCAAAACTTTCAAATTCAATTTTAACAACAATTTAAATGACATTCTTTTTGAATTTGAAATGAAACCGTGTAAATAATCAGAAAACCGTGAATAAAGAGTTAGCCATATTATAACCAATTGTAATATCCAACAAAACACTATTTTTAATCCAAACTGATATATATGAAGTAATTCAAAGAATCTAGATATTTTTATAGTGTTTTTGGCATAAGAATATAATTGGCCAACTATGTTGAATAAGTCAGAATCAAAATCATCATCTTTTCATCAATCTCAATATTGGCTGATTTAATTCAAAATACGGTGCAGATTATCACATTTAATATATCGTTTAAAACATACCATACCTGTTTTACCTTTACGATATTTTTCGTTGTTGTCCGTTGTGATTCTGTCACCTTATACTAGGCTAAGGAACTTAGCTTTGTCGCCCGTTGTGTTTCTGGAACAGCCAAAATCCAGAGAACACTATTGTTGTTCCTTAGCCTGCCACCACACCTACACGGAAAAGGATTTATGTGACCTATTTGTTTTTATAGGTCCATGGTTGTTAGTGGCAGAAAATTTTGAAAAATAATTTTGTGTAGACCCAAAACTATTTATAATTGTTCCCTTTGGCACCCAAATTTGTTTAACTTTGAGAGATTTTATATTTGTGCCTTTTGGAACCCAAATGGGTATAGTTTTCACATGTTTGGGTCTATACCAACAATTATTGTGATCGTGTCCAAATTTTCTACAAATCGTGCACATGGATTTAGCTTGACTAACATTGCTTTCAACAATTTTCGAACTATTATATCCAAGTCCTCGTCTAACCGAATTAACAGTTTGCTTTCCTAATAGCATATTCAACGATTTTTCACTTTTTGAAAATTTATCTAAAATTGTTGACAATTGTTGGACTTGTGATTTGAGAGATTCATTTTCGTTTAACAACTGTGTGCACTTTTTAATAGAATTCTCTCTCCTAGTATTTTCATTCTCCTTTAAAATCAGAATTTCATTTTCAAGTGTTTTTATATTGATTTCTGATTTTTTAATTTCCTTTTCAAATGTTGAACACTTATCACACTTAGGGATCCTACTTTGATAGGTTTTAACTAATTGATCAAGTTGTTTATTACATTCTATCAAAGTATCTTTTTGAGATTCAAGTTTGGCGTATTTTTCCCTAAGTCGTTCAAAACAACCGTTTACTTCATGAAAATATATAAGCAACTCAGAATGGGTAAGTTTTGATACCTCACTTGGCTCGTCATCGTCACTGTCAGTTGTATCACCTCGAAGACACAATTCTGTCTTTTCGCTTTCACTGCCAGTGCTTTGATCATTCTCGTCTATTTCATCCCAAGTGGCTGCAAAACTTTTCTTTTTTTGTTTCTTTCCGTGGCTGGATTTAATTTGTGGACAATCGGGCTTGATATGGCCGGGTTTGTTGCAATTATAACAAATAAACTTTTGTTCTTCCGAGTAGTCTAGTGCTTTGGCTATTCTGCTTTTTGCTTTTTGAATTCGAGCTGAGTTACCATGTTTTTGATTCCATTTTTTGAATTTCCTTATCAACAGCTCCAATTCTGCTGCTCCATCATCTTCATCGTTATCATCATCACTTTTGGTTGTTCCTTTGAGAGCTATTGATTTCTTTTGAGTGTCACCTCCTTCACGCTCTTCTTTGAATTTCATTTCTAGCTCATAAGTGGTGAGATTTCCGATGAGTTCTTCAACTTTAAGTTGTTTTAAATCTTTCGATTCTTGTATGGCAGTTACTTTTGCTTCAAAGCTTCGTGGAAGGACTCTGAGGATTTTCCGGACTATTTCTAATTCGGTGTATGTTTTTCCGAGAGCTTTTGATTTGTATACGATATTGGAGAGTCGTCCGTACATCTCTTTGACATTTTCTTCCTTCGCCATTTTGAAGTTCTCGTATTCGCTGCTTAGCATTGCAAGGCGAGATTCTTTGACTTGAGATGTTCCTTCGTGAGTCACTTCTAGTATGTGCCATATTTCCTGCGCAGTTAGACAATGTGAGACACGATTAAATTCAAATTGATCCAATGAACAGATAATAGAATTCATAGCTTTGGCATTAGTATTCTGTAATTTATTTTCTAGTTCTGTCCATTGTTCCTTTGGTTTCTCTATTTCCTGATTATCTACAGTTATAGTTGGTATACTATAACCTGTTTCAACAATATTCCAAGCGTCAATGGTTTTCAGAAAAATTTGCATTCTATTTTTCCAGTAAGCATATTCACCATTGAACATTGGTGGTCTAACTATGGATTGCCCTTCTGCAAAAGCATTATTAAAAGAAGCCATTTTAAAAATTCAAATTTTTAAAACAAAAACCGAGTTTTGAAACACGAATTTTTAAAACAAAAATTGATTTTTGAAACACGAATTTTTAAACGAAAAATTGGTTTTTGTAAAATCAAAATTTTAAAACAAAAATGACTTTTGTTCCTAGCTCTGATACCACTTGTAGGATCGATTTCACCCTAGAGGGGGGGTGAATAGGGTGATAGAGTAAATTATAAAAATTAATCGCGGAAGCTTATCAATTAGTTTCAATTCAGATCACAGAATAGCAGCACAGATATCGCAGAATATAAATAACAGAATAAAACAGAACAACACATAATTTACCCAGCTTCGGCAAAACCCTGCCTACGTGCTGCCCCCAAGGTTTCTACTAGAAATTAGATAGTCCCTCGCTTACACACGTAAACTCGCTATACCCGCTATTGACTAATCTAACTCTACGCTCAAAACCCTGACCACAACTCAACCACCGAGTTGCGAATTCCCAAACTACACACCGTAGTTTGTACCCTAGTCACACGACTAGAAAATTAAAAACGGTTTAAAAGAAAAATACAAACAAATTAAAATAACAAAACCCTATTTAAATTTAAACCCTTCTTCTTCTTTTTTTTAAACCCTTTTAACATAAACAAGGCCGGCCCTTTATTTTCTTCAACCCGTTCCTTTTACTATTATTTTTTTCTTCGTGAAAGAAAATGGCCGCCCCTCTTTGTTCCTCTTTGCGAATTAGGGCTTCTGGTAATTTGCTATTGCTCCTTGCGATTTAAACTAGGGTTGAGCAAAATTGAAGCGCCGCTCGATTTCGTTCGATAGTAGGCTTCGATGCTTTTGATTTGCTTACAGCTTCTTCAATTTTGGATCGAATTCGTTCTGCTTTTTTTTCGGTATGTATTTTCCTCCTTTTGCTTTGCTGGTTGATTCTTGAACTCGATCCATTATGCCGATGATGATTTTGGGTATTTATAGGATTCGAAATCCTATTTTTGCGTTCGTATTTTCGTATTTGAATTTGTCTACTGAATCACCTCGGCCACTTGATGATGCTTGAATGTTTGAGATTTATCTGACTTTGTCAATTTCGTATTTTTGATGCTTGGTTGACACGGCTTCGATTTTGACTTGTTCAATATTGACTGTGACGATTTTTGGCTTTGTTATGCTTCCACGGCTTCGACATTTTGTAAATTCGCTTCGGCCTTGACTCGTTCATCTTGTAGTCTTCGTCTCTGGTCATTTGTGTTGAGCATTTCCATACGATGTTTGTCACTGTTGAATTATTGATTCTGCTTGATAGGTTACTGATGCATATAAAGTTGGATTTGTTTCATTTGAAATTCTGTTGCATACATTACTTTTCATTGTTGTAGCCTTGGTTACTGATCGAGTTCATTTGAACTACTCATTTGTTAATGCCTGATGCATTCACTTGGTGGTGTGTTGCTGCCTTCACTGTCCACCGCAGTTTGTAGTGATATTGAGCATTGCATTCTATTGCATTTGTGCATTGCCTTGCTGATTCATTTGTTTACACTCATGTGTTTGGTCTGCATGTTATGGCCTGTCCCTTGTTTGGTTTTTGATGATCTTGATGTTTTCTTGATTTGGTAAGAACTTGATACTGTCACATGGTCGTGCACTGGCTTGTGTTCATATCATAATTTGACATATAATTTTCTTCTTGCATTCTTTGATGGTTCATTGGTGCACTGCTTGTTCATGTATGCATTTGAGCATGTCACTGTGATATTTTCATTTGCTTGAGTTTTAACTGTGCTCGAGCTCTGTCCATACTTGCCTTTGTGGTCTTCACTGTGTTCATGATAGTTGCTGTGCACTTTTGTGCTGCAGTTGCACATTGCTGCTTGTAGCACTTGTATACTTGGTCGAGTTCATTTGCATTCTGCAGGCTTGTACTGTCCACTGCCCTGATCTTGTTTGTTCGATTACTTTGCTGTTCCATGGTCTATTTGGTGTTTTGTTTATTTGAGACATCTTAGCTATGTTACATTCACGCTGGTTTAGTCTTGCACTTTTGATTCCATTCATGTTGCTGGACATTTGCCAGAGTCTTCATTGTGGTGTTGTGGTCATCTTGCTTTCATAGTTGTTGACATTTGTTCACTTTGATCCTGCATAACTTGTAGCTTGCTGTACATATGAACTTGATATCCTGGTGTATCATTGCACTTTGCACTATCCATACTTCAGTCTGGGTTCACTTGTTCATACCACTGTTTCATGCGTGCTCTACTAGTTGCTATGTTGATCACTTTCACTGCTGTTGCATGCATTTGTCTGGTTCTCGGCCTATTGCATTTGACCACTGAACTTGACTGTTTAGTTTCATATTTATGTGTACTTTTGATTTGCGCTTGAGTTGAATCCAGTTACAAAAACTCGGATTTGACCTTGTGCTCGTGTCGTATTTTTGAATTTATTGCACCTGAGTTGAACCTGTCCGTATATTTGGGTTTGACCTTGTGCTCACCTGTCCCTGTAGCATTATCAAGTGTATATATCGGCGTGCACGGCCTTGTGGCATATACAGTAATACACTGTGTATGTCACAAGTTGTTCGTGTATGATGAATTCAAATTTAAATTATGACGAACAACCCAAATAACTGAGGCAAATCATATATTCAAAAATTATCTTTTATTTTTGAATGCAAAAATATTTCTTTTTCAATTTTACTGCGTTAGTTTATATTTTTGCAGATTGCTCAGATGCTGGATTCAAACTGGAATGCAGTTGAAGATAAATACGAGTGTGAGTGATATGTAGTGAGGTGCTGATGTAAAATAGTGATGTAATTGAGTTTGTATCACAGTTGTATAGTGAATAGTGAGAGCTTGAATTTGTATACTATTCAAAATTGTAATAAATATTTGTTTGAATAAAATATTCGTTTGAATTCAAATTCCGTGTTATTTATTTTATTCAGCAAATATTTATTTAATCTGTGAAAATAAATAGTATATTATCAAATACATTTAAACGAATGTATATATGTTTATTATCATCAAACAAAAATCATATAAGCGCATATTCAACAAAATTTTCCATGGCTTGAAAAGTATAAAAATTTGAAACCATCCTCCAAAATTCTGTTTTCTATAACATATAATTTTCCTATGGCATTTTAAAATCATTTCATCTCGGTTTTTCCCTAAGATCGTGTACATCTCCTGTTAAACAACATTATTTAAACATATATAAATCATAATTAAACATATCATCATTCAATATCATAAAAATAGATTTACTTTTAAATCCGACCATATGATTATAAAACTAAAATAGAGATGTAAAAACTATTATTCACCTTAGATTAGGTGGCTGTCTACTCTAATGCCCTTAAGCTTAATTACTTAACCATTTATATAAGTTCATTTGTTTAATTAAGCATGGCCACCTAGTTTATTTTTCAACTTCATTCTCCTTATCTACGTTATTTTATTTTATTTATTCTAATTAAATCTCCTAAATAATGTTAAACCAAAATTAGGAGTGTTATAGGCTCCCCTCCTTAAAGAATTTCGTCCTTGAAATTTAGTAAGGACTTAATAGAAAACGTACCAATCATCTGTAACATCTCCTAACAACCATACTAGCCTATCATATTAGCAACCAATCTTTATAGATCTAATATAGACATGTCATCAAAGTAGACCAGGATAAGCCTCTTGAATCATGTCCTCTATCTCTAAAGTACAGTCTTTCTCGTTATCGCTCCACTGAACCATCACCAACTTGACTGTCTTGGTCCTCAATTTTTTCTCATTCTTTGCTACAACCCGAACTGGTTGTGTAACAAAGGTCAAATCTGGCTCTACTACCAAGTCCTCCAACTTTGTCTAAGGAATAGTAGACTATGGATCATGCACATACTTTTGAAGATGAGACACATGGAATACATTATGAGCACCTGCCAGACTGCTCGGCAACTCTACTTAATATGCAAGTATTCCAATCCTTTCTATAATCTAAAATGGACCAACATACCTCGAGGCCAACTTTTCCGCTTTCCAAATTGTATCACACCCTTCATCGGTGATATTTTAATGAAAAACCTGTCTTCCACTATGAATTTTAGGTCTTTACACCTCTTATTTGAGTAACTCTTCTGCCTAGATTGAGCTTCCTTCATCTGTTCTCGGATTAACTCAATCTTTCTGATGCCTCTCTAACAAAATACGGGCCTAAGACTAATCTGTCTCCAGTCTCCAACATACACGCTAGCGATTTGCATGGCCTTCCATACAAAGCTTCAAATGGTGTCATTCATATACTAGTTTGATAACTATTATTATAGGAAAACTCAATCAGATGTAGGTGATCTTCCCAAGATCCACCGAAGTCTAATACACAAGCTCTTAATAAATCCTCGAGTATCTTGTTGACCCTCTCTGACTGCTCATCCGTTTGTGGGTGATATGTTGTACTCATCTTGAGCTTGGTACCTAATACCTCTTGTGCACTCCCACAAATTCACTAGTGAATAATGCATATCTATCGCTGACTATGTTACTAGGAATCCCATGAAGTCTGACTATACTCTTAATAAATAACTTAGCCAGAACAGGTGTCGTGTTAGTTGACTTTATCGAAATGATATGGGCACTCTTGATCAGCTTGTCCATAATAACCCATGTGCTTTCACTTCATATCCTTGACCTTAGATGCCCATTTATAAAATCCATCGACATCGAATCCCATTTCCAAACTGGAATATCTAGAGGCTGAAGTAACCCACTCGGCTTCTGATGTTCAGCTATCACTAGTTGACAGTTTACACACTGCCTAACCCACAAGCCAACATCCCTCTTCATAGCTTCCCAATAAAAGCTCATCTTCATATCTTGATACATCTTGGTTCCAACAAGATGAATTGTGAACTACGATCGATGGCATTCCTCTAGAACTTCCGTTCTTAAGTTCTCTATATTTGGAACGCAGAGCCGTCCCTTCTTTCTCAACCATCCTCTTTGGTCAAGACTAAAGTCCTTTAGGTTATCATTCTCTGATCCTTCCTCAAGCCTTCTAATCCTCTTGGCTAAAACTGGATCTTCTCTTTTCTTAGAAGCTATCTCTCAATCAACTCCAGTCAAACTTATAAATAAGATAACATGGCAATACCCTGACTAGAACTAGCAGTAGAACTCAACTGCACACCACAACTGGCTAAAGCTTTTGATGTTTTCTACCGAGAGCATCCGCTACCTTATTTCCTTTCCCAGGAATGTACTCTATACTGAAATCATAAGTAGCCAAAAACTCTATCCATCACTGTTGCCTCATATTCAACTCCTTCCAAGAGAATAAATACTTTAACGACTTATGGTCGGTTTACAACTCAAGTCTCTCTCCTAAGAGATAATGCCTCCAAATCTTCATGGAAAAGATCACCGTAGCCAAGTCTAAGTCATGAGTATGATACCTAACTTCATGCGATCTAAGCTGCCTAGATGCATAAGCAATAACTTTGCCATGCTGCATCAATACTACCCCCAATCCAGTGCCACATGCATCGGTGTATACTACCAACCCTTGGTTACCATCTGGAAATACTAACACTGGCGCATTTGTCAACAAATGCTTTAACTTATGGAAAGCTTCCTCATATTTTTCAGACTAAACAAACTTTACGTCCTTCCTAGTCAACTTAGCCAAAGTGGCTGCTATCCGCGAGAATCCTAAATGAATCTCTTATAATTGCCAACAAGTCCAAGAAAACTCATGATCTCGGTTACCGTCTCTGGTCTCTTCTAGTTATTGACTACCTCGATCTTAACTGGATCAACTAAGAATCCTTCCTCTGAAACCACATGACCAAGAAACTTAACTTCTCTCTTCCAGAAATGACACTTGAAAATTTTTGCCGTTAACTGATTCTGCCTCAGCGTTTCCAGCAACACTCTAAGGTGAATCTCATGTTCTCTTTTATCTTTAGAGTACATCAAAATGTCATCTATGAATACTAATACGAACCTATCTAAGTGCTCTCGAAAAACCAGGTTCATCAAATCAACAAAGAAAGCAGGTGCATTAGTCAATCCAAATGGCATCACCAACCACTCATATGAATCATACCTATTTCGAAATGTCGTCAAAAGAATTCTATCCTCTGCCACTCTCAACTGATGGAACCCCATCACCAAATCCAACTGGGAAAATACTCTAGCTCCACTCAACTGATTAAACAGATCATCTATCCTCAGCAGAGGGTACTTATTCTTGATCATCCTTTCGTTTAACTTACGATAGTCAATGCACATCCTTAACGAACCATCTGGTTTCTTCACAAACACCGCAACTGCTCCCTAAGGCGAACTGCTTGGTCTAATAAAATTCCTTCCATCAAGATCCACTAGCTGCACCTTCAATTCCTTCAGAACTGTCGATGTCATTTTGCTAGGTGGTCTACAGACATATTTAGCTCCTGGTACAAGGTCGATCCGGAACTCAATAGCTCGTTTCAAGGGTAATCCACTGACCGACTCAAATACATCCGCAAACTCTCTAGCCACACGAACCTGACTAACCTCTTCTTCAACTTCCATGGCACTAAACAAATCCCAAACACTCTTACTGGAATTCTTCACCGAGATAATGATTCGGTTATGACTATCTAGGTTCCTAATGATATTTCTCGATACTGGCAAAATATCCTAGCTTATTCTTACCCAACCGTTCCATACCCAAAATGATCCTGAAATCTATGAAATGAAAAAAAACACAAACTACATGTAAACTTATGACCTAACAAATCAAGTTCTAACTGGTCACACCTCATCCCAAGAGTTGCATACCCTTCTATTGGATTCTCAACCCTTAAGGAAGTAACAAGGTATGTGGGTTCTATACATAATCTATCAACCAAATACTGTGATATAAATGAATATGAAGCACCGGTATCAAAATGTACTCTAACTGGTATAGTTGTATCAAAAGTGTACCTTTCATCACAGTCTTTCACTTCTCTGATGCAGCAGGTCACGAAGAAGACGATGGTCCAACATCAAACACCTTTCCTCTATCCATGTTGACTAGCTCTGGACACTGGTTCTTATAATGCCCAACTTGGTCATAGTTGAAGCATTTCACATTCTTCTTCTCCGCAGGCTTCTTTCCTTTACCAATTCTGCACTCGTGAGCATAATGGCCCTTCTTATGACACTTATAACACACTAAATCAGCGTTCTCCTTCTTAGTGGCCTCCCCTTTCTAGGTTTTTTTCTTCTTAAAGAATTTTATTTTCCTTCCTTGAGAACCCTATACTCAATCGGCTTCTCTCTAACTGAAACAACAAGCATTTCCTTCTGGTGGATGGTCATCTCCACCATCACATGATAAGGTTCTCTAATATGAGTCATAGACATCCTACCTAGCTCTGGCCTCAAACCTCTAATGAACCTCTCATTCCTTCTAACATCAGTGTCAACCAAAGCATAACCATATCGAGATAGCTCATCAAACTTAGCAGCATACTCGATCACAGACATTTGTCCTTAGGAAAGATCCATGAACTTCCTCATCAATGATGACTTAGCAACCTCAGATAAGAACCTCTGCTCAAACCTCATCCTGAAGTCAGCCCAAGTCAACTCTTCCTTCGACACTCCGACCGTCACACTGTTCTACCAATGAACCGCTAACCCTTGCAACTGTCTAAATGCTAGTCTTCTCTTCTCATCATCATTGAAGCTTAAATCTGTAAAGATCCTCTTACAGTTCAACAACCAGTTCATTACTTCAACGGCGTCTTCCGTTCCAACAAACGGCTTTTCTCCCAAACTAATATAGTCCATACTCAGTTTAGCATAATTATATCCAACCAGAACTACAGAATTAGCTCCTTCCACATTATCAATAGCTCTAGCTTGCAACAGATTAGCCAACAACTGGTACACCATCCCGGCATCTATTGGTAGATTTCCAGCACCTACATTAGCCTCAGCATTTTTATTAGCATAGTCTGTCAACCTTGGTTTCTCCGAGTATTAGGTCGAGCATTTCCATTAGTAATGGTGCTTCCTCCAACTAATTTCCTCTTCCATTTCCTGCCTCTGTATCCTCTTTACCATATATCTGCATACGAGCCTTAGTAAGATACTAAAGAACGGTCTAAAAGAGAGGAGAACACGCACTTAGGTATATATCTATATATAAATTACAAGTATGTTAATATAGCGTTAACACAAACTTCGATCATTTTTTAAATTTTATTGGATCATGTTTGAAAAAGCTATTTGGTCTAACTATTATTTCTAAAATTTCATAAACCTATGCTCCGAGACCAACTTGTAACATCCCTCTACTTAGAGGTCCAAAGTTAACAGTTACGGATGTTGTAGTCATCCATAGTTATTAATCCTTGGCGACCAATACGGTGGTGCTAGATACATTGATACACAGACCATAGAAATGTGGAAAAATTTTACAATTCCAAAAACATATTTTAACATTCAAATTAAAAAATTTCAAGTTCATTACATAATCCCCAAAAACGTTAACCACATTCAGCAAAATCTAATTATTACAATTACGCCAAGAGTGAAATATGAAGATGCCCCCTTGGTTGATCTGAGTATATAGTAAGGCTAATAAATTTTCCTTTTCAAACAAAACACATAGTGGAAAGAAAAATTCTAGAGAACTATCTACCTCCTGCATGCCTCCGAAAGCTTTATTCATCAGAGAAGAAAACCTGAGAAATTTAAATCTCAAGCTACTCAAAAATCAATTGAGTGCCTGAGAGTTTAAGGGGAAAACAAAAACTTCCAGTCAAACATAAAGCCTGGCATGAATAATAATCTAACATCTCAATCCTTTAGATATCTAGTGAGACCACGCCGCTTAGTGGAAAGGGTTTTCCCCTCACTAGTATCCTAAAACCTTTATAAAACCACATTCTATGCTCATGCGTCCATAATGGTTAAAACATACATTTTCAAACTATTATGATGATATGCAAACTTAAAAATAATTAGTATTTTCCATTCCCAGTTAAATCTGACACCTTGTCTAAATCATAGTTTCTAGGGTCATTATTGACCTTTTAGTTTTGATGGGTTTACTAATAACCTTGTTATAACTAATAGACACCCTATCATATTCATAGTTTTGATGGGATCACTAAGAAACTATAGGCTCCTGCCAGTTACTTAATTAATTCATGGGTCCCCTTGAACCTATTAGTCATTCCAATAACTAATCAACTTAACATGGTTTTCATGGGTTAACCAGAAACCTATGGACTTATCTAGTAACTCACTTTACATCATAATTTTCATGGGTTGACTAGGAACCTACCGATACTTCAATTAGCTACTTTATTATCCTAGTTTTCATGGTTTACTAGGAACCTAATGACTGATGTCAATTCTTAATCCGGATAGAGTTTTCATGAGTTCACTACAAACCAATTAGCCCCCGCCAACTGTCCTTAATACATAGTTTTCATGAGTTAACTATGAACCTGTTGATTTCCTCCAGTAACTACTTTATCATAGTTTTCATGGGCTTACTATCAACCTTTTGGTTTACTCCAACAGCTACTTTATCATAGTTTTCATAGGTTTACTATGAACCTTTTGTTTTACTCCAATAACTACAAAGTTTAGGCATCTTATATTATTGGGTCACCCTGACTCCTTGGATGCAATTCTACTCATTGAGGAGTTTAAGCAATATATATTAACTATTGAGTTAACCTAGATGGTTCTTCTACCCCCTTTCCCTAAAATACATTTATGGGTTATCATGTGAATATATTCCTATTTGAAGAAGCAAAACAACAATTTTATCCATACCACTCCTGTGGGTTTAAGATCCTTGACATATATTACATAAAACGTAGTTAACACCTTTAACTTATATTTTTATCAAGGCAACACTTCTCCAAAATTACATACTTAAAGCCATTAAGAACTCCTTTATATAAGCCTGGGTTTATCCTTTAAAAATTAGAGTATGGGTTTTAGACCTATTGATAACGTCGAAAGGTTACACTTTCAACCTTTTCAAAAGGTTTACTCATCTGCTTTAAAAAAATAAAAGGCTCCAACCCTTTTAATACTTTTAACACTTCCTTCAAAATCTTTCGACCTTAATAAAGCATAACTATATACAAGAGTAGAACCTTTCGAAACCATTGAAAAGTAAACCTTTCGAAAGCATTGGAAAGCAAACCTTTTAAAACCATTAGAAAGTAAACCTTTCAAAAGCATTGGAAAGAAAACCTTTCGAAACCTTTGAAAAGTAAACCTTTTGAAAGAAATGGAAATAAAATCTTTCGAAACCATTGGAAAGTACACTTTTCGAAACCAATGGAAAGTACGCTTAAAAATATTGATTTGGGTGATAGGTGAAAGTTTTCAAAACCACTCTCTTGTTTACAAAACTTTGGGGAAGACAATTAAACCTTTCAATAACGTCGAAAGCTTCAGCTTTTGACCCCTTTAGAAGGTTTGGGAAGTAGCTTGTTTTACAGAAACCATTAAACCTTTTGATAAAGTAAAGCTCCTGCTTTCAACCCCTTCGAAGGTTTTGAACCAAAATAAAGGCGGCAGCTCTTTTCAAAATCCTCTTTGAAACAACCATATGAAACCAAACCTTTCGAGCTTGTCGAAAGGTCTTACAAAAACAACCATTTATAACCAAACCTTTCGAAAACATTGAAAGGTCTTTAGAAAACAGGCGAGTGATTTTTGTGCTTTTCAAAATCAAAATAAACCAAGGGATCATCTCCTTCGAAAGCAACCCTTCGAATGCAATCCTTCAACACCATATGAGACGACCCGACTTCCTATCTACAGAAAATCGCATCATCAATGAAGAAAGAAAGGGATTGTAGAAGAAAAGAAAGAGAAAGAAGAACACAATAACATCAGAGAACTCACAGCGGAACGAATAAAATATAATATATCGCATAAAATATTACATAGTATAAAATTACATCAGAGTACACAACATATACAACACAGATTATACAGTTATAATCTTCTGTCTAACTATACAACTAAAGATACAAGAGAAAAGGATACAACAAACAACACAGCGGAACCAATATATATCTACACGTCGAAGCCTCCTGCTCCATATGTCCTCCAGAATTCGTCAAGCAAACCTGAATCACTTGACTACTCATACATAATATGAGTACCCAAGAGTTTAATAAAACAGAAAATAAACACTCGGGTCAGACAGGGGTCTAGTGTGAGTAAACTATTTAAAGTTGCTTAACTTTAGAAAAACCTTTGAAAGAAAAGGTATCACGTAAGACTTCCCACACATAAACATGGAAAAGTTTTTACCTTACGCTAACCAAAACATTTGATAGGAAATCCAGTGATATTATAATAGTGTCTAGGTTTTCAAATAAATAAGAAATAGCCGAAATTGTTACATCTATTAAATTCCAGCTACTATCCACAAAACTGGGTAATTCAAACAAAACTGTAGGGTCTTGTAGGAAGAATGGGTTTCCATCAATGGCAGGGCTACTAGGGTACCGCCCGTCACAGTACGTGGCCTAGATCAACGTACCGAGGAGTACGCCCACTCCCCTGCAACACAAGGCGGGAACCATTCCTTACTGAATAGTCCTGAACAAGACCACCCGTAGTTGGCGCGACCAACCAGACACTAAGCCGAAATAGAAAGGGACCTCTAGACAGGGGTAAATCTCACTCTCAAGTGGGGGCTACCCACGAAGCCTTGCTGCACCTCCCCTGTTTTAGCCATTCCCGGTTGATGAGGCTTGAGGCTGCGATTGCCTTTATAGAACACATCTGTCTTAGAATGCTCATCGTCCACCTGACGATGTTCTGAAGAATTCAATCCATACAAGTTCGTTCCGGGTTCGAACGAAACCGAAGGCACTATCTCGTTGCACTCATTTTGGAATCACCCTCAGAGTCAATGACCATAGCCCTTGCACTCTAAATCACCATCTTGAATCTAGAAGCACTATTCCGTCAAACTCATTACGGAACCATAGAGTTATACTGACGTATAGCCCTTACACCTCGAGTCTTCACTAGCTCCACTTGGAATAACGACCTAACGTTTAATTGGTATCGATGTGGTTTCGGATCCCAAATATGGAAACCCGATCCCGGTCTCACCGAAACCAAACGCCATTTTAATGTCCAAGTTGTACTTAAGGGTTTAAACAATTTGAACTCATATTCAGGATGATATATAATCAGATAGATGAATCACATTATCACAATAGATAATTCACATCAACATTCATCTCACAATAGCATATCACATAACAGAGATATCCAGTATTAACCAATATCAATCATCCAATATCAATCACCAACCAATATAAACAAATCATCCATAAATAGAATTAATTAACTCTTAATCAATTGGATTACTTAAATCCTTCTTCATTAATTATTATTCCGAATAAATAAATTAATCATCTCTAATGATCTTCCTTAATTAATCTTCCTTGATTAATTATGTTTAATTACATTCAAGTAATCATCCTTAACCATATTCAGTAATTAACCTTTAATTACTATCATTAATTACAATAATTAATGATTCTACATTTACTTCCATTATTAATAAATCATAATTAATTACATTAAACCTTAATTAATTACAATTAATTAATCATTCCTGAATAAATCACTTATATTAATCAACCGTGATTAATATCATTAATTACATTAATTAATTAATTAATAATTACTTTGAATTAATTAAATAATTAACTTATAATTAATCATTCTATTAATCATAATCAGTACTTTACAATTTGTAATTACTTATCTTAATTAATTAACTTCTTAATTAATTATATTAATCCTTGATTAATTAATCCAATTAATTAATCTTTAATTACTTCATTAAGTAATTATTAAACAATTAAATTAATAAATAAATCCTTAATTAATTGCTTTATTAATTAATTACAATTTTAATTAATTATACTTAGTAATTTATCTTAAGTTAATCTCGTTCATTAATTAATTGATCACGTTAATTAATTAACTAAAATAATTAAGTAATTAACTCTTAATTACTTAACAAGTAATTATCTCTAATTACTTCATTAATAAATCATGATTACTCTCTTAATTAATTACTTAACAAGTAATTACTTCCATCATTAACCAAATCCTTAATTCTTTTATTAATTAATTACTTCATAATTAATTAACTTCAACAATTATATTAATCAATTTCTTATTTAATATCATTTGGTGATTATCCAATAATCACTTTAACTTAAATTACTCCCATGAGTAACCTCTACTAATTTATTCCATAATTAATTACTTCCATTCTTAATTATATTCAAACATTAACCATTGTTACTTCATTAAGTAATCACACTTAATTAATCCTTATTTAAGTGATATTTAAAATTAAATAGATAATTAACTAATTATTTAAAATTAATTAAATAATTAATTAATTAAATTTTAATATTAAAGAAATTCCTTAAGAAAAGAATTTATCTTAATTAACAAATCATATTTATTAAGTATTTCTAAGTTCATAACAAAATAATTTAACCATATTAATCTTCATAAATATATTATTTGAATTTAATTAAATTTTCATAACTTAAAACAAATTATTCAATTTGGTTTTCCAAAATCATAACAATAACCTTATTTTGAAAATAAGGTATTTAGAAATCAATTTGAAATTTAAAACATTTTTAATCAGCAAATTTAAACATATTCCTTTTCAATATAATTTTGAAAACTTAGTTTTTAAGATATTACTTAAAACTTTTGATTTAATGGTCAAATTCAAAATACTCTGTTTAAATTAAAATTCAAACATTAATTAAGTTAAATTATTTTCATGGAAATCATCTTAACATTTAAATTTGAAAATAAATTCACTTTACATTTTAAAGTTTGATTAACTTAATTTCAAGCAACAAATTTTGACATTATACATTTGTTTCTTTTATCAAACTTGTTATAACATTTTAAAACTTACCTTCGATTATCCAAATACAAGTTAAATTTGCAACCTATATTTCATTAATAGGTTTTAATTCAGCAACCCACCATTACAGAACAACCAGAAACCCACGACTCAAACACTCGAGCAAAACACAGCAACATCACGAGCCTGCCCCGAGACACGAACCATACGTCACTGCTTCGAGTCATTCCCCTTGAAAACGCGAGAGCCTCTTCGGGTTCAACTCATCCTTCCCCAGTTCAAAACTTCCCAATGCACACAACTGTGCTTGGTGCACCTAGCACACCACCTCCGGCCAACGACGGTCATCGCGACCATCCACGACAAACAGATGAACCCCTACTACCTCGACCGAACACCCAGATTGATCTATAACCACGCATATCAAAATTCGAGCATACGCAACGAAAACTTCAGCAAACATCAAACCAAATTCCCATCGCCTCCCACAATCGCCACCGCTGGCAGCTCCAACGACCACTCCAGAACATCGCCGCAACATTCACGCCACTATTTCCAAGTCGCGATCAACTCCGGTTCGATATTCATGTCACCACTTCCACTACAGTCAAGCCCAAGTCGAAACCCACCAAAACCTAATTCGATCCCATTCGAACAATTTACTCATTAGAAAAATTCTCTTGTATTTTTCCATTGATCCTCAACTCAAAAGCTTGCTTCACCCACAAATTCGATTCAAAACAACAATCGAATCAACGACAATTCACCAAAGTTCCCAAAACATTCAAACCCAAAATTCGAATATATTACCACATTAAAAATTATAAACTTCATATCTAAATTCATGATTTTACATCAAGATTACATGTATGTAGTCAAATTTTGAATTTAAGATAATAAATTTTTAAACAATATTCAATTTCCTCTGTAAATTTTTACTTTAATCATGATTTTATGATATTTCAAATTTCCAGACTATTTTAAAATCTTAATCATACAATTACAAATCAATTTCATTCAAATACTAAAGGCTAATATGGATTTGAGTTGTTGGTATTGAATTTTTTTTTTGAATGTGAATGACCCTGAACATAGAACAGTGATGTAAATATTCACATATACAGACTTTTGCACAACATAGCATACAAACATACATGCATTCAAATTCAAGCATACATGTAAACATTTCATATCACTTTACTTTGAGATTTTATTAATATCATCCAGTTAAATCTCAAATGTGAAACTATTTTTGAAATAAAAATTTACTCACCTTAATATATATGCAGAGCAGTTTTAATTACTTCCAGGATTTGACATGCTGAAGAAAATCCATTTGCATGCTTCAAATTGATGTTCTAAAGGTTGAAACTTCAGTTGTTTAAAGGTTGAAACTTACTGAGAAGATTTGAAGTTGCTGGTTTGTTGAATTGCAGTTTTTAATTCCAGATTTACTTTTGCTTTTGGTTTCAATGTCAGGTTTTGAAAAAGATTCCTGTTTTGATCTTTAATTCATGAAGAAAGAAAAATAATTTGAGAAGAAGATGAAAGATTGGAAATTAGAAGGGAACCAAATTCCCTTATGTTTAAATGAATTATGTTATGATAATAAAATTTTTAAAGAAAATAAAATTTAAAGGAAGACACTTGTCACTTAAGTATCTAATCTTCTTACATGTGTTTATTAAGGTAATTAACATGTTTACACACGTCTTTAAGTATATTTAATTAATTTTTACTTAATTTAAAAGTGAATATAACTTACTTATTAAATTTACTTTATAAATAAATATAAGTTTATTTTTAAAAGAAATATACTAACACTAATAAAAATGCAAATAATTCTTATACATGTTATTTAAAATCTAACATTTATATTTATCATTTATAACCATTTTATAATAAGCATTTTTAAAACAAAACAAAGCTTTAAAACTTATTTAAACTATCATATTTAAAATAAATAACAATCTCATATTTTAAATACTTCAAAAGAAAGACAAAACAAAACTTTGTTCAAAATCTTTTTAAACTATCTTATTTAAAAACAAACTGTTTATCTTATATTTTAAAACAAATGAATTAATCTTTAAATTAACTTTTGAAAGCATTGATTTTAAAACAAAGCTTCAATCTACAATATTCATACATTATAAATTATCAACTGATTAAATTAATTTTAGAATAACTCAAATTATAACATATGCAAACATATATATTACAATTTGAAAATTAAATCTTTTATTTAAAACATAAGACCTTCTATTCACAATATATATCAAATTATATATTATAAACAGAATAAAATTTCATTAGCTTTGAAAAATAAATCTTATCAATATTTTAAATTATCAGAAAGATATTGATCACAATTATCAGATTAAATATTTATTAACCATAAAAAGAATAAATTTATCAGTTTGAATTAATATTATAAAGAAAAATTATCAAACCAGTTAAATTATTTATACATATTATTAAATTTATATTGCCCAAAATTCCGGGTCGTTACAATCCTCCCCCCGTAAAAGAATTTCGTCCTCGAAATTTAAAAGCAAAGGTAATTTTAATAATCCAGCAAAGATTTAATTTCAAACAGCAAAACATTCCTATCAACCAGTAACTAACAACCAATGAAATCAATCAAACAAACAAACCTAACTAATTATTCTGACACAAATCAGAATGAATCTCTAATACTATCTCGAGTTTCCTAAGTATAAATCACCGTGAGACTCGCTCTACAAAAGCTCAACAAAGTTCACCACAAAAATCCTGAGCTCCTCTCATCTCCAGATCCATCAATCTGAACAGAACATCAGATTATACTCAAGTCTAGCTCAACTTCCAAATCCATCTGGACTGCAGATTCAACAACCAATCGATGAATCATACATGTACTCCCTCAGAGATACGTGTTATACAATGAATTCCAGCTATCCAAACTGGGAAATTCAATCTTATCCTATCAAAACACAGATAAGAAATCTCAAATGCCTCAGCACTAACCAACCAATCTTATCCAATTACTACTCTCTTAACAAGACAAATCTTAACAACAATGAAGTCTCCAACTTCGAATTCCAAACTCCTTATTTCATATCTGTATAACTCAACAAACAATCCTCGGCTGCCAATTTCTTCCTGATCAGCTCAACCTATGCTGATACTTCCAGAAACAACTAGACCAAAGCAAACCAATTTCTGGATCATATTCAACAGAATAGTCCTCCAAAATCCATCGAAATTCAGAATACAAACTCTACTACTCAAGCAATAGCAAACAGAACTTGCTACCTTCCTTGCACAGCTGCTACCTCGCTTCCGCTGCACAATTCTGATTTTGAAATAGATAAGAATATCTGTTGATGAACACGAGTACAAACTTATCCAATATATCCGAAAACATGTTTATCAAATCCATAAAAATCTTAGTGACTCATCTGACTCGGTCACACAACCATATAACAGAAATCCAAACTCAAAAACTAGATCAGACCAATCCAAATTCCAAAAATATCTGAGCTGCTACACCAACTCTTCTACTCCAAGAACCATCCTACTACCAGGCTAATTACCAGTACCGCTTCTGGAACCAAAACAATATGGAACTCAACTCCTGATGCTGACAAACTTCTGATTACTTCAGTAGCTCCTACTACCACATGAGAATCCTCAGTCTCAAATAAAAGATTCTCAAGAAAAATCCCCAAATTAATCGCAAGTCACTTTTGCGATCCTACCTAATTCGGATTCCAAAGAAACCGTCCTCTCTTTACCAATTAGAACAGCTCTAAACTTCTCCAAACAAGGTTAACCCTTCAGAAAACATCACCTCCTGCCCGGCTGCTAAAAGAGAACCACAAGATTCCTGAACCATCGGAGAAACAGACCATACTACTGCTTCCAAACTCTACCTCGATGATACTGCGAAGCTAAAAGACCTTCTCGTCAGCACACCGAACACTTCGAGTTGCACTGCTACCATAGCTATCCAAGACTTCTAATCCAAATGCTTCTCCAAACCCAAAACCATCAACAAACCACACAACGGACCTCCGAGATGGCAGACATCTCAAAAGAAACTCGGACTCCAAACCAAGCATCCACATCTCGCTCTTCATAAGGAATGACAAATGAGACCATGCCGAAGAGAAACAACTCATAGACCTTAGTCTCATATTCCAGAACAGCCAATCTTCATGTCAAAGATCCAGACAACTTCTACTCAGACAAATCTTCCCTGCGGCAGGTAAAAACTGCTCTTCAAAAGAAAACATCTTCTGAAAATATCCAATAGATACTACATCTCATCACGCAGATATCAAGATATCATTACTTACTTCTGTACTTTCGACAGATCCAAACTCAAGAATAATTCGCTCATCCGAGTGAAATCCAAACTTACACTTCAAAGGTAAACTCCGAATCTTTTAAAAAGAATTCCTTCGGATCAGAAAAATCCTTATTCCAAACTACAAATCTTATTCGAGACGGTAATAGGTCTACAGTCTCGACAAATTCACTTCCAACCTCAATATATGGACCCCTTCCATCAGTGGTAGTCGTGTTACACACACATACCCCACTATTCCTTCTACCTCTATAACTTATGTTGGAAAATCCGAGCAGGTAACCCAATAGATCAGGTAGATACACACACACACACACACACACACACACACATACATATATATATAGTTATATATAAAAATTACAAGTACGCGCTCTCAAGAAAAACACCACTCCAGAGCCTAGGTATTCACTCAACCTAATGCTCTGATACCAGCTAAGACGACCCGACTTCCTATCTCCAGGAAATCGCATCATCAATGAAGAAAGAAAGGGATAGAAGAAGAAAAGAAAGAGAAAGAAAAACACAACAACATCAGAGAACTCACAGCGGAACGAATGAAATATAATATATCACATAAAATATTACATATTATCAAATTACATTAGAGTACACAACATATACAACACAGATTAGACAGTTATAATCTTTTGTCTAACTATACAACTCAAGATACAAGAGAAACAGATACAACAAACAATACAGCGGAACCAATATATATCTACACGTCGAAGCCTCCTACTCCATATCTCCTCCAGAATTCGTCAAGCAAACCTGAATCACTTGACTACTCATACATAATATGAGTACCCAAGAGTTTAATAAAACAGAAAATAAACACTCGGGTCAGACAGGCGTCTGGTGTGAGTAAACGGTTTAAAGTTGTTTAACTTTAGAAAAACCTTTGAAAGGAAAGGTTGTTAGAACCTCAATTGTTGGATTTTAATGACAACAACTATACAATTATGTCAAAGAATCTCTAAGCTAATTTGCAGGTACATGGGCATCAAAAAGAGATAATCAAATACATTCAAAATGAAGACACATAGTACAAAAGAATAAAAGAATGTATATGGAGATACAAGAAGAGATATATATGATAGAGACAAGACAAAGGTGACAAACAAAGTATTATTAGTCATAGAGTGTCGTGTCTAGAGTTTTCAAATGTTAAAATCTTCTCCAAATGGTATACACACATATACATTCATATTTTGAATGAAAATTCAAGTTTTAAAAAATTGCATGGAGCGAGACTCGAACCCAGGTCACTAGTTCAGATGGCAAGGGCTCCAACAATTTGAGCTATGGTAATTTTTTGTTACATGTCAAATTCAGATGTCTGAATTGACCATTTCAGACGTCTGAATCTGTAATTAAACTGAAATTTCATACAATATTCAGACGTTTAAATTGGAAATTTCAGACGTCTGAATCTGGTCAAAAATGACCAATTTCCTTTCTGGTTTGCACGTTATCAATTTCAGAAGTCTGAATTCTTCAATTTAGAAGTCTGAATATCTATAACGGCTATATTTTTCAAAGAGGCACTTTCATTCATGAAGAGATGCGTCCTTCATTTCAATAGATATGACCATATCTCTTCATGATAACTCTTCACGAACAAATGCACCTATTTATAATCTATATAAACACATTAGAATCATTCTTTTCAACAATCAATACAATCTATTCTTAATCTACTTTGATTCTAACACTCTTGTGCATTCAAGTTCATACAAAATAATTCATTTACTTCCATATTCTTCACACACACACACACACACACACATATCAAAAGGAGAAGATTATAGGAAGATTGTACTATCAACAGACAAATCCGTGTTATCAAGAACACACTGTGTCAAATACTATCTGTATAAGTTAAAGTCCGGTTCTGCTGTTCAGGCGAGTGAAGTCCTCTTCGGCTTTTGAGGCGAAATCCTATTCTGCTGCTCAGGTCCCTTGTTCGGCTGTTCAAGGATTGTAAAGACCTGTTCCTCCGGGTTAAATGAGGGTTGTTGTAGTTGAAATTCCAGAAGGAGTCTGGGACTGGACGTAGAACGGGAAGTTTGAACCGGTATAAAAATTCTTAGTGTGCTTGTTTTATTTTTTCTTATTTACTCTGCTACAGCAACTTTGTTTTATTTTCGCACTAGTATATTATAATTCCTTATAGCACGATCCGCACCACCACTTTCAAAGGTATCACTAAGACTTCCCACACATAAACATGGAAAAGTTTTTACCTTACGCTAACCAAAACATTTGATAGGAAATCCAATGATATTATAATAGTGTCTAGGTTTTCAAATAAATAAGAAATAGCCGAAATTGTTACATCTATTAAATTCCAGCTACTAGCCACAAAAGTGGGTAATACAAACAAAACCGTAGGGTCTCGTAGGAAGAATGGGTTTCCATCAATGGTAGGGCTACTGGGGTACCGCCCATTACAGTACGTGGCCTAGATCAATGTACCGAGGAGTACGCCCGCTCCCCTGCAACACAAGGCCGGATCTATTCCTTACTGAACAGTCCCGAACAAGACCACCCTGTAGTTGGCGCGACCAACCAGACACTAAGCCGAAATAGAAAGGGACCTCTAGACAGGGGTAAATCTCACTCTCAAGTGGGGGCTACCCACGAAGCCTTGCTGCACCTCCCCTGTTTTAGCCATTCCCGGTTGATGAGGCTTGAGGCTGCGATTACCTTTATAGAACACATCTATCTTAGAATGCTCATCGTCCACCCGACGATGTTCTGAAGCATTCAATCCATACAAGTTCGTTTCGGGTTCGAACGAAACTGAAGGCACTATCTCGTTGCACGCATTTTGGAATCACCCTCAGAGTCAACGACCATACCCCTTGCACTCTAAATCACCATCTCGAATCTATAAGCACTATTCCGTCAAACTCATTACGGAATCACCCACAGAGTTATACTGACGTATAGCCCTTACACCTCGAGTCTTCACTAGCTCCACTTGGATTAATGACCTAACGTTTAATTGGAATCGATGTGGTTTTCGGATCCCAAATATGGAAACCCGATCCCGGTCTCACCGAAACCAAACGCCATTTTAATGTCCAAGTTGTACTTAAGGGTCTAAACAATTTGAACTCATATTCAGGATGATATATAAACAGATAGATGAATCACATTATCACAATAGATAATTCACATCAACATTCATCTCACAACAGCATACCACATAACAGAGATATCCAGTATCAACCAATATCAATCATCCAATATCAATCACCAACCAATATAAACCAATCATCCATAAACAGAATTGATTAACTCTTAATTAATTGGATTACTTAAATCCTTCTTTATTAATTATTATTCCAAATAAATAAATTAATCATCTCTAATGATCTTCCTTAATTAATCTTCCTTGATTAATTATATTTAATTACATTCAAGTAATCATCCTTAACCATATTCAGTAATTAACCTTTAATTACTATCATTTTTTTTTTTGGCAAGGCCGACGGGGTTAAATGGACCCCGACCATTTATTACTACACCAGAGAAAACTACACACAAACAACAGAATACAGGGAACACTTGGCATAGCAAGCACGGGGGAAAAAACAAAAACAAAAGAAAGAGTGGAAGACAACAACTAAATGTTTAGTAGAAAGGAAGCTCGTATCCCAGGCTCAATTGCGAACGACAGCTGCCCCAAAGAAAGACATATCTCACACATTATCCACCTTTTAAACACCACGTCAGTTTTAGCATTAACAACATCAAAAAGCCTGGCATTTCTCTCCCTCCAAACAGCAGAAATAAAGCTTTTAAGAACTACATTGAAGATTCTTCCTCTTTCGTTATTGATTCCAGCATGATAATAGACTCTTTCCCATTCAGTTCGATTGTCGTGGGATACATTCTGCCTATGAAGCCTCGCCATCACGGATATCCAGATTAGTTTTATAAAGGCGCACTCGAAGAACAAATGTTCGACCGATTCAGGCATATAACTGCAGAATTTGCATGAGAGGTTAAAGCCCAAACCCATGCAAGCAAGCTTCGCATTAGTCAGCAATGCGCGATTCAAAACTTTCCAAAGCATGAAGTCATGTCTCATACTGCTATCTCTTCCCCACGTACGTTTCCACCATTTCCATTGCGGTCTAGCTCTGTTCTTCATCATAAATTCGTATATGTCTCCAATTTTGAAGGTAGCTCTCTTGTCCCCCCACAGTATACGCGTAGCTACATCTGAGACAGGCGTAAAGTTGCTAATTCTTCTCCATATATCATGTATCCTCGGGTTTGACCATGAAGTACGTGCATTTTGTATGTTGTGTAGAATGTCCCTAACTTTGGCTGCATGGTGAATACCAGCCTGTTGCGTTTCACAGTGATTAAGTTGTCGCCTTAGGATGAGACCCGCCTCCAACCAAGGGTCATCCCAGAATTTCACACTAAACCTTGGGTTCGTGTTCATTTGGATGAGTGGAAGAACCTTATCTTTGAGTTTGAATATGCACTGCCACGTCCAACTCAAATTTTGAGGCTTGGACATGCACCATATACTCCTCCCTTTGATCACATTCTTGTCAGACCATTCAGCCCAAAGACTGTCATTGCTATTATAAAAAGTATCAATATGCTTAGCGAAGGCTGCCATGTTCCATTGTTTTAAGTTGAGAATACCCAACCCCCCCTTATCCATTGGTATTTCAACTAAACTAAATTTGATCGGAGCTATATATCTACCTGATGTTCTGCCCTTCCAAAGATATCTCATGAAAGCACCTCTGATCATTTTAATCAATTTAAAGGGAAGAATGTAGGTTCTAGCCCAGTACACTTGCATAGAGAAGATCACGGATTTTATGAGAGTTAATCTTCGAGCTTGACTGAGCAACTTGGAAGTCCAACAGCTCAACTTGGCAGTAATTCTATCGAAAAGAGGAAGGCAATGGTTCGAAGTGATTCTAGAGGTTGTAACTGGAAGACCCAAGTAAGAAATTGTATTTTGATTTAGAGATAACCCAGTGATTTGAGAAATAAGAGCACATTGCTCAGAACTAACACCAGCAACGGTGATGTCAGATTTTAGGAGATTCACTTTCAACCCCGTCATTTCATAGAATTTGCCAAGAATGTGCATGATGTTAGTAAGAGTACAGGTGTCAGGAGTACAGAACACAACAAGATCATCAGCAAACATCAGAGCAGAGATCCTTGGTTCAGTGCAGATAGGATGAAGCTTGAATTTACCTTGATTAATTATCCTGTCAATCATTCTTGTAAAAGCTCCATGACAAGAATAAAAATATAAGATGATAGGGGGTCTCCCTGTCTAATCCCTTGTTTACTGACGAAAAAACCCTCATTCCTGCCATTCAAACTAACAGAAAAGGTGGGAGTAGAGATGCATTCGTAAATCCAAGCAATGAAATGTGGTGGAAAGTCCATGAACCCCATGACCCTAACAATGCTGTTCCATTGCAGCATATCAAATGCCTTCATTATATCCAGTTTCAACATTGCTCTAGGAGAAACATTCCTGCGCTTATATCCCTTAATGAGTTCATGGGATAGGAGAACATGATCCAAGATGCTCCTACCAGGTAAGTAGGCAGCCTGATTCTTAGACACTATGGTTGGAAGCACATTCTTAAGTCTGATAGCTATGACCTTGGCGATACATTTGTATATCGTATTACAACAGGAGATGGGACGGTATTCATTAACATTGTGAGCATTCTTAGTCTTGGGAATCAGAGCTATGTTAGTATAGTTGAATGACCTGTAGAGTTTTCCTTTTTTAAAAAAGAGAAGAATTGCATTAGTAACGTCGTCAGAGACAATAGACCAACAGGTTGTATAGAATAAGGCGTTCAGACCATCCGGTCCACCACAAGATTCAGTATTTAAAGAGAACATAGCCTGCTTTATTTCTTCATGAGTTACTTCATTGCAAAGACTAGCTTTCTGAGCTATATTGAGTCTTGGAAGAATGTCACTGGGTATTTGGTCAATTAGTGGCATGAAGTCATTCATATTGCCATATAGGTCGGAGAAATGTTTGACAATAGCATCCTTAACCTTGTCAGGTGTATTATGAAGATTACCATACTTGTCATATATTGTTGTGAAATTTTGGCTTGTTTGCTTATTCTTTAGGCTGGCGTGGAAGTAGGCGCTGTTTCTGTCACCCTTTTCTCGCCATTTGATTCTTGACTTCTGCCTAATCATATCACTCTCTTTACTCAAAGCTTGATGATATTGCGTAGTGAGAATACTCTCCTCTTCGGATAGATTAACATTATTGACCGAGGCCATCATTGCTGACTGTACTACAATAAGCCTTGCCTTGATCATAGTACTCAACTTGTCACCTTGACCATATTTATTGTACGCCCATTGCTTCAATTCTTTCTTCGTCTCCTTGATTTTTTCCTGCAAAACAAACAAATGATTTCCCTTTTTAGGCTTTTTCCATGCATTTGCCACAGTATTTTTAAAATCAGGTTCAGAAACGCAGGTGTTAAAAAATTTAAAATTTGTTTTCCCTCTCAAATCCGCTTCACGAAGGTGTATTATTTGGGGGGAGTGGTCGGATAGGAGAGGAGGGGGAAGGAGGTTGAAGAGAAAAGGCCATTTTGTTAAAGCATTGTGGTTCGAGAAAGTGTGGTCAATGGTAGAGAATGTTCTGCCTCCTATCCTTCTTTTATTGTTCCACGTGTAAGGCATGCCCACAGTCCTAACCTTCACAAGTTCAGCATCGGAGAGAACATCAGCAAGGGGCTTGATTTCACTAAGAGAGAGAGGGTTTCCTCCAATTCTATCAGAGAGCATATAGCAGCAGTTAAAGTCTCCAAGAATTAGCCATGGATGAGTGTTTTGTCTGAGAGAAGGGATGAGCGAAAGCAAGGGATCTCTGGTATTAATTGTGTTAAAGGCGTACACAAAGGTGACATAGAAGGATGTTTGGTCAGTAAGGTCTATGGCATGACAGTGAATCATTTGGGAAGTGGATAGAATGGGGGTGAGTTGGATCGTATTGGGATTGAAAAGAATCAAAATCCTACCGTACGAAGCTTCATTCAAGTTATGGATATATTTCCACCTAGGATTAATGTGCTCAGCTGCCTTGGATGTCAAGGCAAGATTCAATTTTGTTTCAAAGATTGCTATGGCTTCTAGTTGATGAGTTCTAATGAGTTGCTTGCATTGGTCCTGCTTAATCACATGATGTGCACCGCGTATATTCCATGCTCCAATGCGTAACATCATTGGGCAACACGTGCATTAAGGATCTCAATCTTCATATTCCTAGTCACAGCTTGCTTCGTAGACAAGTAATTAGGAATGGTGGCTGATAGTGGTGTCACTGCTTGCTTAGTTGATTCCTCATGCAAATGGTAGTTGGGCTGAGGGGGAGAAAGATGGTTGGTTGTAAGAGATGGGACTTCGACAGGAGGTGGAGCTTTGTATGCTTGGGGAGGAATGATTTTAGAGTAAATATGTTGGGTTGGGGGGTTGGGGATTGTTACATTGCTTTGGGTTGCTGTATTGTTTGTTTGCATTGTGTTATTCTCTGTGCATGCATGGTGCACGTTCACTGCTTCATGAGATTTTGAACTGAGGTTAATATGCTTGGTATTATTCTTTTTGCCTATTTTTCCTTCCTGCTGTGTGCAATCTCTTACTTCAACTTGGTGACCTTGTCTCGCTCCTTTGTCTACGTGTACTGCATCTTCATGATTGTGAGTAACATCCATAGTATGCTCAACCTCCTCGCTTCCATAATTTCCTTTATTACCACCTTCTTCTTTATGTGAATATTGCATTTTGATTTTCTTTTGCTTTTCAACAACTTTGCTTTGATCTTCTTGACATTTTTCACTAATTTCCTTGCTTTCGTCATTCACTTCAATCACATTATCCTCATCATCCGTATTAAGTAGCACTGAAAACTTGTTGAAGGTAAGCAAGTTGCCTTCAGACTCTATTTCACAAAGTTCTACTTCTTTTTCCTTTTCTTTCTCATCACCTACAGTCTCTAATTCACTTAAATCCACTTCTTTTTCCCTTTCTTTCCCAGTATTGGTCACATCATCTTGCAGAATGTTTTTATTTATATCAGCTTCTCTTGTATCAGTGTTAATTTCTTCTTTATCACCACTTTGCTCATTCTCACAGTTTGCCTTAATTTCACTATCATTTTTTCCTTTTTCATTAATACTTCCTTTTTTCTCCTCCTCCTTTTCTCCCTTGTTCTCTGGTTCCACCTTCTTCCTACCTACACGTTGCCAAACTTTGAAGTTCCGTTTTTGAGTTTGCCTTACATTCCTTTTCACTTTGTTTGAGTTAACAGATACCACTACCTTATCTCTATTTTCTTTACTGTTGTTTTCTTCCTTGTTCTCATACATATTTTCTTTCTTGTTGTCACAACACACAGTTTTATGACCAAAGCCTTTACATATCACACATACATCAGGTTTCCACAAGTACTGCACAAATATTTTTTGTTGCCCTCCTTCAACCAACTTTACCATGAACTCATCAGGAAGCTCCTTGTGTGGCCTTATTTCCACTAAGCATTTAGCGTAGCTCAGTCTCTCCTGCTTTTCTGTCATTTCATCCATACATAACATCTTGCCCAAATGGCTACAAAGCCAATTTATTCCTAGCGGAGACCAGGCATAAAGCGGTAGATTGTACAAATGAACCCAAACCGGTACCGCTGTAATCGTGCCAGTGACATTACTGATAGCTGGGTCGTATGGCTTGATAATAAACAACTTGTTGTTCATGATAATTGGATCACACTGTAAAATCTTGTTTTTGTCTTCAGAACAGGAAAAGTTAAATAAGAATAATATACCATCTGACTTAACTGTAACCGTTCCTTTTAGCTTCCATAATGCCTTGAGTTTGGAGATCACCGCTGTATATGACAGAGGTTTGTCGAGGAAGAAACCCACCAAGGTTTCCTTCCAAATCGATGCACCAGCATCAATAACTTCAGATGGTGGAACCATTACTTCATCTTCATAAACTGGAGACAAGTGAACGGGGATGTACTTCCCAGCATTCTTGGGGATGCGCTTGAACAACGAAGTCCATGACCGTTCACTAGAAGGGGGAACGTGTGGATCGGAGGTTAAGGGTAGCAGAGGTGCCGTGGTAGGGTCAGGGGGGACAAGGGGAGGATTAACCGTATGAGAAAGGGATGAGGTGGTATTGGTTGGAACATGAGGAGGAGGAGACGCCGGTGTGGCAGAGGAAAGGACAAGACTGTTGGAGAGGTACAAGGTTGTTTCAATGGTGTTGTCAGTGGGGATGGGGGGGGTATGTCTGATGAGACAAGGCAGGTAGGGTTGGAGGCTCCATGCGCAGACATGAGAGAATTACAATAATTAATGATTCTACATTTACTTCCATTATTAATAAATCATAATTAATTACATTAAACCTTAATTAATTACAATTAATTAATCGTTCCTGAATAAATCACTTATATTAATCAACCGTGATTAATATCATTAATTACATTAATTAATGATCCTTATTAATGAATAATTACTTTAAATTAATTAAATAATTAAATTATAATTAATCATTCTATTAATCGTAATCAGTACTTAACAATTTGTAATTACTTATCTTAATTAATTAACTTCTTAATTAATTAACTTCTAAATTAATTATATTAATCCTTGATTAATTAATCCAATTAATTAATCTTTAATTACTTCATTAAGTAATTATTAAACAATTAAATTAATAAATAAATCCTTAATTAATTGCTTTATTAATTAATTACAATTTTAATTAATTATACTTAGTAATTTATCTTAAGTTAAACTCATTCATTAATTAATTAATCACATTAATTAATTAACTAAAACAATTAAGTAATTAACTCTTAATTACTTAACAAGTAATTATCTCTAATTACTTCATTAATAAATCCTGATTACTCTTTTAATTAATTACTTAACAAGTAATTACTTCCATCATTAACCAAATCCTTAATTCTTTTATTAATTAATTACTTAATAATTAATTAACTTCAACAATTATATTAATCAATTTCATAATTAATATCATTTGGTGATTATCCAATAATCACTTCAACATAAATTACTCCCATGAGTAACCTCTACTAATTTCTTCCATAATTAATTACTTCCATTCTTAATTATATTCGAACATTAACCATTGATTACTTCATTACGTAATCACACTTAATTAATCCTTATTTAAGTGATATTTAAAATTAAATAGATAATTAACTAATTATTTAAAATTAATTAACTAATTATTTAAAATTAATTAAATAAAATTAATTAAATTTTAATATTAAAGAAATTCCTTAAGAAAAGAATTTATCTCCATTAACAAATCATATTTATTAAGTATTCCTAAGTTCATAAAAAAATAATTTAACCATATTTATCTTCATAAATAAATTATTTGAATTTAATTAAATTTTCATAACCTAAAACAAATTATTCAATTTGGTTTTCCAAAATCATAACAATAACCTTATTTTGAAAATAAGGTATTTAGAAATCAATTTGAAATTTAAAACATTTTTAATCATCAAATTTAAACATATTCATTTTCAATATAGTTTTGAAAACTTAGTTTTTAAGATATTACTTAAAACTTTTGATTTAATGGTCAAATTCAAAATACTCTTTTTAAATTAAAATTCAAACTTTAATTAAGTTAAATTATTTTCATGGAAATCATCTTAACATTTAAATTTGAAAATAAATTCACTTTACATTTTAAAGTTTGATTAACTTAATTTCAAACAACAAATTTTAACATTATACATTTGTTTCTTTTATCAAACTTGTTATAACATTTTAAAACTTACCTTCAATTATCCAAATACAAGTTAAATTTGCAACCTATATTTCATTAACATGTTTTAATTCAGCAACCCACCATTACAGAACCCACGACCCAAACACTCGAGCAAAACACAGCATCATCACGAGCCTGCCCGGAGACACGAACCATACGTCACTGCTTCGAGTCGTTCCCCCTGAAAACGCGAGAGCCTCTTCGGGTTCAACTCGTCCTTCCCCAGTTCAAAACTTCCCAGTGCACACAACTGTGCTCGGTGCACCTAGCACACCACCTCCAGCCAACGACGGTCATCACGACCATCCAAGACAAACAGACGAACCCCTACTACCTCGACCGAACACCCAGATTGATCTATAACCACACGTATCAAAATTCGAGCATACGCAACGAAAACTTCAGCAAACATCAAACCAAATTCCCATCGCCTCCCACAATCGCCATCGGCGGCAGCTCCAACGACCACTCCAGAACATCGCCGCAACATTCACGCCACTATTTCCAAGTCGCGATCAACTCCGGTTCGATATTCATGTCACCACTTCCCCTACAGTCAAGCCCAAGTCGAAACCCACCAAAACCCTAATTCGATCCCATTCGAACAATTTACTCATTAGAAAAACTCTCTTGTATTTTTCCTTTGATCCTCAACTCAAAAGCTTGCTTCACCCACAAATTCGATTCAAAACAACAATAGAATCAACGACAATTCACCAAAGTTCCCAAAACATTAAAAACCAAAATTCGAATAAATTACCACATTAAAAATTACAAACTTCATATCTAAATTCATGATTTTACATCAAGATTACATGTATGTAGTCAAATTTTGAATTTAAGATAATAAATTTTTAACCAATATTCAATTTCCTCTGTAAATTTTTATTTTAATCATGATTTAATGATATTTCAAATTTACAGACTATTTTAAAATCTTTATCATACAATTACAAATCAATTTCATTCAAATACTAAAGGCTAATATAGATTTGAGTTGTTGGTATTGAACTTTTTTTTTTGAATGTGAGTGACCCTGAACATAGAACAGTGATGTAAATATTCACATATACAGACTTTTGCACAACATAGCATACATACATACATGCATTCAAATTCAAGCATACATGTAAACATTTCATATCACTTTACTTCGAGATTTTATTCATATCATCCAATTAAATCTCAAATGTGAAACTGTTTTTGAAATAAAAAATTTACTCACCTTAATATATATGCAGAGCAGTTTTAATTACTTCCAGGATTTGATATGCTAAAGAAAATCCATTTGCATGCTTTAAATTGATGTTCTCAAGGTTGAAACTTCAGTTGTTTAAAGGTTGAAACTTGCTGAGAAGATTTGAAGTTGCAGGTTTGTTGAATTGCAGTTTTTAATTCCAGATTTATTTTTGTTTTTGGTTTCGATGTCAGGTTTTGAAAAAGATTTCTTTTTTGATCTTTAATTCATGAAGAAAGAAAAATAATTTGAGAAGAAGATGAAAGATTGGAAATTAGAAGAGAAACAAATTCCCTTATGTTTAAATGAATTATGTTACGATAATAATTTTTTTAAAGAAAATAAAATTTAAAGGAAGACACTTGTCACTTAAGTATCTAATCTTCTTACATGTGTTTATTAAGGTAATTAAAATGTTTACACATGTCTTTAAGTATATTTAATTAATTTTTACTTAATTTAAAAGTGAATATAACTTACTTATTAAATTTACTTTATAAATAAATATAAGTTTTTTTTAAAGAAATATTCTAACACTAATAAAAATGCAAATAATTCTTATACATGTTATTTAAAATCAAACATTTATATTTATCATTTATAACCATTTTATAATAAGCATTTTTAAAACAAAACAAAGCTTTAAAACTTATTTAAACTATCATATTTAAAATAAATAACAATCTCATATTTTAAATACTTCAAAAGAAAGACAAAACAAAACTTTGTTTAAAATCTTTTTAAACAATCTTATTTAAAAACAAACCGTTTATCTTATATTTTAAAACAAATGAATTAATCTTTAAATTAACTTTTGAAAGCATTGATTTTAAAACGAAGCTTCAATCTACCATATTCATACATTATAAATTATCAATTGATTAAATTAATTTCAGAATAACCCAAATTATAACATATGCAAACATATATATTACAATTTGAAAATTAAATGTTTTATTTAAAACACAAGATCTTCTATTCACAATATATATCAAATGTATATATTATAAACAGAATAAAATTTCATTAGCTTTGAAAAATAAATCTTATCAACATTTCAAATTATCAGAAAGATATTGATCACAATTATCAGATTAAATATTTATTAACCATAAAAAGAATAAATTTATCAGTTTGAATTAATATTATAAAGAAAAATTATCAAACCAGTTAAATTATTTATACAGATTATTAAATTTATATTGCCCAAAATTCCAGGTCGTTACACCATACCTTTCGACTGGGTCTAATACACTACATACTGCTTGAATGGTATCATGTGCATTGCTTTCAACCTTGTAAGTCAATAAAGTCAAGAGGTTTTGGTCGAGAGGTCTAAGTCGAAAGGTTTGCCAAAGGAGGTGGAACCACCATGTTCTGGGTACAAGCTAATTTTTCCAAAATAAGAAAACTTTTAGTAAAAAAACTTGCCTACTTGTAAATATTTGATTATCTTCCATGGCTTTTTGATAATTTGGGTAATATTTGCCTCATTTTCTCAGATCTAAATCAAATTAACATTTAGCAAATAAGCCCTTCCTTTTATAAAATCAATTAAATCATTTAGATCATCCTTTCGAATTAAGTTAAGTTCCTTACTAAATCACTTAGTATAAATCCCCAAAAATTCTAGAAATTCACTTTAATAATGTTATCTAACATATTAAATTGTAGACCCAAAACTTTAATATATTTTTCCAAAATAGTTTATAAACCCAAATTTCCATAGTTTCCTTTAAAAAATCATAATAAATTCTTCACGGCTTGAAAAGTTATAAAATTTGAAATCTAACTCCAAATTTTTTTTTCTATAACATATAATTTTTCCATGGCGTTTTAAAATAATTTCATCTCGGTTTTTCCCTAAGATTGTGTGCATCTCCTATTAAACAACCTTGTTTAAACATATATAAATCATAATCAAGCATATCATCATTCAATATCATAAAAACAAATTTACTTTTAAATCTAAGACCATATAATTATAAAACTAAATAAAGAAGTAGAAACTATTATTTACCTTAGATTGGATAAGGAAATTGAAGTTTGATTGAGATTGATTCCTTCTAACTTGAATCCTAAGCTTTATGTTGACTTTCTCTTCTCTTCTCCCTAATGGCCAGCCTTTCTTGCTTCTCACGAGAGTTCTTGTTTTAAGTAAAATAAACGTGTATGACGTAAAGAGAATAATGTAAGGGTGGGAAATATGGGCGGCTATTTACTCTAATGCCCTTAAGCTCAATTACTTAACCATTTATATAAATTCATTTGTTTAAGTAAGCATGGCCACCTAGTTTATTTTTGAACCTCGATCTCCCTATCTAAATTATTCTATTTAATTTATTTTTCAGTCAATATGAAATTATCTATCATCCTAGAAGGGCAATTCGAGGGTAAGTATTGAAAGATTTCATTATAGAATTCACCTTTTAGAATGACGAGACGGAAGAAGACATTAACAAACTTTCATAATGAATATTTTATGCATTAAAAATTGAGTTCCATTTCATGGATAATGAAGTGGAGCACAAGGAGTTGATAGCAAGACTTAAGATAGCGAAAAATGGGAGCGAGGGCACCATACATCTATAGTGAACCCCAATTGGTGGTTTGCCAAGTTAAAATAGAATTTTTGGCTAAGGGTGTATGGCTTGCTCCTTACCTATTAGAAGGTGATGGAATTACTAGACGATATTGAGCAATACATGACAACACATATACATAGAGAAGAAAATATAAATGTTAATTCATTGGCCAAACTGGCAAGCTCTAATGATGCGCAGTTGTTAGGGATTATGCCAACAGAAGTATTCCAATCTCCCAGTATATATAAGATGGATATTGATACGTGATAGAGATCGAGGAGAAGGACTAATGGATAAATCTATTCAAGGATTATTTGCTGAGAGGAATTCTTCTGAAGAATCAAAACAAATGGAGAATTTAACAAAGTATTCAATTTCAAAGAGGATTCCATATCGCCATTATAATATGTGTTAACAAGGAGGAACTTAAGAGGATTCCATCAGATGTTTGCTACCACTAATTCTCACTTTAACCTTGTCGAAACCAAGAAGAGTAGAAGAGAAGGATTTATAAGAGATGGTGGCATCAACAAAGCCTTTTGAAGGAGTCGAAGGGATGCTACAGCAAAAATTGGATGTGCTATAAGCTTTTGAAGGGGTCAAAAGGGACGAAAGCACCTTTCGCTTCAATTGCTCCCGTTCGAAACAGATGCTTCCGCATGCATGAAGAGGCTTCGAATAAGTTGGGGAACACCTTTCGAAGGAAACAAATTATAGCCACTCACATGCGCGCCAAACTAAAGGTTTCGCCCTCATCACATTCCACAAAAGGATGTTTTGCTAGAGCAACCCCTTCGAAAGCATAAAAAAGCCTTTCGAACCGATCGTGACCATTGACAATTAAGAAAAAAGAGCTTGCTAAGGTTCAATATTGCAATCTCCTACACTAGAGGATAGGGTTCTGCGTCAATCAGCAAGTGTGCCATCGAAAGCTATCTTTCGCTTCAAAACCTTCAACGTCTCGACTCCTTCGAAGCTCCAAAGATCCACCTATCAACATAGTCAAAAGCTCATAGCTTTTCTTACTTGTAACAACACAGCAACACAAAGTAGAAAAGCGCACCTACCCATTTCGATGAAAGTCATAAGTGCTCAAGTCCATTCAAAAGCAATGCAGAAGGATGACCAAATGTGAACGGCAACGAAAGATCTGCAAGGCTGCCATTCGAACAAGTCGAAAGAACTAATTCAAAAGGTATCAACTCACACCTATAAATAAGAACCTATAGGTCTGGTTTAAGGGATCCGAATTGACTCACTTCATTCTTGTACTTTCTAAAATTTGTAAACCCTACTCCTCAAATTACAATGGCGATTTGACTACTTTGTAAACATAAGATTCAAATTGAAAAGAAATATGTTGAAAGAAAGTTTATGGAATTTTGAGTGGATTATCTGATTTTATGTTTCTACGAGATTCAGTTTACATCCAGCTTATGTCAACCTAATTGAAAGGCTGCCTTTCACAAATCGAAACCTTTTCAACCCAGTTAATATCTTTAAATCCACAATTTCTTACCTCTTGTAATTGTAAGGTTAGCTTCCAAAGAAGTCATAACCTTTTTAATTCAACTCATACCCTTAACTCATTAGGACCAACCCTTGAGTCACCACTACACTACGAAGTGGTAGTTTTGAAAGGATAACGAAACTAGTTAAACTAAATCGAAAGATTTTTCTAAAGAGGAGTTCAAGTGTTTTGACTGAGTCAAAATAAAAAAAAGGGAATTATAACTGTCTTTACCTAATCGAAAGGTATCAACTACCTTAATCTGATTGAAAAGAGGTTTTGAAGCAATCACTTATTCTCTAAACTCTACTTTGGGGGGTTGACAAGTTTTCTTGTTAACATTTTTGGCGCTAGAAGAGGACTCGAACCTCCGCTCTTGTCGAACTTCCAAATCCACTTTCCTCTTATCCAATTCTATTCCAAGTTTACCTACTTTAGATTTTACATCACTGTGTTTAGCAAAATCAAAAGGTTCAAACAAGGGTCCTAAAGCCATACTTAATTGGATTCTCCTCAAGAACAACAAATGATTCTAAACTACATAAAGAGCAAATGTTAAGATTGGAAGCTCTAAGGATCATGAAGAATAAAAGAGCTGAATCTTATGGCCTAGAAAAATGAAGTTTAAACCCTTTCCACATTGGCCCCATGCCTATCTTTGCCACAGGGGGAACAAAGGATAAATTCAATCAAATGAAGAGGACAATTCAACTTTATACCAAAGGCACTATCTTCAAAGTGAGAATGATGGTTGATTATGACACCTTTGTGCAAAAATGGCATTAAGAAATGAGTAGCACATTGCCTACACGTGAGCTTCAAAGGGTTTTGAAAAGGTCGTTGAGGGTGAAGCTCCAGAACCAAGTAACAAAAAAAATCTAGAAACCATTCTCAAAAGACAAGATTAAATTCGAGACTCCCTAAGGAATGCAATTTGACAACATTAATCAGGAATGTTTATTTGCTAACTAAGGAAGAGCTCAAAAATTGGCCATCATCGAAGAAAAAACCTAAATATGAAAGGAATCTAGGAGGTTTCTATTGCCACTACCACATGATGAATAGACATGAGACAAATCAATGTAAGGTACTGGAAGGAATGGTGATTATTTTCTTTAGACAAGGCAAAATTAATAAATTTGCAAAGAGATCCTAATTGAATTCAGTAAAGAACCACTTTACTAACGGAAATCTGCATGGTCGGGAGTACAATTCTCCATGCACTTAGACATTACCTTAAACGGTGAAAACCTTTGTCCACGCCGAGTTGTCTAGGTCAAAGCGCCTCTTGGAGGAAGGTTAGAGTAAGCCTTTATCCGCGCCACGCTATGGCCAGGTTAAAGCATCGACAAGCCCTTGACCACACCACGCTATGGATAGGTCAAGGCACCTCCTAGAGAAATGACAGAGTAATCCCTTATTCCCGCCACGCTATGGCCTGGCCAAGGGACCGAACAAGCCCTTAATCGTACCATGCTATGGCCAGGTCAAGACGCCTCTTGGAGGGAAGACAGAGTAAGCCCTTGGTCCCGCCATGCTATAGCCTCATTAAGGCACCAAACAAGACTTCATTCCCTCCTATAAGGCCTGGCTGGACCACCTTCTGGAGGAAGGTTGGGTAAGTCGTTGGGTCCTGCTTGTGGATAAGCTAAGTAAGCTCACTAGACAACAACGGATTAAGACGTCCAAGCCTGATAAGTGACATATCAAACAATGAACTAAGACATCCGAGCCCAAGAAGCGGCAAATCAAATGACGACATTGTACAGGGCCTAAAGGGTGACATATGTCAAAAAAGAAAAAACCCAAGGAAACGGTACAATACAAATGGCTTAAACAAGAATCCACAACCTCCGAATGATTATCAGTAAAGAATTTCTAAACTTCACTTATTAATACCCGCATCAGGATTTCACGTCTTTATTAATAATCTATGGTCTTCATCATACCTGCATATGGGTTTCAGGGCTATTACTATTAATTTCTAGACTTCACTCATTAATGTCTGAATCCGGGCTCTAGATTTATGTTATAGAGATTATTATTATGGATATCTAGTTATCATCCATTAATACATGAATTTGGGTTCTAGGGCAATTGGTATTGAGATTTCTATGAATTCCTAATCTTCAATTAAGCTCGACATCTATTTTACTAGTGCCCAAATTAGGATCACTAAAGTTCTACCATAAACTTTCAAACAATGATTTCTAGATTTCTATTACACGATTATTACTCATTTCTTACTAGCTATCACTAGAAGCTAAATTTCTAAACTTTTATGATTGAATCCACAATTGAAATTTTGGTTCTTTATCATTGAATTTTCAGTATTTTGTCAATATAGATGAAGTTGAATTCTTATCTCTCCCTTATCATTACCAAAGATGGGTTTTTAGACATTCATCCGTATTTAATTATAGAATTACTTCTTACTTATTATCGTATGTTTATATAATGATCTGATCTGTTTACTTTCGCTAATAATGTGGGTCAACATTTATATAGAATTCGAGTTAACGATAAAGAATATTGTTTACTTCGCACTTTTCAAGGAAGTGAGATTAGTAAGGAAGATTGAATAAGCTAGCAAATACCAAAACCATAGTCTAAGATATCAAAAAGCGGATTCAAAAACAACATTGTAAGAAAGGACTACAGACCAGGTGATATTTACATTTACAAAAATGTTTACAAGTATAAAACACTAGTGTATGTTTTACAAGTCCTGAATAGTCCTATTCAGATTTTTAGCAACCAATGGATCGATAGTATGCTAAATTGCTATACGAAGGTTCTCTTTAAGCTTCTTTTCCTTTTTCCTTATTTTGTCAGCATCATCGATGGAATCAATGCGAGCCTTTAAAGCACGGTTGAAATCTTTATTAGCATCTTTGAGGGTTTTGTTTTGCCGTTCTAAATATGTAATGTGCTTTCGAAGAAGATATCTATCATGTTCAAGATTTTGGATTCTGGCTACGTACTTGTTTTTGCTTTGAGGATACCTCACTTTCTGTTGGTCATCAAAATATTTCATTATTTCAAATTTGACCTTCCTACACCATTCTCCCACTACTCCCTCATCTAAGCCAGTCGGAGGGTTAGTCATAGCTAGAAATTTTTGAATAGATAAAGATGAGGACCTTGTCAACTTCACAACAGCCGAAGCGTTCGAAGAAGTTGGTAAACTGATATTTTGAATGTTATCCTCCATGATAAATTCTAGGGATTTGCACTGGGATCTAAATCACTTATCTGTTGAAAAATCCTAGATATATCTTGAATGAAGTCAATTGAAAGGTTTGATTTAACTTGACACTTTAATTGAGAAATTGTTTCGTCTTTGTTCTTGATGTATGCTTCAAGACTTGTAATCTGATCATTAAGATCCCTAGCGATCGCCGTCTGAAGAAAAACTTTTCTATGCCATTTTAGCACTTAGATGTTTCCCTGTAGAAGAATAGACAATTGTTCTTTAAGGAGGTTTCTCTTTCCAACAACTGCAATCATCCTATCTCTGAAGCTGGTAAAACAGGAAAGGGAATCCGCTAAGAGTGATACGACGGCTAATTGTGAGCCCTACTTAAACAAATAAACTAAGTCAAAACACAAATAATCAATCTCTTTTATTACAACAATAAACATTACAATTCAAGAAGAAATAAAACAAAAGGTACAATCTCACTGTTTTAATTAAACACTTGTTATATTACACTTAAAGTTGAGAAACGACAATTTTTACTTTGTTCAAGGAATTAGCTGAAAAAGTAATTGTTGAATCAAAAGAGGCATTAAATCCTTTTGAGGTAATAATTGGAGGATATTCACTATAATCCTATTCCCTGACGGGAGGACTATCACGACCAGATATTAATTTGATATGATATATTCGAATTTCCTTGAGAGATTTTTCTTTTTCTTCACCAAGAAAATCGAAATGATGGTGAGGATATTCCATGTAAAGTCTCTACAAGTTTCTAAGAAAGCAGTATCTGGCAAATTTTAAAGACCTCAAAAGTGAAGCCTTTTCTAGATAATCTCTTCTTAGTTTAATATATTTGCTTAAATAATCTCTAGAAACAAGGCTGTTAAGAAGACATTTATTCTGTGATAACGTAACAAAATACAACTAAGTATAAAATAAATCTAGAATGGAAAATTTACAAATCAACATTATTACATAATTATAAATGTTCGTCCAGTTCATACAAAATTGACTTTTTGAATAACTCAGAAACAAATTTGTCATTAGGATATTTAAACTTTTCAAGAGGCAACTCATGAGGAATTGATTTGACCTACGGTAAATTCCAACAGGCCCCTGGATGTGGATCAGATCCAAGTTCATCCAAATATCTCCTATATGAATGCCTAAGTAGACCCCTAATAAAATCACCTAATTATGAAAAATCAACAGTCGGATGTCTGCAATAGGCTTTGTATAGGAAGTCTATAAGGATGTCTCTCTCTTCAACCAACATCCAAAAGAGTGTAATTAATTCCCGATTCTCTTCCAAAAGTTTGTCATATCGAAGGTGTGCCCTCTTCTGTTGGAGGGAAGCTTCTTGATCTTTGAAAGACGCTAACACTGCCACATTTTTGTTAAGCCTATGATACTTGTTAGAGAGGTTATTGTGTTCTTTTAACTACTTATCTAACTCTCTAAACATACTATTTATTTATGCTTGTTTTCTTTCAAGCTTTGTTTTATAAAGTTGGATGGATTTTCTCGTTATCTAAAATAAAAAATGTCAACAATTATTATCTTGGAAGTGAAATCCATTTAGACAAGGAATCTCATACGTGAGAAACGGGAAATGAAGTTTGAGGGATCCGCTTATCTCTCTTTGTTCTTCAACATCAACGTTAGCAGTCCTTTTATGAAAGTCAGAAGGCTCAGGAAGTTCAAGTGGGCTTGCTTCATGGACAATTAGGTCGGGGCCTCGGTGATGTCATCACCATCTTTCTCATGAACATCGGCGTGACCACCTCCGTTGCCACTTGAACCCTAGCCTCTATCTTTGTTATCATCATTATTATCATCATCACCATCATTATTATCATTGTCATCATCATCATTTCCACCTTCTTCAGTGATGGCTTCATCTTCATCGCCTTCTTCATCAGAATCAGAGTCTACTTCGATAGAAGGGACTTCAAAAGATAAGATTTTGGAGGCATCAATCTCCTCTCTCTCAGGGACTTCAACTCCTTGCTCTATTTCTTTGACCTTATTCATGAATCTACTAACTAGAGCAGGGTCGAGTGAGGGGAAGCTCAAATGTGGGCACTTTTCAATGTTGTCGGCATAGGCAAGCATAAGGGCGTCCTCATAAGAGTTCACAATGATGTCGCTGAGGGAAGTACATAGAAATTGTGACACCCTTTTCTTTATGGTATTGATAGGCAACATTAAGGAACTTTTCTTTTTCTCCAACTTCATTCTAAGAGGAGATTGTTTGACCACCATTCGAGCCTTCTCTTCTTTAGATTCCTTCAAAGCCATTCTCAGTGCCAAATTTTCATCGGCCAAAAGTTATTTTGCTTTCCACTCTTCAAAAATAATAGATTCTACTTGAGCAAACTTTCATGTTCCTTCACAGCATTATTTTTGTCAGTGGAAAGGGAGATGATTTGGCTGTTTAAGGTTGAGATTTCCTCTTGAAGTCTGGATGTCTCAGTAGAAGATTTTGATGTGCTTTCTTAAAGAGAGAGCCAACTTTTGGAAATTTGAAAGGAGAAATAAGGCATAAGTAAACATTCAAAGAGAAATAATTAAAAGGTTAAATGATATGGGACGTACGAGAAGTTGTTGCTCTATTAGAGATCGACCGTGACCTATTGGGTCAGGAGTAGATGAAGGCGGTGAATTGAAGCAAAGGATGAAGAGTTCAGGATAGATTGAACCATTTTCTCAAAATCAGTTTAAGACACTGATGACGTGGGTCTAGAAGGGTTTAAATCCTGAGAGATATTTGAAGTTCCTAAATCTTTTTGCATCTCCTCAATGACATGAGGAGAGTAGGAAATGACGATGCGAGAAAATGGATCGTCCTATATGGAAGTTGTTTTGGATCGATCAAGAGGAGCTCAAGAATAGGGCTCTCTAAAGTTTTGCCCACGTCGACAATCTCACCATCTTCTGGTAGTGGCGAAGATGCAACTTCGACAATCTTAGGTTTCTTAAGAGATGGGCCCGCTGCAGCCAGCTCATCCAATTTTCTTTTGGCGGTCATCTTTGATCTAGCGATGGCTAGGGTCAGGGATAATGCACTATACATGGAAGTTGGGAGAACTGGATCGCTTGCGATGATTCAACCTGAGGAGCAGTTGTTGAAAATTCAAAAAAAATATAAGTCAGAAAAGTAATTTAGGAAGCAACACAACAATAAACTGCAAGTATTATGCTTAATTTTACCAGGGTGATCTGGGCAAATTAGAGGCATAAGGCATAGAAGATAAGTTCTTAGATCACCTAAAGATAAGAAGTTTTTGCTTCGAGAAGTATAATGAACAAGTGGGGTTGACCAAGGACTCTTTGTCCAGCAGGGAGGAGAGAATGTTTTCATAGGTTTGATGGAGTCAACAATGTAAGCCTATTTTCGATGCTACTTGAAGCTGAAATAAAAAACTTGATAGATCTTTAGCAGTAAGACCTGAAAAAGAAGCATAAATTAATAAAAGAAAGTAGTTGAATAAGCGTGAAGACTATGATCAACTTATGAGGAGAAGAAAAGACTCCATTGATGTTCGGAAAGCACTTGACGAAGAAGAGTTGTGTCTCCCAAACTCTAAATTTATTTGCCCCTTCTAAGATTAGTTTTTTGGGGGAGTCAACTCTAAAAATCTGGTTGTTTAGATTGATGAGTTTGACTAGGCGAACCAAATAGTTGAGAACTTCATCATTTAATGAAGGAATGCCTGATTCCAGAGCCATAAATTCCAAAAAGAGTAGGTATGTATAGACATTGGGTGATAACTGGATAGGAGCAATCCCCACATGGGTCAAAGAATTAGACAAGAAGTCTAGGAAGGGAAGGAAGCCACTATGTCAAATATAAATGGCAGTATAAGCGAAGTATATTTCGGGAGGATTTTGGATGGTATCGCTATTGCTAAGGGGAATGGCTTCTACTCCAGTGATGCCAAAGTCCTTCAGAATGGAATCAACCTCATCCTGAGAAGATATTAGAGAATGCTTGGAAACGCCTTCAGCCTTCTTTAGAAAAGATTCTATCTCTGGGCTATGTCTTTTTCAGGTTTCATGGAGATCTTTTTCACACCCATGATTCTATCAGGTGAAATCGTTTCAGTTACAAGTTATAATTCGTTCCATTATCAACACCTTTCAAGGATGTCAAAAGCTTATTGCAATAATTTAAATATAAACCAAAATATGTAATTTCATATCCTTAAAAGTTTATTAAAGTCAATTTGGGACTTGAAATTCATTAAGCTTCCAGTGGTGTCGAAGTGGTGAAAGGAATGGGAACACTTATAAACACCTTTCGGCAATGTTGAAAACCCATGGAAAATTTTACTATTAAAAGGAATAGTTAAACCTACACAACTAGTTTGAATATATAAATACGCTAACAACATTCCAAAAGCAGGACAAATAAAACTTTCAACAATGTCAGAACCGATGAATTTTGTTTTACTCAAAGAATATGAATGTTGTCGAAACCCTATATACCATTAAGTCAAAAGACTTGGGTTCAAGTAATTTCGATACAAATGAAAGGGCTTTGGAACATTTCGACAGTGTTTGTATAGAATGATGGTCAAATCTCATTTAACTACAATGGGTTTCCAGTAAGTCAAAAGAGATGTAAGGTTTCGAAGGCATATAAACAACCAAACTTGATTCGATATAGTAGGTTTTAATCAAGTTGAAAGGTTTGATTTAGTTTTCAACTTAAAAGAAATACATTTTCCTCAATCCAATTTATGAAATGAAGAGTGAATTTCTAACTCTCAACATCTCCTAAAATAAATTATAACTAGGCATGAATCCAACGGCAGGTTAAATTCACTTTTTTATACATTAGGTTTTGAGTCCTTTAAAATAAAAGTTGGGCTTTCGAAAGTATGTATTATGTGACATATTAAGGTTGCTTCTTTGAAGGGAATCAAAAGTGTGTCGAAACCTACTCTTGCTTTCGAAGAAGTACATTTCTTATCAATTACATCAGCTCCTTCGAAGGGGTTTCACTAAAAGGTAAACACATGACCTCCTTTCGACCCCTTCGAAAGAGGTCTAAATTATAAATTAAAATTGACCGCCTCAATCCCTTTCGAAAAGGCTAAAATGTCAAATTAAATTTAACTTTCTCTTTGAAATCACTAGAAAGGTGTCTTCTCCCAAATCCAGTTTTAACCCAATACTTCAAAAAGTTAATAATTAAATTGATTGGAGCGCGAATTCGCAACCAAAAACAGCAAAAATCCGTAAAATATAAATCGAACCGCAATCGGCAAAATTGACGAATTTGAATTCTAACACAAAATTAACATCATAAATAGAATAATATATATATATATACATACATACATACATATATATACACACATATGAATCCAAGAATAATTTCATACGAATGAAAACTCGAATCGTCTTTTTAGACTTAGAACAGAAAGACATATTCAAACCTAAAGAATTTGAAATCAAAATCAAAATCAAGCGTGGTAAATAAGTTCTAAGGAAAAATTAACAAGCCCGTACCTTGAATTCAAACTTGTGTTGGATGAGAATAAAAATTTAAAAGGAAGTTGTAATATTTATTTTTTCTATGAGTTTTCAATGGAAGTTAAACGAAAGAGAGAAGAAGAAAGTGCAATTTATAAAAGCGAGAGATGCCAAGAAATACGTCTGATCAAATTTAAAGGAATGGTCAAGATCTATCTGGGAATATCAAAAGGCGGGAAGTTTTGTGGATTTTGGAATGGTTGACTTCGAAAGTCAAGAGAATCCCTACGTAGGGGGTAAGTATTACCACCAATTCTCACTTCAGCCTTTCGAAACCAAGAAGAGTAAAAAAGAAGGATTTAAAGAGATGGTAGCATCAACAAAGCCTTTTGAAGGAGTCGAAGGGATGCTACAGCAAAAATTGGATGCCTATAAGCTTTCGAAATGGTCAAAAGAGGATGAAAGAACCCTTTTGCTTCAATTGCTCCCTTTCGAAACAGATGCTTTCGCATGCATGAAGATGCTTCGAATAAGTTGAGGAACACCTTTCGAAGGCAACAAATTATAGACACTCACATGCACGCAAAACCTTTCGAAACTAAAGGTTTCACCTTTATTCACATTCCACAGAAGGATCTTTTTCTTGAGGAACCCCTTCGATAGCATATTCAAACCGGTCGAGACCATTTATAATTAAGAAAGAAGAGCTTGCTAAGGTTCAATATTGGAGTCTCCTACAGTAGATGATGGGGTACCGCGTCAATCAGCAAGTGTGCCATCGAAAGTTATCTTCCACTTTAAAACCTTCAATGTCTTGACTCCTTCGAATCTCCAAAGATCCACCTATCGACAAAGTCGAAAGCTCATACTTTTTCTCACTTGTAACAACACAGCAGCACAAAGTTGAGAAGCACACCTACCCCTTTCATTGAAGTCGTAAGTGCTCAAGTCCATTCAAAAGAAATACAGAAGGATTCCAAAAGTGAATGGCAATGGAAGGTCTCCAAGACCGCCTATCGAACAAGTCAAGAGGACTGATTTGAAAGGTGCCAACTAGCAACTATAAATAAGACCCTACGGGTTTGGTTTAAGAGATCTGAATTGACTCACTTCATTCTTATCCTTTCTAAAATTTGTAAACCCTAATTCTCAAATTAGATTGGGGATTCGACTACTTTGTAAACATAAGATTCAAATTGAAAAGAAATACATCGAAAGCAATTTTATGGTATTTTGAGTAGGTTAACTGATTTTATGTTTCTACGAGATTTAGTATACGACCAGCTTATGTCAACCTGATCGAATGATAGCCTTTCGTGGAAGTCGAAACATTTTAAGCCCAATTAATATCTCTAAATCCATAAGTCCTTACCTCGTGTTATTGTAAGGTTAGCTTCCAAAGAAGTTTTAACCTTTTTAATTCAACTCATACCCTTAAATCATTAGGACCAACCCTTGAGTCACCATTACTACTTCAAAGGGGTAGTTTTGAAAGGATAATGAAACTAGCTGAACTAAATCGAAAGGTTTTTCTAAAGAGGAGTTCAGGTGTTTTGACTTGGTCGAAAGGTATTAAAAAGGGAATTATAACTAACTTTACCTGATCGAAAGGTATCAACTACCTTCATTTGATCGAAAAGAGGTTTCGAAGGAATCACTTGTTCTCCAAACTCTATTTTGGGGTGTTGATAAGTTTTCTTGTTAATAGTGTTCATGAAAGGAGTTGTGGCAATCACATCCATGGGGCAGAATTTAGCAAAGAAGATTACTCGTTATTAAAATTTCTATCATGTATCAACCATAATCGGACCGAATACTTAAAAAAATGTGACAAATGCTAAAGATTGTTGAAAATTCCAAGAGCACCATCCAATAAGCTTATGTAGATAGCTAGCTCATCGAATTTTGTGATTAAGGGAATTGATATCATCAGAGCGCTACTAATGTCACATGATTGAGTGAAATATGTGATTTCTGTAGTAGATTACTTCACAAAATAGGTCAAGGTGGAGCTTCTCACCATGATCACTTTAGCAAAATTAACATTTTATGCGTGTTTGAACTACAAGAAATGATTATAATGGAAAATGAAACTCAACTTGAAAGTGCATATTTCACTAAATTCTGTGCTTGAAGTGAGATTGAGAAGACCTTTTAGACGATGCGTATCCATAAGCGAATGAATAGGCTAAGGCGGTGAACAAAATCAATAAATCCATTATAAAGAAGAAACTTAAGCGAGCTAAGGGAAATTAGATGGATGAGTTACCATTACTGATATGGCCTTACCTGACAACCAAGAAGTCCAAAACCTAAAACACACCATTCGCTTTCGCTTTTTGAATTGAGGCCATGATTGCAATTGAATCAAAAATCTCTTCTAATTAATGGTAGCATTTTGATCCTAAGTTGAACTAGGAATTGTTGCTATCATCTCTTGACTTGGTAGAGCAAAAGCCTGAAGAGGGTAATCTATGAGAAGCTGTTAATAATTAAGAGCAGCCAAGCAATTCAATGCCATTGCATGAAACCGCACCTTCGAGATATGGTAACTCATTTTGAAATGGATCTTTCCAAGTACAAAGGCACTTGGTCCAAATTGTAAGGACCCTTTGTGATTGGATAGAAGCTTAGAGATGACACTTTTAAACTATCAACAGTCGACGGGATCCCACTTCTGCTGGCATGGAATAGTTAGTATTTGCATCACTATTTCACTTGATTTATTTTGTATTAGGCATTTCATTTCATTCGAATTAGATGTAATAAATTTGGAATAAAGTTAGCTTTTTGAACCATTAGAACCTTACTCGTATAATCTGACTTTGTACTATAGGATCAGTAGCACGAACAAACATTCTATGTTTTGAAAATCGAATGTTTAGGTATCTAGAGAAAGGTATCGACAGAATCCTTTAAACCATGCCAGTTCTTTTAAGTATAACCGCACTGTGGTAGATCAAATAACTTTGCTCACACATCATATCTTCGACTAACCCTCGAAGATAGGAGAAGTTGGAGATATATGCCTGGAGATAGGCTTCATGAACACTGATGCCTAGAAATAAAATTTGGTGCATAATCGAATTCTTACATAAAAAGAACCGTGTTATATTGGTGCCCATGGGAATACGAGGGGAAAGCCATGTAATTTTAATTGTAACACCAGGAATAGTTTTATTTGTAGTTGAATAGGAAATTTGTAATAGATGATAAATAAACCAAATCAATGATCAATAATGGGAAATTGTTGTAGTTTATTTAAATTTACAAAGTTATAGTAAATAAGTGTAATGCATACTTATAGACACATGCTGGTATGTTATATAAGTAATTTATTACAGATAATTATATATTTATACATGTAGAGAATTACATTGGTGCACAAAGTAAAATATGCGTTGAGAGTAAATGAGATACATTTGAACAAAAATTCATATTTCATTACTTCTTCTTTTATTTACAATTGGGGAGGTCGGACCCACTTAACACTGACTTATGTACGATGGACAATAAAAATAAAAAAGATTAAAAGTAGAGGTCTTTTAGAAGGTGGCAGGATCAGTCACTTGTTCCATATCTTGTGGCTCTTCCCTATCTTCGAAGGAACCCGACTCTTACGCTTTCCTTTACCAAGGGTATTTATGGCATCTAAGATAATTCTTCAGTTGTCTAGTAGAGATCATTAGCAAGTAGGGTAGGAGCTTGCAAGGATATTTTGAAAACACCAGGGGCATGAATATAAGGTGGATTAATCGAGAGTAGGGGTACTGACATGGAATCGGACAAAGATTTGGGAGGATTAGCAAGGCCTGGCTCAACCTTTACCTTGCATATTTGGAAGTGTTAACCGCAATTTTTTTGCAATGGAAAGTTTAGGCCCTAAGTATGAGTGATGAGGATATCATCATCCTTTTTTAAAGAAGCACTCAGTTCGTCTATTTCCTTCAAAATATCTACTTGTTTGGCTTCCGGTCCTAACGCAGTTGAGGAGGCAGTGACAGCGAAGGAAAACATAATGACCATTAGTTGGTGAAGGAAGCTATAATTGAAGGACCCGTAGCTTGAATAAAAGCTGCAAGTACCATAACCGTGGGTTAAACTGATACAAGCAAAATATGTTGGTAGAGGTCGACAATTGCATCGGGTGAGGTTTGAATTCTCTTTAGAACCAGAGAGTTAAGTGAAATACCTTCGGTTGGGGAAGTGTAAAGAAGAGTAGTTGGAACCATCTGCCTCTCTGAGAGATAGAGGCATCGGGGAAGCAGTACGGGAATATATTAGGAGTTGAAGCAATGGTATGTCAGGATTGTCCGCTTAGAGATATCGATAGCAGCGGATATGAAAGCCACATACATTGGGACTACGATGGCCTTAGAGTTTGCGGTCAAAAAAGTGAACCAACCGAGGCTCCTTTGGATTAGAAGAACGAATGTCTTTGATTGGTTTCTTTATATCGAAACTGGTTTGAGTTACAATGTATTTCTGTACGGAATCTTTAGCATCCGACCCTGCCTGACCTTCAGCTAAGGCCTTAAGATTTTCTTTTTCTAAAAGAATGGCTTCAGTGCCTCCTCAATAAAATCATCTACTGCCTTCTCTTTCTTTTGGTGGACTATTTCATCATACACTTTCATGAAAGTTTGTGGTAGTTTCTTCAAGCCATTGGATATTATTTGTCCTGATGACATTCAGTAAAAGTCTAAGATGGTCTTCTCCACCCCATTCCTCAAACTCCTCACGCTCTTTGCTAGCTTAGGCGATGAGTGCTTCAAGCTCTATGACTCTTCCTTAAGAATTTGGTTCTTTCCTTTTAATGCAGTAATCTTATTTATGGCCAGCTTGGCCTCCTCTTCATGTTTTTCGATCACCAGGTTAAGTTTGGCGATCTCAGCATTAACACTAGTTAGTTGTAGAGTGTTTAATCATTGATGGCCCAAAATCCTTAGCTAACTCACCCTAAGGAGATGTTCCATTAAGAAAATTGACGTGTTATTTAGCGTTTGAATTTCAATGTTATTCTTTTACTTTTTTCCTCAAAAGAATTTTCATTTTGGGCTAGATCCTTCTCAGCCTTCTCTAATTGATCTCACACATTTTTGCTGATTTATTGTTCATGTTGGATTCCTTATGTAACACCTCAATGTTGAGCCTATTCTTCTTATTAACTTCTGCTAGGATTTTTGCTAACTTCCTCCAAAGCTTGTACTAATCCACCACCGCTCTGAGTGACATTCCATCTTTTTAATCCTTTCTGCAATGTTGAACATGTCATAATTGAATTAGACCATAGTTAAATCTAAGTCAAGATGCTAATGTTGATCGCTGATGAAGCATTAAGAGTTAAGACTGTTGAAATTGAAATGGTAGTGGTAGTAGGAATCACTTTTCTTGCCTTTGAATAAAATTAGCAATAGAAGTAGAAGATGTAGAGCATAAAGGTTTTCGACTATGAGCAGCAGGGATTAAATTGTGGAAGTTGGAATATTGCTACTAGTAGAAGTCCAAGAGACTAGGGGTGGCGATGGAGTTCCCCCTTTGGAGATGGGATCCTTTTAGAGTAGGGGACCAAGGAACAAGGAAGTGGAGTTCATCCTCGGATTGATGTGAGCAAGAGCCCCCTGAAAATTGGGGGCTCCCTAGAGTCTCTATGGTGGTTAGATCGGCGTCTTTCTATCCTCCTCTTCTATATACTCTCTATATTTTCTACTCTGTCTATGTTTCCCTATAAGGCTCATAGCATGGTTGAGAGAAGAACTGGTGGATAGAGAAATTTTTGTCGACATTCTTGCTTGGGTGGCCACAGAAGTCGATTTTCCCAGTGTACCTGAAAAGGAAAGAGAACGAGGTTACAACTTAGGAACAATAAAAGAGAATGTGTGGAGAAACCAAGACATTGAGTAGTCTTTTATGTGGTCATACAAGTATTATATATCCAACATAAGTGATGTGAGGATGGATGATGAATGCTATGTTTTCTTTGTTTAGTTAGGGGTGAGGTATCATTGATGTAGATATCTAGACACCCATTTGTATCTTGATGTATATTACACCCATGATGACTTTGATGTTGAGTTGCATATATCCTATGCTATATGCTAACTCTAAGGATGCAAGGAAAAGTTGGGTATGGTTCTACATACCCTATGTCCTATTATATTGACCTTATAATACTTTGAGAATTTCTACCACCCACACCAGACTGTTGTCTGACTTGGGATTTTATTCTTTGCTTCGTATTATTCTTGGTACTCATGGATGAGTAGATCAGGGATACCGGGTTTAGCAAATATGTGGAGCTAGACAAAGGATGAGCAAGAATCCATGCTCTCACATATTACTATTTAGGCTTATTAATGCTTATCATATCAACATACAGAAATATGGAGCTTATAAATGCTTTATCTATTTATAGAAAGTTCCCTTTAAGTTATTATTTGATGTATAACTCTATCATTTATGTTATATAACTTTGATGGATCTTTAAACAATAATATGGTTTTGGTTCATTACAACAACCCGCACTTTTGACCCTAGGTCCAACACTCAAACCGACACCGATAACACGAGAACCGAAAGGATGAGTCGTTGGGTTGTGATAAAATGCATATCAAATACAACTCTAACTATCTACTTTCATAGTGGAAGGAAATAAAATAAAATACAATGCATGAATATATACCATAGTCACATTAACACAACATGTCTACACTGTCAAATACATACATACATACATACATACATATATATATATATATATATGAATAATAAAAATATAACCCAATCTATGCACATAGTCAAATCAAGGTTACTGCACTTATGTACATCACATACAATATATGTACGACTGAGTCCCTACCTTTGATACCACCTCATCTTCAAACTCCATCAACCATGATATACATACACACACACACGTATATATAAGGGAAAAACAGTAGTGTGTCAGGCATAAGTCTATAGTTTGATCACCTCGTGTCCTTTCGTCATATTACGCCTAACTATCATACACATACAGTCATACTTCATCATCTCTACATGAACTCACTTCCCTGAACCAACCTCATGCCCTACAGGGTCGCCTGTTGCCCATCATGATGCAAATCGCATAAAGGACTCAATTCCTTGGACTGCCTAAAACCTACAAAAAAGATTGTTGTCCTCATGCCACCTATTTGTACCCACACCCTAGACCACTCGTAGCCTACAGGTTCGCTTAATATCCACCTCCTCCACCTGGCCCATCGAAGCACTACTGGCGAGAAATGTCATGCCTGGACCACCTACTTGTGTCACGGGACCGTATACATACTCATATACATATCCTGAGCCATCTAGACTAGCTTGCATCCTGTCCAACGTCATATCATAGTCTAGTATCATGGCAACGTATAAATTCACTTCACATAATAACTAATCGTCACATACATTAGTTCACTTCATAGCATAATCATTCATCTCATCACTACTCTTAGATCACCTTTTAAAACATAAGAGAAATTGTAACGACCCAGAATTTTGGGTCGCCAGATTTGAACATTTAATTCATTTTAAATGTTTAATATAGATTATAATTTGAATTTTTAAATAAATGACTTTGGTTAAGATAATAAAATTGGTCAAATTTCACATACGAGGATTTAATTGGAATTTGAATAATAATAATTTAATGTTCGAAATTGAGATAAAAAGGTAATTCAGGATGTAAATAGTGATAAAAATGGTTTCAAAAGTTTATCTTGAGTTATTTGAGTGTAAATAGCAGGGTGGAAATTTTAGAAGAATTTTATAGTCGATAAATTAATATTTGGGATTTTATAATAATTTAAAATGAATTTAATATTATTAAATATTGCAATTAATTCGATTTAAGTCCGGAATGAGCCAAAATGATTTTTAATGTGCTTATAAATTTTATATGAATTATTGTTAATTTAATAAAATTTGAAAAGTGGAAATTTTGAGTGATTTCGATAATTTCGAAAATCGCTTAATTTAATAGACGAGTTAAAATAGCCTTCCGGAGCACAGTCTCGGAATTCGACGAAACTAGTTCCATTGGATCCGTAATAGTTAGTTATTACCGGATTTCAATTTTCGTAGCAATCGGAGTTGTCGTTTGACCCCGGCAGCTCGAAACGTATTGAAATCGTTTTAATCGATTTAATTTAAAATTGAACGTTTAATTCCGTAACTCGCACATACGATCAAATTAGCTTACGAAACTTGTTCCATTGTGTCCGGAACACGGAAAAACCTTAGAATCGTCTGTCGGAACGTGAGAATTGGAGTTCGTTTGCTTTTGTGAATAAATTGAGAAAATTTGTTGATTAAAATATTATTAAATAACATATATATATTATAAAATTTCCTAAACCCTAGCATACGCTCAGGCCCGCCGCTCATATGCGTTTAATGGCCGAAAACTTCCCAAATTCATCTTAATTTTTCTTCTAATCCATCGCATAATAGCAACATCTTCCAACATGAAAAGGGGAGAGCTCGGTGAGCTCGTGAGATCCAACGGTCAAGATCGTTGATGGAGGAGTAGATTGACCAGAATTTTGGCTCGAAGGCCTGCCGTTCGAGTTCGTCGTGCTCGAGCTAGAGGTGACCGAGTGTAACCGCGTTCTAGGCGAAGGTGGAGGCGGTGGAGGCGACTGCGGTGGCGAGCTCCGATCGAGCTGGATGCGACGAAAGTGGTTGCGATTTTATGCCCTAGGCCGGCTATTTTGGGTTCGGTTTCTGATCTGTGTCGCGTGGAAAGAAAAGGCGTGCGGCCTTGATTTCGTTTCTGGGACGAACGGCCTTGATTGCTCTGGTATAAATATATATAAATATAAAAAAAAAAGGGATTTGTTTTAAATTCAAATTGAAATTTATAAAATACATAATTATTGCATATGTTATCAGTTTCAGACGAAACTGGAAGCGCTGGAATCGCAGGAAAGAATACTACGTGATGGTGCCGATCCGGATTCATTCCGGGCAAGTAGAAATTTGGGTTAAATCGGACACCGTCCGGTTTAATTTAAATTTCGAACGCTCGCCGAAACTCAAGGTGAGTTATTCTCACTCACATCTGGATACTAGTAAAGTTAGACAGTTAATATTGATTATTGTTGGATGTTTAGCTGTTTATGTTAATTATTATCAAATTTGAATTGATATATGTGGTTGTGCTAATATTTGTGGATGCAGGGAAAACAGGTTGGAGGGATCCAACTGGATTCCTCACAATGTAGTAATATTTTTATAGTGATGATGATGCCTGTTATATTCTGTGATGGGTAAATTTGGAATTAAATTGTATGGTGACATTGTAGGATAAACTGTAAACCCAAATGTTGATTTTAAAGGAATTTGGGGTTTTAATTATAAAGGAATTTAATTGGGTTTTCAAGAAGCTAAGAAAATTAATAAATAGGAAATTTAAAAGAATAAATAAAATTAGAATCTTTTGGATGGAAAACTGAACTAAAATTTAATCGGAATAATGTTGAGTAAATTATAAATCCATAAATAATTATAAATGGATAAATTGAATTTTAGAGAAACAAAAGATATGGTTAATAAAGAATTTTAAAGGGTTAAAATTTGAAATCTATTTAGAATGGAAATTGAAAATTTGGGGAATCTGGAATGGTAATCAAAGATAAATGTTATTAGTTGAAAATTTGGGAAAATAAATTTATGTTATTCAAAATATAAAACTAAAGTGAAATAATTGGACAGGAATAGAGAGAAGGATTTCTGTGACGTTTAAGTGGAAATGAGATTTCCTGGGAGAACCCAAGTTCGAGTTTAAACTGTTTTTATAAGAAGAAAGTTCTAAAAGTTAAGCTTGTTTTAAAAAGAGTGGTTTGGAAATTACTATTTTAAAGTAATTATATGTATATTAGCAATAGTAAATTTTATAAATACTTTAATAATTATCTTTACAAATGGATTTTTGCTTAAAACTAGTTTTTTTGAATAAAGTTGTTGAAATTTATTAATTTCTTTAAAAACTCTACTTTTTAATTATAGTATAACTAAAACCTTATTTCAAACCAAGTATATTTTGTACAATAGTTTGTTTTAAATATTTTGAAATTATATTTTGAGTAAATAATTAGTAGTAAATTTACCTATTTTAAAGCATATATTTTAAACTAAAATGTTTTAAATTGTTTTTAAATCTAAACTGTTTCGGACTTGGATATTTTCAATGGGAATATTATGGTAAGGATTTACCTTGTAAAGGAAGAATTTTGGGAAATGTTTTCAATTGAGTTTGGAAATTTGAAATATATCTTTTAAAGATATTTGAGGCAAATAAATAATGTGGGAATTATTTATTGTGTGATGGATGTATATGAATGCTTATGAATATTAATTGATAGTTAAATCACCGACTATCAATGTTGGACAATGCGTTGATCGTTTCGGAGAGACCGGGATCGAGATTTATTTCTCGAAAACCACTTCGATCCGATTTGTACGTTTCGTGCGAAAAACGTGTTTGGAGTCGAAGATGGAGCAATGAAGTGCAAGGGCTAGTCGCTACTAATCCTGAGGATATTTCCAAATGGATGTAGTAGGAGTAGTGCCTTCGGTTCCGTTCGAACCCGGGACGGACTTGTATGGACGAATGCTTGCGAAACATCGTCAGGTGGGCGATGGGCATTCTAAAAGAAAACGTTCTAAAGGTAACGCTTAGCCTCAAGCCTCATCAAATGGGAATGACTGAAAATCAGGGGATATGCAGCAAGGTTAGGTGGGTCATGCCCAAGCAGGACAAGATAATTCCCCTGTCTAGATGTCCCTTATATATTTCGGCTTAGTGGGTGGTTGGTCGCGCCAACCACGGGGTTTATCTTGTTCGGGACTGTTCAGTAAGGAATGGTTCCGGCCTTGTGTTGCAGGGGATGAAGGGAGTAGTCCTCGGTACGGTGATCTAGGCCCCGTACTGTGACAGGTGGTACCCCAGTGCCTAGTCATTGTTGGAAATTCATTTTCCCTACGCGCCCGTACGGTTTTGATTGTGCCCAACTATTGCTGAAACATGAGATGCAAGCATTTCAGCTAGATTCTATTTACTTTCTATAGACACTATTATAATATCAGAGGATTTCTATAAAAAGTGTTTTAGCTATCGTAAGGGAAAAACCCGACATGTTTATTTGTGGCATGGTCTTACGAGATGCTTTTGTTTTTCAAAGGATTTTTGAAACTTTAATAATCAATTTGGATGCATATCTAGTATCAGCTGGTATTCCAGACTGACTCGGGTGTTATTTTATTATAATGCTCGGGTCAGACCGAGTATTATTTATACAGGACTTGATGCTTTGGAGCAGGAGAGGAGCTGGAGCCCGAGACGTATTATCTATATATATATATATATATATGTATATTCCGCTGCTGTGATTGTATGGTATGTCTGATTGGTAATTTGATGTACGAGATACTCTGATTTGTGATGATGTGATATATGTAAAACAGTGACAATTTTCATTTTGTGTAAAGTTCTATATTCATTATTATATTTTATTCCGTTGCGACTGTGAGATTCTGATATTGTTTAGTTTCTTCTTCTTCTATCTCTTTTCTTTAACCCTAATGGTTCGTAATTCTGTGCCACTTGAGTTAATAGAGGTAGAATAGTGTTGATTCAAGGGGTTCAGATTTGCGGGCTGTCACACTTGGTATCAGAGCTTAGGTTGGCGACAACCTAGGCTTTGGTGGGGTAATTACTCATTTAATAGAGTCAATAGTACTCAACAATGAGTTGAGAGTAATAATAGATATGAGAGCGTACTTGTTAGTGCATATAAAAATTGTTTTTATACTGTGTTGACTTATCGGTTGAGTGTTTATGAATTCTGGTCGGCACGGGAAGTACAACCGTATCGATAGGGGTTTCTAAACTCTTGAACAAGATAAACCGACATAGAATTGTTTTTAAAGATGGGTAAATGAAATAATTTTTCCCAAAATTATATTTTGATATAAAAGAATTGATTTTCTAGCATATTATATATTGGGTGTTTGTTGGTTGTTAATACCATGATCAAGTAAGAATCTTGAATTTGATCAAAATTTGAAATGATAAGCTAATAAGAGTGTAAAATATTAAAATGGTTTATAACCCAATAGGATTAATTAAATATGTTGTGAGTAAGAAGTGAAATTAAAATTTGAATTGAACCAGAATTTAAATCCCGGAAGTTTAGGAAAGGATTTTAAAGGTAATGGAAATAAAAGGGTTTGGGAAATTTAAAATCCTGGGAAGGTTTGAAATGTTTTCCAATGTATTGAAGGTAATGATGAAACATTATTTTGAGTAATATGTTTGAATGGAAACTGTTTTGAAATGAATTTGGGAATGTAAAAAGCACTGAACTCACTTCAGTCGCTGGAAAATAATCCTGATGATGCTGGCCACATCATTAGAATTCATTTTCGAGTTTCTAAAGTGATGGATTGCTTCCCTAGTATTTGGTTATGGTATTGTTTGGATTTTGGATATGCTAGTTGTTTGGGAAATCTCAGAGAAGGAAATTTGTTTTGGTATAAATAAATTATTTTGGAAATCTGGAGATTTGATTAAATATACCTAATGGGTAGGTGTTGATTATTATTTTAAAATGATTTTGAAATAAAACCGGGTAAATTGGATTCTGGGAAGAAAATTCTAATTATATAATGTATAAATTTAAATTGGATTAAATATTGAATTTATAAAGTAAAGCTGGTGCTAATGAGAAGGAAGAAATGAAAATTTTAAATCTTGGGATTAAAATTTAATTTGAGTAATTGAAAGTGAATAAAATATATTGAAGTACATAAAATATGTTGAAGTAAATAGAAAATTTGGATTTAACTTGGATAAGTGAAATAAATTGGACTTAAAATAAAAATGATTTGAATCAAATTAAAATGTAAGATGACCTTGGAATTGTGGGTCATTGGGAAATGAATTGAACTCCTGGGCTATCAGGTGTTGTGCTTATAGTTTGAAACTATGGATTTGGAATTAGCAAAGGATTAAGGTGTAAGAAGGTTGGTAACCTTAAGAATTCAAATGTATATACATATGCATATGGAATTTGAAATTGTGATTATAGGATGTAAATGGATTAAAATGAGCTATGTAAGCTTTTAAAATAAATAAGTTGGTGAACATATATAAATAAAATGAAATTATAATCATAGATGGAAATATAGAAATGGTATGGAAGATCCAAATTTAATCTCAAATGAATGTGGATTGAGATGAGGTAAAGTGAGATATAATGAAGTGAATGAATTTCACTAGGTAAACAAGTTTTGAACTTGTATTTAGAGAATTAAAATTGTGAAATTGAGATGGAAGTGAATCTAAATGAAATGGAAAATTCAAAATTGAGAATTTGAAATTAAATTAAATCTAAATGAATTGGAATTAAAGTAAATGGATATAAAAGGTGAAATATAAATTGTTTATAATTGCATAAAGAAATTCATATTCTTAAGTTATTAAGGGTTATAATTTAAACTTATGATTATAAAATGAAAATGGATTTAGTAAACAATCTAAACTCTTGAATGGAAGTGAAATTGAAATCTATTAATGGAAAGAGTTGAATGGTGTGGCAAATTCAAAATTTGTTCATAAATGAATTGTAAAGTGAGAACATAAATGTGGATGTTCTTAAGTGGCAAATAAGTCTTGAACTTATGTATGGGAAAAAAAAAACTTGTTTTGGTAATGAAGTTGAAATTGAATTTCAATTGAATAAATGAATAATATAAAAACAAAAGGGAAAGGTAGGAATTTAAATTGTTAAATGGAATAATGGGAAAATGGTGATATTATAAATGGATTCAGAGTAAATTGGGAAAGTGAATTAAACCTAATATGGATTAGGTTATTGACTGAATTAAATTACAAATTAATGGAATTTGTATTGTAATGGATAGAATTTGATAATTAGTCAAAATTTGAAGGTAAATAAAAATCCAGTTTGGATTGGGATTTAATTTTGGTAATAAATATTGGAAGGGAGAATGGATAATGGAATTTGAATATATTAATGATGATTTGAATTGTGAATAAAATTCAAATGAGTGAAATAATTTAAATGGACTCTTGTTAATAAAATAAATTTGTAAATGGATTGAATAAATAAACAAAGAGCATTCAAATTTATAAATAGATTGAAATTGATTGATTGAGAATCAAATGGAAATAAAAATTGATATAAGAAGATAAAAAAAAAGGGGTATGGTTAAATAATGGATTTTAAATTAATAACTTCTCCAATGTTTATTTAAAAATTGAATTGTAAGTGGAATGATATTCATATAAATCTATTAGATAATGAATTGGAAATATAAGATTTGAGATATAATTCAATAATTGTGATAAACCAAGAATGTTTGGGCTGTAAATAAAATAGAATGGGATGTTATTAATTTGAACTTAAATGATGGTTTTGAAGTGTGAATAAGAATTGAATTAAATATTGAAATGGAATAAAAATGCTTGGAATGAGCACTATGCAGGATTGCATAAAATTAATATAAATTTAAGTTGGAATTAATTTTAATGGTTATAAGCTTAAATGGCAATTGTTTTGCTTGAATGACTTGAATATCTGAATGTATTCAGAATTGAGTTGTTTAAATAGCAACTGAGTTGATTTTTGAATAAATTGATATGGATTGAAATCTATTTCAAAGAGTTTGTAAATGAATGCAAGTGAATTGGTTTTAAGTAGCAAATGGAATTGATTTTGAATCAAATTGGCATGAATTAACATTTTAATAAGCAATGTTTGCATTAGAATGAAAATGAATTATAAAAGGAATGCAAATGCTTCAAATTTGAAGTAAGAATTTGGGTTTGTGAATCAACTTGATATTGAAATGATATAGGAAGATGTTAGTGAAGCACATGTTAAGCATATGTTAAATAACAATGAATTGGTTGAAATAAATATGGATTGTATATGGTGGATTTGCAATATAAATCATTCAAGTGGAATAAAAATGAAGTTGGACTTGGATAGGTAATTTGAAAGGTGATTTAAATCTTTAAATTGTTGGTAGATATGGCTAACATAGTAAATGATGAAGTTTTCTTGGTTTGCCTATGCTATGGATGTGTTTGGGTTACATTTCCATGTGAAATATTGTTGAAATGCTCATATCTTTAGAAACTAATGTGTTTGTTTGAGTAAGCACAGGTGCGGGAGGCGGTTGAGAGAGTTGGAGTGCGTATATGCATTATATTAGCCGCTTGCTTTTAAAAATTTGCTAAAAGGTACGCCTACGCAAATATAATTGGGAAAATGATATATATATTGTGTTATATTCTGGTTTCCGGCCGTGTGGGCCGATGTATATATATTTGTGTATCCTGCGATATCGCAGAAGCTCCTCCGTACAGGGGAGATTCTGCCAAAATTTTCCGTAAATTTGGGGAGTTAGAAAATTTTTGGGGTTTGGGAAAAGTTAAATAACTTGGGAAGTTATAAGTAAAAATTTAAGCTTTAGAGTTAATAAAGCAAATAGGTTTGGGAATCGAGCAAAAGGATTTTGTGAAGTGTATATAAGATTTTAACTAAGCAAATAGGGTAAGTAAATGGGTTTGAAAGTATGTTCTGCCTTATACAAATTTCGGGGACGAAATTTTTATAAGGGGGGAGGAATGTAACGACCCAGAATTTTGGGTCGCCAGATTTGAACATTTAATTCATTTTAAATGTTTAATATAGATTATAATTTGAATTTTTAAATAAATGACTTTGGTTAAGATAATAAAATTGGTCAAATTTCAAATACGAGGATTTAATTGGAATTTGAATAATAATAATTTAATGTTCGAAATTGAGATAAAAAGGTAATTCAGGATGTAAATAGTGATAAAAATGGTTTCAAAAGTTTATCTTGAGTTATTTGAGTGTAAATAGCGGGGTGGAAATTTTAGAAGAATTTTATAGTCGATAAATTAATATTTGGGATTTTATAATAATTTAAAATGAATTTAATATTATTAAATATTGCAATTAATTCGATTTAAGTCCGGAATGAGCCAAAATGATTTTTAATGTGCTTATAAATTTTATATGAATTATTGTTAATTTAATAAAATTTGAAAAGTGGAAATTTTGAGTGATTTCGATAATTTCGAAAATCGCTTAATTTAATAGACGAGTTAAAATAGCCTTCCGGGGCACAGTCTCGGAATTCGACGAAACCAGTTCCATTGGATCCGTAATAGTTAGTTATTACCGGATTTCAATTTTCGTAGCAATCGGAGTTGTCGTTTGACCCCGGCAGCTCGAAACGTATTGAAATCGTTTTAATCGATTTAATTTAAAATTGAACGTTTAATTCCGTAACTCGCACATACGATCAAATTAGCTTACGAAACTTGTTCCATTGTGTCCGGAACACGGAAAAACCTTAGAATCGTCTGTCGGAACGTGAGAATTGGAGTTCGTTTGCTTTTGTGAATAAATTGAGAAAATTTGTTGATTAAAATATTATTAAATAACATATATATATTATAAAATTTCCTAAACCCTAGCATACGCTCAGGCCCGCCGCTCATATGCGTTTAATGGCCGAAAACTTCCCAAATTCATCTTAATTTTTCTTCTAATCCATCGCATAATAGCAACATCTTCCAACATGAAAAGGGGAGAGCTCGGTGAGCTCGTGAGATCCAACGGTCAAGATCGTTGATGGAGGAGTAGATTGACCAGAATTTTGGCTCGAAGGCCTGCCGTTCGAGTTCGTCGTGCTCGAGCTAGAGGTGACCGAGTGTAACCGCGTTCTAGGCGAAGGTGGAGGCGGTGGAGGCGACTGCGGTGGCGAGCTCCGATCGAGCTGGATGCGACGAAAGTGGTTGCGATTTTATGCCCTAGGCCGGCTATTTTGGGTTCGGTTTCTGATCTGTGTCGCATGGAAAGAAAAGGCGTGCGGCCTTGATTTCGTTTCTGGGACGAACGGCCTTGATTGCTCTGGTATAAATATATATAAATATATATAAAAAAAAAAGGGATTTGTTTTAAATTCAAATTGAAATTTATAAAATACATAACTATTGCATATGTTATCAGTTTCGGACGAAACTGGAAGCGTTGGAATCGCAGGAAAGAATACTACGTGATGGTGCCGATCCGGATTCATTCCGGGCAAGTAGAAATTTGGGTTAAATCGGACACCGTCCGGTTTAATTTAAATTTCGAACGCTCGCCGAAACTCAAGGTGAGTTATTCTCACTCACATCTGGATACTAGTAAAGTTAGACAGTTAATATTGATTATTGTTGGATGTTTAGCTGTTTATGTTAATTATTATCAAATTTGAATTGATATATGTGGTTGTGCTAATATTTGTGGATGCAGGGAAAACAGGTTGGAGGGATCCAACTGGATTCCTCACAATGTAGTAATATTTTTATAGTGATGATGATGCCTGTTATATTCTGTGATGGGTAAATTTGGAATTAAATTGTATGGTGACATTGTAGGATAAACTGTAAACCCAAATGTTGATTTTAAAGGAATTTGGGGTTTTAATTATAAAGGAATTTAATTGGGTTTTCAAGAAGCTAAGAAAATTAATAAATAGGAAATTTAAAAGAATAAATAAAATTAGAATCTTTTGGATGGAAAACTGAACTAAAATTTAATCGGAATAATGTTGAGTAAATTATAAATCCATAAATAATTATAAATGGATAAATTGAATTTTAGAGAAACAAAAGATATGGTTAATAAAGAATTTTAAAGGGTTAAAATTTGAAATCTATTTAGAATGGAAATTGAAAATTTGGGGAATCTGGAATGGTAATCAAAGATAAATGTTATTAGTTAAAAATTTGGGAAAATAAATTTATGTTATTCAAAATATAAAACTAAAGTGAAATAATTGGACAGGAATAGAGAGAAGGATTTCTGTGACGTTTAAGTGGAAATGAGATTTCCTGGGAGAACCCAAGTTCGAGTTTAAACTATTTTTATAAGAAGAAAGTTCTAAAAGTTAAGCTTGTTTTAAAAAGAGTGGTTTGGAAATTACTATTTTAAAGTAATTATATGTATATTAGCAATAGTAAATTTTATAAATACTTTAATAATTATCTTTACAAATGGATTTTTGCTTAAAACTAGTTTTTTTGAATAAAGTTGTTGAAATTTATTAATTTCTTTAAAAACTCTACTTTTTAATTATAGTATAACTAAAACCTTATTTCAAACCAAGTATATTTTGTATAATAGTTTGTTTTAAATATTTTGAAATTATATTTTGAGTAAATAATTAGTAGTAAATTTACCTATTTTAAAGCATATATTTTAAACTAAAATGTTTTAAATTGTTTTTAAATCTAAACTGTTTCGGACTTGGATATTTTCAATGGGAATATTATGGTAAGGATTTACCTTGTAAAGGAAGAATTTTGGGAAATGTTTTCAATTGAGTTTGGAAATTTGAAATATATCTTTTAAAGATATTTGAGGCAAATAAATAATGTGGGAATTATTTATTGTGTGATGGATGTATATGAATGCTTATGAATATTAATTGATAGTTAAATCACCGACTATCAATGTTGGACAATGCGTTGATCGTTTCGGAGAGACCGGGATCGAGATTTATTTCTCGAAAACCACTTCGATCCGATTTGTACGTTTCGTGCGAAAAACGTGTTTGGAGTCGAAGATGGAGCAATGAAGTGCAAGGGCTAGTCGCTACTAATCCTGAGGATATTTCCAAATGGATGTAGTAGGAGTAGTGCCTTCGGTTCCGTTCGAACCCGGGACGGACTTGTATGGACGAATGCTTGCGAAACATCGTCAGGTGGGCGATGGGCATTCTAAGAGAAAACGTTCTAAAGGTAACGCTTAGCCTCAAGCCTCATCAAATGGGAATGACTGAAAATCAGGGGATATGCAGCAAGGTTAGGTGGGTCATGCCCAAGCAGGACAAGATAATTCCCCTGTCTAGATGTCCCTTATATATTTCGGCTTAGTGGGTGGTTGGTCGCGCCAACCACGGGGTTTATCTTGTTCGGGACTGTTCAGTAAGGAATGGTTCCGGCCTTGTGTTGCAGGGGATGAAGGGAGTAGTCCTCGGTACGGTGATCTAGGCCCCGTACTGTGACAGGTGGTACCCCAGTGCCTAGTCATTGTTGGAAATTCATTTTCCCTACGCGCCCGTACGGTTTTGATTGTGCCCAACTATTGCTGAAACGTGAGATGCAAGCATTTCAGCTAGATTCTATTTACTTTCTATAGACACTATTATAATATCAGAGGATTTCTATAAAAAGTGTTTTAGCTATCGTAAGGGAAAAACCCGACATGTTTATTTGTGGCGTGGTCTTACGAGATGCTTTTGTTTTTCAAAGGATTTTTGAAACTTTAATAATCAATTTGGATGCATATCTAGTTTCAGCTGGTATTCCAGACTGACTCGGGTGTTATTTTATTATAATGCTCGGGTCAGACCGAGTATTATTTATACAGGACTTGATGCTTTGGAGCAGGAGAGGAGCTGGAGCCCGAGACGTATTATCTATATATATATATATGTATATTCCGCTGCTGTGATTGTATGGTATGTCTGATTGGTAATTTGATGTACGAGATACTCTGATTTGTGATGATGTGATATATGTAAAACAGTGACAATTTTCATTTTGTGTAAAGTTCTATATTCATTATTATATTTTATTCCGTTGCGACTGTGAGATTCTGATATTGTTTAGTTTCTTCTTCTTCTATCTCTTTTCTTTAACCCTAATGGTTCGTAATTCTGTGCCACTTGAGTTAATAGAGGTAGAATAGTGTTGATTCAAGGGGTTCAGATTTGCGGGCTGTCACAGAAATAAGAGTCGAATCGTTCAATATTTATTTATACAGGCCCTTTTGGGTCTAGGTTCAGTCTGTCCAAGAATCGATCACCAGTGCCCCAATTTCACCCACCGGTGGACCGGTGCACACATTTTCTGGAGGTTTAAGGTTTCAGGAATTTATTGTTTCATTTTGGATTTTCACCTCTAGCTAAGACACTCCACCTTCGGTCGCTTAAGAACGTACGGATACCCAAGCCATTCGTTTCTAAGTACAATTCGATCATTTATTTAATCAAATTCAATTTATAATCATCAAATTGCTATATTCTAACTTAACCTAATTTCTAAGTGCTATTATTATCCAAATCACCATCTAATCCAAAATTAAGTATTTGTAGGTGTTAAATTACATTAATATAGCCAACATTTCATGTATACAGCATTATAATTGCATTATACGAAGATAGGGAATGGATCACTCAACAAAACTCCAAAGTTGCTCCTGCCTTGTCTATTCTTTCATTTTCCAGCCAGTAACCTTCGTTTTTTATCCCAGCTTTGTTTCTAGATTGTAATTCTCATCCATACGATCATTTGAATAGGTGGATCCTTGAATTTCATTACGAAATGAAGAAGATATGTCATTTTGAAGTTGGAAAGTTGAATGTTGAAAATGAGTTACGAAATTTACTCCATTATTCCTTGTTGTACGGCATACTACACTCTGATGCTTCAATATTTCACTTTCCTATCACTTCATGTTTGTATTCCTCTTCAATAGCTCCGCAATGCCATTGGTTTCGTGAATTTTCGTTAAGTTTAGAGATAGACATTAAGGTTTAATCTTTGGTAGGTTAAGTGGAAGAAGAAGGAAGAAGAAGGAGCGGTTGGTTGGTTTTTTGAATATGAAGTATGTGATTTAGTTTTTAAACTAAGAAGAGAAACTAATTTTTTGCTCAAATTTAAATTCCAACCTCCCATTTTTGGCCCTCGTTCGACCAGATACCATTTTATTTATAATTTCTTCATACAAAACCCAAAGGAGGAAAATTAAAATACTATGCGGATTGGAAAAACGAGGTGGCAATGGCGCTGGTTTCGTTGTCAAATTCCAAAGTCGATAGAATGACAATTTTTTCCCTCCTTGTTATTAATTAATCAAATTAATTCATCAATTTAATTATTTTTGCATTCTTATATTATTAAAATTTAATTAAAATATTTACCAATTTTCCAGGGTATTACATTCATCTAATAATAGTTACTATCATGCTCATTTTATATCTATGGTGACTATTATATTTTATTTGATGCAGTGTGGGATATATGACATGTGTTATGATTGTTTTATATGCTTTACAATCTTGACAATCGTCCTACATCAACTAAGCACCACTATAATGCACAATACACATTATATTGGGTGTTTGGAGGTGTATGGCAGTCATCTTAGGTAGTGATGCCCCTTAGGCACATGGCTCTAAAGAAAAGAAGAGTGTTGGATAAGCAAGTCCCAGAATTGTTGCGTAAAGGATTTTTTGAATTACACCCAAGAGAACTCTGTGGACTAGTAAACTTTTGAGGGAGGATTAAATTATTACATAAAGTATTTATTTTGAGATGTATTTTATAATAGGGAGCACCTATCATTTTCACTACTAAGATAGATGACTCTCTAAGGTTATGTGTCGACTATCGAGAGTTGAATAAGATAATGAAGAAAAACCGTTCTCCATTGCCTCATATTGACGACCTCAATGATCAATTAGTCGGGGTGAAGGTTTTCTCTCAGCTTGATTTGGCAACTGAGTTTCATCAATTGAGAGTTGCTAAAGATGGTATCCCAAAGACTGCTTATTGGATACTTGATGGATTGTTTGAGTGGTTAGTCATGTCATTCAAGCTGACTAATGCTTCGACTTATTTTATGGATTTGATGAGTAGGGTATTCCAAGATCAGTTGAACATTTTTTTATGGTCTTCATGGATCGCATTCTTATTTATTCCAGAAGTGAGGAGAAGCATGAAATTCATTTAAGTGAACTGATGGATGTCTTGGGGAGGAATCAATTAAAGACTAAGTTCTTTGAATGACACTTATAGAGAAAGGTGGTTCATTTCCTTAGGCACGTATTATCAGTAGATGAATTAGCAGTAGATATAGGGAAAGTAGCAGGAGCTAGAGATTGGAAGATGCTAAAGAATACTTTAGAGGTTTATTGCTTTATTGGTTTGGCTGGATTCTATCAGAAATTTATTAAGGATTTTGCACAGATATCAACATTGACTCGCTTGACAAAGGAGAAACTAAGTTACATTTAGAGTTTGGAATATGAGGTAGCATTTGTTAAATTAAACGAGTTATTGACGATTGCTTAATTTTTACTTACTTCTAATGGTACCAAACTTGTCACCGTATATATTGATGCATGTGTACTGGGCTTGGCGTTGTCCTTATGCAAGAAGGGAAGGCAGTAGCATATGCAAGTAGACAGCTGAAGAATTATGAGAGGAGATATTTGACGCATGACCTAGAGATAGTTGATCGTTGAAGTCTTGGAGACATTATTTGTTGGGCAAGAGATTCAAATTATTTATGGACACTAAATCTTTTAAGTACCTATTTTCTCAGAAGGATTTGAATTTAAGGTGGCAACGATGGATGAACTTCTTATCGTCATATGTACAGTTAGTTACACTCTAGGGAAAGGAAATCTAGTTGCCAATGCCTTGGGTTAGAGGCATGCTGAAGTGAATATTATTTTATTGGAGTGGAATAATTTGGAATTTATCTTAGAGTTTGATTTCGAACCTCAATTATAGTATACACTTGGGTTGTTAGCAGCGGTGGAGGTTAGACCTGCACTAATGGATCGTTTTGGGTTGAGTCAAAGGCAAGATGCATTGCTAGTTAGCATCGTGGAGCAGTTGGGATGGGGTGAATGATCGGGCCATTTGGATTGTTACCCCAAAGAAAAAAGGGCTACTTAAGGAGTGAAAAGAGACTATGTGTACTATAGGTCAAGGAGTTAATAGAGGAAATATTGGGTGAGTGTCACCATTCTAGGATGACTATTCATCTAAGAGGACATAAGATGTATTGAGATGAAAAGAGTGTATTCTAATAGCTAGGGATGCAGAGGAAGATGGCGGGATATGCAGTAAAGTGTATGACATGCCAAAGGGTGAAGTCGGAATAGAAGAAGCCAAGTGGGCTACTACTTCCGCTAGATGTGCCACAATGGAAGTGGGAGTATGCATCTATGAATTTTGTGGATGGATTACCTTAGAGTAAGAGAGAAAATGAAGGCATATGGATTATAGTAGATTGTCTCACGAAAAGCGAGCACGTTATTTCGACGAAGAGTATGAGAATGACATCAACATTAGGGGTAAAATATATCAAAGAAGTGGTCAGACTACTTGGAGTTACAACTAGTATAGTGGGTGACCGGTATCCACTTTTCATGAGTGAATTCTGGAGGAGTATACAGGAGGCATTAGGCACTGAGTTGAATCTTTGCATAGCTTATGACCTGTAAAACGACGGACAAAAGAGTACTATAAATAGTGCTGTAGGAGTCAAATTAGAATTTTCCTCTTATATTAAACCAGGATTAAACCTTAATTAACCCTAAATTCGTCCTTATTCATCCAAATTTCTCTCTAATTCAAACTAGACTATTGATTAGAAGTGCTTTTCATTGATGTTCGAATTGGATCTGCATTCGAATTGGTAGAATTTGGTAATTGGTTAGTGGTTTATGACTTTTCACTATCCTATGCACATTTATATAGTAGAATTATAGGTTTTAACATGGTTTTTGATATAAAAATCCTTTTCTAACTTTAAATAACATGTTAACATATGTTAGGGCCAAAATCAATGATATATAACATGATTCTTCAAAAATTTCCTTGTAATTCATCTTATCTATAATCAAATGTTCACAGACAACAACCCTATACCCACTGGCACCTAATATACATAAGATAGTGCGCTGTTGTCATATTGATCGATAAAGGACGATCATATGAGTTTAAAGTGAAACAAAATGTCACAGAATCTATAGTATATCTCATAGCACATTAAATAAAACATAATATCACAAATATAAAATAGAAGAGACAGTAATAACTAAGTGATCCAAATATATGAGTACAGATACTCAAAGTTAAACATCATGAAATAGATTTTATACGATAGAAGTAAACCAATAAGATTCTCTCATAATAATACTAATAAGAAAGCACTGTCAAGGATCCACAGTGTTTCATAGCGGAATAAGCATATAAGTCCATATATAATACTAGATAGCCTCCTCCAGTTCATCCTCTGCATAGCTACTGCATCACACCAAGACCTGCTATCTAGTTTACTCATTTAAGAGCGCCCGAGATAATAAGAAGTAAAGCATAAAACCTCGAGTCATACAACGGTCTGATGTGAGCAGTAAATGAATCTCAAAATACTATACAAGTCAATACAATAAGAACAAAGGTATATGAATCATACTCAACCTGTCCCTACAATCAAAGAGTTAGCACATAACACATAATATGTTACTCCAAGTCTCATAAAGGTGTAATACAACAAAAAGTGATAATGGTTGTCCATATGTCCCTATCTCCAATACCTATCTCTAACAACTACCTAAGAGTGATAGACTATGGGGAAAGGAAACAAAGTAATCACAGCATCGATCAAACAATTCACTATCACTCAATGTACTCTGGATATATGATAACTCATATGCCCATTCTTCTATCTAGGACTAATGGAAACCCCTATTTTCAATTGTACTCTCTTTAGCCTAAAGCTAATACTAGACCCATTCTTTTGGTCCAAGGTACACGGATCCATCCTTCTAATCCAAGGTAGCCATTCTCCACTACCCATGAGCATCCTCACGTTACCCCGACTTTGAGTACAAAAGAAAACACTCTGAGTATCAACGATCCTTTAGTAAGCATATGTAAATCGTTCCTTTGCTATATCTTGTTTCCATTATCTTGGAGGAACCATTTTACATTTCCCCACTTGATGACTCCTTTCTTCATCGAGCCATTGTCCTTGAGGAACAATTCTACATTTCCCATTCTATGACTCTTATCTACACCGAGTTGTTATCATCGAAACCTATTCAACATCGAGTTACTATCCAAAGACTTTAACTTTCATCATGTTGTTACATTGCCATCAATCATCATGCAAATGAGCCAACACTTCTAGCACGACCTACAGAACCTTAACAACAGTCCCTAGAAGTTCCACTGCCATTGGAACTTCCTCTTAAACTCGGTGTTGAGTTAAGCCCTTAATTTGTCACCAACTCAAGCCTTTAACTCGTCACTAGCTTAATCCATTAACTTGTCATCAACTTAATCCCATATGTCATTGCCAGCTTAAGCCCTTAACTCGTCGTCAAATTAAGTACTTAAATCATTGCAAACATAAGCCTTAACTCGTCGTCACATCCCATACTTAGCCAATTTCCCAAACCTTGTTATGGAACATTTCAACTAGCCAAGCTCTATCCATCCATGCTAACCACCGGCTCATAGGAGCTACCACCTAAACTTGATATCGACTCATGCTTCTTAACTCATCGCCAACATAAGCCTTAATTCGTCATCAAATCCTATGCTTAGCCAATTTCCTACCCCTTGTTGTGGAATATCTCATCTTGCCAAGCTCCATCCATCCCATACCAACCACCGCTCATAGGAGCTACCACCTAAACTCGATGTCGATATATGCATCTTAATTCAAGGCTGAATCTAATCCTTAGAGAATTCGAGAATGCGAATTATCACGTAGGCTCCCACTATGCTCTAGAGCTCCTTCACCAAGTTTCGTCCAATTTTTGACCAACTTAGCCTTTGATTTGCCTAATCTCTTGAACTATCTACCTAACATCCAAAACACAAGCAAACAACATCAAAGCAACATATAATCATGCATATGCATTCATTCATCCACACAATACATGAGAATATGAGGATCAAACTAGTTTTATTCTAAGTCTAACTTTTATTTTAGCATATGCATATAAATGATGGAAATTACACTTGCATGTGGATATGAGCAATTAGATTTCAAAAATTAATTCTAAAATCATTTGACAATCTCATATTTTTGGTCATCAATATGTACGGACAAGTGGTTAAAGTTAGAAAACCCTCTTTAGATAAAAAAACATGTAAAGTCAACCATTTTAACTATATAAACAAGTATAGATGAGAGAGAGGTCAAGAACCATTCACCAAATACCTAAAATACCGGTTTTCTACCTTAGATCTGAAGTTGACAGTTGACCTAAATCAATAAAAATGATAATCTATAGCTTATATATGTTAATCTCCTCTCTAATCAATGATTTGGCAAAGATGCGATTTTTAATGAAATCGGGGTTAATGGAGGCTTAGATCTATTTTAATAAAGAAGGAAATGACTTCGATCAGTTCTTACAGCCTTCTATTAGCACAAATTTCAAAGTGGGCTAGTGGGCGTACGCATGGGTTTAGTTAATTACCCACTAAAATTGGCCAGCAATCACAACTTAAAACTATCTTAACTTTCAAACGATACGTCCGTTTTTTTGTTATGACCACTCTACAGAAATGGAAACCATCATCCTGAAGTGATGGAAGTGGTTTGAGGCCTTAATTCGGTTTCCATCAAAATTATAGCCCAAACAAGATTTTTAGGGTCAAAATGGTCATATAGAAATTTGGCAAAAATCATAGATGTGAAAAATGTCCTTAAAAGTCATTTTACAAAATTCTGGAGTCATACAACCTCGTATAAATAAAGTAAATAATATTTTACGATCCTCCGATATGTAAAATGCGGGTCATTACACTCTCCTCCCTTAGGACTTTTGCCCTCGAAATCCGAAAGCAATCACAGACAATCAATATCCTACATGCCATATAACCATGTGTATCTTCAAACATATCAAACACGCAACCATGAAACTAATAATATAGGTAACCTATCCTAGCATGCAGTATACTAAGCTACCCTACATGATATCGAAAGTGCAAGTAAATATGACAAACAATAGGCCTTACCATATGAAGAGCTCCAGATGTGTGGCCCTCATACTCCCCTCGATTTTTGGTGGAATATTTTCTATCAATTAGAAAACACCTAATTTTATCGTAATAAACCAGAAGTGCATAGCATACAAATGTAATATAGGCAAGTTGGTGTCGAATTTTTAGGGAAAACAAATAACTTCTTTTTATTCAATCAAATTAAAGCAAGAAGTTGAGAGTGGTTCTAAATTAAAAGTGCAAAAAGAACAATAAAAAAGGAAACTACTATGATTGGGGGGAAATTTAGGGGAATAAATTCACTCTCTAATTCAATCAAATAACAAAACATAATTTCTACAATCCCTTTTTTAATAAATGCAAATGAATTATACATATACTTTAAGTATGAAATATCAACCCTAAATAGTGGTGTGTAAATCATCAAATTTAAACATACAAATCAATCCACTTATTAATTATACAGGAAAAATTAATATATTTGAAATAAAATCTATTTAAGCATAACCTATTAAGGTATAAATCAAATATTGATCATTAAATTAAATTTTATGCCAAATATTATTAATAATTCCATGGTTTATATGTGTAGATAATTCTCTATTTAGTTTATTATTGATATAAGCTTAGCCTATTTGGGATAAACCAACATATGTTATCAAAAATACATGTGTAAACATGAATAGAAAAATATCTGAAGAAAAGTAAGATCCAAAACAAGAGAATTGTAAAAGCATCTTTCTGTCGATTTAAATTTGACTGGAGAGCTTCATTACCTCGTAAATTGAAGGGGATTGGTGTTAACCAAAAAATGGATCAACGCCCTAGGTTGAGTATGAAAGCACCATCTTTGTTTTGTAGAGCGGACAATATAGAGAATAAATGTAAAAGGAGAGGAAATATTAAAGAAACAAGAAGATTTTTATAGTGGTTCGGCTGTTAATGAAGCCTACATCCAATTTATAGCTTTTATTAGTTGACTATTATTACAAGATTGATTTGGTTTACAATATTATTAATCACCTAAGTTAGATCCAAATCACAAGTACTTGGAGGCAACCAGAGGATCTCAGTTTCTTCTTTGCAACTGTTGTATGGGAGAAGAAGAGTAGAGAATAGTAATGGCAGAGTCGCGGTAGCCAGTCTGGAGATTCCTTTCATGTTGAGATAAAATGGTATATATAGTGGTTGGAGAGCACTTGCGCCAGAGCCACTTTGCTAGAAGCCTATAGTTTTCATGCAGAGGAAGCCCAAGAAGTTCGAAGGTTATCGGAGCAAACTATTTGGGTCAATACCGATCCAATTGGATCGGATCGGTACCGATCCAAATAGTTAAGCATTTTTGATGCTTTGACTACTTTGCTGCCTATTTTACCTGGTTTTGATGCTCTTCATGTATTTCGGAGCTTGTTGACTTGTTTTGATGATGATTCACCTGTAGGCTAGGTTGAAATAGATTCTTAGTCGGATGAACCTTCACCCCTTAAGCATGGATGTTTGGAATGCTACCAAACTTGTTAAGTGAGCTTAGTAGAGGCATAGAGTCACAATGCAAAAGGAATGGGGCGTATGTGAGCAACTAATTTAGATCGGCACTGATCCTATTGGATCAGATCATTGCCAATCCAAAAGGTTTGCTTATTTTTAGGCTAAACTCATTGGAGACTCTTGTCTTTCTTTCTAAGGCATTCTGGTTAAGTTTCGAATCATTTTCTTCTTAGCTTGAATGTTCTAACTCCTTTAGAATTCAGCTGGGTTTAGAATTCAGCTGGGTTAAAAACCCGGTTAACATTTTCCCCCATAGTATGATTTCATTAAAAAAAGATGTGCTCTAGAATTGATTATCTTTGGGTTTCCATTTTAAGAATTTTCATTAATCGTGTTGAGCTATCTCGTGATATGCAAGTGAGCTATTCATCTTTCAATATGGATCTTTATTACTCATGATTACTCGGTAATTTGGAATGGAGTTTTTCAAGGATGCATACTAACATCAAGGAGGTCACGCTGGAGAAATTTGATGAGGCATGGGTGAACTAATTCGGGTTGGTACCAATCCGATTGGGTCGAATCGGTACTAAACCGAGTACTTGGATAAATTTTTGCCAGAGAACATTTTTTATTAATTTTCCAACCAAACCAACCCAATCACTTCACTTCTGGTCTTGCTTCATTTGATCCATACCCTTAGTTGAGCGGATCCGAGCATCTCGTCCACCAATGAACCATTGCCGTCAACTTTCACCACCAGCACCTCTAGCCGCCACTTTCTAAAACCATCTCCAATGACATGATCAAGGAACTGCCACCAAAGCTTCTAACTCCATAAATACTACGGATCTGATTCGAGTGAAACCCTAGTTTTGGGTCTCCCTAAACTAAAGATCGATTTATCTTCTCCAATTCGAAGGTTGGTAGCATGGATTTTGGCGTATTACCACATTAGCGATTGGTGATGAAATTATGTTTGAGATGGATACAGTGGAAGATTCGAGTTTTTTGTGACTGTATGGAAGAAGATAACAAACCGAGTCTTGAAATTTTCACAGAATGAAGCAAGGGTTTTTCCTCGGTACTCGGCATGTTTTTCTATCTTCGTCCACAGAGTCGGAATTGACTTGCACCGTGTTACACAGTCGATCCCGGCACATAGTCTTATTGATTGATTTTGGTTTTTCTAGGAGGTGGTAATAAGTTAGGGTAGCATCTTGTGTGCAGTTCATGCTGTTATCACCTTTCAGATAACTAAAATTGACTTATATTGAGAATTATTTAATTTATTTGGACCCATCAATCATATACGCTCGCTTTGGATTGGTCCTATCGTTGCACAGTCGGCGTACTTAGAATAGGAAGGGTTTTCATGTTGCTTTGGACAACAGATCCGTTGTCAACCATTAATCGATAATGAGTAAGTATAGAAGAAATAAAATTAAAGGGTAATACGAATCGCTCTTTCCGGTGTAAATGAGCCATCTACATGGAATGGTTTGTTCACAACATCTAGGACACCATATCTATTCTCACTTAGATTAAACATCACATGTACTCCTAATTAACACTTGGAATCCGATCGGTGGTTGGTACACATCAATTATCCTTCGTATTTTAAGTGTCAACCACGTAAGGGTCTATAGTTTAGAGATTAGGCACACCAGACCATTTTGAACAAAAGCTTTCTTATATAGAATAATGCGCAAATCTTCTCGGTGTAAATCAACTGAGAGGAACTCACCTCTTTTTGAAGTGGAGTCACCGTCGATCCCAGCTGGATCTACTGCTTCCATAACTTCAAGTCAATATGGACGTCTAAATCCAACGGCCTCTTCGTCGATCACACTCATGCTAATTTTAAAGTCTTGCACAATCCTCTAGAGAAAGCTCCTACAGTTCTTACACACAAGATGTTGCGAAGCATTTACTCGCAATATGGTATCCCAAAGGATGATATGCTTTTGCCATCGAGAGGAGAATTTGCTTATAGGCCATTTTTTGGATATGTGGCTTGCCACTAATATATGTGCACGTATGGTATAATGCCCCCATTCAATCACTTCTTAATGATAACACTTCAGAACATAGGGTTGGCCCCATTCTAGATTCTTCCAAATGGATATGCCATGCTGACGTGCTTATATGCTCTGTTCATGCAGACGCTTAATCATGCCCTAAGCTTTGCTGAGCTGCAGTATCTTCTGTTGTTCAAGAAGAGAGAGGCCAATCCATCATTTGTTTATATCGAAGCACAGCATAGCCGAAAACTTATACTGGATCTTCCTAGCAAAGTTCCTTCATTTAAGGATCGGTTCTTTTTTGCTAAATGTCCATAAGGATTCCCCTATTTATGGACTACAGGGGGTAAGTCTCCTTCACCATGCTTGGGGTTTCCTTTAATTGCTATAAGTTTTTTGAAGGGTCATATATTCCTTGCAGTTCTTCCAAAAATTAATGTTCTTAGCACCTTCAAAGCAGTCGATGCTCGGAAGCACACGATTAGATTCTTGCTCATAGATGAGGACCTTCGCCGATGTGGGCTTTTACCCCTTAGGAGATCCTGGATTCGTTAGTGCTCCTTCCCTGTCTCGAGCCTAAACTTGTTCTATTTCCTCCTCCTATGACTCTAGTGAAGATGATGATGATGATGATGATGAAGGAAGTGGCACATTCGATGGGTCAGAGAAAACCCTTGTGGAGATCCAAATTAAAGTAGAGGTCGTCAGTCCATCCCAAATGCCATCAATTCCAAAAGAAAAAGAGGAAGAGTTTATTCAATGGAAGGGAAAGTCTCAACTTATTGAAGAAAAGAAAGAAGGACAAATCAGTGAGGAGCATCCTCTTAATGAGGAAGAAATAGATTGGGGCACCGATGAAAGTGACATCAAATTAGGCGAGAAGGCCTCGAAATTAAGCCCTGGTCATGTAACCTCACTTTCTTTGAAAGAGCCCATTGAGGGTGCTTCTCCCAAGACTTAGCCTACATCCAGCTCTCTGTTGGAAGGTGCTGACATTGATTTGGGGATACGAGTAACATTTTTATGAATATGGGCAACTTGATGGATGACTTTACTTTGGAAGGCTTGCCTTCTCAGCCCGCTCAGATCATCCCTGCTGGAAACAATGTTCTGACATTAGTTGATGACCGATCTAGTTTGTGTATTCCACTGGGGTAGTTAAATTACAACACATACTTCACTAGAATCGCACACTTTATACCTTTTTAGTGTTTTAGTTCATCAAATGCCTTTTTCCTAAATCAATTTTATCGCTTGCTGTAGGAGTCATGTCTCATGATCTTTGCGACGATCTTGATCGAGTTTTGGAGTCCTAGATTTCTTCAGGGTACCATGCTCCTTGGGAGACTGATGAGGAGAGAAAAAGGAGGATGGAGAAGGAGGTGAAAGAGAGTCACCATATCGAAAAAGATCAAGACAAAGATAGTAGAAGTGGCTATGAAAAGAGGAAGAGCCTGATCGAGCGAGGAGATCTGTTAAAGAGGCCAAAGAGAGACCAAGAACGAGAATCTGCTTCATAGCCTCCTACTTCGACTGGATTAAATGTCCCTGCTTCCGGTGTCGTGACCTCTTTCACTCATACTGCTAGATTTCTAGGCATGCACTTTACATTCTTCCTATTGGTCCCCTACATCTACAAGCTACATTACAAGATTTGTTCTTAAGGGAAGTTGTGTTTGGTAAGCCCAATCTGAAGTCAGTTCATGTCGAATCTTGTTCAACCATTTCCAACCAATTCCGAGCAGTTTAGAGCAAGTTGAAGGATGGAAAAAATTATGCATGAATTTATCTAGTGTTAACCGAAAAAAGTACCATAAAATCCTCTTGTTTGAGTCCGAAAAGGATGTCTATGAGAAGTAGCTCGAAGATCACGATGCGGAGATCGAAAGGCTACAGAAAGAGAGAGATGACGCCCTCAAGAGGAAGAGCAAAAGTTCTTCTTTGCTTAATAAGCTAAAAGAATCCATTGACCAAGCCACAATCATATTTAGAGATGAGATAAAGATGTGCCATACAGATAAGGCGCTTTAAAAGAAAAATTGGCAAGATGATGGTTGAGATGCAGAAGGAAATCATCGCTGAAAAGGCTTAACAAATGCCTCCCTTCAAGAACAAGTTTCGAATTTGGATGTTGAGAAGAAACTACTGGAGGTAGAGAAGGCTAACACGAATATCAGCTTTTTAGAGCTTTAAGATACCTTTTAAAAGAAGATGGAAGGCTTGGATGCTACAATTTTGGGATTCTATGTCAACTCCATGCTGCCTAAGGGGAGTCTTAGATACTTGGGTCTGTTGTTCCCTCGCACGTTTTCCATAGTCTAGAAAGATATTTTGGCCCGATTTCAAGGAATGTGTGGTGGGTGTATCGAAGAGGAGTTGGTTCAAGCATATCTGAACGAAGAGTCTCACCAAACTTTAAGGGAGGGATAGGAAATCTTGAGACTAGAAAGGGAACAAGAAGCTATTGATGTCACGACTGCTGCTAAGGCTATAACCGGGCTTTTTTCTTCAAGCCCTGGTGAGCAGTCTTTACATCTTCACGCTGTTGAGGGGATCATTTCTACTTCTCCTATGATTATTCAGCCATAAAAAGAGGGCAACAGCGAAAGGTTCGAAGTTGTTGCACATGAACAGACCCCCATGGCAGGTAATTTTCTTATCTCTTCCGTGTTTGAAGACTTTCAATTTACGTCGGATGAAATTGCTGACATAACCACTTTTTAATATGATATTATAGATCAACAATCTCTTTCTGTCAAGTCACCTCCACCTCACGGTGCCGGATCTACTGCCATTCTGGCCGGATCAACCGTCGTTTTTGCATCTGGCTCGCACCCTTGCTCGCACTCTAAGAAAATTACAGCACTGGATGGTTTGGATGACCCCTCTATATCTCAAGAGAAGGGTTTGATAGCTACTGATACACAGGAGCAGGCGGATCAAGCTAGCCAACCAGACAAAGAAGAGACCGAGCAGTAGATGGAAGCGGTGAAGAAGGAGAAGGTTAAAGAGAGAAAAAAGGTCGTCAAAGAGTTCTTATAAATCCCGCAAGCATAAAGGCAAAGGAGGGTCTACTAGTGGTAATGTTTCAGAAAGCGAGATCATCCAAGAGGGAAGAAGCTTGAGAAGTTGCCGATCAGAGGCGGGGAAGGCGGAAGAGGAGGTAGTGACAAGAAGCTATGATCTGTCCATGTATCTATAAAGTGGAAGTTTTGCTTTTCGGTCTCTTTAGTACAAGTGCAGAGTCTGCATTTATAATTTCTAATTATTGCAAAGTGGTGTCTATATTTTCCTTTTCTATGGCTAAAATTGTGAGGGTAGGGCTCTCTCAGTTTTTTATTGTACATCAAAAACATTATAAGTAGTAAAACTGTTGAAATTTTGATTGTAATTTCACTTGTCTACTTATCTACATTCCATGCACCTTTGCCGTTTTATACCACTTTTTTTATGCAGCATGATTTTATATATGTGAGTAGTCGTTGATATTTTTTCTATATTGCTTTATTTAATCTAGTAATTACTATTAAAATTCTTCGTCTGGATAACAAAACTGTGAAGTTTTTGCTACTTTAGTTGAGTGTTGTTGAGTGTGGGCCCCTAGTTCAACGGACTGTTTACTCCGAACACTTGATACGAGACTGGGTGCCCCTTGTGTTTTTTGGATGCCCCCAGTTGGATTTACGCACTTAAGAATTTTACTAACCGATTGGTGATGCCAAAGCAACACCGAGTACTTGAAATACTGTTAAGTGATTCCGTCGCAATGCTGATATTTAGGTAGTTTGCACACATGTTGCTTCTAAGAGAGCTACTTCACCTGCTCCGGAGGTGAAGCTTGGCTTTTTTTTAATATGAGAGTTCCACGTCTTTAGATGTAATTTCCTGATCCAATTAGTGGTGGGCAGCTTACGAAATGCGCATAGTGGGATCGAGGCTTGCTTGGTCGTAGTTTTGCGAAACAAGAAGTGGTAAGTGAATGACGAGATGCATGACTAAGCAATTGTGTTCGCTCGGACATGATTCCACAATCCAAGAGGCATTGCATGTCTTATAAAATGCACGACTTTGATTCGGGCCTTTCCTGTGTCGTGGGAGAAACAACGGTTCCTAGAAGGCAAGGATCAAATTCCCTCGATCCAACGGTCTGAAAGTGCACGGCTTACGAAATGCATGGCTTTGATTCGAGCCTTCTCGATGCGGCCAGAGCAATACCGGCTCTTAGAAGGCTGGGATCGAGTTTCTTCGATCAACCATTTGAGTCCATTTGCTTCCATCGACTCGACGGGTAGATGGGGCATACTTGAGCAAGGTTCCACTATCTCAAGAAGTGATCAGATGGTTTTGAGATTTGACCCCATTGACTCGACAGGTTACTTATGTGAACATAGTTTTATGGGTTTATAAAGCAATGCAATTTCATTAATTGAAATAAAAGTTGAGCGATTTCTGCCTATATACAATGCCTCTGGTATCTCGGGATGGCTTATTTGCAGAAATAGTAAATACATAAGATAGTCCTAGATATAGTAATGACGCAACGATTATTGTTCTAAGGATAGAGAATTTGGGTTCCATTAACTATTATTAGCTTGAACATGTCATCCCCTAGCTTCTGGCCGATTATATAGGGCCCTTTCTAGTTTCGTCCAAATGCTCCTAGTACATGGTAGACCCGTTTGAGGACAAGGTCTCCTACTTCGATAGTATGGTTACAGACCTTGGAGTTGAAATGTCATGAGACCCTTTTCTGGTAGCGGTAGTCCTTAGCATGGCTTCTTCCCGCTTCTCATCGACCATATCGAGCGATTGGAGCTGGAGCTGCTCATTCTGCTGTTGATTGAAGTTCTCCTTCAATGAGATGGGACCTCCAGTTTGACTGGGATTATTTCTTCTGAACCGTATGCCAGGGCGAACAGAGAGTGATGAGTAGCAGATTTGTATGTTGTTCTATAAGCCAGTGAAAGTTCATCAACCCATTTTCCTTTAGCTTTAGTCAGCTTCTTTTTGATGGTGGACTTGATGATCTTATTTACTGTCGCTACTTGCATGTTTGTTTACGGATGTGCAATAACGAAGAAGCTTTTCTCGATCCAAAAGTGTTTGCAAAAGTCTTTGAATTCAGCACTTTCGAATTGAGTCCCATTATCCGTACTGATTTTTATGGCATCCCAAACCTACAAATAATGTTTCTAGTGACAAATTTAACAACTTTCTTTGTAGCAACTATGTCCAGCGGTTCTGGTTAGGCCCATTTGATGAAGTAGCCAACAATAACGATAGCGTATTTGGCTCCTCCTTTGGCTGCAATACACCAATCTAATCGATTTCCAAGATCGCGAATAGCCATGGGCTGACCATCTGTGTTAGCTCTGCTGAAGGAGTTCTTTTGATCTTGCCTAACCTTTGGCATTGGTCACAATGTTGGCATAATCTGCTGCACCGAGTTCACCGTTGGTCGGAAACACTCATATCGAAAAACTTTGTTTGCAAGGGTTTGCCCCTCATTGTGATCTCCGCAGTCGCCTTCATGAACTTCCCTCGGGATGATTTTGAGATCACCATTGGTCACACACCTGAGCAAGGGTGTAGAGAACCCTCTTCCGTAGAGTATTCCATCCGGTACTATGAACCATGGTGCCTTTTGAAGGAGGTTTTCCGCTAATTCCTATCCATGGGGAGTATTCCTCTAAGCAGATAGCCCTTGATTGGGGTTATCCATGCCTTTCGTTCTTCGATCTTTTCAAAATTGAATTGATATCCATCTCTCATATACTTGGGGCAGTTAGATTTTCAACTGGGGCCGGTCCCATTGACTGGGCTTCTCCGAAGCTAACTAGTTTAGCTAGGTAGTCTGCCTTCGTGCTTTGTTCCCTTGAGATATGAGCTATCGTGTAATGCTCAATGTCGTTCAGCAATTCCTGCACTTTGTATACGTATGGGGTGATGTTCTACCCTCGAGCTTGATATTTACCTCTCAACTAATAGACAACCAGTTGAGAATCGCTATAGATATATATGGACTTTTCTCGAATTCCTTTACAACTTTCTGTCCGGCTATTAATGCTTCGTATTCCACTTCATTGTTTGTCGCGGTAGCGTAAGGCATAAAAAATGGATCATCCTTTAGGAGTTTCGACCATGACTCCTGCCTTCGAGAAAAAGTTGTTTAGTGCACCGTTGATGAACAACCTCCAGTGTATCTCCACTTTTGGAGTAATTTCTTCTTCGTTATCTCATATTGTAAACTCGACAATGATGTCTGCTAGTGCCTACATGTTGATCGGCCTTCAAGGATGATAAGTGATCTCGTATTGACACAACTCAATGTTCCATTTGATAAGCTGTTCAAAGATCTCAGGGCCGAACAACACCTTCTTTAAGGGTTGATTAGTTAATACGTTAATTGGGTGCGCCTGGAAGTATGGTCATAATTTCTTGGATGCGATCAAGAGGCAATGGGCTAGTTTTTCCAACTTCGGATAATTCTTCTCAGCTCTAGTGAGCCGTTTACTAATGTAACATATGGGTTTCTGGAACCTAGCTTCTTCATGTACAAGCATGAATTTAATGTGTGGAGGCGAGACTACTAAGTAAATAAACAAGTCTTCTCCATCTATAGGCTTTGATAAAATTGGCGAAGTCTCCATATGTTGCAGCAGTTCTCCGAAGGCAGTTTGACAAGCCTGAGTCCATTCGAAGTTCTTCTTTCCTTTCTTTAACACGGTTAAGAATACTATACGTTTGTTGGTTGCCTTTGGGATGAACCGGCTTAGCATTGCAACTTTTCCATTCAAGCTTTGTAAGTCTTTCTGGTTCCTTGGGGCCTCGACTTCCCGTAAAGCGGTAATTTGTTCGGAATTAGCTTCGATGCCTCTAACACTTACAATGAATCCTAGGAACTTTTCGAAGGCTACCTCAAAGTGACATTTAAGTGGATTAAGTTTCATTCTATACTTACAGATTATCTAGAACATTGAAGCAAGGTTATCCAAGTGATTTGCAGCTATATGCGATTTAACTAACATATCATCTACATAGACTTCCATAGTCTTCATGATCTGATGTTTGAACATGGCGTTCGCTAGCCGTTTGCAAGTTTCCCTTGCATTTTTTAAGCTAAATGGCATCACTTTGTAGTAGTATAATCCCAGATTAGTGATAAAACTTGTGTTTTCCTAGTCTGGTTCATACACCATGATCTGGTTATATCCTGAGTAAGCATTCATGAATGATAGCAATTCATGTCCTGCTGTCCCGTCCACAAGCTAGTCGATTCTAGGCAGAGAAAAGCTGTCCTTTGGGTATGCATTGTTTAGGTCTGAGTAGTCAATACATGTTCGCCATTTTCCATTGGATTTCTTGAACAAGACTGGGTTGGGTACCCATTTGGTATAGGTTGCATCGTGGATAAAGCCATTCGCCGTCAGCTCATCCACTTCTTATCTTAGTGCTTTAGACCATTTGGGTCCTAGATAGCACCTCTTCTGCTTCACTGGTGTATATTTGGGAGCGATACTGAGTGCGTAGCTTGCAATTTCCGGTGACATCCCACACATATCGAAATGCGTCCAAGTGAATATGTCCAGGTTGGCAGAAGAAATTTGATTAGTTCGTATGGCATCTTGTATCCAAGATGTAACCTAATTTTCAATACTTGAGTTGGGTCATCCATATCAACTAGGACAAACATCGTTAATTCGGCTGGTGTTGCCGCTTCTCCAATGAACTCTTCTTTCTAGGGTCTAAAGCCTTGTCAAATCGGCTATGGACCCTAAGCCAGGGGCGGCTTTGTAATTTCTATGCGGTATGTTCATGAATGTAAAAAGTTCTCCCCATATTTTTTCCTTTTTCTTTTCTTCTAGATTGACGCAGTTCTATGATGTAATATTCTCTAGTGACACTTTGGTCTCCTTTGATCACCCCAACTCTAGTCTCTATTGGAAATTTCATGGTTAGACACCACTTAGCAAAAGAAATCCGAAAATATGCCAAAGAAGGCTGACCTAAGAAAGAATTGTATGTGGACATTTCATCTATGATCATAAAGGTCTGGATGAGGGTGACACTTCGGTCGCCTTTCCCAAGTTCTACGGGAAAATCAATTGTTCCAAAAGGTTGCTTTGGTTCGCCGATGAACCCCTAGCTCATTATTCAACAAGCGAATATGTCTTTCATACTGATCTTCATCTGATCAAACATGTATCTGATCAGGATATTAACAGAGCTACCACTATTCACCAATACTCATTGGACCATGGCAGGTCCGATTCCTACCGTCATGACCATGGGGTAGAGGGTCGGAGCTTCTATTCTTTCAGTGTCTCGATTTTGGAAACTCTATCATCATTTAGGTTTCTCTGCTGCTCAGTAGGAATTCCGTCTTCAGCTGTGAAGCACGAATCTTTCAAAACATGTTTCAATGAACTTACATATCGCTCTATTTCTCTCCAATTCTTCTACATGGGATGAGGTCCACCAAATATTGTTTCGATGATGAGTCTTTGGTTGGTCCATCTAGATCCCTCTTCGTTGGATCCATCTTGGTTTCTCCGTCTTTAGGATCTTGGATGTAGCAAGCTGGTTAGGATTTTGTGGTTTCCTCACATACCACTGAATATTGTTTTCCTGAATCGATTCTTTAATCAGGTTCTTTTGGTGTTGGCACTCATCCATGTTATGACCATGTGTTTCATGGAAGCGGCAGTACTTTCTGGAATGCTTTTGTTTTTCAATCGCGTTCTTTTTAGGCGGCTTCTTATACTCCTCCATTCGTTGTGTCATAAGGTAGATGTTTTCTGGAGTATCATTGAGTGGGATGTAGTCTTCGGACCTCAAGCCTTTAAGTCACTTGTTATCTCCGTTTTGCTTATTGGTTCTTCCTTTTCTGTTTCTCATCCTTCCCCATATTTCTTGCAGTGGCTCCGGAGGTGTTTGCTCCTTGGTTAACTGTCGCCGCATTCTATCTAGTGTTGGTTGGTTGTGGGTTAGCAAGTTTTCCTTCTAGCTCCTACACCTCTTCCAATCTTAAGTACTAGCTTGCCTTTCGATTAAAGTCCTTCCTAGTGGTAGGTTGTTTAATTTTGAACCTTTTTCTAAATTCAGTATCGGGTGGATAGCATGGACTAGGGCCATGAAGACCATTTCTTCGTTTGGTTTACTTACTTCCATCATCGCGGTGTTGAACTGACACATGAAGGATTTCAAAGATTCATTTCGTCCATGGAATAGGCAAGATAAGGACATCATGTCCTTTGGTTGTGCCATGTGAAGCCTAACTCATCAAGTAATTTTTTTTGCTACTTCATTGAAAGTGGAGATGGACTATGGTGGGTACCCGGTGAACCACATAGAAGCAGTCCCTCTAGGATGATAGGAAAACATCTACATCGAACAACATTTAGCATTTGCTCTATCCATGTACCAACTTGTACAAGTGAGGTTTCAGATCTTTAGTTCCATCATAAGACGGAATAGTCGACATAGTAAACTTTTCAGGGTACCGTTCATTCAAAATGTCATTAGTTAAGGGAATCCACCTTGGAGTGAATCAGCATTCATCATCTCTCCCATCCTTAGTTTCGTCCATCAAGCACTTGATCATATCCGCGATAGATGCCTTTAATGTCCGATAGTCCATGTGTCGACTGTCGACGACTATGCTAATTGGTTGATTTGGCAAACAATCTTAGTAAATGGGTTGAAGCCTAGGCCCTCCTGTCTTTAGGAAAGCCACTCCTTCAGATTTTTGTTGGCTTGCGGTTGGTTGGGAAGGGGCAATCTGGGCCTCTCTGCCGGTATTGAGTGCATTAGCATTTTCTTCCAACATGTTGTCATCTAGTTGCTCACCATTTTTAGAGTCGTAGAGATCCTTCGCTATATCTTCCCATGGAGTTTTTGCTCATAGACTCAAGTTTGTAGCATGTTGCTTTATAGTCGATAGAGTGATCGTGTTTCCTTCTATAAAGATTCTTGCGGCTCCATCACTCCTTTCCGTTTTTGCTTTCCGTTTCTTATGTTTAGATCAGAAATGGAAAAGTTTTCCTGCTCTGTGGAAGCCGTGGGTTCTGGCATAGTTCTAGGAGAAGATAGTGATTGCAAGGCTTGGAGGGCATTTAATATTTTCATAAGAGCTTTTGGTTGTTCTCCATCTTTTAGTTGATTCCATCAACCATCTTATTCAATTCGTCTTTAGTAACGACTTCATGTTGAGTAGAAGATCTCGATACATAATCTCTTGTGTTAGCTCAAGATTTTGCTCCGATTAATGTATTATTGGTTTCGTTGACTTCAACTTGCTAAGTATTGGTTTCTTCTCTAGCTATAACAGCTCTTATGGATCTTCCAGAAGAAGTTCTCTTTCTTCCCGCCATTGATCTTCAACAGCAAGCTTCAAACTTCCTAGAGCTGATTTGATGGATCTAGTTTCTGGATCTAGCAAATCCAAAGAGGAAAACTAGATCTATGCCTGAGTTTGATTTTTAAGTGAAAGCTCTAAAATGCTAACCTGAAAAATGGATCAACACCCTTGGTTGAGAGTGAAAGCACTAGCCTTGTTTCTTAAAGCAAACAATATAGAGAATAAATGTAAAAAGAGAGAAATAGTAAAGAGACAAGAAGATTTTTATAGTGGTTCGGTTGTTAACGGAGCCTACATTCACTTTATCACTTTTATTAGCTGACCGTTGTTACAAGATTGATTTGGTTTACAATATGATTGAATCATCTAAGTTAGATCAAAATCACAAGTACCTAGAGGCAACCGGGGGATCTCGATTGCTCATTTGTGACTGCTGTGTGGGAGAAGAAGAGTGAAGAATAGTAATGGCAGAGTTGCAGCAGCCAGTCCAGAGATCCCTTTCATGTTGTAGATGGGAATGAATTTATAGGGGTTGGAGAGTATTTGGGCCAGAGCCACTTTGCCAGAAGCCTGTAGTCGTCGTGCAAAGGAAGGCTAAGAAGTTTAGAGGTTATGGGAACAAACTATTTGGATCGGTACCAATCCAATTGATCGAATTAGTACCGATACAAATAGTTAAGCATTTTTTATGCTTCGACTACTTGGCTACCTTTCTTACTTCATTTTGATGCTCTACATTTGATTTCATGGCTTATTGACTTGTTTTGATGATAATTCACCTTTGGTCTAAATTGAACTATATTTTGAGTCAAATGAACCTTCACCCTTGAGCTTGGATGTTTGGTATGCTACCAAACTTGTTAAGTGAGCTTAGTAGAGGAATAGAGTCACAATGAAAAAGGAATGTGGCATATATAAGAAGCTAATCGGATCGATACTGATCCAATTGGATCAGATCAGTGCCGATCCAAAAAATTTGCTTATCTTTTGGCTAAACTCTTTAGAGACTCTTGCCTTTCTTTCTTAGGCCTTTCGATCAAGTTTTGAGTCGTTCTGGCTTAGCATGAATGTTCTAACCCCTTTTAAATTTAGCTGCGTTAAAAACCTGGTCAACAATTAGCTCATAATGAAATATGAGCAAAAAGAAATATAAAAAGGGAAAGAAGCCATCAAAGAAAAAGTAGAAGAAGAAAAGAGACTAACTTTATTTTCTAACTCTAAACCAAATACTACAATAAAAAGGTTTAATGAATTGAATAGATACAATGAGGGTGCATGGGTATTTATAGGGTGTACTGCCTTAAGCCCCAAGTGATAAAAATATTTCCTTCCTAAAATACAAATAGGCCTTTTTCCTTTTCTTCATGAGATGTAGCTTGTAATTGTAAGTAGGAGTCTTTTAAGGGCTTTAAACTTGATTGATAGGAGGATTTTCACTTTGTGCTGTGTACAATTTTTGCCTTTGAAATCGCTTTCTTTTGCATCAGTAATCCAAGGCTTCAAATTACTCTACTTGGCACCAATTTCTTGTTTAAATCTTCAAATTAATTATGTGCACCAAAGAAGCTATCAACTTTTCCAACTAAACATCTACAAAAATAAATAAATAATTATAGAAAATGTGTAGATAATTTTCTTAACAATAAAATATGCATAAAAACCCCTTCTTTCCCAAAATGAATGACGAGTGAAAGAATTTTCACGAATTTGTGAAAGCATGTGAAAATAACCTTCACGTAACTTTTATTTGCATGAACTAGATAAAATGTGAGTATAAAAATATACACATTTATGTATACTTAAATACCCCCACACTTATATTTTTATCCACCCATGAATAAACTAAATAAAACTACATAGGTCTAGGTCACACTTTTATAGGAAACACAATTGCGTTGAGCATATGCAACAAGCCATTAAACCTCTAGGCGTCCTAGCAGAACGAGTGTTGTCTCATGAGGGTTTTCATCGGATACTACCTTCAAAATCCAAATGCAAAATTCGATGTCCTAATCTAATGCGAATGAATGCAAATTTATTTACAAATGAAAACTCGATTTATATTCGAATAAGTATGATATTGTAATGTGAATTTGTTTTAGCTAAATCAAGGAATTAAAGTTTGTCAACTAATCAAGAATTTCTAATAAAAAACGCCTTTATCAGATTGGACGCTAGTTTGGTCAGTTGCTTCATTTGGAGACACTATGCAACTATGAAATAAATTATTTATTCGATTATTAAAATTTTCAACATGGTATCACTATTTCCTTTTGTATAACAAGTCAAACCAGCAAAATCAAAAGGACACTTAGATTTCAATTACCACTCTCTATTTATATTAATTATGTTTATAAAAGAATATTATTATTATTATTATCTACATACATGTAACGATCCCCATTTTGAGTAAAATTAAATTCAGTAATAGATATAAATTTGCGAATTTAAATTGTAAATTAATTTAATTTTTTCAAGATTAAATAAGATATTTGATTTTAAAATTTAATTTTGGATTTGAAATTCTATATTTAGTGTCTAATAAATAAAATTTGGATTTGAAAACTATATAATTTTATACTAGTAGCAATTTGTTCCCTAATTTTAAGAGACATACGTAATATTTGTTTTGAAAGTTATATTTTGAATTAGATATAAATGGTTTTCAAAACAATTGTTTAAAACTAAATACTATTATATATGTGTTTATTTATCAAAAGCATAATTATTTTTAAACTCATTTCTTTCTTTAAATCGGTATAAGTAGAAATAATAAATAAAATGTATATAAAACAAGAAATAAAAGTTTAAAATAATATATATATATATATATATATATATATTTAAAAAGTATAATAGTTTGAAATAAGTTTAATATTCTTTTTCTTTAAGATAATATAAATATATAAAAATAGTTTGAAAATATAGGAAATTAATAAATTAATAAGATAAAGAGTAAAACAAGTTTTATAAATTAAAATAAAGAGAGGGTTTAAAACAAAGTTTTAAATTTAATGCAAGGGTTTAGACACAAAGATGATCACATTTAATAAGTGTAATATAAAGATAAAAGATTATTACAAGTGTATGGTTTAATTTAACAAGTGTCAAAAGAATGAGATTTCCTTTTCATTTGAATAATATGAAAGCATATTTGAAAAAGAAACAAGGTTTAAAATATTCTCTCATCTTCCATATCAAAAAAAAAATCTGGTAACAAAGAAAATGATTCAAACCAGAAATAAAAGGAATACCTGTAAACAATATCATCTAATCTTCAACCTGATTCATAAAGCAACTCAAAATCAAAGCATGTAAGAGGATCATTTCAAACCAAAGCAACACCGAAAAAAATCATAAAAAAATCAAAGCTGATCAAAGTTTAACACTCAAAACAAAGATCAATTTCAGGTCAAACAAGATTATGTAGATCATCCCAAAAACATGAAATCAAACAGCAAAAGCAATTCAAACAAATTTGGAAAATAAGCAAAAGCTTTAAGCCGGGAAAAGAAGATCTGAAGTAAAGTTCAAATTCAATCCCTGATCAAGCAAATGCAACTAAACAAGTAATTCAAAATGACATCAATTAAAATCAAGCTTCAGTGCAACTCAATCAAACACAAGTAACAGATCCACTGAAATTCAAATATCAAGTTCCAGGTTTTTCAAGGCCTCTCTGTTTTCAAACTTCAAGGTGAGCAAACTTGCCTTTGTTTTACTCTCTGATCTGATGTTGTGATGATTGTTGAAATGAAGTTACAAATATGTTTGTGTCCATGCAAATATGCACGTATATATATAAAGAATTGGGTGTGTGCATGTCTGTATACACCTCTGTTTAGAGGTTACAGGCACAAGTTATTTCAAAAATTCAAATCTCTCAATCGAGTCAGCATTAACCTTTGACATTCAAATGAAAACTGTTTGTTTAAGTATAAAGATGATTATAAAAGTAGTTTCATAATTTTAAACTCAGAAAATGATTTTAAAAATGAAATAATACAGTGAAAACTTAAAACTATGGCAAATTTAAGTATCACGATTTTGAATTTCATTTACATCGTCCAAATAAATTTTGAAAATAATGATTTTTAAAAAAAAAATCAAACTTTTTAGTTGCCAATTGAGATCGTATTGGTTGGATGAATGGAAAATGGATCTTTACAAAATTCCGATGACCGGCGAGGTTGGGTTCATCGTGGTTCATGCTGGAGGTAGCGCGTGGGTAGAGATGCCTAGGAAAAATTGTTGTAGATTTTCCTGATGGTCGGGGTGGTGATACGATGTTGATGTAGGGTTTAAGGACATGTTCGAGTCGGCAAAGTTTGCGAGGCGATTTCAACGGCATGGGTGCATCGGTCTTGACCGGACCTGGGGGGATGGATGTGGGGTTCAGAGGTAAAGACTCTGGTGGATTGGCTTGGACTCTGATGGACGTGATCGTCGGCGAAGGGAGTTTTTGTTGATCGAGTTTTGGTACGAGGGAGTGTGGGTATACTCAAATTTGGTTCGAGATGAGTTCGAGGTTTTTGGGTGCTTAGTTAACGTGGGGTGGTCGGCGGCGACATGCTGGAGATCTCGGTGGTGGTCAGATCATCGGCGAGTAACTGTACAGGTGCATGCATGCACTTTTGTGCCTGGTCGATCAAGACGTTTGGAAAGATGATGTGAGATTCGAAGTTTTTGTTAGATTTTCTCGAGAAATATAGGTTTGGGCTCGAGTAAATTTTTCTCTGCTCGGGTCTGTTTGATAGATAACTGGTTTTCAAAATTGAAGATAAAATTTGTACAAGTTTTGAAACTTTAAATTGGAAATAACTAGTTCAAAGTTTTAAAAGTTATTAAAATGATTAGTTTTCAAAAAAAATGTTTGATCAAGTCTTAAAAGTGTATTTTTAAATGAATCGATTCAAATTTATTAAGTTAAAAATGTTTTAATCCATATAACTTTTGGTTTAAAAGTTTATAAACTTAATTTTTTATAATTAAGTGAATAATTGGGAAAATGAAATGTTTTATAATCCTTAATCTAACTTAAGGATTTTAAGTTAATTGATGTATTGATGATGATTTATTTCCAAAGGATTATTTAATAAGGATTAAATGATAATCAAAAAATAATAAAGATAAGTGGTTTATCTTTTAATTAATTTAATCATAAGAAATTAAAGAATTATTAATTAATCAAAGTGATTAAAGAAGAACTGATTAATGAAGGTTATTAAAGGATAATTATTTTAAAGAATAATTACTTAATAAAAGTGATTAAAGAAGTTAAAGGTTAATTTATCGATTAATTTTAGTATAAATTTCTTAATTAATGGATGATTTATTTATTGTGATTAAGTAAATAATTAAAGAATGAAGTATTTTAATCCTTAACTTGATCTAAAGGTTCGAAGTGATAAAATGATTAATTGCTTAATTTCTTAAAAGGATTTAATTTATGTGATTCATTAATTTGATTAATTTAAAGATTAAATCAAGTGATTAAAGGTTAATTACTTATTAATTAAAGGTGAATTAATTATGATTAAAAGTTGATTAATTTGTAATTACTTAATGAAATTAAGGAATAAATAATTTTGTAATCAAGTTGTAGGTTCATTAATTTATGAAACTGTTTAGGGATAATCACTTACCGTAATTAATTAGGGATAATTAATTTAAATGGTAATTAATTAAGGGTTAATTAATTAATGTAATTAAGAACAGTTAATTAAAGAATAATTAAATAATTAGAGGTTAATTATTTAATGATTAAAGTTTGTTTTATTTATTAATTAAGAATGATTAATTAATAATTGAAGGTTGATTAATTTAAAGGTTAATCATTGATTAATGGTTTATAATTAATTAATATTAATAACCAAGATTAATGTTTATTCATAAGTAACTGATCTGATTTAAATTAATCAGATAATTAATTGACCTTAATTATAGATGTTTGGATTGTACCGAATGTCTTGTATTGTTTGTTATCCCTGATGTGTGCTACTTTGTGATATGAATTGAATTGATTTGAGATGTGATGAATGTAATTTATTTGTGATGAATGTAATTTATTTATCTGTGATAAATTTATATTTTATATCTGTGAAATCTGTGAATGAAGATAAGCATTATAGATTATACCGCTTATCTATATTGATATGATTGAATCTTTGATGATTGATGATGTTGCACTATTGTGTAAAACCCCTGGACTACACCTTACACACACAAATATGGATTTCAGGGGAAATTGGTTAAGTCACAGATAATTTGAATTTAATATTGTTTTATTCAAATAATGTAATGGTTTTAAAGTAAAATTCTAAATTCAAATAGTTTCGGAAACGGAATTGGATAAAATATGAAGAGCTTTTGAAAAGGGATTTCAAAGATAAAAGTTATTTTGAATAACTTGATAAAATTTTGAAATTTAAATAATGTGATTTAAATCTGAATTCAAGATTTGAAATGGAATTCCATGTTTGGAAATTACGGTTTAAAAAGGTTATACAAGTTATAAATGTCTTTATATGGGTTTAAACTATTTTAAAAAGTATTGTTTTGGGAATTTGAATTTAATTCAAGTTTTATACTTGAAAAGCTTTAAGTTGTGCAAATATAATCGGATTTTTCCAAAACGAAAACTATTTGTTTTCAAATAAAAATAGCTTTCATATAAAGAAAGGATTTCCAATTTGGGTGGAAAGATTCCATGTTTGAAATGGAATTGAAATAGTTTTGAAAACTATGAATTAATCTTTGTGAAAAATTGCGAACCTTGTTTGAAATCGAAGAGAATCTTAAAGGTATGTTCCTTTGTATAAAATATTTGAAATGAAATTGTTTGGAAAGCTACGAAGGAATCTTTGTGAAATAATCTGTGAACTTTGTTTTCAAACAAAGAAGATCACAAAGATAGATCTTTTGTTTAAATATTATAAATGAATCTTTGTGAAAAATGGGTGAACTTTGTGAAGTAAATCTTTTTTTTTAAGATTTGGAAATGGAAATTTGTTTAACCATTTGAAAGAAAATTTTTGGGTATTAAGTTGTGACTTAACTGAAATCCCATTATCCATTTGATTTTTAAATATTGCGCTCACTATTCGGTTTAGCCGGGAGAGGACTTTGTGTTATATAACTCATTCTGAATAGTGATACGACGAAATGGATAGCAATTGAAGACTGATGGTGAAGAACGGGTGTCTTCGAGAACGATAGGATAACCTGTCGAATGACTCTGCACTGAGTTGCTCCGGTATAGAGATCTCCATATGTGATGGGGAGTTCGATCGGGATTGAGGATGCCCGGATTTGCAAGGGCTTCTTTTGAAGTGCCTTCGGTTCTGTTCGAACCCGGAACAAACTTGTATGGATGTGTGTCTGACATTACACTTTGAGATATAAAACTGGTTTCTATCAAATACATTTCTGTTTGGTGGCGGAGAATTTATTCTCTTAGCTTAACACCCTTCTCTGAGAAGTACGAGCTCAGAGGCTATGTAGTTGATGGTTACTAGTGATACATTCCCAATTTGGTAATGTAGCATACGAAGTGCTGCTGACCATTTGTTGATCAAAGCATGGCTTTGTGAAAAATTGTAGCTTTGTGGACGAGACTTCGTCGAGCCTCACAACCCGGTTATGGTCGAAACAGGAATCGTGCCAGCAAGGTTATTTGGGGGTAGCACCCCCTAAAGGTATGTCATTTCCTTCTGGATTATGAGTGGTACCATGGTATGGAGCCCGGATACTTAACTTTGTGGATGCTGCTAACTTATTGCTTTGTGGTTGTTGGTTGAGAGGTACCTCGGATAAAGGTCGCAAATGACCGGGGGATGGCATGTTGTGTCGGTAGTTACCTAGTTACAGAGGTAACCCGACCTTGTGTAGCAGAGATCCAGTTAGGTTCTCGTGGGCGTCCCTCCAGAGGCATTCCATTTTATATGGGAAGTTCCTTTGCCTGACCATTTATTGGAAATCCAATCATCCAATATGAGCTTTACGGTTTTAGTTGTAGAATCTGCCATCTAATATGGTAGCTATAGTAGGCATACTATAGTGGTACGTATGCCGGCTAAGATTAATATTATACTTGCAAATGTTTTCTACACTATGCACTAATAATAATATCAAAAGAGTTTTCTCGTATCAAACATTTTTGACTGTCATAAGGAGAAATCTCCTCCAAGTTTGCGCTTGCATTGTGTGTGTGGCGGGAGGCCTTATGGCAGCTTCATTTTCCAAAAAGCATTGCGGTTTTCAATCGTAAATTCTTTTGTTGTTTGTTTTAAAGATAAACTGTTTTTTTGCTCATTCTAGTCGCATGATTGATCTGGAGTTTATTGTTCCCTATCTAAACTCTAGGTGCCCATAATTTTCCACACGGCCAGTCTAGAGTTGGATTTTTCAGATAGTCGAATAGTCAGCTTGTAGATATAGAGTCAATAGCATCCAGCCTTCAGTTTTGGCAATCGCATTGAGATGGAGTTTGGTTCAGTTCAGCTTGATGGTGGTTTGAGCTTGAAGTCTAGAGATTTGGCTTTGGAGTTGCAGATTTTGAATTCACTCTTTATCGAAGATCATGTTGGAATTATTTCTCCCGTTGTTATCTTTTCTGCTGTTGTCATTGTCTTTGATATTGTTGTATCATATTGTATCAGATATTGTATTCATTATTGTATCAATGATATTATTCATTTTCTTCTGCTGCGCTGTTATACTTAATGTGTTATAAGCTTCGGAGAATCAGATTCGACGTTTGTATCTGCGGCATTTGATATATTCGGTGTCGATTTTCGAAGGTCGAGTCAGGATCGTTATAATTGGTATCAGAGCTGAAGGTTGAAACTTTAACTCATGAGTATAACACATTAGGTAACTCATTAGAGATAGGGTGAAGTATACCCTAGAATGAGTATATCCCTAAGATATCTGTTCGTAGATCTCAGTAAATTCTCTTACTATCCACTGATAATGAGTATGAGTGCAAGAAGAGGACGAGATAGGGGATAGGGGATAGGGGAGTACCATTACAAATGATCAATACCCTGTAACAACAAGGAAACAATTTTCTATCGATGTCTTTGATCATCGTTCAATTTCAATTCTTTGATAGCTTCGTGGAGCTCGAGGAAGAAGCTTTAGTGTGGTGGTGGCTCTGCGAATCGTGTAGATAAATTTCTATCTCGTATTCTCTTCATTAAAATTTCTATCAGCTTTTCGTTTCAAACTTTAATGAACTTAAAAGTCTATTTAAAATGAATTGATGAATAAAATATAAAGATTTGTATCGATAAAACGATTTCGGTTAAAACCCAAATTTAAAATTCTATTGTAATTTCTTGGTGGATCAAAGTCCGATAAGGGACAAGTTGGTGTGTACTTTGGATATTCCAACCTGAATTGAGTATCCATTGTTTGTTCTGTTGGGTCTAGATATATTCTACGAGTGGTTAGTTATCCTTCGAACTAAGCAATGCTCCTGCATATTCGTAGATCAGATGACCCGGGTATTTCGTGAAGTATTGAATGAGTTTCTCATAATTATCGTTGATATTCTGGTTTGGTGAGCCAAATACAGAGTAAATAATCGGCTTGATTAGTGAGTCGATTCTCTTTGTTTATCCATTCTTTGTTGTCTCTCTTGCAAATTTCGAGGAAGAAATTTTCTTAAGGGGAAATCTGTAACGATCCCATTTTTGAGTAAAATTAAATTTAGCAATTGATATAAATTTGTAAATTTAAATTGTAAATTGATTTAATTTTTCCAACATTAAATAATATATTTCTTTATTTGGACATTGATTTTAAAATTTAATTGTGGATTTGAAATTCTATGTTTAATGCCTAATAAATAAAATTTGGATTTGAAAACTATATAATTTTATACTAATAGAAATTTGTTCTCTAATTTTAAGAGACATATGTAATATTTATTTTGAAAGTTATATTTTGAATTAGATATAAATGATTTTCAATACAATTGTTTAAAACTAAATACTATTTTATATGTGTTTATTTATTAAAACCATAATTAGTTTTAAAATCATTTCTTTCTTTAAATTGGTATAATTAGAAATAATAAATAAAATGTATATAAAAAAAGAAATAAAAGTTTAAAATAATTAATATATAGATATTTATTTATTTAAAAAGTTTAATAGTTTGAAATAAGTTTAATATTCTTTTTCTTTAAGATAATATAAATATATAAAAATAGTTTGAAAATATAGGAAATTAATAAATTAATAAGATAAAGAGTAAAACATGTTTTATAAATTAAAATAAAGAGAGGGCTTAAAACAAAGTTTTAAATTTAATGCAAGGGTTTAGACATAAAAATGCTTGCATTTAACAAGTGTAATATAAAGATAAAAGATTATTACAAGTGTATGGTTTAATTTAACAAATGTCAAAAGAATGAGATTTCCTTTTTATTTGAATAATATGAAAGCATATTAGAAAAGGAAACAAGGTTTAAAATATTCTCCCACCTTCCATATCTAATAAAAATCTGGTAACAAAGAAAATGATTCAAACCATAAAAACAAAACCAGAACCAGAAATAAAAGGAATACCTGTAAACAATATCATCTAATCTTCAACCTGATTCATAAAGCAACTCAAAATCAAAGCCTGTAAGAAGTTCATTTCAAACTAGAGCAACATCAAAACAAAAACAAAACAAAAAAATCAAAGCTGATCAAAGTTTAACACTCAAAACAAAGATCAGTTTCAGGTCAAACAAGATTATGTAAATCATCCCAAAAACAGGAAATCAAACAGCAAAAGCAATTCAAACAAATTTGGAAAATAAGAAAAAGCTTTAAGCTGGGAAAAGAAGATCTAAAGTAAAGTTCAAGTTCAATCCCTGATCAAGAAAATGCAACTAAACAAGTAATTCAACCTGTTATCAATTAAAATCAAGCTTCAGTGCAACTCAATCAAATGCAAGTAACAGATCAACTCAAATTCAAATATTAAGTTCCAGGTTTTCCAAAGCCACTCTATTTTCAAACTTCAAGGTGAGCAAACTTGCCTTTGTCTTAATCTCTGATCTGATGTTGTGATGAATGTTGAAATGAAGTTGCAAATGTGTCTGTGCATGCAAATGTGCACATATATATGAAGAATTGGGTGTGTGCATGTCAGTATACACCTCTGCTTAGATGTTACAGGCATAAGTTATTTCAAAATTTTAAATCTCTCAATCGAGTCAGTATTAACCTTTGACATTCAAATGAAAATTGTTTGTTTGAGTATAAATATGATTATAAAAGTAGTTTCAGAATTTTAAACTCAGCAAATGATTTTAAAAATGAAATAATATAGTGAAAACTTAAAACTATGGCAAATTTGAGTATCATGATTTTGAATTTCATTTACATCATCCAAATTCATTTTGAAAATAATGCTTTTTAAAACAAAAATCAGATTTTTTTTAGTTGCGAATTGAGATCGTATTGGTTGGATGAACGAATACGATGACCGGCGAGGTTGGGTTCATCGTGGTTCATGCTGGAGGTAATGTGTAGGTAGAGGTTCCTAGGAAAATGGTTGTAGATTTTCCTGATTGTAGGGGCGGTGATACGACGTTGATGTTGGCTTTAAGGACATGTTAGAGTCGGCATGGTTTACGAGATGATTTCAAGGGAATGGGTGCATCGGCCTTGACCAGACCTAGGGGGATGGATGTGGGGTTCAGAGGTAAAGACTCTGATGGACGTGATCATCGGCGAAGGGAGTTTGTGTTGATCGAGTTTTGGTAACAGGAAGTGTGGGTATACTCAAATTTGGTTCCATATGAGTTCAATGTTTCTGGTTGCTTGCTTGACGTGGGGTGGTCGGCGGCGACATGCTGGAGGTCTGAGTGGTGGTCAGATCGTCGGCGAGCAACTGTACAGGTGCACGTGTGCACTTTTGTGCCTGGTCGATCAAGATGTTTGGAAAGATGATGCGAGACTCGAAGTTTCTGTTAGATTTTCTCGGGAAATATAGGTTTGGGCTTGTGTAAATTTTTCTCTGGCTCGGGTCTGTTTGATAGATAACAGGTTTTCAAAATTGAAGATAAAATTTGTACAAGTTTTGAAATTTTAAAAAGGAAATAACTAGTTCAAAGTTTTAAAAGTTATTAAAATGATTAGTTTTCAAAAAAATTGTTTAACCAAGTCTTAAAAGTGTATTTTTAAATGAATCATTTCAAATTTATTAAGTTGAAAATGTTTTAATCCATATAACTTTTGGTTTAAAAGTTTATAAACTTAATTTTTTATAATTAAGTGAATAATTGGGAAAATGAAATGTTATATAATCCTTAATCTAACTTAAAGATTTTAAGTTAATTGATGTATTGATGATGATCTATTTCCAAAGGATTATTTAATAAGGATTAAATGATAATCAAAATAATAATAAAGATAAATGGTTTATCTTTTAATTGATTTAATCATAATAAATTAAAGAATTATTAATTAATGAAAGTGATTAAAGAAGAATTGATTAATGAAGGTAATTAAAGGATAATTATTTTAAAGAATAATTACTTAATAAAAGTGATTAAAGAAGTTAATGGTTAATTTATCAATTAATTTTAGTATAAATTTCTTAATTAATGGATGATTTTTGTATTGTGTTTAAGTAAATAGTTAAAGAATGAAGTATTTTAATCCTTAATTTAATATGAAGGTTTAAAGTGTTAAAATGGTTAATTGCTTAATTTCTTAAAAGGATTTAATTTATGAGATTAATTAATTTGATTAATCTAAAGATTAAATCAAGTGATTAAAGGTTAATTACTTATTAATTAAAGGTGAATTAATTATGATTAAAAGTTTATTAATTTGTAATTACTTAATGAAATTAAGGGGTAAATAATTTTGTAATCGACTTGAAGGTTAATTAACTTATGAAATTGTTTAGGGATAATCACTTACCATAATTAACTAGGGATAATTGATATAAATGGTAATAAATTAATGGTTAATTAATTAATGTAATTAAGAATAATTTATTATAGAATAATTAAATAATTTGAGGTTAATTATTTAATGATTAAGTTTATTTTATTTACTAATTAAGATTTATTAATTAATAATTGAAGGTTGATTAATTTATTAAAGGTTAATCACGGATTAATGGTTTATAATTAATTAATTAATTAACGAAGATTAATGTTTATTCATAAGTAATTGATCTGATTTAAATTAATCAGATAATTAATTGACCTTAATTATGGATGTTTGGATTGTACTGAATGTCTTGTATTGTTTGTTATCCTTGATGTGTGCTACTTTGTGATATGAATTGAATTGATTTGGGATGTGATGAATGTAATTTATCTGTGATGAATGTAATTTATTTATCTGTGATAAATTTATATTTTATATCTGTGAATCTATGAATGAAGATAAGCGTTATAGATTATACCGCTTATCGATATTGATATGATTGAATTGGTGATGATTGATGATGTTGCACTATTGTGTAAAACCCTTAGACTACACCTTACACATACAAATATGGATTTCACGGGAAATCGGTTAAGTCGCAGATAATTTGAAATTAATATTTTTTTATTCAAATAATCGAATGGTTTTAAAGTTGAATTCTGAATTCAAATAGTTTTGGAAATGGAATTGGATTAAATATGAAGAGCTTTTGAAAAGGGATTTCAAAGATAAAAGTTATTTTGAATAACTTGATAAAGTTTTGAAATTTAAATAATATGATTTAAATTTGAATTCAAGATTTGAAATTGAATTCCATGTTTGGAAATTATGGTTTAAAAAGGTTATACAAGTTATAAATGTGTTTATATGGGTTTAAACTATTTTAAAAACATTGTTTTGGGGATTTGGATTTGATTCAAGTTCTATACTTGAAAAGCTTTAACTTGTGCAAATATAATTGGATTTTTCCGAAACGAAAACTATTCGTTTTCAAATAAAAATAGCTTTCATATAAAGAAAGGATTTTCAATTTATGTGGAAAGATTTCAAGTTTGAAATGGAATTGAAATAGTTTTGAAAACTATGAATTAATCTTTGTGAAAAATTGTGAACCTTGTTTTGATATCGAAAAGAATCTTAAAGGTATATTCCTTTGTATAAAAGATTTGAAATGGAATTGTTTGGAAAGCTATGAAGGAATCTTTATGAAATAATTTGTGAACTTTGTTTTCAGACAAAGAAGATCTCAAAGATAGATCTTTTGTTTAAATATTGTAAATGGATCTTTGTGAAAAATGGGTGAACTTTGTGTAGTAAATCTTTTTGTTTAAAGATTTGGAAATGGTAATTTGTTTAACCATTTGAAAGAAAAAATTTGGGTAATAAGTTGTGACTTAACTGAAATCCCATTATCCATATGATTTTTAAAAATTGCGCTCACTATTCGATTTAGCCTGGAGAGAACTTTGTGTCATATAACCCATTTCGAATAGTGATACGAAGAAATGGATAGCAATTGAATACCGGTGGTGAAGACCATGTGTCTTCGAGAACGATATGACAATCTATCGAATGACTCTGCACTGAGTTGCTCTAGTATAGAGATCTTTATATGTGATGGGGAGTCCGATCGGGAATGAGGATGCCTTACCGAGTCTATCCATCCTAAGCCAAAATCTGAATCCCTGACCTCTCCGGGTTTAACTTACTGAGTCCACCTATCCAGGACCTTACCGAGTCTATCTATCCTAAGCCAAAATCCGAATCCCTGACCTCTCCAGGTTTAACTTTGAATCCGTAGACCTCTTCGGGTCGCGTTATCTTGTATGAGCCTCGACTCTCCGGTCAAGGGCATGTATGTTCTCGGCCTTGACTCTTCGGCCAAGGACTTTTATATTCTTCGGTTTCGGCTCTCCGGCCAAGGACTTCTTATATTCTCCGGTCTCGGCTCTCCGGCCAAGGACTTTTATATTCTCCGGCCTCGACTCTTCGATCAAGGACTTTTATATTCTCCGGCCTCGGTTCTCTGGCAAAGGACTTTTATGTTCTCCGGCCTCGGCTCTCCGTCCAAGGACTTTTATATTCTTTGGCCTCGACTCTCCGGTCATGGACTTTTATATTCTCCGGCCTTGACTCCCCGGTCAAGGACTTCTATATTCTCCGGCCTCGACTCTATGGCCAAGGACTTTTATATTCTCCGACCTCGGCTCTCCGGCTAAGGAATTTTATATTCTTCGGCATCGTCTCTCCTACCAAGGACTTTTATATTCTTCGGCATCGGCTCTCCAGCCATGGACTTTTCATATTCTCTGACCTCGGCTCTCGGCCAAGGACTTTTTAGATTCTCCTACCTCAGATCTCCGATGGAGGAATTTTTATATTCTCCGGCCAAGGACTTTTTATAGTGTGTTCGAGTCCATTCCATCGGTCTTCGACTAAAGGACTTGTTGCTTGCGGTTACTGCCCCCTCTCTCCAGTTGTCTAAACCACATAGCTGCGATATCCGTCAAATACAAAGGGAAGCATTGAGCCATGACCTCGTCCGATACCCCCAGTACCTCTGTATGCCTCATGTACCTCGTCAGGTGAACGGCGAGATCCGTTCTCTCATCATACATCTCTAACGTTGGTAGCTTAAAATCCGGTAGATTCCTAGCTTTCCTGATAGTAGGAGTAAAGGGACTCATATTCACATCCTCCAAGTATTTATTTACCAATCTACCTCTCACGGCTCATCTGACCTTCTCCGCTAATCTATCATTGTCGCCAAGCTGTAATCCTTTTTCCGCTGCCTCTGATCTGTCCCCCGAGTTCATGAGGGAATCCTAGCGCATACTCCTCATCACGTACTCCAGTATTCCTGTTGGTGTCATGATGCACAGCGTCATCTGGTATCCCACCATGGATTGGTCCAGCATTTCCTGGTGAGGTGCCCACGAGTCTAGGTCCATCCAAATTGATAGCCGTTTGCTGATTAAGGTTGCCCCTGCTGAACAACCCCATCTGCCTGTAGGTTGAGTGCGTCTGATCCAGCTCCACGGATCTGAGCTCCTACTTTTTTTGCCTGTCTAAATTGTTTGAGAATAGTCTGCATCATCCCTTATTGCCTTTTCAACATCGCTTCCATCTCATCTCTGGTGATATAGATGGATGCTTGACCTTCTCCAGCTCCAGAGGAGGCCTCTTGGCTTCCCTTTTGATTGCTCCTTTCTATCACTTGCTTCTTTGCTGATGGCCTAGTCATTGCTTCCTAGAATCCAAGTTCCTAACTTCAAGATCCCTGAATGCTTGCGTTCTCAGTGAAAACACCAAAATTTTAGCGCCAAAATTGGTCACTAACACCCAAATCCAGATGAAAGCAACAAATCAAAGTCACAGATCGTAGATAGAATGTATATAGAGCATATAAATATGAAGAACAGTCAAATTAAAAAGAAAGCAGTAAAGACACAGGATTTATAGTCGTTCAGCTGACTCCGGCCTATGCCTACTTCAGAAATTTCCTTACTATTGATGGAATAATCGATTACAGTTACAAATTGGTAGAGTAGCCTTAACCTTAGAAAATAGAAATTCAAAAAGCCGAGAGGAAAAGATCCCCCATATAGAGACCCACATGTTGTATTTATAGGCAAATCCAGGTAGTTGGGCCTTCTGAGTATTCTAGGCCCAACAAGACTTTGGCCGAGCTCACACCCCGTCATCTTACCGACCCAAACACACCGAGCCACATATGCTGACCGAACCACGAAGTGTAGATCGAAGCCGACCCACATCATCTCGCCAACCCAAACCATACCGAGCCACCTCCAATGTCGAACCACCCCAACAATGTCTAGCCGTGCCACCACAATGCCCAGCCACAACGACGAATCTCAATGCCGAGCGACCCTGACCAAACCATAATGCCAAGCCACAACGACGAACCTCAATGCCGAGCGACCCTGACCAAACTACAGTGTCGAGCCATCAATGTCGAGCCACTCGTGCCAAACGACCCACAACTTCCAAACGAGCCGCCCATGCCCAACGAGCCACAACGATGAACCTCAATGCTGAGCGACCCTGACCAAACCACAATGCCGAGCCACAACGACGAATCTCAATGCCGAGCGACCCTGACCAACCCACAATGTCGAGCCGCCCATGCCGAACGACCCATAACTTCCAGACCGAACGGCCCTATTTTGACCGAACCATGCATCTTCTCCACTTCTCGTCTGATCCATACTACTACACTGAGCTACTAGCCTATGTTGACCCACTCCGTTTAAGCCAATATCCATCTTCCAAGTGTGCTACATCATCTATCTGTCCAGTCGACTCAAACCTGTCGTATTCCATCATCAACAGCCAATCAATCGATTTAGTTAAATCTGCATATCCACGGCCTTGCCAAAAAGGCGAGTTAACACATCTCAGCATCACTTAGAATTAAAGATTTAAAAATGTTCACGCACGTACTTTTGATCAATCACTCTTTACACAATGATTACAAATTAGAAAAAACCTCATAGTCGTCACCTGTAAGTCAACCTACAAACTAATTTAACTATTATCACTTGTAAATCACAATTTTCGTTCTAATTTCTATTCAAAACTAATTACTTACTAAAATTCTCATTAACTGACCTAGTCCGTACATTCATTATATCATGTTTTTTTAGATAAATCAAAGTCATAAAAATCATGCAAAAATTTTATGGAATTTTTTTGGAAATAAAATGCAAATGAAAAAAATAAAAAATATTTTTTAAAGAATGTAAATGCAAAAGAAAAATGAATGTAAAACTTAAAAAAATGAAATGCAATGCAATATGAATTCCCCACCGTACTTAAAATATACAGTATCCTTACCATTTAATTTTTTTCTAAAATAAAGGGGAGGACCCAAAGAGGATCAAATGCAAAATAACTTGTAAAAGAAAATGTAATTTAACCACTACATGGAAAATATGTCAAAAATAAAATGCAAATTATGTGAATGGTGAATGAATTGAGACGTGCGCTCTCCTTTATCTCCACCACACTTGATTTGTATTGAATAGTAAAATGTTGCCATATAAAGGTTTGTTCTTAAACTTAGATCTAAAATCAGGCAAATTAATGTCAAGTTCATTCCTCACTCGAATTTTCTCTAGTAGAGATCCTTTCACAAGGTTGTACATATGCTCCACAGATTTATCATTGTAATCCTTCAAAAATACATGATCGCCAACAAATTCATTTGAAAAAGTGAAATTAATTGACATTTCAACATTGTTGTAAAATTCAAAATCGAGTTTGCATTCATAATCACAACGCGATTTTATTTCAGGCTCATCCTCAAATAGTTCAAAAAAATTGTGTTCACTAACTTCATCTTCTTTTACTAAATTGTCAACAACTTTAGTGCATGTATCCTTTTCAAAATCTAAAGTTATTGTATTCAATTTTTTAAAATCAAAAATAGGAAGATCGAATTTTTAATTTGGTTCCACGCTCTTAAAAGAATTGAAATCTAACTCAATCACCACATTTTGAACAACATCATTAAGATTTTCGTTTTCAGTTTCAAAAGTTGTTATTTGAAAATCGTCAATTTTGGTAAAAGATGGATTATCATTTAAACGTCACATGTTGGGATTTGATTTTGTTTCTCACATTGTTTTATGTAGGTTTTAAACAACAAATCCATAAGACTTTTTTATTTTCTTCCATTTGCTCAACCAAATCAAATTCATAACTATTAATTTGAGAATTTTTAATTTGAAACTGTCGAGAACAAAAATTATCAACCGCATCATAATTGAAACTATTCCCATTGCCAAAATCATTTAAAAAGTGGTTCATGCTTCCATTTTGATTTTGAAATTCATTTTGGAGTTCGAAATTGAACTGACATGGGTTATAATCAAAATCATTAGAATTTTGAAGTGAATTAAAATTTTGATTATTTTGAAATCTTTGACTTAAGTTATTGCATAGATATGAATTACACAAATTATTTATCATTTGATTTTGTTGTGTAGAAATTTCAAGTAAAGATTTAATAGTTTCAATACTCTTTTCAAGAGTTGAGAGTTGGCCATTATTTGAATATTTATGGTGCAGAATTTGAATTGTTTGTACAAAAGATGTTATTAAAATATCATAAGAATTTGATGTGAAACAGTATGGATTATATTGATTTTTATAACTATTGTAAAATTCTTATGGATAAGAAAAACTGTTCATTTTGAATGAAAACAACAAGAAAAAGGTTTGACTTTTGTAGCACCTAAATCAAAAGTTTATAATTTACTAAATCATTGATTGTGAGTTAACTACACAACTAAAAGGGGGAGGAAGGTCTCTTAGTTATTCACAAAGGGAGAGAACTAATGTTTTATAGATAGTATGCAACCTCCTTTACTAATAGTACAATTTTTAAAAATTTCAAATCACCGAAAATTCATATAAAATTCCTGTTATGTATCTACGATCTAGCCCTTGAGAAAATTAATTTCACAAAATTTGATTTTACAATTATAAAGTTTTCAAATAGTATTTCAATAAGTGAATTTATGAATTTTCAAGCAGACAAACACGCACAAATCAACAAATATCAGCAATCAAATATTTTTGCAAAGCAGCAAATTTTGTAAATTTCAACATCTGTTTTTGACAACTATCAATGCAAGAATAAACTAGGAATAAGAAGACAATGCCAAAGCGTCAGAATATTTGTAATTTTATTTTACAAACAACGATTATTTTTATACGCAATTTGCAAATCTTTTTAGCAAGTGATGCGAATTTTAAGCATGCACTTTTCAACTTCTCTGCAATTTGCACCTGTTTGTATCCGAAAAATTAATAATGAGTACCTCAAAACTTTTTTTAAGAAGAATAAAACAAAAAAATGACAAACTAAAGCAAAAATATATTTATTTTTTGGTAAGGGATTTTTTTTAAAGAATGGAAGAAAGGAGTAAAAATGAAAATGAAAAGGAAAAAAGGAGGAGGAAAATTGAAATTAAAAAGTGGAAACAAAAATATGGAAAGAAATAAACAAAAAGGGAGAGAGTTGACAAAAAAAGAGGGAAAGGAAATAAGAGCAGAAAGAAACAAAAATTTAGAAAGGAAGAAGAAATCAAAAAGGGAAGGAAGATTACAAGTTTATGGTTGGACAATGATTTGTATAGATTAGGAAACGAAAAGGAAAAAATTAGAATTAAGGTGAAAAGAGGGGAAAAAATAAAATAAAATTGCTGAAAAGAAAAAAGGGAAAGAAATGAAAATTATTGCATAGACTTGTACAAATATTTATAATGAGAACAAAAATTATAACAAATCTTATTGCCAAACCTGATGTACTTTTTTTTGTAAGAACAAAAACAAAATAAAAGGAAAATTAATAGGTAAATATAAACATAAATTAAATTTTCGTTCTTGGCAACGACACAAAAAACTTGATTAGAATATTTTCTGCCATTAGAAAACAACTAATATTATAGTAACAATCCGCAATTGCACGACGCATAACTGTAGTACATAAGCAAGTGGGTGTCGAATCCATAGGGAAAACAAATAAATTCTGTTTATTTAATCAAATAAACCAAGAAGTTGAGAGTAGTTCTAAATCAAAAGTCCAAAAAGAATAATAAAAGAGGAAACTACTGTGAATGAGGAATAATTTAGAGAAATAAATCCACTCTTTAGTTTAATCAAATAACAAATGATAATTTCTACAATCCCTGTTTGATAAATAGAAATGATTTATTAATCTACTTTAAGTATGAGATATCAACCCTAAATAGAGAAGTATAAATCATCAAATTTAAACATACAAATCGATCCACTTATTAGTTATTTAGGAAATATTAATATATTTGATACAAAATCTATCTAAGCATGACCAATTAAGGTATAAATCAAATATCGATCATCAAATTCAATTCTATGCCAAATATTATCAATAATTCTGGGTTCATATATGTAAATAATTTTCTATTTAGTTTATTATTGATTTAAGCATAACCTATTTGGGATAAACCAACATATGTTATCAAAAATACCTGTATAAACATGAACAGAAAAATATCTAAAGAAAAGTAAGGTCCAAAACAAGAGAATTGTAAAAGCATCTTTTTGTTGATTTCAATTTAACTAGAGAGTAGAGTTACCCCTTAAATTGAAGGGGATTAGCTCATAATGACATATGAGCAAAAAGTAATATAAAATTGGAAAGAAGACGTTAAAGAAAAAGAATAAGAAGAAAAGAGACTAACTTTATTTTCTAACTCCAAACCAAATATTACAACCAAAAGGTTTAACGAATTGAATAGAAACAATGAGGGCACATGGGTATTTATAGGGTATTTTACCTTAACTCCCAAGTAATAAAAATATTTCCTTCCTGAAATACAAATGGGCCTTTTGCCTTTTCTTCATGAGACGTAGCTTGTAATTGTAAATAGGATTCTTCTAAGGGTTTTAAACTTGTTTGATAAGAGGATTTTCACTTTAAGCTCTATACACTTTTTGCCTTTGAAATCTCTTTCTTTTGCATCAAAAATCCAAGGCTTCAAATCATTCTTCTTTGCACCAATTTCTTGTTCGACTCTTCAAATTAATTGCATGCGCCAACAAAGTTATCAACTTTTCAACTAAATATCTGCAAAAATAAATAAATAATTACAAAATATGTGCAGATAATTTTCTTAACAATAAAATATGCACAAAAACCCCTGTTTGCCCAAAATGAATGATGATTGAAAGAATTTTCATGAATTTGTAAAAACATGTAAAAATACCCTTCATGTAACTTTCATTTGCAATAGTTAGATAAAATATGAGCAAAAATATACACATTTACATGTACATCAATTTCCCATGTGCAATCACCTTCACTTTCACCCCATTAAACTTAACTAACTCCACCGTGTTCCTCCTAAACATTTTCTATCACGTCCGACAATACGAATGAGCCTACAAGGTCTTGAAGCTTCTGGTTCAACCTCGATATCATCAAGTTGATCAAATGCAATTGTTACACCAGTGTCATGCAAAAAAAATCGCAGATGAGAAACATGGGAGAAGTTGTGCACACCTGCCATTTTCGAAGGTAAGTTGACCTATATGCTAGGCTCCCAACCCTCTCCGCTATTGGAAAAGGACCTCCGAATCTCGGAGCTAACTTCCCCTTGCTACCAAACTGAATAACATTCTTCAAAGGATAATTTTTTATGAATATCATATCGCCGATAGAAAATTATAGAAATCTACATCTTGCATCAGTGTAACTCTTCTGCCTATCCTGTGCATCTTTCATTCATTGCCGAACGATCTTTATCCTTTCCAAGGTTTCTCTAATCAGGTCTGGCCCAAATATCATCTTCTTTCCCGTTTCCCACCGACATGAAGGGACATTACACGATCGGCCATACAATGTTTCATATGGTATACCAATGCTAGACTGATAACTGTTATTTATGCAGAATCTACCAAATGCAAGTGATCATCCTATGAGCCTTCAAAATCGAGAATGCAAACTCATAAGGGATCCTTTGAAATACGATTCACTCTCTTAGTTTGCCCATCTAGTGGGTGTTAAGCAATACTAAGATGTGCTCGGTACCCAATGCCACTTGTAAGCTCTTCCAAAACCCACTAGTGAACAACGTGTCTTAGTTGCTTATATACAATACTCTTCGGCACAACATGAAATCATACTATCCATTTCACATACAATTCGGCCAGTTTGGCTACCATTCCGCTTGACTTGCTAGGTATATATCTAGAGAATTTTGTCAATCAATCAATTATGACCCAGATGTTGTCGTAGCCTGCTTGAGTCCTCGATAGTCCATCTAAGAAAACCATTGATACCTGCTCCCACTTCCACTCAAAAACTCCTAGTGGTTGCATCAGATCACTAGGATTCTTCTGCTCTACCTCAACCAATTGGCAGTTCATGCATTTTGAGATGAATGCCCTAACGACTTTCATCCCTTCCCAATAGTAGTTCTGTGTCATATCATGGTATATCTTGTTACCGCTAGGACAAATAGTCAATTTTGAATAATGGCACTCACGGAGCACCTCATCTCCCAACCCATCGATGTCAAAAATGAACAATCTTCTGTCCTTATGGAGGTAACCATATCGGTTGAGTCCGTACTATCTCATATCCTCAGACCCTACTCTCGCTTCAATCTTAAAAATGATCTCGGGTAATCTGGCATCGTGCCTTTGACTAGTACCAATTTGCTCAACAAGAGTAGGTCTGATAATCAAGCTCGCCAACATCTTTGGCTCTAACTTGCAATAAGGTCGGAAGTCATAACCATCTATATACTCCAACTGTTTCCCCTCTAGGAACATCGGCCATAAACTGGCATGCCTTGTACTCAATGCGTCGGCGACCATATTTCCCTTGTTGGGCATATAAGAAATGCTAAAGTCATAAGAGGCTAAGAATTCCGACCGTTGCTACTGTCTGAGGTTAAGATTCTTTTGGGAGAAAAGGTACTTCAAGGATTTGTGGTCCGCAGTTAGCTTGAACCTTTCCCCTGATAAATAGTGTCTCCAAATCTTCAAAGCAAACACTATTACCACTGACTATAAATCATGAGTTGGATACTTCTTCTCATTCAGCTTCTGCTGTTGACTAGTATAGGCAACAACTTTTCTCTTCTGCATTAATACCGCACCCAATTCAGTACCTCAAGCATCTATGTATATTATCAGCTCCTCATTTCCACTTGAAATGGTCAATACATGAATTCGGGATTATATGCTAAGGAAGTTAACACCTTACTAGTTTAAAAGTGACATGTTATCCGTTGTATAAATCCAAAATCTTCGGTTTTAAAATTTGCAAAGTGTTTTCAAGTTTTAAAACTTGTTAGTTTTCCAAAAATATGGCTTTAGGTTTACAAAGTGGTAAAGTTTTAAGGAGTTAAAGCTTAAAAGATTAAGAAAAACCCAATTTCAGGTTTTGAAATAACGGGTCGTACAGCGATAGTCGCTAGGAGGCAGGTCGTAAAACAAACCAGCTTAACAAATCTAAAAGTGTGTTAATTAGGCATATTTAAGTGTTTCTAACTTATATTAAGTAATTGAAAAGGTAATTATTACTTAATTAATTACTTACTTAAAAAATGATTATTAATTAATTTAAGTTAATTAGTACTTAATCATTGATTAATAAAGGTAATTAATAATTAAGTGGAAATCAATTAAGCTAATTTTAATTAGCTAAGTAATTAAAGTAAATTATTATTTAATTTATAATTAGGGGTTAATTATTATATAATTATTTATTAAAGATTGCTTTTTTAATTAAATATTTATTTAAAATGTTATAATTGATTAAATTTAATTAGGACTTAATAAAGATTTAATTATTATTTAATAGTTTTTAATTTATTAACTAATAAATAATGGTTTTAAACCGCTTTGTTTCTCAAATATCGATTTTGTTTAAAACCGTTTTTTTCAAGAAAGTTTTAAATCAAGGGATTTCTTTGCCGATTACCATTAAGTAACCTTAAACAAATATGAAACCCAAGTTAATGTGGTGACATATTTATGGAAAGTAAGTTATCCTATAGTAGCACTAAAATTCGATGAGTAAGCCAATCCTCTATCCATGAAATCCAGAATTTATATTCTAGGCTAGGGGTAGAGTAAGGTCGAAATATCGAAAACATGATAGATATGGGAGAGTTAATTCCTATAAACGAGTCATGTTTAAATTATGTATATGGTTATCCATATGCGAACTTTTTATAATCACCTTTAACAACAGATTTTCCATTATTTATCACTTGACCAGTTTTAACTCAGGAAGTATGTTGGGTATATTAGAGTTCCCAGGTGAGGACTCGAATATTTGTTGCATAATCCTAAAAGAACCTGAATCGAGTAAGCAAGGAATTACCGCTTAGTTTGGAGAAACTAGTTTCGGATAATACAATTTATCCAAACTACACCAAACTAATAACGTTCAAGTTAGATCGTTATGAAATATGTTATGGAGCTAAACTATTCTTCCTGAGGGTGATTCCAAAATTAAAGATAATAAATGTTGAATGCTTGTTTGATCCTAGAACAACTTTTATGGATGAATTCTATCGTTAAATTGGATGCTTGGAGGGAAGTGTTAGCATTCTAAGATGGTCTGCTAGAAGGAAAGGTAAAAGTAACATCAAGCCTCATAATCGGTAAATGCTAAAGCAGGGACATGTAGTAGGGCTTTATGGGTTGCTCCCATTAGGGTATGGTCATCGCCTAATCTAGAGCGATATCTATGGTTTGTGTATGTTTTGGGAACCCTTTTTGGTTATTGATCGCAAACAAGGGACGATTATATTCGGCGCCATTAGTAAGCAGTAGGGTCGGTCGTGAGTAGCATAGGTGCAACGTTTTGTAGCCTTCAGTACATGTTATCTATTGATGTACTGATTTGATGGGTAGACCCTTACCCTTTCATAGTTGGAATCCATTTTCCAATTTGAGCCTTTGGACTTTATTTTATACCTATCATGCTGGAATTTAATTCATGCAACAATTTCGGCCACGATTCCATATTTATTTTAAACCTAGATTTTATGGTAATATCAGAGGATTTTACTTAGAAAGTGTTTTGTTTATTGTAAGGTAAAAACTCGTCCATGTTTATGTGCAGCATGGTCTTATAAGATACGTTATTTTTGCGTAATTTTTATAAAGTTAAAACATATACTTTAGTCACAGCAAAACCATGTTTTACTCGGAGTTTTATTTCTTTCACTTAAACTCTTGGATACTCAAATATTTATGAGTAACCAAGTAGTTAGGTTTCTTAGAGCATTTTGGGAAGTAGTATGGAGTAATAGCTTTCATTATTATTCAGTAGTAGTCTTTTATTTTGCTATGACTATACATTATGTATTAGTATTTGTGGCAGGCTGATATAGTCGTCCTTGTTGGGAATTGCACTTGTTGTAAGTTTGATGTAACATTTTAGAGTAACCATATGTACTATTCTGCGATGATGTACATGTAACTCTAACATTTGTGAGAAAAATCTTTATTTGTTTTCATTATCTTTTATTTTCTTTACCCTACAACCTATCTTTCGGACACTTAGATGATCGACATATGAATATCGAGGATGTATTAAGTGTTGTCTTTGGGTGTAAGAAAGGAAGATCATCACACTTATATCAGAACTTAGGTTGAGTGAACACCTAGGCCTTGGTAAGGGTCAACTCATTATAGAGAGGGTTAGTAGTAACCTAGAATGAGTTCAGTCTTTGAGTGTGCGTTTTCGTATTTTTTAATCGGTAATTATATATTTGGTTTTATGCTCTTTTTCTTAAGATAATCTCGTCCATGTATTCTAAAAATAACTTACTTTATTCAGGTAGTAAGAATGAGCATGAGAAGGGGGCGAGGAAGGGGAAACAGTAGCACAACAATCAAAAATGGAAGAACCCCAATGTTAGAAGGGGTGGAATAGCTGTTGAGTGGTAGCTCCAGTGTAGCCTTGAGTAAACTTTGCAGCTCTGTGCAAGGATTTTAGGAATCTTGGAGAAAAAATTTTCAAGTGTACAGAATCCATCATTAAAGCATAAGCTTGGCTACAATCGTATTAGAAGATTTTCAAAGGTTTGAACATTTCTGATGATCCGAAATGGTTCTTCGCATCATGTCAATTGCAAGAGGATGTAGCTTTATGGTGGGATTCTTTCACTGCAAATGCACCAGAAGATAAATTCGCATAGGCTAGATTCAAAAAAGTATTCGAAGACCAATTTTTGCCTGCTGTGGGGAAAACTTGATTATATAGAAGTTTCAGGGATTTCAAGCAGGAAGACATGTCGGTAGCAGAATATGACACGAAGTTTAATGAGTTATCTCATTTCGGGCTTGGACTTATTGACACATCGCTAAAGAAAAACGAGATGTTTGTATTGGGTATGAGAGAAGAGTTCGATGAAAAGATGACCACTCATGTGAAGGAATCGTTTGTGGAACTGGTGGGCATGGCCTTAAGTTATGAAGTGCTTTTGAAAACGAAACCAGCAGCACACAGTGGCGGCACCATTAAACCAAATAAAAGGATGTTAAATTTGAGTGGACTTCGAAGTGTGAGGATGCATTCCTCGACTTAAAAGAAAGGTTAACCAGCATCCCTATTTCGGCTATTATTGATGGAGGAGAGGGGTTAATCGTTTATACAAACGCATGTAGAGTTGGTTTGGGTGCAGTGTTGATGTAAAATGAGAAAGTTATAGCCTATGCAAGTAGACAGTTAAAGCTCGATGAGAAGAATTACGCAACGCATGACTAGGAGCTGTTAGACGTAATATTTGCATTAAAGACATGGAGGCATTACTTGCTATGTGAGAATCCTTCTATTCCTCTTTAGTTTATTGTAAATATTTAAGGATCTTAGTAGTAATTTCCTTCTTTAAATAAGTGAAAAGTTTGAGCTCTTTACAAATCATAAGTCTCTGAAGTGCCTTTTCACTCTGAAGGACCTGAACCTGAGGTAGAAGAGATGTTTGGAATTTCTGATGGCCTGCGATTTGGATATTCTATACACATCAGGAAAAGTGAATGTGTCAGAGGATGCTTTAAGTAGGAATGCGGTTTTGGCACTTTTGGAAGTTAAACCAACTCTTTTGGAAAGGATTGCTAGTATGCAAAGGAAGGACAGGCGTTTAAGGAAGATCATCCAGTTGAGGGGGCAATGATCAAGTTTCGACTTAGATAACTATGGTATTCTGCAAACGGATGGGAGAATCCACGTCCTTATTGTCGATGGCCTTAGACAAGAAGTTTTATTGGAATGTCATCAATCCAAACTAATCATCCACCCAGGTATTTCAAAGCATCGAGATATGAAGCGGGTGTTTTAGTGGAAAGGAATGAAAAGGAATGTCTCAATCTTTTTCAGCGGATGTTTGAACTGTCAACAGACAAAAGGCTATCATTAGAAGATGGTTGGTTTACTTCAAACCTTAGAAATTCCAAATTGAAAATGGGAGAACATATCGATGGATTACCTAGAACCAGAAAAGGGAATGAGGGGGTGTGGGTTATTTTCGATTGGCTAACAAAGAGTGCTCATTTTATTCCGATGAAGCCAACAAGGATTGTACCTTCTTTGGCCGAAAGTAATATGAGGGAGATTGTTCGATTGCATGGATTTCTAGTAAGCACTGTAAGTAATCGAGATCCTATCTTTACATGTCGATTTTGGGAGGTGTTGCAAGTAATATTAGGGACAAAGCTAAGTTTGATCACGGCACACCATCCCCAAATGGATGGACAAATGAAGAGGGTGAATCAGATCTAGAAGATCTTTAGAGGGAGTGTATTTTGGAGTTTGGAGTATCATATGAAGAACATCTTCATTTGGTGGAATCCTCCTACAATAATAGTTATCAAGCGAGCATATGCATGGCACCCAACGAAGCTCTCTATGGATGTCCATGCAAGTCACCAGCATGTTGGTTTGAGACAGGGTATAGGCTAGTACTTGGGTCGGATATGATCTGGGAAGCTACTAAAAATCTTGCAATGATAAAGAGAGGGGTGAAGGAATCCCAGGATCGATAAAAGTGTTATACCGATAAAAGAAGAAGAGATTTGGAATTTGATGTCGAAGACTTCGTATTTGTGAAGATTGCCCAAATCAGAGGAATTACTCGATTCGGAAGGGCGGGGAATTTGACACCTAGGTATATCAAATCTTTTGAAGTTATTAAGAGGATTGGACCACTTTCCTACAGGATTAAATTAGCAGAAAGGTTGTCAGAGGTCCATAATGTTTTCCATGTGTCTCATTTGAGAAAATTTGTTCATGACCCTTCGTTGATTGTAAAATCGTCGATTCAAGATGATTTAGAGATAGAACCGAACCTAACGGTGATTAGACATCCAGTTCATATTGTAGATCATGATGAGAAGAGATTGTGCAATAAAGTGGTGAAGTTAGTATAGATTCATTGGAGTGGGGATCCTTGAGATTGTACTTGGGAGACGGTGGGTCATATGAGGGAGGCCTATACATAATTTATGTTAGGATATCATTGTCTGTATGTACAGTGCATGCATATTATGTTATAGATGCTTAAAGTACGTCCTTTGTATGAATTTCATTTCATGATATATAATATATGACCTTTTGAGTTATTATGAGTTGTCTCTTTCTTTGCTAATTTCAGGATGAAATTCTTTTAAGGGAGGGAGGGTGTAATGACCCATGATTTAATCACTTTAATTATGGATGTTTAAATAAATTTTTAATAACTAATTAATGGGTTTTATAACCAAAAATAAAATTCTTTTAAATAATAATTAATGATGGTGAAATAGTTTTCAAAATTTATTTACAAAAATAGTTAGTTCAAAGAAAAATACAAAATTTGTCCAAAAATAGTTTTTCGAGTTTTCGACTTTTAGTTGTCGAAAAGTTCGTTGGAAAACGTTGTGCATATTTGTGTAACGCATATGCACACTTCTATAAATGATTTAGGAATTTTAATATACATATACATACATACATATATATATATACTTCAGAAATATATAGTATACGACATGACTTTTTATGTAAATGTTTAAAAACAAAATATATATAAATGTAAATAAAAGTGAGATAAATTGTCATCTCTTCAGAAACATGAAGTTCTTTGATAATAAATGCATGTTGGCTTTAGAAATGAAGGGGGGCCAAATTCACATGGATATGGAATGAGGAAACATGCATAGTGATGTGGCATCATTATAGTGGAGGTTAAGTACTATAGGGTAATATGGTAGTTTGATTCATGCAATTCATATAAAACTAATTTCCTAATACTTTTCTCATTTTCATTTTCATTCATACTTTGTAAATTTTTCTTCATGTTTTCGTGCTCAATTTTATGGCCTCAAAAGAAATTCCTATGTTCTTAAGCTAAGAAAGCCAGTTCTCATTCACTTTAAAATTTTCTAAAACCCTGTCTAAACCCACCTCCTTCCATTTCAATGCTTCTCTTCCATATAACAATTCCATACACCTCCACCACCTTGTTGGCCCAACAATAATACCACCAAGGCCAAAACATTTTGCATCCATAAGCCGCCAAAGACTCCATTTTCATAAGCTAAAGTGAAGGCCTGGGTCATATTGAGATTCTAGTAAAAGTTAACTTTATTTGGTCCACTTTCGGTGAGTAAAGTTTCACTCTTTAACTAAGCTTTGTAACATATATACATGTTTGACTTGTGTATATGTAACTGTGCTTGGTTTTGATGATATATAGTTTAGAATATGGCAGTTAAATAGTCAAGTTAGTTTGAATATTATAACCTAGCTTGTATATGTTGGTTATGGAATGTTTACATGTTGTACTATGGTGGTGATGTAATCACGTATGTTGTGAACATGAATTTAGGATTGTATGCTAAGGAAGTTAACACCTTACTAGTTTAAAAGCGACATGTTATCCCTTGTATAAAATCCAAAATCTTTGGTTTTAAAATTTGCAAAAGATTTTCAAGTTTTAAAAACTTGTTAGTTTTCCAAAAATATGCCATTAGGTTTACAAAGTGGTAAAGTTTTAAAGAGTTAAAGTATAAAAGATTTAGAAAAATATAACTTTAAGTTTTGTAATTACGGGTTATATAGCGATAGTCGCTATGGAGGTAGGTCATAAAAAAAAACTAGTTTTACAAATCTAAAAATGTTTTACTTATATATATTTTACAAAAATGTCTCTAACTTATATTAGGTAATTAAAAAGGTAATTATTATTTAATTAATTACTTATTTAATAAATGATTAGTTAATTAATTAATTAAGGTAATTAGTACTAGTATAAATTGAACGTACGTGCATCTAATAGCTAGACTAATATACTTCTTTTATTTGATAAAATAATTAATGGACTTGTGTGTGCTATAAACATAAAAGCTTTGGGGGTCACGACATTTTTATTTCAATGCAAATCTTTGGTAAGATCCTATTGACGGATGGGAGGGTATATTCAGAATTTCAAAACGACACCGTGCAAATTCTATTCATTTTATTCTCTTTATTAATAGTAGAGATTTAATCACTTGTTGATAAAGCTACTTAACATTTAAGTTTAAATCAATTAAGTTAATTTTAATTAGTTATTAACTAAAGTTAATTATAAGTTAATTAATAATTAGGGGTTAATTATTATTTAATTATTTAATAAAGATTAATTTATTAACTAATAATTTATTAAAAAGTGTTTTAATCAATTATTAATTAAATTTAATTAATTAAGATTTTAATTATAACCTAATTAAGATTTAATTAATATTTAATAAGGGTTTAATTAATTAATTATTGAATAATGGTTTTAAATTGCTTTGTTTCTAAAATATCAATATTGTTTATAACTACTTTTTTCTTTTTCAGAAATGTTTTAAATCAAGGGATTTCTTTGTCGATTACCTTTAAGTAACCTCAAATAATATGAAACCCAAGTTAATGTGGTGACGCATTTATGGGAAGTAAGTCATCCCATAGTTAGCACTAAAAGTCGATGAGTGGGCTGATCCTCTATCCATGAGATCTAGAATTTGTCTTCTAGGCGAGGAGTAGAGTAAGGCTGAAATATCGAAAACGTGGTAGATATGGGAGAGTTAATTCCTATAAATGGGTCATGTTTAAATAAAGTATATGGTTATACATATGCAAACTTTGTATAATCACCCTTAATAGCAGATTGTCCATTATTTATCACTTGACTAGTTTTAAATCAGAAAGTATGTTGGGTATATTCGACCTCCCCGGTAAGGACTCGAATACTTGTTACATACTCCTAAAAGAACCGCAGTTGAGTAAGTTGGGAATTATCATTTAGTTAGGAGATACCGGTATCTGAAAATATGATTTATCCAAACTACTCCAAACTAATAACGTTCATGTTGGATTGTTGTGAAGTATGCTATGGAGATGAACTATTATTCCTGAGCATGATTCCAAAATGGAAGATAGTAAATGTTGAATGTTTGGTCGATCCTAGAACAACTTGTATAGATGAATGCTATCATTGCATTGGATGCTCAGAGGGCAGTGTTAGCATTCCAAGATGGTTTGCTAGAAGGAAAGGTAAATAACATCAAGCCTCATAACCAGTAAATGACTAAAGCAAGGACGTACAGCAAGGCTATGTGGGTCACTCCTATTAGGGTATGATTATCGCCAAATCCAGAGCGAAATTTACAGTTTATGTATGGTTCGGTCTCCCTTTTATGGTTACTGATCGCAACCAAAAAGTGATTATATTCGTTGCTATCCAGTCAAGGATAGAGCTAGTCCCAAGTAGCATAGGTGCAATGTGTTGTAGCCTTCATAACATTATACCTAAAGGTGTACCGAATCAGTGGGTAGAACGTTACCCTTTCATAATTGGAATATATATTCTAACACGAGCCTTCAGATTTGATTATATACCTATTATGTTGGAATTTAATTAATGTAACAGTTTCGGCTGTGATTCCATATTCACTTTAAACTTAAACATTATGATAATATCAAAGGATTTATACATAAAGTGTTTTGGTTATCGTAAGGTAAAAAAAACTGTTCGTGTTTATATGCAGCATGGTCTTACGAGATACACTATTTTGAATGATATTTATAAAGTTAAAACATATGCATTACTCACACCAGACCCATGTTTGACCTGAAATTTTATTTCTTTCTCTTAATCTCTTGGGTACTTAGATTTTTATGAGTAGCCAAGTAGTTGGGTTTCATAGAGCATTTTGGGAAGCAATATAGAGCAAGGGCTTTCATCATTATCCAGTTGTAATATTTATTTCACTATGATTTTACATTATGTATTAGTAATTTTGGCAGGCTAATATAACTATCCTTGTTGGGAATAGTACTTGTTGTAACTTTAATGTAGCATTTTGAAGTAACCATATGTACTATTCTATGATGATGCATATGTGAGTCTAATACTTGTGAGAAAAATCTATGTTTATTTTCTTTGGATTTTATTTTCTTTAACCCAAGACCCATCTTTCGAACACTTAGATGATCGGCACATGAATAACGAGGATGTATTAAGTGTTGTCTTTGGGTGTAAGAAAAGCAGATCGTCATATTTGGTATTAGAGCTTAGGTTGAGTGAACACATAGGCCTTGGTTAGGGTCAACTCATTAGAGATAGGGTTAGTAGTACCCTAAACTGAGTTCAGTCTTTAATAGTTCATTTTCATGTTGTTTTATCAACATTTACATATGGTTTTATGCTCTATTTCCTAAGATAATCTGGTTCATATACTCTAAAGATATCTTACTTTATTCAGGTAGTAAGAAAGAGTACGAGAAGGGGACGGGAAAGGGGAAATGGTAGCACAACAACCATAAATGGAAGAATCTCGAATGTTGGAAGGGATGGAATAGCTGTTGAAGTAGTAGCTCCAGGGCAGTCTCAAATAAATTTCTCAGCTCTGTGTAAAGATTTCATGAAACTAGAAGGAAAACCTTTCCAGAGGTATAGAATCCATTATTGAAGTACAAGCTTGGCTACATTTATGTGGGAAGATTTTCAAAGGTTTGGACATTTCTAATGATCAGAAATGGTTCTTGGCATCATGGCAATTATAAGAGGGTCAGCTGCATGGTGGGACTCTGTCATTACAAAAGTTCTAGAAGATGAGTTCTCATAAGCTAGATTCAAAGAAGTATTCAAAGACAAATTTATGCCATCTGGATGCAAAGCTCGATTATATAAAAATTTCATGGATCTCAAGCAGGAAGACATATCGGTAGCGGAATATGAGATGAAGTTTAATGAGTTATCTCATGTCTATCCTGGACTTATTGACATGCTGCTAAATAAAAAAGAGATGTTCGTATTGTATATGAGAGAAGAGTCTGATGAAAAGTTGACCGCTCATGTGAAGGAATCATTTGTAGATTTGGACATGGCCTTAAGGTATGAAGTGCTTTTGAAAATGAAACCATCAGCAGCAGCACTCAGTGGTGGTACCATTAACCCAAACAAAATGATGTTAAGTTCGCGTGGACTTCAAAGTGTAAGGATGCATTCCTCGAGTTAAAAGGTTAACCGGTGCCTCTATTTTGGTTATTATTGATGGAGGAGAGGGGTTAACTATTTACACCAATGCATGTGGAGTTGATTTGGGTGCATTGTTGATGCAACTTAGGAAGGTTATAGCCTATGAAAGTAGACAGTTAAAGCCTCACGAAAAGAATTATGCAACGCATGACTTGGAGCTGTTAGTCATAGCATCTGCGTTAAAGATGTGGAGGCATTACTTGCTGGGTAAGAATCCTTCTATTTCTCTTTAGTTTATTACAAATATTTAAGGATCCTAGTAGTAATTTCCTCATTTAAATAAGTGAAAAGTTCAAGCTCTTGATAGATCACTAGTCCTTGAAGTACCTTTTCACTCAGAAGAACCTTAACATGAGGCAGTAGAGATGATTGGAATCTCTGGCGGCCTACGATTTAGATATTCTATACACGTCAGGAAAAGCAATTGTGGTGGCAAATTCTTTAAGTATGAATGCAATTTTGGCCCTCTTGGAATCTAAGAAAACTCTTTTGGAAAGGATTGCTAGTAAGCAAAGGGAGGATGACCGTTTAAGGAAGATCATCCAAGATGTTAAGGGGAGGGCATTGTTCAAGTTTCGAGTTAGATATCCATGGTATTTCAAGTATGAATGGGAGAATTTGCATCTATAATGTTGTAGGCCATAGACAATAAGTTTTATCGGAATGTCATCGATGCAAATTAAGCATCCATCGAGATGTTTCAAAGATGCATTGAGACATGAACCAGATGTTTAGTGTAAAGGGATAAAGAGGGATGTCTCGATCTTTGTTAGCAGATGTTTGAGCTATCAACAGATAAAAGGTTATCACCAAGAGATGGTTGGTTTAGTTCAACCCTTAGACATTCCAAATTGGAAATGGGTGGCGATATCGATGGATTTTGTTGACGGATTACCTATAACCAGAAAAGGAAATGAAACGGTGTGGATTATTGTAGATCGGCTAAGAAAGAGTGCTCATTTTATTCCTATGAAGCCAACAAGGATTGCAGCTTCTTTGGCCAAAACTTATATGAGGGAGATTGTTTGATTATACAGAGTTCCGGTAAGCATTGTAAGTGATTGAGATCCCATCTTTACAAGTCAGTTTTAGGAGGTGTTGCAAGTAGCTTTAGGGACAAAGCTGAGTTTGAGCACAGTATACCACCCATAAACGGATGGACAAACAAAGAGAGCGAATCAGATTGTGAAAGGTCTTTTGAGGGCGTGTATTCTGGGTTTTGGATGATTATGGGAAAATTGTCTTCATTTGGCGGAATTCTTCTACAATAATAGTTACAAGCGAGCATCGGCATGATACCCTATGAGCTCTTTATGGACGTCTATTCAAGTCAACGGCATGTTGGGTTGAGACTAGCGATAGGCTAGTACTTCGGTCGAATATGATCTGGGGAGCTACTGAAAAGGCAGCAGTGATAAAGAGAACGATGAAGGAAGCCCATGATCAACAAAAGATTATGCCGATAAAAGAAGAGATTTGGAATTTGAGGTCGAAGACTCCATATTTGTGAAGATTGCCACAAGTAGAGGAGTTGTTTAATCTGAAAGGGCGTGGAAGTTGACACCCAGGTATATTGGACCTTTAAAGTAATTGAGAGGATTAGACCACTCGCCTGTAGGATAGAATTACCAGAAAGGTTGTCATGGGTCCATAATGTTATCCACGTATCAAATTTGAGAAAATTTGTTCATGACCCTTCTTTGATTGTCGAATCATCGGTTCAAGATGATTTGAAGATAGAACGAAATCTAACAGCGATTAGACATCCATTTCATATTGTAGATCGGGATGAGAGTTGATTGCATAATAAAGTGGCGAATTTAGTAAATTTTCAGTGGAGTAAGGATCCCCGAGATTGTACTATGGAGACAGTGGATCATATGAGGGAAGCTATCCAGAATTGATGTTGGGATAGTAATTGTTTGTATGTACAGTGTATGCATGATTGTGTTATGGATGCTTAGCGTATGTCCTTTATATGGATTTCATGATATATAATATATGGCCTTTTGATTTATTATGAGTTATCTCTTTATTTGCTAAATTTGGTGCGAAATTCTTTTAAAAGGGAGAGTTTAACGACCTAGGATTTAATACTTTAATTATAGATATTTAAATATATTTTTAATAATTAATTAATGGATTCTATAAATAAAAAAATTCTTTTAAATAACAAATAATGATGATGAAATAGTTTTTAAAATTTATTTATAAAAATAATTAGTTCAAAGAAAAATAGAAAATGCGCCCGGAATTCGTTTTCAGAATTTTCGACTTTTAGGTATCCAAAAGTTGTCGAAAAATGTTGTACACATTTGTGTAACACATATATACACTTTTATAAATGAGTTAGGATTTTTAAAATACACACACACACATATATTGTCTTAAGAAATATATAGTATATGAAATGAATTTTTATGCAAATGTTTAAAAACAAAATATAAATGTTAAAAAAGTAACATAAGTTGTCATCTCTTATGAAGCATGAAGTACTTAGATAATAAATGCATGTTGGCCAAAGAAATGAAGGGGAACCAAATTCACGTGGATATGGAAGGTGGAAACATGCATGGTGATGTGGCATCATTATAGTGTAGGTTAAGTACCTTAGGGTGATGTAGTAATTTGATTTATGCAACTCATATAAAACTAATTTCCTAATACATTTCTCATTTTCATTTTCATTCATACTTTAAAAATATTTCTTCATGTTTTCATGCTCATTTTCATGACCTCAAAAGGAATTCCTATGTTGTTAAGAGATCTACTTTTCATTCACTTTAAAATTTTCTAAAGCCTTGTCTAAACTCACCTCCTTCCATTTCAACACATCTCTTTCGTAAAACAAGTCCGTACACTCCCCTGCCTTGTTGGCCAAACATTAATACCTACAATGCCGAAACATTTTGCATCTATATGCCAACAAAGGCTCCATTTTCCTAAGCTAAAGTGAAGGCCTAGGTCATGTTGGGATTCTAGTAAAAGTTAAGTTGATTTGATCCACTTTCAGTGAGTAAATTTCCACTCTCTAACTAAGTTTTCTAACATATATACTTGTTTGACTTAGGTTGTAAAAATGAAGTTTATATGGATAAAAAATAGTATTGGACTATACATACATACATACATATATATATATATATATATATATATATGTAATTGTGATTGGTTGTGATGATGTATATTTGGAATATGGTAGTTAAATGGTCAAGTTAGTTTTTATATTATAACCTAGCTTGTATGTGTTAGTTATGGAATGCTTATATGTTGTGATGTGGTGGTGATGTAATCACGTATGTTGCCAACATGAATTAAAGATTGTATGCTAAGGAAGTTAGCATCTTACTTGTTTAAAAGCAACATGTTATCCCTTATAAAAAAATCCAAATTTTTTGGTTTTAAAATTTGCAAAATGTTTTCAAGTTTTAAAAACCTGTTAATTCTAAAAATATGCCTTTAGGTTTACAAAGTGGTAAAGTTTTAAAGAGTTAAAGGATTTAGAAAAAACCAATTTTAGAATTTGAAATTAGGGGTCATATAGCGCTTGTGACGACCTACCTTTCTGACCCCTCAGAACAACACTTAACATCCATGGTATTTATGTGTCATTGACTAATTATCTGAAAGATGAGTTATCATGGGGTAAAATATAAGAACAGAACAATAATCTCATAATGGAACGGTTAAATATATAACATAAAATAAGACGGTACATAAGGTTACTTCCAACATGGAGTTGTCAGAGTTACAACAAAAGTACTACTATCAGTCTAGGTAGTTATAACAACATTCCTTTAAATATACTTACATAGAGCCAACATCTCATAATAGCAAAAATAAATAGCAAGATGATAAGGAGCCTCCTGCTCGTCCACCATCTTCAAAAGAGCCCAAAAGAAACCTGCCATTTTCGAACTACTCAAATATAAATGAGTACCCGATAGTTTAGGGAAAACAAACAATTTAGGTCGGATAATAAGTCATGTATGAGTAAACTCCAAATAAACAAATAGAACACATAGAATAACCAGTGAGACCACTTCGCAAAATGCAGAATGGGTTTTCCTTCACAAGGACAGCATCTAAGCATAAAAGAATGGATGCAAATAATTAAACACCGCAAGAGCGCAAGACGCTTCCCAATGCAATTAAGAAAGAATCAATCCAAAGATTTGAATCAAAAATAGGGAAAAGGAATTTTTCCAACAATGACTAGGAGGGTGCGCCCCATTTATCGAAAGTATACCTCTAGAAAATATACTTAAGAACTACGATGGCTCTCGAAAACCTCAAAGCCGGACCCCGCCAACCTTACCGAGTATCCGAGTATTTCACATCTTTGTGTGCATACAGCCGAAACAAATCTAGAGTAGATGTGACAATACCCTAATGGAAGCAACCCCACATAGCTTGTCCCCCACTCACTCTTTATTTAGTCATTTCCGATAAAAGATATCAATGCTCTAACTGAGCAACAAATCGTCTTAGATTGATGAAACAAAAACAAAAGGAAGAAGGGTGTCAAAATCTATAGTTAAGGTATCAGCTATCGGGGATAACAAAACGATCGTATGTGGAAATCAAATCTTATACTCTTTCAATGCTTAGGAAATATTCATATACTTATCTCATTGGTATAAGTATATTCACAAAACAATTAAGAGGATTTCATAATTCAAAAGCATACTTAAGTGGGTCATAAATAATTGTCTACAAGAAATGTGAATGCTTTCCATTATATTATAAAGATCATTTATTGAAACTAAATCTCCTACACTTGTCATGTTTTTGATATTCTCGACTTACTCTACCCCTCGCGCAGAAACAAAGCCAGGCAAGTCAGGGCACTGGTTGCTCCTAGCCTTGCCTAGACACTTCGGTTCCAGATCTCGCGGATAGAGGATTAATCTACTCATCGGCTTTTAGTGCCAAGTATAGGACTACTTACTTTCCATAGATAACCCAATTAAATTATTATATAAAATTTGAAGATCCTATGAAATACTTTAAACAAAGATTTAAAACTTCCATTCAAATCATAACTTAATCCATCATCTTTAACAAGAGGGGTGAAGCTGCCTCTTAATCAAATGAGATAGCTAAAGGAGGTGTTATTTCCTTTTAACCAAAAAGTCACTAAATGTCAATCCTAAGTTAAAAGGTGGTGTAAGTTCCCTTTAACTAAACATCAAAATTATCGCTCATAAACTGGCCGAGCACAAATCAAACAACCAAACAAGAATAATAACAGACTCATTATTATTAACAATTTACTATCAATAGTTAACACAACATTTGTTAAAATGCGAATGAGTCAAAGGAAAGAGATTAAGATTACACTGACTGTAAAATAATTAAATTATGCTCACGGAATACGTTATACACACTAAACTATGAAAACAAGGAATATACTCATAAAATAAGTTATACCCACAAAACTATGAAAACAAGGAATATACTCAAAGAATAAGTTATACGCACTAAACTGTGAAAAGAAGGAATATACTCACTGTAAAATAATTAAATTATACTCACATAATAAGTTATACCCACTAAACTATGAAAACAAGGAATATACTCACAGAATAAGTTATACCCACTAAACTATGAAAACAAGGAATATACTCACAGAATAAGTTATGCTTGCTAAACAATGAAAGCAAGGAATATACTCACAGAATATGTTATACCAACTAAACTATGAAAACAAGGAATATACTTAGAGAATAAGTTATACCCATTAAACTATGAAAACAAGGAATATACCACAGAATAAGTTATGCCCACTAAACTTTGGAAACAAGGAATATACTCACAGAATAAGTTATACCCACTAAACTATGAAAAAAGGAATATACTCACATCCTATTTGCTTTGATGGAGACTTGGAATACTTCACCTCTGATAATGATTTTTTTTATTTTCTTTCGTTTGTGAATGAATTTAAAATGAGAAATGGAATTGGCTATTTATAGGTGAAGAGAAGGGTACTTTAGTCATTTCCTATAGCCTAACCAAATTCGACTAGATTTTGGTCCAATAGAAATCAACCTATTGGCCTAATTTGATTCGACCACACTATGGTCCAATAGAAAACATCTTGATGGTCTAATTTTATTCGACCACATTTTGGTTCAATAGAAAACATCTTGATGGCTTAATTTAATTCGACCACATTTTGGTCCAATAGGAATCCTTCTTATCAACTATGGAATAACATGATTCGACCAAATTTTGGTCCAATGGCAACCATCTGCATGGCAGAACCTGATTCGACCAAATTTTGGTCCAATGGCAACAATCCGCATGGAATATAATAATCATTATGCTATTTTGTTTCATTAGGCAAGTAATTATATTGTTCTGTTTTATTAGGCAAGGTTAATAATTCTTTCTTGTTTTATTAGGCAAGTAACTATACTATTCTATTTTGTTAGGCAGGGTTAATAATTATTTATTATTTTATTAGGCAAGTAATTATACTATTCTGTTTTATTAGGCAAGTAATTATACTATTCTATTTTATTGGGCAAGGTTATAGTTCTCTCTTGTTTTATTAGGCAAATAGTTATACTATTTTATTAAGCAGGGTTAATAATTCTTTCTTGTTTTATTAGGTAAGTAATTATACTATTCTGTTTTATAAGGCAAACTTATTTTTAAATAAATTGGTACCCCTAACCGCCTTATAACTCGAACCATCTTTAAACTAACATTTGACATCAGTTTAATAAAATCCATTCGAGATGTTTTATCCAAATTTTTATTCTAGATATAAAATCCATTATTTAATCATTTAAAAACATACTGACTATTCAAATTTAAAGTGATTAAGTTATTGTCATTACATCCTCTCCCTTAAAGGAAATTTCATCCTCGAAATTAATTAGATAAACTCAAGATACCAAAGAAACCCAAGTGATATTATATATACAATAAAAATATATAAGGAAAGTAACCTCAACATAACTGGTGAGTACACTAAAAAGAAACAACAAAATAAAAACAACAACTATATCAGCTCGGGATAAGAATCCCAAATATAGTCCTCAGTTCCCCAAGTACAATCTCTAACATCACCACTCTACTTAACCTTAACAAGATTCACAACCTTCTTCCTTAATCACTTTATATCACAAGCGACAATAAGAATAGGCCGCCTAAGAACGGTTAGGTTAGGCTGAACCTCCAAATCAACTTATTGTCCTGGATCTACTATCATCGAAGGGTCGTGAACATACTTACGTAAATGAGATACGTGAAATACGTTGTGCACATCTGATAGTCGATCTGGTAACTCCACTTTACATGCAAGTTTACCAAACTGGTTCAGTATAGGAAAAGGGCCAATATATCGAGGGGCTAACTTTCCTGTCTTCCCAAACCTTATAACACTTCTCAGAGCAGAGACTTTTACAAATACCAAGTCCTCGACTAAGAACTCTAGATCCCTATGCCTTCGATCTGCATAACACTTTTGCCAATCTTGCGCTTTCTTCATCTTTCTTCTAATATCAGCTACCATCTCATTGGCTTCTAAGGTTATTTTGGGTCCAAGAACAACTCTATCTTTAGATTCAACCCAATATGAAGGAGAACGACATTGACGACCATAAAGAGCTTTGAAAGGGGCCATACCAATGCTTGTTTGATAGATGTTGTTGTAAGTGAATTCAACTAAGGGTAAATGATCTTCCCAAGAACCCCCGAAGTCTATAATGCATGCTCGCAACAAATCTTCCAAGATCTGGTTCACTCTCTCTATCTGCCCATCTGTTTGGGGATAGTAAGTTGTACATAGACTTAACTCGGTCCCTAAAGCGGTCTATAGTCCCTCCCAGAACCTACTAGTGAATATCGAGTCTCCATCACTTACAATACTAAAAGGAATCCTATAGAGTCTCACAATCTGTTTCACATACAAACTCGCCAGACTTGTAGCACTCCTAATCAGCTTAACAAGAATGAAATAGGAACTCTTGGTCAGTCAATCGACTACAACCCAAATGCCATTGTTACCTCTTCTTGACCTAGGAAGCCTATCAATAAAGTCCATAGAGATCTACTCCCACTTCCACTTTGGGATCTCATGTGGCTGAAGCAATCCAGCTGTCTTCTGCTGGTCACTTTTAATCTGCTGGTAGTTTCCCCAACGACTCATAAAAATTAAGATATCTCGCTTCATCCCCTTCCATCAGAGCACCCTCTTCATATCTTTGAACATTTTGGTCACTCTTAGATGAAAAGATAACTTCGAATGGTGGCATTCGGCTAACACTTCTTGCCTAAGTCCATCAAATTCTGGAATACCAATACGCCCATTCATTTTCAATATGCCTCGGAGATCAATCTCAAAGCTAGAAACAAGACCTTCCTCTACATCCTTCTGGACTCCTTCCTCAATATCAAGAGCCTCAAAACTCAAAGCCATGATAATGATGTTGGTGAACATACCCATAAGATGATTGGTAATTTCACGACGAACTCTGGTCGCAATCCATTCACAAACATTTCATTTTTCTTGAGCAGTGTGTCTATCAATCCAAGTCCAAAACGGGACAAAGCATTGAACTTATGCTCATACTACAACAGAGTCATATTTCCCTGCTTTAAGTCAATGAAATTTCGAAATAACCAAGTTCTTCCGGCTTCTGGAATAAATTGTGCTTCAAAAACTTCCTTGAACTGGGCCAAAGAAAACTCCTCGTCCGGAGTATTAGCTGTTTCTGAATCCCAGCAATCCATCGCCGACTTTTGAAGTTATCACGATGCCAACAGCCGTTTCTCCGCATCTTCCAACCAAAAATTTCCAAATATTCTTTCACAAATTACGTCTGCACTCCAAGAATGTCTTCAGTCCTATAGAATGGTTTCCTACCCAAAGTCGTAAAATTCTTACACAAAGCTGCAAAGTTCATAGGGAATGAAGATGCACTAACATTTCCTCTACCAGATCTACAACCGACATAGTAGCATTTCTAAGTACCCTGCCATTGGTAGCCATGTTAGTTCCAGATCCTCTTCTTCCTCCTCTTCTTGTATTCAGTTTCTATTATCTAAACAAATAAAGGGTATATTTGGAATACAAAAATAGGATTAAAATGGTTTAAGGAAATAACACCAAACGATCAAAAACTAGAATTTAGAGGATAAATATTATTATTATAAAAATTACAAATACGCTCTCTCAAGATTAACTCATTCTAGGGCATCACTTACCCTATATCTAGTGAGTTGTACCCCAATCGGCCCAAGGTGTTCGCTCAACCGAAGATCTGATACCAACTGTGACGATCCACCTTTCTGACCCTTGAGAATGACACTTAGTACATCTATGGTATTCATGTGTTGTTGCCCAATTATCAAAAAGACGAGTTATCATTGGGTAAAATATAAGAACATAACAATAATCTCACAATGTAATGGTTAAATATATAACATAAAATAAGACTATACATAAGGTTACTCCCAACATAGAGTTGTCAGAGTTACAACAAAAGTACTACTATCAATCTAGGTAGTATAACAACCTGCCTTTAAATATACATATATACAGCCAACATCTCACAACAGCGGAAATAAATAGCTAGATGGATAAGGCGCCTCCTGCTTGAACTTCAAAAGAGCCCAAAGAAACCTATCATTTTCGGACTACTCAAACATAAATGAGTACCCGATAGTTTAGGGAAAACAAACAATTTGGGTCAAATAATAAGTCTGGTAGAGTAAACTCCAAATAAAAAAATAGAACACACAAAATAACCGGCGAGACCACGTCGCAAAAATGCAGAATGGGTTTCTTTTCACAAGGACAACATTCAAGCATAAAAGAATGGACGCAAAAAATTAAACACCACGAAGAGCACAAGACGCTTCCCGATGCAATTAAGAAAGAATCAACCCAAAGATTTGAATCAAAAATAAGGAAAAGGAATTTTTCCAACAATGAGTAGGAGGGTGTGCCCCTTGATCGAAATTATACCTCTATAAAATATACTTGAGAACTACGATGGCTCCCGAAAACCTCCAAGCTGGACCCCGCCAACCCTACCGAGTATTCGAGTATTTCACATCTCTGTGCACATACAACCGGAAAAAATCTAGAATAGATGTGACAATACCCTAATGGGAGCAACCCCACATAGCTTGGCCCTCACTCGCTCTTTATTTAGTCATTTTTGATAAAAGATATCAATGCTCTAACTGAGCAAGAAATCTTCTTAGATTGATGAAACAAAAATAAAAGGAAGAAGGGTATCGAAATCGATAGTTAAGATATCAACTATTGGGGATAACAAAATGATCATATATGGAAATTAAATCTTATACTCTTTCAATGCTTGGGAAATATTTATATACTTATCTCATCGATATAAGTAATATTTCAAAAGCTTACTTAAATGGGTCAAAAATAATTGTCTACAAGAAATGCGAAAGTTTTCCATTATAATTATAAAGATCATTTATGGAAACCAAATCTTCTACACTTGTCATGTTTCTGATATTCTCGACTTACTCTACCCCTCGCCCAAAAAACAAAGCCAGGTAAGTCAGGGCACTGGTTGCTCCTAGCCTTGCCAAGCCACTTTGGTTCCAGATCTCAAAGATAGAGGATCAATCTACTCATCGGCTTTTAGTGCCAAGTATATGACTACTTACTTTTCATAAATAACCCAATTAATTTATTATATAAATTTTGAAGCTCCTTTAAAATACTTTAAACAAAGATTTAAAGTTTCCATTCAAATCATAACTTAAACCCATCATCTTTAAAGAAGAATACAACCAAGAGGCTGAAGCTCCCTCTTAATCAAATGAGATAGCCAAAAGGGGTGTTATTTCCTTTTAACCAAAAAGTCACTAAATGTCAATCCTAAGTTAAAAGGTGGTGTAAGTTCCCTTTAACTAAACATCAAAGTTATTGCTCATAAATTGGCCGAGCACAAATCAAACAACCAAATAAGAATAATAACAGACTCATTATTATCAACAATTTACAATCAATGGTTAACATAACATTTGTTAAAATGTGAATGAGTCAAAGGAAAGAGATTAAGATTACACTGACTGTAAAATAATTACATTATACTCACATAATAAGTTATACACATTAAACTATGAAAACAAGGAATATAGTCATAAAACAAGTTATACCTACTAAACTATAACAAGGAATATACTCAAAGAATAAGTTACACCCACTAAACTATGAAAACAAAGAATATACTCACTATAAAATAATTAAATTATACTCATATAATAAGTTATACCCACTAAACTATGAAAACAAGGAATATACTCACAGAATAAGTTATGTCCGCTAAACTATGAAAGCAAGGAATATACTCTCAAAATATGTTATACCCACTAAACTATGAAATCAAGGAATATACTCATAGAATAAGTTATTCCCACTAAACTATGAAAACAAGGAATATACTCACAGAATAAGTTATACCCACTAAGCTATGAAAAACAAGGAATATACTCACATCCTATTTGCTTTGATGGAGACTTGGAATACTTCACCTCAGATAATGAATTTAAAATGTGAAATGGACTTGGCAATTTATAAGTGAAGAGAATGGTACTTTAGTCATTTCCTATAGCCTAACCAGATTTGACCAGATTTTGGCCCAATAGAAACCATCCTTTTGGCCTAATTTGATTCGACCACATTTTGGTTCAAGAGAAAAAATCTTGATGGCCTAATTTGATTCGACCACATTTTGGTCCAATAGAAAACATCTTGATGGCTTAATTTGATTCGACTGGATTTTAGTCCAATGGCAATCATTCGCATGGCAGAACTTGATTTGACCAGATTTTGGTCCAATGGCAACTATTCGCATGGAATATAATAATCATTATGCTATTTTGTTTCATTAGGTAAGTAATTATAATGTTCTGTTTTATTAGGCAAGGTTAATAATTCTCTCTTATTTTATTAGGCAAGTAATTATACTACTCTATTTTATTAGGCAGGGTTAATAATTCTTTCTTGTTTTATTAGGCAAGTAACTATACTATTCTATTTTATTAGGAAAGTAATTTTACTATTCTATTTTATTAGAAAATGTTAATAATTCTCTCTTGTTTAATTAGGCAAGTAATTATACTATTCTATTTTATTAGGCAGAGTTAATAATTCTTTCTTTTTTTATTAGGAAGTAATTATCTATTCTGCTTTATTAGGCAAACTTATTCTTAAATAAATTGGGACCCCTAACCGCCTTATAACTCGAACCATCTTTATACTAACATTTTACATCAGTTTAAAAAATCCATTCGAGATGTTTTATCCAAATTTTTATTCTAGATATAACATCCATTATTTAATCATTTAAAAACACACTGACTATTCAAATTCAAAGTGATTAAATTATGGATCATTACAGCGCTAGTCCCTATGGAGGTAGTTCGTAAAACGAACTAATTTTACAAATCTAAAATATTTTACTTATGTATATTTTACGAAATTGTTTCTAACTTATATTAAGTAATTAAAAAGGTAATTACTATTTAGCTAATTACTTATTTTAATAAATGATTATTTAACTAATTAAGTAGGTAAGGTAATTAGTACTTAACCATTGGTTAATACAGGTAATTAATACTTAAGTGTAAATCAAATAAGTTAATTTTAATTAGTTAATTAATTAAAGTAAATTATTATTTAATTAATAGTTAGGGGTTAATTATTATTTAACTATTTATTAAATAATAATTAATTAGTTATTAAAAAGTGTTTTAATTAATTATTAATTAATTACTGATTACTTAAATCTAATTAATTTAGGTTTAATTAGGACTTAATTAAGATTTAATTATCATTTAATAAGAGTTTAATTTAATAACTAATTAATAATGGTTTTAAATTGCTTTGTTTCTAAAATATTCGTTTTGTTTAAAACTTTTTTAAAAAAATATTTAAACCAAGAGATTTCTTTGTTGATTACCCTTAAGTAACCTTAGATAAATATGAAACCTAAGTTAATATGGTGATACATTTATGGGAAGTACGTCATCCCATAGTCAGCACTAAAAATCGATGAGTCGGTCGATCCTTTATCTGTGAGATCTAGAATTTATCTTCAAGGCGAGGGGTAGAGTAAGGACGAAATATCAAAAAACATGAAAGATATAAGAGAGTTAATCCTATTAATGGGTCATGTTTAAATTAAGTATATGGTTATCTATATGCAAACTCTATATAATCACCCTTAATAGCAGAGTGTCCATTATTTATCAGTTGACAAGTTTTAACTCAGGAAATATGTTGGGTATATTCGAGTTCCCCAGTGAGGACTCGAATACTTGTTGTATACTTCCAAAAGAACCAAAATTGAGTTAGCCGGAAATTATCACTCAGTTTGGAGATATCGGTTTCGGATAATATGGTTTATCCAAACTACTCCAAACCAATAATGTTCTTGTTGGATCGTTATGAAGTATGCTATAAAGTTAAACTATTCTTACTGAGGGTGATTCCAAAATGGAAGATAGTAAACGTTGAATGTTTGCGATCCCAGAACAACTTGTATGGATGAATGATATTATTGCATTGGATGATTGGAGAGCAGTGTTAGCATTCCAAGATGGTTTACTAGAAGGAAAGGTAAATGTAACCTCAAGCCTCACAACCGATAAATGACTAAAGCAGGGCGTGCAACAGGGCATGTGGTCGCTCCTATTAGAGTATGATCGTCGCCTAATCTAGAGCAATATCTATGGTTTATATATGCTTCGGGATCCCTTTTATGGTTGTTGATTGTTACCGAGGAGTGATTATATTCAGCGCTATCCAGTAAGGGGTAGGGCCGGTCCTGAGTAGCACAGATGCAATGTGTTGTAGCCTTTAGTACATCTTATCTAGAGGTGTACTTATCTGATGGGTAGACACTTACCCTTTCATAGTTGGAATCCATTTTCCATTACGAGCCTTCTGACTTGATTGTATATCTATTATGCTGAAATTTAATTAATGTAAAAATTTCGATAATGATTCCATATTACTTTAAACCTGGACATTATGATAATATTAGAGGATTTTATATAGAAAGTGTCTAGTTATCGTAAGGTAAAAAGCCTATCATGTTTATGTGCGGCATGATTTTACGAGATACCTTGATTTTGAATGATTTTTATAAAGTTAGAACATATGCTTTACTCACAGCAGAACCATGTCTAACCCGAAGTTTTATTTCTTTCCCTTAAACTCTTGGGTACTCAAATATTTATGAGTAGCCAAGTAGTCAGGTTTCTTAGAGCATTTTGGGAAGCAGTATAAAGTAGGAGCTTTCATCATTATCCATTAGTAGTCTTTATTTCGATGTGACTATAAATTATGTGTTAGTGATTATGGAAGGCTGATATAGTTTTCCTCGTTGTAATTTGTTGTAATTTTGATGTACTTACTGTAACTTTGATGTAACATTTTAGAGTAACCATATGTACTAATCTGTGATGATGTATATGTGACACTAACATTTGTGAGGAAAATCTATGTTTGTTTTCTTTGTCTTGTATATTTCTTACCCCTCGACTTGTCTTTCAGACACTTAAACGATCGACATAAGAATACCAAAGATGTATTAAGTATCGTCTTTGGATGTAAGAAAGGCAGATCATCATAACCATTGTCATAATCACCATCTCCACTACCATCATAACCATCACCACTACCTTCATCATTTTGCTCATTATAATCTTCATCACGTATATCACCGTCACATTTTCATCATCGTCATCGTGATTCTTCTTCATTATCCACTTCAATTCCTTTTTTCCTTCAAAGTGTTATTCTCTTTTCTCAAAATCTTCATTTTTTTAGAATTAATATCACTATTTCTAGTTCCTTTATTTTTTTGGAAATATTCATTTTCGTTTGATATATCTCCTTTTTTGTTTTACTTGTTTTTGCTTTAACCTCCTTCATTTTTTTGTACCTCTCTTTTTTGAAAATTTGTGTAGTATCAACTTTAGTAATTTAGTTGTACTTTTTAGATTTAATCAAACAAATATTTACCAGGTATTACTCTGGTAAATTTTTGCCATGAATTATTGTGGTAAACATTTGGCAGGCATTTATTTAGCAAATATTTTCTAGAAATTACTCTGGCAATTGTTCGTCAGACATTAATCAGGCTAACATTTGCTAAAAATTACTCTAAAAATATTTGGTGAGTGTTAGTTAGGTAAATATTCACTAGGCATTATATATGTTGATGTATGATTTAATCTTATTTGGAGTTACTTGCTCGAGAGACCATTTTTCAGCAGTAGAAAACGTTTCTTCATAATTTTCTTGTAGAGATGTGATGTTTGTAATCTCGCAAAACCAATACTGCTTACATTTATAACATTTGAATTTTAGCTTATATATGATACTATAATATTTTAAATAAGTAATAATGATATGCTAGTAATATTGTTATGCAAGAGCATATTTTTCTTGAATTTTATTTGTCTTTCCGTACTTTCTTGATTAGATGCTTTCATACTATTGCTTTTGATGAAACTGATTTCATTTGATCTTAGTTTATATATGGTGGTGGCAACTACTTGTGGGAATGCATAGTTGGTATTTGAGAACATGTATGTTACAAGTAAGCATATTATGATTAATCTCACTACTTCTATAACATCATCAACTAATTCTCCTTTCAAAGCTTCATAAATACCTAACTTGATATCTTTTGCTTTGTCATTATTGAGTCTCCTACGTTTTTTTTCTAATTTTTTTTTCATATTATCTTTTATATAAGAATCTTTTAAGTGGGAAGCTGTTTTAATTCTTATCACTTTATTTTCCCATCCAAATTTTTTTAATGTCATTTTCTTTTAAAATTGCTTTCACATTTCCAAAATGAAAGAAATTTTCTTCAATTGAGAGGGTGTATATAATCATATCAATTGGTGTAGACTGTAACAAACTATCCTTCGTAACACTAAAATATCAACACCTCACATCAAAGCCGAACTTTCGAATACCACAAAAGAAAGCTTGTATGGAAAAGAAAGAAAGAAAGAAAGAAGAAAAACGCTATACTAAGGCACAACGATATGATCTTACATTGGAATGATAACATATAACATACTGAATATAGACGAATATAATAAAATTAACAATACACAAGAGACTATACTAACGGAAGTAACTGATAAATAAATATAATAATAAAAAGTTTGAATAAAATATCTGATATAACAAGTCTCAAATACAAATGACAACTGTCGTATACTACTACGATATCAAGTATATATGTCGTATCGACATTGCAATACCCCATAAAAATTAATTAATTAAAATAAGGCAAAATGTTAGAATTTCACAAAAATTTGAATTTGGTCACAAAAGTTATATCATTTTGTTCGTTACAGTTTTCTGATCTACTTCATATATAAAGTTATGCGATCAAAGTTTGAATGGAAAAGTTATTAACATTTGAAAATTTCAAATTTAAAATAATTCAAACGAATACAAATTTTGAATTTAAATAATATTGACTTGGAAACTAAAATGGGTAAAAAATATTTTAACATCAAGGAAAATTAATATTAGAGAAAAACATTAACGTTAGTGTTAAAAGAGAAAGAAATAAAAATAAAATAGCAGGAATAAATTCATGCTCCAAAATAGGGGACTAATCGACCTCCTTAACTTGATCGGTAGACCGCTTAAGGGTGAGCAGTCGATTAGTGCTTGTAACGTGGCTAGGGTTTGATTAGGCCACGAAAACTTGGATTTTATTATTTTGAACTGACTTAAATCCTACGGTTCTGATGCATTCTAACCACTAAAAATAAGAGACTAGCCCCTTACTTTTATTAAAAAAAAAATTAGAACACTAGCGAAACTCTATCAGCCTTCTTCTTCAATTCTACGATTCAGATTCAATTGGACTTAAAGGTAATGGATTTTATATGTGTGTGTGTTTTTTTTCTAAGTTTATTCTACAGTATTCTCTGATTTTGAGCTAATCTACATACAATCAATTATTGTATATTCCATAAAGATGAAATCTAAAGAAGAAACTAGGAGAAGGCGTGAATCAAATCCAAAGGAAGCAGGAAACCATCTATGAGTGGAAATCTTAGTTTTTCGTATTTTATAGTTTGTATAGTAAAATTGAATTTCTTTTATATCTTGGGGAATTTTTATAAGAAAACCCTACCCTAAAACTCCAAAATTCCCCCAAATAAAATACCAATTCTTGGATTTATTGGAATTTCAATAATTTATGTTAATATAGTAGAATTTAATTTGTTGGCTGCAATTCGAATAATTTATGTTCTATTCAACTTCCTCTTTTAATTTCTATTGTTGCAATAAAATGGTTCAAAAAGAAAATTTTAGGAAATGGTGTGCAAAGTATGATTCTTCCCTTTTATAGTTTGCACCACCTATTTTTGTAAAATAGATAAATATGAATCCTTTTTTCACTTCAAGGTTGTATACGTAAAAGTTGAAAAGAATAAATGGGTTTAATTTGTAAGTTTTGTTTCCTTGAAATAGAGGCGTGACTCTATTATGTTAATATAAAATATCTTTAGTACTATTCCATTTCTGAATATATATATATATATATATATATATATATATATATGCAAGTTTGTTTGGTCTAGCTAAGGATATTAGCTATGTAAATTATTGTATGGAACTTTTGCTTGTATAAATATGGTAACAATTAGTATAGGAAGCATTTATCTTAAAATAGGAATATCTCCACACACGCTTAGGAATATTTCATTAGCCTAAATTATGTGTGTATAACTAATTAATAGCATACAAGTATATTAATAGCATATAACTATATTAATAGCCTATTAATAATAACATATTATTCTTATCATATAGAAAAATAGGCTAGTAAATAACGTTAAACCCCATATGATGGAAGTTCAGAATAATTATGGAAACTAATCCTAATTAAATGTGAGATAAGGAGTATCCCTTATATGACCTTAAGTTATGAACGTAGTGACAAACTATAGTATGTTAGGAGAGCAGGAATATGACTAGGTTATAGGGATGTAAGGTCTGTCAAAGCCACACAGAAGTCTGCCCAGCTAATCTGCCTACCAGCAGTGTGACTTTGGAATTGATGTGAGACTTGCCTAGAATAAGTATCCACAGTGGACACGAGGTTAGTCCTAATTCTAGGGTAAGTCTGCCCAGCTATACTGTCTACCAGCACCTACGAATAGTCAGACTAATGTGAGACATCATGGTTTAAGTTATGGGTCGTACGATGAATATCATAGTAAGGACTTGCTTCTCGGTTGAAGGTATTAAGTGGTTGTTATAGGATCTACCTTCTTCCCACTAAAGATGTATTAAATGGTCAAGATTATCTTTTAGGTACGGTAGTGGGAAATCTTGGGAAAGGGTCGCTTCAAGGTCGAGGTATTAAGTGGCTATTGAAGGGTCTGCCTCTTCTCGTAATAAAAAGTATTAAGTGGCCTATTGAGATTTCTTACGATGTCGGTTAGGAAGTACTAGAGAGGGGTCCACCTTGGGTGTAGGTATTAAATGACAGAGATCCACCTAGGGTATAGGTATTAAATGGCTAGAGTCTGCTTAATTCACATCAAGGAGGTATTAAGTGGCTTAGGAGATTCCTCTTGCATCGTTAGGGCATGACATACGGAGCTGGGAAGATGGACTGGAAAGGGGCCTTAGCCTAGAGTTAGAGGTAAATTATGAAGTTGAACTAAAAAGCCTTTGGCTTACAGTTAGAGGTACACTTGGTAGGATATAGTATAAGATGCGTAATTTATATTACTTATCTAAATGATATTCCCCAAATATTATTATAGTAAGACTTGAGATTTTCATTTACTAGACAGCTTTGTTCTAACTCCCTCCTCATTACAACCCATAGGTTAAGGGGAACGATGCCGTTGAAGAAGACGAAGGCGGCGATGAAGATTTGTGGCTGTTTCATTACTTATCTATATTTTTTATATATATTCTAATGTACCTAGTTCCAATCATATTGATGTATTTTCAGATATTGTATTATGGATATTTTGGGATGTTATGTTTTGAGATTTAGTTTTTAAAAAACGATTTACTTATTTCTGTTATTATATTTTACCCCTTTGGCTATGAGATTTTGAAAACTTAGATAAATAACTCTGTATATTGTTTATTATCTCAATTTACCAACCTACAACCAGCTTTGGAATGGGCCTAGGGTTTGATGGGCTTTTATTGGGTCGAAAATTAGGCCCATTTCAGAGAGGGTTCTTACATTTGTATCAGAGCTTTCGTTACTCGATCAATGGGAATAGGTATACCTAAGAGCGCATATCTATTATTTTTGAAAGTATATTTTAAAACCCTACTACACACACACACACACACACTCTTTTGTGAAAATACACAAACCCACTAGGAAAATTTATTTCAGCAAATAATACTATCTTAGAAGGTTGTATTAGAAGCTTAAACTTACATATAGTTGATTATGGCTGAAAGCAATAGCTCGGAGGCTAGGAACCCATCCACTCAAAAAATTAACCACCATTCGAGGTACGGAAGAATGGTTCATGCAATACCTAAGGAAGTTGGGGAAAGTTCCCATTCCTTAACAAGTTGCACCCATAGCACCAGCTACTCCGCCTATTGAAGCAGCACCTCACCTACTAGACTTTCCCAAAGTGTGTAAAAACTTCCAGAATATTGGAGGATGGGCATATACGTGAGCTAAAGATTTTATTGAAATAAAGGCTTGGATTAACGACTACGAATGTATATTTATGGAGTGTGGATAGGAAGATCGGATCAAAAATAGGATGGCTGTAGGGCATTTGCAGAGGAAGGCATTAGATTGCTGGACCAGTTGAAGAGAATGCAGAAGAAGGGATTGCTTAGGCTGTGAAGTTTGTTAAGGGCCTGAATTCTCCACTTAGGGAACCGCTTTTGACCCAAATTCCCGTAAGTGACACTTATGAGATGATAGTTGAAATGGCCTTACTTTAGAATGTTGGTATTGAGAAGAAAGAGAAGGTAGGACAAGAGCAAAGTCAAGGTGGAGCTAAGAAAGGAGGATTCTAGGTAGATAATGCAACAATCCAGTTTTCAAAGGGAATTAATAATAAATATTAAATTAATTAAAAATAGATTTTAAAAAATAAAGTAAATCATTTGAATTTATTTTAGAATATCGGAATTTTATAGCAAGATGATTAGCAATGGAGCTAAATAGTTTTGGGAATAAATGGGTGTTTTAAGAATTTTAAAGTAATCAATTTGAAAGTTGTTTAATATTGGGTTCAAAATATGAATATTTAAGTATTTAAATTTAATAAATTCCAGAAAACTTTATAATGTTGTATAAATAGTTAAGTGTGGTTAATGTAATTAAACTATTTTGGAATAAGAAATTATGAATAAATAATTTTGGAAATAATGAAAAACTAAAAATTTGTAAAATACAAAGTTTATTGGATTTGGAAAGTAAAGTTATTAATATAGTTTTGAAATCGATTAATAAATGATTTAAATAAAATAGTTAACTAAATAAATAAAACTACACAAGATAATTTAGTATAATAAATAAAGTAGTAATATATTAGAAAATTATTTTGTGAAAGAAATGATTTTAGAATTTGGCTTGTATAAAAAAAATTGTAACCCAAAGAAAAGAAAGAAAAAGAAAAGAGAAGTGAAACCCAAAGACCGAATAGCCCAACCCTAAAATCATATATCCTGACTTCTCCCTCTCCACATTTTCTATGTCCCGATGTTTCTCCTTTTTGTAAAAATACAACACCATCATATATGTATACTGACATTAGAAAATCATCTTTATCCCTAAACTTTAGCACTCAAATAAATTAAAGTAAATTCAAATATAATTCTATAAATTTACAAATTCAAATATGTGATTCTTGACATCAATATACACTCACACATGAAAGAGAACTGGATTTCATCAAAGCGTTGAAGGCCTTGGAGTGTGCGACCGTGAAGGAAGAAGATGAGTAGGGAACGTTATGTAAAGGTGAGTGTCTCACTAATAAATTCTACATCTAATCCTATGATTATATATATATATATACATACATACATACATACATACATACATACATACATACATACATATACATACATATATATATATATATATATATATATATATATTTGTGTATGTGTGTGCATGAATCGAAAAGATATTTGGATGAATAATATTGTTTGCTTAAAATTGGAGATGACAACTATGACAGAGGGGATCGAACAGGGTCTATGAATGCATGGCCTAGAACATGGTTGCTCCAGGCATAGCCCACCGATGGACCGGTCATAGATGAACGGTGCACAGGTGGTATTTTCTATAGAAGCATGAGCAGCTTTTTGTGTGTGTATGTACAATGTTGTGTGTATATATGAGCACAAACTTATGTGTATATATGTGCATTTCCATGTGTATGTGTTGTAAGTGCTATTTTGTTGTGTATGGAGCAAGTTACGATGTGAGTTTATGTGTAGGACTGAGTGATTGTGCGTGTATGTAGGCTATGATTTATGAATGTTGTAACAACTCTGTTGTTAATGATCTAATTAATTATGATTAATAAGGAATTTGATTAAATTTAAATTTGGGATTTTAATTCATATATGAAATTTAATTTAAATTCAATTCACTATTTATTTAATTTATGGATTTCAATTTATTAAAATGTTGTTTAAATCCATTATCGGGATTTAAATAAAAAGTAAACTAGCTTTTTGAAATTAGAGTTTCCTAAATTTTCTTTGGTTTAGAAATTTAAGTGCATTAATTAAAATATGATTAGTGAATGGTTTAGGAATTCATTCAAATTTTAACTTAGGCCTTTGCAATTTCCTAAGCCATTGAACTTAGTTAATTTCCTATACCCTAAACCTTAACCCTTCTAATCAACTCCTTATTTCATTCATTCTCCTTAAACCAAGTTGTGAGCAAAAGAAAGAAAATTTATTTTAAGTAATTGGGCCTTAGGAATTTAAAAGCCCATAATCTATTAAATTTAACCAAATACCTTAGTCCAGTAGCTTATCCTAATACATAGCCTTAGCCTAATCCATAATTTCATTTTCCTAAGAAAAAATATACTCACGTTCATTTCTTTTAAGCAACAAAAATGGAGTGCAAAAGAAAAAACATGTCTCCGTTTCAGTCTTAGCCTAATCCCAATCCAATCAAATTCAAGTTGATAGTCATCAAATTAAGGAGGTACGTATTTTATTCTTCCTGCTTTATCTAGATATACCATCAGTTTGATGTTTTGATTGGATATTGATTTCTGTAAATTTGGATTTTGGGGTTGTTTGTAGGAATCAAAAGTTGAATTATAATCAAGAATCTAGCAGCATTGGATTGGAGTGATCCTAACTTATTAGTGTTGCTAGCTCCTTCATCTTTTTGAATTTAAGGTGAGATGTTCATCTCACATAAGCTATCTTTTAAATGTTAAATTGGGTATTGTTAGTCTTCTTATTTGATTGTGTAATTATTCAGTTAAAAAGATTAAATTGAATTTCGAATTTATATGATTTTGCAAAGTGGATATATATGTAAATTGAGATTTACAAACTTGAGCTGAAAATAGTTGTTAAAGAACCACAAATCTATACAATTGGTTAAGAATTTAACTTTAAAATTTTATAAACATAAACTAGACTGATATTCAAACTTACTATAAAAGTTTTGAGTTAAAATGACTAAATTTCGATTTATATGATTTTTGCAAAGTGGGTATATGTAAGTTGAGTTTTCCGAACCTGAGCTGAAAATGGTTGTTAAAGAACCATAAATTTGTACCAACTGGTTAGTAATTTAACTTTGAAATTTCATCACATAAACTAGACTGATATTCAAAGTTACTGCAAAAATTTTGAGTTAAAATGATTAAATTTCGAATTTATATATTTTTTGCAAAGTGGGTATATGTAAATTGAGTTTTTCAAACCTGAGCTGAAAATGGTTATTAAAGAATCACAAATCTATACCAATTGGTTATGAATTTAACTTTGAAATTTTATAGGCATAAACTAGTCTGATAGCCACTGTAAAAAGTTTGAGTTAAAAATATTAAATTCAAATTTATATGATTTTTTCAAAATGGGTATTTCTTTTGGAATAAATTTTGTCCCTTATTGTTGGGATTATTTGATCTATCTTTGTTTGATCGATTATGATGGATTTTGACTTCTATTTGGGTTCAAAATTTCTAAACCTCAATACTTTGATTTAGAGGTTTATATAAAATTGAGTTTTATGAATCTTTTAGAAATATTTACTTAATATATATATGTATGTATGTATGTATGTATTTTATACTTATTCGAATTATGGTATATTCATCAAATAATGAATAAAAATATATAGTTGAATAATAAATGAAGTTATAGATTTTAAAATAAGAAGTTTGAAAGCGCGCGCGCGCGCGCGCACACACACACACACACACATACACATATATATATAATTTAGAAACCAATTCCTATATGGTAAATTAATATTAGTTACTTTCAAACTATGAACCCTTATTGAATTTATAATGTTTAGCCTTTGGCTAATTATACACCATTCCGGTATTTCTTTGATGATTTTTGGAACTATTACCCTTGAGCGATTTATGCTTTCATTTATATTCTTATAGAATTTCGTGCTTTTCTATGCGACAAAGAATTTTAATAAACGAGTGAACTATCGAAGTGGTTTGGGATATTTTGTACAATTTATTCATTTATTACTATAATTTGTTAAATAGAGTTTTAGTGGAAATTACTAGGTTTTAGTAAATACTTGAATTTACTTTCTGGTATGGGACTGTTAGCTAAATTCTTGTATTTACCATAGTGACAGTAATCAACACTTTAGAGTTGTATATTTAAGGGTGTTTGGATTTCAGACCGATGGATCCCCGAGAAAAGATAACTCATTTTTCATTGATAAGAGAACAAATTCATTTTTAGACTTGGGTAGGCGGATCTCTTTTGGAAGATCTGTTATGGTGTAAATACGTTCTCTTTCGGAAGGCGGATTTTTAAATGCATCGTAATGTATAGATACTACAACCTATTGGTTTATTTTATTTTATATAGTTAGACAATATTTACCTCTTTCGGAAGGTAAATTTGCATAGGACAGATTAGGTACACAGCTGCTCTTTTCTTTAAGCGGTGTCCCTAATCTGCAGTCTCTTTCGAAAGACTTCCTTTCTATATAGCGGGTCACTTTCGGAAGATTTCATGTCACTATATTAAACTGATAGATGACTACCATTATTATTTCATTATTGATGATTATTTCTTCAGAGATTTTGACATGGATATTTAGTATCATTTTGTTGTGGCCTTGGGGAATTTTGAGTTTGTTATCACCATTTTTTATAGGGCAGTCCATTAGAGACTTGATATGAATTTGTGAAATGGTGATTTGTCTTATATGCCTTATTTCGATGACTATTTGTTTGGGCATATTTTTGTTACGGCTTATTTGGATCGTTAAGTCATATTTTGATTCTTATATATATATATATATATATATATATATATAGCTTTAGTATGCCTTATTATTGTTAAATTGAATTTGGCATATATATGGTGCTTGGACATGTTTATTCGATATGACTTATGATTAAGTCATAAATTTTGTTAATACGCATATATATTGTTTGAGCATACTTAATTGATATGACTTATTTTTATATGGTTAAGTCATATATTCTTGTTACCAGTATCTCACCCTTTTGATATTTAGAGATAGTTTAACCCGAGTGTTATTTTGCTTGGGTAAGGCGTAGACCTTTTTTGGTTATAGGTAGACTTTCGAACGATTGGGCTAGCTGGGGTGATATACTATTTAGACTTCTAGTTTATCTCATTTAGCCATTTGGACTTTGTGTAGTTGAGATTATAGAATTTTCACCCGTATATTATTTGAGTCTAGTATTCTATGTTGAAGACTCGAAATTTGTATAAGTTATGAAAATTATTGTTCCACTATGATCTGTGTATCTCTGATAATTGTTTCATGTTTTATTCTATTCTGAATACTTTTAAATCGTGTGTTTATTACTTTGCATTCATATTTTATGCATCAAATTTAAATTTAGATATTAATTAAAAGGTATAAATGACGTGTCAGTGTTAGTATAAAGACATATTCACATTCGATCTCCCTTAACAAGTCGTATTCTCTGTAATGTTCTTTACTAAACTGGGCATAGCAGTAAGGTCGTTACAGCTTGATATCAGAGCATTGTTCAAAACATTATAGAACATAAATTGATTCAGAGTTCAGATCTTAACCTAGATGACCTAGAAATCCAGTCCCTTGGGTGTGTAGTAGTTAGTAATTTTTTATTAACCATTAAGGATAGGAATATAAATTAATAACTGGGTAATCAATTGGGTCACATTTTAAAATTTCTTATACGAAAATATTATTATATAATATTTGGAGTTCTTTTTTAATTTAGGATTTGAAATTTTGGAAGGATTAAATAAATGAGTTTAAAAATCCATTTTGTTTATGAATGATCAGAGTCACGCAGCGGCATTTTAGAAATTAAATTGTTCTGCTGATGGCGACTATTTAGTTTAGATTGATAAGTATTTGAATGTCACTTTTGTTAAGAAGTGATATTTATAGTATAATATAAAACTAGACCTCAAATGGCTTAAAAGTTAAATATGGTATCCTGATCTAAATATTGATTAGAGTAGCACAACGGGAGCTAATGATTTGTCTTCTTCTGAGCATCTTAAACAATTATAAATTAATATTTTTGATTGGTTGATGGATACTGGCTTATTTTGAAGTTGAAATTTATTTTTGGAACTTATTGAGTAAGGAATTCTTTTTGAAAATTTGTAACCTACTCGATATTAATTATAAGGCTTTGTGGTATTTTCCTTAGTGTAACAACCGCAAAGGAAACTGAAAACTTTGTTTTGTATAAAATGAAATGTCAAATTATTAGTGCAAGCAATTAAATCTTAGGATGTATTATGGAATCCTCATCTACTCAGAATTATTTTATTTAAAATCCTGAGGTAGATTAAAGAATTCTAAAAAAGGCAAGTACTTATTTAAATTAAATTTTTGTGATAAAAGATATACATATGAATAAACTTTGATTATGTTTATTTTAAGAAAGCAATATTTGGTAAAGTGAAAAGTACTAAAAGACATATGTATATCATGTGGAAATTTATTTTTGTGTTAAATTTTCCGTTAAGTACTTCAAGAATTTTGATTGATATGCCTGATCAACATTATCGATAAGAATTTTCTAAATACGAAAACGAGACAGTCAGCCACAGTGAATTGAGTTACAATGAGTAAAAAGTTTGAAAGTAAATCAATATGGGATTGAGTATTGATTTTATTTTAGAAGAAAAATGCAGCCATCAAACCTTAGATATTATTGAGATCAGTGGTGAGACAGTTTTGATTATTTGGTCAACTCCGCAGCCAATTGATGAAGTTATTTGCTGTAAATAAATGGCGAGGCAATGCCATTATATTATTTAGTATTTGTGAAATTGAATATGGTTACATTCAAACAAATTGTATGCATTGCTTTTAATTAGTCATATAAAATATAACCTATAGGATAATCTGAATAAAGATTTAATATGGATTTATGGGTTCTAAATCAAAAGTGGATTTGAAATAAAACTACAAGACTATTGTATTGGAAAGTTATTAAAGTTGGTTGATTTTACCTTGAATAAGAAATATTTTATGAAAATCAATTTTTGCAAATATATCTATTAGTTCAAGAAGTTTTATTATCTTATAATTCTTGAAATTTAAAAATAAATAAGAAATATTTTAAGGAAATATAATTGTATAAATTTATATACAATTAAGAAATTAATATTTATACTTCTTGAATTTGAAAAGTGAAATTGTGAAGTAAATAAAATTTGAAAAGTAGGATATAATAAATTATTGAAGTAAATGAAACTTTGTATTTAATGATAAACAAGATGAGAAACTATAGCACTAGTTATAAAATACAAAGCTGAAAATCTTATCAAGGCTAAGATAATTATGATTCAAACATCATTTTTGAATTTTTTGGAAAAGTAAATTGAAAAGTAATTAGTTAGTTTTATAATTACCTTTTTGGTAAAAAGGTGAATTATAATTTTTGTTTTAAATTTTCAAAAGAGAACTTATTTTAGGAGTATATTAAATTATACTCAATGATTGTATAAACATTTAAATTAAGAAGTTTACGAAGAAGAATAATGATATTGTCATTATTTTGATCATGTTCGAAATTGAAACATATTTTAAGTATTTAAATTGTATTTTAGGAGTATATTAAAATCTACACAATGATTGTATAAATATTTAAATAAGAAGTTTATGAAAAAGAATAATGATATTGTCAATATTTTGAATCATGTTCGAAATTGAAACATGTTTTAAGTATTTAAATTGAGAATGTGCATAATTTAGAGAACTAGAATATTATCTGAAAATATATTCGAGTAAGTATTTGAAATGAAAATCATATGTACATAATTTTGGTTTAAGGAATTAATAATTTTGGAATTTAGAAAAATAGGTAAGTACCTGTTAGAGTAAATTTTTGTTAAATGCTTTGTATTATATTATACATAGCATATTATTGTAGAAAGGAAAATTTTAAATTTTAAATTTTTTAATGTGAATAAAGTGATATGGAACTTATATGTATACATAAATACTTGTTAAAGATAAAATTATGTAATACTTGGAACATTATGTATAACATATTATTATGTAAAATAAAATTCTAAAATTTCCAATCAGTAAAATGTAAGTTAGCTTGAAACTTAGGCACATGAGTTGCAATTTATTTGAGAGAGATTGTGGTATAAATGTGTTAAGAAAAATATCTAACAAAGATATTATGAAATAGAATGGATTTTTGTTTTGAATAAAAGAAGTTCTAGAAATACATTTAAAACGATGTTTGCTAAAACAAAATAAATTGAGTAAAAGAAAAGTAAACTTTTTTGTTTATACACACACACACAACTTCTCTTTAGAAGTTGGTCTTTCCAATTTATGAATATTTAAGAATGGAAAATTAATTTGAAAGAAATATAATGGTTAGAAAATAAATTGGTTTTTTTTGTGAAATTTTTAATTAAAGGGAAAATATTTCTTTAAGAAACAAATTTTGAGGTTATAATAATTTAAATTGAAATTTTTACAATGATTATGTAAAGAAAATTTCTTTTGTTATATGAATGTTATTGTAAACGTCATTCATGAATTATTATATGGTGAAATTAATTTAAAGAACAAAGATTTGTATATTTTTTGCCTCAAGGACACGATCTCAATATTTTTACCACAAGGACAAACATTCTTCTAAAAATTATTCATAAGGACAAACATTTTTCAAAATTATTCATAAGGACAACAAAACTGCTACCGAGCTAAAATTGATACTTAAAAACTGCTACCGATAACTCCAAACTGATACCTAAAAACTGCTACCAATAACTAAAAACTGATACCTACAGAAAGTTGTACTTCAAAATAAAATATTTAAGGCCTGTCCTTGAGACTAAAAAGCTGTGAAATTTTGTCCTTGACAGTAATTTCCTGTTATTATATTTCCGGATTATTATCAACTAGATTAATCATTACATGGTCGGAAATTCTCGCATCATAATACTTTGTTTAATGTGTGAATGCATATTTATTTAAATTTCTATATGCAAAATCTTATATTATTTGATTGAGTGGAGAATAGGTGCAAGAAAATCACTTGCGGTTGCTTGCATAAAAATTGTAAACTACTTTATAATGCTAAAATAAATATATGTTTTTGGATTAAATAGAAAAATGATATCTGTACTATTATAGTACGGAGTTGCAAATCAGCCTCTCCACTCTCCAGTTCCTCCCTTTTTCCAGGCTTAAAAAATAATATAGCAACCGATTTCATCTTCTCTACTCCGCCCACCGTTGTCGCCGATTACTTCCCCGATCTTGCTCTCCGCTTCATCGTCCTTTTGCGTAAAGGAAAAAAAAAATAGCCGCTCCAGTTCCTCCCTTTTTCCAGACCTAAAATAATAACATAGCAGCAGCTTTCATCCTTCTCTGCTCCACCCACCGTTGTCGTCGATTACTTCCAACGTCGCCTTCCAGGTTGGGCGTGGTCGGAACCGGTTCATTAAAGGGGTGTCTTCGGGTTTGCGAGCTCTTCTCCGATGTAAGCACCTGTTCTTGTTCTTCTTGGCAACTTATTTCAAATTAGAAAGGTCCCACTTCTTGGTAGTTTGGTGAAGACTCCTTATGATAGTTCAATTATTAAATGAAGTTTTTGGCTAGGGTTTCAGAAGACCGGTCTATTTTAAAGGCGTAGTCGAAAAAATGGTGGTATTTTAGTTCCTTCATGCGTGAATCGGGTATTTTTGTTTTTTATTCCTTTTCATTTTCTTTAGTAGAAATGTCATTTTGCTTTGATGTTCTGAGCAAAAGCAATGCAGAGACCTGAACTATTTGGATGTGCACTTGCTCATGTAAGCAATGGTGGTATTTTAGTTCCTTCATGCGTAAATTCAGGTATTTTTGTTTTTTTTTTCTATTTCTTTAGTGGAAATGTCATTTTTCTTTGATGTTCTGAGCAAAAGCAATGCAGAGACCTGAACTATTTGGATGTGCACTTGCTCATGTTGGCGTTATAGACATGCTTCACTTCCATAAGTTCACTATTGGGCATGCCTGGTCTCTGAATTTGGATGTTCAGACAACGAAGAGGACTTTCATTGGGTTATCAAGTAAGTTGTGTTAAAATACATTTTCTAGGGTAATCCTTTTTACTACCTGACATATTCTAGAGATCGCGAATGGATGTAGATATTCACCACATCATAATTTTAGAAGACCATGGGAAAAATATGAAGGCTGTTATAGTCAGTATCCACTAATGATGTTGCTAACAGCAGATCATGATGACAGATTGTACCATTTCATTCTTTAAAACTACTGGCAGTAAGTTTTTTCTTTTCTCTCTATTTTTAAAGAAAAAATAAATCTTTTCAGAAGAGAATATGACAGTTTAGTTTACTACTTTGTATTTTGTATGAATTGCAGACGATGCAATATGTTTTATGTGAAAGTGTAGACAACACAATTCAAACTAGAATTTTTTTTTTACTGTCTGGAAGATGCATTAACATAACTTAAACTATGATAAATTTGAACGCAAAAACCTTTGACCAATATATGTAATAGATAATCAAATTTTTATTTACTCAACATATTCCCAGAATCAAATTTTCATTATATTCTGTTTTCTACTTTATTAGCAATGCAATTACTATGTTTTTATTTGAGTTAACTTTGAGGATGGATTGCTGGACTACTGCCTCATTCTTAGTTGTGTTTTATTTTTATTTTATTTTTTAACGAAAGAGCGATCCTTATAAACAAGGTGAGCACTCAATTTTTGTTAATGTATACCCAAAATAATCATCCATGTGTCTATCAAAAAGATTTGTAAGAGCAAATACAACAATTAGATCATCACATAGATGATCATATAATGTTTTGTACAAGTATAAATTAATATAATTACACTATTATAATGTAGTAAAGATAAGATGTGGTGGAGCTACGATGCATTGTTAAACGGCTTAGTAATGAAGCCATAAAGCAAGTAGCCAAAAGAGTGATTGAAGAAGGGAGAAACAAAGAGAGTCAAAATGCATGACTGAGTTGTTATAAGGCAGGGCTTACTGATGTGTGTACATGGTAGAACATAGATAATAGTTGCAAATGAGCTTTATATGAGGTGGAAGACTGGAGATCAAGGATTTACCATTTTCGCAGTGACTATTAAAGCAAGATTGATCGAGTACAACCTTAAAAGGCAACAATAGTTTAAGCAAGGCAATGAATATTTGCTTCAGCCTCTGTAAACAATGAGCACATGCATATGCCTACATTGTTTAAATAGGTACAGAGGGCATGTATGTTGAATGCATTGAATGCAGAGAGCTTGCACAAGACTGCGAGAAACTTGACTGAAGCTGATCGCAATGCACTAGGCAGGGAATTTGCCTGCAGTTGCCAAAATCTGCCCTGATAATCTGAAATAGTAGTTGAGAAATACTGGGCATGAGGATCCTATAACTGCTATATTGCAACGTAGACGATGTCGCATTTAGGTTGTCACACAAGGAGGAGGATTAGTGTTGAATTTGGTTTGAAGCAAATGAGGTTTTAATGTTGATGTGTATCAGCCTATGGTGATCTGAACAAGAATGAATGTTGCTGGTGATGTTGCCAAACTAGATGATAGATAGATGATAGCACCATGCGGTAATCTGGGCTGTAGCAAATGATGTATACATTGAGATAATGGCAGAGTGGCGGTGCTGATGCATGAACTAGGTTCATTCTAATGTGCTTAGCTGGCCTTTTTGTAGTGTTGAATGATTGACAAAATCTTTTTATCCGTGATTATTTTTTGAAGAAATAATATATTTTATACTGAACTTTTGTGAAATTGCCTTTTTAAGTTTCAAAATACACAACGGTCCCCCCTCAGAAATAAGTTTTAAAAAGCCCATGTTTTTAGTTTCGGTCAAAATGCAATTGTTTGTTGAAAATACAAATATTTGCAGTAAAAACTGCAAATATTTGCTGAAAAAATACAACTATTTGCACTTTATAAAAAAATATCATAAAACAAAAAGGAATTAGTTTTTAACATAGAAACATGCAATCAATTTCATATTTAATTTTCAAAGAAGAAAGAGATTTGTTTTTAAAGATAAAATTTTAGATATAACTTAAAACAGAAGGTTTTACATGTATCAAACTTAAAAATAAAGGGGTGGATCCAAACTTCCACTATTTTATACTTATGGAATGATAAAAAGTGGGCATTCATAATTTAATAATTGACTGAAACATAAATCATACTTAAGCGGGGTAATAGTTATCTTTGGGAATCCAATGTTGTTCTTCTATACACAAATCTTTTATTTATTATTTTCATTTTGGAGATGTTAGCGTCTATGATGTATCATAATAGTATTTGATTTACTAAGTACTCCATTGTTGTGTTTTCTACATTCAAATACATATATGATTTTTGACTACAATTTAATTTCGTGTCGCTTAACCAAGCTTTCACATTGTACCGTATCAAGCTTACTGTCCATGTTGCTTCAAACCACACTATTCACCTAGAAAGCATTCTATAGAAAACCCAATTACATTTAAGTGTGATGATTAAGTTTGTATTGATCAATTTTGCTCATAATCATGAATAGTAGTTGCTTTTATTAATTTATATGCACTAAGTTTGCTTATTCCCTTACATTTAGTCTGCCATGTTTAGTTGTATTTAGGTATAGTATGCAGTAAAGTCTGGTTCTCTTTTTATAAATAATCAGTCGTTATTATTTTTATTTATAGTTTTTGTTTATTATTTCCATTTCTATAGGTATTATTCATTGTTCAAAATATCATGACATATTTTTGCATGTTTTCTTTACCTTCACTACTACATTAGTAGGCTACTCATCTTATTTTGTATATCCATATAGGTTGCATAACTAACAGATGGGCAATAAATATTTAGTTTTAAATTGTAGTTGGTCTTTTATGAGAGGAATCCTCTTTTGATCAGCTATGAACCTGATTATATAGTTTTTTATAACCGAAAGCTACAAATTTTGTGAACTATGCAGATTATTTATTTTTTAAGGGAAGCGCATACATCTTTTGTTTATGAATTGAACCAAATCATGATCAAAATGAATTGTAGCCACCCTATTATTATTATTTTTTATCATTGCTAAATTTGCATCATGTGTTCATTAACTATGTATATATTGTTTCAATCATTGTTTTATTCTTTTAGGAAGTAGGGGATCTCATGTTACAACCATAAGGTGAGGGTTGAAAATAGTGTTTTTGTACTGGCTCTTTTAGTCCTGAAATTTAAGTTCACTTTTAACATAGAATATAGAAACAAGGATCTGGGATATTGAAGATACAATGTAATTTAACATTTGTGCACTCAAGAAAATGTATATTTACTTATTACTTGATTTACTTCCATTATGCTAACATTTAGAACTACAATTTCATATTGGCTAGATTAAGAAATAAATGAATTAGGGGTGATCTGCTGTTCAAGAAACTGCATATGGATCAGATCAATCTAAGATTTTGCGAACAACTGACATTTGGTTATTTTTCTCAATATAATCCACTGTTTTGCTAGCATATTTCTGTTGGTATTATTTTTTCATGAATGCTTTATATATATTTTTAACATGTTAAGATTGTTAAATTACCTAAATAACCCTCCTTCTTGAATACCACTTATTTATTTATAGTTTAAGGGTGGAATACATATTTGAAATATAAAATTTTGTCTTTCAGTATATAGATATCATTTTTAATATGTATCCTCGGAGCACACATTAATAAAACCCATGTTTTTATTATCACGGTTTTATGAATTGGAACTAATGGTCCAGTTATGTATTGTCCATTAATGGTAAAAGCCCCATCAATGCCATGCCCTGTTATAATTCATAAATATTACTCATTGCAGCTTTTGAAATATAAAAAATATAACGCCATATGATGTGGCTTAAATACTGATAAAATTTAGGAAATCTGTATATTAACATTACACCTTTAAAAAGCATAATAGAATTTTAGCTTGCGTCGAAAAATTTGTACGATAATGCTCTTTACTTCTTTAATACCTTTAAATTTATATGACTACACCAATGAAATCGATCTGTATTGGACTTATTACAGTGATTTGTTTTTAGATCTCTTTTAAGTATGCAATTATTTATACACATGACGAAATGAGAGAATTTCTAACAACTGTTCACTATTAGTTTAATTTTTTTTGTGTAATTCTCTAATTGACCAAACAAATGTTTAGGTGTGTGCTTTTTCCCCAATTTCAATGGTTTAATGTTAAAATGAGCAGTAGTTCAAGGGAGCAAGAAAGTCATAGTAATAAGTACGAACAAATTTAGACCCAATTTTATAAATATTTAGAAAGCCAATATAAAGTCACTTTGACATTTCAATATGTACATATGTGAGCAATATATGGCAGAACGGTATTTGTTATATAGACAGTATTTCAGTAACAATCAATAATATTCAATAGTTTATAAAGTCACTGTCTTTATTTCAAACACCTTTATCACTGTCAATATGTGAGTCCAAACCAGTGCTTAATTTCCATCTCTGTATAGAATTTTGTACAACTAAATTTCCACAACTCAACCGACTCCATCCATGGCAAATATTGCACATGGAATTAAGTCATTAAATAATATACAAATTACTTCAAGAACAGCAAAATAATTTTACGCTGACGTGTTAACGGTTAGATAGCTGTGTATTTATTTGTTAATAAATAATAGGAACATTTCATTTTGAACTTTTAGTACCTTATACATTATGATGTGTGACTCTTTTAAAAACAATTATTAAGACATATGTTACCAACTAAATAGAAATAACAACGTACAATCTTTTTAAACTTTCAAACCATAAGTACTAATAGAACTTCGTTAATGTTCATTGTTTAATATAATTAGGAATTGATAATTCATTTGAAAAATCTATGTTCAATCATTAGTTTTAAATAAATTATTTCATCCATCCGTGTTTGTATTAGTGTTATTATATTGAAGAGATTGTTGTTTCGATCAAACTAATAATTCATTTTGCTTTATTAGTTCCCAAAATGTTATTATATTTATTGACTAAATCTTCCCTTCATAACTGCTATTAAATTTGTCATTTATTCTTCACAAAATTTGCAATGTCTCTTTTATGGGAATATCTCATATCAAAGCATAAATTATAGCAGCATTTATTACCTACTATATTAAATTCTACAATAACATTCTTCTATATATAAACATACGCCATTAAGCCTAAAAAGAATAACATTTCCCATAATAGTAATTTATTATCAATCCCATTGCGTACATCTCTCATATTAATTACAAGTTAAATTTATATACAAATTAGTACACGTAGCATAATTAGATAGTAAAATTACATATATGAATTTATCGACAATTTAAAATTATTATATTATATATGTAACAACCCAGCTAATAATTTTCTTGATTAATAAGTTTAATTGGTATTTTAAAGATTTAACTGAATAATTAAATCTTTGTTTTGGATAATTGATTTAAAATATGAAATAAAACAAATTTTATCAAATTCTTAAAAGAGTTTTAATTTAAAATTTAAAATGTTATTATCAAATATAATTAGAATCTAAATTGAAATTCGCTAACTATTGATAATTGGATTTCATCTTAGCCTAACTTATTTTAAATTAAAATGGGAATATGGTTTTGGCCTTTTGCCTTTTTGAAGTCCATTATAAAATCTAGCTAAGAAAAAGTCTGTGCATAAGAAAAAGAAATGCTCACCTTGCTATTTTCATTCATAAGAAACTTCGTTCCAGCAAGCATAGGATTAGCCAGAACCAAATCCCCAAATTATCAAATCATATAACTTAGCAAATCGCGACAATGAAGAGAATCTCGTGCAAGGCAGCGCAACTTCAGCGTAGGGTTTGAGCAGTCGAACATGGCCTTGAGCTGTTCTTCAACAGCGACTAGAGAGGGTTGGCACGTTCTTAGAGGCGGTTGCGTTCAGGTGATGTTAGGCTGGTCGTCTGGTAGTGACGCAATTGATTTAGGCTGTTGTTGTTCGTGGATTTAAGGTGAGTTAAACCTCACAAGATCTACCCTTAAAATTTCCTATGGCATGCATTTGATTTTTACATTGAATTGAATGATTTTGAATTAAAATGATGATCACGTGTCTCTATGGTTGCAAACTTATGATCTATTCAATTTTAGAATTTGTTTATTGTAACCGTTAGCCTTGAGTATGTGCATCATTGTCGTTTGATATGTTGGTTGCTATTTTTTTTCCATTCCTCATGTTATATGTCTAGTATATCGAAACAGAGAATAATCAATTATAAACTCGTCTCACAGGTTTATCAATCAGATTTCCACTACTCTAGAACTCTGTATGTGCTAAATTAAGCAATATGTATGTTGTAATTAATTACAACAACAAACTAACAACTATAGCAATAATAACTATAGTGATAGATCAAACGTGATACTATTTAAAGTAATAGCACAACGTAAAAACTATATATATATATATATATATATATATATATATATATAAATCAATTTATAAACCTAACCGGTTTGAAGAAGGAAATTCCGTCTGAGGCTTGTCGTAACAATTTCCTTAAGACTTTATTTAAAGTCTTTCAAGATACAACAGACGTAATCTGTACGAGATTGTAATGAGTATGTCAACTCTATGATATATTGTTTAGAGTGGTAGAGAAGAAGAAACAGAAGAAATTGAATTGGAATGGAATGAGAATATGATCAGGATTCTCTCCTATTTATAATTTCGTCTGCATCCCTTCAAACAGCCGCGTCCGCTTGACGGGTCGCACCCGTCGTCTTTTGAACCGATGTTGTTCGTTAACGGGTCGTACCCGCCTGCTCCTCGCATCTGTTCGGCCGCGCCTCTTCAGTTGGACCGCACCCGCTTCTGTTCGCCCGCGCTTATTCAGTCAGGTCGCACCCGCTCGCGTCTAACGGTTCGCACCCGCTTTCGTCTGTTCGTCAGAAACACGCGTCCGCTTCAGAAGTCGCACCTCCTCAGTCAATCTGCATCCGCTTTATGAATAGATTCACACATGTTCGTATATCCTGCAACTGTCAGAATGCCCGACCCAGTTTTACAGTAAAAATAGGATCATATTAGACCCAAACCCGAGCCCGGTTCGGTCGGCTGGACGGACAGACGGCGGCACACGCGCGCGTTTATGGTGGAGATGCATGATCTCCCTCCTCACAACGAAGCATACATTTGGGTTCACCTAGGCCCCAACTCTTTTATCGCAAAGCTATTAATATACTAGAATAGCTTTGCAATTTTGACTATATGGGACTATGTGTTTTCATTCATTTTGCTATTAGGAATTCCAACAATCCCCCACATAAATGATAATATACATAACCCTCGCACAAAGCGAAATATCAAAAAGTACATATGGAATAATGCTTTATCGTGAATAAGTAGATATTTCACTTTGAACTTTTCCTAGTTAAAACTTATTGGATCTACTTGGCTAATCGGTGAATTATTTCATCTTGAATCGTCGGCCTTTATTGTATATCCAGACAATAAGATTTACGAAGCATTGATTCCCTTCTCATCCAGTCTCTTGGTTGTGTTCATTTTGATCCTGAACAATTTTTGGTTCTGCGAGTGTTTATAGAAAATATAAGCCTTTAATATTCTCATAGAGCCGACCCAGCTCACACTAACATAAGTGATCGCAACTATTAAGAGTATCCTACATATACCCCACTTGTTATTTTCAAGATATGGTCATCATTAAAAAACATAGTTTTAACCTTTAAATTCTTCTGTAGGCATGCATTTATATTGTGCACCATAGGAATGCAGTTGGACAATGTCCACGTAAATGCATTACATCGTGAGTTACTCGGAACTGGTTGCCTATTGATCCTAGTCCATGGGATGTCCAGTTGCTAGGATAGGTTTCCGTATAAGATAACTCTTTGTGGTTTAGGTTTTTAAACTCATTCCCCTAGATGCGCAGTCAATTTTCTCTCTTGATAATCTTTAGTAAATGGATCCGCTAGGTTATCATTCGTTCTCACATAATCTATGGAAATAGTTCTATTTGAGAGTAACTGTCTAACTGTGTTATGACGTCGACGAATATGTCGTGACTTTCCATTATACACAAAGTTGTGCGCTTTACTTAGCGCAACTTGGTTATCAGAGTGTATGCATATGGCCAGTACAGGTTTAGGCCAAAATGGAATATCTTCTAAAAATGACGAAGCCATTCTTCTTTTTCGCCTGCTTTATCTAAAGCGATGAACTCTGATTCCATAGTGGATCGAGCTATGCATGTTTGTTTAGTATATTTCCATGACACTGCTGCCCCTGCTAAGGTAAAGACATAACCACTCGTTGATTTTGATTCCTCTGAACCAGCAATCTAGTTTGCATCACTATATCCTTCTAAGATGGCATGGTATTTTCCATAGTGTAAGGAATAATTTGTGGTATTTTTTAAATATCCAAGCACTCTCATTAGTGCTTTCCAGTGTTTCTTTCCTGAATTGCTTGTATACATGCTCAGTCGACTTACTTCATAAGCTATATCTGGTCTTGTGCAATTCATGAGATATATGAGACATCCTATTACACGAGAGTATTCCAATTGCATTACACTCTCATTAGTGTTTTTATGCAGTACTTCTGATGGATTAAAAGGTGTTCTTACTCCTTTAATTTCAAAATTTTGAAATTTTTCAGTCACTTTGTCTACATAGTGTGACTGAGATAATTCAATTCCATTAGGTGTTCATATTATTTTGATTCCCAAAATAACGTCTGCAACTCCTAAGTCTTTCATATCGAAATTGCTTATTAACATTAGTCTCTATTACCTGAGTATTTGGACCAAATATTAACATATCGTCTACGTATAAACAAATCATCACATATGATTGTCCAATTTGTTTATAATAAACACACTTATCGCATTCATTTATACGAAAACCATTTTTCATCATGACACTATCAAATTTTGCGTGTCATTGTTTTGGAGCTTGTTTTAGTCCGTATAATGATTTTACTAATCTACAGACTTTGTTTTCATTTCCTTTGGAAACAAAACCTTCAGGTTGCTCCATGTAGATCTCCTCATCGAGATCTCTATTTAAGCATGTTGTCTTTACATCCATTTGATGAATTTCTAGCTTATAGATGGATGCAACTGTTGTTAGCATTCTTATAAAGATTATTCGTGTTATCGGCGAATATGTGTCAAATAAGTCTACTCCTTATTTTTGAGGATATTCTTTGGCTACTAATCTGGCTTTATACTTGTCGATAGAGCCATCTGCTTTCAATTTCTTCTTGAAAATCTATTTACAACCAATAGGTTTTATTCCAGGTGGAATATCAACAATTTCTCAAGTTTTATTACTTAGAATTGAATCAATCTCACTTTGGATTGCTTCTTTCCAACATGAAGACTTAGAAGATGGCAATGTTTCATTGTACGTTTGAGGTTCGTGTTCTAACACGTATGTGAAAAAATCCAAACCAAATGTCTTGGAAGTCCTAGCCCTTACGCTTCTTCTTGGTTCAACTTCCTCAATCTCATGATGAGTTTCATCTTCATGTGAATTGCTTGATTCTTCTCTTGTCCTTTTAGGACATTATTCCCTTCATTCCTTTTGTGTGGAAACACGTCTTCAAAGAATGAGGCATCTCTAGATTCCATGATTGTATTTACATGAATATCAGCATATTGGACATGAAAACCCAAAATCTGTAGGCACTACTATTTTGGGCTGGCCCTAAATAGTAACAATCTACCGTTTTTGTTCCAAGTTTGACTTTCTTGGGAGGTGGAACTGGAAATTTTTCCAAGCACCCCCACACTTTTAGGTATTTAAAACTTGGTTTGTGTCATTTCCATAACTCATATGGAATTGTTCCTGTTTTATTGTGATGAACTTTGTTTAATATGTGATTAGACATATCTAAGGCTTCCCCCCACAAGTTCGTTGGTAGACCAGAGGTTAAAAGCATGGCATTAATCATGTCTTTTAACGTTCTGTTTTTTCTCTCAGCTATACCATTTTTTTTGGTGAATATGAAGCTGTTGTTTGATGAATTATACCATTTTCGGTACAGAACTGTTCAAATGGTGATTCATATTCTCCACCTCGATTAGATCTCAATATCTTGATCTTTTTATTTAACTGATTTTCTACCTTAGCTTTGTCCTTCATAAACGATGCAATTGTTTCATCCTTACTATTTAAAAGATATACATAGCAATATCGTGTATAGTCATCAATAAAGTGATAAAGTACTTTTTCCCACCTCTTGTAGGTAATGATTTAAAATCACATAAATCTGTATGAACCAAACCTAGTGGTTCGGTGCTTCTATCAATAGATTGAAATGGTTTTTTTAACTATTTTTGTTTCTACACATGTCTCACATTTGTAGTTCTTATCTACTTGGAATTTCGGAATTAATCCCAAGTTTGATAATATTTTCATTTTTCGAAAATTTATGTGTCCCAATCTATCATGCCATTGTAAAAATTCGTGCTCAAGCAAGTAAGAAACTTCAATTTTATTAATAGTACAATCAGAATACATAGTTTTATTGCCAATAACGGCTACATTTGCCTTAAATAAACCATCACGTAAATAACCCCTTCCGATATACATTCTAGCTTTGGACGGAACCATCTTGTCTGACTTGAACACCATTCTAAATTATTTCTTTGATAGTACTGCACCAGAGATAAGATTCTTGCGTATGTCTGGAACGTGGAGCACGTCATTCAACTTGACAGTTTTTTCAGAAGTAAACTTGAGGATTACTGTGCCACTACCTTCGACGGAGACACTGCAGAATTACCCATATAGAGTTTTTCTTCGTGATCGAATTTTTGGTATGTAGAAAACATGGATTTGTCAGAGAAGACATAACAAGTAGCACCTGTGTCTACCCACCATAGGTTAAGATTCTGAACCATATTGCATTCAGATATAACTGTCAAGAAGTTGGACTCGTCTACTTCCATGTTGTCTACTATATTTGCCTCTTTGTTGCGGTCCTTTTTTAGTCTGCAATCTCTAGCGGCATGTCCAACCTTTCCACAAACACAACACTCGCTATTAAACTTTTGGGTTCGTTTGTTGTCTTTTGGTTTGTTGTTTGGAGCTTTCCTTTTATTCTGGAAATTCTTTTTTCGTTTTTGGTCTTTGAACCTTCAGCCACAAATGCCTTCTTGCTTTGTTTTGTAACTCCACGGTTATCTGCCTCAATTTTCAGTCGGACTATGAGATCCTGTAAGAGATTTCCTTCTTCTTATGCTTTAGATAAATGCGATAATCTCTCCATGACGGCGGTAGTTTTCCCGTGATGGCTTCTACCAAAAACGATTCTCCAACCTTATAACATTCTGCTTCGAGTTCATGAATAATGATTTACAGTTCATGCGGTTGAGAAGTCACCGGTTTGGAATCAACCATCTTGTAGTCCATGAATTTGTCTACAATGAATTTCGTAAGACTAATATTCTGTTTCTTATACTTTATGGCAAATGCACTCCAGAGTGATTTTGCTGTCTTTAGAGGCTGATATACTTTGTATAGTACCTTGTCGAGACAATTCAAAATATAGTTTCTGCATAGAAAATCGGAATGCTTCTACATATCAACATCTGATTCCTTGTTTGGTGTAGGAATCGGTTCCTCCTCCTCGAGATACCATTGCAGATCGAGTGTGGTAAGATAAAATAACATCTGATTCTGCCATGTTAGTAAATCGTCACTATCTCCTTTAAAAAGATCGGACATGTTGTGTGTAGTAGCCTTTGTTGATAATTCAACTGTTGTCATCTCTGTTTTAGCAAAAAACAGGATGTTATATGTCTAGTATACCAAAACAGAGAATAATCAATTATAAGCTCGTCTCACAAGTTTATCAATCAGATTTCCACTACTCTGGAAGTCTGTTTGTGCTAAATTAAGCAATAGGTATGTTGTAATTAATTACAACAACAAACTAACAACTATAGCAATAATAACGATAGCGATAGATCAAACGTAATACTAGTTAAAGAAATAGCACAACGTAAAAACAATATATATATATATATATATCAATTTATAAACCTACTCGGTTTGAAGAAGGAAATTCCGTCTGAGGCTTGTCGTAACAATTTCCTTAAGACTTTATTTAAAGTCTCCCAAGATACAACAGACGTTAATCTGCACGAGATTGTAATGAGTATGTCAACTCTGAATATATTGTTTAGAGCGGTAGAGAAGAAAAGGCAGAAGAAATTGAATTGGAATAGAATGAGAATGTGATTAGAATTTTCTCATATTTATAATTTCGTCTGCATCCCTTGACACAGTCGCGTCCGCTTGACGGGTCGCACCTGTTGCCTTTTGAACCGCTGTTGTTCGTTAACGGGTCGCACTTGCCTGCTCCTCGCATCTATTCGACCGCGCGTCTTCAGTCGGGCCGCACCCGCTTCTGTTCGTCCGCGTTTATTCAGTCAGGTCGCACCTGCTTTATGAACAGATTCACACATGTTCATACAGGCTGCAACTGTCAGAAAGTCCGGCCCAGTTTTGCAGTAAAAATAGGATCATAGCAGACCCAAACCCAAATCCGATTCCGGTTCGGTCGGTCGGACAACGGAGGCGGCGGCGCGTGCGTGTGGTGGAGATGCATGATCTCCCTCCTCACAACGAAGCATACATTTTGGTGCTCCTAGACTGGAAGTCTGTATGTGCTAAATTAAGCAATATGTATGTCGTAATTAATTTACAACAACAAACTAACAACTATAGCAATAATAACTATAGCGATAGATCAAACGTTATACTAGTCAAAGAAATAGCACAACGTAAAAACTATATATATATATATATATATATATATATATATATATCAATTTATAAACCTAATCGGTTTGACGAAGGAAATTCCATCTGAGGCTTGTCGTAACAATTTCCTTAAGACTTTATTTAAAGACTTCCAAGATACAACAGACGTTAATCTGCACGAGATTGTAATGAGTATGTCAACTCTGCATATATTGTTTAGAGCGGTAGAGAAGAAAAAGCAGAAGAAATTGAATTGGAATAGAATGAGATCAGAATTCTCTCCTATTTATAATTTCGTCCGCATCCCTTCAAACAGTCGCGTCCGCTTGACGGGTCGCACCCGTTGCCTTTTGAACCGCTGTTTGTTCGTTAACGGGTCGCACCCGCCTGCTCCTCGCATATGTTCGGCCGCGCCTCTTCAGTCGGGCCGCACCTGCTTCTGTTCGCCCGCGTGTATTCAGTCAGGTCACACCTGCTTTATGAACAGATACACACATATTTGTATGAGGGAATTATCGTGAAGGACAAAAATTATGGCTTTTTTAATCACAAGGATAGCCCGCTAAAATTTTATCCTCAAGGACAAATCACTGCAACTTGCCTCTCCAACTTCAGATCTTGCTACAAAACCCACACCATCGCTTCCTTCTCCAACCCAATAAACTCCGACCGAGACGTCGACCTCTCAGATCTCAACAACACCTTGGCAGAAATCAAGGACCTGCGCGCGGAGTTCGAGCTCGAGAGGCGAATTCGGAAGAAGATGGAGTCTGTGAAAAAAATCTGAGATGAAGGAGCTCGCGGAGAAGAAAAGTGCATGTGAGGAAGCGGAGAGCGACCGTGAAAAGTTTGGGATGGAGATCAAGCACGTGAGTGAGGATTTCGAAAAGACGATGAAGGAGGCCGTGGACGAGAGGAGGAAGCGATGACGAGAGGATGGAAATCATTCTACTGTGTTCAGTTTTTGGATATCAGTTTTGTATGCAATGTGGTATCAGTTTTAATAAAATAAATAGTATGGATTTGTGGTGGTTTAGGAAATAGTATGGGTTTGTGGTGGAAAATTTCTGATGGGTTATTGGTTTACGAAATGGTGAAGGTGGTGGTATAGTGTGTGGTATTTGAAAGCGATGGGTAGGATTTGCATCAGAAGGAATTTCAAAACTGATACCTAAAATTTTAAAACTGATACCTAAAATTTCAAAACTGATACCTAAAAACTGGTATCAATATCAGCTTTTAAGAGCATGGTGCTGGTGAGGAGGTGGCGTTGGCGGATGGAGGAGGTGACATGGGGTAGTTGCACGACACTGGTGAGGAGGTGACGTTGCGGCGATGGTGAACACAAAACGAGTGGAGGAGGTGGCACGAGGTGGTTGCTCCAAAACGGGTGAAGGAGGAGGTGGCAATGGTGGCGCTGGTGAGGAGGTGGCGGCGCTGGTGAGGAGGTGGCGTTGACGCGGGATAAGGTGGTCGGAGCTGAAAACGGGATTGAATGGGCACGGGAAAGAGAGATTTGTGCATTTGAGAAAAAATGGGCTTTGGGCCTGTCCTTGAGGATAAAATTATAGGCATGTGTCCTTGAGGATAAATTATTTGGATATTTTGTCCTTTACAATAAATCCCCCTATTTGTATAGGCTGCAACTGTCATAAAGCACTGCCCAATTTTGGGGTAAAAATAGGATCATATCAGACCCAAACCCAAATTCGAGTCCGGTTCGGTTGGACAACGGAGGCGGCGGTGCGTGCGTGTGGTGGAGATGCATGATCTCGCTCCTCACAACGAAGCATACATTTTGGTGCTCCTAAACCTCAACCCCTTCATTACAAAGCTATTAATATAATAGAATACCTTTGCAATTTTGGCGACGTGGGACTATGTGTTTTCATTCATTTTGCTATTAGGAATTCCAACACCTTACTGCCTTGAAAACTTGCTCGCGCAATGCCTGTAGCCTTGAGTTAAGTGCGTCCCTACCCTTACCTTCTAATGGGTACACGTTTTCTTGTTAGCTTCGGCTCCGTGCAAGCTTTAGAAAAATAATAATGATAAGAACGTCCCTGGTGCTTTTTTTAAATTGCCCTATGCTTTGAAAAATGATCATATAAGCAAGCATACTTGCTTTAGAGTTTTTCTCCCTGCCTGCTACTAAAAGAATTCTAATTTGCCTCTACTTTCAATAGGCTTTTTGATTTGTCTGATGCCTTGAAGTATGGGCATGTATTTCTCTGTTAAGAAAGCATTTTTCATTTAGAAAAAAAAATTTGTATCATGTTGCCCTAAGAAATATAGGCATGGACTCTTGAAGCATCTTCAGTGGTTCGAATTCAGCATTGAATATTACGAAATGTTCCCTCGGTCTTCTGTTCAGTCTTGAATATTAAGCTCAAAAACTGAACTGGGTTTGAACGCCTATTTATTGAGCGTCCAAACCCTGGCTCCCATTTAATGGACGCTAGGGCCATCCTTCCATCAGCAAAAACGTAAAAGAGAAGAGGGGCTGGCACCCATTAAATGTGCGTCTGATGTTCATGCGTCTATTTAATGGACGCATGAGGCCAGGTGTCAATTGAATGGATGCCGGACCACTAAATATCCCAGCCCTACTGCGGGCTGCACGTAACCGACTGGAGATGCTCTTGTATAAATACAATTTTCCGTGCATCTGCTACCTTGACTTGTTAACCCATGTGTACTATTGCCTTGAAGAAAAGTCACTATCTATTATTAGATTTGTGAATTTGCCTTGCCTTTGTCCATTTTGCTAAATGTATGTACATCTCTATCTGTTACTAAATGCATGTACATAAATTTGTGAATGTAAATTTGCCTTGTTCAGTACATGTTTTAGTAGCTTAGTTTGACTTGTACACGTATGTTTGTTTATTTTATTGTCCTTTACTTTGAAGTATGGCTTCCCTTTTTATTTCTTGCTTTGATTTTCGTTTTTATCCCATTGCCTGGGAAACAAAATTTTATTTTATAACCTTGCTATAAAACTTAAACCTCACTTTGTGTACACATATACATAAGTTGTCTGTTGTATATTTTGCCTTGTCACATGTCCCATGCTTTGCAATTAGCCTTGTCACGCTTCCCCATGCCGTGCATTAATTGCCTGAGTCCTTTGCTTGCCTTGTTTGCTCTTTTATATGTCCTTATGGATGATTTTTTTTTCTTTTGTTTGTTGCCTTCATTTTTTTCGTTCCTGATGTTTATATACTCGGCTGCTCTCAAGTTCATGTATGCAGCTTCTTTTGTTTCCTTGTTATATAAATTTGGCTTCCACTTTTTAATGATTTTGTGTACTATACATTATGTAAATTTAACGTAAATAATTTACCAAAGGAAAATAATCTGTCATATCAAGGACATAAGTCCATGATTTATTTTATAGGTAAAAGACTAGTCATTTAGTAGCTATGCAAATGTTTATAATTATAAACTGTCGTACTTTTAAAAGTTAGAATGCAAACTCCTTTTTGGCACAAATGCTTTCGACCCTGTCACTTTACTTTAGGATCTAAGCTATAATGTTCATGCCTTATTTTATAACATGATTTTTATTTTTTCAAACCATACTAGCCTGATTTATGTTAGAACCACCCATATATGATTTATTAAATAAATGTATAAATGTAAACTTAATTTGTTTTAAACCATTGTTTTAAACACCAAATTGAGTTTAGACATGAGTTTATGGTTTTGAAAATTTAATGGACTAATATAAAAAGTTTTTTTATTATGGATTGTTAACTAAAATAACGGAATATTTTAACAAGTGACAAATTGAGAAAAAATGTTTTGTTAAACCATTGTTTTAAACACCAAATTGAGTTTAGACATGAGTTTATGGTTTTGAAAATTTAATGGACTAATATAAAAAGTTTTTTTTTATGGATTGTTAACTAAAATAACGGAATATTTTAACAAGTGACAAATTGAAAAAAAATGTTTTGAGAGCCTTAATTCTATAATTTGAGGAGTACTAATAATTGACTTAGTGTCATCGATTGGTTTAAATGCTTTCGAATAACGCTTTGTCGAATATGGTATAACTCATTGAATAGAATGTTCGAGTGGAATTTACTAGCCTATTAACGAATATTTGAATTTCACCGGGTAGTATGAGATGCCTTGGCTAAATTCGTGTGATCGTATTTGGGAAAGTACTTAACATTTTAGAGTTGTATTCTTTTCTGGTGTGTGACAAGTGATCGCTAGATCCTTAAGAGAATATGGTTCAGGTTTTCCAGTGGTATCCGTAATAAGTGATATTCACTATCTTTTAGTAAATACTTGGATATCACCATACAGTATGGGACATATTGATTAAATTGTAGTGATTACTATAGGCGATAGTATTTCGCACTCTAGAGTTTATGGTGTGCGGCAAGTGGCTGTTAGATTCTTAAGAAGTTTCTCCTGGATTTTTTTTCAAGTGTAGTAACCTAAAAAATTATTGATTGTTATGGTTTCTTCTTTTGTTATTGATCGTTACAATATATAGAGTTCACCTTTTTTTGATATAACAAGCGCACATGTCGTTACAATATATAGAGTTCACATTTTTGATCTTTTCTAAAGACAAGTTCACCTTAAAATCAACAAGCGCACATTAGTTAGTATATAAATAGGCAGAAACTGCTGAACATTGTCGTAGGCTCATATCTAACTAAATATATAATCACATGACATGTCCATGGTAATTGTTATTTATATATAGGGTGAGAAAAAGTCTGCATTGGAGGAGCTAAAAATTGTTGACCAACAGCTTAAACTCTGAAGGTAGTTATTTCTTTTGGTCTTATTTCCCTTTTTTGTTCACAAATTCAAGTAGCTGCAAATAATTAGAGGTTTAAATTGATGATTTGTTTAAATTCAGCTATGCACCAGCACCCTTCTCTCTTTGCAGGTGTAGGTTTCTTTCAGCACAACAATTTTTGAACTACTGAGAATTATATATTAAGAGCTAATTCTTTTTGCAGATTCGCAACAAAACCCATCAAGATTGTAGACTCCTCTAGCAATTGCCATGAGGTAAATGTGCTTACAAGTTTCCATTTTTCTTCTTCTTTTTTTCCTTCTCGTTTTCCTTTCTTGCATTTGGAATACTGGTTAAATGATGTCTAAAATTTTATAATACTCTACATTTCAGAACCTTTAATGTTATTATATTGAAGAGATTGCTGTTTCGATCAAACTAATAACGCATTTTGCTTTATTAATCCCCAAAATGTCATTACACGTTATTGATTAAACATTCCCTTCCGTAAATGCTATTAATTGGTCATTTATTCTACACAAAATTTGCAACTTCTCTTTTACGGCAATATCTCATATCAAAGTAAAAAATATGGGTAGCATTTATTACCTACTATATTAAATTCTGCAATAACATTCTTCTATATATGAACATACACCATTAACCCTTCATTAAATTATGTTTCCCACAATAGTAATTTATTATCAATCCTATTGCATACACCTATCATATTAATTGCAACTTAAATCCATATACAAATTAGTACACGTAGCATAGCATATATAGTGTTTAGTAAACAATTTTCTTTTAAATTTATATTCCATAATTGTTACAAATTTATTTTGAACAGGCACAACACTTTATGCTGTACAAATTTGTGCATAAAATAGTAAATGATAAAATTACGATTATCCATTGTAACGACCTATGATTTTCGATAATAAAAAATAGTTAATTTAATAATATTTTGTGAATCAATATTAGGAGAAATAAAAATTTGTGATTTAATAATAAGAATATAACTGGAATGAAATGCAATAGTATTAATTTAAGGTAATCGATGGCTGCTTTAAATGAATTTTCGATTAATTGAATGATTAAAAAGTATAATTGGTTATAAATTGTAAATTAACTGTAATAATGTGTGTATTGATTGATAATTGGATTAAAAGGGTAACTGATACTTTAAATGTTGACTAACTAATGAAATAATGTGTAATGAATTGTAATTGGATAGAATTAGTATAGTGTAAGTTATTATAGCATTTGTTTGTAAATAATAAACTTACAAATGTTATTAAATGTAGAAATGGTGATAATTGTTATTTGTTACCAATTTATTTAATCAGTTATAACTAAATGAAAGTAAATGTTACGTAAATGCGTTAAGACGATAACTGTAAAAGTTGAATGCAACAAAATGTATAGAAATTTCAATTATATTCATAAGGCAATAATTGATTTAATAAAAGAGCGAAATAAAGATAAATTAATTAATTGGGATTTCAAAGTATAATTAATGTGAAAATCGATAAAAATTCAATACAATTGAAATATTGCAAATAATGTGGTAAAGGATAATTATATAATATTAGTGTAATAAAATATAAACAAATGTTAACTATGTCTGTAGAGTAATGATTGATTAAATAAAAAAGATTGAAATCAAATTAAATCAATTTATTGGACTTCAATTTTAATTATCTGGATTTAATTACAGTTGAAACTCGACACTGTGATTAGTGTAACATTCAACACTGAATTGATATATAAATGTGTTTTAAATTATTGTAAATGTCTAAGTAATTAAAAATGATAAATTCGGTTAATTATAAGATTTGTAATTAAGAAGTGATTTAAATAATTTAATATTAATTTATTAAATTAACGTGAAAATAGACATTTTAGTAACTGTTTCAGATTTCGATGAAATCAGTTTCATCGGATCTGTAACGGTGAATTATTATAAGATTTCAAGTTTCGTAGCAATCGGACATATCGTTTGATCATACGAACTTGAAATGCGTATAAATCGATTTAATTAAATTCAATTGGAATCAATTCGATATAATCTGATTTTAAACTAACTTCTTCATAGATGGAATCAAGATTTGAAACCTGTCTCATTGAACTTAAAAATATCAAAAGTATCTATTTTAATATATGGGATGACTTGTTTTCGTTTCGGAAGCAGAACGGGCTTTTCGGGTCGTATTTGTCGTTTCAAATCAATTCGGGTATTATTAATTTCTTACCGGGATTCGTTAGTATAAATTGTTCTATTCTAACCCTAGCAACCTTTCTATTTCTTATTCCTATATGTACAGTTCTATCTAGCTCTTCCTTCTCTCTTTCTCAAATGGCAGAACCCAATTTACATTCAAACCCTAAATTTCAATCTCCAAATCAATTTCAAAATTTAAACTCCTCCAAACCATATCAAATTCTATACTATTTTAAAGCTCTCGATGAGCATAGCTCAGATTTACAATTCTTTTTTGCAATCGCATCACCGTTTGTCCAGAAATTAAAAATGAACCTCGGATCTGTTGTTAATTCATCACCGGATCACGTCAAATCACCGCGATTTTGCGTTGAAACAAGGCGGCGGCGGCGGTTGCGTTTGGAAAGGACGGAGGTGGCCGAACAGCCATGGTGGAGGCGGCCAAGCGAGGGGAGTCTAGTGTGACCTCTGATCTGATGGTGGTGCGAAACAAGCGGCGACAGTTGTCGAAGTGGCGGTGGCCGCTGTTCGATCGTGACCTGGGTTGAATGGCACGCTAGCTTTCGCTGAACAACTGGGGACGTGGCATTTTCTTTTCTTTTTATTATTTATTTGATTTAAATTTGTATTGTCGAATGTTCTAACATACATAACTTTTTCATACAAACTCGGATTCACGCATGGTTTGTTCCACTGCGATCGTATCGAAATTCCGAACATTATGAAACTAGTTTGGTCGAATTCTGAGACTGTTAGATTTTGGGCCCTACTTTGGATTTCAAATCGATTTGAAATCAAAGATGGGTGTTTTAACTCACTCACAATTACTAAACTATCTTATTTTAGTTAAATTAAATTTATGATGTGATTGGGAATTGATTAGTCGATGTTTGGTATGTTTAAATTGTCATTCTACTTAAATTTGACTTTTAGTGCATTTAGTCATCATTTAATTCAATATTGAATTTAATTGTCAATTTAATAGCTGTTACCGATATACAGTTATCTATTGATGTTATTGGTTGGTTTGGATGATGATTGTGGTGGATGTTTGACTATTGATATTGGATGACTAGATGTTATATTTTTATATTGTTATAACACTGCAAGTTCACTATGGGTTGAAATGATACATGCTCGAACGATCTGATAGATTAGGGAGAAATCGCTATGAGTAAACATGATAGACTCAAGCGATTTCATGGCTTTGTAATTAATTTAGGATTGCGGGTTGAAATGATATATAACCTTAAATATAAATAATTGCAGATTGAAATGATAAATATCCGTATCACTTGACCATAGGGTAGAAAATTATATACGGACATCGGATTTGTTAAATTAAATGATTTTAAATCTTTAAACTTCGAACCCAGTTAAACAGTACTTTGAAATAGAATTTGATTGATAAATTGAATTGTTTTAAGTGAATTACTTAAAGGATTTAAATTGAGATTTTAAAGTTGATTTTGAAGTATAAATGAAATTATCGAAATTGATTTATTGAAACATTGAAATTTTGTAACTTTGAGATCTATTGGGATTGGAATAGCTAAAATTAATATGTCAAGACGTAAAATTGGGTTTTGATTGAAATAAAAAGTAATTGAAATTTGGATATGGTTCAGATTGGTTGAAATGGAATAAATGGTTAAATTTGATATTAAATTCAAATTTATTTTCTTAATATAAACTGTAAAATGTTCTTTAAAATTCTAAATTATTAAGATTTTCAACCTTTAAACTAAATTTATATATTCTAATTATTTAAACCATTTTAAATCTATTTAAAGCATTTTAATTCATTTTAAATCTATTTAAAGCATTTTAACCTATTTAATCTATTTTAAAACTATTTAATCTATTAAACAATATTAATCCATTTTAACCTATTTTAAACTATATTAATCTGTTTTAATCTATTTTAACCTATCTAAACTATTTCTAAATTTCAGACGTGTAAAGTGGAAGTAGTTATATTCAAATCCTTGATTTTAAAGCGAATATGGCTAAATGATGTAATAATCTAAGTTGAGAATAAAATGACATATTCGGGTGAATAAGATGATTTTGAAATGAGGAATTAAGTAACATATCTTATCAATAATTTCAAAGTGAATATGAATTCCAAAGTGAATATGATTTCAAAAGTGTATATGATTTCGAAAGTGATATGGTTTGAATTAAATATGATATTTTAATATCTATTATGAAATGGTTTTGGAAATTTAAAGGAACCATCCGGTGTGAAATAAACGTTTGGTTATTAAAGAGAACGGGATCGGATATTGTCATACTCTCTGCCAATACCTAAAACCACTTTAACAACCGTCTACGTGGTGGAAATTACAAAAATGAAGTAGGATGGCTTGGCGAATGATTCTGTGTGAGGTATTTACATGACCTTGACTCCTGTGAGTCAGCTTAGATGTGACTAAAACAGGAGTTATACCGGGCCAAGTGAGGTCATTCCTCCTATCGGGCACATTTCTTCGATACTATATTTTGACCTTGTGATTAATTTGGTGGACATCCCTCGATTTTGATTATGGGAGTGTGTCCCAAGATGGGAGGTAGTAGTTGTTATGCGTTACCACTAATCCGGGAGTTCAATTGGTATATCTACCCTGGCATTGCCTCGAGTGTCGTGTTCACATGCCCTATCGCGCCTTCTATGACTTTGTTTTATAACATACCTATGGAGTGTCCTTTGAGTAAACCTCTTGGAGGAGCTTATGGTACTGTATAGACTATGGGAATATATAAAATGTGTTAAGGGAGATATGCGTAATGCCTTAACGCTATTTTAATGCTTTACTTTACTGTAGGCACTATTATAATAGCATATTGTACTACATGGTACATAGTTCAATGGATCCTTAGAAGATGGAAATCTCGAACATCTCTTAAGTTATTGCACACATGTTAGACACTGGATAAGAGATGTCAAAACCCGCAAACAACTCTGACACCGTTGCACTCATATTTATTTGTTATTGATTTAACTTATATAAGATCTTTTAGTTCCGACTCGAGTGTTTTGTCTTTTCAATTCGCTTGGGTCAGTCTGAGCTTTTCATTTATCGAAGACTGCTTTCTGGAGGACGAAGACGAAGATTTTGTACTATTACTATTTATTATACTTATTCCACTTCATCATGTTGTTCCGCTGCATTTATTTATTACTTGTTTTTGTTATATGTAATTATGATCTGTATTATAAAAGTATAATGAATGTTATTTGTAAATAGCTTCATGAACTGTTTATCTGATTATTATATTTTTTCATTCCGCTGCAAGATTCTGTATTTATTTTCTTTTTTCTCTGCTTTTTCTTATTTACCCATAACAATATGTCTTTTTTAATGGTTTGTGTCTGACATGTGGTTTACATCCGTTTAAATCGTCCAAAAAGGCGGGTCATTACATCCATCATAAACAGTCAAAAATCTGACTAAATCTTCTCTTCAGGAACTACTATTGAGTTTGTCATTTATTCGATGTGAAATAAAATTTTGTAATGTCATCATTTTTGGGAACATCTCATATCAAAGCATAAAACAAGGATATCATTTATTACCTTATAAATGATAAAATTACGGTTATCCATCGTAAACAGAGGAAAAATTACAATGTCATTATACGTTATTGACTAAATCTTCTCTTCAGCAACTGCTATTGAATTTATCATTTATTCTATGCAATTTTTTGGGAATATCTCATATCAATGTATAAAATATGGATAGCATTTATTACCTTACATTAAATTCTGCAATAACATTCTTCTATGTACACACACTCCATTAACTCTTCAAAAAATAATATTCCCCACGATAGTGATTTATTATCAATCCAATTGCAAACTTCTGTTCTATTAACTCCAACTTCATTATCATATTTCTTACCTAAATTACATTTTATTTATCCTAAACCAATTGTAGCATTTGCCTCATTCATTAACACATGAAATAGAAGGATATAGAATAAAGAGCAAACAAATCGGTTTTAAAGTAACAATCAACTACCAGGTACGCTATTTTATAATCATAGACTTTAGATTTTACTGTGATTTACCTATTTTTATATTTTCTCATTCTGATCCATCGATAACGATTATATGATCTTTTTTGCATTAACCATCAAAGATACTTTAGCTACATGTTTTTGTGTGTACCTTTTCATGTTGGGTGCGTTTGTTAAAAAAATATGCACTTTTTCACTGAAGTTGTTATTCCACAAATAGACTTTTTTGTACTTGGCTAAATTTGTCTATTAATTTCGAGTGTTGTCCAATTTAGTTGTAGGCAAATTCACTTAACGAATTCTATATTATTATTCCATCATGAGCATTCAAAGACTTAGGTGATGCAATGTGAATGAAAAATTGTACAGTTTTATTATCAGTAAAAGTAAGCGCGATAGCAATAGTTTTTGTCTGTTTCATTACCTGATATATTTCACTTTGGACAGGGTCGGTAGAAGAAACGCTAATTGGAACGCTCATCTTAACAGGACTATGTGCAATGATGCGTCTCACGATGTTCTTCCTCCCCTCCTACTTGAATACCAAACCAAAGAGCAGAGATGTTTTCTCTACCGTGCATACACCATTCTTTGCTAAGTTAGATGCACCTCCCTGAACTGCTTGGCATACCTCTGTTTCCAGTCTTACTTTTCCACGCTACTACTATCAATCATCTACCACTCCCCTTGCATCTTGCCACACCCATACATGCTCCTAACATTTTTTCCCCTCAACATTTGCTAGGCACACGCATATGTTTCTAAGCACAATTCAACCATGAGTCTCTGCCAACACACATGCCTCATGATTTTTCAGCAAACTTAACATATCGGCATAAAAATGATCACGCATTAGAAATATGCACATCAAGTCTTCTTCAGCAAAGCTATGTTTTAGCAAAGCCTTGGAGTTTCAAAAGCTAAAGCTGGCTCTGAAATTTATGTTGTAATTCTGCAACAATATCGTCCTCACATGCACTCAGCTAGCAGCAAAGCCATCTTTCAGCATAAATGGAGTAACTATGGCTAGCATCCATCACATAAGTGTAGCAAAACACCTCCTGTCATTACCAGATCTTGTCTTTGCCACCTTGCAATCCACAGGTCTCTTGCAATCCTAGCGGTCCAGAAGGATTCTAGCATTCTTGACGCATTTTTGGAATAAAATAGGCAGTTCGGAATTTTGTTCACTAATATAACATAATTTTTTTCAACTAGAGGCCCTAGATAATAATGTATCTTTTTTCTCGTCTATGTTTTTCTCATTTATTGAAGATCTAAGGATGATCTTCTATATGTATGAGGCATGACCTGTCAAACATATGTATGGTTTTTGGCAATCAATAAAGTGATGAGTGATCTCTTTGGAAGACCGCTCTTTCATAAAAAAATATTTTTGTAAAAAAAATGCTCCTATAATAGTTTGTAAGTACAATGCTATAAACTGAATAGCTTATTGAACATCATTACCATGTAAGAAATAACTATTCTTGGACATGAGTATATAAAATAAAATTAATCTTGGCACTTACTAAAAATGAGAAAATGTTGTTATACAACCACTTAAAATGCACAGCTTGAAATGATGGGTTTCTATATAGGGACAAATTTGAATGCTACACATTAGCGTCAAGTAGTTTTAACTTTTTAAAGTATCAAAGGTCTATGAGGAAGAGAGTAACATGGAAGCATAATCATTATGAAGAAAAAGAACATTTCTTAGGATATTGATATAGTTGTTGATTTATTTTTTAAAGAGAGATGATATAAGGTTTACAGATTTTGAACCTTAGGATTAATTTTTATGTTTATTTCATTTCTTGAGGTATTGATATAGCTTGTTTACTTTAGTTGCTTTATTTTATTATTTCTTGAAATCAACTAAGTCGCACACACATCTTAATAAATAATTGATTTGTACCTTTATATATTTGTTTATGTAAAAGCATACAACATTATGTGTACTTAAAAGTACAGTTGTAAGATACAAAAATCTTATTAACGGTGTTTATTAATATCTATTTTTCTTATGAAAATATGAAGAAGAAATAGCCACAATGAATTAACATATAAGATCAAGTAAGCATATGGTCTATGAAACTATAATATTTTTGCCCAATCTGTGTGAGAAGTACGGGTTCACACTAGTATATATTATATTTCCGACCAAGTGGTCGATGTATATTATTTTTGTGAAATTGTAAATGGCTCTTCGTACAAAGAAGATGCTGTCAAAATTTTCTAAAAATCCTAACACATATTTTTGCAAATTTATTATTTGAGATTTGAAGTTATGATAAAAGAATCTATTTAACTTGTCTACTAGAATTCATTTAAATTAAATGAATTTTTATAGGTCCAGAGTTTTAAGGAATAGATAAAGGAATTAAAACATTGAAATTTTTTTGGATTTTATTTTATTTCTGAATGTCGTAGAATTTCGAAAACGATTTTGTACATTAAGATTATTTTGAAATTTTCGAAAATTTGGCTTTTAGAAACCAATTAAATTATTATACATATATTGCATTAATTAGATGAGTTGTATGAAGCTCATAATCCTTGATAATAAGTCTTGAGCCAAGAAATAGTTCAGAGCTCAAGAAGCCATCGATTAATGGGTCTAATAAATGTTTGACTACTCCATTTTACCCAACGGGTTAATGTAAATCCTGATATGAGCTAAACTTAAAGGGTAATGCAGAGTTTGATTTAAAACGTTAGTATTTTTGTTTTGAGATTGTTTTAATAAATATGTTACTATTAATAACATAATTTTGTTATTAATTCTATCTAAAAGGAGAATCACGAGGACACGATTTCTTAAGGGGACGATTGATATTAAACGCTGAGGTAGTCTGTGGGGGGGGGGGGACGGGGGGGAGGCTGTGGTAAGAGTGCGTCGGGGGGGGGGGTAACCAACATGAAATTTAACTTAAATTCAATTCAATATTTATTTAATTTATGGATTTCAATTATTGAAATGTTGTTTAAATCCATTATTGGGATTTATATAAAAATTAAACTAGCTTTTGGACATTTAGAGTTTTCTAAATTTTCTTTGCTTTAGAAATTTAAGTGCATTAATTAAAGTACGATTAGTGAACGGTTTAAGAATTTAGTCAAATTTTTATTTGGGCCTTTGCAATTTCCTAAGTCCATTAGCCTTAGTTAATTTCCTATACCCTAAATCTTAACCCTTCCTAATCAACTCCTTATTTCATTCATTCTCTTTAAACCAAGTTGTGGGAAAAAGAAAGAAGAATTATTTCAAGTGATTGGCCCTTAGTAATTTAAAAGCCCATTATCTATTAAATTTAACCAAATACCTTAGTCCATTAGCTTATCCTAATACGTAGCCTTAACCTAATCAATAATTTCATTTTCCTAAGCCAAAATATACTCACATTCATTTCTTCTAAGAAAGGAAAATCGAAAGCAAAAGAAGAAAACCATGTCTCCATTTCAGCCCTAAGTTAATCTTAATCCAATCAAATTCAAGTTAATAGTCATCAAATTAAGGAGGTATGTATTATATTCTTCCTCCTTTATCTAGATATACCATCAATTTGATATTTTGACTGGATATTGATTTCTGTAAATTCTAATTTTAGGGTTGTTTGTAGGAATTAGAAGTTGAATTATAATAAAAAATCTAGTAGCGTTGGATTGGAGTGATCCTAAATTATTTGTGTTGTTATTTCCTTCATCTTTTTGAATTTACGGTGAGTTGTTCATCTCACACAAAGTATCTTTTAAATGTTGAATTAGGTACTGTTAGTCTTCTTACTTGATTATGTAGGTCATTCGGTTAAAAAGATTAGATTGAATTTCGAATTTATATGATTTTGCAAAGTGGATATATGTAAATTGAGATTTACAAACCTGAGCTGAAAATGGTTGTTAAAGAACCACAAATCTATACCAATTGGTTAAGTATTTAACTTTGAAATTTTATAAACATAAACTAGACTGATATTCAAAGTTATTATAAAAAGTTTGAGTTAAAATGATTTAACTTCGAATTTATATGATTTTTGAAAAGTGGGTATATGTGAGTTGGGTTTTTCAAACCTGTGCTGAAAATGGCGGTTAAAGAACCACAAATTTGCACAATTGGTTAGGAATTTAACTTTGAAATTTTATACACATAATCTAAATTGATATTCAAAGTTACGGTAAAATGTTTGATTTAAATTGATTAAATTTAGAATTTACATGATTTTTGCAAAGTGGGTGTATGTAAATTGAGTTTTTCAAACCTGGGTTGAAAATGGTTGTTAAAGAACCATAAATCTGTACCAATTTGTTAGGAATTTAACTTTGAATTTTATACACATGAATGAGACTTATATTCAAAGCTACTGTAAAAAGTTTGAGTTAAAAAGATTAAATTTCGAATTTATATGATTATTTCAAAATGGGTCTTTTTTTGGAATAAATTTTGTCCCTTGTTGGGATTATTTGATCTATCTTTGGTTGATCGATTATGATGGATTTTGACTTCTATTTGGGTTCTAAATTTCTAAACCTATTTAGAGATTTATATCAAATTGAGTTTTATAAATCTTTTATGAAATATTTACTTTATATATATATATATATCTGTGTGTGTGTGTGTGTGTGTGTGTGTGTGTATGTATGTATGTATATGTATGTGTGTGTGTGTGTATGTATGTATATAAGTATTTTATACTTATTCGAATTATGGTATATTCATCAAATGATGAATAAAAATATATAGTTTAATATTAAATGAATTTATATATTTTAAAATAAGAAGTTTGAAATATATATATATATATATAATTTAGAAACCAATTCCTATATGGTAAATTGATATTATTTACTTCCAAACTATTAACGCTTGTAGAATTCTATCGTTTTTAGCCTTCGGCTAATTATATACCATTCTGATATTTCTTTGATAATTTTTGGAACTATTACTCTTGAGCAATTTATGCTTTCATTTATATTCTTATGGAATTTCGTGATTTCCTATGCGACAAAGAATTTTAATAAACGATTGAACTGTCGGAGTGGTATGGAACATTTTGTACAATTCTTTCGTTTATTAATATAATTTGTTAAATAGAGTTCTAGTGGAAATTACTAGCTTTTAGTAAATATTTGAATTTACTTTCTGGTATGGGATAGTTAGCTAAATTCTTGTAATTACCATAGTGACAGTAATCAACACTTTAGAGTTGTATATCTTAGGGTGTTCGGATTTCAGACTGATAGATCCCCAAGAAAAGATAACTCATTTTTCATCGATGTGAGAATCGATACATTTTTAGATTTGGGTAGGAATATCTCCTTCGAAAGATCGGTTATGTTGTAAATATGGCTATCTCTCGGAAGGCAGATTTTTCACGTATCGTAGTCTATAGATACTATTACCTATTAATTTGTTTATTTTTATACAGTTAGACAATGTTTACCTCTTTCAGAAGGTAAATTTGAATAGGACAGATTAGGTACATGGCTGCTCTTTTCTTTAAGTGATGTCCCAAATCTACAGTCTCTTTCGAAAGGTTTCATTTCTATGTAGGGTCACTTTCGGAAGATTTCGTTTACTGTATTAAACTGATAGATTACTATCATTACTATTTCGTTATTGACGATTATTTCTTCAGAGATTTTAGCATGGGTATTTAATATCCTTTTGTTTTGGATCTGAGGAATTTTGAGTTCGTTATCACCATATTTTAGAGGATAGTCCATTGGAGACTTGATATGAATTTGTGAAATGGTGATTTGTCTTATATGCCTTATTTCGATGATTATTTGTTTGGGCATATTTTTGTTATGAATTATTTGGATCATTAAGTCATATTTTGATTCCTATATATATTGATTTAATATGCCTTATTATTGTTAAATTGAATTTGGCATATATATGGTGTTTGGACATGTTTATTCGATTTGACTTATGATTAAGTCACAAATTTTGTTAATATGTATATATATACACACATAGTTTGAGCATACTTAATTGATATGACTAATTTTTATATGGTTAAGTCGTATATTCTTCTTATCAGTATCTCACCCTTTTAATATTCAGAGATAGTCTGACCCGAGTGTTATTTTTCTCGGGTAAGGCCGAGACTTTTCAAGTTATACGTAGACTTTTGGACGATTAGGCTAGCTAGGGAGATATACTATTTGAACTTCTAGTTTATCTCATTTAGCCATTTGGACTTTGTATAGTTGAGATTATAGAATTGTCGCCAGTATATTATTTGAGTCTAGTATTATATGTTATAGACTCGAAATTTGTATAAGTAATGAAAATCAATTGTTCTGTTGTGATCTGTGTATCTCTTATAATTGATTCATATTTTATTCTATTCTAAATACTAATAAATCAGTGTGTTTATTACTTTGTATTAATACTGTACACGTCAAATTTAAATTCGAATATTAATTTAAAGGTATAAATGACATGTTAATGTTGGTATAAAGATATATTCACATTCGATTACCTTTAACAAGTAGTATTCTTTGGATTAGTAGACGATATTACTTGTAATGTTCTTTGCTAAACTGGGCATAGCGGTGGGGTCATTACAAATGTGCTTTGTGTGAGAGTATGCGTGGATGTGTGTGTGTGAAAGTAATTCTGAGAGCGTGTTATGTATTTTTAGACTAATACACGCACATACATACACTTGTATATAAATGTTTATATACTCTATATGACACAAACATCGTTTAAAGTTTATTAAATTAATAAAGTGAATTTAATTGTATTATTTAAAGCTTATTGGATATGTTATAGTTTTCAAAGTTTATTTTTATGAAACTGTAATATATAATTCTACTTTTGAAAATGCGTTGAATTGATATTGAATTTATAAAACTGAGTTTGATGTTTAATAAAATTATTTGAAAGTATTATTTAATTATTATGCATAATGTTTAGTTTTATAAACTATTTTTGGATTTTAAAAGAAGGCGATAATCTTTCTAAAGTTATTTTGAACATTAAATTAGTATTTAAATTTATAAAAGGTTATGAAATTGGTAATACAGTGAAAAGAGAATATATTTTTTATTACCCATTTCTAAGTATTTATTTTGTTATAAAAGAATATAAGTTACGAATGATTTATTATTAACATGTTTTGTTGTGTGGTTATATATATATATATATGAACTATTTTATATTACTTTTCTATTCGTTCATTCCTTTTATAAATTGAATTAAACTACATGAATGATTCGCCGTTGATTTTGATTTGATTAGTGATTTGATATGATACGGTGATGACATCCTTCTATATGGATTTGTGACATTTTATATTGACTTTGTTATTTAATTTTGTGCGACGAGGAATCTGAATAAGTAGAGTTATAATACCATTTTAGATGAGGCATTCGGTAATATTTCTCTGGTGGACTCGTTGTATAGAATATTGGAATAAGTGTTATATATGGGCACTGGATAAACGGACTAGTAACACAGTGTGGTATGGGATGCTGATGTGATACTTATTCGATTTTTTTTGGTCATAGATGACACATATATAAGGTATGTTGTGTGTGATACTCGCTACGTTGAGTATAGTAAGAGCCATAAGTTGCCATATATGTAGAGTTGTGTGTCGGCCATTGTATATATACTGTGTCTGTTTACTATTGTCCAGCTTCCTTTTTGTTTTGAAAGTGAACCAGATTGGCCAGTATACATCATAGCAATCGGATCATGGGGTCATGTCGCAGATCCGTGACACCGTTATTGCATATTATATTTGATGCACATCACAAGTTTTGGTAGGGTAGATGCCCTATAGCCCCTTGTGTCGCTTAGGCCAGTAGTATGTTACATATAGGGGTAGTGTAGGTTCATGACTGAGGCTATGCGTAGATGAGCCATTAGTGGATGTAAGTCACGATTTCCATTGAGGTAACTATGGTTGTAGGGATAGATCCAACTACACAACATGCGGCTAGCTGACCTTATGTTCCAGGAGCGGGCATTACTTATTTGGTTTCGATTTGCGTATGGTAGATAGACATATATGTGATGAGACTATACCTGAGATTAAATGGAATTTAAATAACTAAAAATTCATTTTCCAAAAGATTAATTATCAAACATTGAATTTGAATATTTTTTATTTTAATTAAATTTATTTATTTGTACAACGTAGAAAGCAGGGTTGTTACAGTGATGACATCCTTCTGTATGGATTTGCAACATTTTATACTGATTTTGTTATCTAATTATGTGTGACGAGAAATCTGAATAAATGGAGTTATAATACCGGTTGAGATGGAGCATTCGGTAATATTTCTCATGTTATTCTTTAGACTCGTTATATAGAATATTAAAGAAATGAGTGTTGTATGTAAGCACTGAATAAATGGATTAGTAACACATGGTGGTATGGGATGTCGTTATATTTATTCGGTTATTCTTCGTCCATGGATGACACTCATACGAGTATTGTAACGACCCGTATCTTTAACTATTTAAAAATTTTAAATTTAAAATAATTATTGAACAAAAATCGTTAGAAATAAAAATTTAATGATTTATTTATGCAATTTATTTAATATGAACTTGAATAAAATCTAAAAATAACAAATTTCGAAGATTTAGGCACTAACAACTATTGAAATGAAATTATATTTATTGAATGTGTTTGTAATCGATATTTGGAATTGAATAATAAATGTGAATTATTTAGATGCAAATAAAATAATTGTTGATAATTACAATTCATTTCAAATTCTATGATCTATTAATGTAATTTATTGAATGATTAAAATTATTTAAATTTAATATTGGAATTATTTAAATAATTGAAATCTGAATTTGAAAATGATTTTAAAAGTTGGTTTAAATTTTATTTAAACAAGAATGAAGGTTGTTAATTTCTAAAATTGAATTTTAAATGAATAATTTGATTTTGGAAATAGCTCGTTTTATTAATGAATAAAAATAGCCATTTTTTCCATTGTCTCTGATTTCGACGAAACTAGTTTCATCAGATCCATAATAGTGAGTTATTATAGCATTTCAAGTTTCGTAGCAATCGGACTTACCATCTGACCGTGCAAGCTTGAAACGTATAGAATTTAATTAAAATAAATTGATTTTGAAAAGCTATATTCTGCATACGATCGAATTACGTCTCGAAACTAGTTCTATTGTGTTCAAAATAGGGGTAAAACATATAGAACGCCAAGTGGCACGCTTCATTGGAGTTTGGGATTTTACGGGTCGATCGGGTGAGATTTTTTCTAATTAATTAATATATTTACTTTTCCTCCCTCCAGCATTTCGTACAACCCTCCTTTTATTTGTCTACCCCCGTACTCCCTCTCTCCCTCATATCTTTTCAGCCGATCGAAGAAAGCAAACAAAAAAGACTAAAACAATGATCGAAGAAAAAATCTACCGAAATCACAGTTTGGAGGAGTGAACGAGCATGAGACACAATAAACGAGGGGAGGGTGACGGCGAGATGTTGTTGCACAATTTTAGGGTTTAGCGGTTTTTGGTCATGGCTGTCAACATATGCACATGTGAGCCTGAGGCGCGACTGGGGAGATGGTGGCTGGCGGCGGTTCACCTGGGCGCGGAGGGGCAGCGACGTTCGGCCTTTAAAAAAAGATAGAGGGATAGAGAGAGAAGAGTGAATCGCGATTGCCTGTAAGGAATAGAGTAGGCGCTGTTGCGTGAGCGATTCAGAGAGTATTAGGTAATGTTATTGGTTGTTAATTACTTAATCATGTTAAAAAAATTTATAATTACCGTTATATTAACTAAGCATATCTTTGTCATACGAGGCTCGTTTTGGACAAAACAAATTACGTTGGGATCGTATGTACATTGTCAACATTAGGGAGCTAGTTTGGTATTTATTTGAAGCTGGAAATACGTTTAGTTTCAAATAAAAGATGAGTGTTTTATAACGCTCATGAAATACTAGAATATTTTTATGTTAGTTAAATTTAAAATTATGAAGCAATTTAAATTTATTGATTGTTGTTTGATAATTCTAATCGATACTTAAATTGACATCTAAATTAATCAATAGAAATTTGATTTGATAGTGAAATTGAATTGAAATTAAATTACTAGTAAACTCTCAATTATTGATATCCAGTTACTTATTGTGATATTTTGACTGTTTGGATGATTGATTGTGATGGATGCCAATTGGTTGATATTTAGATGATTGGATGTTTATTTATTTTTATATATATCCTTTTATCACCCTGTAAATTATTTACAATATATAAAACTGTAAATCGAATTATTTCGAATAAATTAAGAAATAGGTTGAAAGATATATATATCTATGACATTTATTTTAGATTGAAATGATATATATCCATCCTTGGAATTAAATTGAAATTACTGATCACTTGGCCATAGAATAGAAAATTATATACGGACACTGGATTGGTTAAATTAAATAGTTTTAAAACTTTGATTTTGCAATTATTAAAATGACTTTGATTTAAGGAAATAAAAATCGAATTTATAAAGATTGAATTTATTTCGAAGTCGAGGTTGAAATGTTGAATTGAAATTGCCAAAAGAAATTATTTTATCACGCTGTAACGCCCCACACCGAGTCCCACCATAGTAAAGAGAATTAACGAGTAATTCCATCTACTAAAGCGAATAATAGGGCTGGTTAAGGGCGACCATCTATAACTTTGTCTTAAACATCTACTGAATATGTCGATAAATGCAATATGATTTTTCTTTTCTATCTCAAGTGGATCGACAAACCCAGTAAATGCTTAATCCAAAACTATAGGTGGCTAACAGATCTATCAGAACAAATTACAATAATTAAATGTAAAGCACATCACAGAACAGTAATCAACATCATATATATACATATACACTGATACATGTTTAGTACAATACAATATGAATACCATAAAGGTGGTACTCGACCACACCATATACATCGAATCAAATATAAATACAGCAGAGTATGTGGAAGAACAGAGATTACTCAAGAGAAAGGAGAGCTGATATCCAGCATCAACTTCAAGCATTGTTCAATAGATGATACTTGAAACAACTTGGTCTGAAATCTTCTCTGGGTTCAACTTTCGGATATAGAACAGGTAGACGAATGATTCTTTTTTTGTTTGAAAGACGAAGTTTTCTAGTTTGTGTACACCAATTTTTAGTTAAAGAATTTAATTTGGAATTTGAAGTTATGATTGAAATATAGCTTGAATTATAGAAATTGAATGGTTCTAAAAGGTTTGAACTTTTACTTGAACTTCGAAGTTATTTAAGTAAAAAATATATATGTCAATATTTCAAATTTGGCCTCGAGAATGGAATTAATTTTAAGATTTGAATCAAAATTCAAAAATTGAAGTTTAATTTGAATTAAGTGATTTAAATCGATTTTTTGAAATTGAACTCGAAATTGATATAAATTGAAATGGTTTAAAATTGAGAATTGAATTGAAATTAATTCAAATTGGAATTAAAATAGAAACTGAACTAATTTGAAATTGAAACCGAAATCGAAATCGATTTGAGTTACAACTGAAAGTGAAATTGTTTGGAATTGAATCGAAGTTTAGTCGATTTGAATTGCAATGGAAGTGAAAATGATTTGAAATGGACTAATTGAAATCAAATTAGTTGATGCAATTTGGACTTAGGTCTAAATTTGTTAAAATGAAAAGTGACAGTTTGATTTGAAAATAAATTATTTTAATATAAACTGTCTAAAATCTGTCTTTTTAAATATTCAAATTATTTTGATTTTTCAAGCTATTTTATTATATAAACCATTTTCAATACTCAAACTATTTTACATCAAATATTTTAACATTTTAAACTATTTAAAATTATTCAAACTATTTTCCAAAAATTCAAACCAGTCTAGGCTAGAATGTTTATATTTAAATCTTTGATTTAAATAAGAATTGGGTTAAAATGAATTTATAACCTAAATTGAAATTCAAAACAATTTGGGAAGCAAAATCGGGATATTGTGGCGAAAATGATTTTTTAGTGAAATAGTATTTTGATTAAATATAATGATTTGGAAATGAAATAAATTTTGAAGCGAATATGATATTTTGATATCAAATATGAATGGTTCTCAAAATGTAAAAGAACCAACCGGTGTATAAAATGACGTTTGGTTGTTAAGAAGACCGGGACTCTTATTGGCATATCTTTGTCAATATTGGAAACACTTTAACAACTGTGTATGTGGAGGAGACTCCAGAATGAAGTTGTTGGATTTTGTGTATGTTTGCTGGATTTGAAGAAAGAGAACGATGACCGATAGACCCCAGCTTTTGTGCCAATTTGAAATGACTAAAACAGGACGGCTTGACTGGGCCAAGTGGGTTACCTACCCTAGCGGACATCCATTCTTTGATTTTTCTTGGACATGGTCCATATTATTACTCTTGTTGTTGGTTTCAATTGGTGCATCTTGATTTTGAGGTAGTCTTCCTTCGACTCGATATGGGATGGATGTCGCGGTGGGCGATCGTGGCTACGAGTTACCACCTGCCCTACGACCCGAACTGGTAGTATCCTACCTTGGGTGTTGCCTCATGTGCCTTTTCATACTTTCAGCCCTATACGAGACCACTACGATTTTGGTTTAGTGTTGTCATATCACGACGTATCCCAATTCCCCGGCGTGCTACTGGGGCGTTATATGCAAACTGTACGACTATGCCTAAAAATGCGTTAAGGGGGTTTAATGTAAAGCCTTTTGCTAAGAAAAATATTTATTTTACCGATTAGACATTATATATATATATAGCTTATTCTACTATATATATAATATTTGGCGGATCCTTAGGGAATGGAAAATCCTGTAACCTCTCTTGAGTTCTTGCACCACGGTATATACTGGATAGGAGATGTGAAATCCTGTAAACATATCTGATGCTATTACACTCATGTTATGTGATATCGATTTGACTCACATAAGGATATTTTAGTCCTGACTCAAGTGTTTTGCCTTTTCATTACGCACGGGTAAGCCCTGAGTATTTCAACGCATTGAAGATCATTTTCTGGAGGACGAAGACGAAGACTTGCTATATTATTACTATTATTATTCCATGCATCATATTTTTCTGTTGCATTTTATTTTGTTTCTATTGTCTATATAACTCTGATAAATGTTGTATATAATTATAATCAAATGTATAGTAAACAGCTTCATGAACTGTTTATTTGACTATTATATTTTGTCTTTCCGCTGCGAGATTCTGTGTTTATTTTCTTCTTTTCTTATTTTTCTTAATTAACCCCATTAATTGTATGTGTTTTGGATTATTTAAGTTGGACATGCATGGATTATTGTCAATTTAGACCTTCCAAAACGTGGGTTGTTATAGTTGGTATCAGAGCTTTGGTTTAACGATAACCTTAGCTTTGTGGGGTTTGACTCATAAGAGATAGGGTAGTAATACACTAAAAAGAGTTTGTTTGAGTGTATATATATGAGAGCGCGTACTTGTTAGTGTTATAAAATGTTTTATATTGTGTTTGCTTACCGTTGGGTTGTTTATGAATTATGGTCGGTGCGTGGGACGCCATATTATCGATAGGGGTTTCTCAACACTTAAACAAGGCAAGTCGACATAATATTATTCTAAAATCAGGTAAATGAAATAATTTTGCCTAAACTATAAAATAAATTGAATGAGAATAAATGTGTATGTAATATTTTTGTGAGTAAATGAATTTGACTTAAATTGGATTTAAATTGCATATAAATAAATTGAATGCAAATGAAATGATTTTTAATAAATTGAATGTGAACTAATTGAATATGAAATAAGTGAAACTTAAATAAAGAAAAGTGATACACTTAAGTATAAGAGGTAAGAGGTATAAGTCTAAATTATGAAATGGATAGATTTAATAAATTGAATATGAAGTAAATAGGTTGTAAAACTAAGTTTGGAAATATTAACTTAACTAATTTGAGTTATGAAATATAAATCTAATCTTGTTTTAATTTAAAAGAATGACTTTAAACTGAAAATTTGAGAATTTAAATTCCAGTGCTTTTGAAATTGTTTATAAGATTTTGAAAAGTAATATTGGTATTATTAAAAATATTTACGAATAGAAATTATTTCAAAAGGAATTAAAAGGAAATAAATCTTGTACTTCTCTCTTCTGTCGTTGGAAAATAATTTCGACGATGACGGCCGCATCATCGGCATCAATGTTCGAATCTCAAAGTGGGGATGGCCACTTAGTAGCTTTGCTATGTATTTGACTCAACAAACAAATTTTGATTTAATTTTTTTTTAATATGATTTAATGTATATAAAAGATATGAGTGTATATATTATTTCAAAATGATTTGAAATTAACCCGGTATTTGAGTTCTTAAGTTTCTGTTAATTAATGATTTTCAATTGTAGAAATAAATTGAATTATTTTGAATAATTGGAAACTTATAAAATGGGAGATACTAAATTAAAGCTATGTGTTTAGATAAAATATGAGAATTTGAATTATAACTCTTAAATTTCAAGATAATGGAGATTTAACTTGTATAAATTATTGAATATTCTTATTAACTAAAATAAATAAGATAAATTTGTATAATACTCAATTACATTCTAAAAACATATATAAAACTTACCAGAAATGTTTAAAAGTTGAAATGTTAAATATGAATAGTAATAGAATATTATACAAGTTTGAACTTAAGTAATATAAATGTTCAATTTGAAATTGTGTTCAAAGAAATATTTATAGAAATTAAATTAAGTTGTTGTATAAAAAAATGTTATGAAATTAGTTAATGTCCCAAGAAATGTTAAATAAATAATTTGAGTAAGAAAAAAAAGAAATTATTATTTAGATATGAACTTAAAAGAATGTAAACAAATAATAAGTTAAATCATATCTTTGTAAATTTTTTGTAAAATAAAATAAATAAATTTGCGAAAGATGTTTAAGATTTAATTATAATTTTCTAAGATAATTGTAGTTTAAATAATATTATGTAAAAGGAGATACACATTTATAAAATGATTATAAACTTAAGAAATGATTAACGAAATAAATAAAAGTTGAAATTTGATTTATGAAATGAAATTTTACTTAAGTCAAGTTGAATGGAATGAATTGATAAATTAAGTTGATGAAATAAATTTTAAGATGGAAGTTAACTTAAGAAAATTGAATGAAATTGATTGTGATAAAAAGAAAATTTTATTAATATGAATTCGAATTATAAAATAAAATTCTCTTAAGTAAAATTATTAATATGAATTTGAATTAATAGAATGAACTAATGAAGTGAATCAATGAATAAATATGAACTTAAGTTATGAAATAATCAAGAACATGAGTTGCATTTTATAAAAGGATTATAATAAATTTAAATGGTTTTATGAAATGGTTTATAAATGAGATTGGTATCAAAAAGAATATACTAAGTGATAGTGAAATAAAACTTAATTTAAATAAAGATAAATGAAATAATTCTATAAAAGGGCTCAGAAATAAATTTATATGAATTTTGTTAAACATAAAGTGAAATAATTGGAATTTAACAAATTAAATTGAATAAATTGAATGTAAATGAAATAGATGTGAATAAATTTGAAGTAAACCAATTAAATATTAATAAAAATTGGAGGTTAATAAAAAAAAAGTGTATAAATGAAATATTAACACTGAATAATGTAAATTCACATACTTATGAATTAATTGGATTAATTGGATGAGTATTGGTGGTTGAATGGTTTCTTTTGTTGCAAATCATTATTATTAATGTTTTGATCATATATGATTGTTGTATGTCGTGTATTTGTGCTTGTGCTTATGATTTGGATTCAAAATTATGCCAGTGGTTCTATTTAACTCATACATGTTTTATATTTTTATTATAAATATTCTAATTTGAGTTGAGATAGGTACATACGAAGAATTTTGGATGTATACGTGGATTTTATATGCTTTTGCTTGCTTAATTTGAGCAAACTCGGTCGTATTAATAATAATAAGGTACGTATCTCAGATTACATAACGCACTTTTATATTTTTCCCTACGAGATGCCGCATCATTGAGTAAGATGTATATTTGATATATTTGGCATATATTTGTGCTATATATTGTATTGGAAAAAAATTCCGATCAAGCCGCGCAAAGGAGACCCTATCGAAATTTTTCGTAAATCCGGGTGTTAGAAATATTTTGAGGTTTTTAAAATTTTATAACTTGTTTTATAAATAAGTTGTATTTTCCATAAAACCGATATCGAAGTGGCGTAGCGAGAGCATAGTAAAGGTTTTGAAAATAAAATTTTAAATGTTTTATACGTTGATTATTTTGAATAAAATATATCAAGTTTTAAATTCTTTACTTAATCACTATTCGAGGACGAAAAGTTTTGAATGGGGGAGAATATAACGACCCATATTTTTAACTATTTTAAATTATTAAATTTAAAATAATTATGGAAAAAGAATGGTTAAAAATAAAAATTTAATGGTTTATTTATGCAATTTATTTTATATGAACTTGAGTGGAATCTTGAAATAACAAATTTCGAAGATTTAAGCAGTAACAACTATTGAAATGAAATTCTATTCATCGAATGTGTTTGTAATCGATATCTGAAACTGAATAATAAATGTGAATTATTTAGATGAAAATAAAATAATTAGTGATAATTAAAATTCATTTGAAATTCTATGATCTATTAATGTAATTTATTGAATATTTAAAATTGTTTAAATTAAATATTGGAATTATTTAAATAATTGAAATCTGAATTTAATGTGAATGAAAATGATTTTAAAAGTTGATTTAAATTTTATTTAAAAAAGAATGCAGGTTGCTAACTTGTAAAATTGAATTAAAAATTAAAATTTTGACTTTGGAAAATAGCTCGTTTTGATTAACGAGTAAACATAATCATTTTGGCCACTGTCTCGGATTTCGACAAAACCGGTTTTATCGAATCCGTAATAATGATTTATTATAGGATTTCAAGTTTCGTAGTGATCGAACTTGTCGTTTGATCGAGCGAGCTTGAAACGCATAGAATTTAATTTTAGAATTTAATAAAAATAAACAGAAAATTTTTGTCAGGGACAAAATTTCTCAGCGTTTTAGCCTCAAGGACAGACCTTCAGTATTTTAGCCTGAAGGACAACTTTCTTTAGTTATTATTTTTTAGTTATTGATAATAGTTTTTATGTGACGCCCCACCTCTATATCCACGCTAGCCAAGGACACTACGGGCTAATGTCGTCAACTAGCACGGAGAATAAGGCTGTTGAGGAGCGACCATCCGTGTAATTGCTTAGTGCGAGTACCGATATGTCAGATAGTATAACATGCATTTTCTTTTCAAGAGGGAATCTGACATACCGATACAAACTCAAAATTACTACATGGTGGCTATATATATTCTTCGGAAACAAATATAGAAATATCATAACACAAATCAGTCACAGATATCCATATCACAAAGGCGGAAAAAGATATGAATATTACACATAGAAGTGTACATCAGAGTAGTGGTCAAACAAGATCCACAATATCACAAAAGAATGGTTACAAGTGCTAGACAAAAGAATAAGTATACATCCTGGAGTCTATATCTCAAATGTATACTACAAAATAAACTACTAATCTAAGTAATTAGCTAAAAGTCAGAATAATAACTCCAGAAGAGGAGTCAAGTAGAAGCACCTGCAACATCTCGGTTTGACCCGAGTATTATTTAATAAGAAAATAATAAATGGACCAGTCTAACTATAAATATCAGATGTAATGATAAAGAATAAGAGATATGGCATAACAATATAAAACCATATTACCAAACTATGATAAGTATGTAATTGAAAACCAACCAGAGATTAATCAATATCACAATAATCTTCTCAAAGATCAAAAGGAATGTCATACTCCTTATTTCATTCAACAAGCCACAAATATTGACAACATATAAATGCCAATCATAAAATTGGTGAAATTCAAATTCAAGAAATCATCAATTGAAATCCAGGAATCACAAAAGGGGGGAGGCCTATCACAAAACGGGAGCCTGAAAACTCACCAACACATGTATCACAAACGGGACGCTATCCCATGGTCGCTAACCATAGAGCCGGTGCAACGACGTAGTACAACGTTATGCCCGAGGAACCAGAAACTCGAATAGTTCAGAACAACAACGTAGTACAACGGTACGTCCGAAGATCCAAACTCCATAAAAACGTGGGTCGCTAGCCCACAAAAATTGGGTCGAAACCCCAAGAAATAAATAGGTCGTTAGCCTATAGTAAAAATGAGACGAAACTCAATAAAACGAGGTACCGTCCCCTTCGTAGACAAAGAAACATAGCGTAGCGCTGGTCTAAAACACAAAAATGATCCTCAATGATCATCAAGAAAGTGTCAATTACTCTAAGCTAGTAAATATATAAGCTTAGCTTCATGTCTCATAACCACTATATTAACTTAAATATTTACGAGCAAATTGTAGATCTCCACTATAAAATTGTCACAAGAGATTCAATCGAACAAGTCCAAGAATTAACCAACGAAGTAAACGCAAGCGTTTCATACCACTTGTTTTACTAAGTCATTTAATTAGATTTCTTATACGAGTGAGGTAAAGGTTTGTATATGCTAGTAGATTGGAAAACGGTTTGAGAAAACGAGCCTTGTAATAAAATAGTGCCGAAATCATTTTGAAGAAAGAGTTTTGATATTTACTACTAGTATAGAAAACCTTTATATTTTTAAAGTGACTAATCACAGAAATGATTGTAGAAACAATCAATCACTAAAATTCACATACGAAGACGTGAATTAATTCCAAAGAAATCGATATCAAATCCATCAAAATGGATATTTCCAAAAATCCCAAAATAGAAGTCATCAAAGTCGAATAACAATTGATACAACAAGTGGGAATAAACCCGAATCGACTAAATTTGGAAACACAAGAGAAATAGAAAAAAATGGGCATAATAGGCATTTAAGAGCAGGTCAGTCGACTAGCTCAATGAGTTCAGTCGACTGACTGCAGGAAACAGAGACCTCATGTCTCTGTTATCTGCCTTTGGTACGTCAATTGGCTACAACCAGTCGACTGGATTCAAAGTCCAGTCGACTGACTGGAACCTAGGCAGTTTTTCTGCCTATACAAAATAACGTGCAAACCCAACAAATTCGCAACGGATCGAGCAATGGCGCTAGGGATTTATGCCAATTGGCAACCCGGCTCTATAGGCTCTTCGATGCATCACCAAGAATACGTTCAAACATCCATAAAAGGATTTCATAGGTTTTGCTTCCGAAGCACCAAAAGTTGGAATATATACCAAATCAATCCAAACCTAAGTCAAATGCACATGAAAAAGAGTTAGGAATTCATACCTAACAATCAAAGATAGTTATAGACAAAGATGTGAGATAAAAATCTCACCTTTAAACCCAAAACAAATGAGTGAGAAGCTTTAAGACAAGAGAAGATCAACCACACTTCAATCTCAACACAAGAAGCTTGAATCTAAGCTTAAAAGAGAAACATTTCCCAAATTAGGTTTAGGAATTTTCTGAAATCAAAGAGAGAATGAGTTGGAGAAGAAGGAGATGATACTTACCAATGCTTCTCTTTGAATTTGGAGCTAGAACTTGATTTGCAAATGGAAACTAGGGCTTAGGATTTTAATTCTTTTTCTTTTCCCCCATTATTCTCTTTAGAACTGAAAAGATAAGGAAGAGGGAATGAATGAAGAGAAGTGGTTCAGTTTGGGGTACTAAATTGGCTAGTGGGTTAAACCCAAACCCAAAGTGAAAAAGGTCAAATTTTTAGCTAGCTCCAAACATATCAATGTTTATACTAAAAAAGGTTGCAAACGGCATTTTGAACTCAATGGAAGTGGTCTCAAGTCCCAATTCGACTATTTGCAAAAAGTCGGTTTTCGGACTAAAATCCGACGAACGATGAAATATTTAAATAAAATATTTAAATATACAATCGATAAATATGCGGGTTGTTACATTTTAGATATCAGTTTTTAGTTATCGGTGGCTGTTTTAAGTATCATTTTTTCATTCGGTATCAATTTTGGAAGAATGTTTGTCCTTATGAATAATTTTGAGAAAATGTTTGTCCTTATGATTAATTTTTAGGAGAATGTTTGTCTTTGTGGTTAAAATATTTAGGTCGTGTACTTGAGGCTAAAAATATTAAAAAAATTGCCTTTAAAATAATTCCCTCTAGAATAAGTTGATTTTGAAAAGCTATCTTCTGTATACGATCGAATTAGGGCTCGAAACTAGTTCCATTATGTTTAGAATAAGGATAAAACATATAGAACGCTTGGCAGCACGCTTCGTTCCGAGTTCGGGATTTCGCGGGTCGATCGGACGAGATATTTTGTAATTAAATAATACATTTACTTATCCTCCCTCCAACATTTCGTACAACCCCGCTTTCTATTTTTCTACCCCCGTACTCCCTCTTTCCCTCATATCTTTTTAGCCGATCGAAGAAAGTACACAAAAAAAACTGAAACAACTATCGAAGAAAAAAAAGCAGCCGAAGTCTAGGCTTGGAGGAGCGAACGTGCGTAAGGCGCGGTGAACGAGGGGAGGGAGAAGGTGAGATAATATTGCGTGATTTTAGAGTTTGCTGTTTTTGGTCGCGTCTGTCAACGTACGTGCACGTGCGCCCGAGGGGCGACTAGGGAGATGGTGCCGACAGTGGTTCACCTGGGCGCGGAGGGGCAGCGACGTTTGGTCTTTAGAAAAAATAACGAATCACGATTGCTTGGAGGGAGTAGATTAGGCACTGTTGCGTGAGTGATTCAGAGAATATTAGGTAATGCTATTAATTGTTAATTACTTAATTATGTTTAACAAATTTTTATAACAACCGTTATAATAACTAAGTGTATCTTTGTCATACGAGGCTCGTTTTGGACGAAACAAATTACGTTGGGATCGTATCGACGTCGTCTACGTCAGGGAGCTAGTTTGGTATTTATTTGAAGCTGGAAATATTTTTAATTTCAAATAAAAGGTGGGTGTTTTATAACGCTCACGAAGTACTAGAATATTTTTATGTTAGTTAAATCTAAAATTATCAAGCGATTTAAATTTATTGATTGTTGTTTGATAATTCTAATTGACATTTAAATTGACATATGAATTAAATGATAGAAATTTGAATTGACAGTTAAATTGAATTGGAATTAAATTACTAGTAAACTCCCGATTATTGATATCCAGTTGATTGTTGTGATATTTTGACTATTTGGATTATTAATTATGATGGATGCCAATTGGTTGATATTTGGATGATTGGATGTTTATTTATTTTTATATATATCTTGTTATCACCTTATATATTATTTACAGCATATATAACTGTAAATTGAAATATATTTCGAATAAATTAAGAATTAGGTCGAAATGATATATACCTATGACATTTATTTTGGATTGAAATGATATCCATCCCTGGAATTAAATTGAAATAACTGATCACTTGACCATAGGATAGAAAATTATATACAGACGCCAGATTGGTTAAATTAAATAGTTTTAAAGCTCTTGATTTTGAAATTATTTAAGTGACTTGGATTTAAAGAAATAAAAAACGAATTTATAAAGATTGAATTTATTTCGAATTTGAGGTTGAAATGTTGAATTTAAATTGCTGAAAGAAATTACTTTAAAAGAATTTAATATGGAATTTGAAGCTATGATTGAAATATAGCTTGATTTATAGAAATTGAATGGTTTTAAAAGGTTTGAACATTTACTTGAACTTTGAAGTTATTTAAGTAAAAGTGATATAAGTCAATATTTCAAATTTGGACTCGAGAATGGAATTAATTTTAAGATTTGAATCAAAATTCGAAAATTGAAGTTTAATTTGAATTAAGTGATTTAAATCGATATTTTGAAATTTAACTCGAAATTGATATAAATTGAAATGGTTTGAAATTAAGAATTGAATTGAAATTAATTCAAATTGGAATCGAAATCGAAATCGAAATTGATTTGAATTGCAATTGAAATTGAAATTGTTTGGAATTGAATCGAAATTTAGTCGATTTGAATTGAAATAAGATTGAAAATTATTTGAAATGGAATAATTGAAATTGAATCAGTTGATTGGAATTTGGACTTAGGTCCGGATTTGTTAAAATGAAAAGTGACAGTCGGATTAGTAAATAAATTATTCTAATATAAACTTTTTAAAATCTATATTTTTAACTATTCAAATTATTCCATGCTGCTTTATTATATAAACCATTTTCAATACTCAAACTATTAACGTTTTAAACTATTTAAAAAAATTCGAACTATTTTCTAAAATTCAAACTGATCAAGGATGGATTGTTTATATTTAAATCGTTGATATAAATACGAATTGGGTTAAAATGAAGTATAACCTAGACTGAAATTCGAAACAATTTTGGAAGTGAAATTGGGATATTGAGGCGAGAATGATTTTTAAGTGAAATAGTATATTTTGATTAAATATGATGATTTTGAAATGAAATTGGTTTTGAAGCGGATATGTTATTTTGATATCAACTTTGAATGGTTCGAAATGTAAAAGAACCAACTGGTATGTAAAATGACGTTTGGTTGTTAAAGAGACCCGGGACTCTTATTGGTATACTCTTTGTCAATATTGGAACCACTTTAACAACTATGCACATGGAGGAGACTCTAGAACGAAATGGTTGGATTCGACGTACGTTTGCTGGATTTGAAGAAAGAGAACAATGATGGATAGACCACGACACTTGTGCCAATTTGAAATGACTAAAACATGATGGCTTGACAGGGCCAAGAGGGTTGGCTACCCCTAGAGGACATCCTTTCTTCAAATTTTCTTAGACTTGGTCCATATTGTTACTCTTGTTGTTGGTTTGGATTGGTGCAACTCTATTTTGGGACAGCCTCCCTTCGTCTCGATATAGGATGGATGTACGTGGTGGGCGATCATGGTTACACTGTGTTCCCACCAGCCCTACGATCCGAACTGGTAGTATCCTACCTTGGGCGTTACCTCACGTGCCTTGTCATACTTTTTGCTCTATACAAGACCACTACGATTTTGGTTTAGTGTTATCGTATCACTGCGCATCCCTATTCCCCGACGTGCTATTGGGGCATTATATGCAAACTATACGACAATGCTTAAAAACACGTTAAGGGGGATCAATGTAAAGCCTTAATGCTAAGAAAAATATTCATTTTACTGATTAGACATTATATATCTAGCATATTCTGCTATATACAATATTTTATTGGATTCTTAAGAGATGGAAAATCCCGTAACATCTCTTGAGTTCTTGCACACATGTTATACACTGGATAGAAGATGTGAAATCCCATAAACATCTCCGACGTTATTACACTCATGTTATGTGATATCGATTTGACTCACGTAAGGATATTTTAGTCCTAACTCAAGAGTTTTGTCTTTTCGTTATGCTCAGGTCAGCCCTGAGTATTTTAGCGCATTGAAGATCATTTTTTGGAGGACGAAGATTTATTATATTATTACTATTATTATTCCCTGCATCATATTATTCTGCTGTGTTATATTTTGTTTATGTTATCTATATAACTGTGATAAATGTTGTATAAAATTATAATCAAACGTATAGTAAACAGCTTCATGAACTATTTATTTGATTATTATATTTTGTCTTTCCGCTGCGAGATTCTGTATTTTTTTCTTCTTTTCTTATTTTTCTTAATTAACCCCATTGTTTATCTATGTTCCAGATTGTTTGAGTTGGACATGTATGGATTATTGTCAATTTAAACCTTCCGAAGTGTGGGACATCACAAGGATATTTTGTTTGTAATACTCGTTGCACTAAGTATATTTAGAGCCATGTGTCGGCCTGGTCGGCCATTGTGTACATACTATGTGTATGTCTATCATTATCCAGATTCCTTTTTGTTTTGGAAGTGAACCAGATTGGCTAGTATCTACCATAGCAGCCTTATCGTGGGGTCACACCCTAGATCCGCTACACTGTTGTTGTATATTATATTTGATGTGCATCATAGGTTTTGGTATGCTTGGTCCCCTACAGCCCCTTGTGTCTCTTAGGCTAGCAGTCTAGTACCTACAGGGACAGTGCAGGGTCATGACTGAGGCTATGCATAGACGAGCCATTAGTGGAAATGAGTAACGATTTCCGTTGAGGTAACTAAGGCTATAGGAACAAATCCAGCTACACAACATGCATTTAGTAGACCCTAGGTTCCTGAAGCAATCATTCGGCCATCAATCTCCCGTCGGGTTTTGGCTAGCCCGATTCACTTGATGATTTCATGTTCTATGATGATGTTTTTATTGTATGGATGATTGTTAGATATAGTTTCCTTGATTACTATTGGTTTAGTTCATATGGGTGATGACACTTTTCTGTACGGGTTTCCTATGGATATGGTTTTGAGATACTTTAAGACTGTTATGCCATCGTCATACTTTTCATATTATAATTGTATGTTATAATAACACCTATCATTATAGACATAGTCTAACCCTTGTTCTATTTATAATATTCGGGTCAGTCCAAGACTCCATAGGTCCAGGGATATTGGGACCAACTTGTGTTTATTGGGCATAGAGGATATTAGTTATATAGTATAAATGTTATCATTTTGTATTGGATAGTCTCAAATATATATATTCTTGTTATGTACATTGGCCATTTTTTATATGTTCAGTATTATATATTATCACTGCGATTGACTTTGTGATCTCTGATATTTATTGTATATTGTGTACTGTTCTATCCTAGGGGCAAACATGTTTATTGTTTTGTGTCGATACTGTGTACATATAGGTGAGTTATTTATTTGATGTTTAAATACGTGATAATGTTAGCATAAGGGATTATTCAGGTGTGTACCTCGTATAGCTTCATTCTCTGTATTATCTGATGGTATTACTCTTTAGTACTCTTGGATAGTATGGGTATAGAGATAGGGTGTTACATATGGTATTAGAGCAAGGTTTAGAACAATATTGTATGTAAGAGACACAAGTCATTGGCCTAGACAAGGCTAAGGGTCCTTATCCCCTTGGGTAAGTTGGATAGTTACCCTATAAATATGGACAGCAGGATATATATACGATGATTATTGAGGTGAACAACTAAGGACATATTTGTTATATATGTATGTATGTATGTATAAGATATTTGGATTTTGGTATTTTATGTATAAATATATAATATAATTAAGCTTTGATGGCTTAATATTAAGATCTCATGTTTTGATTCGATTTTGATAAGAGTAAGCAGCGAAATTAGATAATTGTTTTTCCGCTGAGTGCCTTGGCTGTTGTTCTATAATTATTCAGTTATACATAATTATTTGTACTGAATTTAATTTTAGTAATTGTTTAGCAATATATAATATGTGTTGAAATGTTTTATTGTTCAATATGTATATTTAAAGGATGTTTAAAAAATTTATGATAATATATTTGAAATATTGTGATAAAATATGGTAATTAATCAAGTTTTGAAATAGATTAGCATTAATCGGTCCATTGAGTGCTTTAAGAATTCCGATCGATGTATTTGGTCAATGTTATCAATAGGGATTTCTAGGCACTAAAATGAGACATAAGAACGCAAAGTTTTGAAATGTTTTGTAAAATTTGTAGAGTGTTATAGCATTTTGAAGTATGGAACATATCTTAAAGACAATTATATTAAAAGGTTATATTTATAACGATTATAGCCATTGAGCATTAGTGGAAGACTAAAGTCATCGCGATGAAATGTGGATCGCATAGTCAACACTGCATCTAGTTGACGTAGTAAGCCATTAGAAATTTATAGCATGGCATCGTCAGAATATTTATATTGAGATTTTGAAATTGTATGATACGTAAGGATGTGATTATTGCTTGTTATGTTATATATATGATTGTTTGTAACATAAGTATTTGAAGTGAATATATATTTGTGATCTAAAGTATTGTATAAGATTATTTTAAGAAATTATATATTAAATAAATTTAGTTTTATGGATATTAAATTACGAATGTAATAATGTGAAATAAATTTAGGTTCAAAATATTTCAAAGGCTTACGAAGTTTGTGTATTTATGAAAAAATATATTTAGCAAAGGATAATTTGGCAAGAAATATCACTCTTGCTTTTTGGATATATTGAATCTTATAATCTAGTTGAAGTATTTATATTATTTATAATGGAGAATTTTGGAATAAAATAACTGAAAATAAATTTTGTGTCAAGATATTTCAAAATTAAGAAATATACTGAAACTTTTGTATATTAAATCATGAATTGAAACTTTGATGAAATAATCCAGAGATAAGATTTTGGATTATTGTAAAATATTATGGAGTTTACTTGAATTTTGAATTGTGTTTGAATTGTGTATAAGATGAGTTTCTATTGATAATTGGTTTATTAAATGAGACTATTTTATAATTATGGAATTATTAGCTTTGTTATAGATTCTTCCTAAGGAAATTGCGAGAACATAATTTTGTTAAGGGTGGAGTCTGTAACAACCCCTTTTTCAAAGGTAATTAATAATAAAAAAATTATTAATTAAAAATGGGTTTGAAATTTTAATAGCGTGGATTTTCGATCCTCGAAAATCGACACTAATACGTCCACTTTATTGCATGCTAAGCAATCGAATGTCATAAAACTCGTTTGTTAGGGGAAAAAAGAAGGAAGAAAACAAGAAGAAACTAAACAACACAGAATCTCACAATGGAATGAATAATCTATAATCTACAATAAATCTTTACACAAAAACAAATTTTAATATATGTATAAGAGACACCAATCATAGTATACTAACCTATTTCAACCGGGACAGTTATAACCGCCTGTCCTTGTAATTACTGATCAATACAACCAACAAACAACACTTTGGAACACAAAGAAATACGTACATACATCTTGAACCTTCTGCTCGTCTCTTGAGCTCCAATACATCCAAAGCAATCTGCAACATGCTCGGTCTGACCTGAGCATTATAATAAAATAACAACCTAGTCAGTCTGGTAAACCAGTGTGAGAAGACACACCTCAATTGAATTTTAATGTTTCAAAAATCTTTTGAAAAATAAAGGTATCTCATAAGACCATGCTGCACATAAACAAGGATGAGTTTTTACCTTACGATAACCAAACCATTTTCTATAGAAAATACATTGATATTATAATAATGTCTAGGGGTCAAAGTAAAATATGAATATAGTTGAAATGCTTGCATCTCACATTTCAGCATAGTTGGGCACAACTAAGTCCGTATGGCACTTATTGGAGGATGCATTCCACATAATGACTAAGCTACTAGGGTACCGCCCGTCACGATACATCTCTAGATTAAATAACACTGAGGACCTCGTCAGGATCCCCTGCCAGCAAAGGACCACCCTACTACTTGACTAGTAGTATCGAATATGATAGCCCTTCTGTTAATGGGCCTCGAAGTATACAATTGCGAGATAATATTGACTCTAGATAGGGATGATCGTACCTAACTTGGAGGCAACCCACTTAGCCCTGCTGCATCTTCTCTGTTTTAGTTAATCCCTGTTGATGGGGCTTGAGGCTACATTTTACCTTTCATATAGCACTTCCCACTTGGAATGTTGCATTGCCTTCTAATCGATGACAAAATGTTAGCATTCATCCATACAAGTTGTCCGGGAGACGGACAAACTTAAGGCATTACTTCTACTACATCCGTTTTGGAATCACCATCAGGATTAGTAGTAAGCAACCCTTACACTTCAAAGAGCTCGTTCTTTAAATTCCATCATCTTTAAGATGTCTTCACTTCGAAATGCTTGAGTTGGATCGAAGTGGTTTTCGGATAACATATCCGATCTTCTTCTCTTCGAAAAAACATTCGATTTTCGATAAACTCAATCCTTATTCTTGAGGAAATAAACAGTCAAAGATAAAAGCGGAGATCACCTCCTAACCGTTAATGGATAGATTTTCTTGTCATTTGTCTTAAGAGAACGAAACGAGATTTATACACATAGTACAACATCATCAGAGATGACTATGCCATATAACTTACCTATTTCTCCTAGGAATTTCTAATGGGTCCAAATTCAATAGTTGGATATTTAACTATCGAATAAACCAACATTCAATCAGGGATTTAATTCCGTAACGGAAAACCAACATCGGTTAAGCATATAAGCAACCACTAACCTTCTTAATAAATCTTTCATTGATTAAAATCACTTTGTAAATTACTTGTATATAGTACTTTTACAATAATATATCACTTGTTAGGAAATCAATTCTATGGTTTCGATGATAACAACTATACAATGGAAATCGAATGTACATATATATTTAAATTTACAGGTAGATGACAAAGTAACATTACCAAAGAGACAAAAATAAGACTCAAAAGAAGTATCAAAAGATTTCAAGCCGATAGGAGTGGAAGAAGGATTTCTCATGCATAGATAAAAGCAACATGCACACTTTCAGACGTCTGGGTACACTAGCCGGAAGTCTGATTGATTCCTCTGGTTCATAACTCAGAAAGAATCGGACGTCTGTTTACCAAAGTCAGACGTCTGAAAAAACATCCAGATATAAAACAGATATGAAAACCAGACGTCAGATTAATAAACACAGACGTCTGAAATACTATCAGACGCAAAAAATATATAGACCAGACGTCTGACGGTACTTTCCAGACGTCTGATTATAGACTCGACTGTGTAATTTCAAAGACTAACTGTCACATCCGAAAAGACACGTTCGCTCCTCTTCACTGCAACTCTTCATCACCAACAGGAGAAACTATACAACGATAGTTAAAGGATGCAACTACACGATGAATCTTTCTACCACTATAAATAGCATCGGGAATTCAAGAGAAGACCTTACCTTACTCACTTATGTTCTTAATTCCTATACTCTGACTTATACCTGTTCTCTAACAATCAACTACTTGTATTTAACACTTCCATATATTCAGAACTCATTATTCAATATCCTCTATATACATACATACATACATACATACATACATACATACATATATACATACATATATATATATATATATATATATATATATATATTGGAAGCACTTGTACTCAATAGTCAACATTCGTGTTATAGAACACATTCATGACAAAGAAACTCTGCTATTGTAAACCTGTTCCTCTGGGTCAAGTGATGGTTAGTTGAAAGGAAATTCCGAAGAGGAGCTTCGGGACTGGACGTAGGACGGGAAGTCCGAACCAGTATAAAATCCTGGTGTGATTATTTTAATTTACGTTGCTATTATTATCTATCACGTTATATTATATAGTTAGTTGTTCATACTTGCATATATATCATATACGATCCACTCATAAAGACTTTCATCACTAAGCCATGCATCTCCAATACATAGAAAATATTCATATACTTATTTCAAAGGTATAAGTATATTCACAAACGGAAGAAGATTTTCTTTTTATACAATTCAAAAATCATTTATAAAACTCCTTCATAAATCCCAAAAAATCATTTATAATCTCCTTTATAAACCATAAAACATTTATAAACTCTTTTTATACATTTCTACAAAATCATTCATAAACCCTTTATAAGTCTTTAAAATCATTTATAAACTATTTATAAATCTATAAAACCATTTATAAACTCTTTAAAATTATTTCTCATGTCTTTTATAAACTCTTTATAAATCCATGAAAATCATTATAAAACTCCTCTTATAATTCTATAAACCCATTTTAAAATTTCGTTTATAAACATCTAACTATTTACAAACTCCTCTACCTTGTAAATAATCATCCTTTAAGTTTTCAAACCATTTTATAAACTTCTCTTATAAAATCCAAGTCTGTTTATAAAACTCTATTTATAAGCCTCAAAAACATTATAAACAAATAAAAATCATTTACTTCAAAACATAATTATATAATAATTATTATTAACAAATAACATTAAAATAGATAATAATTATTGTTAACCTCAAAATATCTTAGTAATAATAATTAATAATTTCAAAACATTATTAAATAAACAATAATAATTAATCTTCAACATTATCATAAATAGTAATAATTAATTTCCAAAACTTTATTAATAAATAATTATAATTACTTTCAAACTATATTAACAATTTAAATAGTTAAGATTTCAAATATATTAAAATATTGATAAATAACTTTAAAACAACATTAAGTATAAATAAATAATTTAAAACAATATAATTATAAATACATAACTTTAAAACAACATTAAGTATAAATAAATAACTTTAAAACAATATATTAATTATAATAAATAACTTTAAAAAGACAAATAAAAAGTTTGGAGCAAAATAGAAGCTAATAAAACAAAATATTTCCGAAACCCAATTTTAGATTCAAAATTATTTCCTCTCTCAAAATCAATTCTAACTCAATGGAAATTTATAGTATTTTAAAATACTAATTTGAGGCCAATAGCTACACAACGTTTAACCAATATCGATTATTGATTTCCTATCACTACCTGATTTAAGTTTAAACTTGTAATAATGCCATAAGCCATAATGTCCGCAATTGGGGTTCATATTCAATAATCATATAACAGGAATTTATTGAAATAAAGTAACAATAACGATGAATCCCGTTGGATCCCTCCAACATGTCCCCCTACATCACAAACATTATAAAATAATATAATATTGGACATCTGCTACTAGGCAGGTATATATAAAAGGTCATCCGCTACAAGAGCGGAAACAAATCCAAACCAACTGATAAAATAGTAAATCATCCAAATATCCAATCAATAATTTTTATCAACTAAATAACATACTCGATAAAAAAAGTGGGTCTAACTCACCAAAATTTCTTGTTATCACTGAGGCATTCTTGTTTCGTCTGAATTCGGCGTAAAATTCAACAGGTCCATTCGTCACTAAACCAACTCCATTTTGTAGTATTCGCTGATACGATCGCTACGCAACTCGCCGTTTTCGATTTGGACCTTATATGAGCAAAATATATATTTTACAAGAATTTGATTTAAATAAATTATTAAATCAACTAAATACTTAACTTAAAACTAATTACCCTTAATTTAAACTAATCTCATCTTTCTCAATACCCATTCGAACGCAGCTGAACCCAATTGTTGCCTTCGTCCAAACGCTTCTCACCACCGCTTAGCACCACTAGGGCTCATCGCGACCACATTGTCGAACCCCCAGACCATGACAAATTCGATGGAACCGACCTTGACTTCCCTCGACCAACCTAGCACCGCCTAAACCCAAAGACATAGCCCCTTTCAACTCCGATTAACCGCCGCCATGGTCCACCATAACTCACCAAACTTCGACTGTGCCTCACCCTCACCTCCCTCCACACTTCTCTAGTTGAAGACCTCTCCCCAAAACCCCACGAGTGGCCGCAATAACCCAAAAACTGCAATACCAATCAACCAATCCTAGCTATTGCTTCGCTCCACTACCGTCAATCTCCATTGCGATTGTGTTCACCTTGACGTTGCCGACGTATTCTTAGTTGGAAGCCTCTGCTAAAAATGCCACGATTGGCTCTGTTGATCTCGGCCATTGAATTAGGGGGATTTGATTTCAAAAAAAAGTGCGAACTTGTTGCTTTTTTCTGGTATAAATGTGATAATATGGTGGAGGGTATGGAGAAGATGTAGGAAAAAGCATGGACTATGGACAACGAGGCAGGTTATGGGGTATGGGCTTAATATATATATATATATATATATATATATATATATAATTTTAGTTAAAAATATCAAGCTTTAAACGTCCAAAAATCTCGAACTTCTATCAAGACGTGCCACCAGGCGTTCTATATTAAACCCCTATTTTGAACACACAGGAACTAGTCTTGTGGCCTAATTCGATCATATGTAGAAGTTAGCTTTTAAAACCCAATTATATTATATTAATTTTTTATAGTTAATTTCTATGCATCTCGAGCTCGCACGACCAAACGATACATCTAATTGCCATGAAATTTGATGGTATACAATAACTCACTATTATGGATCCAATGGAACTGATTTCATCGAAATCCGAGACAATGGCGTAGAAGGCTATTTTCACACATTAATTAAAATATTATTATAAAACAAGTTTAATCGCTTTTAAATTCAAATTCAAAAGTTTACTACCTTCATTCTTATTCAAATAGAATTTAAATCAAGTTTCGAAATCATTTTCATTCACATAAAATTCAAGATTAATTACTTAGACAATTTCAAATATTCAAATAACTATTATATTTGAAATTCAAGTTGTTTAACTCATAAAATTAACTTTTCAATATTTAAAATCAATTAAATATTCCAAATTCAAATAACTGAAATTGGGTTGTTATAGAAATTTAGAATAAATAATTTGAAATTATTTTAGAATATTGGAATTTTAAAACAAGATGATTAATAACGAAGTTAAATAGTTTTGGGAAGAAATGGGTGTTTTAAGAATTTAAAATAAATTAATTTGAAAGTTGTTTAATATGTGGTTAAAAATATGAATTTTTGAGTATTAAAATTTAATAAATTCCAAAAAAATTATAGCATCGTATAAATAATTAAGTGTGCTTAATATAATTTAATTATTTTGGATTAAGAAATTATGAATAATTATTTTAGAAATAATGAAAATTAAAATTTTGTAAGATAAAAAGTTTATTGGATTAGGAAAGCAAAGTTATTAATATAGTTTTAAAATTAATTAGTAAATGATTTAAATAGAATAATTAATTAAATAAATAAAATTATATTATACAATTTTGTAAAATGACTAAAACTTTAATATATTAGAAAATAATTTTGTGAAAGAAATGATTTTATAATCGGGCTTGTATAAAATTATTTTATAAACCAAAGGAAAGAAAGAAAGAAAAAGAAAACATAAGTAAAGCCTAAATAGCCCAAACCCTAAAACCATATATCCTGACTTTTCCCTCTACATATATTTTTATCTCGCGATGTTTCTCCTTCTTCTATAAATAAAACTCCATCATATACATATACCGACATTAGAAAATCAAATTTGTCCTTAAACCCAAGCTATCAAATAAATCAAAGTAAATTCAAATATAAATCTACAAATTTCCAAATTCAAATATGTGATTCTTGACATCAATATACATTCGCCCATGAAAGAGAACTAGATTTCGTTAAAGCGTTGAAGGCCTTAGAGCATGCAACCTAGAAGGAAGAGGATGAGTATGGAATGCGATGTACAGATGAATGTCCCACTCACAAATTCTATGTTTAATCCTACAATTATATATATATGTATATATATATATATGTTGGAACTTCGTATTTATGATATTTCATAATTACGATATTTTGACTATATTAACTATATAAGTCACTATATTATATACTAATGTGTTTTTACAGGAATCAATCAAAGACCAGAGCTTCAAATCTTAAGTATGTATCGAGTCTATGTCTAGAAGTAATAATATGTTAAAATCTCTCCTGTATGATATATATTGCATTATCATCTCATCTATTTGCTTCAAGAGTAAAAACCAAATTTTATGTTACATTCAGACGTCTGAATTCCCCATTTCAGACGTCTGAATCTGAAAATATGAATATTGTATACTGCAATATTCAGACGTCTGAAAGTTCAATTTCAGACGTCTGAATATGACTAAAAATTGCCTATTTGCTTTTGGTTTCAAATCTCGTTGCATTTCAGAAGTCTGAATTTTTAATTTCAGATGTCTGAATATTTACAACGGCTATTTTTTTGAAAAGGCATTTTCATTCGTGAAGAGTTGTGACCTTTAATTCAATAACTTTTGATGATAACTCTTCATGAACAATTACAACCATTTATTACCTATATAAACACATTAGAATCAAGTTTTAAATACACCAATTTCTATGATTATTATTCGATTATTGAAATTCTTGATTCTAACTCATTTGTGCTAAAAATATCATTCAAATTCAAATTCTACTTTCTTAATCTTCACGCATTCATACATATATCATAAAGGAGAAAGATTATAGAAAGTTTGTACTATCAAGAGACAAATTCGTGTTATTAAGAACACATAGTGTCAAATATACTTTTATATAAGTTGAAGTCCTCTTCGGCTATTGTGACGAAATCCTGTTCTGCTGCTTAGGTCCCTTGTTCAGCTGTTCAAGGGTTGTTGTAAACCTGTTCCTCCGGGTTAAGTGAGGATTGTTGTTAGTGAAATTCCAGAAGGAGACTGGGACTGGACGTAGAACGGGAAGTCCGAACCAGTATAAAAATTCCTGGTGTGCTTGTTTTATTTTTTCTTATTTACATTGCTCTAGTATTTTAGTTTATTTCCGCACTAGTATAGTATAATTCCATATAGCACGATCCGCACCACTCTTTCATTTGGTATCGGAGCAGGTTTCTTATAACCGTTACACAGTTATCTGATATAGTTTTTTTGGCTAAGATGGAAAACAACACCAGCACTGTTAACACTGTCATTAACACTAGTTTTATTGAAGGTCAATCCACTGCACGACCTCCACTTTTTAATGGTATGAATTACAATTATTGGGCAACTCGAATGCGTATTTATATGCAATCAAGTGGTTTTGACTCATGGAATATTACTCAAACTGAATATAACATTCCTACAATAGAAAATTCTACATGGTCAAACACACAAAAACTAGATGCTACTGCTAATGCCAAAGCTATGAATATGCTATTTTGTGCTTTAGATAGAAACGAATTTAACCGTGTTAGCATGTGCACAACTACTTATGAAATATGGAGAACACTTAAAGTTACTCACGAAGGAACTAACAAGGTTAAACAAAGCAAAATATCCATTCTCAAAAGTCAATTTCAAAATTTTAAAATGAAACAGGATGAAACTATAAATGATATATACTCTAGATTTCAAGATATATATCACTCTTTACTAGGACTTGGAGAAAAGTATTCTGATTTTGATATTGTTTCAAAAATTCTTAGTTCTTTAACGGATGAATGGGAAAGAAAAGTTTTAGCTATTGAAGAAGCTAATGATCTTTCTAACATGAAACCAGAAGAGTTGATAGGAAATCTAATGTCCTATGAAGTGAATTTGCAGGTTAAAAGAGTACAAGCACAAGATAAAAAGAATATGGCATTCCATGCTGAAAAAGAAGAATCAGATTCTGATGAAGAAGACTTATCATTCATTGCTAAAAACTTTAAAAAAAATTGAAGTTCAGAAAAGGAAATCGAAACAACGGGAAAAGAAACTTCAACAACAATTCAAATAAGCTATCTTCATCCATACTAGAATGCTTTAACTGTCATAAGAAATGACACATGCAAAAGGATTGTCCAGAACAAAAGAAAATATATCACAATAAGAATCGAAAGGACAAGTCAAAAAGAAAAGCATTTTCAATAACATGGGATGACTCGGATTCTTCTTCTTCAGGAAGCAGCAGTGATAGTGAGAAAGAACATGCAAATGTTTGTTTCATAGCTTCAGGAAATGAGGTAAATGATCTTACTTTTGATGATATGGTTGAAATAAATTCAGAACTTCTTGACAATTTAAAAAGCATGAAAAGAAAATATAAAGAAGTTCTAGAAAATCAGAGAAAAGCAGAATTCGAGAGAGATATGCTTAACGATGAAAAGAAAATATTAGAAGAAGAACTTGAAAATTTTCAAGATAACTTCTCTAATAATAATTCTCAACTTACTTTATTGAGTCAAGAAATTGAAACTCAAAAAGAAAAGAATGATTCTCTTATCTCTGAAAATCATGAGCTAAAAACTAAGATCAAAATGATAGAATTAGAAAATACTTGCCTAAAAACCAAGTTAGATAATATTACTAGAAATATTTCTAACTTTAATAAAGGTAGAGAAAATCTTTCCAGTATTATTGAAAATTCTCAATCACTTCAAATAAGAAGGGACTAGGATATTCTAAGAAATCTCTACCTAAAAAGGAAATTAGGAAAAATAATTCTTATATTAATAGTTATCTAAAAAGGATGAATTCTAAAACCATAAAAATATGGGTTCCTAAAACAAACAATAGTTTGATTAGAAATAAATATATATATATCTTTTTGGAAACTGTTCATAAAAATCAGAATTATATTTTTAAGGGGAATACTGAACCTACTTGGGTTTGGTTTCCTAAGACCTAACTCTTAGGACCCTATAAAAAGGTGGGTGCCAATGTTATTTTTATTACTTGCAGGATCCACTTATAAAGAAAGGAAAATGGATACTCGACAGTGGTTGCTCAAAACATATGACCGGAGACAAAAATATGCTATCAAATATTACTTACTCAAATGGAGGCTCTGTCACCTTTGGAGACAATTCCAAAGGATATATCATTGGAAAAGGCAACGTCAGTAATGTCGGTACACCTAATTTACCTCTTATTTCCAATGTTTTATTAGTTAAAAATTTAAATCACAATCTTTTAAGTATCAGCCAGTTATGTGACAAAGGTTTCAAAATCTCTTTTTCTGAAGATATGTGTAGCATCCTTGATAAAAATCAAAATCTTATATTTAAAGGAAATAGAGACAGAAATATCTATGTTATGAATATGAAAATCAATCATAATTCAGATATGTGTTTAATAGCTAATGAAAATGATCCTTGGCTATGGCACAAAAGATTCTGTCATATAAACTTCAAAACTATAAATAAACTTTCTAAAAATGATTTAGTCAGAGGATTACCAAAAATGAACTTCAAATTCAATCAAATTTGTGATGCATGTCAATTAGGAAAATTAACTAAATCATCTTTTAAATCTAAGAAAGTTATCTCTACTTTACAACCACTTGAATTACTACACATGGATCTATTTGGACCAGCCCAAGTTCAATCTATAAACCATAATAGATATGTGTTTGTAATAGTAGATGATTTCTCTAGATATACTTAGACCATTTTTATAAAAAACAAAAGTGATACATTTGAGCAGTTTAAAATTTTTGTCAAACGTATTCAAAATTTAAAAGGTCTAAAAATAAAGAATATAAGAAGTGATCATGGAAGAGAATTTGAAAACGAAGTTTTTGATCATTTTTGTAAAAAGAAAGGAATTTTTCATAATTTTTCGTTTCCTAGAACTCCACAACAAAATGGGGTTGTAGAACGTAAAAATAGAACTTTACAAGAATGCAGACGAACTTTGTTAAATGGAAGTAGTCTTCCAAAACATTTCTAGGCAGAAGCTGTTGCAACTGCTTGTTATGTTTTGAATCGTGTTTCTATTCGACCTCTGACAAAAAATACTTCTTATGAACTTTTTACTGGAAGAAAACCAAATATTTCTTATTTTAAAGTGTTTGGTTCCAAATGTTTTATATTAAATACAAAGGATCAGCTTGGAAAATTCGATGCGAAATTCGACGAAGGAATCTTTCTAGGATATTCAGATCGAAGCAAAGCTTATCGTGTATTTAATAAAAGATCAAATACTATTGAAGAAACATTACATGTATCTTTCGATGAAAATATGCTACAAAAACCAAGTATACAAGATGATGATGATTTTCCAGATGACATTACAAATACAGAAACTATAAATCTTGAAAATGTTGAAAACATTTTTGACAATAATGTTGAATTAAGACCTTCACCAAAAATATTACGGGATCATCCTGTCCAAAATATTATTGGTGAAATTAATTCACATATTCAAACTAGAAGTCAACTAAATCAAATAGGCCATGTAGCATTCCTCTCTAATATCGAGCCAAAGAATCCCAAAGAAGCTTCCACAGATGACTACTGGATAATAGCAATGCAAGAAGAGCTAAACCAGTTTGAACGCAATGAAGTTTGGGAATTAGTTTCTAGACCAAATGATCAAACTATTATTGGAACGAAATGGATCTACAAAAATAAAGAAGATGAGCAAGGTAACATCACTAAAAATAAAGCAAGACTTGTTGCACAAGGATACAATCAAGAAGAAGGAATTGACTACGAAGAAACATTTGCTCCAGTTGCAAGACTAGAAGCAATACGAATTCTATTGGCCTATGCATGTTTTCACAATTTCAAACTTTTTCAAATTGACGTTAAAAGTGATTTTTTGAATTGTTATATAAAATAAAAAGTATATGTTGAACAACCTCCCTTATTTATTCACGAGAAATTTCCTAATCACGTCTATAAACTTAAGAAAGCTCTTTACGGTTTAAAACAAGCACCACGTGCTTGGTATGATCGATTAAAGACTTATCTAATTTCTTCGGGATTTCTAATTGGGAAAGTTGATCTAACACTTTTTATTAAACATTCAAAAAGGGATATTTTAATAGTTCAAATTTATGTTGATGATATCATTTTTGGTTCTACAAATGACAAACTGTGTCAGGACTTCTCTGAAATAATGACTAAAGAATTTGAAATGTCTCATATGGGAGAATTAACATATTTTCTTGGTTTACAAATAAAACAACTTCAAAATGGCATTTTTATTAATCAAGAAAAATATTGAAATAATCTAATCAAACGTTTCGGAATGGAAAACACTTCTGCAAAACCAACTCCAATGAGTACAACTACACATCTTGAAAACGATGACAATGGCAAAAGTGTTGACCAAAAACTATATAGGAGTATGATTGGATCATTACTATATTTAACTGCAAGTCGTCCTGATATAATGATGAGTGTTTGTTTGTGTGCTAGATTCCAAGCTAACCCAAAAGAATCACATTTGAAAGCAGTAAAACAAATATTACGTTATCTTACAAACACAAAAGATTTTGGTTTGTTTTATCCAAAAGAGTGTCCATTCGAATTAGTCTCATATAGTGATGCTGACTTCGGTGGTTCTCGAACAGATCGAAAAAGTACAAGTGGCACGTGTCATTTCATTGGAAAATCACTTGTATCTTGGTTTAGTAAGAAACAAAACTATGTTTCTCTCTCTACATGTGAAGCAGAATATATTTCTGCTGCTTTAGCATGCACTCAAGTAATTTATATGCAACAAACACTTAAAGATTTCAATATTAATTTATCAAACTCAACTATATATTGTGACAATTCAAGTACTATTAACTTATCAAAAAATCCTATCAATCATTCACGAACAAAACATATTGACATACGTCATCATTTTCTTCGTGACAATGTTGAAAAAGGAACAATAAAATTGGATTTTGTATCTTCTGAAAATCAATTAGCTGGTATTTTTACAAAACCTCTTTTAGAAAATGTTTTTATCAAACTAAGACGAGAACTAGGTATTGTCTCTCTTAAAAATATATAATTTTTTATAACATATTATGATTTGTAACTTTGCTTCATAATCTCTTGCTCATAGTTATCTTTTATTTATTTCATAAACATCATCTTCAGTATATAATATGTTGCAAGCTGATATTCACTAGTTTCTAACATATTTCTTTTAATAAAGGCTCATAGCTATACTTCTAATATATTTATACTTAATTTAAACTTTTATTTCCCACCATTTATTTTTTTAAGAACAGATGGACTTTATTAACTTACTTCCTTAATCCACTAATTTTTTTATCATCAACTTCTATATATAAACTATGCTCCTCTTCTTATTCATTTAAACTTGTCTATATACTTACCAAATCATTTCTTTTTATCTGACTCAAAGGTTTTTGCAACGTTTTCCAAAAAATTTATCTCCTTTTCTCAATGGTTCTCAACTCCAACTCCAACTTAGAAAATTCAGAAAATTCTCCTTCAAGTTATTCTGCGACTTCTATCGAGATTTTGGCAACTCCAACACCACGTGAACAAGATAAACCTCTTCCTTCACGTGAACACTCTGGTTATACGTCAGAAAAGAAGAAATCTCGCCGATTTCTTTTCTTTGGTTCTCCATCAACCAAAGAGAAAATATCCGAGATTCATCATTACCAAAGAGAACAATTGGATTTGCAACGAGAGATGTATTATGAACAGAAAATAAATGCTAAACAACTTAGCTTCATTGAAAAATTAGCATTTAAATTATGTCGTACATCTCCGAAGAAAGATGTAGTCGAACCCTCATCATCTCATCAAATAACTTCATCTGGATGGGAGCCATGGGAGCCAAGTCCAAAACGTCCTCCGGTTTCTCCGAACTCTTGGGAACAGCCATCATACTGGTCTCCTTTATGACCATACACAGAAATTACAAAGATCGAACCGGAAGAGTGCAAAACTCCAAACGATTCAGACAATTAAATTCTTGTATAATGGTTGAATTATTTTTAGTTTATATCTTGTAAATCTGTCAAATAATAAATTGTTTTAATCCTCATTCATTTTTTTAATTAATTTATTTTATATTGCAAATGTCTAAAATTCTAAAGTTTCAGACGTTTGAAACTATTGTTTCAGACGTCTGAATATTATAGAAAAATAAAAAAATTCTACAGTTTCAGACGTCTAAAACAATATATTCAGACGTCTGAAAGTGGCCGAAAATACACTATTTTTCTTCTGTTTGAAATTTCATAATTTCAGACGTCTGAAATTTTACTTTTAGACGTCTGAATTCAACTGGTGGCTTAAAATTCAAAGGGTTTTTTAAAAATTTTCCAACCACCAACCTTCTTTATTACTTCCATCTACTACTTCATCTTCCACAACATCCGAACCAGCACCATTCCCACCTTTCAAAACTCCATTTTTACACCTCTACTCTTCAAAAAATTTACCAAAAATCTCCAATGCCTCCAAGAACAAAGCGTCCAAGGGCTTCAAGTTCTTCATCTACACCCAATTTAGATCAATGGCTATGGAATGATGAAGCTAAGAAAAGATTTGCTCAGATGGATAGATCTGGTTTCTTCCCAGGAGCTTTTGTCAAGTATGATGAATTTCAACCTTAAAGGATTCAACAAATTGCTAATTCAAGTGGGTTAGAATCTCTATTATCCTTTTCTGCGAATAATGTTAAAATAAATCATCTCTTAGTTAAATTATTCTATGCCAATATGAACTTAGATCATCATCGTCCACATAATAGAGAGAATTGTATTTGGACTTGGGTATGTGGTGTAAAAATTTATTTTCCCTTAGTCTGTCTTGGAGATATTTTGCAATGTCCTTCATCCAGAACAGATTTAGATGAAATTGATGCTTCACTCTCTTTGGAACATAGAGATGAAGTTTCTCATAGATTTCTTTCCAATGATATCAATAGGTTAACCTCTATCAACCTCAGGCCTCAAGCCCGCATCCTTCATCGAGCTTTGATTCGTTCCGTCTTACCAAGAACAGGAAGTTATGAAGTTATAAACAAACGGAACTTCCAAGCTTTGTATGCAATATATTCGGAACAACCTATAAATTGGGGTCAAGTTATTCTTGAGGAGTTTATGGATGTTAATCGACGCCGCCGTTATAAAACATTTCATTATGGAGCATATATTATGAAAATTCTTAGAAATTATGGGGTAACTTTTCCGGATTCGGAATTTTCACCCATAAAGGACTAGGCTCCAAAACCCTCGGGCTGATGAACTTGCCTGAATGTCCTCAAAATCTTAATTTTATTTCTTTTCATGAATGGATATCAAACCGGGATCAAAATATACCCCAACCTCACCAACCTCATCAACAAATTGCTCCACAAGCTCCCGAGCATGATGATGATAACATAGAAGTACTTTCTCTTGAGTCAACACCCAAACAAGCATTGGTTACACTCTCTCGAAATCAGGCTAAACTCAATACCAAGATTGAGAGATTAGAAAAGCAAACAAACAAGAAGTTTAATTATATTCGTGGCTTTCTAAATAAAATATGGGAACGTATTGGTTGCTCTTCTTCCACTTCTACCGAGGTATTTAATCCCGCACCGTTTCAATGGTCCTGTAGCTCTGATGATAACAATGATGATGACGGCAACGATGATGAAGACGATGATGAAGAAGAACATCCTAGTTCTTCTTTCTAAAGTAATGGTGATATAAATGCTTCTTCTCAAATATCATATCCTATCTTTTTGAACTACTTGTTTATTTCTATTTCGGTGTGTATCTTTAAGACAATTGCAACTATTTCTTATGGTATGTAACTTTAAAACATTTACTACTACTTCTTTGTACCCAGTGATGATTATGATGATTCTCTTATTTTCCTTCTCCTAATTCATATTTTAAATCTTCTATTTTTTGTCGATGTCAAAGGGGGAGAATTACATGATAAGTTTATATTGAAGGGGAGTTTATAGAAAGGGGGAGAATTACAGGGTAAGTTGATATTAAAAATGAGCTTATAGTAAGGGGGAGTAAATATAACTTTAATTCATGTTATACTTATATAGTTGTCATCGTCAAAAAGGGGGAGAATGTTGGAACTTCGTATTTATGATATTTCGTAATTACGATATTTTGACTATATCAACTATATAAGTCACTATATTATATACTAACGTGTTTTTACAGGAATCAATCAAAGACCGGAGCTTCAACTCTTAAGTATGTATCGAGTCTATGTCTAGAAGTAATAATATGTTAAAATCTCTCATGTATGATATATATCACATTATCATATCATCTATTTGCTTCAAGAGTAAAAACCAAATTTTATGTTACATTCAGACGTCTGAATCTGAAAATATGAATATTGTATACTACAATATTCAGACGTCTGAAAGTTCAATTTCAGACGTCTGAATATGACTAAAAATTGCCTATTTGATTTCTGTTTCAAATCTCGTTGCATTTCAGAAGTCTGAATTTTTAATTTCAAACGCCTGAATATTTACAACGGCTATTTTTTTGAAAAGGCATTTTCATTCGTGAAGAGTTGCGACCTTTAATTCAACAACTTTTGAAGATAACTCTTCATGAACAATTACAACCATTTATTACCTATATAAACACATTAGAATCAAGTTTTAAATACACCAATTTCTATTGATTATTATTCGATTATTGAAATTCTTGATTCTAACTCATATGTGCTAAAAATATCATTCAAATTCAAATTCTAATCTTCACACATTCATACATATATCATAAAGGAGAAAGATTATAGGAAGTTTTTACTATCAAGAGACAAAATCATGTTATTAAGAACACATTGTGTCAAATATACTTTTATATAAGTTGAAGTCCTCTTCGGTTGTTGAGGCGAAATCCTGTTCTGCTGCTCAGGTCCCTTGTTCGGCTGTTCAAGGGTTGTTGTAAACCTGTTCCTCCGGGTTAAGTGAGCATTGTTGTTAGTGAAATTTCAAAAGGAGTCTGGGACTGGATGTAGAACGGGAAGTTCGAACCAGTATAAAAATTCCTGGTGTACTTGTTTTATTTTTTCTTATTTACACTGCTCTAGTATTTTAGTTTATTTCCGCACTAGTATAGTATAATTCCATATAGCACGATCCGCACCACTCTTTCAATATATATATATATATATATATATATATATATATGTATGTATGTATGTATGTATGTATGAATTGAAAAGATATTTGGATGAATAATGTTGTTTTCTTTAAATTATAACTATGGAATTGGGGATCAAAATGTGTATTTATATAAATGACCGCACCAGTGATATTTTATGCGAGAGCTTGAGCAGCTTTGTGGAAGCGTGCGTGCAATGTGATGTGTGTATATGAGTACAAACCTCTGTGTTGTTTGTGCGTGCGTGCGTGCGCCTTTTTGTATGTATGCATTGTGAGTGATATTGTGTTTTGTATGGTGCTAGTATATATGTGGGTGCAAGTTGATGAGTGAGTTTGTGTGTAGGCCTGGGTGATTGTGCATGTGTATGTAGGCTATGATGTATGAATGTGTTGTATGTGAGAGTGTGCATGGATGTATGTGTGAAAGATATTACGAGAGTGTGTTATATATTTTTAAACTAATACACACACATTTGTATATAAATGTTTATATATTATATATAATCACAAATATATTTCAAAGTTTATTAGATTAATAAAGTGAATTTAATGGTATTATTTAAATAGGACAATACGAAATAGTTCTTATTTGATATGTTATAGTTTTTAAAAGTATATTTTTATAAAATCTCAATATATATTTCTAGTTTTGAAAATGTTTAATTGATATTGAATTTATAAAATTTAGATGGATGTTTTATAAAATTATTTGTAAGTAGTATTTAATTATTATGCACAATATTTAGTTTTATAAACTATTTTTTAATTTTAAAAGAAGGCAATAAGCTTTCCAAGTTATTTTGAACATTAAATTAGTATTTAAATTTATAAAAGGTTATGAAATTAGCAATTCATTTTAAAGAGAATATATATATATATCTGTGTGTGTGTGTGTGTGTGTATTATCCATTTCTAAGTATTTATTTTGTTATAAAAGAATACATGTTGCGAATTATTTATTATAAACATTGTATTGTTTGTCATTATATATGTATTTATTTGAATAACCTATTTTATATAACTTTTTTTGTTCATTCTTTCCTTGCATATATTGAATTGAACTATAGGAATGATCCACTGTTGATATTGATTTGATTAGTGATTTGATACGATACAGTGATTGTAAATACCCTAACCGCTATACCCAAAATATCCAAGAGTACTACAGAGTAATACTGTCGGATAATACTGAGAATGAGACGATAAGGGTATATACGTGAATATTCCATTGAGCCAACACTAGTACATCTGTAAACATCGAATAAATAAGTCGTATGTACATACACAGTATCAGCACAAAGTAATAACACGTGTTCCTCCTGGATAGAACAATACACAATAATAAATGTGTGACGTCTCACTCCGAGACCCACACTAACAAAGGATATTACAGAGTAATATCGTCTGGTGGTATAGAGAATAAGGCCGGTTAGTAGCGATCATCTATAATTTTCCTTTAAGCCAGCTTCGATACGTCGATTAATATGATATATATATATATATAAGTGAAATTGACGAATACAATTCAGGATTAAAACAAAGCAACGGTGGATATAGTAATAATCCAGAACAAAATATGATAAAAACAATCACAGATCATAGTATATACAAGGCGGAATACAAATAGATAGAAGACTGAACAAATATAATACATATATATGATGTGGACTACATATTAGAGGTCATAAAGCTCCACATAATACAAAAGTATGGCATCACAAGATAAAAATACATATATACACAAAAGGAGTCTAACGCTCGATATAAGATATATCATAACATGAATATACAAATAGAGATGATAAGGATAAAAAATCTAGCTCACAAGTGTAGAGTTCATCTTAAGGACACCAAGTTAAAGGACATGAAACATCTCGATTTGACCTAAGTATTATAAGATAATAAACGGGTCAGTCTAGACTATAGAGTGAAAGAAATAAGTAAGCAAGACATAGAATTTGATAGAATATCTCAATAACCAACATAAAGTCATTTATAAGCAATATCCAAGATTTTCACATGATTTCCCAAGAGTATATTCACCAATTATCAAAATTCCCAAGTTAGATTGTAAAAGCAAATCCACAAAGTATTTCGTGAAAAACAAATCCTATAAAATCCATAAATCAACACTTGAAATCTAGAAAATCACAAAAAGGGGGAAGGCGTCAAATATACCTAAATTAGTGGAAAACTCCACCTAAATTCATGTAAACCCAAGATAGGCGTGAGTGAATAGAAATCCAAGGTGGTACAAGACTTATAAATCCCAAGATAGGTGCGAAGCCAATAAACCCAAGTTAGGCGAGAGCCTATCAACCAAGATAGGTGCAAGACCTATAAACATAAGATAAGAGGATGCTTACAACCTAAGGGCAAGGCACAGCTCTCCAATAAGTGTCATATACTCTCCAATAGCAACCGAATAAGTAACCACCATGTGTCCCATACCACGTGAGTTTACCTAAACATTTATTTAAGCTAGCAAACTTCACTCTTATGTATAATTGGTTCAATCGAATAATGCCGAGAATTAACCGGTAAAACAAACACGAGCATTCCATACCACTCATTTTATTAAATCGTTTAAATCACTTTCTTATTCAATTGATATCGTGCAATTTTATAAAATAAAATACTTTATTAAAATCAATCTTGAAAAATATAGTTTTATAAACTACTATGTATATTGCAAATTCCTTGTTATATCTTGGTATGAAAATACAATTTTCAAACCATTATTCCAAATTAATGTAAACCATTATTAATACAAATAAATAATTTGTTTAATATATTTATCAAAATATCCTTTATATAGAAAATATACTTGTCCTTGAAACACGAGAAAATGATTTTGAATAGGAGATTGTTCTTTTGAAAACCTGAGTTGAAACGTGCTATAAAATCATGTCTCGTAGCATTGATCCATACAGCATTCCCATGGAATAATAACAACCTAAGTAGAATTCACAAATTCATAAATTCAGAATCGGAAACATCATCAAAATAAATATGAAATGGATCGTAAACAATGCATACAACATAGGAGAAAACATAGGGCGAGCAAACGATGAAACAGGCGATCTGAGAGCTAAATTAGCACTGCTTGGGGTTCAGACTAGGCGAAGACCGGTGCACCGGTCAAGATGACCAATCCACTGGTTTCACTGCCTAGGTTGAGCCTAGGAAGTTTCTCTATCTCTCCGGTGGTCCATCAAAGTTGAATTACTGGCTGTGGATGGTTTTGGCTTTCCCCTCGCTGGTTTTAGCATCATGTAAACATATATTCATCAATAATTTAGTGGTTCAAGAGATCAAATACTAGGGTTTTCAACGAACTAAAATTTGAATAGCAATTACAGAAGAGATTGAGATAATTTCAACCAATAAACACAAACAACGTACTAATCAGGTGCATGCAATCATCTACGATCTAGAAGTGTGAGAATAACTCACCCAAACAAATCTAAAATCGAGGATTATAGCTTGGATAATCTTTCCTAATTTAGTTTCAACCTAGGTTATATTCAAATGTTGCAGAGCAATGATTGAAATAAAAAACTAAAACTGAAATTAATCAACAAATAGATGCATAGGTAGGTGGAAGAGGTTACCTTTTCTCAATATACACTTGAATTACACACAAGCTCAATGATTCCTAGCTTTGCTTTGGAAAATTTGAGAACTAAGTTTTGGGACTTAGAAAATTTTGTTTTCCTAGTTTATGAGAATGAAAATATAAATGAGAAACTTGTACGTATGTCTTTTATGTCTTATTTCTCTTATTTGGGCTAAGTGGGTTGAGATGTGAATTCAATTAGCAAAGTGTTGCTAATTTTATAAAAAAAGTGTAGCTAATTCTCATTTTGTTTTATCACTTACAAAACATCAATTTATAATAAATATTATTTCATTTAACAACTATCGATTTCTTTAACTATTCCTAAAACAATTAACATGTCAAAAATTCTCATTTTTAACAATAAATTTCAATATTAACCTTTATTCAAATTTATAACACTTGTTGTGAGAATTTTAAAAATGAAAGATATTTGTCACAAATCTCCATTTAAAATAAATAAATAAATAAATAAATAAGAAAATAAGCCATTGGGAAATCCATATTTAAATTATGATATTACCATATATTTTATTTACTAGTTTTCTCCAAGATTGTTCTTATACTATTAAATATAAGAATTAAACAACATAAACGGATAATTCAATAAATTACCAATTTATTTTACTCCAAATACATTTTAAATTTGGAATTAAAATAGTTATAAATTCCTCAAATTTATTCGATTAAATAGTTACGATTAATTAAGTCATAATACTTTTTTTTCAAGTAATCTCGACCAGGGTTGTTACATACTCCCCTTATAAAAATTGCGTCCCCATAATTTTCCTTAAAGGAAAGTCATAACAATTCAAATATTGCACCCATCAAAGTGGATAATATCATAAGCATGGAATAATATAAAGCAAGAGTCTCACCACTAACGAGCATGAGAAAATAACTCGGGATGCGTTCGCTCGATAAACTCTCTAGTCTCTTAAAAACAGTCCTATAGATTTTCAGACCATTGGACTTTATTGAGTGAAACTTCTTTATTTCGAAGGTGTTTAATCTCCTATGCAACAACATGTGTAGGTCTCTTCTCATAAGTAAGGTCGGGTGAGACCTTAAGCTCCTCAAGGATCCTTGGTTAAAGAGTAAAATCAGAATCTCGAAGACATTTCCAAAGCTGTGAAACATGGAATACATCATGAATACCAAAGAACTGGATTGGAAGAGATACCCGATAAGCAACGGGGCCAAAACGCTCGGTGCTCGGGTATAGTCCAATGTATCGTGGAACCAACTTCCCAGAATGACTAAAATGCATCACACCCTTCAATGGACATACATAAATGAGGACCCGATCTTCTATAGAGAATTCCAATGCGTTCCTCCAATTACCGGCATAGGATTTTTGCCAACTCTGTGCCTCTTTCATTCTCTGTATAATGAGATCGATCTTCTCAAAAGCTTCACAAATAGAGTCAAGGCCTAAATGAATTTCTCCCCGGACTTAAGCCAAAACGAAGGTGATTGGCATGGCCTTCCATAAAGAGCCTTGAAAGGAGCCACGCCGATACTAGACTGAAAACTTTTGTTATAAGCAAACTTGATAAGATAGAAATGATTCCCAACTCCCACCGAAGTCGAGAACATAGGTATGGAGTAAGTCTTCCAAGATCTTATTAACTCGCTCTGTCTGCCCATCCGTCTATGGATGATAAGTAGTGCTAAAATTAAGCTTCGAACCCAATGCTTTCTGGAGACTCTTCCAGAATCCGCTTGTAAACAAGGGATCCCAGTCATAAACGATGGCATTAGGGATGCCATGAGGTATCATGATTTCCTAAATGTAGATTTTAACTAGCTGAGAGGCCATCCGATTGGACTTGAAAGGAATAAAGTGGGTTGATTTAGTCAAATGATCAACAATCACCTATAGGCTATTATGGTCGGCCCTCGAACGAGGAAGACCACCAATGAAATCCATAGAAACCTAAAAATAGAAAGAAAGAACAAGATTATGATCATTACTAGATTGACATATAAGAGGATTTAGGTACAAATTTAAGCTCATAATACATAGTCCCACTTCCAGAACAGGATTTCCAATGGTTGCAAAAGACAACTGGGATGCTGATGCTCGGCTTTAAAAAGCTGACAAGTCATGAAACTCTTCACATACTCCATCACATCCTACCTCATGCCTTTCCAATAGTAAAGAAGCTTCATATCACCATACATCTTACTTCTTCTAAGATAAATAGTATACTTAGAGCGATGGCACTCCTCAAGTATATATCTCCTAAAATCACCAACATATGGCAGCAAAAGCCTACCTATCCTACTAATACAACCATGAACATCAACTATAAAATATCTCAACTCATCAGTACAGGAAACACTACTACACTGCTGAAAAAGATAAGATAGATCAGGATCATGCTTCTGGACTTCCGAAATCCGGTTAAAAGAATAGGACGAGCTTCCATGCTAAACAATAATATAGAAGAACTAGAATCTGGAATACGCCCTCTAATCTCACAAGAAGATAGAACCTTAAGAACCTTCCACTCAGCTAACATCAAAGAGATAACTGTCTGCCAGTTGTGACTAAAAGCATCCACCACTTGATTTCCCTTCCCTGAAGTATACTGAATATCAAAATCATGGGAAGCGAGGAATTCGAGCCATCTACATTGTTGCATATTAAGCTCTTACTGAGTGAATAAGTACTTTAATAAATTATAGTCGGTATAAAGTTTGAATCTCTTACCCAATAAATAATGACGTCAAGTCTTCAGAGCAAAGACAATAGCTGCGAGCTCCAAATTGTAAGTGGCATAACTAATCTCATTCGGCTTTAACTGTCTCGAAGCAAAAGCAACCGCAAAGTCCCTCTGCATAAAGATGGCTCCCAAACCAAATCTACTAACATCCGTATGGACCACAAGATCTTGGTTACCCTCTAGAACCATTAGAAAAAGAGCGTTGGAAAGGAGTTCCTACAAATTCTGGAAAGAAGCTTCACACTTATCTGACAAAAATATTTAACTCCTTTTCTAGTCAAAGAGGTATGAGCTTAGACAATCTTAGAAAAGGTTTTTATGAATCGACGGTAATAACCCATCAATCCAAGAAAGCTACAAATCTTTGATACATTCTCTGGCTTTTTCTAATTCTGAATTGCTTCAATCTTTGACGGATCGGTAGAAATGCCTTCTTCTGAAACTACATGCCCTAAGAACTTCACTTGCCTCTGCTGGAAATGACACTTAGAAAACTTTTCTTTCAGCCGATTTCTTTTATGTTTCCCAATACAATATTAAGGTGCTCTTCCTCGGATTAAGAATAATATCATCAATGAATATGAGGATCGATCGATCGATAAATTCTTAGAAAACTCGATTCATGAGATCAATGAACTAAGCTAAAGCATTCATTTGCCCAAGGGGCATAATGAGTCACTCCCAGGACCGGAATGATTATCCATGCCCGATGGGTCTACATTCATCCCTGAATGTCGTCGGGTATTGTTCACTTCCCCGCCATTCTTGTAACCGTCACCATAAGATCCATAATGGGTATGGAATGAATCAAAGGGATGCTATCCTCTGCCACTCGAAGTTGATGAAAACTGGTCGCTAAGTCTAATTGAGAAAAGACTTTACCGCCACAAAGCTAATCAAAAAGATCGTCAATCCTAGATAGGGATACTTTTTTTAATGGTAAGCTCATTAAGCTTGTGATGGTCTACGTAAAGCCTAAGAGTACCATCATTCTTCTTAACAAACACAATAGAAGATCCCCAAGGAGAAGAACTAGATTGGATAAACTGCTTTGCTTCCAAATTTGACAACTCCTTCCTAAAATTCTCATTCTCCTTAGCAAACATCTGATAAAGAGGATAACTAACTGGCTGAGCTCCAGAGATGAGATCAATATGGAATTCAATTGCCCACTTGGGAGGTAATCTTGAAATGGCTTCAAAGACGTTAGGATAATCACAAACAACAATGATTCAAGAGATATCACCATCTTCCTGAGGTTCAAGAGAAAATAAAGAATCTTTTGGATCGAAATCTACATCATGAAGAACAAAAGAAATTCGCTCACCACATTTCGGATGCCGAAGATAGATATTTCTTTCGGGACGTAGGATATGGGATTCATAAAGGTTAAGCCAATCCATTTTAAATCATTCCAAAGCCAAGATAGTGCATGACATGAAGATCGACAAGAAAGGAATGGCCACATAAAATAGTCTCAACATCTCTACAAAGCATACAGAGGGTTGTGGATCCCTTGATAGGGTTTATAATTCTTAGCGAAGTTGCTAAGCACATAACATCCCAAGATAGAGCATCTACAAGTTCCTTCGATACGAATGAGTGAGACACACCCATATCGAAAAGAACTCGAATAGGATGATTCTAAAAGTAGCAACACCTTCAAGAATAGAATGAGATATAGCTCAACGTTGAGAAGATCTACTGGAAGCTAGCACAACAGTAATACTTTTGGAATTAAACCCCTTGGTTGCTTTAGGAAAAGATGAGATAATATGGTTCTCCTTCTTGCAATAGGGACAAGTTGGAGGCTTTAGGCAGTCCTTAGCAAAGTGCTTCTTTGAACCACAATTGAAGCATTTACCATGAACAAACTAAGATGTCTTAGGACTAGAATCATGCTTCTTAGCTTTCTTATTCGAATGAAAGGACCTTGCTTTGTCGAATGGAGGCCTTTTCTTCTGATTAAAGCTCTTCTTTTATCCTACATCCTCCTCATTATTATCCTTCTCAACGGCTTCAAGCCTAAGAGCCGAATCAACTAACTCCTCAAATGAAAGCTTTAACCACAACACTTTCTTAAGGTGCTTCTTTAACCCATAAACAAGTTTTTGATTCTTCTTTAGCGGTGTACTTATGTGCTCGACCCCGTATTTGGATAATGCTTCGAAGGTCGACACATATTTCGCTACAAAAGACTTCCCTTACTTCAACCCAATAAAAGTCTTAGCTAGCGAGGCCTTCTCGGATTCGAAAATGAATTTTAGCTCAAAATGTTCCATACTCCTAGGATAGAGTAGATTCATTAACCTCTACTGTAAGAAGCTCATATCAGTCTAGAGCTCGCTCCTGGAGTTGGCTAAATGCCACCTAAACTCTATGTTGATCAGAAAGATCCATGCGAGAAAATATCTACTCGGATGCCCTTAGCCATGCCTTCACCTCATTAACACACTCAGAACCTCTAAAGGGCTTGTCACTAAAATGTGCAAAGTCACTGCACATACATTCAAATCATGAGTTGCGAGAAGACGAGTTCAGAGGAGGTTCGAAAGGCATAGTATTTCGAATGAGTTCCATGATTTGCTCGGCATGCATAAACACTCCACCCTGAGGAGGTCCATTGGATTACCCACCGACAGAATGAGTAGGTAGTCTACTGCCAGCCATCTAAGATTTTAAAAGGAATAAGATAAGATAAAGAATTATTCAAAAGTTATTGTATTCGATAATAGGAATTTTAAAGATGGATACTAAGGAATCTTCTACCATAATCCTAAGAGACGATTACTAAAACTAGAATCAGCTATGATTCGTGTCCATAATATCATATTTTGTTCTGAACTCAACTCTGATAACAAGCTGTGATGCCCCACCTAGAGACCCACACTAATAAAGGATGTTACAGAGTAAAACTATTAGCTAGTGTAGAGAATAGGCTGGTTAGGAGTGACTATCTGTGAGTTTTACTTTAAGCGAGCATAGATTTGTCGATTAATATGATATATATACACACACACTTTTTTCAAATGGAATTGACGTATATAATTTAAGCTTAAAACAAAGCTACGATAGCCATGATAATAATCCAGAACAACATATAGTAAAACATATATCACAGAATCCCAAATCACATTTATACACAACGGAATACAAATAGATACAAGGTTGAACAGACATAATACAGATACATAATGTGGACTACATAGTCGTGGTCATGAAGATTCACATAACACTAAAGTACAACCTCACAAAATAGAAATACATACATATATACAAAAGCAGTCTAACGCTCGATATATGATACATCATAACATGAATAAACAAATAGAGATGACAAGGATAAAACATCTAACCAACAAGTGTAGAGTCCATCCTAAAGACATCAAGCTGAAGGACCTGAAAACTTCTCGGTCTGACTCGCGTATTGTAAGATGATAAACGAGTCAGTTTAGACTATAGAGTGAATGACATAAGTAAGCAAGATACTGAATTTGATGGAATATCTCAATAACCAACATAAAGTCATTTATTAGCAATATCCAAGATTTTCACATGATTTCCCAATAATATATTCATCAATTTTCAAAATTCCTAAGTAAGCTTGTAAAAGAAAATTCATAAAATATTTGGTTAAAAAATAAATCCAATAAAATCCATAAATCAACATTTGAAATCCAGAAAATCACATAAAGGGGGAAGACACCAGATATACGCAAGATTGGTGGACAACTCCACCTACATGTATGTAAACCCAAGATAGATAGAAAACAATAGTATTCCAAGATAGGCGTGAGCCTATAGAAAACCAAGATAGGTACAAGACTTATAAATCCCAAGATAGGTGATAGGCCAATAAACCCAAGATAGGGAGTGCCCATAAACCCAAGATAGGTACAAGACCTATAAATATAAGATAGGCGGAAGCTTATAACCCAAGGGGAGACAGAGCTAGTCGATAAGTGTCATGTACTCTCCAATAGCAACCGAATAAGTAACCACCGTATGTCCCATACCACACGGGTTTACATAAATATTTACTATCATCCAGTAAACCTCACTCATGTGTATAAATTGGTTCAATCGAATAAATCATGGAAATAACTGGTAAAACAAGTGCGAGCATTCTATACCGCTCATTTTATTAAATCATTTAAATCACCATCTCATCTAATTGCTATCATGAAATTTTGTAAAAGAAATTATTTTATTTAAAATCAATCTTGAAAGATATAGTTTTTATAAACTATTACGTCTATTGCAAATTCCTTGTAAATTCTTTGTATGAAAATATCATTTTTAAACAATTATTCCAAATTAATCTAAAACCATTAGTAATACAAAGAATAATTTGTTTAATATATTTATCCAAATATCCATTATGTAGAAAATATACCTGTACTTGAAAAATAGGAAAACGATTTTGAATAGGATATTGTTCTTTTGAAAACTTGAGTTAAAACGTGCATTAAAATCATGTCTCATAGCATGGATCCATTGAGCATTCCTATAGAATAATAACAACCCAAGATGAATTCACAAGCTCATAATTTAAGAACCGAAAACATCATCAAAATCAATATGAAATGGATCATAAACAATGCACACAACATAAGAGAAGACGATGGGCGAGAAAACGACGAAACGGGCGATCGGAGAGCCAAAGTGACACTGCCTGAGGCTTATTCCAGGTGATGACCGATGCACCGGTCAGGATGACAAGTTGCATTGCCTAATTCAACCACCAGGTAGTTTCTATGGCTATAGATGGTCTGTCGAAGTTGAATTGCTGGCTGCGGATGGTTTTGGCTTTTCGGTCACCGGTTTTGGTGTCATGAAAACATATATTCATCAGTAATTTGGTGATTCAAGAGATCAAATACTAAAGTTTTTAGCATGCTAAAAATTAAATAGAAATTATAAAAGAGACTGAGATGATTTCAACCAATAAAGCAAACAACTTATCAGTCAGCTGCATGCATTTATCTAGAGTCTAGAAGTGTGAGAATAACTCACCTAAACAAATCTAAAATCGAAGATTATAGCTTGGATTCTCCTAATCCATTTTAATTCAGCTTCAACCTAGGTTATATTCGAAGATTGGAGAGGAATAATTTAAATAAGAAATTAATCAACAAATAGATGCATAGATAGATGAAAGAGATTACCTTTTCTCAATATACACTTGAGTTACACACAAGCCTTATGACTCCTAACTTTGATTTGAGAAATTCGAGAAATAGGGTTTTTTGGCATAGAAATTTTTCTTTTCCGGTTTATGGGAATGAAAATATGAATGAAAAACTTATAAATATGTTTCTTATCTCTTATTTCTGTTATTTTGGCTAAGTGGGTTGAGATATGGATCCAATTAGCAAAGTGTTGCTAATTTTCTAAAAGACAAGTGTCACTAATTCTTATTTTGTTTTATCACTTATAAAACACCAATTTATAATAAACAATGTTTCAGTTAACAACCATTAATTCCTTTAACTTTTCCCAAAACAATTAACGTGTCAAAAATTCTCATTTTTAACAATAAATTTCAATATTAATCTTTATTAAATTTACAATACTTGTGTGAAAATTTTAGAAATGAAAAATATTTGTCATAAATCTCCATCTAAAATAAATAAAGAAGCAAATAAACGAATGGAAAATTCATATTTTAAATTATAAAATTATTTCCATATATTTTATTTAGTCATTTTCTCCATGGTTGTTCTTATTTTATTAAGTATAAGAATTAAACTACATAAATGGACAATTCACTAAATTCCCAATTTATTTTACTTCAAATTCATTTTGAATTTGGAATTAAAAAAATTATAAATTCCTTATATTTATCCTATTAATTACTTATGATTAATTAAGTCAAATAATAAAAATTCAGGTAACCTCGACTAGGGTTGATACAAAATAGCAGAGAACAAAGTCAATCACAGTGATAATATGTAATACTGAATATACAAGATATATCCAATATACTACACCAAAATATACATACAAGATATACAATAATACAAGATGGTAAACTATTATACTAAATACTACTCTCTATTATGCCCATAATACAAGCTGGTCTCACGATCCTTGTACTTGAAATGTCTCGGACTAACCTGAGTATTATATAAATAATAAACGGTTCAGACTATATCTAAATCTAAGGTAAATAAATATATAAAAGCACATATAAAATCCTGCATAAAGATGCCATCACCCATTTAAAAGCACATCAAATCATAATTCACCAAATCAGCTATACTATGGACACTTGTCTTTTAGAAAATAATAAAAATATTATAATCAACTATACTATGGATACCTACCCTAAAGGGGCTATAGGACGCCTACCCTATGGGTCACCAAACCCAAATTATGTAATATGGCGTACCTAACCCATAGGTCATCTAACCCAAATCATATAAAGCACATCAAAATAATATCCAACAAAAGTGTCATGGATCGAAGACATGACCCCGCGATCACACCGGTAGTGTGAATTCTAGCCATCTGGTTCTCTCTAATGCCAATAAAAGAAGTATGTTATGATAGTAGAACACACATCAATAATACAAGGGCGCCTACCCTGCTCACACCTACGAGCATCAGCTTACGTTAGATATTCTCATCATATTATTCCTGTCGCATGAGTATCATATACTTCAAATGAATAATAAAATAAATATCACAACAACATCCCATACCACTGCATGACACATAAATGTTTGTTCACTGCTCATAAACTACATTCAATCTACATGATATTCTGCCTAATAAGTCCAAAGAATAACTGAAGATATATTACCGAATGCTCCATCCTAAATGGTACTATAACCTTGTTTATTCAAATTCCTCACTATAAAGAATCAAATATCACAAACTCAAACAACGGGATGTCATCAACAATCAAATAACTAATCAAATTTATATCAATGGTGAATCATTCACAATATCGATATCTGAATAGGAAAAATGAGAAATAAGAAGACGTGCAAATCATACACAGAATCCCAATTTTAATTCGAAAATGATATAATAATAAAGTTCAATAAAATATTTCTTTAAACAATTAAATCAAGTATTCATATAGAATATTTAAATCAATTTATAAATTAAATATCTTTTATAAAAGTCTTTCCAAAAAAATTCGTAACTAGTTATTATTTCATAAAAATATATAGACATCAAATAAACTATATTTATTTCTAACCATAAACATAATTCAAAATCTTCACCTGATATTTAAATAATCAAGAATATAGTATTTTCCTTTAAATCATAACATAGTAAAAAAATACTCAGATTATAAAAAGAGATTTTATTTATTTATTCAAATAATATCCAAAATCATTTAATCGCTAATATAAGATTCCTATATTTCTAAGGTTTAAATGCCCTTTCAATAATATTTTTAAATAACCTTTATTATAAAAATCGCTTAAAACAAAATTATAATACTCCTCGTATATTTTATAAAGTAGAAATATATTACAAACTTCCTTTAAAACAATCAAATTTGTAATATATTATATTATTGATTTTTAGAAGAGTTTTATTACCAAAAGGAAACGGTGCTTACATTTATAATTAAAAAAATATTTTTAAGTTTGAAAATTGCTAAATTAAATAAAATTTAGTAAAGTACTTATAAATTATGTTTAATAAGAATTAAAATCTTAAACAATATTTATAAGCTTTTCAAGTATTCATTAAAATAAGCAATATATATAGTAAAATTAGTCCATAAACATATTAACGAGCATCACTATTAATATCATGTGGCCCGATTCGAGTTCCATCAAACTACGATCATCTATAAATTTCACACATCAACATACAAATAAATATTTAGTTTGATTCCCAAACGAATAAAATTTCATTTGTAAATTGATATATCTAACTAATACGCTCAATCAATTATCATATGATCATCCATACATCATTAAATCTCAAACAATTAAATTTATTTTTGCATTTCAAATATTTAATGGGATAACTATATATATCTTGCAAAGGAATTTAAATATTGTTGTGAGTGTAAAACTCCCTGAACTATCGAGCAAAGTTCTATACGGCCTTTACAGTCGTTGTTCCATCTTCAGCCACTGCCTTACAACCTCTCAATCATCGCTGGCACTTGCATCGTTATCACCTTATTCCACATTGAGACCTGCCTCCAACTTCGCTACCAACCATCTCCCTCATCAGCCACCACCAATACTACCATCTCTATAACGATCTGACTTTCTTAAACCTAAAGATGACATACACTTAATACACGTATTCATGCGTCGATCATTTAGTGGCCGAAAGATAGGTCGTTTCGAGTGAAAAATAAAATAATCTAAACTGAATCTTACAAAACATGACCAATAATATCTAATATGAACAAGTCATACAAAAAGAAATAATCTTTATTATATACACAACGTAAGAGTACACTAACCCATTATCAGCCTGGATAGTTACAATAGTCCGTCCTTACAATTGCTGATAAATACAGGAAAAAATAGAACAAATAAAACCAACTGAAGATAGAAGATACATGAATACGCCTTGGAAAATCCAGCTCGTCTTCTGAAAGCTCCAAAATGTCCAGCTAAATCTGGAAAATATGGTTGGGTTGACTCGAGCATTATAGAAAAACAATGCCTAAGCCAGTCTGGTGAAACCTGCATAAGAAACTCAAATCACTGGTAATTTTATTTATTCAACTTGTAAAACATTTTTAAATTCAATGTTATATCGTAAGACCATGCCGTATAAACACGGATGGGTTATTACCTTACGATAACCAAAACATATTATATAGATAATTTGGTGATATTATAATAATGTCTAGGGTACAGATACATATTAACCATAGTTGAAATTATTACATTATAAATTCTAGCATAATAGGTATACAATCAAGTCCGAAGACTCGTATTGGAAAATGGATTCTAGCGATGAAAGGGTGAGGATCTACCCACCGAATTCGTACACCTCTAGATAAAATGTATGGAAGGCTACAACATGTTGCACCTTTGCTACTCAGGACCGGCCTGGCCCTACCCTTTACTTGATAGCACTGAATCTGATCACCCCTTGGTTGATAAACAACCATAATATGTCTCGAAGCATACATAACTATCGACTCTAGACATGTGATGATCATACACTAATGGGAGCGACCCACTTAGCGTTGTTACACGTCCCTTCTTTAGTCATATACCAGGTGTGAGGCCTGAGGTTACGCTTTACCTTTTAAATAGAAATTCCACTTGGAATGCTAACGTTTCTCTCCATGCAGAAATGCAATGCCAACACTCATCTATAAAAATTCATTTTAGGCTGAACGAAACCGAAGGCACTGCCTCTACTACATCCATTTTGGAATCACCCTCAAGATTAGTAGCAAGTAGCCCTTGCACTTCAAAAGCTTTGTCTTCAATCATCTTCAAGATATATTTAGTTCGAAATGCATGAGTTGTATTAAAGTGGTTTTTGAATAATTTATACTTATCATATCCCGGTCCATTCGAAACAACATTCGATAGTTTTCGATAAACTCAACCCCGGTTCTTTCATAAATATACAGGCAATAGATATGAGCGGAGATGCCTCCAAACTGTTGATTGAATGTATTAGAACAAAAGAAGATTTATAAAAGTAGTACAATATCATCGAAGATGGCTGTGCCATGTAACTCACGTATTTCTCCTAGATATTTCCCGAGTTATGTTTGGTCCAAATTTGATAGTCGATTATTTAACTATCGAATAAAAAACAACCAGAAATCTAGAGATTTAATTACCCATAGCAACCACTAAGCCTCAAAATAAATCTTTTATTTATATAAATCTCATTCCAAAATATTTATCAAAACATTCATATACTTATCTCACTGGCACAAGTATACTGACAAAATATTATGAAAGATTTCTTATTTCAAAATTATTTTAAAAGGATCAAAATAAGTGTTATTTAAAATAGAAATTAGAATAACCCAAGCACAATTCCTTCGGTGTTAAGTATGGAAGGAATGCCCACACCACCATAATTAAGAAAGATAGTTAAGGAGAACCCCATCTCAGATTATTTTATAAATTTCTTCAATAAATAATTTTAAAAAATCTCTTTCATTTATGAAAACCTCCTTACTGAAATTCCAAATCCATTTATAAAACACTTATAAATCTCTAAGTTTATTTACAAAACTCTTTAATAAATATCAAAATCATTTAAATAACACTTTATAAACAAAACAAATATTTAAAACACTTTTACATAAACCAGTTATTATTTAAAAAATTCTTCATTTAATTATCTTAAAACCATATTACAAAAATAATGATTTCAAACAATCATTAGAAAGATACTAAATTACTTCATACACCTTTAATACAATAATTGCTTAATTATCAATGGAATAAACTTTAAACCATTATCAATAGGGATAAAATGAAATGTTAGACTTCATGAAAATAAAGAAGAGGCTTAGTGACCACAGTGGTTCTCATTTAATCGAGTTTAACTTTTCAATTTATAACATTGGTATTTACATAACGAGCAAATATGTAAAAGGGATCAATCACTACAACAAAATATATTTTTCGCAGCATCAATTCGCAGAGTTTCAATGAAAAAGATACGTTTATTGGGGGATCATTAATTTAGAAAAGTAAAAAATGTTAAAACACTCCTGCTTAACGTGGTAATGTATGAAGCAAAAATGAAAAGGAAGTCGACTTTCCCACGAGACACTAAAACATCGGATCCCTCTCTCCCACAAATTATTAATCCAAAATATCATTAAAAATTGAAATCTTCTAATCTCTATCTAATTCTTCACAACTCTGTAGTCAATCGTAAGCTTCAGCAAATCTCCAGTACCCCAAGCTTTAGAAATTCTCCAGTGTTCTACATCTCCAAAAGTCGTCGATCTTTATCACCTACTCTGCATCTTCAAAAATCGACCGGCATCAGCCTTTGATGGTATAATCATTAGATTTAGAGCCTCCATATTCGGGTAATCGTACTGTTTCTCCATTTTTTAGATTTGATTAATTTACGAACTAGAAAGCGGCTAACAATATGTAAACGAATATGTTATTTCTGGTTGTATAATTCAGCCATGTACATATATATGATTAAATATATGGAATAATAATATGGGGCACTTTTCTATGTTATTGGAAAACTGGAAGAAACATTTTGGTTATGTTCTGTTATTAGACATGAAATGATTAATCATAAACTGATTTGAATGGTAATTTTAATTAGTACAATTGCGTGTTGGAGGTTGATATTGTTCATACTAGTAATGTTTTAGTCAGAAAGTTTATTCTTTTTTGTAGCTCCGGTTCTTGCTAGTAATGAGAGAACATTTTCTTTTCAATTCATCTCGGCATTCACATGTGAGTGAGTGAATATTTGGATCTCAAAGTATAAATCCATAGATTTTGAGGTAATGCAAGATATATATGTTCTGTTCTTCTAATGGAGATGTAAATGCTTGCGGATTGAATTTAATATTATTGGTTATGTTAAGTGGCACGCATGTTTCTAGGACATGTTTAATAAGTTCAGTTGTTAGGGGTAGTCTTTTACTTGTTCTTTTCTTATTTGTCCTGATCTTTTGCTTGTTTTTAGCACACGTTCCTGTTTTTAGTACGTGTGAACTGTTCCTTTTTTAGTCATGTACTGGCTATTTAATTGCCAATCTGTTATTCAATAAAGTTAAGTTTCCTAGTTTACATAACTATTTCTTATCAATTGGTATCAGAGAAATAAGAAGATGACAACAGAAGGCAACATCGCTCAGCCAGCAATTCCAAAGCTTGATGGTCACTATGATCATTGGGCGATGTTGATGGAGAATTTTTTTGCGGTCCAAAGAATATTGGAGCCTGGTGGAACATGGGATACCTGAAGTGGTTGAGGGAGAAACTCTTACAGAGGCACAAAAGAAGGCTATTGATGATCAAAAACTCAAGGATCTGAAGGCAAAAAATTATCTTTTTCAAGCAATTGACAGATCAGTTTTGGAGACAATCTTGAACAAAGATTCAGCAAAAGGTATATGGGACTCCTTGAAGCAGAAGTATCAAGGATCAGCAAGAGCCAGGCAGGCGCAACTACAAGCGCTTAGGAGGGAGTTTGAAATTCTCCAAATGAAGGAGGGAGAATCGGTGAATGAATATTTTGCTCGAACTCTCACCATTGCTAACAAGATGAGAAATAATGGTGAAGCTATGAAAGATGTCACTGTCATTGAGAAGATTTTACAATCAATGACTGAGAAATTCAACTATGTTGTTTGCTCAATTGAGGAGTCAAATGACATTGATACTTTAACTATTGATCAGTTGCAAAGTAGCCTGCTGGTACATGAACAGCGCATGAGTGTTCCTGTGAATGAAGAGCATGCCTTGAAAGTGACCTATGAAAATAGGTTTGGAAGGACTAGAGGACGAGGTCGTGGAGGATATCGTGGTCGAGGAAGACGCTCGCCAGTTTTTGATAAGTCCATTGTGGAATGTTATCATTGTCATAAACTTGGACATTATCAGTATGAATGTCCAAGCAAGCAAAAGGAAACCAATTTTGCAGAAGCTCAAGAAGAAATTCTTTTGATGGCATATGTGGAGAATGATAAAGAAAAAATGGAAGATGTATGGTTTCTTGATTCCGGATGCAGTAACCATATGTGTGGTAAGAAGGAATTATTTTCTGACCTAGATGAAAATTTCAAAGAAACTGTGAAGCTTGGAAATAATTCTAGCATGATGGTAGAAGGAAAAGGTAATGTGAGATTTCAAACTAATAAAATATCTCATATCATCACTAGTGTGTTCTATGTACCTGAATTGAAGAACAACCTATTGAGCATTGGTCAGCTACAAGACAAAGTACTAGCAGTTTTATTTCAAGATGGAAACTGTAAAGTCTTTCACTCAGAGAAAGGCTTAATTATGGAAATGTCAATGTCATCAAATAGAATGTTCATGTTGCATCCTATTTCCCAACCAGGTACGCCAACATGCTTCTATACCAAATCAAAAGATCTTGTCCACTTATGGCATTGTAGATATGGGCATCTGAGTGCTAAAGGATTAAAGACTCTTGAACAAAAGGACATGGTGAATAGGCTGCCACAACTTAAAACTGAATCTGGAATTTGTGAAGATTGTCTAGTGGGGAAACAAAAAAGGGATCCTTTTCCAAAAGAATGCACAAGAAGAGCAGTTAAGGTTCTGCAACTGATTCATGCTGATATATGTGGTCCGATCACTCCTGCTTCAAACAGCAAAAAAAGGTATTTAATCACATTTATTGATGATTTTAGCCGCAAGACTTGGGTTTATTTTTTACAGGAAAAGTCACAGGCTTTTGATATCTTCAAAAGCTTTAAGTATCATGCGGAAAAAGAAGCAAGCTTGTCCATTAGCATTTTGCGTACAGATAGAGGAGGAGAGTTCACATCTAAAGAATTTAATGAATTTTGCAATCAAAATGGCATAAGAAGGCAGCTAGCAACTGCATACTCACCACAGCAAAATGGCGTTGCGGAAAGAAAAAATAGAACCATCATGAATATGGTTCGTAGCATGCTTTATGGAAAAAGGATTCCAAAGACATTCTGGCCTGAAGCAGTGAACTGGGCTGTTCACGTGCTAAATCGATGTCCAACTGATGCAGTAGAAGATATGACCCCCGAAGAAGCATGGAGCGGAATAAAGCCATCAGTTGAGTATTTTAGAGTTTTTGGATGTGTATCTCATGTTCATATACCGGATAAAAAAAGAACCAAGTAGGATAACAAGAGCATGAGTTGTGTCTTACTTGGAGTTAGTGAAGAATCTAAGGCATACAGGTTGTATAATCCAGCTACTCAGAAAATTGTTGTGAGTAGAGATGTCGTTTTCGAAGAGGATAAAAACTGGGATTGGGATAAAATGCACGAAGAAACAGTAGGTGCAAATTTAGAGTGGGAAGATGAACAAGCAGAAGTTGTTAATGGTGAGAGCAATAAAGAAACTGAAGAAGTGATGCACTCAAATGGGCTGAGCGATGGTAGCCAACCAGAACCGAATAGAAGGAGAAATAGACGTCAACCTATTTGGATGAGGGACTATGAGAGTGGAGAAGGCCTTTCCGATGAAGAAGAAGATGATAATGCTAACTTGGTTATGTTTGCAGCTGCCGATCCAATATGTTTTGAAGAAGCATTAAAGTATGAGAAATGGAGAAATGCTATGGAATCAGAGATCAAATCAATTGAAAAGAATATGACATGGGAGTTGACAGATTTACCAGCAAGAGCAAAGAAAATCGGTTTGAAATGGGTGTATAAAACAAAACTCTACGAAAATGGAAAGATAGACAAACATAAAGCGCGACTTGTCGCCAAAGGATATGCTCAAGAACATGGAGTAGACTACAATGAAGTCTTCGCACCAGTAGCAAGACTAGATACAATTCGGCTTTTGCTTGCACTTGCAGCTCAAAACGGATGGGTCATTTATCAATTGGATGTAAAATCTGCTTTTTTGCATGGCGAGTTAGGTGAAGAAGTGTTTGTTGAACAACCACGTGGATATGAAATCAAAGGAAGTGAGCAGAAAGTGTACAAACTAAGAAAAGCTCTTTATGGGCTGAAATAAGCTCCTCAAGCTTGGTACAGCTGCATTGAGTCGTACTTTCTGAAAAGAGGCTTCGAAGTGTGTACTTATGAACCCACATTGTTCATCAAACGAGGTGCAGCAGGTAAAATTTTGATTGTAAGCTTATATGTCGATGATCTTATATACACTGGCAATGATGAATCTATGTTTGTTGAATTCAAAAAATCCATGATGGCTGAGTTCGATATGACAGATTTGGGAAAAATGAGTTATTCTCTTGGAATAGAAGTGGTGCAGAAAGTTGAAGGTATCTTTATTTGTCAGAGAAGATATGTAGTAGATGTGTTAAAAAGGTTTCAAATGGAGGCAAGCAATTTGGTCCATAATCCAATCATTCCTGGGGAAAAGCTTTGCAAGGATGAAAATGGTGAGAAAATTGATGGTACTTATTATAAGCAGATCGTAGGTTGTCTTATGTACGTAACTGCTACACGACCAGATGTTATGTTCGTTGTTAGTCTTATTAGCAGGTTCATGGAGTATCCTACAAAGCTGCACTTGAAAGCATCAAGGAAAATTTTAAGGTATTTGAAAGGAACAACTGATTATGGAGTGTTCTATAAGAAGGGAGGAAACAAAGAATTGCTTGCATATACAGACAGTGACTATGCTGGAGACCTGGATGATAGGAAAAGCACTTCTGGATATGTATTTCTTTTAAGCTCCGGTGCAGTATCCTGGTTATCTAAGAAGCAGCCTGTAGTATCCTTATCGACGACGGAAGCTGAGTACATAGCTGCATCTGAATGTGCTTGTCAAATAATTTGGCTAAGAAGAATTTTGGAAAAGCTTGATCATGTTCAGTGCAATTCTACAGCCATGTACTGTGACAATAACTCAACTATTAAGCTTGCTAGAAATCCAGTGATGCATGGACGCAGTAAACACATCGACGTTCGTTTCCATTTTCTCCATGAGCTGACAAAAGATGAAACAGTTCAGTTAGTTCACTGCAGTAGTCATGAGCAAGTTGCAGATGTGATGACAAAAGCTTTGAAACTGGATACATTTGTAAAACTGCGCAAACAAATGGGGGTGTGTTCGTTACTTGATGTAAACTGATTTACAAGAAGAATCAGTTTAAGGGAGGATGTTAAGTGGCACGCATGTTTCTAGGACATGTTTAATAAGTTTAGCTGTTAGGGGTAGTCTTTTACTTGTTTGTCCTGATCTTTTGCTTGTTTTTAGCACACGTTCCTGTTTTTAGTACGTGTGAACTGTTCCTTTTTTAGTCATGTACTGGCTATTTAATTGCCAATCTGTTATTCAATAAACTTAAGTTGCCTAGTTTACATAACTATTTCTTATCAGGTTATACCAACTTCTTATTTCTACTGCCACCTATGGTCATCAGCTGTGAAACTCCTCCACTGCTAGTTGGCAAAATTACAATGATAATGTGATATAAATTTCTGGTCCTCTCGAAACAGTTTAAGTTGGATACTTGGTTAAAGCTAGCTAGTCAATGTTTGATATTGCTCAAAGGTTGAGTTTCATATATCACGTGCTAATATAAATCTCTTTAAGCTGTACAATGTTACAATCAACTGAATTGTAATTAGGATTAAGTATTTTCTTCATCATAACATACACTATATATAAAATACCAATTATCTTTTAGAATGCAAATTATTTTCTTCATCGTAACATATGCCACATCGTACATACACTATATACAGAGTGGGAAAAATGCACACAGTTTATTATCTTTTAAAATACCAATTATTTCAACTCTATCCAAGTATGTGTAATTTTATGCTCATCTGATCTATTTTTTTAATACCTAATACATGTTTGTCTTTTTAATATCTATATTTAATATCTAATACATGTTTTATTCTGCCTGTTATGCATAGTTGTTGCAAAATCACCCACTATTTTTTAATAATTTGTTATATTTTACTACAAATACAAGCTATTTGATTCTGAGTTGCATGTAATTCCTGAAGAATGATATGGAACTATATTAATGGTGAAATTGTTCACAAAGTTAATATTAAAATTATTTGTTACATGACAGCATGCAATGATAATACTCAAAGAATTAGTGGCTATGTCATTTGGGGGAATGGAAGAACTTTTTTCGGTTGGAGGTTTAATTCTTGACGCTAACAAGAACCTTAGTGCTGGTATATCTTCTATCTTGGAAAGCAAACTGTCTATCCCCAAGTTTCAATTCTATCCCAAGTTCTATGGAGCTGAGGAAAGTTATCGAATTCATTAAGAAAATTTACTTTGTTGTCATATATCTATTATCTTTGTGTTGCAAATATCAATATGTTTTGGCTGCCACACTCAAGAATATATTTAGTATTTATAAAAAGCAGTATTCAATAATCATGTGTTGTATGCCCAAGACAGTATCTTCCCTCTGTCGTTAAGCATAAATAAATAGTACATGTTGTACCTTTTTGTTATCTTTTCTAAAATCTCTCAACACCATTTTAACATTTTATTCCTCTTAAGTAGCTGCACTGAATATAATCATATGTCAGTTTAGTCACTCATTTTTCCTAGAAAAAACTAATATTTATTTCCAGTGGTTGTCCTCATTTTACAGCATTGTTTTTTACATAGCTACCACAATTTCAATTAGTAAAAGAATTAGACAATGGTGGTAGTAAAGTTAGTTTTAGCTATGTACGAAGCTAAATATAATTGCAAGCATAACCAAGAAGCTAGTGAGTTAAAAAAATAAAGAATACAATTAGGCAATCATAGAAGAATAGAATTTCATGGAACATTTCTTTAGTAATTTTTCATGTTTGAATTTTGAAACTTCGGCTACATGAAACTATAACTCCAAGTTTTCCCCTTTTTTTGTTTATATTATAAGTTTTCTATCATATTTATATTTACATATATGAGTTAGAATAGCAATAAGATACTCTAATTTTGAGTAGACAACAAATGATTCTGTCAGTCTCCCCACTCAACTACAGCTTAGATTGCTTTCTTCTATCTACCTACGGAGGTTGTTTGAGAGAATGGGTGAAACTTATAGTAAGTTGGGTCAAGTAGGATGTTTTATAAGTTGGCATCATATTATATTTATTATTTAGTAGCTATAAGAATTCAATATATTCACAAGAGATGCCTTATTGCTGAGCATACACATAAACAAAAGCATTTTCTAGTTGGGAACTAAATCTTCCATAGCTTAGACAAAAAATTTCTTTGCACTAATTTACTATAGATCTAAATTTTCTTAGCCATTCGATATATTCATGACTGTTAATAAAATTTAGTCAATAATAAAAGTTGTAGGGAAATGTACCGCTTGAAAAAAGTTGATATCATCAGTTAATGCATTTTCTCATTTGAGAATGCCACTATACTAGTAGGTCTTGGGAAGAACCAATGGGCCAGAATGTGCAATAAGCTCTCAATTATTTCTCATAGACGCTACCTAAGTAATCAATGTTACTTTTTATAATATCAAAGCTGCCAAGATAATTCCCAGTTTTGCCTAGCAAGTAATATTAAATTGCGCGCTACTAACGCAAATAGTCTAGTTATATGGGAATACTTGTTCTTTTTTGCCTCTAATTTCTAATTGCATTTTTTTTCTTTTTATTGGCATATTGGACTTTAGAAGGAGACTAGCTTGGACTTTCCACGATTTATATTTTCTCTTTTAGCAAGCTATTTTTGTAAGATTTTATGTTGTTAACATTTGTGCTTAAAACATTGTTCATGAAATGTTGTATATGACTAGTATAAAATTGATGTAGCTTTGATTATGTCATTGATTATATTTAATCTTTGTAATTATTTATAATGTCAAATTGTATCTATTAGTGTTTTATAAATTGAGTCTGCTGTAATAGTTGTAAAATGCAAAAACGTTGATATGCTGCAGTATTTCAAAAAAGCTGCATAACTTATTCTTGCAGCGTTTCAAAACTGCAGTTGTATTACTGATTCACCTAAAGTCACGTTGTTAGACCGCATTACCAAATCGTTGCACAATGAATTTGCATCGTTTAATTAATGCTGTAAAATTAATTTGCTGTAGAGTTTTTTAAAAGCTTCGATAGCCATTTATTAAGCAGCATTTCAAAAGCGCTGTGGAATTTCCTAACTCTATTGCAGCATAATATTATGCATCATTCTTCGAAACACTGCTAATGATTATGGTAACACTTTTAAAATGCCACGAAAGCTCTTTTTTGTTGTAGTTAACCAATAACAACCAATCAACATATATGTAAGGGTCTATGTTACCATAATAGCAAAACTGGGTTTTGTTCTGCTAAACACATGTCCAAGTTAATATAATATCAGACTGGGTTTTATTCTACCAAATTGATGTCAATAATAATTTAATTAGTAGAACGGTGTTTTATTCTACTAAACACCTGTCAAAATAATTTAATTAGCATAATAGTATTTTATTCTGCAAAGCAGATGTCATTAGGTTTCATATTCAATTTAGTATAGCTCATTCACGGTTGTTTAGCTACTTAATGTCACAGACAGGAGATCCCTTGGTTTAAAATCAGTTCACTTATAGAAGAAAGCTGACTTAAAATATAACCGATAGTGCTTAAAATAAAATTTTAAATGATTAAATCTCAATTTAATTATAAATTAAGCTTAATTAAATCTTAGTTAATCATAATTTAACCATACTTAAATCATAATTAAAATTTAATTAATCTTATTTAAGTCTTAATTAATTAACTAATAATTAAACCTTAATTCATCAAAAATTAATTAAATAATCAAAGTCTAGTTTAATAATAATTAATTAAATAATTATGCTCTAATTAAATAAAAATTGTTACTTAAGTAATTACTAATTTTAAAACGTTATTAATTAAATAAATTTTAACTGCTTACTTAATGAATACTTAAGTACTAATTAATTACTAATCACTCCTAATTATCTTTAATTAATAAATTAATTAATTACTATTTTATTCCAAACTTAATTAAATCATAGTTAACTTTTATACTTAATTAAAGACTTCAAAATGGTTTCAAAAAAATAATTTAGTTTAAAATAGTTTTATTTATAAAATATTGATTTTTTTCGAACTGCATCCGCGGTACTATCGCTATGGATGTAATAACTTAAGGTTAGTTTCTAAAGTACTATCTTTCAAACTCTTTTACTCTAGATTTGTTTTCATTTTAAAACATAAGTAAAAAAATTAGAAAACTAAAAACAAAGTTAAAACTTTGAAATTTTTTATTAAACAAAACTAGTAAACTCCATTTGACCTTTCCAAAGGACCGTAAGTCCATTAACATAGAAAATTTTAACATCCATAACATACAACATCATATCCAAAGTTTCACATACAATATCTTATCCAAGATCTAAACACACAACATGACATCCATAAGTAAATTCACAAATATACGAATAACACTAATTAGACTTCATTTCAAGTCTAATTTTCCATCTCATTCCACAATATTCAAATATAACCCAAACACATATTAATTTAACAAATTTCAACACAGATCATGCCACAATTTATACAACATGTCGAAGTTAAAAACTTTTATTTATACAAGAATTTTACTCACCAAAATTTACCAAACTCTTTTCTAATTTTGCAAAACGGCAATGGACTTGTATTCCTTTAGAAAAACTTGATTTTTGATGACCCTAAGGGCCAAGAAAGGCTCATCCATGGTGCAATAGGCTCGTTCATGATCACTCATGGGCTTGGCCATGGTTGGTTGTGGTCAATGTGGACTTATATTTGAAGAAGGAGGAGTTTATAAATGGAAATGAGGAGCTTAACACAAAGTTTGAAATGAATTCAAAAGGTAAAGCTTAAATTTTTAAAACTTTAGAAACTAAATGAGAACCATGAAGGTGTTTTCAAAATGCTAAGGAAGAAGTGGAAGTTTTGAAAAGTGAGAAATAAGAAATGAAAATGAGAAGAAAATAAGAGAATTTTCTTTTATATAAATATGTTAAATTACCTTAATACCCCTGTACCTTACCCTCCATTCTTAGTTTTCCAAATCCCCTTATCCCCTTCCTCCCACGGTACTCGCGCCACCCTTATATCCCCCTCCCTTCACTTCATGTGGAAACATGCATTAATGTTAAGTGCTAATGATTAAAACATGTTTTTAGTACTAAATGTATTTATGTTTGCCTATGATGTGACACATTCTTTTACCAAATTTATATTTTAAATCTTACATATTTAAGTATATACACTTGTTATATACCAATATAAACACACTTACTCATTAACAGATTTATGCAAATATATATTACACTAGAATTCACAATGTTTCTGATAGTTTAGGCAACAAAAAGTCAAAAATTCGAAAAACGAATTCTGGTTACATTTCCGAATTTTCTTCAGACTAATTATTTTTATAAATAAATTTAAAAACTATTTCACCGTCATTATTTTTTATTTAAAAAAGTTTTATTTTAGTTGTGAAATTCATTATTTGAATATTTAAAATGAATTAAATCAAACCAGTGAAATTCCGGGTCGTTAAACTCTCACCCTTAAAAGAAATCCGACCCTAAAATTTTACTATATCCCTAAACCCAGAAACACTTAACACTATTCATAGGTCTGGATGATGTATATAGATCCCTTCTTAACAAAATCTGATTTGATCACTCATTTGAATACGTAGCTTTTATTTTCAAACTACTATCGCTCACCCGACTTCCTAGTGCGGACTTTGATCAGGCTTCTTAATTAGAACCCTCCGTTCTCCTTACATAGCCATATACTATGATAGAAAATTTTGGTTCCATATTAAGAACTCTCACCTAATGTTCGTCTTCAAAAGTCAAGTGATGAATCCTTCTTCAGAAGGGTGTGAAATACCTCAAGTCATGTACTAGAACCTTGGATCGAGAATTTATGTGAAAAAGAGGAAGGATCTATGTATAACTTACGTGCTGATCTAAAGATTCTTATTACCTAACTACTTCCTACCCTCCTAAAATTTTCATGGAAACATTTAATAAAAATTCCAACTTAGGTTCAAACCATTTAAATGTAACAACTTACTTATGAAACATTTTCATAAAATTATTATAATTTATTAACTTTGTACAATACTCTCCTACATCCCAAGAGTATATACAAAACATCTTATTTTTTAAATTAAGTTAATTAATGAAACCTTTTTACCTAATTGGTCCGGTAAGTAGCTAAGAAGAGTGGGATGTTGGTATCCAAACTCGCCCTAGAGTTCTTTTTCTCAAACACCTTGAAGGTAAATGTGTTTATTGATCGGTCCAATAATGTCAAATACTAGATGTTAAAATCAAAAGACATGGTATAATAAAAAAAAGTTTATTAATCCTCCTTATAAATTAAATTTTTAAACCCCATTTATTAATCCATCCTTAAATCAAAATACCTTATTATTTTGAAATTTAGGAGCCAAAAGCTTGGGTTATATTTTAAAAACATTTTGAAATGATGCTTTATTTTTAACCCGTAGAAAACATACATATAGCCCGAGTAGTACCAAAATGATATCAAGGAACTGGTACTACCAAACAGTATCATACATTCCCTTACCAAGAAGGATAATACTCAAGAGAAGGGTTTACCATCCGAACACATCCCTATCTCATTTTTAGTTATTTTCGAACCACTTGAACAGGTTAATCATAAAAATATTTCTCCTTTTCCAAATCCCTTTTTGAAAGAATACTATATATGTATATATATAACTAAATAGTTTTAACAAAATACTTGTCATCCACTAACTTTGGATTCATTCGGATAAGAACTCATTTCGGTCGTACAATGAAAAACAAAATAATTTACTAAGTGTATTATCACATTCGGCTAAGAAAACATATGATTATCACTTAGAAGATTATTCAGATCATAGCAAATAGAATCGAGGCTCATTTTTCGAAGCATCCAAAGAAAAATCTTACCCTCAAATTCCCTTTTCAAAATTATTACTACTTTTCAAGAATCATTTGAAAATGTTATCAAAGCCAGTGGAATTTTAATGCTCCGGAAACCCATCTTATTTTCAAAACATATTTTATAATCCTAATTTATAAAATCAACTTTTTATATAAACATCTGAAATATTTCTATTTTTCCTAAACCTTGGAAACCATTTTCCAGCACCGAAATTTACGTCCTTAAAAATTATTTTTACCAAAATACTAATAGTCAAACAAAGAGGGTGAATAGGATTTTGGAAAGAAATTTAAGAGCTTACATCATAGACTATGAAGGACATTAGAGGCAGTATTTACCCTTCATAGAGTTCGCATACAATAGTAATTACCAAGCAATGATTGGCACGACACCGTTTGAAGCCTTATACGGGAGGCCATGCAAGTCGTCAAATTATTGGTAGGAAACCATCGAAAAAATTCAACTTGGACTAGATTTGGTCCATGGGTCCTTGGAAAAGATAGAGATGATTAGACGGGAAATAAAGGCCGCATAGGACCGTCAGAAGTCCAATGATGGCAGGCAAAGTAAGAAATTGGAATTTTCGGTTGGAGACATGGTGTTTGTTAAAGTTCCCTTTTTAGGAAGGTTATGAGGTTGAGTATTTCAAAGAAGTTGGCACCAAGATTTGTTGGGCCTTTCCCCATTTCGAAAAGGGAGGGGAAACTTGCATATCGAATAGAGCTTCCGAAGAAGTTAGCGGGAGTCCATGATGTCTTTCATGTTTCCCGCTTGAGGAAATATTTGTATGGCACTACGACCATCGTTGAGCCAAATCAGGTAGTAAATGTTAAGACGAAGCCGATAGTACCCCATGCCATCATAGATGTAGTAGAGCATGGAACCGAGAAGCTTCATAACGAAGAAATTAGGCTAGTCTAAGTATAATGAGGAGATAACCCGACGGAAAGAACATGGGAAACCGAAGAGAAGATTAAGACTTTTCATCTTGAGATTTTCTCTGGTTAACTTTTTCTCTGAAAAATTTAGTATTGTTTAGGTTTTTCTTGCAACGTGGTTACTAGATTAGATGGTAGGGGATGGCTGCCTCAATTTTCGTTGTTATTTTTGCACTCATATCGAAATTTATGCATATCAAGGATGCTTGCCTATATGTCACAATTTTGCATTCATGCTAGGATTGAGCTCACATATAATATGTTGCATATATAATCACAATGCATTTTGGTTGAGTAGATGGTTATGTAGACAACATGGTTGTATAGTGCAAGTTATATTGTTTGTCACTTAGGGATTTCGGGGATGAAATCCTTTTTAACGGGGATCGAGAATGTAACACCTCCTAAAAATTAATAAGAAATCTATAAATTAAAATAAGGCTAAAAATTAGAATTTTGCAAATGTCAGAATTTGGCCATTACATCATTGCATTCGTGGTGATTTACTGGTCAATTTTAACACATATAGTTTTACGATCGAAGTTCAAACAAAAAAGTTATTAATGTTCGACATTTTCGAATTTAAAATAATTCGAACAAAATCAAATTTTGAATTTAAATAATGTTAACATGGAAATTGAAACGGGTACTAAATAATTTAACATTACGGCAAATTAACGCTAGAGATAAAAGAGGAAAGAAAAAAAATAAAACAGTAGTAATAAATTCACGTTCCAAAATAGAGGACTGGTCTAACCCGTTATCTTAACCGATCGACCACTACCGATCGACCGGTTAAGGGTGAACAATCGACCAGTACTTATTAAGAGGCTAGGGTCTGGTTAGGCTACGAACAATTTAGATTTTATCATTTTAAACTAACTTGAATCATATGGTGTCGGTGCATTTTAACCGCTATAAATAAGAGCTAACCCCCTCACTCTTATTCATAAAATATTTAGAATGCTAGCGAAACTCTATCCGTCTTCTTGTTCAATTCTACGAATCAGAATCAATTGGATTTAAAGGGACGTGATTTTAAATATGTGTGTGTGTGTGTGTGCACGTGCGTGTGTTTTGTAATTCTATTCATCCCTAATCTTTGATTTTGAATCTAATCTATATACAATTGAAATATTGTATATTTTAAAAAGGAGAAATATGAAAGAAAAATAGGAAAAGGCGTGAATCAAATCCAAAGGAAGCAAGAAACCATCCGTGAGTGGAAATCTAAGTTTTTCACATTTTCGCAGTTTGCATAATAAAATTTGGATTTGTTTTATGCCTTGGGGAAATTTGTATATGAAAACCCTAAACCCTAAACCATAAAACCCCAAAATTCCCCTAAATAAAATGTTAATCCTTGGATTTGTTGGAATTTCAATTTCTTTATGTTAATATAATAGAATTTAATTCGTTGGTTGCAATTTGAATAATTTATATTATATATAACTTCCTCTTCTAATTTCTGTTGTTTCGATAAAATGGTTCGAAAATAAAATTATAGAAAATGGTGTGCAAAATATGAAGTTTTCCTATTTGTAGTTTGCACCACCTATTTTCGTAATATAGATAAATATGAATCTTTTTTCGCTTTAAGGTTATATACACAAAAGTTGAATAGAATATAAAGGATTCAAGTTGTAAGTTTTTTTTCCTTGAAATAGAGGTGTGATTCTACTATATTAATGTAAATAAGTTTGGTATTATTCCATTTCTGAATCTATATATATAAGTCTGTTTTGTCTCGCTAAGGATATTACTATTTTTAAATTATTGTATGGAACTTAGGCTTGTATAGATATGGAAGTTTTGATATTTTAACAATTAGTATAGGAAGTGTTTATCTTAGAATTGGAATATCTTTATGTGTGCTTAGGATTATATAGTTAGCCTAAATTACGTATGTATAAATATAATAATAGCGTATAGGTATATTAATAGTTTATTAGCAAAAACATACTATTCATATCATATTGAAAAATAGGTTAGCAAATAGCATTAAACCCCATAGGAAGGAAGTTAAGAATAATTATGGAAACTAATCCATAATTAAAGGAGATGTATGGAGTTTCCCTTGCATGGCCTTACATCGTAAAAGCGGTGAGATATTGTAGTATGTTAGGAGAGCGGGAATATGACGAAGTTATAGGGATGCAAGGTGCATCAAAAGCACATAGAAGTTTGCCCATCTAATCTGGCTACTTTGGGACTAATGTGAGACATTGCCTGTAATAAGTGCCTATGGTGAATGCAAGGTTAGTCTCAATTTTAAAGCGTAAGTCTGCTTAGCTAATCCGGCTACCGACACCTACAAATATTCGGACTAATGTGAGACGTCGTGGTTTGAGTCATGGGTCATACGAGGAATATTCTAGTAAGGACGTGCTTCTAGATTGAAGGTATTAAGTGGTTGTTGTAGGGTCCGCCTTCTTCCCACTCAAGAAGTATTAAATGGGCGAGATTATATTTTAGGTATGGGAGTGGGAAATCTAGGAAAGGCGTCCACTTTTGGTTGAGGTGTGAAGACCCGCCTTTCATTCCATAGAAAGACATATCGTAGATTAGAAAGAAATATGATGAAAAGAAAATAGAAAGAAAGAAAGAAAGAATAACATCAGAATCTCACAGCGAAAACGGAAAAATATATTACATCACATAGATATTACATAGTATTCATCATACATCAGAGTTATACGGTTACAACAGCATCATATTAGACAGTCGTGAAGACCTATCGATACATTACAACCCAAACAAACAAATGATACCAACACAGCGGAATAGATGTATAGATACGCCAAGTCTCCTGCTTCAAGATTTTCCAAAATTCGTCTAGCCAACCTGATCACCTGGCTACTCATAAAAATTTGAGTACCCAAGAGTTTAAGAAAAACAGAAATAAACTCCGGGACAGACATGGGTCTGGTGTGAGTAAACGGTTAAGTTGTTTAACTTGAAAAACCTTTGAAATAAAAGGTATCTCGTAAAACTCTCCGCAAATAAACACGGACAAGTTTTTCCCTTACGATAACCAAAACATTTGATAGGAAATCCAGTTATATTATAATAGTGTCTAGGGTTTTCAATAAAAAATAGAAAATAGCTGGAATGCTTACATCTCACGTTCCAACATAGTTGGGCACAATCAAAACCGTACAAGCACTTATTGGAGATTGGATTCCATACAATAGCAGGGCTATTGGGGTACCGCCCGTCACAGTACAATAGAAGGGCTAGTGGATTCCATACCCTAATCCCCTGCAACACAAGACTGGAGCTACCCCTTACTGGATAGTCCAAATAAGACAACCCCGCGGTTGTAGCCGACAACCACCCACACAATCGAAAAAGGGACCTCTAGAGAGGGAAAAATCTCATCCTATTTGGGTGCTACCCACTTAGCCTTGCGTGCACCTCCCCTGTTTTAGCCATTTCCGGTTGATGAGGCTTGAGGGCACGAGTACCTTTTTAGAACACATATCTTGGAATGCTCATCGTCCTCCATTGACGATGGTCTGATAGCATTCATCCATACAAGTTCGTTCCGGGTTCGAACGAAACAGAAGGCACTATCTCCATTACATTCGATTTGGAATCACCCTCAGAGTTAACGAAAAATAGCCCTAGCACTCTAAATCTTCATCTCGAACTTTACTTGAGATTTCACGACCTATCATTTAATTTGGATCGATGCAGTTTTCGGGTAACAAATTTGACATCCTATCCCGGTCTCATCGAAATCCAAACGTTTCTTTTAAGGCCAAATTGTTTAAGTAAAACAATTTATCAATTCAGAATTTCACACTCACATAGCAATTCATCACAGATAAATAACCTATATTTATCACAGCTCAATACAAATCAATTCATATCACGGAATATCATAGTTTTACATACTAGAGATATTAATCAATCCAAGCATTCTATACAATTAACCATCCATAAGAAGATTAATTAATCACATAATTTATAACTAATTTAATTAACATAAAATAAATAAATTATTTATGAATTAATTACTCACAATCCTGCTTAATTAACATTAATTAATTACAACCCATTTATTATTATTTTAATTAATTAATGAAATTAATTAATCATCCTTTAATAACTTACATTAATTAATTATCCTATAATTACTGATTAATTATCATTTAATTATTAATTAATTATCCTATAATAACTAATTAATTATCCTTTAATTATTAATTAATTATCCTTTAATTACTAACTAATTAACCTTTAATTATTAATTAATTAACCTTTAATTACTTAAGACCCTAATTAATTAAAGATAACTATTTATCTTAATTATTTACTTTATTATCACTTAAATCTTATTTAATAAACCTTGGAATTAATTTATCTTTGACCGATAAATTAACTTAAGACCTTAAGTTTAATTAATGATTAAGACATTTACCCTTCTTTAATTAACTACTTAATTACACTATTAAATTTACTTAGATAAACTTAATAATTAATTAAAATAAAGGACATATATTAAAACACTTTAAACTTAATTAATTTAAATTTTAAAACTTTAACTAACCCATGACTTAAATAAAACATTTAATTTTTAGAAGGGTTATTTTAAGAAAATTGTTTTCAAAACTTGTTTTATATTTTTGAAACTTTAAAACTGTTATTACACATACTCGAGTCAAACTCGGAGCATACCCTTACTCAAACCCGAGCCACTTCCTTTTTTTAAACCTGTTATGTTTTTTATTTAAATTTTAAAAACTGTTACACTGCTAAAACTCTCGCGTACCTCCCGATGGCAAACTCGAGCCAACCTACCAATTTCCCGAGTCCAAACCCGAGACTCCGCCTTCTTCTTCTTCTATTTCCACAGCATCACCTAAACACTGATACATCTGACACATGTTCATGTGCATAGGCAAACACGGCTGCTCCGATCAATGCCGCCACCTCCAACACATCGACGACAACCTCCTCTAACAGTCCGACCACCCGATCTTCGAATCAAACAGGAAAACGAGCACGATCGACTACCACCTGGAACGAACCAATCATCCAAGAATCGCCTCGACCCCCTGCCTCAGATCACCAGAGCCTACGAAACTCTGACCAAACCTTCGTCATTCAACCACGCACCTATCCCTCTTACTCCAGTCAATACCGATGCACCTTCGTCGACCAAGACAGCTCCTAAACCCTAGATCGCCAACGTTCAGCCACCATGGTGAACTATAAATTCACCGATCATTTTTGCAAGAACCTCTGACCTTCGAGCTACCTCCAGCCATGATCACGACTAACCACCTTGCTACGGTCACCAGAAAATGCCAAAATCCTCTTTCCCGTTCAACCCGAGATTCCTCACTCAAAACAAAGTTAAAAATCTTGATTCTATTTTTAAAAATCATGGTTTTCGAAAGCAAATCAGATTATAGAAATGAAACCATAAATCATGGTGTTCGAATTTTGACATGCTTTTAAGTTCTACTGTATTTTCTAATTTTCCAAAGAAACTCAAACTAATTATACTTAAAAACATTTTTAAAATTAAGATCTTGTTAATTTCAACATATTTTGTTTATACAACATTAGCTATAAGTGATTAGAGGAAGAGAGATTGAATTTTTAACTTGTTCTAGCCTGTTAACTTAAAAGCAGAGATACACACACAGATATATGTGTGTGTGTGTCCAGACACGCACACAAATAACACATACTTATATACATGCAATCACATTTACACAATCATACAAAGCATATTTCACATGATAACTACAAAGATTATCACATGCATCAGGTTATCAAACAACTTTATTTTTTAAAAATTGTTTACTCACTGGATTGATGTTGAACAGAGAAGCTGGAAATTGATTTGAACTTGAAAACTGTAACTTAGTATTGATCTTGATCTTCTTGATGTTTGATTTGCTTTGTTTCTTTAATTGCTTCAGGTTGAAATAATTGTATTTAGATTTTATTCTCTGGTTTGTATCTCTTTAGTTTCCAGGTTTTATTTTTGAGATATGAAAGAAAAGAGGAGTTAGAGAGATATATATATAACCTTAATTTTATTATTTTAAAAAAATGAAAAGAAAACTAATGACACTTGTTATTTGCACGTTGAAATGTTTGCACTTGTTACTTTGCATGCCTTTATGATTTAATATGTTTTCATGTTATATTTTCAATTTTTATTAATACATTTACTTTTATTATAGGGGCATTTCACTAGAAGGACAAACTTTACAGTCTAATTAGTTTCTAGGACACACATCCACAGAAATTAATTTCAAGGCCAAAGTCAGCAGAACAATTACTTTTAAGGACAAAGTCGGCAGTTCAATTACTTTCAAGGACATAATATCATAGGTTTTTAGGCCTTAGAAACTAATTATTTTGCATTTTGTCCTTAAAAGTAATTATTTCAGTTGTCCGTCCTAGAAGCTAATTGCACTTGCTAAAGAGGCCCTTGTGACTAATTCCACTTTATTATATTTATATAACTTTAAAGAAACTGATTTAAAATCTAGTTATACATTAATAAATAATCATATAAATATATATACTAGCTTTAAAAATATAGAGTTTTAAATCCAGTTTATTTTCAAGCTATACATATTAAATTTCAATTCAAATTCTATTTACAATCAACTTATATACAATACTAATTTGAAAACACATATTTTATTTGTTTTAAAAGAATAATTTTGCACATTTAAAATAATTTATAAAAAAAGATTATCAAATAATATTACCCAAAAATTTCGAGTCATCGCATGAAGCATTAAGTGGCTATTGTAAGCTCCTCTTTCCATAAAAGAAGTATTAAGTAGCCTGTTGAGATTTCTTACGATATCGGTTAGGAAGTACTAGAGAGTGGTCCGCCTTGGTTTTAGGTATTAAATGACAGGGATCTGCCTAGGAAATAGGTATTAAATGATCAGAGTCAGCCTAATTCCCATCTGGAGGTATTAAGCGGCTTAGATGCTTCTTCTCGCATCTTTAGGGCATGATTTACGGTAGTTGCGAAGATGGACTGGAAATGGCCCTTGGCCTACAATTAGAGGTACATTATGGAGTTAGGCTAGAAAATACTTTGGCTTATAGTGGGAAGTATACTTGGTAGGATGTAGTATAGGATGCGTAAGTCATACTACTTATCTAAATGATAATGTTAAAATACTATTATGGTAAGACTTAATATTTTCATCCACCAAAAATTGTTCTGAATCCCTCCTCATTACAACCCACGGGTTCGAGGGAATAATGTTGATGAAGAAGATGGAGACGGCAGTGAAGATTTGTGGTAGTTTCATTATTCATCTATGTTTTTGATATATATTCCGATGTACCCAGTCTCAGACATGTTGATATATTTGGAGATATACTGTTATGAATATTTTGGGATATTATGTTTCTGATATTTGGTTTTTATGAAATGGATATTTGTTTCTGTTATTATATTTTATCCCTTTCATTGTGAGATTCTGAAAGCGTAGATAGATAGTTCTATATATTATTCATAGTATCAATTTTACCAACCAACAACCGGCTTTGGAATGGGCCTATAGATTCGAAGGGATTTTATTAGGTCGAAAATTAGGCCCATTTCAAAGAAGGTTGTTATAGACATTGCCTCCATAGAATGCTCTTGCTGTCCTGAAAGCATATTTTCAAAAGCACCAGACTCCCAAACTACTCAATTGAGTACCTGAAATTTGTCACGACATAAAAAGACAAAAGCAAAACGTGGGTTAGACATAAATCATGGTGTGAGGGAAACTATTTCAAAATATTGTATATCAAAACTATATGTAAATAAACATGAAACTGATAAGGCATAGCTGGTCCTCTCCACAATCATGGCTCAGGAGTAATCTGGACTGTCTATAGACAAGTAAATTAAACCCATCACAAAAGTAGGATATCATACCATAATCTACTCTTCTCCTGTTATCAACGAATCAGCACAACTAATATAATGTAACTGATACGTAATAGTATACCATGGTACGATAATCCAATATACAAATGCAGAGGCCATATAAATATCACAATATAGACATACAATAGAATGCACAAAACATATTTTCAACCAACTAATATAGCACACACAGTCATAACGATAAGCGATAGGTAGAGAATATGAACCGATACTCATCATTGCTGATGAATAGAGTCTGCTATGATATCAATCGATTCAATGGTCACCATCTAGGATCTAAAACAAATTAAGCTAGTATTGAATTTCACTTTAGAGATTAATCGCAATCTAATGATTCCCATGTGAGTCCTACCGTGTCCCTCGTCGAGCATAGTTTGTCTAACCCACTTATAGATCTCTCCGTGTCGCATATCGAGCATAGGTATATCTAATCCACTTGTTGATCTCGTTATGTCCCACATCTAGCATGGGTGATATATAGTCTACTCTAAATATATAAAACCTACGTGGGTCCCACCGTGTCCCTCAACGAGCATAAGTGGTATCTAACCCACTTGTGGATCTCACCGTGTCCCTTATTGAGCATAGGCGATATCTAATCCACTTGTTGATCTCGCCATGTTCCTCGTCGAGCAAAGGTGATATATGATCAAATATAAAATCACGTAATCAAATACGTCTATTAGAAACGAAGACTGATGTCTTATCATCTATCAATACAGATGGCCTCTACAATAAGACCAATAATAGGGATGCCCACTAATATAAGGCTAATATGGTATATGATCACAAATATAAGATCAGTGCTATGTACGGGATACAATTCATCTAACTATACATACCCCTAAGATCAAAGCCTGAAGGTACAGATTTACCCTATCCAATCGTACATGCTCATTAAACGCAATCGTGACCAATCATTATGCTGATCCCATGCTCGATCATTGTTGGTCCTATTAGAATCACTTAACATTCGCATCCAGATCACAAGCTTTCCCTTGCATATTGTCTCCTCGAGTAGCCCATAGTCTTCCTCGAATTTTCGCCAAAGTCGTACATGAAATCGCACCCAAAATAAAGTAAGAACCCCCGCTTAAATAGCACCCAACTAGGCTTTTCTATCCAGAACCACCATTTTCCTGCTACCAGTAGATCAATTATAGCTTGTCCCAAGTAGTAAAGGTTAGGGCAGGTTCCATCGATTGACAAAACCACTAATTCATGTGTCGTCACCTCCATTAATTCGCCTGATGAGCCACCTTCCTTCCCAAACCTACCTCCACCCTATCGGACCCCCTTCAAAGTTCATTGGTTGATGTTTTTGAAGTGGTTCCTTATGTGTTCGTAAACCGACTATGCGACATGAAATCCACTCTCTACACATGTAGAGATCAACAGATAAGTAAAGCAACCCGGACTCCTCTAATATGCCAAAATAACATAGCCGGCCTTCCTACCTTATTTGATGCCCACGTGTATTCCCATACACCCATTTGTATATGTTTATACACGAAAGAACATAACCATGCTTCAATTATATAAATCACGTTTCGGGCTTCACTGGAGCGATTACTGGACCTGGTACATTCTCATGCAACTTAGTGCACACGATGGTCGCTATGGTTACGTGAGACGCTCATTACTTGCTTATATAAAAATATGGATATTCACATACACATATGTATGTGAATATATACACAACTATATCCAATAATTCTAGATACAATAAAAGAATTGTTATGATAATTATACTACGTCTAATACAAGTATACATATGCCCGTTTATGCACATATATCTACACGTGTATTCTGGTAAGTAATTCAATTATTAGTTGAACCAAAACTTACTTTTATATGATAAATATTTCAATAAAAGTAGAATATCTCTTTATATTATTCCATAAACATCATTCCATTTTATAAAATACAATACTAGCTTATAAAAGCATTTAAGCCTTTAAAATGCTAAAGTTCTTCATTTAATATTAAGTATTCCTTTTTAAATATTTTATAAAACTTATAATCATATTCTAAAATATCATATTCACATTACTTTATAAAAAATTCATACTTTACAAAATATCTCATTCATACTATTTTATAACATCTTTATTTTATAAAATATCACATTTTATACTATTTTATAAAATCGCTATTTTATAAAATATCATCTTTATATTATTTTATAAAATCTCTATTTTACAATATATTGCATTTATACTATTTATAAAATATCACTTTTATTTGTAAAAATTATTTCCTTACATAAATAATATTTATAAATAAAATATTCACTTATAAAAATCACTTCTTTACTTTAAATAATATTTATAAGTACTAAGTAAGCTTCATTAATCACTTAATTAGCCTACTAATTTTTCTAAACCATTTATATTAGTTTTATTATCACTAACAAAAGATGTGCACCTAATTATGTCATCTGATTAGTCTCTAATTCATTACAACATCATATATCACTCAGTTATCCCAAAATCCATTTCTAAGCGTGATAACTATTTCAAAAATAATAACTAAGGTCTTAAACAAATAATAAGATGTTATAATTATGTTTATAACATGAATACAAGCCTTATTCAACCCAAAAAACCTCCCAAACACTTCATATAATCACTTGATCATCAATAAACGAAATAATGAAGATTAATAAGTAAATACAATTGAAGAATCATCCCACTCTTCTTGCTTTTATTTAAATCAAGCTCTAATCACTTAATACACAAATCAAGCTCTCTTGAAATTGAGGATCTCAACCCAAACTTCAATTCAATCCAATTCCTTTGTGGGTTATGTGAGGAATGAATAGAGAGGAATTATGGTGATTTTAATTTGAATTTAGAAATTTTATTTGAGTAGAGTTAATGATTTTGGGTTTTGAGATTAAGGGGTAATTAGAGAAGTAATTAGAGAATCAGAAAAGGAGCGTTAGATGAATGAGAAATGGAATGAAAATAATTAGGGGTTAGCCACTTATGAGCTTGCTTATGGCCTTAGTCCAACATTCAATTTGCATTCATTTGTAGAAACCACTATTCACTCAAAAAACTAATCAACCCCAAACATAGTCAAGTTTATACTTATTTTTCTCGCTTCGAAAAATGATCTCACCTATGGGTGTCTCGAGACCCAATTCATCCGTCTTTAAAAAGTCGAGTATAATGTGTCTTCCATTAATTAATGATTAAATAATAAGCATTTAAATATTCAGTTGTTAAAGTTGTAGGTTGTTACATTGACTCTTTACTTATATCTTCATTGTTGATTTTGCCTTTACTGAGGAAGTTGATAAATTGAAGAATGGAGTTGCTGTAGTTGTTTGACTTGTTTCGTTGAAGTTTTTTGTTTTTATCAAATCATCTCGTGAAATGATTTCAAACTGCTTTGGTACTCTCATTGTTCTTCCTTTCAAGTGTTTTTTCCTATTTCTTGATTACACTTTCTAAATTTTTATCTTTTTGAGATGATTTTTCTTTTTAAATTTTCTAGAGTTACATATTCTTTTATTATTACATTTTCTTCTGCTTCTTATTCTAATTCTACTTTTAAATTGTTATTTGTGCCTGATGTTGAAATGTTTCACTTTTCGGTACATCTTCAAATACATGTTCATATGTAATACTTTCTTTTCAAGGATCATTTATTTCAGCACCAGTTGATTCTTATCTAGTTTCAGCTTTGGTTTTTTAAGATTTACCTTTTATTTTGACTACTTAGAGTTTTTTTGTTCCTTTTGTAGAATCAGTTCTTTCAGATTCTCTTAGTGATTTCTTTGATAGATATTTATTTACAAATTTTTCCTTGTGTGCTACCGCTTTTATTCTTGAAGGTTTTTAATTTTGAATCTATGTTTTTGTGAAGTTGAACTCATGAACTAAATTTACCGTAACATGATTATTATTGTAATTTGTTGTTATCAAATATTTACCATGCAAATATTGGCTGGAGAAATATTTATCAAACAAATATTAGTCTAGCAAATATTTGCTTGATAAATATTTGCTAGGTAGATTTTATTTTTAATGTTAATACCATTGGTCAAACTGGCAATCCACTAATACTTAACTTAATATTAAACAAAAACTATAGTGTATCAAATATAATTGCATGTTAAACATCTGTCATCAAAATATATGCTTGGAAAATATTTGATATTACTGCAAAGAAAATATCAACTATTATTGCATTTTAAATATTTTCTTGGCAATTACTTATAACTAGATGTAAAATATTTTTCTTATGAAATATTTATCTAAAAATATTTATCAAGGAAAATATATGCTAGGCGAATATTTTTCCAAGTAGATTTGTGATCGGCCAAGCAAATTATTTCCATTGTTAATTTTATTTTTATAATCTATTTTTAAAGTTAATACTATTTTGTAAAATATATTATGGCCTAAATCATTATTCAAACATGTAATTCATTAAAATTTAATTTAGAATTAAACAAGAGTGCATTTTAAACATTTTTGTTCCAAAATATATATCTGGCAAATAATTTCATTTTAAATAGTTAATATTATTGCAATTTAAACTTTTGTGTTTCAATATTTTGCTTAGTGAATAATTTACATTATTGCAGAGAATATTCTCAAATATTATTACATGTTGAACAATTTTATTTTAAAACATTTTCCTGATAAATATTTTCCTCAAATATTAGCTTGCAAATTTTCGTTACCGTTTGGTCTAATTTTGTTAATGGTATTGTTAAAGCTAATACTATTTCATATAATACAATCAAATTATGATCGAATATCGTTTGTCCGACTTTTAATAAGCTAAAAATTTAACTTAATATTTTCCAAATGTTGTAGATATTATTAAAAATAGAATTATTATGGTCAATATTACTTGAATTTAACTTAATATTTACCAAATTTTTTTGAGAATATTACAAAATTTGCAGATAATAGTACTAAAATATGCATAGAATAGTTACAAAATTGTAGTTGAATATTGTCAAATATTATTGCAAGTTAAATAATATTTCAAAATATTTTCTTTTTGAATAAAGTATACATTTTTTTATTGCTTTGCTTTGTAAAAAAAGATATGTAAAATAAAGGTCCAAAGCAACAATTACAAAAAATATACAAAATGGGCCAATGCCCAATAACCGTAGTTATAGTTAGCAATATGAGATCAGTTGATTCATTCAATTATGTCGCCCGCTTTCCTTTTCTCAATCTAAGGTTTCATTTGTGAATTCCATGGCAACTTCTCATACAAAATCAGAGACGCTCTATAATTTTTTCTTTTCATGATTGATGCTGCAAGTATCTCTAAAGCTAAGATCGCTTCTTTATCTTCTTTTGATTCTATTTTGTACGAGTTCGTATTTAATCTGTACAACACCTACAGAACTAATAAAACATTGAGAAATTGATAAGTAAAAAATGAATGACAACTTACAAGGGTTTCCACCACTGACTGATCAAAAGAAGTCCATGATTTCTTTTAGATCCAGAAGGCAAGTATAAATTTTTAGCATAGAGCTGTTGGTAGGGTTCAACTAATAGGTACATTCCATTGTTTAAGATAACGATGTTAGTGTTTTGCGATGTTGGGACTTCTTGAATTTTTATATGATGATTATTACATTGCTTAAAATATCATATGTTATTTGCCTTGTTGTTTTGAACTTGCTGTTGAAAATCCTAGCATCTCATTCTTTCCACAATGCTTACACTCTTTGACTTTGTTTCTAGCTTTGGAAATAGTTAAAATGGCAGTAACTTCATTATGCAATGTTAAATCTATTATAGCTTGCATATCCAAATTTTCTCTACACCAACTCCATACATGTGATGAGTGCCCTACAATTTCGATTCTCATATAACCAAATAGTGCACTGCTGGAGCATCTGGTTGATGTAAAATGATTGTAAAGGGAAAGAAAAGAAGTACAGAAGAGAAATAGAAGAGAAGAAAAGAGAGGAAAAAAAGAAAGGTAGCAGCAAATTGTATGTGTCTGTGGAAAGGCCAAAGTTGTCCGGAGATGGTATTTTGGGTGGAGCTGAGGCAGCAGAACAAGTGGAGGCGGAGCTTGTGAAGTTCGGTGGCGATGGTTTGAGGTTGGTGGCATGAAGTGCTGGAGCACTCATGTGTGCATGAACTATTGTGTGTATGGGATCATGTGGCATGGAGGGCTACAGGATAAAGGAAATAATGTAAGTAGTGACGTGGCAAGCAAGAAAATATGAGCAAGTAATGGAAAGAAAGGAGAGTGCCGTGTCAAAAAAGTTAATTATAAAAGGATTGCAAGTTAACTAATGTTAATCAATTATTTATTAGTTAGCTTATTAATACAAATAGATATCTTATACCATCCATACTTTTGCATACAAGGTTCGATTTAGGTTTCTTGCATTGCGCTCATGACGGGGAGCACTATGACTTGGATTTGGTTTGGGTAGCTTTTTTGAGCTAAGTGATATTGTGTCTCACCATACTATGATTGTTAATATAATATTAAAATGACGTTTTTAAAAATAATTTTTAGCTTTAAAACGTGGTTTCTAATATATTTAAACCTATATCTTGTTTTATAAAAGCATTTAAAAGTGTTTTAAATGGTTTTAAATTAAATATCATATTTTTCCCATTGATGCACTATTTTGACGTTATTGATAGATTTAGACTATTTTGACATTAATCCCACATTGGTTACTTGGATGTATTGTATATATGTTATTATAGATGTATGCATGTTATTATAGACATTTGTATGCTTATTTGTGGCATGTATTCTTGTTTACTTAATTTGGTTGAAAATGTCAAATGAAGGCGATATAGTGTTAGAAAATATCCCATAGGATAGGATTTGATGCAAAAAATTTCGTGCACGCCGATTGATTTGAAGACAAAAGATTGACTTTGAGTTGTTCTTTGGATTTCAGAATGGATGCTGGACATTTTCATTTGGTTTGTACATAGCCATTTTTGGCTAAGTACACGACTAAAGTGGTCCTTATCGACTACTTTAGAGTGCTTGATATCTACCACTACGGATGACGGTTAATTTGGCTAACTTTGACGTGGATGATGGACAGGCTTCGAGGGGCATGATGCGATTGTTCATTTGTTCGTTTGACGTTCGATTTTGATTTTATGGCTCTTCGACAAGAGGTTTTGGTGGTGAAGCGAAGATGTGACTCCTCGATGCGATTAATTCATAATTCAACGATGATGATTCCATGATAAGAAGTGATGGCTTCAACGATCGATGGCTACGCTTCAGGATGTAGAGAAGTTGGATGGAAGGAACTATTGTAGGAAGGTTATGGGATGTACGATGGCATTCTGTGACTAACGACGGCTGTCCAGGATAGTTCCCAACCGCGATGACTCCAGACGGAAGCTGAAAGGATGGTTCCAAGATAAGCTCTGCTATGGATGATGTATGCAAAGGGATTATTGATGTTTGTAGGTTTCGATGTGTACTCGTAAAGCAAGGGTATGTGTGGACGTTCATATGGATCAGATGGGCCTTTATCTCTAGATGGGAGATTTATAATGCTCAATTTGATCAGATTGTCCTTATCTCTAAACGGGAGACTAATTTTACACTGGATTAATGCGATGATAGTCTTGTTCCTAGCCTTTTGAGTAGCATGGATTCGAGTGTCGAGAAACCAAGGATGTTGATTAGTCCCTAACTATTGCGATGGGGTCATACGAGTATCATTTTTCCAACGCGCTGAGTGAGTGATGTGAAGATGGATGATGGGTGGTATGTTTGATTTGGTTATTTATCACTCTATGAATGTCACATGATGTGGTTATGTTCGACGAGATACCCAGACACCCATTAGTACTTTGATGCATGGTACATCCATGGTGACTATGATTGAATAGCATATATCATACGTTATGTGTTAACTCTTTAGAGGTAGGAACATTTCAAGTATGATCCTCCATACCCTCTGTTTCGTATATTATACCGAATTTTATAGTGTTTTGAGATTATTTATTGCTCATGCCAGATTGTTGTCTGACTCGATTTATTATACCTTCTTCTTATTACCTTGGGTACTCTTAAATGAGTAAATTAGAAAGTAGGTGTACGGTACATGTAGTTTTGCAGATGGCTGGTAAGAGGCGATGCTTTCTCATACTTATATTTTGGGCTTATTATTGTTTATTTCACTATGTGACACTGTGGAGCCTTGACAATATTCGACTTACTATTATTAGAGATAATTTATCAGTTGAGTTTATTTATCATTTGTATAAAATCTATTTCTGTTTTACATAACTATATGAGCCTGTTTACTCTGATTCTATGGTTCATGTAGTTATTATTGTCTCCCGTGTTTTATATATATGATGATTATTATATTTTACCTGATGCACTATGAGATATACAATAGAATATATGATTGTGTGATGCTTTGTTCTTTCTCTTCTCTTCTTTCTCTTTTCTCCTCTCCTATTTCTCTTCACTGCTTCTTTTCTTTCCCTTGACAATTGTCCTACATCAATTGGATGCTCTAGCAATGCATTATTTGGTTATATGAGAATTAGAGGTGTTGGATGGTCATCACATTTGGTATCAGAGCTTAGGTTATATGATTAACCTGAGTTGATACGAGATTCAGTAGAGATAGGTAGAAGTTTCTGTCTTAAACTAGGTCGAGAGTATATTTACATATGACAGAGCGCATATTTGTTATATATTTTGATTTTCTAAATATATAGTAGTACATATAATATATAAGTCGTGTTGCACATACAAGTACTATTGATGCGGTTTTCTTTATAAGAGACTGAATATTCTTGTTATAAATTAAGAGTGATATGGCATACAAGAAATGCTGCTATTAACTCCGTCTCTAAAGTTGAGGAGCATGCAATATCGAGGGCCACTAACGTCGATTTACAGAATATGTTCGATTAGATGGTGTGAAACATTATTTGGAATGCCCTAGTTACTCCAAATGATTATGGTGCTCAAGCGCAAGAAACTAGAGCCGACTTTACTTTATGAGTCAAAGAGGTAGACCGTTCCTTGGAATGGAGTCGGCTATTGAGGTATAAGACCGGATGAATATTTTCAAAAGGATCTTCGATGACTTGGAGTTAGATGATGCAACGAGGTAGAAATTAAACTCTAGATGATTCCAAGATCAGACAATGAATCGATGGTGTGTTTTTGTAGCTTCAATTTTCGAGGATCATCTTACTTGGGATTAGTTCATAGTTCGCATCGGGGAGAAATTTATCTTGACTTTTTAAAAGTCAATGTTGTTTAGGAAGTTCGTTGATTTGAAGTAAGGTGATGTGTCCGTGCCAGAGCATATAGTCAAATTTGATGTGCGGTCAAAGTACGGTCTATCTTTCATTAATACTCCACTCAAAAAGAATTAAAGTTTATCATTGCGTTAAGTGATCATCTTGGGAAGCAATATTGATGAGAGCTTCCATAAGTTGATCGAGAAGGCTTTAGAGCTTGAGAGTCTATACCCAGTGTAGAAGGATTGTCCTAAACCAACTAAGCAGGGATAAACTATGGAGGTATATGTATTGATTGTCATTTATATCCTGTCAGGTGCTCCATCGACGAAAGAGAAAGGAAAAGGTATTACTATCTAGGGTGTGCTTCCCATTTATAGTCTTCCATACATGTTTTATTTGATGTTACGGTTTTATTTCCTTCTTATCCAGTGATTAGATAGATAGATGTGTGCCTGTGGAAAGGTTGGAGTTAGCCGAAGGTAGTGGTTCAGGCAGAGCTAAGGCGGCAAGACAAGTGAAGGCGTGGTCATGGAGTTCGATGGCGGTGGTCTGAGGTTAGTGGCATGAAGTGCTAGAGCAATGTGTATCCGTGAATTGTTGTGTGTATGGGTTCATGTGGCATGCAGGGCTACAAGATAAAGGAAATAATGTATGTGATGATGTGGAAAGAAAGAAAATGTGAGTAGATAATGAAAAGAAAGGAGAGTGATGTGTCCAAGAAAGTTAATCATGAAAGGATTGCAAGGTAACTAATGTTAATTAATTATTTACCACTTAGTTTATTTATATATAAATCGATTTCTTATATCGTCCATATCTTTTGCATATGAGATTCGATTTGGATACAGTTTCTTGTGTTGCACTCGTAAAGGAGATATCTACGACTTGGTTTTAGTTTGATCAGCCTTTTTATTAAGGTGAGTGATATTGTCTCTCATCATACTATGATTGTTAGTATAGTATTAAAATGATGTTTTAAAATGATTTATAACTATAAATTTGATTTTTAATACATTTAAATCTATATCTTATTTTATAAAAGAATTTAAAAGTGTTTTTAAATGGTTTTAAATTAAATATCACATTTGTCCTATTGACGCATTATTTTGACGTTACTAATAGATTTAGGCTATTTTGGCATTAATCCTACATTGGTTACTTAAGTATTGTATGTGTGTTATTACAGATGCATTCAGGCAATTATAGATGTTTGTATGCTTGTTGGTTGCATGTATGCTTGTTTGCTTAGTTTGGTTGAAAATGTCAATTAAATGCAATATAGTGTTAGGAAATATCCAATAGGATAGAACTTCATGCATGCAGATTAATCTGAAGACGAAAGATAAACTTGGTGAAGTGCTTTGGATTCCGAGATGGATGTCAGACATTTTCATTCGGTGTGTACTTAGCCATTTTTGGCTAAGCACATGACCAAAGTGGTCGTTATCGACCACTCTAGAGTGGTCGATATCTACCACTATTGATGGTGGCTGGCCAATTTTGATGTGGACGATGGAGAGACTTTGAGGAGAATGATGTGATGGTTCGTTTATTCGTTCGACGTTCGATTTTAATGTTATGGCACTTCAACGAGTAGTTTTGGCGGTGAAGAGAAGATGGGATGCTTGATGCGATGACTTCATGATTCAACGATGATGATTACATGATGGAAAGTGATGGCTTTGACAATGGATGGCTACACTTAGGGATGCTAAGAAGTCGGATGGAAGGAACAATTGGAGGAAGGTTGTGGAATTCATAATGACATTCTATGACTAACGATAGCTGTTCAGGATAGTTCCCAAAAGCAATGACTCCAGACGGGAGTTGTAAGGAAAGTTCTAAGGTAAGCTCTGTTCTAGATGACGTGTTCAAAGGGATAATTAATATTCATAGGTTTCGATGTGTACTCATAAAGCAGGGGTATGTGTGGACATTCATACTTATCTCCAGACAGGAGATTTAAGATACTCAGTTGGATCAGACGAGTCCTTACCTCCAGATGGGAGATTTATTTTACCCTGGACTGATGTGATCATAGTCTAGTTCCCGTTCTTTTGAGTGGTGTGCATTCGAGTATCGAGAAACCATGGACGTTGAGTAGTCCTTGAACATTGCGATGGGGTCATATGAGTATCTTATATCCAATGCACTGAGTGAGTGATGTGAGGATGGATAATGGATGCTATGTTTACTTTGGTTATTTATCACTCTAGGGATGTCACATAATGTAGTTATCTTTGTCGTCGATACCCCAATTCCTATTAGTACTTTGACATATAGTACACCCATGATGACTATAATAGAGTAGCATATATCCTATATTATGTACTAACTCTTTGGATGCAGAAAAGGTCAGGTATGATTCTTCATACCCTCTACTCCATATACTATACTGACTTTTATAGTGTTTTGAGATTATTTATCGCTCATAACAGACTATTGTCTGACTCGAGGATTTATGCTTTGCTTTTTATTGCCTTCGGTGCTCTTAAATGATTAAACTGGTAAGCTGGTGTAAACTGTATGTAGAGTTCTACAGATGGATTGCCAGGAGGCGATGCTTTCTCGTACTTAATTTTGGGCTTATTATTGTATATTCCGCATGTGACACTATCGAGCCTTAATGGTGTTCATCTTGCTATTATTGGAGATAGTTTATTAGTTTAGTTTATCTATCATTTGCATAAACCCTATTACTATTTTGTATAACTGTATGAGCCTGTTGTTATCCAGCCTTTTGACCAGGAAATATTCGAATGGATTGGACGAATCAAACTCGAAAGCTATTAAGGCAGGAAGCTTGGAGAGATGACTACAAAGTTCAAAACTCAAGTATAATCAAGACTGCAAAGTGAAGGCAAACTATCCCAAGAAATTCCAAGGTCAGAAAACCACCAGGTGAGGGATCATGACCAACTCAATTGCTGAATCCCACTAAGTATGGTATCGGTACAGATCCCTTCCCTAGGTGATTGGTACCGATCCCTAAACCTTCGTCCAAATTTTCCCCCACTCCTTCCACTCATTAATTATGATACTAAGAGCATGTTTCAATTCCCATTCCATTGATTCTATGCAATTCTTTACCGATCTCCATGAGCACTGAGATCAGTAACTCCATCTATAGATCCGTCATTTGGATCCAGAAATAAGCTGGTAATTAAGCAAGACAAGACCATAAGACAATGGTTGAACGAACTCAAGACATTAGCATCCTAGAATTCACTAAGTACTGGATTGGTGCCTACCCTACATAAAGGATCGGTACTGGTCCTTATGGGTGTGTGCAAATGTACCACCACTTCTATGACACTGTACTCTAGTTATATAGAGCCGGGTTCAAGTGTTGTTCCCGAATTTTTATAAGTCATATCGACAATCTCCATATACGACCTAATGTAGCAATTGAACCTTCTGTAGATCCGTCGCTTGGACTAAAAAACACCTAAGCGACTATGCAAAATAACCTTAGAAACATGAAATTAACATCAAGATGAGCCAACACAAGAAGTCGATCGACCTATGCCTAAGTATTTAGGGATCTGTACTGATCCCCCCATAAGGATCAGTAAAAATCTCCCTCCTTACTGAATTTGGAGCTTAAACTTCATAGGTGACTAGGTCTTAGCGGTGAGGTTCTACAAAAGAAATATCGGTAAGATATTTAGTCATCATAAATACAGAAGGCATTGTTTATTTTATGGATCTTTACGTTGCTGCTACACACAAACTCCATTGTACTTTGGGATCCCTGCCGATCCCTTCTACTTGTAATCACAAAAAACTAGTGCAAAAGTAATAAAATAATGTAAGTGGACGTATGCCAAGATTGTTGAACTGCTATAATTACTGTGTATGATTGCATTACATCATTTTCATTTTCATTTCTTCGGTTTATTCTCTACTACTTAATTTTCTAGGTGTGTGTGCCATTTTTGGTTCAAACATTTGGTGCTTTCACTGAGAACTTCAATCTCATGCTACTTGTATCAGACTTCTATTATTGGATTCCCTATATCCAAGACATAGATCCAATTCCCTTTATGTTAATTCTACAGCTCGAATTTCCACCAATCTACTTGAATTTTTCTGCCATGTCCCTATTAAGGAAAGAACTCCAAACACGTACCATAATCACCAGAGCTACCACAAGTGATGCTAAGAATCAGAATCTCCAACATATGAATGAAGTTAACCAGTTGGAATAAATAAAGATCTAGACTCCAACTGATGTTGTGACCAGAGATAGGATGGATATGATTATGAAGCATATAGAAGGCGGATTGCAGGCTAGTCAGTAGGAGATGAATCAAAAAATGCAGTAGAGCTTAACGCTGCTGAATAACTAACCCAAAACAGCCGTACATGGAGTAAAAGGGATTCTAGTTCAGAGTCAAAGAGTCCTTCTTCATCCGAGCAGAGATAGAGGGATGGAAGTCAGAAAGGGACTTCGAAAACTACTGAAGCATCGTACCAAGGGAGAATACCGACCCAAGGCACAAGTTTGTGGATTAGTACAGAACCTAAAGGATAGGTTCGTACCGACACTACTTATGGTGGGCTCAGTGCCCATCATCTAGAAGGTGGGGTGGATGTGATTTTTAGATGCACTGCTGATGATCCAAATGTGGAAAATCATGTTGTTGATGATATTGCTCACGTGAATCAAACATGGGGGCTGCTGGACGAATGGATCTCTCGAAGTTCGAAGAACATAGGTATCGAGAGCCAAACCGTGAGCATTCGCCAGGCCAAACACTCGAGGCGAAGCCAAATTACCACCATTCAGTCGAACCTGTTGACCCGGACTACCCAGACGATATGGTCAAGAGACTTGTAAGTGAAATCGTTTTTGAAGCAATGATGGTTGGGGTACCTCTCCTAGTTGGATTCCATTCACTTAGAACATCTTAAATAAGAGATATCCTTAAAGGTTTGCAATGTCGACTATGCCATTGTATGGAGGAACAACAGATCCTAGACAACATCTGATGAGATATGAGTGGTATATGGATTCTGCTAGAGCTTCCGTTGTTGTGAAGTGCCATTATTTTTCAATTTTCCTAGAAGGAGTAGCTACGATATGGTTCACTCGACTTCCGTCGAGGTCCATATCTTCCTTCGCTGAGTTTTCATGAAAGTTTATAGAGCAATTTTGCCTACATACTTCACGTAACATGTCATGTCTTTTTCAAACCTCTTCTAAGATGACGAAGAGCCGCTAAAGGATTTCTTAAAGTGGAAATTAGGTTGAAGGGCTTCTATTTGCAAGGTAATAAGTTTTAAGGACAACACTTGTGAATAATTAGTTTTAACGACCACTTGCAGCATAATGATAAATTCATCTTTTTAAGTTATACATGAAAATGATAAATCCTTTTATCATTATTTTTGTATAACTGAAAATGATAAATTCTTTTATCTTTTTCCTGCAAATGTCCTTAAAACTAATTTTTCAGAAGTAATGTCCTTAAAACTTATTACCCTGCACAAGTAAGCCTTTGAAGTGAAAATCCCCTAAATTAAATCTGTTCCACATGGCCGTGACAGATGTTATAGATCCGAAGGATGACATAGTGCCGGTGGCATTGATCAGGGGGATTCATTTCGACACATATTTTGAGGAATGATTGGAAAGGAAGCCCCCATAGACAATGGATGATTTTTATACAAAAGCTAATGAGTACATATGCTTGGAAGAAACATGTAAACATCCTCGAAGGAATGATAAGGGGGGTTCAACTAAAGTAATAAAGAGGAATGTCGCTGTGAAGCATACCGAAGGAAATTCTACGAACACAATAGTTAATGCCAGGGATTCTAACAATCAGAGGAAGTAGAAACAAACTCTAGGCGGTCAATGCAGCAATAACAATGAGTGCCCAAGGAACGGGAGATCGAAAGAATATACACCTCTGATCGATACATTGGAACATCTACCTTGTCATGCAAGGGATCAAAATGTCGCCCTAGAGAGAGGCGACTAATGAACATAATGCTTAAGAAAATATTTCCATTTCCATGAAACCCATGGACATAACAGTAATAAGTGTTGAAAAGTCTGATTGAGGAGCTGATAAGGAATAATGAGCTCCAGCAATACGTTAAAAGATCGCCAAACAGTAGGGAAACTACAAAACCTCAGAATCTACCTGCTCTAGGAGAACTGGTCGAATCTAGCAATCAGGGGCCAAGACGACCTGATGAAAGACTGGTCATCAACTAACCGGTCACCCATGGATGAAGCAACAGCCTATGACAATGTTGCCCCGTTCTTCATTAATTAATTTCCTTTGGAAAGTAAGCCTCCCAAGGACACTAGAGGCATTTTACAGGCCTTGCCATTTCTTATACTTAGTAATAAAATCTACTTCTTGAACCAACAAAACCATGTTCTCACAAGTAAAAAATTCCATGCCACGAAATCATCAACACAATCAAGGAACATTCCTTTGTCGTCGAATGATGGATGGGGGTGTAGAGTCATTAACTGTCGGGTTAACGGTTACATTCGACCTGTAATGTGTTGAGAACCTACGTTGCACCGACAACTCCAAGAAGGTCCTAACCATCGGATCGACGGTAACATTCGACTCCTAACCTTTCGAAAATCGGCATTGCTCCGGCAAAGGTTGGGAAGGTCCTAACTATCGGGTCGATAGTCACATTCGACCCTTAACCTTTTGAGAACTTGAATTGCTCCGGCAACACTAGGAAGGGCCTAACCGTGGGATCGATGGTCACATTCGATCCCCTAACATTCAAAGAATAGGTGTTGCTTCAGAAACGCTGGAAAGGTCCTAACCACTGGGTCGACAGTCACAATCAACCCCTAACCTTCTGAGAACCGGTGTTGCTCCATAAATGCTAGGAATATGCTAACCGTCAGGTCGACGGTCACATTCGACCCCTAACCTTCTGAGAACTGACATTGCTCTTGCAACGCTGGAAGGTTCTAACTACTAAGTCGACAGTCACATTCGATGCCTAACCTTTTGAGGACTGACATTGCTTTGGCAATGGTGGGAAGGTCCTAACTGCTGGTTCGATGATCATATTTGACCCCTAACCTTCTGAGAACCAGCATTGCTTTGGCAATGCTGGGAAGGTCCTAACCATTGGGTCGACGTCACATTTGATCCTTTAACTTTCTGAGAATTGATGTTGCTCTGGTAATGCTAGGAAGGTCCTAACTACCATGTCGACGATCACATTCAATTTCATAACCTACTGAGAACTGGTGTTGCTTCGGCAATGTTGGGAAGGTCCAAGATAGAACCGGTCATTTCCCATCTTTTATAGAATAAAACAACTTTTCGAGTTAAAGACTTTGTTTTTCCATTACTTAAGAGTCGTGACTTGATTGACTCAAATGAAACTACATGTGAATAATGTAGGTATGTAGGTACCTAGAGATAGGTGCCAACCAAGCTTCTACGATCCATGATGAGACCCATGAAGTCCTTCTCTGTATTCGATGATTGATGCCAGCTGACTCGTACCCTCGGATGGGGGCAGAAGTATAAAAAAATGGACACAATCTGACCATCCATCAGCCAACTCTTGTCCTTGGATTAGGGGCTAGAGCATAAACCCAAACTGGATGTGATATAACCATCCATACACTAACTCTCTCCCTTGATGTAGGGGCAAGAGTGTAAACCTAAAATGAATGTGACACGACCGTTCATTCACTAACTTTTGTCCTCAATGTGGGGGGCAGGAGTATAAATCAAAATGAACGTGACACGACTGTTCACTCACTCAACTCTTATCCTTAGATTGGAAGCAAGAGTATAAGCTGAAATGGACGTGATAAGACCATCCAATCCTCAACACTTTGCCTAGAGTTAGGCGCGATTGGAAATAAACATCCTAGTTGAGGATGTACGAACTACATTCTTAAGCAGTTACCTTAAACTAGCACCCGGAGCTTGGCGCAATCGAAAATCGCTATCCTAGAAAGGGTAACCCAAACTACTATCCTAAGTGGTTAATCTTGATCGATACCTGGAGGAAGGAGCAATCGCACCAAGAATCCCAAAGAGGAAAATGAAAAGGCTGACTCACCAGCTAAGTTTACCAATCCCGGAGATTCACAACTCATGGACTTGGTTCTGGTGGAAGTATTATTAGCTCTGAGCATCGACCAGATGGATGTTGATTAGATTTTGAATGGTAAACCAGAAAAGGAAAAATGGATGACTCGAATAAAGCACTATTTGCAGAGAGGAATCCTTCCATATGGAAGAAATGAGCGATGAAAACTCCTTCGCAAAGCTTCCAGACATATCCTTTGCAAGGCGCACTTTATGGGAAAGGATTCTCTGTCCTAGTGCTACGATGTGTCGCTCATGACGCGACCAAGTGAGTGCTAAGAGAAGTTCATGAAGGGGCCTGTGGCGACGACATTGGAAGGCAAATCCTGGCGAAGAAAATTCTTCATTACAGGTATTTCTGGACAACCGTCAACCAAGAATCAGCTTATTACACCCAAAAGTGTGACAAGTGCCTGAGATTTGCTAAAATTCTAAAAGCTCCACCGAAGAAGATTACTTCAATGGCCAGTCCTTGGAAGTTTTCATTTTGGGTAATTGATATCATCAGTGTGTTATTGATATCTAAAGGCAGCGCGAAGAACACCATCGTCGCAGTTGACTGCTTCACCAAATGGGATGAGGCAGAACTGTTAGCCATAATCACCATAAAGAAAGTAATCAACTTTGTTGTTTGGAATATCATCTATCATTTTGGAGTTCCATAGGAAATCATTATCGATAATGGGACCCAATTCAATTGTACACAATTCAAAGATTTCTGCTACCAACATTGCATAGAGAAGAGATTTGCTATGGTGGCACACCCCTAGGCGAATGGACAGGTTGAAGATATAAACGAGATTATCAAGTCCATTCTTAAGAAATGATTGGAAAAGGCCAAGGGCAAGTGGGTCGATGAACTTTATTAGGAATGTGGGCTTATCGAACATCCCCCAAGTTAGCGACTAGAAACTCTCCATTCGCGCTAGCCTATGGATCAAAGCCTATTATTCCGGTCAAACTAAAAGTACCTTCTTAGTGAGTGACCCGCTACAATCCATGGACTAATGAACAACTCTTGCTGGAGTCTCTTGATATAATCGATGAGAAGCACGATGAAGCTGACTTGAGCGACGGTGCGCAACGAAGCCAGGACGCCCGATACTACAACACTAAGGCTGATGGTACTCTTAGGCTTTGCATTAATTGTTGCAATCTTATTGAGCTTACCATTAAGAGCAAGTATCCCTTACCTAAGATCGATGATCCTTTTGTCAGCTTTGCAGCGCTAAAGTCTTTTCCAGTTAGACTAAGCAATCAGATTTCATCAGCTTCATGTGGCTAAGGATGACATTCCTTTTACTTCGTTTCGTACCCATTATGGTTCTCATGGGTGGATCCTTATGCCCTTTGGATTAAGAAACGCTCTAGCTTATTTTGTTGATTCCATGAGTCGTGTTTTTTAAGAATTCCTCGATTGATTCGTTCTTATATTCATTGACGATATTCTTATTTATTCTAAATCTAAAGAGGAGCATGTCTAACATCTTAGGATTGTTTTGGAGGCACTTTGAAAGAATCAGTTGAAAGCCAAATTTTCTAAATGTCTCTTTTAGCATAGGCATGTGAAGTTCTTAGGGCATGTAGTCTTCAAAGAGGGTATTTCTGTTGATCCATTGAAGATTGAAACTGTTTGCACCAAAATTGGTCACACCACTCTTCGGGGATCGTTGAAGAGATAATAATGAAGAATGTAAATTGAAAACGAGTATTATCTAACAAAAACTACAATCAACAGTAATGTAAATGCGTAGACAAGCGATTTATAGCGGTTCGGCGTGTTGCCTACGTCCATTGTGAAGTTTTTTGCAGTTTTATTGATTCTCTTTCAATGATTACAAGTTGTTACAGCAATCAACAGCAAGTTAGAACTAGAATTTCGAAATCAGCAGCAAGAATATGATGTAGGATGATGGAGATCTCGATACGGCAGAGTCTGGGCGTTAGAGAGTCAAAAGATCCTTTTTCTGTTGGCTCTGGGGCTTTATTTATAGGCGTAGGAGGCTGAGATCGTGCTCAAATCTCGGGAGACTTTTTCTGGCACATGAGTGGGCCCACGCGACCAACCTCAGGAAGTTTCGAGTCGATCTGTGATCAATACGAAGTCATTTCATATCGATCAAGATTATGTCCAATTGAGGTGAAATTTGGTGGAGACATTCCTTAGCATGTGTGCAAGCTTCTGTGAAAATTTCATGGCATTTGGATTAGTGTATCACAAGATATCTTCGATATGAATTGAGCATTCTCGAGTGGCTGTTTGGTTCGAATCCATCTCTTCGCATCGATGGTTTCGAATCGATGGTGGCACGCGCCTTTATGATGACGTGGAGCGCAAACTTCGACTCGATCCGGTCTTCACTCCGAGTTGACCGCATCGACTCCATATACTTCAGCTTGTTCGTATCGAGGGATGACACGTCACCAAGGCTAGTTGACTCGATGGATTCGAATGATGCCTTATTCATGGATACGAACTGCAACTGTTGGTGGATACGAATCACTGATGGATACGAAGCAGGGTAACCTGATGGACACGAAGTGCTTTGACCAGATGAATTCGAAGGGATGCTTCCATGATGGATATGAAGAAGACATTGGCCAATCATTACGAAGTGCATCATCTGCTGATGGGTACGAAGTCCATCGATACGAACTCGATGGATCCGAACACGGCCGATCCTGATCGATACGTACTCATGGGGGTTGACCGATATGAAGTAGGTGATCTGTCGATGGATTCGAATGAGACCGAGTCGAACCGAGGTACTTTGATGGATTCGAACTGATCGATACAAACCGCGAAACTTTAATGGATTCGAAGTTGATCGATACGAAAGTGATCGATTCGAACCAGAGTTCGGTGATGGATACTAAATCACCCATAGTGATGGATACGAAATCTAGGCTTTTCCCTTCAATTTGAATCGATCATAACTTGAGCGTATGAACTCGGATTGACTTGAAATTTGAGATGCTGACTTCTATGATCTTTCTTGTCATGTCCTATCAATTGTAGCTCAATCTGGACTCGGACAAAATTCAGCGATATACATAGTGAAGCAAAGTATGACCAATCTCTGAGACGAACTGTCCTTTGTTTTCGATCGATCTTTTGGTATCACGGCTTTGCCAAAAAGTGGGATAACATTTGCTCCCCAAAGTGCGTCTTGCAGAAACATGACGTGCTTTGAAAAGCTGCAGTCTCTCTCTGAACAATTATTGCTCTTTTGTCGAAGGTTGTAACCTTGCGTTGATATGATTGATTGCTGTATAATAGTGCTTAGCTGTTGGTTGTTGTAATTGTAACAAGATGAGTATTTGATCCCTGTGAATGTTTTAAAATCGAATATTAGTCTGACATATATGCACATATGTTAATTTGACTCTCACTAACGTTGTGTGCTCACGAGTCATTGTCAGTCTCGTTTTTTATTGAATTTCGTATTGATTCTCTCCTGAGCCGATTTGAAATTCGAGTTGAAACAACGCTTGATGGTTTTTTTTGACTATCCTCTTGTATGATCCTCTCCTGAATCGATGTAGAAGGTTGAAAAATAGTTTTTCATATCGATGTGAGTCGAAATGATAGTTCGTATCGATGAGCTTGGATGGATACGAAACATCCGTTTGTATCGATGAGTTGGGATGGATACGAAATATCGGTTCGTATCGATAGGTTTTGATGGATACAAAATTGTTGTTCGTATCGATATGCAGTGGATAGAGTTGCGAACTTGTTGATGTGAACGGGGGCTTTGAGTCGATGTGCTCACTATCTGTTTCGCATCGATGGAATTCAATGTCTTCAGCACAACTTTAGTTGTGTACTTCGTATCGATGAAGTATGAGGGTAATTTCGCATCGATAAAGCCTCAGGCATATGGATTTGAGCGAAGCTTTCGAACCGATCCGTGTTTTGACTGGTTGCGACCGGTCAAGTTGACTGGGAGGCGAATCGACTCGGTTCTTCCATGGCTTCATATAAATAGTGTGGACTTAGCCATTTTTCACCTTTTTTACTTTTTACTGCTGCCTTTTACTTTCATATCGATAGAGAGTCCAAGAGAAAAAACTGTTATCCTTCGAATAGATTCAGTCCTTCGATCCTTCAAACTTAAACATTAAAATCAGGTAATTAATGCATAGAATCATGTTTAGAACGATGAAACTCGAAATCTCAATACATCCTTCTTGCTATTATGATCGGTTTTGATGAATTTAAGATCTGGATGAGTGAGATCAAGATTGGGGATGGAGCGCGGCCACGGAGTTGAGGCCTTTTCGAAGAAGAAGGAATTGCGAAGGAAAGATCCTGCCTTCGTTTTGTGTCGATCTGTAATGGGAGTTTTCGAATCGAAGGAGTGTATGCGATTTCGTATCGATAAGAATACGAGAGCGGCGATCGATGCGAAGCCAATGTTCTCTGATCGATATGAAATGGTGTGCCCTTGATCGATACGAAACGCATCGTTTCGAACTGGATCGACACGAAACGTATCGAGTCGAACCTGATCGATATGAAACGTATCGAGTCGAACATGATCGATACGAAACGTATCGATTCGATCATGGTCGATGATATATCTTTGACTCGATACGAATTTGAACTGCAGCGACCGATTCCAAGTTGAAATTTGACGAATTTAGAGAATTTTTGCACATTAGAAATGCTTGACTCTGACAAGCTTCTACCTTGCATGGCTGAAATAACTACATATTGGACTAACTTTTGAAGCTCGCCGATGGAACTATAACTTAACAAAAATATAATGAACTTCAACTTGGATCGACCGCTTGCGTCTGGATGGCATGGTTGTGACGGTCAGCGATGGCGGTCATTTTCGGTTTGATTTTCAGAGTTTTGTCATTCATACATTTCAGTTTATTCTATAGAATTTGCCCAAGTAATGCACAGCACTGCACGACATATTCATGCACTTTACATCGGGGAATGCACGGGCTTTTTAGCATCTAATGATGATTTCTCGTGAGTTACCTAGTTATGGAAACTTCAAGTTCGCAGCCGCAAGAAACTCAGAGTTCAGTCCCTCCCGTGCTTGAAGTACCGGAGATTGAGATTGAAGTTATTGGTCCAGCTCCGGATGAGTTACCTGACGCATCCTTCATTAGAAACTCATCAAACTCTGTTCCGTCCAACATTTCGGAAGACATGTTAGGAAGAATATGTTTAAGGCATTGTTTGTCGATGGATGACGTATTACTACTGGGGCCAAATGATAGACCGCACAATCCACCGGAGGGATATACCGCATTCAATCACCACGCATGCGCAGTTGGGACACTCCCTCCGTTTAACCAGTATATAAGAGAAGTATTGTCGTTTTTGAGGATCGCCCCATCTCAGTTGCATCCGAACGGATATGCGTCACTCAATAGCTTGTTCATTGCATTTATGGAGTATCTCTATCGACCGCCACTTCCGATTGAGATCAGAAACTTGTTTAACTTCAAGAGTCGGGCCGATAGTCCATCTTTCACATTCTTGGAGGCTGTGAGAAATTGCCAAGTGATCATGGAGGCTTGGACTGAGCTACTTCAGGACGGAATGGTTTTATGTTAGATGCCCCCCAGGATTTGCTCGACGATGGCTATTTAGACGTGAGTATTGCTATTTTTGGGTAGTTGATAAAACTGATGTATTTGAAGTCGAACTCGCATCTCTTTTCCTTCTCAGCCGTAATTCAACGACCCAAAGGTGAACATTTCAAGGAGATAGTTCGGGTTCAAGAAATCCCAAGTGAAAAGAGGAATATCGAGTTACTATTGACAGACAAGAATCTCAGAATCCTTGGGTTGATTGAGCAGAGACAAAGCATAATGCTTGACGGTGTCTTAAGAACCGCCTTGAAAGAACGAGTTAAACGAAGAAAGCCTAAAGTTGTCATAATTGAGGAGACTGACTCCGAGAGAACTCATACCGATGAAGAAACATTAGGAGAATCTGCGGATGTAGCCCAAGATATCGAAGAGCAAAGAAAAGGCAAGGAGGCCGTTGTTAAGCCAACTAAAAAGGGAAGATGGAAATCGGTTGTCACGGCTCGACCCGCCTAGGGAATTAGAATTTCGGAGATGTCTCCCCCAAGAACTGAGAATCTTTATGAAGGGATCGCTGATATTCCAATTCCATACGATGTGTCTTTGCAACATGATGCCGGGTTGGACGAACTTTCAGAAGCCTTTGTTTTGAGCGAGTCTCTGCCCACTAGTGCGGTTGACACATATGGTTGGTCGGGGGGTTGCACCCACATTCACACTTCACGGCACTACACGATTTCTAAGTGTAATACGTTCACTGTGAGAGATTACTAATTTCGTTTTATGTTTTTGCTTCACAGATACTATGTCCGGTAAAGGTTCGATGCTTGGTAGCCTTCGTAAGAAACGCCAGTCTTCTTCGTATTATGAATCTATAGGAGGGAAGGAGATAGAGATTATGACTATGGGCGCTCGAATCATGAGTGCTCTGACAGAGACAAAGATTATAGACGTCGGTCTCGATCTCGCACGCCACCTCCTAGAGCTCCTGCACCGCCTCTGGTTCATGTTTCGAGGCCTCCAGAAACTTCATGGCCCAAGCCGTCTTCCCAACCATCAAGGTATGGTACTCATCGCGGAACGGAGATCGCGGCCTCCCCGTCAACAGAGTAGACATTGACGGAGCCTTCGGGAGAAGGAGCAGTTGGCTCGCTCAGCTGAGGAAAGAATTTCCTGAAATTTTCTTCGATGGGTTTGTCCTTCCCCCGCATCTAAAAAGGATACCGTCGACAGTTGCACCTATGATGCATGACTATCTCTCAGACGTATTCTTCCAATATCAAGAATGGTCAAAACCCGCAAAGAAAGCATCAAAGGTGGCCTTTGATCGAGCGGCTACGATTGAAAGAACTTGGTCAAAAGGACTGCATTATTCAGGCGCTCGGCAGTGAGGCCGAGTCCTCTCGAAAATCAGAGATTGAAGCTCTTAGAAAAGCCGATGAAGCTCAGGCAGTAATGGATAGGATGAAGCGTGAGCATTACGCTACGGTGGAGGACATGGGCCACCGAAATACCATCGTAACTGCCAAGCAGGATGCGGCCCTGAAAGAGCTAAACGAGCTCAAGGCCAAAGTTGCAGAGATTATGAAGGAGAGGGATACCGCTAACGTTTCCGCACAGGAAGCGTGTGATCAGGCGGTGGAATTTCAGAGAGAAAGAGATGCGGCCTTGGAGAAGGTCCGCGAGACGGAAGCCGAAGTCGATGAGAAAGTTCGTCAAGCAGAAACTAAGCTAGAGACAGAGATAGAAGAACTTCTCATTACTTATAATGCTAATGTGCTGTGGCACAGAAATTTGACGTGGCTTGACGATTATCCGACACATTTATTCAACGCCTGGAACTTGTTAGTCGAAGAAGAGAAAGCGGTACAGCCAGGCGAAGTTTTTGATGAGTTCGAGTTAGAGAACCGTATATTGACTGATGATGGGAAGAAGGTTCTCCACGATTTCATGATCTCTTATGCTAAAAAGAGACTGGGTACCCAACACTTGGAAGTTGGTGAGGGGTCTGGCATTGCGCATCCATCTACAAATTCAGAGATGATTACTTCATCTGGATCGGAGCCGAAGCCAGCGACTGAGCCGCAGCTGGTCCTAGGCTACGATCCTGAGCAGCCACGCTTATCTCCCATAAGGGAGCATTCTTATGAAGCTGTTCAGTCAGCCACGATTCAAGTTGAGGAAGGTACTCTACACAAATTACTATGTGTCTGAACTGAAGTATTGGTATTGAAGCGTGTTCTGACAACCTCTTTTCTTTCTTGTCCAGTGAACAAAGTTGCACCGACAGCGCCTCATGCAAGCCAAGAGTTGCATCAAGTGCAAGTGGTCATCACCACTGAGGAGCTTATCACGACTACGGTCGCGCCGACGGAGACGACACAGGGGGGTTCAATTACTTTCGATGAACAGATGATGAATGAACTCTTGGGCCAACACAGTGACCCTTTTGCTGACATGTCATTTGTTCTTGGCGCGTTCCCACCCGTTTCTATTGGATCGTCACAGTCCACCGCTACCTATCGTGAGTCTCGTGCTGCTCGTGAGGCTGAGATACTTGCTCAAATCGATGCAGAGATGGAAGCGGCAGCACACGGTGGCAGTTCTGAATGTGTTATGATGGCGGTAGGCCCTAACTCCTCTTGCGGTGACATCTTCCGGGGACACGCTTGTCGGAACCAGCGCACCTATTCCTCCCCCGATGGTAGACCCGACTCCTCCAGAAGAGAATATTCCTTTAAGTTTAAGTTCGGAGGAATATATCGATATCATACCTTCATCAGAGGAAGATCCGCCAAAGGGTACGGGGTCGAAGCGTAAGACTATTAGTGGTTCCGCGTTGAAGAGAAAACCGAAGAAGAGAAAGTAGACGATCCTATCTGGTGCATTTTGGCGGTTAGGAAGGCACTTTTATTTTCCTTTCGTAGGCTATGTATAGATGCAGGCTTGGACCCCTGCTAGTAGGAATTTTTTGGAAGAACTTGTACATGAATCTTCACATACAGTTAGTTGAAATAAAATTTAATTTCTTTATCTTAATTCTCATTTCTTTTGTGCTTAAGTATTTACAGTGTTTGGCTTTCAGTCCGGTGTACTTGTGGTGTTTTTACCGTCAAGTAGAGTTTGTTTTATTTGCCAAGTCTGAAAATCTTGGTCACATGGTGTGATTGATGAATAAGTTGAACTTCGGTCATTGTTTCACTTCGGTTAGTGATTAACACTTAAGTATTTTGCCCCCCAGTTTCGGGAAACAACATTTGTATTTCGGTGGTTGATCGCACTTATTGCAAATCTTAAGCACATGTCCACACTCTGGGGATTTAGGATAATTTGCGGTCGATAATCTGGTTCGCACTCTGGGAATTTGAGAGTTATCGATGTTTGTAATACGGTTCGCGCTCTGGAAACCTGGAACTAATGTTTATACTCCACTTCACGCTCTGGGAACTTGGAGTTAGTATCGATATTTCGGTTCGCACTCCTGGAACTTTGACTTGGTATTTGTGCTTCAATTCACACTCTGGGAATTTGGAGATAGCATGTATGCTTGGGTTCGCACTCCGGGAACCTGTAATTTTATACTCCAATTCACGCTCTGGGAACTTGGAGATAGTATTGATTTTTCGGTTCACACTTCGGGAACCTGGAGTTGATGTTCGCACTCCAATTTACGCTCTAGGAACTTGGAGTTAGCAGGATGCTTCGGTTCGCGCTCCGGGAACCTAGAATTGATGTTTATACTCCAATTCACGCTCTGAGAAGTTGGAGTTGGCATTGGTGTGTTGGTTCGCACTCCGGGAACCTGGAATAGATGTTTATACTCCGATTCGCACTCTGGAAATTTGGAGTTCGTTCGCACTCTGGAAACGATTTATTTGACGTTTATACTCCAATTCGCACTCTGGGAATTTGGAGTCCGTTCGCACTCTGGGAACGATTTATTTGATGTTTATACTCCAATTCGCATTCCGGAAATTTGGAGTTCGTTCGCACTCTGGGAACGATTTATTTGATGTTTATGCTCCAATTCGCACTTTGGGAATTTGGAGTCCGTTCGCACTCTGGGAACGGTTTATTTGATGTTTATACTTCAATTCACACTCTGGGAATTTGGAGTTAGTTGTAGGACTGTCCTGTGTCGGTCCAGTTCAGCCTTTGATGTGATGGCTTGCCCTCGAGCTGAGGATTCACTTAGTGAGTGGCCGGTCGTATCACAGTCACTCGCTATTTGAATAAATTCCGTTGTTCGATGGAACTTAGCTCTTCGTGTGTCGTGATTATTGAATGTTGCATTCGGTGAATCACAGCTCTAGCTTCAAGAGATAGTAATTTATTACTGGAACGGAAAAACATGGCAAAGTCAATGCCTTATTACAAATTCAAATTTTAGAATTTAAAGGAAATTGCAAAGTATTCATAGATTGAATGAGCCTGCCATGTGTAACAGTGACGAAGATCTTCGTCGTTCCAGGCTCCTGAACAAGTTGGTCCACCATTGATGGCGTTTATCACCAATCTTCCGTGGGGACGAGTGGAGTCCTCCTGCCTCGGTCGATCGGGATCATTGTTTTGATTCGACGGGCCCGCTTCTCCAGGCTGTGGCTCCCGAACAAACTGTCCCAGCTTCCTTTCTCTAATCAATTTTTTAACGAGATCTTGTAAATGACGACACTCGTTCGTATTATGCCCGTAGCTTTCATGGAACCTGCAAAATTTTCCCGTCTGGATTTGCCTCACTGACGACGGTTTTGGTGCAGGTTTTTGGTACTGAATTGTATTACAGGTTTGTAAATACAAGTTCTCCGGTGATGTATTCAAAGGAGTATAACTGTCAAACATAGGATTCTTGCGCTGTGGGCCATGATTTTGATCTCGTTTTCCAGTTTGATTCACGCTCTCTCTTCACCGAATTTGTTTGTTTTTAACGTTCAACTGAACTTTTCCGGAGCTCTCACCGGACTGTTTGATCGCGACATTGCTTTGGATCCCTTCTGCGCTTGGCCCTGCATCAGTTTGCTTCCTGGACTATTTCGCATCTTCCCTTCTCAGGAATTGAGCCACCTTGGCATGGAAACGGTCTAATGATGCAGGTGGTTTTCTAGCCAACCAGTTGCCAAACTCAGAATCGGGGTCGATCCCTTTAGTCAACGCCATAAGGATGGAGTTATCATTCGGATTGCTGATCTCCGCACATGCAGTATGGAATCTCTCTAAGTAGTGTCTGAGCGTCTCTCCAGGAGCTTGAGTGACGCTGGACAGAGTGTTGACATCTTTTGGCCTTGCAACGTGCATGCGGAATTGTTCAACAAATTTTGTGGCCAACTGGTCGAATGAAGAGATGGACCGAGGTGGCAGTCGAGTGAATCACATGGTAGGATGCCCCCAAGGATATGGGGAAACTACGACACTTCACTGCATCGTCAGCTCTGGCAGCGGTCATCGACCATTCATATTTCAGAATATGTTGGTTGGGGTCGGAGTTTCCCTCGTACATGAGTAGAGTTGGCATCCTGAATCGTCGTGGGGGTTTAGCAGTAAGAATATCGTCCGTAAAAGGAGTGTGACTTTTGGAGATTCCCCAATCGTCATTGGTGAGACCCTGGCTTTCACGGATCATCTGACGTATTATGGTCGAAAGATCCGGCATTTATATGTTCTGTGCGTCTCGTGCCGGAATGTGATTGAATCCCAAATCCTGGAGTTGGACCGGATGCTGTTGGCGGTCCAAATCTTTCCTTCTTGGCTCGTAGTCCTCTGGGACATACGGTTCAGGGGTACGCCCATGCTGGCGACTGTCCGGGTTTGATTGACTTAGGGCACGACCCTTGGTTCATCCACGGCATTCGTGGCGTGGTATTCTGCGGTGCAGTGAGGAACGACACCTCCCCATGAGGAGGGCCTGGTTTGGAAACTGGCTGATGGACCAACTCTTAGTTGTCCAACAGTCATTGCCGGTTGATTTCCAGCAGTTTGTATGTGACTCCCACCTAGCCGGGGTCGTGGAGATTAATTATGATAATCAGAAGAGGAGGAACTTTCGCTAGAGGAGCGAGAAGCATGGTCTCTCTTGGATCTCTTTCGCTTCTGGCGATCCAGCTGGTTGATCAGCTCGGCGTTAGCGCGTAGCTGTTCTGCTAGTTATTGTCGACTCTGGGTCAGCTCTTGGAGTAGCAACTGCAACTCCTATCGGGTAACCGGACCTGATGGTTTCGAGTGTCCAGTAGTATCTTGATTAGATGGAGGTAGTGGCGTAGGATTCTGTCTATCCTCTTCCTCTTGATTGATAGCGTTAGAGGTGGTCCTTGTGCTAACCATCTTGAAAGTTGAATTCCTTTCTCTAGACTTTATGCAAATCTGAATAGAAGGGAAGGAACTTGGATTTGATGATCTGGATCTCTCTCTTAGATTTATTCAATCCGGTATCGATGACAGATCCAAAGAGCAGGAGAAAATCTGGGTTCTCTCAATGAAAGCACCAAAGTGTTTGCACCAAAATTGGTCACAACACTCTTTGACAGTCATTGAAGAGATAATAATGAAGAATGTAAATTGAAAACGAGTATTATCTAACAAAAACTCCAATCAACAGTAATGTAAATGCGTAGACAAGCGATTTATAGTAGTTCGGCGTGTTGTCTACGTCCATTGTGAAGTTTTTTGCAGTATCATTGATTCTCTTTTAATGATTACAAGTTGTTACAGCAATCAACAGCAAGTTAAAACCAGAATTTCGAAATCAGCAGCAAGAATATGATGTAGGATGTTGGAGATCTCGATTCGGCAGAGTTTGGGCGTTTGAGAGTCAAAAGATCCTTTTTCTGTTGGCTCTGGGGCTTTATTCATAGGCGTAGAAGGCTGAGATCGCGCTCAAATCTCGGGAGACTTTTTCTGGCACGTGAGTGGGCCCACGCGACCAACCTCAGGAAGTTTCGAGTCGATCTGTGATCGATACGAAGTCATTTCGTATCGATCAAGATGATGTCCAATTGAGCTGAAATTTGGTGGAGACATTCTTAGCATGTGTGCAAGCTTCTGTGAAAATTTCATGGCATTTGGATCAGTGGATCACGGGATATCTTCGATACGAATTGAGCATTCTCGAGTGGCTGTTTGGTTGGAATCCATCTTTTCGCATCGATGGTTTCGAATCGATGGTGGCACGCGCCTTTATGATGACGTGGAGCGCAAACTTCGACTCGATCCGGTCTTCACTCCGAGTTGACCGCATCGACTCCATATACTTCGGCTTGTTCGTGTCGAGGGATGACAAGTCACCAAGGCTAGTTGACTCGATGGATTCGAATGATGCCTTATTCATGGATATGAACTGCAACTATTGGTGGATACGAATCACTGATGGATACGAAGCAGAGTAACCTGATCGACACGAAGTGCTTTGACCAGATGAATTCGAAGGGATGCTTCCATGATGGATACGAAGAAGACATTGGCTGATCGTTACAAAGTGCATCATCTGCTGATGGGTACGAAGTCCATCGATACGAACCCGATGGATTCGAACACGACCGATCCCAATCGATACGTACTCATGAGGGTTGACCGATACGAAGTAGGTGATCTGCCGATGGATTCGAATGAGACCGAGTCGAACCGAGGTATTTCGATGGATTCAAACTGATCGATACGAACTGAGGCACTTTGATGGATTCAAAGTTGATCGATACGAAAGTGGTCGATTCGAACCAGAGTTCGGTGATGGATACGAAATCACCCATAGTTATGGATACGAAATCTGGGCTTTTCCCTTCAATTTGAATCGATCATAACTTGAGCGTATGAACTCAGATTGACTTGAAATTTGAGATGCTGACTTCTATGATCTTTCTTGTCATGTTCTATCAATTGTAGCCCAATCTGCACTCGGAAAAAATTCAGCGATATCCATAGTGAAGCAAAGTATGACCAATCTCTGAGACGAACTGTCCTTTGTTTTCAATCGATCTTTTGGTATCACGGCTTTGCCAAAAAGCGGGATAACAGAAACTATTTAGAATTGAAAGAGGCCTAAGAATGTATCAAAGATTCATAGTTTTCTTGTATTGGCGAGTTATTACCGTCGATACATTAAGGAATTTTCCAAGATTGCCTTACCACTTACTTCTTGGCCTAGAAAAGGAATTAAGTACATTTGGTCGGATAAGTGTGAAGCTTCTTTCCAGAAGTTGAAGAAGCTCCTTTTCGATGCTCCTGTTCTTATGGTCCCGGAGGGGAATCAAGACCTTGTGGTTTACACGGGTGCTAGTTGGTTTGGTTTGGGTGCTATTCTTATGCAGTGAGTCTGTGTTGTTGCTTCTGCTTCGAGGTCGTTGAAGCCGAATGAGGTGAGGTGCGCCACTTATGATTTGGAGCTCTTGGCTATAGTATTTGCTTTAAAGATTTAGCATCATTAATTGTTAGGTGAGAGGTTTGTGATTTATATGAATCATAAGTCATTGAAGTACATATTCTCTCAGAAGGAGCTTAATATGCGACAACAGAGATAGCTCGAATTCCTTGCTTCCTATGACATTGTTGTTCGGTACACTCCGGGAAAGGGGAATCGAATAGAGGATGCTCTTAGTCATAAGTCACAAGTTATTGTTTCTTTGATGTTAGCCGATTGGAAGGATCTTGAAATTCTATCTTCTTGAGATCGTTTCCCAGATTCTAGTATTCCCATCTTGTTGTTCAACTTGGAGGCCCGTCCTTGTCTTTTGGATCGTATTGCGAAAGCCTAGAAGCATGATCCCAATCTATCCCATTATTTTCAGCAGTGTAGTCATGTTTCCCGAAGTGATAAGTTGATGAATTTTGTTATCAATGCCCGTGGTTGTATTTGCAGAAGTGGTCAGCTTTTAATTCCCGATGGATCTTAGGAGAGATATTCTTGAGAAGTGTCATCGCTCCAAGTATACAATTCATCCGGTAGTAGTAAGATTTATGCCGATATGAAGCGTCTTTATTATTGGGAAGGTATGAAGTGGGATATAATGGAGTTTGTGAAGCGGTGCTTGACTTGTCAGCTTGCTAACGCCGAGAATCAGCATCCCAGTAGTCTTTTGTAACTATTGGAGGTCCCGATGTGGAAATGGGACCAGGTATTACGAGCTCACTTTCATAAGTTCATAGTTGAATCATTTTTTGTGCTAATCTTGTAATGATCGTAATCTTATTCTTTATTTTACCGTTTTAGGTTTCCATGGACTTCATCGATGGTCTTCCTCATTCGAGGGCTGGCCATGATAGCTTGTGGGTGATTGTTGATCGTTTGACTAAAGCCCATTTTATTCCTATTAAGTCAAATCCAACAGCTTCTCGGCAAGATAAGATCTATGTTAAGGAGATCATAAGGCTTCATGGCATCTCTAGCGCCATTATTTATGACCGGGATTCTTTGTACAAGCGGATTCTAGAAGAATCTCCAAAAAGCTTTGGGTTCAAAGCTTAATTTCAGCACCACTTATCATCCCCAGTAAAATGGGAAGACAGAGCGAGTGGATAAGATATTAGAAGACTTACCTCATGCCTGTATTCTCAAATTCGATGAGAGTTAGGAAGATTATATCTACCTTGTTGAGTTTGCTTACAACAACAGCTTTCAGTCTAGTATCGGCATGGCTCCTTTGGAGGCCCTTTATAAAAGGCCATGTCAATCACCTTCTTATTGGCTTAAGTCTGGGGAGAAGCTTATTTTAGTCCCCGGCTCTATTCGTGAAGTTCTGAGAAGATCGGTCTCATTCGATAGAGAATGAAAGAGGCACAGAGCAGGGAGAAATCCTATGCAGATAATAGGAGAAAGGCCTTGGAGTTCTCTGTAGGAGATCAATCTTTATTCATGTGTCTCCACTGAAGGGTGTGATGCAATTCATTCATTTTGGAAAGTTGGCTTTGAGATATATTGGACCATACACTATCATTGAGCACATCAGCCCTGTTTCTTATCGGGCATCTCTTCCTACCAATTCTCCGCTATTCATGATGTATTCCATATTTCCCAGCTTCAAAAGTGTCTTCGTGATTTGGATTCTATTCTTGTGCCAAGAATCCTCGAGGAGCTTGAGATTTCAACCGACTTTACTTATAAGCAAAGACTCATTCATATTATTACACTGGAGATTAAACGCCTTCAAAATAAAGACATTGCGCTCATAAAGTCCAATGGTCTAGTAATCCAAAGGACTGTTCGTGGGAGACTAGAGAGTTCATCGAGCTAAAGCATCTGGGAATCCTTTCTCATGCTCATTAGTGGCTAGACCTTTGTTTTGAATTATTTTGTACTCATGATTCTATCCTCTATTGATGCATCATTGAATTATTCTTGACTTTTCCCTAAGAAATTGTAGGACGCAATTTTTATAAGAAAGGGAATTTGTAGCAAACCTGGTCGAGATTATCTGGAATCTAAAATTCGAAATATGATTTAATTAACTTTAGTTAATTAATTGAGTGAAATTGGGGAATTTGTAAATTATTATATTTCCAAATTAAAATGGATTTGGAGTTTAATAAATTGTGAATTTAATGAACTTTTTTATGCAATTTTATTATATTTAACTACATAAGAATAATTTTGCATGAAATGAATAAATAAATTACATGGAAAGAATTTCATTAATTTAAATATGATTTCTTAATTAATGGTTCATTTTATAAAAATATAAAGAATAACTTTGCATTTTAAACGTTATAATAAGTTTGATAAAATATTGCAATATTGATAAAAGTGAGAATTTGACATGTTATTCATATTGTGGAAATTTTAGAATTAGTTATATTAGAATATTGTTTTAATTAAATTAGTATGCATATAATTTTAAAATAAAACACAATAAATTGGTAGCATTTTGATTTCGAGAGAATTAGCAACACTTGGTTATTGGATCCATATTGTTTACCCACTTAGCCCAAAACCAAAGAAATAGAAATGAGAAAATCATACGTACAATGCGTCTCACTTCTCATTTTCATTTCAAAACTAGAAATCAAAAAAGTCCTAAGTACAAAAACCCTAAATCCCTAAATTTGCAAACTAAAGAGTGAAATCAAGGGGCTTTCAATCTATTTTAGTGTGTTTTGATAAAAGGTAATCTCCTTTATCTATCTATGCATCAATTTTATGAATGAATTTAGTTTTGATTTCTGATTTTGATCAATTCCTATTCGATTTTTATTCATAGCCTAAGTTGAGATTGAATAGAAGGGCATATGAGATTCTAAGCTCTAACCTTCCATTTTGGGTTTGTTTAGATTAGTTTATCTCACTAAATCTAGCCTTAGATATATGGTTTCTGCTATTAAATGATCATGCTTGAATTCAAAGTGTATATGATCTTAAAATTTTGATTGATTCTTTGTCTAATTGCATTGTGTTTGCTGTTTACTGATACCTATCATATGAAATCAAAGAATTCATCTAATTATACATGTTTATATGCATGCATGACTGCCTATTCTATACCTTAAATCATTAGAGAAGCATCATAAGAAGAATGAGTGAAAACAAATTGACGAAAGGTCATCGAGTCACCTGGACATCAGCCCAGGCGAACAAACCGGTTGACCGGTTGGTCTACAACCGGTGTACCGATTGTAGCCTGAACCAAACATCCAGGCTACATCCTGATATTTCCCGATCGACCTGTTTATCACCCGTTTGCCCTGCTGAGTTCCAAAAGTTGATTGCTAAATTTTAATAATGCATTTCATGTTAATTTTAATGATATTTTTCCGAATTCGTGATTTATGGATTGTTGAATTCATTTCAATGTTTCTATTTTATATACCACAGAGATTATTCTATGGATCTTGGGAGAATTATACAATTTTGATGCATGTTTTTCAACCCGGATTTGCAAATGATTGATTTCTATATCCAATCTTTTATACAAGACTATTTATGTACAAATCTAATATATATATATTCTTACAAAGAATATTAGTAATGTACATATATATTGTCTATTTCTCACATGCAAAGGGTCTCTGAAATGTTTTGGAACAATAGTTTGAAAAGCTTACTTGTGTGTGTGTGTGTGTGTGTTCCATTACAAATAAATAATTCAAAAGTGGTTTTATAGGAGAATTATTTTCACAAAATCACATTTTATCGATCGAATAAGAAATTGATTTAAACGGTTAAATAAAACGAGTGGTATGGAACACTCGCGTTTTTTTGCCAATTAACTCCTAAACTTGTTGGATCAAACCACTGTTATACACGGGTGGAGTTTATTATTATATAGTAAACTTTTGGGTAAACCGGTATGGTATGAGACACATGGTCGTTATCTATTCGATTTCTATATATAAGTATTTGACACTTTTCGATGAGTTTATGACTCACCTTTGATGTTTATAGGACTTGTTCCTATTTGATGTTTATAGGTTTTGTACATATCTTGATGTTTATATGACTTGTTCCAATTTGATGTTTATAGATTTCATACCTATCTTGGAATTCATAGGTTTTATGCATACTTTGATGTTTATAGGTCTCGTACCTATCTTGATGTTTATAGCTTATAAGTCTATTTTGGAGTTACATACATGTAGGTGAATTTATTTCACCAATCTTGAAGTTTGGTGCCCCCTTTATTTATGAGATTTTTGGAATTCTATTTGTGAGATTTCTAGATTTAATAATGTTTGATTATCACCAAATCATTCTGAAGGTTTTTGCTTTTAAGAAGCTATTATGTGTTTTTGTACTTGGTGGTTTTAAGTTATTAAGCATGTTTGATATTTGTTGATATATGCTTATAATTAAGATCTAGATTACTTTATCTATCGTTTAGTTTTGCTAACACATTTATCTCAGTCTAGACTGAACTATTTATTATTTTTATAATACTCGAGTCAGACCGAGATGTTTCAGGTCCTCTAGCTTGAAGCTTTAGAGAGGATATCTTACCGATAGCTAGTAGTTCGCTTTTGTCATCCTATGTATACATTTGACAATATGTAGTATCTTGTGTTGAGATTAGACTCCTTTCATGTACATATTCATTTTGAGAAGTGGTACTTTGTATATATGTAGTCTACATCATGTTTCTTTCATGTGTCGATTCAGAGTTGTATCTATTATATTCCGCTGCGACTGATCTGATATGTTATTCTAAATTTTTATTTTTAGCCATCCTAGTTTTGTTTTAAGCTTGAGTTGTATACATCGATTCTACTTGAAAAAAAACTGTACAGCATATTAATCGATTTATCAATGCTCGCTTAATGTAAAATTCATGGATGGCCACTTCAAACCGGCTCTATTCTCTCCACTAACCGACCATCTTACCTTGAAATTTTTTTAGTGTGGGTCTTGGGGTGGGGAATCACAAATACTGTACACGTAACTAATATAAGACCGATACGATGTATGTTCACTAATATAAGACCGATACAATTTATATAACTACACGTACTCCAGATTAAACCCCCGAAGGTGGGAATCCATCATTGAAAATCAAAAAACTATAAGTGGAAAGAAACAATCAACAATAGCCGACAATGATAAGCAACAATAACTAGCATTCAAATTATCAAACATGCAAGCAAATTAGCCACAATAAAAATCAGCCAGCATCGAAGTTAAACAACTACAACGACCAAGGTCAAACAGTCGCAACAAAAGTAAGCAATAAGCAATAACAAACAGCAAGCAGAGAATAGCAGAAAGCAAACACAAGTAGTAGCAACAACAACAAGCAACAAGCAATAACGAATAACAAATAAGAATACAAAAACGAAATATTTAAAAGAGTCTATACCAACATGCCTCGTAACCATCAAGAGTCAAACGCGCATGTTAAACCATAAATTCCCATGAGTCTGCTTGATGTTCGGAGTAAATGCCCAAGTGGTGCAACTTCCTTCATGTATAAAACACATGAACGACTAATACACTTCTCAGTTCTAAAGAGGAAAACCCATAGGATATGCAGGATCATTAAGTCTCTAAAATCTTGAATAAATCCAGCACTCAATGCCTTTACTTCCGTTTTCTTCGAAACAAAACTCGTACTCTTAAAAATTATACTAATTAAATCATCATTGAATGAATATTTATAATTACCTGGGTTTGCTCGGGTTTGAAAATGTCTCGACCACACAACATTAACAATGATAATATACTAAGTGCACTATGATGCTCGCTTAGGCAAGTATCATCTCATCACTTAGAAGATTATCCGTATCGCCATAAAATTAGTCGAAATATCCTTACCCGAACTATCCCATGCAATATTAGTTATACTATTCTAAAATTTTATAAATTCAAAAGATCATTTCAAATGACACAATGCCCATTCCAAACCTTCGTTTTGCTCGTAAGATTTTTTTCTTAAATTAGGATCGGTCACCTAACTCCATCCGTGCGAACTCTGATCTAGTTCCTTGATCCGACTATAGAAATCTCCTTACACAACTAAGGTCGTGCTTCGGAATCATGTGGTCATCTATCAGAATCATGTGAAAAACCTTATCCTAACTGGTGCAAATCACCTAGAAAATCCGCGCTGAAACTACAGGATAAGAATTAGTACGTGAATGGACTAATCTTTACAAAGTATCCCTTTGGCACATGGGATTACGCCCATCACCTCAGTTTTATTTAACACAAAGGAAAGCAATATAACCCGAATGACTCTAAACAAATGCTTATAAGTTATCTGCTCGATCTCTGCTTATTACCGGGCATCTACCGAATCCTACCTGGATATATATCCAAGTCATGCTTCATTGACCGAACCCACTCAACTTGAATGCTTGTGCATCAAGTTCGAATGGTGACACTTTGGTCGCTTCACCTCAGATTTGCATTTAATGCAACACATACAAGGTTTATTTCTACTGAAGAATTTACCTACTATGAAAGGAGTCAAGTTTAGTCTATCTATTGAGTCACTACCAGCAGATAAAATATACCGTTAAAGTGTTGGAAGGAACAGAAGTGAGTTTCCAAAAATAGAGCAGACCATACTACATAAGCTCCTTCTGATTTCCCTGAGCTGTAAGCATGCTGGGAATCGGTAATGCCCGAGAGGCACAAATCATTATCATTTACACACCCTTCGCAAATGTAGGATAGTCTTTCTTCAAGTGATCAAGCCGATCGCAAATGAAGCACTTACGCTTCACACTAGCTGGATGACATTTCATAGAGAAATGCTTTTCGTATGCCACAGGAGGGACATACTGGGCTAGCTTTTTTTTGAACAAGCTCGATCTTCCTTGTATCATGGTCATTATGCTTCGGTTGGAGTTTCAGTTGGTTTCCACTTTTATTACCCAAACTGAATCTCATGGGCATTCTCATAGAAGAGAACCATCCTAACGAGATATTCAAAAATGAACCTAGAAAGGAATAAGGCTAAGCAATGGACCCCCAGCCAATACTTAAGACCCAAAGCAAATCTCTTTACCTACAACAACGGAGTACCGACCAACTCAAACACAAAAAACAAAAGGTTGAACCAGTCAAAACTCCTTCACTGATAAGCTATCCTACTCAGGATGGATGGAATACTCAAGCTAATGCTCTTCTCGATCTTAGAAATGAACTGAGAACTTAAAGTGATGCCTGAAAAAATTTCGAATCACGGGTCGGCTTATCAGCCATAAAAACACTGCATCCTACCTAACTAAAGTCTCCCTTCTCCAAATCTTGAGAAACAATCTCACTTACGAGAACATTCTCTAGAGTTATATCAATGGAAGCCTTCTCATGATGTGTCCAAGACCTTGTCTCAGCAACAGTCTCAAAACCCAGATATGGCTCCTCTGCAAGGCTAAGGAAATTCTAATACTATTTCGAAGAGTCTAAAATTGTTGTAGCTAAAATTTCTAATGCCCAAAGGGCCATACTACTTCTGGTGCTAATCATAATCTGCTGGAAACATTCGTATAAGATAGAACATCTTTTGCAATAACTAAACAATCTTTGAACGAATTAGGCATCTCAGACTGCATATCTGCAGTCGCTCCTATATTTCATCTGCTCATACAGACATCCCGACGAAAATACCTTAGCAACCAGAGGTAGAAATAATTTAAGTTTAGAAGACAAGTGGTGTATATAGTATTATATAGTATAAAAATACAAGTACGCCCTCTCAACATATCTCTTACTATCATATTGATTAACTCAAACCGGTTTACTTGGTCCGAGTGTTGAGCCTAAGCACTGATACCAATTGAAACAACCCACCCTTTGTAAATACCTAAAAGTATGCGCCTTACATCATCGCACGACTTCCGGAAACCACAAAAGACATATCTTTGGGGTAAAATTAAAACATTAAACCAAGACATCGATAAGATCTCATAGCTGAATGACTACATATAATATACTAAATATACATGAACAGAATAGAGCAATAATATATAAGAGACCGCACTAGTGGAAGCAATTGACACATAAACATCAGTAAAGAATAGTCAAAATACATCAAGTCCAAAATAAACACGGAGTTCTGAATAAATATCTAATACAATAATCTTGTATATAAATAACAGCTCTAACATGATAATAAAGTAACAAGTATATATATATATATCTCAAAACATCGATGCCATGCCATCAGAATGCTCTAGCTGTGCACTCTGCTAGCGTATCCCTAAAAGCACCCGACGTCCGAACTACTCAATCGAATACCCGAGAGTTGTTAACCGAGTCAGACATAAAGTCTGGTGCGAGGGGAACTATATCAAAATATTGTATATTAAATCTATATACAAATAAATAGAAACTAAGGTAAATCCAGACTGCCTATAAACAAGTACGTAAATCCATATCAAAAGCAGGGGATTATACTATAACCTGCTCTTTTCCTGTAACAACAAGTTAACATACTATCTTTTATTGCATTACACTAGCCCAAAACTACTAAAAATACAGTACAAGTATATGATGATCGAACCTTAATATGAAAACAATGATAGTTACTACTAAGATCGATACGATACGCCTCAAGCATACGGTCATTACCGCTAAGACTGAATAGATACGCCATGATGCATATGGTCACTACTGCTAAGACAAAACAAATATGTCATAATGCATATGGTCACTACTGCTAAGACCAAACTTTCGAAAGATTATGAACGTAGGACCAAAAAACGTCCAAGGGATCACAACAAGATAAAGCTATTCATGGTCCCGCTAAGATCATGTCAAGCGTGTCATGGCTACAACACTCTAAGTACACCACAACAAGGTCGATACCAGGGTAGGTCACATAAGTCCATACCCTTGGTGTGTCATAACAAGTCAACACCAACAAATCAAATATTACTCTATGGTCGAAATATTAGAGTATGGACTCACTCTGTATATAATGTATGGAATCGCATGCACGGCCCAAGTTGCTATGGCCTAAAAACCCACCGGGTAACTCTAATAAAACCCCCATACTACCCAAATTGCATTCGAAATGGAATGCATGACCTTGATGTCATAGTACTCCTTAGATATACCCTTCCGATCTACCTCAAAATCTACGATTTTGAAATACGTGCTGGGGTGGGTCCCACATGGGCCTAGAAATAAAAGTACTCCAAAATTACACTAGTTTGCGGACCTTGAAAAATGGTGATCAAAAATCCAAACCTCACCTCACCTCAATCCGACTTCGTATGCGAAAGTAATCGCGTTTTGAAGTTTGCACAACACATGGTAGGTCAACCGAGTGAAGGGTCATTCGGTCAATTGAAACAGCACCGAGATGGACTTTTTCCTCTCAACTACTCAACTGAATGGACTAGGTCAGTTGACTGAACTGACGATTTCCAAGCACTGAGCATGAACAGAGAGTAAATTCCTTAAACGGATGCCGCTTCGCGTGCCATTTCCTTCGAAGCTTCGCCCGATGAGTCGCCATGCTACTACAGCCTGCCTCCGTTCCATCGGACATCTTCATTTGTTGATGTTTTGGAAGTGAGCAATCAAAAACCAGTTTCGATTCCAAAATCCACTATTTGCATGAGTACAGTTCTATACTGCGACCCGGCTTCCTCTAACACGCCAAAACAACATACTCGGCCTTGCGTGTAGCCTATAAGTGTGTCGATGCACTTATTTGCCAATGCACATACGCTCACGCAACACACAACCAAACACAAATTACATTTCAGACTTCACTGGCACGATTGCTCGGCACGATATACTCTCATGCACCTTAGCGCACGCGATAGTCGCTATGACTAAGTGAAATGCTCGTAATGGAGTTGTAATTAATTATATATCTGTATAAACAAAAAATCACACAACAATTCTAATTACAATACTATCTTTGTATTAATTGTCGTTTAGCACCAAATGCACATATACGTATATCCGCTCGTGCACATATACATACATACATACATCTTCGGATAAGTAATTCAATTATACCTTAAATTAAAACTTATTTTTATTTACAAAACTTCTTCAATAAAAGTGAAAACATCTCCTTATATCCTTTTATAAAATCATAAACCATTTTATAAAATATCATACTAGCTTATGATCACTTTATAGCATTTAAAATACTTAATCACTTCATTAAAAATCAAGTATTCACCTTTATACTATTTTGTAAAATCTTATATCCATTTTATAAAATATATATACTTCATTTATAAAATCATGAAACCATTTTATAAATACTAAATAAGGCTTATTAGGTCTCTAATCACTTTAGTAATAAGTGTAGAGTTCACAATCCCTTAAATTAGCTTACTAACGTTTTGCAAATCAATTCAAATGGGTTAATTAATATTTTCTAATGAAGAGCACATCATTACACTACTTAATTAATCCTAAGTCAAACAATAACATCACAACTAATCATCAAATTAGCCCAATTCAATCCTAGGGCTTACTAACTATTTTCAAACATAGTAATTAGGGTCTTAAACAATTAATTAGCCAAGGAAATTATGTTTATAACACAAACCCAAATCAACTCAAACAATCTCCAAATCACTTCATATAATTCTATAATCATCAATAATCAAATATATGAAGTATAATACATAAATTAATAAGGAGAATCATCACACTCACCTTAATTAAACCCAAGCCAAGCTCTAATCACCAAACACCCACTTCTTGCTTACAAATGCACCCCAATACTTTGATCCAAGCCAATTACTTCGCAGGTTTTGTAGCTAATTGGAGGAGACGAATTGTGATGATTTTTATTTGATTTAAGAAAATTTATTTAACGGGTCTAGGGTTTGGGGATTAAGAAGGTGATTAGAGGTGATTAGGAGGCCATTAGAGAAAGTGGAGAGGAAAATAACGTGAATGAGAAGTGAATGAGGGATATTGAAGGGAGTTAGCCACTTATAGGCACCTAAGGGGCTAGGCCCCAAATCTCTCATCCTCGAAATCATCGACTCCAAACAAATTGAACGTTATACTCGTTCACATCTAGATTTCATTCCGACCTTAATGGAAAAAAGGTTTCGGGACCTAATTTAATCGTATACAAAAGTTGGCTTTTGGATCAATTTATGAATCGAACGTAGGCTACCAGCTAAAAATATATAGATCGAAACATGTCAATACTTATACTCATTTGGATTCGCAACGTCAATACGGACTCAACAGAGGTGGTCTCATGTCCTAAGTCGACCGTATAGAAAAAAATCACATTTTAGACTTCTAATTCAATAACGACTTAATATTTAAATTAACTATTTTAATATATTATTATTAAATATGCGGTCATTACAATGACTCTCTGCTAAAAATTCGGTATCAAATTGTTGAAATTGAAAAGTAAAGAGCAAAAGATAAAAGATTATTGTGTTCTGAACTGACCATTATTTTGAAATCTAAATTCAGCACAGCTATGATGTAATTGATAGTTGCTGTCAGATTCTCATGGTTAACTTAACAAACCTTCAAACCTATGTATTAAGATTGAAGAATTTTGAGAAATGCATAACATTGTCCATGATTTTTTGTTATATTGAAAGATGATTATTTTGAGGAATATGTGGAGACAAAGAAACGAAGGAGGTGGATTTAGTGTATAAGAAGAAAACCAGAAGTTGAATTAAATGTGGATTTTACTTTTTGATATGACTCCGAAACATATCAATATTAATAAATAAACATTTTAGAAGTGAAACTGTAATCTATTAATACATAATCCAAAACTTAACACATGTATAGATACGACTTTTGAGCAATAACGAGTTTTATTCCATGCGTCCAACAAAACATATCGTTGCCTTGCTGTATGAGCCAAAATAAAATCGTCTGAAGCCAATTTTTTTGGCACACGGGTCCTAAAACTACTTCGCTGTTGTAATATACATTAATAATAGGGATGAATATGCTAAATATGAAAGGGCATTATTGTAATCTGCACTGCTTAAGTAGTCTATAAATATGAAGCTTGATTGTATTGTAAATATATCTCTCAATTCAATAGAATTGTTCTCTCTCTAATTGCCTTCATTCTCTTTATTATGTAACACGTTATCAGCACGAAGGAATGCGAATTAATTATTGACCTCAACCTGTTCACCTTCAAACATTCCAACTTCTCAGCAAGTAATTAAATATTAATTACTCTGACTGTTTCTCTTCTGACCATTCCAATTCTAAGGCTATTTATATTCAAAATCCTATTATATATATATATATTAGTGCAGACGAGTCTTTTAGAATATATCTACATACATTCTATTTCTTATTTCCTTTAAAACAGCAGGTAAAGGAACTGTTCTTACATTTCTTTATAAACTCGTTACTTTTCATCTCTCCAAAAAGGTAATCGTCAATATCATATTTTTTTTGATAAAGCTATCAAGTCAGCACATGCTAGTTTGGGGTTCGCTTCTATATTTTTCATGCCTTTTCTTGTATCACTCTTATTTTTATTCTTTGGCTTCTAAATTCAATATTATTATTATTATTATTATTTTTTCCCTTTGCGGATCTATTGCCAAATAAAATTCAAAAGTTTGGAATGGAATATACGCAAAAGCTGACTTTCCTTTCTTATTTGATAAATACATGGAAGTTGCAAAATCCAAATGTTTGGTATTGTTGATACAATTTTTTTTGGGTATAGTTGTTTGATACCATGAATGAAGACTTTCTATTTTTTCTTCTTCTTCTTTTTAGCTGGAAACAAACATATAATGAATGCTGTTGTGGCGAATATTTTCACCTTATGCAATTTATTTTATGAAAAGTTCACAAAATGACAAACATCGCCAAGCTTGAATTTAAAGCTTTGGATATATCTGGAGACAACTACTTATCATGGATACTGGATGCTGAGATTCATTTGCAATCTCAATGCTTAGAAAATGCCATTAAAAATGGCAATACTATGTCCCAGCAGGACAAGGCAAAGGCTCTAATATTTTTAAGACATCATATCCATGACGATCTAAAAACAGAATATTTGACTGAAAAAGACCCTCTCCACTTATGGAACTCCCTGAATGAGCGTTATGACCACCAGAAGACGGTCATACTTCCAAACACTAGGCAAGAGTGGTTGAACCTGAGGTTTCAGGACTTTAAGTCCGTAAGAGAATATAATTCTGCAATGTTTAGAATCACTTCTAAACTGAAATTATGTGGAGAAAAGGTGGATGACGCACAAATGCTTGAAAAGACTTTCTCAACATTTCATGCCTCGAATATACTCCTGCAGCAGCAATATCGAGAGCGTCATTTTACAAAATATTCTGAACTCATAGAATGCTTACTAATTGCTGAACAAAATAATGAATTGCTTATAAAAAAATCATTCCTCATGACCAACTGGTTCAACTGCATTACCTGAAGTTAATGCTAATTTTGCCCACTCTAGAAGAGGTAAGGGTCGAGGTCGAGGTAGAGGACATGGTCGTGGACGTGGATATAACTCTAGCAGAGGTGGTTATGGTGGTTTTAAAGGTAACAAAACCACCAACTTTAAAAAGCAACAAAATAAAATTGAGCCTATAAAGAACAATGATTCAACTTCAGAAAATAAAAGGCATTATGAGGAAGTTTGTTATAGATGTGGACGATCTGGTCACTTGTCACGTACATGTAGATCATCAAAGAAAACAGTTGAAGAATATCATCGCTCGAAGAATATTGAGGCAAATAATGCCAAAAAGTTACCTGAAAACACTAACTTGAAGTTAGATGATTTCTTCGAAGATGACAATGGAAATTTCATTAATGATGAAAATCTAAGTGCAATGATCAATGATATGACCGAGTTGATCAATTAGAAATGTCTTGAAGTTTGTTATGTGACTTTCGTTTTATTTCATTAGCTTGCATCAATAAATCAGTTTGAAGTTTGTGTTCGTTTAATTTTATTTCCCTTTGCAGTACTAGTAATGTGTAATGTGGATGTTGTTTTTAATCAATAGCCTATTTTAATCATATTACTTTGTTTGTTTACATTACATTTATTTATGCATACAAATTTTTAATGATTGACTAATCATTGTCTTTAATTCTTAAGGTATGGAACGTCATTTGGGTGATGATATATGCTTACTAGATAGTGCAACTACTCATACAATTTTGAAAAACCAGAAGTTTTTCTCTGAACTATCTGAAAATTTCTCAGCTAAAGTTTCCACTATAGCTGGATCTGCTAATATAATTGACGGGTCCGGAAGAGCCCATATAATATTACCAAATGGTACGCATATATTTATTCAGAATGCATTATACTCAAGCAACTCTAAAAGAAATTTGCTGAGTTTCAAAGATATAAGAATGAATGGATACCATATTGAAACTATAAATGAAAACAACAAAGAATATCTTTGTGTTATTTCTAGAATTGAAAGCCAGAAGCTTATCCTAGAAAAATTTGGTACAATTTCAACTGGTTTATATTTTACAAAAATTGGCATAGTTGAATCTCACTCTATAAACATGAGCCAGAAGCTCACAAATACAAAGACATTGATTCTTTGGCATGATCGCTTTGGTCATCCTGGATCAACTATGATGCGTAAAATTGCCATAAACTCAAACAGACATGATTTATCAAACCAATTGAATTTACCAAGTGATTACTTATGTGCCCCATGTGCACAAGGAAAATTAATAACTCGACCTTTATATAGTAAAATCACTTCTGAATCTCCGACAATTTTACAAAGGATTCAAGGTGATATATGTGGCTCAATCCACCCTGAATGTGGACCATTCAAATATTTTATGGTATTGATTGATGCATCAACTCGTTGGTCACATGTCTGTTTACTTTCTACAAGAAATTTGGCATTTGCCAAGCTACTTGCTCAAATAATAAAATTGAGAGCACACTTCCCTGATCATCAAATTAAATCAATTCGACTAGATAATGCTGGAGAATTTACTTCTCAAGTATTTGATGATTATTGTCTATCATTGGGGATTGAAATTGAACATCCAGTAGCTCATGTTCATACTCAAAATGGTCTAGCAGAATCATTAATTAAGCGCTTGCAACTTATTGCAAGACCATTGCTTATGCAATCAAAACTACCTGTTTCAGCTTGGGGGCATGCAATTTTGCATGCATCGAAATTGGTTAAAATTAAACCAACAACTTATCATCAGCTTTCACCATCACAGCTCTTAACTGGATTTCAACCAAATATTTCACATTTACGAAAATTTGGTTGTGCTGTGCATATACCTATTAATCCCCCACTTCGTACTAAAATGGGTCCTCAACGACGGTTGGGAATTTATGTGGAATTTGATTCCCCATCGATAATTCATTACCTTGAACCTCTTACAGGCGATGTCTTCACTGCAAGATTTTCAGACTGTAAATTTGATGAGACAACCTTCCCGCCGTTAGGGGGAGAAAAGACCGTTCCAGTAGAACGGCGTGAAATATCATGGAATAATCCATCTATGTCTTATTTGGATCCACGTACTAAACAGTGCCAAATGAGGTACAAAGAATTTTGCATATTCAAAATATTGCAAATCAACTACCGGATGCATTTAGTGACACTACAAAAATAACTAAATCTCATATTCCAGCAGCAAATGCACCAGCAAAAATTGATGTCCCTGAAGGATCAAAAATAAATATAGCAGCAAATGAATCTAAAGCAAGACAAAAACGTGGAAGGCCAATTGGTTCAAAAGACTTGGCGCCCAGAAAAAGAAAGTCTAGTGAAAAATCATCAATTAAGGAACCTCCTGAAGAGGTTATAAATGATCAAAAGGATCACTCAGATGAAAATCCCAATTCTCGTAGAAGTATGGAAGGAAATATTATCCAAGAAGAGATAAAAGAAAATTCCAACGATAAAATGGTACCTAATAATAATGAGATCTCAATATTTCATACGAACTATGGAGAAATATGGGATCGAAGTAAAATAATGATTGATGATGTATTCTCATTCGCAGTAGCTACTGAAATAATTGAAAGTTATGACCATAATGAGAATGATGATAATGAACCAAATAGCATAAATGAATGTCGAAAAAGACACGATTGGCCAAAATGGAAAGATGCTATCCAAGTGGAACTAGATTCACTTCAAAAATATGGTGTATTTGGACCAATAGAGAAAACACCAGAAAATGTTAGACTAGTGGGTTATAAATGGGTATTCGTTAGAAAACGAAATGATGAAATGAAGTCATGAGGTACGAGGCACGACTTGTCGCACAAGGTTTCCTGCAGAGACCAGGTTTTGACTTTAAGAAAACTTACTCCCCTGTCATGGATGTCATAACATTCCGATATTTGATAAGCCTTGTAGTTTCTGAAAAACTCGATATAAGATTAACGGATGTTGTGACAGCTTATCTTTATGGTGAATTAGATACCAACATTTACATGAAAGTTCCAGATGGATATAAATTGCCTGAAGCAAAATCAAAGTCCATGTACTCATTAAGACTAAGACGATCACTATAGGGATTGAAACAATCTGGAAGGATGTGGTATAACCGTCTTAGTAAATATTTGGTAAAAAAAGGATACGAAAACAATCTCAATTTCCTTCCAATTTTGAAGGTTAGAATGTATATAATTTATTTTGCATGTCTATCCAAGTGTATGCATGCTTAACAATCCAACTTTTGAGAGCATGATCAAGCACAAAGATTAAATATATTTATTTTCACACTAAATATTTGCAGATTCATGATAGAGCTCAAGTATTTGTTTCATGCTCATTAGATGAATACATTAAAAGGCCTAGATATACTCGAACAATTGAAAGATGGTCGAACACAGAAATTGCGCTGCCAAATATCAAATGTTCTTTAAATATTAGTTTGTTTGTTCTGGTATCACAATTATCTACTTCATAACTTAACATATTCAAATATATTCAAGGTTTTTTTGTCATTACTGAGTAGGTTCATTGACATGGCCTTATTTTTGTTTGTTAACCATTCACATCAGCATGTTTTTCTTTATGTTTTCAACCTTACATTCTTTAAATTAAAATATCAATGCAAGTATAACTAAATTACCCAGTGGGATAAGTGAAAAGAAAGGTCTAATACATTATTTGCGAAAGATCGTATATTTGAAGAAAATATTATTGCTTCTCTCTCTCTTCTTTTATTCAGCTTCCATCATAGCTATATATATATATATATATATATATACATATATGTATGTATATAGCCTCACAGTACAAGTACAGATAGTTTAAAGTTTAAAATACATGACCATTTCAAACTGTAGCAAAATAAGGAAATCAATAGTAAATAAAGGAGATAGAATGACTTGACAAAGTCTTGTTATCTGACTTGTTATTTCCTGTTAATACTCTCCCGCAAGTTGAGCGTCTTGGCGGTCAACTTGTCCCGTAGAAAAGCATGGCGTTGAGTACTCAATCCTTTAGTTAGGATATCTGCAAGTTGATCTTTAGTAGATACGAACTGAACATCTAGTTGCTTGCGCGCTACTCTTTCACGAACAAAATGATAATCTATCTCGATATGTTTGGTGCGAGAGTGAAATACCGGATTGACAGTGAGGTATGTTGCTCCCAGATTATCACAACATAATGTTGGAATATTAGCATGAACATCAAGTTCTTGAAGAAGAGATTCAATCCATATGAGTTCTGCGGTAGTTGTAGCTAAAGCACGATACTCACTTTCTGTACTAGATTTAGACACGGTAGTTTTCTTGCGTGCACTCCAAGATATAAGATTGCTTCCAAAAAATATACAAAAACCACTGGTAGATCGACGAGAATCAGGACAGCCAGCCCAATCGGCATAAGAGTATGCACATAAATTTAGCGTAGAAGCAGGTTTTAAAGAAAGTCCAAATTCAGCAGTGCCTTTAAGATATCGTATGATTCTTTTGACGGCATCCCAATGATCTTCCCTCGGATCTTGCATAAATTGGCATACACGGTTAACAGCAAACGATATATCTGGACGGGTAAATGTGAGATATTGTAGTGCGCCAACAACACTGCGATATAGTGTGGGATCGATGACTTGTTTACCACCATGAATTGATAGCTTGTTCTTGGTATCAAGAGGAGTGGAGACTGGACGAGCACCAACCATTTTGGTACGTTCTAATATATCATTAATATACTTTCTTTGAGACAAAAACAAACCAGTAGAGGTTTTTATAGTTTCAATACCAAGGAAATAGTTCAAAGGTCCAAGATCCTTGATTGCGAAAGAAGAATTCAATGATTTAATAAGTGAGTGAATACCTGCATCAGAAGAGCCTGTGACAATGATGTCATCGACATACACCAAAACATAAATGGTTAAAACCAGTATCATGTTTAATGAACAAGGAGCAATCTGCATGAGAAATTTGAAAGCCCAAATGAAGAAGATGAGAGCTAAGTCGGTGATACCATGCTCGTGGTGCTTGTTTGAGGCCATACAAGGATTTGTGTAGCCGACAAACAAAGGAAGGATGCTGTTTGTCAATAAATCCAGGTGGTTGGTGCATATAAACCTCTTCTTGAAGATAACCATGAAGGAATGCATTTTGAACGTCAAGTTGTCGAATCGACCATCCTTTAGAGAGAGCAATAGTGAGCACTGTCCGTATGGTGCAAAACTTGACGACGGGACTAAATGTTTCATTGAAGTCAATGCCTGGTTGCTGATGAAAACCTTTAGCCACCAGTCGAGCTTTATAACGATCAATTGAACCATCTGCTTTTCTTTTGATTCGATATATCCATTTGCAGCCGACAATATTAATTTCTTGTTTTGGAGGTACAAGGGTCCATGTTCCATTGCGAAGTAGTGCATTGATTTCAGTGTCCATAGCTTGCCGCCATTCTTTATGTTTGAGAGCTTGGGTGTAACAGCTTGGTTCTTGGAGGTGAAGATTAGGCATTGGGTGTTTGGTTGCTGTATAAATCTTGGGCTTGAATATGCCATCTTTTGAACGTGTTTGCATAGGGTGTGTGGGCACTATATCCACTGTTGGTGTAACAGCCCTAGTTTTTAGCTATTTATTTCTTTTATTTTTTTTGTTTCTAGAAATATAATTTATATAAATTGTGTTCACCAATATTGTTTAAATATTTAATTTAGAGAATTAAACTCGTTAATTTAATATGATTTTTGTAACTAAATTTAAGAAGAAAAAAAAAAAAGGAAATTTTTATAATGTATAATGAAGTGAGTGGTAACTAAATGTTTTGGATATTATCATAATATCTGTTGTTATACCCATTCCCTAAAAATAATGAAAAGGAGAAAATTTGTAACATATTAAAGTAGTTAATTAATTATGTTAATTTGGTAGGTTATGACATGCAAATCATGTTGGTGGAATATTCTCAATTTTGACATATTAATTATGTTAGCAGTGAACATTGTTAAGCAATTTAAAACAATGAAACTTACAATCAATTTATTTGATAAATCTACCTTATTCCTAGTTAGCAATTCAAAACTTGAATAAAGGCACATACGGATATTTTAAAATGGAGTTAATGACAATTAATAGATATTTCAAAAAGAAATTTATGATAATTAATAGAGAAATTAATTGTAAAATTTCAGTAGTTGACCAGAATTAATTTATTGAATAATTAATGCAAATTAATAAAATTGATGAAAGATAAATAAGTTAATTCTTTTGGTTAATGGCATGAGGACACGAGGTTAATCCCCATTTTGTAGGAGAAATCTGCCCGTGTAACCAGTCCGGCTACCAGTGCCTACAAAGCGGACGGATTAATGTGAGACGTCGCAGGATTGATAATTAACAAAAAGGGTTAATTAACTAATTAAGTTAGTAACCAAATTTGAGTATGTAATTAAAGGAGGATAATTAATTGGTAATATGGTAATTAATTGAAATCAATTAAGGAGGGTAATTAAAAGGGATAAGGTAATCAATTGAAATCAATTAAAGGCAATTAAAGGGGAATTAATTGATTAGAAGAATATGGAAATCAAATTTGCCTTCCTTTGCGCGTGACACAAAATTTTATTCTTTTAACATTTTGACATTTGCCTCTTACCATTTGTTTCTTGAGCATGTCACTGTATTCATTTATTCACGCAGCCTTATCCACAAAAATATCAACTCTTCCAATTGCCATTTTTCCTCTCACCTAAATTAAATGCATTCAAATTTAATCTTGCCTATCTTTGCAAATTTTCGCATACCCATTATATCTCTCTGTTTCCACTGCGTTTGTTTTGCAATAAATAAATTTTTCGAACCATTGATCAAGTAAATATTTATGTAAGCATTTATTACTTTTGCCTTTTCAGTTAAAAGCTTTTTCATTGCTTACCATAAATCACGCAAGAGCTCAAGTTTTGGTTCCTCAATCAAATCTGTTCAAATTTGCAGTAACGCATGCTTTAAATTTAGATTATAACTGGTATAAATCACGCAAGCTATCTAAAAAAAAAAAAATTCCAAAAGAGTGATATCGTTCAAACATAAAACTAGAAAGAGAAATCAACGCATGCATTTATCACAATTTTCGTGTAGCGTTCAAACAAGAAGAACTGGAAATAAATCTCTCGCCTAAACGCATGCACTCAAAAATCAACGCTTGCATTTATTTCTTACGTTTTCAAACCTGCCTATTTATCTCCCCTTTTTATTTCGCAAGTTTATCTATAAATACTTTGCCTCATTCACATAAGTTTTCATATCTCCTTGTTTGTCCCTCTCTGGTACAAGCTTCTATCAGGTAAATAATTTGCATTGTTTATTTCTTTGCTTCTTCCAATTTTCCTTCCTCCTTCTTGTGTTCTCTGATTTCCTTGCTCGGCTACTTCCCCATCATGCCGTGCCATTTATAAATACATATAGAACTTTGTTAGTAGTAGGCTGGAAGAAATGATATAAATTGATTGTAGGAAGCTAGACTATGGAATTAGTGTAGTTATGATGTAGTTAGTGGTATTGTGGATTTGGATAAGTGCAGTTTGAAGAGGAAGGCATAGAAAAAAAAAAAAAAAAGAATTACAATTTAATAATGGAGAAGATAAATTGATAAGGAGAAAATGATATGAAATGTTGTTTAATTCAAATAAACAATATTGTATGAATAAATCTTGGGTGAATATAATAAAATGACATTTATTTCAATTTTTAATGGTTGAAATAAATTTAAGATGGTTAAAAATAAATTTAACTACTTATTTGAGAATTTGGGTGGATAAATATCAATGGATTGTATTTATTATGGTTAATAAAAGGATATTGGTGATGTATACCAATAATCACCTTTTAATGTTTAATAATAAAAGTAAAAGAAGAAATAATTTGCCTAAACATGATGAACATGTATGTGAAATAAAGTATTATTTAATGAATTCGAATGTAGTTAGTGGCTACATTTGATTAAATCGAATAATTTGAACAGTATTGTGTTTGTTGCCAATATTGTCATTTTATTTAAATAAATATATATGAGAATGAAAATAATTGATCATGATAAATATGATTAAAAATGTGAGAAATAATTTAATAATGTCTAAACATGTATTTGTTTTGTTTGGGTGCATAACATCTTTTTATTCAATCAATTGTATTAAATTTGCAATTTATTTTGCAATTTATTCAATTTATTTTATGCATGCGTACGGTTGAAGTATGGGCCTAGGATATGTTGAGACGGTTAGCGGGTTGTAGTAGTCGAGCAAGTTGAACTAAATTTCTTTTATTCTATTCGTTCCAGTTGTTCTGAAATTTTGCTTTGACCGTAATTTTTAAATTCGCATACTTGGTATTTGGATCTTATAGATTTAAGTCAAGGCTTTGCATCCGCCGAAGTTTGATCGTGCTTTCCGTTTTTTTTTTCCGAAGTAGATACCGTGTTTGATTTAGATCCACTGTAGCGTTTAAGGTGAGTATTTCTCACCAGACATATGTACATATATTTTGTGAATTATCGCAAGTGTATGTGTAAAAATTTTATTTAAATATTATATGTCTGTAGTATAACGTAGAATGATGAATCCCATTTAAATTGACACCTCATCAGTTATTATCTGTTGTATTATTTCTGCAGTTATATTATATTATTGTTTATTTACTGCTTAAATCACCACTGCAAGTTCCCTGTTAAATTTAGATTGTTGTGGGCTGAAATGATAGGCCTAAATGATGATTACTGTGCTATTATTATGTTAACTGTTTAACTGTTAACTTGGGATTGCGGGTTTGAAATGATAGAACCCGGGGTTTGTAAATTACGGATTGAAATGATATAAATCCGTATCACTTGACCTAGGCTAGAAAACTATATACAGGCCCGTGGTCCTTATAATATTTTCTGAAATATTTAAAATTATTTTGGAAGTTAAATATTTGATTTAATATCTTTAAAGGATTTTATATTGATTTTGAATGAGTTATAAATGTTAATAAATAAATAAATAAATATTTGAATAAAATTTTGGAATATAACTTATTTTGGAAATTCTGGATTTTTGAAAGGATAAGATTTCAGTTAAGAAATATATATATAAGTTATATTTGGAAATATTTATTAAGTTAAACAATCTACTAAAGCATTTAAATGCTGTCTTTTGAAATTGGACTAGTTTTACCCGTAACTTTAGGTAGCATTTCCTAAGTGCTATAGAATCTGGAATTTGATTGTTTTGAAATTTAAGGAATTTGATAAATTATATTTATGTTTAAGTTTTGGAGACCTTTAAGATATGAGATTTATAACTGGATTTTTCTTAATAAATTTAAGATGAACATTCTAGTGTTAAGTAAATTTTGAAATTATTTAATGGCATAATTTTGGAGTTTTATCTATGGAATTTATGGGAATATTCAAAACGAAATAATAAACACTAATTTGTTGAAAGAAAAAAATATCCAACCTTAGTTTTGAATATTAATACTCCAATTGGATATATATATAGGAATTGAAATGGTCTTGGGAACATGAAGTGATATTTAAATTATGGTTTAAAATAAAGAAATATATTTGTAAAGCTATGTAAATTATCTTCTTTACAAAGTAACCATAAAGTTAAACCATTTATATCCAAACCATTTGTGTTTTGGGAGTTATGTTTTTTTTTTAAAGAAAAATTTCCAATATATTATGGTTTAAAGGTATAATTCAAATATTTGGTTTCCAGATATTATAAATTTTAAGCAGTATGGTTTTGGAAAAGAATTATATTTGAATATAACGATATCATGTTGTTTTGGGTTTTAAATGATATCGTATTTATAGTTTTGAAATGGAAATGTTTATACTGGTTTTAAAGTATAAATTGTTTTTAAATGACCACGGGTTATAATAACGATGGGTTGGCAAAGAGACCGGGATCGGATATGGACATACTCTCTGTCGATACCGAAAACCACTTTGACCAACCGTGTACGCGGTGGAGATTCCAGAATGAAGTAGGTCGGTGGTGGCGTTTCCTGTAAGGTAAATACGTGGACCCGACTCCCGTGAGTTGGCATAAGGTGGCTAAAACAGGAGCAATTCCAGGCCAATGAGGTCATTCCTCTGATCGGACGCTCCTCTTCGATATTATACTATGATCTTGGATTGATTCAGTGGCCACTTCTATATTTTGATTTTGGGGGAGTTAGTTCGAGGTGGGCGGCAGCTGCGCGCTGCGCGTTACCATCAGCCTGGATAGCAATTGGTATATCTACCCTGGCATTGCCTAGTTGTGCCGTGTCACCTACCCTATCGCGCCTTGTACGAGTTTGGTTTTCTCCCGTAGCCCGTGTGGTATCCTCTAGTGGCTTCCCGATCAGGAGGGACTATGATATTGGATGGACTACTGGGACTATTACGTGTTAAGGGCTATATGGGTAACCCCTTAACGCTATTAAAAAGTAAGTTTATTTTATAAATAGACACTAGTATAATAGCGCAATATACTACATAGTAAATAGTTTGACGGATCCTTAGAGGATGGGCGGTCCCAAGCATCCTTTAAGTTACTTGCTCTATATTACAGTACACTTGAATTAGCTTACATTATATAAGTATGTATGTCCTGACTCGAGTGTTATGTTTTATTTTTACGCTCGGGTCAGCCTGAGTTGCAGCTTCAATTTCTTCTCCGTAGCTAGGACACTCAGTAGATCATTCGCGCTGCTGGAAGTTGTTTCAGCCTTTATCTTTTCTGGAATTCAAGACTTTGAAGACTCTATCTCTATTTATGTCTTAAAATTTGTATTGAGGATTATAGACAATGTAAGTTCTGTTTTGTGAAGTTATATCAGTGGCTTCATGAACCACTAAATTTTTAATTTCCGCTGCGAGATTCTGATATCTGTGTATGTGATTCTGTGATCTATTTATTGTATATTCTGAGTTTTGCCAAATTTATTCTACAACGCAGTATTTTGAACAATTCAAGTCCGACAATGTGCGGATGCGAATGGTTGAAAATACTGGGTCGTTACAGTTGGAGTTGGTGCAGGTTGTGAAGATTCAGTTTGTGGTGATGAAGACAGCAAAGGTTGTGTTGGCACTAAATCTGTTGTTGGAGTTGGTGCAGGTTCAATTTGTGGTGATAAAGGAATTGATGGAGATGTATGTGTTGGTGGTATCGAGGTGGTTGAAGCATGTGAATTTGGTTCAGGACAAATAGCTTCAGCAAGCATATTAGGAGGAGGGGAACTAGGAAAATATGTAGTAGAAGAAGCTGGTGCTGTTGGTAGTGTAGGCATAGTGGGAGGCAGAAATATAATGGGAATATTAGTCGATCTGAAGGTTCCATCACATGGTGTATTAGCTGTATTTGCAAAGGGAAATATGCTCTCTACAAAAGACACATGTCGTGAGATGTATAAACGATTTGAAGGGATGTGAAAGCAAAGATAACCCTTGTATGCAGAATGATATCCAATAAATACACAAGGTAATGACCTTGGTGCTAATTTGTGTTCAGCATATGGTTTTAAATGAGGATAGCATAAACTGCCAAAGACTCGTAGAATGCTGTAGTCGGGAATGGTACCAAACAATATATGAAATGGTGATTTATTTTCTGTAACCGGAGAGGGTAATCTATTTAATAAATAACATGCAGTTTGAAAAGCTTCGACCCAGAATCGTTCAGGAAGACTAGCTTGAGAGAGAAGGGCAGTACCAGTTTCTCGTATGTGTCGATGACGTCTCTCAGCTAGTCCATTTTGCTCGGCGGTGTGTGGACAAGAGAATCTATGATAAACACCATTTGCTTCAAGAAAAGTTGTGAATTTTCGATATTCGGTACCATTATCAGATTGAATTTTTTTTATCTTTGTGTTGAGTAAGTTTTCAATCTTGTTTTTGAAATTGATAAATACAGCCAATGCTTCAGACTTTTGACGTAAAGGAAATATCCAAATAAAACGACTAAATACATCCATTAATAGTAAGTAGTAACGGAAACCGTCTTTAGATATGATAGGTGAAGGTCCCCATAAATCTGAGACTATCAAATGCAAAGGAGATGAATAAGTAGTTAAACTATCATGGAATGGAAGTTTTCTACTTTTACTGACATGACAGGAGTTGCAACAACTGATTTTATTATTACAAACTGGAAGGGAAAAATTAGAGACAATATGTTTGACAATTCTAAACATAGGATGTCCTAATCGCTGATGCCAAACATCCAACGTACACTTATTAGACAAAAATGCTGAAGAAATAGAATTAGAAAAATCACGAGCATTGGTGAAATAGTAGAGCCCGTCTTTAATTAGCCCTTGCAACACTGTTTTCCCCGTATGACGATCCTTCACAAGAAAATAAGTTGGATGAAATTCAAAACAGACATTATTTTCAGCAGAGAATTGAGAAACAGAAAGCAAATTTGCTTTGAGTGAAGGAACATAATGAATTGGATTCATAGTAAATGTACGAGAATTTGAACGATAGATGGTCTTACCAATATTAGTTATAGGAAGGCTGGAACCATTACCTACACGAACTTGATCGGGTCCCTCATAAGGATTGTGAATATGCAAGTTCTGAAGATCCCCGGTTACATGAGTAGAGGCACCACTGTCTGGTATCCACTGACCATGATGATTGTTATCCGAGTGAAGAACATAGGCTGTATTTGAGTGTGGTTGTTGCGTAGGATTTTGATTTTGTTGTGGAGGTCTGTAGTCTTGAGTAGCGAAGGTTTGATCAAACCGATGCCAACATCGTTGAGCTGTATGATTTCGTTTTCCACATATTTGACATGGTCCTTGTAATGAAGTATTAGGGTGACAATTTACAGTTGATCGACCGCCATTACCACGTCTTCCTTGACCGAAACGACCACCACGTCCACGAGAAAACTGATTGGTGGTGGCTATGTTGGCAGCAGGCTGAAGGGAAAGTGAAGCTTGCTGTGCTTGAATGCGCAATTCAAAAGCTTGGAGATGTGCTTGAAAATCATCCATGGAGTAAGAGATATTATCAATAGTAGCAGACAAGGTGGTCACTATCGGATCATAAGTTGATTCCAATCCCATGAGAATGAGTTGTTGAAACGTCGGATCTGGTATTGCTTGTCCGGAGGCAGCAAGAAGATCAGCTATGGAACGAGCTTGAACCAAATATTCACTCATGGTCTTGTCTCCTTTGCGCATGTGCCTTAGCTCATTTTGGAGCTGCATGGTACGTGCTTGAGATTTAGACGCACATAGTTTTTCTATGGCTGTCCAAACTTCTTGTGAAGTTTTATATCTAGCAACACTGGCTAGAATAGATTCAGATAGAGATGAGAGAATCCAACTAAGTAGGACTTGGTCTTGTTGTTGCCAAGCATCATACTCGGAATCTGAGGAACTGTCGTCTTTGGCTTTGGACGTGGGGCATGGGTAGCTGCCATCAACGTACTTCATTAGTTTATAGCCACGGAGAAGAGGGAGGAATTGAGCACGCCAAAGCACATAGTTTGTGCTGTCAAGTTTCACTGAAACTATGTGGTGGATGTTAGTGGTAGGGATGGAAGAAAGGGATGAGGAAGGAGATACTGACATTTTTATTTATTTATTTGAATATAGGTGTCGTTACTGCTCCGATACCATGAAGAAAATATTATTGCTTCTCTCTCTCTTCTTTTATTCAGCTTCCATCATAGCTATATATATATAGCCTCACAGTACAAGTACAGATAGTTTAAAGTTTAAAATACATGACCATTTCAAACTGTAGCAAAATAAGGAAATCAATAGTAAATAAAGGAGATAGAATGACTTGACAAAGTCTTGTTATCTGACTTGTTATTTCCTGTTAATAATATTTTATGGCTATAAATCTTTAGTGTGTATCATTTATATATTTATCAAATTTAAATACCTTTTTTCATCTGTTCTAAATTTCTATGTTCTACACTGTATATTTTAATTAAAATTCAAAATATCATTCAAAAATGCAAACCTTGTAATTTCAATTTTTCAAATATTAGTTTCATCAAATTTTATAATTTCAAATTAAAACCAAATTTGAATTTTCAAATTTCAAATTCAAGTCTTTCATCATTGCATTGAGTTAAATTTCCTATGTTGGTTAGGGAAGATTTCACCATTGGCACTGTTATTTGAATGTAGTTCTTTATTTGTGCCTTGAAAAGCTTGATAAGTCAATGGATAACTTCTCTTTCATTCCCTTTTTTGATCATATTTTACTTCATCTTCCTAATAACCTAATTCGAAAGTTGGAAGCATGGAAATAAACTCTTTTAGACATGATCTTTTCTTCTTTAGCATCCCCTAAATATTATGTACAAGGAGGCAATGAATTTAAAAGAGAGAGAACTCGGTTAAGGGAGAAACTGTAGTATTGTCTGAAAAACATAATGGTATGATTGCACCCCTAGCATTTGTTACTCATTTTTTGTAGTTGCGTAGTCTTTTAGCATTATATATTTTATATTTATAAGTTGTTTCCTTCCTTCTTTCCCTTTATAACATTATAATTTTTCCCCATCCTTCAGGCTTATGTTCCTTTGATATGTATTTTCACATACAAACGCAAAGTATCCACCAATTTTAAATGTTATTTCGATAAAAAAAATTCATTGTGTATGTGGTTACATATAAAATCTTGTTACTACATTGTTATATATTATTATCATAATATTTGCAGTACTGGCTTAGCGGCATTAAGTTTCAAACTGATTATGCATGGATGCTATTTTTTGTTTGAGGTATGCCTAACCACCGACCAAAGGAAAGTAACATCACCTTATCTCATGTGATGAGTTTCTAAAGATTTTGTGTTTGGTCTCGGTAGAAATAATAAGAACATGGTTATAATAGTCGCAATTAAAAAAATTGACCAAAGAATCCAAATATACGAGTTTTCTTGTGTATTTGCTAAGTAGCATACATATTTACAATTCAATATATATAAATATTACCAGTCTGAAAAATTATAATGAGACGTTCAATTAAATAACAAAAAATGAAAAGAAAAACTCATCCACTTTCACTTTCAACTAGAACTTTAAATTGAATAGGATGATCCATATGTCTGCTCAATTTCTTGATTTTCTAATCAATAGAAAAATTGTAATAGGCATCACATATAAAAGTTGTAGTATTCAACTCAAACTACATATAATTCTTTCGCATTTCCCATTTTAATAGAATAGTTTTTATATACATATGAAAAGCTTGAATGTCTCTTGATCAATATCCATACATTTTGATATATCTTGCTTATGTGCCATGGTATCATCTGGAACTTGAATGTCTGAAATAATTTTTTACTCGACATTTTATATTAACACAAGTAACCAAAAATAAAAACAACTCGCCTAATTTGCATGTGGTTTGTTGAATGCTAATCCAGGATTCAAAATCAATTGTATAGGAGTCGGATAATGATATTACTGTGTTTTATGCAAATGAAGAGTTGGCGATTTAAGCGTAAGTACAAGGTGTAATGACTCACATTTTTGATCCTCTAAAATCGACACTCAATCTATCCACTGTAATCAAACGACAAACATCCAAGTGCTAGAGATGCAGATTGTTATGGTAAAAAGAAAAACAAGGAAAAGAAAATGAACATGGAAAGTAGAATTTCACAGCGTAACGATAACATATAATATAACAAAGACAGTAAAAGCTGTCGCTCTAAAATACGTGGTATATTAAAGTTAAAAACAAAGCTCATCAACCTGGACGGTTGTAACTTCCTGACCTTACAATATTGCCGATGGTATATATAATAATACAGCAGAAAATAAAAATACTATGGCGGATGGACATGTAGCTCTACTCCATGAGCTTCATGTTCCACCAACGACAACCTGAAAAAAATACCCAGTCTGACCCGAGCATTATAATAAAATAACATCCGGATCAGTCTGAAAAACTAGCACGAAAAGACTCAAGTAATATGATTAACATATAATAACTCTACGAGAGCATGCAACTAAACATGGAACGAGTTTTACCCCACAAGAACAACATCCATAGATCAAAGAATGGAAAACAAGTTGGAGAAACCAAACTTAAAGGAATGGAAATAAATAATTAAACATCGAGAAGAGCTTCAGGCACTCTTCGGTGCAATTAAGAAAACGATTCAAAGATTTGAATCAAATAAGGTAAGAAAATTTTCCAACAATGACTAGAAGTAAGATGCATAAAACAATAAATTAATAATGGCGAGAAACCTCTTAAGGTCGGTCTATCTATAAAAGTTCCCTGCAAAACAATGGTTATTTACGCAATCCGCTTTTCAAGTGGGAATTCAAATCCATATAAACAATCAAACAATGATAACAAATATATTATTATCAACAATTAGCAATCTATAGCTAATGTATCATTTATTAATTAATCCACATATTAATTAACTTCAAAGATAATCTTTTTATTTTGCAAGCACAAAACAATGATTTATTCTGTTTGATAGATGTTCAAAATAATCCACATATTAATTAACTTCAAGTGTAGAACAGTGTTTTATTGTGCTAAAAATATATCACAAACGAAGTTTAACTAATTTAACTGCGTTGAACGTAATTAAATTAAATCACTATAATTTTATCATTAATTTATACATAGTTAAAATTAGTAATTATCATCTAAGCATTCAACAATAATCTATAGCAACACAAATATTATATAGTTTATTTGGAGGTGAGTAAACTCATTAAAATTTCAGTTTACGCTTTCGCATTTCGGTTTGACCTAAAATCAAACTGCATTCGATTTTAGCTCAAAATTCTACTAGCTCCAAATTCAACAAGTCTAATTCCAGTGTGTAGATAACGTCGATACAAGTCCAATGTAAAAGACCGCAAATTCGACCTCGTATGGAATAGTTATTCAATTTATAAGTTTTGAAATTAATTAAAATAATTAATTCATTAACTAACTTAATTAAATATTTAATTACCCTACTCAACTCATCTTTCCCAAATTTAATTGTTGTCTATACATGTACAAAACATGCACTAGAAAACCCAATGTCGATCCCTTCCATCTCCAATTTCTCCTTCGGTTCTCGACGGAACGACACGTCGATTTCTCCATTCAACTCCTCTTCGCCCTTCTTCCACCGAACTCCACGCCATGAAGCTCGACACATTACACAAAATCGTGACCTGACCTTAGAGTTGCTATAGGAAAACGAATGCAAATCGCCTTGGTCGATCTGACCACCTCAAACCATTGCTATCAACTCCGATTTCCACCGCAAACTCAAATCACAACTCCATTTAGACAACCGTCAACTAAATCAACCTCCCCCTCAATCCCTAGTGCCGCTGTTAATGGTCGATCACTACAAACCTCGACTGCACCCATCAATACCCATATGGATTTGTAGATCTCATCGATATGAACTCAAAAAAGCTAACTTTATATTATTTTTTCCATTGAGTATTTGATTTGATTTTGATTTTATAAGGAACGACCATTTTCTCTTTTTATTTACTGGAAGATGCAAACGAGAAAGACAGGGAAAGAAGAAAAGTAAAAATGTGTTGAACACTCCAAGTGTGGGTTTGATTTATTCAAATATTTCCGGCATCTCGCTACATAGCATTCCGTTCGCATACAAACCGCGAACGATAAAACAAAAATTAGATTGTGCATAGAAATGCGATACGATCACAAATGATCAGCAATAAAATTCACAGATTAGTTTATTCTTTGAAATTTCAAAAATAACACGTTTGCCGTAAAATATGTCAAACGAAAATATAATTATTTTCCAAATTAAATATTATGAAAAAATCCGATAAATTAAATTAAAAATACGTCATTAAAAATCAAGTCATTTTTATTAACAATTGATTTTCTTAGTATTTATTCAAACCATTTATTAATGTGAATAAATTTACTAAATGAATTCGGCATTATTATTTATTAATTAAAAGGAGTTAAATAAGACTATTATAACCATTTAATTAATATTTAATTCACAATTCAAATATTTTAGTAATCCCTATATTTAAATACAAGTTATTTATATTTTAAAAAATCAATTATTTAAATATTTAAAATTAATTAAATATTCATAATTAAAACGATAAAATTTCAGAGTGTTATACAAGGCATGTTACATATGTATATGATAGATTGTAAATTGTGCATTTTTATGCAATTTATTTTTGAACACCATTAAGCAGCTACCTTAGTATGCCAGTAAATAAATTTTCTATAGGCATCAACACATTTCTTACCACATTATGCATATTGACATTGACAAAATACTCAGTTTAAGTTTTGTGAGGTAAATATCATCAGCTCTTTTCTTGGGGATTTTGTTGTATTCATTAATATTATGTGTTTTTGATGTAACTAAGTGTACTTTTGATGTGAAATAGAAATGCAATTGAATACTCTCTAATGACTTCACATGTTGAGGATAAAAAGGCATTTGATTCAAATAGAGTATATGAGTCGGTGTTTTGTAAAGCTTTTAATTTTGACAGATATCTTTCATAGCATTATTAATGAAGGGTTATATTTGCTTAAAAAATTGGATCCTTGTATTTTTATCTAATCCATGCTATAGAAGCCACAAAATTGTAAACTTGTTTTGTATTATTAAAGTTTTAGCTTAGATGGTTTTATGCCACTGTCAAAATAAAAGCTTTTTGGAATAGTGTTGTAAAGTTTATGTTCATCCATTGGATATCTTTGTGAACTAAGATCATAAGCGATCATGTTCTCTGTAAAGCTACGGGACTATATGTACATATTTTTTTTTTTTCACAACAATATGTAAAATGCCATTGACAACAATTTCACAACATTATTACATAGATAAATAGAAGATTATATTTTTCACAAAGGAACTATTGTTTGTGTTTTGCTAACATTTTTTTTTTTCAGGTGCTCGTATCCTTTTTTTTTTTCTTGTAGTGTTTGCACAATTATATTTTTTTGTTCACCATAGTCAATAGGGTTTTTGCCATAATTAACATAGTCTTCGTATGTATTATGGTATGAAAGCATATATGTACATATGTCATTTGACCACCAATTTTTGAACAAATGTTTATATCATTTATAGAATGGTACATGATTTGCAGGTCATATCCAGGGCCATGGAAAGTAGTGAGGAAAGTCGAGGGGAAAATTATATATGTTTGCATCGGAAGACAGAAATGCCTACTCTAAAAGGAGTTGCAAGGGACTTGCTTCCCTTTGCGTAGATGCAGAACAGTTTCGAGTGTGATATATTCATATGCGTAGAGTGTTCAGTGTTATAGTTACCTGAGTTATCTTCAACTTATCATTTTATAGAGCATTCAGAAGCTCGGAACAACATGACATATAAGCAGGCATGTATATACTGTAATCAAAATATAAAAATGCAATTGAATTCGATATGTTTATTGTAATATGTATCATCTTATACAAAAAACTAAACTTGAAGTGAGTGTCGGAATGAAATGCTCGAAAATGTAGTCATTATTTGTTACATATAAACAATGGTCACTAGGTTATGCCTTTTGTTTCTTTTCTTTTTTCCTTAAATTTTTGATGTTAATTTACTACTGTTGTAAACGCATAAGCAAAAAGTATTTGAGATATTGACCTCAACAGCCGTGTAATTCATTTATAGGGTACTAAAACCAGCTTAATTGTTTTAAAAGCTTGCTTTTGGATTTTAAGTCTGCTTTCGTTGTTATCTCAATTTTACCATGTATCTATTCACTAATGATAAAAAGTTGACATATTCTATTTGTCTGCTTGATACTTCTTGTGCAACTCTCTCTGTGTAGATACTGTAGTTATATGCTTCTGTATGTCACGAGCAAAAGTTGTCTGTAAATACTGTAGTTGTATGCTTCTCTGTACCACAAGCAAATGCTGCCTTCTCTTTAACCTGTGCGTGGCGTGGCTGTGTCCCTGGTAAAACTTGAGCAGATTTATCCATGAATGAGAAATTATTGCTTATGTGATGGATGTTTTTCTTGTGTATTTAATCATTGTTCTGGTTTTACACATTTCAGTTCTTTTTATGGATGGATCTGCTTGATACTAACTTTAATCTGTTATTGGATTTTGTATAGAATGACAAAACCAAATTAGTTTCGTTCTTTTTCAAATTATATAATTTAACGGTCGGTTTCCATCATTTTTGAGGTTGTACTAGTAAATACCCTTGAAACAAACTCTCTTTAATAAAGACATGTAACTCAAATTAAATTTAGTCGGTGAAAACCTAAGCTAGGATTGTAGAACGCCCTCTTATATTCGTCTTTCACCTTTAATTCGTGCTTCCCATCCCTAATGATTTCAAAGAAACATCACCCAGACAACAAAGGACATTGCTATAGAGCTCGAATCATAGAGGGTGCGGATGTGGTCTGAAACAGCAGAACTGAAGGGGGACGGTAGATTTTCGTTTTTCAATTCCAGAGCGGTCTACAATTCGTGGAGAGTGACACTTGTAAGCATTTTCCAGAAAATTGACAATAAAAGAGCAATACATTTTTGACTTTGTCAAATTCTGGAAAAGTGATGTGCTCCATTTGTTGAGGGAAGTTGCCAATTATCAAGGTAACTGCCCGTTTAATCTCTCCACGTTTAGAAAACCGCCCACCATTATCTCAACGTTCTGAAATTGCTCTTTGATGGCAAGAGCAATATAAAAGGGAAAAAGTTAAATCAGTTTTTAGATAAGAGGTCACTAAAGCTACTCTCAAAAATAATACGTCATCTAAAGACAGAGTGTGAAGATTTGGAATCTGAATTTAAAACAACAGCAAAGATTTGGCATCGTTTGAAAATCTGATTCTTCAAGGATTTAATTGCAATGACTGGAGTTAAGTAGATTGATTTTATTGTTGCTTCCACCTTTAGTTTTACATGTTCAAATTGTGTAGAGAACATGATTAAATTAAGATATGATATCATTTGGTATCAGAGCCATTTTCACCTCTGCCTTGCCTTTAGATCTGAAAATGAATTTCATTTTGCTGTACTGTTTTTCCATTTTGGGTCTTCATACTTGTTTCATAAATGTCTGATTTTGAATCTTCACACTTGATTCATGATTGATGATCTGTTGATTTAACAAGATTAAAGAATATTAAAATGTCAGTATTATGAGTTGGTAATCTTATGATATTGAATATGTTATTAAGAAAAGTTTACATTTATGAAGAGAAAGATAATATGTGTTAAGAAACAAAATGGTTTAGTCCCACATCATACAAATAATTTAAGAGAATGCATATAAATATAAAGTTCCATTTTCTCTATCAATTAGAAAGGCAATGAGAGACGAAGAAAATAGCACTACCATATCACACACGCGCGAAAAGCACTTGCCCACAGGATTGTATAAGTGCAGGCTGCTATTTCTTTTTTCTCCATTCTGTTCCAGTTTATGGCCTGAAGTTGTAATGTTGAGTGACGTGAAATTTTATTCGTTACGGAATGGCCACAGCATAACTACTATAATTTCAAATTGAAATCACATGTGTAATACACATTAATTATGATTGATTGTTATAATATGATGAAACTTACCCACATGAGTTTTGTTGTGTTTATATAATTGATAAGGATGAAATATTAAATTGTGCTTCTTAATATACCCACAGGAATTCAGAATCAAATGTGGTTTAATAGTTTCACCGTTTAGTTATTGTGAATCTAATAGAGTAGGACTTTAGCCCAGAGGCAAGTTTTATGTCACTGGATTGATATAATTTCAGCATGATTTACATTGGTAAACCATGAAAACAAAAATTTTAAAGTCTCAAAATTTTGTTAATACGCATGTATTTTACTTTATTTGCAGTAATTTTACCTCGGAGTTCTTCTAATGCCAAGAATGACATTCCTGAATTAAAGGGTGATAACCATAAAGTCTTGAAAGAAAGAGTGCTGCTGCAATTAGGATGGATGGATATCGATTATGCTATTAGAAAAGACGAACCACCTAACATTACTGAGACTAGTACTCCAACTGAAGTTATCCTTTATGAAAAGTGGGAGAGATCTAACCGTCTCTCCGTTATGTTCATAAAGACCAAAATTTGGGCTAGTATTCGTGGTTCTATCGATCAGCATACTAAGGTCAAAGATCTCCTTAAGGCCATTGATGAGCAATTTGCAACTTCTGACAAAGCTCTTACTAGCATCTTAATAATGCAGTTTTCATCCATGGGGCTCACTGAGATTAAAGGGGTGCGTGATTATATCATGCGCATGAGGGACATTGCGGCTCAACTGAATAATTTAGAAATTACCATGTCCGAGTCCTTCCTAGTGCATTTCATTTTATGCACTCTTCCTCATCAATATGGTCCTTTTAAAGTATCTTACAACACACACAAGGATAAGTGGTCAATTAATGAACTCATGACCATGTGTGTTCAAGCAGAAGGAAGACTGATGATAGAAGAGGGTGAAAAGGTGAACCTTACTACTTATGAAAAGAAGAAGAAGGATTGCACAAAGGAAAAAGGTAAAGGAAAGATGTCGGCTAAGCAGGCCATTAAAAAGGATGGGTTCTACTTCTGTAAAAAGGAACACATAAAGAAAGACTGTCCTAAATTCAAGATCTGGCTTGCAAAGAAAGGTAATTTTCTTGCATTTGTGTGTTATGAATCTAATATGGTAAATGTCAATCATTGTACTTTGTGGATTGATTCTGGTACTACAATCCATATTTCGAATACCTTGCAGGGTATGACAAACCTGAGGAAACCAGTGGGCAGTGAACACTACATCTATTCTGGAAGCCATATGGGTTCACGAAGCCGTTGGGACATGCAGTTTAACTTTAAGTAGTGGTTTTGTTTTGCATTTAGAAAAGACGTTTTATGTAACAAATTTCGCTAGAAATTTGATTTCAGTTTCAAAACTTGTACCTTTGGGATTTTCTTTTAATTTTTCAAATTCTGGTTTAGTTTATCTAGAAATTCTGAAAATATTGATCATGTTATTTTATCTGATGGTTCGTATCGTCTTGAAGTGCAAAATGACATCCATCATAGTTCATTGCATATTAATATTGGTTTAAATAGATGTATTATGAATGAAAAATCTGGCACCGGAGATTGGGACATATCTCCATTGAGAGAATTAAGAGATTAGTAAAGGATGGAGTACTTTCTACTCTAGACTTTACTGATTTTGAAACTTGTATTAGTTGCATTAAGGGCAAGCAAACTAACATACATAAGAAAGGTGCAAAGATGGATTCTGAATTATTAGAAATCATACATACAGATATTTGTTGTTCGGATATGAACACTAATGATCCAAAATACTTTATCACTTTTATAGACGATCATTCACGATATATGTATCTCTATTTGCTTCGTTCCAAAGACGAAGCTTTGGAAGCCTTCAAAATGTTTAAGGCCGAAGCAAAGAATCAATGTGGTAAGCACATTAAAATCGTGAGATCAGATAGAGGTGGTGAGTACTATGGTAGATACACGAAGAACGGACAAGCGTGTGGTTCATTTGCAAAATTTCTTCAAGAGCATGGGATTGTTGCCCAATACACTATGCCTGGTTCTCCAAACCAGAATGGTGTAGCAGAAAGAAGAAATCGAACCTTAATGGACATGGTGAGAAGTATGAGAAGTAATGTTAATCTTCCACCATTCTTATGGATTGAAGCTCTTAAGACGACAGCATACATATTAAACCGGGTTCCTTCCAAGGTTGTCTCTAAGACGCCTTTTGAGTTGTTCAAAGGTTGGAAACCAAGTTTGCAACATGTACGCGTTTGGGGATGCCCATCGGAAGTGAGTATTTACAATCCACAAGAAAAGAAGCTTGACCCAAGGACTATTAGTGGGTATTTCATTGGATATGCCGAGAAGTCAAAGGGTTATAGATTCTATTGTCCATCGCATTGTACCAGGATTGTGGAATCAAGAAATATTAAATTTCTTGAAAATAATTTGATCAGTGGGAGTGATCAATTTCAGAATATTAGTCCTGAAATAGACCACACTAAGGTTCCGTCCTTTGATTCAAGTGATAGGTTGATTGTTTTTCACGCTCCTCAAGTTCAACCGAGTGTTAGATAGCCAAATACAGGAATTCCACAAATTGCTAATCAAATTCCGATAGAGCATGTTATAAACGAGGAGCCGGTTCATCATGAGAATGAACAAATCCCATTAAGAAGATATACTCGAGAAAGACGATCAGCTATTCCTGACGGTTATGAAGTGTACCTACAAGAATCAGATTATAACATTGGAGTCGATAATGACCCTCTATCGTTTTTACAAGCCATAAGTTCTACAGATTCAAACTTATGGATGAATGCTATGAAAGAAGAAATGAATTCTATGGCGTCTAATCGAGTTTGGAACCTTGTCGAGTTGCCTGATGGTGTTAAAATCATTGGATGCAAGTGGGTTTTTAAGACAAAAAGAGACTCACTAGACAACATCGAGAAATATAAGGCAAGACTCGTTGCCAAAGGGTTTACTCAAATGGAAGGAATCATTATATATAAACTTTTTCTCCTGTATCAAAGAATGATTCTTTCTGCGTGGTCATGGCATTAGTAGCTCATTTTGACTTCGAGCTACATCAGATGGATGTGAAAACGGCTTTCCTGAGTGGAGATTTAGAGGAAGATGTTTATATGAAACAACCTGAAGGATTCTCCTCTAAAGAAGGTGAGCATTTGGTTTGTAAGCTAAATAAATCCATATACGGGTTAAAACAAGCCTCCCGCCAGTGGTATGACAAATTCCATGAAATAATTACTTCATTCGGTTTTGAAGAAAATATCATAGATCAATGTATATATCTTAAGGTCGGTGTGAGTAAAGTTTTTTTTCTTATATTGTATGTGGATGATATTTTGCTTGCGACTAATGATAAGGGGATGCTACATGAGGTGAAACAATTCCTTTCAAGTAATTTTGATATGAAGGATATGGGAGAGACATCTTATGTCATAGGCATTAAGATCCATAGAGATAGATCTCGAGGCATTTTGGGATTGTCTCAAGAAGCCTATATCGACAAAGTACTTGAAAGATTTAGAATGAAAGACTGTTCACCAAATGTAGCACCCATTGTAAAAGGTGATCGGTTCAGTTTGGACCAGTGCCCTAGGAATGACATTGAAAGAGAAATTCCATATGCTTCAGCTGTTGGTAGCATAATGTATGCTCAGGTCTATACCAAACCCGATATTGCATATGCAGTTGGAGTATTAGGAAGATATCAGAGTAACCCAGGGATCGATCACTGGAAGGCTGCAAAGAAAGTGTTAAGGTATCTTAAGGGAACTAAGGATTACATGCTTATGTATAGACGGATAGATAGCCCTGAAGTGATAGGCTACTCCGACTCCGACTACGGTGGCTGCATTGATTCACGAAAATCCACTTCAGGATATGTGTTTATGCTAGCTGAAGGTGCCGTTTCATGGAGGAGTGCGAAGCAGACCTTAACGGTCACGTCTACTGTGGAGGCCAAGTTCGTTTCTTGTTTTGAGGCTACCTCACATGGTGTATGGTTGAAAAGTTTCATATCTGGGTTGCGAGTCGTAGACTCTATTTGTCGTCCGACAAGAATGTATTGTGATAATTCAGCTGTTGTTTTCATGGCTAAGAATAACAAGAGTGGAAGTCCAAGCAAACATATCAACATAAAGTTTCGAGCCATAAAGGAACGTGTTCAGGAAAAGAATGTGGTCATTGAACACATCAGTACTGAACTTATGATTGCTGATCTCTTGACTAAAGGCATGCAGATTAAGAGTTTCAAGGGTCACGTAGTGAGTATGAGACTTGGTTCCGTCATGCGATACATTTGTTTATGTTGTATTGAAAGTTTTCATTCAGTTTGGATATTTTCTCATTTGAATTTATGTACGTACATATTTTGATGATTATTGTTGAGAAATATCATTATGTTTTGACCTGGAGTAAACATAAGGTTTACTCATTAAAGTTATAGCGTGAGTGGTGAGAGACCGAGTATAATGTGATACGTGGAAGATTAATTCTTGCTCTAAGAGGATTAGTCGCTATGATTCATATATCAAGTCTCTTTATTTAAATGGACCAAGTGGGAGAATGTAAGCATTTTCCAGAAAATTGACAATAAAAGAGTAATACATTTTTGACTTTGTCAAATTCTGGAAAAGTGACGTGGTCCATTTATTGAGGGAAGTTACCAATGATCAAGGTAACTACCTGTTTAATCTTCCATGTTTAGAAAACCGCCCACCATTATCTCAACGTTCTGAAATTGCTCTTTGATGGCAAGAGCAATATAAAAGGGAAAATCTTAAGTCAGTTTTTAGATAAGAGGTCACTAAACCTATTCTCAAAAAATAATACACCATCTAAAGACAGAGTATGAAAGTTTGGAATCTGAATCTATAACAACAGCAAAGATTTGGCATCGTTTGAAAATCTGATTTTTCAAGGATTTAATTGCAATGGCTGGAAGTAAGTAGATTGATTTTATTGTTGCTTCCGCATTTAGTTTTACACGTTCAAATTGTGTAGAAAACATGATTAAATTAAGATATGATATCAACATTCGGCTTCTATTGAAGGAATTCAGAGGGTTCCATATATAATCCATCAAGGTGTTTTGTTCTATCTTACAAAAAGGGTGAACGAAATTGTATTCAAACTGGTGTATCATACAATTATTTAGTTTCAGAATTTTGTTAGTTAAATTCATTTCTGGATCGATTGTTGAATTCGTTTCGGCCCGTGATTAAGGCTTCGGTTTTCTTTGATATTCGTTGCATGTTCGCAGAAAGGGGATGGAAAAGAAAAAGGTCTTCGAAGGGTGTTAAGGAATATATTTTTTATTAGTATTTAAAACTACATGGCATGTAGTCATTGGTTACAATACATCATCATTTCTTGATTGAAATGTTCAAAGGTTCGTCCGAAGTAATAACAAAACGAAATAAATAACGAAAACTAACACACGCGGTATATCTGTTTGATTTCCTCGTCTCCATTAAAAAGTCTTGAAGCACGGCAATTAATAGCATATACTTTACAGCTTCCATTAGAGAAGAAAATCCGTGGTAAATATTAAATGAGCAAGGGGAAGAGAAAGGGAGCTGGAGGCAGCGAGAATGAATACGGAGGAAGGAGATGGTGGTGGTTTCTTGGATTTGCATTTGCGCTTCTTGTTGCATTCGCCGCCAATTCGACGAATTTAGAGATGATTTCTCAAATCAGCCGGATATACTTTCATAATAAATCAAGTCATCAGTGCCCTCCGGTGAGTACAAACTTCTTCTTTTTTGTTTTGGTAATTACTGTACTTATATTATGTATAATGTATAAATTGAATTGAATGAATGAATTGGGATATGATCTGTTAGGGTTCTAGAAGGTACTCTGGGCTTGTTGAAGATTGTACCTGTGATTATGAGACCGCCGATTCTTTGAATCATCATATCCTTAATCCCATCTTACAGGACCTGGTCGCTACTCCTTTCTTCCGTTATTTCAAGGTTACTTCCTTCTGTTTTCCATTCCATTTTATCCGTAGTTGCACTAAAACAAGCATACTTGTCACCTAAACAATGGAAACACTTATGCAAACTCATTTTATTGTATAAGAGGATTTATGCTAGTAATACTATCAGGGCTTGCACAACAGAATTGGTGAGTTGAAAAGAGATCACCCACTTGCACTTTACTCATCGCGTTGGAGGAAATAAAAACTCCATTCCACTCTTTTCAGTTATTATGAGTTAGTCAATGCGGTTTATAAATGGTACATAAGATCAGCATTTCCTAAATATTAATGTACAAGTTACAAAAATCTTTTATCATTTTGTTTGTACTCCTGTGGTGATCGATATAAGGGTAAGTCCCTTACATATTGAAATGTAACAGTACTGATGACTACTTACACCCCTTTCATGACTACGGGCATTTAGCACTCAAGCAGCCAATGTTGTAATTGGTCATTTATGGACAATAAAGTGTAAAAAAGAAAGGTGAACTTGGGGATGACCAGATAAGTTTGTTTTTCTTGATTGAGAGCAGATTTATGGTTCGACCGTGTTTGGATATAAAAAATAGATACGGCAAACACAATGTAGTTTCTATTTACTCACAATGTTTTTTTGTTTTGTTTTGTTTTTATTATTTTTTTGTGTGTGTGGGTTTGAGTTGTTTTTACGTTGGTAGTTAAATTGGATACGAGTTGGCATGGCATATATGAAAGTACACTGGCTTGCATCCAAGACTCCTAGTCCGGGGATTACTTAAACATATGTATACCAACCAACACTGCTCTCAGACTAATGGTATAATACTATAATGCCACAAAGTACATGAATATCATGCTAACAATAAAGAATATATTTTTTCCTTTCTTGTTTCACTTCTCATTTCTGTTTTGAAAGACGAAGATTGAGACTAAGGTTCTAATACCATACTAGAAATGAGATGTAAAGAGAGCATGTGAACTGTATAAGCCATGGAAATTCTTGTTCATCTTTGTTGTTCTTCATATAGAAGCTATTGGTAACATTTTATTTTTCAAGTAAACAACATTATAGATGACTGACAATTTCAAGACTAGTTACTGAAAACTAGCACACTTATCACTCTAAGCAGTACTATTATAACAGGCTAACCCATCCCTATATGAATGTGTTTATTATGTACTATAACATTCACATCCTACGCTTTTATGTCAACCCTTTCTTTTGAGCTTATAAACATCTGATGGCTTGGTATACACAAGTTCAGAAGAAAAATAATTTTTCATACCAGATAATCTCTTAACTTAAGCAACGAGTAACTTTCGACTGATATGCTCTATTTTACCAATTTTTTAGGTAAAATTGTGGTGTGACTGTCCATTTTGGCTGGATGATGGTATGTGCCGTCTCCGTGATTGCAGTGTGTGTGAATGCCCTGAAAGTGAGTTTCCAGAACCATTTAAGGGGCCACTAAAAGCACTTCGTGCCGATGATTTGAAATGCCAGGAAGGGAAATCTGAAGCTACTGTTGATCGCACGCTCGATAGCAAAGCTTTTAGAGGATGGGTTGAAGTGGATAATCCATGGACATATGATGACGAGACTGATAATGGCAAGTTTTATTTTCCATTCAATTATTGTATTCATCTTCGTGTTACCTTGTACAGTTTTTCTCTCTCTCGTGTGTGTGTGTACGTGCGCGCGCGGGGGCGGGGGGCGGGGGTGGGGGGGGGTGTGGGTGGGTGGGTGTGGGTGGGGAGTACTTGCTTTGATGGGATACATGCTTGGAAGTCAGAACCTCCTATAAGGCGGACATTTCTTAGTTACAATGATGGTTTTTATGCGAGAATTTAACAGAAATCAATTTTAAAATAGATAAAAAAATTTCAAAATTGATGACAATGTCTCAAAATAGTTTAAAGCTGTTTTTTTTTTGGGGTTTTTTGTTTTTTTTTTTTGGGGGGGGGGGGGGGGGGGGGGGGAAGGATTCTACTAACATGACCAAGATAATAACAGTTTATTTTCTGGAAAAAAAAATGAAAATGGAGAATTTTTCTAGGTCTTTTATCAAAGTAAATTGAAAAAGGTAGGTATAATCATATTGCTCCTTTTATTTGAAAGAATTACATTTAAGAAAAATAATAATCAAAGATTTGGAAATTGCAACTAATGTAGTATGATAACTTATTAATATAATATATTTTGAATTGAATATCAAATACTATTAGTTTTAATGTTTACGTAAACAGCCCACTAACACTGTAAATTCTAATATATATGCCTAAAGCATTTATGGAATTTCATGATAACATTAATTGTTTCTAAAACACATTTGCATCTTGTTCTCAATCATAGACTTATTTAAGTGGCTGTGTTTTTACTTCCATTTTTATTTCTGTTCCTTCTCCTTTTTCCATGCATGTTCCTGCTATGGACTTCTAAAAATGCATGCGGAAGTAAACAGTTTCCAAGAGGTGTGTAATGCGTGAGTGTGTGCGTGCACGCGTTTGTGTGTGGGTTGGTACATTGGTACTCAATTTATTGTTGATGCATCCATGACCTTTGAAGTATTTTTTTCTTCTTCTACTTTTTGCAGCTGAGATGACTTATGTGAATCTCCAGCTAAATCCTGAGCGCTATACTGGTTATGTGGGTCCATCAGCTAGGAGGATATGGGATGCCATTTACACTGAAAATTGTCCAAAGTGTGAGTCCATGCTTCTATCCAATTTAAATAGCATTCTTCAAATAACTATATTATATTGAATACCATTACATTGTTTCGACAAGATGCTTGCACTTTTTTCTTCAGTTTTACATCACCAATTCACGCTTTATGGTATAGTCAAGGCTTCTTTATACATCGATTATGCTTCACTTCGCATCACTCGCATTTTTTTTTTTTAATTTGCAAACTCTTGGAGTATTTGTTTATGTCTCGCTGAATGCATGTTGTATTAATTTGTAGGCAATGTATTAGTTAACATGATCATAAGGTAGAACACTGGATAGAAGGGTATAATGGTATACACATGTCCATCAAAGAGTCATTAAAATTAGCGAGAAGAATCCGGTGTATTGCTTTGTAACAGGGATTGATTATTTTAATTATTGTACTAGTCTCTGTTTTTATTTTCCACGATTCGCTCACCTTGTTTTTTTAATTTTAAATAATTTATGGAAAATATATCGCTGAAGATTGAATGTCAACAAACAATACAAGTTGTTATAAGTGTGAACTTGTTTTTATTAACCTGATCTTTCTGTGCAATGAATTTTAACTTGCACGGAATGCTGAAAATAGTGCAGAAGGTAATATATCTTACAACAGAATATTGGCACCACTAGGTGTGCCGTGTGACCGACTAAATAGATCATATTTATCACTTGTTCTAATTTCTCTTCATGCAGATCCTTCTGGAGAATTTTGTCCAGAAAAAAGGGTACTCTACAAGTTGATATCTGGTCTCCATTCCTCTATCACTGTTCATATAGCCTCGGGCTATCTTCTAGATGAGGCTAAAAACATAGTCAGTTTCTCATCTTATGGTTATTCATGTATTGATTTCTCCCTAATTAGTTTAGTGATGGAATTGTTCTGACATTTTTTTATTGCCAGTGGGGCCCAAATCCTAAATTGCTATATGATCGTGTTCTACAATACCCTGATCGTGTCGGAAACATGTACTTCACATTCTTGTTTGTTCTTCGTGCGGTGACAAAGGTGAGTTTGATACATTTTCCCTGCAATAATTTCTGTTATATCAATTCATGTAACATTATTTGTCTTGTAAGTTATTTTGTACATTGTTTTGAAGTCATCGCCAAGCCTCGTTAATAGTAGAAAAGAGTCGAAAATATGGGTATTTCATAACATGGGCACTTCATTGGTATTAAATAAACTACCTGAACCATATGTCACATTTAGATGTGATTTTTCCTTAATTGTAGCATGTAATTTTCATAATCATCATGTAATATTGTCATAGTATCGGCCATATTTGTTTCTTTTGCTCGATAATATTTCTTTGTTTAAAAATTACAGATTCTAAAGTTGGTTACAATATGCTGAAAAATTTAAAGAAAATGAATTTTGATCACACTGTTCAGTATAGATGTTAGATTTTTTTTTTTTTTTTTTTTTTTTTTTTTTTTTTTTTTTTTTTTGGGATCATTACACTTTTAACTTACAAGAAAATCGAAACGAACTATGTCTCTACATACTATTGATACAATCAAAGGGTTATCAGGTCTAGGACAGTTGAATATGGAAAATCAGACCATATAATTTGTTTTTCTTAATTAGCATCATCATTAATCTGAAAATCAAATTGTTTTCTCTAGACCATTCTGTGATTTCTGAAACAACTTATTTAAGATGTCATTTCCTTCTAATTCTGGAAATGAAACGATAATGACTGTTACTTGATTTTCATACGAGTAAAAACTCTAATGCCTTATCTCCAAACAGTTGGGTCCTTGATGAAGTCGGTTTATTTTATAGTAATGGTTGGAGAGAGGATAAGAAGTACATTAATTAATTTGAATAAAAGGAATTTGGGAGTAGAGAAATGTGCTTTAATACAGGTAGTTTTTCATGATAGTTTATTAAGCATGTACTTATAAACAGTTTAATTTGTTTCCGGTATGTAGTAGTTAGTAATGCATAGATATGTTTGTACAAAAACAGTCCATATATTGAATAAGTGTATACAGTATGTGCGCGTGCATTTCTCTCTCCTCTCGCTACGTATGTGTATATGTGTGTATGTGTGTCACACATGTATGTATGTATGCGCCGACATGCATTATTTATCAGGTATAATAACTATGATTTAAAGCTTGGTGCTCTTAGTATAACTCTGGAATTACCCCGATTGTTTTCTTCCCCCAGGCTGCTGATTATTTAGAGCAAGCTGAATATAATACTGGAAACCCAATTGAAGACCTAAAAGCACAGTCATTAGTGAGGCAATTAGTCATTAATTCTCAAATACAAGCTGCTTGTCCTCTACCATTCGACGAAGCCAAACTTTGGCAAGGGAAAAGTGGTCCTGAGCTGATGCTGCAAACACAAAAGCAGTTTAGAAACATAAGGTAAATCCCTCATTAACTACAGACTTAACTTTTTTCCATTCAAAAGAAAGAATAGCCATGGTTATAACTAGTAGTTTTGTGTGTGCATGTTCAGTGCTTTGATGGATTGCGTAGGTTGCGAGAAATGTAGACTGTGGGGAAAACTTCAAATACTTGGCCTTGGTACAGCATTGAAGATCCTTTTCACTGTCAATGGCAAAGAACCCATTAGCCAACACGTGAGATTCGAAATCTTCTTCCTTTAGTATGTTAACAATCAATGACATGCTACTGTAAAAAGTGGCTTTCTATAACTTTGAAGTGGTTAGTTTAAGAAAATCATTCTGTTGCTGATTTATTTAGCTGTTTATCTTTGTTATTTTCTTTCAGTTGGAGCTGCAAAGAAATGAAGTGATTGCATTGATCAATCTTCTGCATCGGCTCTCTGAGTCCGTAGATTTTGTTCAGAAAATGGCTCCCAATATCGAAAAACTAACTAAAGAACAAACTTTACCATCAACTGCAACTCCTTTCTTATAGTCAATACCAGCTAGCATGGTAGCTTTTTGTTATTTTCCTATTTTACCTTTTGGGAACCATCCATTTTTGTGAATGACCAGTTTCTTACCACTAGATGCAGCAGTAAAAGCTCCCACTGCTCGTTGATGGAGCATGCCAAATGCCTTGTAGATTGGATGGCTTACTTCGCCTCTTCTTTCGTACTGCATAATGATAACGAACAGTCATATAATATAGTGTATACTTGTGGTCAAAATATTAAACTGTAGTGACCATCTCTAAACAGACAGCAGTTATCATTTTTAGTCTGTAAATCATATCTGTGAAAATTTTGGTTTTAAATTCTTCTCTGAAAGACTTTGTATTTTAAAAGCGATAATCAGCAAATGAGTTCTTTTTTATTTATTTTTTCAGTATTTTGAAGAGATGGTAACCCGCACAAATCAGTTATCTTTTTATACGTTTACTAGTATTCATTGTATGATGTGTATAATAATTTGGTTGAGACAAATTAGTTATTGATTAATTCTTAATTCTAATTTTATTGTTATGTATATGATCTTCATATGTTTTCATATGTGAAATTAATTCAAATTTTGTTCAGATAAGCTAGGTATAGGCTTAATATGTTAAATTTTGCTAGCATGTGGTTTTAAGCTAGTGAATATGTGTTTATTAATTATGTTTATTTAGCTAATTCGAAATTGAAGTTTGTTTTGTTGAAGTAAATAGTAATTTATAAAATTTTTGAATTTATTGCTTGATGATATAACCATTACATTTGTTGGAAAAAATGAATTGGATTTTAAAATTTATGAGATAAAGTATGTATATTTTTAAAACTGCTGCACCGTATTACTATGTCTAGCATGTTTGTGGACTGAACTATCCAGCGGTGCATCTACCTTTTATTTCCATGGTTAAAATTTTGTGGTAAATAGGCACACATCTTTGTTTTAATCTCTGCTAGTCCATTTTTTATCTGTTCAGTTTTACCTTGTTGCTTCTCAACCGAGCACATTAAACAATCGAATATTAAATTTCAATCCTAACCATTGGTTAATCCATAATCTTCTGTCCTAATCACTAATCACGTGCAACCTTCTGTCCCAATCTCTAATTACACAACCTGTAGTTTTAAATGATGCTTTAAGTAATCATCCGAGGCAGTCATTTATATTTTAGTGTTTTTTTTAATTTCGATTCATGCAGTTGTTTGTTTTAATGTTCAATTTATTTACTGTGTTTTTTAGCTTGATTAGGAATTTGCAATCAATTTTTCTATTCATTTGTTTATCAACGATGGATTCAATGTTAAAATTTTTGTTGTGATGTAAACTTTTGTTTAAGTTGTGATAAAAAAATTTGTGCGTTTTTATGAATATTTGTCTACAATTAACACACCTGGTAAATATTAGTTTGTTCTATGTTTGGTGAATATTTATTTGGCAATCTTTTGCTAGATAAATGTTTGTTAATTTATTTCTGCTTTTTTATTGATTCTTTTGTTTTGTTAAATTAACATTTGATTTATATTTTTGCAGGCCTTTCATTGTTGATGTTCTTTTTATGTAAGGTAATGATAGTTATAGCAAGCAGATTGGATTCAATGATTTGTGTTTTGGGACTGAAAAACAAGTTATGTGAACAATGATCTGAATTAACATCTTTGTCTATTGAATTGTCATATGAAAGGGTTGGTAGAGGAAGAGTTATTAAAACAAATTCTGATTTGCATAACATATTAATGCTTGGAACTCATAGCCGTGAGGGGTTTTTAGTTGTCTTGGTTAGTTCGTAGTAATCTAAATATAGTTTTGTTGGTGTTGGTTCCCATAGTTCTTCATGTTGGGGAAAATTCATTCAGATAATCGGTTTAAGAGAATAAAATTCTAACGCAGCGGAAAATAAAACAGCGAACTGGATCGTGATTGTAGTGAGACGGAACAAACAGAGATAATCACCAAAAAAGACAGTCACAGATCTATGCAATGCAGAAAAATAAATAACACCAGTATTTATAGTGGTTCCACTACCGCTAGGCGGTGTACGTTCACTTTGGCAGAAGAGATTTTATTAATTACTAAAAGATTAGAGTTACAAGACCGACTCACTTTTGGAGGCTATACATAAGAAGATTTAACAATACAGACAAAAATCTGCAGAGTTTCAGCTCTTTAGGGTAGCTCTGAAATTGGCTGAAATTAGCTTTCGATTTTGGCTGTCATTGTTGTCAAGAAGCTACTTTATTTATCGAGTGAAGATATGAGGAGGGGTAGCTGCTACATAGCAGCAATGGGGTTTGATTCGGCATGCATCTGATTTGGTTCGGCAAAACGCCGAGCAAAAAGTTTGGATCGGCATTTCCCTTATTGGAGCAGCATGCTTAAATACCAAACGAAATATTTCGTTCGGCATGCCCAATTGCTGCTCCATAATTGCCGGACGAAAGAATTCGTTCGGCATTTCCACTTTACTGAATGAAAAACCCTAGCTACCGAACGAAGCTTCCTTTTCTCACCACTCCAAATTGTCGAACGAGGCTTTCTTTTCTCTCCGCTCCAAATTGCCGAACGAGACTTCCTTTTCTCATTTTCATGTCGCTCTTGCTCCAGCTATGTTTTAAGCCCCGTGACTTCTTCTTCCTCCATTCGACAAAAGTTTTGGAGCTAGGGTTTCGTCTTTTGAATTCAGGCATCAAATTCAACAATCTCCATTTTGATACCGAATTCCAAGCAAGTCTTCCAACTTCATCTACACCTTCATGCTCCAAGCAATGGATACTTACCCAATGAGCTTCGGCAATGCCATCACCCATTACACTATGTAAACGAACTTCGGCAAGACCACCGCCAGTCAAGAAAATGTTCGAAGTACCCAGTCCATGTAGAGCCTATCAATCTCCACCATGAAAACAAACGTTTACATGAACCATCTCAACTCCCCCCTCCCCCATGCCACCCCGTGGCACCTAACACTTCATTAAGCGAATCAAGTCCGAACAATGCTCGAACTTAGCAACATGCAACGATTTGGTAAACATGTCTGCCGGATTCTTCTTTGTGTGAACTTTCTAAAGACGAACTAGCTTCTTTTCACTCATCGAGACAAGAAACAACTCTCTCACCTCAATATGCTTCGTCTTTGAGCCAAAAGCTAGATTTTGAGCTAAGTGAATTGCACTCTGACTATCACAATACACATCCACGCTTTCATATACGAAGCCTAAATCACATAACAATCGCCTCAAATAAAGCGCCTCCTTAGTTGCTTCAACCGCGGCTATGAGCTCTGCCTCTGTAGTAGACGAAGCCACAATCATCTGCAATCTCGCTTTCCAACTGATCGCTGTCTCACCAATGGTGAACATACATCCGAAGGTTGACTTCCTTCAATCTCTATCGCCGGCATAGTCAGAATCACAAAATCCAACTAAGTTGAAATCTCTTCCTCTACCGCCAAAGACAAGTCCATGATTTGGAGTTCCTCTAAGGCATTTGAAGATACACTTCACTGCTTTCCAATGCGTCTTTCCTAGATACGCCATGAATCTAATCACCAATCCAACCGCCTGTGCAATGTCAGGCCTAGTGCAGACCACGACATACATCAAGCTGCCAACTGCACTTCCATACGAGACCTTCATCATAAAAGCCTTGTCCTTTTCCGAGATCGGAGAACCTTTACTAGAAAGCTGTATGTGCAAAGACATGAGTGTGCTGATTACCATTGTCCCTTCCATGCTAAACCGAGCAAGCACTTTTCGAATGTACTATTTTTGAGTGAGACTCAAAAGTCCTAGCTTTCTATCCCTTTGGATTTCCATATCCAAATTTCTTTACTTCTCCAAGGTCCTTCATTTCGAATTCTTCTTTTAGCTTTCCCCCATCTACCATTCTTTAAATGCTTGAAGTACATACAAGCGTCTTCGATGCTATGATCAAAACCAAGTGAAAGCATAAAAGAGTCAAACCTCTTGTACCATTGTCTAGACGACTAGTTAAGCCCATGCAATAACTTTTTTAATTTTGCAAACCCAATTTCTTTCCCATCTACAACAAATCCTTCTAGCTGCTTCATGTAGATTGTCTCATCAAAGTCTTCGTGCAAGAAAGCGGTTTTCACGTCCAAATTCTCCAGCTCCAAGTCATGAGTTGCGACGATAGTGAGAAAAATGCGGATGGACGTATGCCTTACTACTGGAGAGAATATCTCATCATACTTCAATCCCTTTCTTTGTGGAAGCTCTTTAGCAAATAGTCTAGCCTTGTATCTTCCATTATTCTTTACCTTGAACACCCACTTACAACCTATGACTCGGCTTCCTTGAGAAGGTGGTACCAAATTCCAAGTCATGTTCTTCTTCAACGACTCTAGCTCCTCTTCCATAGTGCACATCCACTTCAAACTGTCACATGACTTCAAAGCTTCATCAAGGTCAAGCGGCTCCTCATGAACCACATATAGGTCATAGTCAAACTGATCATCAAGGCTAAGGTTCGCAAACTGCCAATCATCATACCTTTCGGGCGGCCTAATAGTCCTACGACTGACTCGGGTAGGTCATGCTTCGCCTAAACTCCTTTCATCTCCACCTTGAAGTGAACTTCCTCTAGATTCTGCACATTACCAGCACTACTAGAAGGTACCTGTGGACTATCCTGTGATGCTTCATCAACCGTGTTTTCCTCAACAACATCAACAACAACTCTACTATTTGGATGGAACACGGAAACTTCTTCCACCTCTTTAGGCTTATCAGAATCATCTGGATTGGTAGGTAGCTTCTCCTTCATATTGAACATAGCAGACTCATCAAAAGTAACATGTCTAGAATGAACAATCTTTCGATTAACAGGGTTTCAAATTCAATATCCTTTGATACCATTAATGTATCCCATTAGTATGCCCTTGTATGCTGTAGCCTTCAACTTGTCATCACCTGTATGGTGAACACATAGAGGACAACCAAAAATTTGAAAGTAACCAAGATACATTGATTTACCTCTCCACTTCTCCTCTGGAATCTTCTCATCTATGGCTGAGCATGGAATTCGATATATGATATGCACCGCAGTTGATAAAGCCTTAGCCCAAAAGCCTCTAGACAAGCCTTCATCACTCTCAAGCAAAGAGCCTTCTCCAGTAGAGTCTTGTTCATCCTTTCTGTAACCTCATTCGATAGCGGATCTCCGGGTGTAGTGAAATGCCTCTAAATGCCATGCTATCTACCAAAGTCAAGGAACTCCCTAAAGACAAATTCACTGCCATTATCAGATCTCAACACTTTCAACCTAGAACCAGACTGATTCTCAACAAGCTCTTTTCAGTCTTTAAACTTCTCAAAACTCTCTGATTTGGCCTTCATCACATACATCCATACTTTCTAAGAAAAGTCATCAATGAATGAGATAAAACACCTCCAAGAGAAGGAGTAGCAACCAGTCTCTAGACATCAGTATGCATGTACTTAAGTACTCGCCTCGATTTATGGAGTCCAACTCCAAAAGATACTTTAATTTGCTTGCCTAACCCACACTCCTGGCAAAAGTCCATCTTGTCAAAGCTTTCTCCTTTGATCATCTTCCGCCCCCGAAGCAAATTTAAGCCCTTCATTGAAATATGACCCAATCTGAGATGCAAAGCTTTGTGGCATCCAAAACATGAGAGCTGTCTACTCCAACACACGACTCTCCAAGAACTGTGGTTCCTTTCAGCAAATACAGATTTTGGAACACATCCCCTTTCATAAGAACTAGTGAACCTTCAAACCTTTAAACTATCCTTCTTGATACTTACCTTGCATCCCAAAGTTGACAATTTTCCTAAAGAAATTAAGGACTTCCGAAGACCTGAAACATACTGGACACATGTCAAAGTGCGTATCACTCCGTCAAATATCCTGGTCCTCACCGTACCTTCACCCATTGCTCTACTGCTAGCATCATTACCCATAAGAATAGAGTTTCCCTCTCGTCCAATGAAAGGACTGAAGTAATCTTTATTAGGCATCATATGGAAAGATGCCCCCGAGTCCAGCACCTAATGGTCTGAGACATCCGACACTGCTGCAGACACATCGTCAGATACAGACTTCTCCACTGCAAATGATGAAGATCCATCTTCTCCTTCTTCTTCAAATTTGGACCATCCTTTTTCCAATGACCAGGTTTCTTACAGATAAATCACTTTCCATCGTTAGACTTTCCTCTCCTGCCATTATAGGCTTCCTGGATTTGGAACGCTCTCTAGATTGTCAATTCTTCTTATCTTCTCTACCTCTTTCTACAAACAGCCCATGACTACTACTTCCTTCACTTATCTCCTTCATTTGATCTCTCAAGCCCTCAAATAGAAGGCCTGACTTCGCATCTTCCACTGTTAATGTGTCTTTAGCGAAGACAAGACTGTTAGCGAAATCTGTGTAACATTATGGAAGAGAACATAAAAGAATCATTATCATTTGCTCCTCATCCATCTTCAAGTCAACATTCTTCATCTTCATCACGAGATTATCAAAGAAATTAAGATGTTCCTTCACTGAAGTATCCTCTCTTACCCGCATGGTGAAAAATGTCTTCAGCAATATCAGACGGTTATTCAGAGATTCTTCAAGTAGAGATTCTCTAGCTTGGTCCAAATGCCCCTAGCAGTGGTCTCACTGCTAATCTCTGAGATGGCATTCTCTGCCATAACTAGTTGTAAAGTAGTAAAAGCTCATTTCTCCATCTTCTTCTTTTTCATGACTGAGATGTCGTCCGTCAACTCCTTAGAGGCAAACATTACTGGATGAACTTCATTCCTCATTAGAACAGCCTTCATCCTCCATTTCCACTTCTCGAAGTCTTTATCCCCATTCCATTTCTCAATTCTCAACTATGATCCTGATGTAATATACATCCCTCTAGTATAGAGCTTGTAACAACTGGAGTCGCTTCATCTCCTGCCATAGCGTCTAACACTCCTCGATCAACCTTGCAGCTCCGATACCAGACTGTTGGAGAAAATCATTTCAGACGATCAATCTAAGGGAATAAAAAACCTAACGCAGTGGGAAAAAAATAGCGAACTAGATCGTGATTGTAGTGAGACAGAATAAACAGAGATAAGCACAGAAAAGACAGTCACAGATATATGCAATGCGGAAAAATAGATAACACCAGTATTTATAGTGGTTCCACTACCGCTAGGCAGTGTACGTCCACTTGGGGAGAGGAGCTTTTATTAATCACTGAAAGATTAGACTTACAAGATCGATTCACTTTTGGAGGCTATATATAAGAAGAATTACTAATACATACAAAATTCTGTAGAGTTTCAGCTCTCTAGGGTGGCTCTGAAATTGGCTGAAATTCGCTCTCAATTTCAGCTACCATTGTTATCCAAAAGCTCCTCTATTTATAGAGTGAAGATATAAGGAGGGGTAGCTGCTGTATAGAAACCCTGAAGTTTGGCTTGGCATGCATCTGTTTTGGTTTGGCAAAACGTCGAGCAAAAAAATTTGGACCGACATTTCCCTTATTGGAGCGGCATGCTTAAATACCTAATGAAATATTTCGTTCGGCATGCCCAATTGCAGTTCCATAATTTTCGGACGAAAGAATTCGTTTGGCACTTCCACTTTACCGAATGAAAAAACCTAGCTACCGAATGAAGCTTCCTTTTCTCACCGCTCCAAATTGTCGAACGAGACTTTCTTTTCTCTCCGCTCCAAATTGCCGAACGAGGCTCCCTTTTCTCATTTTCATTCCGCTCTTGCTCCAGCTAGGTTTTAAGCTCCGTGACTTCTTCTTCTTCCATTTGGCAAAATTTTTGGAGCTAGGGTTTCATCTCTTGAATTCAGGTATCATATTCAACACTTCAGTTGTCAGTTCTTTTAGTAAGGCTAGTTCATTTAGTTCTTCTAGTTTCATATGATTGCTTGAAAAATATTTGTCAGAACGATACTTATTCGACAAATAAATGCTTGGTAAATGATTGGGTAAATATCTATCTGGCAAAAATTTACCAGCTAGATTATTGTTAGGTTGATTCTTTTTGTTTTCTACTTTTTATTTAGTAGATTTTTCGTATTTTTCTCTATATTAAGATTCTTTCCTCTTGCCATTACTCTCATGTAGGGTGAAGATGAGCCCAGTTGATGGCTTAGAGAAATATTATTTAATGATGATCGTGATTTCACTTTGTGTCTATTCGGCATGTTGCTCTTCTTCTTGTTCCTCCTAGTTCAACGCATGGATTTTGATATTATTGTTTGAAGAAAATTTTTATGAGTTTTTTAACTAAAAAAAATATCCTCTAGGTAAAAGAAACAGATCATTTCATTAATTTTTCGTATTGCTAACTTCGCCACATTGGATGAGTTTAATCAAGCTATGACTGAATTTAGGAGAGCTGGAGGCATCAAAGTAGAATTTTTTTATAAGGTTTTCCTTTTAAGAAGTTTACTGTGTTGGAATCTCGATTTTGATTATGACAAGCTATATAAAATATTATGTGAATACTAACCATCTTTGCAGGAGATTTGTTGCAGATTCCTTTTCAGATGTTTAAAGCTGAGTATTGTGTGTCTAGAGTCTGTACTTTATTTAGAAATTTGTTAAAATGTCTCCTGAAATGATATATATATATATATATATATATATATATATATATATATATATATATGCACACACATGCACACACATGCACACACATGCACAAAGGTCTGAACTCAGACGTCTGAATTCATTCATTCATACGTCTGAATGCTGAAACCTGAATATTGTTTCACAATATTCAGACGTCTGAATGGAAATTTTCAGACGCCTGAATTTAGTCAACATTTGCCTAAAAGTTTGCTGTATGCGTTTCAATCTAATTCAGAAGTTTGAATTTTTCAATTCAGACGTCTGAATATTTTCAACTGCTATTTTCTTGAAAAGTCACTTCTCCAACCGCTATTTTCTTGAAAAGTCACTTCTCTTCACTGAAGAGAGACATTTTCAAAATCAATAGTTGCACCTGTTTTTGTAATATAACTTTGCATCTATAGTTGCAACTCTTTATATATTATAAATAGATTACAGAATTCAACAAACAATTCACCGAATTTATTGTTAGCATTCTTGAATTCTCAACTATTCTCAAGCTTTCAAATTGCACTCAAATTGCTTACATACTTTGATCATTGATCACTTTATCTTCCACAATTCTCAAAGCACATAACACTATATATCAGAAAGGAGAAGATTATAGGAAGATTGTACTTAATTGACTTATCAGTGTTATTTAAGAACACATTACAGTCAGATACATTTGTTATTTGTAAAAAAGTCCTGTTCGGTTGCTCAAGCGTTTTGAAGTCCTATTCGGTTGCTTAGGCGGGTGAAGTCCTATTCGGTTGCTCAGGCAGTGTAAACCTATTCCTCTAGGTTAAGTGAGGATTGTGTCAGTGAAATTCCATAAGGAGTCTGGGACTATACGTAGGACGGTGCTCCGAACCAGTATAAAAACCTCTAGTGTCATTTACTTTACTGCATTTATTATTTATTTACTTATTCCACACAAGTAGTTTATCCATATTACTCGATCCTATAACATAGTTTCTTTTCATTTGGTATCAGAGCCTGATTTCATCTAATCGTAACATAATTATTTGATTCTTTGCTAATATGGATAGTAATACTAGCACTAGCACTATAAGCACTAGTACTGTAAGCACTAACACCAGTTTTATAGAAGGCCAATCCACTGCACGGCCTCCATTTTTCAATGGTTTGAACTATAATTATTGGGCTACTCGTATGAGAAACTATATGCAATCAAATAGCTTTGAATCATGGAATATCACACAAAATGAATACACTCTTCTTACAGGAGAATACTCCATATGGACAAACACACAAAAGTTAGATGTTTCTGCCAATGCTAAAGTTATGAACATGTTATTTTGTGCACTAGATAGAAATGAATTTAATCGTATTAGCATGTGTCAAACTGCTTATGAAATATGGAGAACGCTTAAAATCACTCATGAAGGAACTAACAAAGTCAAACAAAGCAAAATCTCAATGCTCAAAAATTATTTTTAAAATTTTAGAATGAAACAAGATGAATCCATCAATGATTTGTACTCTAGATTTCAAGATATCTATCATTCACTAATAGGATTATGAGAAAAGTACACTGATTTTGATATTGTGTATCAAAAATTCTAAACTCTTTAACGAATGAATGAGAAAGAAAAGTCTTGGCTAGTGAAGAAGCTAATGACCTATCTACCATAAAACCTGAAGAGTTAATAGGAAATCTAATGTCCTATGAAGTGAATTTGCAGGAAAAACGAGTATAAGCACAAGACAAAAGGAACATAGCTTTCCATGCTAAAGAAGAAAAGGATGAAGATTTAGATGAAGACGATCTAGCATTTATTGCCAAAAACTTCAAAAAGTTCTTAAAATTCCGGAAAAACAACAGAAACAATGGAAAAAGGAACTTTCCAAGCAAACCGTCATCTTCAGTTCTTGAATGTTTTAATTGTCATAAGAAAGGTCATACGCAGAAAGAATGTCCAGAACTAAAGAAAAAAAATACTTCAATAAGGGCAGAAAAGATAAGAAAAAGAAAGCATTCTCTGTTACATGGGATGATTCAGATACCTCTTCATCAGATAGCAGCAGTGATAGTGAAAATGAGCAAGCTAATGTTTGCTTCATGGCTACCAAAAACAAGGTTAGTGATTTTACCTTTGATGATATGATAGATATAAATTCAGAGCTAGTTGACACTCTCAAAAAACTCAAAAGAAGATATAAGAAGACCCGTGAACATCAGAACAAAGCGGAATTCGAAAGAGATATGCTTAAAGATGAGAAGAAAATACTAGAGGAAGAACTTGAAAAATTACAAGAATCATACTCTTATATTAATTCTCAACTCAGTCTTTTTACTCAAGAAATTGAAACTCAAAAAGAAAAGAATGACGCTCTTATTTTTGAAAATCACGAATTAAAGACAAAAGTACAATTGATAGAATTAGATAATACAAGTCTTAAAACTAAGTTAGAAAGCATCACCAAAAATGTTTCAAACTTTAATAAAGGAAGAGAAACTCTATCTAAAATTATTGATAGCTCTCAACTTATTTCAAATAGGAAGGGATTATGGTATGTTAAGAAAAAATAGTTCCACCTAAAAAGAAAATTAGGAAAAATATTAATCCTACTACAAAACAGTCAAAAAGGAATACTTACCCCAAAAACATAAAAGTTTGGGTTCCTAAAATAAACAACAGTTTGATTATGAAGAAATATATTAACACTTTTTAGAAATTATTCGTAAACATGAAGATTACATTTTCAAATGGGATACTGAACCCTCTTGGGTTTGGTTTCCTACGACTTAACTCTTAGGATCCTATTAAAAAGGTGGGTACCAATGTTGTCTCATAATTTTTGTAGGTCCCACTCAAGAAAAGAGGAAAATGGATACTCGACAGTGGTTGCTCAAAACATATGACAGGAGACAAAGATATGCTATCAAATATTACTTACTCAGATGGAGGCTACGTCACATTTGGAGACAACTCAAAAGGCTATATCATCGGCAAAGGCGATGTGAGCAATAATGGTATTTCAAATTTACCTCTTATTTCAAATGTTTTACTAGTCAAAAATTTAAGACATAATTTACTAAGTATCAGCCAATTATGTGACAAAGGATTCAAAATCACTTTTTATGAAAACAAATGTAGTATTTTTGATCAAAATCAAAATCTTATCTTTGAAGGATATAGAGCTACGTTCTGAATATGAAAATAAATCATAATTCAGATATATGTTTAATAGCCAAAGAAAATGATCCTTGGTTATGGCACAAACGATTCTGTTACATTAACTTCAAAGCTATAAATAAGCTTTCTAAAAATGATTTAGTAAAAGGTCTACCTAAAAAGAATTTTAAAATTGACCATATTTATGATGCATGTCAGTTAGGAAAATTAATTAAGTCATCTTTTAAATCTATAAAAGTTATTTCAACTTTACAACCACTTGATTACTACATATGTATTTATTTGGACCAACACAAGTAAATCCATTAATCACAGTAGGTATGTGTTTGTAATCGTTGATGATTTTTTTAGATATACTCGGACTATTTTTATGAAAAATAAAAGTGGTACTTTTGATAATTTCAAAACTTTTGCCAAAAGAATTCAAAATTTTGAAGGATTGAAAATCAAAAATATAAGGAGTGATCATGGAGGTGAATTCGAAAACGAAGCCTTTGAACATTTTTGTAAGAAGAAGGGAATATTCCATAATTTTTCGTTTCCTAGAACTCTACAACAAAATGGAGTTGTAGATCGAAAAATAGAACCTTACAAGAATGTGCAAGGACTTTGTTAAATGGAAGCGCATTGCCAAAACATTTTTGGGCTAAAGCAGTTGCAACAGCTTGTTATGTTTTGAATCGTGTTTCTATTCGACCACTAACTAAGAATACTCCTTATGAACTTCTTAATGGTCGAAAACGAAATATTTCTTATTTTAAAGTTTTCGGTTCGAAATGTTTCATTTTAAACACAAAAGATCAGCTTGGTAAATTCGATTCAAAATACGATGAGGGAATCTTTTTAGGATATTCAGATCGAAGCAAAGGTTTATCGAGTTTATAATAAAAGAACCAATATCATCGAAGAAACACTTCATGTATCCTTCGATTAAAATTTTAATCAAATACCAAGTGTGACGACCTTGAGTTTTGAACATTTGAAATTAGAATATTTAATTGATTTTGAATATTTGAATGATGGTTTAGTGTGAATTTCAAATATCAGAATGGATTTGGCAATTTAAATTATTGAATTTAGTTTATTGAAGTTGGGTAAAATGTTGAATCTTGATTTTTAAGCCAATTAAAAATAATTCAAAGGCTTAGAAAATTTATATTGATGATACTGAAGGTAATAGAACTTTTAAAAGTTGAATTTAAAAGTATTTGTTCAGTATTGAAATTTATATCGTTTAAGTCGATATTTAAAATATCCTTCTGGGGCACAGTCTCGGAATTCGACGAAACCAATTCCATTGGATCCGTAATATTGTATTATTATCGGATTTCAATTTCCGTAGCATTCGCAATTGTCGTCTGATCGTACGATAAGCAAACACGCTGAAAATTTTATCGAAATTTTAATATTATAACTGGTCCAAAAAGCTATCTTCTCCATACGATCGAATTTGGACTCGAAACATTTTCCATTGTGTTCGGAATAGGGGTTTAACATTATAAACGCCTGGCGGCATGCCTCGATTGGAGATCGAGATTGTGAGTTGCGAAATTGATACGATTTGAAATTTGAAATTGAATTAAATTCACAAAAAGAAAAAATATAATAAATAAACAAGTAAACACGTATTGAGATTTCCAACACGTGCCACTTTTATTGCACGCGTTCACCTTAAAATAAATTCAAAAACAGATAACAAAATAAATAAAACGAAAACATTTATTTCTCGCTCAAAGTCGACTCAACAGCTTTAGAAAACAAATCCATGGCCGCGTTTTCAAATAAAGAAAAAAAAAGAATCAATCTCAGGATAAATCGCGAATTCCTTTCCTCCCCTCAAACTCACTTTTGAATTCACGCTGGACAGAAAAAAAAGGAAGAGAAATAAATCATGCTCGTTTTCTTTTTCCCCCACTTCCAATTGATTCGCAGAATTCGCTTCATAATCAAAGCCTTGCATTCATCTCAAAGCTTCTCTTTCCACCAGAATTTCAATCGTATGAAAACATAGGGGTCGCGAATTCATTAAGGATAGAGGTCGCGGATTCAAAAAGGATTGAGGCGAATTCGGCTTTAGGGAGAGAAAGCACTCGCGCGCGTTTAGTGTTCGATGTTGGTAATGACTACATGGTGACAGCAAGAGGGAGGCGCGCTTGTTTGGAGGTCATTCGATTTTGGGGAGGTAGTCGCGCGGCTTCTGAAGTGCATGCGGAGGAGCTGGAGGAAGGCAAGAGTTTGCTGGGGATTCGAACTCGAGTTGGAATTCGATGGGTGAGGTAATTTTATTCTCAAATTTGAATTAATATGTATATATAAATTTACAGTAAAGAATGTTTACTGTCCAGCTTTCAAATTGCAGAGTTTAAATTATATATGTATATATACATTTCAGTAAAGTATAAAAAATTTCTTTTTATTTTAATGTATGGATATGTTCATAAGCAGAGAAATATACATATATACATATATATATGTATATATATACACACAGAGAATAATTGTATATATGCAGAATTTTTATTTCAGTAAGGGTTAAAAGATTTTATTTTAGTTTACAGAAATTTTGTTAGCTGAACATTTAAATTTTTTTATCTAATGTTATTCGAATTTAAAATCTTCTAATTTAAAGAAAAGAAATATTATCTATCATTAGAAAATTAGTTTAAAAAAATTAAATTTATTAGATAAAATAAATTTATTAGATGGAAATTGATTGTCCAATTGTTTCGAATATTAATAAATTGTATAATTACTTATACAAGGTCCAATACAATGAAGAAAACAATCTGGAATGCAAATGGGTTGCATGCGTAGGCAAAAAGGTGAGAACTTCTCACTCAATTGGATACTTGATTTAATTTATATAGTTTATTTAAATTTTTGAATGTTGCTTGGATGATGGTTGTTATTTGTTGGATTGAAATAGGCCATATGCGCCGCATAATAGCGGATGATATTATATTTAAACCCGTATACCGCGATATTCCACCTCGAAGTGGAATTGGTATTATATATGTATTTGGAGTTGTTGATTTCCCGCATTATATAGCAGATGAGACCCTATGCACCGTATAATAGCGGATGATATTTTATAAATCTCATATACCGTGATATTCCACATCGAAGTGGAATGGGCATTTAATTGTTGTGCTAACATCTGTGAATGCAGAGAAACAGGTTGGAGGGATCCAACTGGATTCCTCAAATATTTGAATTAGTTTCAATGTTGTGTGTGATTATTTACAATCTGTGTATGATTATATTTGTGATTGAAATTGTTGAAGGCTATGATTTAGCCGAATATATTTTTGGTATCGTCGGATACCTGAAATATGAAATTGAATTTTTGGAATTTAAAGTAGAAGCTTTAAGAAAATTCATTTAAAGAATTGGGTGAATTTAAAAGAGAAAAATTAAATAGATAAAGTTTTATTTTTGAAAACTTATTATAAATTCCAAAATATGGGAAAAGATTTTAACAAATGGGTTCTGAATAATATTGTTTAATAGTTGAAAATTTTGTTTAAAATTCGGATTTCTAAATGAATTGGAAGAGATAAAGAAATTTACTTTAAAAGGAAGTAAATTGGGAAATCCATTTGGAAATTGATTTTGGTGATTGAAAATAAACCTTTGGGAAATCCATTTGGAAATTGTTTTGGGTGTTTGAAACAAATTTGGGAAATCAATATGGAATTTGATTTGGTGTTTTGAAAATGAATTTGGAAAATCGATTTGAAATCGATTTGGAAATCAATTGAAATTTGATTTGGTGTTGAAAGTGAATATTTGAAAATCGATTTGAAGGTCGTATATCAATGGATATTTGGAAATGTAAAGTCACAATGAGAATTTAAAGATGAAAGGGAAATTCGTTTTAAAAATAAATATTGGTTAATTTTTAAATGTGGAAAGGAATTTATAGATTTGAAATGTAAATTGAAATAAATTGAGAAGGGTTTATTAATTGGTTTAAATGGACCATTTTGAAATGAAATTGTATTTTCCCTGGAAAGTCGAGTATATTTTCAAAGTAGCTTTTAAATTATAAATTAAAAGTTCTAAAGTTGGTTTTAAAAGAATATTTTGGAGAAATTATTTTATTAAGTTATTTTGAAAATCTTTAGAGTAAAGATTTTTTTTAATTAATTATAGAAGTGATTATTTAAAGATTTAATTGATAATTGCTTTAGAAAATGGTTATTTGAATAATTGTACTCTATCTACTAATTTTATTTTTAAAACTAGTTTTGGACTTAAAGTTTATATGTAATATTAGTATAATGTTTTTATAACTACTATTTTAAGTAAAGTGTTTAAAAATAGTTTTTATTTTAATGTTTCCAAGTATATTTTGGATAAGTGATTTGAATTATTTTTAAATTATCCGGACTTGGCAGATTTTCAGTGGAAATAAATGATATCGGGAATTTTATTCCGCGAGTGAAAAATGATTTGAAATTTATTTTCAAAGGGTTGAAATGTGAAAATATATCTTGCGAAGATATTTTGAAAATAAATAATTTGGGGAAATTATTTAAATATGATGATTGTTGTTGATAGTTAAATAACCGACTACCAATGTTGGTCTTTGAAATGGCACTTGAATTTGTTTTCAAAACAAGCGCTCGTTATTCGGTTAAGTCGGGAGAGGACTTTATGTCATAAAACCCATTCCGAATAATGATACGACGAAATGAGATTGCATTTGAAGATGGTGCTGAAGACCGGGTATTTTCGAAAGCGAAAGGATTACCAGTCGATTGTCTCTTCACTAAGTCGCGCCGGTATAGAGATTCCCTAATTGATGGTAAGTCCGATCGGGATTGTGAATACCGAATTGCAAGGGATTCTTTGGAAGTGCCTTCGGTTCTGTTCGAACCCGGAACAAACTTGTATGGATGTGTGTCTGACATTACACTTTGAGATGTAAAGCTGGTTTCTATCAAATACATTTCTTTTTGGTGACGGAGATTTATTTTCTTAGCTTAACACCCTTCTCTGAGACGTACGAGCTTAAAGGTTATTTAGTTGATGGTTACTTGTGATACATTCCCAATTTGGTAATGTGGCATATGAAGTGCTGCTGATCATTTGTTGATCGAAGCATGACTTTGTGGAAAATCGTAGCTTTGTGGATGAGACTTCGTCGAGCCTCACAACCCGGAAATGGTCGAAACAGGAATGTTGCGGCAAGGTTTTTAGGGGTCGCGCCCCTATGGTATGTCCATTTTCTTCTGGATAAAGGGTGATATCATGGTATGGAGCCCATATACTTAAGTCATGTGGACACTGTAAATTTATTACTGTGTAATGTTGCTTTGTGGTTGAGGATCCTCGGATAAAGGTCGGTAACGACCGGGGATGGCATACTTGTGTGGTAGTTACCTAGTTACAGCTTGGTTAAAGCGTGAGGTAGCGTCGGCCTTGTGTTAGCAGAGATCCGATTAGGTTCTTGGGGGTGTCCTTCCATAGGCGTACCCATTTCGGTAAGGAAGTTCCTTAGCCTGACCATTTGTTGGAAATTCAAAGAAACAATACGCGTCCTGTACGGTTTTTAGTTGTATAACCCGCCATGTAGTGTGGCGGTAACCTACCATTGAACATGGTAATTATAGTAGGCAAACGACGAAATGTTGTATGCTGGCTAAGATTAATATTATGTTTTCGAAATGTTTTCTGCACTATGCACTAGTAATAATATCAAAAAGTTTTCGCATATCAAGCATTTTTGACTGTCATAAGGAGAAATCTCCTCTAAGTGTGCGCTTGCATTGTGTGTGTGGAGGGAGGCCTTATGGCAGTTTCATTTTTCAAAAGCATAGTGGGTTTCTTTTTATCTTCTTTGTGAAAATAACTGTTTTTAAGTTCTCACACCAGTCTCATGACTGACCCGGAGTTTATTGTTCCCTTCCTAAGCTCTGGGTGTCCATAATTTTCCACACGGTCAGCCTAGAGTCAGGTTATCGTGTCATTCCGGAATTCAGAAGGTGCTGTGAAGCTTAAGAGACGAGCTGGATAGCGAGACGTACTTCTGTATACTATTATCTTTTCCACCGTGTATTCAATTGTAGGGACAAGTTTATATAATTGTCCGGTTGTGTGCTATGTAAGTTGTTGTACTCTGATGATGTTGTGATGTACAACGTATACAGTTCTTTTGTTTTTAAAGATTATTCATTTATCTATTATATGTTGTTCCGCTGCGAAATGGTGAGATTCTGTTATTGTTTCTGTTTCTTCTTCTATCTTCTTCTTAAACCCTAATGGTTCAGTTTTCCGACATCTGATCGTTCGACAGTTGATGCAGTGGGCATATTGATGTCGACTTTCAGAAGTCGAAAAATCGGGTCGTTAAACCAAGTATAAGAGATGATGAAGAATTCCCTGATAATATCATAAATACAAAAATTTTGAATTTAGAAAATAATGAAAACATGGTTAACAATAACAATGAATTAAGATCTCCACCTAGATTATTAAGGGATCATCCTTCTGTTAATGTCATTGGAGAACTCAATTAATCTGTTAGAACAAGAGTCAATTAAATCAAATGGGTCATGTAGCTTTCCTTTCTCATATTGAACCAAAAAATATTAAAGATGCATCCACCGATGAAAATTGGTTAATCGCTATGCAAGAAGAGCCAAACCAATTCGAAAGAAATGACATTTGAGATTTAGTTCCAAGCCCTGGTGATCAATCAGTTATTGGTACAAAGTAGGTCTTCAAAAATAAAGCAGATGAACAAGGAAATATTACTAGGAATAAAGCTAGATTAGTTGCACAGGGATATAATCAAGAAGAAGAGATTGACTATGAAGAAACGGTTGCTCCAGTCGCTAGACTAGAAGCAATACAAATCTTACTAGCCTATGCATGTTTTCATAACTATAAATTATATCAAATGGATGTTAAAAGTACTTTTTAAAATGGTTTTATAAAAGAAAAAGTTTATGTTGAACAACCTCCTTTATTCATACATGAACAATTTCCCGACCATGTCTATAAACTTAAAAAGGCCTTATACGGTTTAAAACAAGCACCCCGTGCTTGGTACGATCGTCTTAAAAGATATTTAATAGATTCTGGTTTCAAAATTGGAAAGGTTGATCAAACTCTTTTTATTAAAAGAAACAACCAAGATATTTTAATTGTTCAAATATATGTTGATGATATTATCTTTGGATCTACAAATGAAAAATTATGTCAAGAATTTTCTAGAATAATGACTAAAGAATTTGAAATGTCACATATGAGTGAATTAAATTATATTCTTGGCTTACAAATAAAACAATTAGAAAATGGTATTTTTATATTTCAAGAAAATATTGTAACAATCTAATTAAACGCTTTGGTATGGAAAATACTTCTACCAAACCAACTCCTATGAGTACAACTACACATCTTGATAAAGATGAAAGTGGCAAAAGTATTGACCAAAAATTATATCGAAGTATGAATGGATCGTTACTATATTTAACAGCTAGTATACCTGACATAATGATGAGTGTTTTCTTATGTGCATGATTTCAAGCAGATCCCAAAGAATCACATTTGCGAGCAGTGAAACACATACAACGGTATCTTAATAAAACCAAGGACTTTGGACTATTCTATCCAAAGGAATGTCCATTTGAATTAGTGTCCTATAGTGACGCTGATTTTGAAGGAAGCCGGACAAATAGAAAAGGTACAAGTAGGACTTGTCAGTTCATTGGACGGTCTCTTGTATCCTGGTTTAGCAAGAAACAAAACTGTGTTTCATTATCGACATGTGAAGCAGAATATATTTCTGCAGCTTTGGCTTATGCTCAAGTTATCTATGTGCAACAAACACTACAGAATTTTGGTTTTAATTTATTTAAATCAAATATTTATTGCGATAATTCTAGTACTATAAATTTATCTAAAAATCCTACTAATCACCCACGAACAAAACATACTGACATTTGCCGTCATTTTCTTCGTGATAATATTGAAAAAGATCTAATAAATCTAGAATTTATGTCTTCTGACAAACAATTGGCAGATATCTTTACAAAACCGTTAAATGAAAATACTTTCATCAATTTAAGACGAGAACTTGGAATCGTCTCTTTTAAAGATTTATAAGTTAACATATTTTATTAAAATATATGGTTTTTATATTTTATCATATCAATAATAATAGAAAAAAGAAAAAAAAAGAAAAAATAAAAAAGAGTGGGAGGGTTTTTCCAGCACTCGAACTCAGGATCTCATACTCGGTGGTCTTCTGCTCTACCACTTCACTCTTTATCTTTTTCCAAAACATTAATTTGTTTTTGAATTTTTATTTACCTTTCATTTTCTCCTCTTTTTCCTATGGTTACTATTATCCTAACCATACAATTTTTTTTTTCTACTTTTATTAAGCCTCCAACTATATATTCTCTGAAATTCTTTTTTATTGCACCAGAATTCATTCAAGAATTTTTAAATTTCAAAATATTGTTTCAAAATGTCATCTCGATTCAACTCCGAACCATATGAGTTTTCTTATACTTCTCCTTCCTCGGTATCGGTAAATCTACCAACTCCTACACCGATTTATGAACCGGTTCCGATTGTTCCACCCTAACTCATACTGGATATACTCCACCAACTAAAAGAACAAGACGGTCTCTTTTTTTTGGATCACCATCCGCAAAAGAGAAAATAGATGATATTCATCACTATTAGAGAGAAACATTAGAATTACAACGCGAATTATACTATGAACAAAAAGTTAATGCCAAATGGCTTAGCTTTTTGGAACAAATCGCGTTAAAGTTCTATGGTTCTTCATCAAAAGACACAGTTCATCAACCGTCTACCGTTCGTTCTCCAAATCGTCACAATCCTTTAGAACCATCACCACAACAACCACCGACATCACCAAATTCTTGGGAACGTGGCAACAGATGGTCTCCACTTCGACCATTTGTAGAGAACACTAAAATTGAAGAATAGTCAATATCATACTCCAAGTTCTTCTTCAAAATCTCTTTAATTATTTTTTGCAGTTTATGTACTATTGTTAATTTTTTATTTCATTCTGTTTGTTCTAAAACTTGTATTATTTAAAATTATTTGATAATATATATTGTTTTCTATATTCGATAAAGCTAATATGTGCCTCTGAGCAAAATTCATACGGCTGTTTTATTCGAAACAGACGTCTGAATATTCAAGGTGGAAAAATTTTACCCCAAATTCAGGCGTCTGAATCAAATAAAACAGACATCTGAAAAAGGTCAAATTTGAACTATTTCTTTGCGGGTTGTATCTCAGTCCAATTCAGATGTCTGAATAAAATGATTCAGACGGTTGAATTATTATGAGCCAATTTATTCACCTTGCTTCTTTATTTTCTTTCCACTTGTACCCCTGTCTTTTCACCCACTATATATTGCCTTTTTCACTCCATTCACAATTACTTCAGAACCCTAGCCCCCATTTTCAACTCTTCAAAGCTTTTACCTTTCCTCTGACTCTCAAATGGCACCAAGATCAAAACAAACTAGAGAATCAACCTCCGGACCATCCGAAAATCAATTTCGGCAATGGATATGGAAAGATGTTACTGTTTCTCGGTATAATTCTATGAAGAATTCCAACATCTTCGAAGAGCATTCATGAAATTCCCGGATTTCGCAGCTTATTGTGTTAGAGAATTGGCGGAACAATTCCACTTCGATAACTAAATTGGGTATACTCCTAACAATGTTAAGATTAATCATCTTATGATTAAACTTTTTCTTGCAAAATTTAAATTTAGATCATCATAATCCCCAAAACCGGCAAGACTGTGTTTGGTCGATAGTTTGTGGCGTAAGAATCTTCTTACCTTTACAAAGACTAGGTCATATTTTAAATTGTCCTTCTCAAGGAATTGATATTAATGAGATTGAAGTTGATATGAATCATCGAGATGAAGTTTCACATCAGTTTGTCCGATCAACTTATAAATTTGGGCAATTTAGAATCTACCTTCTTAAGGCCATAAGCTAGACTCATTCACCTGCTCTTATTCATTCTTTACAATCAAGGACGGGGAGTTATGAAAATTTTTATAAAGAAAACTTCCAAGCCCTTTATTCTATCTACTCCAATCAACAAGTGAATTGGGGAAAAATTATTTTGAATGAATTTCTAGACATCACAATTTGGAGAAAATATAGAACCATTCATTATGGTGCTTATATTATGCGCATCCTCCTAAATGTCGATGTACCAATGCTCGACTCCAATTTTACAACTATTAGTGAGTTAGGCTCTAAAACTTTAGGACTGATGGGTCTTCCACATCGGCCTCCTCCTCAACAAATTATTTCCTTCCATCAATGGTCGCAAAATGTTCAACAAGGTGTTCCTCAACCTCGAGACACTAGTATTGCTTCTTCTTCTCATACTCAACATGAAGAAGAAGAGGAGGATGATGACGCCATTCAAGAAATTGACCCAGAAACTTCTTCAAGGCAAGCCATCATCACTCTCTCCCGAATTAATTCAAAGATTCATCGAGACATTAAGGCACTTAAGAAGAAGATGGACAGAAAACTCAACTCTATCAAAGGCTTTCTCAAAAAAATAGGGGATCGAATTTCTTTTTCTGGTTCTTCATCCACTCAAGCTTACAACCCATCCCCATTTCAGTGGTCTTCCACAAGCTCGAGTTCTAATCATAACGATCCGTCTATTTCAAGTCAATTTTAATTACCTATTTCTATTTTTTAACTTATGTTTGATTTGATTATGTTTTAACTTTGCTTGTTAAGTTGTATGAGAAATTTCTGAACTATTATTCCTATTGTTTCTTCATGTATTAACTACTCTAATTGCTTTAATGAGATGAACTATTAATTGCTATCTATGCTCTTTCCTTTTGTCGATGACAAAAGGGGAGAAATCTAAAAATTGTGCATATTGACAGGGGGAGTAACAATATTATAAATATTTATTATTGATTATATAATTGTCATCATCAAAAAGGGGGATAACGTTGGAATCTGGATTTTGATTATGACAAGCTATATAAAATATTATGTGAATACTAACCATCTTTGCAGGAGATTTGTTGCAGATTCCTTTTCAGATGTTTAAAGCTGAGTATTGTGTGTCTAGATTCTGTGCTTTACTTAGAAATTTGTTAAAATCTCTCCTGAAATTATATATATATATATATATATATATATATATATATATATATATATATATGCACACACATGCACAAAGGTCCGAACTCAGACGTCCGAATGCTGAAACTTGAATATTGTTTCACAATATTCAGACGTCTGAATGAAAATTTTCAGACATCTGAATTTAGTCAAAATTTGCCTAAAAGTTTGTTTTTTGCGTTTCAATCTAATTAAGAAGTCTGAATTTTTTAATTCAGACGTCTGAATATTTTCAACTGCTATTTTCTTGAAAAGTCACTTCTCTTCACGGAAGAGAAATATTTTCAAAATCAATAGTTGCACTTGTTCTTTCAACGTAACTTTTCATCTATAGTTGTAACTCTTTATATACTATAAATAGATTATAGAATTCAACAAACAATTCATCGAATTTACTTTTAGCATTCTTGAATTCTCATCTATTCTCAAGCTTTCAAATTGCACTCAGATTGCTTACGTACTTTGGTCATTGATCACTTTATCTTCCACAATTATCAAAGCACATAACACTATATATCATAAAAGGGAAGATTATAAGAAGATTGTACTTAATTGACTTATCAGTGTTATTTAAGAACACACGACAGTCAGATACATTTGTTATTTGTAAAGAAGTCCTGTTTGGTTGCTCAGGCGTTTTGAAGTCCTATTCGATTGCTTAGGCGGGTGAAGTCCTGTTCGGTTGCTCAGGCAGTGTAAACCTGTTCCTCTAAGTTATGTGAGGATTGTGTTAGTGAAATTCCAGAAGGAGTCTGGGACTGGACGCAGGACGGTGCTTCGAACCAGTATAAAAACCTCTAGTGTCATTTACTTTACTGCATTTATTATTTATTTACTTATTCCACACAAGTAGTTTATCCATATTACTCGATCCCGTAGCATAGTTTCTTTTCATGCTAATGTGTTTTTTGTTAGAATACATTATTTGGAAATGAGTTCTAATCAAATAGAAGCTTTAACTGTTGCATATTCGGATAAAATCCGGTTGAAGCTTATGAAACTTGTGTTTGATAGATGTGAACTATGTAGTATTTGGAATAGTAAATTGTTTCTTATTATGGAAAGACATTTTGGGGGTTTATATCTTGAAGACATTTAATGGAAAATTGCTAAATTATCGTGGATGTTTATGAAGTTTAGTCTTCTCAAACTTATCATGTTGATTTAGTTAATTGGGATGTAATTTGTACAATATATTCAAGGTTTTACATGTGCTTGTGTTGTTAGAAGTATTCTTGTTTTTGGTCTGGATTTTATTTTAATACAAAATATTATTTCATTGTATTTTTTTCAAATGGTTATTTTCATTCAATTTACCTGGCTGTTAATTTTCTAATGGTAAATTTTTTACCTGAAGATGTTGAAGTACAACCATCTAAGAGGAAATGTGGTGCAGGAAGACCTCCTTCAAATCGAATTAAGTCAGTTGGATATGCAGATAAATATAAGCATCAAGGTGTCAGTAAGAAGTTGGGTCATGATAACGGTCTTGTATGTTTAGAAATCAACCGTAGTTTATATAGATTTGTATTTTATTAGTTTAAAGATTTTCAGCGTTATGATTTAGTTTATTACTAAATCTATAGTTTTATGTTGCAGTTGATTTTGTTTTATGAGTCTGTGATAGGTTTATGTTTCTTTGTTTTGCTGGCAAATGTTTGTTTGCTAATTATTTCGTCTACCGTATATGTAGCAGACATATATTTGTTTGTAGATATTTGCTATATAAATTTTAGTATGGAAAAATTTCACATAGATAGAATTTAATATGACAGAAATTCATTCAGAAATCATTCATATAGAAACCATTTATACATAAAACATTCATATAAAAATTATCCATGTAAAAATTATTAGAAATATATCTCATATGTTTTCAAATGTGCATAAATAAAATTTTGTACAGATAAGTAAGATATACACTTAATATGTTACGTTTTGCTAGCACGTGGTTTTTAGCCGGTGAATAAATATTTACTAATTACGTTTATTTAGCTAATTTGAAATTAATTAATTATTTTGAAAAATATTAGTTTATACAATTTTAGAATTTATTACTTGATGACATCACCGTTAAATTTGAAAATATGAATCGGATTTTAAAATTTATGAGATAAATAATGTATAATTTTAATACTGCTATTATTCATAGTATCGATATGTCCAACATGTCTCTGTCTTTTGTAAACTATTTTCAAAATTTTTGTTACGTGCGTTTCATTCATTTCCATTTTTTATACTTTCAATTTACCTTATTGCTTCTGAATCATGCACAATAATCAGTCACATGATAAATATCAGCCCAAATTGTCCATAAATCTCTAATTTTCAACCATATTCCCTAATAGCATGCAACCTTCACTCCTACTCTTTGATTGTGCAACCTGTAATCCTAATCGACATATCAATCAATCATGCGAGGTAGTCGGCTATATTTTAGTGTTTTTTTTTGTTTTGTGCATTTGTTTGTTTTGATGATTAATTTGCTTATTGTGTTTTTTGGATTAAATAAGAATTTGCATTCATTTATATCTATTCATTTGTTTAATATGAGGATTCAAGGTTAGAAATTTTGTTGTGGTATAAAATTTGGCTTTAATTGTTGTGATAATCATTTATGGATGAATATTTTCTTGCAATTACACATGAGGTAAATATTTGTCTACAGTTGTATGTTTGGTGAAAATTTATTTGACAAATGTTTAGCAGATAAATATTTATTTGGCAAATTTTTCCATATTAATGTTTGTTATGTTGTTTATGCCTTTTCTATTGATCTTTTGTTCCGTTATTTAATATTTGATCTATATTTTTGCAAGTCTTTCACTGTTGATGTTTTTGTTCTTTTTGTTTTGGTTAATGATAGATATAGCAAGTAAAATGGATTGAATGATTGTATTCTGAGAGTGAAAAATGAGTTATAGGAGCATTACCTTGAATTAACATCTTTGCTTATTGAATTGTGATATGAAAGAGGTGGTAGAAGAAGAGTTATTGAAACAAATTTTGATTTGCGGAGTATATTGTAGCTTGGTACTCATGATTGTGAGGAGTTTCTAGTTGTCTAGGTTACTTCAAAGCAACCTAAATGTAGTTTTATTAGTGTCGATTTTCATAGTTTTTTAGTTGGTTCTTTTACTAAGGATGGTTCATTTAGTTCTTCTAGTGTTCAAATAAATATTTGTCAGGTTGATAACTATCCAACAAATAATTGCTTAGTAAATGACTGGGTAAATATAGTGATACAATTAGGGGTATGCCCAATGGACAATTATGTAATTTGTTACATATATCTAACTTGATAAGCAATCTTGTTTGAAATAAAAGGTGTTTTATTTTTATTATATACTTGATATAATGTGTTGTATTAATTAATTAATTTGATTAAAAGTATATTTAATAGAAAATTCATAAATGGTATATTTTGTAATAGTAGTTACGAAGTGTTGTAACCATGACTAATTTATCCCAATGAAAATAAATATAGTATTTTAAATATTCATAGTCAAGATGTATCGAGACTAGATAATGATATATCCTTTAAACTAGAGTACGTAACGCTCTCTAAAATTGAAAAGTGTATCACTCATGGCCGTTGGAGGCACCAAAGGGTTACCAACTGATAGTTATTGGATTACTATGGCATGACCTACTCGATAGTTTTCTGTTGGTTAATATAACTAAGGTCAAATAAAAAAATAGCAATGTGACAAAATTACACAATTTATTGACTTGAGAATACCGTTGATCTTCAATGTGGAAGCTTCACTTTTATTATAGTTAAATCACGGCATGGTGTTCATCGAATGACTATAGTTGAATCGAGTGGAAGCATTGAAGTGAAACACCATTCAAGGAATGATTCCTCTCCTCGGTCATATGAGGTTGGTATCACGGTCAACTGAAGTCAACTCAAAGTCGAAGTCTTTGGCCAGAGCATTTCGGTTAATAATAATTGTTATTATTAAACCAATAACTTTGTGTTTGGACTATAAAGTTGAATATGCATGATATTGGAATTTAACCTTTATCAAATTACACGAGTCTAAAGTGATATAGTTTTGACAAAGCGAATTGGCGTAAATAAAAGTTGTCGGGGAAAATCCCTTCAGACGATCAGTCTAAGGTAATAAAAAACCAAACGCAGCGGAAAAAAAACTGGATCGTGATTATAGTGAGACAATACAAACAGAGATAAATACCGAAATAGATAGTCACAGATCTATGCAATGTAGAAAAATAAATAACACCAGTATTTATAGTGGTTCCACTACCGCGAGGCAGTGTACGTCCACTTGGTGAGAGGAGATTTTATTAATCACTGAAAGATTAGAGTTACAAGATTGATTCACTTTTGAAGACTATACATAAGAAGAATTAACAATACAGACAAAATTCTGCAAAATTTCAGCTCTAGGGTGGCTGCCATTGTTGTCCAGAAGCTACACTATTTATAAGTGAAGAAATGAGATGGGATAGCTACAATATAGCAGCCCTGGGGTTTGGTTCAGCATCAATTTAGTCTGGCATGCATCTGATCCGACAAAGCTCCTGGTTCGGCATGCATCTGGTCCGACAAACAGCATATAAAGCTTGGCATTTGGTTCGGCGCATAGCATTTGGACCGGCATCACCAAATACCTAACGAGATATTTCGTTCGACATCTTCTTCTTCACCAAATCACTGAGCCAAAATTCTAGAGAGGCACGTTTTGGTTCAGCATTCTTCACCTCTTTCACAATGTCGAAAGAAGCTTCCATACCTTCCCCAAAATTCATGCTACCGCTCCAAGTCAAATTATCACTGATCGAGCTCACTACCGCCGAACGAACTCCTCCAACTTTCACCGATTGAAGTCGCCACCGCTTCAGAAATCTGGAGCGGAAAATCCAAGCAACACCGGACGAAAAATCTCGTCCAACATCCTCCTTCACCGGATCAATTGGTCCGGCCTACTGCCCCACCGAACCAAGTATTTGGTTAAACAAAACCTAGCTTCGATTCTAGGGCTTCTTCCTCGAGATCCTCCAATGGCTTCTTCCCAATTTTAGGTATCATCTTTAACAATATCCACCTTGATACTGAATTCCAAACAAGCCTTCCAACTCCATTTACACCTTCATGCTTCACGCAATGGATACTTATTCAATGAACTTTGACAATACCATCACCCATTACACCCTGTCAATGAATTCCGGCAAGGCCACCATCTGTCAACAAAGTGTTTGAAGTACCCAGTCCGTGTAGAACCTATCAATCTCCACCTTGAAAACAAACGTCTTCATGAACCATCTCAACTCTCCCCCGTGACACCTAGCACTTCATTAACCGAATCAAGTCCGAGCAATGCTCGAACTTAGCAATAGGCAACGAGTTGGTAAACATGTTTTCTGCATTCTTCTTTGTGTGAACTTTCAGAATATGAACTAGCTTCTCTTCACTCATCGAGACAAGAAACAATACTCTTACATCAATATGCTTTGTCCTCGAGCTGAATGCCAGATTTTTCAGCTAAGCGAATTGCACTCTAACTATCACAGTACATCCATGCATTCATATACGAAGCCTAAATCACACAACAGTAAAATAAAGCGCCTCCTTAGCCGCTTCAACCGCAGCTATGAGCTCTGTTTCTGTAGTAGACAAAGCCATAATCATCTAGAACCTCACTATCCAACTGATCGTTGTCCCACAAATGGTGAACACATATCCGGAGGTTGACTTCCTTCGATCTCTATCATCGGCATAGTCGGAATCACAAAATCCAATCAAGATGAAATCTCTACCTCTGCCGCCAAAGACAAGTCCATGGTTTGGAGTTACTCTAAGGAATCTGAAGATACACTTCACTGCTTCCCAATGCATCTTTCCTGAATTCTCCATGAACCTACTCACCAATCCAACTGCCTGTACAATGTCAGGCCAAGTGCAAACCATGACATATATTAAGCTGCCAACTGCACTTGCATATGAGACCTTCATCATACAAGCCTTGTCCTTTTTCGAGATTAAAGAGCCTTTACTAGAAAGCTCTATGTGCAAGGCATGGGTGTGTTGATTGCCTTTGCCCCTTCCATGCTAAATCGAGCAAGCACCTTTCGAATGTACTCCTTTTAAGTGAGGCTCAAAAGTCCTAGCTTTCTATCCCTTTTGATTTCCAAACCAAATTTTTTTTGCTTCTCCAAGGTCTTTCATTTCGAATTCCGCTTTTAGCTTTCGCTTTAGACTATCGATTTCAGCCTTATCCTCGAAAGCGATCAACATATCATCTACGTACAAGAGTAGGTACTCCCATCTACCATTTCTTAAATGCTTGAAATACACACAAACGTCTTTGATGCTACGATCAAAACCAAATAAAAGCATAAAAGAGTCAAAACTTTTGTACCATTATCTAAGCGATTGCTTAAGCCCATACAATGTCTTCTTCAATTTGCAAACTCAATTTTCTTTCTCATCTATAACAAATCCTTCTGGTTGCTTCATGTAGATGATTTCATCCAAGTCTCCATGCAAGAAAGCGGTTTTCATGTCCAGTTGCTCCAACTCTAAGTCATGAGCTGCGACGGTAGCGAGCAAAATGCTGATGGACGTATGCCTCACTACTAGAGAGAATATCTCATCATACACCAATCCCTTTCTTTGTAAAAACCCTTTAGCAACTAGTCTATCCTTGTATCTTCCATCATACTTCACCTTGAACACCAACTTGCACCCTATGGTTTGGCTTCCTTGAGGAGGTGGTACCAAATCCCAAGTCCTATTCTTCTTCAACGACTCTAACTCCTCTTCCATAGCACGTATCCACTTTGAACCGTCACATGACTTCAAAGCTTCATCAAGGTCAAGCGGCTACTCATGAACTACATTTATGGCATAGTCAAACTGATAACCAAGGCTAAGGTTCGCAAACTGCCAATCACCATACCTTTTGGACGGCCTAATAGTTCTACGACTGACCCAAGTAGGTACTGCTTTGCCTAAACTCCTTTTAGTTCCACCTTAAATTGAACTTCCTCTAGATTCATGCAAATTACCAACACTACTAGAAGGTATCTATGGACTATCTTGTGATGTTTCATCAACTGTGTTTTCCTCGACAGCATCAACAACAACTCTACTATTTTATTGGAACATGGAAACTTCTTCCATCTCCATAGGCCTATCAGAATCTTCTGATGTGATAGGTTAATTTCTCCATCGGATTGAACATAACAGACTCATCAAAAGTAACAAATCTGGAATGAACAATCTTCCGACCAACAGGGTTCCAAATTCGATACCCTTTGATACCATCGGTGTAGCATTAGTATGTCATTGTATGCTCTAGCCTCCAATTTGTCATAACCTGTATGATGAACGTATACAAGACAACCAAAAATTAAAAAGTAACCAAGATACACTGCTTTACCTGTCCACTTCTCCTTTGGAATCTTTTCATCTATGACTGAACACATAATTCGATTTATGATATGCGCCACAGTTGATAATGCCTCAGCTCAAAAGCCTCTAGACAAGCCCACCATCAATCTCAAGTAATGAGGCTTCTCCAGTAGAGTCATGTTCATCCTTTCTGCAACCCCATTGAATTGCGGATCTCCGGGTGCAGCAAAATGTCTCTGAATGACATGCTGTCTGCAAAAGTCGAGGAACTCCCTAGAGATAAATTCACCGCCATTATCAGATCTCACCACCTTCAACCTAGAATCAGATTGGTTCTCAACAAGCGCTTTCCAGTCTTTGAACTTCTTAAAACTCTCTCATTTGACATTCATCACATGCACACATACTTTTCGAGAAAAGTCATCAATGAAAGAGATAAAATAATTTTCTCCTCCAAGAGAAGGGGCAGCAACCGATCCCTGGACATATTTATGCACGTACTCAAGTACTCGCCTCGATCTATGGAGTTCAACTCCAAAAGATACTTTAGTTTGTTTGCCTAACCCACACTCATGGTAAAAGTCAATCTTGTCGAAGATTTCTCCTTTGATCATCTTCCGTCTCCGAAGCAACTCTCAGCCCTTCTCTGAAATATGACCCGACCTGAGATGCCAAAGCTTTATGGAATCCAAAGCATGAGAGATGTCTACTCCAACAAACGACTCTCCAAGAATTGTGGTTCCTTTTAGCAAATACAGATTTCGAAACACATCTCTTTTCATAAGAACTAGTGCACCTCTCGAAACCTTCATACTATCCTTCTTGATAGTTACTTTGCATCCCAAAGATGCCAATTGTCCTAAAGAAATTAAGGACTTCCGAATACCTGAAACATACCGGACATATGTCAAAGTATGTATCACTCCGTCAAACATCCTGATCCTCACCGTATCTTCATCCGTTGCTCTACAGCTAGCATCACTACTTATAAGAATAGAGTTTCCCTCTCGTCTAACTAAAGAACTGAAGTAATCTTTATTAGACGTCATATGGAAAGATGCCCCCGAGTCCAATACCCAATGGTATGAGACATCCGACACTGCTACAGACAACACATCGTCAGATACAGACTTCTCCACCGCAAATGATGAAGATCCGTCTTCTTTCTTCTTCTTTAAATTTGGACAACCCTTTTTCCAATGACCAGGTTTCTTGTAGATGAAGCACTTCTCGTCCTTAGACTTTCCTCTCCTGCCGTGATCGAGCTTCCTAGACTTGAAACGCCCTCTAGAGTGCCAATTCTTCTTATCTTCTCTACCACTTTCAACAAAGAGGCCATGAATACTACTTCCACCTCTACTTCCTTCACTTATCTCCTTCATCTGATCTCTCAAGCCCTTAGATATAAGGTCTGACTTCATATCTTCCACTGTCAATGTGCCTATAGTGAAGATAAGGCTGTTAGCGAAACCTGTGTATCGCTCTGGAAGAGAACAAAAAAGAATCATTGTCATTTGCTCGTCATCCATCTTCAAGTCAACAGTCTTCATCTTCATCACGAGATCATAAAAGAAATTAAGAAGTTCCTTCACTGAAGTACCCTCTCTCATCCGCATGGTGAAAAATGTCTTCAGCAATATCAGACGATTAGTCAGAGATTTCTTTAAGTATAAATTTTGTAGCTTAGTCCAAATGCCCAAGCAGTGGTCTCACTGCGAATCTCTGAGATAACATTCTCTCGCATAGCTAGTTGTAAAGTAGTAAACGCACATTTCTCCGTCTCCTTCCTTTTCGCGACTGAGATGCCATTCTTCAACTCCTTTGGGGCAAATACTGCTGGATGGACTTCATTCCTCTTTAGAACAGCCTTCATCCTCCATTGTCACTTCTCGAAGTCTTTATCCTCATTTCATTTCTCAATTGCAAACTGTGATCCTGACACGATATACATCCATTTAGTATAGGGTCTTGCAACAAATGGAGTCGCTTCATCTCCTGCCATAGCGTCCAACACTCCTCAATCAACCTTGCAGCTCCGATACCAGACTGTTGGGGAAAATTCCTTCTGATGATCAGTCTAAAAGAATAAAAAACCCAGTGCAGTGGAAAAATAACTGGATCGTGATTATAGTGAGACGATACAAAAAGATAAACACCAGAATAGACAGTCACAAATGTATGCAATGCAGAAAAATAAAACACCAATATTTATGGTGGTTCCATTACCGCGAGGTAGTGTATGTCCACTTGGGGAGAGGAGATTGTATTAATCACCGAAATATTAGAGTTACAAGATTAATTTACTTTTGGAGGCTATACATAAGAAGAATTAACAATACAGACAAAATTATGCAGAGTTTCAGCCCTCTAGGATGACTGCCATTGTTGTCCAGAAGCTCCACTATTTATAGAGTGAAGAAATGACGAGGGGTAGCTGCTATATAGCAGCCCTGGGGTTTGGTTCGGCATCAATCTGGTCCGACAAAGCTCTTGGTTCAGCATGCATCTGGTCTAGCAAACAACACATAAAGCTTGGCATTTGGTTCGACACATAGCATTTGGACCCGCATCACCATATACCGAACGAGATATTTCATCCGACATTCTGGAGCAGCATGTTTTGGTATGGCATTCTTCACCTCTTTCACAATGCCGAATGAAGCTTCCACACCTTCCCTAAATTCTTGCTACCGCTCCAAATCAAATTACCATTGATCGAGCTCACCACCACCGAATAAACTTCTCCAACTTTCACCGATTGAAGTCGCCACTGCTCCAGAAATCCAAAGCGGCAAATCCAAGCAACACCAGATGTGAAATCTCGTCCAGCATCCTCCTCCACCAAATCAATTGGTCCGACCTACTGCCCTATTGAACCAAGTATTTGGTTCGGCAAAACCTAGCTCGATTCTAGAGCTTTTTCCTCAACATCCTCCAATGGCTTCTTTTGGTATCATCTTTAACAAAAGTCACAACTGGATAACGCTTAGCAAAGTAAAATTGGATTTTACTAAAACCAAGTGTCACACCACTTGCCAAGCGACAGTGAATATTAATATTCGAATAGTTCGATATTAATCGTTGACCAAATATACACCTAGCCAATCACACAACTGAAATGATGAATACTCCTTTGACTGAGACGATTTAATTGTTATAAATTAATTAGATTAATTATAAAATTTGATTTTGACTTAATGAATAAATATTATTAAATGTATTTACAATAGTTATAAACATATTAATTGATATACGATATCGATAAGCATTAAATTAGATTTAATTGCATAATATTTTATTTAGGCTCTAAATGGTTTAAATCCCATTAGGGGGGCTGATATGCACGACCATAATAGGTGTTATAAGTGGCTCTAGTATGGAGAGAGATGGCTTGACAATAGATGGCTAAGATCAAAGGAGATTGAGTAAAAGGATAAGATCCTAAATTCTCTCATTTCCTTCCTCTATTCAAGCATCTCTTCCTACATTTTGATTTTAATCTTTTCTGGAGCCTCTATACCTATTGATTGTTGGCCGAAATTCCTCTCTCTCCACTTCATCTTTCTTAAGTACAAATCAAACTAATTCAATTGTAGTTCGATAGCTGGTGGTGAATGGCTCAAGGACCGGCACTTTTTTGGATCGAAAATTGTTTCAAGGGGCCAATACGCCAATACGACCAATTTGAAACAGTAATATGATGTTAACAATTTTAGAAACACTTTTCAAGTGTTGCAGATTAGTATGTTGTAGATTTTTAAAACATTTGTAGTACGTTTCAGATTGACAAATTAAAACATTTAATGGATATTTTAGATTAACAAACTGAAACACTTAATGTTTCAAATTGATAAACTGCAACACTTAGTAAGTATTTCAAGTTGATAATCAACAACATTTACTAGATGTTTCAAATTGATGAACTGCAATATTTAGTAAGTGTTCCAAGTTGATAATCAGTAGCATTTGAGGGTGTTTCAAATTGACAATCGACAACACTCATTACATGTTTCAAGTCCACTTATCATGTATTCCAAACTTATAATCTACAACACTCAGTGGATGTTTTAAATTGGAAATTTGTAACACTAATTGGGAGTTTCGAATTTACATCTCAAAACAAAAGTAAATTGTTCATCTCATCCCTTCTGTCCCCATCACCATACCATCCCCATCACCATGATTATCAATGGCAACCTCTCCCCATCACCATACCGCCCTCATCCTTCCTGCCGTTCAACCCATCCTTTCTATCCTTTTTCCCACCGCTCCTTTGACCGTACCTCCTCCTCCCCCTCCTCCTCATCCACCGATCCCTCTCCTTTGGTCCCTCCTTACTCGTTTTCCCTTCCTTCGACCATTTCTATTCCCATTCCTGTTATTATTCCTCCTGTTTCCTCTCCTCCAGTTTCTTGGTCATCTCTTTTCAAGAGTAAACTGAAGAATGCTGACTTGTACTCTCCTCGCCATTTCAACCTGTCTTATTCTGGTTCTCCATTGGTTCCCCCCTGAAGTAGCTAAAGAAGGTATCAAAACTTGGTTAGACTACCTTGTAGGCTTCTTCTTGGGTGACTCGGTCAACTTCATGGCAGTTAAGTCCCATCTTGATAGATTCTGGAAGCTTAAAGGTAATTATGATATACTTACCGATAAACAAAATTTCTACTTCAAGTTCTCATGCCAAGAAGACAAGATGAAGGCTCTGAATATGGATCCAATATTAATTAGAGGTCAAATGTTTATTATCACATCATGGAACCCAAGCTTTGGGTCTACTCAGTCTAAGATTAAATCTGTCTCTATCTAGATTCACCTCTATAGAATTCCTCTTATGGCATGGACTCTAATTGGCATCAATTGGTTCTGTTGCCACATAGGAAAATTGATATGCTACAATGAAAACACTGAGAAATCAAAGAGATTCGAATATGCTAAATGTTTGATAGATATTACCCCTAATAAGGAGCTTCCAGAATTTTGATGTGTGGGTGATGATAAATGTGATAGTGTTCAAGCTGATTACTCGTGGAGACTTCTAATATGTACTCATTGTAAAATATTTGGTCACTCCACTGTTAATTGTGAAATGAATGTTGTTACTGACCATGCTGAAGTAGAAAACAGTTTGAAGGAGCATTGTGATTCTGAAGTGCAAGTGAATAAGCCAAAATATGTAGCAAATAATCTTTACTACTAATAATGAGAATTCCAATAACCTACTTCAACCGTGTCTTTCTGCATTGTCAAAAATACCCTTCGTTTCAAATTACGCTTGCGAAACCTGAATCATTATCAGATCCAATCTCATTCGCCCTCTTCTTCTCTTTACGTCACAATCTTTCTAACCCCACATCCTTTCCAATTACCTACATCAACTCCTACCTCCTCGAATGTCGAAATCGATAGGAGATCACGCCGCTACGTCATCCAACCAAACGATTCACCAGCACCGAACTGTCGCAGTTTCTTTCTACTCAGCGCAAGTTGAAACACTTTTCCTCTAACTCGGTGCTCCTTCTATTCATTGTATACTGCTACGATAAGGTATACTAAATATCGATTCATTCATTTTTGTGAACTCTACTCAAGATTTATGTAACTAGGGCTATTAGTTAAATTGTATACTTTTAGGCTGTCGTTGTATAATTTGGTTGAAGTGAAGGTTCAAGTACTATTTTACACATATAATTTATTGTTAATAATACTATTGGTAAAAGCTTGAGGGCTTCCGCGATAAGGATATGATATTCTATGACTGCTCGGAAAGTAGACAATGGATGAAGTATATTCTCCTAACTCAGATTTGTTGGACTGTAACTGGATGAATTAGGACTATAGCTCAGAAAAGATTAATGTATGCATATGAAGTCAGACTATAAACAAGAGATGGTAGCCTATAGTTTGGAGAAGTCAAACTACAGCATAGAGAAGTTGGGCTATAAGAAAGCAAAGCTGGACCATAAGATAGTGAGGTAGGACTTGGTGAAGTGGGACTGTAAGTAGGTGAAGTGGTACTGTAAGTAGAGCAAGGGGCTATAAACAGAAGATGTAGGGCAATAGCTCGGTGAGGTCAGACTGTAGGTTGGTGATGTTGGTCAGTAGCTTAATGATGTCAGGATGTAGCTTGAAGAACCCACGGTGTTGCTAGGAGAAGGTAGGTTGCTGCAAATTTTAGTGGCAGCTCAGAGAAATTGGGTTGTAACTCGGAGATGTAGGAAATAAGCTAGGCTATTATTGTTGTGATTGTCATCATCGTCATAAATATCATGGTCATTGGAGTACACACAGTCAGTCTTTATAAAGTGTATCTTCCGTTATAATTCTATATCCATGTGCAAGCTAATAAGCCCTTTAACAAACTGTTTCCATTGAACATATATTCTTACGAGATGAAATCCTATACAGCAGAAATATGAAAAATAGTGAATGATCAGTTAATGTATAATAAAATTTTCAAAAGAAATAACTCTTAAGTACCATATACTTATAACTGTTTGCTAAGTGAGTCTTGAGTTTTGAGACTAATCATTTACGTATTGCATTAGTATGCATGTAGAAAGATACTGGCTTATAGTAGGCCAAGACTTAGAGAACCATTTGTAAGGAATGGAGAGGCAGAGGCTGAAGGAGAGACATCAGAGATAAGTTATGAAACTAAAATTAACCAAATCAACAACAGTTATGAGAACTGTAAAGGTGGTGGCAGTGGAAGTGATCAGCGTTGGAGGCAAATGCCGGCACTACCTACTGAAGAGGAAGAAGGATGTTGCTGCATTGAAGATGACTTCTTCGCTATCGATAATGCCTTTTCTATGAATATTCTCTTCTAAATTAGAAATAGTATAAGTAACTTCTGTTATTTAAGTAATGAGTAATATCTAATATTACTAATTTGTTTTGCATATATAAATAATTCTAGAATGTACGTGATCAATTTTTTGTACATATTACTTTGCATCCTAAATTTTGACTCTTGGGTAATATAAATCTTTAACACATTTATCATTCCACCACCTGTGTTCCACATGTGTAAGGGGGAAATATTATCTATTTTGAAAATTACCATTAGAAGTTGGGCAGAGATTTACCCTTGGAACATAAAAATATGATCAAGTTAGAGAAGAAGACAATCAAAATCTGCTTTGGAAAAGCTAGAATATAATGCAAGCTTCTTAGGTGGCAATGAACATTGTGAATTTGATGGATTTATTCAAGGAGAACCTTATAATACCGTCAATTTTGTCTTAATTCTTATTTAGAGCGAGTGGTTAAAGTACTGTGTAAAAAGTCCAGCCAACATTAGAAAATTAAGAAAGGATGATTGCTTCATGCTTGAATACGTCAATAGCCCAATTTGGACAACATTTGGAAGAACTTGATCAGTTATTCAGAAATAAGTTTTCGTGTTATTTGTCATTCCTTCCTTGCTTCTGTTCATATTTCAGATGGTTTTCCCTAATCCAGTTGCAATTCATGTTATGAACATGTAGCAAATAATGTAAAACTCACTTTTATGTTTCACAATGTTATGCTATTTTAAAGCATACTTGCAACCCCTAAAATACCAACGTATTGTCATTTCTGTTGTTAGTTGCATACAGTGGTTTCAGTTGTGTTTAAATGTCTAGGTAACGGTAATAATATAAGAAAGAATCAGTAGATATATTGCTTTGCAACATAATTTTGGACTTATTTTTTATGGATTTAATGTTGTATTATTTGGAGATAATGGATCATGAGGGGGAAAAAAGTATAAAAAAGTATAAAAAAAAAACTACAGCAAATTGACAAATAAATCATATTAATTACAAAGTGCTTAATAATCATTATACTAGCAGCATTACCTCGAGAGAGAAAGTAAATATTAATACATTACCTCTTCAAATTATGGAAGTAACATTTTATTGACTCATTTTTAAATGGATAAGTGCATGTATGATTTCATAGATTCATATGTATACTATTGTTCAGTTGGAGATACCCATAGCGAGTTGCAAAGATCTCCAGGAATATGTCAATTTAGAACTCACTTTTCCATTTTATCAGTAGATGTAAATGTTGCCAAAAGTGCAGACATTGAGGTATTTTTCATTCTAGCGTCGATTCCATATTAGTAGTGTTTTAAAGATATGACCAACCACGGCTCGATCACGATTAACTTTTAATCATGAAGTGTTTCGGCATAAAAAACGAAACGCTCGAGTAACGTTGAGAAGCATCCACTGTGATTCTTGCTTTCCTAAATTCCTTGAGTCTATTATTTTTGTATTTGTAGAACTGTCAAATTGTATTTCTACGTCTGAAATTATGTCGTTATTTTAAATATTAATTCAGTGACTTTGTACATTCTACATAGTATAATTTGGACTATTGGATTCAATAGTGTTATTTGCAGATGGAACTATTGATGTTATTTTTTTGCATTCTGTTTAATGATTGAACATTGTTTTGACTATTTATTTCCATATTACCAAGGATCGGGAATAATCTTAGTTAAATATAAGTCAACAGTGACAAATGCATATTTTCACTTACAGCATACATAGGCTTTTACATGTTTGTATTCTGACTGAACAAATGAGCCCTTCAAAAACAAAAAATAATTGTACCATTGAACTACTTTTTTACACCTAAGAATAACGTTGACATCATGCAAAGAGAGTAGCTAATAATAATTGAAAACAAGGATTGAGAATGATATATACGATCAACTTATTAGCCAATATCGGACAAACACAATTTTGACTATTATTGCAAATAATACTTTCTTTCAGTGATCATTGGTCATCTCGGGGAATAGGGCCTCAAGTTTGATTGATAGGAAGGTATGCTTAGATAATTTTATTCCAATACCCGAAGGCAGGACATAAAAAAAAGCGCAGTTCCATACAAAATAACCATTTAAGCTTCAAATAATCTTAATGTCGGAATAATGAAATTATAATTTAAGCAAGCATTCAAACTAAAGACCCGATTTTAAATATTTGAGCATAACAATCTGTGTAAAGATAACTTTCCATCTGTTAGTTAAATAGTGGTATGTCAATCTGTTTTGTGGAAGTTTTATTTATTTATTTTGTGAGACAATAAAATAATCCGTTTTTTCAATCTATTTTAAATGCATTAGCTAGATGAAACACATTGTTTATAGATCGAATATGAAAAAGGGTGATCAAAGTGCATTGTTGAGTTAATACATGCACATGGTGATTAGATGCAGGCCCATCTGGACGTGCTTATATACTCGTAAGAATAAAATGGTTAAAGAAAAATCTCAGTGTGACAACGGTCGTGAAAAATCTCAGTTTTCTGGTGATGATAATGGTCCTGATAATGGATTTGTGCATGTCAATAAGAGAAATGATGCAACTAAGAAGGGAAGGGGTAATCATCAAATGCAATAGAGGAAGGTTAGTCATAGTGATACCGTGTCTACTGCTGTCTCTGGTGTGCTAAACAACGCTGAAATGCATAACAATAACAATAATTCAGTGGACATTTCAAATGAAGTGGATAAGGTTCCTGTTCCCCAATCTGAATCTATTGATTGTGACTAGGCCTGTCAATGGCAAGGGTTCGGTACGTGTATTATAAAACCCAGACCCGGGTCCAATTACAATAATTAAAACCTGAGCTCGGCCCGAACCCGCAGGGTATTTCAACCCAATATCCGAGTCCGGCCCGTCGGGCTTTTTAAGCCCGCTGGATAATAACTATATACCTAACTCAGAATATTTATGCTAAAACTATATTTCAAAACCGCAAATTTGGTAAAATTTGTATACAAACAATGTTAACATATAAATTGGACGGTGATTTGGTCAAGCTCATAACAAAAGTATGCGAAAACATCTACATGTAAACAAATAAAATGGTAAATAAATAACATACGCACTCATGTTTTGATACGACGAAAAACTAATAGTCGACTCGGACCCTAATCGGGCCGGATTTTAATAAAACCGTACCCGACTCGGATCGGGCCTGAGTCGGGCTTGGACAGTAAAAGACAAAACCCGTACCCGCATAAATAGAGCGGGCTCGGGCCGGGTTCGGGCCAAAACCCGTATCATTGACAGGCCTAGTTGTGACATTGAGGTCCGCTTGAATAGTTTTGAGATTTTGGATGAATTTGAAGAAGGAAAAATTAGTAATTCTGTTCATAAAGTGGTTGAGGATGATTCAATAAAATTTAGAACATTCATTTAATGATGATCATGCACATGCAAAGTCTTCTATGTCTATTCCAATAATACCAAATGAAATTACTCACTCTCTATTACTCTAATGCCACCACTGAAGTGATTTCAAATGTTTCAACTTGCACTGATCCTCATGCCACTAATTCTTTACCTTATCTTCTAATACTCTTGACCCTTCTGTTTCAGTTGTGGTGCATAATGATGTTGTGCATGTTATACACGATGTAATGCACACAACTAATCAAACTTCTCATACTTTACCGCCCATTCATTCATCCTCTTCTCAACTGAATTCTGACAATTCAATGAACACTACAATCCTTTCTACTACAATCTCCACCAAAAAATCTTCTCCATATATTCATCTTTCTCCACCTTCAAATGTAATTCAAACTGGCCTTTCTTTTGACTCCCCATCATCATTAAAGAAATGTGGCAGACCCAAGAAAATGCCTATTCTTCAGCTATATCTGACACTGGCAATGGCAATTCCTTCTCTTCTGATCAAACTTGTCCTATTCAACATAATGTCCCTCCACTTCTCCCCAATCTGGTGTTAACCAGATCTAAACACTCAATAGTTTAATCATATTACACAATATTGCATACTGGAACATACGAGGAGCCCACTCAATAGACAAACAACTTGAACTCAAAAATCTCATCAAATATCACTTTCTCCAATTACGCGTTGTGGCTGTATCAAAATTAAATCATGACTTAACTTATAAAGCTTGCAATTTCATTAATCCTTCATGGTCCATCCTTCATAACTTATCTCAAGCTCCCTATGGTAGATTATTATTAATCTAGAATCCATCAATATACTTTATTTCTTCTATCATTGTTCATAAACAAGTCATCCACTCATCTATCACTCGCCTTTCCTCCAATTTAACTTTCCTTTTTACTTGTGTTTATGTTGAAAATTCAAAAGATCATAGACAAGTGATGTTTGATATCATCCCCAGCCTATCAACAACTACTACTCCTTGGCTTTGTATCGGGGATTGGAACTGCATGGAATTTGCTCATGGTAAATTGGGTGGTCTTCCTCTTTCTATTCAAGATACTAGACCTTTATGCAATTCTATTTATGCTTCTAATCTTACCAACTCTACTGGCTTTTTTTCCTCTTGGAATAATTGTAGCCGCTCTAATTCAAGAACATACTGCAGACTGGATAGAACCTATCATAATTCTCAATCAATTCTATCTTGGCCCAATCTCGTTGCATCTTTTCCACCTCCTTCTCTGTCTGATCATTCACCTATCATCCTTTCTTTAGGAAGGGTTTTCATCAAAAGTCCTTCCACATTTTCATTTTGTAATAACTAGACTGAACATTCCGACTTTTTGAATATTGTCAATGATTGCTGGAGTACTAACATTTATGGTAAACCTATGTATGTTTTTTAGGTGAAACTAAGGCACTTGAAGGATACTCTAAAGGTTTGGGCAAAAAATATATACGGTGATGGTTCAAAAATAAGCTCTGACTTTAGAAACAAGCTTCATGCAGTTCAAATTGCACTTCTCTCCTCCCCCGGGAACGCTGCCGGCTACAAATGAGCATGTCGTCAAAAAATTCTCTTCAGAAAGCTCTGTTAAAAGAGAATAAAATGGTAAGGCAAAAATCAAAGGACTTATGGACATTGCATGGTGACAAAAATACTTCCCATTTTCATGATTCATGGAAAGTTAAACAATACCAAACAAACATATCCTCTATCAATGACATGAATAACTTTCCTTGTTGCTCCTCATATAACACTCAACAAGCTTTTCTTTCTTACTACCACAGTTTACTTGCCAACCCAAATCTCATTGCCCCTTCTTTTTCAATCCTGCCTCATTTCAACCTCCCTAAAATATCTGACAATGATAAATATCCTCTTATCAGTGAAGTCTCCCATGATGGAAATCAAGCAAGCTATCTTTTCTATGAATTCTTCAAGTTCCCCTGGTCCTGATGGCTACACGACTCATTTCTACAAAGGCTGTAAGGAAATTATTGAAAGTGATGTTATTAAAGCAGTTAGGAACTTTTTCAAAAGCAACAAAATGCTTCGGGGTATCAATGCTACTAAACTGGCACTGATACCAAAATCTCCTATGCCTTCAATGTTTCATAATTTCGCCCTATAGCTTGTTGCATTGTGATATACAAATGCATATAAAAAATTATGGCTAGTAGAATGATACAGGCTCTTGCTTCTATCATTTCTTCTAATCAAAGTGCTTTTCTTCCAAACTGCAATATAATTGACAGTATCCTTCTAACAAAAGAGCTTATGAGAGGCTACTCAAGATCAAATTCTTCCCTAGATGATTCTTGGAACTTGACATTCAGAAAGCCTTTGATTCCATTCAGTGAACTTTTATAATCGATATACTCTATGTCATGAATTTTCCTCTCCCGGTTCTTGCTTGGATATATACTGCTATTTCAACTGTTACTTATTCCCTTGCAATAAATGGTGGAAATTCTGGATATTTTAAAGGAACTAAAGGAATTGGACAAGAAGACCCTATCACTCCTTACCTCTTTACTGCTATTTATGGATCTGCTAACTTGTATGAATAACAAAGCAACTTATGAGAAATAGATAGACATAAATCCTAGGTGCAAAAACCCTAGAATATCTACCTTAATGTTTACTGATGACTTGATATGGTTTTTGAAACCTAATGTTAGACCCATTTCCACTGCCATGAACTTGCTTGAGTATTTCCATGCTATTACTGGGTTATCAATAAATAAAACCAAATCAAAAATCCTAACTGCTGGAATATCTCATGATTCTCTGGTGATATTGCTTACCATCTCTTCACTGCAGGTGCTTAATCTCAATGAACTATATCTTGGTGCTCTCCTTGTCACTTTCAGAATTTCAACTTCTCACTGTTTCCCTCTATTTGAAAAGATTATCAATAGACTGTCCTCCTTTCATGTTTCTAAACTCTCAACTGCTGGTAGACTGGTGATTTTAAAATTCATTGCTTCCTCTATGTGCATGTATTATACCAGAATTTATGTCTTTCCAAGCAAACCGATTGACATGGTTAACTCTGCCTTAAACCATTTCCTCTGGCGCGACAACCCACATTCGACCAAGCTTATTCCTATTGCTTTTAAGATGGTTATGGAGCCTTATGGTCAGGATTGTTTGGGTGTTCTAAACTTAAAATTATGGAACAAGGTGGCTTGCTCCTCTCTCATCAACAAATTATTAAACACAAAGCCCAATCTTTGGGCTGATTTTGATTGAGTCCAATCTTCTTAAGAGTGCTAACTTCTGGACCTTAAATATAGGTTCTGATTGTAGCTCGGTTTGGAGGAGCGTTTTGAATATGAGAGATAAATTCCTTCCTATATTCCAGTTCTCAACTATAAATGCATTATCTATCTCCTTTTGGCAAGATCCCTTTGTATGCACAAAGTGTGATATTCTCAAAGTTTATTGCCAGCAGTTTGAGATCTCTCTCTGGTACACCCGAATCTACAAAACTTGCTAACTACCTTCATAATAGCATGGTTTCCCTGCCATACTCCAGCTCTTTCTTAATTAGAAACTTTTGGTCTTCAGTGGAGAATGTTTCTTTCAATAGCTCTGAAGTTCACTGCACATGGGCATCTAAACCTCATTCCATCAGGTCTGTTTATCAATCCATGCTTTCTAATAATATTCAATTTCCTTGGAATTCAAGGATTTGGAAGTGTGGTGGTAAGCCTAAAGAAAACATTCTACCGTGAAAAATAGTCTCCAATGCAATTCATTCACAGGACAATTTGGTTCGTAAAGGGATGCTTATGTCTTCCTCATGTCTGCTATGTCATCAAGTTACTAAGAACAATCTTTATATGTTTTTCTCATGTGATTATTCTTATTTCATTTGGAAAAGTATTTTGTCCTTGACTAACCTTCACTGTCCGGTTATGGACTCTAAAGCTAAATGGCCTTCAAGGTCATAAGATGGAGAACTGTCAAGGGTAGGCTCCTTCTCAAAATTCTAAAAAATATTTGTTTACATCATTTGGGAGGAGAGAATTTCGGGATTATCTACTGGAAAGAAAAAGTATGCCTTGGTTATTTATGGTCATTTAGCTAGAAATTTATGTAATAGTTAGACAGCCTAATTAATATGTTATGCATATTAACTAGGGCTTTTAATTTCTTTTCTTTTTCTTTTGCTTTTGTATCATTTCTCTTGTAATGTTTGTTTCATTAATAAATGGTAGGGGTCCATTCAACCCCGCTGATTTCGCTTTAAAAAAAAAAAAATTGTTCATCTCAGATTAAAAATATATATAAACAATATATGAGCCACATATAAACAACAAATCAACAATTTGTCAACAATATTATATACGTATACACTCACAACATTGAGTAACCATGAATAATGAAAAACAAGACAACAACTTTATCTTAGAATCATTAAAAACTAGTTTATCACCAATTCCTATGAGTCATCACAAACGTGATTATATTATATTGAAAACTGGAATATTAACCTAAAATACTCATTTCACAATTTAGGTATTAGGTAACGCTATCTCAAGTATCACTGGTAGACCAAGCAGAAATATATCCTACAAACACAAAATCAAATAATGGATCAAAGCTTTTATCAAGAGTTCAAAGAGTGAGTTATATTTTATATCTACTGTATAAATGTAGGTCTAATAATGAAGGTGGTGGGAATTAAAAATTGATTGCATAACTAAGTGTTCTAACCCTTTAAATCTAATGCTAATCAGATAAAGATTGATACTTTTTCCAATGATCAGATTTCTCATTGCTTTAAAATGGCTAAGAGTCTGAGAAGTATACTTAAAAGAAATTTGCAAACTAAACAGCAGTTATAAATATAAAAAAAGATAACATGTCAATATAATTTCTTAACATGATATGTCAATAAGTAATCGTCATTTTTCAATGGAACAAACACCAATTTTTAATAGTTTAAGGTCAACTTATTAACTTAATATAATTAATCTTAGTTATAACCGACATCAAACTTTACTGAAGACTTGCTTACAGTATAGTTTTCCATAATGACATATATAAGATTTTCAACATAAAGTGAATTGTTCTAAATGCTTAAAATTGTTGGCATACCAATCACTAATAGTCTTTAAATGTCACTGAAGTTTTTGTGATTGCATATGATCTGTACACCACATCATCACTTGCATATGTTATATGCATAAATAGTGATAAAAATATTGATTCATAATAGATATAATACAACATATTTGTCATATACTACATAAATACTCTTTAATTTTACCAATATTTATGAATATGATATTTTACAACTTTACCGTGTGCAACACACGGTTGTACACTAGTCTTTTGTTATTATACTATAAAGGTTAAATAGGTATTCAAGTTGAAACCTAGAGAAAGGATATTTAAATTCAAAATTGAACTAAGCATATTTCGTATGGGTTTACAATCGTTCAATTTAATACTGAAATTAAATCATAACACTCTTATATTTTGAAAAACCTAAAAATTAAACCTAGGCCATCAAAACCTGATTGGAAGTAAATTATCATATTTTAGATTCTAAACATATCATCGTTGATATAAAATCATAGCCACCAATTCTTATAACCACTTATTAACATGATTTATGCACCTTTTTAAAAGAAAAAACATTAATTGTGTATTTGTATGTCCGATCGCTTGTACAACGAAAACCAATGTCCAACCATAAATTTTTATAAAAGTATACTGTTTTTTATGTTAAAAACTTTATTAAGATTGAATCTATCTTATCGCAAAATATGAGAAGTTTATCACAAAAATATTCAACATATTTGCAAATTAAATGCATTTTTGACGGTGGAAATTAGGTTGAAGGGCTTCTATTTTCAGGGTAATAAGTTTTAAGAACAACACTTCTAAATAATTAGTTTTAAGGACAATTTACAGGAAAATGATAAATTCATTTATCTTTTTAAGCTATACAGAAAATGATAAATCCTTTTATCATTATTTTTGTATAACAGATAATGATAAATTCTTTTATCTTTTTCCTGTAAAATGTTCTTAAAACTAATTTTTTAGAAGTAGTATCCTTAAAACTTATTACCCTGCACAATAAGCTCTTGAAGTGAAAATCCCCTTCTTGACGTTGTTTAACAACAGTCCTCCATGTTTTGGTGCTCGAGAAGAAATGACTCCTATATTCTCTGATAAAAACCTATTTACAAACCAATTGGACAAAACTAATTAGCCTTTCATTGCACAGTGAGAAATGACTGAAAGTTTTTTATTATTGCAAAATCTACTTGCATTTTTAACCTCTCTGTTAAATCTCGATTTCAATGCAAATTTGTATCTTGATTTCATGTCCTAACTTTAGTTCTAATCCATATTCACCTAAACCATTATCAGTTTGCAACCGAATAAAATATTCATTAGATGTACAATTAAAATTAATTATAAAAGCACTAAATGTTTGAATCAGTGAGAAAAACGAATTTATAGTCCGACTTTTCGACGAAAGGTATTTTATTTTAACATCGGATTCATTTAGCATTTTTAGTCATATTTACACCTTTAGGCTTTAATTAATTTGTACTTTCTATAAAAAGAGATATTGCGCTTTTTTCTAGATTAGATATATGTAGAAGAAGAAATAGAAATGTGAAAGATATAGGATTAAGAAAAATGGAACGAGCTTCTCTTGCCTAACAAAATATATACGGTAAGGGCAATAGCAGCAGCAACAATAATACCTGAAAGCCTCCTTATACACTGAAACTGCTTTAAGATTTGATGGACGAACAGAAATTTGAGAAAAAGAATTTTGGTCGGTGGGTTCCTGTTGCAGAGTAGATAATCTAAAAGTTAGACCAAGACATGATAATTGTTTCTAGATAATAGTATTAATATTTTGATGTAAAAAGTTGCTAATTGATCATGCTTATACAAAGCTTCTTTTGCCCGGTGAATGATTGAAGCTTGTAGAAGCAACAAGCAAGTACAACATTTTATACACTATTGGTAATCTGCTAAATATTTAGGTAATGTTACCAAGAGTGAATTCTCATTGCCACCAGGGGTCACATGACAGCCTTATATATTCTCCGCAACGCTCAGCAGCAAGTGACTGTATAGCAATGAAGTAACTAATTAAACAGCTTATAATCCCTTTTCTCTGATAGTGTAATCAGTATCAAATTGCAACACATTTTTGCAAATCACGATTTATTTGTATTTGCAAATACAATTTCAGAGAAGAGTGCCAAAAGGTCATATGCTTCTTTGTACTCTCTAACACTTAAAGAAAAGCTAGAAAGGGGAGCTAATCTATTCACAACAATCAAACAGGTTATTACAATAGATAACAATATTTACTATAATGAATATAAGTTTAAACATTTCAAAAACATTTTTTTCAACTTTGGTAGGAACTAGTACTTTGCACCAAGGTTCAAGATTCCAATCTTCGTTTTGTTCATTTGAGATTTTTTCCAAATTTCAGCAATTTCGAAAAAATTAGAGATTTTAATTATTTTTCATTACGGATTTTTATATTTTTCTATAGAAATACATTAACAGATAATACATTATATATTTACAAAATTATAATATGTATTATTTTATACTTGAAAAAAGTTGATTTAATTATTATTTTTACTGTTTTTTCATCATGTTACCGCTGAACTGAGTCCAAATTGACAAAAGCATTATGATTTTTTTTTTAAACTATCTGGTCATCTATCAATTTGGTATTATCTTATTTGAATTGTTGTCTTTTTGTTCTTTTATATGTTTACTGCAATTTTTTCATTCTCAGCAATTTTTTACCCGTCTTTCAACAGTTGAATAGCAAGTCTGGAATTTAGATCGATGCCAAAATTTAGATCTTAAATATCACACAGAATTTAGGTTGAGGCTTCTCTCTATAAGCAAATTCTATGCCCAATTGACCAGATTGTTTACACACACCACTGCTGTCGAAAGGTTATTCACGTATCATGTGTGGTTGTTAGTGCACGAGAACATTTGTAAATGTAATGAAGATATATTCGAATTTGAGATAGCTATGGATAAAGACCAAACTAACAAAGGACCATTGACAAAGTTCGAGCCATCAAATGCTCAATTGTGTGAAATAATCATTGGTTTTTTGAAACATATCGAAAATAATATTAAATACATAAAGGTTATTATCCAATCTTTGATGGAAGCACTGAACGTGATTCTGCCTGAACTGGTTACAACTCCAGATAATGCTTAATCTAAACAAGTTAATAAGAAAAAAAGACAAATGAAAAATGACTTTGTAACAGGAGACGGCATATGAAAGAGTCAAGCATACTACTATTCATTCTCAGTAGATATCGACAAAAGATCTCTGATGCTTTATCGATGAGAAACCTAAGAATTTTTTTGGGAAAATGGAAAAGATTGATATATCTAACTCGGAATCTTTGGAACCTCCAAACCATTCGCAGAAGCATCAATGGTCTCAGTATTTAGTCATTGAGAGGAAGAGTTGAATTTGAGATAATATAGTCAGATGGAAACGCTTCTTCAAAAGCCAGTAAAGAAGTATGACAACTAAAAGGCGATTCTTACGAGTTTGACCTTAATACACAAGGGTAAACCCCTTTGTGGAAAAAATAATAGTTACTCCCATTCTGCCAAATTTCAAGAAGCCAAAGCTAATTTATGATAGAACCACAGGCCCCGAATATCTTCCAATTATGTACAATATACATACATACATACACATACATACATATACACACACAAAATAAATGCTTCTGACTCTCCGGTGCAAATTTCTTCCTAGAACATTAGTGTTATATCGTCAACAAGTTGTGAATTTCTTTCAGCTGTAGTTTTCACTCTAAGCATATCTGATAAAAGTTTATATGTATCTTATTAAAAAGAGGTCATCCAGGTTGTTCACAATTTACCAATGCATGTACGTGCATATTCAGGTTGCGTTCTACCACAATATTCCCAAAAATCGAGCAACATCTTCCCAATATTAAATGACATATGTTTTATTGTAAGACAATATCTAATTTATCACATCAGGCAAAAAGAATTAGCAATTGAAACATTCACTTCTTAAAAATACATCAATGATAAAACATTATTTATCCAAAAGATGAACAATAGTTAAAAGAATATATGAAGATATATGTTTTGTACTAGAAAAACTAAACTTAATCATTTCTGAAGTCAATTCCAGGTTGTGCATGTTTGTATATATGATAGTGCATAGTTCCATGAATTTGCACATAGAAGTATCAAGTGTCACTGAAACTAAATAAATAAATTTAGCAAGCAAATCTACTCAAAAATCATCTTATGCAAAATAGCTAAATAGACTGTTCTAACCTCAAATTCATATTTGGACCATTTCAACGCTGCTATGGCATCCTTCATTGTTTGTGTAGAACCTCCACTTAATTACAGCTTCTTTCAGCTTTGTCAATTTTGCTTCCATCTTCTCTTTCACTGGAGCCTGTACTTTCTGACCAAGCTCCTTCAAGTGCTTCTCGATTTGGTACACTACATAGTCCCCTTGATCTTCAGTATCAAATGCTTCTCTCTTCTCTTTGTCTTCTTTCCCAAACCTCTCTGCTTCACTCGCCATGCTCTCCACCTCATCGCTTGGTAAGGTACTAGCCCTGTAAGTGTAATATCATGCTTCTTTCTAGCGCCTTTATCCACAGTATTGACTGAAAGAATAGCATTAGCGTCTATATCGAATATGACTTCGGTTTAAGGTTAGTTACTGTCAAACTAACTAGTAAACTAATCAAAAAACAAACTCAAGTTTGTTGATTTGGATGTTATAATGTCAAGTGTGATTGACAATGATAGAAATTAGTTTTTATTATTATTGTAAAATGACATGTACAAGTAAGAAAAAAGAAGCCTGACGTTAGTACTTCAATTTTTATAATATTCAACTGAATTTGCGTCCCTGTTCAAGATAGCCTAACCATCCCACATATCATCTCAAATCTCTCATTAAATATATCAAGATTTACAATATTGAAAACAGGTTATTGTAATAGCAACGTATGATAATAATATCTCTGTCATAACATAATGTACCACAAAAAAACGTCTAGTTCAGTCTTGACAATTTGGGCGCTTTATACAAAGTATAAAACAAAGAACAAATTGTATCATATCAAAAAAGTCCAAATTACTTGTATCAATTAACAAAAATATTCTTCTACTTGGATAAACACGAAGCCACAAAATAGAGATCATCTCTCATTTGATGAGCTTCTTTGGTTACCGTAGGGAATGACTCCAGTTATTTGTTAAGTGCAATACCAATCATTCGTTGAACCAAAAGTTGATTTCATGAATATTAAAACCGAGATATCTACTGTTATCATTCCCAAAAACCTAAAAGAATAAGTTGTACACTAATTTATTACAGGTCCTAAGTGAAATATAAATAGATACTGGATAACAAGACCATGAAACCTATCAATTCATTAATTTTGAATGGTATGACGACATAATGAAACATAGCTTACAGTTTCTATCAAGTCATTCAGAACAAAATATTTAACAAGATTCTTCTATCTGTCCTTCATTATAATTTACATCAGTTGTTAATTTTAATATAATGAACAAGAACACGGTACTAAATGTATCTCAACAATCACCATCAAAAACTTACACAGTTGAACACATAATTTTATACAAAGTTTGCCCAGATCCTAAGACCACCTCCAAGATTACTTCTCACAGTGTAGTTGAAATGACAGTTTTGTAGTTGAAATGACAGTTTAAACCGACGATCAAATACACATGCCGGTTCCAAACCATTCAAAAGCGCAGATGGTTATTGGGGTAAATAAGAAAAGAAAAGAAAAGAAATAAAGGAAATGAAACAACACAGAATCTCGCAGCGGAACGATAAAATATAATAGTCAAATAAACAGTTCATGAAGCTGTTTACAATACTTTGATCATTATTCATACAACCTTTATCAGAGTTATACATATACAACAGAACAAATAAAATAATGCAGCAGACAGCATGATGCAAAGATAATAATAATAATAGTATACCAAATCTTCGTCTTCGTCCTCCAAAATAGATCTTCAATAAGCTGAAAAACTCAGGTCTGACCCGAGCGTAATGAAAAGACAAAACACTCGAGTCAGGACTAAAATATCCTCATGTAAGTTAAATCAATCGAAAATAAATATGAGTGTAACGACGTCAGAGATGTTTACGGGTTTGACATTTCATATCCAGTGTCAACGTGCGTGCAATAAGTTAAGAGATGTTACGAGATTTTCCATCTCTTAAGGATCTGCTAAACTATCTACTATGTAGTACAATATGCTATTATAATATGTCTACAGTAAAGTAAAGGTATTAAAATAGCTTTAAGGCGTTACCATAATCCCCCTTAACACATTTTTATAATGTCATAGTCTATACAGCACCGTAAGCCCCACCGTAAACTGGTGGTTATCAGAGGGTACCCCATAGGTATAACACAAAACAAAACGTAGTGGTCGCGAATAGGATAATCAGTATGACAAGATACATGAGGCGATACCAACTAGGATACTAGTAGTTGCGTGAGCCGGACTGATGTTGAGCATAGCCAGCAGCTACCCCAACACCGCGAAACAACACTCCCAAATCAAGGGGTGAACCCAAATCGAATCACAAATGTAATAGATATGGTATCGAAGAAGTGTGTCCGCTAGAGATGGCGAACCTCAATGGCCCGGCGCGGCTCCTGTTTTAGTCATGTCAGGGGTCATCCAATATCGTTCTCTTTCTTCAGTCAACGCGTTCACCAAACCATCCACTTCATTCTGAATCAACAATCCGCGTATAATAGTTATTAAAGTGGTTTTCGGTATCGACATAGAGTATGTCCATATCCGATCCCGGTCTCTTTAATAACTACGTATTATTACACCGGTGGCTCCTTTACATTTCAAATCGATTCATAGTTGATATCAAAATATCATATTTGCTTCAAAATCAAGTCCATTTCAAATATCATCGTATCTATTCAAAATGTAAGGTTCCGTTTCAAAAACATTTTTCGCCTCAATATCTCATTTCGATTTCCAAATCACTTCGAATTTCAATTTAGGTTGCAACTTCATTTAACCCAATTCATATTTACATTCGAGATTTAAACATAAACATTTCACCTTATTGACCAGCTTGAATTTTTAGAAAATAGTTTTAAGTAGTTTAAAAGTAGTTTTAAATAATTAAAATACTTAAAATCTTAAAATGGATTTAAAATAGATAAATTAGTTTAAAATAATTTAAATTGGGTTAAATAGATTTAAAATAGATTAAAATAGTTCAAGTATTCAAAAATAGTTTATATAACAGAGTAATTTGGAAAACAAAATAAAACAGCTTCAAAACCAGTCCATTTCAATTATAACTTCCCAATCCAAATCAATTTCAATTTCCATTCTACCGATTCAATTTTGATTTCAATTCAAATCAATGTCAACTTTGACTTCAAATTAATTCAATTTTACATTCACCTTCAATTAATTCAATTTCAATTTATATCGATTTGGAGCTTGATTTTCAAAATATCAATTTATAACACTTAACAAAATTATCCTTCAATATTCAAATTTAAATCCAAATTTCAAATATGATTCAATTTCAAGCTCAATTTCAAAATATCATTTTTATGTCACTTTTACTTAGTAATACTCAAAGCTCGAAATAATGTTCAATCTTTAAAACAAATAAATTTTCGAAATTCAATCATATCCCAATTTTTAATCTCAGAGTCTCAACTTAAATTATTTAACAATTTCCTTTAATCAAAATTTATTTCAACATTCCAAACTCAACTTTTCGATAAATTCGATTTCTATAAATTGATTTCTATTTACAACTTTTAAATCAAAACATTTAAATAAATTTTAAATCGACGATTTCAAAAATTATTAATTTAACCAATCCGGTGTCCGTATATAAGTTTCTATCCTATGGCCAAGTGATTAGTTATTTCAATTAAATGTCAGGGATGAATATATATCACTTAAATCAAATCACAGTGTCATATGTATGCATAACAGGATATATATAAGCAAATAAACATCCAAACATTTAAATATCAACCAATAGCATCCATCGAAATACATCATCCAATAGACAATACAATTCATGACGATTTCATAGTTATCAATGTCAGGTAATTTAATCGCAATTCAATTTTAATTTCAATTTAACTGTCAATTAAATTTTCAACGGTTAATTCAAATGACAATCTATATGACAATTAAATTTTATCAAACAACGACAAATAAAATTCGTATCACTTCATAATATTAAACTTAACTAGCATAAAGATATTCAGTACATTGTGAGCGTTAGAAAACACTCACCTTGATTTTCAATGTAGTTCCAGCATTTTATTTCGAATAAAATTAAACGAGCGTTTAATTTTACCCGAAATTTTCACTATCTCCAAACGATTCTAATCCAGCTCCATCGCGTAGTGCTCGACGAAACGAAGACAACGCAACTTGTTTCGTAATTTTCCGACCTCGTATGAAAAAGTTACATCATTGTGAAGTTTATACGAATTTAAATATAAATTAATTCACATTTTTTTTATTTTAACCTTCGGCTAATCACGACCGTCCATTCCTACACTCCAGATCACAACCGCACAAATCCTTTCCCCCCTTCTTCCTTTACGCGTTTCATCCCAGGGTGAAGAACCCAAAACCGTCGTTCAACATCCATTATACTCGGCCACCACGCTTGTCGATAGCACGATCAAGAGCCACCGTCACGAAGGCCTTCGCGACTCCTACCACCGGCCAGAGCACGGCCAGGCGCGACCACCCCTAGCTGCTCGAAAACCGTGCCCAAATGCACGTATTTAAACCCAAACCATCATCAATCCGTAGCTCTAATCGCGATCTTGACCGTTGGATAGGTAGCTCTCGACGAGCTCTATGATTATCTAGTTGAGAGTTTCTCGCAAAGATCGATGGATTAGGAGGAAAGGAAGGAAGAAGATTCGAACACTATCGGCCATTAATCAATAGGAACGGCGGCCACGAAACCTAATAGGGTTTCACTGTTTATGAATGTTTATATAAGATTTTATATATTATATTATTATTAATTCCAAAATTTACATGCTTTTCAAACGAACTCCAAACGAAACATGCCGCCAGACGTTTTTAATTTACCCCACGTTCCGAACACAATGGAATAGGTTTCAGAGGCTAATTCGATCATATGTGCGAGTTATGGCAATAAACGATCGATTTTAAATTAAATTGGTTAACTAAATTTCTGTGCGTTTTAGCTTGCCCCGGACAAACGGTAAATCCGATTGACACGAAATTTGAAATCTTACAATAATATCACGTTACGGATCCGATGAAACTAGTTTCATCGAAATCCGAGACTGTTTGAAAAATAACTAATTTAACTCGTCAATTAAATATTAAAATATTCAATTTTCACAAATTTACTTTTAATTCGATTTTAAAAGTTCTACAACATCATTCTAACTTTAATATGATAAAATAAAATTTTACAAATCATTTTAATCATATTAAATCCGTTATTCAATTATCCAATAAATTCCAAATATTAAATTTAAACAATTTTTGATTATCCAATAATTCATTATCCTTTGAAATATTTGAAATTGAACTTATAAGATTCAATTTTTAAAACCAATTCACATCTTAGAACACTATTTCCAATTTACAGTTATTCAATTATTCAATAAGTTTTAAATATTTACTTTAAACAATTTACCTGTTCAATATTCAATTATTTGATTTTAAGTAGATTTTACTTATCAATCAATTACTCTATTATACCCAATGAATTCAACATTTATTATCCTATCCAACTATTGATTGCAAAGGCATTCACTAAGTAGCATTTATTTTTCAATACTTATTACTATTCAAATCTTCGAAACCAATCTATTAAAATTTGTATTACTACCTAAATAATTCACAATTCTTATTCACTTATTTACATTTGTTTTTCCATATATTCCCTTATAACCAAGTTATAGCATTTGAGTTAATTAAGTTAGATTGGAACTCCATTCAATCTATAAATAATTACTTGGATAATTATTGTTGCAATTCATTCCAGTTATTATTATTCCAAATGAATTATAAATTTTTTTTTCTACCATTAAATCACGAAATCTTATTAAATTAGCTATTTTAATTATCGAAAATTTACGGGTCGTTACATTATACATAGTTGTAGTACCTAAGATGCAAGCAACATATTTTAACCAACTATTGAGATTTCAAATTGATTAACTAAAGAATACCCTGTAGATCAGCAATTTACCCAAAGAAATCAAGAAATTCTGTTTATCCGTCATCAAGCAGTATCCGAGAGACATAAATATGTAGATCCATATATGATGGCAAAGCACGGCCCATAATAGACATAAATATATTGAGTTGTAAGCATCCAAAATGTATATCCTACTTATCAAGCAGTATCTGTGAAAATATGTTAAGAAGCTCATAAAAGAATATTCAATATGATGATAGCAAAGCATTGAAGGCTACATCCATCATTAGTACACCATAATATAGGCAAACCAAGATAACTTTTGGAACATAGAAAGTAAGATATCGAGGTAATGTGTGATTCAATGGTAAACAGACACTACTCAACAATACTTAATTCACCTTTCTTACTCACCATATTTTTATTTTATTTTTTGACTCTTTTACTTTTCACAATAAACTCTAGCTGATCATATGTATTTGGATTTGTATTCCTGAGTAAATTTCACAATGAACTTTAAATTAATTTTGATTCTCGTTGGTGTTAATTCTTAACTCGTAATCTATCAAAAAAAATATAGTGAAGTTCAATTGTATTTTCTTACATAATCGTTCCTGACTTTATCAGTCAAATTATAATATCTGAAGAAACACAACAGAGGAAACAAGACCTAATCCACTGATCAGATCTCAAACCATATGAACCATCAGATCTCGGTGCATCCAAAGGCTTACAAGCAATAAGGCATTATGATGCGGATCACTAAGTATCTGGGCCTAGCCCATTTTATATAAATACATGTAACTTGTTATTTCCTTGTACCGTGATTGAATCAAACAGTAAATGCAATACAAATTATATCTGATTTCTGGTATCAAAGCAGTTCGCGTAAAGACATTCTTCTTTTGCTGATCATCACTGAGACGAAGCATAGCTTCGTTCCCCTCAGAATATATCTTCATCACCGGGGAGTTAACCTCTCTGATCAAGCGTAGTTCTTATACCTCATCATTCTAATTGTGCCACGCCAATAAGGGATCAGAACTGTGTCTTCATCTCCGCTTCTGGCTGCAACAGTTAAGTGCTTTACAGATCTCACTGTGCCACGCCAAGAAAGCCCCAGTCGACTTTCTGACTGCATCCTGCCTCGCCAGAATCCTCCCTCCCCTATCCAAGAAACAAGGTAATAATCAGTTCTTAACAAATTACTGCAATGGCTCATGATGAAGATGACATAACATCAGCAACATCAAGAAATGAAGTAAAAGAGACTGCACCATCCCTTGTCAAACTCAAAAGCAATGTTATAACCATCCCTCTCGACGAAGATAACTACATCTTGTGGAAGTACCAAATTGACACAGCCTTGAAGGGACATGGCCTTCAAGATTATATCAAAGGCACTATCCCGATCTCACCTGTCACGAACGAAGACAGAGAAGGAAACCCTGTTAGCAATCCAGAATATGCCAATTATCAAAAACAAGACAGTCTCCTATCTTCATGGTTATTATCCTCTATAAGTACCAATCTACTGTCACAATTCGTTGGATGCAATTCCTCTCATGAAATATGGTCACGTATTGAACAAATTTTCAATTCACAATCGGCAGCAAGGATAATGCATTACAAGAGGCAGTTACAAGGCGCAAGAAAAAAAGATATGAGCATGAGGGACTATCTTGCTAAAATCAAGAACTTGTGTGACAAACTAAGTGCTGTAGGTCACAAGATATCAGACAATGAACAAATTCTTACTATAACTAATGGTCTAGACGAAGAATACGAGTCAATGGTTACCTTCATCGCATCACAAAAGACACTTCCAGATTTACAATATACAGTCTGCCCTTACTGTTCATGAAGGCAGAATAGAGCAATGAAAGGCAATACAATCAGAAATGTCTGTCAACTATGCATCTGGGTTCAATTCAAGAAACAAGAATCAGCAAAAACTTACACAAAATCAAAACCTAAGATCAGACAGTCAACAACAAAGAAGTAATCAACCACAAAGAGGAAGAGGCAGAGGCAAAAACAACTACAATAACAGAGTGATGCGTCAAATATGCGAGAAGTTTGGCCATGCAGCCAGCAAGTGTTATTTCAGATTCAACTCTGAATTTAACATAGGACAGTCAAGTCAAAAAGGGCTTAATGCCAACATGGCTCAAATAAATCAACAGGTAAAGACCAACAGTGATGGTTTCAAGACACAAGGCAACAATGGTGATGACTTGGTCAAACCAGAAGATTTAAACACTGAAGATTGGTACCCAGATTCAGGAGCGACAAATCACATCACCAACAACCTTCAAAACATGAATCTTGGCAACAAAGGTTACTCAGGTATGGAAGCTATACATATGGGGAATGGTGAAGCTATAAGTATATCACATGTTGGAATTGGCAGTATTATAGGTAAGAGGGAATTATTTTTAAACAACCTATTAAGAGTACCCAAAATCAAGAAAAACTTGATAAGTGTTTCTCAATTTGTCAACGACAATAATGTATACTTCGAGTTTCACCCTAATTTTTGCTTAGTTAGGGATTTACTAAACAAAAACATATTATTACAGGGTAGTTTGGACAAGGGCTTGTACAAATTCACTTCCATCAAGTCAAATAAAGGCCATATAGGAAGAAACTGGTGTAATCATGTCAATATTACCATGTTAAGTAGAAGAAATACTCTTGAATGTTGGCACAAGAGGCTGGGACATCCCAGTAATGACATTGTAAAAAGGATTCTGATAGATAATAAAGTAAAATTTGATGATATACCTGTATCTGAAATTTGCACACACTGTCAGATTGGCAAAATACACAAATTACCATTTACTAGATCTGAAACAGTGCATAGACAGCCACTGAATCTGATTGCAGCAGACCTATGGGGTCCAGAACCACATGACTCATCTTCTGGCCATATGTACTATCTTTCTTTGGTTGATGCTTATTCTAGGCATACATGGATATTCTTCCTTAAATCAAAATCTGAAACTTGCAGCATGGTAAAACAATTTATTACACTAGTAGAAAAACAAATTAGTCATAGTGTAAAAAAATTTCAAAGTGATGGAGGAAAAGAGTTTTTACCTCTTAAAGATTTTTTCCAAGAAAAAGGCATTTTTCATAGAGTTACATGTCCTCATACATCAGAACAAAATGGATTAGTCGAAAGAAATCACAGACATATAGTAGATACTAGTCTAACACTAATGTCACAAGCTTCTATGCCCATGAAATACTGGAAGATGCATTTTATACATCAGTTTATCTCATAAAAAGAATGTCCACTAAAGTTTTAAAAGACATATGTCCCTATGAGAAGCTTTATGGTATAAAACCCAACTATGATTTTTTGAAAACTTTTGGGTGTCTTTGTTTCCCATAACTTAGGCCTTATAACAGACATAAGTTAAGTTTAAGGTCAAGCCCTTGCACTTTCTTGGGTTATGCTAATAATCAGAAAGGATATAAATGCCTAGATAATAAGGGAAGAATTTATATCTCAAGACATGTTGTGTTTAATGAACACATATTTCCTTTTGCAGAAAAAGGTGTTACTGCAAGACAAAAGCCAGATACAACAAACATTACAATTCAATCCATTCCAGTCTTTCCTAAGCACTTTACCACAAACAAGAATAACAAGGATCAAACCCCCACAGAAAAACATGCATCTGATACAAGGTCAGAATACAGTTCAGAAAACTCATATTCAGACATGCTATCACAACTACATGAAGGCACACAACAAACTGATAGCAATGGGAACAACACATCTAATGAGAATAAAATGACAGAAAGCACAGAAAACACATCAAGTGAGGGTGATCAGGAATAACAACAAAAGGCTACAACTACTGGCCACCATATGACAACAAGGTCAAAAAGTGGAATTTTTAAACCAAAAATATACTCTGTTTCTATCAGCAATGCAGAACCACAAAATTATGAACAAGCCATCAAACATGATGAATGGAAAAAGGCCATGGATGAGGAATATCATGCACTCATAAAAAATCAAACATGGAGCTTAGTTGATCAGCCAAAACACAAAAACATTGTGGGATGCAAGTGGACCTACAAGATTAAGAAAAATGTTGATGGCAGCATAGGCAAACACAAAGCCAGATTGGTTGCCAAAGGCTATTCACAGCAGTTTGGTTTCGACTTCAACGAAACTTTCTCTCCTGTTGTCAAACCTACCACCATTCGACTTATGCTAACCCTAGCATTATGCAATAATTGGAAAATTAGACAGCTAGATGTGTGCAATGCCTTTTTAAATGGAGACCTTCATGAGGAAGTTTTTATGCAACAACCAGAAGGGTACATCACAGAAGATAATAAAGTATGCAGACTACACAAAGCCATTTATGGCTTAAAGCAGACATCAAGGTCATGGCATGAAAAACTGAAAGCAACTCTTTTGAAATTTGGATTCACTCCCACCAAATCAGATAATTCATTATATATGAAGAACAATGGCAACACCATTTATCTACTTGTCTACGTAGATGACATCATTATCACTGGAGATAATGATAATGAAATTTTAAACACAGTAAAGTTACTTGATAAAATATTTGCCATCAAGGATCTAGGTGACATAAACTATTTTCTGGGTATACAAGTTACAAAAAAATCCAAGTCAGAACTATTTCTATCCCAAAGGAAATACATTGGTGAAATTCTCAAAAGAGCCAACATGAATGAAGCCAAATCTTTACCTACTCCTATGATCACTAACTTGCATTTATCAAAACACAGAGGTGAAGCAATCGAAAACACTAAACAATACAGAAGTATCATTGGTGCTCTACAATATGTCACTATAACTAGACCCGACATCTGCTACAGTGTAAATAAAGTTTGTCAACACATGCAAAATCCTCTTGACGAACACTGGAAGGCAGTCAAACGTATCCTCGGCTACTTAAAAGGGACTCAAAATCATGGCTTATCTCTAAAGGCATGCAATGACATAAATATAAATGCTTACAACGATGCAGATTGGGCAAGTGACGTGGATGACCGCAGATCTACCTCTGGATACTGTGTATTTCTCGGACCAAATCCGATTTCATGGTGCACGAAAAAGCAAGCCACCACATTTCGCTCAAGCACAGAGGCAGAGTATAGGTCACTCGCAAGCGTCACTGCCAAAATAGCTTGGATAGAAACCTTAATGTCAGAATTAGGGTTCAACATTCGAAGAAAGCCAATCGTGTGGTGCGACAATCTGAGCACTATTTCTCTCTCTGCAAACCCCGTTCAACACTCGCGTACAAAACACATCGAAATTGATTTGCATTTTGTACGCGAGCGAATGGAAGCTGGAAGATTGGACGTAAGGCACGTTCCCACATACTATCAACGTGCCGACATTTTAACTAAGGCTCTCTCAGCCAAAAATTTTGTCAGATTAAAAGAGGAATTGAAAGTTTTGCAGGACGAAGATGAGAAATGGGGAAATAAGAAAACCCTACATAAAATTGAGGGCGGCTATCTGGAGAAACACAACAGAGGAAACAAGACCTAATCCACTGATCAGATCTCAAACCATATGAACCATCAGATCTCGGTGCATCCAAAGGCTTACAAGCAATAAGGCATTATGATGCGGATCACTAAGTATCTGGGCCTAGCCCGTTTTATATAAATACATGTAACTTGTTATTTCCCTGTACCGTGATTGTATCAAACACTAAACGCAATACAAATTATATCTGATTTCTAATTTATAATTCGGTACACACCTAAATTAGAGGAAGCAAACAACGTATACGAATATTTAAGTGATACATGCATAGATAACATAGTACCAATACCTCATCATAACAGTTAACGCTAATATGATTCAAGGTAAAATAAATTTAATTGACGAAATCACAGACTAGAAGTAATCGAAAATTTAGTAAAAAGAAAGCAATAGAAGCGTGAATATTGAATCATCGTCCAGATATAACTAGCTAAAGCAATCAAATTCTAGTGGACGGTATTTAAATATTACCTTAGTTATTTTGATTAGATAAATGAACCGTCGTCGGATGGAAGAAGGCTCGTTCTAATGATGGATGCTCGATTAGAAGATGGATGCTCGATATAGGTGAAGGATTGGAAGACGAAGTCGGCTGGATAGGTTATATTAAACGTGCGGGATTCAAAAACCGATTATTTTTGTACCAAAAAGGTTGTTTGGAATAAAGAAAAAGAAAAAAAAGAAAATAGAAACATAGAAACACTTAAATACACATGGGAACACTTTAATACTGGGAACACTTTAATACTGTATCAAGGCTAGCAACATAACAAAAGTGTTTTAAATAAAGAAAATCATGTGTTTCGGTATCAAGGCTAGCAACATAACAAAAGTGTTTCAAATAAAGAAAATCATGTGTTTCTGATTTAACCTTCTGTATAGTGGGCATATATCATCATTTCGAGATGTGCTTCAAGGCGTTTGAAGGAAGGTATATTTCTGATCAAAATACAATTATACACACACACACAGAGCTAGGAGACGATTATTATAATATGCAAATGATATTGTCACAAAATTGTTTTGGTTGTATGTATGTATGTATTTAAATATTAATTTTTTCTTAATCAAGTACATCTCAGGTCACTATGGCTCTGCAACTAAAAAAACCATTATTTTTAATTTTATTGAATATATATATATAGTTTATAATTAATTATAACATCATACTTTAAAAAAATGATCATATAATTTATATGTAAAGTATTAAGGCTCTAATAGTTTTCGGCAATGATAAAATATTATATGTATGTATGTGTGTGTATATTATTTAAATATTATTTAATTCAATTTACTACATAAATTAATTATATGACTTCAAATATATAATGAAAATTATGTTTCATATTTTATAAAATAATATTAGCTCAAAAGACAATCTCAAAAAAAATAAAAAAACATTTTTTATTTTTAAAATTAATTTTAAATAACAATCGAAAACAGAAAATTCAATTTTAAATTATTTTAAATTAAAATTTATGTAATAAAATTTTTAAAAATATAAAATATCATTTTGTATTTACTGGAAATTTAAATTTAAACTAAAATTTTGAAATTGATTTTTTATTAATATTTTAATATTTGTCAAATGGATATTTAAGCAAAATATATTTTAAAATTAAAATAAGTAAACAAATAATATATATAGGGCTATGCGCAAGACCTGACCATTTATATTTGTCAAAATATTTTTGTGTATTTTATTAACATTAATATATATATATAATATTATTTTATTATGGTTACGTTTATATATATAATATATATATACACACACACACAAACAAATAATATATTTGCATATATATTGCTTTCGGCTTTATAAAATGAAAAATACAAAAATAATTTTTTCATTAGTATTTTATAAATGATTTCGTTATATTTAAATAAGTCTATTATATAACATGCATATAGAATGTATATTTTATTCATATGATTACATCTCTACTACTAATAAAGACAATTCATTGAACTACTTTACTTAGCATCCTTTTGAAATACCGATAATACCCTTTCCCCTTCTGTAAACTTCGCATCCACATACCCTTCATCCGCTCTCCCTTTCTTTTTTTTGCTCAGAAACCCTTGCCCCCATTCCCATTTCGCATCCACCAAAAAAAAAACTAAATGATCTGCCGATCGATACTATGTCTTTGAGTGATCATAAAAATCAATTTTACATATTTGCAGATCGATGCCATGTATTTTGCATCCACCATCGTCAAATCGATTCCGAGTATCCTCGCCAATAAACCATCTGTCACTTATCGACTACTGATGTCCATCTATTTCCGACCACTTCGATGCTGCATCTATCGACTGATCGATTCCAGGTATTTTCTATTTTTCTTCGATTGCCAATACAGATCGATTCCAGGTATTTTCTATTTTCTTCTCCATTACAAAATAGCCGAGTGAACTGTGAAAAATTGAAGTGTTTAGACTGAGAAATTGAAGAAGCTCATTTGTGCCGAGTGCTAGATTTAGCTATAATATGGGGAAAAGCAAGAAAAAACGATAATGGAGTATCTATTTTTGCTGCAATATTTTTTAGTTTTTCTTATTGCTAATATTACTGTGAATATGCTCCCTATAAAACCCTTTTGAGGAGAAAAGGAAGGCGAAAGAGACAATAGAGGTTCTATACTCTTTGTCTTTGAGTGGTTATAAAAAACCATTTTTCTTATTGCTAATTTTCAAAGCATGACATTTGAGTGGTCCAAAATGCTAGCACTTCAACAAATAAGTTTCATTTTTGTTTAGTTAGTATATGTGATGATGATCAAAATTAAGGTTATGTTTTGTCTTTTAAGATTTTTGTTTTCATGTTTCAAATTTTCATTCCAAGTCAATGATATTTGCTTTGAGTGGATATGATAATATTGGTTGTTTCATTTTTTTTTCTAACCTACTGTAAGAAATCATCATTACCAATACAATAAACATGTAATTACAGGTTATTTAAGGTAACAATAAATACGATTGGTTAACTTTCCATATAGATTAGCAAGTCCACAAAACATCATTTCTTTTACTATTTTCCTCTTTTTTTATATGATTACTTTTGTTATTCTGTTTATGCTCTTTTAAGGTTTGGTGGCTAATCTTATATCTGAACTACATGGAACTACATGTTAAATGTAATATAGGATACGACCTAAACTACATGTTAAATAAATAGTAGATGTGCATGGCTATGGCTCTTTAGTGCAACCTCTTGATTGTTTGAATGTATTTCGTAGTGGTAGCTTTACAAAAAAGTTTGTTAGAAATTCTTGCATTCGAATTCATTGTTTCAGGAGAATTTTGTCACTGCTTATGTACATACTTTAAAAAGGGAAACAACCATTGGCCACATATGTTTAGTGCTTACAAGTAGATGTAATGATTTAATACAATTTTTATAAATTTATACTACTGAAATGGTTGCATTTTGAAAGCATCCACATAATGCATTTGCTTCATTAGTATCGTTTTTATGTATTTTTCTGCTTATCTTTTTCATTGCATGCAAGGGAGGAATGGCAGTCAGCATGCTTCATAAAATTTGGATGAAGATGCCTTTTTGAATAATGAAATGACGTGGCATAGTGCACATGGGGTTTCTAATATTAAAAAAAAGATATGTACTTAATTGATGGCCAAATGAACATGAAATGCTGATAACATCTCTTTTAAGACATCTTCCTAAAAGTAGTAGTTGGTAATAACACAAGAAACAACATCATGTTCAAGCATTACTTTTCAAAGCTATACGGGAAGAAACAACTACCATGAGATATTGAGAATAGCTGAAAGAAATTGGACTCTCATGAGATATTGAGAATAGCTAAAAGAAATTGGATTCTCATGTTTATGATTATTGATGTTTATTGAATATCGGTTCTTATAATATATTTCATTAATATTACTTTATCGTATCACTAGGTTCAGCTAACAAACGATGTCAAACAATTTTATCTCTGTACCTTAAATGTATTAAACATATGGTCATTTATGGAGATGAATTAATAGAGTTGGTTATTTTTCCTTTAATTTTGTTCTTAGTTAATGGGTTTCAGCTTTTGATGTCCATATTCTTAATGTGAAATTCAAGTAAGGAAATGCTTAATCACCCATATATGAAACAATAAGTTAAATATATTTAAGGATTTGGAGTTATGAAATCTATACAATAATAAGTAAATGCATTTGCATTTGTGTACTGACTCTTACAAAATGTAACTCAATTAGCATTTATAATCTATTATCTAAAACATATGTGTATATTTTTGTACGTATTGTATGTAGGTATATGAGCCAGGTCCATTACGTTATTTTTATCCAAATTAATGTTGAGTTGACTGAATAATGATTGGAATCAAGGGGTATAATGGTCATATTACATATCAAAGTACAGATACGGGTAAAAGTGATATAGACTTCTCTCTCTGCGACTTCGTGTTTACCTTCAGTGAATTTTTTTTCAATACTCAAACCACGCTTACTCTATTATATGTAATAATTGAACCAGTTACTATTGGGAAACATATTAACATCCAATTTTGATTCAAAAATTCTTCAAAATATTTTACCCATTATTCGTTTATTCATATTTTGTATTAAATTTACATTCATTAAAAACTAATATTCTAAATTCCTATTTTGTTTTGTATTGAGAATTAATTATATTTTGTTTTCATTCCGTTGTGCAAGAAGCGCATGTTTTATCGAACCATTCTTAATTGCAAGCGTGAAGCGCATGCCATGGTACTTTATTTAAATAATTAAGGGATTTTTTATACGGCCATAAATTAGTAATATCTGCAGTTATAATCTTTTTCTTCATTTTATTGGTTTTTGGTCATATATTCAGCTACATCTTCTACAAAATACAAAACTGGATTAACAAAAATTTCTACCTTTACTACTCCAACTCACTTTCAGTTGACATAAAAAACCAATTATAATACGTTTTTAACTCCACCATCAACTTACAGCCGATGTCGGTCTCAAGCCCGGAACAAGGAGAAGAGAAAACGGTTACGACAATTATGCTTACTACCTACAATTTACTGTCAAATAGTTTTTTAGATGCAATAAGTCATTTGTTTCCCTCTCCTCACAAAATGCAATCATATCTATTTCTGAATACCTACTATATATAACGAAGAACATATACTATTTCTATTACAAATCAAAGTTATTCTCTACAATTTGCATGAACATGCATTGATAATTCATTAGACCATATGTTTATTACTTTTCTTTCTGTCCACACAATGTCAGTTTGATATAACGCTTCTTCCCATGTTCGATATAAATTTTCTACGTCCACGTCCATCGGATGTGGATTCATTCTGCATGTCAATATCTAAAATATTCAACAATACATGTACGTCACACTCATTTTATCGCATTCAACAACCCTCACAGACATTGTATCTTAACACAAGTTCCTTCTACGCACGTGCATTGCACGTGCCAAACTACTCGTATATATAATTGTACTTATATTGTAACAATAAATGAATATTTAATTATATTTTTAAATAAATAATAAATGAATTTTTATTAACAAATAAAACTATTTTAAAAAACTAATGACGATTAAATTATTTTTAAAATTTGTTTACCAATATATATAGTTCATAGAGAAATAGAAAATGTAACCGAAAATTATTCTCTGAAATATTGATTTTCATCGTTTAAAAGTTATTTAAAATGTCATAACACTATTGTAAACACTTATACACACACTATAAAATATTTTAACATGATGGATACATGTGTATATGCATGTATATGCTTCTCTTTAAAAGTGTGTGTATATATAAGAATAAGAGAAAGTAATTTATAAAGAAAAGTATACACGCACACATATAAAACTATTTTTTTTTTCAACACAATGTACTAGTGCATGGCATGAATAGTTCAAAATAGGGGGGGAGTACATAGGACAAAAATGAAGGGAGGAAGGAGTGGGGTGCATGCATGTATACATATTTTATTATAAGCACTGTCACATTTTTAATTAATTGTTCATGTTATCATTTTTACAATCATCCTCTTCATTTCAAAATTCCTAAGAGCTTTAATAAACACATCCACAGCTTCCTTTCATAAATTCTAAAATAAGAAAAAAAATCACTTCTTTTGCTAAAAATCTCATCTTTAGTTCACAAGAACACTGCTACATCTTCTACAACACCACCTCTTCCAAAATTACAAGCCCGTCCACCCTAAAACCCCATGGTTGTACCCAGCATGCCCTAGGCCAAGCCTAAGCACCACATGGCCGAGCCCATTTGAGGTGTTTGAGAGTCCAAAGTTTTAATTTTTGCAAGATCCTAAAGTTGTTTTCAAGTTTTAGCAAAGTTCACCTTGAATTAGTAAAGTTTCGGTGAGTAAAACTCTTGTTTTATAAAATAAAATAACTTGATTTTGATGAACTATATGTTACGAAAATATAATGGTTGTTGTATTGAAATATCATGTTATTTTGATGGCATATGATTATAAGTTTGTGGTTGAGCTTGGATTTGTGATTTAGTTGTTAAACGATATGTTTTGATATGGATATGTGAATGGTTGATTATGATATGATGGTAGTATGTTGGTGAAACAAACCAAGTTTATGTGATGTAATTGTTGTGAAGTTAGCACCTTGAAAAGTCGCAAAGGACTTTAAAGCCGGTTTGGAAACAAAAACTTGTTTTCTAGTTTTTGAATTTACTAAATGTTTTTCAAGTTTTCACCTTTTGTTTAAGTTTTTAAAACTCTTCATTTTGTATTTCAAACATGTAGTAGTTAGAGTTAAAGTGAGCTTTTCACCTAGAAATCAATTCTACCGAACTGCGCTCATAGCGATGGTCACTATGGATGTAGTTCGAAAAATTTCACCATTTCAAGTTTTCAAGTGTTTTATTTTGGAATTCTTTTTGAAAACTTATTTCAAATAAATTAAGTAAGTCGAAAGTTTAAGTTTTAATTATTGAATAATTTATTTATTTAATTTTGTAATTAGGGTAATTATGATTTATTTAATTAATTAAGTAATTAGGTTAAGTAATTAGAGTTTAAGAAATTATTAACCAAGTTAATTTTTTTAATTAATGAATTTTTAAATAATGATTATTTAAGATAAAAATGAATTTTTATTTAATCAATTTTATTTACTTTAATTAATTATTTAATTATAGTTAGTTATTTAATTAATTATTATTTAATTAAGGGTTAATTATCCACTTAATTAGGGTTTAAATTCTTAAATGAATGTTATTTAATTTAAGTTTAATTAAAATTTAATTACAAATAATTTTTAATTAATTAAGGTTTAAATTATGGTTTTGATTTATGTAAGATTAATAAGGATTAATTAAGTTTTAAACTTACGATTTAGTTAAGGTTTATTTATTTTAAAGTTTCTTTCAGAACTCTATTGGTTATTTATTTTCAACCTTCTTGTCTAAGTAAATTATTTTAAAACCAAAGGATCTCTTGTCCACGCTATTAAGTGGCCAAATGAACTAAAATTGTTGTAATAAAACGTTGACACGTTTTATTAAAAGTAAGTTAACTTATATTTATCACAAATGCCATACTTGGGTAACGTGATGAATATAAAAGGGTTAATTTCGACAGCGGGCCAAGATAATCTAAGCATATAGAATGTATGTTCATATGTAAATCTTACACCCTGATAACGAAATGGTCCACTATAAAACAACTTGACCATTTAAAATTACCGACGTTCATTTGGAGGGACCGGGATCGGGTATTAGTTTTTATCCAAAAACTGCTTTGAACCAACAGAGGCGTTCGAATTGGAAATAATGAAGGCAAGATCGAAGATGAAGACTTTGAAGTGCAGGGGCTATTTTCTTCTAACCCTGAGGGTGATTCCATAATGGGTGTAGTGGAAATAGTGCCTTTGGTTCATTCATCTCCCGAACAACTTGTATGGATGGATGTTGACGTTGTGTCAACATCTGGAAGGCGATGTAGCATTCTAAGTGGCATTACTCTAGCAAAGGTAAATGTAGCCTCATGGCTCTTCAATTGGGAATGACTAAAACATGGAAGATGCAGCAATGCTAAGTGAGTCACTCACATTAGGGTAAGGTCATCCCTATCTACAGTCCCTACTATCAACTCATGTATGCTTCAGTATGGTTGCGGATCCCCATCGAGGGGTAATCTTATTCGGTACTATCCAGTAAGGGGAGGCTGGTCTTGTGTTGGCAGGGGATCCCAGTGAGATCATTGGTGTTATTTTATCTAGAGATGCACCGTAATGGGCGGTACCCCAGTAGCCAAGTTATTGTATGGAATCCATTCTCCAATAAGTGCCGTACAGATTTAGTTGTGCTCAAATATGTTGAAATGTGATATGCATGCATTTCAGCTATGTTCTATTTACTTGAAAACCTAGACATTATCATAATATCGTTGGATTTCTATGTAAAGTATTTTGGTTATCGTAAGGTAAAAACTCATCCATGTTTATCTGTGGTGTGGTCTTATGGGATACCTTTGATTTTCAAAATGTTTTATAAAAGTAAAATTTAAGTTGTCTTGTGTCTACTCACACCAGACCCATGTCTGACCCGGAGTTTTATTTTCTTTTCCTAACACTGTTGGGTACTCAAATACGTATGAGTAGCCAAGTGATCGAGGTTTCTTATGGAAGCATTTTGGAGGAGCTGGAGCAAATGGCTTCATCATTAGCTAATCATATTCTATTTTTTACAGTGTATGTATGATCTATGTATTTATATGAGTAGGTAGTTATAACTGCCAAGTTAAAGGTTGTAATGTAATGACTCTGATGTACTATTATTATAGGAATGACTATGTAGTATCCTTTGTTATCTATTATATGTTGTTTTGATTCGTGGTGAGATTCTATGATTATGTAGTTTCTTCTTATCTTTGTATATATTTCTTATACCTTAACGAATCGTCTTTCGGTGCAAGAAAGGTGAAAATTACATATATACTTATGTAAAATTATTTAAATAAAATTGTAATTTATATATGTTTATATAAATAAAAGTATATGTATACATACATTTTAACAATATATTTGCATATTGGATGAGCTAACATGTGCGTTGCGATGTAAATCCTAACATCTATACACGGACATGTTATACCTTGCGTAGATTGATATGTTATACATATGTGCATGCACACACACACACATATGTGTATGTGTTTGTGTATACGTTACACATGCGTGTATCATAACATAAATTATATAAAACTATATCGGTTTATAAATTTAAATAAAATAAAAGATTTTATATAAATTTTTTTTAGAAATGTTCTAAATAAACTAGACTTCATAAGGCCAACAAATATCCAATAGGATATTTTTTTTGAAATTCACTCATAACTTCGGCTCCAGCCTAGCCTAGTTCCAACAATGGTATGAGAGCCTAAAAGCCTAAGCAGTCTAAATTAGTCATATTATGGCTAACTTATTAAAGTCTACCCATATAGTACGGTTTCTAGAAAAGTAACGTCTATGCTTGGGTTTGGGTAATCATGTACTATGCCTTACCTGGCTACTAGCCTAGCCCGAAATGATGAGGTGAGCCTAAAGGGTTATCCCTAGTAGAAAAGGGCCCAAATTTGAATTGGGCCTTGGGTTAATTCAAAATTATTTTGAAATTAAAAAATAAAAGTTTTAATTATAAAAGTTAAATTTAAAATAAGAAAATATTATAATTGTTATAATATAGATTTTCAAATTGTTTTGAAAATTAAAATAAAAGTTTTAAATTTAAAATAAAACACATATTATAAAAGTTATAATATAATTTTTTAATATTCGAAAAAGTTATAAATCAATTTAATTTTTTTAAATTTATTAATAAGATTAATAAAATATATAAATAATTCAATAAGTTAACCAATAAAAAAGTTATACATGTTTTATAAATTTTGATATATATTATGATATTTGAACATGTTTAAGATATAATAAATATACATGTATTTTACAAAATTAATTTTGAAATTAATATAAATTTAATTAAAATTGTTCAATTAATAAATTAATTAAATATTAAGCACACATATATATGATATATTTGTTATACCATAAATGTTATAATGTATATTATATATTTAATATAAATGTTATATTAAGATAATATAAAATTAATTAAAATGTTAATTAATTAAATAAGGTTTAATAATATGATATTATACATAAGACTATTACATAAGTAATATGAAATATAAAAGTTATATAATAATAAAACTTATATAATATGAATGCATAAATTAAAGATGGAACATTGAGAAACCGTAAATAGACTTAAGGAATAAGTACATATGTAAATGCACGTATACGATGATTTTAGATATGTCCGGTGTGAGAAATGCAGATTACAGATCCTAAGAGGCTAGAATTAACACTAGAGGGTGGGTGAATAGTGTTTTAAGGAATTGCTAAATCTTTTTGAGTTTATGTTAATTTGAACACAAATGTATGCAATATTCAGACACAGATATGATCACAGAATCAAACACAGATGCAGAAAATAAAGTTAAAGCATTAAAGGAAAGAACATATCGGATTTTATACTGGTTCGGAGTTACCCTACATCCAGTCCCGCACACAAGTACGGATTTCCTAAAGCAATTGTTACAATTACACCCTCGATTTCAAGGCCACGAGGTACACTACTCTAGATTCACAATCCTTTGGGTAGAGATACTTAATTTTACGGGCAACAAATTCACCCAATTGATTTCACAGGCTACAATCACACCTTTTCTCGCTTGATTGATTTCACAGACTACAATCACACCTTTTCTCACTAAATTTATTACAAAGAAGCCTATAACTCTGAATAGCACTGAGATCTTGTTGAGATAGTGATAGAGAATCAAACCAGTGATAGAGAATCAAACCAGAGATGATCTAGTTAGATTCAATGGTGATTTCAGCAGAGTAATGGTAAAAATATATATAAAGAAATATGGTAGAAGAAGGGGAGTGAAATCAGAGAAAATATGAATATAAATTCGTTTAAAACTTGCCCTATTTATAGTAGAACAACAGCCATGTCCATTCGTGAAAGGATATGACGAATAGACAGTTCTTTTGAAATTCAAATTTTTGAAATCAATTTCCACCTTGTCGACAAGGGGTCCTAGGGTTGTTGACATGCCTATGGTATTTTTGCACTACTAGAAAAGGCTCTCAGTCCAATAGCTAGGGGCGACGGCTTCCGACAGCTAATTTCCGACGACTTTCGACGGGCCGTCGGAAGCCGTCGGAAATCTGCGAATTACAGGGCTCGGCCGAGCCCTCTTCTTCCTCATTATCACATACGAAAATTTAACCCGAAAAATCCCAATTCCCTTCTCCAAGCTTCCAATCTCTAATTTCCAACTTCCGGATCCTCAACGGCTGCCTAATCAAACCATGTTACTCTTAATCTCAGGTATAATCTCTTATTTTTGTGAAAAATTCTGGTTTTACCCTAATTCTAGATTTGCATAAATTGATAAATTAGGACGAATTAGTGATTGCAATTGTTTCCAATAGCGTAATAACGGTTTATAGCATCACATGAGATACCTATTTCATGTTTTATCGTGAAATTGTGAAAAACATGTATAATTTGTGCTTATTCATATATATGTAAATCGTTGTGTATGCCTTGATTCTACGATTGTATATGTGTGTAGCGCTGCTATCATTGTATTGTGTTAGTTGGAATAAGATAAAATGAATGAACGAGCTAGGAGTATTATATTGTGCACGTACTGACTTATGAAACAAAAAAATGCATGAGTCTAAATTATAATTGTGTGTATTGAAAAATGACTAAAATGTTAAACCAGCCTTAATTTGATGTAATACGTCGAATAAATGTGTTAAATTAATATATATTTTTGTAAATGTAAACAGTTAGTAAAACTATATTTTTTCATAAAATGCGCGCATGTAATTAACAAATGTCCCTTAGAGAGTTTTTGGCCCCGTCTGACGAGTGTTGTACATGATCGTTGTATAAATAGTCGTTTTTCTTCGAAAAACGACCATTTATATTCATATGGTACAATGTTTGTTGGATTGTCCCTGTATTGGACAATTTATGAACACAGTAAGCATTTACATTTTGTATACTACTTCGTCTCAAACAGTTCATAAAATTTCGGCCTAACTTTTCTTTTTTGTTTCCTGCGTACACGCATTTGTGTACAATGCAGGGAACAAAAGGAAAATGCTACCGAAATTTTATTGAATCGTTTGAGACGAAGTAATATACGAAATGTAAATGCTTACTGTGTTTGTAATGGGAAGTAGGATACCTAACCAATGAAAAAAAAGTAAACAATTTTTTATATCGATATGTTAAAAAATAAAATGTCCCCTATTTGAAAATATTTTTAAATATGTGAAGTTGTTCTTTAAATTCAAATATTATACGACCATGAAAATAATCTTTTTCGAATTTGTATTCTTGAAAATAAATATTAAATTTTGAACTTCTCATTTTGTCAAATAGGAAAAATGGAATATTTTGTTGATCGGAGGAGATGGATGTACCAAAGAAAAGGACCGAGGGGCTCAATAAAAGAAGATTTTTATAGTGGTATAAACTTGTTTGTTGAATTCGCTTTAAGTAATAACAGAAACGATCCAGAAATTCGTTGTCCGTGTAGTAGGTGTAGACATTTGAACTATTTGTTACCATATATTGTGAATTTCATTTATGCCAAAATGGTTTCGTACCCGAGTATTATGTTTGGAATCGGCATGGAGAAGTTGTAGCAAATACTTCTGTAGAGGATGAAAGTGTCGTTTACGAAATAGTTTCGACGACCCGTATAGAAAATATGGTCGAAGATGCAGCATGATCAATGTTTCCTATGGTTGAAGTTGACGACGATGATGGAAATGTTGAAGAACCAAATATTGAAGCAAATTTTTTTTATGATTTACTAGATGCTGCTAATAAACCTATTTGGGATGGTTGTAAAAGTGGCACTCAGCTGTCAGTAATCGCAGAATACATTGCGATGAAGTCAAAATACAACATCACTGAAGCTGGGTTTACGGCTGTTGTACAAGCTGCAAAAAGACATATGCCACCCGATAATCCAATGTGTGAAAATCACTATGAAGTTAAAAAACTTATGTCGGCTTTTGGTTTACCTTATCAGAAAATAGATACATGTTTAAAAGGCTGCATGTTGTTTTGGAAAGAAGATGCAAACCTTAGAAATTGTGAAGTTTGTAACCAGGAGAGATACAAACCAAGAAAAAAAAGGGGAAGGAAGTTCCATACAAGCTTATGCATTACTTACCCATAACTCCAAGACTTCAAAGATTATATGCATCCTCTGTAACTACATCTAATATGAGATGACATAGCGTGAGAACGGAGGAAGAGGTCACGTTGACACATCCGGCCGTGGAGAAGCATGGAAGCATTTCGATAAAACGTATCCAAATTTTACAGCGGAGAGTCAAAATGTTAGATTAGGATTATGTACGGACGGTTTTTCTTCATTTTCTCAATTTGGTTCTAAATATTCATCCTGGCCCATTATCGTCACACCGTCTAATTTACCTCCATGGATGTGTATGAAAACGCAATATATATTTCTTACCGTTGTCATTCCTGGCCCCGACGATCCGACACAAGGAATCGATGTATATTTACAACCGTTGATTGAGGAGTTAAAAATACTGTGGAATGAAGGAGTAGAAACATACGATGTGTCCAAGAAGAAATTTTTTCATATGTTTGCTTCTTTGTTGTGGACTATAAGTGATGTTCCTGCCTATGCAATGCTTTTGGGATGGAGTACTGTCGGTCGTCTAGCATGTCCATATTGCATGGATAAACTTCTTTACCTCATGGTAAGAAAATTTTATGGTTTGACTGTCATCGATATTTTCTCCATGTAAATCATCCCTTCAGAGGAGACAAGAAAAACTTTTTAGCTAATAGAGTAGAAACCAGACAACCACAGACGATATGGTCAAACGAAGACATATATGAACTTGTCAGGGACTATCCAAAGATATATGAAACTGGCGAGCAAACAGAAATTGAAGGAAAATTAGTTGTTCATAACTGGTGCAAACAAACTATTTTTTGGGAGTTGCCGTATTGGAAACATCTTCTGCTTCGTCATAACATAGATGTAATGCACAATGAGAAAAATGTATTCGATAATGTTTTTAACACAATTTTGAACGTGAAAGGGAAGACCAAGGATGATTTGAAATCAAGACGTGATATAGAAGAATTATGAAAACGTCCTGAGCTTCATATGGAACCAAATGACAGTAAAAAACCCAAAGCATGTTACGAATTAGATAATAATCAAGTTAAAGCTGTGTTAATATGGGTGGAAGGGTTAAGATTTCCTGATGGGATATCATCAAATCTTCATAGATGTGTTGACTTTAAAAATGATAGATTGAGCGGAATGAAAAGTCACGACTGTCACATAATGATGGAAAATTTATTTCCCGTTATGTTCAAAGAACTACTGCCGTTAAAAGTTTGGAAGGTAGCAATGGAGCTTAGTATGTTTTACAAAGAGCTTTGTTCAACTACTTTAAAAGTGCAACGTTTACGTAAACTTGAAGTGGACATTCCTATATTGCTTTGCAAATTAGAGAAAATATTTCCGCCAGGTTTTTTTAATGTAATGAAACATTTACCTGTTCATCTTCCATCTGAAGCACGACTTCGAGGTCCTGTCCAATATGAATGGATGTATCCATTTGAGAGGTATGTAATATGTTATCACATAATTTAATTGCATTTGAAAGATGAAGTTAATATAAATTAATTTTGCATAGATATTTGAATCATTTGAAGAAAAAAGTGAGGCAAAAAGCACGAGTCGAAGGTTCGATATGTAAATCTTACATCGAAGAAGAAGCTTCGTTCTTTTTCTCTTACTATTTCATTGACCATGTGAATATTTCATTTGAAAGTGTTCCTCGTTGTGACGAAGGCGACGAACAAGAGTCCTCTCAAGCAATATTATCTATTTTTAGACAACATGGTCGGCCTTTTGGAAAATGTGTAGAAATATGGCTAGACGATAGAGGTCTTCATGTAGCACACACTTATATTCTTCTAAATTGTGCCAAGGTTGCACCATTTGTTAGGTAATCTGAAATAATAATTTGTGTTTTATTATTTTCTATAATGCATGCGCGTGTATAACCTAATGTAATAATTTGTTTATATAAACAGTGTTTATGAACGTGAACAACCGAACGGAGATCTCAGTAAAGAATTTTCCGGTTGGTTTTCAAATTACGTTTATGAGCCGAAAAATTGTGTTGTTGACGAAGGGTTGAAACATCTTGCGATGGGACCAAAAAGAGTGGTCAAGACATATCCAATATTTCGTCAATTGATATAAATTTAACACCAAAGAATACGGTGCAGAAAAATTAACAAATAATACTGGTATATTTGTTAAAGGTAGTGACGATCCAGAAAATCACTTAAATGATTTTTATGGCGTTCTAACACAAATTTTGCACCTGATATATTTCTCACGACCCGCGGAGGAGGTGTTTCTATTTAGATGCAATTGGTTTAGCAATGTTCCAGGTTCTGGAATTAATGTGCACAAAAATTATAATCTTATCAAAATAAAGCATACATTGCACTATCACAAGCACGATCCTTTTGTACTAGCCAAACAAACATTGCAAGTTTATTACGCTCCTTATCCGTCTCTAAAAATAGATAAAGCAGACTGGTCTGCAGTTTTTAAAACAAAGGCTAGATTCACATTCGATGGGAAGAATATTTCGGACGAACAAGCTTATCAGGCAGATCTTGAGCAAAATAACGAAATGATAATTATAGACGATCATACAGATTTTGGTCCTTTGATCGATGAATCAAATGTTTTGGTAGAAGCGTTTGACAGTGCAGAGGAAAATATCGTAGAAAATGAGACCGAATCTGAATCAGAAGACGATGATGACTGATATAAATCTGAATCTGTTTTTTTTGCAATTGATGTAACTATGTTGAATTCTTGATGTATTATGAAATTGATGTAACTATGAAACCGAATCCGTTTACCATTGTTTACATGATTTATGTCATTTCCATTTGTCATTTATTTAGCAATTTTTATTAAAAATGCAATGAAATCTGCTTATCGTCGGAAGAGTACACTCATTATGAATCAGGTATAACACACTTCCATTTCTATTTCCATTTCAGTCATTAATTAAGCAATTTATACCATTGATGTCATTTTCATATGAAATATATCTCATTATCATGTTATTATTCTCTTATATAATGATGTGTATATATGTCACAGGTTTATCATAATGTCATATAGAGGTAGGAGCTCTTCCCGATCATCAAGAGGCGATGGCAGTGGCCCATCACAAGAGCCACAGCGTCCAGTAGTTTCGTTAGTCCCTAGAGCAAAGGGGTAAGGATTAAATTTTATTCAGCATCTTATTTTTTTATGATATACGTTCGTACTTATCTATATCGTATTTAAAAACAAGGGGTTCGACCTACTTTCCTCGAAGGTTGTGCTAGATGTCTCTAGAGCTTCTTATCGCAGTAGGATGAGTGCTTGCTGGCCGAAGTGAGATAACATCCCTACTCACATCATAGAGTGTATATGGAAGGATGTCCTAGTATGTATATTTTTCTGTTTTCCATTTTTAATTCGTTTTTGTCGTTCTTCTACTGTTTATCGTTTAAAGTGTAATCTTTTTTTTTTTACGTTTTATCATGAAACACAGGCTGAGATAGACATCCAGATAGACGATATGATGCTGGCACGAGGATACTGGATGGAGAAGATGCACAAGAACTACAGGGACATGATATCCGAGATTAAGAAATCTGGTAAGAAACCACAGTGGATGGGGGAGAGTGTATGGCAAGCTTGATTGAGATACTGGGAGACGGACGAGGCGAAGGCAAGTATACTAATTTTTTTTGAATTATTAATTTGACGTGATCGAAAAATAATGTGTCAAATTTTGAATGTACAGGCAGAGTCGGATAGAAACTCTGCAAACAGAAATAAGAATCCCGTCACTCATCGCGGAGGATCGAAGTCGTTTCAGCAGTATCGGCAGGAGTTGGTAAATTTACTGAATAATAAATGTAAATAGTTTATGCTATATAATTTTAAATGTATAATAATTGTATGTAACAATCAACTTCAGGAAGCTGAGGCACATGGTCCTGTGGGCTATATGGACGTGTTTACCTGTATGCATGCCGTCGAGCATGTTAATCCGGACGGGACTGTTTCGTATACATGGCAGGACGATAAATCCAGCAAAAGCCATGTAAGCATATTTCATTTTATTCAGTATTAGTAATTGTTTTGCTTGTTAAACTATAATGAAATAAGATATGATATTATTAATTTGTTAATGCAGGAGAAGTTTATGGAGCAGGCGGCAGAAACTCCTTGTTGATACGGGTCGAGATCAGCTGACGACTGATAAGGAGGACGCTATTTTTGAGTCCGTTATGGATCCAGCAGAGCATGGTCGATGATACGGATTTGGCAATCAAGTGGTAAATAATTTATTTTATCTTAAAATACTTCAAATATGATATTTGACCTTTTCAAAACAATAAACTTGGATTTTATTCATTTTTCCATTATTGCAGGCCAGTAGTCAGAGTAAGGGACGGCGGAGTAGAGCTCAGAGTGATCTAGCAGATATAGAAGAATTGCGGACTAGAGTGTCCCAGCTGGAGGAGCAGAACTGCCAACAGGCCATGCAGACCACACAGTTGCTAGAGTGCATGCAGCAGTTTGGTGGCCGCTTCCCTTCCTCGGCTGGCTCTGGATCTGGAGGAGATCATTAATCTCCTTGTAGTGTTGATGATTTGTTTTACTTTGAAAATAACTTCTATCTTGTATTAAAACTATTTTTTAAAACTTTATAAATATACTTAACTATAGTTAAATGCATAAATAAATATAGAGAATAATATTTTGATATATATATGTATATATAAAATTTTACTATAATTTTATATTTAAATCTAAGTATAAATATTAAAAGTTAAATATATTATTATTCAAAGATAATTTTAAAAGCAAGGATAATTTGATTTTGAAAATAAAGATTATTTTGAGGCTAAAAATATTTAAAACAAGGATAGATGTTTTTGATTCTTTTAAAACGAAGGTTTTGAAATCATTTTGAAAACAAGATATAAATTTGTAAAAACATTTGAATAAAATTTAGCGGATATAAAACAATGTTCCACTATATTTTTCGTAGGTTCCATCCTACTTAGGGTTCCATCTCTTTAATGGGCTCGAAGTGGATTTCATTCCACGAATAAATTGGATTTTAAGATGCCAGTGCTTTTCTTGGAGTTTTAACAAAATTCCTAATTAAATGACTTATTATTGAAATCTTGAACTCTTGATAATCCTAATACTTATAAGTGTTCAATCTTGATATCTTGAATCTCTATACTGTACAGTCTTCATTCTTGGTACCTGCACGGTTAAATCCTGCATATACATATATCTAAACTATAATGTTAATATTTATTATTTTATAATCTTATTCTAAGGTTGTTGTCATCAAAACCATCTTCTCAGGGACTAACAATCTCCCCCTTTTCGATGATGACAACCTTTGTTTATAAAATATTACTTCTATCCTAATAACTTCCCCTAAAACTAATAATTCCCCCTTAATCTATGCCTAACTATCATATTTTATACTTCTCCCCCTTTGTCATCAACAAAAACTAACTCTAAACTAAGATTCCATATACGATAATACTTAATAGTGATAAATGAGAAATCAAGTATAAGAACACAAATTATTTATTAATTATATATTGTTTTATTTATATTTGCTGTGACGACCCGACTTTCTCAGCACAGAAAATTGCATCATCAAGAAGAAAGAAAGGGATAGAGAATAGAAAGAAAGAGAAGAAGAAAGAAACAACACATCAGAATCTAAACAGCGGAACGAATAAATTATATTAATAACATAAGTATTACATAGTTTACAACACTAATCAGAGTTACACAGAATTTACATCACATACTAGACAGTTATAAACACCTGTCTAGTTATACAAATCAATACAACTGAAACAAGAGATACAACACAGAGAATACACATCGGAAACTATATATCTAACGCCGAAGCCTCCTGCTCCATTGCTCCTCCATAATTCGTCAAAGCTAACTTGAATCCCTCGGCTACTCGTAAAAATTTGAGTACCCAAGAGTTTATGAAAAATAAAAGATAAACTCCGGGTCAGACATGGGTCTGGTGTGAGTAACAGGTTAAAATTTCTTAACTTTGAAAAACCTTTGAAAAGAAAGGTATCACGTAAGACTTCCCACACATAAACATGGAAAAAAATTTACCTTACACTAACCAAAACATTAGATAGGAAATCCAGTGATATTATAATAGGTCTAGGGTTTTCAAATAAATATGAAATAGCCGAAATTGTTACATTATTAAATTCCAGCTACTAGCTACAAAAGTGGGTAATACAATCAAAACTGTTGGCACTTATTGAATTTTGAATTCCATCAATGGCAGGGCTACTGGGGTACCGCCCGTCACAGTACGTGGCCTAGATCAACGTACCGAGGAGTACGCCCGCTCCCCTGCAACACAAGACCGGAACCATCCCTTACTGAACAGTCCCGAACAAGACAACTCCGCAGTTGGCGTACGTTCCAACCGCCCACACAGCCGAAATAAAAGGGACCTCTAGACAGGGGAAAATCTTGCTCTCAAGTGGGGGCTACCCACGAAGCCTTGCTGAACCTCCCCAGTTTTAGCCATTCCCGGTTGATGAGGCTTGAGGCTACCATTACCTTTAGAGAACACATCTCTTAAATGCTCATCGTCCACCTGACGATGTTCTGAAAGCGTTCAATCCATACAAGTTCGTTCCGGGTTCGAATGAAACCGAAGGCATTATCTCGTTACACTCATTTGGAATCACCCTCAGAGTTAACGACGATAACCCTTGCACTCTAAATCACCATCTCGAACCTATAAGTACTATTCCGTCAAACTCATTACGGAATCACCCACAGAGTTATACTGACGTATAGTTCTTACATCTCGAGTCTTCACTTGCTCCACTTGGATTCACGACCTAACGTTAATTTGAATCGATGTGGTTTTCGGATATCCAAATATGGAAACCCGATCCTGGTCTCATCGAAATCCAAAGCGTCTCTTTTAAGGCCAAGTTGTTTTAAAGTTTAAAACAATTCAATTATCTATATACACACAGATAGGTAAATCATAGATTCACAATAGGTAATCAACATTATCATCACAACAGACAATCTATATTAGCATTATCAAAAGATAATCCAAATCATCATCACAATGCAACCAATGCATCCATATCACTCAACATCTCATATCTGAGATTCAAACCAACCAAGGCAAACAATATCATCCATCCATATAAGCAATGATCTATAATCACCATTTATAATTAATTTAAAGTGAATTAAATTAACTACATCATTTCCTAATTAATTTAAAGTGAATTAAATTAATTACATCATCAATATAAATCTTGCTTATTACCATTAATTAATTACAAATTAATTAATTAATGATCTTTCAATTAATCACCTTAATTAATCACCTTTGGCTAATTATTCCTTAATTACATTTAAGTAATTATCCTTTAATTAATTTTACAAATTAATTATACTTAACCAAATACAGTAATTAACCTTTAATTACTTCACAAATTAATTACTATAATTAATTATATTAATCCTTAATTAATTACATTAATTAATTACCTTAATCACTTATTATTGATTAATTAATCTTAATTAATCAATCTTAATTACATCATTAATTATATTAATTAATGGTCTCTAATTACATTTAAATTAATTACCTTATTTAAATTAATTACCTTAAGTAATTAATCTTAATTTAAACCATAATTGTTAATCACCCTTGATTAACTCCATTCACTAATTTACTGCCCTTAATTACTTTCCCAAATAAATTACTTACTCCTTAATTAATTATCTCAAATTAATCCCTTGATTAATTCACAAAGTAATTACACTCAAATTACTTCAATTATCAAATCACCTTCAATTAATTACATATAGTAATTACCCATTAATTACTTCTCTAAGTAATTTCTCTTTATTTAATTACATTAAGTAATTATACTCCATAAATCATTTATTGATTATTCTAAATTAATTAAACTGAATTAATTAACTTAATCTAATCAAACTAAACTCAATAAATTACAATAAGTAATTAATTTCCTTAATTACTTTCATAAGTAATTATACTTAACAATTTACACAAATAATTATGTTAAATTAATTAATCTAATTATTAAAAATTAATCACATTAATTAATTAATCCTTAGTTAATGACCTTCATTAACTATTAAACCATTCATTAATTAATCCCTAATTAATTAAATAATTAAGTGTTAGTTAAAACTTAATTAATCCATTATTATTTGATTAATTAATTATTAATCATTAATTAAAATCAAATCTTATTTAATTAATTATTCTTAATTAAAAGTTAATTATTCTAAGAATAATTAATCTTAAAACCTTAAGATTAAACCCTTAATTACTTTAAGTAATTAATTATTTCATTAATTTATTAAATAAATTAATTATCCATTTAATTACCCTATTAGTTAAATGAATTATAAATCATTAACTTTTAATTTAACTTTAACAAGTTTTTAAAAGGGGATTTTCACTTCAAGGGCTTATTTGTGCAGGGTAATATGTTTTAAGGACACTACTTCTGAAAAATTAGTTTTAAGGACATTTTACAGGAAAAAGATAAAAGAATTTATCATTTTCAGTTATACAGAAATAATGATAAAAGGATTTATCATTTTTCTGTATAACTTAAAAAGATAAATGAATTTATCATTATGCTGTAAATTGTCCTTAAAACTAATTATTCAAAAGTGTTGTCCTTAAAACTTGTTACCCTGCAAGTAGAAGCCCTTTAACCTGATTTCCACTTTTTAAAATCAATTTAAAACCTTTATTTGATATATAATACTTTTCTTATAAAAGAAATTTTTTAAAGGTTTAAATCAAATTCCCTTTTTAAATTTAAAACATTTAAATGTTTCTTTATCATTCAAATTTGTTAAAATACATAAATTTATAAAACTTAAATTTATTTTAAACCAAAGATTCAAATTCAGATTTGAATTAGTTTAAACTTTGTTTAAACATTTCTTTACATTCAATTTCCAATTAAAATTCAAATTTCTTTAAAAACATTTTTTTAACAATAAACTCTTAAAGTAATTTAAACAATTTGAATTTAAAATTTATTCATTTCCAACTATGATTCAAATTTAAGCTTGAATCTATAATTTAAAATTAGATTTAAAACTCATTTTAAATCTTTGCTTAGTATTTTAAATTCAGTTTAAATTTGGGAAATAGGTCAAGTTTTAAACTTGAACAAACTAACTCGAGCTTCCCATAATTCACTCGAGACTACTCTAGACTAACCCAAGCAAAAACACAAAAATCTCTCGAGTAAAACTCGAGTAGCATTTCAATCGAATACACTTAAATCTTTAAGGTACTGTCAGGTTTTCACATTCCTATAACACAGTATACCGAGCCTCACGTCTATTCTCTTCGAGTCAAACAACCACACGCTTCGAGTAAAAAACACGATTCTACACGAAATAACACTCAAGCCCTTCATCCCCAAAACAACAGCATATACCCATGCCCTCCGTGCACATGCACCAACTCGGCCGTCAACTCCGCCCACTCGCGACCACATGCGCAAGTCGCCGTCCATCCCCCAACTCGATTCCGACCCTCAAATCAATTGCAGAACCCCAGTTTCAAAAACAAGCATACAAGCTCGAGAACAGAAGAAATATCGCAACCTGGAAATGCCAAAATCACTCGCCTCTGATCGCCAGGGTGGCTTCACCTCCGGCCACGAACTCTCCCATGCCCCAACTACGTCTCACTTGAATCTGGAAGAACTCGATCGCTTATAGGGTTCGCGGTGATCAAATTACCGATCAACATTGAAAAATAGGGCTTATCAACTTCAATCCGAAATTACTACCACCCCCATGCTTTAATCCATCATCCAGTATTTTTCTCAGCAACTTCGATCCATACTCCATCACCACACAAAAAAAAAAAAACAATGGCTACCCCGACCACTCAAATTTACCGAACACCCCAAAACTCCATTTTTGGTAAAACTAGTAATGCCCAAATAAATTCAAACTATAAATTCTAAAATTGGTTTTAAAATTCATATCTTTGATAATGTAATTGATTTATGAACATAAATCAATGAATCTGGCAAATTAAATTACCATTTTCATATAATTAGTTCTGTTGTATTTTGTGTTTCAGAGACACTTACAGGTTTTTCCTTTTATTATTATCATACTAAATAAAAATTAAACTTTAACTTATATTTCATAACCAAATATTTTTTTGAAATCTAAACCCTTAACAAGATTTGAATCATGAGGTTATGATTTTGATCAGAGTTTAAACTTGGAATGTTAAAACAGGCAAGAACAAATATTCAACAGCAAGCATATATTCAGTAACCATACATAGGGAATTCTATCATATTCTTTCACATAATCATGACTAAATCAGTAAATAATTTCAAGCAACTAAGTTTACTTAAATTATTTTAAATAAAAATGTTACTCACCTTGAAAATTATGAGCAGAGTACCCATGCTATTGACAACCCTGAACTGGAATGCTTAAATTTTGAAAAATCCAAATTGCTTCTGGATTTTCTTTTAAAAACTTTAGTTTGCCTTTAAAATTATTCATCTTGTTTCTATTCTGCATTGCTCCCTGATGCATGCTTCCAGAAAGAAAAATGCAGGCCTAGTTGTTGCTGCAATTGCATGTTTGATTTTTTTTTAACTTTAAACTTGATTTACAGTAATGCTTTCACTCTGAATCACATGCATATATCCAGAATAAAAATGCAGACTTTGTTGTTATTTCAAACAGAAAGTTGAAACTGCAGGCTTCCAGAAAAGAAAATGTATGCAGGGATGGTTGATTTAAACAGAATTTGAGGAGATCTGCAGATGCATGCAGGTCTTTAATGTTTTGAGGAAGCTACTGGTTTGAGGATGATTTTCATTTCAGATTTTGGTTTAGAGGAAACAGGGGTTTCGGTTAGGTTTTTTTTGAGAGGAAATTACAGATCTTTCTTGTTTTGAATTGAAGGAGATGATTTCAGATTTTATAGCTGAAGAATTTCCTTAAAGTTTTGAAAAAGAAAAATAGGAAGGAAAGAAGATAAAATGAGGAGGGATATGTTTATATAAGTAAATTTTGATTCAATTTAAAATAAAAGAAAAGGAAAAGTTTAAAGGACACTTGTTTCTATTCTTAACATTTGTCACTTAACTTAATTTAGGCCTTAACACATGTCCACTTAGGTGTATTAAGAATATTTTAGTTTTAATTTAAATTGTTTATAAATACTTTAAAACCTTAATTTATTATTCTTATGTATATATAAATGAATTTATCTCTTTTTAAATTAAAAAGAAATGAAAACAATCAAATTAAAAATATAGCTTATTCAAAAATATTGAAGTATTTATTCTATTAAATTTCAAAACATTAAATCCAAATTTTAAATTAATTTACCAAATCAAATTTTAAAAATCAAGTTATATATATGCATATATAATTCTTGTTAAAATTAAAAATAACAAATCCTATTTCTAAAAATCTATTTATGTTTTATGAAAGACTAAGTATTATCATTTTCATTTGGAAATAACAAATTAAACCATTCTAAATAATTTATAAATGAGATTATAAATTACTTCTATTACTTAATAAATTACGATCATATGAAATTTGTATTTTAACTCTTATATATATATAAATTCAAACAATATTTTTTTTTAAAATAAAACAAAGCTTTTAATGTTAAGCTAATTTAAATTCATATTCAAGTTAACTAAATATAAATTTAAACAAATAAGATGTTCCTTTAATATTTACAAACCATATAATTGATTATTGAATTGTGTTGAAAAGTTAAATGTCAAATTTAAATCAAATTTCCAATTTACCAAATATAAATTAAAATTAGAAAATTGATTCATCTACTAAGTTCCAAATCAAAGTTTATCAATTTACAATATATACAATTATATATATTATAAACAGATAACAATTAATTAGCTTTAAAAAGATAAAATCTTCCAATTTAAATATTTATTAAAAGAAGATTATTAAATCTATTTGAATTATTATTAACAAAATTATCAATATCAATTTAATTTTAATACCGATTATTAAATTGATATTGTCAAAAATTCCGGGATGTTACAATCCTCCCCCCTTAAAAGAATTCCGTCCCCGAAATTTAAAACAAAGGTAATTTAATAATCTATCTTAAGATTTTATTTTAAAAACACAAGCATATATTATCAAACATATGTTAACAACCATAGCAACCAATTCACTCAAACAAATCTAATTATCCAGATAAAATTCTGGATAGGATTTCCTAGAGTTTCCCAAATATAAATATCGGGATACTCGCTTTATAGAATCTAAACAATCAATACTATTAAACTATAAAGCTCCTATCCAACTAGATCTACAAAACTAAACAGGATATCAGACTACAGACAAGTCTGATTCAACAATCACATCCTCTTGAACTGCTGGTTCCACAACCAGAAATAAATCATACACGTATTCCCTCAGAGATACGTGAAACACAACGAATCCCAATTATACAATCTGGCAATTCAACCTTGAAAATCAACTCCAATCCTCAAGAATACAGAAAAGATCCAAAACACCTCGGAGCTGACTTACCTAGTCTTACTCAATCTTATAGCTCCTTAGATCAGAGAAAACGTAACCAAAATAAAATCTTCGACTCCGGAATCCAAATTCCTTCGTCTCTTATCCACAAAATACTTCTGACGATCCTGGACTGCCTTCATCTCTCTCGATCAGCTCAACCTTTGCTGATGTCTCTAAAAACAAACTGAACCAAAACAACCCAACAGATTGATCTCCTCAAGATCAATCCCAAACCAAGAACACCAACTCTACTCCATAAACATCAGAAGACTACCTCACTTCTCCTATCCGGAAAACGGAAAAGACAAAACAAAAGCACTCCCAAACTGCTTCCGCTGCACAACTCTGATAACTCAAGAGAACACTCAAACTATCGTAAGTCACTTTTGCGATCAACCAGTCCAATATTTAAAGAAAGCTGTTCTCTCTTTACCCATCATAACAGCTTATGCTTATCTAGCCAATCCATCGAAGAAATGGATCCACTCTGCTGCTTCTGAATTCCACTTCCAGAAAAACTACTAACCAGAAGACTTCTTATTGCTAGCACACAGAATACTTCGAGCTGCACTGCTGATACCGATGCCAAAGACTTCCTAATCTCAAGTCTTCGAGAAAACTCGCACCTCAAAGCAAACAGAATCATCTTGCTGAATCCAGCCACAACATCGAAGCAGACACACCTCTTTAAACTTGTTCCAAAGAAAAATTCTTAGGAATCAATCCATATTCATTGCATCTCATCACGCAGCTTCTACTTCCTGAGGTATCAAGATACCATCATTCTCTTCTGCCTAACCGACAGATCCAAACTCTACTCATTCAATTTCAAAGATAGACTCTGAACCTTTACAGGTTACCTTCAGAGATCGATGAAATCTCTACACTCTGCTCAACTCACTCGAGACGGTATTACGGTCTCGACAAATACACTTCCAACCTCAAACACCAAACTCCAACCAATGGTAGCAGTCGTGTTACACACCCCACTACCTTATCTACCTTTATAACTTATATTTGGAAAACCCGAACATGTAACTCAACAAATAGGTAGCAATATATATATATATATATATATATTATATAGTTTTATATAAAAATTACAAGTACGCTCTCTCAAGATAGACACCACTACAGAGCCTAGGTATTCAGTCAACCTAATGCTCTGATACCACAATGTGACGACCCAACTTTCTCAGCACAGAAAATCGCATCATCAAGAAGAAAGAAAGGGATAGAGAATAGAAAGAAAGAGAAGAAGAAAGAAACAACACATCAGAATCTAAACAGCGGAACGAATAAATTATATTAATAACATAAGTATTACATAGTTTACAACACTAATCAAAGTTACACACAGTATTTACATCACATACTAGACAGTTATAAACACCTGTCTAGTTATACAACTCAATACAACTGAAACAAGAGATATAACACAGAGAATACACAACGAAAACTATATATCTAACGCCGAAGCCTCCTGCTCCATTGCTCCTCCATAATTCGTCAAAGCTAAGCTGAATCCCTTGGCTACTCGTAAAAATTTGAGTACCAAGAGTTTATGAAAAGTAAAAGATAAACTCCGGGTCAGACATGGGTCTGGTGTGAGTAACAGGTTAAAGTTGCTTAACTTTGAAAAACCTTTGAAAAGAATGGTATCACGTAAGACTTCCCAGACATAAACATGGAAAAGTTTTTACCTTACGCTAACCAAAACATTTGATAGGAAATCCAGTGATATTATAATAGGTCTAGGGTTTTCAAATAAATATGAAATAGCCGAAATTGTTACATTATTAAATTCCAGCTACTAGCCACAAAAGTGGGTAATACAATCAAAACCGTTGGCACTTATTGGATTTTGGATTCCATCAATGGAAGGGCTACTGGGGTACCGCACGTCATAGTACGTGGCCTAGATCAACGTACCGAGGAGTACGCCCGCTCCCCTGCAACAGAAGACCGGAACCATCCCTTACTGGACAGTCCCGAACAAGACAACCCCGCAGTTGGCGTACGTTCCAACCGCCCACACAGCCGAAATAAAAGGGACCTCTAGACAGGGCAAAATCTTGCTCTCAAGTGGGGGCTACCCACGAAGCCTTGCTGCACCTCTCCAGTTTTAGCCATTCCCGGTTGATGAGGCTTGAGGCTACCATTACCTTTAGAGAACACATCTGTTAGAATGCTCATCGCCCACCTGACAATGTTCTGAAAGCATTCAATCCATACAAGTTCGTTCCGGGTTCAAACGAAACCGAAGGCATTATCTCGTTACACTCATTTAGAATCACCCTCAGAGTTAACGACGATAACCCTTGCACTCTAAATCACCATCTCGAACCTATAAGTACTATTCCGTCAAACTCATTACGGAATCACCCACAGAGTTATACTGACGTATAGTTCTTACACCTCGAGTCTTCACTTGCTCCACTTGGATTCACGACCTAACGTTAATTTGGATCGATGTGGTTTTCGGATATCCAAATATGGAAACCCGATCCTGGTCTCATCGAAATCCAAAGCGTCTCTTTTAAGGCCAAGTTGTTTTAACGTTTAAAACAATTCAATTATCTATATACACACAGATAGGTAAATCATAGATTCACAATAGGTAATCAACATTATCATCACAACAGATAATCTATATTATCATTATCAAAAGATAATCCAAATCATCATCACAATGCAACCAATGCATCCATATCACTCAACATCTCATATCTGAGATTCAAACCAACCAAGGCAAACAATATCATCCATCCATATAAGCAATGATCTATAATCAGCATTTATAATTAATTTAAAGTGAATTAAATTAACTACATCATTTCCTAATTAATTTAAAGTGAATTAAATTAATTACATCATCAATATAAATCTTGCTTATTACCATTAATTAATTACAAATTAATTAATTAATGATCTTTCAATTAATCACCTTAATTAATCACCTTTGGTTAATTATTCCTTAATTACATTTAAGTAATTATCCTTTAATTAATTTTACAAATTAATTATACTTAACCAAATACAGTAATTAGCCTTTAATTACTTCACAAATTAATTACTATAATTAATTATATTAATCCTTAATTAATTACATTAATTAATTACCTTAATCACTTATTATTGATTAATTAATCTTAATTAATCAATCTTAATTACATCATTAATTATATTAATTAATGGTCTCTAATTACATTTAAATTAATTATCTTATTTAAATTAATTACCTTAAGTAATTAATCTTAATTTAAACCATAATTGTTAATCACCCTTGATTAACTCCATTCACTAATTTACTGCCCTTAATTACTTTCCCAAATAAATTACTTACTCCTTAATTAATTATCTCAAATTAATCCCTTGATTAATTCACAAAGTAATTATACTCAAATTACTTCAATTATCAAATCACCTTCAATTAATTACATATAGTAATTACCCATTAATTACTTCTCTAAGTAATTTCTCTTTATTTAATTACATTAAGTAATTATACTCCATAAATCATTTATTGATTATTCTAAATTAATTAAACTGAATTAATTAACTTAATCTAATCAAACTAAACTCAATAAATTACAATAAGTAATTAATTTCCTTAATTTCTTTCATAAGTAATTATACTTAACAATTCACACAAATGATTATCTTAAATTAATTAATCTAATTATTAAAAATTAATCACATTAATTAATTAATTAAATAATCCTTAGTTAATGACCTTCATTAACTATTAAACCATTCATTAATTAATCCATAATTAATTAAATAATTAAGTGTTAATTAAAACTTAATTAATCCATTATTATTTGATTAATTAATTGTTAATCGTTAATTAAAATCAAATCTTATTTAATTAATTATTCTTAATTACAAGTTAATTATTCAAAGAATAATTAATCTTAAACCCTTAAGATTAAACCCTTAATTACTTTAAGTAATTAATTATTTCATTAATTTATTAAATAAATTAATTATCCATTTAATTACCCTATTAATTAAATGAATTATAAATCATTAACTTCTAATTTAACTTTAACAAGTTTTTAAAATCAATTTAAAACCTTTAATGATATATAATACTTTTCTTATAAAAGAAATTTTTCAAAGGTTTAAATCAAATTCCCTTTTTAAATTTAAAACATTTAAATGTTTCTTTATCATTCAAATTTGTTAAAATACATAAATTTATAAAACTTAAATTTATTTTAAACCAAAGATTCAAATTCAGATTTGAATTAGTTTAAACTTTGTTTAAACATTTCCTTACATTCAATTTCCAATTAAATTTCAAATTTCTTTAAAACATTTTTTTAACAATAAACTCTTAAAGTAATTTAAACAATTTGAATTTAAACTTTATTCATTTCCAACTATGATTCAAATTTAAGCTTGAATCTATAATTTAAAATTAGATTTAAAACTCATTTTAAATCTTTGCTTAGTATTTTAAATTTAGTTTAAATTTGGGAAATAGGTCAAGTTTCAAACTTGAACAAACTAACTCGAGCTTCCCATAATTCACTCGAGACTACTCTAGACTAACCCAAGCAAAAACACAAAAAGCTCTCGAGTAAAACTCGAGTAACATTTCAATCGAATACACTTAAATCTTTAAGGTACTGTCAGGTTTTCACATTCCTATAACACAGTATACCGAGCCTCATATCTATTCTCTTCGAGTCAAAAAACCACATGCTTCGAGTAAAAAACACGATTCTACTCGAAATAACACTCAAGCCCTTCATCCCCAAAACAACAGCATATACCCATGCCCTCCGTGCACATGCACCAACGCGGCCGTCAACTTCGCCCACTCGCGACCAAGGGCGCAAGTCGCCGTCCATCCCCCAACTCGATTTCGGCCCTCAAATCAATTGCAGAACCCCGGTTTCAAAAACAAGCATACAAGCTCAAGAACAGAAGAAATATCGCAACCTGGAAACGCCAAAATCACTCGCCTTCGATCGCCAGGGTGGCTTCACCTCCGGCCACGAACTCTCCCATACCCCAACTACGTCCCACTTGTATCTGGAAGAACTCGATCGCTTATAGGGTTCGCGGTGATCAAATTACTGATCAACATTGAAAACTAGGGCTTATCAATCACCACCGCCCCCATGCTTTAATCCATCATCCAGTATTTTTCTCAGCAACTTCGATCCATACTCCATCATCGGACAAAAAAAACAATGGCTACCCCGACCACTCAAATTTACAGAACCACCCCAAAACTCCATTTTTGGTAAAACCAGTAATGCCCAAATAAATTCAAACTATAAATTCTAAATTTGGTTTTAAAATTCATATCTTTGATAATGTAATTGATTTATGAACATAAATCAATGAATCTGGCAAATTAAATTACCATTTTCATATAATTAGTTCTGTTGTATTTTGTGTTTCAGAGACACTTACAGGTTTTTCCTTTTATTATTATCATACTAAATAAAAATTAAACTTTAACTTATATTTCATAACCAAATATTTTTTTTGAAATCTAAACCCTTAACAAGATTTGAATCATGAGGTTATGATTTTGATCAGAGTTTAAACTTGGAATGTTAAAACAGGCAAGAACAAATATTCAACAGCAAGCATATATTCAGTAACCATACATAGGGAATTCTATCATATTCTTTCACATAATCATGACTAAATCAGTAAATAATTTCAAGCAACTAAGTTTACTTAAATTATTTTAAATAAAAATGTTACTCACCTTGAAAATTATGAGCAGAGTACCCATGCTATTGACAACCCTGAACTGGAATGCTTAAATTTTGAAAACTCCAAATTGCTTCTGGATTTGCTTTTAAAAACTTTAGTTTGCCTTTAAAATTATTCATCTTGTTTCTATTCTGCATTGCTCCCTGATGCATGCTTCCAGAAAGAAAAATGCAGGCCTAGTTGTTGTTGCAGTTGCATGTTTGATTATTATTTTTAACTTTAAACTTGATTTACAGTAATGCTTTCACTCTGAATCACATGCATATATCCAGAATAAAAATGCAGACTTTGTTGTTATTTCAAACAGAAAGATGAAACTGCAGGCTTCCAGAAAAGAAAATGTATGCAGGGATGGTTGATTTAAACAGAATTTGAGGAGATCTGCAGATGCATGCAGGTCTTTAATGTTTTGAGGAAGCTACTAGTTTGAGGATGATTTTCATTTCAGATTTTGGTTTAGAGGAAACAGGGGTTTCAGTTGGGTTTTTTTTGAGAGGAAATTACATATCTTTCTTGTTTTGAATTGAAGGAGATGATTTCAGATTTTATAGCTGAAGAATTTCCTTAAAGTTTTGAAAAAGAAGAATAGGAAGGAAAGAAGATAAAATGAGGAGGGATATGTTTATATAAGTAAATTTTGATTCAATTTAAAATAAAAGAAAAAGAAAAGTTTAAAGGACACTTGTTTCTATTCTTAACATTTGTCACTTAACTTAATTTAGGCCTTAACACATGTCCACTTAGGTGTATTAAGAATATTTTAGTTTTAATTTAAATTTTTTATAAATACTTTAAAACCTTAATTTATTATTCTTATGTATATATAAATGAATTTATCTCTTTTTAAATTAAAAAGAAATGAAAACAATCAAATTAAAAATATAGCTTATTCAAAAATATTGAAGTATTTATTCTATTAAATTTCAAAACATTAAATCCAAATTTCAAATTAATTTACCAAATCAAATTTTAAAAATCAAGTTATATATAGCATATATAATTCTTGTTAAAATTAAAAATAACAAATCCTATTTCTAAAAATCTATTTACGTTTTATGAAAAACTAAGTATTATCATTTTCATTTGAAAATAACAAATTAAACCATTCTAAATAATTTATAAATGAGATTATAAATTACTTCTATTACTTAATAAATTAAGATCATATGAAATTTGTATTTTAACTCTTATATATATATATATATAAATTCAAACAATATTTTTTTAAAAATAAAACAAAGCTTTTAATGTTAAGCTAATTTAAATTCATATTCAAGTTAATTAAATATAAATTTAAACAAATAAGATGTTCCTTTAATATTTACAAACCATATAATTGATTATTGAATTGTGTTGAAAAGTTAAATGTTAAATTTAAATCAAATTTCCAATTTACCAAATATAAATTAAAATTAGAAAATTGATTCATTTACTAAGTTCCAAATCAAAGTTTATCAATTTACAATATATACAATTATATATATTATAAACAGAAAACAATTAATTAGCTTTAAAAAGATAAAATCTTCCAATTTAAATATTTATTAAAAGAAGATTATTAAATCTATTTGAATTATTATTAACAAAATTATCAATATCAATTTAATTTTAATACCGATTATTAAATTGATATTGTCAAAAATTCTGGGATGTTACATTTGCGTAGAGGACGAAAGTAAGATCATATAACAATAGGAAAGAGAGAAAAGAAGCTAACGTGTGTCTCTGAAAATGGGAGATCTATGAACCAAACAATTTGGGTAGTGGAAGTGTAGGATCTTGATTAACCCTAGAGGGGGGGTGAATAGGGTTATAGCAAATTTACTCGAATTAAACACAGAAATAAACTGCAGAAATAAATATGCTGAAAAGTAAATCACGCACAAAATTTACCCAGCTTCGGCAACCCCTGCCTACTGCTGCATTCCCAGATTTCTATTAGAATTAAACAGTATCACGCTTACAAACACTCTACTAGACTCGCAGACCCTTTTGCTCCCGCTCACAAACACTCTACTAGACTCGCACACCCTGCTCCCGCCTATAGAGTTTCGCTTACTCGCAAACACTGCTCGCGCCTATAGAGTTTTGCAAACTCGCACACCCTGCTCACTGAACTAATTCTAACTAGACAATCTGACACTACCTACAACCTAGGTGGTGATTTACAAATTTTTTGACTCGAAAAGTAAAAACAACTTCAAAAATACAACCAGGAGAAAAAATTAAAATACGAACTTGAATGCGTAACTTTTTCTCATTTAAAAATTAAGAAAAATCCTCTAAAAAATTAAACCCTAAATAAAAGACTAAATCCCCCTTTATAATACTAAAGCCCTCTTTATCATAAACAAGGCCGGCCCCTTGTTCTTTAACCCGATCTACTTTATTCTTTGACCCGTTCCTTTTGTCTTGTGAGAATAATTGCGGCAGAAATTAGGGCTTCGGCTCTTCTGTGAAATTTGGGGCTTTTTCCAATTCAATTCTCTGAATTGCTCGCGACTCTCTGATGTTCTTATTTTCTGGTTCGCGTTACTTGTGCTTCGTTCGTTCTCTGATGATCGATTCTACTTGCAGCTGCTCCTTTGATCGAGTTTGAGAGATTGGTATGTAATTTCTCTGTTTGTTGGTTTGATTGTTTGTCTTTTTCACTCGATGCCGATGATGAGTGTTTGGGTCAGTATTTATAAGAATTCGAATCGCTTGATTCGTTCGTATTCACTTCGATACTTTCCTGATTTTCTAATGCTTGATGCGCACGATTTTCCTGTTTTACTTTTTAACTTGATAATCACGGTTTCTCGAATCTCCTTGATTCTCACGGCATTTCAAACTTTCCTATTTTTAAATCTCTGACCATTTCAAAAATAAAGATACGAATTTTTTTTTCTGTTTCGTGCATTCTGTAACTTGCTTCTTGTATTCACTGTCTATCCATACAGTTGACATTTGGGTTTGTTGTGCACTTGTCTTCTGTTCACCTGTATCATGCTTGTGCATTTCTCTGCCTAGTCGACACTTGATGTTTGTAACTTGTGGTTTCATGCTTCATGCATGTTCTCTGTTCATATGTTCTTGGTGGCATTTCTTTGGTCTGCACTGCTTGTTGATGTTGCTTGTGCACTGCCACACTGAACTACTCTGTCTTGCATTTGTGTACTGTGTCTTTGATTGGTCACTGGGCATTGCATTACTTCTGCATCATGCTTGGCTTTGTGGTCTGGTTTTACTTGGGCTTGTAGTTGTTTCTGACAGCTTGTAGTTGTTTCTGACCTGATGGCTCTGGCTATTTTCACTTCTTCATCATGTTGTATTCATCCCTGTACTTGCTGCCTGGATTGATTCTGTCCACTTCATGTTGTTGACTGCATTATTGAAGTGTGTCTGACCATGTTTGTGTATATAAGCAGTTTGAAGTTGCTGACTTCATTTTGTATTCGTTTTGATCCACTTTGTCACTGCATATTTATATATGCTTGACCTGTTTCATTTAGTTGTACTGGCCTATGTTGTCACTTGATCTTGCTGTGACACTGTGACTTGTTGTTCTTCCTCCATTAAGAAGTATTGTTACATTTTAGATGTATCTTGGTCTTATGAACTTGAATTAGTAGTCTACACTTCTGGCTTTTTGTCTGAACTGTTTGCATTGCTTGCCATTGGCTTTGTTTTGTTATGATTTGTAGAAGCTTTGTATTGATATACTTAAGTCTTTGCCTGATTGACTTCAAGTTGTTAATCATCATTTTGATACTCCATTGCTTGTCTTTACTTCTATGTAGTAAACCTGTTGAACTGATGTTGATCTGTCCCTGTTACATTTGGTATACTTCATTGTTTGACCTGTCTCACTTCCATGTATGACTTGTTCTTGGTCTCTGTTTCATGCTTGCTGTTGCATGCTTGTTTGCATTTACTTGGTGCATTCATGTTTACTTTCATGGAGTAGTCATCTTGACACTGTTGTACACTTGTTGTCTCTTAAGCTTGGTTTAGAGCTGTGCTTGCATGTTTCTGGTGCATTGTATAACTTGAGCTTTGATTTGTTAGTTGTGCCTTTTGATTGGCGCACACGAGTTGGCGAGGCAGTGCACACGTGTATAAATGTACACATGTGTACTGTAGCCACTCATGATTACCTGTCCCTGATAGAAATACTGATATGCACAGACATTACACAATTAAAAGTGATGACAATAACCCATATATCTGAGGCAAACATTATTTTCAAAATCATCGTTTATTTTATATTGCAAAAACATTTCTTTTTCAATTTTACTGCGTTGGTGAATATTTTTGCAGATTGCTCAGATGCTGGATTCAAACTGGAATGCAGTTGAAGACAAAATACGAGTGTGAGTGATATGTAGTGAGGTTATCAATGTAAAAATATTTGTGATGTAATCGTGATGTAATCAAAAATGTATATGTATAGTGAGAGCTTGAATTTGTACTATTCAAGATTGTAATAAATATTTGTTTGAATAAAATTTCTGTTTGAATTCAAAATCTGTGTAACTTGTTCTGTTTGAATTCAAATTCAAATTCTGTGTAATTTATTTTATTCAACAAATATTTATTTAATCTATGAAAAACAAAATAGCATATTACCAAATACATTTAAATGAATATATATGTTTATTATCATCAACCAAAAACATATAAGCGCATATCCAACAATCTCCCCATTTTGATGATAACAAACATATATTTAAGATTTTGTACATGTGTTAAATGTATTTGATCAATGATATACTCTAATTGCTCCCCCTATTTAAATGCTTCCTCTCTACATGATGCTCCCCCTACATATATGCATACAAATAGAAATATATAAATGAGCCTATATGCAAATGGAAAATTATTTGACCTTTGCTTGATTCTATTTGACAAAATCTTAACTTTTCTCTCCCCCTTTTGTTATCAGCAAAAGAATAAGAGTGTGAGAGAAAAAATAGAGGTAAAATGATCGATATTAATCTAACATTAAACTCAAATTGAATATAAATATTAAACTTCAATAAGAATCAAACAAAAACCATAACTACCCTTGTTAGGCGCATATTCCACTTTTAGAAAATATCGATATGATGTTCATATAAAATCATACAATTGAATCTTCTTGTGGTATATTTATATCAGGAATTTGAATATCTACTAATCATGCATAACCGTTAGGACTTTTAAATGAGATTAGTAGTATTCCAATTTAATTTAAAAAAATGAAATCATGTATCTTCTAACCACGCATGACCGTGAGGACTTTTAAATGGGATTAGAATCAACTTGTCTATTAAATCAATTAATTTTGATATGCGTTCCATACATGCATAACCGTAAGGATTTTTAAATGAGCATGGAAGCACATAATCAAAAATCCAAGTAATTCACCCATGCATAACCGTGAGGACTTTTAAATGAGAGTGAATACTTTGGATATTTTATTTTTACAAAAAAAAATGAAATGAAAAACAAACAATCCCTAAATATAGTACCACATATCGACAAACTATATTGAATATTTGATAAACTATGGTCGATAGAAATATGATAGATATTGAAATGGTCATGGAATTTTTACCCAACAAAAAGTTTTATAACTCTTGTTTAAATTCCTAAAGAAATTTTTCAAATATACTCTCTTGAGTAATGTATGTTAAATATCAACACTCATCACCTTTTCAATCACTATTTATCTTTTTGATAATTAGTAGGGAGTCGGATTAGTCAAAATTTGTCATTTAAAATCAAATAAAAATGACTAATCTGAAAATATGGTCAAACATGATTTTCTCGAAGGGGTTATATGAGAAAAATTCTGCTAAATGAAAAATTATTTCAAGTGAAAAATATGCAGATATTTTCTTTGAAAAACGATGCAGCAAATGAATGTTTCAAAAATTAATCACGTTACACTAGTAATTTTTCTATCAACTATATTACCAGTGTAATCTGCATCTGAATTTCTCTTTCAATCCAAAATATCACTAATTAAAATTGATAAACCAGACCATGAAGTGTGCATCAAAAATTTCAACAAACTATCTCAGAATGAAATTTGAAATGAAGCCATGTTCACACTCAAACAAATATCATGGTGTTAATTTCAGAAACCGTAGGATAAACAATTATATTCATGAGTAATCAACAGTCAATCATCATCATAATTATTTCAAAAACAATTTCTTGAAGTTTCAACAATTTCTTAAAATCCTTTTTAACAGCTTTCACATGAAATTTGAAATCGTGCAAATTTACAAGCAGTGACCAAAATGTCAAAACAAATATATCTACGTGTAGCATGAGTAATCAAAGATCAATAAAATACCATCATTTGACCGAACAAATTTATATGGATTAGTTCAAAGTTGAAAATCTGATTGGTCATCATTTAAGCACAAATCAAGGTCATAAATAAGAACAAGTCAAAAGAAAAATCATATCAATTAAGAATAAGTCAGAATTAAAGACATCATTCATTTCATCATCACCTTACTGGCTGATTTAATTTAGATTACGGTGCAGATTATCACATTTAATATATCGTTCAAAACAAATTTACCTGTTTTACCTTTACGATAATTTTTCGTGGTTGCCCATTGTGATTCTGTCACCTTTGAACTAGGCTAAGGAACTTTGCTTTGTTGCCCGTTGTGTTTCTGGAACAGCCAAAATCCAGAGAACATCGTTGTTGTTCCTTAGCCTGCTACCACACCTACACGATGAAAGATTTTTGTGACCTATTTCTAGGTCCATGATTGTTAGTGGCAGAAGCATTATGAATAAACAAACCCTTTGGAATCCAAACTTGTTTAGTCCTTTTATTCTTGTTCCAATAGACATGAAATTTGTTTGTAGAATTCTTAGGAACCCAAACTTGTATAAATTTTGTGTTCTTGTTCCTATGACTACAATTTTCAACACGATTGCCAATTATTTCACATCTATCAAAGACACTCCTACCTTTTGCATTATCCTCAACTTGTGTTTTCCCAAAACCTAGTCCTTTTCTGTTGTTAGCAAAAATTTGATTTCCCAACAGCATGTTGAAAGATTTTTCGCCTCTTGAAAAGTTATTCAAAGATTTCTCAAGATTTTGGACTTTGGTTTTTAGTGTTGTGTTTTCAGTGACAAGTGAGGTGCATCGATTTATAAAATCCTTTTTCCTAGTGTCAATGATTTCCTTAAGACTCAAGTTTTCTTTTTCAAGATTCTCAGAGTTATTCTTAAGTCTTGTCAATTCTGAATCTAAAATTTTACCTTTTTCACATTCTAGATTTTGAATATTTTCAAGTTCAGTTTCTAATCTAAAATTTTCACGAGCAAGTTCTCTCCTATCAGATTTCAGTTTTTCAATTTTAGATTCAAGAGCATCAACTACTTTAGTGAGATCAAGACACATAAAAACAAGATCTCTATAGGAATACTCACCTGCCTTACTAGATTCCTCGGAGCTTGCTTCTGAATCTGATTTCTCCATAGGACACAAGTTAGCTCCTCTGAGCTGCTATCCGAAACTTCTTCTCCTTCTTCATCATCCCAAGTCGCTGCAAAAGCCTTCTTCTTCTTTTTCTTTCCTTTGTTGTATTTGAGAAGTGGGCATTCTTGTTTGAAGTGGCCAGGCTTGTTGCAGTTATAGCAAGTCAGTTCATTATCAGAATTGTTAGAATCTTTTGACCTATTACCCTTTGTTTTCTTCTTGCGTGGCTTGAATCTTGACCATTTTCTAAGATTATTGACAGCCATTGCAAGCTCTTCAATCGGATCTTCTTCTTCTTCATCGCTCTCTTCTTTGCTCTTTAAGGCAATCGTCTTCTTCTTTGGTTCGGAATTGTTGCGTTCTTCCTTTGCTTTTAGCTCAAGCTCATATTTATTCAAGTTACCAATCAACTCCTCCATGCTTAGTTTAGTCAAATCTTTCGATTCTTGGATTGCCGTGACTTTTGCCTCAAAGTTCATCGGTAAAACTCGTAGCACCTTCCTCACAAGCTCTACCTCAGTGAATACCTTCCCAAGCGCTCTAGCGTTTTATACCAAAGTTGAAAAGCGTCCAAACATGTCCTTTATGCTCTCGTCTTTGTCCATCACAAAGTTCTCGTATTCATTGCTGAATAGGGCTAGACGAGACTCCTTGACTTAAGAAGTTCCTTCGTGTGTCACCTCCAAAGTGTGCCAAATTTCCTGTGCTGTTGTACAATGAGAAACTCTATTAAATTCATTTTTATCAAGAGCACAGATCAAACGTTCATTGCTTTGGCATTTGTAGTTTTTAATTTCTTATCGTTAGCATCCCACCTATCCTTAGGTTTAGGAATCTCAGTATCACCAATAGTTATAGTGGGAGGTTTATAGCCAGTTTCAATGATATCCCAAACATCATAATCAACGGAACTAAGATAAATACTCATCCTAACTTTCCAATAAGCATAATCATTCCCGTTAAACATGGGTGGCCTAACAATAGATTGCCTCTCAGAAAAAGCATTATTTGATGAATTCATGACTCTAGAGTTAAAGAAAAATACCGTGCTCTGATACCACTTGTAGGATCTAGATTAACCCTAGAGGGAGGGTGAATAGGGTTATAGCAAATTTACTCAAATTAAACACAGAAATAAACTGCAGAAATAAATATGCTGAAAAGTAAATCACACACAAAATTTACCCAGCTTCGGCAACCCCTGCCTACTGCTGCATTCCCAGATTTCTATTAGAATTAAACAGTATCACGCTTACAAACACTCTACTAGACTCGCAGACCCTTTTGCTCCCGCTCACAAACACTCTACTAGACTCGCACACCCTGCTCCCGCCTATAGAGTTTCGCTTACTCGCAAACACTGCTCGCGCCTATAGAGTTTTGCAAACTCGCACACCCGGCTCACTGAACTAATTCTAACTAGACAATCTGACACTACCTACAACCTAGGTGGTGATTTACAAATTTTTTGACTCGAAAAGTAAAAACAACTTCAAAAATACAACCAGGAGCAAAAATTAAAATACGAACTTGAATGCGTAATTTTTACTCAATTTAAAATTAAGAAAAACCCTCTAAAAAATTAAACCCTAAATAAAAGACTAAACCCCCTTTATAATACTAAAGCCCTCTTTATCATAAACAAGGCCGGCCCCTTGTTCTTTAACCCGATCTACTTTATTCTTTGACCCGTTCCTTTTTTCTTGTGAGAATAATTGCGGCCGAAATTAAGGCTTCGGCTCTTCTGTGAAATTTGGGGCTTTTTCCAATTCAATTCTCTGAATTGCTCGCGACTCTCTGATGTTCTTATTTTCTGATTCGCGTTACTTGTGCTTCGTTCATTCTCTGATGATCGATTCTACTTGCAGCTGCTCCTTTGATCGAGTTTGAGAGATTGGTATGTAATTTCTCTGTTTGTTGGTTTGATTGTTTGTCTTTTTCACTCGATGCCGATGATGAGTGTTTGGGTCAGTATTTATAAGAATTCGAATCGCTTGATTCGTTCGTATTCACTTCGATACTTTCCTGATTTTCTAATGCTTGATGCACACTATTTTCCTGTTTTACTTTTTAACTTGATAATCACGGTTTCTCGAATCTCCTTGATTCTCACGGCATTTCAAACTTTCCTATTTTTAAATCTCTGATCATTTCAAAAATAAAGATACGAATTTTTTTCTATTTCGTGCATTCTGTAACTTGCTTCTTGTATTCACTGTCTATCCATACAGTTGACATTTGGGTTTGTTGTGCACTTGTCTTCTGTTCACCTGTATCATGCTTGTGCATTTCTCTGCCTAGTCGACACTTGATGTTTGTAACTTGTGGTTTCATGCTTCATGCATGTTCTCTGTTCATATGTTCTTGGTGGCATTTCTTTGGTCTGCACTGCTTGTTGATGTTGCTTGTGCACTGCCACACTGAACTACTCTGTCTTGCATTTGTGTACTGTGTCTTTGATTGGTCACTGGGCATTGCATTACTTCTGCATCATGCTTGGCTTTGTGGTCTGGTTTTACTTGGGCTTGTAGTTGTTTCTGATAGCTTGTAGTTGTTTCTGACCTGATGGCTCTGGCTATTTTAAAGTTTGTTGCATATATATTACTTGAGAACAAGCCATAGCAACAGAAATATACTCTGCTTCAGTTGTTTATAAAGAAACCATGTTTTGCTTTTTACTAAACCAGGAAATCAGAGAATGCCCCAAAAAGTGACAAGTTCCACTTGTACTTTTTCGGTCTGATTTACAACCAGCATAATCCACATCACAGTAAGATATTAAGTCAAAAGAATCATTTTTAGGATAAAATAAGCCATAATTAAAGGTGTGTTTAACATATCTTATGATACGTTTTACGGCTTTTAAGTGGGTCTCTTTGGGTTGGGATTGATATCTTGCATAAAGACAAATACTATGCATGATATCAGGTCTACTAGCAGTGATATAGAGTAGTGATCCAATCATTCCTCTATATAATTTTTGATCTACATCTTTCGAGAGATCTTCTTTACTTAGGTACTCATTGGTTTCCATGGGGGTGGAGTTTTCCACTTGCAGTGGCCAAACCAAATTTACTAGCTAGGTCTTTAGCATATTTTTCTTGACTAATGAAGATATCATTATTTAATTGTTTTATTTGTAATCCTAGAAAGAAGTTTAATTCACCCATATGACTCATCTCAAACTCTTTTGTCATTATTTCAAAAAAAAATTTGTTCATTTCAAAATTAGTTGATCCAAAAATGATAACATCTATGTAAACTTGTACTAGTTGAATATCATTTTTATTTCTTTTAATAAAAAGAGTATTATCTACTTTACCAATTTCAAAGTTTGATTGTAATAAGTAAGATCTTAGTCTATCATACCAGGCTCTAAGAGCTTGTTTTAGACCATATAGAGCTTTCTTAAGTTTGTAAACATGATTTGGTAATTTTTCATTTTCAAAAAGTGGTGGTTGTTCAACATATACTTCATCTTTTACAAATCCATTTAAAAAAGCACTATTTAACATCCATTTGATATAATTTGAAATTATTATGATTTGCGAAAGCAAGTAGAATCCTAATGGCTTCTAATCTTGCTATGAGAGCAAAGGTTTCATCAAAATCTATTCATTCTTCTTGACAATAACCTTGAGCGACTAACCGGGATTTATTTCTAACAACCTCTCCTTGTTTATTCATTTTATTTTTATAAGCCTATTTAGTTCCGATTATAGTTTTATTTTTAGTTCTAGGAACAAGTTCCCAAACATCATTTCTAGTGAATTGATTTAGTTCTTCTTGCATAGCCAAAATCCATGAATCATCAGTTGATGCTTCTTTTGGATTTTTGGGTTCAATAGTTGATATAAATGCTACATTACTCATTTTACGTAGTTGATTTCTAGTTTTAACAACATATTGTATATCTCCAAGTACATTTTCTATAGGATGGTCTTTTAAAAGTTTGATCTTTTTATTAGGATGATTAATTTCATTATTAGTTTCAGTTGACTCTTGATTTTGAGTGATTAAATCCTCTTCATCATTTGTATCTTCAAATTTTTTGAGATTTTCATCGAATGAAACATGCATTGTTGCTTCGATGGTGTTAGTTCTTAAATTAAACACTCTGTACGCTTTACTTCTATTAGAATATCCGATAAAGATTCCTTTGTCGGATTTTGGATCAAATTTATCTAGATTATCTTTTGTATTTAAATAAAACATTTACTTCCAAAAATTCTAAAATAATATACCTTATGTTTCTTTGAGTGAAGAAGTTCATAAGATGTCTTATCAGTTAAGGGTCTAATTAAAATTCTATTTAAAATATAACAACCAGTAGCAACTGCTTCTGCACAAAAATACTTTGGTAATTTACTATCTGAAAGCATAGTTCTCGCACACTCTTGAATCGTCCTATTTTTACGTTCTACTACTCTGTTTTGTTGTGGAGTTCTTGGAAATGAAAAATTGTGAGTTATTCCCTTTTTATTGCAGATTCCTCAAACTTTTCATTTTCAAATTCACCACCATGATTACTACAGATGGTTATAATTTTTAGAGAAAGTTGATTTTGAATCCTTTTTGTAAAGTTTTTAAAACATTCAAAAGTATCACTTTTATGTTTCAAAATATTTTCCATGTAAATCTAGAATAATCATCTACAATTACAAAAACATATTTAATATGATTTATTGACAGAATTTAAGATGGACCAAATAAATCAAGATGAAGTAATTCAAGAGGTTTTGAGGTTGAAATCATATCTTTTCATTTAAAGGAACTTTTTCTAAGTTTTCCTAATTGACATGCATCACATAGACTATTTTAGGGAGACCTCTTACTGGATCATGTTTTGACAGTCTAGATAAGAGTTTGAAATTCAAATGCCTAAATCTTTTATGCCAAATCCAAGGGTCACTTGTATTTGCCAAAAGATACAAGTTATTATTTGAAACTTTCATACTAAGAATATAAATATTATTTTTCCTAATTTCCTCAAATATTATGGTTGAATTATTATCTTCAATGTGACACTTATCTTTTTCAAATTTAATCTTATATCCTTTACCGCAAAGTTGACTAATACTTAGCAGATTATGTTTCAGATTCTTAACTAGCAAAACATTAGTAATTATAGGAGTTTCAGAGTTACCAACTTTGCCGATGCCAATCACATATCCTTTTGAGTTGTCTCCAAAGTTAACTAATCCTTCGTCTTTGTATATTATATCATTTAGCATATCAGGATTACCAGTCATGTGTCTAGAGCATCCACTATTGAGTATCCATTTATTCTTTTTGATCTGCATAATTTTTCCATTGTGAATTGATTTCTCAACACCCATAAAGCATGTTTCCTGCACATCATACAATTTTGGTAGACAACTTGAATTTGAATATTAATTATATGCAGACTCAAGAGACAATGATGATCTGAATATTCCTAAACTAGTATTAACAAGTTTTTTAAACATAGCCATTTTAAAATCTTTTTCAAAAATCATATTATGAAACTTTGAAAACCTTGCTTTGATACCAAATGTGAGAAATGCGGATTACAGATCTTAAGGCCAGAATTAACACTAGAGGGGGGAGGGTGAATAGTGTTTTAAGGAATTACTAAATCTTTTTGAGTTATGTTAATTTGAACACAAATGTATGCAATATTCAAACACAGACATGATCACAGAATCAAACATAGATGCATAAAATAAAGTAAAAGCAACAAAGGAAAGTACACACCAGAGTTTATACTGGTTTGGAGTTACCCTACATCCAGTCCCGCACCCAAGTACAGATTTTCTTTCAAAAGCAATTGTTACAATTACACCCTCGATTTTAAGGCCATGAGGTACACCACTTCAGATTCACAATCCTCTGGGTAGAGATACTTGATTTTACGGGCGACAAGTTCACCCAATTGATTTCACAGGCTACAATCACACCTTTTCTCGCTTTATTGATTTCACAGGCTACAATCACACCTTTTCTTGCTTAATTTATTATAAAGAAGCCTATAACTCTGAATAGCACTGAGATCTTGTTGAGATAGTGATAGAGAATCAAACCAGAGATGATCTAGTTAGATTCAATGGTGATTTTGGCAGAGTAATGGTAAAAATATATATAAAGAAATGTGGAAGAAGAAGAGGAGTGAAATTAGAGAAAATATGAATATAAATTCGTTTAAAAATGCCCCTATTTATAGTAAAACAACAACCGTGTCCATTCGTGAAAGGATATGACGATTAGACACTTCTTTTGAAATTCAAAATTTTGAAATCAACTACCACCTTGTCGACAAGGGGTCCTAGGGGTTGTCGACAAGCCTATGGTATTTTTGGTGATTTGTTTTACTTTGAAAATAACTTCTATCTTGTATTAAAACTATTTTTTTAAACTTTATAAATATACTTAACTATAGGTAGAATACATAAATAAATATAGAGAATAATATATATATATATATATATAATTTTACTACAATTTTATATTTAAATCTAAGTATAAATATTGAAAGTGAAATATATTATTATTAAAAGATAGTTTAAAACCAAGAATAATTTAATTTTGAAAATAAAGATTATTTTGAGGCTAAAAGTATTTAAAACTAGGATAGATGTTTTTGATTCTTTTAAAAGGAAGGTTTTGAAATCATTTTGAAAACAAGATATAAATTTGTAAAAACATTTGAGTAAAAGTTAGCGGATACAAAACAATGTTCCACTAGATTTTCTGTAGGTTCCATCCTACTTAGGGTTCCATCCCTTTAACAGGCTCGAAGTGGATTCCATTCCACAAATAAATTGGATTTTAAGATGCCAGTGTTTTTCTAGGAGTTTTAACAATATTCATAATTAAATTACTTATTATTGAAATCTTGAACTCTTGATAATCTTGATACTCATGAGTCTTCAGTCTTGATATCTTGAATCTCTATACTATACAGTCTTCATTCTTGGTACCTGCATGGTTAAATCCTGCATATACATATATATATCTAAACTATGATATTAGTATTTATTATTTTATAATCTTATTCTAAGGTTGTTTTCATCAAAACCATGTTCTCAGGGACTAACATCCGACACTTGAATCATGAGGATATTTCATAAGAAATACATTATTCCATAAGTCGATATCACTCAATATAGTATATTGAAGATTATAAATCTGCAATATAATATTGTCCTCTACTATATATATATATTAATGAATTGCTTGCATATTCCTTAGTTTTTTTAGCAAACTCAAGCTAGGATGCTATGTGTAGTATTATTAATATATTGAATAGACGAGTTAAGATAACTATATGTATTTGTAGAGAAAATATAAGGCGCATATACTATACTTTGGTCATCGTAATACGATAGGTATGAATGAATAATTTCATTCCGATTTGTTAAGAAAACTCAAGGTCAAAGTGAAATTAGGACAAGGTGCCATAGGCTAGGAGTTGTATATGGTACAACCGATAAGGAGTTATTCATCTCTGTGGAGCTATGACTTGTTGAGCAAACTCAAAGTTAGAATTCCAAGACGGATGAGTACTAACACCCACTAGTGAAGTCAAAAGAGTTCTATGTTTTGACTTAGGGTTTTGTGAAACATAAAAGGCTAGTGGAAGCCTTATCAGAAAAATGAAATGATAATATTTAACATTTTTAATATTGTAAGAACATATGCTATATAATGTTATAATAATCTACATTGATAAAATTGTGCGTTTAATATGATTGATAAAATGTTTATCGATTAAGATATACAAATGAACTAAATTGAAGATTGACAAATAGAAATATAACATATACTTACTAATAAATACTTATTGTATGTTAATATTTCAACGCCCATGCAAGCTCCTGATTTTACACCTACTAAATATGTTCATAATTTAGTCGTTTACGTTTTTGTTTGGTCGAGACTGTGTATTGCATTCTATGAGTTTCGAACTCAAAAGCAATACAATACTATAAATATTTTATCCATATAAAATCATATATAAATGTCATATAATGAATAGTGTATGGACTTTCGATGAAATTAGTTCATCCAAATAAACAAATAAACCATATTGTGAGATCGAGTATTCAATTTGATTGATTACAAAAAAGATCATATTTTGTTAAATATGACACTGGACCAAAACTACAATGTAGATCTAAGAACTCAATCACTAAAATGTCAGTTTGATCAGTTTCCTTAAGGTGCATCATATTTGACATCCTTAAATGCTAAGGATGATCAAGTGCGTATTTGTAAAGAGTTGTTATGATATTGTAGTAAGGGTTTTTTTTTGACTAGTTTGACCACTAGAAAGAATAATGAACGTACAAGAGTAGGATTTAAGGTACATTTGGGATGAAAAGAGTGAATGGTCACTTTTGCTTCATAAAGAAGCATCAAAAATGAGAATTGTAATAATAATGATTGATACATAACATTGGAATATGAAATACGATTTATATTCTTAAATGTGTTTTCATATAGAAAATTGTTTTATATGATATTTGTTTCTTTGATTTTCAAGATATTTGATCGAAGAACTCTCTATAGTAAACTAGTTATAGTATATAAAATAAATAATACATGTTAAGTGAGTGATGCACCTCCAAATTCAGAATGCTATTATAGTAATAGTCGAAATAATGGGAGCATGTTATATAGCACTAATCGATTTCATCTAACTATGAGAACTGTTTACATAAAATATACCGAACATTATTTTTGAAATAATGACTATTTTTCGGCGTCGATTAAAAAATATACATAGTTATATTTCAAATTGAATATTATGAATATTCATTATGAAATAATACTATAATGTGGTATTTGTTTTCACAACAAAAGTGATGCATTGAAAAATACTTAAGTATCTAAAATATTTACAATTATTTTGGGGTTATAGACTAAATCATAGTTTTGAAAAATATTTTTTATTATGCGGTTATAAATCATATGGTATTGGTTAACATCTCAAACAATTAGGGGAAAATCACTTATTTAGTGAGAGCGTCATAAGAGTTGAACTCTTTGAATTAATACATTTAGATGTATGCAATTGTAAGTCTATTAATACCAGAATGGTTTCACATATTTTGACATATTCACTAATGAGTTATCATAGATATGAACATGTGTATTTGATACACATGTATAAGTCCATGATAAGCTCATAGAATATAAGACGAAAGTAAATAATATAACGTGCGATAGAAATGATTTGACTTAATCGAATGGGTAAGTATATTAGAAAAAGTTTCGTATATACCAAATATGAATAAAGATTCAGTCTCAAAGTTCACTCCTCCCTATAATACATAATGATGTATTGAAAAGGTGTAACCGAACTTTGTTGGATAAAGCACGATTAATGTTGAGTGAAGTTGAATTAAACTCTTTTTTATAAGGTGTGTACTTAAGAGTAATACACAAGGTGAAAATTAATATCATCCATATAATGTTTTACAAAACCATACGAAATCAGTGTAATAACCCACCCTGGAACAGGTCTAAATTTCGGCCCAGAAAAGGACTATCGAAAATTAGATCCATTCTAAGGCAGGCTATTGGTAAAACGAAGAAAATAATAGTATAGAGCTATGACCAAACTTTTAGAACTCACAGCGGATGGAACCAAGTATAATAGCAAAGTGTGCCCATCTATTTTAAAATCATAAAAATGGCATAATACAAAATATTGTAAAATCCATAACATAATATCTGTTACAACAATTGTCTAAATACATGGGTACACATAAAAGCAAGTAATAATAACAAATACTGCCATAAGATAAGCTTCTTCATCTCTAAGCATCGTCACCGCCCTCACTTCGCCCTTAACCTGTGTTGTAATAAGAAGGGAGTAAGAACAACAAGTATCCGGTGAATAAAAACCTTGACTCTTACTTTTTCAGTACTTGGGTAGTGTATTTTAAAATAAGAATATGTCTATGAATATAAAACCATTAAAATCATTTAATACTTCTTTATAAGGAAAGGAGGCGGGTCCAACCATTTAATACCTTCCGTTGCAGAAGTAGATCTCATATCCCAATCATACGTCATAAATAGCTAATAATGTAAGAGACGGTGTCTAAGCCACTTAATACTTCCTAAAGGGAAATAGGCAAACCCCATCATTTAAGACCTAATTTCAGAAGCGTGCTCCTCAACGGTACTATCTAGCTGACATTGTATGGAATCTCATAGGCCACTTAATACTTCCAAGTGAAAAATAGATAGACCCTGTCATTTAAGGCCTATTTCGAAAAGTGGACCCACGTAGAGATACCACCTAACGTTACCCCTTGGTCATTTAATACTTCATATGAGGAAAAAGGAGGGTCCACACTTAATACCTCAAATACCGAAGCTGGTCCTTCATCTTATGGCCTCTACCTATGATAACGTCTCACATTAGTCCTCTATTTGTAGGAACTAGTAGCCAGATTAGCTTAGCAAATTTCCCCTACAGAATTTGAAACTAATCTTGCATCATTAAAAATATTTATCATAAGGATATCTCACATCAATAAAAGTGTACACAACTACTGGTAGCCTTAAAGTGAAGGGAAGACTTCCGCCATGTAACTCTACTGACCTTGCATTCCTTTGACTTAGCCATAAATCAATTACTCTACACACACACACACACACAAACACTCTCATCTCACCATTTCATAAATGAGGCCTTATAAGGAATCTTTCTTATTATGCCTTAAAATAATAATTAGGCTATATAAGAGTTTTCTCTTATTTCACCTCAAAATCAATTACCTTTATAATGGGGAAAATAAATGTTAATAAACGGCTAATTAACTATGTCATATACGCAATAATTATATGTTAATTATGTAAATAGAGATAAATAAATATTCGTGCCTAATAAGTTTTAAGTGGATGGATTTTACGCCCTAAACTAGCATTAAATATCAATTTCTTAACTAATTATTATTACAAGTCCTTTTTGTTCAGTTTCCCAAGATTTCAAGGAATTATAATGTCCAAAATAGGGAATAAATATTCATAACCAAAACTGCAACAATAGATTTGTGAATAAAATAGAACTCAATTTATTACACCAATTCAATCGAACATCTTAAACAATAAGAATTGCAATCTAAACCCCATATTCTCTTCAACTCCTCTTTTTATAAAGAAACAGATAAGAATAAATGGTGTAAACTACAAATAGAATTCATAATCTAAACCCCTTATTTTATCAAAGGATCACAATTTGACCCAAAGAAGAAGGAGAAATGGAATATGCCATGTAATTATCAAAAAACGCATAAACGGAACAAATCCCATCAAATTAAGTAAATAATTGAGAATCTCAACATAGAATCGACACTTTGAAATAAAAAGGAATTTGGGGGATTCTATCTATCATATTTTTGAAATCTCAAAATCCCTAGTGCATATTCAAATCCAGAAGAAATATATTAAACAGTTGCTGAAAAGAAATACTACGGTTTCCACTCACAGATTAGCCTTAGCTTTACTCAAATGGATTTGTAGCATTCCAGTCTCTTCTAGAATCTCTCTCCTTTGATACACACACACAATAGGGAAGATGTATATATATTTGTTAGATTCGGAATAATTGGGGAAGAATATGGTAAGAATAGATTGGAGGAAGAAATAAGTTGAATCCTTGCTTGAATTTTCTATAGAGTTTCTGAATCTTATTAGAGAGATAGAAATGGTAAAGTTTCATCGTATCCCTCAAAATAATATGAATAAAAGTAGAGAGGATATGGTTCTATTTATAGGATTTGAAATGCACTAGAACCGTAAGAGGGAAGCTGGTAGGAAACGGGTAATTCTGGAGCACACAACTAAATAGAATAACATAAAATCCTAGCCACCACTGGCAACTATCCTTGCTAAGCGGTTGACCGCCCTTGGGCGACTAGTCGACCACTACGGTCGATCGATTGACCTATTCAGGTCGATCGCTCCCTTTATTCAAGGGACATTTATATATTTCTAGTGCCATATTATTTTATTCCCTAATTAACTTTTGACATTAATTGTTAATTTTTAACATTACTTAACTCCCAAGTCTAATCACAATTAATTTCAAATTTCAAATTAGGTAATTAGTTATTTATTTGAATCCTATTCAAATTATTTTAAACCAAAAAACTTCAAACGCTCATAACTTCTTCGTTTGAGCACTGTTTTCAACATATTATATGTGGAAATAAATCTGAATTTCACCACGAGCGCTACGATATAACTTTCATGGTCAAATTCCAACTTTTATAAAATTTCCATTTACTACCATATCACATTTAATTTAATTTACTTCATTTATTTATAGTTCATTTTATGAGTTGTTACATAAGGGTTTATAAGAAACCCCTCCATACCCTCAGCCAAGAAGTTGGCAAGTTGTGGGAGTCGAAAGACTGCATGTAATAATTATATGTAAGGGAACTTGTATGAATCGTCCCAAGTGAAATTTAGGAACGATAGTCATTAGTAACTAATTTATGTTGTGAACATAAATTTATTATAAACTGATAAAAATTAGTTTCATATAAGCAATTCATAAAATGTTTATGAATGTTCATTCTGTTACACTGAGAAACAACTGTTGTTTCAAAAGATACCAACTTAACAAGGAACGAATTTCTTTAAGAAATTATTGGTATAAAATGTATTTGGATATGATCTAAAGATAAAAGTGATTACAAGGGATGAAATGAAATTGAATGAACCTAAATGAACGCAAATACATTAGAAGATCTAATGAGTATTCTCCTATATTAAAGAGAAACTGTAAGTTTCTTGTCAATGTCAGGAATAAATAATCCTCAGTTGTTTAATTAAACCCTTAAGTATATTGACTCTATGATATGATACAATGTGCAAATTCAGAATAGATTCCAAGTACATTATCACTGATTTTGACAATTGTATCTAAAGGGATATGATCCATTAGTCGCGAATGTTTTTTATGAGAAAAGCAAATGTAGTTGGAATATAGTAAGCCATATTAATATGAATATTACCGTGAATTTCAATTGTTGAAATTCACGTAATAGATTCACTATTCCATGTGCTCAAGTTGGTTCATATTTTACTTAGAAAATTATCGCTTAATATGCCTTTATGTTTTGGTATATATTTGTAGAAACAAAAATTTCTAAACATAAATTTAGACTAGTCTATTCGCATATAACAACCGAAGAGTCTCAAAGTCGATGGGAGCGATATTGAATTTGTGGGATTTTGGGTACAATTTGAGAAGGAATACGAAAGTATCATTCTGAAAAGCATCAAAATTGAACAAGTATTTTTATAGATGTATCAAATAGTTTGACTATCAATCAAAATGTTGAGGGATCGTATGCTCATAAGAAAGAATGTTAAAAGGTACATAAATATTTTTAAACCACAAGTAAACACACTGTTGATTATTAACGATGTACTTGTGTTAAAATCAACTTTAGTTGTTTTAATACTCGATGTTAGATTTGTAAATAATGTCTTTATAGTGAGTATAAAAGATATCGGGAATGTGCCAAACGATGTGCAAGGACACCATATTAAAATGTTTAATACGAAACATATTAGATGGATTCCTTATGCATTAGAAATAGGAATTATCATACATATTATATTGTCTATGATATCCTGATTTATTTATGTATTTGATACATGAAGAAAATATTAAATCCAAATAGATATCACTAAATGGTTCTTTAAGGTGTTCTCGTGTAATTGTGGAATACTAGATAATTGTCCACAGAAACAATAAACTCCTTATGAGTGTCCAAACTCAAACTTCATAAATGATATTGAGTATAATATATCAATAATAAATTCAACTTAAGAATCTTTAGGTTGAAAATGTTCCAAATGGAAGAGGTTATGGCTGATTCAACGAAAATGCTAAGTACACTGACTTGAATAACTCTATAATAAAAGCAATGTACACATAATAAATGCACAATTTTGTAACTGAGCTGACGGTGATTTAAAATGTTGAGAATCTGATAAAATTGTTACATGATAATAATGTCGCGATATCGTTTGTAATAGAACTTAGAACTCATTGGAAGTTAAGAGACACACTCTGAATTTTCCACATGATAAAGGTAGTTTATCAGTGTCGGAAACAGTTGATTGATGGAGTAAATAATTGAAACATAATAGCATGCCTCACCGATGAATAATGATCCGGATTTTTGAATAGTTTATAATGAAATATTAGGATTTTTAAATAATTGAATTTTGGATTTAATGCGAATAAAAATGATTTCGAAAGCTTACTAAATTCTGTTTAAATAAGGATGATGACAGTAAACTTTTAATTTAGAATTATAAGTGGTTAAAATTGTTTTAATAATAATTCATTTTAATTAACATGTGAAATCATCATTCTGAGACACCGCGTCGAATTTTGATGAAACTATTGCCATTGGATTCAGAATAATGAATGGTTGTTCGCCAATGAGTTTCGTGGTGATCAGACATGCTACGTGGTCATGGAGCTTGAAACGCATAGCGTTTGAATTTAACTGAGTAAAATATAGTATTGGTTGCCTATAAATACGTCTCCACCTTAGAGCCTAATTTACAAAATTTCCTCTTTCTCTTCTATTTTGAATTTTGGCTGCCGCTTCATTTCAATTCTTTTCTTTAATTGTTTAGAGAGATTTACTTAACAAAATCTATTGATTTTAGATCTGTTAGCTTCATGTAGTCGAAGGCTTAATGACGATATGTTCGATTTTGGGTGTGATTATAGTCGCCAGTGTTTGACTTGGTTTGACCATGCCTAGGGCTGAGGGTAATCGAAGTTTGGGGCGTCGATTATGAAATCGAAGGGTGGCATGGCGTTAGTTAGGGCAGACGAGTTCGTTGATGTAACCGGTGGGTGATGTAGTGCTTTGTGCATGATCGCGACATGGCGTTTTTTGCCTATTTAGCTATAGGTCGCGATTATTTCTATGCAAACGGAGGTGAAACCAGGGAGTGGAATAAACTCAGGGCATGACGGGATGTTGATTGGGGTGGTTGGGGACGTTCAGGTGATCTGAGTCAAATCACGACCGTGGCAGAGCATTGTTTAGGGCATCGTGACAAAAGATGATCAAGGATGTTGATGGTGTTGAAGTGGAAGTCGATAGGTCGGGTTTGATGAGATAAGAGCATTGGCAAAGTCGGTTGGTCGAATTGATGATCAGTTCACCATATCACCACAAGATATGCATGACTGGAAGGGTATGTTCATGTGTCACTATGCACTGGATTGGGTAGAAGACGATGAAGGTTTTTTTAAAGGTAATTGACTTAATTAATTTATTAATTAGTGTTTCTAAAATCTCAAATCTTGTAAAATTCGTATCTCGTTTATGCGAGGTCAGATTGAGGCACCATCTTTGCCACTGCGTTCGTATCGGGTTCGCATCGGGGATGGGTTCATCGAGTTTGAAGATTGTGAGAATTTTAGTCAAAATCTTACGGCGTTAAATTTTGGACTATTCATAAACGTGTAAGCGTTAACTGAAGCTTGGGTGAGTTTTATTCACAAGTTGATTGCATAATTATTGTGTATGTAATTGTTGTTGTACTGAAAACATAATTTGCATAACGAACAATGCAAGTTATCACTTTTGGACCCGGGCTTGTTTTGTAAAACAGGTGAGAACAATATTTGTTATCCCACCTTTTGGCAAGGCCTTGACGCCAAGGACTTGACTAGAAACTAAAGACAATCCGTCCCGAAGATCGGTTATACACAAATTCACACAGGATACAGGCAAACTTGGTTCGAGTCCGGATAGAGTTACAATTAGCAAGGTATGACAAATAAAGCTTTGAAAGGCAACTTTCCAAATTCCAGGTCAATCGGAGTTTGTATGCTCAAGATATAGATCGATCAAGTTTCATGTGAAACATGTTTGTTTCGTATACATTCCCTTCGCATCCATCGACTCCGCATCCATCCCCTTCATATCCATCAAGCAGCGACATCGATCATAGCTCATCTACTCAACCTCTATGCAATTCGTATCGATCATCCAAGCATCGATTCAAAACCAGCAACCAATCGATCGATACGAAAAAAAACCAAGCATCGGTACGAAGACAATATGCAAGCATCGATATGAAAGGAACCACATCGGACCGTACGAAAGGAACCACATCAGACTGATATGAAGGAAGTAGTCTGACCAAGAGGAAGCAGTCTACAAGTGTGAAATATGGATCTCCATAAATTTCTCACTCCACGTCATTGATACGAAATCGATGGATACAAAAGCATCGATACGCATGCTTCAGCCAAACAGCAAATCCAATCTTGGATCAATCATAACTCAAAAACTACAAGTCCAAATGCTATGAAATTTTTGCAGAAGATTGCATATCACCTGAAGACCCACCATGATCGAACGCAGCCCAAATGGAGCCAATCTTGATGGATATGAAATGCACTAGGATCGATCCCAAATAACCCCAGATTGGTCTGGTGGGCCCACCCGCGTATGAGAAGAGGTATTCCGAGGTTTATGGGAGATATTTCCAAATCCACTCCTATAAATAGCACCCTTACGCCTACAGATAAAGGAATTTTGGCTCTACTATGCTGTTATTCTACCGCAACTCCATTGTAACTTGAGTGCCAGTGCTTTGTGCTTTTGTAGTCAGTTGGAAATCATCAATAAACAGCAAAACAATTCAAAGTGGACATATCTTTTTCTATTTCTGCATGCTTTTATTGGTGTGATTGTTAAATTAGCCTCCTTTTCCATTTACTTTCTTCACTTTAATCTCTTCAATCACATCCGAAAAGTGTTGTGCTCAATTTTAGTACAAACACTTTGGTGCTTTCATTAAGAAAACTTCGTTTTTCTCTATTCAGTTGATCTACTGCTGTCGTTGGATTGCTAAAATCTAAGGAGGATATCCAAATCTGTCTTATTGTGGTTCCTTCCATTCTATTCATATTACTCCAGATCTAGGATAGAGCTACATTCATTAGGTTGCTACTACCAGAACTACTTCAAATGCTGTAGATCCAGAGGGAAGGGACAGGAAAAATCCCACACAGTTGACCACAACAGGCTAGACATCAGTTGGAGCTCTAGATCCACAAGGCCCTGTGACTAGAGAGGAGTTCCAAACCTTCATGCAAGCGCTTGCTCAGAGCCATCAAGAGCTCACTCAGTAGATCTGTGCCAATAAGGAGCTCGCAAACCAACTGAACGAGGAAAGGCAAAGGAGATCTAGAAGGGATCATGTCTCTCATTCCTTAACTGAAAGCTTGGCTTCATCTGACTTCAATCACAGATCTACACACCGACGGATGGATCGAGACTATATAGAAACCTCTGGGCATCAGCATGCCATGAATCTCGGACATGCAGAGATTGGTCCTTCTCCAAGGCACCAAGCTGGACCCTCTTCCCGAGGAGTGGCACTTCCTTATCACACCACTCATGACCACGTTGTTGTTGCGGCTATGGATCTAGAAGCCGAGATCCAGAACCAACAAGATCCACCCCTTTGTTAGCATGTTCACACTCAATATCCTCATTTCCTTGAAGATCGGGAGCCAAGGAGGCATGGAGCGGACCGTAGACACCGACCGCACCGTCCCCGCAACATGGAACCTGACCATGCCTTGACCCTGAATATCCAAATGCCTGAGATTCCAACCATGATACACCGGATGATAAGAGAAAGTTAAGGCCTCACAAACGATGGTTGGGGAATCTCTCGAACTCACACACCATTCACCAATGATATTCTTTATGCAGAGTCACCCCGTCGATTCAGGATGCCGATTTTACTGGTGTACGAAGGAAATTCAGATCCTATCCAACATATCTTGAAGTATGAGTGGATCATGAACACTGTTCATGCTGACGATGCGGTTAAGTGTAGAAGTTCTCCTATTTCCTTAGGGGGCATTGCAACTATATGGTTCACTCATCTACTACCCAGATCCATCTCGTGCTTTGATCAGTTAGCTACCAAGTTTGTCGAACAATTTTGTATGCATGCTACGACGCCAAAGGATGTCAACACCTTGTCCGGTTTTACTCAAGTTCCAGGAGAGACTCTTAGACGTTATCTGGAATGGTTCCATGCTGCTTGTGCAGAGGTCAACGACCCCAATGATGATTCTATTCTGATGGCATTGAATAAAGGGGTCGATCCTGATCCTAAGTTCGGTGATTGGTTAGCTGGGAAACCCCCTGCTTCATTGGATCATTTCTATGCTAAGGTGGCCCAGTTCTTGAGGAGAGAAGATGCTAGATGATCTAGAAAGCATGACATAGCGGGGCCCAATGGTGAAGGCATTCAAAGTAATGTTACTTTGAAGCAGACCAATGAGAACTCCATCAAAGTACAATTGAATATTTAGAATAAGCAAGGTCAATAGAAGGGTAACAAAGGTCAGGGAAAGAAGAGAAACCCAAATCGCGGTCGAGACCCAGAGCTTCCATGTTCGACCGATATTCCTCTTTAAACACATCGCTGGCAAATGTTTACCTTTAGACTTGTAATACCGGACAGTATAAGAAGCCAGCTCTAAAACCATCATTTGAGAAACAAATTCAAATTGGGAATTCTATAGTTTCCACGATTGTTACGGCCAAAATACTAACGAGTGTCGTCATTTACAAGACATCATCGAGAAATTGATTAGAGAAAGGATGTTAGAACAGTTTGTTCGGGCACTGCAGGATGGAGGTGTGGGTCTATCTAACCCGAATCAAGGTCAAGGCAAAGCTAGGCCTGAAGAACCCACGTGTACTGGTGGAAGGTTGGTAATAAATACAATGAGTGGTCAAGTCCAGTTCGATTAGGCATATAGACTTTGGATGTTGTAGTAATGTTGATGACGGGTCCCTGGCAAAACAACAGAGGACGGTGACAGACGACATCATTTTCAGAAACTGAGATGCCGAGAGAGTCGAGGCCCCCACTATTGATCCATTGGTTATTTCAGCTTAGGTGGGTCCTTTTTGGATGAAAAGGATCTTAGTCGTCAGCGGAAGTTCTGTCAATATACTTTTCAAGCGCGCTTATGACCAATTGAGGATAGTAGCGAAAGACTTGAAACCGTATCAATTACGTATTCATGGTTTTAATGGAAGTGCGACTATACCAGCTGGGATGGCGGAATTTCTCGTTGAGTTTGGTATTGGGGATCGTCGGAGAGTACGGATTCTGCAGTTTGTTGTGTTAGACATACAGTCCCCCTATAATGCTTTCTTAGGCTGATCGTCCCTTGCAAAATTAAAGGCAGCGATTGCCCCATGGTGTTTAACTCTAAATTTCCCTACTGATAATGGGGTCGGAGTTCTACATGGTGACCAGGCGGCTGGACGCCTGTAATGATGTGGAGATGTGGGATGCGAAGCGGAAGGAGAAAGGGAAGGGCATAGAAGAATATCTCTACGTCTGTTTTTTAGAAAATTGACAACTAACCATGAGCCTAGGCTTATGTGCCACAACTGGTTCCTTAAGGACCTTGATCCCAGAGATAATAATGATCAGGAGGAAGTCAAAGATAGTCAGCTTCCTCAATGAAGTTGATGATCGATGTTCCATCCACGACGACAACGATTCCAGAACAGTGAAGGCCGGATCTCAACTCAGCCCCCAGATGAGACATGAATTAGTTGATTTCCTCTGGACGAACCTCGATGCGTTTGCTTGGACTCATTCAAATATGTGTGGGATCTCGCCAGATATCGCAAGCCATGCATTAAATATTGACCCGCGGCACGTCTCGGTCAAACAAAAAAGGCGCGGTATAGATCTAGAGAGATCTGCCGCCCTGAAGGAAGAAGTACATAAACTCAAGTCGAATGGGTTTATTCGTGATGCTTTGTACCCGAAGTGGGTATCTAATACAGTGCTTGCCAAAAAATTAAACGGGAAATGGCGAACATGAGTGGACTACTCAGATTTGAATAAAGCCTGCCCTAAAGATAGTTTCCCTCTTCCCAAAGTTGATCAACTATGGATTCAACAGCTGGACACGAGCTCTTATCTTTCATAGACACATATTCTAGCTACAATCAAATACCGATGCATCTACTTAACGAGGAACCTACTGGCTTTTTCACTGATTTAAGACTCTATTGTTACAAGTGATGTCGTTTGGACTCAAGAACACTGGAGCAACTTATCAGAGGCTCGTGAATTGAATGTTCGCTAACCAGATCAGAAAGACTATGGAGGTGTATGTGGATGACATCCTCGTGAAGTCAGGACTATCCATCAACCATGTCAGTGATTTGGATACAATGTTTAACATACTTCGACAGTACAGAATGAAGCTCAATCCATTGAAGTGTCATTTTGGGATAGCGTTAGGAAAATTTCTTGGATTCATCATCAACGCTAGAGGAATTGAAGCCAACCTTGAGAAATCTAGGCGATTCGGAATCTCGAAACTCCTAGAACCATAAAGCAGGAGCAAAGTCTCAACGGGAAGGTGGTAGCCTTAAGTAGATTTATTTCCTGATCTATAGACAGGTGCATTCCTTTCTTCAATCTGATTAGAAAAGGAAAGCGAAATTTTGAATGGATTGAGGAGTGTGAAGGCGCATTCCAATCACTAGTTTAACATTTGGCAACACCTCCTATTTTTCAAAGTCGTTTGATCATGAGAGATTACATCTATATGGAGGTTTCAACAAATGCAATCAGTGATACGTTAATTCGAGAAGAGGATTGGATCCAACGACCAGTCTATTATATCAGAAAAAGGCTAACTGGGGTAGAAAGAAACTACCCAAAGGTGAAAAGCTAGCTTATTGTCTCATCATAGTCTCGAGGAAGCTCCATCCATATTTCCAGGCTCATCCGATCACTGCTTACACTGACCAGTCGTTGCAACATATCCTAGCACGACCTGAGATGTCTGGTTGGTTACTTAAGTGTAACATCAAGATGAGTCAATTTGATATCACTTATAGACCAAGGCGAGCTATTCAAGGACAATTTCTAGCAGACTCCATAGCCGAATTCACCATACCAGGAGACTTGCCTGAAACTAGTGAATCTCCTAAGTATACATGGAAGTTGTACACTGACGGTGCATCAAACGACTGTTGCTCGGGCGCTGGAGTGGTACTCGAAACCCCAGAAGGTCGATCTATATGCTATGCTTTGAAGTTTGACTTTCGTGTAACTATAACGAAGCCGAGTACGAAGCCCTACTAATTGGACTTAGACTTGCTAGACTTATGAGTCATTGCTGTAGAGATTTATTATGATTCGCAACTGGTCGTATGTTAGGTTTGAGACAAGTATCAAGCCAGAGACCGCAGATTGGCTTCCTAGCTTACTCAAGTTCAAGAAGTATTGAATCGGTTCGACTATTATACTATTCATTGTATACTCCGAGAGCAAAATCAAAAAACTAATTCTTTAGCGAAACTGGCCAGCACTAGCAAAGCACAACAAATGTGACTCGTTCCCGTTGAGACACTTACTACTCCATGCATTGACCAAATGGAGATACACTGGGTGCATGAGGCAATGCCCGAGAAGGAGTCGTGGACGACTTCGTTCAGAAACTATTTTGAGCATGAAGCTTTACTCGAGCGCAGAAATGAGAAAAGACAGGTTCCCTAAAAAGCTTCGTGATTTGTTATCCAAGATGGAATCCCGTACATGAAGGGTTATTCTATTCCTTTACTCTGGTATATCATCCACGATAAGATCAAATGAGTGTTACATGATGTGCATGAGGGAGAGTGTGGAAATCACACTGGGGGCAAGCCCTTGCGAAGAAAATTCTCAGATATGGATATTACCAACCGATAGTGAACCAAGACGCATCAGATTATGCCAAGAAATGTGATAGGTGCTAGAAACATGCCAGAATTCCAAGAGCCCTACCTATAGAAATCACTCAAATGGTCAGTCCATGGTTATTCACCACATGGGGTATTGATATAATAGGGTCTCTACCTTTAGCCAAGAGTGGTGCGAAGTACGCCATCTTTGCAGTTGACTATTTTACTAAATGGGCGAAAACTGAGCCTCTTGATACTATCATAAAAAAGATAGTAATCAACTTTATTGTGTGCAACATCATCTGTCGCTTTGGCCTCCCACACTTTGTTCTCAGCAGTAGCCCACCCTTAAGCAAATGTATAAGTCAAAGTTGTCAACAAAGTTATCAAGTGCATTCCAAAGAAACGACTGGAGAAGGCTGGAGGCAAGTGGGTCGATGAACTTCCCATGGCCCTATGGGCATATCGGATTACCCACAAGTCCGCGACCTACCATATTCCGTTTGCACACTTCTACGGCTTTGAAGCCGTTATTCCAGTTGAATTAGAAGTACCTTCTCACCGTGTAACTTACTACGATCCAAAGACGAATGCCATCCTACTTGTAGAATCATTGGATTTACTGGACGAGAAGCATGAAGAGGCTGATTTGAGGGCAGCCGCACATCACAATCAAGTCGCCTGATTATACAACGCTAAGGTCCAACCCAGAACCTTCGAAGTTGGCGATCTCGTACTTAAGCAAATTTATCTGATCCCTTCATACATGAAATCGACATGGGAAGGACCGTATGTCATCGAGCGGAGACTTGGAGACGGCACATTCAAACTATCAACTGTTGACAGTCTCCCTTTACCTAGTGCATGGAACAACGAGAGTCTCCGTCGTTATTACACATGATTGGCTTTTATTCATTTTAATCTACATTTCCTTTGAAATTTTTTTATGCATTTTTTGAATTTGAACTTGTAATAAGGCAACTGACTTTGCGGTACTTTCTTATTTCAGCATTAAATGTAGACTCGACAAGCCAGAGTGGCAATCTCTTGAAATGCGTCGTGCAACCGTCACGATGTACGAAGAGCTAAGTACCATCATATGGTGGGACTCATTCAAATAGGGACTAATCGTGATCCAACCGGTCACTCGCTAAGTGAAACCCCAAGCTTGGGGGCAAGCAACTATAAAGTCAAGAAGGATTGAAACATGACAATCCTATAACGAACTCCAGCTCCCCGAGAGCCAGCTGAAGTACAAAACTCCAAAATCTAGGCTCGAGGAGGATGGATCTGTCCATCTACGACCTTGCCTTCATTCTTCCAAGTTTGAAGAGGATGGATCTGTTCATCTACGACTTCGCTTGTCAAATTAAGTTGGATGTTATTTGACCTTCCACAAACTTGATCAACTCCTTGTTCCCGGAGTGCGAACAAGATCTAATACTTAAACAGATGCGATTAACAATCTATCGACCGACTCCAGATTTCCAAAGTGCGAACTAAAGTATAAACATCAAATGGGTGTGACTGACCACCTATCGATCAAATCTGGTCCCGATAGCATGGACTGGAGTATAAACACCAAATGGGTGTGACTGACCATACATCAACTAACCTGGTGCCGAGAGCGCAGACCGGAGTATAAACACTAAACGGGTGTGACCAGCCACTCGTAAAACAACTTATGTTCCCAGAGTGCAGATATGATCCTAGATGTTTGATGGGTGTGACTGACCACCCATCACTGACTTTGACCCCAAGAGTGCGGACCAAAGTATAAGCATTAAAAGGGTGTGACCGATCGCCCATAGATTAACTCATGTCTCCGAAGTGTGGATATGATTCCGAACGTTAAACGGGTATGACTAACTGCCCGTAAATTAGCTCATGTCCCCGAAGCACGGATATGATTCTATTTGATAAGCAGGTGTGACCGACCGTCGGCATACAAGTTTAATCCCCAGAGTGTGGATGTGAATACTAACAAATGAGCGAGTGTGATACGACCACTCAAACTCATTTCACTTTAACATTGTTTCGACTAAGTTAAATTAAAGTTAGTAAAGATGGAGAACGACTACCGACTGACTACTTCGATTCTGCCCAGGTCTGGGGGCATAAATCAAGTACCAACTGCTGACCGAGATAGCGCAACTTTTGGATTCGACTCGACGTTTGATTATGACCCAAAGCCATGACTTCCAGACTGGACTCAAGTTCGGCTCAGAAACTAAAGCCTCACAAGTACATTGAATGGAAACGCGAGTGCTGAAATACTTAAACAAAAGAAAACAGAGTTATGCTGAAAACGAAAGAAAATTTTATTTCCACTATTCTTTGAAAAAAGATGAGTACAAAAATCTGTTTGATGAATTCCTATGAGCAAGGGCTAAATCCGCGTCTATACATGGCCTATGAAAGCAAAAGGAAATCCTATTCCAAGCTATGTACAAAAGAGAAGAATAAAAATGCAAGTCTATGCATTTGATTTTATATCCTTCTTTCTTTTCTTCGGTGTAGACCCTCTCGAGCTACCACTCAGAACCCTCTCCCTCTTTGAACCTTTACTTCCCCAGCCTGCTCCAATTGGCTAATCTCTGGGCGGGGGTATTGAATTAGTCTCCTCCTCGAAACTCATAGAGATCGAAATGTCCTCTGTGTGTGGAACAGGTGGGATGGTGGCACTTTCAATGTTAGAGGGAGGAGGCGCACTGGTATTAATGATGGTGCCACCTGGAGAAACAATAAGTATTGGGACCGGACCAGGGCCAGCCATGTCACCATCAGCTCTATGAGCCTACTCAGCTTGCTCGATTTCGGCTTTTATTTCCTCCATTATCTGCTTTGCCCAGTCTGCACATATGCTCATTAGAATACTACTGGTCAGACCCAAGGAGCCTGTGATGACCACATCTTCTTCTACATTAAACGACACTTCAATACTTGGATCACTTTGATGGCTAAAGAGTGCTTCCATCAATTGTTCATCAAGCAAGTAGCTGCTACCGTGCATCTTCCCAGCCGATGTGGCGACCATGGTAGTTGTAGCCTCTGTCATTATTGCTTCATGCTCGTGATGCATTTCTTGAGTTGCAGGAGGATTGATTTATGCAGAATCTAGAGCTGAATAAAGATAGGAGAAAATATTAGTAACGTCTTCTGACAGTGCTCCTATATTTGGATGAATGGAAGAAGTTTCCAAAATACCTTCCTCGGGTTGACTACTATGTTGAGTTGATGTGCCTTTCGAGCCGCATTTGTGTATCAGAGAAAGGTGCATCTTATCAGGGTCATATCCTGGTAAAACTAGAGGATCAATAGAAGAAGTAAGCTCAGATTGAGTGACTGGGAGTGCTTCGAAACCTACTTCTTGACGCTCAATTCCAGATCCTTCTCCAACGTTCGGATAATTGGCAGGCAATTTTTTTTTCAAGAGCGACGATTATTTCATGGAGGATCTTCGGTTCATCTCCGACAAGTATTTGAGCTTCCAGTTCAAACTCATCGATAGTCATAGCATTGCAGATCACTTTTCGTCATCTACCAAGCGACTCCGAGCCTTGTATAGTTGAAAAGGATAATTTTCACCGAGCCAATTTAAGCTGCGATTTCTTAAGACATTGACGTTGTATGTGACCAGGAGATCTTCAAATTCATTCTCCATCCTGGCCTCCATCGGCTTGATTTCCCCATCAATCCTAGCATCAGATTCCTCGACCTTTAGATCCACTGCATCCCTCTCCTCCTTAATTCTCACCGCCTGTTCACATGCCTCCTAGGTGGCTTTTTTGGCCTCGTCTTTTTCCTTGATGGCCTTGGCTAGCTTCGCCCTTAGCTTCTCAACCTCTTTCCATGCGGAGTCGCTTTCCTGAGTAACGACAATGTTATGGTGACCCATCTCTTGCACCTGATCCATATGCGTCTTTTGCATGTTTTCTAGGGGTGTTACGGTTGCGGTAACCATTGTTATTACCACCAACCGTAACCGTAACTATTACTGATGGTTAGAAATTCATATAACCATTACGGCAACCGTCTATGATGGTTAACCATCGTATTTTCAATTGTGAAGCATATCATACATATATTTTCAATTATATGCATTATTGATGATAAATTGATATAACTCTAACTATTTTTTGTAAATTTATTTATTTGTTTATAAAACGACCAATATGCATGCACATGTTATTAGTTCATTAAGGCACATATTATTAATGTACAAGCTGTTTCTTTAACTTAAATTACTAATTTTTATACTTTAATGTTAAATATTACATAAAACTACCATGTATGGTTGGCACAGTTAACCATGGTTTTCAATTCTTCAACCATTACCGTAATCGTTACCGTTATATATGGTAACCGCATAAATGGTTGGTACGGTTGAGTGGTTGAATGATTCATCGGTAACTGCCCTACTATTTTCCATGGACTGTCTAGCCCCATCGGCTCTCTTATCGGCCTCCATCTCTGGTTTCCTTAAAGAGTCAGCTTCAGTATTAAGCACTTCTATTATTTTGTCTTTCTAAGCAAGGTCGGCTTCCAGTTTCTCAATTGTCTTAACCCGCTCGAAAGATATCGTAGAAACTCTCTCAGCCGTCTTATCTCATTCCCCATACTGGCTATATGCATCTTGCATGTAGTCCTGCACCAGTCTTTCTATGTCGTTGGGAATTCTTTTCAAGTTTGGAGGAAAGTGGAAGCCATCAAAACAGATAGTCAAGAAATCTTTCTTTAACATAGTAATTCGAATGGCTCCCTCTCCTGTGGGCTCGATAGCAGCTGGCTCAGTAACGACGAGAGTTTTCATTTCAGTTCTACGGCATTGATCATCGAATTTCAAAGTATAAGGATGCGCTACTTGATGTGCAGTTTCAGAAGATTACCTACCAGAGCCAGATGGTTTTGAGGAACCTTTAGGTGGTGGCGATCGCAAGCGGCACCTACTTTGATGTTACCTTTCCTTCTCCCTATCATAATGCTCACGCTTTTAGCTAGAGTAGTGGCTGCGATCGTAGTTTCTTTTACTTTCATGCTATGAGATTCGGAGTAAGAGCTAGAAGAATGGCGTTTGGAGCAAAGATTGTTGAGCATAGACCCCTGCCTCATTATCATGTCTGTAAAATGAAAAGAGTAGCCATCTTCAGAAATTAGAAAACATATGATTAGAAATTGTGTGGTGCCGTGAAGTGCGTATATGCATGTGCAAACCCCCAAACTAACCAATTGTGGTGTCTATTTTCATAGGATTCGGCTCCCCTATGTCTAAAGAAGTTAAGCCTACGCCATTTCGCGGTAGGGAAGGTGGTCCCTCTAATCCAAGATCTTGGAATGAAGCTATGTCATCTGGAATAGAGGCATCAGATAATCCTCTCAAAGAACTTTCCATTTGCGAAAAGGAAGTCTCCGGACTTATAACATCCGTAATGGGCAGAGATGTTATGACGGTCTTATGCCTCTTGGATTTGTGGCGAGGGTCTTACCTTTTCTTTTTGATTTTGATAATTGGAGACTCTGCGAAGGCGCAACTGCGGGCTCATCCCTAGCTGGCATACTCTCGTTATCACCCCGTTCAGTGATTATGACTCCAGGTGTTCTTCTCCCTCCTTGCCTTACTGAAGCCACCCTGGGAACACCTAGTGCTTTGATCTTTCTCTATAACCCCATAGCGATCAAGTTTTCATCAGTAAGAACTTCATCGATTTCTCTAAGTTTAGCTGGCATCGATCGGAGAGTCCTTACTATCTCCTTGAATTGCGCTCCTTTTGGGCAGGGAATCGAAGCTATAAAAGAAACGCAGTATTAGACTCAGCATCAACTTATATTACCCAGTTAATTGGTTAAGAAGTTGGAGCATTTACGCTTAACTAGGCACCGTCTAGTAAATCCTGGTGGACATCTAACGAAGAACCATTCAATCTTGAAGTAAATCAATTTACTCCAAGCACCTACCACTACTTGACAGTTCCTAACTACTTCTAGAAAAGTGAATGAAGGATTATCTTCTTGACTCTTGATGTTAAACAAGTATCTGATCTCTTCGACGGTCGGGGGTCGGAAAAGATGCTCCATAAAGATGATATATAAGCTGTTGAGAAGCGAATACCCATTTGGATGAAATTGAGAAGGCATAATCCTAAAAAAGAATAGCACATCCCGGATAAATTGATTGAATGGGGGAAACATTCTGGCTATGCACATAAATCTGTTGCAAGCGGTAAACCCTTTCGAGGGGTTGTGCACTCTGTCTTCCTGCCCCGGTAGTAGAACATCTTCTAGCGATAATCCATGCCCGAGACAGATTCTTTCTAGCATATATTTGGAGATTTTGGAACGAAATGAGTCCTCTAGATTCAAAACTAAAGTTGCACTCAGCAGTTCATCCGGAGTGAGACTTATTACATCAGCCGCGATTTCTGGTATTTCTATAATGGAAAGTGGAGAGCTTTGAACTTCCTGCTGCCCTAAGCTTCTAGGATCCATAGCTATTGAACTCAGTAAAAACCATTGTTAAATGGCAAGAAACCCGCGTATCCCTCAGTGTAAAGTGAGTGATCGTGTTGTGTAGTGCAGTGCTATATAGTACTTTAAATTTCTACAAGTTCGAAAGATGGTAAAATGACGAGATTTCAAGATTCGACCTGAGTGGCCGTCATCACTGTCCGTATCAACCATGCCATCCTACCTTCAAGGAATGATTCATGTTAAATTTTGTTCCGTTTGTCACATTACAGTTCCATCGACGAGCTTTGAAGGATAGTCAAATATGTAGTTTAATGGTCTAGTCCAATTATGTAAGGCTAAAGCTTGTTAGAGTCAGATGTTCAAGTATGCAAATGCAAACTAGCTCGCATCCATCAAGGTTCAGCTTGGATCATTCCTCTAAATCCTTTCTTCATATCAATCCCAAGGGTTAGATTTCATATCGATCGATCCATAGGTCACCACACTTCGTATCGATACCAAAGCCTTGGCTTCATATCGAATCACCCTAGACCGATGCTCTATGTACCAATCCCAAAGCCTGCGGTTTTGTATCCATCATCCTGAATCGATTCAAACTCCCTAAATTCCAGATCGACACTAAGCAGCTTCACCACCTCATATCGATACGAGTTTGAAGTAAGAGATTGGAAGTCAATGACTTCCTTATCTCCATCGGTTTCTCTCCTTCTTTCCCAAGTTGCCAAGATGCCATTAAAATATTTCCTCGACCTCACTCTAGCCCTATTCCGACATCGAGAACGCCAGAACGGGCCGTTTTTCTAGACGAAATGGCATCAAGACCCAAGTCTCATCATTTTAAAGTGACTTTAATCAATCGTTTACCTAGTTTAAAGTAACTGGTTTAGGGATTAAAGACTGGTTGTGTGAAGATGAAGACTTTATAGTTCTTTTTCTTGTATTTTCGATCGATACGAAGCGAAATATAAAGTAAAAACAAAGAAAAGTGAAAATTTTGTCTAAGTACAAAAAGCTTTTATATTGCTTCATATCCAAGGGAAGACGTTTTGTATCCTAGTTGTTCTATCGAGAGAACCAATCAGCAAGCATCGATACGAAGACGTAATTTCACATCCATGAACTCAAGGCAGTCCAGGGCTTAACTTACGTATCCATCGTCACTTCGTATTGATCAATCAGGATCGATCCGAAGCCCATTATTTCGTAGCTACTGATATGAAAGTCATTGCAATATCATATTTGAACCATTCAACTCCATCGATACGTAACATCAATTTTGTATCCATCTGTTCAAAGACCTAAAACCTTGTATCCATCGATATAAAGCATCCCTAGGGTCTATCTATTTTGTATCGATAGCCATCGATATAAAGCATCCCTAGGGTCTATCTATTTCGTATCGATAGCCATCGATACGAAGCATACAGTCCAACATCTCTGATCGATCTAGGAGAGGATCGATACAAGTGGGTGAATTAAAGTAACCATCAATCATTGTTACAATTTGAATTTCACATCGATCCAGGAGAGGATCGATATGAAACTCAATCCAAACAAGAACAAAAGAACTTGGCAACGACCTGTGAACGTGCAAACGTGAACAGGAGTTAAGTTAACATACGTGCATATATGACAAACTAACATTTGGTTTTCAAAGTTAACAGAAATTTAATGCTTACCTAGCAAAAACTAGAACACCGAACGACAAATTGCTAGCACTCGACCTTCATTTACATCAAAACACTGCATGATCATTGACAGTCTACAATTCAATGTTTATATTACTGGAAATTAATCAAAGGTTACATCTCCTGGTGAAAATGCAATAACTGTTCAACAAATCGGATAGAATTTTTTCAGTGTAAAGAATGCAGCTTTTCAAAGCACGTCATTTTCATACAGTACGTGCTTTGAAGGGCAAATGATATCCTACCTTTTGGCAAGGCCATGACACCAAGGACTTGACTAGAAACTAAAGACAATCCGTCCCGAAGATCGGTTGTTATACACAGATTCATGCTGGATACAGGCAAACTTGATACGAGTCCAGATCGAGCTACAATCAACATGGTAGGGACAAACAAATCTGTGAAAGGCAACATTCCAAATTCAAGGTCAATCGGATTTCGTATGCTCAAGATATGGATCGATCAAGTTTCAGGTGAAACATGTTTATTTCGTATCCGTCCCCTTCGTATCCATCGACTCCGCATCCACCCCTTCCTATCCATCAAGCAACGACATCGATCATAGCTCATCTGCTCAATTTCTACCCATTTCGTATTGACCTCACAACCATCCATTTCGTATCGCTCAGCCAAGCATCGATACGAAACCATCAACCAATCGATCGATACAAAACAACAACCGGACATTGGTACGAAGACAATATGCAAGCATCAATACTAAGACAATATGCAAGCATCGATACGAAAGGAACCAAATTAAACCGATACGAAGGAAGTAGTCTGACTAAGGGAAGTGGTCAACAAGCATGAAATATGGATCTTCATAAAGTTCTCACTCCACGTCATCGATACGAAAGCATCGATACGTATGTTTCAGTCAAACTGCAAATCCAATCTTGGATTGATCATAATTCAAAAACTACAAGTTCAGTTGCTATGAAATTTTCACAAAAGCTTGCATATCACCTGAAGACCCACCATGATTGATTACAGCTCAAATGGAGCTAATCTTGATCGATACAAAATGCATTAGGATCGATCCTGATCCATCTGAAATGACCCCAGATCGATCCAGTGGGCCCACCCACATGTCAGAAGAGGTATTCCGAGGTTTGGGGGAGATATTTCTAGATCCACTCCTATAAATAGCACCCCTACGCCTATAGAAAAAGGAATTTTGGCTCTTCTACGCTGTTACTCTACCGTAACTCTATTGTAACTTGAGTGCTAGTGCTTTGTATTATTGTAATCAGTTGAAAATCATCAATAAACATCAAAACAATTCAAAGCGGACGTAGGCTACAATGCCGAACTACTATAATTTCTTATCTTTTTCTACTGCATGCTTTTATTAGTGTGATTGTTAGATCAGCCTCTTTTCCATTTACTTTCTTCACTTTAATCTCTTCAATCACATCCGAAGAGTGTTGTGCCTAATTTTAGTACAAACACTTTGGTGCTTTCACTGAGAAAACTATGTTTTTCTATTCAGTGGATCTACTGCCATTATTGGATTGCCAAAATCTAAGGAGGAGATCCAAATCTATCTTATTGTGGTTCCTTCCATTCTATTCATGTTACTTCAGATCTGGGAAAGAGCTACATTCATCATGGTGCGTATTACCAGAACTGCTTCAAATGCTGTAGATCCAAAGGGAAGGGATATGCAAAATCCCATGCAGCTGACCACAACAAGCTAGACATCAGCTGGAGCTCTAGATCCACAAGGCCCTGTGGCTAGAGAGGAGTTCCAAACCTTCATGCAAGCACTTACTTAAAGCCATCAAGAGCTCACTCAGTAGATCCGTGCCAACACGAAGTTCACAAACCAACTGAACGAGGAAAGGCAAAGGAGATAGAGAAGGGATCATTCTCTCTTGCCTCGACCGAAAGCTTGGCTTCATCTGACTTCAATCATAGATCTACACGCCGACGGTTGGATGGAAACTATGTAGAAGCCTCCGGGCATCAGCATGCCATGAATCTCAGACATGCCGGGATTGGTCCTTCTCTAAGGCACCAAGATGGACCCTCCTCTTGAGGAGGGGAACTTCCTTATCACACCACTCACGACCACAGTGCTGTTGCGTCTATAGATTTAAAAGCCGAGATCCAGAACCAACTAGATCCAGCCCTTCGTCAATACGTTCATGCTTAGGATCCTCACTTCCCTGAAGATCGGGAGCCAAGGAGGTATGGAATGGGCCATAGAAAGCGACCAGACCATCCCCACAACATGAAACCTGACCACACTTTGGCCCCAAACATCAAAATGCTTGACATTCCAACCATGATACGCCAGATGATCAGAGAAAGTCAAGGCCTTACAAATGATGATTGGGGAATCTTCTAAAGTCACACTCCATTCACCAATGACATTCTTTATGCAGAGCCACCCCGTCGATTCAGGCTGCCAACTTTGACAGTGTACGAAGGAAATTCGAATCCTAACCAATATATCTTGAAGCATGAATGGCTCATGGACGCCGCTCGAGCTGACGATGCTGTTAAGTGTAGAAGTTTTCCTATTTTCTTAGGGGGAATCGCAACTATTTTGTTCACTCATCTACCACCGAGATCCGTCTCTTGCTTTGATCAGTTAGCTACCAAGTTTGTCGAATAATTTCGTATCCATGCTACGAGGCCAAAGGATGTCAACACCTTATCAGTGTTACTCAAGTTACAGGAAAGACTTTTAGACATTATCTAGAAAGGTTCCATGCTGCTTGTTCAATGGCTAGAAATCCCAATGATAGTTCTATTCTGATGGCATTGACTAAAGGGATTGATCCTGATTTTTAATTGGTGATTGGTTGTCTGGGAAGCCCCTCGCTTCATTGGATCATTTCTATGCTAAGGCTGCCGGTTCTTTAAAAGAGAAGACGCTTGACGATCTAGGAAGCAGGACGTAGCGCCGCCCTGTGTTGAAGGCATTCAAAGTAATGTCGCTGTGAAGCAAAACGGTGAGAACCACGACAAAGTATAATTAAATATTCAGAATAAGCAAGGTTAACAAAAGGGTAACGGAGGTTAGGGAAAGAAGAGAGACCCAAATCATGGATCAAGACCCAGAGCTCCCATGTTCGACCGATATACCCCTTTGAACACAACACTGGAAAATGTTTACCTTCAGACTTGTAATACTAGACATTATAAGAAGCCAACTCCAAAACCATCATCTGAGAAACAAATTCAAACCTTCTGTAGGTTCCACGATTTTTACGGCCACAATACTAATGAGTGCCATCATTTATAAAACATCATCGAGAAATTGATTAGAGAAAGAAAGTTAGAACAGTTTGTTCGAGCGCCGCAAGATGGAGGTGCGGGCCAATCTAACCGAGATCAAGGTCAAGACCAGGATATGCCCGAAGAACTCATGCGTACTGGCGGGAGGTTGGTAATAAATGCCGTAAGTGGTGGTCCTCATCCGACTGATAGGAGCGGGAAGGAAATGGAGTCATATGGCAGTCCGATTAGGCATGTGGACTTTGAATGCTGTAGTAATGTTGATGATGGAGCCCCGACAAAATAACAGAGGACGATGCCAGACGACATCGTTTTTAGAAATTGAGATGCTGATGGAGTCGAGTCCCCCACTATTGATCCGTTAGTTATTTCAGCTCAGGTGGGTCCTGCTTGGATGAAAAAATCTTAGTCTACAGTGGAAGTTTTGTCAATACACTTTTCAGGTGCACTTATGACCAAATAAGGATGGAAGCGAAAGACTTGAAACTGTATCAATCATGTATTCATGGTTTTAACCAAAGCACGATTATACTAGCTGAGATGGTGGAATTGCCCGTTGAGTTAGGTATTGGAGAACGTCGGAGAGTGCGAATGTTGCAATTTGTTGTGTTAGACATACATTCCCCCTACAATGCTTTCTTGGGCCGACCGACCCTTGCAGAATTCAGGGTAGTGATTTCCCCATGGTGTTTAACTCTAAAGTTCCCCACTGATAATGGGGTCGGAGTAGTGCATGGTGATCAGGCGGTTGGATGTGCCTGTTATGTTGTGGAGCTGCGGGATGCGCAACGGAAGGAGAAAGGGAAGGGCATAGGAGAATCTCTCTGTGTCTGTTTTTCAGAAAATTGACAACTAATGCATGAGGACATTGATTGCAGAGATAATAATGATGTGGAGGAAGTCATAAAGATAGTCAGGCTTCCCCGACGAAGTTGACGATCGATGTTCCGATCCACGATGACGATGATTCCAGAACAGTGAAGGTAGGATCTCAACTCAGCCCCCAGATGAGATAGGAATTGGTTGACTTCCTCCGAACGAAACTTGATGTGTTTGCTTGGACTCGTTTAGACATGTGTAGGATCTCACTGGACATCGCGAGCCATGCATTGAATATTGACCAACGGCATGTCCTGGTCAAACAAAATAGGCACGGTATGGATCTAGAGAGATCTGTCGCCCTGAAGGAAGAAGTAAATAAACTCAATTCGAATGGGTTTATTCGTGATGCTTTATACCCGAAGTGGGTATCTAATCCAATGCTTGTCAAAAATTCAAATGGAAAATGCCGAACATGTGTGGACTACTTAGATTTGAATAAAGCCTATCCTAAAGGCAGTTTCCATCTTCCCAGAATTGATCAACTGCTGGATTCAACAGCCGGACACGAGCTCTTAACTTTCATGGACGCGTATTCCAGCTACAATCAAATAACGATGCATCTACTTGACCGGTAACATACTGGCTGCATCACTGATTTGAGACTCTATTGTTACAAGATGATGCCCTTCGGACTCAAGAATGCTGGGGCAACTTATCAAAGTCTCGTGAACCGAATGTTCGCTAACCAAATCGGAAATACCATGGAGGTGTATGTGGAAGCCATGATTGTGAAGTCACGATTGTCCATTGACCATGTCAGTGATTTGGAAACAATGTTTAACATACTCCGACAGTACAGAATGAAGCTCAATCCATTGGATTCATCATCAACGCCATTAGGAAAATTCCTTGGATTCATCATCAACGCTAGAGGAATTGATGCTAACCCTGAGAAAATCTGGGCAATTCAGAATCTCAAAACTCCCAGAACTATAAAGCAGGTGCAAAGCCCCAATGGGAAGGTGGCAGCTTTAAAGCAGATTTATTTCAGGATCTATAGACAAGTGCATTCCTTTCTTCGATCTGATCAGAAAAGGAAAGCGAAATTCCAAATGGATAGAGATGTGTGAAGGCGCGAAGGCGCATTCCAAGAACTAGTTCAACATCTGGCAATGCCTCCTATTTTATCGAAGCCGGTTGATCACGAAAGATTATACATCTATCTGGCGGTTTCAGCAAGCGCAATCAGTGCTGCGTTAATTCGAGAAGAAGATCGTGTCCAACAACCGGTCTATTATATCAACTAAAGGCTAACTGGGGCAAAAAGAAACTACCCGAAGGTGGATAACCTGGCTTATTGTCTCATCATAGCCTCGAGGAAGCTCCATCCATATTTCCAGGCTCATCCGATAATTATCTACACCGACCAGCCGTTGCGATAGATGCTAGTATGACCTGAGACGTCTGGTAGGTTACTTAAGTGGAACATCGAGTTGAGTCAGTTTGATATCACTTATACACTGAAGCGAGCCATTCAAGGACAAGTTCTGGCGGACTTCATAGTTGAATTCACCATGCCGGAGGACTTGCCCGAAACTAGTGAATCTCCTAAGCATAAATGAAAGCTATACACTGATGGTGCATCAAACGACCGTTGCTTGGGTGTTGGAGTGGTACCGGGAACCCCAGAAAGTCGATCCATATGCTATGCTTTGAAGTTTGAATTTTGGATTTTTGAATAGTTTACAATTAAATATTAGGATTTTTTAAATAATTGAATCTTAGATTTAATGCAAATAAAAATTATTTTGAAAGCTTATTAAATTTTGTTTAAATAAGAATGATGATTATAAACTTTTAATTTAGAATTAAAAGTGGTTAAATTTATTTTGATAATAATTCATTTTAATTAACGTGTGAAATCATTATTCCAGGACACCGCGTCGGATTTTGACGAAACTACTGTCATTGGATCCGAAATAATGAATGGTTGTTCGCCGACGAGTTTCACGGTGATTAGACATGCTCTGTGGTCATGCGAGCTCGAAACATGTAGTGTTTGAATTTAAGTGAATAAAATATAATATTTATCACCTTTAAATATGTCTCCACCTTAAAACCTAATTTACAAAATTTCCTTTTTCTCTTCTGTTTTGAATTTTGGCTACCACTTCATTTCAATTCTTTTGCTCAATTATTTAGAGAGATTTACTTAATGAAATATGGTGATTTTAGATATGTTAGCTTTGTGTAGTCGAAAGCTTTATAATGATGTGTTCGATTTTGGGTGCGATTATAATCGCCAATGTTCGACTTGGTTTGGCCGTGCCTAGGGCTGAGGGTAATCGGAGTTTGGGGCATCATTTGTGAAATCGAAGGGTGGCATGGCGTTATTTAGTGGTAGACGAGTTCATTGATGTAGACGATGGGTGGCGCAGTTCTTTGTGCATGATCGTGACATGGCGTTTGTCGCATATTTAGCTACAGGTCGCGATTATTTCTGGGCAAACGGAGGTGAAATCAAGGAGTGGAATGAACTCGGGGCGCGACGAGATATTGATTAGCGGTGGTTGGGGACGTTCAGGTGGTCTAAGTCAAATCACGACCATGGCAGAGCATCCCTTAGGGCATAGTGATAAAAGTCAATCAGGGATGTCGATGATGTTGAAGTAGAGGTCGATAGGTCGGGTTTGATGAGAGAAGAGCATTAGCGAAGTCGGTTGGTCGAATCGATGATCGATTCACCATATCACTATAAAACAAGCAAACCTGGAAGGGCATGTTCATGTGTCACTATGCACTGGATTGGGTAGAAGATGATGAGGGTTTTTAGGCAATTAACTTGATTAATTTATTAATTAGTGTTTTTAAAATGTCAAATCTTATAAAATTTGTATCTCGTTTATACGAGGTTAGACTGAGGCGCCATCTTCGTCGCTGCGTTCGTATCGGGATTATCTACGCATTGGGGTTGGATTCATCGAGTTTGGAGCTTGTGAGAATTTTAGTCAAAATTAAGCGGCGTTCAATTTGGACTATTCAGAAACGCGTAAGCGTTAAGGGTGAGTTTTATTCACTAGTTGATTGCACAATTATTTTGTATGTAATTGCTATTGTACTGGAAATATAAGTTGTATAATGAACAATGCAAGTTATTACTTTTGGACATGGGCATATTTTGTAAAGCAAGTGAGAACAATATTTGTTGTCCCGCCTTTTGGCAAGGCCATGACACCAAGGACTTGACTAGATACTAAAGACAATCTGTCTCGAAGATCGGTTATACACAGATTCATGCTAGATACAGGCAAATTTTGTCCGAGTGCGGATCGAGCTACAATTAGCATGGTACGACAAACAAAGCTGTGAAAGGCAACGTTCCAAATTCCATTCAATCAGAGTTCATGTGCTCAAAATATGGATCGATCAAGTTTCATGCGAAACATGTTTGTTTCATATCCATCCTCTTCGTATCCATCAACTCCACATCCATCCCATTTGTATCCATCAAGCAGCGGCATCGATCATAGCTCATCTGCTTAACTTCTACCCATTTCGTATCGATCTCACTACCATCCACTTCGTATCGATCAGCCAAGCATCAACACGAAACCAGCAACCAATCGATCGATATGAAACAACAACCAAGCATCGGTACGAAGACAATATGCAAGCATTGATATGAAGACAATATGCAAGCATCGATATGAAAGGAACCACAATGGACCGATAAGTCTAACCAAGGGAAGTAGTCTACAAGCGTGAAATATGGATCACCATAAAGTTCTTGCTCCACGTATCAATACAAAATCGATCGATACGAAAGCATCGATATGCATGCTTCAACCAAACTGCAAATCCAATCTTGGATCGATCATAACTCAAAAACTACAAGTTCAAATGCTATGAAATTTTCACAAAATCTTGCGTATCACCCGAAGACCCACCATGATCGATCGCAGCTTAAATGGAACCAATCTTGATCAATATGAAATGCATTGGGATCAATCCTGATCGATCCCAAATGACCCCAGATCGATCTGGTAGGCCTACCCACGTGTGAGAAGAGGTATTCCAAGGTTTGGGGCAGATATTTCTGGATCCACTCCTATAAATAGCACCTCTACGCTTACAAAAAAAGAACTTTTGGCTCTTCCACGTCGTTACTCTACCGCAACTCCATTGTAACTTGAGTGCAAGTGCTTTGTACTGTTGTAATCATTTGAAAATCTTCAATAAACGGTAAAATAATTCAAAGTGGACATAGGCTACAATGCCAAACCACTATTATCTTTTTCTATTTCTGCATGTTTTATTGGCGTGATTTTTGAATTAGCCTCTTTTTCCATTTACTTTCTTCACTTTAATCTCTTTAATCACATCCGAAGAGTGTTGTGCCCAATTTTGGTACAAACAATATTATTGAGTATAATATCTCTTTTGAACATCTATAATATGTATCATGGCCCAGACTACTTATTTACATGTTTGATATTGCATTGTGAAAGTGATACTACGTTGTGAATGTTTGAAATGATATAGTCATTATAAACGTGCTTTAAAATCCCTGATATTTGACATATGTTAAATTGTATTAATTATGGTATATTGTGGAAATATATATTGTTCTACACACATTTGGGTGTGTTTGACATAAATGATTGGTTTGGATATTTTTGGAAATTTGAAAGGGAAGATGTAAATATTAGAAGCGAAACGATTGCTATGGATGCACTTTGAAATTGCTGTGATCTGCGATTTTAAAGTTAACTTTGGATGACATCCCAGCGCTTCTTTGAATTGATTAATAAAATTGTTAGCTCGCTTATTGTGGGAAAATAACAAGATTTGTATATATTTTTGAAAATCATTTATGGAGTTATAAAGAGATGGTTTTAAATTATAAAACAGGTTTTAAATGGTGTTTTAAATAAATGGTTTAAAATATAGTATAAGTATTCTGAAAGTATATTTTTAATATATATATATATATATATATATATATGTTTTTAGAAGTTATTAAATATTTTGTTAAAGAAATAAAAGGTTTTATATTATAATATTTTACAAATGGTTTATACTATTTTATTGAATATCTTAGTTTTACAAATAAATTAATATATGTATTTATATATCTTTTAAAGGTATTTTAGTATATTTAGAAGTTAAAAAAAAAAATTAATATCTTAATGTGTTTTGGGATTATAACACTTATGTTATAATGGATTGCTTTATAAATTGATTAAAAGGTATATATCCTTATTTAATAAAATGGAGAAGTACTTAGAACTTTAAAGGAATGTTTTAATGTAAACGGCAAGAATAAATGTGATTTTGGGTTTATATTAACGATGTTTGTTCAACATTTGTTTTAACCCATTTAACAATACTTCTGGAAAGTGGTTTGATCTTTAATGATGAGGCTTTAAAGATAATGAAACAATAAGGTGGTCTTGGGGGTTGTCATAAAAAATGTTTTAGTAACATTTATTTTTAAACCCTTAGATAATATTTTAAAGTGTTAAAATATTGCTAAATGAGTTTGGAAAATAGTTAGATCTTTAATAATGGAAATTTAAAGAGAATAACGAGTGTAAATTAGTTTTTGGTTTGTTGTGGCAATGTGTTAATAACATTCACCTTTAACCTGTTTTGATTATACTTATGAATGTAAATAGATTTTTGAAAAGAATGTTTTAAAGATAATCATAAGTGAAATGGTTTGGATTTGTACCGGTATTATTTTAGTAACATTTGCTTTAATCCCTTTGAATTGATTCGTGAATGTACTTATATGGTTGAGATAAGTATATGAATACTTTTGAGATGTATTGAAATGTGTTGAAATGAATAGTGATGTTTTAATTAAATAGTGGAGTTTAATTAACAAATGAGTTTCATTTATAAATGAGTTTATTGAGTAAAAATGAGATTTACTAGTAGGATTGTAATTAATAAAGGAAGATTAATTAATAAGGGGATTGGAATTCATTTATATGACTTGATTGTGCTTGTTTGTTTCGATCATGCCTTGTGTATTACTTTCTTATGGACAGTATATGGGAATTAATTTCCTATATATGATTATTCTCATTATTATTTGATTTGACCAAATATACTCTGAAAATATCTAAAAGAAACTCGGGAATTATATGGTATAATTATCCGAGGTGATGCTATATTGTACGTATAAACTCATTTCTCTTTTTTAGGATGAATGATAAGGAAATTCGTCTGCTTAAATGGTTAAGGGGTGATCTCCGATCCTAAGTATTTTTTGTTTATTTCCCACAGAATCGGGGTTGAGATTCCTAAGAAATGGATTGATTGGTTTTAGAGCACTCAATAAGCGGGGGATGTACTTATATGAGATGACTTGAAATTGTAACCTCTACAAAATCATATATGTGTTCTATGCTTTGGGAGAGGTTCGTGATTGTTCATGCTTGCTTTGTGATGTTGGAATCTAAGTGGATATTTGAAATCTGTTGAGATGCTCGAACACATTTGTTGTTCATAATCTATTAAGGATGTGGGAATCCATGTGTGGTTCTGAGACCTGTTGAGTTATGGAATCCATGTGTGATTCCGAAATCCACTTAGGAATCCATGTGTGATTCCAATATCTATTGAGATACGGGGATCCATGTGTGGTTCTGGGATCTATTGTGATATGAGGATCCATGTCTGGTTCTGTGATCTGCTCGAGTTAGAGCTCGTGTGGAAGATCCATTTGAATGGTGACTCGTGTGCTGGAATACCAAAAGTAGCCTCACCAGCGGATACAACAAAAATCAATGATAAGATGCATGGCCATAGGGTTAGCAACCCATGAGGATGCATGTGACTCTATCTTAGAGTTACTTATAGATATACACGTGAAAGCGATGCACTCGATTAGTTTGGCCAGCTATGTGTTTCCTTTGGTACATTCACTGGGGATGTACATCGCTTCGAAGGATATCTCCGATCCTTGTACAGTTGTTTGGACTCGGCTTCCTCGAAGATATCTACATGGAAATCCTACACAATTAGCAAACGTGCCTTAGCTATTGTGATTGTATACCTATTATTATTGTGATGTACACTCACTTCCATCACAGCTATGTAATTGTTTATACTTCGCACCTTAGACATTATTATACTGTCACTAGATTTTATAATAGAAATGTTGTAACGACCCCGATTTTTAAGTTAAATTAAAATTTGCTAATTAATATTAAATTTTGGATTTATTTATGAATTAATTGATAAATTAATTTGAAATTCTCCAGGAACAAATAAATTGTGTATTTGTTATACATATGAAAGTAGATTTTTAATGGAATTTGGAATTTGAAATTCAAAAGTAAATATTTTAAAAATAAATTGGATTTGAAAATACTATGTTTAAAATTAATAAAATTTGTTTTCTAATTATAATATAATTATTTAAAATTTATATTTTGAAATTAATATAATAATTTTCTAAAAGATTAAATTTGAACATTTTCAACACTGGCATTTATATAAATTTAGGTCTAATAACTTAAGTTTAATTTTAAATTTATACATAACTAAATGTATTTTATATGTATATATATACACACACATTTAAATGTATAATAAACTAAGCTTAAAAATAGTATTGGTTATAAAGATTAGAACATTTTCTTTTAAAATATAATTTGTAAATATATAAAAGTATAAATAAGAAAACATGTTTCATAAATTAAAGTAAAGTAGGGATTTAAAAACATAATTACGAATTAATTTAAAATAAGGACTTTAACATAAATTTGATACTTTTGACATTTGTAAAAATATAACAATTTGTACAAACATTTGTAAGTTTATACAACCTATAGTAAACAAATGTAAAAAAAGTAATATGCAAAGATAACAAGTGGCAAAAATCATTTCTTCTTTTCAAATTGAATTTTTTTACAAATAAAAATTTGTTAAACCAGGCTATGCATGTTTTTCTTAAAACTTATCATCTTCCAAACTAAAAAACAAAAACCAGATCAAACAAAGAAAAGAATGAAACAAAGATATCAGATTCAACATCAAAAACAAGTTACTAGATCAAAACACTTCTAGTTTACAGATTTAAGAACCAAATCAAAAGCCTGGAAAATAAGACCTGAAGCAAAGTAGGTTTCAAAAATTCAGAATCACTCTTCAACCTGAAATCAAAACTTGATCCCAGAGCATAAGTCAGATTCAACCCATAATCAAATGGAAATCAAAGAAATAAAACTGAAAGCATTTCAAATTAATTGAGAAAATCAAAGTTCAGGAAAAATTTCAAGTTTCCAGGATAAAAAAAATCAAGTTCCAGAATTTCAAAATACAGGCTCTCTTCTCTGTCTTCTTCCAGGTGACAAGCCTTTAAACCCATATATTTTATTCTGGTTTGCATGTATTGGATATATGTTAGTTAAATATATTGGTATGGATGAAATATGTCTATATGTGTATATATATAGATATGACTGTGTATATGTCTGTCTATCTCTGTTAAAGATCCAGGTTTTGTAAACAAATTCAAAAATTCATATCACCCAAACCAATCAATATTAGGCTTTGATCTCAAAATGAAAGGCAATCGTAATGCTGTAATACTAATTTTAAAAATGATCACAAGTATAATTACTGAATAAATATTTTGAAAATTGGAAATTACATTAATGAGTAGTTTAAATCAAAAAAATCAAGTATTATAATTTCAGGTTTTGTTTATATTATCATATTCTAGTCTAAAAAATATGATTTTTGAGATAAATATCATGATTTTTAACTGTGTAAATCACAAGATATTGAGAGTTGATTAGAATTAAGAATTTGCTCGATTTCTGATGATCGCATAGTTGAGTTGCTTCGGGATTCTAGCTGAAGCTCGCTGTAAGATCAGTGGTCGGGGGAAAAATGCTTGGCGATTTTCTAGTTCATCGTGGAAGCGTGGCGAAGCCCTTTTAGGTTTTCGTTAGGTTTGGGGTTGGTTGGGTTTTAATGGTCGTTGCATCATCAGGGATTGATCGGAGTCAATTGGGCCTGGGGAAAGAGGTTAGTGGATCGTCAGAGCAGGTGTGGCTGGAGTTTCGACATTTCTGATGGCTTGAGGCGATGGGATGTGGCATTTGTAGGCGATCGAATTGGTTCTAGAAGGTAGTTGAATAGCTCGATTTTGAGTTTATCGGTGATTCATCAGTCTGGGTGGCTTAAAGTCTAGGAGAGGTGGTTGGCGACTTACTGACGATCTAAAGGTTGGTCGGAAGTGGCCTGGCCGCATGTACATGTGCATGAGAATCATATGTATCTGGTTGTTTTACAAAGTGGGGAAGAAGAAGTGGAACTCGGGTATAGCTTCAGGAAAGCAATGGTGTAGCTCGAGTCTGGTCTCGGGTATGTTCGCGTGTTAGTAACAGATTTTAAAATTTAAACTAAAAATAAGTTTTTTTTTAAAAAGAAGAGGAAGTGAGCGGCTTGGGATTTAGCTCGAGAGGATGATGTTTTTGCTCAGTCTTGGTTCGAGTAGTTTTTTATTTTCCTCGATATGTTTTTTTTAAGTCCCAAGTTTAAAAACCTAAAAAGAAAACATTCCAGGTTTCAAAATTCTAAAGAAATCAAGTACACATTTAAAAACAAAGGAAACCAAGTTTTTAATTAAAAGTAAAGTATTTCTCAATTTTTCTAAATCAAGTTTCGAAACTAAAATTTTAAATTCAAATGTGATTTGAAGTAATTTGATTTGGCTTTGAAAATAACCTTTTATTAGGTTAATTATTAATCAAATCTCTAAGTGATTTTCAAATGTAATTTAATGATGTAATTAATTTAAGGGATGATTACTTAATGAAATTAACGGTTAATTAATTAATTAATGTGATAAATTAATTAATGTGATTAATTAATGGATAATGATTTTAGTTAATAATTAAAGGTTAATTACCTTAATGTAATTGAAGGTTGATTAATTAAAATAAGTAACCAAGGGGTAATTACTTAATGAAATTAATTAAATTTAATTAAAGGTTAGTAAATGATTAAAATTGATTATTCAAGTGATTAAAGAATAATTAATTAAATTAACTTATATGATTAATTAATTAAGGTAATAAATGTAAGGATAATTAATTAATTAAAGATTAATTAATGAAAGTGATTAGGGATAATCACTTATTTTAATTAATTAAGGATAATTTATTAAATGGTAATTAAATAAGGGTTGATTAATTAATTAATTAAGTTTAATTAATTAAATAATAATCAAATAATTAAAGGTTAATTATTTAATGATTAAAGATTGATTTATTTATTTATTAATTAACGTTGATTAATCAATAATTTAAAGGTTGATTAATTTATTATTAAAGGTTAACTAATAAACGATCAAAGGTTAATTAATTGAGATGGTTTGTAATTAATTAATGCTAATTAACCAGGATTAATAGTTTCTTCATAAGTAATTAATCTAATTTAAATTAATCAGATAATTAATTGATCTTACTTATGGATGTTTGGATTGTATGAAATGCTTTGAATTATTTGATATCCCTGATGTGTGATAATTATTTTGATTTGAGCTACGATGAATGTAATTTATTTATCTGTGATGAATATGTATTATTTATCTGTGAATCTGTGAATCAAGATAAGGGTTATAGGATTATACCACTTATCGATATTGCTGTATATGGATTGTGATAATTGATGATGTTGCACTATTGTGTAAAACCCCTAGACTACACCATAGACACACAAATATCGATTTCACAAGGATTCGGTTAAATCACAGATATTTGAATTTAATATTATTTTATCCAAAATTATGAAATGGTTTTAAAATTGAATTTGGAATCCAAAATGGTTTGAAAATGGAATTGGGTTAAATATGAAAAGCTTTTGAAGAGAGTTTTGAGGATAAATAAGACCTGAAGCAAAACAAGTTTCAAAAATTCAAAATCACTATTCAAACTGAAATCAAAACCTGATCCCAGAGCATAGGTCAGATTCAACCCATAATCAAATGGAAATCAAAGAAATCAAACTGAAAGCATTTCAAATTAAGTGAGAAAATCAAAGTTCAGGAAAAATTTCAAGTTTCGAAGATAAAAAAAATCAAATTCCAGAATTTCAAAATATAGGCTCTTCTCTCTATCTTCTTCCAGGTGAGCAAACCTTTAAACCCATATATTTTATTCTGGTTTGCATGTATTGGATATATGTTGTTAGATATATTGGTAGGGATGAAATATGTCTGTATGTGTATATATAGATATGACTGTGTATATGTCTGTCTATCTTTGTTAAAGATCTAGGTTTTGTAAACAAATTCAAAAATTCATATCACCCAAACCATTCAATATTAGGCTTTGATCTCAAAATGAAAAGTAACTGTACTATTGTAATACCAATTTTAAAAATAATCACAAGTATAATTATTGAATAAATATTTTGAAAATTGGAAATTATAGTTAAGAGTATTTTAAATCAAAAAAAATCAAGTATTACAATTTCAGGTTTTTTATATTATCAGATTCGAGTCTTAAAAATATGATTTTTGAGATAAATATCATGATTTTTAACTGTGTAAATCACGAGATATTGAGAGTTGATCGGAATCGAGAATTTTCTCGATTTTCGATGATCGCATAGTCTAGTAGCTTCGGGATTCTAGATGAAGCTTGGTGTAAGATCAGTGGTCAGGGGAAAATTCTAGTTCATCGTGGATGCGTGGCGAAGCTCTTTTAGGGTTTAAGTCAGGTTTGGGGGTTGGCTGGGTTTTAATGGTCGCTGTATCGTCAGGGATTGATCGGAGTTAATCGGGCCTGGGGAAAGAGGTTAGTGGGTCGTCAGAGCAGCTATGGCCGGAGTTTCGACATTTCTGATGGCTTGAGGCAATGGGATGTGGTGTTTGTAGGTGATCGAATTGGTTCCAGATGGTAGTCGAATAGCTAAATTTTGAGTTTATCGGTGATTCATTAGTCTAGGTGGCCGGAATTCTAGAAGAAGTGGTCGACGACTAACTGACGATCTGAAGGTTAGTCGAAAGTGGCCTGGCCGCCTGTACATATGCACGAGAATCATATGTATCTGGTTATTTTACAAAGTGGGGAAGAAGAAATGGAACTCGGGTATGGCTTTGGGAAAGCAATGGTGTAGCTCGAGTTTGGTCTCGGGTATGTTCGCGTGTTAGTAACAGATTTTAAAATTTAAACCAAAAACAAGTTTTAAAAAGAAAAAAAAAGAAGAGGAAGTGAGAAGCTTGGGATTTACCTCGAGAGGATGATGTTTTTGCTCGGTGCTTGGTTCGAATAGTTTTGTATTTGGCTCGAGATGTTTTTGTATAAGTCCCGGGTTTAAAAATCTAAAAGAAAACATACCAGGTTTTAAAATTCTTGAGAAATCAAGTACAGGTTTAGAAACAAAGGAAACCAAGTTTTTAATTAAAAGTAAAGTATTCCTCAAATTTTCTCAATCAAGTTTCGAAACTAAAATTAAATTCAAATGTGATTTGAAAGTAATCTGATTTGGTTTTGAAAATAACCTTTTATTAGGTTAATTATTAATCAAATCTCTAAGTGATTTTCGAATGTAATTTAATGATGTAACTAATTTAAGGGATGATTACTTAATGAAATTAATGGTTAAATACCATAATGTAATTGAAGGTTGATTAATTAAAATAAGTAATTAAAGGGTAATTACTTAATGAAATTAATTAAAATTAATTAAAGGTTAATTATTTAAAGGTTAGTGAATGGTTAAAACTGATTAATCAAGTGATTAAATAATAATTGATTAAATTAACTTATGTGATTAATTAATTAAGGTAATAAATTTGAGGATGATTAATTAATTAAAGATTAATTAATGAACATGATTAGGGATAATCACTTATTTTAATTGATTAAGGATAATTAATTAGATGGTAATTAATTAAGGGTTAATTAATTTAATTAATTAATTAATGTTAATTAATTAAAGAATAATTAAATAATTAAAGGCTAATTATTTAATGATTAAAGATTGATTTATTTATTAATTAAGATTTATTATTTAATAATTTAAAGTTTAATTATTTTATTATTAAAGGTTAATTAATAAATGATCAAAGGTTAATTAATTGAGATGGTTTGTAATTAATTAATGTTAATTAACCAGGATTAGTAGTTTATTCATAAGTAATTAATCTGATTTAAATTAATCAGATAATTAATTGATCTTACTTATGGATGTTTGGATTGTATGAAATGCTTTGAATTGTTTGATATCCCTGATGTGTGATACTTTATGATATGAATTATTTTGATTTGAGCTGTGATGAATGTAATATATTTATCTGTGATGAATATGTATTATTTATCTGTGAATCTGCGAATGAAGATAAGTGTTATAGGATTATACGGCTTATCGATATTGTTGTGTTTGGATTGTGATAATTGATGATGTTGCACTATTGTGTAAAACCCCTGGACTACACCATACACATAAAAATATGGATTTCACGAGGATACGGTTAAGTCATAGATATTTGAATTTAATATTATTTTACCCAAAATAATTAAATGGTTTGAATTTTGAATCCAAAATGGTTTGGAAATGGAGTTGGGTTAAATATGAAAAGCTTTTGAAGAGAGTTTTGAGGATAAAATTATTTTAAACAACTTGTTAAAGTTTTAAAATTTAAATAGTTTGATTTGAATTTGAATTCAAGATTCGAAGTTGAGTTCTATAAATATATGTTTGGAAATTATGGTTATACAAGTTATATAATGTATTTATATGAGTTTTAAACCATTTTAAAAGTATTATTTTGGGAACTTAAATTTAACCCAAGTTTATACTTTAAAAGCTATAACTTGTGCATATTTGATCGGATTTTTCCGAAACGAAAACTCTTTGTTTTCAAATAATAATAGCTTTCAAATAAAGACAGATTTCCAGTTTTTGTTGAAAAAGGGTTTCAAATTTGAATTGAAATTGTTTTGAAAGCTATAAATGAATCTTTGCTAAAGATTAGTGAACTTTGTTTCCAAAATAAGACGATCTTGAAGTTGTATCTTTTGTATACAAGTTTTGAAATGGAATTGTTTTGAAAGCTATGAATTAACCTTTGTGAAAGATTGGTGAACTTTGTAAAGTGAATCTTTTTGTTTAAAGATTAAAGTGGGAATTTGTTTAAACCATGTGAAAGAAAGGTTTTGGGTAATAAGTTGCGACTTAACTACGATCCCACTATATCCATATGCTTTTTAAATTAAGCACTCATTATTCGGTTTAGCCAGGAGAGGACTTTGTGTCATATAACTCATTCCGAATAATGATACGACGTTATGGATAGCATTTGAAGACGGTGGTGAAGACCAGGTATTTTCGATAAAGAAAGGATTACCCGTCGAATGTCTCTGCACCGGTTGATCCCCGGTATAGAGATTTATATTCCCCTTTGTGATGGGGAGTTCGGACGTGATTAGGGATTACCCGGATTTGCAAGGGCTTCTTTGAAGTGCCTTCGGTTCTGTTCGAACCCGAAACAGACTTGTATGGATGTGTGTATGACGTTACACTTTGATATGTAAAGCCGGTTTCTATAAAATACATTTCTATTTGGTGGCGGAGAATTTATTCTCTTAGCTTAACACCCTTCTCTGAGACGTATGAGCTCGGAGGTTATGTAGTTGATGGTTACTAGTGATACATTTCCAATTTGGTAATGTGGCATAAGAAGTGTTGCTGATCATGTGTTGATCGAAGCATGACTTTTGTGAAAAGCGTAGCTTTGTGGACGAGACTTCGTCGAGCCTCACAACCCGAAAATAGTCGAAACAGGAATGTTTCCGCAAGGTTATTAGGGGTTGCGCCTCTAGGGTATGTCCATTTACTTCTGGATAAAAAGTAGTATCATGGTATGGAGCCCAGATATTTAACTGTGTAGTTGTTGCTATTTGTTGGTGAATCCCGGGATAAAGGTCGACAACGACCGGGGTTGGCTTACTTGTAGGTGTTACCTAGTTATAGAGGTAACCTGACCTTGTGTTGGTAAAGATCCGGTTTGGTTCTTGGGGGCATCCCTCCAGAGGCATTCCATTCGATGTAGGAAGTTCCTTTGCTTGACCATTGTTGGAAATCCAATTATCCAATATGCGCCTTGTATGGTTTTAGTTGTAGAACCTTCCATTTAACATGGTAGCTATAGTAGGCATACTATAGTGGTAATTATGTTGACTAAGATTAATATTGTGCTTGCAAATGTTTTCTGCACTATGCACTAATAATAATATCAAATGGTTTTCGCATATCAAGCATATTTGACTATCATAAGGAGAAATCTCCTCCAATTGTGCGCTTGCATTGTGTGTGTATGGGGAGGCCTTATGGTAGTTTCATTTTCCAAAAAAAGCATTGCGGATTTCTTTTAAATCATTTGTTTTGCTTTTGATAAAGATAAACTGTTTTTGTTTGCTTATACCAGTCTCATGACTGACTTGGAGTTTATTGTTTCCTTCCTAAAGTCTGGGTGTCCATAATTTTCCACACGAGCAGCCTAGAGTTAGATTTTCAGATAATCAGCTAGTAGATGTAGATTCAGTAGCCTTCGGCATTCTGTTTGGAAATCTTTAAAGCCGTTTGGATTTGGCGATCTCATTGTGTTTCATTCTGTTACCTAGTTTGCTTGATACATCGAGATGGTGGTTCGAGCTTATGGTTTGAAGAGCTTTGGTAATGGAGTCGCAATATGTTGGATTCTTGCTTTCTTATGTGGGAATTCTATTGAAAATATTCTTTCCGCTGTATCTTGTATCTCTGATAATATAGATAAATTCTTGTTGTCTCATTGTTGTAATCAACTGTTGTGTATCAATGATATATTCTTTTTCTTCCGCTGTGTTGTTGTACTTAATGTGTTATAAGCTCCAGCAATTTGGATTTCGACATTTGAATCTGTCGGCATTCGAATACGGGTGAAGTATGGATGTCGACTTTCGAGCGCCGAAATTCGGGTTATCACAAATGTTTGGTTATCGTAAAATTAAAACTCATTCATGTTTATTGGCGGTGGTCTTACGAGATGCCTTTATTTTGAAGGGTTTTAAGATATAATACATCTATATGATTTGAGTTTCTCACGCTGGTTACAAGACTGATCCAGATATTATTTTCTTAATGCTCGTGTCACCTCGAGTATGTTTCCAGATTTGGCAATGGTTCATTAGAGCTCTAGGAGAGGAGCTGGATGATTCCTTACCATACTTTATTTTTCGTTGCATTACTTGATTTGTATCTATCAGCTTTTGTGAGGGCAAGGTGTTGTAACTGTATAGGCCGATGATAGGTTAGTTCCTCGGATTAATGATTGTATATAAAGGTTTTCTATTTTGGTAAAGACATCTTAAGATATTATATATTATCGTTTTGCATGTGAGATTTTGATATTGTGTTCTCTTCTTTCTTTTTCTATTTCATTTTATTTTACCCTAACTTTCTATCCTTTAGGCACTTGGGTGCTTGGCACGTGAATACCGTGGATGTATTAGTGTTAACATTCGAGGATCGAAAAGGCGGTGCATTACACAAGTACTGACCCAATTAGTTTTGAGAAAATCGATTGGAGAAGTTGGAATAGGATTCCATAATTGGTCCTAAGTGCAAGTGGAAGATTGATAGATTTAGGGATATGCTATAGTGGCAATTATGTAATTTTACATATATCGAACTCGATAATCATTCTTGTTCGAAATAAAAGGTGTTTTTTTTTATTATATACTTGATATAATGTGTTATATTAATTAACTAATTTAATTAAAAGTATATTTAATAGAAAATCCATAAATTATATATTTCGTGGTAGTAGTTACAAAGTGTTATAACCATGAGTAATTTATCATAATGAAAATAAATATACCATTTAAAATATTCCTAGTCAAGATGTATCGAGACTGGTATTGATACATCCGTCAAAATGAGAATACGTAACGCTCTCCAAATGTTGGGTTGTGTATTACAATGGCTGCCAGGAGCACCAATGGGTTACACATTAATAGTTATTGGATAAATATGGAATGACTTACTTGATAGTTTTCTTTTAGTTAATATTATTAAGGTCAAACAGAAAATACCAATGTGACAAAATTATATAGTTCTCTTAACTTAAGAATACTGTTGATCGTTAATGTGGAAGCTTTGCTTTGATTATAGTTATATCATGGTATGGCATCCATCGAAAGATTATAGTTGGGATGAGTGGAAGCATTGGATGTGAAACACTATTCAAGAGAATATTTGTCTCCTCGGTTGTATGAGGTTAGTATCACTGTCATCTGAATTCGACTCAAAGTCAAAGTCTCTGGCTAAAGAATATTAGTTAATAATAATTGTTAATTTTGAACCAAGCACTTTATGTTTGGGCCACAGGGTTGAATGTGGATGATATTGGAATTTTGACCATCACCAAATTCCATGAGTCCAAAGTGATATAGTTTTGGTGAAGAGAATTGGTGTAAATAAGAGTCACAACCAGTTAGCACTTGATAAAGTAAAATTGCATTTTACCGGAACCAAGGGAGTGATATATTTGGTCAAAATATCACACAACCTGCTAAATGAAGTGCAAATGTTAATATTCGAATAGTTCAATATTAACCACTGACCAAATTTACACCTAACAAGTCACACAATCGAAACGATGAATATTTCTTTGACTAAAATAATTTAGTTAATTTGTAATTTTTATAAATTAAATTAAATTATAAAATTTGATTTTTATTTTGACTTGATGAATATTATTAAATATATTTATAACAGTTATAAATATATTAATCGATATATGATATCAGTAAGCATTAAATTAGATTTAATTGCATAATAATTATCTGGGTTCTAAATTGGTTTAAAGCCCATTAGAGGGGTTGGTATATACATTCATAATAAGTGGTATAGGAGGCTCTAATATGGAGAGAGATGGCTTGATAATAGATGTCTAAGATTAAGATTAAACGAGATTGAGTAAAAGGATGGGATCGTAAATTCTCTCCTTTCCTTCCTCTATTTAAGCATCTCTTCTTACATTTTGATTTTGATCTTATTTGGAGCCTCCACTCCTATTGATTGCTAGCCGAAATTCCCCACTCCTTTCTCCATCTTTCTTAAGTTCAAATCAAACAAATTCAACTGCTATTCGATAGTTGGTGGTCAACGATTTAAGGACTAGCACTCTTGTGGGTCAAAAATTATTTCAAGGGCGCATTAATCATCTTTGTAAGGTGTACTTTAAGGCATTGGAAGTTAGTATATATTTTTGTCAAAATACAAGTATTAGTGTTCAATTATAATGTTATATTATTTACATATATTTATATTGTTATTTAGGTAATGATTCTAGTATGCATATGATATTGTCGTAAAATTGTTTTGGTTGTATGTTTGTATATATTTTGATATTAATTTTTTTATCAAATACATCACAAGTCAGTAAGGCTCTGCAATTTTATTTATTGAATTAGTATATAACATTTAAATAAATATATATAGTTTATAATTGATTACCACACCGTTCTTTAATAAAATATGGTCATATAATTTTATATGTAAAGTTTTAAGGCTCTAATAAATTTCAAAAATGACAAAATATTTTTATAGGTATTATGTTATTATTTAAATATTATTTTAGTTAATTTATTAACAAGTCAATTATATCAATTCAAATATACTATGAAAATTATCTTTTATATTTTATAAAATAATATTAGATCAAAAGAAACTCTTAATAAAAAACATTTCTATATTTTTAAAATTAATTTTAAATAACGATCAAAAATTAAAAAATCAATTTTAAATTATTTTAAGTCAAAAATTATGTAATAGAATTTTCAAAATTTAAAACATCGTTTGGGATTTATTGAAAGTTTAAAATTCTAAAGAAATTTTAAAATTGATTTTTAATAATATTTTTATTTTTTCAAATAGATATTTAAATAATATATATTTTAAAATTTAATATATATATATATATATATATATATATATGTATGTATATATATTATACACAGGGTCGTGCGTAAGACCTGGTCATTTATATTTGCCAAAATATTTTTATGTATTTTCTCAACATTAGTATATATATAATTTTATTATGCTTATATTTATATATAAATATTTAACATATATATATATAATTAATGTATTTGCATATATTGCTTTTGGCTTTATAAAATAATTTTTTATGACTATTATTTAATTGACTTTATTATATTTAAATAAGTCTACTATATAATATGCATACACAATATTAATATTTTATTCATATGATTTTATGTACATAATTGTACTTATATATTTATATACAATTATTTACAAAATATTATACGTACGTATGTATTTGTAATATTTAGACATAAATAAAACTATATATATATATATATATATATATATATTTGGACAATATATTTGCATATTGGATGTGTTGATGTGTCTGTTGTGATGTATATCCTAACATCTATATGCGGATATGTTATACCTTGTACGAATTGATATTTTACACATGCGCACACATATATATATGTGTATATGATACACGTATGTGTGTATCAAAACATAAATTAAATTAAATTGTATTAATTTATAAACTTAAATAAAATAAAAGCTTTTATTTAAATAAAATTTAGAAATGTTCTAAATAAACTAGACTTCATAGGCCCAGGTAATTTATATTGAAATTCATTCATATCTTTCGCAGCGGGTTGGCCGAGTTCCAAAAAAATTTTCTAGCAAATATTTACCAAGTAGATTATTTGGCTTATTCTTTTTATTTTTCTCCTTTTATTCATTCAATTTTAAGCCTTTTTCTTTATTTTAGAATTCTTTCCTCTTGCCGTTGGTGTTGCATAGGGTGAAGGCGAGCCCAATTAATATTGGTTTCTTACAAAGCTTATAGAAATGTTATTTGATGATGATCATGATTTTGTTTTGTTTCTAATCGGCATGTTTCTCTTCTTCTTGTTCCTCAAGTATTTCTTGGTTCAACGCATGGATGTTGTTATTATTATTTGAAGAATAATTTAAAGAATTTTTTAACAAAAAAAATGTCCTTAGAGTAAAATGGAAACATATCATTTCACTGTTTTTTCATGTTGCTACTTCTACTTGGATGAGCTTAATCAAGATCTGGCTGATTTAAGAGCACCGAAGGTGTTAAAGTAGAATATTTTTATAAGGTTTGTCTATTAAGAAGTTTGCTAATGTGTTCTTTGTTGGAATATGTTATGGTGAAATGAGTTCTAATTGTGCAGAAAGCTTTAACCATTGGATTTTAGAGAAATTATGTTTTATATTTTATAAAATAATATTAGCTCAAAAGACACTCTTGGAAAAAAAAAGCATTTTTTATTTTTAAAATTTATTTTAAATAACAGTTGAAAATTGGAAACTCAATTTTAATTATTTTAAGTCATATGTTGTGTACTAAAATTTTCAAAAATATAAAATATCCTTTGAGCTTTACTGAAAATTTAAAATTTAAAAAAAAACTTCAAAATTGATTTTTTATTAATATTTTTTGAACACATATTTAAATAAAATATATTTTAAAATTTTAATATATATATATATATATAAATTATAGTCGTGTGCGCATGACCTGGTTATTTATATTTGTCAAAATATTTTTGTGTATTTTATTAACATTAATCTATATACATATATATATATTATGCTTATATTTATATATAAATATTCAATGTATATATATATGTATATGTATGTAAGTATGTGCATGTGTGTGTATAATTAATATATTTGCATATATATATATATATATATATATATATATATATATATTACTTTCCGTTTTATAAAATATTTTTTTTGAATATTATTTAAATGACTTCATTATGTTTAAAAAATTCTACTAAATAATATGCATATACAATATTAATATTCTTTTCGTATGATTATATATATAATTGTACTTATATAAAATTATTTACATAAAAATATAATATATATATATGCATGTATGTATGTACATGTATATATGTGTGTGTGTGTGTTTGTAATATTTTATATAAAAGTGTATATATACATACATTTGGACAATATATTTGCATATTGCATGAGTTCATTTATCTGCTGCGATGTAGATTTCAACATCTATACACGAGCATGTTTTACTTTGTACATATTGATATGTTACACATGCACAAATATATGTGTGTATATGATATGTGTGTGTGTATTATAACATAGATTAAATAAAACTATATCAATTTATAAATTTAAATAAAATAAAATATTTTATTTAAATAAAATTTAGAAATGTTCTAAATAAATTAGATTTTATAGGCTCAATGAAAATTCATAAGGTAACTTTTTTTGAAATTCATCCATAATTTCATTTTGGGCTGGTCTAGTTCCAACATATTTGTCTGGTAAATATTTACCATGTAGATTATTAGGCTTATTCTTTTCGTTTTTCTTCTTTTTGTTCATTAAGTTTTATGCTTATTTTTGGATTCTTCCCTTTTGCCGTTAGTGTTGTATAGAGTGAAGATGAGCCAATTGGTATTGGTTTCTTATAAAGCTTGTAGAAATGTTATTTGATGATGATCATGGTTTCATTCGGCATGTTGCTCTTCTTGTTGTTCCTCAAATATTTCCTAGTTCAACGCATGGATCTTGTGATTATTATTTAAAGGATATTTTAAAGAATTTTCTAACAAAAACGTCCTCATGTAAAATGGAAACAGATCATTTCACTGTTTTTTCGTGTTGCTACCTCTACTACATTAGATGAGCTTAATCAATATTTGGCATATTTAAGAGCACTGAAGGTGTTGAAGTAGAATTTTTTTTTATAAGGTTTGTCTTTTAAGAAGTTTTCTAATGTGTTCTTTGTTGGAATATGTTAGGGTGAAATGAGTTCTAATTGTGTAAAACGTTTTAATCATTGGTTTTAGAGAGATATATTTACTTATTATTGCATACGTGGATAGAATCTGATTAAACCTTATGAAATTTATGTCATATAGACATGAACTATGTAGTACTTGGAATAGTAATTATTTCCTATTATGGAAAGGGATTTTGGAGATTTATATCTTGAAGACATTTAATGAAAACTCGCTAGATGTACTGTAAATTTTTGTGAAGTTCAGTCTAATCAATCTTATCGTGTTGATTTGGTTAATCGACGATGTAGTTATAATATAGCATATCCAAGGTTTTCCATGTGTTCGTACTGTTGGAAGTATTCATGTTTTCTATTTGGATTTTCATTCTAATGCAAAAGATTATTTCAAATTTTTTCCTTCAAACAACTTATTCTCATCCACTTTATCTTTTTGTTAATTTTCAAATGATAAATGTTTCACTTGAAGATGTTTTCCTATATATAAGATGGATACTTAATTTAAGAAGTACACTCATTTTCATGTCTCGAGGGATCGAACTCAAGACCTCTAGAACCATAATTTAGATATCTTACTACTTGAGCTATCGGTCCTTGACGTTTAATATGAAGATGTTGAAGTACAACCACCTAAGTGGAAATGTGGTGCAGGAAGGTCTCCTACTTCAGATCAAATTAAGTCAATTGGAGATGTTGATACCTATAAGCGTTGTGGTGCTTGTCAAAAGTTGGGCCATGATAATGGTCTTGTATGCTTAGAAACCAATTGTAGTTTATATATATATATATATATATATATATATATATATATATATATATATATATCGTATTTTTTAGTTTAAAGTCTCCTTTCGCATTATGGTTTTATTTGTTATTGAATCTATAATTTTATATTGAAGTTGTTTTTGTTTTGTGAGTTTATGATATGTTTATGTTTCTCTGTTTTTTTGATGAATACTTGTCTAATGATTATTTTGTCAGTCATATATCTACCAAACATATATCAGCTTAGTGAATATTTGCTATATAAATTTAGTATGGTGAAATTTCACATGGCTAGAATTTAACATAGCAGAAATTCATGCAGATTTCTCTCAAATTTTGCATAGTTAAATCCATATATATAGAAATAATTTAAATTTTACGTGCTGAAATTCATAAGATTCCATTCAAATCATTTAAACAAAAAATAATAGAAAAATTAATACAACTAGCTCTTAAATATTTTAGACTGAAATCCACAAAATATGTTAGCATATGTTTGAAATCGATTTTCCATACTGAAATCATGTTACATTACAATGTTTTACTGGGAAGTTTTTTCTTGGAAAATATATATATGGAAAATATTAGTCAAGCAAGTGTTTTAGGTGTTCAGAATTCGTATAAAAGCTTATGCATATATCATCCAAATTTTTCATACTGAAATTTAGCAAATATATTAGTTTCTAGTATTTTCATGAGGTCCATTATCTATACTGACATCACATTCAAGTCTTTCATATTTAAATTGCATCCATATCACTACAATCTACTATAATATTCTTTGAATGGCATTGAAATTTGTCTAACCAAATCAGATTCATATAAAATAACTGAGATAACTCAAGTGTAATTTCCATTTGAAATGCAGCCTTTGAGAATTTTTTTTCTGGAACTAATGACAGTCCATGTTTGATGTCAATTAGGATTTCATACATAATATTTGCTCTTTTTTTCTCATCTTTCCATCTTTGTACAATTTGATGTTACTTTTAATGTCAAGATTCTTTTATCTATCTTACATTTGCATCGCATTATGAATATTGCATAGTCAATCCAACATTAATTGAAGGTTTATTAATGTTGAATATTTACATGTCTGAACTCTCTCCATTAAATAATACCATCCACAATGCCTCCTTGGTTGAAGTACCATACTCTGGCTCAAATTACACGTGGACCAATAAAAGCCACAATAATCCTCGTATACTCTCTAAAATTGATTATGGGCTTATGAACTACAAAACTCTATTGCAATGGCCTTTCACAAATATATACATGCCTATGCCCCTCCTATCTGACCATTGTCCTTTGATCCTTAGTATAGGATCTGCTATTATACATAAAAAGGTAAATTTTAAATTTTATGATGAATGGATTAATAATGTCAGCTTGATGCAGGTAGTTAATGAAGCTTGGAAAATCCCAACCTATGGAAATCCTATGCTCAGATCGTAGAAGAAACTGAAGAATACAAAAGAAGTTTTAAAAACATGGAAAAGAAACATATATGGTCAAGGAAACAAACTTTCCACTGATACAGCAGCTCAACTTGAACAGGTTCAACAAATGATCCTAAATTTAAACTCAAATCCTGACTTAAACCAAAAGAAATTGAAATATCCTCTTAACTTGAGAAAGCTACACTATAGAAGCAAATAGGTGATCCAAAATACAAACAAAACTGGTCTACTTATGGAGATAGGAACACAAAACTCTTCCATAAATCATTAAAATTCAGACATGCAAAATCAATGATACATCAAATCACTGACATGCATGAAGTATCTCATGCTACCCCTATACAAGTAAATGCTGCATTCCTCAACTATTACACTACATTACTTGGTGTCCTTCCCACAACCTCTGACAACACCATTCTTAACATCCTTTCAATCTCAAAGCTTTCTACTGATCTGCAAACTGCTCTGACAAATCCTACAACTTATGAGGAAATAATGAATTCTATATTTACTATGAGGAAATCAGCATCCTTTGACCCTGATGGTTTCCCGTTACATTCTACACTCACCGCTGGGCAATAATTTCAACTAATGTGTTCAAGGCTATTCACTATTTTTTCAACAAAAGAAAGATGTTATCCTCCATCAACTCTACCAACCTTGCCCTTGTTCCCAAAACTACAACACCTACTGATGTTTTCCAATATAGACTAATAGCTTGTTGCAATGTCATTTATAAGTCCATTTCTCGAATCTTGACCTCAAGGCTTAAAAATGCTCTACAAAATATAATTTCTCCTAACCAGGCAGCCTTCCTTCCAATAAGCGAATACGAGATAATGAAGTGGGATTCTCAGCGTAACATTATCATATACTCAATGTTGAAAGATCTCAGCCATCCATCTCAATCTCAACGGCTATACTTTTATTTCTTTTTATAGTCAGTTGGGCCAGATTGTATAAGCAAGCCCAGTTGCATTTGTAATGTATTTAAATACAGAGCAACATCATACGAAACTGTATTCTCATTCTTATCAGTAATAAAGATTTTCTATTTTTCAAATCATTCACAAAATAATAACCATCATCAAATCTTAATTTGGTATCAGAGCAACAAAAAGACTTAACAGTCATCTAATCTTTTGATCAAACACCATCAGAGTAGTATCATCATCTGGTGATCATCATCATCAGAAACAAGTGTTTCATCATCTGAAGAGTGTTTCAAATCAGGGTCACAATTCTGTGCCGTGCCAATCAACTGAGGCTGCAGCAGAATCTCAAAAAAATATTCAATCAAGAAAATCAGAAAATCAAAGAACTCAAGAAATCAAGAATCATCTCAAATTAAAGAAACTGCCTTCCTGCACGACATATCAGATCAAAGAAAGTAAGAGAGTTGATCATCATCTATGCCATACGGTTGCATTAGACTTACTGTGAGGAATTCTTGACTCAGAATCTTTATTTTTCTGTCTCAGTTAAATAATTTCTGTTGCCCTGTATTTCCTTTTTGCTGCTCTGTACTCTTTTTCTTTATTTCTGATATCATCATGAGTGAAGAGATGAATAATCAACCCAGCATGGCAAGTTCTGCCAATGAAATCAATAATAGTCAATCCAGTATTGACGCAGAGAGACTCATCAAAACTGTGATTAGCCCACAAAGCAATCTTGTTACAGTTCAATTGAATGAAGATAACTTTCTTCTCTGGAAATTGCAAATTGAGACTGCAGTTCAAGGATATGGGCTTGAAGGCCACATTCTTGGAACTATCCCAGTTCCTCCAAAGTGCACAACTGATCAAGAAAATAAAATTGTCAGTAATGAAGATTATGTGAAGTACCACAGACAGGATAGATTAATATGTTCCTGGCTTCTATCATCTATAAGTACAAATCTTCTATCACATGTTATCGGCTGCAAAACTGCAAATGACATATGGACAACCATTGAAAAAGTGTTCAACACACAGTCTGCTGCTAAAGTAATGTATTATAAAAGACAATTGCACAGCATAAAGAAAGACAGCAGCACCATGAGAGAGTATATTTTCAAAATTAAAGGAATATGTGATTCGCTGAATGCGGCAAACCACAAAGTCTCAGATTCAGAACACATTCTGACCATTCTTAATGGATTAAATGAGGAATATGAATCAGTGATTGCTGTTATAGCATCACAAAAGGATTTACCATCACTTGATGATGTTTACTCTATACTACTGTCTCATGAGGCAAGAATAGATAATAAAAGACCACAAGAATCAGAGTTCACAATCAACTACACAACTGCTTCAAGAAACAGAAGCCAAAACAATAACAGGACAGATCAGACAATGCAAAAGGGAGGTACACAGAGAGGTGGATATCCCAACAGGTCAAGAGGAAGGGGAAGATACACTAATAACAGTAGACCAAAGTGTCAAATCTGTGAAAAGATTGGACACACTGCTGTGAAATGTTACTTCAGATATTCTAACAACAACAATAATCAAAAGAGTGGAAACTACAATGTAAACATGGCTCAAACTAGCTCTAGCAACCAATCAGATAATAAAGACTCAAGTGAAAATATTCAATTTCCAAATGATGACTGTTGGTATCCAGATTCAGGAGCAACCAATCATATAACCAATAGTCTTGACAACCTAAATCTTGGAAATAGAGAGTACAAAGGTAAAAAATCTGTTTGCATGGGAAATGGTAAGTGTATCAATATCACACATATAGGAAATGCCACTATCAAAGGAAAGAAGCAATTATTCCTGCACAACTTACTAAGAGTACCAAAAATTAAAAAGAATCTCATCAGTGTATCTCAGTTTGCTAATGATAACAATGTTTATTTTGAATTTTACCCTAAGTATTGTCTTGTTAGAGATATACTAACTAAAGATGTTTTACTGCAGGGTGATGCTGAAGGAGGACTGTACAGGTTTAAATCTGTCAATTGCAGTCAACATATAGTTGAAAAAAACTGTTGTAATTACTGTGAAGTAGAAAACAGTAATAATGTTTTTGATCTATGGCATTACAGACTTGGTCATCCTAGCACTAGAGTTGTTAAGCAAGTACTGTCTGAAAATAACATAATAGTTGATAATATATCTCTTCCCTATGTATGCACTTATTGTCAAATGGGAAAAAGTCACAAATTACCATTTGGTAATTCTATGACAGAGTACTCTAAACCACTTGAACTCATTGCCACTGATCTTTGGGGGCCTGCCCCAATACATTCAGATTATGGATTCAAATATTATATATCATTTGTTGATGCTCACACAAAATACACATGGATATATTTTTTGAAAAACAAATCAGACACACACAGTGTTGTGATAAATTTCATTACAATGGTTGAGAAACAGCTTGGCACATATGTCAAATTAATACAAACAGATGGAGGAACTGAATATAAACCACTTAAAGATTACTTTAAGACAAAGGGAATAATTCATCGTTTTACTTGTCCATACACTTCAGAACAAAATGGCTTAGTAGAAAGAAAACATAGACATATAGTTGAATCTGGGCTTAGCTTGCTTGCACATGCAGGTTTACCACTAAAGTTTTGGCCAGAAGCATTTAGTACAGCAGTATTTCTCATTAATAGACCGCCAACCAAAACTTTAAATGGTACATCACCTATTGAAAAATTGCAAGGGATAAAGCCAGATTATCATAGTCTAAAAGTATTTGGGTGCCTATGTTTTCCATATCTAAGGCCTTATAATAATAATAAATTAAATTTTAGATCAAAACAATGTACTTTCCTGGGATATGCCTCTAACCAAAAGGGATACAAATGTATTGATAACAATGGAAAGATTTTTATAAGCAGACATGTTGTGTTTAATGAAAAAGTATTTCCTTTTAAAAGTTCTGAAGTGAGAACAACAGGTAAAGTACACAACCCACATGTGTCTATACCTGATTTACCTCTGATATCTGAAAGCAAGAGCCTAGAAGAGACGAGGAGGACTACAGCTGATCATCAATCACACTCTCCTATATCTGTTCAACAAAACTTAGAGTGGGAAGATGATCACAGTCATGCCATCCATTCACCTGCAAGTTCAACAAATCAAAAAGATCAAAACTGCAACACAGAAAACAGTGTTAATCACAATGAAGAGGCTGACTCACCTCAAGTTGAAGCCCCTGTCAGGCCTAGTCATCCCATGATCACTAGAGCCAAAAGTGGAATATTCAAACCCAAAGTATACAGTGCCAACATAAATACAGATGAGCCATGTACATTTGATCAAGCTGCAAAGGACAAAAACTGGAAAGCAGCAATGGACGAAGAGTATAATGCTCTCATAAAAAATAAAACCTGGGATCTTGTATGTCCACCTACACACAAAAATATTATAGGTTGTAGATGGACATACAAGATAAAGAGGAATCCTGATGGATCCATCAATAAACATAAAGCAAGATTAGTTGCCAAAGGGTATACTCAACAGTATGGGTTTGACTTCACTGAAACTTTTTCTCCAGTTGTCAAACCCACTACTATAAGGCTTATCATCACAATTGCCTTGTACAAAGGATGGAATGTAAGGCAATTGGATGTTAACAATGCCTTTCTAAATGGCATACTTGAAGAAGAAATTTATATGATGCAGCCACCTGGCTAAGAACAAGTTTCAGGCCTCGTGTGTAAACTGAACAAGGCAATTTATGGGTTAAAACAAGCTCCGAGGGTATGGTTTGATAGATTGAAATCAACTTTAATATCAATAGGATATCAATCTATTAAGTCAGACACCTCATTATTCATTAAAAGTAACACATCATCAATTATTTACATACTAATCTATGTGGATGATTTAATTGTTACAGGCAATAATGAGGATGAAATTAATCATGTCATAGACTATCTGAACAAGCAGTTCTCAATAAAAGATCTGGGATATATTAATTACTTCCTGGGAATAGAAGTACATAAGATTTCAAATTCAGAAATCATTCTATGTCAAAGGAAATATATTTCAGAACTGCTTGTCAAAACCAAAATGGAAGAGGCTAAACCTATGGCTACTCCCATGATATGTAATCAAAACTTGTCAAAAAATAAGGGAGAAGCCATAAGCAACATTAAACAATATAGAAGTGCTATAGGGGCATTACAATATGTCACTATAACACGACCAGATATTGCTTTTAGTGTTAATAAACTTTCTCAATTTATGCAGAACCCATTGGATGAGCACTGGAAAGCATTAAAAAGAATTCTGAGATATTTAAAGGGAACAATTAACCATGGACTGATATTCAAAGCAAGCAAAGATCTTAATATCACTGGTTATGCAGACTCAGATTGGGGTACCGATCCAGACGATAGAAAATCAGTCACAGGATACTGCATTTTTGTTGGAGGTAACTTAATATCATGGAGTTCGAAGAAGCAATCAACTATTTCTAGATCCAGCACAGAAGCTGAATATAGAAGCATCGCAAGTGCAACAGCAGAAGTTATGTGGTTACAATCAATTATTAAAGAACTAAGATTAGACACAAATGTCAAAGCAACACTATGGTGTGATAATCAGAGTGCAGTTTACATGACAGCAAATCCCATAATGCACTCAAGAACCAAACATATAGAAATAGACTTGCATTTCGTTAGAGATCAAGTACTCAAAGGGAATATACAAGTGAATCATTTACCTGCAACTTACCAAGTGGCCGATACGCTAACCAAGGCTTTATCAAAGAGAAACTTTTTGCAATTCAAAAGCAATCTCAGAGTTGTAGAAAAACAGCATTCAGATAGACAAGGTCAGCAACAACCTAAGAGGACTCAACATCTTCTCAGTTTGAAGGAAAATGAATCACCGCCTCAAAGAACCAACTCAGATCTATCAAGTCATTGACTTTCTCATAATTTTGCTTCGAAGATTTGTGTTTCAACTCAGATCCGTAAGGCACACCTGCCATGCTTCACTGGAATTTCTCAATATTAAGCTTGAGTGAAGAAAGCATCGTAAAGTTGTCAACTTTCTCACAATTTAGCTTCGAAGACTGCTGCTTTAGCTCAGATCTATGCTTTTCATCTCCAATTTTGCCAAAATCTCATGATTTCACCCAAACCCTAACCGTGAGAGGGCTAGGGTTCGAAGGGGGGAATAAGCGAATACGAGATAATGAAGTGGGATTCTCAGCGTAACATTATCATATACTCAATGTTGAAAGATCTCAGCCATCCATCTCAATCTCAACGGCTATACTTTTATTTCTTTTTATAGTCAGTTGGGCCAGATTGTATAAGCAAGCCCAGTTGCATTTGTAATGTATTTAAATACAGAGCAACATCATACGAAACTGTATTCTCATTCTTATCAGTAATAAAGATTTTCTATTTTTCAAATCATTCACAAAATAATAACCATCATCAAATCTTAGTTCTTCCCGATAGAAGTATATTGGATAAAGTTTTATTGACACATGAATCATTGAATGGATACTCCTCTCCATACAAATCCCCCAGAGCTATGATGAAAATAGACATCAAGATGGCATTTGATACTATTAACTGTACAGCCATAATGATCATAATTGATAGGATGAATTTCCCTCCTCAATTTAGTAATTGGCTATACCAATGAATCTCGACAATGAGATATACACTGATCTTCAATGCTCATACTGTTGGGTATTTTAAAGGTAATAATGGCTTGAGACAAGGAGATCCCATTCTGCATACTTGTTTATAATGATCATGGAAATATTCACTCTAGCAATACACAAGCAGGTTGATCTTCAGAACTTTTCTCTTCATCCAAAATATAGAAAGCCCATGGTAACAACTTTAGCCTTTGTTGATGACTTGTTAATATTTACCAAACCTATTGTTGAGTCCCTATAATCTATTATAAAAACCCTTTCATCTTTTTATAATTTCTCTAAGCTACAAACTAACCATCAGAAATCTCACATATTACTTATTGGCTTGACAAATCACCAAATATCTAATTGCTTGAACATCACTAAAATGCATCCTCTTGACTCTGACATGACATACCTTGGTATTCCTCTGGCAACGAAAAGAACCACTTTACCACAATGTGTACCTCTCTATGAAAAAGTAATTGCAGTTTTGATTAGATGGGAGAATCAATACATTTCGCAGCCAGGGAGACTTGTAATAATTAATGCTGTCATCCACTCCATGATAGTGTATTGGAGTAGAACCTTCCTGCTACCAATAAAATTAATTGCTATAATCAGATCTGCGATAATAATTTTTTTATAGTATGTTACTAAACATATAAGAAAATTGTCTCCCATTTCATTCACGAAACTGGAAATTCCTAAAAGTAAAAGGGGGGTTGGGGATAAAGAATATGAAGAATTTGAATGTTGCTTCCTTGTCTAAACACTTCCAAAATCTTGTTACCAAATCAGATTCGTTATAGGTTCAATGGAGCTTCAAACACAACCTAAAAAATGAAGAAATATGGCTAGCAGAAACTAAACAATCTCAAGTTGGGTTCGGAAAACAATGACTAAAAAACGTGATATATTGCGACCTTATACAAAACTCCTCCTATCCTCTGACAATTTGTCTAAATTTTAGACAATCCCTTGGATTAAGAAAGGCATGATACTTTAGAAATTGCTCTTATATGAAAACATATCGCAGACTGGTATCTCCTTAAATGCTAAAGCCATTAGTTACATAATGAATGGTAGAATCTCCCTGCATCACAAAGAAACTCCACTGTAAATGCATTATGGGATTTACATAATAATGTACCTTACTGTTACATCCAAAAAGAATATTATAAATAGACAGATGACATCAGAGACCATTCAACTCAAACAGTCTACTCCGCGCTTGCATGAGAGTTGAATCAGAACAATTTCCCATGGTATAAAAGAATATGGAACAAGAACGCAGAAGAAAAGCATAATTTTATGCTATGGAAGGTGTTTAGAAATGCTATGCACACACTAGGAAACTTGGCACTGAAAGGGATAAATGTCTCTACCACCTGCTTATTTTGCTCATTTGCGGTAGAAGACTTGCATTATTTATACATTAGCTGCTCCTTTACACATTTTATATGGTCCAAAATAAAGTACGGATGTGGATATGGTAGTACACAGAGAAAGAGCAAGAATGAATGAATGAGTATATGCAATTCAACTGGGTGGAAGCAATAATCGACATACGAACCCTTACTCATGCTCAAAGTTATGGTTATTGTAATTTGGAAGAAAAGGAACCGCAGAATATTCAATCATATACGCAAGAATAGAATTCATATATACTTTAAGACATGTAGAAATATACACACAATGATCACTATGTTTCCCTACCCGTTTGATGCTGGAGCTCAGGTTAAGTGGACATAGTTTTTGGTTTTGTTTTGTTGTGTTTTCTTTCCTCTCTTCCTTGTTGTTTTTATTTCTATTTTCTATTTTATTCCTTGTATCCTTTTTCTCATTTATATTGGAAGTCTTGCTTATTGATATAAATAAATGGTAGTTGCCATTCAACCCCGCTAGCTTTGCCAAATCTTTACATTAATTTTTGTCGCTTATAGCTTTCAATTTATGGGCTGCTTTGCCATTGAGGATGGTCAACGAATTAAACTGATTTATTTTGTAACTTTGATTGTGGAATTTATTGCGTATATACCATGCAATACTTCAATAACGCTGTCTTTTTGAAAAATATATGTGATCCATTATATAAGTATTTGTAGATATTCGGTATGTAATATTATGGCCGGCCTAAACAACTTCATTGCCTTGGCCCAATAAACTAACAATTGCCAAAAACGAAATGCTTCTTGCCCAAATTCGAACCTATTGCCTTATTCAATAAACAGTGATGTTACCACCACACCACAAACTCAATTCATATTACTATTATATAAAACATTTTTATCAAATATACTGCTTAACCCATCACCACCTCCGGCCGTTACCTCTTGCTAGACCAGTTGTCTCGCTTGCCTTGCCCTAAGGCCGGGCTTATGTAATATATCTTTAAACATACACGGACAAATATTTGTTTTGCAAATATTTCCCAAGCATATATTTTCATAGCAGATATTTGCTAGTACATATTTGATAGGAAAATATTTGCCAACGGTATTCGTTTTCTCTTGGTAAATATTTTAACTTACCACTAATATTGCTAGTTCTTTTTCTGGGCAATACGCATTCTTTCTTCTTGTCTTTGTGAGTCATAATATTTTCAAATTCGATTTTGTATATTAAAATCTAGCATTGTATAATGCGACCCATTATGAAGAGGAATCAAGAATTCCCTGTTGTTCGTTTCATCTTTTTCCAAAAGTTAACTACCAAGTATCTAAAAGGGTTTGGGTAGCCTTTTTTTTATTAATACATACATTGAGGATTTAACTAATTTTTTTGTGTGTATGTTATACACTACATTATACCACGATATGATAATTTCATTTTTTTATTTAAACCTGATGACAGTGTTCATTAAATTGAATTTTATACTAGTATAAATAGTTTTATTCTTATTTATTTTATTATATTTGAACCATATGGTGAAAACTAAATATATTTGAATCAACGAATTTGTTAAATACCATATCAGCCATATTTATACCTTTTGTTCTATGTCTATTTTATATTGTAGTATGCAGTTTTTGTATGGCGTTAAGAAAATAGAACATAAGTTTGTAAGAAGTATAGTGTATGTTAAGCGGAGATAAGAATTTTTTTTTGTCACAATAATTGCCTAACAAATATTTTCCACCAAATATTTGACACAACACTTGCCCAGCAGTTAGCCTTTTGGCATACATTGTGGAAAATGTTTGCCAAGCCAATTTTTAATAAATATGTGAGATTCGTACACTTACTTGCTTCCTCCTTGTTTATAAAACACTTTGATTTCTTCAATTTGATGTTGTGTTTGAAATTGTTTTGCAATTTTACTTTTTTCATTATATATTTTTGTATCTTTGGAAACTTTCTGTTTACCATGATCATATTTTGAGCATTCATTTGATAATTCTTCGGTTACTACTTTCTTCATCATTTAATTGCTTTCTTTTGTTGTTGTCATGTTCTTTCTATGGAATTTCATATTCGAAGTTTGGGGGTTTTTGGTCTTTGTATTTCTGTTTCGGCGTTAACTCTTTTTGTGTCGATGGATATGTATTATTCCTTTAGTTGATATTTCTTTTCTGTAATGACCCAGAATTTAATCACTATTTAAAAGAATATTTAATTGTATTTTAAATGATCAATAAATGTATTCTTATTAACAAATAAACTTATTTTAATAATAATTAATGATGATAAAATTGTTTTCAAATTATTTTCACCAATTTACATAGTTCACCAAAAAAAAGAAATTATGACCGGAACTCCTTTTTCGAAATTTCAATTTTTCATTGACTAAAATTTGTCGAAAATGTTAAAACACTACTGGAAACATATATATACACACTGCCAATTATTTTATCATGAGAATATATACATGTACATATACTTTCACTTAAGCATATGTACATAAACAAACAAGTAAGATTTTAGATAAAAATGTGTATATTTTACCATATAAATATATTTATCTCAAGAATAAAAGACAAGAGTACATGGCATGAATAGTTTGCAAGGTAGGGAGAGTACATGTGTAGGCGGAAGTATGGAGGGGAGTTATGGGTTACCTGCATATGTATATATTATATTCAACCACTTTATCTTTTTAAAATATTTCCCTAGGCCTACAAATACTCCTTCCATTTTATAATATCCACTTTACAACTTCTCTTCTTCATGTCAAATTTCCTAATGATTAAGAAAGTTTTCATGGCTTCCTACATATTTTCTATGTTATAAAAATCTCACATTTTCCACTTTAAATTCCTTCTGCAACTTGTTAAAAAACCATTCTTCATCCATTTCTTCACTTCATATTCAAACACAGGCACCATCATCCACCCAAGCCCACATGGCTGGGCCATGGTGGTGTATGGACGAGCCTAAATTGTCCAAGGCCGAGCCCATTTTGGGTGTGTAGGCATCCAAAGTCTTCAATTTTGCAAATTCTAGCTTATATCCAAGTTTTAGCAAAAGTTAGTTTGAAATTAGTAGGCTTCAGCGAGTAAAACTCTCACATTTGAAAAGGATATTAACTTGATTATATTGAACTATATGCTGTAAAATTATATGCTTATTATGTTGAAATATCATGTGGTTTTGATGACATATGGTTACAAGTTTGTGATTGAGCGTGGATTTTTGATTTGGATTATAAATGATATGTTTGGATATAGATATGTAAATGGTTGGTTATGATATGATGGTGGGTGTTTATGAAACTAAAACCGAGTGTATGTGATGAAATTGTTGTGAAGTTAGCACCTTAATCGCAACCGACTTAAGATTCGATTTGAAAATAAAAGATTGTTTCTAGTTTTGGATTTAGAAAATGTTTTCCAAGTTTTCACCTTTTGTTTAAGTTTTTAAAACTCTTCCATTTGTGTTTTCAAATTTGTAGCATCTAGAATAAAAGTAAGGATTTCACCTAGAAATTAATTCTAGTGAACCGCGTTTATAATGATAGTCGTTATGGATGCATTTCGGAGAATTTCACGGTTTCACGGTTTAAAGTGTTTTCTTTTGGATTGTTTTGAAAATCCATTTCAAACTAATTAAGTAAGTCAAAATTTTAAATTTTAATTGTTTGATAACTTATTTATTTAAGTTATGAATTAGGTTAATTATTACTTAATTAGTTAATTAAGTAATTAGGTTGAATAATTAGAGTTTAAGAAATTATTAACCAAGTTAATTATTTTTAATTAAGGAAGTTTTAAGCAATGATTAATTAAGATAAAAGAAAATTAATTTTTGTTTAATCAAGTTTATTTACTTTAATTAATTATTTAAAGTAGAGTTAATTATTATTTAATTAAAGGTTAATTATTCACATAATTATTTAATTAAGGTTTATTTATAAATGAATGTTTATTAAATTAAAGTTAAATTAAGGTTTAATTTTTAATTAATTAAGACTTAACCAAGCTTAATTTAGATTAGATTTTTAGTTACGTAAATTAAGAGTTAAAATAAGTTAAATTAAGGTTTAATCATGATTTAATTACTGACTTAATTAAGATTTATCAAGGTTTAATTAATTTTTAACGTATGATTCAATTGAGACTTATTCATTTTAAAAGTTCTTTAAAACTCTACCAGTCATTTATTTTAAACCAGTTTTCTTATCTAAGTGAATTGTTTCAAACCGAAGGATCTCTTGTCTAAGCCTTAAGTAACCCTTATGCCTAGAAAACCAAATGATATCTATTGGAAGAACAAAACACCACTCTGCTATTATAAATATTGGGGCGTTTACAGTATAATGGATGGTTGATAGTGATCGAATGATTCTCTTTACTTACTGCTTGCTCATGCAGATATCCATGTTAACTTGTTAAGTAGAATCAAATTAAAAGATCCCTTATGATATTTAAGCCTCCTTTGGATTTTGTGAAGTTAAATGTTTTCAAAGTTATTCCATTTTAGGAAAAATATTTCAAGGATAATTTGGCAACAGTTTTACTTAAGATATTTAAATAATTGATGGGTTTATCAAAAGGAACTTTTTGGATAATGTTTTATTAAAGAAGTTGTTTAAATATGAAAGGTTTATATATGTATTTTATGTATGATTTTGGGGTTTCGTAAGGAAGTTTTAGGAATGTTTGACTATTCATAAAAGAAGTTTTGGAAAGGGTTTGAATGTTTATAAAAGAAGTTTACAAAAGATGGCTATTTATAAAGGAGTTATAGATGGCTTTGAATATTTGTAAAAGGGGTTTATGAATAAGCTTGGAAGTTTGGAAAGTAATTTGGAATGGATTTGTTTTTCAAGTAAAAGAGATTTCATGAATGGAATAGTTTTGGTTAAAAAGAATTTTTCGAAAGAAATATAAAAGAAAGAATTTGAGATCTGGGTTTTTTAAATTAACCTTTTAAAAATGGTGGTATGGAACATTCGTTCCACACTTAACATGGAGAGAATAGTGTTTAGGGTTGTCCTTATCTCCAGTTTAAACAACGTTGTTTAAACCTTTTAATATGATTTGGAAATAAGAAATTATTCGCAAGTGTTTTCTGAATATATTTATGTTTGAGAGATATGCATACGAATGTTCTAGACAAAAGTTTTTGAAAAGGATTTAATAATTATTTTTTGTTTTGAGGCTTAGTGGTTGCTATAGATAAATAAATCTCAAATTGAATTGGTTGGTATTTGTTTGATAGTTAAATGACCGACTATCAAGTATGGACATATTTTGACTTAAGTTATGTTGGGTATATCTGAATTTCCCGACGAGGACTCGATTGATTAGTGCATACTTCCAAAATAATCGAAATTGAGTTAGCCAAAAATTATCGCTTAGTTTTGGAGATGCCTATTCTCAGATTTTTCCGAACCACTCCAAACTAATGACGAACGATGTTAAATCATATTGAAGTATGATGTAAAGTTATACTATTCTTTCTGAGAGTGATTAAAAAATGGAAGATAGTAATGTGGAATGGTTGTTCGATCCCAAAACAACTTGTATGGATGAATGTTGGCATTTTATCTCTTCCTAGAGGGCAGTGTGAGCATTCCAAGACGGTCCGCTAAGAGGAAGATGGTAAAGATGTGACCTCACGAGCCTTAGAAATTGGGAAATGGCAAATTTAGGGTATGCTGCAGAGCTATGCGGTCAGCTACCATTAGGAGCCACCATCCCATTATAGATTGTCCATATTTGAGTTGTTTTGCATGTAAACACCATGGTAGTATAAGGCCTCAGTTCAAAAAGAGACGAGGTAATCTTGTTTGCTATGTTAAAGGGGCAGCCGGCTCTGTGTAATAGAGGTATAAAAAGTTTTTGTCAGACTCCAGTGCATTTTCTAGAGGCATACCATCGAAAGGTAGTCCCTTACCTTGAAATAGTATGGAAACCATCTCTAATAAAAGCCTTTACGGTTTCGATTTTGGAGCCTAGTATGTTGGAATTTAATATGGTAACAATTTCAGCTATTTTGGGCATGAATATGTACTCTAGACATTAGTATAATATCACTGGATTTTATATACAAATGTTTTGGTTATCATAAGGTAAAATTCTATCTCTGTTTATGTCCGGGTGGCCTTATGGGGTATCCGTGATTTTAAAAGAGTTTTAAAGTAATAATTAAGTTGTTTGAGTTTGCTCACACTAGACCCATGTCCGACCCGGAGTTTATTTTCTTTTCCTAAACTCTAAAGTGCTCTAATTTGAATGGACAGCCAAGTAGTTTAGGTTTTTCCACAGATTTATTAGGAGGAGCTTGGAGCAGGAAGCTTTATCGTGATCTAGTTATTTTTCTTGTTTTCCGCTATATTATATGTATAAGGGACAGACTGTTCTAACTGTCCTAGGGTAGAATTTGTATTAGTATGACTATGATGTAACATTTTTGAAATGACTTTGTAATATATTATGTTGAGTTATATACATTATTCCGTTGCGTTGTGAGATTCCGTGTTGTTTAGTTTCTTCTCTTCTATCTTTTCTTTCTTTCAGCTCTAGTGATCGATTTTCCGGCACTTGGATGCTCTGCATGCAATACAGTGGACATAGTACTGTCGATTTTTTAGGGTTGAAAATCCGGTTCTTACACTTTGGTATTAGAACCTGGTTAAGGAACACCTATTCTTTTGTGGGGAAACGCATTAATAGATAAGGTAATGGAATGTCTTATTATGAGTTCGAGTGTATTATATATATGAGTGTGTATTTATTAGCGATATAAAAATATTTTATATTGTGTTGATTTATCAGTTGAGTGGCTTAAGAACTCTGGCCGAGAAGTAGGACACCACGGTGTCGATAGGGATTTCCTAAACATTGAACATGGCAAACCGACACAATATTGTCTTAAAATGGTAAATGAAACAATTTTACCTAGGATTATATTTTGTATGCAAAGAAAAAGTTTTCAAAACTGATAGAATGTTGGATGTAATGAGTGATAAGGAACGATAATATATGTCTATCATTATTTGGAAATGATACCTTTCCCAATATGAACACGACCTAGAAGTGTATTTTGAAAGGTATCTTACTATAATTTGATAGTAAGAATGGGTACGCAAGGAAGGAGAGGACATGAAAGAGATCAAAGAAGTTAACTACAAAGGATGGAAAGCCTAATAGACAATCCACCAAAGCAATTGTATTTCTAATAATGAAGTAGTTGAAGTTCAAAAAAAGCCGACAACTTCAGCAAAGAACGCAACATCAATAAACACAAACCGAGGAAATTTCTACCGTGTTGGAAGATGCCTTGGGAGGACAAATCAGAAGAGAGTGGTCCAATTAAAGGAAATTCTTCAAAAAGGGAAAGGAAATTAATTGCTTCTTCTTTTTCCAACAATTTGGACACATCAATAAAAAATTTCCTATGATTCAAAGAGCACTACAGGACGGAGGAATTATTAATAAGAAACCAGCCACCTCGTAAGAGATAATTAAGGGAATGTGTATACGAAAAGAGGAGGAGAATTGTAGATGGGGATAAGTATCTTGAGTGTGAACTCATAATTATGAGGGTGTTTTGGACAGTTATGTACAATATGTATCCTTGGAGATGTTTTGAATGCTATGCAATTATTGTTTTTTGCTTTTAAATCATTCTTTAAACTTAGGAATGACTAGTAAGGTTTGAAATTAAACGTTTTAATATGAATCCAGATAACCAAGAATTATGAATCCTAGAGTTTTTGGAACTAAGAGGTATGTTGTTGAGCAAAGGATGCAAGTTCAAACCACAATGGACTTTGTTTTGTTCTGTTGTGATTTTGAGATTTTAAGTCATAGGAAGTTTTTGGATTCGAAATCGATCATTGAAGCCAAGAATTGGCTGGGCTAGTGCGACAAGTTATGAATGACATGATGAAAATATCCAAGTGTAACGACCTGGATTTTTGACATCTGTAATTGGGTGATTAATTGGTTTTAATTATTGAAATGTTAATGTTAATTAGTCGAAAAAATAAATTTCTAATAAATAAAATATCTGGACATATATAAATTGGCTTAAAAACTATATAGGATTTTTAATTATAAAATCTCTGGAATATGATAAATCTTTTGAAAAGTAAATTATATGTGTATGTAAATTCCACCATTTATATTGAGATAAAAATATCCATAAATATATAGATATAAGCTTTATGATGTTTGAATATATATATATATATATATATATATATAAGTATCTAGATATACAAGTATATGATTGTATGCCCATATGAAATAATATACATGAAAGAGTGTGTGTGTGTGTATGAAAATTAAGAATATACAAGCTTATGATGTGGATAAAGTATATATAAATTTATATTTTTCATATGAAGCAAAACATAAGAAAATTGAATAAACGTGGATGTGTGTGTCTATATATATATATATATATATATATATATATATATATATCAAAATATACCTAAACAATGTACATGAGAACATATGTATATGATGACAAATACAAGCATATATATACATATACATATATATATATATATATATATATTAAATAGCGATCGTGCAAGTATAATAGATAAATACATAATTATACATATATTTACATATATAAAAAGATACATATACATATATAAAATTCATATAAAGATAGGTGTAAACGAAAGGGGACAACATCAAATCCAAGCATACAAAACCTAAAATCAATGTCAAAACAAAATCAATTCAAGCACATAACATATCGTATCAGCCCAAACTTCAATTCGTCTTATGCAAGTCAAATTTTCATGTCTCAAATCAAGATAACAAAAGAAAATAAAAATAAAAGCCTGTATACACAAAGTTCAACCTTGGCTTACCCTGTACACTTCGATTTCATCTATATATACGACCACCCTGTTTTTGTCAAATTGTTCACTGGACACAAAAAATATAGACTGTCATTAAATTAAAAAGCTTAAAGCCTGAAGGAGGAAGGCATCAGTTCATCTCTGTAAAAATAGTGAGTGAACATTTTGGTTTATAGACATCCCCACCTCCCCACCCCCACACACACATATATGTATATACCCAATGATTAGTTTGAGTCATAACCTATGTCATGTGCCTACACGTTGGTATGGAAGGATGTATCTCTAGGTATGTAAGGAACATGAGTAGTTCCAGGCTCTATTTCAAAGTTTGGGTAAAACAGTTCAAGCTTTCACCTAAAAAAAAAATCAATATCTACATATCTAGTTAGTTTTAAGTTTTGGTTTCAAAAGACAAGCCATATGTTTTTGAAGGTAGATTATTTTTAATTTTTTTCCATGGGGAATAGTAAAGCACAGAGGAAGAAAAGGAAAATTTTTAGTAACCAACTTATAAATGTATCAAATATTAATGTCACAATTTAATCGCTTGACCATATGAGCATATTAGTCTATGAAAGTGAGGATTTTTGAAATCAGTTCGACGATTTTTAATTTTGTATTGAATGATATAAGGAAGGATGAACGGGAAATGGGGTTTGGCGAATTTCGGGAGGCAAAGGCAATTGGGGGTCTTGTCGTCGGTGGTGAGAGGAGGTTCAGGTGGTGGGAAGTAAAAATATAGTGGTGATTTTTAGAGGCTCGGGCTGTCGTGTCAAACTCGATTTAGGGTTTTAGCTTCGTTTTGGGGTGGTTTGATTTTTGAGGCTATGGCGAGGAATAGGGGAGGGAAGAGTTATGCGGTCCAAAGGATGTGGTGGTGGTGCTCTAGGTGCGATCCGATGGGGAGCGGTGGTTTGTGGCATCGTGGCAAGGAGTTTAGGTGACAGTTGTTTCTTTGGATGTGGGGTTGAGGTACTCGACCTTTCAATCAAGTCTGTGTTGCGTGTTTTGTGGGGGAAAGGTAGAGTGACGGTCAAACGTGATGTGAGGGAAGGGTCAGCGACGGGTTAGGGTTGACCGGCGTAGTGCACACGTGCACGGCGAGGTGTGTGCACATTTAAGGAACGAGCAAAGGGAGGAGAGAAGAAACCGGGGAAGAAGGAAGGAAAAATAATAGAAGAAATGGGTCGGAAAAGAGAAGGTCAGTTGGAAGTAAAAGAAAAAAAATAAGAGAGAAAAGATAAGGAAAGAAAGGAAATTAAGAAAAAAGTAAAAGAAAAGAAAAGTAAGAGAAAAGAAAGTAAAAGAAAAGAAGAAAGAAAAATATATAATAAGGAAAAGGAAAAAAGAATAAGGGAGAAAAGAAAAGAAACAAAGAGAAGAAGAAATAAAAGGGTAAGAAAAAAATAAAAAGGAAAAATAGAAGAGAAAAGGAATAAATTTGCATGCATACATTTGTAGGGTAATTTATATTTTCTTTCTTTTATCTAAAAAGCTATTATCATTTTTAAACTTGCAACTTAAAGTTAATGATATTTAATAAATTTAATGGATAATTAATTATACTATTATTTGACTTAAAGTTTATATAATTTTATAAATTAACTAAATGGGTATTAAAAAGAAGGTTAAATTTTAATCAACTAAAAATAAATTTCTTTTATAATTTCTTTGAATTAATTTGGAAATAAATAATAGATGGATATGGTTAATCAAGGAAAATTAAATCCTGATAAGTGAATTGTTGATATTGGTTATTGAGCGTTAAATTAGTTAATCAGACAAGATAAAGTCACTAAATTAAAATGATGTTATGTTTTATTTGAAATAAACATCTGTGATAAATTCCCATATTAGAATATTATTACCCAAATTAATAAATTGTTTATTTTAAAACAATTTACCCCCTTTAAATCCATTATTTGGATTCGAAGAAATCAGAATCAGATATCTGTGTTATCCGGAACCGCTGCAATCTAATAATCACTTTGAACTTTGTGGGTTGATTATAAAATTTAATAGGCTGGGATTGGGTTAATTTCACAAATTCAACTATTTCAAATAAGTAACTGTATTTAGATATTATTTCAATATCAGTGGATTTTGTAACAAGTGTTTGGTTATAACGAGATAAAACTCGCAGCTTTGTACGAGTTACCTTGGTTTCAAAGAAGTTTTATAACTTTGGTATTTCATATTAAATGGTTTTACTCACGCTAGTTTCCAGCCTGACTCAGGTGCTACTTTATTGTAATGCTTGGCTCAAACCGAGTATTACAGATTTTCAGAATAGGACGTTTGGAGCTCAGGAGACGAGCTGGATGGCAGAGGTGTATCGATTAGATTCCGTTGTGTATTATGGGATGTATAGGCAGTAGTGAGGACAAGTTATTATAATTGTCTAGATTTGTTGTACTCTGATATCTTGTATGTACTTTGACAGCTACGGCTTTTCTTTTATAAATGCTGTTATTTTATATTTTATTTTGTTCCACTGCGATTGTGAGATTCTGTGCTATTGTTTCTGATTCTTATTCTATCTCTTTTTCTTCTTAACCCTAATAGTCTGGGATTTCCAGCACTCGATTGCTCGGCACTCTATATAGTGGATGTATTATTGTCTATTTCCAGGTTCAAAAATCTCTGGACCATTACATGTGGTATCAGAGCTGAAGGTTAAGCGAGAACCTTGGCTCTGGTGGGGATTACTCATTAAAGATAGAATCAGTAATACCCTTGAATGAGTTGAGTGTAATGTATATGAGGGTGCACTTGTTATTTTCTTATATAATGATTTTAAAAACGATTTTAGAAATGATTTGCTATAAGGTTATATTTTGATATATAAAGAAATAATTTCATAGATTATTATAGTATAATAAGGTGATTGGCTATGATTATTGTAATAAAATAAATTATAAAATTTAAATGGTAATTTATACAACCAAATAGAAATTTTGGTAAGGATTAACTATATAACCAAGTTAACTTAAAAATGGATTCAAACCAAAAATTAAAATTTTAGAAAATTTGTAGAAGTGTTTTTTTTCCTTCAAAGTGTTTTGAAATGAAATAAATCTACCCAGATTGTATTTTTTCTAGTAAATTATGATGGAATATATGGTGTATACAATTTCTAGATATGATAATTATCATAAATTTGGGTATTGTGTCTTAATAAAAGATGTTTATTACCGAATAAATAATGACAAACAGAGTGAAATGTTTTAGGGAAGTAAAAATTTATATAAGTATGACGTATAATTGAAATGGATTTAAATTGTGAAGTTTTAAATCTAAGCCTAGAAAAATTTGGAATTATTTCAAAGTGTTAAGAGAAATAATAAATAATATTATTCGGAATGTTTTTAAATATAGAAATCTTGTTTTAAAACAAGAGTTGTTTTGAGAATTTCAAAGGAAATTGTTTTGAATTAAAAACCAAGAATGATTTAAAATTGGAAGTATGACTTGGTGTGTAAATGGGATAAATTTGTGTATGTGGATGTTGTATGGTTCCAAAGTTGATTTTAGATAAATACTAGTATTTGAATTTTGGAATGGAAAATTTAAATTAAGTAATGTTGAATGGATTAAATGAATTGAATTTAAGTCAGGGAAAGTTAAATAAGTTTTGAACGAACAATCCAAATTGGAAATTTCAAGGTGAAATTAAGCTTTAACTTAGAAAAGTTAAATGGGTTAAATTGAAAGAGAAGTATGGATTTGATAAGAAGTTATGTATTAATGATTTCAAAATGATTTTGAAATATAAACGGGTTTCGAATTCTAGAAATTTGTGATGGATGCTATTGATTGGTGTTTTAGATAATTTGGATGTTTACTCACTTTGACATACCCTGCTATCATCCTGTTTGTTATTGATAGTAGTTAAAACTGTAAATTGGATTATTTCGGTAAAATTGAGAAGTGGAGTGAAATGATATATATCCAACCCTGAAGTTGAATGTAAATAAAATTTGATTTGAAACTTTTAAATGATTTTGATTTCTTTGGAATAAAATTGAATTTATAGAAATAGGATCATTTTGGACTTAAGTATGAAATGGTAAAATGAACCTGTCAACCGAAATTGTTTAAGAATTGGATTTCAATATTGGAAGCTATAATTGGGAAATAAATTGAATTCCTAAAATTTACTTGTTCTAAAAGAATTTGAGCTCTCATTCAAACTTTAAAATAAGTTTAAGTAGAAGTAATTTAAGTAACCATTTGGAAGTTGGGCTCAGAATTCAATTATTTTAAAGACTTGGGTTGTTAAATTAAATGTTAGAGTTTAATTTGACTTAAGTAATTAATCAGCATTTCGAAAGCCGAACCCGAATTTACATAAATCGAAATGGGTTAAAATTTGGAGAATGAAATTGAAACTAATTCAAATTTGAAATTGAATTGAATTTAATTTAATTGAATTAATTGGAAGTGTAATCGAAGTTAAATAAAGTTTAAATTCAAATAGAAATTGATTTAAATTAGAATGGGAATCGAAGCTAATTCGAATTGGAACTTGGATTGAATCAATTTATATGGGAATGGAAATTAAAAAATTGATTTGAGTTGAAGATTGGGAAATTTAACCAGTATGACTCTGAAACTATTTTCTAATAAATTATTTAAATATAAACTATTTTAAATCTAGTTTTTTAACTATTCAGATTTTCCAAGCTAGTTACTGTACAAACCATTCTTTTTAACACTCAAACTATCTTATATTAACTATCTAACTATTTTACAACTATTCAAACTATTTTGTAAATTCAAACTGGTCAGAATGGAAATTGTTCATATTTAAACCATGGATTTAAATACTAATTAGGTTGAATTGAAGTTATAATCCAAATGGGAATTGAGACAATTCTGAAGTGGAACCGAATCAGATATTGAGGAAAAAATGATTTTTATAATGGAAGAGTATACTTTGAGAAAAATATGATGATTTAAATAAAAGATTGGATAGTATTATAAGTGAAACTAACTTTATAAAGAGTAAGTAATGTTACAAATGAATTTGTAAAGGAAATCGAACTTGAACAAAATATGGATTTAGCATTAATGAGGTTGTACATATTTGTTCTATATTGAAACCCCCTTATTGAAATTATAACCGGAGGGAGATGATCTTCGAAGGATATTTGAAATATAAAGTGGAATTTATATAAGTATGAAGTGATCCGAAAATTATTCAAGTTGAAAGAATAAACTTATATATATATATATATATATATATATATAAATGATTTTATGAGAATGGAACCGAAAGGGTTTTGGGACTCTTTGATTTTAAAGGCTTTTGGTTTTGGTAAAAAGGAAATTTTAGGAATTTAGAAAGCCAAGTTTGAGAGCTATCGATTTTGAAGTTTATATGTGATACATATAAAGAGTATGATTTGAAAGGTATTATATGTTTATAGTTTGAAATGTTTTGAGAAAGGTATGGAAAAAAAGGCGCCCCCATTGAGAGTTGAAACTTACAGTAGGAGATCCATGGGGTGGTTCTGCCTTGAGCCCTAAGGGGGGTTCTAAATTTTGATCCCAGAGGACATCCGGACTAAACTGTAGTTTGTATGGATTGTGGTTGGGGTAGCAAAATTCGAGGGAACTGATGCCTCAAGATACATTGGGGTTATGCCGTGACGGTAGCGTAACTTTGGTGTAACTGCGATCTACTGCGTTTCCATAGCGTAAGTCGAGGGGAAATGATTGCCTAAAATCTACGTTTGATTTCACTGGGATAGCGGCATAACATCGGTAGATTGCGATCTATGTGGTTCCATAGCGAATGTCGTGTGGCACTGAGTTTCTACAGGCTACATTGAGACTCGACTGGTGTAATTACGATCTATGTGGTGAAGTTTCATTTGGCAGTGAAATTTGAGGACGCTGATGCTTACAATTACATGGTTTTTGCCGCGATAGCAACGTAATCCTGGGTGTAGCTGCGATCTGTTGCAGTTCTCATGGCGAAAGCATAGGTTGCGGAAGCCTACAGTTATTTATGGATTTCGCCGGGATGGCGACGCAATCATCGTGCCAACTGCGATCCATGGAAGGGGGTGATGATTTCCATAGCATTCTCACAAAAGTTTTTTCAAGTATTTTCACTGGGTGTTGAAAACGGGTTTACCAAGTACTTATGTATTTTGGTCCTGCGCCTGATCAACGTATGACTGAATTTCTGTGAGAACAAGGATGGACTTGTTGGGATGTTGAGTTATGTGAAGTATTTATATAAATCTAGTTTGGTAATATCATGAAGTTTTAAAAGTGTTTTAAAATTTTAAGGAAGCCAAAATGTTTTAAAGAATGATTTAATTAATAATAAACATCAAAGATAAAAATTTCTCGCTTTGTTCCTTTTCGAGGACGAAAAGTTCTAAAGGTGGGAGGAATGTAACGACTAGGATTATTGACGTCTATTAATTGGGTGATTAATTGATTTTAATTATTGAAATATTAATATTAATTAGTCGAACAAATAAATTTCTAATAAATAAAATATCTGGACATATATAAATTGGATTAAAAACTATATAGGATATTTAATTGTAAAATGATAAATCTTTTAAAAAGTAAATTATACGTATATATAAACTCCACCATTATATTGAGATAAAAATATCCATAAATATATAGATAAAAGATTTATGATGTTTGAAAATATATATACATATATATATAAGTATCTAGATATACAAGTATATGATTATATGCCTATATGAAATAATATACATGAAAATGTGTAAATATATATATATATATATATATATATATATATATATATATGAAAATTAAGAATATACAAGCCTATGATGTGGATAAAGTGTATAAGTATATATAAATGTATATATGTCATATGAAGCAAAATATAGGAAAATTGTATAAATGTGAATATATATATATACATATATATATATATATATGTATGTATATGTATGTATGTATATATAATATCAAAATATACCTTAGCAATGTACATGAGAACATATGTATATGATGACAAATACAAGCAAATATATGTATATATATTAAATAGTGATAGTGCAAGTATAATAGGATAAAATACATAACTATACAAATATTTATACATACAAAAAGATACATATACATATACAAAATTCATATAAAGATAGGTTTAAACAAAGAATGGGACAACTCAAATCCAAGCATACAAAACCTTAAATCAATGTCAAAACAAAATCAATTCAAGCACATAATATATCATATCAGCCCAAACTTCAAATCATCTTATGCAAGTCAGATTTTCATGTCTCAAATCAAGCTAACAAAATAAAATAAAAATAAAAGCCTATACACACAAAGTTCAGCCTTGGCTTACCTTGTACACTTCCATTTCATCTATATATACGGCCACCCTTTTTTGGTCAAATTGTTCACTGGACAAAAAAAATATAGACGTCATTAAATCTAAAAGCTTGAAGCCTGAAGGAGGAAGGCAGCAGTTCATCTCTGCAAAAATGGTGAGCAAACATTTTTGTTTATAGACATCCCCACACACACGCACACACACATATATATACCTAGTGATTAGTTTTGAGTCGTAACCTATGTCATGTGCCTACACATTGGTATGGACGGATGCATCCCTATGTATGTAAGGAACATGAGTAGTTCCAGGCTCTGTTTCAAAGTTTGGGTAAAAAAGTTCAAGCCTTTACCTCAAAAAAAAATCAATATCTATGTATCTAGTTAGTTTTAAGTTTTGACTTCAAAAGACAAGCCATATGTTTTTGAAGGTAGATTATTTTTAATTTTGTTCCATGGGGAATAGTGAAGCATAGAGGAAGAAAAGGAAAATTTTTAGTAACCAACTTATAAATGTATCAAATATTAATGTCATAATTTAATCCGTTGACCATATGAGCATATAAGTCTGCGAAAATGAGGATTTTTGAAAGCAGTTCGACAGTTTTTATTTGTATTGAATGAGATAAGGAAGGATGAATGGGAAATGGGGTGTAGCGAACTTCGGGATGCCGGGGAACTGGGTGTCTTCCGTCGGTGGTGAGAGGAGGTTCAGGTGGTGGGCATTCCACGAAAAATATAATGGTGATTTAAGAAGCTTGGGTTGTCATGTCGAACTCGATTTAGGGTTTTAGCTTCGCTTTAGGGTGGTTCAGTTTTCGAGGCTATGGCAAGGAATAGGGGAGGGAAGAGGTGTGCGATTCAGAGGGGAATGGGAGAGGATGTGGTGGCGGTGCTCTAGGTGCGATCTGGTGGGGACCGGTGGTTTGTGGCGTTGCGGCAATGAGTTTAGGTGACAGTTGTTTCTTTGGATGTATGGTGGAGGTAATCAATCTTTCAATCGAGTCTGTGTTGCGTGTTTTTGTGGGGGAAAGGTAGAATGGTGGTCGAACGTGATGTGAGGGAAAGGTCGGCGACAGGTTAGGGTTGACCAGCATCGTGTACACGCACACGGCGAGGTGTGTGCACGTTTAAGGAAAGAGCAGAGGGAGGAGAGAAGAAACCGAGAAAGAAGGAAGGAAAAAGAAAAGAAGAAATGGGCCGGAAAAGAGAAGGTGGGCCGGAAGCAAAAGAAAAAAATAAGAGAGAAAAGATAAGGAAAGAAAGGAAATTAAGAAAAAAGTAAAAGAAAAGAAAAGAAAAGTAGGGGAAAAGAAAGTAAAAGAAAAGAAGAAAGAAAAAAAATATAGTAAGGAAAAGGAAAAAAATAAGGGAAAAAAGAAATAAAGAGAAGTAGAAATAAAAGGATAAGAAAAAAATAAAAAGGAAAAAAAGAAGGGAAAATGAATAAATTTGCATACATACGTTTGTAGGATAATTTTTTTCTCTTTTAACTAAAAAGCTATTTTCATTTTTAAACCCACAACATAAAGTTAATGATATTTTATAAATTTAATGGATAATTAATTATACTATTATTTGACTTAAAAGTTTATATAATTTTATAAACTATCTAAGTGGGTATTAAATAGAAGGTTAAATTTTAATCAAATAAATATAAATTGCTTTTATAATTTCTTTGAATTAATTTCGAATTAAATAATTGTTGGATATGGTTAATCAAGGCAAATTAAATCCTGATAAGTGAATTGTTGATATTTGTTATTGAGCGTTAAATTAGTTAGTTAGACAAGTTAAAATCGCTAGATTAAAATGATGTTTTGTTTTGTTTGAAATAAACATCTGTGATAAATCCCCATATAAGAATATTATTACCCAAACTAATAAATTGTTTATTTTAAAACAATTTACCCCTTTGTAAATCTATTATTTGGATTAGAAGAAATCAGAATCGAATATCTGTGTTATCCAGAACCGCCGCAATCTAATAATCACTCTAAACTTTATGGGTTGATTATAGAATTTAATAGGCTGGAATTGAGTTAATTTCACAACTATTTTAAATAAGTAACTGTACTTAGATATTATTTCAATATCAATGGATTTTATAACAAGTGTTTGGTTATAACAAGATAAAACTCATAGCTTTGTACAAATTACCTTGGTTTCAAAGAAGTTTTATAACTTAGGTATTCTATATAAATATTTTCCATGGATTTAAAAAATATATTTTGGAAATTGGTTTTGGAAATAATTTTGGTTTAATCTCGAAAATTATGATTTGACATCCGAAAAGATATATATATATATATATATATATATATATATATATATATATATATAAATTTATATATATATATATATATAATTTCAAATGATTTAAAATAAAACCCAAAGTTTAATTCTTAATTTTTTTTGTTAAGTTATATTATGGTTGCATGTATCCTTTGCATTAGGATAGTTTGGTTGTGCAGCTTATTATGACATATTATTGGTTTTTTTTCAATTATTAAAATAAAATGGAATTTTCGACGAGTTTGGACAGTCAGGAACTTTCGAATTAATATAGAAATTGAAGCTAAGTGCTTTTGTAGAAATATAAAAGTTGAATTTTTATAACCCTCAAATTGAAAAGATTGTAAGTTGAAAACAAGTTTAAATTTTTTAAGCATCCTTGTTAAATAGAATACTCGATGTTATTGGGCCGACTAATAAACATCTTTACTTTAGGGCCGTCTAAGGAAATTAGACTCTACTTTTGAATTGGATACCAGAGTTCTAGCTACTTGCCTAACCTAATGATAAAGAAGTCTAGATGGTGATTTAAAATGAAAATTAATTGGTGTAGTTAAGAAACCAATGAAATTAAGTACGTAAGTTGTACATAGATTATTCTATTCGCTCGACAGTTCATGATCTAGGATTCGAGAACATGATTTCATGTTGTTGTACACCAGTCCGAACAAGGATTTTTCACTAAATTTTTGACGAAAACACTTGATACGGATCTTTGATATGATTCTAAAGTTTTCTATCATAGATATAGCTATGTAAGGATATTGTAATTGTCCAATCAAGGAACCAGATCGGAGTCCACACTAGAAAAGTCGGGTGAGATATACTAGTTAGAAATGAAATTTATGCGGCTGAACATGAGATCGAAATTTATATTGCTTATGAACTGACATAAATACATCTTACGGACTTTAATATATTAGTATTCTATGTTTGTTTGGCTTGTGGAAAGTTTGGGAAAATACCTTTTGAATTGTTTGAGGTAGTATGAATAATCGACGAAGTAATTACCTGAGGCAGTTGAGCAGAAGATATGCTTAGTAGTTTATTCATCATCCTTGTGTGATGAAAATATTTCGAACTTAGGCAAACCATAAGCTATGTTTGCTAATAATTAAAATATTGTTAAGTATTAATGCATGGTTGTTTCTTTGACTGCTTGTGTCCGAATTTCAAGGAAGAAATATTCTAAGTGGGGAGAATGCAATGAGGCGGAATTTCGAACACTTCATATTTAAATATATGAATTATTTGAATATTTATGTCTAAGATTTAATATGATTAAACATGATTTTATAATCTTGTTAAACATTTTTTAACTAATAACTAATGATAGAAAACTTATCCTTGAAATGTGTTTACAAAAATATACACTTTAGGTAAATGTTGAAAATGGGATCGGAAAACGTTTTGTTAAAAATCAACTTTTGTTCAATACAGGTTGCATAAATATTTTGCAACTTGTTTAGTAAAATATGCACATATAAATAAGAATTAATCACAACAAAAGATTAATTAAACTAAGACTTAATTAGTAAAACTAAGTGTAGACAAAAGGTACTAAAAGGACCTGTAAATTAAGGCATCGATTAAGGAAAGTAAGGTGTGTGCAAAGGTATGGTGTGTGTGTTCTCATGCATGGAAGAAGAGTGGGCTTCATAAATTTACCGCACATTTCATAAGCTTATAAATGAGAGGAAGTCTCTCTTCATTCTTACAAATTTCCACTCTTTCATTATTTTCTCTTCTTAAACTTCCTTAGACAACGTCTTCTTTCTCCTCTCCTCTTTTTGGCTTTTGGTTATGTGCTATATGGAGGAGATATGGGATGTGAGTTTTGGAGAGGGAGGAGGCTATAGCTGTGTACTATGGTGGTGGAAGATGGATGGATGTGAGCTAAGGTGGGATGGTGGTGATGGTCATGTGCCAAGAAGGGGGAAAAGGTAGTGGATGTGTGCTTTAGGGAAGAGAGGGAAGATTTTAGCGATGTTTTGATTTGAGTAGTAAGTGATAGTAGAATGTTGATTAATTGAATGCTGGTAAGAAGTAAATGAATTGAATAAAAGTGAGTTAATCGCATTTTGTATGAATTTACAAATTGATAATTACATGTTGAATAAACATGTGAATGCTACTTGCTATTATTAATTATAATATACAGTAACTATTTAAAGTTACGATCCTTGATTGTATGCTTCAAAAGTATGTAATTTGCTAGAAATAATTGCCTAATAAAACTTTGAAATGTGTTAGTTAAATTAAGTACATTTGAATGTTTAATATGTACATGTTAATTAAATATACATGTTAATACATCTTTAGTAGTGATGTAGTTTGAATTTGGAATCATATATGTGTATAAAATAGAATGACCCTAAATATTGAATTGGATACAGAATTGTCCGTATAGGGATAGTCGCTATAAATGCATTTTGACATCCCTTAACTTTGTGAAAAGTGGCGATTTAAGAACATATTTTTATATAATTTGTTTTGATTTATACACTTCTATAAGTGTTTCAAAAAGTATGTTTTGAAAAGTCATAGAAAATGTAAACCGAAGCTAAGAAAGATTAAAGTAAAAAGATCGCTATATCGACACTTTTCAATAACTTATTTTTGGAAAATAACATTTATTTTTGTTAAAATTTTCTTAAGGGTTTCTTTACTATGTTAACAAGATAATAATATATTATTATTCTTGTAAAAGTTTAGAATTTAAAATAATTTAATTGCTAGCTGAACGAAGAGACAGAAGTTGTAGAGAAATAGTCGTTATATGAGCACTTTGGTAAAATACCTTATTTTTCTTAAAATCTTAGTCTAGCCCAAATAAAATATTTGGGAATTTCTATAAAATAATCATAAGATATACATGGGATTTTTCTTTGTGGTTTTCAAGTACCTAAAGCATCTTACCTAATGTAAAAAGAATGGATGTAAAATCAATTTTTAAGGTATTGAAAAGTAGACGGAAAGTTGTAGCAAAAACGTGTTAAAACATGTAACAGAATTTTAGATAGCATTTCTAGAAATGCTATCTTTGCTATTTGAAACTATAAATTGTTTAAAATGATATTTAAATTATATTTTTATCTCATATTTTAAAGGTTGTTTCTAACCTGTAATAGAGTGTTTTAAAATTAGTTTCAAGTTCAAATATTTTTAATAATTAACTATGAATTCTTAAACTAAGTAGCTTTTAAAATAAAACTTGTTTTTCTATTTACTTCAAAAAAGATTAGTAAATAATAATCATATATTTTAAGTAGTTCTAAAAGTGGTATAACGAATTAGTAAGTATTTTAAAGATATTTCTATACACACACATTCATATATATATATATATATATATATATATATATATTTATATGCATGTCTGTATATATATGTTTTAAATACTAAATTATGTATTTTATAAATTTAACAAAGGAAGTTTGGGTTTTAACACTGTAACGACCCAGAATTTTATCACTTGAATTTCTGGAATATTGATTTAGTTCTAAATATTCCATTTGGGGTTTTATTTAAAATATAATAAAGTCTGTGCTTCAAATAACTGCTTGATTTTTTAATGACATATTTTTCATTTAAGAATTTTCCATAATTTTTAATTTTGGAAATTATTTAAATTGGCGTTTTATGTATTTTACATCGAACATTAGTATTTTTGGAAATTAAACGGAACAAGTTAATATGTCTATTTTATTGTTGTTTTATGACTGCGTCACAATTCTATATGCAATTGTGTTTTATTTTCTGTCGTTCGTGGCTCGTACACGGACGCGATATGAAGTGGTGGGGTATCAGAATCTTTCCAAAACCAAAAATGAATTAACTATGCATAACATATTCAACCTAGCCACCACCTTGTTTTTTGTTCCCTATTCCTTATCATCTTGCCTCCCTTGCCCTTGTACCTTTGGTCTCCTCAGCCACTTCTTCGTCCACCATGGTTTGGTGCATGTGTAGATATATATTTATGAGCTCGGGGGAAAAAAAAGGAAATCCTTCTTTTTCTCCATTGTTTTCATCATTATCAATTTCAAAAACAAGAAATTAAACAACCTTCTCCTTCTAAAATCAATTTCCTCAATAGATCGACAATTATCAAATAGTTCCAATAGGAAAAATGTTTGTTTTGATCTATAGTTTATTTGAAAAATAGTTTCTTGGGTTTTCGTCGAGTAATTTGGGAGATTTTTGAAAATAACAGTAGGAGGCCAAGAAAATGATCATTTTCGACATTCACGGATTGAAGAATGGAGGGTATGGATGGATTCGTAGCGACGATTGGGGATTTTTAGAAGTGTTCATGTGATTTTTGTTAGCTTGATTTGTCATGGAGGAGGAGATGAACGAAATTCATTAAAAAAAATTTTGGCAAACCGATTGTCGAGGGGAACATCGAAGGTGTAGAGGAGGAGCCTTGGGATGGTGTAGAGGAGATGACCATGGCGAATTTCGCTCTAGTGGTCTATGTTGAGGTGAATTTGTCGAACTAGGGTTTAAGATCATTGGTTTAAGGTGCTAGGTCATGTGCATTTTTTGGTGATGAGAGGTGATTGGTCTCGGCTCGGGTGGGTTTGGGAGGTGCGGTAGGAGGTGTACGTGCTCTGATGGGGTATGGTAGCAGTGGAAGGTAGATTATTTGTCGCAACCTGGGAGATTGGATGTAGCTTGTTCTTGGGTCACACGGTCAGATTTCGTTCGGGGAACTAAGGTTGATGCGAGGCAGTGCGACGTGATGAGCATGTGGAGTTGCGTAACGCGGGTGGTCGGAGATGGATGGTCAGAGACCTGGTCGGGTTGTGCACGTGCATGGTGCATATTTTCTTGGTCCAGCAATAAGCATTTGGAGCGGCAATGTTTTTGGGAAGGAAGGGGCATAGGTCGGGTTGAATCTATTTGGGCTTGGGCCTGTTAGAAAATGGAGCAAGGAATTGAATTTGGTTATTTAATTATATAATTTAATATGTCAAAATTTTGAAATGTTGTATCTTGCTCATATTTGATCCATTTGACCATGGATTTTTGGGTTGTACTCGTATGGAGGAGTACAACTTTGTAGTGTGAGCTTTCGCCTTGAATGAATTTAGGACATATTAAAATGGGCTAAATTTAAGTTATGTTATTTTAAATAATAACGTCATTAGATTATTATACCTTAACTGGTGATATCTATGTGGCCAAATAAACACCATTCTTTTAAAGTAAATTGAATAGGGAAATTTAGACACATGTTTAGCGGAATAAAACACCATTCCGTTAATTAAATTAATTGGTCATTTAATTATCATAATAAATTCTTGTTCTACTATTTATAGATTTGGTCGACATCTGATTATATGTCGTTAATTAATACGCCAATTTGAATAAGGGATGAGTTAACTAGTTGATGTGCATATTTTAACCACCATATTTATTCTTTTTAAATTAAATAAATGATCATATAAAATATTTTTAACTTGTTTAAACCAAAATTCATATTATTTGAAATTGTCACATATTCATCTTAATCCAGGGGCGAAAATGGTCATTTTTGTGCATATATTAATTTGAGAACATTTAATTGGAAATTTTTATATTATTTTGTATGAAATTACACTCAATTACAAGTGGGTTCATGAAGGAATATGCATGCACAATACGAATACAAAGGAATGAAGATGGAAATAATTCAAAGTGAAGAACATGGAGGACCCCACCTACCCACTACCTAATGTACAAATTAAAGGCTAATGCATATGCTAAAAGACATTTAAAGCTTCATGTACATTTAAGTAGGGGATTATTAAAGCTAATGATAACTTGGCCACCACACTTCCTCCAAGGGCATTTTGGGTACTCCCCAAAAATATGCATTAGGGTTTCTAACTTGTATAAATACCCCTTATGTTTCATGTAGCCATCTTCCTCTTGGTTAGTTAGTTTTAGTTTAGAAAATAAATCAAAGTTCTCTTTCTTTCCATGGCTACTTAGCCATTTTATTTCATGTAATTTTCTTTTCTTTTATGCAATGTTAATTCTCTTTTATTTACATGCTTCTTCTCTTCTTATGTAATAGTGTAGATTTACCTTTATGCAATTAGATTAGTTGTCTTTTCCATTAGCTTTCATTTTCCTTTCTTTTTGCTTTCATGTTGCTTTCTACATTTGTTGATTTGGTAACAAATATGAGAGCTTAATCCCTACAATTTAGGGGTAATGAAGCTCTCAAGTATGTAGATGCAACATTTCGATGTTTATACTCTCTTTTTGTGCTTTAATGGAAACACTTGAAGTGGTTTAATGATGTTGTTTAGCTTTGAATTTGATAGTCTATGTTATTCATAACAAATAGGCTATGCTTAAACAAACATAACACAAATTGCCTCTTCATCTAAATATGATTATGGCAAAGAAGTGAATGTTGAAATTGAAATTTGATAGCCTATATTTCTAAACAATAGTTAATAGGCTATGGTTAAAATAGAATTTTTATTAAACTTTGCTGTCATATTTCATGAGAGTTAAATGTGTATTAGTGGTTGTGTTATAGTTTGATGGTTTATATTGGGCTAATTAATAGCACAAATATATCATACTTATGATAAACACATCAACTGATTACACTAATGAAAAGAAAAGAGAGATCATAACTTCATTTTGTTGATTTATATGATCTAGAGAGTGGATTTATCTCTAAATTATCCCCAAACTCTCATATTTTTATCAATTTTCTTTTGGTTAGTTAGTTAATTTTCTAGCTTTAACTTTCACTCGACTTTGGTTTAATTTGATTGAGTAGGAAATTTAAATCAATCAATTCCCTGCGGATCGACCCGTATTCGCCGTGCGCTACATTCGTACACCGTGCGCTTGCGGTTATTTTTATTTCAAAATTCGTTCGACGGTTTTCTAAACCGATAGAATTTCCGTCGTCCGAACAAGTTTTTGGCGCCGTTGCCGGGGAATTTGCTTTGATTTTAATTTTCTATTCTTCGGATTATTTTTGTGTGATTTTATTGTGTGTTTGTTTTGTGCGTGTTGCATTAAAAAAAAAATTTGGTTGTGTGTTTTTTTTGTGTGATTCTTGTTGTGTGTTTGTTTTTCTTGTTTTCTTTTGCATTTGCATATTAGAAAAAAATACACAAACAATTTAAAAAATAATAATAATATTTATACCATTTTCTGTTTGCATTTCATTTTACAAATTTTTATTTACATTGCTTCACTTCTCTGTTACATTTCCTCTCTGTTGCATTTCCCTCTCTCTGTAGCTTTTCTGCCTACATCAACTGGCCTCACTGTTGCCTTGCATATCATATCATCCTATTCCTCACACATACCATTCATTTCACAACCATGCACCCTGAAACCACCATTCTTTACAACATCAACCACTAATCATCACAGAACTCCTCGCTGTATCCACCAAAACAAAGCCATCACTCCTCGACATCATTAGTTCACCACCAAACATATCAAAACCATATCAGAACCTTCAAAACCACTCAGTCATACATCAAAACCTCATACAAATTAAGTGCAGCTATCAACAGAAACCTCATCTACCAAACTACTTCAGTCATCATAGTAGTGTCATAACAATTTTGACAGCAAACCACCGAACACTTCAACTATAACCACTGTAACCCCCAGCCGTGAACCAAAGCCTCATTACATCCCCTTCAACTTCATAACCAAACACTCCAGACCAACCATCCAGCTTCTTCCCTCTCCACTACATCAGTGCACACAGTGTGCATAGTTGCTTCTGCTCAACCATCCACCCTCACCCCTACAACACAAACTCCATCAAACACCGTCTGCTCCAACAAAGCCATCCTTCACTTCATCACCATACAAAGCAGTTCAAACCATTCCATCATATCTCCACACCACGAGAAACCATACACAACCAAAACTTCTCTGAGCATCACAAACCACCCTCCAATCACACTAAAACCTACTGCCGCGCCTCGTTATTTCGATACTTCTCACCATCTAACAGCAAAACCATTCCATCTCTGTCACAGATTCTCTGCCGTCATCTTCTACCTGATACTACACATTCACATCATAGAACTATCACAGTCCCCCACCTCTACCACTTCCATTTGAAGTGTCTACTGCTCTCTGTCAATCGCCCCACCATCACTCAACCGTTCTCCTCTGCACACTTCAAGTATCTAATGCACCACTACCCTCTCTCCTACTACACCTCTACCTGAATCACCAACCAACAGCAAATATCAATCCACAATATCACTTATACGCTTCCATTCTTACCACCTGCTCTGAACTCCACATCATCACCACCCCAAACATTATCAGTCAACTTCCATCACAAACTGCTTCTGACTTCTCTTCCTAAACAACATCACTGCAGTGCTTCATCAGTTTACTGTCCTCTACCATCTATCCACCTCAATTTCACCAAATCAACTCCTGACCATCATTCACAACAAGCATCTCCGAATCACGACAGCAACATCTAACTTTCCACTTTCATCACACTATCCCTTTCCACTTTCATCATTCAACCATCTTCAACCACTTTTCAACACTTCCATCCTCTCTGACCAAACCACAATCCAAAGCACTACCTCACCTCATACATAAAGCACCACGACCAAAGTGAACTCCATCCGCTGTCCACGTCAAACCCCATCAGCACACATATCCACTGCAGAAACTCAAATCATTTTCATCTCCTAAAACCACTCGGCAACTGTCCAAACTTCTGCATTTACCGGACCATAATCATCGCATACAACCCATATCTGAAGCAACAGCTAACCTGAATCAATTGCAACCAGTCATCCACATCATTGCTCCCATTACCTTCGGCGAACCAACCCAAGCACTCCTCGAACCCAATCGAAACAGCAACTTCAATGCCGTTCAATTTTCCCTCTACCATCGCAGGACATCAACAGCAACCCACCTGAACCGGTTCGCATCTCCTACTTGCCTTCGCTCATTACCACAGTCAACCACCTGATCCACTCCAATATCTATACGCGACCATCCAAGCCAAAATAGCCACCGCCTTCGAATCAACATCGCCCATCGACTAAATTCCCAATTCTTCCAACCCCTAACCGCGACCTCCAAATCCATCAGTGAAGTAAAAACGAGACGCTGTTTGTAAATTGAAACCAAATTAGAGATTTTAAATTGAATTCTGATTTATTGAATATGGGAATTGTGAAATATATGAAGTGGGAAGTGGATGATTTTGGTATAAAAAGAATGGGAAGTATGCTGTGATTTTTTTTGATTTAATAATGGGCCGGGTTTATGTAATTTGGTGAAGTTGGCTTTTTTTTATTTGTGAATTTGCGTAGTTTGTGAATTTGTTTTTAGTTTTGTTTTACCCCTTCAAAAAAGAAAAAAAATTCTAAATCTGTTTTTTTTCTAGTTTTTCTTAGTTTTCATTTAAAAGAAAAAAAAGAGTAGCTTTAGTCTGCCTTTAAAAAAAAAAAGTTGATGTTTCTTGGGGTTTTCAATAAATTTTTGGTTTTGTTTTGTTTTTTTATCCTTCTTTCGAAAAAAAGAAAAAAAAACAAACAAAAAAGTGTTTTGTTTTCAAATTTTTATTAGTTTTTTTTATTAGAAAAAGAATTTGTGTATATATATCTTGTTTTTATTTTTAGGTTGCCAAAGCAGGAAATAAAGGGAGAATAGCTTGTTGAAAACTGCTCAGCTTGCTTGCCTAAAAAAAAATTGTTGCTTTCATCTCTAGTTTTATTTGCCTTGCATTGTTGTTTGCTTGCATTTAAAAAAAACAAAAAAAAATCAATCCGTAGTTGCATTATTAATACACGTTTAATTTCTGCTTTGCATTTCATCCTAGATTTTGATTAATAAAAACAGTTAGACATCGACAACACTTAATTGTATATCGACAATTTGTCTTCTTTGAATAATTTAATTTCTTGGTGTCTAGGCTACGGCAGAGTAATAACCATTTATAAATATTACGGTGATTCATAAATATTGTAGTGGTTGTTCCTCTGAAGGTACTTAAACCTTCGGCTGCATTGCTACGGTGATTCGTGGTGCACCGATAAATCCTGTCCGATACCTGGCTGAGAACTATCTTGTTTATCTAAGACAATTTGAAATTATGCAATTTTGGGTTAACTTAGGATAAATCATTTGTAATTAACCATTGCATTCATTTAGTTGCATTAATTCATGCATATTTAAAAAAAACAAAAAAAAATTCAAAATCCAAAACTAAAATTGTAAATATTCCTTTTCCTTTGAAATTTTTAAATCCCTTTTTTTTGAAATTTCAAAAAAAAATTAGAAAAACCAAAATCCAAAAACAAAGAAAAAATTTGAAAATCCAAAAAAACAAAAATCAATTTTCCATTTTGAAAATTAAATTCTATTTGTAAATATTTTTCTTTATAAAAAAAAAACCCTAAAAAAATCTTGAAAATGTCTGAGTTTCCCCACTTACGTGAAGTTTATAATAGTTGCGAAAATCAATATAATCCATATGATTTCACTCCAAATTCGTGTGGATATTTTAACGACAACTATTCTTTAAACAATTTGAATTTTGAACCACAAAATTTTTAGAACAATGACCAGCCTTCAAATCTTGAAAATAGTATTTCATCTTTACTTGAAATCGCTACACAACAAAATCAAGAGATAAATGAGTGGTGCAATTCATATTTGTGCTATAACTCGAATCAAGGTTTTCAAAATAATCAAAATTTGAATCCACTTCAAAATTCAAATGATTTCGAGTGTAACCCATGCCAATTCAATTTCGAGTTTCAAGATGAATTTCAAAATCAAGATGAAAATATAAACCAATTTTCAAATAATTTTGGCAATGGGAATAGTTTCAATAATGATATGATCAAAAACTTTGGTTATCAACAAATTCAAAATGAAAGTTTTCAAATTAATAATCATGAATTTGATTTTGTTGACCAAATGGAAAAATATAACGGGGATTTATTACTTGAAAAAGACAACAAAATTCGTGAAAATCATAATCAAATCTCAACTTGCGAAGAATCAAATAATAATCTACTGTTTATCGAAATTGACAATTCTTGTTCTCAACAAGTCCAAATCGAAAATTTTCAAGTTAATAATTACAAAGTTGACTTTGTTGAGCAAATGAATGAAATTTATGATGATCACACAAATTTGTTAATTAAAACATTGGAAAATTTTCGTGAGAAACAAAATCAAATTTCAATGTGTGACGAGTCAAACGATAATCCATCTTTTACCCAAATCGATGATTTTCAAATAACAACTTTTGAAATTGATAATGGCGATTTTAATCAAGTTGTTGAAAATACGGTAATTAAGTTGGATTTCAATTCTTTTGAGGGTGCGAAATTCGATTTAAACTTCGATCTTCCTTTTTCTGAAAACTTGAATACGACAACTTTGAATTTTAAACTCCATTTACACGATGAAGTTGTTGATAATCCAACAAAGGAAGTCGAATTTAACGAACATGAGTTTTGTGGACTTTTTGAAAATGAGTTGTTGAATTCTAAAGGGGAAAATTTCGATCACCGTTTTGATTTTGAAATCGATAATTTTGAAGAAGTTTTCAATGATAAGTTTGATCTTCAATTTGGTGAAAATAAACTTGAATTTCAATCAATTGTTTTATCAACCCCAAAAATCATCGAAAATAAAACAACTCATACGATTTTCAATAAAACGACTTTCGTTTTTCCAAATCCACACTCTTTACGATTTGGTTTTTCGTGCTTAAACTGTGTCTCACACATTTGACGAGACAAATGAATCGGTCTTTAGAAGACCGTTTCATTTACTTTTCGACTGTATACTTTCTCATCCCTTGTAAATAACAATCTTTCATGTAAATATTGGATTTTTATTTTATTTTTCTCCTTCCACTTGGGTTGACTGTGGGGACACAGTCAAAATCAAGTGTGGGGGGAGACTCGTCTTAATTTTTTTTTCATGGTTTATTTTTGCTCTAAAATCACAAAAAAAAAAATTAAAAAAAAATTCAAAAAACAAATTTTCTTTCGATTTATTTTTAAAAGAAACACTATAAGATAAATATATGGCTTTGGTTTATTAAATTGAAATTTTTGAAAATTTATTGGTCTTAACAAAATTAAAATTGAAATTTGATTACAAATAACAATGGTTTAACTAGTATATAGGAAGATTCATACATGTTAATTATGAAATACATCCTAATTGAAAATCTTTGTTTTAAAAAGTGGTTGATTTAAAGTAAAGATATAACATTTTTTGTCTTCTAAGTTAAATGATGCTAATATGATTTTGCAAAACTCTCTTTCTCCTAAAAAAAATCAAAAATAATATATATATATATATATATATATATATATATATATAACATCCAAGTATTCACTCTCATTTAAAAGTCCTCACGGTTATACATGTGTGAATTACTTGGAATCTTTGATTATGTGCTTTCATACTCATTTAAAAGTCATCACGGTTATGCATGTATGGAACACATGTAAAAAAGAAAAAAAATAACATTCTTAATAAAAACACCTATGGTCGATAGGTGTATGCACGAAAGTGTGTGCACTCGCCATGCTCTGTACTCCCTCACATAAGCCCGAAAGGCAGTGCATGGGTGGTATATCTGGCCTCAGTTCACCTGAGCTAGGTGTGTAATTTTTCTTACAAATAATGAGAGAGCAATCAATTGAAATCATAGCACTATTATTACTTAGTTGATTTGATTTGTTATTGAAAAGAAATGAAAATACCACTTTGATAATCAACTAAGGATCCATTTCATAGTTACAATATGTTATTAACCAAAACAACGAGTTAAACTATTGTCTATTTGGTATGATAACTTGATTTTTATTGGAAATTTTGACGAGTAAATGACTTAAATCTCAAGATAATGACCAAAACCTATGTTTAACTTATTTGTATCAATTTAAAAAGAAATCCTTCATTTGTAAATATTTTCGAAAACTCACAGTCGTCTCTTTGTAAATAAATATTCCATTTTGTAAATATTTTCATCTCGCACTCGGATTTTATGGGTAGTATCCGCTGAAAACCCTCACGAGACAACACTCGTCCTACTGGGGACACCCAAAGGTTTAACGGCTTGTTGCATACGCTCAATGCAATCGTGCTCCCTACGAAAACGGATTTATCTTAGTTTTAGTTTATTCGAGGACGAATAAAAAGATAAGTGTGGGGGTATTTGATGTGCATGTAAATGTGCATATTTTAACCACCAATTTATTCTTTTTAAATTAAATAAATGATCATATTGGGTATTTTAACTTGTTTAAACCAAAATTCATATTATTTGAAATTGTCACATATTCATCTTAATCCAGGGGCGAAAATGGTCATTTTTGTGCATATATTAATTTGAGAACATTTAATTGGAAATTTTTATATTATTTTGTAGGAAATTACACTCAATTACAAGTGGGTTCATGAAGGAATATGCATGCACAAAACGAATACAAAGGAATGAAGATGGAAATAATTCAAAGTGAAGAACATGGAGGACCCCACATACCCACTACCTAATGTACAAATTAAAGGCTAATGCACAAGTTAAAAGACATTTAAAGCTTCATGTACATTTAAGTGAGGGATTATTAAAGCTAATGATAACTTGGCCACCACACTTCCTCCAAGGGCATTTTGGGTACTCCCCAAAAATATGCATTAGGGTTTCTAACTTGTATAAATACCCCTTATGTTTCATGTAGCCATCTTCCTCTTGGTTAGTTAGTTTTAGTTTAGAAAATAAATCAAAGTTCTCTTTCTTTCCATGGCTACTTAGCCATTTTATTTCATGTAATTTTCTTTTCTTTTATGCAATGTTAATTCTCTTTTATTTACATGCTTCTTCTCTTCTTATGTAATAGTGTAGATTTACCTTTATGCAATTAGATTATTTGTCTTTTCCATTAGCTTTCATTTTTCTTTCTTTTTGCTTTCATGTTGCTTTCTACATTTGTTGATTTGATAACAAATATAAGTGCTTAATCCCTACAATTTAGGGGTAATGAAGCTCTCTAGTATGTAGATGCAACATTTCGATGTTTATACTCTCTTTTTGTGCTTTAATGGAAACACTTGAAGTGGTTTAATGATGTTGTTTAGCTTTGAATTTGATAGTCTATGTTATTCATAACAAATAGGCTATGCTTAAACAAACATAACACAAATTGCTTCTTCATCTAAATATGATTATGGCAAAGAAGTGAATGTTGAAATTGAAATTTGATATCCTATATTTCTAAACAATAGTTAATAGGCTATGCTTAAAATAGATTTTTATTTCAACTTTGTTGTCATAATTCATGAGAGTTAAATGTGTATTAGTGGTTGTGTTATAGTTTGATGGTTTATATTGGGCTAATTAATAGCACAAATATATCATACTTATGATAAACACATCAACTGATTACACTAATGAAAAGAAAAGAGAGATCATAACTTCATTTTGTTGATTTATATGATCTAGAGAGTGGATTTATCTCTAAATTATCCCCAAACTCTCATATTTTTATCAATTTTCTTTTAGCTAGTTAGTTAGTTAATTTTCTAGCTTTAACTTTCACCCGACTTTGGTTTAATTTGATTGAGTAGGAAATTTAAATCAATCAATTCCCTGCGGATCGACCCGTATTCGCCGCGTGCTACATTCGTACACCGTGCGCTTGCGGTTATTTTTATTTCAAAATTCGTTCGACAGTTTTCTAAACCGATAGAATTTCCGTCGTCCGAACACTAGTGGTGGTTAATTGTTTACATAGATTTGAATTATGTACATGCCAGTTATTAACTTGGAAAGTTAAATTGATTTATATGGTATCTTCTTTAAATACCATTGTGATTGCTAAGCCTCTTTTCAAATTTAGAAAGCTATTGATTTAAATCAACTTAAATTTGAACAAATATAAATGTTTTATATATTATATATCTTCTAGTCAAGATGTGAGATTTTTTTTCTATCTTCAATCACTCGAACAATCTATCTTTCCATCACTTGGATATTCAGCATGTGGATATCATGAATGTATTAGTTCGGTTTCTAAGGGTCTAAAAGGAGGGTCATTAAAAACACTTAAATTAAAATAAATGGCTTTGTGAAATTTATTAAAAGTGTATTACGTTAATTAATAAGTGTGAACATGCTATGATCTTTAAAATTAATATTTTAAAGTTAAGGATGGATACAAGTGTGAAATGGTTTTGGGTTGTAGTAAACATTGTTTTAGTAACAATTTTTTTAACCCTTATTTTTTATAATACTTAGAAATAAAATTAGATATTTACTAAAGAATAATTACTAGATAACTATTAATGAATGTTTTGGGTTTGTAGTAAATAATGTTTTAGTAACATTTGCTTTAAACATTTGAAGTATATTTTACAGTGAAAAAACATTATAGACATAATTAGATCATCAATAATGGAACTTTAAAGATAATAACAAGTATTGAAATCTATTATCAAAAGATAGAAAAAGTTATATGCTTAATTATAGAAGAGAAGGGGTTTATAGTAACAATGTTTTAGCAGCATTTGTTTTTAACCTCTTCGGTTATATTTTAAGAATGGAAAACATTGTTAAGTGATACACGAATACTTTCTAAGTATTGAAATGAGTACAAGTGAATAGTGAAATAATAGAATACAAGTATGCATCTTTTATTAAATACAAGTATATAAAGGAGTATTAATTAATAAAGGAAGTTTTGATTAATGAAAGAAGTTTTATTAGATAAAAAGGTGTTTTACTGATAAAAAGGGGTTTTAATTAATTAAGGATAAATTAATTAAAAAGGGATTAAAAACCGTTTATGTAACTTGATCATGCTTGGATGATTTGATAATGCTTGTATGTTTAATTGCTTATGGAGAGCATTTGAGAATTAGCTCCCTTATGCAATCATTCACATTATTGTTGAATAGGACCAAATTCATCGATTTAGTCTTGGATAGACCAGGATCGGTAAGTGTTCTACTTATCGAAAACCACTTCAAGACTGAGATACGAGTCGTATATTTTAGAAATGAATGATGGAGTCTATGTGTAGTTCCAAATTCTATTGAGATGATGGAATCCATGTGGGATTCATTATTTGTTCGAGTATTGAAGACTCATATGGAGTATGCCAAATGTAGCCTTGACATCTGGAAATGACTAAACTCAAAGTAAGCTACACAATCCTAGGTTTAGCTAACCCAAAAATAGGGGGTACATTAACTCTAGTATCTAGAGTATGCTTATCAATATGTTGCGCGTGGGGAGTTGTTGATACTTGGTTCACGTGTTAGGGCATGGCCTGGTTGTGTTTTCCTTATGGTATATTTTATCTAGAGATATACCATGCTCTAAAAGGTTTCTTATGATCCTTTTCCTAGGTGATCGGTCTCATTTTTCTAAGGAGGTCACCGTGGAAAATCCATTATGTGAATGCATCATAGTGGTTTTGTTTGTATACCTAAATATGCTGTTGAATGTAACCAATATAATCATTCTAGCTATGTTATATTTTTTTTCAACCCTAGACATAATTATAATGTCACTGAAATTTCTTACGAGATGGTTTGGTTATCATAAGATAAAAACCTACCCATGTTTATATTAGGCATGGTCTTATGAGATACCTTTATTTAAAAGGTTTTATAATATTAAATAATTCGAATGACCTGAATTTCTCACGCTGGTTTACCCGACTAACCCGAGTGTTATTTTCTTATAATGCTCGGATCAGTCCTGTGTATATTTCCAAATTTCATTGACGTTCAATGGAGCTCTTGGAGAGGAGCTTGATGATTACCTACTATAGTTTTTATTTCTACTGCATTACTTTGGTTAAATTTGTAAGCAATTGTAAGGATAGGCACTTATAACTGTCCAGGCTAAAGATATGTTTGTTTGCTATGATTATTGTATACATACAATTTTATTTGTAAAAGATCATTTTGATATTATATATTATTATTATTCCGTTGTGAGATTTGGATGTTTTTGTTCTTCTCTTTCTTGTTCCTTTTCTTTTATTTTACCATAACATTCTAACTTTTCGACACTTGGGTGCTCGGCACATGAATACCGTGGATGTATTAGTGTCGACTTTCAAGGGTCGAAAAGGCGAACATTACATCATCAAACTCCATTTCTACTTCCTCTTCTTCCTTTTCCTCTTTTTCTTCCTCCTCTTCCTCTTTAAATTCATTTCCCGTGTTAATGGATTATGGACAACCAATTTTTTAGATTATTCCCTTTCTATTATAATAGCATCCATTTGATTGTTCAAAAGATGATTCTGAAGATTTCTTATAATCCATTCATGCCTCTCTTTTTCATTTTTCATTCGGATTTAAAGAACTTGAATTCCAGTAAGCACGTTGACAACATGCTTCATTTCTTTCTCAATTTCCCCTAATTTCGAGAATATTAAGTCATGAAAAGGTTTCTTTCAAATGATGCTTTGAAGCATTTGGATCCATTAATGATGTGTGTTTTAAATATTTACAGTGAAAGGATCAGATAAAATGGGTCAAGAGATGAAATAGTTTAGTTATTTAGGTAGTTTTTACTTTAAAAATTAAATTAAGGAGAGAAAATTAGTTTTAACGGTATATGTGTCGATATACAAATTTTTATATGTAGACAGAGACATAATTTATAATATGTTCTATCGTTTTATTTTATTTTAATACTATATATAGATATATATTTATTTCAGAAAATGAGCAGATTCCTAATTCTTTTCTTAGTTTAATAATATTATTTTGACTTAAGTGTTTTGTGAATATATCGGCTTTTTGATTTTCAGATATTAGAACTATAAATTTGAACCATCCTTTTTTGTTTTTGAAATAGTTGTTATTAAAAGAAAGTTAGAAATAATACATTACTATGGCAACCAATATTTCTCAAAGAACATAGTAAAAGTACTATTTACTAAAATAAGATATTCTACAAATGATCATATTATAGAGTATTTATTTTTATACTATAGTTTCATCATATTTATTAATTATCATCCATGCTATAATATTTTTAAGTTTATTTTTTCTTAAAATAAAATTATTTATATGTTAGTATATTTTATTATTTTAATATTCGCTAATTTATATCTCTTATTTATACATATTATATAATATTTTGAAATAATTATTTTTCAAATTAAACAAGTTTTGTATTAAATATAAAGATTATTAATTTGAAATGTTATTTAACTATTTCAAACAAAGTTTCTAAAAGAATAAATAAAATCCGAAACACATATTATCTATTTACAAAAGTCTAACATCTAGATTAATGGATTCTATTGCAAAAATAAATAAATTTAAAATTAACGATTTGTTTTGAATCACTCTTGGTATTCTTCAGTGTCCATGACTTATACTTCAAGACCAACCAATGTCTGTTCATCTTCTGTTAGGATGCATATATTTTCATTTTTAGTCTTTGAGTCATCGATGCTTGATATAGAATTTGAATCGTCCTATGTTGCATTGTAAGCTCTTTTCCTCTTATTTCTTGAAGGAGTCTGTGTTGGGAGGGAACTTCAATTTCTTTTGTTTTAGACAGTCCATTTGAAAGTGTCAATTTTTGTTGCATCTAAAGCACTTAATGGTATCTTCGTTCCCTGAGCTGTTTGTGTTTCCTTCGTCCCTTCTGAACTTGTTCCTTTTTCGATATTTCAGGAATTTTCTAAACTCCTCATCATAAATACCATTTCCTTGTCGCTTCTGATTCTTGATTTTCATGGGCAGCTTTGAATGCTAGTGCTTTCTTCTCACTTGACTGTGGTTTTCCTATCTACCCTGCAACTGTATGACATTAAATTAGTTACTAATTCTTTTACTTTTAGTATACTGATATCATTGTCTTTTACTATAGCCAGAGTCTTCTGATCCCTTTCAATTATAAGTGAATTAAGAATCTTTCAGACTTAATCTTCTATAATGTAATCTTTTCCTAATGAGATCAAAGCATGCAGTATGTCATGAAATCTAGAAGGCATGTTAGAAATGAACTCATTTCGTTTCATTTTAAACAAAAAATTGGTTAGTTAACATAGAAATATTAGTTTATTTAACCTTACTGGTGCCTTTGTGTGTAACTTGCAATATTCTCCATATTTCATAAGCATACTTACATACAGAGGCTCTATTACGTTCATGTTTATCTGGTGAACAAAATAATATATTCATGGCTTTTGAGTTACTAAGTGCTCATGCCTTTTGCTCATTTGTCCGCTGAGTGAATGCAGTCTCAAGTTCCCTACACTTACTTTGGGTAATATACCAAATTTCAAAGTCATTAGATTGTAAAAAAAAATTCATTCTACATGACCGGTATTCTAATTACTGTCATTAAACAATGAGGGTCAAGTAGTCGATTGGCCTTCTATAAATGTGTTGAACAATCTGTTATTGCTGTTGGCAGCCGTTTAAATTTTTTTAGTAATCAGATTATGAATTTCGGAAAATTGTATGCTCTGATAACAAATGTAGTCCTTTCACAAGGAATTTTAACTCACCTTGGTAGCCTACACTAGACACTCAAACTCGAGTTTTAGGTCCAGCCTCTTGACTCAGACCAACCACTTCAAATAACATGTAGGGGTAAGAGCCAATGCTTCTTCATAGATCACATGGTGTGAACCCCCTACCACGTTTCAACCTGCTCTGATTCCAAATGTGAAGGGATGTTGTAACCTAATATATATTAGAGTAGAATGGATCTTAAGGATATTTTACACTATAGGGGGGTGAATAGTGTATTTAATTTTTTTAAAAATGCTTGTTGATTTCAAACTTTATCACATCAAATTCAAACATAGGTAAATAATATAATCACATAATAATAAAAAAAGGGTAAGTAAATGCAATAAAAGTAAAGTAAAGAAGACATCGAGAATTTTATACTGTTTTGGATTCCCAATCCTACATCAATCCTTGTACCACTTAAGAATTTCAATAATAATGTCTAAACTTTAAACTACGTGGAAAGAACGCCCTTTACATGTCTTGTCTTTGAATTAGGTGACAAGAAACACCTACTAGAATTTGACTTTGGTTACCAGCACATCATTTGTAATTGATTTAGGTAACCAGAACACCTATCCTGTCTTTGACTCTAGAAGTAGGACAACACCCTTTACAAAACCATCTTAACTTTCATTCGGGTAGTTAAGATCACCCTTTATCATGTAGTAGTAGTGGACTACCAGAAATCGAATCTTTCTATCACATTTTCAAGTAAGTCATTGATACAATTACCTATAGACCTTTAGAAGCGTAATATTTTTGCTTTTGAGTAGAAAAGAGTGAAGATCATAGAGTTAATGGTGTAGACCAGAAGTGAATCTTCTTTGATCTTTTGAGTGTGTGTATGTATACAGTATGTGAGAATTGACGTAGAATTCGACAAAACTTCATAGGAATATTAAAGAGAATTAAAGAGAAAGAGATAAAGAAATCAAAAAAATTATTGTTTATAATTTGAATTTAGAACTCTTTAAATAGATCTACTAATTCTTTTATTCCGTTAGTAAGAGGGATCTTGAACTAAGAAATATGCCTAGAAGCTAAAAGAGGGTATCCTGAGCAATTGCAAGAATTGGGTTCACTGATATTCCTAGTATCGTAGATGCTATCACACATACAGTCATACTCCAGTTGATGGAATTGTTTGATCTTAAGGGAGATCTTCTATAATTTCGTATGTGAAGGGGTTATTTCTTCTTTTCATCCAGTCATTAATAACTTGATTATTTTTAGATAATAGTAGATGGAAACAATGCTAGTAAGGAATCCTATTGAAACTAAGAAATATAGGCATGCCTGCCATCCACACCAGAATATATGGAGTTTTCCGAAAAACCCTGCTAGTGGAGGAAGACCCCCTAAGGATAAGAGACACGGGGCTAAAGAGAGAGCCAAAAAAGGATCTTTCATGTATAATTCTGCATAATCTTGAATGGTATCAGTTCCGATACGTAGACCAAACGATACAATGCGAGCAAAAATTCCTAGATTCATGGAGATATAGAACAACATATAATTATCATGCTTGCACACCCATCATTTGAGTCTCCAACAATTATTCCAATAATTACATATCCAATTTGACCGATTGACAAATATGCAAGCATACGTTTCATGCTTCTTTAAGTAATAGCAATGAGATTCCCCAATATCATGCTAAGAATAGCTAGGATTTCCAAAAGAAGATGTCATTCGTTTGATGAGAAATAAAAAGGAATATCGAAAATTCGTGTGGCTGAAGCTAAAGCAGCTACTTTTGAAGCAATAGAAAGAAAAGCAACGACTGGAGTAGGAGTGTCAGAGTCGAAAAGAGGGTTCCTCACTTCTTTCTCTCATTCAAAACTATGTATGAGACTTTCATCTTACACGATTCCTAAGTGATAAGAGAAAGAAGAACTCGTCTTCTTTCTTTTTGATTACCTTCTCGCGTAAGTATAAGACTGAAGCCATTCGATTTCTTTAAAGGATTACTAATCCTTAACTTTTCAAGGAATCCTTCATCAGTGATTGTTAATGAATGACTATTTCAGTCTTTCATTAATTTAGTAATAAATTTAAAATTTAATTAAATAATGAATACTTTGAAGTATTCAAATAAAAAAACATGAATTTTGACTAACTTGACTTAATTTGTATATTTTCATAAACTCTTTAAAATATGTTTCAAAATAAATATTTTTATGAAAGCTGTTTAAAATGGTTCAATATATAAATTAAATACTATTCTTTTATAAAAAAGTTTGAGTGTTAAATGGTAATTTTCAAAGTAATGATAGCCAAAGATACGATACTACTCAGGCCTTTAACATTTAAACTACGACTCAATAAGACTAAATCATATTTTTTCAGCTCTTCATGCTTTTATTCTCGAACTTTTTAAACTCAAGAGTCCTCAAATATATCTTGACCAAGTCTTGAATTCTCTATACTAATTAGTTTTTCAAGCTTTTAGTTAATCAACACTTTGTGTAGACCATTTAAATATTTCTAATATACAATATACTATATGACTCGGGAAAACATTAATAATAATATTTATATGGTTGCTGTCATCAAAATCAATACCTTGAATATTAATAATAGTTGGGTATACATTTAAAAACTTGGATTAAAAACTTACTCAAGAGATGATTTGCCTCTTTCGTTATAAAAGGTCAGTGTCACCATAATTGGTAAGTCAAAATCTTTGGCTAGAGAAAATTAGTTAATTGATAAATGTTATTGCACTGAACTAAGGAATTTAAAGTTGACCAATGCATTTAATAAAGTTTTTTATCTTAGACCACACTCTAGATATCCAAGTGATACAGTGATGACAAAAAGGATATGGTACAATCTGTCATTGCTAAGTGAGTTTATATAAGATTTGAAATAAGATTTATCCTAATTGAATTGTATGCACTGAACTTGACCCAATACTATACGTCAGCAAAATTCTTGCATGCTTCATTATTTAAATTATTTATATATTGAATGTGGATCAAGTTCACTCCAGAATTCAATGCAACTACATTGTCAGTTTTTTTGAATTTGAAAATGGATAAAATTAATTCATAAGAATTATAAATTAAAAAATAAATTAATCAAAATTTGTATAATATTTTATGAATATTTTAATTACTTATTCAGAGCTAAAAATCAGATAGAACAACATATAAAACTTATACGTTAATTCATTCAACAAATGAGCTAGAATCATTAAATAAAATGGAATTCAACCAGGGGTCAAAGGAGTGTCTAACTAGGGAATATATCTACCAAAGGTCGGCCATAACTTGAATAAAGAGACACCAAGATCTTGTCCCTAAATCTAGTGAGAAACAATGAGGTATTTAGGTGTTGAGATGGGTATAAATAGTATAGCCTCCATACAAAATTGTTTTACACTTTTGCCTCCTCTCTATCTTTTCAAGGCCGAACACCTATTGGTATTGCCTTCTCTTGAAGTTGCAGATTAATAAGTAAGGTGGAGATCGTGATGCTCCAAAAGGAATAATAGTCAGACAAGTTATTGATTCTCGAGTGTGATCGCTTAGAAGTAAGGTTCATCTTCTATTTTAATTATATACCTATTGTTACAACTTATAATTTCAAACACTTCGTACTTAAATATCTAAATTATTTAAGTATTTGAATCTTGGATTTAATGTGATTAAATTGATGTAGTAACCTTGTTAACTTCCTGTTACCCCGTACCCTGGCCCAGCTATATTGGGCCCATCTCAGAAGGAAGATTCGACTATTTTTAAGAAGAGTGACCAAGAAGCCATGACTACAGGACTCGAATATAGAATCCAGACATTTATACAAAGTCTGGGCTGAATAGGGTTAATAGACAAACAACGCAGGATGTCGGAACTATAGAGATTAGTTTGGATAGAAAAGGGGTCGGCATGGTCATTGGTCAACTTGGATGAGATAGTAAAGGGATTGGTGTTGCAGAGTAAGATGATAGGGGTTCGGCTTCAGTGGTAATTCAAGGGATCGGTATGCATTTGAGGAGCTAGGGGGTCGACATGATTACTTGGCAGGATAGTCAGCTTAAATGGAAATATAGAGGGGTCAGCATGAGTTATAAAGCTATAGGTATCGGCATGGAATTTTATATATGAAGGGGTCGATACACACACCTCTGGTACCATTGGGCTCGGCGTAACACTCCAAGATAGATCGGCACTACATTTAATGTAAGAAGGGATCAACATAGTGTTGCTTGTGAGACGATGGGTCGGCATAATGTGGCTCATGAGATATGGATTGGCATTGAGGGCAACAAATAGGTGGTCCGGTTTAGTACGCAAGGGATGGTTCGGCCTATCCTAGAACAATGAGAAGGATCGACATTCCTCAAACTATCATGAAGCTGAGCCAAGGATTGAAGAAAAGCAGGAACTTCTTACATCTAAACATCCTGATATTTGAAGCACCATCATGTTAGAGCATATGGGAGTTACCATAGGGATCGCTGGCCCATACTCAATACATGGAGGGATCGATACCGATCCCTATCCATTAAGATTTGGGCCTAGCCCCTCCTGTGGTTGGCCCATATGCTCAAGGAGGTCTTGTTGCTGAAATTCCAGTTAGATTATGGGCCACCATGATCTACAAATACATGCATATGGACCATTCCGAGGACTCTTATGCTGTTAGTTAAACTCCACCATTATTGTAACCAACTTCCCTTGTTTCTTTATAATTTCTTGTTGTTTCTTGCTATTTGTAATTTTAATCAAGTGAATTGAGAAGCAATAAAGAGAATATTCAAAGTGGATGTAGGCAATCAACGCCGAACCACTATAAATCTTGTTGTTTTTGCTTTCTGCTGTGTTTTCCTTGATATTTTGTGATCTACCTCTGTTTTCATTTAATTTCTTTATTTATTTCACTACTTAAATTTGTTCTTGGATGTTTGTGGCCAATTTGGTTGCAAATATTTTGGTGCTTCCATTAAGAAACTTGATTCTCAACTTGTTAGGATCACCTTTGTTGCTACCAGATTGAGGAAATCCCCCGAAAGAGATCCAGAATCATCTTCAGAAGCTTGCAGATACTATTCAGATTTACTATGATCTAAGCAAAGAAATCTAGAACGGTGAGGCACACTAGATTTACTTCCTAGAATGTTGATGCCAACGAAATTTCCAGAGTCCAACAAGGGGCTCCAAGCAACCAGCCTGCTAATGTGATATGGAGACTGCTGCAGTTTAGTATCCCCCAATTCCATGACTAGTGCTGAATTCGATGACTTGATAAGAAAGTTGATGGAGAGTCGTTGGTAACTAAACGAGCAAATCTAGACTAATGCTAACTTGACGAACCAACTTACTCAACAGCAGCGCCAGAGCGCCAGAAGGCATCTTGCTTCTTGCTCGGCATTAGATAGTTTAACTTCATTAGATGAACATCACATGTGAAGGTGTCGCAGAGTTGAAACAGCATGAACGAGGACATTGGAGCAACGCTTGGCAAACCAACATGGTTTGCCAAGATAGGTCAGTGCCGATCTCTCAGCCAGAGGGACTACTCCTCAAATGCAATTGGGGAGTCATGTTCATGCTAGATCTAGGAACTTAGATGCTGGAGTATATTTGGAGGTGAATGATCAAAATGTACAATAGAAGGATGATAGGCCAAGGAGGCGTGAAATGGCCTGTAGACATCGATCGGAACATCATGCAAGGTGGAACATGACCACCACTTGGCGCCACCTATCCAGACATCGAACTTATCAGCAATGGTCAGACAGCTGGCGAGGGAGAACCAGGGCTTGATGAATGATGATTGGGGATTCTCCAGGAGCCACACCTCATTTATCGATAGTTTTTTACATGCAGAGTATCCTAGAAGGTTTAACATGCCTACAATGCCTACCTATGAGGGGAAAACCGACCCAGGCAGCACATCATGAGGTACGAATGGTTGGTGGACTTAGCGAGAGCAAATGATGCCATTAAATGTAGATTCTTCCCTATAACTCTTTCTGAGATTTCCATGATGTGGTTCACAAGGTTACCCCTACAGTCAGTCTTAAGATTTGACAAACTGACAATAAGGTTTGTGGAGCAGCTCCGGAACCAAGCTACCAGCCCTAAAGATGCGATGTCATTATCAAGAGTAATCCAGGCTTCAGGGAATCACTGAAGGACTATTTGCAAAGATTTCTTGTTGCGACCACTGAAGTCAGTAAACCAAATGACCATGCGATACTCATGGCTGTAACGAGAGGGTTCGATCCGAAATCTGAATTCGATGACTGGCTAGTTGGAAAATTGTCGGCCACGCTGGAATATTTCTATTGAAAGGCGACCTAGTTTATGAGAATAGAGGAAGCCAAATTGTCTAGAACGAGCAATGTTGCGAGGACCAGTGGGGAAGTGGTGCAAAGCAGCATCGTGATAAAGCAGTCTGATGAGAGTTCTAGGAAGATGAAGGTCAATGTTCAAAATAAGCCTAGTCAGCAGAAAAGAAGTGGTGAAAGGAATCGAGACCGAAAGAGGGAGCCCAGAAGGCCTAAGCCCAGGTTTCCTATGTATGACAGCTACACATCTCTAAATGCATCCTTGGAGAACATTTTTTGTCCACCTGTAATATTTTCAACATAAGTAGCGGCATGCGAAAGAGTCGACGGAAACACAAATGCAAACTGGAAAGTATTGCCGGTTTCATGAATGTTATATGCATAATATGAATGAGTGTAGGCATCTCCCGGATTCCATTGAGAAATTGATTCGGGAAAAGAAGTTGCAGCAGTTTGTGCCGCAGGACGACAGACAGGGGACGTTTGACCCCAATCAAGGGCAGGCTTAGCGTAGGGCTAAGGAGCCTGCATGGGCTGGTGGAAGGTTGGTAATAAACACGATATTTGGTGGACCTCATCCTACAGACAAGAGTTGGCAGGAAATGTAGCACCATGCAAGTTCGATGAGACATGTGGATTTTGAATGTTGTTCGAATATGGAGGATGGAACTCCGACCAAGCAACATCGTACAATGACCGACGGTATAGTATTCAGGAGCAGGGACATCGATAGAGTCGAGACCCTTACTATTGATCCGATGGTTATCTCGGCCCCTGCTCTGGTGAGAAGAATTTTGATTGATTGTGGAAGTTCTGTGAACATTATCTTTAAGAAGGCGTATAATCAAATGAGGATGGAGGCTAAGGATTTGAAGCTTGTATACACGATTTCAAACGTGTGGCTACTGAGGCAATAGGTTATGTCGAATTGCCAATTGAGTTGGGAGAAGGTGAACGTAGAAGGGTGCCCGTTCATTGTTTTAGATGTCGATTCACCGTACAATGTTTTTCTGGGCTGTTTGGCCCTGGCTGAATTTCAGGCAATTTTGTCCCCACGATATTTGACGTTGAAATTTTCGACTAATAATGGAGTAGGTGTTATTCATGGTGATCAAGCGACTGGACATGCCTGCTATGTGGCTGAGTTGAGAGAGGCTCAGCGAAAAGAGAAGAGAAAGGGTGTGGACAAGTCTATTCGCATCCAAGTTACCGAAGATTGACAAATGACTCCTAAGCCTTGGCTTGGGCACCACAGTCAGTTCTATAAAGATATAGTTCCGAGGGATGATGAGGAGGAACCTAAGGAGATCAAGGCGGCTCCGGCTGAGCCGACGATTGATATAAAAGCAGTCACGATGACCCATCATGGGTGTTGAAGATTGGATCACAACTCAGCCTTTTGATGATGAGAGAACTTGCAGATTTCCTCCAAGCGAATCTGGATGTATTCACTTGGACTCATTCTGACATGTGTGGGATCTCACCTGCTATTGCAAGCCATGCATTGAACATTGACCTGAAGTATATTTCGGTGAAATAGAAAAGGCAGGGCATGGATCTAGAGAGGTCCGTGGCTCCTAAAGAGTAGGTGGATAAACTTAAAGTCAATGGGTTTATTCGCAACGCCCTCTATCCTAAATGGATATCTAATCCCCTGCCAGTGAAGAAGCCAAATGGGAAGTGGAGAACGTGCATTGACTTTTCAAGCTTGAACAAAGTGTGCCCTAAAGATAGTTTTCCCCTTTATGGAATCGATTGCTAGCGGACTTAACTGAGGGCACAAATTGTTATCATTTATGGATGTGTACTTGGGGTATAATTAAATCCCGATGCATGTTGCAGATATGGAACATACCGGTTTTATGTTGGATGTTGGGTTATACCGTTGTGTAGTGATGCCATTCGGATTAAAGAACGCTGAAGCAACCTATCAACACCTGGTTAATCGAATGTTTAAGGATCAGATTTGGAGGACGATGGAAGTCTCTATGGATGATATGCTTGGGATATCACGATGATCAAACGACCACATTTGAAACTTGGCGAAGATGTTCAATATCCTTCGATTATGTAACATGAAAATCAACCCTCTGAATTGCTCATTCGGTGTTGCGCTAGGGAAGTTCCTAGGTTTTATAGTCAATGCCCAAGGAATTGAAGTTAATCCAGAGAAGATTCAAGCCATTCGGGATATACAGGCACCTAGAACCATTAAACAAGTGCAGAGTTTGAACGGGAAGGTTGCTGCTCTTAGTCGATTCATTTCTAGGGCAAATGATACATGCATTCCTTTCTTTGACCTGATAAGGAAAGGAAAGAGGAATTTCGAGTGGACGCAAGATTGTAAAGGTGCATTCCAAGATTTGGTGGATCATTTGGAGAGAGTCCCTGTCTTGTCAAAGCCGGTAGATCATGAGTAGTTGTATATTTACTTAACTATATCGTCACATGCCATAAATGCCGCCTTGATTCACGAGGAGAACAGGATTCAAAGACCAGTATATTCCGTCAGTAAACGATTAACGGGTGCAGAAAGAAATTACCCGAAGATAAATAAATTGGCATACTGCTTGGTAATCGCGTCGTGCAAACTTCGCCTGTATTTCAGGCCCATCCAATCAACATCCATACCGACCAGCTATTACGACAGGTCCTACAACGACCTGAGATGTCTGGAAGGTTGCTTAAATGGGACATTGAGCTTAGCCAGTTCGACATTACATATCTACTACGAAGAACTATCCAGGGACAAGCATCGGTAGACTTCATAGTAGAGTTTACCAAGCAGGACAATCCCCCATAGAACGGAGTAATCCCTACCATACGATGGAAGATGTACACCAATGGAGCATCTAATGATCGTTGTTCCGGAGCTAGGATTGTTCTTGTAACCCCTGAGAATCGGTCAATTAGCTACGCCATGATGCTTGATTTTCCTGCTACAAATAATGAAGCCGAATATGAAGCATTGATCGTTGGGCTAAAACTTGCTAGAAAGCTCAGGGTAAAGTCTCTTGAAGTCTTTTGCAACTCACAACTGGTGGTGTATCAGGTAAGAGGAGATTATCAGGCTAAGGGACAATGACTTGCCCCGTATCTTACTCAAGTTCGGGAGCTTTTGGCAAATATCAAATACTACGACATTTCGCATATCCCACGTAAGCAGAATGGAGAAGCCGATTCATTGGCAAAGCTCGCGAGTACTAGTGATGCACAATAGACAGGCATGGTTCCATTCAAGACATTACATACCCCTAGCATAAATATGATGGAAGTTGATCAAGTGCTAGAAGCGGAGCCTGAAAGGGAATCATGGATGACTCCATTCAAAGAGTACCCGTTGCATGGAATCTTGCACGAGAAGAGAAACGAAAAGCGATAAGTCCTTCGTAAAGCTTTACGGTATGTTATGCAGGAAGGAATTATGTATAGAAAGGGGTTTTCCGTTCCTTTACTTGGGTGTATCATTGATGATGAGATAAATCGTGTATTGAAAGAAGTCCATGAGGGGGAATATGGCGATCACACTAGGGGGAAAACTTTAGCAAAAAAGCCACTCTTTTATGAATACTACTGGCCAACTATGAACTGGGGTGCGGTTGATTATGTGAGTTGATGCGACAAGTGCCAGATATATGCAAAATAACCAAGAGCCCCACTGACGCAGATCGCACAAATGGTCAGTCCACGGCCATTTGTTATATGGGGTATCGACATTATCGACTCTTTACCAATCTCAAAAGGTAGCATGAAGTACGTGATTGTTGCGGTTGACTACTTCACTAAATGGGCTAAGGCGGAGCCATTAGCCATGATTACAACTAAGAAGGTTATTAACTTTTTTTTTCGAAACATCATATGTCGTTTCGGTCTTCCATGAAATATCATGACATATAATGGAACTCAATTCAATAGCACTGAATTTAAAGAATTTTGTTAAAGGTATCATAGGGAAAAGGGGTATGTGGTCGTAGCTCACTCTCAGGCACATGGATAGGTTGAAGCTGTAAACAAGATTATCAAATATATTCGGAAAAAGTGTTTGGAGAAGGTTAGAGGCAAGTGGGTGGATGAGCTTCCTACGGCACTTTGGGTCTACACGACCACTCATAAGTCCATAGCTGGCCATACTCCATTTGCTCTTACTTATGGAGCCGAAGCAGTTATTTCAGTAGAACTCGAAGTCCCTTCTCATCCAGTGACTTACTACGACCCCAGAATGAAAATAGATCTTCTCTTGGAATCTTTGGACTTCATCGATGAGAAGCGTGAGGAGACCGATTTGAGAGCAGCTGCACGCCGACATCGAATCACCCGATATTACAACATGAAAGTCCAATCTAGAACCTTCGAAGTTGGCGATCTTGTCCTAAAATGAGTTTTTTCGGTCCCATCGCACATGAATCTGACATGGGAAGGACCATACGTATTGAATAGGAGCTTGGAGAAGGAACTTTCAAGTTAGCGACTGTTAAAGGAGCGACACTTCCAAGAGCGTGGAATAGCGAGCATTTACGACGCTATTTCGCCTAGAATATTTCTTTTGTATTCCAGTACTAGTTGCTTTTGGCATTTACTTTAATATTTGATCTTTTCAATATGTAATAAGACAAGTTATTTTGTTTCTTTCTGCCTAATAAATAAAATCTGGAGCCTCCGTCACATAAGCTACTATTATTACATTTTATGTTAAGTATACAATGAAACCGATTGATATTGATATGTGCGATGTGTAAACAGATTTACAGGGTATGAAGTCGACGAATCATACCAATTCCTGATCGGATCGAATACGGTGAGCTTTATAATTTTGCTCGGTTGATGACTCCTATAGACAAACCAAAAAGCGATGTTTGCAATAAGGAACAAAGGTCCCCGACAATGAGGAGACGAGAAAAACTCTAAGTCCCTAACTACAGGCAAGAGTATAAACCATTTGACGGAGAAACGATTGCCATGGGCGGAAACATGACCGCCACAAGAAATACTCTAAGCCCCTGACCCCGGGTAGGATATAAACCATTTGGTGGAAAAATGACTGCCACGGACGGAAACACGACTTCCTATGAGAAAAATTCTAATCCCCTGACTGCAGGCTAGGGTATAAACCATTTGACGAAAAAACGGCTTCCACGGGTAGAAACACGATCGCCCGTGAGAAAAGCTCTAAGTCTCCGACTATAGGCTAGAGTATAAACTATTTGGAGGAAAAATGATTGCCACTGGCGGAAATACAGCCGCCCATGGGGAAAACTCTAAGTCCCTGACCACAGGCTAGGGTATAAACCATTTGGCAGAGAAACGATTGCCACGTGTGGAAACACGACTGCACTTGAGAAAAACTCTAAGCCCTTAACTGAGCGCTAGGGTATAAACCATTTAGTGAAAAACGACAGCCACAGGTGGAAAAATGAGTGCCCACGAGAAAACCTCTAAGTCCCCTATTGCGGGCTAGAGTATAAACCGTTTAGCGGAAAAACGACTACCACGGGCGGAAACACAGCCACCCACGAGAAAAACACTAAGTCCCTAGAGCATGGATTAGAGTATGAGAGATTCGGGTATGACTGATCACCCACGGGAAAATTCTAAGCCCCTAGAGTATGGACCAAAGCAAGGACATAAATTAAGCATGGACCGACTGCTCGCAAAATAACTCCAAGTCCCCAAACCACTGACTAACTCGTAGATTCAATGGGCGGATGGATGGATCTCGGCTATTCTCTATACCACGAATTCAATCACGAATCGACGGAAGAAATTCGAAGTTTAAGGCGAGATGGAATTGTTCATTACAATTCTGTTTTAGCACTGCTTATGACTTAAGATAACGATTACAAAGAAGCCTTGAGATTGAGATAGTGAATTATTGACGAGACTAGTGAAAATTACTACAAGTAGATGGAATTGGAAGTAATTACTCTACTATTGAAGTAATGTTTCGCATGATGACTAATCAAAAAACAATTTTTTTCACTATCTCAAAAATCCATTACAAGTTATTCCAAAAGTTTGGGATTCACGCGCATACAGTTACTGCTAAAAAAGGAAATACATATCTAAATTATCCAAACTATATACAATGTCATAAAGTACTAACTATTTCTTTGACTTCTTCTCCTTCTTTGGTTTCTCAGAAGTAGTATCAGTTGAGCGTCTTTTCTAGGACCATTTGTCGCCTTTAGTAGAGACGCTTGAAGAAGGAGGAGGAATTTCAATAGGAATTGTCCCACTGGGTGGAATGACCTACAGAGGTACAGGACTAGGATCTTCGACTATGACCTCAACGGGCTCCCCTTTGACTTTACGCTTCGATTTCTCTTCCTCTTCAATCTGCTCCTTCATACTGCTTTTGGCGGTGTGCTCCAAGGCGCCTGTGATTACTACATCATCTAACTCTTCATTAAGGGATGGGTCCTCAGGCTTATCCTCGTCTAGTGCACCGATGTCTTGAGCGTCAGGCATGAATATCTACAGCAACTAGAGCTTCGGCCATTTTCTCTTGTTGCTCCATGGCGATATCGCTCTTAGGAGTCTGCTCTAGACCGAGGTGACCTGTAAAAGTTAGTTAAAGAACGGACATTAGTCAATGGCCGTTACGCGCTGAAAACAACAACTTTTTGAATTCGAAGAATTTTAGTACGATACCAGCATCCGGTTGACTCTGAATGCACCTTGAATGCTCGAACACGCCCGGGAGCCAACAATAGGAACGTGCATGTGAATGTGCTCGAGAACGATTTGAAAATTCAACCTTTTAAAATCAACTGAAACTGTGGTCAGGCCTGAAACAACCAAGTTCGAGAACGAGTCAAATGGAAGAAAACCTATGGACCCTGCATAATCGAGTTTGTATAAACTAATAGAATATGATAATAGTTTTTGATCGTTGAAGGTCAATAAAAGGATAGAAGTCGGCCGGGTAGGATTAGGTGGATTTCTTTCCGGCAACTCGAATTTTTTCTATTCAAAACACGTCATGTTACTCACAATACATGCTTTAGGGGGAAAGTGTTACCCGGTACCCTGGCCCAGCTATATTAAGCTCATCGCAGAAGGCAGATTTGATTGTTTATGAGAAGAGTGACCATGAAGCCACGACTACGGGACTCAAATATAGAGTCTGGACAGTTATATGAAGTCTGGGCTGAACAGGGTTAATAGACAGACAACGCAGGATGTCGAAACTATGAAGATTGGTTTGGATGGAAAAAAGGTCGGCATGGTCATTGGTCAACTTGGATGAGATAGTAAAAGGATGTAACAACCCTGTATTTTGTTATTATTTTAATTATTTAACTCAAATTCCTGATTTAAAAACTTTATTTCATTTATTTAAAATGAATAATTTTTTTATTGTAAATATAAATTTTGTTTTCTATGAGAATTATAATTCTAAACCTGAATAAATGGAGTATTTCCAAAAAAGTGGATGTTGGTCAAAATGGTCAAATTTTGACTTTTAAATTTAAAATTTAAATATTTAAATTTTTGAATTTTATCTTTTATTATGAAAATAGATTTAATTTTAAGAATAATGCTTTCCGTTTCGTTGAAATCCGATTAATATTGTGAAAGTTATGTTTTTTATACTATTGTGTGTAAATTGTTTTATTTAACAAAAAATGTTTATTTTAATTAACATAAATAATATTTTTGGTTGATATATCATGTTATAATTGTGTATATATATGTAACATTACATGTTATGTATATTTTTACAACATTTGTCCGTTTTTGTTTCATTTATTTTAGATATATACTTTGTAAATTAAGTAACATACAAAGATGTAAATAGCAATTAATTAATACGCTTCTATAATCGTTTTCTTATTTATTTCTATAGTGTTTATATAAACGGTATGTACTTATTGAATTATTTCTTTGGCATATAATTTATTAAGTAGATGGGAAACAAATCAAATTTAGATACATTACCTATTTTTAACTAAAGGCATGCGTTACGTTTTGATTTATTACCTCTTTATCTTTCCATCCATTGATTTCATACCATAACTCCTCCACATTTGTTGCCGTTTATTCCTTGATTCCTAGCCGCCTATATCTTTTTTTTTCACGTGAGAAAACTTCTTTCCATCTTCATTTTCTCACGGTAGCAAAAAGATTGAGGTAATGGCTTCTTCTTTTTCCACCTTTTCTTCTTTGTTTTGCCTTGTTTTTCACTTGAATTTGCCTTAATCTTCACCTATGTTGCTCGGCCCATACCCCTACCATCTGTTGAATATGCGATTATACGATTTTTTTATGATAATAAATATATATATATATATTCATTTAAATGTGTTTGTTAATGTACTATTTTATTTTTCATAGATTAAATAAATATTTGCTGAATAAAATAAATAACACAGAATTTGAATTCAAACAGAAATTTTATTCAACCAAATAATTATTACAAATTTTGAATAGCACAAATTTCAAGCTCTCACTATATAAAATTTCAATTACAATACAAATTTGATTAAATTACAATTCACATTTACATTGCACCTCACTACATATCACTCATTCACTCAACTCGTACTGATCTTCAACTTCATTCCAATGTGAATTCAGCATCTGAGCAATCTGCAGAAATATACATTGACGCAGTAAAATTGAAAATAAAATATTTTTGCTGTATAAAATAAAATGTAGATTTTGAAAATAATATTTGCCTCAGTTATTTAGTTGGTTCGTCATCATCTAATTTTGAATTCATCATACACGAACAACTTGTGACATACACAATGCATCACTGTATATGCCACAAGGCCGTGCACATCGATATATACACTTGATAAAATTACAGGGACAGGTGAGCACAGGTCAAACCCAAAACGCCGGGTTCAACTCAAGTGCAATAAAAATAATGCCACAATATCAGCACAAGGTCAAACCCGAGCTCCAAGCTGGATTCAACACAGGTGCAGTTCGAGTATAAAAGTTTAATAAAATGGTCAGGTGCAAGCACACTTAAGGCACAGTGCACATCAAGTGCACATCAAACCAAAAATGTTCTCAAAGAAAATCCAGACCACATGAAGGAACAAACACATGAATGTACTGGCAAGAAATAACCAAGCATATGCACCAGCATTTCAAACACAATTCACAGACCAATATAAGCAAAACTCAAACCAGAGGCAACTGGCAACAACTACAATAATGAATCAGAAATTACAAACCAAAGGCTAAAAGTTCAAGTCACTGCTACCATGACTCGAAGCATATACAGGAATGCAACAGTAAATCACAAACCAAGTGCACCAATACTAAACAGAGGAACACTTCAACTACAAGTGAACAGTAAGATGGCCAGTTTGGTCAGGTGACAGTATTGGAAAGGCAAGTTGATGGTTATGTGGTGTATGAAGTAGATGTGCATTAAATGCATGTAATAGCAGTGGGCAATTGTTTGATGAATGTGAAAGCAATGGACTTTAAGTGAGTTAATGGCAGTAGAATTTTGTGGAGATGTTTGGTCAAAAGTGTAGTAGTAAATGAATAAGTGATGCAGTATAAAGTATTCTCTGGTGGCATTGGTAGGTTATGTAATGAAACTATCTTGAAGAGTGATGAAGCCAGAAACAATGCAAGTGGAGACTCAAGTGGTACAAGACCGAACCAAACATTAGCAACAATGAATGGCTATAAACAAAATACATGAAATTGCACCAAAGGAATGGCAACATGCATGTTATAGGTCTGAAACTCAAAGGCAAGCACAACTCTAACTGGAAGTACACATGAAGTATACAAACTACCAACCAAACTCAAAGAAGCAAAAATTCAAACCAAGTTCAAGTCACATGAAATAAATTCAATGTAGCCTCGACCAAAATCAAAATGAAAAAATGCAACATGAAGGCCAGAAACAATATACAAGACTACAAGTACAAAGCATCAAGCAACACCAAGCAGAGTGTACATGAAACAAATATGAAAACTGCCTCGAATGGTACAAGTTAAAGACTGCAACACTACGACAACTACAAGTGACAACAGTGTGAATACGAAGACAACAAGTGGTGCACACATCAAATACAAATGCAACACTGAAGCATACATGACAACCAGGCTACAGCCGTGAGACCAGACCAACAATGCGACTCAAGTGAACATGTGCAGACACACGAGAATAATTAGTGAATGATATTGTCAAGATCAGGTCAAGTATGCTACAACAATGAATTCAATCAGTGCCGAAGTCAACAGAAACCAACAGTAACAAGTTCAATCATGAAGGTTAGAAATCATCACATAAACAATATCACAAGCCGAAGTCAAAAAGAACGAAATCAAACAGTTCAAATTCGAAACCGTGGTGGCCAAGTAAATTGACCAAGCAAAGAATCAACCCCATGAGTATCAAGCAACAGAATTATATGAATTGAAGAAGTCAGATAAATCACCATCGTTTAAGAACAATCAAATGGCCGAAGACAAATTCAAACAAATATATACGAACGAAAATCAAGGGGTTCGAACCCTATATAAAAACCCAATCATCATCGGCTTTCAAGCAATCGAGTTCAAGCAAGCATAACAAAAAAGCAAAAGGAATAAATCACATACCAAATCAACGAATTCGATCGAGAAGGAGCGGCCATGTGCAAAATTACAATCGATCGTCAAGCAATCACGAGAACAATCCAACTGATGGAACTAATTAAAGTCGGCTTCTTCGATTTTATACAAAGCCCTAATTTGCAAGCAAAGGAACGAGCCGCCATTATAAATAAAAAGGTGTAAAAGGAACGGCCGACATTGATAAAAGAAATAAAGAAGGCCGCGTTTGTTTTTTAAATTGGGCCTGCCTTGTTCTTTTTTAATTGACATTTAATTAGGGTTTTTTAGGGTTTTGTTTTTAATTGTTTTTTAAATTGTATTTTCTTTTCAAAATTATGTTATTACTAGTCGTGTGACTAGGGGACAAACTACGTGGCGTAGTTTGAGAATTCGCAACTGAGTGGCTGAGTTGTGGCAAGGTTTTGAGCGTAGAGTTAGGTTAGTCAGTAGCGGGTGTCGCGAGTTTACGTGTGTAAGCGTGTGACTACTTAATTTCTAGTAGAAACCTTGGAGGCAGCACGTAGGCAGGGTTTTGCCGAAGCTGGGTAGATTCTGTGTTGTTCTATTTCTGCATTTATTATTCTGTTATTATTTGTGCTGCTATAATTTTGATTTATCTGTGTTGAAATAATTTTATAAGCTTCAGCAATAATTTTTATAATTATCAGTATCACCCTATTCACCCCCCTCTAGGGTGAAATCGATCCTACAAGTGGTATCAGAGCTAGGAATAGAAGTCAACTTTTGTTTTTTTTCTAAATTCGTATTTTTTTTCAAAAGCCAATTTTTGTTTTAAAAATTTGAATTTTTAAAATGGCTTCTTTTAATGCTGCTTTTGTTGAGGGTTAATCCATAGTTAGACCGCCAATGTTCAATGGTGAATATGCTTACTGGAAAAATAGGATGAATTTTTTTCTAAAAACCATTGACGCTTGGAATATTGTTGAGACAGGTTATAGAGCACCAACTATAATTATAGATAATCAGGAAATAGATAAACCAAAGGATCAATAGATAAAATTAGAAAATAAATTACAAAATGATAATGCTAAAGCTATGAATTCTATTATCTGTTCATTGGATCAATTTGAATTTAATCATGTCTCACATTGTCTAACTGCGCAAGAAATATGGCACACACTAGAAGTGACTCAAGAAGGAACATCTCAAGTCAAAAAATCTCGCCTTGCTATGCTAAGCAGCGAATACGAGAACTTCACAATGGCGAAGGAAGAAAATGTCAAAGAGATGTATGGATGACTTTCCAATATCGTATACAAATCAAAAGCTCTCAGAAAATCATACACAGAGTTGGAGATAGTCCGAAAAATCCTCAGAGTCCTTCCACGAAGTTTTGAAGCAAATGTGACTGCCATTCAAGAATCGAAAGAATTAAAACAAATCAAAGTTGAAGAACTCATCGGAAATCTCACCACTTATGAGCTAGAAATGAAATTCAAAGAAGAGCGTGAAGGAGGAGATACTCGAAAGAAATCAATAGCTCTCAAAGGAACAACTGAAAGTGATGATGATAACGATGATGATGATGATGATGGAGCAGCAAAGCTGGCACTACTAATAAAGAAATTCAAAAAGTGGAATCACATATACGGAAATCCAGCTCGAAATCAAAAATTGAAAAGCAGAATAGCCAAAGCACTAGACTACTCAGAAGAACAGAAGATCATCTGTCACAAGTGCAACCAACCGGGACATATCAAGCCCAATTGTCCTCAAAATTGACGCAACTTTGAAAAGAAATCGAAAAGAAAATGTTTTGCAGCCACGTGGAATACAAGTGATGAAGATAATCAAAATACTAGCGGTGAGAGTGAGAAAGCAGATATGTGCCTTCAAGGAAATATAACTGATAGCGACGATGACGAGCCAAGCGAGGTATCAAAACTCACTCACTCAGAATTACTTATATATTTCCACGAAGTAAATGACTGTTTTGAACGACTTAGGGAAAAGTATGCTAAAGTTGAATCACAAAGAGATAGTTTGATTGAACTAAATGAACAGCTTGAACAATTAGTTAAAAACTATCAAAATAAGTGCCCTAAGTGTGACAAGTGTCCATTGTTTGAAGAAGAAATTAAAAAATCAGAAATTAATATAAAATCACTTGAAAATGAAATTTTGTTTTTGAAAGAGAGTGAAAATATTAGAAGAGAGATCTCTATTAAAAAGTGCACAAAATTATTGGACGAAAATGAATCTCTCAAAACACAAGTCCAACAACTGTCAACGACTTTAGTTAAATTTTCAAAAAGTGAAAAATCATTGAATATGCTATTAGGAAAGCAAACTGTTAATACATTTAGATAAGTACTTGGATATAATAAATCTGAAAGTGTTAAAAAATAAATTAATCAAGTCAATTCTATGTGCACAATTTGTAGAAAATATGGACACAATCACAATAATTGTTGGTATAGACCCAAACACGTGAAAGCTATACCAATTTGGGTTCCAAAAGGCACAAATATAAAATCTCTCAAAGTTAAAAAAATCTGGATGCCGAAAGGAACATATATAGATAGTTTTGGGTCTCCACAAATTTATTTTTCAAAATATTCTGCCACTAACAATCATGGACCTATAACAACAAATAGGTCACAAAAATCTTTTATCGTGTAGGATTGGTGGCAGGCTAAGGAACAACAATAGTGCTACTTGGATTCTGGCTGTTCTAAGGACGCAACGAGCGACAAAGCAAAGTTCCTTAGCCTAGTATAAAGGTGAAAGAATCACAATGGACAACAACGAAAAATATCGTAAAGGTAAAACAGGTAATGGTATATTTATTTGAACGATATATTAAATGTGATAATCTGCACCGTAAGCTGAGTTAAATCAGCCAATAATGTGATGATGAAATAATGATGATTTTGATTCTGACTTATTCAAAATTGTTGGCCAATTATATTCTTATGCTAAGAACACTATAAAAATCTCTAGAGTTTTTGAATTACTTCATATATATTAGTTTGGATTAATAATAGTGTTTTACTGGATGATAATACATTTGGTTATTTTACAGCGGACTCTATATTCATGGTTTTTGATTATTTACACGGTTTCAATTCAAATTCAAGAGAATGTCATTTAAAAGGCTGTTAAAATTGATTTTGAGATATTTTGTTACATGGTATGGTCTATCAAATTCAATTAATGATAATTTTGAGTGAAAGAGAAATTCAGATGCAGATTACACTGGTAATCTAGTTGATAGAAAAATTACTAGTTGAAATTAATCTTTGTTGAGAAATTTAGTAACTGCATCGTTTTTCAAAGAAAATATCTACATATTTTTTATTTCAAATTATTTTAAAATAGCAGAAATTTTTCTTATATTACCCCTTCTAGAATCATTTTTGACCATGTTTTTATATCAGTCATTTTGAAAAATTGATTTCATAATTATTTTTGAGTTTGATTTTAAATGACTATTTTGACTAATCTGACTCCCTAATAATTAACGAAAAGATAAATAGTGATTGAAAAAGTGATGAGTGTTGATATTTAGTTCGCGATTTCACGCCACAAAAGTTAAATGAGTATATAAAGTGGAATATAGCTCGGAATTCTTTGTAATAAGAATTTTTCGAACTATTATATCCATATTTTCAAACAGAGGAAGAAAATCAATATTTCATCATGTATATTTTGAAATATTAGTAAAACAAGTTTTTGAAATAATCGCGGTATTACAGTTCGAAACCCAAATGGGATTTCTTAAAATTTTATATTTTTAAATATTTTAAAAATATGGAAAATCTTTATAAATCTTTTAAAATGTTTTAAAATATATTTAAGTTATATAAATAAAAATTTACAGATAGAAAAGTCCTTTTGATAAATGGAACTTTAAAAACACTATTTGCATCGTTTTCAATAACTTTGAAATATAACTTTAAACTTAAAAATTCTTTCCCAAATCTTTTATTGATATTTTTAAATGAGTAATCAACTGTTTTAAAAATGATTTGCAGATTTAATGATTTATTTAAAAGGATTTAAATAAAAGAATTAAAGAAAAGCTATTATAAGCAATTGTTTTAAGCTTGGCTCTAATAAGCCAACGAGTACACCTGATTTTTCTACTCTTAAGATCTAGTTGAGGTGCTTAAACTAAGGAAACATTCTTGAGCAACCAGTGTCTCGGCTCACCTGGCCTCACTTAGGCAAGGGATAAATAAGGTCGAAATGTCGGAAACGAGTTAAGTATAAAAGATCAAAATTTTCCTAACTTTAAATAACTTGGGTTGTATAGAGATAATATTCTTATAATTGATATTAAATTCCGAGAAGGGAACTCAAACTACTCATATGAATTTAAAAGGTGATTTCACTGCTATTCGATGGATAGTACTTGGTGAATAGGAAATTAACATCTAGTATAATTTGAATGATCTCCGTGGATCCGTTTCATTCAAATATTAACTAATTTGGATTTACCATCTTCGATAACATGGTTTCTACTTAGTAAAAAGATACGTTATGGGATTAAGAAATCTTTATTAAAAGTAAAATGATTTAGAATTATTCTAAGTTTAAAAAAGAGTTTAATTAACCCAAAGAATTTAACAAAGAGAATTTAATGAATTCCATATATACTAAAAAACGGTTTTCAAAAGATAAATATCTCTAAAGGATATTTTGGATAAAAATATATAAATTAATGAAATATTAGTCGCCTGTTCATAAACCATCTTTTTATCGATATTTGGTTTGAAGGAACCGGGGTTGGATTTGGGTAATTCCTATCTGAAAATAGCTTCGAACCAATTTAAGTTTCGAAGGTAAAGAAAATATATATCAAAGACCTTGATTTTGAAGGTAGGGATTTACATAATGGAAGGACCGCTTGTTGACAAACTCGTATTTTCTCCCTAGATAAATAAATAGCAGTGGTCCCTTCGTTCTAGGATCTTCGTATGCAAGGACTAACTCGCTACTAATTCTAAGGGTAATGCCCGACAGGATGGTGTATGTGACGACCCAGAATTTTGAACATTTGAAATCGAAATATTTAATTGATTTAAATATTTGGGAGTTAATTTAACTTGAATTTCAAAATTAACTATGAATTTGGCGATTTAATTTTTGAATTTAATTTATTAAAGCTTGGATAAAAGTTTGAATCTTCAGTTTCAAACTGAATAAAAATATTTAAAAGTCTTAGAAAAATTATATTTATAATACTGAGGTTAATGGAAGCTTTAGAGTCTAATTTGGAAATGTTTTGTTCAGTTTTGAAAATATATCGTTTAAATTGATATCTAAAAATAGCCTTCCGAGGCACAGTCTCGGAATTCGACGAAACCAGTTCCGTTGGATCCGTAATATTGTTTTATTACCGGATTTCAATTTTCGTAATGTTTGGAGTTGTCGTTTGGCCGTACGATAAGCAAACACGTTGAAAATTAAATCGAAATTTAATTTAATAGCTGGGTCCAAAAAGCTATCTTCTCCATACGATCGAATTTGGACCCGGAACCTTTTCCATTGCGTTCGAAATAGGGGTATAACATTATAAATGCCTAACGGCACGCCTGGATAGGAGTTCAGAATTTTAGTTATGTAAAATGAGATATTTTAATTAAAATGTTATATATATATATATATATGTATGTATGTATGTATGTATGTAAATAGTTGAAAAGTCAAACTCAATCTATCGTATACCTGAAGCCACCTTCTCCTTTATATTTTAACTCGTGAATTCCTTCCTTCAGTTAAAAAAAATATCGCTCGTAGCCATAGTCGAGCATCAAACAAAATCGATGTGTTGCTCGATTTTAGTTCGTTCGTTTCTGCAGAGGGTTGGATCGCCGTTCGAATTTGGGACGACATGTTCGATGAATTCGTGTGGTGATTTAGTGGCTGATATCGACTCGCGATGAGGGTCGCGGTGGCAGTTAGGCTGTGGGAGCTAGGCGATTTAATTGCGAATTGAATCGCGGTGGGAGGGGCATCGGCTCTCAATTGAGCACGGCAAGAGGATGGGCAGGTCAATGGCAGCCATCGGTGCAGTTCAAATTAGAAGCACGTAGGCGCGTCAGTGGGTGGCCACTGTCATTGGGCGTCGTGCTATGTAGGGCAAATCTAGGGCTTCGATTTCGGCTTAGGTGAGGAGACGACAGCGCAATGGTGACTAGGGATTGAGTTCGAGGCGAAATTGGGCACAAGGGTTTCGCTGGAATTCAATTCGAGTAGCATTGTCGCGAATTGAGGTTAAGGCGACTTCGATTGCGGATTCGAACGATGCGCGATGTTCTGCAAGGTATTTTATTTTATTTTATTTTACTTTATTTTACTTTGTAAATTTTATATACGTACAGAATAAAAAAAAAAATGCAGATAGGATTTTGATTCACATCCAGGTACAAACAATGCTATTTTGAATTTATACATATATGTATAGATTAAAAAGGATATTAATTATAAATAGTTTGAAAATGAAAAATAGGCAAATATACATATACATATTTTAAACCCACTAATTTGTTTTTAAAATAATGAGCTATAGTGATTAACTCATTTAATTTACCCATTTAATCAATTTAGTCACTAAAAATATTTATTAAAGAAAATTTGTTTAAAAAAAATCATTAGTTCAAAACCCAATTTTTAGTTAAATCAAATCATTAGTTTAAATTAAAATTAATTAATTTGTAATTAATTTTTTGATCAATAGAAATATTAATAAAATTGTTTATACAAGGTTAAACTGTGAAGAAAACAATATGGAATGGAAATGGATTGCAAAACGAAAGCTAAGGTGAGATCTTCTCACTTATTCAATATTGTTCTGATTTAAATTTTGAATTGTTAGATTTAAAATTGATCGACTATGTGCTTGGATGATTGTATTATAATAATTATTCACTGGATGATATTATATATATAGTAGTATATAGTATATATTGGGTGATTGATTTCCTGCATTATATAGCGGATGAGACCCTTTGCGCCGCATAATAGCGGATGATATTTTATAAACCCCATATACCGCGATATTCCACCTCGAAGTGGAATTGGTATTTAATTGTTATGCTAACGTCTGTGGATGCAGGGAAAATAGGTTGGAGGGACCCAACTGGATTCCTCAAATATTTGAATTAGTTTCAATATTGTGTGTTGATTATTTATAATCTGTGTGTGATTATATTGTGATTTAAATCGTTGAGGGCTATAATTTAGCCAAATATATTTTTGGTATCGTAGAATATCAGAAATAAATAAAATTGGTTTTTTTGAAATTTAGTAGAAAATTTATAGTAAATTAAATTTAGAAAATTGAATAAATTTAAAAGAAGGAATTTGTTTCAAAAGATAATAAATTTGGTGTTTAAAAATAAACTTTTGGGAAATTGATATGAAAATTGATTTATCGATTGAAATAATTTTAGAAACCAATTTGGAATTGGATTTGGTAATTGAAATAAATTTAGAAATCAATTTGAAAAATTGATTTGGTATTGAAAGTAAATACTTGGGAATCGATTTGAAAATCGTAAATTAGTGGATATTTAAAAATTTAAATCCAAAATGGGAATTTTATAAAAGAAAGGGAAATTTGTTTTAAAAATAAATATTGTTTTATTTCTAAAAGTGTGGAAAGGAGTTTACGTATTTGGAACGTAAATTTAAAATAAACCTAGGAGGATTTATAAATTGATTTGAATAAACCATTTTGAAATGGAAAATGTATTTTCCCTGGAAAGCTGAGTATGATTTCGAAGTAGCCTATAAATATAAACTGAAAATTATTAAGGATGGTTTTAGAAAGGATACTTTGGATAAATTATTTTCTTACAAGTTTCAAATCTTTAAAGTATGGATTTATTTAATTACTTATAGAAGGGATTATTTTAAAGATCAAAATTGATATTTGTTTTAGGAAACGATTATTTAAATAGTTATACCTTATCTACTAATTTTATTTTAAAATTAGTTGGGACTTAAAATTTTATATGTGATAATTAGTATAATGTTTTCATAACCAATATTTTAAGTAAGTATTTAAGATGGTTTTATTTTAAATGTCTCCAAGTATATTTTGGATAAGCAATTTGAATCGTTTTAAAATATTTGAACTCGGCAGACTTTCAGTGGAAATAAATAATATCGGGAATCTTATTCCGCGAGTGAAAAGTGATTTGAAATTTGTTTTCAAATAGTTGAAGTGTTAAAATTTTATCTTGCGAAGATATTTTTGAAAATAAATAATTGGGAAAAATTATTTAAATCTTGGTGATTGTTGTGAATATTTATTGATAGTTAAATAACCGACAATCAATATTGGTCTTTAAATGGCATTTGAATTTCGATGCGGCCGGGGGTCGGATTCCAAGTGAATATTCGAAACCCACATCGAACCTTTGTGATTGTGATGGATCTTTTATTTAAAAGATCAAAGCGGAAATTTGTTGTGATTTGTTGAAATTTGAATGTAACACTTATTTTTAAAATAAGCGCTCATTATTCGGATTTGCCGGGAGAGGACCTTGTGTCATAAAACCCATTCCGAATAATGGTACGATGAAATGAGATTGCATTTGAAGACGGTGTCGAAGATCGGGTATTCTGAAAATGAAAGGATTACCCGTCGAATGTCTCTGCACCGAGTTGCTCCGGTATAGAGATTTTATCACCCTTTGTGATGGGGATTCCGGACGTGATTAGTGAATATCCGGATTTGCAAGGGTTTCTTTGGAAGTGCATTCGGTTCCGTTCGATCCTGGAACGGACTTGTATGGATGTGTGTCTGACGTTACACTTTGAGATGTAAAGTTGGTTTCTATCAAATACATTTCTGTTGGTGGCGTAGAATTTATTCTCTTAGCTTAACACCCTTCTCTGAGACATACGAGCTCAGAAGTTATGTAGTTGATGGTTATTAGTGATACATTCCCAAATTGGTAACGTGGCATACGAAGTGTTGCTGATCATTTGTTGATCAAAGCATGACTTTGTGAAAAGCGTAGCTTTGTGGACGAGACCTCATCGAGCCTCACAAACCGGTAATGGTCGAAACAGGAAAGATGCAACAAGGTTTCAGGGGTAGCTCCCTAGGGTATGTCCATTCCTTCTGGAAAAGGGTGGTATCAGGTATGGAGCCCTGATATTTAACCTATGTGGTTACTGCAAATACTTTTTTTTGTGGTTGTAGGTGTAGAGGATCCTCGGATAAAGGTCGCAAACGACTGGGGGTGGCATATCTTAGGTTTTACTTCCCCGGAAGGGGGTAACCGGCCTTGTGTTGGCAGAGATCCGGGTAGGTTCTCGGGGCGTCCCTCCAGAGGCGTACCCATGTGGCGGTAGGAAGTTCCTTAGCCTAGCCATTTGTTGGAAATCTAAAGAAACAATACACGCCCTGTATGATTTTAGTTGTATAACCTGCCATGGAATGTGGCGGTAACCTGCTATTGAATATGGTAGCTATAGTAGGCATACAATAATGGTTGTATGCTGGCTAAGATTAATATTATACTTTCGAAATGTTTTATGCACTATGCATTAATGATAATTTTAGAAAGATTTTGCGTATTAAGCATGTTTGACTATCATAAGGAGAAATCTACTCCAATTATGCGTTTGCATTGTGTGTGTGGTGGGAGGCCATATGGTAGTTTCATTTTCCAAAAAAGCATAGCGGATTTCTTTTCTTTTCTTTGTGAAAATAACTGTTTTTAAGATCTCACACCAGTCCCACGACTGACCTGAAGTTTATTGTTCGCTTTCTAAGCTCCGGGTGCCCATAATTTTCCACACGGGCAGCCTAGAGTCAGGTTATCAGTTATTCGGGTGCGAAGTCAAGAAGTTGCTACAGAGATCTAGAGGAAAGCTGGATGGCGAAGCATATCATTAGTGTATGTTATATTATTTTTCTCCTGTTTGTTGTTGTAACACTCTGATAATGTAATATGATGTAATGTAAAAACTGATATAGTGTTTTTGTTTTAAAGATTATTCATTTATATATTATATGTTGTTCTGCTGCGAAATGTGAGATTCTGTCATTGTTTCTGTTTCTTCTTCTACCTCTTTCTTCTTTAAACCCGAAGACTCGTACATTTGTTCCACTTTGGGCTGAATTGTTGTGGATTTTGCCAGCTCAAAAGGGGTATGGATTTGCGGGCCTTCACATTTGGTATCAGAGCATTTGGTTAAGCGACAACCTTGGCTCTGTTGGGTGTTACCCATTAGAGATAGAGTCAGTAGTACTCTAGAATGAATTTGAGTGTAATAATAGATATGAATGCGTATTTGTTAGTGAATATAAAATTATTTCATATTGTGATGATTGGTTTGTTGAGTGGTATATGGATTATAGTCGGTATAGTCCGTACAACTCTATCGATAGGAATCTCTAAACACTTGTACAGAATAATTCGACATGATATTGTTTTAAAATGGGGTAAATGAAATAATTTTACCCAAAACTATTTTCGTAGATAAAGGAAATAATCTTTGTAAATTATTATAGTATATGGTTGCTTGATTGTTAGGAAGTGATAATATTATTATCATTTGAATAGGAAATTGAAATCGTAACTCCAAAGTTAAGAAATATATTCACATACAAATGGAATTTGAGAATATAAACTGTAAACGTGATTTATAATTTGAAAATGAATTTCAAAGGTTTTGGACAAAACGTTTTAAAGGGATAAAAAGCATTAAACACTTTTCGGTCGCTAGAAAATAACTTCGGTGATGACTGCAGCATCATCGATGTTCATTTTCGAGTTTTCAAAAGAGGAATTGCTACCGAATTGTTTTAAATTAAAGTCGTTTGGAAAAACAGGGTTTGGTTTTAGAAATTTAAAGGGATAATTTGAATTGATTTAAAAAAAATGGTTTTGAATTGTTGAAAATACTCTGGAATCTTATTACAAATAGTTATGGAATAAAATTTTATAAGGTGGAAAATAAAGATGTGAATGAATAAATAAACTTACATTGCAATTAAATGAAAGTGAAAGTTGAAATTCATTTCGAATTTGTAAGCAAATAGGATTAGAATTGGAATTGAATTTGATTTGTGATAAACAAAGCGAAGTATTAAAATAAAATTAGTAAGTGAAATTAATTGAAGGAATGACCAAATAGATATTGTAAATGAATTGAATTCAATATTTATAAATGAAAGGTAAATTAATTTCACATGGAATTGGTAATCCAGTTTAATATAAGTGGTTATAAACCAGGATAGTGAATTGAAAATAAATTTTTGGGAATGAACAAAAAAATAAAAATTGGAATTGAAACTGAATATTGAAAACCAATTATAATTGTGTGAAATAAAATGAAGTTGCAAAATTGGTTCGAAGCGAACTAAAGATAATAAAAGTGGAAGAAATAAAAGAAAAAAACGAATCGAGATAAAATGAATTGGAATTTGTAATGAATTAGTAAATAAAACTAATTTAAAGTAGTGATATGAATCGGTTGTGAATGAAAGATAGTTGATAAAATTTAATATTTGGAAGATAAATTAAATCCAAATAGAATTGAAATTGTGAATTGAATTCAAAGGAAATTGAAAATGCAAGATTGAATGACAATGGATATAACTTCAATAGTGAAGTAAAAAAATGGTATAAGAAGATATATTGGAAATTTTGTAAAGGAATGTGCTAAATAAATTTGAATGTTGTAATTGGATATTGTGGCTAGCAGGATATACAGGTGTATTAAAGGAAATGGAATTGGGATTTGATTTTCGTAGATAGAAATTGAATTGCTCGACAAAAAGGTATGTATTTAAATTTCTATATGAAATTTGGTGATTTTCTTGTCCAGCCACTTGGCTTTTTGTTTTCTTTTTGAATCTGGGGGCCTGTGGTGTCATTTTGTAGTCGTACCGAGATAGCCGCGCAAAGGAGACGCTGGCGAAATTTTTTGAAAATTTAGGGAGTTAGAAAAATGTTGACAGTTTAAAATTTTGAATTTAAATTTAAATTTGAATTGTTAAAAAAACAATGTTGTTTGGAATTTATGATTGAATTTGGAAAGTTAGTTGAAGAAATGATGGGTCTTAAATAAAAAAGATTTGTTGTAGTAAGATGATAAACTGTTTGGTTTGGGAAAATAACAAACGGGTTAAGGATCATCCTCCTTAATTAGTAATTTCGGGACGAAATTCTTTTAAGGGGGAAAGAATGCGACGACCCAGAATTTTGAACATTTGAAATCGAAATATTTAATTGATTTTAAATATTTGGGAGTTAATTTAACTTGAATTTAAAAATTAACAATGAATTTGGCGATTTAATTTTTGAATTTAATTTATTAAAGCTTGGGTAAAAATTTGAATCTTCAGTTTTAAACTGAATAAAATTATTTTAAAGGCTTAGAAAATTTATATTGATAATATTGAGGTTAATGGAAGCTTCAGAATTTAATTTGGAAATGTTTTGTTCAGTTTTGAAAATATATCGTTTAAATCGATATCTAAAAATTGCCTTCCGAGGCACAGTCTTGGAATTCGATGAAACTAGTTCCGTTGGATCCGTAATATTGTTTTATTATCGGATTCAATTTTCGTAATGTTTGGAGTTTTTGTTTGGCCGTATGATAAGCAAACGCGTTGAAAATTAAATCGAAATTTAATTTAATAGTTGGGTCCAAAAAGCTATCTTCTCCATACGATCGAATTTGTACCCGGAACCTTTTCCATTGCCTTCGGAATAGGGGTATAACATTATAAATACCTAGCGGCACGCCTCGATAGGAGTTCAGAATTTTAGTTATGTAAAATGAGATATTTTGATTAAAATGTTATATATATATATACATATAAATAGTTGAAAAGTCAAACTCAATCTATCGTATACCTGAAGCCACCTTCTCCTTTATATTTTAACTCATGAATTCCTTCCTTCAGTTCAAAAAAAATATATTGCTCGTAGCCACAGTCGAGCATCAAGCAAAATCGATGGGTTGCTCGATTTTAGTTCGTTCGTTTCTGGAGGGGGCTGGATCGCCGTTCGAATTTGGGGCCGGCATGTCGCTTCGATGAATTCGTGTGGTGATTTAGTGGCTGATGTCGACTCGCGATGAGGGACCCGGTGGCAGTTAGTGTGACGACCCGGCTTTTTCTCCACAGAAAAGTCGTATCATCATGAAGAAAGAAAGGGATAGGAAAGAGAAAGAAAGAGAAGAAAGAAGAAATATCAGAATCTCAACAGCGGAACGAATAAATTATATTAATAACATAAATATTACATAATTTACAACACTAATCAGAGTTACACAGAAATTACATCTCATACTAGACAGTTATAAAAACATGTCTAGTATTTACAACTCGACAAAGAAACCAACACAGAGAACACACAGCGGAACTATATATCTAACGCCGAAGCCTCCTGCTCCATTTGCTTCTCCATAATTCGTCAAAAGCTGACCTGAATCCCTTGGCTACTCGTAAAAATTTGAGTACCCAAGAGTTTAAGAAAACAGAAGATAAACTCTGGCTCAGACATAGGTCTGGTGTGAGTAACAGGTTAAAGTTGCTTAACTTTGAAAAATCTTTGAAAAGAAAGGTATCACGTAAGATTTCCCACACATAAACATGGAAAAGTTTTTACCTTACGCTAACCAAAACATTTGATAGGAAATCCAGTGATATTATAATAGGTCTAGGGTTTTCAAGTAAATATGAAATAGCCGAAATTGTTACATTCATTAAATTCCAGCTACTAGCCACAAAAGTGGGTAATACAATCAAAATCGTTGGCGCTTATTGGATTTTGGATTACATCAATGGCAGGGCTACTGGGGTACCGCCCGTCACAGTACGTGGCCTAGATCAACGTACCGAGGAGTACGCCCGCTCCCCTGCAACACAAGACCGGAACCATCCCTTACTGGACAGTCCCGAACAAGACAACCCCGCAGTTGGTGTACATCCAACCACCCACACAGCTGAAATAAAAAGGGACCTCTAGATAGGGGAAAATCTTGTCCTACTTGGGCATGACCCACTTAGCCTTGCTGCACCTCCCATGTTTTAGCCATTCCCGGTTGATGAGGCTTGAGGCTACGATTACCTTTAGATAACACGTCTCTTAGAATGCTCATCGTCCACCTGACGATGTTCTGAAAGCATTCAATCCATACAAGTTCGTTTCGGGTTCGAACGAAACCGAAGGCATTATCTCGTTACACTCATTTTGGAATCACCCTCAGAGTTAACGACGATAACCCTTGTACTCCAAATCACTATCTCGAACCTATAAGAACTAGTTCCGTCAAACTCATTACGGAATCACCCCCCGAGTTATACTGACGTATAGTCCTTACACTTCGAGTCTTCACTCTTCACATAAGATTCATGACCTATCGTTAATTTGGATCGATGTCGTTTTCGGATATCCAAATATGGAAACCCGATCCCGGTCTCATCGAAATCCAAAGCGTGTCTTTTAAGGCCAAGTTGTTTTAAAGGTTTAAAACAATTCAATTATCTATATACACAGATAGATAAATCACAGATTCACAATAGATAATCAATATTATTATAACGAACACGATTTTTCATCCACGAAAACCGACATCAATACGACCACTGTATCAACTGCCGAGCAATCGAAGGCCGGAAAACCGTACCGTTAGAGTTGAAGAAGAAGAAAAGATAGAAGAAGAGAGAGAAAAGACAGGACAGAACATAAAGAAACAACAGAACAAAATCAGAATCTCACAATTCGCAGCGGAACAACATATAATACATAAATGAATAATCTTTAAAACAAATAACTATATCAGTTATTACATTATATCTCATTACATTTCATTACATTACATCTCAGAGTGTACAACAACAAACAAACAGCGGAAAGAGATACTATATATAAGTAATACGCCATGCCATCCAGCTTGCCTCCAGCAACTCCTGAATTCCAGAATATCCTGATAAACCTTACTCTTGACTGCCCGTGTGGAAATTGGTGGGCACCCAGAGTTTAGGAAGGAAAACAATAAACTCCGAGTCAGTCATGTGACTGGTGTGAGAACTAAAACAGTTTATTTATCTTTAAAATCAAAATAGACGAATATTTTTAAAGTCAATTCGCAATGCTTTTAAAAATGAGACTACTATAAGGCCTCCCGCACACACACATAATGCAAACGCAGAATCGGAGGAGATTTCTCCTTATGATAGTCAAAGATGCTTGATACGCATTAAAAAAAACATTTGATATTATTACTAGTGCATAGTGTAGAAAAATTATTTCGAAAGTAAAGATATAAATCTTAGCCAACATACGACCATTATCGTATGCCTACTATAGCTACCATGTTCAATAGCAGGTTACCGCCACATTCCATGGCAGGTTCTACAACTAAAACCGTACAAGTCTCGTATTGTTTCTTTGGATTTCCAACAAATGGTCAGGCCAAGGAACTTCCCATTGCCACATGGAAACGCCTCTGGAATGACGTCCCGAGAACCAAACCGGATCTCTGCCAACACAAGGCCGGGTTACCCCTAACTGGGTAACTACTGACACGAATATGTCATCCCCCGATCGTAACCGATCTATCCGAGGATCCTCGATTTCCAACAACCACAAAATTTGCAGCAACAACATAGGTTAAATATCTGGGCTCCATACCATGATACCACCTCTATCCAGAAGGAATGACATACACTAAAGGGCGCTACCCCCTAATAACCTTGCTGCATCCTTCTTGTTTTGACCACTTCCGGGGTATGAGGTCCGACGAAGTCTCGTCCACAAAGCCACGCTTTATACAAAAGCTGTGCTTTGGGTCAATCAAATGATCATAGAAATGATCACCTAGATAAATGATCAAACAAATGATCATATCACAAATGATCAAACAATGATCATTTCACAACAACACTCAGCATGCCACACTACCAAATTGGGAGTATATCACTAATAACCTTCAACTATATAACTTCTGAGCTCGTATGTCTCAGAGAAGGGTGTTAAGCTAAGAGAATAAATTCTCCGCCACCAACAGAAATATATTTGAAAGAAATCAGCTTTATATCTCAACTTGTAATGTCAGCATACAATCCATACAAGTCTGTTCCGGGCTCGAACAGAACCGAAGGCACTTACAAAGAAGTCCTTGCAATCCGGAAATTCACTAATCACGACCGGACTTCCCGTCACTAAGGGTGATAAAACCTCTATATCGGAGATCAGCCGATGTAGAGTAACTCGACGGTAATCCTTCCATTTTCACAAATATCCTATCTTCAACACCGGTCATCAAATGCAATCCATAACGACGTATCACATATTCGGAATGGGTTATACGACCCCAAGGTCCTTTCCCGGCTAACCCGAATAGTGAGCGCTTATTCAAAAATAAGTGTGGCATTCAAATTCAAACAAATCACAACAAATACCTATTTAAAGGTAAATATTGATAGTCGTATATTTAACTATCAATAGGCGTGTTCAACATCACCAAATCCAAATAATTTCCCAAATTATTTACTTTCCAAAATATATTTACTAGATATATATTTTCCACACTTCAACCATTTGAAAACAAATTTTCAAATCACTTTTCACCTTTACCACTTTTGAAAACAAATTTCAAACATTTTCCTTATGCGAAATACTTTCATTTCAACATGGTTCATTTAAACCAATTAAATAAATTCTTAACGATTTACTTTATATTTACGTTCCAAATCCGTAAATTAATTCCCACACTTCAGAAAAATAAATCAACGTTTATTTTTAAACAAATTCCCCTTTTCATTTATAAATTCCATAGTGAATTTACATTCCAAAATATTCATGAATATATGATTCCCAAATCGATTTCTAATATTCATTTTCAATTTGTCTTCAAAAAGATAAATTTTCAAAACGTTTCATTTCACATTGGAAAAACATTTACGTACTTATTTATTAATAAGTAATTCACGAATCCATTTATTTTCAACACTTGGAAAATATTCAATATACTTAAACCGAAATTAAGTATATATTTCATCCTTTAAGGAAATCATTCTCTTAAACATATTTATTTGGGCCAAAACGAATGTTGCGCAAAACATCGTTACGACAACCCAAAATTACTAGTATAGGGATTCGAAATTTTGATAGATATATAAATCCCAATACTATACAAAAACATTTCCTTTCGAAATCATTTACTATAACAACAGTGTTACAGTCCATCATTTCCTTCTATTTCTCAAAAACGTCTATTTCAACAATGAATGTTGAAATCTATGGTTTCGATATTTAATGCATTTTAAAACGTCTTTAAAATCATTAACTTCATTTCATAATGTTCCTTCCCCAAAAACATATCCATTTCATTTAATAATATATTCACTGTCCAAAATCGTGAATATACTTCGTTAACCAATTTCAACATTTCTACATATTAAATTAAAGGATTATCCACTGTCCAAAATCGGGGATATAATTCATTTCATATATTCCTATATCCAACTTATCAAATTCAATTGATTTCGGATTTATAAACAACGTTTATAAACTCCATTTATATTTTTATAAACTTCTATTTATAAAAATCCTTTTTATATCTCATTTTAAATGCCAAAATCCGATTTATAAGTTGATTACTTACAAATCTTATATTTTACAAAATCTATCCATTTTATATATTCATATTTCATAAATTTATAAATCTCAATTCACTTATGAAATCCATTTTTATTTCACTTTATTACTTATAAAAACTCGTTTTATAATCCCAGTATTTTTAATTTATAAATATCAATTTTATAAGTCTTTTATACACATCGTTTTTTTATAATTCAAAAATCCCAATTTAAACCAATTTATAAGTTAATTAACTATTTATTTCCAAAAATCTCATTTCTGTTATATTTCTCAAAAATCTTAATTTTTATAACATAAAAATTTATAACGTTTTAATTATTTAAAATGAATCAATTCAAAATTTAATAAAAACATATACTTTGAAAAATCACTTTAAAATCCTTTTAAAAACCAAAATCATTATTTTTAAACTTTAAAAATGGATCCGATGATGCAGCAGCACCAAATAGTCAATCACGACATCCAAATATCATATATCGATATGATAATCAATAAATATCACAATATTTGTAAATAAATCAATACAGTTGAGGAATCCAGTTGGATCCCTCCAACCTGTTTCCCTACATCCAAAGATGTTAGCACAATACCAATTCCGCTCTAGTACGGAATTATCGCGGTATATGGGATTTTATAAAATATTCTCCGCTTAATAGACGGCGCAATAGGGTCTCATCCACTATATAATGCGGGAAAATCAACTCCAAGTACATATATAATACCAATTTCACTGTTTATGAAATATTCGCGGTATATGTTTTTAATAAATAACATCCGCTTACTAACGGCGCATAATGTCTATTTTAACAATCAATAGATAACAATCATCATTCATGCATTATATCAACAATTTTAAATCTAATTATTTAAAATAAAAATCGAAACCGATTCGATTGAGTGAGAAGTTCTCACCTTGATTTCAATTTTGTTTTAGCGATTTATTTCGAATAAAATTAAACGGACGTTTAATTTTACCCGAAATTCTCACTAACTCCAAACGACTCCAATCCAATTCCACAGCGTAGTGCTCGTCCATACGATTCCAACGCAACTGGTTTCGTGCGTTTTCGACCTCGTATGAAAGAGATATGAATTTTTAAACATTGTACACTTTTAATATATAAACATTTACAATTTTCTTTTATATATATATTACAACCTCATCATCAGCCGTGCATTCTTTTCCCCAGCATCTTGACCGTCCCCTAAGCTTCTTCCATCTTCACGTTAATATCCAGTAACTATCACGCAAGCACGAACCCAACTCACGTTGCCTAGGGTTCCAAGTCGCGACCAACACGATGCATGAAAACACGATCAGAGATCATCGTTGCGAAGCCCCGCTCGAGAGCCACCATCAGCTGCCACCATGTTGAACTTGGCCTCCCCTATCACCTCGATTTGCGTGAAAAACGCAGCCCCTTCTTGCTCGATTTCCCGTTGATTCGAAGCTCCGTTTTCGATCATCTCCGTATGGATTTGAAGCTTTCATCGTCCTCTACAACTTTGTAGTTGAGAGTTTTTGCTAATTCTTCACGGATTGGAAGAGATTGAGGGAAGAAGTTTCGAATTTTCGTGGCCATTGAAATTAGGGCCGGCTGAAGAAGAAAGAAGGAGGGTTTGGTTTGCAAAAGTGAAAATAGAGGGCCTTATATAGAAAATTCTCAAAACACTATCCATCCGAAATTTTTCGAACTCCAAACGAAGCGTGCCGGTTGGCATTTCTAAGGTTTACCCCGCGTTTCGAACACAATGGAACGTGTTTCGGGAGCTAATTCGGTCACTGTGCGAGATACGGAAATAAACGATCAATTTTAAATTAAACCGATTAAACGATTTTCTATGCGTTTTCGCTTGCCCCGGAGAAACGGTAAATCCGATTGACACGAAATTTGAAACCTTAGAATAATATTACATTACGGATCCGATGAAACTAGTTTCGTCAAAATCCGAGACTTTTGAAAAATGACTATTTTAACTCGCCAATAATATTAAAACAATTTCGATGCGTTTCGAGCTGCCACGATCAAAGGACAACTCTAATTGCTACGAAAATTGAAATCCGATAATAACAAACTATTACGGATCCAATGAAACTAGTTTCGTCCAATTCTGAGACTGTTCAAAAATTGGCTATTTTACAGTCGATAATTAAATATTAAAATATTCAATTTTCACAAATTAACTTTTAATTCGATTTTAAAAGTTCCATAACATCATTATAACTTCAAAATGATAAAATAAAATTTTACAAATCATTTTCAATCATATTAAACCCAATTTACAATTATTTCTGTATTCTCACATATTAAATTATCGATTTAATTATTCAATTAAATCCAATTATTCGAAATAAAATTATTCGACTTATAAATTTCACTTATTTATATTTAAAATTAATTAAATATTCAAATTTTAATTAATAGAAATTCTGGGTCGTTACAGACTTCCCCCCTTAAAAGAATTTCGTCCTCGAAATTACCAGGTAAGAAAAAGTTACAGAATCCTTTAACTTTCCAAAACAAACCGTCCAATTTAGATTTTTCAAATCTCTTAAGTGTTTAACTTTTCCAAAACTCATAGTTAAACTTCATACAACATCTTTACTAAGTTTTCAAATCATATTTTTTTATCTTTTCAAACCAAACTATTGCTTAACTTTCAATTCCAAATCAAAGTTATAGTTTTCACAAAATTTTCCAATTTTTCTCAAAAATATTCTAACGCCTTAAATTTTCGGAAAAATTCGCCATAGTCTCCTTTGCGTGGCTCGATCCGAAAAAAAAATGACAGTATATATATCACAAATATACATCTCATCAAGTGATGAGGCATCCCGCAGAGAAAAAAGTGTAAAAGTACGATATTTAATCCGAGATATGTACCTTATTTATTATTAGCGAGCGTATACGGCTAATATAGCGCGAAAGCGAGCTCCAAATGCGAAGCAAGCGCAATCCGCACCTACTAAATACTCAACAAATAACATGAGAACATGTATATATGAAAATAATCTCAGTATACAACATATAGCAACATCTATATATGCCAATATAGCAAATGCAACTAAAGCAACAAATGCAAACATCAACCAACTATCATTCATAACCAAATCAATATTCATTCATATTCTCATTAATATTCAATGAATTGGTTTTCAATTTAAATCACATTTGATTCATTTACATTGGATTTTACTAACATTCATTCATATTCAATTTTAATTAGTTTGCATTCACTAATTTGCATTCATATTAGTTCACTTCCAAATCAAATCCAATTCTATTCAAATTTACATATTATCCATTTGAATTCAATCACATAGCTTCCAATTTCTCTAATTCAATTTCATTAACACTTAATGAATTATATACAATCAATCAATAATCAAATAACAACCAATGTTTATTCAATACAACCAAACTTATTCACTTTACATTCAATTTGGTTCAACACATTTAATTCCAATTGGATCATATTAAATTGACTTTCATTCAATTTATTCAATTTCTAATAACATTAGCTTCTAATGAATTAACACTTACATTCATTATTTCATATCAATTATTTACATTTAATTGATTAACATTTAATCCATTAGTTCAATTCAATTGCTAATTCCTTTAACAATATAATGTTGAATTTCATTTATATAACTCAAGTTCAAATTCTTAATGACTTCATTTCATTAATTTACTTATTAATTTACTTTGACACCAAAAATCAACTTCATTCAACTTCACTTAAGTTATATTTCATTTCAAGCATCTTATCAAATCCAAATCAATTTATTTAACTTTCCTTTTGTTAAATTTCAAATTACATGTCTTTGATGACAACTCAAATTTATTTCAACTTGGATTTTATTGATTTACTTGTACTTCCTTTAATTTAACTTCATCCTTTAAGTTAAATTTATTCTATCAAAATTCAATCTGTATAAGTTATCAACTCGTTTATCATTCCCATAAATATCTTAAATAGGATTCCAGAGTCCTTTCAAATCTTTCAAAACCATTTTTGAAATCAATTCAATTATCTTTTGAACTTCAAAACCCAAACTCAAAATTTTCCAAACAACTTTTATTTAAAATAATTTGGCAGCAATTTCTCTTTTGGAAACCCGAAAATGAATTCTAATGATGTGACCATCATCATCAGGATTATTTTCCAGCGACCGAAAAGAGTTTAGAGCTTTAATTTCTCCAAAACAATTTTTCAAAATATCAAATTTCTTTCAAAACACTTCTCTGGAATTTTATTTTCAGATTATAAACCACATTTACAAACCCTTTTACTTATATAATTTCACTTCTTATATATAAGATTATTTCACAAGTGTAAATCATTTTAATTATAACTCCATACTTATAATTCAATTGCTTATACAATTATTCTTTTACAACTGTGGTTTTATTTAACTTATTCAACAATCAACAATCAACAATCAATTCATATGCACTTTAATAATTCCGAAAAATTATTCCTTTATATATAAAAATATAATCAAGGTAAAATTATTTCATTTACCCAATTTAAATAATACTATGTCGACATGCCTCGTTTAAGTGTTTAGAAATCCCTATCGATAATATGGCGTCCCACACACCGATCAGAATCCACAAACAGCTCAACGGATAAGCAAACACAATATAAACATTTTTATATTCACTAACAAATACGCGCTTGTATCTATTATTACACTCACACTCATTCTAGAGTACTACTGACTCCATCTCTAATTAGTAACACCCAACAGAGCCATGGTTATCGCTTAACCATAAGCTCTGATACCAAAATTGTAACGAACACGATTTTTCGTCCACGAAAACCGACATCAATACGTCCACTGTATCAACTGCCGAGCAATCGAAGGCCGGAAAACCGTACCGTTAGGGTTGAAGAAGAAGAAAAGATAGAAGAAGAGAGAGAAAAGACAGGACAGAACATAAAGAAACAACAGAACAAAATCAGAATCTCACAATTCGCAGCGGAACAACATATAATACATAAATGAATAATCTTTAAAACAAAGAACTATATCAGTTATTACATTACATCTCATTACATTTCATTACATTACATCTCAGAGTGTACAACAACAAACAAACAGCGGAAAGAGATACTATATATAAGTAATACGCCATGCCATCCAGCTTGCCTCCAGCAACTCCTGAATTCCAGAATATCCTGATAAACCTTACTCTTGACTGCCCATGTGGAAATTGGTGGGCACCCAGAGTTTAGGAAGGAAAACAATAAACTCCGAGTCAGTCATGTGACTGGTGTGAGAACTAAAACAGTTTATTTATCTTTAAAATCAAAATAGACAAATATTTTTAAAGTCAATTCGCAATGCTTTTAAAAATGAGACTACCATAAGGCCTCCCGCACACACACACAATGCAAACGCAGAATCAAAGGAGATTTCTCCTTATGATAGTCAAAGATGCTTGATACACATTAAAAAGAAACATTTGATATTATTACTAGTGCATAGTGTAGAAAAATTATTTCGAAAGTAAAGATATAAATCTTAGCCAACATACGACCATTATCGTATGCCTACTATAGCTACCATGTTCAATAGCAGGTTACCGCCACATTCCATGGCAGGTTCTACAACTAAAACCGTACAAGTCTCGTATTGTTTCTTTGGATTTCCAACAAATGGTCAGGCCAAGGAACTTCCCATTGCCACATGGAAACGCCTCAGGAATGACGTCCCGAGAACCAAACCGGATCTCTGCCAACACAAGGCCGGGTTACCCCTAACTGGGTAACTACTGACATGAATATGTCATCCCCCGATCGTAACCGATCTATCCGAGGATCCTCGATTTCCAACAACCACAAAATTTGCAGCAACAACATAGGTTAAATATCTGGGCTCCATACCATGATACCACCTCTATCCAGAAGGAATGACATATACTAAAGGGGTGCTACCCCCTAATAACCTTGCTGCATCCTTCCTGTTTTGACCATTTCCGGGGTATGAGGTCCGACGAAGTCTCGTCCACAAAGCCACGCTTTATACAAAAGCTGTGCTTTGGGTCAATCAAATGATCATAGAAATGATCACCTAGATAAATGATCAAACAAATGATCATATCACAAATGATCAAATGATGATCATTTCACAGCAACATTCAGCATGCCACACTACCAAATTGGGAGTATATCACTAATAACCTTCAACTATATAACCTCTGAGCTCGTATGTCTCAGAGAAGGGTGTTAAGCTAAGAGAATAAATTCTCCGCCACCAACAGAAATATATTTGAAAGAAATCAGCTTTATATCTCAACTTGTAATGTCAGACGTACAATCCATACAAGTCTGTTCCGGGCTCGAATAGAACCGAAGGCACTTACAAAGAAGTCCTTGCAATCCGGATATTCACTAATCACGACCGGACTTCCCGTCACTAAGGGTGATAAACCTCTATATCGGAGATCAGTCGATGTAGAGTAACTCGACGGTAATCCTTCCGTTTTCACAAATATCCGGTCTTCAACACCGGTCATCAAATGCAATCCATAACGACGTATCACATATTCGGAATGGGTTATACGACCCCAAGGTCCTTTCCCGGCTAACCCGAATAGTGAGCGCTTATTCAAAAATAAGTGTAGAATTCAAATTCAAACAAATCACAACAAATACCTATTTAAAGGTAAATATTGATAGTCGGATATTTAACTATCAATAGGCGTGTTCAACATCACCAAATCCAAATAATTTCCCAAATTATTTAGTTTCCAAAATATCTTTACTAGATATATATTTTCCACACTTCAACCATTTGAAAACAAATTTTCAAATCACTTTTCACCTTTACCACTTTTGAAAACAAATTTCAAACATTTTCCTTACGCAAAATACTTTCATTTCAATATGGTTCATTTAAACCAATTAAATAAATCCTTAACGATTTACTTTATATTTACGTTCCAAATCCGTAAATTAATTCCCACACTTCAAAAAAATAAATCAACGTTTATTTTTAAACAAATTCCCCTTTTCATTTATAAATTCCATAGTGAATTTACATTCCAAAATATTTATGAATATATGATTCCCAAATCGATTTCTAATATTCATTTTCAATTTGTCTTCAAAAAGATAAATTCTCAAAACGTTTCATTTCACATTGGAAAAATATTTACGTGCTTATTTATTAATAAGTAATTCACAAATCCATTTATTTTCAACACTTGGAAAATATTCAATATACTTAAACCGAAATTAAGTATATATTTCATCCTTTAAGGAAATCATTCTCTTAAACATATTTATTTGGGCCAAAACGAATGTTGCGCAAAACATCGTTACGACAACCCAAAATCACTAGTATAGGGATTCGAAATTTAGATAGATATATAAATCCTAATACTATACAAAAACATTTCCTTTCGGAAATCATTTACTATAACAACAGTGTTATAGTCCATCATTTGCTTCCATTTCTCGAAAACGTCTATTTCAACAATGAATGTTGAAATCTATGGTTTCGATATTTAATGCATTTTAAAACGTCTTTAAAATCATTAACTTCATTTCATAATGTTCCTTCCCCAAAAACATATCCATTTCATTTAATAATATATTCACTGTCCAAAATCGTGAATATACTTCGTTAACCAATTTCAACATTTCTACATATTAAATTAAAGGATTATCCACTGTCCAAAATCGTGGATATAATTCATTTCATATATTCCTATATCTAACTTATCAAATTCAATTGATTTCGGATTTATAAATAACGTTTATAAACTCCATTTATATTTTTATAAACTTCTATTTATAAAAATCCTTTTTATATCTCATTTTAAATGCCAAAATCCGATTTATAAGTTGATTACTTATAAATCTTATATTTTACAAAATCTATCCATTTTATATATTCATATTTCATAAATTTATAAATCTCAATTCACTTATGAAATCCATTTTTATTTCACTTTATTACTTATAAAAACTCGTTTTATAATCCCAGTATTTTTAATTTATAAATATCAATTTTATAAGTCTTTTATACACATCGTTTTTTTATAATTCAAAAATCCCAATTTAAACCAATTTATAAGTTAATTAACTATTTATTTCCAAAAATCTCATTTCGGTTATATTTCTCAAAAATCTTAATTTTTATAACATAAAAATTTATAACGTTTTAATTATTTAAAATGAATCAATTCAAAATTTAATAAAAACATATACTTTGAAAAATCACTTTAAAATCCTTTTAAAAACCAAAATCATTATTTTTAAACTTTAAAAATGGATCCGATGATGCAGCAGCACCAAATAGTCAATCACAACATCCAAATATCATATATCGATATGATAATCAATAAATATCACAATATCTGTAAATAAATCAATACAGTTGAGGAATCCAGTTGGATCCCTCCGACCTGTTTCCCTGCATCCAAAGATGTTAGCACAATACCAATTCCGCTCCAGTACGGAATTATCGCGGTATATGGGATTTTATAAAATATTATCCGCTTAATAGACGGCGCAATAGGGTCTCATCCGCTATATAATGCGGGAAAATCAACTCCAAGTACATATATAATACCTATTTCACTGTTTATGAAATATTCGCGGTATATGTTTTTAATAAATAGCATCCGCTTACTAACGGCGCATGATGTCTATTTTAACAATCAATAGATAGCAATCATCATTCATGCATTATATCAACAATTTTAAATCTAATTATTTAAAATAAAAATCGAAACTGATTCGATTGAGTGAGAAGTTCTCACCTTGATTTCAATTCTTTTTTAGCGATTTATTTCGCATAAAACTAAACGGACGTTTAATTTTATCCGAAATTCTCACTAACTTCAAATGACTCCAATCTAATTCCATATCGTAGTGCTCGTCCATACGATTCCAACGCAACTGGTTTCGTGTGTTTTCGACCTCGTATGAAAGAGATATGAATTTTTAAACATTGTACACTTTTAATATATAAACATTTACAATTTTCTTTTATATATATATTACAACCTTCATCATCAGCCGTGCATTCTTTTCCCCAGCATCTTGACCGTCCCTTAAGCTTCTTCCATCTTCACGTTAATATCCAGTAACTATCACGCAAGCACGAACCCAACTCACGTTGCCTAGGGTTCCAAGTCGCGACCAACACGATGCATGAAAACACGATCAGAGATCGTCGTTGCGAAGCCCCGCTCGAGAGCCACCATCGGCTGCCACCATGTTGAACTCGGCCTCCCCTATCACCTCGATTTGCGTGAAAAACGCAGCCCCTTCTTGCTCGATTTCCCGTTGATTCGAAGCTTCGTTTTCGATCATCTCCGTATGGATTTGAAGCTTTCATCGTCCTCTACAACTTTGTAGTTGAGAGTTTTTGCTAATTCTTCACGGATTGGAAGAGATTGAGGGAAGAAGTTTCGAATTTTCGTGGCCATTGAAATTAGGGCCGGCTGAAGAAGAAAGAAGGAGGGTTTGGTTTGCAAAAGTGAAAATAGAGGGCCTTATATAGAAAATTCTCAAAACACTATTCATCCGAAATTTTCCGAACTCCAAACGAAGCGTGCCTGTTGGCATTTCTAAGGTTTACCCCGCGTTTCGAACACAATGGAACGTGTTTCGGGAGCTAATTCGGTCATCTGTGCGAGATACAGAAATAAACGATCAATTTTAAATTAAACCGATTAAACGATTTTCTATGCGTTTTCGCTTGCCCCGGAGAAACGGTAAATCCGATTGACACGAAATTTGAAACCTTACAATAAAATTACATTACGGATCCGATGAAACTAGTTTCGTCGAAATCCGAGACTTTTTGAAAAATGACTATTTTAACTCGCCAAATTAATATTAAAACAATTTCGATGCGTTTCGAGCTGCCACGATCAAAGGACAACTCCAATTGCTACGAAAATTGAAATCCGATAATAACAAACTATTACGGATCCAGTGAAACTGGTTTCGTCCAATTCTGAGACTGTTCAAAAATTGGCTATTTTACAGTCGATAATTAAATATTAAAATATTCAATTTTCACAAATTAACTTTTAATTCGATTTTAAAAGTTCCATAACATCATTATAACTTCAAAATGATAAAATAAAATTTTACAAATCATTTTCAATCATATTAAACCCAATTTACAATTATTTCTGTATTCTCACATATTAAATTATCGATTTAATTATTCAATTAAATCCAATTATTCGAAATAAAATTATTCGACTTATAAATTTCACTTATTTATATTTAAAATTAATTAAATATTCAAATTTTAATTAATAAAAATTCTGGGTCGTTACAATTATCATCACAACAGATAAACCATATTATCGTTATCAAAAGATAATCTATATCAACATCACAATGCAACCAATGCATCCATATCACTCAACTTTACTTATCTCATTTCTCAGATTCAAACCATTCAAGGCAAACAACATCATCCATCTATATAAGCAATGATTAACCACATCAAATATAATTAATTTAAAATGAATTAAATTAAATACATCATTCTAATTAATTTAAAATAAATTACATTAATTACTTCATCAATATCAACTTGCTTATATCACTATTAATTAATTATCAATTAATTAATTAATCATCAACCAATTATTCATTTTAATTAATCATCCCTGATTAATTAACCTTTAATTACATTCAAGAAATTATTCATTAATTAATTTCTCAAATTAATTATACTTTAACCAAATACAGTAATTAATCTTTAATTACTAATTAACTATAATTAATTACATTTATCCTTAATTAATTACATTAATTAATCCCTTCATTTATTAATTATTTCTAAATAAATCTATTCATAATTACATCATTAATTAATGATTAATGATTTCTAATTACATTTTCTTTTTAAATTAATTACATTAAGTAATTAATCTTAATTAAACCATAATTGTTAATCACCCTTGATCAACTCCATTCAGTAATTAACTACCTTTAATTACTTCACCAAATAAATTAATTACTCATTAATTAATTATCTCCAATTAATCCCTTGATTAATTCACAAAGTAATTATAGTCAAATTACTTCATCGTCAAATCGCTTCCAATTAATTACATACAGTAATTACCCATTAATTACTTCTCTAAGTAATTCTCTTCATTTAATTACATTAAGTAACTATACACCATAATCATCAAATGATTATTTTAAATTAATTAAAGTGAATTAATTAACTTAATCTAATCAAATTAAACTCAATTAATTACAATAAGTAATTAATTCCTTAATTACCTCCATAAGTAATTATACTTAATAATTTACACAATTGATTATCTTTAAATTAATTAACCCAATTAATAATTAAAATTAATCACATTAATTAATTATTAAATAATCCCTAGTTAATGACCTTCATTAACTATTAACAATTCATTAATATTTTTTTCTAAAATAATTAACTTATTTTATTAATATTAATTAATCATTAATAACTATTTAATTAACCCCTAATTATTTAATTAATTAAGTGTTAATTAAATATTAATTAAATCCATTATTACTTGATTAATTAATTATTAATCATTAATTAAAAACTAATCTTATTTAATTAATTATTCTTAATTACAAGTTAATTAGTCTAAAAATAATTAATCTTAAACCTTTAAGATTAAACCTTTAATTACCTTGAGTAATTATTCATTTCATTAATTTATTAAATAAATTAATTATTCATTTAATTACCCTAATAATTAAATGAAATACAAATCATTAAAATTCTAATTTAACTTTAATAATTTTTAAAATCAATTTAAAAACTTTAAATGACAAATAATACTTTTACTTATAAAAGAAATTTTACAAGAGTTTTAAAAACCAATTTATTTTTAAATTCAAACTTTTCAATTTTACTTTATCATTCAAATTGTTAAACACTTAAATTTATAAAACTTAAATTTATTTCAAACCAAAGATTCAAATTCAGATTTGAATCGGTTTAAAACTGTGTTTAAAACATTTCTTTTACATTTCAATTTCCAATTTAAATTCAAATTACTTTAAAACATTTTTAAACAATAAACCCTTTTAAAGTTTATTTAAACAAATTTTGAATTTAAAACTTCATTCATTTCCAGCTATGATTCAAATCAAAACTTGAATCCATAATATAAAATTGGATTTAAAACATAATTTAAATCTTTACTTTACATAAAAAAAATTCAGTTTAAAATTTGAAAACATAACATGTTTTCTAACCTGTACAAAATTAACTCGAGCTAACAATTAAACTATTCGAGCCGAACCTATTCTAGCTCGAACAATCACTAAAAATAAACTCGAGTAGCTCGAGTAACAATTACCATTTAAATTCATTAAAATCTTATAGGCACTGACAGGTTACACATCCCTGTAACAACAGACTCACCCGAGCCCTCATACTCCCTACTTCGAGTCCCCTACTCCAAATCTTCGAGCCAAACGCAAAACAACCCGATACAAATCACGAGAATACAATCTTCCCCAAACAACTGCTGATACACCAGAACGATGTGCACCTGCACCACCACGGCCATCACCTCCGGCCCTTCGTGACCTCTCACGCAAGTCGACGATCATCATCAAATACTAACTCGACCTTCACATCGATTGCAAACCCTTAAAATCAAAACAAGCATTCGAGTACCAAAACTGGAAAATGTCGATACTGTAAATCATCAAAATTCTCTCGCCACCGATCACCAGAGAAGTACCTCCTCCGGTCACATCCACTTCCACACTCCCTCAATCACCTACTAGCTCCGGGAAGAACTCGATCACCTAAAAAGCCTGCGGTGATCAATTTACTGATCACAGTGCAAACTAGGGTTTAAAATTTAAATCCTAAACCATTACTGTCTCAATGCTCAGATCCACCTCCAACTATTTTTCCTTTCATCTATGATCATTTCTCTATCACCAGAGAAAACCATGGCCACTCCGACCCCCTAAGTTGACAGAACCAACCCCAAATGTGATTTTTGTTAAACCAGAAATATTGAATGCAAACTAAAAATTCAAATTTTAGTTTTAAAAATCAAGTCATTGATCATGTAATTGGTTTATAAACTTAAATCAATGAATCTAGAACATTTAAATATTACTTACATAAGTTTTTCTCTATTGGATTTTGGTTTTTCCAGAGTCATCACAGTTTTTATCATCATTTTCATTTTTTTAAAATAAAATTTAAGCTTTAACTTACTTTACAATCACACTTTGCTTAAATCTTGAACTATAACAAGAGTTTGAATATGAAATCATGAAATTTGATCAGGATTAAAATCTGAATTCTGGACAGGCAAGATCATATATTCAACAACAAGCATAATTATTTAGTATCTATCCAAATGAACTTGAAATATAACATGCAAACACACTTATTTTCAGAAATAAAAATCAACTAATTTACTACTTAAGTTAATTTTAAATAAAAGTTTTACTCACTGATTTTATGAGCAGAGTATCCATCATTATTGAAAACTTTGAATCTGAATGCTTATGACTTTGAACTTCAGTTTGGTTTTTAAACTGCAGATGCTTTAAAACATTCATCTTACTTTAGTATAATGCTTTTCTTGATTTCATTTGCAGGCTTCCCAGAAAATATGCAGGCATGGATGTTTTTCAAAACATAAATGCAGGATCTCAGTTGCAAAATGAATTCAGATGCATGCTTGTTTGTTTCCAGGTGAAAAGATGAAGGCTTCCAGATTTAACAATTTTCATGTTTGCAGAAAACAATGCAGGTTTGGTTGATTTTAAAAACAGAAAAGAAATGATCTTCAGTTGCATGCAAGACTTTGATGTTGCAAATGATTTCCAGGTTGATGAATATGAAGAGGTTACAGGTCAATAAATCGCAGAGTGATTTTCAGGCTAATGAAATTACAGAATTGATGATCAGATTATATTTGATTTTGAGGAAATTTGCAGGAATGTCTTTTGAATAAGATTTCTGTTTTGTGGAAGATTTCGGATCTTTTTACAACTGAAGATCTTAAATTTTAAAAAAAAAGAATAAAAAGAATATGAAATGAAGAGAGATGTGTTAATATATGGAAAAAAATTGATTTAATTAAAAATAAAAGAAACAAGAAAATAAAAAGAACACTTGTTTTCTTAGTTGAACATTTGTCACCTTAATAGCTTTATAACTTAACACATGTCAATTAGGTGTTAATAAATTAAAACATGTATTAAATATTCTAATTTTAATTTAAATTATTTATAAACTTTAATTCTAAATTTATTGTTTCTTATGTATAAATATAAATGAATTTCTTCCCTTTTTAATTTTAGAAAACATAACAAAACAAATTATAAACAAAAGCTTATTCAAATGTTTTTAAGTGTTTATTCTTTCAAATTCAAGACATTAGATTCAAATTTTAAATTAATTTATCAAATTCAATTTTTTAAAAAAATTAAGTTATATATAGATGAATATATAACTCTTGTTAAAATTAAAAATAACAAATCCTATTTCTAAAAATATATTTATGTTTTATGAGAAACTAAGTATTATCATTTTTATTCAAAAATAACAAATTAAACAATATTAAATAATTTATAAAAGAGATAATAAACCAATTAAGATCATTTGTAATTTGTATTGTAAATTCTTATATATAAATTTCAAGTAATATTTAAAAATAAAATAAAACAAAGCTTTGATGTTAATCTAATTCAGATTCATATTTAAGTTAATTAAAAATACAAATTTAAACAAATAATATTTATCATAAGTATAAACCATATAATTATTTATTAAATTGTGTTGAAAAGTTAAATGTTAAATTTAAATCAAATTTCCAATTTATCAAATATAAATTAGAGTTAGAAAATTAATTCATTTACTAAATTCAAAATCAAAGTTTATTCAATTTACAATATATACAATTATATATATATATAGATATATATATATATTATAAATAGAAAACAATTATTTTATTTTAAAAAGATAAAATCTTCCAGTTTAAATATTTACTAAAACATGATTATTAAATCAAATTCAAAATTTATTATCAAAAATTATCAAATCAATTCAATTTTTAACACAGATTATTAAATTTATATTACCAAATTTCCGGGATATCACAGTTAGGTTGTGGGAGCTAGGCGATTTAATCACGAATTGAATCGCGATGGGAGGGGCATCGGCTCTCGATCGAGCACGGCAAGAGGATGGGCAGGTCAATGGCGGCCATCGATGCAGTTCAAATAAGGAGCACGTAGGCGCGTCAGTGGGTGGCCACTGCGCGTCAGTAGGGTTGTCGCGAGTTGAGGTTAAGGCGACTTCGACTGCGGATTCGAACGATGCGCGATGTTCTGTAAGGTATTTTATTTTATTTTATTTTATTTTACTTTATTTTACTTTGTAAATTTTATATACGTACAGAATAACAAAAAAAATATAAATGCAGATAGGATTTTGATTCACATCCAGGTACAAACAATGCTATTTTGAATTTATACATATATGTATAAATTAAAAAGGATATTAATTATAAACAGTTTGAAAATGAAAAATAGGCAAATATACATATACATATTTTAAACCCACTAATTAATTTTTAAAATAATGAGCTATAGTGATTAACTCGTTTAATTTACCCATTTAATCATTTAGTCACTAAAAATATTTTATTAAAGAATTTTTTTTTTAAAAATAAATCATTAGTTCAAAACCAAATTTTTAGTTAAATCAAATCATTAGTTTAAATTAAAATTAATTAATTTGTAATTAGTTGTTTGATCAATAAAAATATTAATAAAATTGTTTATACAAGGTCAAAAACTGTGAAGAAAACAATATGGAATGGAAATGGATTGCAAAACGAAAGCTAAGGTGAGATCTTCTCACTCATGCAATATTGTTCTGATTTAAATTTTGAATAGTTAGATTTAAAATTGATTGACTGTGTGCTTGGATGATTGAATTATAATAATTATTCACTGGATGATATTATATATATAGTAGTATATAGTATATATTGGGTGATTGATTTCCCGCATTATATAGCGGATGAGACCCTATGCGCCGCATAATAGCGGATGATATTTTATAAACCCCATATACCGCGATATTCCACCTCATAGTGGAATTGGTATTTAATTATTATGCTAACGTCTGTGGATGCAGGGAAAATAGGTTGGAGGGATCCAAATGGATTCCTCAAATATTTGAATTAGTTTCAATATTGTGTGTTGATTATTTATAATCTGCGTGTGATTATATTGTGATTTAAATCGTTGAGGGCTATAATTTATTCGAATATATTTTTGGTATCGTAGATATCAGAAATAAATAAAATTGGTTTTTTTGAAATTTAGTAGAAAATTTATAGTAAATTAAATTTAGAAAATTGAATAAATTTAAAAGAAGGAATTTGTTTCAAAAGATAATAAATTTGGTGTTTAAAAATAAACCTTTGGAAATTGATATGAAAATTGATTTATCGATTGAAATAAATTTAGAAACCAATTTGGAATTGGATTTGATAATTGAAATAAATTTAGAAATAAATTTGAAAAATTTATTTGGTATTGAAAGTAAATACTTGGGAATCGATTTGAAAATCGTAAATTAGTGGATATTTAAAAATTTAAATCCAAAATAGGAACTTTATAAAAGAAAGGGAAATTTGTTTTGAAAATAAATATTGTTTTATTTCTAAAAGTGTGGAAAGGAATTTACGTATTTGAAACGTAAATTTAAAATCAACCCAGGAGGATTTATAAATTGTTTTGAATGAACCATTTTGAAATGGAAAATGTATTTTCCTTGGAAAGCTGAGTATGATTTCGAAGTAGCCTATAAATATAAACTGAAAATTTTTAAGGATGGTTTTAGAAAGGATACTTTGGATAAATTATTTTCTTACTGGTTTCAAATCTTTAAAGTATGGATTTATTTAATTACTTATAGAAGGGATTATTTTAAAGATTAAAATTGATATTTGTTTTAGGAAACGATTATTTAAATAGTTAAACCTTATCTACTAATTTTATTTTAAAATTAGTTGGGACTTAAAATTTTGTATGTGATAATTAGTATAATGTTTTCATAACCAATATTTTAAGTAAGTATTTAAAATGGTTTTAATTTAGATGTCTCCAAGTATATTTTGGATAAGTGATTTGAATCATTTTGAAATATTTGAACTCGGCAGACTTTCAGTGGAAATAAATAATATCGGGAATCTTATTCCGCGAGTGAAAAGTGATTTGAAATTTGTTTTCAAATAGTTAAAATGTTAGAATTTTATCTTGTGAAGATATTTTTGAAAATAAATAACTGGGAAAAATTATTTAAATCTTGGTGATTGTTGTGAATATTTATTGATAGTTAAATAACCGACTATCAATATTGGCCTTTAAATGGCATTTGAATTTCGATGCGACCGGGGGTCAGATTCAAAGTGGATATTCCAAACCCACATCGTACCTTTGTGATTGTGATGGATCTTTTATTTAAAAGATCAAAGCGGAAATTTGTTGTGATTTGTTGAAATCTGAATGTAACACTTATTTTTGAAATAAGCGCTCATTATTCGGATTAGCCGGGGGAGGACCTTGTTTCATAAAACCCATTCCGAATAAACGAAATGGGATTGCATTTGAAGACGGTGTTGAAGACCGGGTATTCTGAAAACGAAAGGATTACCTGTCAAATGTCACTGCACCGAGTTGCTCCGGTATAGAGATTTTATCACCCTTTGTGATGTGGATTCCGGACGTGATTAGTGAATATCCGGATTTGCAAGGGCTTCTTTGGAAGTGCCTTCGGTTCCGTTCGATCCCGGAACGAACTTGTATGGATGTGTGTCTATACGTTACACTTTGAGATGTAAAGCTGGTTTTTATCAAATACATTTCTGTTGGTGGCCGAGAATTTATTCTCTTAGCTTAACACCTTCTCTGAGACGTACGAGCTCAGAGGTTATGTAGTTGATGGTTATTAGTGATACATTTCCAAATTGGTAACGTGGTATACGAAGTGTTGCTGATCATTTGTTGATCAAAGCATGGCTTTATGAAAAGCGTAGCTTTGTGGACGAGACCTCATCGAGCCTCACAAACTGGTAATGGTCGAAACAGGAAAGATGCAACAAGGTTTCAGGGGTAGCTCCCTTAGGGTATGTCCATTCCTTCTGGAAAAGGGTGGTATCAGGTATGGAGTCCTGATAATGAACCTATGTGGTTACTGCAAATACTTTTCTTTGTGGTTGTTGGTGTAGAGTATCCTCGGATAAAGGTCGCAAACGACCGGGGGTGGCATATCTTAGGTTTTACTTCCCGGGAAGGGGGTTACCGGCCTTGTGTTGGCGGAGATCCGGGTAGGTTATCGGGGCGTCCCTCCAGAGGCGTACCCATGTGGCAGTAGGAAGTTCTTTAGCCTAGCCATTTGTTGGAAATCCAAAGAAACAATATGCGCCATCTACCGTTTTAGTTGTATAACCTGCTATTGAACATGGTAGCTATAGTAGGCATACAATAATGGTTGTATGCTGGCTAAGATTAATATTATACTTTCGAAATGTTTTATGCACCATACACTAATGATAATATTAAAAAGATTTTGCGTATTAAGCATGTTTGACTATCATAAGGAGAAATCTCTTCCAATTCTGCGTTGCATTGTGTGTGTGGCGGGAGGCCTTATGGTAGTTTCATTTTCCAAAAAAGCATAGCGAATTCCTTTTCTTTTCTTTGTGAAAATAACTGTTTTTAAGATCTCACACCAGTCCCATGACTGACCTAGAGTTTATTGTTCCCTTTCTAAACTCTGGGTGCCCATAATTTTCCACACGGACAGCCTAGAGTCAGGTTATCAGTTATTCGGGGATGAAGTCAAGAACTTGCTATGGAGATCTAGAGGAAAGCTGGATGGCGAAGCGTATCACTAGTGTATGTTATATTATTTTCTGCTGTTTGTTATTGTAACACTCTGATAATGTAATGTGATGTAATGTAAAAACTAATATAGTGTTTTTGTTTTAAAGATTATTCATTTATCTATTATATATTGTTCCGCTTCGAAATGTGAGATTCTGTCATTGTTTTTGTTTCTTCTTCTACCTCTTTCTTCTTTAAACCTGTAGACTCGTACATTTGTTCCACTTTGGGTTGAATTGTTGTGGGATTTTGCCAGCTCAAAAGGGGTACGGATTTGCGGGCCTTCACAGGGTAAAAGAATGCCTTCGGTTTGTCCTATTCTTAGACAACTTGTGTGGACAAATGTGTGACGTTGCATTTCTAGATCATAGTGATTGATCTCTATGAATTATCATTTGTTTGGTAGCGGAGAAGGCAACTTTTCTTAGCTTAACACCCTTTCCTGTGACGTACGAGCTCAAGAGTTATAAGTTTATAGAAATCAATTGTGTGATATTGAAATGGTAAAGTGACACTCAAAGTGGGAGATTTTCTATAAAAAGGTAATCGTTACCTCAAAGCCTAATAGTGAAACAGGGGATGCTTTAAGGCTAAAGTGGGTCGCAACGAATCAAAGTATGAATCACCTTCTAGATGGATAAAATTGCTACCTATTATATGTTGGGTTTAAATTAAGTGGTGTATGCTATGAGACGTCTCGGATCGGTCGAGAACAACCAGGTGATATAATACTCGGTGCTGTTCTTGTGATTTTCGGATAGGCCGGTCTTATTTCACATGAGGTCCAACATAAAAGTCTCGGGTGCATTCCTCTAGAAATGCACTGCATGAGAGGTAGTCCCTTACCTCGTTATTCGGTTGAATATCCAATATCTAATAAGTGCCTTCGATTTTGTTTGTAGAATCTTAAATGATTAGGTCCGGAATTTAATATGATTAATTTCGGCTAAGATTCATAAGCTTACTTGCAAATGTTTTCAAAAGAATGTCATTAAAAATAATATTACTAAATTTCCACTTAATATTTTGGCTATCATAAGGTAAAACTGGTTCCGTATTTATGTGCAGCGTGGTCTTATAAGATACTCTTTTTTTTCAAAACCCGTATTTTGATTTCTCACACCAGTCTCATGACTGACCCAGCGTTTATTTCCTTTTCCTTAAACTACGAGTGCCCTATTTTTTCGGGCAGCCTAGTAGTCATGTTTGGTTAGAAGAAATCTGAAAGAGCTCGAAGAATGGAGTTAGAATATTCTTCAATAAACTATTGTCCTTTCCCATCACACTTGTGTACTATTGCATTCCGCATTTGTACGAACAGAGATTTATAAAAAGGAGTTTTATAAAAGGAAATGAGTTTTGGATTAATAAGCAATCATTTTAAATTATGGTGGTATGAAAAGTATCCTTTTCATATTTAACACCAAATTCCGAGGTATAGAAACTCGTCTCTATCTTGAGAATTAAGAATATATGTCGAGGCAAAAATGGTTTTTTAACATATCTGATTTCATTATTGATTGAGGGATAGTACTGTTTGAAATAAGAATGTAGTGGTAAGTATATTTGGTCTAATATCTATATGATCCATTTACTTACGCCAAAAATGTTTTGGTTTTATTGTTATCAATGTTTTAAATGACATTTGTTTTAACCCAATTAATATGGTTTTGGAAACGTAATGTTTTGTGAATATACTTATACTATTGACATAGGTATGTGGAAAAGTTTTCTAAGTACTGGAAGTGAAATGTTTTGTGAGTACACTTAAACAATTAAGACAAGTACAATATGGGAAAAAATGCGACGACAGATATGCTCCATTGTCTGATTGCATATCTATCTATCGTTAGAACTCGTACTGTCTCATTTCACATCAGACCACAGATATTCCCCGTCGTCCGATATGCATTAACACATCCTAAAAAAACACCATATGTTATCTAATGTTGTAGTGTCATTTCTAAAATTTCCTATTATACAATATATATATATATATATATATATATATATACACTGATATGCATACCGATTACGCTTATATTATATTTGTAAAATGAAATAAATGAATCACAATTTTATTTAAACAAATATTTTATTTCAAATCAAATTTAAATGCAATACAACTTTCACTATTATTTTCACATATACAACTTTTCTCTACACTCTCATATATAACTTTTTTTTACTCGCTCTCACACACTCACTCGAGTTTATTTTTGATGTGTTGATCTTGATTTGCTTGCTCTAGCTTGTATCCAGCCATCTCCTATACCCGTCAAATAAAAAACGCAGTAAAATGGAAAATGAAACAAACCTAAATTGCATAATTAAATTGGATTTGAATATTGATATTGCCTCAGTTAATGGGTTTGTTTTTTCTTCTTGCTTTAGACATGGACAAATATATATGTGCACGAATAACTTATGATGTGCAAAGTGTATCACTTTGAATATTATAAGGTCGGACATCGATTAAATCTCACGGACTATTGCACAAACAAGTAAAGGCACAAGCACATGAAAGTGCATAAACCAGATTAACCACCAATATTCACTATATATACATACTTATGTATGTATGTATGTATGTATGTATGTATACAAATGAAAATTCAAAGCAAAAACAAGTTTCAACAATTTAACAACATGGACCAGCAAAGATCAAAAAGTGCCAGTGTGCACTGCAGTGCACCATCAATCCAAAGCAAAACCTCATCAAAGCACCATCAAACAGAGCTTTAAAGTAAAAAAAAAACAAAATTGACAGCATATAAAAGAGTTAAACCATACTTATAAGTTCAAACATGTCAGTAATTGAACAAGTGCCACAAATTGAATAATAATAAGTCCATATCACTAACAATTTCATATCACCGCCTTGAACAATTGCCACAAATTGAACAAGCGCCACAAAATTGAACAAGATACTAATGCTAACCACAAATTTGAACCACCAACATTCACACATATATACATACATGTGTATGTATGTATGTATGTATGCATGCATATACATGGATGGTATTTAAATCAAAGTGCACAACTTTACCTCGACCGATAATTGAACTTACTGCAAATTACTAATCTAAGTAAAAACAAAGTGCAGACAACAATGCAACATATGAACAAATGTCAGTTTCAGGCTAAACCATAGAAGAAAGCTAAACCATAGAACACATACATACACGTTTGCATGTATATACATGGATGAACCAAGATAGCATAACTAGTATACAAATTTACACATATGTATATGCTTGTATATATGTACATAGTGAGCAACAGGCATCCAAACCATCGAACTAGTAAACAAAACATGAAGTAAAGGCACAAGCACATAAAAATGCACATGAAAATGTATATAAGAAACCAAAGCACATGAAAGATCAAACAAAACAACATGAAGTAAAGACACAAGCGTATGAAAGTGCATAAACAAGTAAAGGCACAAGCACATGAAAGTGCACAAACACATAAGTTCAAGTATAAGTATAATGTGCAATACACATATACGTACATATACACACACACATGTATACATGTATGTATGCAACACATGTTCAGTGTTGAAGTACACTGCCTTGAACAAGGTAGTTCCAGTCAACACTACTTTGGACAACAAGGTCCAACATGGCAATCCACTAACTCAGACACGAAGTCAAGAGCATATGGTCAGGCAATATAGTGAAAAAAAGGTCCAACATAGAAATCAGATTAGCAAATAGAAACCAAAGCAGAGATTCAAGAATCAAATAATCATCAAGTGCGTTCAAACATAAATCGACAACTGAGAAAAATAATTTGAAAAATTCAAATCGATTCATATATTCGCTAATTTAAGAAATAAATTCCTATTTAAGAAACCCAAATCATCATCAGCCAAAGATTAGAAGTCGAGAACAATATAAATTAAAAGGGTCATAAATCATACCAATATCAGTCAAAGAACACTCGACAAGTAGGAGCTGCAACCGTTAATAGTCGGTAAATTAAACTACGCAACCTATAATGATGGAAGGGAGAAAGGTGATTCGAAGCTTAACTTTCAAGCAGCGGCTTTCATGAAACCCGAATTTCAGAACGAAGATGAAAGAGGGGCTCTGATAAGGAACCCTAAGTTTATCGAAGAACATCAACGGGATGGGAGAAGGCTAAGGTCGGCAGTAGGCGATGGCTAGGAGGAGAGATGGGCGAAGGCGGTGAGGAAAATAACTGAAGGAATGAAAGCCATTTTTTTTCCTCTAAAAATGAAAGAAAGAGAGGGAAGTAATTGAAATTGCGGCTACATAATCTAGGTGTCACGATCCACTTTTCCATACAGTTTAAACTAACAACTTACCACACTTGTTCAGCCTAAATTGCATGGAAAGGTGGATAGTTAAGAAAAAGAAGATAGATAGAAGATAGAAAGAAAACCAAACAGCACAGAATCTCACAGAGAAATGCATAATCTATAATATAGAACAATCCTTTACACAAAAACAAACTGTAATTCATATATATATATAGACATCAATCAGAGTACACTAGCCTATCTCAACACGGACAGTTATAACAACCCGTCCTTATAATTGCTGAATAATATACAACAATGTAACAAATGGAAAATATAATCATCCACATGAATATGTCTCTGGGCCTCCATCTCTTTTCTTGAAGCTCCAAAATATCCAAGTAAACCTAGGAAATATGCTCGGTCTGACTCGAGCATATAGGAAAAACCATGTCTGGGTCAGTCTGGTTAAACCAGCGTGAGAAACACAATCTACTTGATTCTTAAATTTTAATAACCTTTTCAACAACAAAGGTATCTTGTAAGACCTTACCACAAATAAACTCGTATGTGTTTTTACCTTACGATTATCAAATCTCTTTTATAGAAAATCATCTGATGTTATAATAGTATCTAATCGCCAAAGTAATAATAACAAGTAGTTGTGATGCATGTGTTATGTACATCACAATGATATTAGTCATAAAATCAAATTTCGATAACGCTCGTTCGCTAATTGTGTAGGATTTCCATGGACGTGCCCTCAGAAATTCGAGAATGGTCCTCTTACACAAGGATCAGAGTTATCCTTCCGAAGATCAGTACCTCTCTTGCCGAGGTACATAGGAAATACATAACTGGCCACCAAGGCCAAGTGTATCGCTCCCAGTATGCACAAAATAAACGATAGGGATTTGCTAGAAAGAGAGACGACCACACCCTCATGGGTTAGTTTTAGCCCCTTGGCTATGCAACCTATCTCTGATTTAGTCATCTTCACTGATGAGGCCACGTCTGACGTTCCAGCTCATGCACCGTCTCCAAATATATAATGGAATCCCACATGGACTCCTACACCTTAACAAGTCATGGAATCACACCTGAACTCCACATTTCAATAGATCCCGAAATCTCACACAGATTCCCACACTCCAACGAGTCACGGAACCACATATGGATTTCAACATCTCAAAACATAACTTGTCTCCTCCATTTAACCTTATATGGTTTTTGGAGTAGGTCATGGGTTTCGAGTCATCTCTTACGAGTACACTCTCCATTTCCTAGGTGCTCCAAAAACCACTCATCGATTTTCGGAATGCTCAAGATCGATTCTTTAGGAAATATTTTGACAAAACATAAGACTGGGGATCGCCCCCTAACCGTTCAAATGGATGGATCTCCTTATCATTTGCCCTAGAAGATCCACAAGTTTATACATACGATATAGCAACCTGATGGTAACCGTACCATATAATTCTCGCATTTCCCCTAGATATTTCCGGAGTTAAAATCATTCAGTGTTAAGTAGGGAATAAATCCGTACCATCAAAGTTAAGAAGGATTACATATTTAGATCAAGGTTTGATAGTCGGTTATATAACTATCAAATAAACAAACATTCAAATAAAGATTTCATTTCCTACTAGAATGACTAAGCCTTAATTAATTTAATTTAAATAAATTAAATCTCTTTATCAAAAACAGTCATATACTTATCTCACTAGAATAAGTATATCAACAAATCATATCTTCCAATGATACTCGAAACCCTTTTAAAATAAATACGGAAAGCACCATTCGGTATCGACCATGTATCGCAGCATGACGATTATGTCTTATCCTAGATAAATCCAAACTTAACTTAGGCAATCATTACCTCTTGATTTCTGCCATGCAATCAATCATAGATCGCAGTTTGCACAAAGGTTACGTTGCTATCCCAGTGAAAACATCCCAAACTGTAGGCAATCCCTTCCCTCTATGAAACTACACCATTACTTCCAAAAATAATTATCTCAAAATAATGCTTATAAAGTTCCTAAATGAATTTCCACGTTTAATTTAGGAAAATACTCTTTAATAAAAGTTTATTATATAATATATTATTTTTAAAAACAATATTAATATTTAAACAAATTATCTTTGAAATAATAATAGTTTAATACTAACAAATTCTTAAATAATGATTAACTTTTGAATTATTTCAAAATAACCTTAAATAAATAATTAATATATATTATTAAACATTTAAATAATTAATTAACCTTGAAAATAATAATTAAATACTTTTAAATAACTTTTAAGAATCATAAAATAATTAACTTTAAATCATTATCAAATAGTTATTAATTTTCTTTAAAATTTCATTAATAATTAATAATCATCCTCAAAATAACTTTGGTTCTAAAATCAACTTTAAAATTTGGAAAAGGGCTTAGTGACTCCAATGTATTTAATCAAGTCATCATCAATTTCAATAACTATCAAAGTAATAATCCAGTTTTTACATAACATCGCATATGTAAATTAACTCACAATTAATAATTAATTATTAATACAATACTTATCCAATACTAACCAATTGGAATGTAATTACATGTCCACATTAATGTAATAGAAGAACAGGATTTATTTCTGCTAAATAAATATCCAAATTTATTAGTCAGGTAAATAGGATCCAATTAATTTGATTAGCGGAACAGTGATTTATTTTCGCTAAACAAATGTCCAATTAAACATATTCAATTCAATTTAATTCAACATTATTTATTTAGCTACTTAATGGCACATACAAAAGAAAATTGAAATCAATATCTAAATAAAAGTCAAAGCGTAGATTATTAACTACAATCAATGATTTATAATCAATACTAATCAATTTACAAATCAGAATTGGAATGTTTTTAGTTAAATGAGTCGAATTATATTTTTTATCCCAATTACTGGTAAATCAAAGAAATTAAACAAAATAATTTATTTTTAGTTAATTAACATTAAACATATCATTTAAAAATTAGTTAATTATCCTATAATTAATTTAAATAGGAAATTACTTACTTATCTACTTTAATTGTTATAAAACAATAAATTTCACATTTGTAGAAACTCGACGATATTAGTTCATATGATCTTGCGATAGGAATTCTACTCAAAATTCTACTCGTCGATTGGTTTCAAAACAAAGAATAAATCTTGTTTAAAAATTTGAAGGTTATTAAATAAACTAATTTGAATTTACTTCTAAAACATCAAAATGTGACCGTAAAACATTTTGTCGAAAATCAACGTTTTTTCGATTAAAAGTTGTCGCAACGTCGTCGCACCTTTATTTTTTTATATAGAGACATATATTCAAATAGTATAAGTATTAATTAATTCACTAATCAAATTTACTTTTACTAAACATACTTAGAAAATTCTAGAATACAATTAAGAAAAAGTAAGTATAAAAATACAAACATGTCATTTCAAAGGAAAAAGTAAACATCAAATCAAACAAACATAATTATTATATATTTACTTAAGTGAAAATGACATAAAATAATGATTTGAAATGTAATGTTAAGTGTTGAAAAATAAGGTTGCTCAAAAGTAAGTAAAGGGTATTTTGGACTTTTTAGAGAATATTATTTTAATCCAAAACTTTTTCTATAAATAAGCATCCACTTTCTCACTTTTATTCATTTTTTCTTCTTCCTTTTTCAAGCTTTTCTTCCACTCTCTAATGGCTTCTTCTCTTCCATTTCCTTACTAACTTTTTCAAAACCATATCAAACAAAGTCAAAACACCATCAAACTTTGCCAAAGACCTTAGAATATCACCAAAACATGGTTTAGCATCTAAGAAGTGAAGAAATGATGGAGAAAGGCGAGGATCAAGGTGTGGTCGAAACTATAGAAGAGGGAAAGACTTGTGGTTGAGAGCAAGTGGAAGTAAAATGATGGTCAAGTGCTAGAAAGTGAGGTGAAGTTGTTTACGTGATGGTTTAGTGCAGTTAAGAGGATTTAGTGAAGCGTTGTTGCATATGAATGTTGGTAGAAAGAATTGCTTAAGTTAAACGTGAGTGCTCAAATCTTAGTTTTATTTTAATAAAACTTAATTTGATATTACACATTTTAAATTAGAAATTAGCATGTTGAATATTGGTTGATGTTGGATGATAACTTGGTTGCAAATTGATTGATTATGTGATTGTTTATGTGGTTGATAACTTGTTTGATAAAAGATAAAAGATAAAAGAAATGGTTAATAAGCATAGTTAAGTAATCGAGAATTAAATCCATATAAATGTGTGTACGAAAATTATTTAGCCTCTTAATGATTTCAAAATTTTGGAAATGATATTATAGTAATATAATATTATAACATGAAATGAAAAAATGAGTTTGAAATTTAAAAATATTGTTTAAAATGATCTAGAAATGTTTTATAAACATTTAAAAGTGTTTCCAAGAAGTTTGAAAACAAAATTGAAAAAACAAGTCAAAACTAGACGCGTCGCGTAACGGTAATTCGCGATTTTGTGCCATAAAAGTTAAATGAATGTAAAAAGTGAAATATAGCTCAGAATTCTTCTAGATAAGAATTTTTCAATCTATTGTATCCACAGTTTTCCAACGAAGAAAGGTAATCAAAATTTCATCAAGTAAAGTTTGAAATATGTCCAAAACAATTTTCTAAAAACATTATGGTTTTGCAGTTCAGAATCCAAAAAGGAATTTCGTTATAAATGATATTTTCAAATGACTAAAAATATAAAATAAATTTGGTAAATCTATTAAAATGGTTTAAAAGAGATTTTGAATGGAAAATATGAATTTTCAAATATTAAAAAGTTGTTTAAATCAAATAAGCTTATATAGCACTTTCCGTAGCACTTTTATGCTGCGAATTCTATAACCTTTTGAATATGAGTTTTAAACTTAAACAATTGTTTCCTAAATATTTTGTGAGTGATTTTAAAGGAATAATTAATAATGTAAAGATGGTTTGAAAGTTTGAATAAATGGTTAAGATGAATTGTTTATACCACTTAGACAAAAAGTGAAGAATATTGAATGTAATATAACAAACTGAGTGTGCGGTACATTTGTCACATCTGTGAGATCTGGGAAGATAAAACAAGGTGTTTAACTAAGGTTAGGAATGGGGCAACCAGTCCCCTGAACTTACCCGGCCTATATTTTCTGTTCTTAGACAAGGGGTGGAATATATCGAAAAGAAAGCCCGAATGCTTTAAAAGATCATATTTAAGTTTTTCCAAAATAAAAGAAAAGAACCAAATTCTTTGAATGCTAATTAACCACTTAACATTTTTATCAATGATTAGCACGAAAAACCGGGATCAGATTTGGGTGATTCCTATCCGGAAACCCATTCAAACTAATTTTCGAAATAAAACATATTGAAGACAAAGATCATTGAAGACGAAGATCTTCATGATGTAGAATTACTTGCCGTTAGTCCCTGGAAGTGAAATTTACCATATCTAAGGTGGTAGTAGTGCTCTGTTATGAAAATCTTCAATTTGCAAGAATATGATTTGAAGTTAAGAAAGAAATCTTTGATTAAGATTTAATGAATGATTTGGAATATTCCTTAAGTTATAAGTTATAGCTTGAATATAAGAAATCTTTGATTAAGATTTAATGAACGATTTCGAAAGGTTTTCCTAAGTAAAAGAGAAAATAATTTGGAATTATTCTAGAATTTTGAGAAAGGTTCAAATAAACTAAATGATTTGATAAATGAGGCTTAATGATTTCATATACTCTTGAAAAGAAAGTGGAATAAATTGAAAAAAAATATCTAAGAAAGATATTTTATAAAAGATGAAGTAATTGATTGATGATTGATATCCACGTATGAATTTAATATCTTTTAAATCGATAATTGGCTTTGAAGGAACCAGGTTTGGATTTCGGTGTTCCTTATCCGAAAATCACTTCAAACCAATGTAAACGTTCGAAAGTGAAGACATGTTGAAGATGATGATTATTGAAGACCGTGGATCTTTATAGCATGTGGGCTGCTTGTTGACATGCTCTGGGTCCCTTCCATTATCGAGTTATTTATAACAGTAGTCTCCTCGCTGTGGAGATTTTTTGGATTGCAAGGACTACTCGCTACTAGTGGTGGTAGGAGTGTGCCTTCGGTTTTGTTCAGTCCCAGAACGAACTTGTATGGATGAATGTCCGACATTGCATTTCTGAGATGTAACGTTTGACTTTTACAAATGTACGTCTGCTTGTTGGCGGAGAAGGCAACTACTCTTAGCTTAACATCCTTTTCTGAAACATACGTGCTCAGAGGTTGTATGCTTGTGGGAGTCAAATAGTAATCAAAGGAATGGTAGTGTGGCATTCAAAGTGAAAGAAGATGTGTTATGTGAAAAGGCAATCGTTGCCTTGAGCCTCATCAACTGGGAATGACCTAAATAAGGTTAGATGTAGCAAGGCTAAGTGGGTCATTCCCAATTAGGGTATGATCATCCCCTTTTAGATATATTTCTTCCCGCTATGACGTTCGGGATGTAATTTAATGTGGTTTGTATGCTAGAGAATGCTTGGTTAAGGTCGGTAACGACCGAAGGATGACATATTCGGTACCATCTAGTTACAGAGGTAGGGCAGTCTTGTGTTGGTAGAGGGAAAATGTTTTGTGCCTCAGGACATCCATCTAGAGGTGTATCCATCGAGGTAGTCCGTTCATCTGGTCGTTTGTATGGAAATCCATTCTCCAATAAGAACCTGCGGTTTTGTCTGTATTGGCATAATGAATAGCCTCAAAATGCTATATGGTTAACCATTTCGGCTAAGATTAATAAGTTTATTTGCAAATGTTTTCAAAGGAATGTCATTAGAAATAATATCAAACGTTTTGATATATAAAAGTGTTTTAGTTATCATAAGGTAAAATCCCGTCTGTGTTTATGTGTGGGCGTGGTCTTATGAGATACTCTTTCTTTTCAAAGGATTTTATTCAAAGGCTGATATATGACACTGACATTTATTATTATGTATCTCACGCAGGTTTATCAAGCCTGATTCGGGTATTTTCTATACTCAGGTCAGATCCATGTAGTTTCAGGTTTAATTGAAGACGGTTGGAGTTTCCAAAGGAGAGCTGAAGATATTCATCTACATGTGGACGTTTTTTATTATCCGTTGTGGCTTGTTAGTTTTAGTTTGATGTTCGTCAGCAATTGTAAGGACAGATGTTTATAACTGTCTAGGCTGAATCAGGTAGACTTCGATACATGTATATAAAGTTTTCCGCTGTAAATATATTTGTTCAATATTATATATTATTCCATTCGTGTGAGATTTTATTCTGTCTTATTTTCTTTATTACCCTTCATGTTCTGTCTTTTTGTGCAATTTGAGTTGGACATGTGTGGCTTATTGTCGATTCAAAGGGTATGGAAAAACAGGCCGTGACATTTGGTATCAGAGCCGAAGGTTAAGCGAGAACCATGGCTTCGATGGGGTAAAGACTCATCAGAGATTGGGTTAGTAATATCCTAGGATGAGTGACTCATTAGAGATAGGGTTAGTAACACCGTAGAATGAGTTTGAGCGTATTATATATAAGTGCGTATTTGTTAGTGACTAATATATTGTTTTGTGTTGATTTATCTGTTTAGAGATTTGTGGATTCTGATCGATGGGCCTGATCACCATTATCGATGAGGGTTCCTAAACATTTAAACAAGGCAAACCGACACAATGATTTTGAAAAAATTGGTGAACGAAATAATTTTACCTAGGATTATATTTTGAATATAAAGTATATATTTTGAAACGCTGTATAGTTAGAAATCAGGATTAATGAAATTTAAATATGAACATCTTGTGATTAGAATTTCACAGTTTGACTATATGATGTTTCATAAAGATAATCAATAAGTATGAAATCTGATAAGGTAATTAAGATCTTTAATACTTATTCCAGAATAATAAATTAAAAAATGATAATGTTAAGTTACTTTTATAAATTGTTCAATTGTTTGATTTAAAAGTTTAAGTACAAATACCTTGTGAATTAAGTTTCACGATTTGACTATAAGTTGTTTGATAATAAGATTTCTTTTAGGAATGAACATATAAGACAAAAATATATTTAAATAATAGAAAATGATTTTCTAAAAAAATAAATATAAAAGGAATGAGAATTTAAATTCGTGTAAAAGAATTTTGGAAATTTAAATGAAGTTAATTGATATAAGATGAATTTATAAAAAGGATTTATAAAATAGGTTTTATAAAATAATCTCTAAAGGATTTTGAAAATGGTATTATTTCAATAAAAAGAGGTATTTATGATACCTAATTCAATTGCTCGAAAATAAACTAAAAATGGGTAAGGAGATGTGTTTGCATGGTAAACACTTCTCTTAAGTATTACTCTTCTTATTAAGAGAATATATGAAACTATTGGTAGTACCCAGTTCCTTGGAGTGTTTTAGAGTTACTCGATCTATATAATTTTCTTAAGTTATAGAGATAATGTGAATGATTAACTGATAAATTGATTAGTAATATTTATAAAAGCGTTTAAACTGAAGACAAATTGGGATCGCTAATTGCTAATAAGCGAGACTTTTGACAATTTTGGATAGTCGAAAATTTCCGAATCATACATAACTCAAAGCTAAGTAATTTATGAAAACTTTTGGTAAAAGAATGCGAAATGTTTTAGGTAAATGAAATTGGATAAGCATAATTTATAAATGCAATTTATAAATAAAGGATTTAAGCATAGAGAATTTAATATCGGTAATTTAAAATTTGTTTTTCCAAAGCTAGAAAATTAATAATAGTACTAAATAAGAAATAAGTTTTATAACTTATGAATTTGAGATAATAGTAAATTACAACAAAGTTTAAATTTGTTAGACATACGAATTTAAGTAAAACCAATTTGAAATTTTGGGTTTGTATGTACTCTTAGGATGTAAAGGTATATCATACAAATATAGATTTAAGTCATGAGCTATTAAATAAAAAATAACTATTTAAAAAGGTAATATAACCTGGAAAATGTTTTATTAATGAATTCTACCATTAATTAAGGATTTAGACTTAAGTCTTTAAAATATGATTAATTTACATAAGTTATAAGATGTAATAAACTTAAATAATAGTTTTACGAAATGATTCATAAATAATATCAGTGTTAAAGGAAATATACTAAGTTAAAAGATTGTGGAAAAAAACTATAATACGGATAAATTATCTTTTGAGTGAAAAATGGTTTCTTTAGAATATTTTCCTTTAACAAAAATATTTGGAAATAAATAATTCAAGGGATTATATAAAGAAGCACCTTTATAAAATGTTTAAAATTAGGATAAAAGTTTATAAAAAGTTTTCGAAAGTTAATAAATATATATACTATTGTAGATCATTTTGTCACACAAATTTGATCTAAGATACGAGTTCGGAACTTTGAGGTGTTTACACCAGTCCGAAAAGGATTTATCACTCGATTCTTGACGACGAACATTGATGAGGGTTTGTGGTTAGGTACTTTAATTTTCTATCATAGTTGAGAGCTACACAAGGAAAGCAAAGGTTTCTAAGCAAAGAGATTGATTAAAGTCTGCACTAGAGGATCGGGGGATCGATACTAGTTCGGAAACAAAGTTGTGTATTCGAATAGGAGATCGAATAAAATATTTCATGTGAATGATCTGTGTATATTATATGGAATTAAGTTTAAAGATAAATGTTTTAGGCAAATGTTAGTTGTGGGTAATTTCGACAACGAAATGCTTTTAAATAGGGGAGAATTTAACGATCCAAAATTTCGTTACTTCGAAAATGAGAAATTTCGTTTGTTTTAAATTTAAAAAGGTTTAAAACTTAAATAAATAAGTTATATATAATGGATAATAATATAGAAATTGTTTATTCTTATAGTTGATAATTCAAAAGTATAAATTTAGATTTTAGAACAAATCAACAAAAGTTAAGTTTTTTAAAAATAAATAAATGCTTAAATAAATAGTTTTAAATATTTATTTAGAAAGATAAATATTATTGAAATGGCGGACAAAGCAGATACCGCGGAAATCCCACCAAAGCAACCTATCGTCGTGGACAACGAAGCTGAAGACACGGGTGGGATAGAGGTGATACATAAAAACAAAAGCTCTAATCGAATAAGGGATCAACAGCAGTATCCTAAGGTTACATCAATTATAGGAGAAAACCATAGGGCTTCAGATCTGGTGGGGCCGAGACTAAAAAATTCGAATAAGACACCAGATCCTGTGGAACATACTGCCAAAAATCCTGAAATCAGGAAAGGAATCAGAACGTGGGCTGATGCTATTGCAGGAAATACACGCATAGATGGTGGGGTCAATAAATTTGAATCTATGGAAGATGAGGAAGGAGCTTATGCCGGTCTGGATGAAGAAGTCTTTAATACGGCAAAAAGTATGTGGGCACATCTATATACATGTATGTTGCTGGTAAGAAGCCATATTATATCCATCTAAATGCATACATCAAAAGAGAATGGAAACCCTCTGGAAATTGGGATGTTTTCCCTAGGGAAAATGGTTTTTATCTGATTAAATTCAGTAATGAAACAGATTGTAAGAAAGTCTTAGAAGGAGGCCCATGGTTCATAGACAGCAAACTTATTTTCACTAAAAAATGGGAACCTAATCTAAGACTTGAGAGGGACATGCTAGAATCACATCCAGTTTGGGTGAAACTGAAGAACCTAGACTTATCTCTGTGGAATGCACGCGGGATCAGTACAATCGCGAGCCTAATCGGTAATCCTCTAGACATGGACGACTACACTAGACATGTTGAAAGATTAAATTATACTAGAGTACTTGTAGAAATTAAAGCAAGTGACAATATCAAAAAGCAAGTGAGAGCTAAAGACAGACATGGAAATATATACATTCAGGAAATAGAGTATGAGCACATCCCACCTATATGCACTAACTGCAAATGTTTTGATCATACATTGGACCAATGTGAAACCGTGTCACCCCTCATTAAACAAGTATAGAGACAAAAAATCACAACTGATCAAACTGTTCTGTTGCAACAAAATATGACACGGTCTAACCCTACCAAAATAAATACAAACATATACACTGAACATGGAAACTTGAAAATCACAGACCAGGAGGATAATAATGATAGGCCAGAGGAGACAGTCCAGAATGCAGGTCATTTATTGAATACAGAGGGGGAGGAAAATGTCCATACCCATAGCTTGGAAGATAGCCCGGCAAGGAATTCATCCATAACAATAGAAGAAGAAGAGATCAACAATGTTGTTCTTGACAATATGGAATCTGAATCAGAGGAGGATAACAAAAATAAATACACAAAGTCCAACCAAAAATATGCAACACAATTTAAGAAATTAGAGGTAAAAGACAAGGCGATCTCAAGTCGCGAGGTGTCTCCTATGAAATTGAGGAGTCGACCTCCTACATCGAAATGTCCATAATTAGATGGAACGTAAGAGGTCTAAACAGTGAAACAAGGCGTTTAGACCTCTTAAACCTTAGGAGAAAGTATTCTTCATCTATATTGAGTATTTTGGAAAACAAATTTAATGAGAACAATCCTAATCTCTTTACTGATTCACTAGAATCTGAGCAGGATTTTATTCATAACTATGATGTTGGTGGCAAAGGTCAAATACTCCTTTTATGGAACAAAAAAAATGTGGAATGTCAAACTTATAGCCAAGGATGATCAACAACTAACTGTCAATGCTACTAATTTAGGGGGTTTCAATCTCACTTTAAGCTGTGTATACGCAAATAACCTAGCATCTCACCGCACTCATCTCTGGAAAACCATCACAGACATTAGTAACAAGATTATGGAGCCTTGGATCGTCATGGGAGATTTTAATGATGTACTTAAAGCAGAGGAAAAAAAGGAGGACTCACCATAAGAGCTTCCCAATTAGAAGAATTCAATAACTGCATCACTGGAGCTGGATTGCTGGAACCTATCCACTATGGCCTGAAGTATACATGGAGAAGTGGGGAATGTAAGAAAATATCTTGTAAACTTGACAGAGAACTAGTGAATGTAGCATGCATAAATAAACTTTCTAACACTAGAGTGAACATTTTACCCCCTTTAACTAGTGATCATTGTCCCATTCTCATAAATTTAAAAGAAAAGAACTTGCATCATAAAGGAAAACCTTTCTGATATTCCAACCAATGGCATGAATTAGAAGGGTACACAAAGGCCATTCATATCAATGATATACCTTGAGAAGAGGGAACAAAATGCTACAAACTCGTGCAAATCCGCAAGACTGCTAAGATCAGATTAAAAGAATGGAACAAAAATAGAATGAAAAATGACGATCAGATCAATTATCTCCAGACAAAATGTGAAGAAATACCATCATTAATTGATAATGGTGAGTCAACTGATGAAACATGGAAGTTATATTATCAATATCAAAGCAGTCTAAAAGAAGCTCTTAGAATAAAAGCTATTGAACTTAAACAAAAGGCCAAGGAAAAATGGATGACTGAGGGGGATGAATGTACTAAATTTTTCTACACTAAAATGGCAGTCAGGCAGAATTCTAATAATAACTACCATTTAATTGTAAGATGGTAATGAATATGTTAACAGCTCTGTGTTTGAAGAACAAGCTATAAAATACTATAATGATATATTCAATGGAGAAGTTAATAACACCTTACCAGAGATTCAGAGCAGAAGGATGATAAATTCCAGAGGGAAAAGGCTGCTGACTAAGAACATCACCATGAAAGTGGTGTGGGATGCTTTGCGATCCATACATATTGATTCCAGCGCAGGGCCAGATGGTCTGGGCTCCAAATTCTTCATCCTCCATTGGGAAGACCTGAAAGAAGAAATTTTATCAACGATGCAGGATATATTACAAAGTGGAAAATTTGTTAAAGTAATCAAGCACACATTTATATGTCTTATTCCTAAGAAGGACAACCCATCAAAAATTGAAGACTATCGCCCTATAGCTTGCTGTAATGTGATATACAAAATTCTAAGTAAGATTCTATGCAACAGAATGAAACTCATTTTACCTAACCTTATTTCAGAAAGTCAAAGTGCGTTCATCAAAGGCAGAAGCATTTCTGGAAACTCATTGATGACACATGAACCGATTAGAAACTTCAACAAACCAGGTGCGGATAAATTCTGCCTTAAAGTGGATCTTCATAAAGCATATGATAAAATAAATAGAAATTTCATATGCTAAAAGTTATGGGTTTTCCCTCAAAATTTGTGAATGTAATAAAAGAATGTATATCTACTCCAACCTTTTCAATCTTGATTAATGGAGTACCAAAAGGTTTTTTAGGTTCCAACAGAGGTATCAGGCAGGGTGACTCTCTTTCTCCTTACTTGTTTGCTATTGCCATGGAATATTTCTCATTACAAATGGAGCTGGCAACACACAACAAATTAATCCAGCCTATATACAATTTCCAGCCTATAGTGACCCGCTTACTATATGCAGATGACCTGCTCATATGTATAAAATCCAGCTACAAACATCGGCTAGTGCTGTAAAAGATATTTTTTTCAATCTAGAGAGATACATAGGGCATAAAATGAATGAGCAAAAAACCAAATGTTACTTCAATAAAACATGCAATAAAAGAAGTGAAATTTTGGATCACTTAAAAGTGAAAGAAGGAGTACTCCCTGTTAAATATTAAGGTGTCCCTCTATCCTCCAACAAGATAACAGACAGAGAATGCGCAGTTTTGATATCTTCGATAAGGGACAGACTACAGGAATGGAGTTCCAGACTCTTATCACTAGCAGGCAAAATTGAACTGGTGCACACGGTTATTCACTCCAAAATTAACTTCTGGCTACAAACTTTCCAACTATCTGATGCCTCAATACAGAAAATAGAAAAGGTATGTGCAGATTTTATTTGGAAAGGAGGCATGCATAAAATTAATTTTGAGAACCTATGTAGACCTAAAGAAGAAGGAGGTATGGGACTTAGAAGACTTAAAGACATGAGGGTGGTTTATACTTTGAAACAAGCCTGGAGAATCATCAAAGGAAAAGGCCCATGGGGTAACTGGATGAGGAGAAGGTACATTAAAGGTAATTTCTGGTGCATGCACATAGACAACAATGCTTCTGCGAACTGGAAGGCTATCATGAGAATAAGGAAAACACTTGGTCTATGCAATGTGAAAGAAATAGCCATAGGTAGAGAAATTGATCTGTGGAAAGACCCTTGGATAACAGATGAATCCTTGATAGATATTCTTGGACTCAATACCTTTTCTGACTATGGTTGTCCAGACAAAAAAGTGACAAATATTATTAACAATAATGAATGGAACTGCTCATTTCTACCAGTAAATCAAGACATCAAAGGAAAAATTCAATTTATGCCAATATTTAGCGACCGAGAAAATGATATTTGGGTATGGAAGCCTACAGGTAAAGAATTTACTACTAAATCAGCTTGGGATGAGATAAGGCACCGAGATACTAAAGTCGAATGGAGAAAAATCATCTGGAATCATGCCAATAGCCCTAAAATGGCATTTACGGCTTATAAAGCAATTCTCAGAAGACTGCCTACAAAAGATAGACTCATGAAATGGGGAATTCTAATAGAAAATAAATGCGAACTATGCAACCAAAAAGAAGAAACACATGAACACCTTTTCTTTGCCTGCAAATTCTCGAATGAAGTGTGGAAACTGTGTAAAACTCAAACAAATTTGACAAATCAAACAAGTACTTTGGAGGAAGAAATTGGTCACCTGGTTCAAAGGGGGCACGGTGTAGACGAGAAAACCAAACTGGCCAGCATTGCTATCACTGTCACCGTTTGGAGAGTGTGGAAGGAAAGAAATCGTTGTTTGTTCTAGAAAAAACAACGAAATTGCACAAAGATCGGTAAACTTGCTATATACGAAATGCGATTGGTAAGGAAAAGGATAAAAAATTGAGCCTTTACCTCAAAGGAACTAGACGAAGCTCGTGTTGAAGAAGCGGGTCAGAACTGTCCATCGGCAGAAATTCCAAGTACAAGCTATCTGCGGTCGCCATGAAAATGAAGACGAAGTAGAAGCAGCTTTTAGTTTTTTAATTTTGGAAACTTCGAGTTGTTTTATGATTCTGTCGGTCTCAATTGTATGTAACCCTTGCGTTTTTTTGTACTAGGCTTTGTACTGGGCTTTAACTTTGGGTTGTAATGCCTTTAATAAAAATCTTACCCATTTTCAAAAAAAAATACAAATATTATTGAAAACTTTTAATAAAGATAATAAAATTATATTAAAATATTTAAAAGTATGAATAATCGTTTTACAAAAATAACCAAATTTTGTCGCATTTTGTCATTATTACATCCACTGTAAAATTAGAGATTTGATATTATTTAAATATGATTTTAAAATATAAAGAGACGTGTTTTAATTTATTTAAAGAAGTAAAAAGTTCATTTTTAAATTTGGTTTACATAAATAAATAGTTTAACTAAAATATCAAAATGTGATCGTAAAATATTTTGTCGAAAATCAACGTTTTATCGATTAAAAGTTGTCGCAACATCGTTATCGCACCTTTATTTTCTTATATAGAAACATATATTCAAATAGTGTGAGTATTAATTAATTCAATAATCAAGTTTACTTTTACTAAACATACTTAGAAAATTTTAGAATATAATTAAGAAAAAGTAAGCACAAAAAAACAAACATGTCATTTCAAAGCAAAACGTAAACATCAAATCAAACCAAACATAATAATTATATTCTTTACTTAATACTTAAGTGAAAATGACATAAAGTAATGATTCGAAATGCGATGTTATGTGTGGAAAAAATAAGGTTGCTTAAAAAGCAAGTAAAAGATATTTTGGTCTTTTTACAAAATATTATTTTAATCCAAAACTTTTTCTATAAATAAGCATCCACTTTCTCACTTTTTTCACTTCTTCTTCTTTCTTTTTCAAGTTTTTCTTCCACTTTCTAATAGCTTCTTCTCTTCCATTTCCTTACTAACTTTTTCAAAACCATATCATACGAAGTCAAAATACTACCAAACTTTGCCAAAGACCTTAGAATATCACCAAAACGTGGTTTAACATCTAAGAAGTGAAGAAATGACAGAGAAAGGTGAGGATCAAGGTATGGCTTAACCTATAGAAGAGGGAACGACTTGTGGTCGAGAGCAAGTGGAAGTAAAATGATGGCCAATCGCTAGAAAGTGAGGTGAAGTTGCTTATATGATGGTTTGGTATAGTTAAGAGGATTTAGTGAAGCGTCATTGCATATGAATGTTGCTAGGAAGAATAGGTTAAGTTAAATGTGAGTACTCAAATCATAGTTTTATTTTAATAAAATTGAAGCTAATAATACACATGTTAAACTAGAATATGTTGAATATTGATTGATATTGGATGATAACTTGGTCGCAAATTGGTTGTTATGTGATTGTTTATGTGGTTGATAACTTGTTTGATAAATGATAAAAGAATTGGTTAGTGAGCATAGTTAATTAAATGAGAATTAAATTCATGTAAATGTGTGTATGGAAATTATTTAGCCTCTTAATGATTTCAAAATTTTGAAAATGATATTATAGTAATATAATAGTATAATTTGAAATGAAAAATGAGTTTGAAATATAAAAATATTGTTTAAAATGATTTAGAAATGTTTTATAAACATTTAAAAGTGTTTCCAAGAAGTTTGAAAAGAAATTGAAAAATAAGTCAAAACTAGGCGCGTTGCGTAATGATAGTTCGCGATTTCGCGCCATAAAAGTTAAATGAGTGTACAAAGTGGAATATAGCTCAGAATTCTTCGAGATAAGAATTTTTTGGTCTATTATATCCATAGTTTTCCAATTAAGAAAGAAAATCAAAATTGCATCAAGTAGAGTTTGAAATATGTCTAGAACAATTTTCTAAAAACATCGTGGTTTTGCAGTTCGGAATCCAAAAAGGGATTTCTTTATAAATGATATTTTTAAATGATTAAAATATAAAATAAATCTGATAAATCTATTAAAATGGTTTAAAAGAGATTTGGAATGAAAATATGAATTTTCAAATATTAAAAAGTTGTTTAAATCAAATAAGCTTATATAGCATTTTCCGCCGCACTTTTATGCTGCGAATTCCATAACCTTTTGAATATGAGTTTAAAACTTAACAATTCTTCCCTAAATCTTTTGTGAATGATTTTAGAGGAATAATTAAGTAATTTAAAGATGGTTTGGAAGTTTTAATAAGAGTTTGATAAAGAGTTAAGACGAATTGTTTATGCCACTTAAACAAAAAGTGAAGAATAATGAATGTAATAACAAACTGAGTATGCGGAAATGACTAGTACATTTCTCTCGTATATGAGATCTGAAAAGATAAAACAAGTTGTTTAACTAAGGTTAGGAATGGAGCAACCAGTGCCCTAAACTTACTTGGCCTATATTTTCTCTTCTTAGGCGAGGAGAGGAATAGATCGAAAGGAAAACCCAGATGCTCTAAAAGATCATATTTAAGTTTTTCCAAAATAAAAGAAAAGAAACAAATTCTTTGAATGTTAATTAACCACTTAACATCTTTTATCAATGATTAGCATGAAAACCGGGATCGGATTTGGGTGATTCCTATCCGGAAACCCCTTCAAACTAATTTTCGAAATAAAACATATTGAAGACGAAGATAGTTGAAGACGGAGATCTTCATGATGTAGGATTACTTGCCATTAGTCCCTGGATGTGAAATTTACCATATCTAAGGTAGCAGTAGTGCCCTATTTTGAAAATCTTCAATTTGTAAGAATATGATTTGAAGTTAAGAAAGAAATCTTTGATTAAGATTTAATGAATGATTTGAGAATAATTTTCCTAAGTTAAAAGTTATAGCTTGAATATAACAAATCTTTGATTAAGATTTAATGAATGATTTGGAAAGGTTTTTGTCAGGACACGATTCTTCGTCTTCCGAAAATCCGACATCGACACTCTCTTTATCGACTGCCGAGAAATCGAACGACGGAAAACCGAACACTGAGGGTTTTTAAGAAAAAGAAAAGAAGAAAGAAGATAGGAAAGAAGAAAATAGAAAAATAGAGGGAAAAGAAGATAGACAATTTTTAGAAAACAGAGAATTTTGAAAAAGAGAAGATAGAAGAATTTTAAAAATAGATAAAGAGAATTTGAAAATAGAAGACAGAAAAGAAAACAAAAAGAACAACAACAGAATCTCACAATTCGCAGCGGAACAACATATAATAATAAATGAATAATCTTTAAACAAAGAACTATTTCAGTTATTACATTACATACATTTCATTACATCATATCATCAGAGTATACAACATCAACAACATCAAACAGTGCAGCGGAAAAGAAATACTATATAAACTAGTAATACGCCATGCCATCCAGCTTGCCTCCAGCAACTCCAGAATATCCAGAATATCCTGATAAACCTAACTCTTAACTGCCCGTGTGGAAATTGGTGGGCACCCAGAGTTTAGGAAGGAAAACAATAAACTCCAAGTCAGTCATGTGACTGGTGTGAGAACTCAAAACAGTTTATTTATCTTTAAAATCAAAATAGAGGAATATTTTTAAATTCAATTCGCAATGCTTTTAAAAATGAGACTACCATAAGGCCTCCCGCACACACACACAATGCAAACGCAGATTCGGAGGAGATTTCTCCTTATGATAGTCAAAGATGCTTGATACGCATTTAAAAGACATTTGATATTATTATTAGTGCATAATGTATAACAAATCATTTCGAAAGTAGAATATAAATCTTAGCCAGCATAGACATTTCGAACTATGCCTACTATAGCTACCATCCAAACAGTGGTGACCACCATAAGTGAATAGCAGGTTCTACAACTAATACCGTACAAGTTTCGTATTGGGAATTGGATTTCCAACAAATGGTCAGGCCAAGGAACTTCCCATTGCCACTGAGAATGCCTCTGGATGGACATCCCCGAGAACCAAACCGGATCTCAACCAACACAAGGCCGGGTTACTCCTAACTGAGCAACAACTGACCGAATATGCCATCCCCCGGTCCTTTGGGACCTTTTTCCGAGAGCGCTCTCTAATCAATTCACACAATCATAACAAAGTGTTTTCAACATGAGTAAGTATCTGGGCTCCATACCATGATACCACCCTTTTCCAGAAGGAAATGGACACATCCTAAAGGGTGCTACCCCTCATAACCTTGCTGCTTCTTTCCTATTTTGACCATTTCCGGGATGTGAGGCTCGATGAATTCACGTCCACAAAAACATACTTTATACAAAAGCCATGCTTTGGGTCAATAAATGATCAACACAATGATCACTAAGATAGACGATCAAATAAATGATCCTATCACAATAATCAACACAATGATCATTTCAGCATCACTCAGCATGTCACATTACCAAACTGGGAATATATCGCTGATAACTTCAACTATATAACCTTTGAGCTCGTACGTCTCAAAGAAGGGTGTTAAGCAAAGAATAAATTCTCCGCCACCAACAGAAATATATTTGAAAGAAATCGGCTTTATATCTCAACTTGTAATGTCAGGCATACAATCCATACAAGTCTGTTCCGGGCTCGAACAAAACCGAAGGCACTTACAAAGAAGTCCTTGCAATCCGGATATTCACAATCCTGATCGGATTTACCATCACATATGGAGTTTCTATACCGGCGCGACTCGGTGCAGAAACAATCGATAGGTCATCCTATCGCTCTCGCAAATACCGGTCTTCAACACCGATCTTCAATGCAATTCACAACGACGTATCACATATTCGGAATGGGTTATACGAACCCATGGTCCTTTCCCGGTTAACCCGAATAGTGAGCGCTTATTCAAAAATAAGTGTGCATTCAAATTCAATCAAATCACATCAAATACCCATTCAAAGGGAAATATTGATAGTCGGCTATTAAACTATCAATGGATATGCATACATCACCAGATTCCAAATAATTTTCCAAATTATTTATTTTCCAAAATATCTTTACTAGATATATAATTTCAATACGTCAAAAATAAATCAATATTTATTTTTAACCAATTTCACTTTTCACATATAAATTCCATAATGAATTTATATTTCAAAATATTCATGCATATATGATTTCAATTATCCATTTCAATTTATCTTTAAAAAGATAAATTCTAATTTTTCACTTCATATTGGAAAACATTTCCATACTTATTTATTCATAAGTAATTCACAAATCTTTTTATTTTCAACACTTAGAAAATATTCAATATACTTAAATCGAATTAAGTATATATTTCATTCTATTAAGGAAATCATTCACTTAAACATATTTATTTGGGCCAAAACGAATGTTACGTAAAACATCGTTACGACAACCCAAAATCACTAGTATAGGGATTCGAAATTAAATAGATATATAAATCCCAATACTATACAAAACATTTCCTTTCGGAAATCATTTACTATAACAACAGTGTTATAGTCCACTATTCCCTTTTATTTCTCGAAAACGTCTATTTCAACAATAAATGTTGAAATCTATGATTTCGAATCTCAACACAATTAAAACATCGTTAAATCGTTTTAATTCTATTTAAAACATTCACATTCAATACATTTTCTTTAACGTATTATTCATTATTCAAAAACGTGAATATACTTCATTAACAAATTTCATCCTTTCTATTCATTTTATTTTAAAGGATTATTCACTGTCTAAAGACGTGAATATAACTCCATTTATAAGTTATAACAATTAACTTATCAAAATAAGTCGTTTGCGAATTCATAAAAACAACGTTTATAAATTCCATTTCCATTTATTTCATAACAACTTCCTTTATAAATCTTCTTTATTTACCTATTCGATTTATAATCTTAATTATAAACCAAAAGTCCAAATTATAAGTCAAACACTTATAATTTATTTATTTGCAAAAATCGTTCCTTTGAACTTTACAAATTTTATAAACCTATTGTTTATAAAATTCCATTTATAACTTCACCGTTATATAATTCTATAAATTTCATTCATTAATGAATTTCATTTTCACTTCATTCAAACACTTATAAAGACTCGTTTTATAATGTCAATATTTTCGATTTATAAATATCCGTTTATAAATCTCTTAATATAAATCAATTAATATTATTCTTTAAAACATCTTTTAATTTCCTTTATAATTTCATCATTTCGATTTATAAAATAATCAAATTTTATAAATCCTATATTTAAACTTTTATCATATATTCAAAAATCCAATCTAAATTATTTTATAAAATCATTAGTTCATATTTCTCAAAAATCGACTTTTAATCGTATTTCTAAAAATCAGCTTTTTAACTATATTTCACAAAAACCATAATTTTTATAACTTTAAAAATTATAACGTTTATTTATTTATAATGGATCAATTTCAAAAATATAGTATATTTTCAAAATCACTTTTAAAATCATTTTAAAATCCCAAAATCTGGGTCCAATGATGCTACACACCAAATAGTCAATCACGACTAACAACGATATCATATATCGATATGATAATCTATCAAATATCAAAATATCTGAAATTAAATAAATACTGTTGAGGAATCCAGTTGGATCCCTCCAACCTGTTTTCCTGCATCCAAAAACATTAGCACAATACCAATTTCGCTCCAGTACGAAATTATCGCGGTACATGTTCTTAATAAATATTATCCGCTTAATAACGGCGTAATAGGGTCTCATCCGCTAAACAAAAATGCGGGAAATCAACAACTGCAATATATACATATGCCAATATATATATATTGATATTATATATAATACCAATTTCACTGTTTATGAAATATTCGCGGTATATGTTTTTAATAAATAACATCCGCTTACTAACGGCGCATAATGTCTATTTTAACAATCAATAATTTACAGTCATCATTCAAACATGCATTCAAATATTTTAAATCTAACTATTTAAAATAAAATCGAAATCTATTCGATTGAGTGAGAAATTCTCACCTTGGTTTTAATTTCCGTTTAAGCTTTTATTTCGAATAAAATTAAACGCGCGTTTAATTTTACCCGAAATTCTCACTAACTCCAAACGACTCCAAACCAACTCCATCGCGTAGTGCTCGTCCATACGATTCCAACGCAACTGGATTTGCATTTTTTCGACCTCGTATGAAAAAGTTATGAATTTTACAAGTTTGAACGTATTTAAATCAACTAATTTACAACATTTACTTTATATTTATAACCTATCACAAATCTTGGACGTTGGATTCATGCTCCCCCATCATCACCGTACCCTTGCTTCTTCCATCCCTCACGTTTGCATCTCCAGGAACACGCAACTTGGCCGAACCCATTAGCTAAAATTAGGGTTAAATAGCTCGGCCACCACACACCACTAAATCCCATCACACCTCCGCCATTTCGAAGCCCACGAGCCTAGCTATGTTCGGCCCCAAGCATGGCAAGCTCGGCCTGCTGTAGAGCATGGGAATGCGTGCGTAACTTTCGTGCTTCCATCTCGATTTGCCGCCAATCCGCTTCGAGTTAAACGATCATAACCGTTGGATTCCGAGATCTCAGAGTGCTCTACGATTTCTTAGTTTAGAGTTTGTGATAAAAGTGAATGGATTAGGAGATTTGGAGGGATGAATTTGATGAACTGCTGGCCGTTCAGGGGGGGGTGGCGGCTAGGGTTTGGATGTTTTATATTTTATTTTTTTTTTATTAATGAAGAGAGAGGGGTGGTCTATTTATAAGAAACAGCTAGCGTAAACACTATTCATCCCGGGAATTACGAACTCCGATTTAGACGCCGTAACCAGCGTACCTAGGGTTTATCCCGCGTTCCGGACACAATGGAACAGGTTTCGGAAGCTAATTCGGAAGTATGTGCGAGTTATGGCTGAAAACGCTCAATTTGAATTAAACCGATTTAAGTCGATTTCTAGGCGTTTTAATTCGTACCGGACAAACGGTAAATCCAAACGACTTGAAATTTGAAACCTTACAATAATATCACATTACGGATCCGATGAAACTGGTTTCGTCGAAATCCGAGACTTTTTGAAAAATGGCTATTTTGACTCGCCAAATTTAAATTAAAAATAATTCGATGCGTTTCGAGCTGCCACGATCAAACGATAGCTCCGATTGACACGAAAATTGAAATCCGGTAATAACTAACTATTACGGATCCAATGGAACTGGTTTCGTTCAATTCTGAGACTGTTCAAAAATTGACTATTTTACAGTCGATTATTAAATATTAAAATATTCAATTTTCACAAATTAACTTTTAATTCGATTTTAAAAGTTCTAAAATATTTCCATAACTCCAGTATGATTAAATAAAATTTTACAAATCATTTTCTATCATATTTAACTCTATTTTCAATTATTTCCATAATTTAACGTATTAAATTATCGATTAAATTATCCAATTAAATCCAAAAATTCAAATAAAAATTTATTTGACTTATAAATTCACTTATAAATATTTAAAATTAATTAAATATTCAAATTTAAATTATTAAAAATTCTGGGTCGTTACAATCTTTCCCCCTTAAAAGAATTTCGTCCTCGAAATTACAAGTAAGAAGAGTTACAGAATTTATTAACTTTCCAAAATTTATAATTAAATTTCTTATGATAACTTTTACTAAGTTTTCAAATCATACTTAGTTATGTTTTCAAAAACAAACTATATCATTTAACTTTCAACTCTAAATCAAAGTTAAAGTTTTCAAAACTTTTCAAATTTTCCCAAAATTTTTCTAACGCCTTAAATTTCCGGAAAAATTCGCCATAGTCTCCTTTGCGCGGCTCGATCCGAAAAAAAATGACAGTATATATATCACAAATATACATCTCATCAAGTAATGAGGCATCCCGAAGGGAAAAAAAGTGTAAATGTACGATATTTAATCCGAGATATGTACCTTATATTTTTATTAGCAAGCATATACAGCTAATATAGCGCTAAAGCGAACTCCAAATGCGAAGCAAACGCGATCCGCACCTACTAAACTCAACAAACAACATGAGAACATGCACATATGCAAATAATCTCAATATACAACATATAGCAACATAATAACTATATATGTCACATAGCAAATGCAACCAAACAACAAATGCAAACATCAACCAACTACCATCCATAATCAAATGAATTTTCATTCATATTCTCATTAATTTTCAATGAATTGGTTTTCACTTTAAATCACATTTGATTCATTCAATTGATTAAACATTCAAGCCATTCATTCAATTCCTAAAGTTGAATTTCATTCACATAACTTAAGTTCACATTTCTTTTAATCCACTTGATTATTTACTTCGATACCAAAATCAATTTCATTCAACAACACTTAAGTTATATTTCATTTAATCTTGAAATTCACCTTTATTTACAACTCATATTCATATAATTTTACTTCTTATATATGTAAGTTTATTTCACAATTGTAAATCACTTTAATTATACTTCAATTCTTATAATTCTTTTACTTATACAATTATTCTTTTATTTAGATTATTCAAACAAACTAACGATCAACTTACATACACTTTAATAATTCTGAAAAATTATTTCTTCATATATAAAATATAATCAAGGCAAAATTATTCCATTTACCCAACTTAAAATCAATATTGTGCCGAATTGTTCTATTCAAGTGTTTAGAAACCCCTTCGGCATAGTCTTGCGGACCACGCTGACGAAAGTTCATATACCACTCAATAAACCAATCATCACAATATAAAACAATTTTATATTCACTAACAAATACGCTCTCATAGCTATTATTACTCTCAACTCATTCTAGAGTACTGCTGACTCTATCTCTAATGAGTAATACCCTACAGAACCATGGTTGTCGCTTAACCATCAGAGCTCTGATACCACATTGTCAGGACACGATTCTTCGTCTTCCGAAAATCCGACATCGACACTCTCTTTATCGACTGCCGAGAAATCGAACGACGGAAAACCGAACACTGAGGGTTTTTAAGAAAAAGAAAAGAAGAAAGAAGATAGGAAAGAAGAAAATAGAAAAATAGAGGGAAAAGAAGATAGACAATTTTTAGAAAACAGAGAATTTTGAAAAAGAGAAGATAGAAGAATTTTAAAAATAGATAAAGAGAATTTGAAAATAGAAGACAGAAAAGAAAACAAAAAGAACAACAACAGAATCTCACAATTCGCAGCGGAACAACATATAATAATAAATGAATAATCTTTAAACAAAGAACTATTTCAGTTATTACATTACATACATTTCATTACATCATATCATCAGAGTATACAACATCAACAACATCAAACAGTGCAGCGGAAAAGAAATACTATATAAACTAGTAATACGCCATGCCATCCAGCTTGCCTCCAGCAACTCCAGAATATCCAGAATATCCTGATAAACCTAACTCTTAACTGCCCGTGTGGAAATTGGTGGGCACCCAGAGTTTAGGAAGGAAAACAATAAACTCCAAGTCAGTCATGTGACTGGTGTGAGAACTCAAAACAGTTTATTTATCTTTAAAATCAAAATAGAGGAATATTTTTAAATTCAATTCGCAATGCTTTTAAAAATGAGACTACCATAAGGCCTCCCGCACACACACACAATGCAAACGCAGATTCGGAGGAGATTTCTCCTTATGATAGTCAAAGATGCTTGATACGCATTTAAAAGACATTTGATATTATTATTAGTGCATAATGTATAACAAATCATTTCGAAAGTAGAATATAAATCTTAGCCAGCATAGACATTTCGAACTATGCCTACTATAGCTACCATCCAAACAGTGGTGACCACCATAAGTGAATAGCAGGTTCTACAACTAATACCGTACAAGTTTCGTATTGGGAATTGGATTTCCAACAAATGGTCAGGCCAAGGAACTTCCCATTGCCACTGAGAATGCCTCTGGATGGACATCCCCGAGAACCAAACCGGATCTCAACCAACACAAGGCCGGGTTACTCCTAACTGAGCAACAACTGACCGAATATGCCATCCCCCGGTCCTTTGGGACCTTTTTCCGAGAGCGCTCTCTAATCAATTCACACAATCATAACAAAGTGTTTTCAACATGAGTAAGTATCTGGGCTCCATACCATGATACCACCCTTTTCCAGAAGGAAATGGACACATCCTAAAGGGTGCTACCCCTCATAACCTTGCTGCTTCTTTCCTGTTTTGACCATTTCCGGGATGTGAGGCTCGATGAATTCACGTCTACAAAAACATACTTTATACAAAAGCCATGCTTTGGGTCAATAAATGATCAACACAATGATCACTAAGATAGACGATCAAATAAATGATCCTATCACAATAATCAACACAATGATCATTTCAGCATCACTCAGCATGTCACATTACCAAACTGGGAATATATCGCTGATAACTTCAACTATATAACCTTTGAGCTCGTACGTCTCAAAGAAGGGTGTTAAGCAAAGAATAAATTCTCCGCCACCAACAGAAATATATTTGAAAGAAATCGGCTTTATATCTCAACTTGTAATGTCAGGCATACAATCCATACAAGTCTGTTCCGGGCTCGAACAAAACCGAAGGCACTTACAAAGAAGTCCTTGCAATCCGGATATTCACAATCCTGATCGGATTTACCATCACATATGGAGTTTCTATACCGGCGCGACTCGGTGCAGAAACAATCGATAGGTCATCCTATCGCTCTCGCAAATACCGGTCTTCAACACCGATCTTCAATGCAATTCACAACGACGTATCACATATTCGGAATGGGTTATACGAACCCATGGTCCTTTCCCGGTTAACCCGAATAGTGAGCGCTTATTCAAAAATAAGTGTGCATTCAAATTCAATCAAATCACATCAAATACCCATTCAAAGGGAAATATTGATAGTCGGCTATTAAACTATCAATGGATATGCATACATCACCAGATTCCAAATAATTTTCCAAATTATTTATTTTCCAAAATATCTTTACTAGATATATAATTTCAATACGTCAAAAATAAATCAATATTTATTTTTAACCAATTTCACTTTTCACATATAAATTCCATAATGAATTTATATTTCAAAATATTCATGCATATATGATTTCAATTATCCATTTCAATTTATCTTTAAAAAGATAAATTCTAATTTTTCACTTCATATTGGAAAACATTTCCATACTTATTTATTCATAAGTAATTCACAAATCTTTTTATTTTCAACACTTAGAAAATATTCAATATACTTAAATCGAATTAAGTATATATTTCATTCTATTAAGGAAATCATTCACTTAAACATATTTATTTGGGCCAAAACGAATGTTACGTAAAACATCGTTACGACAACCCAAAATCACTAGTATAGGGATTCGAAATTAAATAGATATATAAATCCCAATACTATACAAAACATTTCCTTTCGGAAATCATTTACTATAACAACAGTGTTATAGTCCACTATTCCCTTTTATTTCTCGAAAACGTCTATTTCAACAATAAATGTTGAAATCTATGATTTCGAATCTCAACACAATTAAAACATCGTTAAATCGTTTTAATTCTATTTAAAACATTCACATTCAATACATTTTCTTTAACGTATTATTCATTATTCAAAAACGTGAATATACTTCATTAACAAATTTCATCCTTTCTATTCATTTTATTTTAAAGGATTATTCACTGTCTAAAGACGTGAATATAACTCCATTTATAAGTTATAACAATTAACTTATCAAAATAAGTCGTTTGCGAATTCATAAAAACAACGTTTATAAATTCCATTTCCATTTATTTCATAACAACTTCCTTTATAAATCTTCTTTATTTACCTATTCGATTTATAATCTTAATTATAAACCAAAAGTCCAAATTATAAGTCAAACACTTATAATTTATTTATTTGCAAAAATCGTTCCTTTGAACTTTACAAATTTTATAAACCTATTGTTTATAAAATTCCATTTATAACTTCACCGTTATATAATTCTATAAATTTCATTCATTAATGAATTTCATTTTCACTTCATTCAAACACTTATAAAGACTCGTTTTATAATGTCAATATTTTCGATTTATAAATATCCGTTTATAAATCTCTTAATATAAATCAATTAATATTATTCTTTAAAACATCTTTTAATTTCCTTTATAATTTCATCATTTCGATTTATAAAATAATCAAATTTTATAAATCCTATATTTAAACTTTTATCATATATTCAAAAATCCAATCTAAATTATTTTATAAAATCATTAGTTCATATTTCTCAAAAATCGACTTTTAATCGTATTTCTAAAAATCAGCTTTTTAACTATATTTCACAAAAACCATAATTTTTATAACTTTAAAAATTATAACGTTTATTTATTTATAATGGATCAATTTCAAAAATATAGTATATTTTCAAAATCACTTTTAAAATCATTTTAAAATCCCAAAATCTGGGTCCAATGATGCTACACACCAAATAGTCAATCACGACTAACAACGATATCATATATCGATATGATAATCTATCAAATATCAAAATATCTGAAATTAAATAAATACTGTTGAGGAATCCAGTTGGATCCCTCCAACCTGTTTTCCTGCATCCAAAAACATTAGCACAATACCAATTTCGCTCCAGTACGAAATTATCGCGGTACATGTTCTTAATAAATATTATCCGCTTAATAACGGCGTAATAGGGTCTCATCCGCTAAACAAAAATGCGGGAAATCAACAACTGCAATATATACATATGCCAATATATATATATTGATATTATATATAATACCAATTTCACTGTTTATGAAATATTCGCGGTATATGTTTTTAATAAATAACATCCGCTTACTAACGGCGCATAATGTCTATTTTAACAATCAATAATTTACAGTCATCATTCAAACATGCATTCAAATATTTTAAATCTAACTATTTAAAATAAAATCGAAATCTATTCGATTGAGTGAGAAATTCTCACCTTGGTTTTAATTTCCGTTTAAGCTTTTATTTCGAATAAAATTAAACGCGCGTTTAATTTTACCCGAAATTCTCACTAACTCCAAACGACTCCAAACCAACTCCATCGCGTAGTGCTCGTCCATACGATTCCAACGCAACTGGATTTGCATTTTTTCGACCTCGTATGAAAAAGTTATGAATTTTACAAGTTTGAACGTATTTAAATCAACTAATTTACAACATTTACTTTATATTTATAACCTATCACAAATCTTGGACGTTGGATTCATGCTCCCCCATCATCACCGTACCCTTGCTTCTTCCATCCCTCACGTTTGCATCTCCAGGAACACGCAACTTGGCCGAACCCATTAGCTAAAATTAGGGTTAAATAGCTCGGCCACCACACACCACTAAATCCCATCACACCTCCGCCATTTCGAAGCCCACGAGCCTAGCTATGTTCGGCCCCAAGCATGGCAAGCTCGGCCTGCTGTAGAGCATGGGAATGCGTGCGTAACTTTCGTGCTTCCATCTCGATTTGCCGCCAATCCGCTTCGAGTTAAACGATCATAACCGTTGGATTCCGAGATCTCAGAGTGCTCTACGATTTCTTAGTTTAGAGTTTGTGATAAAAGTGAATGGATTAGGAGATTTGGAGGGATGAATTTGATGAACTGCTGGCCGTTCAGGGGGGGGGGGGGTGGCGGCTAGGGTTTGGATGTTTTATATTTTATTTTTTTTTTATTAATGAAGAGAGAGGGGTGGTCTATTTATAAGAAACAGCTAGCGTAAACACTATTCATCCCGGGAATTACGAACTCCGATTTAGACGCCGTAACCAGCGTACCTAGGGTTTATCCCGCGTTCCGGACACAATGGAACAGGTTTCGGAAGCTAATTCGGAAGTATGTGCGAGTTATGGCTGAAAACGCTCAATTTGAATTAAACCGATTTAAGTCGATTTCTAGGCGTTTTAATTCGTACCGGACAAACGGTAAATCCAAACGACTTGAAATTTGAAACCTTACAATAATATCACATTACGGATCCGATGAAACTGGTTTCGTCGAAATCCGAGACTTTTTGAAAAATGGCTATTTTGACTCGCCAAATTTAAATTAAAAATAATTCGATGCGTTTCGAGCTGCCACGATCAAACGATAGCTCCGATTGACACGAAAATTGAAATCCGGTAATAACTAACTATTACGGATCCAATGGAACTGGTTTCGTTCAATTCTGAGACTGTTCAAAAATTGACTATTTTACAGTCGATTATTAAATATTAAAATATTCAATTTTCACAAATTAACTTTTAATTCGATTTTAAAAGTTCTAAAATATTTCCATAACTCCAGTATGATTAAATAAAATTTTACAAATCATTTTCTATCATATTTAACTCTATTTTCAATTATTTCCATAATTTAACGTATTAAATTATCGATTAAATTATCCAATTAAATCCAAAAATTCAAATAAAAATTTATTTGACTTATAAATTCACTTATAAATATTTAAAATTAATTAAATATTCAAATTTAAATTATTAAAAATTCTGGGTCGTTACAGTTTTCCTAAGTAAAAGAGAAAATAATTTGGAATTATTCTAGGATTTAAGAAAGTTTTAAATAAACCGAATGATTTGATAAATGAGGCTTAATGATTCCATATACTCTTGAAAAGAAAGTGGAATAAAACAAAAAGAATATATCTAAGAAAGATATTTTATAAAATATGAAGTAATTGATTGATGATTGATATCCACATATGAATTTAACATCTCTTAAATCGATAATTGACTTTGAAGGAACCAGGGTCAGATTTCGGTAATCTTATCCGAAAACCACTTCGGACCAATGCATACGTTTGAAAGTGACGACGTGTTCAAGATGATGATTATTGACGACCATGGATCTTTGTAGCATGTGGACTGCTTTTTGACATGCTCTAGGTCGCTACCATTATAGATTTATTTATAGCAGTGGTCTCATCGTTATGGAGATTTTTCGGATTGTGAGGACTACTCGCTTCTAGTGGTAGTAGGAGAGTGCCTTCGGTTTCGTTCAGTCCCAGAACGAACTTGTATGGATGAATGTCTGACATTGCATTTCTGAGACGCAACGTTTAACTTTTACAAATATACATCTGCTTGGTGGCGAAGAAGGAAACTTCTCTTAGCTTTACACCCTTCTCTGAGACATATGAGCTTAGAAGCTGTACATTTGTGGGAGTCAAATAGTAATCAAAGGAATGATATTGTGGCATTCAAAGTGAAAGATGTGTTATGTGAAAAGGTAATCGTTGCCTCGAGCCTCATCAACCGAAAATGACCGAAACAGGGTTAGATGCAGCAAGGCTACGTGGGTCATTCTCAATTAGGGTATGATCATCCCCTTCTGGATATATTTCTTCCCACTATGACCTTCGGGATGTAAATTAATGTGGTTTGTATGCTAGAGCGCGCTCGGTTAAAGGTCGTTAACGACCGGAGGATGACATATTCGGTACTATCTAGTTACAAAGGTAGGCCAGTCGTATGTTGGTAGAGGGCCGATGTTCTGTGCCTCGGGACTTACATCTAGAGGTGAACCCATCAGAAGGTAGTCCCTAAACCTGGTCATTTGTATGGAAATCCATTCTCCAATAAGAACCGGAGGTTTTGTTTGTACTAGCGTGACGAATAGCTCGAAATGCTATATGGGTAACCATTTCGTCTAAGATTAATAATTTTATTTGCAAATGTTTTCAAAGGAATGTCATTAGAAATAATATCAAACGTTTTGATATATAAAAGTGTTTTAGCTATCATAAGGTGAAAATCCGTCTGTGTTCATGTGTGGGCGTGGTCTTATGGGAAAACACTTTTATAAATATTTATTTCCAAAAATATATCTATTTATTTTCAAAGAAACCATTTCATTTAAAAGATAATCATCTTTAAAATTATGATAAACATCACAATTACTTAATCAAATATTTTTATCGAACACTTATAGTCAAAATATGAAATTTTAATCACAGGTGTTCGCTTATAATATTTTCTACCCAACTCATGCCAAATAAAAATGGATAATTCATTGCTCATAAACTGGCAAGTATAATCCAAACAACCAAACAAATACTAATAATAAACACATTATTATCAACAAGTAACCATCAATAGCTAACACATTATTTATTAATTAATCAACATATAAATTAATTTCCAAATTAATATAATAGTAAAATGGGGATTTATTCTGCTAAATAGATGTTCAAAATGAAGTATAATTATTTAACCAAGTTATTTATAGTCAAATAATTATAGTAATGTGTTCTGCTCGTTTATGCGGATCTAATGTCGAAGACCGTGGGGTAAACGGACTTTGTATAGGGAAGTTATTCGATTTTGAAGTTTAAACACATTTTAAATTAACTATTTTAATAAACTAATCTCTTTAACTAAAAAAATCTCACCCAATTTCAGAAAGCCCATACATTTTAGCCCACATACCAAACTTACCAAAAACCCAAAGCCAAAAGGAATAGCCATCTTCCCAAAACCTAATTCGCACTCTCCTGTTCAAATTCGCGTCTGCTAACATTTGAACCCGCCCTACTCCTCCTTGCAGCTCCTGCCATACCCATTTTTGGACTATGCTACCAATGCCATTAGCACCCCCATCACACGCACCACCTTTCGACCAAGCCATAACACTCGATGTCCACCATCGCCATCACCAACTCCAAACTCGAGCACCGCTATAAACAAGCCTCAAAACCCTAATCGAGCGGGTCCACTTAAGTTCGACCGTTGGAGCTCATGCGACCACTGCCATAGCTCCACCTCGACTTGAAGCTCACCCGATACCCTCCATTGCTTGCCTCGACCACTAATTCGACGAAAAAACTCGAGTTGATCGAAAAAAGATCAAACGCCTCCCCACGTCGATCCTGGCCACTGAAAACCAAGCAAACACCTCCAAAAATCATGAATCGACAACACAAACACTACTGTTCCCTCCAATCTCCTTTCCATGATCGCCAAAATCACACCAATATGAACACAGTAAAGGCTTATCGACAATTCTATCCACCACACTTGACGAAATTATGAGCGGCCATTTTTAAAAAATGCTACATAAAAAATCAAACAACTTTGTATTGGAATTTTTTTTCAAATTATTGATGATTGAAGGATTGGAAGATCATGATTTTTGAAGTTGAGAATGGTTTATTTTTGTGTTACAGAGGGAAATGAAGAAGAAATAGGGTAAAATGTATATGTATCAATGTTCTGCGTCAATGTGTGTGTATCCTCTCTATGTTGTGAGTGTTCATATATATAGGCTTCAACACTTAAGAGCTAAATAATCAAACGTAAGTAAAAACATTTGTGAGTGCAAGTGAAGGGGATAAGGAAAAGTAACAGCAAGATAGGGAAGAGAAGCGAGTGAAGTGAGGGGGGATATGTGAATGTAAGTTTGTTTTAAATGGAAAGGTTTTGCGGTACCTCGCCACACAATATCCCATTCGCGTAGAAGCCGCTATCAATAGAAATAAAAATACAATCATGCATAACAATGTTATACGATCAACAAACAACAATAAAATATGCTGGTTATTTTATTCTATAAAATTTCGAAAATGCCAACGTTTGTCATAAAACCCGTTAAACGAAAATTTAATTATTTTCAAATTAAAAATTATGAAAAAATTCTATAAATTAAGTTAAAAATACGACAACAAAAATCAGGGTCGTTATAAGAAAGTATTCCTTTCATACTTAACACCAAATTCCATGGTATAGAAACTCGTCACTATCTTGAGAATAAAGAATGTATATCGAGACAAGGATGGTTTTCTAACTTGTCCAATTTCATGGTTAATCAAGAGATAGTACTGTTTGAAATCGGGAAGTGGTGGTGAGTATATTTTGTCTAATTTTACATGATCCTTTTACTTACACCAAAAATGTTTTGTTTTATTGTTACCAATGTTTTAAATGACATTTAATTTAACCCAATTGGTTTTGGAAACGTAATGTTTTCTGAATTACTCATATCATTGATATAAGTGTATGGAAAAAATTTCTAAGTAATGGAGGTGAAATGTTTTGTGAGTATACTTATACATTTGAGATAAGCATATCAATATTTTTTAAGTATTGAAAAGAGTACGGAGAGTTATGAATGTATCTTTTGTAAAAGGTATTTTAATACAAATATTTGAAAGAAGATTTTAATTAATGAAATGATTAATTAAAGAGGTTGTGCGGTTTCTCATGTGCTTAACCATGATTGGTTTTCATATGGAAATAAATCTCTGGTTGGATTGTTTGTTTATTTGATAGTTAAATAACGGACTATCAAACCTTGACCGGTTTTGAAATTATTGATGGCCAGTTTGGAGAGACCGGGATCGGATATGTTATCCAAAAACCACTTTGAACCGACATAAGCGTTCGAATCAGAAACATCTAGCAAATGATGAAATCGAAGATGGAGTACTATGAAGTGCAAGAGCTACTTGCTACTAATCCTGAGGATGTAGCAGAAGTAGTGCCTTCGGTTTGTTTAGTCCCAAAACAACTTGTATGGATGAATGCTGCCATTGCATTGTTTCCTAAATGGAAGTATTAGCATTCCAAGTGGGATTTGCTGAAAGGTAAAATGTAAACTCAAGCCTCACAACCCGAGGATGGCTAAAATAGGGTAGATGTAGCAGGGCTAAGTGGTTCGCTCCCATTAGGGTATGATGATCACTTGTATCTAGATCGATATTTATGGATTTTGTATGCTTGTGGCCATAGAAATGATTTGTCAAGTGGACAACCGGGGTGGTGATCATATTCGGTACTATCTAGGAAGGGGAAGGTCGGTTCTGTGTTGGTAGAGGGGCAAATGTGTTGCAGTCTCGGTACATTTTATCTAGAGATATATTATACGAAAGGTAATCCCTTACCTTGTCATTGTATGGAATCCATTATCTAATAAGTGTCTTTTAAACTTAGTTGTATACTTAATATGCTAGAATATAATTAATGTAACTATTTCAGCTATGATTAAATATTTATTTTAAATCCATTATTATAATATCACAAGGTTTCTTATGAAATAGATTGGTTATCGTAAGGTAAAAACCCATCCGTGTTTATGCAGCATGGTCTTATGAGATACCTTTATTTTTTAAAGGTTTTATAACATTAAAATCCATTTGAGTGGTGTTTCTCCCGTTGGTTTACCAGACCGATCCGTGCATTATTTTCTTATAATGCTTTAGTCAGGCTGAGTATATTTCTAGATTTAGCTACGGATGTTTTAGAGCTTCGGGAAACAAGTTGGACGCCTCCAAGACGTATTCACGTATATTTTATTTCCACTGCATTTGTCGTTTTATATTTATCAGCATTTGTAATGACATGTCGTTATAACTGTCCAAACTGAGGATAGATTTGTTTACTCTAATTGATGTGTGTGTATTATCGTTTTCTTCTATCAAAATTATGTTATATATTGTATATATTAGTTGTCACAATGTAAGATAATGTTCTGTCTTTTCTCTCTTTTACCCAAACAATCTATCTTTCCAGCACTTAGATGCTCGGCACATGAATACCGTAGATGCATTAGTATCGACTTTTGAGGGTTGAAAAGGCTGATCGTTACACTTTTCATAATGAATTTTTTTCTCTATAAAGGTTTAAGTATTTAAATGTGTATTTGAAATGGCATTGAATGAATGTGTAAAGATTGGAGAAAAGTCCTCCACTTTTTTCTCTTTTTAAATGCTTAAATAAACGCATTAATTGTCATATTATAAATATAAGCAAACTATTATCAATTAGTTTAAAATATTAATAACATATTACATATAAGTAGAAGTAAATTATATATATGTAATATATTGCTATTATTTTAATATGTTTTCAAAATAAAATTATGGATAACAAAGGCATATATAAAGGGCGAATTTGTTCATTATGGTGTAAATCCCAGCACCTATAAACGTACGTATCGACCATGTACACCGATTATATGTTACACTTGCCTTATAAACATATGCGCATATTTGATACCAAAACTAAATTTTTAAGCAAACTAAATAACATAAGATTTAATTTAAACATATATTAGATTGGATCTAGTCAAGGTGCTCTAGCTCAAGTCGTTAGAATTATGGTGCTTTAGACAAATGTTTTAGAGATCATGAGTTCGGTCCCCTGAGACATCATAATGAGTGCTCTATTTGAAAAAACAATCACTCTTGTTATCAAGACAAAAGTTCTAAATTGGATCTATTAAACCCTTTAACTTTATAAGCCCGATAAATCCAAACATTAGGAAAAAAATTAAACCTACCTATTTTACCCGCTTTTGACTGGCCCAGTTCCTTCAATACTATGACATAAATAATGATTTGAAAACATTAAGCATATATTAGTAGAAAATTATTAGGAAAAATAATTTTATAGGTTATAGTTGTGATTGTGTTTGTAACCATGAGTTTTGAATCGAACACACACATAGTTATCCTTGAATTCTTCCTAGTCAAGATGTATAGAAAAAATTATACTAATACATCCGTTGAGACTAGTGTGCGTACATGCCTCCTTATGATGGATGCTGAATTATTCATGACCATCTGGGGCACCACGAGATTACGTACTTATGGCTATTTGGAATACAAAATGAATCGACTAGAGTCTTCTATAAGTTAACACAACTAATTCATTATAGAAGATCTCATGTAATAATATGTGGTAATCCTCGGATGTGATAGTAATGTTGATCTTAAGTAGGAAGGCTGTACTTTAATAATGGCCAATCACATGACATCATGATTATGCTACAACCATAGTTGGGTACATATTGGACTACTTGAAGTGTAATACTATTCAAGAGAGGACTCGTCTCTTTTAGTGTTAAAGGTTAATATCTTCGTAATTGGTAGTCAACTTAAAATCAAAATCATCGGCCGAAGTAAAATGGTTAACTGATAAATGTTATCGGATTAAACTAATGGTTTTAAAGTAGTCTATGCAATTAACTATAAATATTATTGAAGTTTTTATCCATAGACCAAACTCTATATATCTTAATGATATAGTGACGACAAAAAGAAAATATGCACAAAATATCATTACAAGGTACAGCTTAATGAAGATTAAAAATTGGATTTAACCTTAATGATCTACAAGCAACTGAACCTGTGGCCAATATTGTACTTCAAAAAGTCCGTACAAGCTTTAGATTTAAACTATCTAAATAATACCGGGGACCGAGTTCACACTAAGGAGTCAGCACAACAGTGTTACTTAATTCACATAATTCAAATTCATTTAAAAACATTACAAATTAATAATAAAATTAATAAAAATTCTATATTAAAATATTATGATATTTAATATTTGTTTATGACCATAACATTAATTAATATAGTATATACTTATTAAAAATTAGTTTAATCAAATATAGAGGCTTAATTAATTAATAAACTAATTTATTGTGTGTTAATCAGAGCTAGCATCATAGAAACCCACGAAGGGGTGTAGCTGACCATACAATAATAGGAAAGGGGATTTTTGACTTTGTCTATGGATCTATATTAGATTTGGAGTCTAGATTTAAAAGAGAGCGAAAGGTTTGTGTGTTATAATTTTTGGTGACTGTAAATAGCCTCACCTTCTACCATTTCAAGTTAAATAGAAATTATATAACCTTAGCCTATAATAAATTTAGTTAAAGCCTTGAAACAAGGAGTTGCACACCAAGTTCAAGGAGAAGGAATATTGATTTAACAAGGATTGCCCAGAAATCAACGTGTTGGCAACAATAAGTTCTAAAGGTACGTATTTCTGATAAAATATTACAAATTTATATATGAATATATACGCGCACACACATAAGCCCTACCTTATTTTCAGCCAAAACCAAAAAAGAACAAAAAATTATTTTTTGAAATAAAATCATAGTTACAAATATGTATAAAAATAAACATATATATATGTATAATTTTAATCCACACACACATGTATATATATTCTCATGACATACATATTTAACATATATAGTAATATATATATATATATATATATATATATATATATATATATATATATATTCGCATGACATGCATATTTATAGATGTATGTATGACAATATTATTTTCGGATTTTCAAAATTAAAAATATTATGGATTTTTGATCTTAGGTTTCTAATGAAAATAATATTAATTCTTCTCGAATTAATTTTTTTATTGAATTTTGAATAAAAATAAATATATATACTTTTTACTTTATAAATTTAAAAAAAAATTATAAGTCGATGTATATTTGAATCGGTCAACTATACTTTCACATTCAAAATTCAAATATGTACGTATATCAATATATATACATTGACTTTATGTGTGTTTGTGTGTATTAAAACATATACATAAATATGCATAAAATTCCAAAACTAGAAAAACCTCAATTTTTGTTGTGACAGACAATAAAAATTATGTATTTTTTTATTTTATTCATCTCCGACAATATTATATGTATACACACACACACACACACATGTATGTATGTATATAATAACACCTATCATCTGAGATTATTCAAATATGTTAAACAAAATTTTTAATATTGCTTTCCCCTTTATAATCATAAATCACAATGGTTATTCACACATAAATATATATATATATATATATATATATATATATATATATTTGTATGCGTGTGTGTGTATATATATTTGTATGTATGTATGTATTTCATATATTGATATTCATTTTAATGTCATAAGTTAGTTTATAACATTATAAATGTTTAGATTGTGAGTGTGAATTCCTAACAAATAAAACATAATAAACTATAATTAACCAAGATTAGAATATATATATATGTATGTATGTATGTATGTATGTGTGTATATATATATATCATAATAAACATACACATACATTGAAGTTTTGAAGAAAAATAAAATATAATTATAGTAAAATAACAAACTCTTTTTAATACTTTCCACTTGGTATGGTTTAATGTAAATAAATTATTCATGTAAACACAAAATAAGATCTAGTGAAAAATAAATAAATGAATTTTTTTGGAAATTTCTTTTACCTCGTTGTCACTGCACCTAATCCAACACTTTCTACTCTAAGTGTAATCCTCAGTGGTTTTTTCTTCCAAAACTAAATTTATGTTCTAGTGTTTTTATTTTTCGAGGTTTTATTTTTAAGCCTGTGTGTTTGTTAACTTGAACCTATAAAAAAAATTATAACAATATAGTTATGATAGTAGATTATTATTATAAAATATTTATGTACTCGTTGCAATGTTATTTGGTTGCCTAGTAAATATTTGCTTTGTGGATGTTTGCACATATTTGGCAACTGTCTACCTATTAAAAATTTGCAAGGCAAATATTTGTTTGACAAATTTTTTCCAAATAAGTATTTGCATTACTTATGTTTTCCTTGCATGTATTTTATTGTGTTGGATCGAAAGCATTGACAGTAAGGTAAAAAGGGTGGATTTCAAAAAAAAATTCTTTTATTAAATCGAATCGGGTCTTATTTTTTGTTTATATAAATAAAAATATTTATACTAAATCAAATTTTGTATTATTAATAAAATAGTTTGTGTATTATTTTAATTTATTTATAATATTTTGTTGTTTGTTTAATTTTAAAACAATTGTTATTATTAATTTGATTTAAATTTGACTTTATTCCAATGTTCAAAGATATTCATATTCAATATACGAACATCATAATTATATTAAGGTATAAATTAACATAGGGTTATATGAAAATATAGGCAATTATGCCCCATGGTTAATAAATGTCAAAGTGATACATGTTTCAAAATTATGTTAAGTGATATACATATATATAAAGCAAATAATCAAATTTATATTTATATAAATACGATCTAAAAAAATTATTCGGCCATTCATATTTGACTTAATATTTACACTAGTATAATGCATATACAATAATAATAATAATAATAATTATTATTATTATTATTATTATTATTATTTCATTAATTATTATTATATATAAGATAAGATATTTATTTAAATAAACATAATATTTTTTGATAATAAGGCTTGTAACTTATTCAAATAGAGCACTAATTTTGATGTCTTGGGGGTTTGAACCTATAACCTCCAGGACAACGTCCTAAAACGCCATACCACTTATCACTTAAGTTAGTGATCCTTAACATCATATGCATAATGTAAAAATATACGTATAATATAATATCAGTTTACAAAATAAATTTGATTATTTAAATTCAAATTTTAAATAAGTTTGTCCATACAATAAATAAATAAATAAATGTGTGTATAGTTTTTTTAAAATAAGGCATGACCTCCAGTATTATATTTTATTTTATTTTTAAATTAAAATCCAATTGGATTTATACATGCATATTTAAATTCAAATGTGTAAAATTTAAAATCATTCGACCAACTAAAATTAAAAAATTCGGTCGAAAATTAATAAGGGCACAACAATTGTTTTTATTCAAAATTTTCGTAGGAAAATATTAATACATAAATATATATAATATAATTTATTCATTTCCAAATAGAAAAAAATATTTTTAATATTAAAGGTTGAAGCATATACATACGTATATGTGTATATAGTATTTTAAACATGTAAAAGTTCAACTTATTTACTATATATGGTTAGGAATGAATTTCTTTTTTTAATTTATAAACCGAAAGCATATGCAAATATTGTGTATATATATGTGTGTACGTGTGTGTGTGTATAAATTTTGAAAAAATGTATATTATTAATTATAAAATATTTTTTTAATACTATCATTGTCGAAATATATAATAGGGGAGATAGGTTATTTTAACACGTATATAATTTGAATATAAAAAATAAGAAGTCACCTTCCACCTTAGGTATCATGTCGGTAGTCAAACATGCTATTTGTTTGTTATTCTCTCTTAGAAACTTTGTTCCTCTCCTTGGTTTTGATTTGTAAATGCCTTCGCTTCACTAATGGATAATGAAGGCTGAAGCTATAAAGAGCAAGTGAAGAGAAAAGAAGAGGAGGCTATCTATTTATAGCTAATGGGATACCAAAATTATCTCATATTTTCTCTCTAACCCTATAAGCCTAGCTATTCGAAACATTCCCCCCCCCCCACTCATAGTATGGTCGGCCTCATACTTGATCAAGCATAGTTAAAATTGCTTTAACTCCATTCGAATTAATTAATCAAGTATTTAATTCAAGTTCCTAATTTAACCAAACCAACGTATAAATTTTATTAGTACAACATTTTAATTTTATTATTCATTTATAACACTAATAAATTAATTTTATCATTGGTCAACCTCGAAAATTACTAAAAATGCGTCTATGTTGACTCCCTAGTGCAAACTCGATCCTCGGTCAATATTAATTGATTTCAATACACAAGCCTGTATCGGCCATAAGTTCAACGGTTATAGATCATTTAGGAGAAATGTGATTTGCAATGTATAACAAGTTTACCTAGGAATAACATTTTGTACACATAATCTTTTCGTCGTCATAGGATTACGTAAATATCTACAGTTTGGTCTAAGGTCAAAAACTATATTAGTATCACTATTTATGTGTATAGACAATTTTAAAGTACTAGGTTCAATCTGATAACAATTACCAATTAATCAATTTACTCTAGCCGGAGATTTTGAGTTTAAGTCGAATAACAATTATGGTGATAGTTTTCTACAATGAATGAGATGAATCCTCTCTTAGGAAGTGTCTCACTTCAAGTAGTTCGTGCATACCCAAGTATGGTCATAACAAGGTCGTCGTGCCAAGTATTAACCATAATCAAATTATAGCCTAGCTATTTTAGGCTGATAGTAATGTCAAGTCAGTAAATTACTATATATTGTTACCGTGAGAACTTCTATTTTGACTTGGTTGTATTAACCTATAAAAGACACTCTTCATGTCATTCTATGACTCTTCTAAACAATCACAATTACGTAACTCTTAGTGCTCTCAACGGTCATGAATAAACCATTGTTCATCCTACGGAGAGCGTTATGTATACTAGTCAGAATAGATGTACTAATATCCTTTTGTTAGAAAATCAAATCTACGGTTTCGATAACAACAACTATGCAATGGAAATCGAATATACATATATATTTATATATACATGTACTTGCTAGAACAACATCACTAGAAAGACAAGAACAAGGCTCAAAGGACGCTACAAGAGACTACAAGTCGATAGGAACAAAGAAGCGCAAAAAAAGAGCACAAAAACTGATATGCACAATTTCAGATGTCCGGATGCACAAGCCAGACGTCTGAAATATTTCTCTGGAACAACAGACAGGCTGAACCAGACGTTTGGCAATTGCACTCAAACTTCTGATCTGTTACTATATTCAAAAAATATATAGTATCAGACGTCTGAAACATATCCCAGACATCTAATTTCAAAATCGGATTTCAAATAAGAACTTCAACTGCCACATTCGAATGGACATCTCTGCTTCTCTTCGTTGCAACTCTTCGTCATCAACAAAAGAAACTGAAGAACGTTCGTTAATGGATGCAACTACTCAAGATACCTATCTACAACTATATATAGCATCAAGAATCAAGAGAACGGTACTTAACTTACTTACATTTCTCACTTATGCTTTCTGATTCCATACTCTATTCTTGATCTCTGCACCCTAGCAATTCTTACTTGTATTCACTCTTCCATTTACACAATTTCTCATAGATAATATTCCTTAGAGATATATTGGAAGCGATTGTCCTAATACGTCAACATCCATGTTATAGTAGAACACATATTTGACAAGAACAACTTATTGCAACCAACCTATTCCTCCGGGAGAAGCGAGGGTGTTTGATAGTAGAATCCCGAAGGGGAGCTTCGAGACTAGACATAGGACGGGAGGTCCGAACCAGTATAAAATCACCGCGTGATTATTCTATTTTTACTTAGATTAATATTGTTTTAGTTGCATCATATATTTTGTCACATATACTTGCATATACATTACACGATCCACCCCGTAGACTTTCAATTGGTATCAGAGCAAGGTTAGATCAAAGTTCAGTAACACGTATTTGAATCACTTTAATATGGAAAGTATTTTTCAAGAAGGACAATCTGCAACACGTCCCCCACTTTTTAATGGTTCTAATTTTGCATATTGGTCAACACGTATGAGAATTTTTATGGAAGCTAATGGACTAGAAATTTGGTAAGCCACTCAAAATAAATATGAAACACCTAACACTACTATGAACACAAAGAATGATGCATAAAAAACCGTAGCTTCTAATAATGCCAAAGATATGAATGTTTTATATTGTCATTAGATACGAATATATTTTCATGTGTCATGTTATGTAACACTACATATGATATTTGGCGTACCTTACAAGTTACACATGAAGGCACAAACAAAGTTAAACAAACTAAAATTTTAATTTTACAAAATCAATTTTCATCATTTAAAATGAAACAAAATGAATCTATAGTAGACATGTACTCTAGATTCCAAACCATTGAATACGATTTAATGGCACTTGGAGTCAAATCCATAAATTTTAACTTGATATCTAGAATACTCAATTCTTTAACTCCTGAGTGGGAAAGAAAAGTATTAGCTATCAAAAAGCTAATGATCTCTCAACACTCTTAGTTGAAAAATTGATAGAAAGTTTAATGTCCCATGAAGCTAATTTGCAGGCAAGAAAAGAACAGAATTTGGAGAAGAAAAACATAGCATTCCCAGCAACAAATGAAGACTCCGACTTAGACGAAGAAGAAATCGTATTTATTGCCAAAAAATACAACAAATTCGAGAAATGTAGGAAAATGAACAGATTTCAGAAAGGAGGAAAATCAAGCTCTACAAATCAAACATCAATCAAATGCTATGAATGTGATTAATTTGGACATATGAAGAAAGATTGTCCCAAGCTCAACAATGATAAAAAGAAGAACAAATTTGAAAAATTCAAAAAGAAAAAAGCTTTCAAAGTAACATGGGATGACTCGGATTCTTCTTCATCATCAGACAGTGACAGTGATAGTGATAGTGAACAAGCTAATGTATGTTTACGGCACAAACTGATGAGGTATGTCCCGAACTTAGCCATGATGAATTATTAGAACTTAGCATGGAATTAGATGATAAATTTTGACAAATTAAAAAACTGAATAAATAACACATAGCCAAAATAAATGGATTAGAATTTGAAATAGGAATATTAAAAGATGAAAAAATTATTTCAGAGGAGGAACTAGAATTATCTCAAGAAAAAAATAAAGTAGTTTAATTGAAAATAAGACTATATCTAACGATTTTGAAAAAATTAGATTAGAAAAGGATAACTTGTTAAAAGAAAATATCAACTTGAAAAGTAATATAGAAACATTGAAAATTGAAAATTTAGAATTAAAAGAAAAATTAGATAAAATTACAAATAATGTTTCAAAATTTAATAAAGGAAAACATGATTTGAAAAATCTTATCAAACTTCAAAACCATCAGGTAATAGAAATGGAATAGGATTTAAAAATATTCCTAAACAAAAGGGAATAATATTTAGAAATATAGTTTTATCAATCAAAAGACTAAAAAATCACATAAGTCTAATACGAATACCAAAAATATGAAAATTTGGATCCCTAAGACAAATAATAATTTGATTAGACAAAAACATATTAATAATTTTTTAGATAACGTAGTCTATAATAAAAATTATGTTCATAAAGGTACCAAACCTTCTTGGGTATGGCTACCTACTCCTTATAATGTCTAGGACCCTAATAAAGTATATGGGTACCAATTAAATCATTTTTTATTTTGCAGGTACCCAAAATAAAAAATAAGGAGAAATGGATACTTGATAGTGGATGCTCCAATCATATGACCGGAAACTCAAAAATGTTATCAAATATAACATACATCATAGTGGAACGGTAACTTTTGGAGATAAGTCAAAAGGATACATCGTTGGCATCGGAGAAGTTATCAACTTTGGTATTTCTAACTCTCCTATTATTACAAATGTTTTGTTAGTAGAAAATTTAAAACACAACCTACTTAGCATTAGTCAATTATGCGATAAAGGTTTTCAAATAAATTTTGAAAAAAAAGATGTAACGACCCAATATTTTCAACCATCCGCATATGTCGGACTTGAATTGCTCAAAATACCGAATTGTAAAATAAATTTGGCAAAACACGGCATAAATAGTAAATAAATAAATCACAGATCACAGACACAGAGTAATAAATGCAGCGGAAGTAAAGAAATAGTAGTTCATGAAGCTACTATATAAATACATCAGAGTCAAACAAGATACAACAGAGATAACAAGATACAACGGAGGTGTCAACATGATAACCAGGTATGAATCATAATACATCACTGGAACCAACCGGATAACTGGAATCAACTGGATAACCGAAAGTGAAATAGATAGCTGGATCTTCAAGCAAAGCTTCCAACTTCGAAGGTGAGTCTCAAATGTTGTATCACTCGGTCTGACCCGAGCGTGAAGAAACACAAAACACTCGAGTCAGGACATACATACTTATACAATGTAAACCAACTCAAGTGAACTGTAATATAAGGTACAAGTAACTTAAAGGATGCTTGGGACCGCCCATCCTCTAAGGATCCGTTAAACTATTTACTATATAGTAATATTTCGCTATTATAATAATGTCTATAGTAAAATAAACTTACTTTTTCATAGCATTAAGGGGTTACCCATATAGCCCTTAACACGTAATAGTCTCAGTAGTCCATCCAATATCATAGTCCCTCCTGATCGGGAAGCCAACAGAGGATATCACACGGGCTACGGGAGAAAACTAAACTCGTACAAGGCGCGATAGGGTAGGTGACACGACACAACTAGGCAATACCAGGGTAGATATACCAATTACGCTTTCGGGTCGGTGGTAATGCGTAGCGCGCAGCTACCGCCCACCTTGAGCCACACCCCCAAATAAAAACCAAAAGTGGCCACCGAAACAATCCAAAAGTCAAAGTATAATATCGAAGGGATGTGTCCGATCAAAGGTGCTACCTTATTAACCCGTCGATCGCTCCTGTTTTAGCCACCTTATGCCAATTCACGGGAGTTAGGTCCACGTATTTACCTTAAAGGAAACGCCGCCACCATCCTACTTCATTCTGGAATCTCCACCGCGTACACAGTTGTTAAAGTGGTTTTCGGTATTGGCCGGCTATAAGACAATATCCGATCCCGGTCTCTTTAACAACCAATCGTTATTATAACCCGTGGTTATGACTTTAAAACAATATTTTCATACTTCAAAATAAAATATCCTTTCAATCCAAATCTTTATCAAAGAAAGATTAAATCATTTCTAAACCATTTCAATATATCAACATACCATATCTTTCAAATTCAAATATTTATCAAAATAAATATCAAGTCATTTCAAATCATTTTTAATACATAAATATCATATCTTTCAAACTTCATTTTTGAATCATTTTAATTTCAAAATATCATAACTTTCAAAAACTTTATTTCAAACATTTAATATATATCGAAATATCATATCTTCTCAAAACTTCATTTCAGATCATTCAATATATCATATCTTAAACATCTTTAAATTCAAAGATAACATTCATTTATTATCATCTCAAATCACCTTTTAAATAATTTATATTCCATCAATTTAATTCAATTAAAATCATTTTAAAAGTGTAATTATTATACTTCCAAATCAAGTATTCAAATTTCAAAGTTTCAAGTCATTCTGAGCTCATTTACTAAGTCAAAAAATCATATTTATTAAAATTTCAGCCTTTCGTAGCATGTAGAAAAAAACTGTTATAAGTTATACTTGAAAACATTTTAATTCAACAAAGACAGCTCTTAAAAACTGCTGTTAAAACTCAGTTTTAGTTAAATTTTAGTTTAAAACAGTAAAGACAGCATTTCCAGAAATGCTGCGGTAGCTCAGATTTCAAAACAAGGTTTATATTTGATTTCAGCAAAGACTGCAGACCACTATAGCATTTCCAGAAAATGCTACAATAGACCTGAGTCCAATATTAGCCTATAAGTTCAATTACAGCAACTACAACATTTCAGCAATGCAGCAATAGCTCTTTTTACACAATTTTAGTTCAATTCAGAAAACTATAGCATTTTTGAATGCTATTAAAAGTTAATTCGAGGTTTTAGTTATTTCCAGCCAATAATAAACTTCAATTTAAAACCAATAAACATTTTTAAAATCATATTTTAACCTTTAAAATGCTCATTAACATATCATTTAACATATTATTTTTATACAATAAATTTCTTATACTTACATCAAATTTTTAACAATTTACTAAATAAATTCAAGTGTAAAAGTTTCCAATTCTTCATATTTTAAATAAGCAACTTGACATTTATCTTTTCTTCATTTCTCAAATAAACTAAAAAAAAAAATTAATTAACTTAAACCTTTAACTAAAAACCAATTTTACATTTCCAAGTCAAGTTATACTTTTAAAAGATCACTTTTAAACATTCATTTATTTAACCACTTAAATTCATAGAAAAATCAATAATACTTTAATAAATCACTTAAATTCCAAATTTAATCAAATTATCATATTTACCAATTTCCAATAAAATTAAATTTCCATTTTATTTATATAACCTAAATATCGTTTTAACCAAAATTCCAAATTTCCAAACTTAAGTTATATTTAATAATCCCATTTAACCATTCATTAATTACATTTTTAACTCATAGAAAAATCATAATTTCTTTATTTTAAACATTTAAAAACCTATTTAAATCAAATTTCATAAATTTATATTTTAAAATACTTAAAATTATCCAAAATACTTTATAAAATAACCACGGGTCTGTATATAGTTTTATAACCTAGGTCAAGTGATACAGATATGTATCATTTCAATCCGCAGTTTAAAAAGAAAAATCCGGGTTCTATCATTTCAAACCTGCAATGCCAAGTTAAATAAAATAAATAAAAACCGTTCAGGCCTATCATTTCAGCCCATAATGATTTTCCCTATTCTAAAGTCCGTTCGGGTATGTATCATTTTAACCCATAGTGATTTCTAATCTACAAGGAACTTGCAGTGTGATAAACAGAAACAAATGAACAGTAACAACATATATATAATAACAAATGATACGACATGAAATTTAATAGGTTTAACATCATATGTAATTAATCACAGGCAGTTATAACATCACATAATAGTTCTACACATTCAAATGGTGTCAATTCACATTTGTATAAGTATAAACGTCTGGTGAGATTTACTCACATGTATAAGCTGGAGACAACGATCAAAAGCACAAACTAAGATCTTCAAAAGCACTATGGCACGACAATGATTCGAGTTTGAGAGAGCCAAAGATAAATCTCCTTGGATACATGAGACAAACAAATACATGAAACATAAGTTTCAAAAACAAGATATACTTAAACAATGTTAGAAATTGATGTATAAAACAAAACTAAAGACTTTGCACTTGCTCTCTATGCTTGTTTGCATGGCCTAGGGGATCAATAAGGTCAGGTTTGAGCACGGTTTGGATCAGGTATGGGTATGGAAAAGGTGCGGCTACAAGGCTAAACAAGTGGAGGAAGTTACACTTAGGGTAGGTGAAGGGTTTAAGGCAAAATAGCATGTTTTTGGTCAACAAAAGGGCTCGGCCTTGGAGTGGTTTGGCTTGGCCATTCAAGTTCAGATCTGGAATGATGTTGGAGTAGTGTGTGGTGGTCTGGTCAGAGGTGGTGGTGGCGGCTGGAGGTGGTGGTGGTGGTGGAAAATGAAGTGGTGAAGCAACAAGGCTCAAACTAGCATGTTTTCAAGGCATAGGTTGGATTTTGAGGGGTTTTGTCACCATGGTTGGCTCGGATATGGTCATGACCTGGAGTGTAGGTGGTGATAATGGCAGGGAATAGATGTAGAGAGTGGTGGCCATGACAATAGTGAGGAGGCCATGCAAATAGAAGAAAGAAACAAGACAAAAGTATGGAAAAAATGGAAGAAAAAGTGCAAAAAGAGGAGGCCATTACCCAATTTTTTCTCCTAGCGGTGAATGAATGAGAAGTGGATTTTTTTTTTAGTGAATGAAGACTGTAATACACGGCCAAACAAAGTAATATACAGCCAAAAGAAGTAAAGGCTAATAAATAAATAAAAACTGCCAAAGAGTAAATGAGGAAACGGTAAAAGAAACGACTTACGTTTCAAAAGCTTTTGAAACCTTTGGTATTTCCTTTATTTATTCATATAAGTTCGCATTACTGAAAATAATAATGATTTCAGTCACAAATTCGAAAATATAACAAAATATAAGATATATATATATATATACATACATACATACATACATATATATATATATATATATATATATATATATATATTAATGATATAAGGTTAAAATAAGAAAATAGCACAAGATTGCAAACTAGTCTAGAAAAATGGAAAATAAACAGAATGAACTTTGGAAAATTTATATGGACATGTAAACAAAGATAAAAACATAAAAGTGAAGATGTATTCACAAATAAATATATAAATTTAACTTTAAATATAATTTAAATAAAGAAAATAGCAGAAAAATGGAAACTAGGCTTAAAATTTGGAAATAAATTCAATAAGCTTTGGAAAAATTCAAACATCACTTTAAAAATATTAAAAGACAAAATATACTTAAAATAAAATATTAACACATAAAAAAAATTAAATTTAAATAAAATAGGAAAAGATATAAAGAAATTGCTTAAAAATCCAAAACGGTGTCCAGAAATTACAAATAAATCACCATTGACTTTGGAAAATTGTTTACTTTATTTTAAAATTATTATAATACAAAAATATACATATAATAATGTATTCACCCAGATTAAAATGAAATATGACAAAAAATATAATTTATACAATTTAAAAATAACAAAATTGCAGAATAAACAAATTGCACTCAATATTGAAATATACATAACTTTCACAGTTTAACTCCGTTTTCAACGAAACGAAAAGCAGTGTTCAAGTTATTACATCTTTTTTCATAATAAAAGATAAAATTTAAGATTTAAAATGATTTTAATTTTAAAAGTCAAAGTTCAAACAGTTTGAGTAGAAATTCACTTTTTTAGTAAAATGTCCAATTTATACTATTTTGAACCATAGATCAACATTTGTATTTAAAATGAAATATTTGAAGAAAAAAATTAAAATAATTAAAATAAAGTCAAATTTAAAATATATAGGCAAAAATCTATGGTTGTTATACTCTCCCCCACTCAAAACTTTTCGTCCTCGAAAAGGAATGAGGTACGGAAAAGCACAGAAAAAGATAGAGTGAAATAGGATTAGGATAAGATGACAAGAAGATTGAAATTATATCTGATAACTGTTGTTATAGGTAAGTTTAACAAGGTGGAGATGATCTTTCCAAGATTCTTCAAAATTAAGAACACAAGCATGAAAAAGGTGGATTCAAAATGATTACCAAAGATTATCAAAGATTATAGAAAGATTTCTAAACGGAAAGATTATAGAAAGATGCCTATACCAGTCTGTAGGAAGATAAGGATAATAAGGACAACAAAAAGATAGTTTGAAAAACAAAATAAGGAAATAAATTTGAAAGCATGGAAATTTCAACTTAAATAAAGAATAAATCTTTACACAAGTTAAATAAATCTTAACTGTCCCAAATTTCATTATCTTATTATCCAATCATCTTAAATTAACAGTTTTTAAAACCATGGGTTTGAAAAATAATCATTTATTACACTCACAATGTTCTTTATAGGTTTAAAACAGCAAAGACAACATTTCCAGAAATGCTGCGGTAGCTCAGATTTCAAAACAAGGTTTAAATTTGATTTCAGCAAAGACTGCAGACCACTATAGCATTTCCAGAGAATGCTACAATAGACCTGAGTCCAATATTAGCCTATAAGTTCAACTACAGCAACTACAACATTTCAGAGATGCTGCAATGGCTCTTTTTACACAATTTTAGTTCAATTCAGAAAACTATAGCATTTCTGAATGCTATTAAAAGTTGATTCCAGGTTTTAGTGTATTTCCAGCCAATAATAAACTTCAATTTAAAACCAATAAACATTTTTAAAATCATATTTTAACCTTTAAAATGCCCATTAACATATCATTTAACATATTATTTTTATACAATAAATTTCTTATACTTACATCAAATTTTCAACAATTTACTAAATAAATTCAAGTGTAAAAGTTTCCAATTCTTCATATATTAAATAAGCAACTTAACACTTATCTTTCCTCCATTTCTCAAATAAACTAATTTTTTTTAATTAACTTAAACCTTTAACTAAAAACCAATTTTACATTTCCAAGTCAAGTTATACTTTTAAAAGATCACTTTTAAACATTCATTTATTTAACCACTTAAATTCATAGAAAAATCAATAATACTTTAATAAATCACTTAAATTCCAAATTTAATCAAATTATCATATTTATCAATTTCCAATAAACTTAAATTTCCATTTTATTCATATAACCTAAATATCGTTTTAACCAAAATTCCAAATTTCCAAACTTAAGTTATATTTAATAATCCCATTTAACCATTCATTAATTACATTTTTAACTCATAGAAAAATCATAATTTCTTTATTTTTAACATTTAAAAACCTATTTAAATCAAATTTCATAAATTTATATTTTAAAATACTTAAAATTATCCAAAATACTTTATAAAATAACCACGGGTCTGTATATAGTTTTCTAACCTAGGTCAAGTGATATAGATATGTATCATTTCAATCCGCAGTTTAGAAAGAAAAATCTGGTTCTGTCATTCCAAACCCGCAATCCCAAGTTAAATAAAATAAATAAAAACCATTCAGGCCTATCATTTCAGCCCATAATGATTTTCCCTATTCTAAAGTCCGTTCGGCTATGTATTATTTCAACCCATAGTGATTTCTAATCTACAGGGAAGTTGCAGTGTGATAAACAGATATAAATGAACAGTAACAACATATATATAATAACATATGATACAACATGAAATTTAACAGGTTTAACATCATATGTAATTAATCACAGGCAGTTATAACATCACATAATAGTTCTACACATTCAAATGGTGTCAATTCACATTTGTATAAGTATAAACGTCTGGTGAGATTTACTCACATGTATAAGCTGGAGACAATGATCAAAAGCACAAACTGAGATCTTCAAAAGCACTATGGCATGACAATGATTTGAGTTTGAGAGAGCCAAAGATAAATCTCCTTGGATACATGAGACAAACAAATATATGAAACATAAGTTTCAAAAACAAGATATACTTAAACAATGTTAGAAATAGATGTATAAAACAAAACTAAAGACTTTGCACATGCTCTCTATGCTTGTTTGCATGGCCTAGGGGATCAATAAGGTCAGGTTTGAGCATGGTTTGGATCAGGTATGGGTATGGGAAAGGTGCGGCTACAAGGCTAAACAAGTGGAGGAAGTTACACTTAGGGTAGGTGAAGGGTTTAAGGCAAAATAACATGTTTTTGGTCAACAAAAGGGCTCGGCCTTGGAGTGGTTTGGCTTGGCCATTCAAGTTCAGATCTAGAATGATGTTGGAGTAGCGTGTGGTGGTCTGGTTAGAGGTGGTGGTGGCGGCTAGAGGTGGTGGAAAGTGAAGTGGTGAAGCAACAAGGCTCAAACTAGCATGTTTTCAAGGCATAGGTTGGATTTTGAGGGGTTTTGTCACCATGGTTGGCTCGGATATGGTCATGACCTGGAGTGTAGGTGGTGATAATGGCAGGGAATAAGCGTAGAGAGTGGTGGCCATGGCAATAGTGAGGAGGCCATGCAAATAGAAGAAAGAAACAAGACAAAAGTATGGAAAAAATGGAAGAAAAAGTGCAAAAAGAGGAGGCCATTACCCAATTTTTTCTCCTAGCCGTGAATGAATGAGAAGTGGAATTTTTTTTTTAGTGAATGAAGACTGGAATACACGGCCAAAAAAAGTAATATACAGCCAAAAGAAGTAAAGGCTAATAAATAAATAAAAACTGCCAAAGAGTAAATGAGGAAACGGTAAAAGAAACGACTTACGTTTCAAAAGCTTTTAAAACCTTTGGTATTTCCTTTATTTATTCATATAAGTTCACATTACTGAAAATAATAATGATTTCAGTCACAAATTCGAAAATATAACAAAATATAAGATATATATATATATATATATATATATATATATATATATATTAATGATATAAGGTTAAAATAAGAAAATAGCACAAGATTGCAAACTAGTCTAGAAAAATGGAAAATAAACAGAATGAACTTTGGAAAATTTATATGGACTTGTAAACAAAGATAACAACATAAAAGTAAAGATGCATTCACAAATAAATATATAAATTTAAATTTAAATATAATTTAAATAAAGAAAATAGCAGAAAAATGGAAACTAGGCTTAAAATTTGGAAATAAATTCAATAAGCTTTGGAAAAATTCAAACATCACTTTAAAAATATTAAAAGACAAAATATAATTAAAATAAAATATTAACACATAAAAAAAATTAAATTTAAATAAAATAGGAAAAGATTTAAAGAAATTGCTTAAAAATCCAAAACGGTGTCCAGAAATTACAAATAAATCACCATTGACTTTGGAAAATTGTTTACTTTATTTTAAAATTATTATAATACAAAAATATACATACAATAACATATTGACCCAGATTAAAATGAAATATGACAAAAAATATAATTTATACAATTTATAAATAACAAAATTGCAGAATAAACAAATTGCACTCAATATTGAAATATACATAACTTTCACAATTTAACTCCGTTTTCAACGAAACGAAAAGCAGTGTTCAAGTTATTACATCTATTTTCATAATAAAAGATAAAATTTAAGATTTAAAATGATTTTAATTTTAATTTTAAAAGTCAAAGTTCAAACAGTTTGAGTAAAAATTCACTTTTTTAGTAAAATGTCCAATTTATACTATTTTGAACTATAGATTAGCATTTATATTTAAAATGAAATATTTGAAAATAAATAAATTTAAAGGAATTAAAATAAAGTCAAATTTAAAATATATAGGCAAAAATCTAGGGTTGTTACAAAAGATGTAATATTTCAACAATAACAAACAACTTATCTTTAAGGGTTTTAGAAACAAAAATATTTATGTCTTCAATATAAATCGAAATTCAAATTTGTGCTTAATCGCCAAACATGACGATCCATGGTTGTGGCATAAACGATTCTGTCATATTAATTTTAAATATATTAATAAATTAGCAAAATATGAGCTAGTCAGATGTTTACCTAAAATAAACTATAAAGTAGAAAATTTATGTGACGATTGTCAAATCGGAAAACTAAAGAAAAACTCTTTTAAATCTAAAAATAACATTTCTATAAAACAACCATTAGAATTATTACATTTAGATTTATTTGGTCCAACTCAAGTACGATCTATAAATCACAGCAAATTTGTTTTCGTAATAGTTGATGATTTTTCAAGATATACATGGACCTTATTTTTAAAACAAAAAAGTGACACCATTGGAATGTTTTAAAAAAATTCGAAAGGAACTAAAACTCAAATGAATTTGAAAATTAAGAATATTTGAAGTGATCACGGTGGAGAATTCGAAATGATCTTTTTACCAATTTTTGTAATAAAAAGGGCATAAGTCATAATTTTTCTTTTCCCCGCACACCTCAACAAAATGGTGTAGTAGAAATAAAAAATCATACGTTACAAGAATGTGCACAAACACTATTAAATAGTAGTGGTTTACCAAAACATTTTTGGGCTGAAGCTATTGCTATGGCTTGTTATGTTTTGAATCGAGTAACCATACGACTATGACTAAACATACTTGTTTTGAAATATTTTTTAAAAGAAAACCTAAAGTATCATAATTTAAAACTTTCGAATCAAAATGTTTTATACTAAATACAAAAGATAATTTGAGAAAATTCGACCCAAAGGCCAATGAAGGAATCTTTGTTGGATATTCGGATCGTAGCAAGGCGTATAGAACTTTTAGTAAACGTACTAACACAATTGAAGAAAGTTTACATGTTTCATTTGATGAAAATTTTCTTAACCATCGTACTAATGACGATGAAGAAATAATTCCAATAAAAAATACAACAAACTCTTCTAATAATGAGACAAATGCAAAAAATAATACTTTAGCGTCATCATCTAGAATTCTAAAAGATCATTCAAAGATAATATCATCGGAGATCTTAACTCCAGAGTAGCTAGAAATCAACTTAACCAAATGAGTCATATAGCATTTGTGTCAAATTTTGAACCAAAAAATTATAAAGAAGCTTCAAATGATAATTTTTGGATAATAGCCATGCAAGAAGAAGTAATTCAATTTGAACGTAATAATGTTTAGGAATTAGTAACAAGACCAAAAAATCAATCAGTTATTGGAACAAAATTGGTATTTAAAAAAAAGCAGATGAAAATGGAAACATGGTTAGAAATAAAGCACGTTTAGTCGCTCAAGGTTATAATCAAGAAGAAGTTATCGACTATGACGAAACTTTTGCTCCAGTAGCAAAACTCGAGGCTATACGTACATTACTTGCTTTTGAAAGTCATCACATTTTTAAATTATTTCAAATGGATGTCAAAAGTGCTTTTTTAAATGGTTTTATTAAAGAAAATGTACATGTTGAACAACCTCCATTATTTGTTCACGAAAAATATCCCGATCATGTTTTTAAATTACAAAAAGCCATATATGGTTTAAAGCAAGCCCCCCGTGCCTGGTACGAATGTCTTAAGAATCATTTAATTGCATCTGATTTCCAAATAGGTAAAATTGACATGACTTTATTTATTAAATGAGAAAATAACGACATCTTAGTTGTACAAATCTACATAGGCTATATTATTTTTGGTTCAACTAATGAAAATCTTTGTACTCAATTTTCAAATATCATGAAAAACGAATTTGAAATGTCTCATATGGGAGAATTAAATTTCTTTTTAAGTTTACAAATAAAACAACTTGAAAATGGTATTTTTATTCATCAAGAAGAATATTGTAGCGATCTATTATGTCGTTTTGAAGTGGATAAAACTTCAAGCAAACCAACACCAATGAGTACTAGTGTCCACTTAGAAAAAGATGATAACGGAAAAGATTTTGATGAAAAATTATACTGAAGTATGATTGGCTCCTTACTTTATTTGACGGCTAGTTGACCCGACATTATGATGAGCGTATGTCTTTATGCCCGATTTCAAGCAAAACCAAAAGAATCTCACCGAAGAGCTGTTAAACGTATCTTATGATATCTATCTAATACTAGAGATTACGGTTTGTTCTACCCTAAGGGATCATCATTTGAACTTGTTTCATACAGCGACGTGGATTTCGGTGGATGTAAAACATATCGTAAGAGTACTAGCGGAATGTGTCACTTTATCGAAAAATCATTAGTTTCATGGTTTAGAAAAAAGCAAAATTGTGTCTCCTTATCCACTTGCAAAGCCGAATATATTTCGGCGGCTTTAGCATGTGCACAAGTGATATACATGCAACAAACGCTTAAGGATTTCGACAAAGTTATCGATAAATCACCGATATATTGCGATAATACAAGTGCAATAAATCAATCAAAAAACCCAGTAAATCACTCACGTACTGAACACATAGATATACGACATCATTTTTTATTTAACAATGTAGAAAAAGGAATTATTACATTAGAATACGTAAATACCGAGAATGAAATAGCAGATATTTTCACAAAACCACTAAATGAACAAACATTTGCTAAACTGCGACGCGATTTAGGAATAGGTTCTCCTAATGATCTTCTCAACTAATACTACAGTTTCATTCATTCTATTTTTGGCTAAAAAAATTTTATCCACAAACCAAAATTGTTAACATTAACCAACAATTTTTTAGAAATTTGTTTTCTGAAATTACCTATGTATAACCTTTAAAATCATGTATAAATAGCCTTTTTACAAAACAAAAGGTAAAGAATGTTGCAAAGGAAAGGGGCCGTTGAACTAGGGAAATAAAAGCGTGTCTTCCGACGACTCTCATCTCTCCTTCTCAACACCAACAACGGATAGTTCAGCGGATACACCTCATCGTCTTTCTACTCCTACACTAGATCAGGAATCGACATATAAGTGGTCCTCCTACCACACTGGATTCACTCCCTATAAAAAAAGATCCAAATTATCTATATTTGTCTCTCCTAACACCAAGGAGAAAACGATGAGAAACATCACTACCAAAAGCAACAAATAGATTTACAACGAGAATCGTACTTTGAACAAAAGGTCACTGTGCGGTCTGGAGCAAGTAGCGACCAAATTTTGCAATTCACGAAAGAAGGAGGTACGTGATGTTGAATATGCGAGTATATGATTTTTGTTTGATGATAATAAACATATATATATATATTCATTTAAATGTATTTGTTAATATACTATTTTATTTTCACATATTAAATAAATATTTGATGAATAAAATAAATAACACAGAATTTGAATTCAAATTGATATTTTATTCAAACAAATATTTATTACAATTTTTGAATAGTACAAATTTCAAGCTCTCACTATATATATACAATTTCAATTACCATACAAAATTGACTACATCACAATTCACATTTACATTTGCACCTCACTACATATCACTCACACTCGTATTTATCTTCAACTTCTTTCCAATGTGAATCCAACATCTGAGCAATCTGCAAAAATATACATTGACGTGGTAAAATTGAAAATAAAATATTTTTTCAGTATAAAATAAAATGTGAATTTTGAAAATAATATTTGCCTCAGTTATTTGGGTTGTTCGTCATCATTTAAATTTGAATTCATCATATACGAACAGCTTGTGACATGCACTGTGTATCACTGTACATGCCACAAGGCCATGCACACCGATATATGCACTTGATAAAATTATAGGGACATGTGAGCACAGGTCAAACCCAGAACACCGGTTCAACTCAAGTGCAATAAAAATAATTTCACAATATCAGCACAAGGTCAAACCCGAGCTCCAAGCTGGATTCAACACAGGTGCAAGTTCATGAAAATGGTCAAGACAACTAAAACAAGCCTCGACCAAAATCCAAATGCACAAATGCAATATGAACCAAACAGTACACAAAGGCAATGGTACAAACTACATGAAGACAATGCACAAACATATGTATACTTATGTATATACACATGTATACATACATGTAGTGACAGGAAAACTCAAACCAGCCATGATATGGAAGCAAACCAGACCAGTTCAGGTTAAAGCAAAAAAGTACACATGAAGCTAATAGTGCAATTTGTCAGAGAAACCACAGTGCAAAGTGGTGAAAGCAAACAGAGGTGGCAACATGAAACTGCACCAAACCAGACGAATGCAACTGATTTCAAGTAAATGACACAGTGCGAAATGAAATCTCATACATACATACATAAATGTATGTACACAAGTGGATAAATACATATGCAAATGCCACTGTGATTTCGACAAACCAAAACAAGTTGATATGCAGACTAACTTAAATAATACAATGAAACCAGAGACAATGAATGATCAGACAATATGCAAACTATATATGCGATTCAACTAAATCAACATCATCAGGGATGGAACACAATGCCAGACATCAAGTGTGACTAGAAGCATCAACCAACATTTCAGCAACAACAACAACCATGAAATACAAGTGCACTAACAACATGAAGCAGAAGTTAACAAGCACAAAACTCAAAACAGGCAAAGGCTACACAAGCATGATGCAGTAAAACAGTAAATGCAACTGTATGTCAAACTGCTCCATACCAGTTCAAACACAAAGTATGAAAACAATAAACTAGTACAATGTGAACTAGCTCGAATGAATCAAGTGCAATTAGTACAAAACCAAGTAAAGCAGAAGACCAGTGATGAAACTCAATACAGCAAAGACCAGTGAAGCAACTCGATGCATCACTGAGACACGAATACATGGAGCAAATGCATCATTCGACAGTGAAGACATCCAAATATGCTACAGAGAACAGTGCAACAACAATGATGAACCAACAGAGTTCGATTTTCAAACACAACAACTTGATGCATCACTGTGACACAGTTACAAGCAAAAATGCACATTGCAATAATCCAGACATACATATGTATCAATTAAGCAGTGCAACAGTAAATGGCAGCAACTCAAACTCAAGTAAAGCAAAAGTCAATGATGTACACATGAACTACATGTCTCGAAGAACAGTGGACAGAGCTCGATGCAAGAAGACTCGAGTGCTACCAGAACTCAAAACCAAGCAGTTAACCAGCTAATGAACAAAGGGCCAGAAACCAAAACAGTTACAAGTTGAACAAGTTAATGCCAAAATCAATATAATTAAATCAAGTGACCGAAGTCAACAGAAATCGAAATCGTGGTGGCCATAAACAAAATCAACATCGTCAAACCAGAATCGAAACCGTGATGACCAAGAAAAATGAACAGTTCAAAATCAACATCGTGTTATTCAAGTAAATTGAAAAAGTCAGTAATCATATCAAGCATCCAAACGAAGATCAATGGCCAACGCAAATCAATTGACAAATTCAAACAAATATATACGAACGAGAAAATAGGGATTCGAACCCTATATAAACATTAACATCATCGACAAATGTCATCATCCGAGTTCGAGCAAAACAGAGAACAGTAATCATTCAACTCGAATCATCGATCGAGTTCAAGCAAGCAAATCAGAAGAAGCAAAAGCAAAGATCACATACCAGATTTACGAATTGAACTCGTCGAAGCAGCCGAAGTGAGCAACGAGGAAACGATCGATCAAAGCTACACGCGAATATCCACTTAATCGATCAAAAAAGTCGACGGCTTCACAAAATTTCACAAGCCCTAATTCCAGATTGAGGAACAAACGAACGAAACAAGAGCCGCCATTTTCACCAAATAAGGACGGGCCGATTAGATATAGAAGAAAAGTGGGCCGGTTAATATAATAATTTTATTTGTTTGGGCTTAATTTTTAAAATTAGGGTTTATTTATTTCATTGTTTAAAAGTGTTTTTAATTTCTCTTTAAACCATTGTAATTACTAGTCGTGTAACTAGGGGACAAACTACATGGCGTAGTTTGAGAATTCGCAACTCAGTGGCTGAGTTGGGGCAGGGTTTTGGCATAGAGTTAAGGCTAGTCGATAGCGGGTGTCGCGAGTTTACATGTGTAAGCGTCTGACTGCTTAATTTCTAGTAGAAACCTTGGGGGCAACACGTAGGCAAGGTTTTGTAGAAGCTGGGTAAATTTTGTGTCGTTCTATTTCTGCAATTATTATTCTGCTATTATATGTGCTGCTAGTATTTTGATATATCTGTGTTGAAATAATTTTATAAGCTTCCGCAATAATTTTTATAATTAATAGCATCACCCTATTCACCCCCCCCCCCTCTCTAGGGTGAAATCGATCCTACACATGAACCACTTCTGATTCCTTGTCATCCTTTGGATCCCTCTGCCTCTTATCGTACACCTTTGGATGCTTTATCTAGGCAATTCTCCGGTTCCCCGAGAACCAACGAACGTGGAAATATATGGTCTCCACTCAAGCCATGGAGGGATGGCAAGTCTGAAGATCGCAATGCTCCGTCTTCATCTAAATAAATTTACTTATTCTCATTGTATTTTTATCTACATATATTTGTATTCTGTTTCACAAATAATAATATTATGTTTTACTAAAATCATTCTCTCGAAAATAAGCAACACCCTTCAAAATTAGGCTATTTTAAGACAAACTGGCCATTTCAGACGTTTGAACAATGTCATCAGACGCCTGACACTCTTGTATCACAAATTGTCTTAACATCATGCATATATCAGACGTCTGATATAACCTTCCAGATGTTTGAAAATACTTTCTGTGTTATAAAAACACAACGGCCTATTTCAGACATCTAAATTTGGTTCCCAGACGTCTAAATAAAGTTTCTGCCTTTTCGACATAAAAACAAGGCCAATTTCAAACGTCTGGTTTTACTTCCAGACGTTTGACAAAACTCTCTGCCTTTCAAAATTTACAAATCGATCTATTCCAGACGTTAGCCACCAAAACCAGACGTTTGATTCTATTTACTGTCTTCAAACTAGGTTAAATCAGACGTCTGATTCACCTTCCAAACGTCTGAAATTCAATCGACAATCTTAAGTACCCTGATAACGTCTATTTTTTTCACTTTTCTCCCTTACATTTCATTTCATTTCTACTGCAAAGACGATTCCCTAATTCTCAAAGTCGTTTTCTCCTCCAAACACGCTTGAATCTCATGGCTCCTAAAACGAAAATCTCTAAAATCTCTAAGCGCAAGTAAGACCAAGCTACTTCATCCAACCTGCAAGTTTTCTTTGACGATCAAATTGAGAGATGGATGAATCGCGTACCATATTCAATCAAAATATATGAAGACATTCAAAAGAAGAAGCTTCATACAGGTCCTTTCAACAATTAGCTCAAATTTCCTATATACGACTTGGATGAAATATGGGAAAATGCAGGGTTACATCAGTTGATCTCTTTCAACTCGAATAATATCCAAATAGACCAACTTGCGATATTCCTATTCTATGCTAATTTAGATAGCACAGCCATTTGGAATACCGAAAAAGACGATAATTGGCTATGGTCAAGTGTTTACTGCAGCACTATTAGATTAACTCCAGGGATTATAGGCCGAACTCTCGAATGTTCCGATACCGGAGAAGATTTATATAATATTCCGGATATGCATCTCCAACCGAGGGATAATATCACACATCAAATATAGGAAGATGAAATGCCTAGATTTGCATCAAAATACCTAAGACCTAAGGCGAGACTTCTCACTAGAATGATTATCAACACTATCATTCCTCGCCTTCGTAGTCATGAGCAAATTACAGAGGTAGAACACAAGGCTCTATATGCTATATTCAGTGGAACAAGGGTTAATTGGGAAAAATTTATATTTGACGAGCTCAAACATTATTGGACTCGATCGCGCCCATCCATCATCTACCCTACATACATCATGCGTCTTCTGCGAGCTCACAACATCCCTTCATATTTGTCAACCTTTGAAGAGATTTCTCCGAAATATGTGTCCACAAAATTTTTCTCTCTAATGCACTTACCAGAAAATCCTCCGGATTTTATATCATTTGAAGAGTGGACGCAATGTCGTCAAGCCGGACAAGCTAGGCCTCAACTCCAACTACAATCTGAACCATCACAAGAGGTAGAGCAACATAGCGAGAACACTCCTCCTCCTCATGCACCTTTTGATTATACGTGCTAAGATGACATTTTGGAGAGTCGCATTGAGACAAATCCAAATGAGTGTATTCGAGACTTAACTCTCCAAAATCAACTCATTCTATCATGAAATCAAAAATTATTGGCTAAGCGCATTAATAGTTCTGAAACAACGTTTTTTTCATGCCTAGCCGCAGTTGAAGCATCGCTTTCAACAACACTATCTGTTCTAAAAGAAGTTCTTCAAAGAGTTCATGGTCCTACACCATCTTCAGAAGATTGGCCAACTCTAGTGTCTTCTCCTCTTCCTTCAAAACACTCTAAACTTTTTGAAGAGGAAAATGAACCTCCCGAACATACCCCAACATCTCCTACAAAACAACCTGGTTCTTCCAAGAATGAAGATGAAGGAGATGCTCAAGCTAAAACTTCCCTAAAAAATCCTTATACTTTTTTTAAGATTCCATCTTTTGTATAAAAATGATAACAAAATCTATGCATGTAATCGATTAGTATAGTTAATTAAAATTGCTTTTTGGTGTGTTATTCCTGTGTATATTCATGTAACCTTGCAACAGCTGGTAAATATTAAATGGTATGAACATGATGTCTACAATTAAAAATTATTAATGTTTTTGATAATGCCAAAAGGGGAGAAATACTAAACAACACAATAAATAATGGAAAGCACATATTCAAGGGGAGATTTATAAAATTATATATAAATACGTTGTATAGTTGTCATCATCAAAAAGGGGGAGATTGTTAGGAAATCAAATATACGGTTTTGATGACAACAACTATACAATGTAAATCGAATATATATATATATATATTAATATATACAGGTACTTGCTAGAATAGCATCACTAAAAAGACAAAAACAAGGCTCAAAGGACACTACAAGAGACTACAAGTCGATAGGAACAAAGAAGCACAAGAAAAAGAGCATAAAAACCGATATGCACAATATCAGACATCTGGGTGCACAGGCCAGACGTCTGAAACAGTTCTCTGGAACAACAGACAGGCTGAACCAGACGTTTGGCAATTGCACTCAAACTTCTAATCTACTACTATATTCAAAAATATATATAGTATCAGACGTCTGAAACATAACCCAGATGTCTGATTTCAAATTCGGATTTCAAATAAGAACTTCAACTGCCACATTCGAATGGACATCTCCGCTTCTCTTCGCTGCAACTCTTCATCATCAACAAAAGAAACTAATGAACGTTCGTTAATGGATGCAACTACTCAAGGTACCTATCTACAACTATATATAGCATCAAGAATAAAGAGAACAGCACTTAACTTACTTACTTTCTCACCTATGCTTTCTAATTCTATACTCTATTTTTGATCTCTGCACTCTAGCAATTCTTACTTGTATTCACTCTTCCATATACACAGTTTTTCATAGATAATTTTCCTTAGAGATATATTGGAAGCAATTGTACTAATAGGTCAACATCCGTGTTATACTAGAACATACATTTGACAAGAACAACTTATTGTAACCAAGCCTATTTCTCCGAGCGAAGCGAGGGTGTTTGATAGTAGAATTCCGGAGGGAAGCTTCGGACTGGACGTAGGACGGGAGATCCGAACCAGTATAAAATCCTGGTGTGCTTATTCAATATTTACATAGATTAATATTATTTTAGTTGCATCATATATTTTGTCACATATACTTGCATATACATTACACGATCCACTCCATAGACTTTCATCTTTATCATGATTTGGAACATTTAAGGAGTGTGTGTGTGTGTGTGTATGTATAAATCGATTCAGTATGCATGATTACGAACGCATTAGTACTTGCAATCGATAAAATACTTCTCCCAAGGATTATCTACGTATTTGTTTAATTATTTAATTCATTATTTATATTAATATGTAACAACATATATAATAGAATATAAAACTAGAAGTGTATATATTTTCGCATAAGTTTCTCTTATAAGAGTTAAGTTACGTAATAAGTTACACGGTTTCCCCTATCGCACACCCTTAACTCTATCGATCTCCCAGTTGCATTTGGGGCAATTATGGTGTCCCATGCCTATTTCTTTGACTAGTGTACCTAAACTAGATTTGGATGGGGAATTAATGAATGGACCTGTGACATTATTATTTCATATCTATGGTTCCATTAAGCTTTCCCGTTACTAACACTCTTTCATCACGCGTTCATTACAAAGAACAACTCTCGACTTCTCATTAAGCTGTTGGTTCTCGTTGCAGTCTATATTGCATTATTATAATTATAGTACGTTATTTCATTTCGACAGTGGAACCACTCCTAGCCGCTTATAAATTTGTGCACATATATTTCTTTCATGGTAGAAAACCTCAAGACGATGCACTTAGCCTCTATAATCGAGCCAACGATAATCTCTCGTTTGGAACAATTCCAACCTAAAGCTTCTTAACTAAGGTTGAACATGAATTTAAGATTAACATGCTACAAACGATATTACTTATGAAGTTCGGATACGAACACTCCTTCATTTGGAGTTCATTGTTTTCAAAAACAATTCTCTAGTGTTTCATAAATACTTAAGAATACTCTTAAATTGCATTTAGTGTGTTGCCTCGGATTTGATAATCGCTCAATGTAGAAACTATATAAATGAGGTCCAATGTACCACATAACATATATAATGATCCTACCACCTATGCATAAGGGATCCACTTCATATGATCCATATTAAACATTTTATTATGGTGTCAGTGTATAATGATTGAGACAATCCCAACATCTTCTTACATTTAATGTAATAGATGTCCATTTTAAATCCTTCATCGAGAATTAAACAACTACACTAACATGGTACATCATCAACAATCAGTAATTTGTTGTTTACTTGTAATATTAGAAATGAACTAGTACCTTTGATTTTTTTTTCGTACAGACATACGCTTTCTTTGCGTTTTAAGCAAAATCAAACTATATGGTTTCTTTATCGAAATACTTTCTCAACTCCGATGCTTGTTGAAATTCATCATTGTATCAGCTCTTGGGTTGTATCTCAATAAACCTAAAAACTATGATATTTCTCCTATCAACTTTGATATTGCTCCCATTGACTTTGAGACATTTTGGATGTTGTATCAAGCGGTCTCTTCTAAATCATCATTTAGAAGTTCTATTTCAACATCAATGCGTCAAAAATTATATTGTGTGATAATCTGTGAATAGAATCCGAATGGATTTAAGCATGTTGATTAGTGAATTTTCTCCACCAATTTCAACTTTTGAAATCAAAGAGTCATTTCTTTCAAACAGCTTTATATAATTCCAATTGGATCGATCTTCTTCTCAAAACTCACATGCAGCTGATGAATCATATACTTTTGGGTACAACTGCCAAAACAATATTTTGTTAATATGCTTGGAATCCATTTCAAGTTCAAAGCATCACGCCATATTTTGTAGTCTATACTCTCTATAGCCTATCATAAGTGAGGAAATTGTTATTACTAGAGATTCATTATCTTGATTGATATAAAACTCATAATTTCTCTTCACTGTTCGATAATTCTTATCAGACATTTTAGTGAGTTGTATCTATTTTGGGCATGAACAAATTTACTTCATCCATGTAATCCATCACTATATTAGAATCTTAGATCATATCCAATTCTATCATACTACCATTATTTTCTCTAGAAAGATATTTATTCAGTATGAAGGTGGTATATCTTGAAATAATAGTTTATTTCTTAGTGCATTGGAATGGACATTTAAAACATTTTATGAATTGCCTATAGATTTACATTAAATAGATATAACATTGAGTTTATGAAACTTATGTTCATAATGTAAATTGGATAACCATACATCTTAAACTATTTAAGATTAGGGTTTCCACCAAATTCATATCTTATATAATATTGTAAACTATTCTTTATATGAAATCAAGTTTGACTTATGTTCTTAATCTTAAGCACATATACTTATAGAAAGAAGTAAGCCAATTTTACTAATTATCAATCATACTTTCTCAAATAGTATCCAATTACTCCATATTGATACATCATTATTTATCATACGGAGGAGTGACTATGAGGGTGAATCATATTCTCTTTTAGGTATTATTGGAATAAACTCACATGTTTGATTAAACCAAATTATTTTATTCTTTTGTATATCTTGTTCCCTACTTTTGTTTCATATTTTATGAACTTACCAGAGATATCTAACTTATGTACCATATACAAACTTCGTATCCATAATAATTCATCGGTGAATATAATAAAGTACATGGATCTGGTTTTGTATCAACGGACCTTGGATTGCACACATCTATACATATTAATCAAACTAATATGTCAACACTTTTGTTGCTCCCATCCAATGTGTGCTTTGCCGTTAATATTTGAGTTATAGTTAACAAATACCATTAGATTCATAATTATATGATTAAAGTATTATTTCTCGAATAACAACTTAGTTTATAACTCCAAAATTAAGTACTAAATTTTTTATATGCTTTAGTATTTCTATGGCTAACACATCATTATTGTTATGAAAACAAATCCAAGAACTACCAAAGCAAAGATTTATTTTAGAACAAATATCCATAATATTCGTATTAAAACAAAACTGCTTCTATTTTTAGCCAATACTGAAAATAATAATTATTTCATAAGTAATATTTTAACACACCCAAAATTGATTTTTCAAACTTGATGTTGTGAGATTGCGGAATAGGGATCTTAAGGCTAAATTAACATTAAAGTGGGGGTGAAAAGTGTTTTTCAAATTTATATGAATCTTTTTGAAATCTTTTGAAATTGTTACTCAGAATTATGTAATTATTAATCATAGAAACAATAACAGAATCAAAACGCAGATAAAAGTAAATACAGTAAAAGAAAAGGACACATTAGGATTTTATAATGGTTCGGAGTTATCCTACATCTAGTCCCGCACAATTTCTTGTATAGATTTCTTTTCAACTAGTAAATGAAAATAGAATCTCGATTTCAAGGCTACGATACACACCCTCCAGAATCCTAACATTTGGGTTAAGCCACTTGATTTCAGGGCCACTAGCATACCCACCAGATTTACGGGCTCTTAAGCACACTTAATTGATTTATTGGCTACAGTCTCACCCAATTGATTTACGAGCTACAATCTCACCCCACAAGTATAATGGTTTGATTTAATAGAGTTTTGCAGACTTAGATCTTCAATCTTGATCACAAATGATCCTATAACTTTTGAATAGCACTTTGATCTTGATTTGTGTGAAAGAGATGATAGAAATCAGAGAGAAAATAATAGAGAATCAAACTAATGGTGATTGAGTTTGATTCTGGTTGAAATTTGGCAGAGTATGGTTATATTTTTTTAGAAAATGAAAGAGAATAAGGAGGAGAAAATAAGAATGAAAAATAATTATAAAATTCGTTGGGAAGATAGGTATTTAAAGAAGAATAACAACCATGTTCGTTCATGAAGAGCTTTTGAAATTTTATTTTTGAAAATCATGGCTAGTATGTTGACATATAAGGGTAGAGTATGTCGACATACTATTTGTAATTATGAAAAACACTTTAAAATATTATTTTCAAAATGGATTGCTTTGTAAAATAATTTGATAATTTGTAAACATGCTTAAATATAATTTATACACTTTTAAATCATTATATCACTTGGTAAAACAATATAATAAGATTTTTGAAAAATAAACCGATATAAATCAAAATTTAATAAAAAAATAGCTTAGTAAAATATCAAAAACTTAAACAAGATTTATAAGCACAAGAAATTAAAACCTATTTAAAAGTTGTTTTGAAAAGAATATTTAAAAACTTATTTAAAAATAGAGAGAGGGAGATGAGAGACAGATCAAGTGCTATCAGAATTTTAACATAAATCTATGACTCTATAATTTATCTACAATATCTTGAAACCTTAAACTCTTCAATACTCATGAGTCTTCATTCTCTAGCTCTTAAGTCTCTATATCAACATCTTGAATCTCTTCAATCATTACTTGATACTATATAGTCTTCTTAAATCATAACCTGTCTAATATCCTGCACTATATACTATATACCTTGATAAAACAATAGTAATTATATTTTATATGATTTCCTAACATTGTTGTCATCAAAACCAAAATCTCAAGTACTAACAAATTCGTCCACTAGTAAATGTCTATGGTACGCTCCCACTTTTCAAATATTGCGGTAACAATGTATAAAATATGAAGCTCCACTCAACCAATTACTATGGGATATTCGTCTTTTTACTATGATTAATTTATAGTTTTGAGTTTTAGATTAAATATCTCAAACTCAAAGAAATAAATCTTATAAAAATGATTTTCTATAAAAATGCATTTTATAATGGAAATCATATTTGTTATTCCTTTATTAAGCATCTACTAATATTATAACCATTTGTGTTTTCGATGTCTTTTCTTAAAGCGGAAGTGACTGTTCACTCTTTTTATCCTAGCTTTGCCTATGTTACATCCATTCTCAGACATTTGTTTTCCTTTTCAAATGGTTGAGTCATTCAAAAAGAAATCTTTACTACAAGACTGCACCAAATTCTTTATAAAAATACATTCTGTTATCATTAACATTTTAAGGATATCGAATAATTGCACGTAAGTAAACAGATCAAAAATTGACATATCGACGATCGAATTCTTAGGTCTGTTCAGAGTCCTCGGTCTAGTGCTTTTTCTAACACCATAGTATCCTAATCGTGTTCAACCTTATTGAACATATGATCCTGTACTATGATTTACTTGCTTACATTAACTTTTGTATATGATCGAATATATATCAAATATCCATATTCTTGTATTTATTTAGACTTTCATAACTTAAAAGAAAATACACGGTCTTGGGCAAATAAACACTTAAGTGATGAATGCATAAATATTTTAAATAATGGTATATTTCTTCGACAATATGCCAAATATTTCTAGTAACTTCATTTTACATTTCTTCAACAATCTTTAAGTCCTTTCATATTGTACATAATCGACAAACAATTTATCGATTACATCAGTTGCTCAAGTTTATTAAAGTAGATTTTATAATATCACATATGTTCTTATATTTATTAGATTGGTTTTTTATCTTTATCTAATAGGCTTCTACTGAATTCTGCTTCTCTTAAAAACCCTAAAAGAGATACAAGAATTTCATAAATTCCTTCAGTGGATGTTAGGATATGTTTATCATGTTATTAAAACCTTGAGTTTGCTCAATAAGCCGTTGTCCCTATAGATGATAGTAACACTTCTCTAATTATATCTGTATATAACTCCTAACATACTTTTAACTATGTTGCTAATCATTTCATTACCTTGAGTCTACTCAACAAATCATGAAGTACATTAGTACTCTAAACCTACCATGCGTGATATCCTAAGGGAAGTTATGTAACCCTTAATTTTTGTTAACAAAGTTAGATAAAAATATTACTTATCTAGGATAATATAATGACTGCCTTAGATATTATATAGCTTGATTTTTCTACACAACCATAGTATGCAAGGTAAGCTATTCATACTATAAATGATGGAGAGCATTATTATTTTAAATTCATATTTAAAAATAATTTTGTAGAACATTATCGAATAGTTTAGGGACATGAGTACAACTCATGATATCATATATCTTTTATATACACTCAATGCATACTCTCTTAAGTCTCATGGGTTTTATTTATCTAACCTCCCTTTCTATGCCTAGGATAACAGGATTGACTGGTCACTTTCCAAATTTTATCTAAAATAAAAGAGATACATAGGGAATTAAGAGAAGAAAAAATGAAAAAGAAAACAATGAGCCTAAAACATATTAGGCCCAATTAGTATACCATTGAGGACCTAAATAACAAACTAATGTCCCACTAAATAAGGCATTAACATTGTTTATATTTTTAAAGGTGTTCTTATTTTTCTTCATTTGTCTAAGGACCACCCCTAGATAGTGCAATTGAAGTTTTTCAACTGTGTTTGAAAAATCTATTTTTTCTTTTAGCCCAAGCATTGATTTGAGTTTTCTTTAATATAGATAAGTGAATAACTGATTTAGGGCTTCACCACCTTATGGCAAGAAAAAATCTATGTCGTTCTTCGGCAGATTCATATTTCGATTAGTTGTTTTTGGTGATTACAAGGATGTGATTCCATGTCGTGTATATGTACTTGCACTCAAAGAATAAGTGGATGTTCGACTTACCTTCAACCCCACATAAGATGCAACTATCAGTGTTAATGAATCTTGAACCTTTAAGTTTGTTTAGAGTGTGCAAGGCATCAGACATCACTCTCCACATGTGCAAGTTGTCCTTGTTCGAACAAAAGCTTGACCAAATTCTCTTAACCTAGGGAAAAATATTTATTTGATGAAATTTTTTAAGAAGGTTGTACACTCCATAGCATTATGTTTATTGTTTGGCAGATCCCAGATTACTTTAGCATTATGTGAAGGCATTGAATGCCTTGAGATTGTATTCGTTAGTTTACATATGATAGTGGAGCTAGAGTGTATCAAGGTAATCTAACATCAACGATATAGGAAAAGGCTTCAACATTGTCTGGAATACCTGTTAGTGCTTTCAAATCTATAGAAAAATGGTTGTTAGGAATGAAACCAAAAGGATACTAAGGGAAATGCTAAAAGTTTGTATGGGTATCATTGTCAGGGATGGTTCTAATGGAAGGAATGAAGTTTCCTCTATATTTCAGGATGTTCCTCCCATGTCCAATAGCAAGAAGTGGGTATGTTTAATGGCTAGATTTCTTTGTTGTGTGTAATTTCTTTTATTCATGCAACAAGGAGGGATTGTTTGCCTTGAATAATTTACTTAAGTATTTTAGAGACCACAGCCATGTCCCAGCTACTAGTATCAATCACTCCAGGTTCTCCTAGATGTTTCAGTATTTAAATCTTGTCATAAGCAATTGGGACCGTTTTTTAAGTTAGGATCACCTTGCCACAAGAAATGGTTGATAGATCTCCTGATCATATTTTATAGTTTAATAGGAAGAATAAAGTGTGTGGACCAATAAGTCATTATTGCATAGGCACAGAGTTGATGATGGTTAAATGACCAACTTGATATAGGTGATTATTAGGCCAAATGATTAACTTCTTGATGATTCTTTCAAAGATAGGAAGGCGATGAGAAGTAGTTATCCTAGCACTGATGAGAGAGACCGCTAGGTACTAGAGGTTTAAAATAGTCCAGTGATCGTAATGTAAGATTTATTTCTATTCAAACTGAGGCTAGTCATCCTCTTGAATATGTCTAGGTTCTATTTAGAGTGGATAAGGATTTGGCATTTGTCTCGTCGGCAAAATTAAGTTTTGTAATAAGCGGGACTTTGGACTATAAATGTCAAGTTCTCTTTAAAGGACGGCTTGGTTAAGTAGAATGTTTAAGGTTTCCATAACGGTGATAAATATGTATGCACACTAGGGACCACCTTGTATAATCCCTTATCATCCGTTAAAATATTCATGGGATACTCCATTAATAGTGATCGAGCTGTATGATCAAGAATGCAAGAGTAAAGTCAAGCAAGGAAAGGGAGAGAAAAATTCAATTTCGAAAGTATAACTATGATAAATGACCATTGATTAGTGAGAAAAGCCTTAAATATCTAGTCTAACCACCTAATAACTTTGTTTAGATATAAAACACACATTAAACACACACAAACACACACACACACACATATATATATATAACATTTACAATTCATTATATATAACATGCACGCGAAGGAGATTAATCTTCTCTTGGGAAGGTCTCAATTCAAGTGGTTCAATGTGTACCTAACTATGGTCATATCAAGATTTCCATGCCACGTAATCAACCATAATAGAAGTATAATATAGTTACTCAAGATCGATTATACCCTCAAGTTAGAAGGCTATTGTACATCGTTACCATATGATCTCCTATTCTAACTTAGTTGCATTAACCTATAGAAGACTCTCGTCTAGTCATTAAGTGATTTTTTTTCAAACAACCATAAGTATGTAACCCCATGGTGCCCTAATGATCATGATTAAATTGTTGTTTGTCCAATGGAGAGTATTACATACGCTAGTCTCAGTAGACATATCTCATAGAGTTAGGGGTAAGCCCTAGGGTAAAAATTATTACATATTTCTAACTGATAACCAATCTTGTTCAAAATAAAGATCTTACTTTTCTATTATATAGTTGATATAATGTGTTGTACAAATTAATTTAATTAAAGTATATTTAATACAAAATCCATAAATTGTATGTTTTGATAGTTGTTACAAAATGTTGTAACTATGAATAATTTAACACAATGAAAAAAAAATATCGTTTAAATATTCTTAGTCAAGACGTATCTAGACTGGATATCAATACATCCGTTAAGACTAGAGTATACAACACTCTTCAAATGTTAGGCATTGTATTACTCATAATTATTTAGAAGGGTTACGTATTGATAGTTATTGGATAACTATAAAATGACTCATTTGATAGTTTTCTATTAGTTAATATAAGTAAGGTCAAATAGAAAATATCGATGTAACAAAATTACACTATTCTCTTGACTTAAGAATATTGTCGATCTTTAATGTGGAAGCTCCACTTTGATTATAGTTATATTATGGCATGACGTCCATCAAATGAATATAGTTGGATCGAGTGGAAGCATAGAAAGTGAAACACTAATCAAAGAGGATTCGTACCATCAGTTATATGAAGTTAGTATCACGGTCAACTTAAGTCAACTCAAAGTCAAAGTCTCTGGCCAGAGCAGTTCGATTAATAATCATTGTTATTATTGAACCAAGGACTTTTTTTTGGAATATTGAGTTGAGTATGGATGATATTGTAATTTTGACCATTACCAAATTCCATTAGTTCAAAGTGATATCGTTTTGATGAAGAGAATTTGTTTAAATAATCGTCACTACCAGGTAATGCTTAACAAAGTGGAAATTATTGAAACAACATAAGTGATAAATTTGGCCAAAATTTCATACCATCTTCTAAGAGACATATGAACGTTAATATTTGAATTGTTCGATATTAATCGCTGATGAAATTTACACCTAAAAGTCAAACAACCGAAAGGTTAAACACTCCTTTGACTACATGATTTAATTAATTTATTATTGTTATAAATTAATTAAATTAATTAATATTTATGAAATATTAATTTAAAGTTTTTATCTGATATGTTGAACGATATAAAAAAATATGTTTATAATAGCTATAAATATATTAATCAATATATGATATCGATATGCATTTAAATTGGATTTAGTTGAAATCAATATTGTACGGACTTGAAGTGAGTTTGAAGTCCATATAGGACTTGAGATATTCGACCATGATTAGATCATGGTATGGCCGGCCATGTGATGGTCTTAAGGGTAGGGTTTTGATGTGTTAAAAGATAGAGAACGAGTATGAGAAAAATAAGGATCTAGATCCTACATTTCTCTCTAGTCACTCCTCTATATAAGGACACCCTCAATATAAAATAATTTTTTGGAGCCACCATTGATCCTCTTATCATCAAAAAATTATATCCCTCCTCTAAAATTTTCAAGCTTAGATCAAATAAAATCAAAGCAAGAAGGTAGTCGGTAGTTAGCAATTCGAAGCTAGCATCTTCTGGATTGTGATAAGATTCAAGGAGTTTATTTCAACATCTTAACGCACGAACTCTAAGCTTTGGTGAAAGGTACACAGCTTATTTACTGATTTATTTAACATTATTGTTTATTATTGCATTACATTTTTGGTTGTTATGTTGTATTACGAATCTAGTGTATCGATGTTTTGTCACATATTAGATGGTGAACATATTAGTGCATCTACATATATGTTATTTAAAATAATTGTATACATACTAGCATTAAACTCATGGTTAAAAATCATTTATTTTTTAATTAAATAATACTATATATGATTTTATTAATTAATAAATTATACTTAAAGATTAAAATCATATAAAAAACATTTTAAAATTTATAAAATTTTGTTTTTGCACAATAATAATTCGATAACAAAGGTACTCAATTTAAATATATGTCTATATTTTCTTTATATTTAGTTATTAATATAACTATTTATTTAATTAGAATTGATTATGTGTGTGTATTATAATTTGATATTAAATATAAAATTTTACATGATAATATTACATAATTTTCAAATTCCAGGGATGATTTTTTAATAATTTTGATAATTAATTTAATATGGTTTTTAAATTAATTTATAATTGTTTATTTAAAAATAATTTTATAAATCCAAATAGAATAACTTTCTATGTCGTGAGCATAAAGTCGGTTTATACATAAATACATACACACACACACACACACACACACATATATATCTGTATGTGCACATATGTTTGTATATTTATAAATGTTTACAATGAACATAAAAAATAAAAATTTATATTGTTCCCGGGTTTACAGCGGAAATTCTAATAAAAAATATAATTAATTTATATTAATTATTAGATGATTTTGTTATTTAATATAAATGAACATTACACAAACAGATTTTAAATATTTTATATAAATTATTATAATTATTATTTCCACATATTTGTGTGTGTATGAATGTTTATATTTTATGTATAATTTCATATAAATATACATATAACATTAGATGCGTGCACACGCGAGCGCGCGCACACATATATATATCTGTGTGTTTATATATATATATATATATATATATATATATTCATTTAGATAACACATAGAATAGTAGAGGGATAACATGTCCGTTGTAGTGTAAATCCCAACAACTATTTACGGGCTTGTCAAACTATGCACACTTTATTATGTTGCACATGCACATACACATATATGTGTATATGATATACATATTCAAACATAATACAAAATAATATAAAGTAAAACTTTATTTATAAAATTATTTAAAATAATGATTTTATTTAAAAGAAATTTAGAAAAGTTCTAAATGAATTAAACCTCATAGGCCCAACAAAGATCCAAAATAGTTCAAAAAATTAAAATTCCCCATATCTTCCGTTGTTGACTAGCCCAGTTCCAACACTGGTATTGCAGCCCAATAGCTTATGCGTTGTAAATTAGTCATATTAGGATTAACTAATTAAACTCACAGCCCAGAGAGGAGTGTCTAAAAAGGTAGTACCGAATGATTAGGTTTGGGTAATCAAGTAATTTGCCCTACCTGGCTACCGATAGGCCCGAATAGATATGTGAGCCCAGGGACCGTCCTAATAGAAAAGGCCTAATTGGAATTGGGCCTTAGGTTAATTTTCAAAATGTTTAAAATTAAATTGTAGATTTTAAATCTAAAAGTTAAATTTAAAATAAGATGTGTATATATTATAAAGTTATGAAATAATAAAAAGAATTCAAAATGTTTGAAAATAAACATAAATTAATTTTTAAATTAATTTTTATTACTAAGATTAATAAAAGAATTAAAGTAATTAAATAAGTTAATTAAATATTATACATATATGCATGTACAATATATAATGATACATGTTATGTTATCTTGAAATGTTTAAGACAATATGAGTATATCTGTATGTATATATAAAATAATCTTTCAAAATTTATAAAATTTAATTAAAATAGTTTACCAAAATAAATTAATTAGAAGTTAATTAATATATTAAATACATACATACATGTATGCATACACACACACGATACATGTGTACCACTATGAAGGTTATAGTGTGTATATATATACACATATTCAATATAATATGTTAAGATTGAATAACAAATAAATAATTACAAAGTTAATTAATTAAAACTTAATTAAATTAGCTTTAAGTAATATATATACTATTATACATAAGATTATTATATAAGCTAACTAAAACGTTTATATTATATAAAAACAAAACTTATATAATATGAATATACAAAAAAGGTGGAACTTTAAGAAACCTTAAATAGACTTGAGGAACAAATACATACGTAAATGTATTCATACCGTGATTCTCGATGTGTTCAACACTTGAATCACGAGAGTATTTAATAAGAATACAAAATTTCAATAAGTCAATATGAATTAATATAATATATTAAAGATTATGAATCTTCAATATAATGTGGTCCTATACCATACATACACACACACACACAACACACACACACACACAGATATATATATATATATTACTTGCATACTCACTAGCTGTTGAGAAAACTCAAGCTAGAGATTTTATGCATGGTATTATTAATATATTGAATAGATGAAGTAAGATAACTATATGTATTTGTTGAGCAAACTCGATGTACATATACTATACTTAGGCCGTCACAATATGGTAGGTACGGGTGAAAATTTTCATTTTGAATTGTGGGGCCATAACTTGTTGAGCAAATTCAAGGTCAGAATCCTAAAGCAATTGAGTCCTAACTGTGGGATTGATTTCACCCCAGAAGAGGGGTGAATAGGGTGATACTGTCAATTATAAAAATTTAATGCGAAAGTATATAAAATAATAGCAGCACAGATAATAGAAGAATAATAAAAGAAATAGAACAACACAGATTTACTCATTGTAACAACCCGCACATTTTACGATATTTAATTTAAATATAGCATCGTTAGTTGGATTAAAGTCTGAAATACTACTTTTTGCAAACAGTCGAATTAGGACTCAAGACTACTTCCATTGAGTTCAAAATGGTGTTTGCAACCTTTTTGAGTATAAACATTGATATGTTTGGAGTTGAGTAAAATTTTGATGTTTTCATTTAGGGCTTTGGGTTTGGGTTTGGGTTTGGGTTTGGGTTTCAGCCCACTAACCCAACTCAACTTATATCCTAACTCCACCCCCTCTCCTCTTCATTCATTCCTCATTTCCTAACACTTCATGCTTTAGTAAAAATAGCGGAGGAGATTGGAAACTAAAATCCTAAGCCCTAGTTTCCTTTGCAAATTCAAGTTCAAGCTCCAAAATCAAAGAGAAGCTTAGGTAAGCATCCTCTTCTTCTTCTCCATCTCAATCTCTCTCCAATTTCATAAATTTCCTATAACCTTACTTAGGAAATATTTGCTTATGATCTTAGATTGGAGCTTTTAGAGTTGAAGTTGAAGAGTAGTTGATCTTTCCTTTGTTTTCAAGCTTCTCCTTCATTGTTTTTGAGATTTAAAGGTGAGTTTTTGAACTCACATCCATGTCTATATCTTCGATAGTTGTTAGGTAGTGATTTCTAACATCTACTCCTTGTCCATATGCTTTGGATTGAATTGGTTTTATGAATATTCCAATTTTTGGTGTTTTGAAGTCAAATCTTTAAAAATCCTGGCTTTGATGTTTGAACATGTTTCTGGTGGTGTATCGAAGAGCCTATGGGGCTGGGTTGCCGATTGGCATAAACCCTTAGCGCCCATCGCTCGTCCGATCGCAATTTGTTGGATTTTTGCCCTTGGTAGGGCTAGGCTAAAAATACTGGAAATTCCAGTTCAGTCAACTAAACCAGGAAGTCAGTCGATTGTACCAGAACCCAGGAAATTTCCTGGTCCAGTATCAGTCGACTGACCATTCTGGGTCAGTCGACTGAGCCTGGAAACCGAAAGTTTCCAGGCATGTTTCAGTCGATTAACCACCCTAGTTCAGTCGACTGAACCTGGAAACAGAAAGTTCTCAGGTATTGTGTCAGTCGACTGACCTCCCTGGTCCAGTCGACTGAATGTGCTGTCTCAGCCAATCTTGCCTTTTTGTGTTGATTTCCAATTTTTAATCGATTCTAGTAGATCCAGTTTGTTGTTATCACCTTTGTTGACTTTGATAAAATCTTTTTCGGGATTTTTGGGAATATCCATTTTGATGGATTTTCTAACGACCCTGACTCGATCTTCGAAAATCGGCACCGAATACGACATTCGTATTCAAATGCCGCAGATCCAAACGTCATTGCCGGAGCTTATAACACATTAAGTATACAACACAGCAGAAGAGAAATGAATAGATCAATATACAACTTTTGACACAGTATCCAGATACAATGATGATACAATGAATATCAATATACATCATAGATATGATACAAGACAATGACAGCGGAAAGAAAAGATAACACCAGCAGCGGAACAATATCTCCAATATGGTCTTCAAGAGAGAAAGAGAGATAGAGTCCAAGACTGTAACTCCAACCTCAAAGCACCAATCCAGAAGTATCTCGAACTCCCAATCAAGATGAAGTGAAGCAACTCGATCCAAATGCGATTGCCAGATCCTAAGGCTGAAAGCTATCGAATCTACACCTACTATTCGATTATCTGAAAAAACCAACTCTAGACTGCCCGTGTGGGAAAATTGTGGGCACCCAGAGTTTAGGAAAGGAACAATAAACTTCAGGTCAGTCATGGGACTGGGATGAGCAAACAAAACAGTTTTATCTTTAAAACGAACAACCAAGGATTTTAAAATTTAAATCCGCAATGCTTTTAGAAAATGAAACTACCATAAGGCCTCCCTCTACACACACAATGCAAACGCAGAATTGGAGGAGATTTCTCCTTATGATAGTCAAATATGCTTGATACGAGAAAAAATTCTTTGATATTATTACTAGTGCATAGTGTAGAAAAACCATTTTAAAAGTATAATATTAATCCTAGCCAGCATACAACCATTATTGTATGCCTATTATAGCTACCATCTAAACAGTGGGGCGCCACCATAAGTAAATGGCAGGTTATACAACTAAAACCGTACAAGGCGCGTATTGAAGATTGGGTTTCCAACAAATGGTCAGGCTAAGGAACTTCCTACTGCCACATGGGTACGCCTCTGGAGGGACGTCCCGAGAACCTAACCGGATCTCTGCCAACACAAGGCCGGGTTACCTCTGTAACTAGGTAACTACTACTCGAGCATGCCATCCCCAGGTCCTTTGGGACCTTTATCCGAGGTACCTCTAATCCAACAACCACAAAGCAATCACAAAGTAATAGATTTGCAGTGACCACATGAGTGAAGTATCCGGGCTCCATACCATGATAACACCCTTTTCCAGAAGGGAATGACACACCCTAAAGGGAGCGACCCTCATAACCTTGCCGCATCTTTCATCTTTCGACCATTTCCGGGGTGTGAGGTGCTGATGCAGTCTCGTCCACAAAGCTTCTCTTTATACAAAAGCCATGCTTTGATCAACAAATGATACACAGCAGCACTCGGCATGCCACACTACCGAATTTGGGAGTATATCACCGATAACTATCAACTACATAACCTCTAAGCTCGTACGATTCAAAGGAGGGTGTTAAGCTAAGAGAATAAATTCTCTGCCACCAAGCAGAAATGTATTTGATAGAGATCAGTTTTATATCTCAAAGTGTAGTGTCAGACATACAACCATACAAGTCTGTTTCGGGTTCGAACAGAACCGAAGGCACTTCCGAAGAAGCCCTTGCAATCCGGGCATCCACAATTCCGATCGGACTTCCCATCACTTAGGGAATCTCTATACCGTAGCTACTCGGTGCAGAGACAAATCGATAGGTTATCCTATCGTTCTCGAAGACACCCTGTCTTCACCACCGGTCTTCAAATGCTATCGTCGTATCACTATTCAGAATGGGTTATATGACATAAGGTCCTCTCCCGGCTAAACCGAATAGCGAGCGTAATATTTAAAACATATGGATATTGGGATTTTAGTTAAGTCACAACTTTTAAAAAACCCAAAACCTTTCTTCAAATGGTTTAAACAAATTACCATTTCAAATCTTTTAACATAAGATTCGTTTCACAAAGTTCACCCAGTTTCACAAAGATTTATTCACATATTTCAAAACAATTTCCATTTCAATTAGGATTAACTCATCCAATCTTTAAATTCAAGATTTAACTTATAGCTTTCAAACCCGTTTCCAAAGATTTATTCATAACTTGGAAAACCATTTTTATTTTAGACTTGAAATCCTTTTAATACAAATTGGAAATTCATTTCTTATATGAAAGCTTTTATTATTTGAAAATCATTGTTTTCGTTTTGGAAAAAATCCAATTATATTTATACAAGTTAAAATCTTTGGGTTAAATTCAAAGTCCCAAAACAACACTTTAAAATTGGTTTAAAACCCATATGAACTCATAAATTCCCAACATAGAATTCAATTTTAAATCTTTGAATTTAAATTCAAATCAACTATTTTAAATTTCAAAAATTTATTAAGTTATTCAAAATAACTTGTATCTTTTAAAACTTCTTTTCGAAGGCTTCACATATTTAACCCAATTCCATTTTCAAAACTATTTGGATTCAAAACTTCAATTTTAAAACAATTTCAAAAAATCTGTGACTTAACCAATTTCCACGTGCAATCCATATTTGTGTGTGTATAAGTGTGGTCCAGGGGTTTTACACAATAGAAGTGCAACATCATCGATCGGTGCATATTCAAATACAGCAATATATTTGATAAGCGGTATAAACTATAATGCTTATCTTTCATTCACAGATCACAGATATATATCACAGATAATAAATTACATTAAACACAGCTCAAATCAAAACAGAGCATCACAATCAGGGATATCAAACAATTCAATCATCCAATAGAATCCAAACATTCATAAGTAAGATCAATTAATTGTCTGATTAATTTAAATCAGATTAATTACTTATGAATTACTAATCTTGGTTAATTAACATTAATGAATTACAAGTCATTTTGATTAATTATTCTTTAATCATTTAATTCACCATTTAATTAATCATCTTTAATTAATTATTAACCTTTAATTAATTATCCTTTATTAATTTCACTAAGGAATTAGCTTTTATTTAATTACTCAAAGTAATTATCTTTTATTTAATTATACAAGGTAATTATCTTTAATTTACTCTCATAAATGAATTTATCCTTTAATTAATTACCCTTAATTGTTAATTAATTAACTCTTAATTACTTTTATTAATTAATTGCATTATAATAACAAAATCATTAATTATTTAATTTATCAAGAGATAAATTAATTACTTTTCTTAACCTTTAGAACTTGTTTAATAAATTATCTTTATCACATTATTTATTTTAAAAGTTAGGATTAGTTTAAATAACATTTTATCTTAACTATCATTTTTAATTACATTATCTAAATAACTTTATAAAATAAAATAACCAATTTAAATAAATTAAAATTTAATTACCTTGAAAATATCTTACTTATATCTTTGATTAATTCAATCTTTAATCAAAAACATCATTTTAAAACATGAAGAAAAAAAGTTCAAAAGTTTGAATTTGGTCTAAAGTCAAAACTGTTTTCTTTCAGCAACCCGAGACTCACTCGAATGCTCCCCGAGACGAAAGCAAGTCTACTTCGAGTCTTTTACAAAACTGACCCATATACTTAGATTTTCAAAATCAAATTTGTTTAAGAGCTAAACCCGGTACGTTCACAAAATTTCCCTGGCCCATACTTGAGTCATTACTCTGTTCCTCCCGAAGGTTGCTTCGAGTTCTTTCTTCTCCTTCCAACGCTGATACATCAGACATGTCGTGCATATGCACAACCGTTCCAACCACCTCTGGTCGAGGCTACGATCATCGTCAGTCGACCATTATCCACCCGATTCATCGAAACACCCAGCAACATGAATTTAGGATAAACACGCAATTTGACTGTGTGACCCAAATTCGAACAAGACTGAGTCACCAACAAACGCCATGTACACCCACCTCCGACCATCAGAGGTCGCTCGCTTCTAGTCAAAACATCTCATGACTCCCATGATTCGATCCCCCCCAGTGTGCACCCTTCCATTTCCACCCCGATGATGTACGAACCAAAAATCCAACCTTTACAAAAACTAGGTTAAAAACCTAGATTGACTTAAATCTTCATCCATGATGAATTATAAAATCATCTCGCATTTTTCTGATAATCTACGACCCTCCAGCAAGCTTCAGTTACAATCACGAGATAGATCATCAACCCGATCACCAGAACTTAACAAAAATAGGTTTTCTGTTCAACTCGCAAATTCCCCCTTAAATCAAGACTAAAAATCTTGATACTGTTTTTAAAAATCATAGTTTTTTATTACAAAACAGATTATATAAATGAATCAACAAATTATTCAAGTCGAATTGGTCATACTTTTGAATTTCACTGTTGTTTTTCAATTTTTAAAATAATTGCCAAATATTTTTACTGGAAATTATTTTTACCAGTAATGTCACATTGTCATCATCATTTCTTCTTTAAGGATCAAGGTCTAAGATTGATTTATTTAAAAGATAGGAATTCATTCATAATTTCGAGTCCTGTCATATATATTTTTTAACAGAGAGGATATATGTATATACAGAAACTCATATATCCACAAGCATTTAATATTTTCAACATGTAATCACAGTCAATATTCACATAAACACATTCACACAACATTCATACTTCAACCATTTATCTCATCAATCAAGATATAGCATACTAAGGTTGAAAGAGTAAGGTTTGCTCACCTGTAAATTTGCAAACAGAGAAGCAAAGATGGATCTGAGCCTGGAACTTTGATTTTGTTTAGAAAGCTGAAGCTTTGAATCTGGAACTTGTAAATAAAAGTCTTTGCTTAATCACTATTGTATTTGCTTGTTCAGTTCATCAATGACATACAAACTTAAATTTACTTACAGTTTTGAATTTTTTTATATATGCAACAGAGAACAGATCTGCCGCCTGAACCCAGAAGTTGATTTTAATCTTTGACTTGATTTCTTCCCTGCAATTGATTAATACCATTGTTTAAACTCTTTGCTTTATCAATGATTAACAACTTCAAATTCAAATCTTTTAAAGAAATTTACTTGCCTTAATTTTATTTTATTTGTAGAGAATCTTGCACTGTTTCCTGAAGCTGTGTTCTTTTTTATAAATCTGCAGTTTTGGATTAGTTTGTGTTAAAACTTAATTTTAAACTACAAATCCATTAAACTATAAAGTTTTAAAACTTACCTGAGAGATGGGATCGTAAAATACAGCTTGATGTTTTCAGAAGCTCTTCAGATTTTAATTTTTTTTCTTTTGATTTAAAGAAGAGTTGGCAGTTTTCTGATTTTTTTTCCTCTTTGCGTATTGAGATTTATGAGGCTCAAATCTTTGTTACTGTTCTTTTCAGAGATTGGGAGGCTAAATAAATTTGAAATGGAAGCTAAAAAGTTTTTTGTAATTTTTTAAATCTTATTATTTTATTCAATCAATCATAGTGAATGCCATTTGTAAACAATGATCATGAGATCTCAATGTATGTTAACTCCTTTACTCCATCTCCTTTATGTATGTTTAGCATTTGTAATTTTACAAGACAAAAGAATCTTTAATAAATCTCTATATCATTTTCACTTTATAAATAAATACACCTCTTAATTCATTTGCGTATATATATATACAATGTTAAAAGAATTACTTTTAACCAATATTTACATTATATAAATTACACATTAATAATTTCAAAAGCCAATTATTATTATTATTATTATTATTATTATTATTTTAAAAACATTTATTTTAAATTTATATTCAAATTCCAATTCAACTTGAATTATAACCACTTATGTCCATTTATATATATTCATACATACACTTGTACAATCTTATACTTACATATGCATATTTTCCAATTATACTTATTATGGTTTAAAGGTTATACACTTTAAAAATCTTATTTTATAAATTTACAAACCAATGTTACGTATATATGCTTTCTTATTAATTTCTAAAAGATAAAACTTCTTATTAATTCTTGTTTTGATCTTATATATATACATTTTTTCTTTAATTACTCATACTTATGCAATTTATAAAGAAAATGAATTGAAAATAATTAATAATTAATCATACATATATTTTTCTTAGAACATAGAATTTTTAAATCAAATCCTATTTTCAATATATTTATTATTAAATTCCCAAATCAAAATTTCTATTTAAAATACATATCTTTCTTTATTCTGGAATTTTCATATTAATCCATAATTAATTTCACAATTAAATATAAAATTTTATATTAATTATCAATTATCTCAAAGTTTAATTCCAAAGATTAAATTAATTATTAAATTATTCTTAGCTAAAATCCAGGAATGTTATAGATTTGGTATCGATTTCTTGGGATTTGATTCACGTCTTCGAATGTGAATTTTTGGTGAATAATTGTTTTTTACAATCATTTTTGGTGATTTTTCATTTTAAAATGCAAAGGTTTCTATACTAGTAGTAAATATCAAAACTCTTTCATCAAAACAATTTCAACACTGTCTCAATACAAAGCTCGTTTATTTAAACCATTTTCCAACTTATTAGTATATACAAACCATTACCTCGTTCATATGAGAAAATCTAATTAAACGGCTTAGCGAAACAAGTAGTATGAAATGCTTGCGTTTACTTCGTCGGTTAATTTTTGGACTTGTTTGATTGAAACTCTTGAAACAATTTTCGAGTGGAGATCTACAATTTGTTCGTAAATATTTAAGCTTAGCCGGTGGTTATGGGACATGAAGCTAAACTCATTTATTTACTAGCTTAGTGTAATTCACACTTTTTATTGATCAATAATGATCATTTTGTGATTTAGACTAGCGATGTGAGATGTCTTTTTGTTCGCGTGGGGACTATACCTCGTTTTATGGAGCTTTGGCTCATTTTTGTGGGCTGGCGACCCCTGGTCTTTGGACCGTTCTTGGAGCAATCGGCTCGATAAGTCGGAGCATGGGGCATATCTTTCTAGGTGCGTCGATGTTTGATTATGCATGGGGCGTAGCTTTCTAGGTGCGTCGATGTTTGTTTACCCATGGGCCGTATCTTTCTAGGTGCCTCGATGTTTGATTATGCATGGAGCGTATAATTCTAGGCGCGTCGATGTTTGTTTATGCATAAGGCGTATCTATTTAGGTGTGTCGATGTTTGACTAGGCATGGGTCGTATCTTTTAAGGTGCATCAATGTCTGATTTATGGGATAGCGTCTCATTTGTGATATACGTGTTCGTGAGTTTTTATGCTCCCGTTTGTGATAGGCCTCCCCCTTTGTGATTTCTGGATTTCTACTTGACGATTTCTAGAGTTTGTGTTTCACCAAATTTTATGATTGGCATTGATATGTTTGTCAATATTTGTGGTTTGGTGAATAAAATAAAGAACAGGTAATTAGGCACAAGGAAGAAGTTGCAAAAAAAATTTGTCTCATGGACAACAAGTTTGCCTTTTAGTTTGAAGGACACTTTTTAGTGTAAACTGAAAATGATAGTTACAACTATCATTCTGTGAATTACACTAAAAAGTGTCCTTCAATATAGAAAACAAACTTCTTGTCCCTGAGACTAAATTTTTTCCTAACTTTTTCCTTGAGCCTAAAAAGCCCAATAAAGAATATGACATTCTTTTTAGTGCTCTGAGATTTTTGAGATATTTTATGATTTTTTTTGTTGTTAAATGCATACTTTTCACAGTATGACATTATTGATATCATAAGTTTTTGTCATATCTCTTATTCTATCTCATTTTATATGATATTTATAGCTAGACTGATCCGTTTATTATTTTCTTATTAAATAATACTCGAGTCAGACCGAGATATTACAGGTGCTTCTGCTTGACTCCCTATCTGGGACCATCATCTGACTTTTGGCTAACTACTTTAGATTAGTAGTTTTTTTTGTTTTATACATTCGAGAAAGAGACTCCTTGATGTATACATATTGTTTTGTCTTGCACTTGTACCTATTCTATTGCGATGTAGTGGATCTTGTATGACCACTACTTTGATGTACACATCTATGTGATATATTCATGTCTGTTTCCGCATTGGTGGTATGGATATCTGTGACTGATTTGTGTTATGCTTATTTCTATATTTGTTTCCGAAGACTACATAGCCACTATGTAGTTGCTTTGAGTTTTTATTTGATATGTCGGATTTCCTCTTTAAATGAAATGTATGTTATTCTATCTGACATATCGGTACTCACATAAAGCAATTACATGGATGGTCGCTCCTTAACAGCCTTATTTTTCATGCTAGTCGACGGCATTACCCCATAGTGTGCTTTCTATCAGAGCCAAACTTCGGAACAATGTAGAATAATCTAGCAGGGATCATTGTCCTAAGTCCTTCTTAGGAGTCATGCCTTAGGATTTATCCAAGTCTTAGAACCTGTTCTATCCTATTTTCTTTTATGATGCCTACTTTTATCAATCATGATTGTTTGATATTCATTTTGAGAATAACTCTTTCTTCTTCTTTTTCTTTCATAAAGAAGAGAAATGGTTAAACCTGGCCGTCCCAGCCGGTCAATCTAGTGCTGCTCCTCAGGATGGAGTATTCATGTCTGCCCACCAGCTTTTAGATCTTGTAAAGAACGCTCAAGCTGTCGGACCCATTTCAGAGCCTACTCATCCTAGATCTGGGTTTGCACGTTTGTGCAGAGACTATACCGATTTGGGTGGAAGGACATTCAAGGGATCCGAAAGTGTTATAGAAATCCAAGCTTGACTTAGATCATGCGACCGCATCTTTTCCCGCATGAATCTTGTTGATCTCCATCGAGTCCAAGTGGCTTCTAGCATGCTCCAAGAAAGAGCATTAGATTGGTATGAGCTTTTTATTTCTGAGATTATTGAAGTGGATCTTACTTGGGAGCAATTCCGGGAAAGGTTCGAGTTGAAATTTGTGCCAGAGGCAGAAAAAGTAACTTTAGCTCGGCGCTTTATTGACCTTGTTCAAGTTGAATCTTCCTTGACAGACTATGTCGCATCTTTTGAATCCCTCTCTAAATATGGGGTCGAGTATATTAATACCCCATTGAAGAAAATCAGAGGTTTGTCTATGGATTGAATAAGAACCTCAAAAAGTCTTTACTTCTGAAACTAAAAGTTTCTTTCAATCAGCTTATAGATATCGCTCTTCGACTTGAAGAGGCCGATAAAGAAGGTGATGTTGAAATTGTGGGTGTCAAAAGAACTTCAACAATAACATAAAGAGACCTATTATGTTCAAAGGCCCCAATCCCAACAAGAAAGGGAAGCAAGAAACTACGGTAGCAAAGACTCGTACCTCTAGTCGTGGACAATGCTACAATTGTGGTTCCACGGACCACTATGAAAAGGAGTCTCTGAAACCTCTTTATCGTCGCCATTGCAAAATTTTGGGTCACCATACATTTGCATGTCCCATGCTTCAAAGTAGGAAGGAGGGAAAGCTCAATGTTGTGCAATCCCCTAGTAACACTTCTCTTTGTCAAGGTATTTCTCGTTCAGTCCTTGATGGCATTTGTTTTGTGATTATCCTATTCGAGTTCTTGTTGGTATGGGTTCATCTCATTATTTTATATCAAAAGAACTTGTTGATTCTTTTTCTTTAAACATTTTGAGCTTGATGACTTCATTGAGAATTGCGAATCTGGTTAATGGTTCCGCAACACTCGGTTTATTTTGTAAAGGCGTCGAGATTATTTTATATGATTATCATTTTTATTTTTTGAGCCAATTTGCATATTATGTGTTACTTAGGCTTCAGAATTGATTTTTGTGAAAGGATTGGCATAATCATTATGAAGCCGTATCCTATGTCCCGTGTGGACTACCCATCTCCAACATTTTCAATTTATTAAGCAGATTTCTAATTTTTCTAAAAGATTTTGATTCCAATTTGGTGGCATCATTTTATTCTTTAAACCCACATGATGAGGGAAATGTTATTTCTCTCATTCAAGTAGTTTGAGAATTTCTCGATATTTTTGAGCTTGTCTTAGGATTATCACCTAAGTAATCTATTGAGAGGTGATAAGGTCTTTTCAGTTCGACTTTGCCACCAGTTTTCATTAGTTATGGGATGCGGATGATAGCATTCCACTAACCGCATTCCGCACTCATTATGATTCTTATGAATGGCTTGTTATGCCATTTGGTTTGACGAGCCATCCAGCTTATTTCATCTATCATATGAATCGGGTATTCTACGAATAGCTCGATGAGTCCGCCTTGTATTCATTGATTATGGATGAAAACAGAAATTTAAAATTTGCTTATCGTTTTAATAAAATATTTATAAGTATAATTGGATTTTGTCCTTAAAACGAGCAAAGAATATTCGTAAAATTTTTAAGAGACATGTTTATCATATAGAAGATGATTTTGTGTTGTTTTACCCATTGAGTGCTTTAAGAATGCTGGTCAACGCGCTTGATCAACGTTATCAATGGGAATCTCCTAAATGCTATGATGAGACAATCAGACACAGTGAATTGACTTGGAATAAGTAAATTTTTCTAGAAAGATGACTACATAAAGTTAATTATAATTTTGAATATCTTAGCTTTTGGGAAAGAGGATCCTTTAAAAGAACTCCTTTCCAATGCTCCTATTCTTGTGATTCCCAAAAGAAATGTTTTATCACTTATGCTTCTATACAATTAAAGCCTATCGAGACAAGGTATGCCACTCATGATCTAGTGTTCGCGGCTATTGTTTTCGCTTTTAGAATTGGCATCATTATTTTTGGGAGAGAAATTTGTTCTCCACACCGATCATAAATCTTTGGAGTATTTATTTTCTCAAAAGGAACTTACTTTGCGTTAACAACGTTGGCTCGAGTTCCTTGCATCTTTTGATCTTGATATTCTTTATACTTTGGAAAGGAAATCGTGTTGCCAATACCCTTAGTCATAAACAACAAATAGTTGTTTCTTTGATGATGTCCGAATGGAATGATCTTTTTGATAGGTTCATCTGACGTACCGTTATTGTACTACGTCGTTGTTTCGAATTATTCCAGTTTCAGGTTTCTCGGGCGTACCATTATTGAACTGCGTCGTTGCACCGGCTCAATTTTCTCTTATTCATGACGTATTCCACGTCTCTCAACTACGAAAATGACTTAAGGATTCTGATTCTGTTCTTGAGCCTGGTGCTATTGAGGAAATTGAAGTTCTACCTAATTTGACTTATGAGCAAACACATTCGGAATTACTCTTTCATGCTCTTTAGGGTGAACTTCTTGTTTTGAATTTTCTTTGTGTTGATATGCTTTTTGGTTATTACTCTTTATTTTCTTTTTAATAATTACGAGGACGCGATTTCTTTAAGGAGGGGAGTCTGTAACAACCCACGTATTTTACGATTATATATTTAAATATTTTATTTAAATATAGCATTGTTGGTCGAATTAAAGTCTGAAATACTACTTTTTGCAAACAGTCGAATTAGGACTCGAGACTACTTCCATTGAGTTTAAAATGGCATTTGCAACCCTTTTGAGTATAAACATTGATATGTTTGGAGTTGAGTAAAATTTTGATGTTTTCATTTAGGGCTTTGGGTTTGTATTTGGCTTTCAGCCCACTAACCCAACTCAACTTATATCCTAACCCCACCCCCTCTCCTCTTCATTCATTCCTCATTTCCTAACACTTCAAGCTTTAGTAAAAATGGGGAAGGAGATTGGAAAATGAAATCTAAGCCCTAGTTTCCTTTGCAAATTCAAGTTCTAGCTCCAAAATCAAAGAGAAGCTTAGGTAAGCATCCTCTTCTTCTTCTCCATCTCAATCTCTCTCCAATTTCAAAATTTTCCTATAACCTAACTTAGGAAATATTTTCTTATGATCTTAGATTGGAGCTTTTAGAGTTGAAGTTGAAGAGTAGTTGATCTTCCCTTTGTTTTCAAGCTTCTCCTTCATTGTTTTTGAGATTTAAAGGTGAGTTTTTGAACTCACATCTATGTCTATATCTTTGATAGTTGTTAGGTAGTGATTTCTAACATCTATTCCTTGTCCATATGCTTTGGATTGATTGGTTTTATGAATATTTCAATTTTTGGTGTTTTGAAGTCAAATCTTTAAAAATCCTTGCTTTGATGTTTAAACATGTTTTTGGTGGTGTATCGAAGAGCCTATAGGGCTGGATTGCCGATTGGATTAAACCCCTAATGCCCATCACTTGTCCGATCGTAATTTGTTGGACTTTTGCCCTTGGTAGGGCTAGGCTAAAATACCGGAAATTCCAGTTCAGTCGACTGAACCAGGAAGTCAGTCGACTGAACCAAAACCCAGGAAATTTCTTGATCTAGTATCAGTCGACTGACCATTCTGGGTCAGTCGACTTAGCGTGGAAACTGAAATTTTCAGGCATGTTTCAGTCGACTGACCACCCTGGTTCAGTCGACTGAATCTGGAAACAGAAAGTTACCAGGTATTGTGTCAGTCGACTGACCTCTCTGGTCCAGTCGACTGAATCTGCTGTCTCAACCAGTCTTGCCTTTTTGTGTTGATTTCCAATTTTTAATCGATTCGAGTAGATCCAATTTGTTGTTATCACCTTTGTTAACTTTGATAACTTCTTTTTCGGGATTTTTGGGAATATCCATTTTGATGGATTTGGTATCGATTTCTTTGGATTTGATTCACGTCTTCGAATGTGAATTTTTGGTGAATGGTTGTTTTTACAATCATTTTTGGTGATTTGTCACTTTAAAATGCAAAGGTTTCTATACTAGAGTAAATATCAAAATCCTTTCATCAAAACGATTTCAACACTATCTTAGTACAAAGCTCGTTTATCAAAACCATTTTCCAACCTATTAGTTTATACGAACTGTTTGCACAAAAAATGGGCAAACACCTCCAAGTCGTATGATTTAGTCGATTTTAAGTTGTTCTTAGTGATTTGGATGATTTATGCAAATATATAAAAAGCAAGGACTAAACTGTAAAAGACACACAGATTTATAGTGGTTCGGCCAGAACGTGCCTACGTCCACTTTATATGTTATTCTCCTTTTATCTTCAGATTACAAGTACAAAGCTTTTTATACAAGTATATGAAAGTTGTTTGAAAGTTCCGTTTGTGCTTGAGCTCTCAAACTTGTCTGCCATTATTGTACCACTGCCCCTCTATTTATAGAATGAGGCTGAGGGTAGGGGTCTTGGATGTATATAGCTGCTGGTGGGCCTGGACTGATGCTATCTGGCCTGGCAACGTTGGTTCGGCAAAGCCTTGGTTCGGCGATGCATGGAAGTGGATTGGTCCGGTAGAGGTCGGTCCGGTGGTAGGTGAAGTGGGTTGGTCCGGTAGAGGTTGGTCCGGTGGTAGGTGAAGTGGGTTGGTCCGGTAGAGGTTGGTTCGGTGGTAGGTGAAATGGGTTGGTCTGGTAGAGGTTGGTCCGGTGGTAGGTGAAGTGGGTTGGGACTGGCATTGTTTGGAGAGGGTTTGGACCGGCATTGCTTGGAGAGGGTTTGGACCGGCATTCGAACTTGGACCGGCAATGCTTGGAGATGGGATGGTTCGGTGGTGTCTTCCCTTCATTGGTTCGGTGGTGGTGGAAACGCACCCAACATTTGCCCCCAAAGTGGGGCATATGCTAGCATATGTCGCGCTTTGTTTTTTTTGTAGTTTGGATAGTCTCATTCGGTTCTAAGTGCCGGACTGTTTGGTCCGGTGTCCTGCGCTCTCCTATAAGTAGGGGAATCATGCCTCTGTTATTCCTTTATCGTTTTGAGATAGCCGAATCGATCGAGTACCGGATCAACTAAATACCGAATCAACCAAGTGCCGAATCCATCAAATACTGAATCAACCAAGTGCCGAATCAAACCTAACGTCCGGACCAGGTGAGTTTTCTTCTGCCGCATGAGTTCTTATGATGGGCTACCGAATAAAACATGGGGTTCGAATACCGAATGAATTTTCATTTTTGAATTGCCGAACGAGACCTGGGGGTTTGAGTGCCGAATGAACCTTATATACTTGAGTTTTTATGTTTTGAATTACGAGTGAAATCCCGGACTACATATACTTGCATGTTTATACCTTCCGTTTTAACGATATACTTTCTTGTGTTGCAGATAAATGTCTCACAAAGTGGAAACTCGATCGGATAAGAAGAAATCTACGGACAGAAGAGAGTCCACCGTAGTGCCCCCAGCTCAGCCAGGGCCGGAACGTCATGGACCCGCCCAGAGATCGCTAGTAGATGGGTATGGTCCTCAAGAGCTTCTGAATTCTCCGCCTAACTGCTTTCCTAGCTCTCTCAAAGAAGAGCAGCTTGATGTTATCTCCCGCTCCTTTGGGATTGATAGAGCACGCATGCTGTTGCCAGGGAAGGGGGTCATGCCATATAATCCTCCTGAAGGATACTTCGCTTATAGTAGGTACCACTGCATGTGTGGGGCCATTCCTCCAATCAATGCTTGGATAGTTAGCTTCGTCACCTATTTGAAGGTGGCCCCTTTCCAGCTCCAGCCCAACTCCTACGCTATCTTGGTGTGCCTGTTCGTGATTTTCCAGAGAAAGTACGGGCGGCCCCTTCTAACCGGAAGATTCGGTATCTATATAACTTGAGAGGTTATAAAAAGGGGTCTCCATACATCAGCTTGGAATCGGCCGTGTCCTTCAAGCTGGTCCTGGACTTGTATTCAAAGTTCACCATGTTTAAGAAGGAATGGTTCTTCGTCCAGGATGACTCCGTTTCGATCCACCGTTTCACCTCTGGCTGTAAGTTGAAGCTTATTTATAATTTCCATTCTGACTGAGATGCTTCTTCTTATGTGTTTTTATTTCTTGCTAGCGACAGGTGGCCTTGCGGTCGTGCAGAATGATCACCTGGTTCAGATGGACGTGGAGATAGAGGCCATTTCGGGAAGGGATAGGTCAGCTTCTTACCTAATCAGGAATACCACTCTCCTGGGACACAACTTGATTCTACCACATCAGTCTGTGGTCAAGCAGAGGGATACAACTGAGGAAAGAGCTGCCAAAGCCAAAGGAGGGGCCACGACAAAGAGCAGCAAGAGGAAACCCTTCTCGATACCTCCAGTCGTCGGGGGGAAGAAGCTCAAGAAATCTGATGGACCCTCTCCGAGCACATGCCAGATGTTTCGGAGGAGGAAAGTGGAGAGGAGGAAAGACGCGAGGAGGAGAGCGGAGGTGATGGAGAAGGTGATGGTGGTAATGGTGGCGAAGGACAGAGTGGTAGTGGCGTTGGTGCCTTGACCTCTGGGCAAGCAGGTGAGATTCAAGAGTGGACGGATGATGCTTTCCGCCAAGCTTTTGAGGGATTGGAGGAAGGGTCGGCCTTGGTGGAGAAACCGAAAAAATCTGATAAGGCCGGGACTGGTGCCAGTCCATCTTCTGAGAGCATTTCAGCTAGGGCGACTCCGGCGGTTCAAGGTGAATTTTTGACTCCTCTTTTAACTTCACATGTTTCTTGGATTATAGTCTCATGCATGCTTGTAACACTAGGTTTTTATTCCAGGAACGGGTAAGGCGGCCAAGACATCAGACATTCGGCACCGCCTCAAGAAGTTCAAACTCCTCAAAGCTTCTGCTAAACCGAAGCCTTCGACTGACCGTTCCGGGAGCGTAGTCGGCTACCGTCCTCTTCTCGGAGTCATTGAAGAGGATATTCAAAAGAGAAAGAGGAGGCGTTCCATATTCGAACCTTCACTTGGACCTCAGCCCCCAACCCAGCCTATTCATGATATTATGGGGGAGGATACTGAGTCCATACCATCTCCTCATCCATCAGAGAATCCTACCGTTACTCATGTTGATCGTCCCGGCTTGACTCGTTACCCATTTGCGGGTCATCCAGATCTAGACCCGAGTTCTCATGATATTTCCTTCGATGAGGTTACCGGTGAGCACCTCCTACCCTGCAATCCTATGGTAAGGGTGCTTGATGAGGCTAAGTCTTTGGATCTCGACTTGTTGACCACTCGGATTGTGACTATGGGGGATGAGGCCAAGGCAAACATCGATCGGGTGGCTGAGGAGACAAAGAAGTTGATGGGGCATCACGCCCGACTGGTCAAGGCTGGGAGGAAATCAGAAGTGCTAACATTCGGCTGTGGTTAATGGTTTCCGATCAGGCCAAACAGCTTGCCGATCAGGCCATTCAGATCTCCCAGCATGAGGCGGCCTCCAGACGACTAAAGAAAACCATGGAAGAGGCTAGCAAGGCAGAATTGCGAAAGATGGAGGCTGCTTGCAAGGAACGAATCGATATGGCCATTGCCATGGTGAATGAGGTTCGGAAAGCGGATCTTGAGCAGATAGAGGAGTTATCTGGGAGGCTTGAGGCCGCAGAGCTTGCTCAAGCCAAGCTGAAGGAGGAGATGGAGGCGATGCGGAAATCCCTTCAGGCTGATTGCTCGAGATACCGATTAGAGAGAGATGCTGCCGTTGCAAGGCTGTCGGCTTCCGAGACCCGGATGAGGGAGTTTGAGGAGAATGAGGGGATGATGGATGAGATGCTCCAGGACATGTACTTCCGTACTTGGAAGCAGGGCAACTTATCCTGGATGGACGATTATCCCCGGGTCATGGCTAGGATATATCTCTGGGCTCTGGAGGAAGCCAAGGCTGAGGCGGATAAGGAGGGAGGTGTAGCTTTCAGAATGGATGTGGTCACGACCCAGTTTACTGAGGAGGAGAAAGTGGCAGTGAAGGAGGGCATGCGGCTGCTTACCGCCGAGGAAGTGGGTGTGCAGTTGGAGGATGATGATCAGGGAGCAGACGCTGGTAAGTCTTCCCTCTCAATCTTTTCTTAACTTGATTGCGTATCATTTATCTGATGGATTCTTCTCCTGAATCGGACAGGTGGGTCCTCTGGCCAGCATGCTGGGAGTTCTGATCCTGCGGTCAAGTAGATCCCGGAGGGCTAGCCGGATAGAGGTGGAGCCCTGCTGCAGCTGACTATTTTTTGGTTTACTTGGCATTCCTGACTATACTAGTCTAAAACATTACTGTACTTTCAGGCTGTAATTATGTCATTGTAGCGAATGATTTTATTCTTATATAATTTTATAACACAAGCTGATTCTGTGATAATTGAATGTTGTCGTTACTTTGATGTGTTGCATAAGAAATATAGCTGTATATATGCATGTGCTTCAATCGTGTTTGATGCTAAGCTCTTGCTTAAAATATAATTTCATGTCTCCCAATGTTAGTGTGATGTGTGAATAGGCTATAGCTACATGTTTATGTACAAGAAAAGTAAGTACCGCCCTTCATGTTTTAGTTGTAGACGATAGCTTTGAATGCCTTGTGTGACTGAGGATGGAATGCAGCTGAGTGACCTGTTATCCAGTTGTGAGTTCTCATTTCCACTAGCGAGTGTCTCCTATTTTGTGTCTTGTACTTTAGTGATCGTTATATAGGATAGGAGGAAAGTTTTTATAAATAAAATGAAAATATAAGAAATAGTAAAACTTCCAATCACGGAAGGCCTTCGATGTGCTTAAGTTCATGGCAAACGGGTTTTGTAGTCACTTTCCCTAACTGTGGGTCTTGTGGGTCTTGGAGACATTCGTCACCTATCTTACGCCTCCGCGGGGAGTTTTCTTTTTTACCATTGCCGTACTTAAGACACATTGGAGCCGAGATCGCGCACAGTAACTACCCGGGCCATTATGGCCCGTAATCGTGGGTATTATTCGATTTACCGTGGCCGGCTAGCGTGGGTGCCGATCGTCAACTGTGAACTGCCCCTGGCTGGCCACACCTTATATTGGGGCTTATAATCGGTTCATAGTCGCCGGCGAGCCGAACGCCGTAATGAGCTGCCACGGCTATAGTCGGCCTTCTCGGTGGCTTATGATCGGCTCATTACAGTTGGCTTTGAGGGCCGTCGCGAGCAATAAGTTAACCCGCAGCAGAGGGATGCTGGAGCAAAAGTGTCTCATTGACGAGGGCATAGATTCGTATAGTACCTGTTAGGTCTTGTCCAGGTGAGGTTGTGCCGTGAAGTGTCCAGAATGGAAATGCCGTTATACAGGATTTTTTTCAACAGAAAAGGATAAAGCTTAACAAGCAGCCAAGATATAAAGGAACAAGTTAAAAAGAGACAAGATTTTTAAAGTGGTTCGGCACGAAAATGCCTACGTCCACTGATTCTCTTTGTTAATTCACTTCATATGGGCAGTACAAGTTAAGAAAAGTATCGAAGAAGGTGTTGGATGTTCCATGCCCTCTGGAACACCTCTCCGTCCACTGTTGACAAAATATAAGCTCCGTTGTGGAGATCTTTATGAATTACATAGGGTCCGTCCCAGATTGGATTTAGCGCTCTGAGGCGCGGAAAGATCCATTTGAGGACAAGATCTCCTTCTTGTAAGCTGTGGTGTTTGACTTTGGAGTTGTATTGTGCTGCCACTTTTTGCTTGTGAGCTGCCGCTTTGAGTGCTGCATCATTTCTTCTCTCTTCAATTAGATCCAATGACATGCAGAGGAGTTCTTCGTTCTCTTCTGGGTTGTAGTGGATCCTACGATGGGAGGGCACTACAGTTTCAACTGGGAGCATGGCCTCCGATCCGTATGCCAAAGAGAAAGGAGTATGTCCTGTTGATGTTCTGTAAGATGTGCGGTAGGCCCAAAGTGCCATAGGAAGTTCATCCACCCAAGCGCCTTTTGACTTTTCAAGTTTCTTCTTGATTAGAGTTTTGAGAATTTTGTTGATAGCTTCGACTTGTCCGTTTGCCTGGGGATAAGCTATAGATGAGAAGCTTTTGTGAATTCCGTGCTCTCGGCACCAGTCGGTGAATTCCTCGCTGTCAAATTGAAGTCCATTGTCCGATATGATTTTGAGTGGAACCCCGTACCTGCATAAAACATTTTTGATCAAGAAGTTAATAACTTTTGCCGAAGATATTTTATTTAAAGGTTCCGCTTCCACCCATTTGGTGAAATAGTCGACCGCCACTATAGCATATTTGGCTCCGCCTCGGCTCATCGGCAGTTTGCCAATCAGGTCAATTCCCCATACCGCAAAGGGCCAAGGACTGGTCATTTGAGTAATCTCATTTGTTGGTAGTCGAGGAATCTTAGCAAATTTCTGGCATCTGTCGCATTTTTTGACGAAGTCCAAGGCGTCTTGGTTTAAGGTGGGCCAGAAATATCCATATCGGAGTATCTTCTTTGCCATTGTCTGCCCTCCAGTGTGGTCTCTGCAACTTCCTCGATGGATGTTGGATAAGATTTCCTTAGCTTCCCTTCCAGCGATACATCTTAATAAGGGGTTAGAGAAGCCGCGCCGATAGCGGATGCCTTCTTGTATGAAGTTATTGGCAAGTAGGTTCTTTACTTCTTTATCGAGGGCTGCTGATCGTTCTACCCCCATGCTTCTCTTTTTCTGCTTTACTGGTACCTTGGTGGGATCGATGTTCAGTACGTGACATGCTATGTCTGGGGAGATTCCAGTCATGTCAGCGTGTGTCCATGCAAATACATTCATGTTGTGGCGAAGAAAATCGACGAGTTGATCCTTCAATTCCGCTCTTAACTGAGACCCGACTCTCAGCAGTCTACTTGGGTTGTGTTTGTCTACAGATAAAATTCCATAGCCTCTGCAGGCTCGGTGGTGGCCTCCTCCTCCTCCTTGTCCCTAGGGTCTAATTCGTTGAAAGGATCGCTGGTATATCGAAGAGGAGGGGCTTTCTTTAATTGCTATGCTTCTAAGTTTTTCTTGCAGAGAGAAGTCTCTGCATCTTTCACTTTATCCTTCCTGTGGTTATTGCGAAGTTCAGTTACATAGCAATCTCGAGCTGCGTCTTGATCTCCCTCTATTTCTCCTACTCCGTTATCTGTTGGGAATTTCATCTTCAGGCACCACGGTGCTAGGACAATTTGGAAGTCAGACAAGGCTGGTCTTCCCAAAAAGGCGTTGTAGGCCGAGTGGTTCTCTATTAGCACAAACGTTTGTTTTCGCACAACGGAGCGGGGATGACTTCCTATTTCGACAAAGAGGTCCAGTTGCCGAGGGGCATCTTCGCATCTCCAGTGAAACCATGTAGCAGTTTGCTGCAGGGAGACACATCCTTCATTGACAGCTTCATTTTGTCGAAAGCATGCTTGAATAGGATATTTACTGAGCTTCCAGTGTCTACTAGAATTCGGAAAACCTTGGCTGGACCGAACCAGGCAGAGATGACCATAGGATCCATGTGGGGGTACTGCCTTCCCTCTAGATCACGCCTACTGAATGTGATGTCATCATTCTCTTTCCATTTCGGGTGGCGTTCTTCTGTAACAGAATTAACGTAGACTTCATTGTTTCTAAGTGACTTACCGTATCTCTCCATCTCTGCCCAGCTTCCGTCGGCGATGTGTGGTCCTCCTGATATGGTAAGGACCACTATCTTCTCTTGACTCGAGCCGCTGGTGTTGCGATTTCCTCTGCCTACTTCTGGGAGGGGTAGCCCTGGGTTCTCATTGGTAGGAGTTGAAGTCCTGTTCTGACCTTTCACATAGCGCTCTAGTCTCTTCCTTCTGATGTGTTCTTCAATCAAGTCCCGGAGATGATGGCATTCATTGGTGTCATGCCTATGAGATTCGTGGAATCGGCAGAACTTTCCAGACTTAATTGCATTATCTGGTTCCTTCTTGTGCGGGGGGCGCTTGTATCTAACTTCGTCTTGCGTGGCCAAGAAGATGTTTTCGATTGTTTCATTTAGAGGAGTGTAAGAGTCAAATCTCGGTCCTGGCCTATATAAGCGCTTTTCCCCCTTCTTGCCCCCAGCACTATCTCTGGAGTCATTTCTTCGAACGTCTTTTGCTGCTGCGGATGTGTTGCCATGAGCTGCCTTGGTTTGTTTCCCTGTCTGCCTTTCAATGGCAGCGTCTTCAAGTCTCATATATTTCCCGCCTTCGTGGAAGAAATCGGGTAAGGTAGCTGGCTTTTCTTTCATTAATCTCTTAGCAAACTTAGTATCCGGATGCACACCACTGCAGAGGGCCATTAGGATAAGTTTCTCGTCGGCATCTTGGACTGCGGCTGCTGTGGCATTGAATCGGTTTAGATATTGTTGCACTGTCTCCCCAGGCTTCTGTTTGATATTAGATAAGGAATAAGCGTCCTTGGGTTGTTCCACATGAATGCGGAACTGGCTGATGAACTTTTCTTTCAACACTTCCCATGAGCTGATGGATCCTTGGGGCAGATGGCAGAACCAGGAGGTAGCTAGATCTGCCAAGAACAGTGGAAAGCATTTACACAACACTCCCTCTGTTGCTCCGCTCATTAGCATATGTTGTGTGTATCTATGCAAGTGTACAACGGGGTCAGAGGTTCCCTTGTAAGGTTCCATTGTTGGCATTTTCCATTCCTGAGGGGTGATGGCAGTTTCGATATTGCGGGTGAAGGGGCTGGTTACCCTAGCACCGATCCCCCGATCCCTTTGTTCCCGTTGGACGCACTCTCTAAACAATCGCGACATCCTTTCATCAGAACTTGAAGCGGATAGAAATGAGTTTGGTTCTTCCCTGCGGGATTGATTTCGTCCAGATGACCTGTAGGGATGGTATCGTCTATCACTCCTAACATTCTCCAACGGCTGCCTCTGGTCTTCCGGGGGCATGCTGGGGTCAGCCACAGTTGGCCCTTGCCTTGATCTTTCCCTGCTGGGTTCTCTTCTCAGCACTTCCTCGGGTCCAACTTCGGGCTGGACTCCAGCTCGGCCCCGTCCCTTGGTGTTTACATGGTTAGGTAGCATGGCGGGCTCAGCTACATCCGACCCTTGCCTGGTACCTCCTCCGTTGGGTTCGGTTCCAAGCGTTCCCTCGGGTCGGAATTCGGGCTGAGTACGAGCTCGGCTCCTACCATGGCTGTTTCTGTTGTTAGCCTCTTCGAAGAAGAAAGACCTTTATCGTCTCCTAGATCCTCCAGACCGGGACTCACCCTATGATTCAGTGTTGCGGTTGGTTTCTTCAACATCCCTTAAGCGTGACATGAGTTGATCCACCGAGGCTTCTTGTTGAGATGCGAAGCGATTAGTCACTTCAGCCACAACCCTATCCAGATCCGCCCTTGTAATTGGTTGTTCCGTAGCAGGGGTTGTCGGATTTGCCTGATTTCCTTTTGCTGTTGGAACCGGACGATTGTCTTGATCTCTGATAACTGGATCTGGGATACTGCCAGTTGCGATGTTCTTTCCTTTGTTAGCATCTTTCTTCTGTCCGGGAGGCATGTTTTCCAAGCAATGAACGATGCTAATAGGGAAAGGGTTAAGTGGGAGAAGCTGAAGCTTCGAGCTCCTGTTCCTAGTGAAAGCACCAAAAATGTTTGCACAAAAAAGGGCAAACACCTCCAAGTCGTATGATTTAGTCGATTTTAAGTTGTTCTTAGTGATTTGGGTGATTTATGCAAATATATAAAAAACAGAGACTAAACTGTAAAAGATACACAGATTTAAAGTGGTTCGGCCAGAACGTTCCTACGTCCACTTTATATGTTATTCTCCTTTTCTCTTCAGATTACAAGTACAAAGCTTTGTATACAAGTACATGAAAGTTGTTTGAAAGTTCTGTCCGTGCTTGAGCTCTCAAACTTGTCTGCCATTGTTGTACCCCTGCCCCTCTATTTATAGAATGAGGCTGGGGGTAGGGGTCTTGGATGTATATAGCTGCTGGTGAGCCTGGGCTGATGCTATCTGGCCTGGCAATGTTGGTTCGGCAAAGCCTTGGTTCGGTGATGCATGGAAGTGGATTGGTCCGGTAGAGGTTGGTCCGGTGGTACGTGAAGTGGGTTGGTCCGGTAGAGGTTGGTCCGGTGGTAGGTGAAGTGGGTTGGGACCGGCATTGTTTGGAGAGGGTTTGGACCGGCATTGTTTGGAGAGGGTTTGGACCGGCATTGGAGCTTGGACCGGCAATGCTTGGAGATGGGATGGTTCGGTGGTGTCTTCCCTTCATTGGTTCGGTGGTGGTGGAAACGCACCCAACACAAACCTTTACCTCGTTCGTATGAGAAAATCTAATTAAATGGCTTAGCAAAACAAGTGGTATGAAACACTTGCGTTTACTTCGTCGGCTAATTTTTGGACTTGTTCAATTGAAACTCTTGTGACAATTTTCGAGTGGAGATCTACAATTTATTCGTACATATTTAAGCTAAGCCAGTGGTTATGGGACATGAAGCTAAACTCATTTATTTACTAGCTTAGTGTAATTCACACTTTTTATTGATCAATGATGATCATTTTGTGATTTAGACTAGCAATGTACGATGTCTCTTTGAACACATGGGGACTATAACTTATTTTATGGAGCTTCGGCTCATTTTTATAGGTAGCGACCCCTGGTCTTTGGACCGTTCGTGGAGCAATCTGCTCGATAAGTCGGAGCATGGGGCGTATCATTCTAGGCGCGTCAATGTTTGATTATGCATGGGGCATATCTTTCTAAATGCGTCGATGTTTGTTTATCCATAGGGCGTATCTTTCTAGGCGCGTCGATGTTTGATTATGCATGGGGCATATCTTTCTAGGTGCGTCGATGTTTGTTTATGCATGAGGCGTATCTATTTAGGTGCGTCGATGTTTGACTAGGCATGGGACGTATCTTTTGAGGTGCGTCGATGTCTGCTTTATGGGGTAGCATCTCATTTGTGATACACATATTGGTGAGTTTTCATGCTTCCGTTTGTGATAGGCCTCCCCCTTTGTGATTTCTGGATTTCTACTTGATGATTTCTAGAGTTTGTGTTTCACCAAATTTTATGATTGAAATTGATATGTTTGTCAATATTTGTGGTTTAGTGAATAAAATAAAGAATATGACATTCTTTTTAGTGCTCTGAGATTTTTGAGATATTGTATAATTTTTGTTGTGGTTAAATGTATATTTGTCACAGTATGGCATTATTGATATCATAAGTTTTTGTCATATCTCTTATTCTATCTCATTTTATATGATATTTATAGCTAGGATAATCCGTTTATTATTTTCTTATTAAATAATACTCGGGTCAGACCGAGATATTACAGGTGCTTCTGCTTGACTCCCTATCTAGGACCATCATCTGACTTTTGGATAACTACTTTAGATTAGTAGTTTTTTTGTTTTATACATTCGAGATAGAGACTCCTAGATGTATACATATTCTTTTGTCTTGCACTTGTACCTATTCTATTGTGATGTAGTGGATCTTGTATGACGACTACTTTGATGTACATTACTATGTGATATATTCATATCTGTTTCCGCCTTAGTGGTATGGATATCTGTGACTGATTTGTGTTATGCTTATTTCGATATTTGTTTCCGAAGATCATATAGCTGCTATGTAGTTTCTTTGAGTTTGTATTTGATATGTCGGATTTTATCTTGAAATGAAATGTATGTTATACTATCTGACATATCGGTACTCGCACAAAGCAATTACACGAATGGTCGCTCCTCAACGGCCTTATTCTTCGTGCTAGTCGATAGCATTACCCCGTAGTGTCCTTGGCTAGCGTGAGTATAGAGGTGGGGCGTCACACCCAGCTTCGGCGAAACCCTGCCTACGTGCTGCCCCCAAGGTTTCCACTAGAAATTAAGTAGTCAGACGCTTATACACATAAACTCACGACATTAGCTATCGACTAGCCTAACTCTACACTCAAAACCATGCCACAACTCAGCCACTGAATTGCGAATTCTCGAACTACACCACCGTAGTTCGTCCCCTGGTCACACAACCAGATTTTACAAAAAGTTTAAAAAAGGAGAATACAAAATAAAATAACTTAAACAAAAATAGAAACCCTAAATTAGAAAAACACAGCCCAATATGATGAATAAGACCGGCACAAATTAAATATTAAAAGAAAGTTCCCCTTTTTCCTTGTTTAGGTTTTCGACCTGTATTCTTTGAGATGGAAACAATGGCTGCCTTGTTCCTCTTCGTCCAAAATTAGGGGTTCTTGATAATTAGAAGTCGCTGCTTGAATGTTGGTCATTTACAGTGGTTATTTCTTTTATTTTCTTCGACAATCGACTCACTATCTCTGATTTGCTTTCAGCTACTTCAATTTGTCGAGGTTGAACGATGCTTTGAATTGGTACGTTTATCCCCTTTTCAATTTCTATTATATTTGACTTGATTCGAGTTCAAGATGGATGCTTTCCTCTGTGATATTGCTTGAACTCGAATACCTCGTATGCCAGTGATGATTGGGTTTTAAATAGGGATCGATTCCCTTTATTTTCGTTCGAATTAATTCATTTGAGTTCATCAATTAATTTAACTCGGCCACTCGATTATGCTTGAATGCTTAAGATTTCTCTGACTTTTTCAATTCATATATTTTTTCTTGCTTGATTACCTTGGTTATCACGGCTTTGACTTTGGCTTGTTCGATCTTTTCCTTGGTCATCACGGCTTTGATTTTGTGGCATTCAAACTTGACTCTGGTTTCGATCTTTATGCTATGACTTCGGCTTCTCTGTCTTTGTTCACAACTGTTACTTGACTTGGTTCTATTTTTTTTGCTGGCTTCGATTATGGTGTTTGAATTTGCTGACTGCACTTTGATTGATTGACCTATTCACTTTGTTTCGTTGTTGGTCTGCACTTTTATATTCTCTGGCATAGCTTCGGGTTGCTCCGGTTGACCACAATCACTTCATATGTATTCGTGTTGTTTGTTTGCATTGAGTTGTTGTGCATTTGCTGTTAGTTCAGACAGTTCTGTACACTGTACTTGTTTGTCTGGTATGTTTGACTGCGTGTATATGTGTGCAAACATATATATATACACACACACATATAAATGAAGTCTGAAAGCATTTTTGTTACTGTCTGCATATCAACTTGTCTGGTTTGATGTTGAGCCATTTTGGCATTTGCGACCTGATGCATATGTATTCATCCACTCACTCCATCTTTATGTTGCATTTCTTTTAAGCCAGTGCATATGATATTTGAGTCTGCTTGGAGTTGCCTCTAGTCATTGCATTTTTCTGTGATGATTTACGTGAGTCTGATTCACTACTCGGTTATGTGAACATGTTGAAGTTGAGTGATTGCATATCCATTGTACACATCCCTTCTCTGTCGACATGTGCATTGCATATATATGTGTACATGTGTGTTGGTGAGAAAATAATTGCTGCATTCATATTGTTTCTACATATGTTGTTTACGACTTGGTCTTGAGTCTGGACTTCGAGCCATTTCATGTAGTGTCTGCTCTTGATTTTTACTTCGAGCTAGTTTGTATTTGCTTCCATGTCTTCACTTGTTTCAATTGAGTTTGGCTTTTACTGCACTGATTTTGTACATTTTGTACATGAGCACTTGTTAAAGATGTTGTGATCACTTGAGCTTGTCTTCATGTGTACTCATTGGAATTATTGGTCGAGATAGTCTGACCCATTCATCTGGACTCATATATGTGTATATGTATATAGGTGCATATATGTACATATATTTATGTGGTCTTTGCCTTTTTGTAATACAAGTGTCGTATCTCATTTATACTCAATTTGTTCATGTGTGTATTTGCACTTGTGTTGAATCCAGCTTATAGCTCGGGTTTGACCTTGTGATGTTATTTGTATCGCACCTGAGTTGAATCCAGCCTCGGCTCAGGTTTGACCTTGTGCTCACATGTCCCTGTAGTTTTATCAAGTGTATATCGGTGTGCACGGCCTTGTGGCATGTACAGTGAAACATTGTGCATGTCAAAAGCTGTTTGTGTATGATGAATTAAAAAATGAATATGATGACGAACAACCCAAATAACTGAGGCAATTACTATTTTCAAAACACATTATATTTTAAACTGCAAAAATTGTTTCTTTTTTAATTTTACTGCGTAAGTGTGTATTTTGCAGATAACTCGGATGCTTGATTCAGGCTGGAGCAAAGTTGAAGAGTAATACGAGTGAATGAGTGAAATGTAGTGAGGTGAACATTGTAAATGGAAAATTGTGATGTAATCAAAATTATATTGTAATTGAAATTGTGTATATATAGTGAGAGCTTAGATTTTTACTATTTAAAATTGTAATAAAATATTTGTTTGAATAAAATATCTGTTTGAATTTAAATTCTGTGTTATTTATTTTATTCAGTAAATATTAATTTAATTATGTGAAAAATAAAATAGTACACTAAACAAATACATTTAAATGAATATATATATATATATATGTTTATTATCATCAAACAAAAATCATATACTTGCATATTCAATACTAACATCCTGTAACAGTTTGCACCTCACTTAACGTAGATATTGTCCCCAATTTGGTCACCTTCGCCTCATGGGCCAAGCCAAGATTGAAAGGGAGTGCAGATTAGGGATCTTAAGGATAATTTAACACTAGAGGGGGGGTGAATAGTGTTCAATGGATTCAAGACTTATATGGACTAATTTAAAATTATGACGCAAACAAATGCATAACATAATCACAGAACAATTTCATAATCAAACACTGATGCATAAAGTAAATAAAAAGCAGTAAAGGGAATGAACACACCGGATTTTATACTGGTTCGGAGTTACCCTACATCCAGTCATGTACCAAGGCAAACCACCTCATACAGATTTTTATTATACCAATGTCGAGATTACATTCCTTGATTTCTAAAGGGAGGTACCCTCTTGTCTCACGAGTCCGGAGCTAACTCTCTTGATTTATGGTACTCAAGACTACCTAATTGATTTCCAGGCACATCCACACCTTATAGAGAGACTCGATAAACTTTTGATTACAAATTGATCCTATAACTCTGAATAGCACTTTGATCTTCGAGAGAGGTAGAGAATCAGACAAGAATGAGATTCCAATTTAATTCACTTAAGAATTCGACAGAATTTCGGCATGATCTTAAAAATATGAAAATTATAGAATATGGATTTGTGGAGAAGAATAAGTGAAGAAAATATGAAATTAGATTGATAAAAAATTAGTTTGTGAAGGCTATTTATAAAGCACCAACGGTCATAACCATTCGTGAAGAGATTTAAACGAACAGATACTTCTTTTGAAAATTGAAACTTTTGAATTCAACGGTCACCATGTCGACGTGGGGTATCCCATGATGTCGACATCCCTATGTTAAAAACAATGTAAAATTTGTTTTGAAAATTGTATTGAAAGGAAAACAAGATAAAACGACTCTGGAGTAAAAACAAAGTTTAAAACAAAAACAAAGAATATATTAAGGCTAAAACATATTTTTTGAAAGTCATTTGAAAGATAATTTTAAGGCTAAAACATTTTGAAAAACAATTTTGAAAATCATTTTTAAAAACCATTTGAAGTAGTTTTGCAAGCTTCTTCCTGCAGAATATCTCATGACATCAGGACTCGAGAACTTGTACAAAACCAGGATGTTCGTGGGTTTGTAAGCCACTTGTCGTATGTTTGTAAGCTACTTGTCGTAGGTTTGTAAGCCACTAAGAAGGTAGAAATGGGTTCCATCCCAAACGAAATTCGGAGTGAAGATTTCCATGCTATTATGAAGTTTTAACAAAAAAACTAGACACATATCTTGAAATCTTGATCTTGATACTCATGAGTCTTCAAACTTGATTTCTTCATTCTTGATCTTTATACTGTACAGTTTTCAATAATCAGTACCTGCCTTATATATATATCCTACATAACAACATTCATATGTATCCTGTTAGTATATAAGTTATAAAAAAATAAGTTACAAAGGTTGTTGTCATCAAAACCACTGTCTTCAGTTCCTAACAATCTCCCCCTTTTTGATGATGACAACCTTATAAAATATACTTACCACTTCGATCATATCATAACTCCCAACTCCCCCTTACTCCAACAACTCCCCCTTACTCCAAGCTTACTATTTTATATAACTTCTCACCCTTTTTCATCAATAAAAATATCCTATAAACCTTGAACTTAGTAGAAAATGAGATAAATAAACATATGACATAATAACATATGAAATATAGCATCCTAACTGGAATTCTTGTTTCTGTACATCGAAGATTGTTTTTAGAAGAACATTAATTAAGATAACACTTATATACAAATTAACAAACTAATATTCAATCAAGACAACAATAAAATGCTTAACGAGGACCCTTAACTATTGGTGATTTATGGACCGAACAATTTGGATAGTGGAGACAAAAGTTTCCACATTTTTCGACCAAGTTCCCATTAGCATCAAAAAGAACCTCTCCAACGCAAATCACGCCATCGTCTTCATCCATATGAACATTCGGATTCGACAGAGGATGTTCTTCTTCTTGATCCTCTTGTGGTTCTTCTAGAGGCTCTTCTTCTTTAGAATCCATGGCTTGTGATGATACTTCGATGACAATGGGATTGGCATGGTTATCCATAAGAAATTTTTGTAAATTCCTAAGGATTCTACCTTGTCTATCTTATTCTCTTGCTATTCGCAATTGACTTACTTGAATCTCCATCATCATTTGAAGCAAATCTTTCATCTGCTCTTGCAATTTGATGACTCGTACATGTGTGGTTCATTGTAAAGGACCGGAATAAGGAGAAATGGGTGAAGAAGGTTCATTATTAGAAGAGGAAGCCATTAATTTACTGTCTTAGAAGTTTGTTACAGGAAATAGAATAGAGAAAAGGAGTAAAAATCGAAATATATAACTTAATAACTAATTTAGAGGGAAATTTAAATTTGAAAATAACGGCTAGTATGCCAACATTGGGGGTGGGTCATGTCGACATGCCCAGTTCAATTTTTGAGAAAATTTTATTTTTATTAATTATTAACTATACTTGTATTATTTATAATGTATATTTCAGTTAATGATCGTATACCTAATTCTCTTCTAAATTTAGTAAAATTTTATTCATTTAATGGTTTGGTTAATATATCAGCAATTTGTTTTTCAGTATTAATATATTCAAGAGTTATGACTTCTTTACTTATATTATCTCTAAGAAAATGATGTCTAATATCAATATGTTTGTTCTAGCATGATGAGTTGGATTCTTAGATAGATTTATTACACTAGTATTATCACAATAAATTGGTGATTAGTTATAGTTAATCCAAAATCTTTTAAAGTTTGTTGCATGTATATAACTTGAGAACAAGCCAAAGCAGCAGATATATATTCTGCTTCAGTTGTTGACAAAGATACAGTGTTTTGCTTCTTACTAAACCATGAAACCAGAGAATGTCCTAGAAAGTGACAAGTTCCACTTGTACTTTTTCGGTCTGATTTACAACCAGCGTAATCAGCATCACTATATGAAATTAAATCAAATACATTGTTTTTAGGGTAAAATAAACCACAATCTAAAGTATGTTTTACATATCCTAAAATTCTTTTAACAGCTTTTAATTGAGTTTCTTTAGGTTGAGATTGGTATCTTGCACAGAGACAGACACTATGCATGATGTCAAAACGACTTGCTGTTATATAAAGCAACGAACCAATCATTCCCCTGTATAATTTTTTATCAACATATTTTGGTTTCTCTTCTTTACTTAAAGCTACATTAGTTGTCATTGGAGTTGGTTTCCCACCAGAAGTGGTCAATCCAAATTTATTAATTAAATCCTTGGCATATTTTTCTTGACTAATGAAAATTTCTTTATCTAATTGTTTGATTTGAAGTCCTAAGAAGAAACCTAGTTCTCCCATATGACTTATTTCAAATTCTTTAGTCATTATATCTGAAAATTCTTTATTCATTATGTTATTAGTTGATCCAAATATTATATCATCTACATATATTTGTACTAATTGAATATCATTTTTGTTTCTTTTAATAAAAGGAGTTGTATCCATTTTACCTATTTCAAAACCAGATTGTAGTAAATAAGATCTTATTCTTTCATACCAGGCTCTAAGAGCTTGTTTCAAACCATATAAAGCTTTCTTTAGTTTATATACATGATTTGGAAATTTATTATCATCAAAAAGCGGAGGTTGTTCAACATAAACATCTTCTTTTACAAAACCATTTAGAAAAGCACTTTTAACATCCATTTGATATAACTTGAAATTATTGTAGTTTGCGAAAGCAAGTAGAATCCTGATAGCTTCAAGTCTTGCTACGGGTGCAAAGGTTTCGTCATAATTAATTCCTTCTTCTTGACAATAACCTTGCGCGACTAAACGAGCTTTATTTCTCACGACCTCACCAAGTTCATTCATTTTATTTTTATAAACCCATTTTGTGCCAATTATACTTTTATCCTCAGGTTTAGGAACAAGTTCACAAACATCATTTTTGGTGAACTGATTCGGTTCTTCTTGCATGGCAAGAATCCATGAATCATCAGATAATGCTTCCTTTAGATTTTTAGGTTCAATAGTTGATATAAAAGCTACATGACTCATACAATTTAGTTGATTTCTTGTTTTAAATATAGATTCATTATTTCCTAGTATATTTTCTATAGGATAATCTTTTAATAGCCTAATTCTTTTATTAGGTTGGATGATTTAACAATTAGTTTCATTAGGTTCATTATTTAAAGTTATAAAATCTTCTTCATCTTCTATTTGTACAATATCTTTAAAATTTTCATCAAAAGATACATACATTATTTCTTCAATAGTGTTAGTTCTTAAATTATAAACTCTAGATTCTTTACTTCTATTAGAATATCCGATGAAGAAACCTTTGCCGGATTTAAGTTCAAATTTATCTAAATTATCTTTTGTATAAAGAATAAAATACTTACTACCAAAAACTTTAAAATAAGCTACTATGGGTTTCTTATTGTAAAGTAATTCATATGGTGTTTTATTAGTTAATGGTCTAATTAAAATCCTATTTAATATATAACATGCTGTAGCGATTGCTTCAGCCTAAATTTTTTTGGTAAGTTGCTATCAGAAAACATTGTTTTAGCACACTTTTGAATCGTTATATTCTTACATTCTACTACTCCGTTTTGTCATGGAGTTCTTGGAAAAGAGAAATTATGAGTAATTTTTTACTATAGAAGTTCTCAAAATTTTCATTTTTAATTCTCCACCGTGATCACTACGAATAGTTTTTATTTTTAGAGAAAGTTGATTTTGAATTCTTTTAGCAAAAATTTTAAATAATTCAAAAGCATCACTTTTAAGTTTAAGAAAAATTGTCCAAGTATATCTAAAATAATCATCTACATTTACAAAAACTTATTTATTGTGATTAATTGATTAAACTTGAGATGGACCAAATAAATCTAAATGAAGTAATTCTAGAGATTTAGAAGTAGAAACCATGTCTTTTAATTTAAATGAATTTTTCTTAAGTTTTCCTAATTGGCAAGCATCACATATATTATCTACTTTAAAGTTTAATTTGGGAAGACCTCTAACTAAGTCAAGTTTTGATAACCTAGATAATAGTTTGAAATTTAAATGACCAAATCTTTTATGCCAAATCCAAGGATCACTTGTATTAGCCAAAAGACATAAGTTATCATTTGAAAATTTCATACTAAGGATGTAAATGTTTATCTTCCTAATTCCTTCAAAGATAATATTTGACTTATTATCTTCGATGTTACACTTATCTTTTTCAAATATAATTTTAAATCCTTTATCACATAGTTGACTTATACTAAGCAAATTATGTTTTAAATTCCTAACTAGCAAAATATCAGAAATAAGAGGGGTTTTAGAATTACCGACATTGTCAATGCCAATCACATATCCTTTTGAGTTGTCTCCAAAGTTGATCAATCCACCATCTTGATATATAATGCCAATGAGTATCTCGAGATTTTCAGTCATATGTATTGAACAACCACTATCAAATATCCATTTATCTTTCTCAATTTTCACAGTTTGTCCATTGGTTGTTGATTCTTAAAAAGCCATGTAACATGTCTGTTCCTGCATAACAAAGCAATTCGGTAGATAACTTGATTTTTCTTAAAAATTATATGCAGAATTATGATACTTTGATGAAATGCATAAATTCAAACTAGTATCAACAAAATTTCTTAAAAATGCCATTTTTGACTTTTCAAATTTCAGATTATGAAAACTATGAAAACCTATGCTCTGATACCAATTGAAAGGGAGTGCGGACTAAGGATCTTAAGGCTAATTTAACATTAGAGAGCGGGTGAGTAGCGTTTAATGGATTTTAAGACTTATATGGACTAATTTAAAATTATGACGCAAACAAATGTGGAACCTAATCAAGAACAATCACAGGATCAAACACTGATGCATAAAGTAAATAAAAGGCAGTAAAGGAAAAAAACACACCAGTTTTATACTGGTTCGGAGTTACCCTACATCCAGTCCTGTACCAAGGCAAACCACCTCATATAGATTTTTATTATACCAATGTCGAGATTACATTCCTCAATTTCTAAAGGTTTTTATTATACCAATGTCGAGATTACATTCCTCAATTTCTAAAGGACTTGAGGCACCCTACTGTCTCACGAGCCCGAAGCAAACTCTCTTGATTTACGGGACTCAAGACTACCCAATTGATTTCCAGGCACAACCACACCTTATAGAGAGACTCGGTAAAATTTTGATTACAAATTGATCCTATAACTATGAATAGCACTTTGATATTCGAGAGAGGGCAGAGAATCAAACAAGAATGAGATTTCAATTTGATTTACTTAAGAATTCGGCAGAATTTCGGCACGATCTTAAAAATATGAAAATTATAGAATATGGATTTATGGAGAAGAAGAAGTGAAGAAAATATGAAATTAGATTGATAAAAAATTCGTTTGTGAAGGCTATTTATAAAGCACCAACGCTCATAACCATTCGTGAAGAGAATTAAACGAATAGACACTTCTTTTGAAAATTGAAACTTTTGAATTCATGTCGACATGGGGTATCCCATGATGTCGACATCCCTATGTTAAAAATAATGTGAAATATGTTTTGAAAATGATATTGAAAGGAAAACAAGATAAAAACGACTCTATAGTAAAAACAAAGTTTAAAACAAAAACAAAGAATGTTTTATGGCTAAAACATCTATTTTGAAAGTCATTTGAAAAGATAGTTTTAAGGCTAAAACATTTTGAAAATCATTTTTAAAAACCATTTTGAAGTAGTTTTACAAGTTTCTTCCTACAGAACATCTCATTACATCATGACTCGAGAACTTGTACAAAACCAAGATGTTCGTGGGTTTGTAAGTCACTTGTCGTAGGTTTGTAAGCTACTTATCGTGGGTTTGTAAGCCACTAAGAAGGTATAGATGGGTTCTATCTTAAATGAAATTCAGAACGAAGATTTCCGTGCAATTATGAAGTTTAAAAAAAAAACTAGACACATATCTTGAAATCTTGATCTTGATACTCATGAGTCTTCAAACTTGATTTCTTCATTCAGGGTATTTATACTGTACAGTCTTCAATAATCAGTACCTGTCTTATATATATCATGCATAACAACATTCATATATATTTAGACAATAATGTTAGTATATAAATTATAATAAAATAAGTTACAAAGGTTGTTGTCATCAAAACCACTATCTCCAGTTCCTAACAAAGGTATGGGGTTTTGTTCCTCAAAAGGCCGCGACATTGTTATGGGGTGAAGACTTTGGTATATAAGCATCCACTTCATAGTGTTTTTCCTCGATGTGAGACTATTATTTCCATTTTGAAGGGGTGTTACAATCTTCCCTCTATAGAACCCAACACCCTCATTGGCTCATGAACACAACACCATCTAGGCGTCATGGCCATAACATGTACAAACCATAATTCTGGCTTGGTATGGCTCTGATACCATTGTAACAGCCTGCCCTTCACTTAACGCAGATATTGTCCCCAATTTGGTCACCTGCGCCTCGTGAGCCAAGCCAAGGTATGGGGGTGTGTTCCTCAAAAGGCCTCGATGTTGTTATGAGGTGAAGACTTTGGTATATAAGCACCCATTTCATAGTGTTTTTCCACGATGTGGGACTATTATTCTCATTTTGAAGGGGTGATACACACCCATTAATGAAGTCAAAATACTTTTATGTTTTGTCTTAGGGTTTGGAGAAATATAAAGGACTAGTGGAAGCCTTATTAGAAAAATGAAATGACAACATTTAACTTTTGTAATATTATAGGAACATCTATTATATAAAATTATAATAATCTATACTGATAAATTAATGCAATTAATATAATTGATAAAATGTTTATCAAGTAAAATAAACAAATAAACTGAATTAATACTGACAAATAGATATATAAATATACTTTACAATAAAAAAAATTTGTAAATTAACCCATGCAAACGCCTTTTTGTACAACTACTAAATACATTTGTAACATGGTCACTTGCAAATTTACTTGCCCGAGACTGTGTATTATCCTCAATGAGTTTCAAACTCTAAAAGCAGTATAAGAATATGGATATTTGATCCATATACGATAATATATAAATGTTATATGGTGAGCGGTTATAATTCGTAATGTTTGAAACCTCGATGAAATTAGTTCATTGAAATAAGAAAGTAAACTGTAGTGAAAGATTGTGTATTCAAAATGATTGACCGTAATAATGATCCTATTTTATTAAATGTAATACCGGATCAAAGATTACAAGATAAGTCTAAGAATTCGGTCACTGAAATATCAGTTTGATCTGTTTACATAAAGTGCAATTTATTTGATATCCTTAAATGTTAAGGATTACCAAATGCACTTTCGTAAAAGGTTCATTATGATATTGTAGTGAGGGTTTCCTCTAAATGATTCAACCATTTAGAAAAGTAATCAAATGTATAAGAGTGGATGTAACCTAAGAAACGGTTGGAATGAAGAGAGTGAATGATCACCTCTTCATGAAGAAACATTGGAAAAAAGAACTGTAAAATAATAGTTGATACTTAACATCGAATGAGAAATATGATTTCAATTCCAAAATGTATTTTCAAATAGAAAATTCTTTTCTTTGAGATTTATTTCTTGGAATTTAAGATACTTCATCTGAGAATTCTCGATTGTAAACCAGTTATAGTAAATGAAATAAATAGCCTATATTAAGTGGTTGAATGAAGCTTCATATTATATACGTTATTATAGTAAAGGCAAAAATAATGAGAGCATGTCATATAACACTTAGCAATCCATCAAGTTATGAAAAAAAAAATTGTAAAACATACCACACGTTATTTATGAAATAATAACCGTTTTTCAGTGTTAAATGAAAAATAGACAAGGTTTTATATTAATATGAATATTATGAATATTTGCTATAAGTAAAAATAGAGTACTGGTATTTGTGATGCATCGGAAAATACATAGGTATTTAAATTTATTTGTAATTATTTTGGAGCTATGCACTAAGCCATGATTTTGAGAAATAATTTTTGATTATATGTTTATGAATCATATAGTAGTAGTAAATTATGTCTTGTACAATTAAAGGGCAGAGCACTCATTCAGTGCGAGCATAATAAGAGTTGATGAATTCTACGGATTGATGCATATAGACATATGCAACTGAAAGTCTGTTAATTCTAAAATGGTTCCATGTACTTTGTTGTATTCACCAATGAATTATCACAAACATGATTATATGCATATGATCACATGTGGTATGTTAATGATGAGTTCGTAGAATATAAAACAGAAGTAAATAAAGCGACATGTGATAAAAAAATTAAATGATTTAATTTGATTGAATAAGTGAGTATATTGGAAAGAGTTCCGAACGTACCTAAAATAAATAAAGATTCAATCTAAAAGGTCACTCCTCCTTATGATACATAATGATATATCGATAAGGAGTAATCGATCTATGTTAAACAAGGTATGAGTAATGGTTAGTGAAATTTAGTTAACTTCTGTTTAAAGGTCGTATACTTAAAAGTAGTACACGAGGTTAAAATTAATTTCATCTAAAGAAAAGTTTACAAAATCATACAAGATAAGGGTGTATTAGAAACCCCAACATATCCTAGGCAAAGGAGTTGGCAGATTATATGAGTTAAAAGACTGCAGGTAATAATTGCATACGAGGGATCTTGTATGAATCACTTCAAAAGAAGTTTAGGAACCATTGTCATTGGACGACTAACTTATGTCTTGAACATAAGTATCATAAATTAAAACCAAATCAGTTGTATATATAAGGAAATTCATAAAGTTTATGAATATCTATTCTATTGCACTGAGAAATAATTGTTGTTTCAAGAAGTACAAACTTCATATTTAAAGAATTTCTTTTAGAAATTATCGGTAATAAAATGGATTTGGATACGATCCAAAGATAAAATTGATTATGTGAGATGAAAAGAAGTTAATCTAACATAAATGAACACATCGCATTAGTGTTTCTAATAAGTATTCTCATTGAAGAGAAACTATGAGTTTCTTATCAATATCGAGAGTAGATAATCCTCATTTGTCAATTAAATCATTAAGAGTATTGACTTTTCCATATGGTATGATGCATAAATATAAAGATTCAAAGCATGTTATCAAAATATGATTTTGATAGTTGTACGCGAAAGGATATGATTCATTGGTCGCGATGTGTCTTTAAGACCAACACTAACACAGTTGCAATAAAATGAGCGGCACTGATAAGAATAAAATCGTAAATTTCAATTGTTGAAATTATGCGTAATAGATACGTTATTCAATGTGTTCAAGTTAATTCAGATTTACTCACAAAATTATCACTTGGTATGACTTTATGCTTTGGTACATATGTGCTGAAATGGAAAATTCTAAATAATGATTTAGAATAGACTATTTGTACATAATGACCAAAGTGTCAACGAAAGCGATAGTTAGTTTATGGGTTTTTGGATATGATCCAAGAAATGATATTAAAGTATCACTCTATTAACATCGGAATTGAATAAGTATTTTGATAGAAATATCAAATAGTTTGATTTTCAGTTAAAATGCAGAGAAAGTGTGTGTCCATAAGAAAGAACACTTAAAGGTACATATATATTTCTAGATTATAAATAAACAACATACCGTTGGTTGTTAACGATGTACTTATGTTAAAATCAGTAATAGTTTGGTTGTTCAATACTCAATATTGAATTTGTATATTATATCTGTTATAATAAGTATAAAGGATGCTAGGAACATCACAAATGATACGCAAAGGCACCATATTAAAATGTTTGATATGAAACATGTAAGATGGATTCCTTATGTATCGGCAATAAGAATTATCATACACGTTGTCTTGTCTACAATATCGTATTTTGTTATTTATTTAATACACTAAGAAAATATCGAATCCGAATTTAGGTCACTAAATGGTAGTTTAGAGTGTTCTCGAGTATTTACGAAATACTAAAGAATTGTTTACAAAAAACGAACCGTTTATGAAAGAGTGTTCAAACTCGAACTTCATAAGTGCTATCGAGTATAATATGTCAATATTAAATTCATGTTTAAACCTTAATTAAGAAGCTTCTGGAAATGTTTCAAATGAAGCATTGTGGATAATGTAATGAAAATGCTAGGTACAGTGCCTTGAATAGCGCTACAATAAAAGCAATGAATATATATATACATATACATATGTGCATAAACTTATAGCGGAGTTATGATTCCAAGTATTAAGAATATTAATCAATAATCATTGTTATATGATAACAATGTAATAATAAGAGCTCACTAGAAGTCGATAAATATACTCCGAATAGTTCCACATGATAAAAGTAGTTTATCATCGAAGAGAGTTGATTGATAGAGTAGATAATTAAACAACATATCAAACCTATTCACGAAGAATCTAACTTGATCAGTTTTCATCAAACTAGTTGAAGGAATGAGATTGAGATTCCATAATTGGCCCCAAGTGCAAGTGGGAAATTGATAGAGTTAGGGGTAAGTCCTAGGGGCAATTATATAATTATTACATATATATAACTTGATAGCTAATCTTGTTCGAAATAAAAAGTGTTTCCTTTCTAATATATACTTGATATAATGTGTTATATTAATTAATTTAATTAAAAGTATGTTTAATAGAAAATCCATAAATGGTATGTTTTGTCATAGTAGTTACAAAGCGTTGTAGCCATGAGTAATTTATCACAATGAAAATAAATAGTCCTGGTCAAGTTGTGTCGAGACTGTATATCGAACATGAGTTGAGACTAGAGTAGTAACGTTCTTCAAATGTTAGGCACTGTATTACTCATGACTGCTAGGGGCACCAAGAGGTTATGTATCGATTGTTATTAGATAACTATAAAATGACTCACTTGATAGTTTTCTGTTGTTAATATAACTAAGGTCAAATAGAAATATCGATGTGATAAAGTTACATGATTCTCTTGACTTGAGAATACTATCAGTCTTCAATATGGAAGCTTATCTTTGATTATAGTTAAATCATGGCACGACGCCCATCGAACGACTATAGTTGGGTCAAGTGGAAGCATTGGAAGTGGAACACTATTTATAAGAGGATTCATCTCTTAGGTTATATAAGGTTAGTATGATGGTCAATAGAAGTTAACTTAAAGTCAAAGCCTTCGACCAAAGTAGTTTGGTTGATAATAACTATTATTATTGAACCAAGAACTTTGTGTTTAGACTATAGAGTTGAATATAAACAATATTGAAATTTTGACTACCAAATTCCAAAAGTTCAAAGTGATCTAGTTTTGACGAAGAGAATTGGTGTAAATAATCTTCACTACCGGGTAACGCTTAACAAAGTAAAATTGGATTTTACCAAACAAATAAGTGATAAATTTGGCCAAATTGTCATACAATCTGCTAAGTGACGTGTAAACGTTAATATTCGAAATGTTTGATAGTAACCGTTGAATAAATTTATGCCTAAGAGTTACATAACCAAAACGTAGAATACTCCTTTGGCTACACGATTCAATTAATTTATAATTTTTATAAATTAATTGAATTAAATAATATTTATAAAATATTAATTATAAATTTTTATTTGATATGTTGAACAATATTAAAAATTATGTTTATGATAGTTATAAATATATTAATTGATATGCGATATCGATAAGCATTTATATTGGATTTAAATGAAATAAATATTATTCAGGCTGAAGTGGTTTTGAAGCCCACATGGGCTTGAGATATCCGGCCATGATTAGATCATGGTTTGGCCAGACATAGATAGTCTTACGTGTAGGGTTTTAATGTGTTAAAAGACAGAGAATGAGTAGGAGAAAAATAAGGATCGGGATCCTATAATTTCTCTTTAGTCTCCCCTTTATATAAGAATCATAACCCTCATTCTAAAATAAGTTCTTGGAACCTCCGTTGATCCTCTTGCTGGTCGAAAATTATATCCCTCCTCCTCTAAAATTTTCAAGCTCAAATCAAATAAAATCAAAGCAATACGTTAGTCAATAGTCAACAATTCGAAGCTAGCATCTTTTGGATTATGACAAGGAGTTCATTTCAGTGTCTTAACGTGCAAAGTCTAGGCTTTGGTGAAAGGCACACAACTTATTTACTGATTTATTTAATATTATTATTTATTATTGCATTATATTGTAGGTTGTTAGACTGTATTACGAATCTAGTGTATTGATGCTCTGTCACATATTAGATGGCTGAATATATTAGTGCATCTAAATAAATATATATATATATATATATATATTAATAAAAAATAACCATTTCGTATACATACTAGTATTAAACTCATGGCTTAAAATAAAATAAATAATCATTTGTTAATTAAATATTATTATATATGATTTCATTAATTAATACATTATACCATAAAGATTAATATCATATAACAAACATTTTAAAATTTATAGAATTTTGCTTTTACACAATAATAATTCGACGGTAAAGAGTACTCAATTTTAATATATATGTATATTTTTATTTTATATTTAATTTTTAATATAACTATTAATTTAATTAGAAATTATTATGTATATATAAATAAATAAGTATATATATATTTAATATAACTTGAAATTAAGTATAACATTTTACATGATAATGTTACATAATTTTCAAATTTTAGAAACTATTTTTCAATAATTAATTTAAATTAGTTTTTAAATTATTTTATAATTGTTTGGTTAAAAATCACTTTATAAATCCCAAAAAAAATTAACTTTTTTGTATCATGAGCTTAAATTCTTTTTTGTTAAGAAAAAGTTATATATGTGTGTGCGTGCATGTATGCAAGCGCGTATGTGTTTGTATATTTATAAATGTTTATAATTAAATATAAAAAAAATAAAAATTAATTTTTATTAATTTTGTTCTCAGGTTTGCAGCAGCAATTCTAATAAAAAATTAATTTATTTTATATTACCATTAAATGATTTTGTTATTTAATATAAATGAACATTTATACAAATAGATTGTAAATATTTTATGTAGATTTTATTATTATTATTTTCACATATTTGTGTGTGTTTGTGTTCATTTAGACGACACATAGAATACTAGAGGAACGAACATGTCTGTTGTAGTATAAATCGCAACACCTACACACAGACATGTCAAACCACGTACACTTTATTATGTTGCACGTGCACGTACGCATATACGTGTATATGATACACATATTCAAACAAAATACAAAATAATATAAAGCAAAACTTTGTTCTTAAAATTAAATTAAATAATGACTTTATTTAAAAGAAATTTAGAAAGTTCTAAATGAATTAGACCTTATGAGCCCAATGAGATCCAAAATGGGTGTAATGGCAAACTCATTTATTCTGTTGTGGGTTAGCCCGGTTCCAACAATATCGATATCATTTTTTGGGTACATTTTGACTAGGAATATTTAACGAGTAAGTATATACAAGTATATATATGTATGTATGCATGTATATAAACACTCACACACACAAATACACACACACACATTCAATACTCATGATTATGAATGCATCCATAATTGATGTTGGTTCGATTTTTCTTTGCATCCAACATCCAAAGATTGAAGGCTTTGCTTTAACTAGTTGAACAAGTTTCTAGGGCTTCAGTGGGCCGGTTACTAAAGGTTAGAGGACATTATCTGAATGTAGTGATGAGTTTATGAGTTTAAGCCAAGAGTAAAAGTTACTAGTTTAGTATAGAATGAAAGCAGAAAGGCAGTAAATAAAATTGACACCGAGATTTACAACTGTTAGGGACAAAGCATACATCCACTTTGTTCTTTCCTTCTTTAGAGACTCATATTGAAGCTAAAAGGCTTTAACAATGTCGAGCTGCCATATTCCCTATTAATGAGTTTTAGTGAAAGCTTTAATATAGGAAAGTACAATATTTTGCCACTGTATTTGAATTAGTCTCTAAAAAAATCCATCTTTTGCATCGGGATCTGCCCTATTTCTAACCATTTGGAGAGGGTGCAGATCGATGATGTGACTTGCATAGTTGAGCTAAGACGATAGATTGTTGACACTTGGTGTTGATCTAACTTGCTTTGGGTATTATTTGCGGATTGATGACTTGGACTTTGCAGCTACCTCACTTTAAGCTATATCTAGGGTGTACATGTGGATGATTGAGAATTCATAGTATCATAGTACTACTTCACGTTCTTTTAGGTTGATCTTGTTTTCTAAAGCTTTAGTCTTTAAGAATATTGCATTGTTTAGTCTTCGGTTCCTACCTGATAGTCTATACTCCTATGCAACTAAACAAAGTGTCATGTTATATTGACCTTCCATTTTAGGCTTTCGGGTTCATGTCTTTGAGTAGTAATAAATATGATCGAAATAAGGAAAAGCAAATTGTACCTTTCCTGCATTAATCCCTTTGCTATACCATGCTTCGGGCCCATATTTTCGGGCTTAGTACTTATTGGTCTTCTTGCAACTATCTTAGGATTTGGGATTATTAGGTAGATCACTCCTTTCGGCGGGATGTTCTTTACTTTCAGGAATGAATGGCCTATAGACCCTTCAACCTTCTGTATTCATAGCTAAATGTCCTTCGGCAAAATATGGTATAGCAAGTGAAATCGATAAAATATTCTCCTAAGGATTTTCTACGTATGTATGTTTAATGTATTCAATTCATTATTTATACACAAATATAACAGAAAATATAAAAGAAAATAAAACTAGATGCATAAATCATTTCGAACAAGATTCTCTTATAAGAGTTAAATTACATAAAAAATTACATAATTATCCCTGAGACATATTCTTAACTCAATCACGTTGTTTGATATTTTCATGATAAATGTTGGACTGGCTCATATTTGCATGAGATATATTTTACATCGCAAAATTTTGATTGGCATTTATACACATAGCATGTATTTGCATGGCATATATTTTCTTGGCAAATATTTTCCCGACATATACTAGCATGGCTGATAATTTTCCAAAAAAAATTTATGGTTGAATTTTGCTTGTTAATTATTTTCATGGAAAATATTTGCCAGATATTTGCATGGCAATTATTTTTCCCTGTTAGTTATTTACTTGGCTAACATTTAGACAGTTATTTTCCTGATAAATATTTGGATAAATTTATTGCTCGTATTTAAATGGAAAATATTTGCCTAGCTTTGACATGGTTAAAATTTTAACAAAGCGAATATTTTGACAAGTCTAATATTTCATTATATCATTTGGTTTTTATAACATATCCATAAAAAAAATATCTAATATTTTAATGACAAATATTTTTTTGTTAAACTTTTAACATGCTTTGGATTCAAAATACTAGCTAATATTAAAAATCCTTTGTTTTTAACTGCTACCCCAAAATTAATACTAGTTAGTATTGCTAGGTAAATATATGGTTAGGTTTTATTTGACGTTCTTAAGTTTAATATTAGGATTCATATTTTCGATTTGTTCCTATATTTTTTACTATATGATTTCTGAATGGAGAACGTTTGCTTAACATGTATTTTACTTTTTTTTTTTGAATATACTAAGGTGAACCCAACGAACCATTAAACTCATAAGGAGAATTAAGTTGTATATGTTCACTTCAACTCATGGCACCTATAACCTCTGGATATTATTCTTTATGAGAAGTGCGTGTAAGGCAGGCCTAGAGTCTGGGTTGGTTATCAGACTTAGACACTCCATTTCCATTGCGCAACACCTGCGGACTGTATTTCATATTTTTGAATGGAGAAGGTTTGCTTAACATGTTATTATTTTGTCAAAGCATTTACCTAACAACTATTTACTAGGCAAATATACGTCATTCAGATTAACATATGCCCAACAGATTTCTGTGTGTGTGAACGGTGAAAAGACGAAAAAAATTGTTGAAAACATCCATAGGTGTTCCATGAAAGTCCTTTTTTGGAGAAAACAGAAATAGACTTTTTGAAAATAAGAGTGTCTCGCTAATCTTGACAATTGATGATAAACTAAAAAAATTGAATTTTTTATTAGACAATTTTAACCTTTCAAATAAAAATATAGTTGTCTTAAGGTCCCTCTTTAAATTACAAAATTTGCTTATATATACTTTCATCCAAATTAGAAGTAATCAAAAGAAAATTAATTTTAATTTTATTAAATCTTTATTAATAGTTGAAGCAGAAACACATTTTTTTGTCAGACCGTGAAATTGCAAAAATACTCTTATACGTCAAAATAGGTCTGGAGTTCGAATTTTACTATAAGCAGAAATTAACGTTTAAGGAAAATCTATAACATAAACAATGTCACAAGTTCAAATCATATTCCAACAAAAAAAATTATATATATTCAGTTTATTTTTGTCAAAACACATGGAAATTTTAAATTTTATAATTTTATAAAAGACTTTTTTATGCAAATGCGTTCAACTTGCCAGACCATCTCGTCAATATATAATGAACGTAAATATTGCATTATGCATACGTAAATTGCATTTCAGAAACGGTGACTAAAAATAAGATCAAAAACCCATAGCAGAAGAAACTGAAGTATATAACTGCAAAAAGGGTTTTCCATCGGGGCAAAAGAGGAAAATGATTGTAATAAACAGGCGAGAGTGTTCTCAGTTACCTATTTGCCCTCTTAATTTTGCAAATAGATCGCCGCCCCTCTTCAGCACTCTTTGATTTCTCATCTTCTCCTTCTTCCTCAAATTACCCTTTTTTTTCTAATTTCTCTGTTTACCCTTCTTTATATGTTATCTCTTTCTGTCCTTTATTTAATATACCCGCCCTTTTTTCCGATTTAAAATCCTTCATCTCTACCTCAGCCCTATTTTCGTTGTCCCATCTCTGCTAGATTTCTCGAAATTCTCTTATGGGTTTTCACTTCGAGTTATTATCTACTGCTCCTCTGGATAAAGTTTGGATTTTGATCGATTCATCTATTTAGATTGCGAGATTCGGATCATCTTGTAGTGTTGAGGTATGTCATTTAGTATCTTACTGTTCTTCTAATTTTAGGATTATATGTTGTGTAAGTGTCGATTGTTTTTAACTCGTCTTCAGATTTCGAATAGGAAGTTTGTTTCTCGTGAAAAGGTAGAAATACCAGTATTTGTCATGGAAATAGTTTACTACTGCTCTGCTAATGTTGTGCTTTTATTTTGCTTTTCTCATGGTAACCGTGTCCATGATGTCCTGTTTCTGTATTATTACTGCAATGATCGTGTGCAAATTCTAGTATTTTAGTTGATTTGTTTTTTTTTTCTTTCTTTCTGTTTTTTCTTTCTTTTCTTTGTATGAATTGCTCATCATTTTAGTATGGCTGTTAATTTATCCTAGGTTAACTACTAAGTGTGCAGGGAAATTATTTCATGTTCAGGAGTTAATTAGACGAGGCAGTTTCTACATAACCTTAGAGTGGAAAAAGAAGAAACAAGATTAGAACAATGAAATGCACTTTAGTTTGTGTTCACTGCGTAAGAATAATAATATACACACAATTAGGCAAAAGTAAATTGCATCCATCATTTGATATTAGCGCAATATTAGGTCAATATGGTGTGTACAAATACACCATTGCTTTTATTCATGAATGTACATACACATAATTTTTAGTTGTTAATGACAGTGCTGAAATTTTTGGTCTTTGACCAAAATAAGAATGAATATGCTGTGATAATATCAAACGATAACTGTTTGAATCAAAAGTTGCACACACACACAAATGAGTATAATAGAGTAAAGAGTGAAAAAACTAAATAAAAACAGGAAAAAGCAAGACACAAAAGTTTTATAGTGGTTCGGTTAATCGTTGTCTGCGTCCACTTAGCTTTGTTGCTGATTTGGTGGCCGTTTTCAGGTACAGTTCTTATGGATTAGTAGAGATCCACGTGGGATACAAGAGACTTATGAAAATTTTGTAAGAAAGCAAAAGGATCTTTAAAAATGAGCCCATAGCCTCCTATTTATAGCCTTATGTCATTGGAAAATGCTCCACCATGATCTTCATGTTCCTGTAGCAGTTGGCCTTGAAGAAACATGGTCATGCCAGCAAACAGTGATGGATCAGTACCGATCCATAATATCCACTTATGGATCGATTCTTATGCTTCGTGTTGTGGCGATTTCTTGTTAGTTTCATGATTTCTATCTTGTTTGCATTGTTATGAGCTTGTATCTGGGTCAATAAGATGGATCGGTGAAGGAATAAGATTGCTGACTTTAAATGCTTGAGGGGACCGATATAGGATTGTATGCGATCGATCTTATGAAGCTTGAAATAGGCTACAATCACCAAGTCTTGGAAGTGAGGGAGTTTGAGGCAACTTAGATGCAAGTTTGTGGATCGGTACTAATCCACAGGGATAGATAGGTATCGATCCATCACTTGATGGATTTTGGTTTTTGTACTTCTACGATGGCCTTACTTCCACCTTATTATCTTAATTGTACTTAGTTCCTGGACTCTGGGGTTATCTCTCTGGACTTCCCGTCTTAATAGCTTTCAAGTTTGATTCGTCAAGTCCATCAGTATACTGCCTGGTCAAAAGGTCGGATAACACTTGTCCCCCAAAATATATCTTGCGAATGTAATGTGTGCTTTGCTCAAGAACAGAAATCAAAGTCGATGCAACATTAATGACTGAATTTTCTGGTTATTAGCCGATCAAGCTATTGTGAAATCATCCTATTCTTTTGTATTTGTCTGTAAATCAAAGATCGTTTCAGACTCTGATAGCTAAGGACTCGAGTCCTTGCTTGAGTGCCAGTCATAAATAATGATCCTATGTTCTTCCGAAATCGGTAATTCGTGAGTCGTGTCACGAATCAGGATCATCCTATATTCATCCGGGGATTGGCAGTCGCATGTTGAAATCAACGGCTCGATTCGATAATCGCTAACGAATTGTTTCAAGGTCAAATGGCGTTAACAGCCAAAGTCTAAATCCCATTTTTTCTGGGTCATGTATTCGATGATCGATTCAATTTTTGATTGCTCGCATCATTAGTCGAAAACTCGATTTCTCCAGATCGCTAGTTGTAATCTCGATCTCTTTGGATTGTTAGTGGTATCTGTGGCCTTTCCCGGTCGATAATCGAATCTTGATCTCTTCGGATCGCAATGGAATCTACGGTTGTTTCAGGTCGATAGTTAGGTCCACGATCTCTTCGGATCGTTAATTAAATTCGTGACCGTTCCAGGTCAATAATTAAGTTCATGATCTCTCCGGACCGTTAATTAAATCTGTGGCCGCTCCGGGCCGATAATTAAATTCATAGTTTCTCTGGACTCTTGCTATGCCCATTTCGCTTGCCATCCGGGAGGGGACTCGGCGACCAAGCAGGCCCATCCGCTCATACTCCGGCGAGGTGTCTTACTTTTCGTACAAGTCCACTCCACTTGCTCTCTGGCAAGGGAAATTGCATCTTGCACTCCGGTACCGACTCATCGATCGAGACTTAACGCGATCAATATCGTACGAATCCATATACTCGCTCTCCGACAGGGGAATTTGCACCTTGCACTCCGGTCCCGACTCTCAGGTCAGAACTCAATGCGATCAATATCGTATAAGTTCGTTCACTCGCTCTCCAATTAGGAAACTTGCACCTTGCACTCCGGTACCGGCTCTTCGATTGGGACTTAACGCGATCAATATCGTATAAGTTCATCCACTCGCTCTTCAATTAGGGAACTTGCACCTTGCACTTCGGTCCCGACTCTCCGGTTGGGATTTAACGCGATCAATATCGTATACATTTATCCACTCGCTCTCCGACAAGAAAACTTGTACCTTGTGGTCATCGCCTCGTCTCTTCGGTCGGGAGTACCACAATCAATATCAGTCATCACATTGAAGTGGGTTTTAATAATCAAGGATCCATCTACTAGATTCGAATTTAAATATTAATAAACGCAAAGCCAAACATCATGCGTGCCTACGGACCGATTAAGATCCCATACACGAGTAAGTGGCGTGACTGTAATATTGCATTGTTTATTGAAAGTGAAGATAGAGTGCGAGAATCGAACCTGATTCCATGTCATCTCAATCAAGAGATGACTATTCTCGATCTTGTTCAAGGTTATTTCTATTCACCGTAAATAATGTTCAAGGTTATTTCTATTCACCGTAAATAATGGCGGCTCCTTTTCCATCATTGTGGCCCAGTTTTTCACGTACTGCTGTAATTGGTTGTTTCTAACATGTTGCTCAATCAGATCGTGCAAGTGTCTACAATCATTTGTGTTATGTCCGTCCAGTTCATGTAAGAGACAATACTTTTCTGACCTTCTCTCATGGTTAGTTAGCTCTCTCCTTGTCAGCTTTTGATAGAGAATTTTGGTTCTCTTCTTTACTATTTTGATCCTTCAAAGCCATCATCCATCTTTCGTTTTCTTTTATCCTTACCAGATCTGCTTCGGACGGTCCTCCGTCATCCACAGCATTAATTTCTTTCTTTTCAATTTCAACATCCTTCTGACTTAGGTATTTTTTAGCCTCATGATAAAACTCTGCGAGATCCATCGTTGGAACTCGTTCCAAAGTAATCTTGAAATCCATCGTACTGGCTACTCCTGAAACTGCTACAATTAGAACCATTGATGGGTCCGGCCTATCAACCGCGGCAGCTGCCACATTAAACCTCGTCAAAAAACTTCCGACTGTCTCTCCGATCTTCTGCTTCACACTCGATAGCGTCATTACATTTTTTAATCGTGAAATATGGATCTGAAATTGTTTCATGACTTTGTCCATCACCTCAGTCACGTGATGACGGAATCGTTTTCCAACTGTCTAAACCATAATGCTGTCAAATCTGTCAGATACAGAGGAAAGCACCGTCTCATCACTTCTTCAGACGCACCTGTCACTTTCATGTGTCGGATATATCTCATCAAATGGACCGTCGGATCCGTCTTTTCATCATATGTTTTCAACGTTGGTAGCTTAAAATCAAACGGATTCCTAGCGTACCGAATGTTTTGGAGCGGATTGACTCATTTTCACATCCTTCATGCTCCAATAAAGCAATCCATCCCTCATTACTCATCTCACCATCTCAGCAAGTCTGTCGTATCATCTAAAGGAATTCTCAAGTTTGCATTCTCAGCTCACCTCCGTTTCCATGAGGGAATTTTGGCACCAGTGTACATCGACATTCTGATTCACATTCAAACTCTCAATATTATTTTCCGAACGTGCGTCATTTCCACCCAAGTCAACATTAACCATGCCCCCGCGTCCTTGGGATTGGTACCGATCGATGCTCGGAGATCTGTATCGATTTGTACAACTCCTTCGGGGTCCTTTCAGGTTGTTCCATTCTGCACTTAGGTGTACTTGTTCCGGCTTCAGGTTTTTTATTCTGGTTTGTAACCAGTCCAGCTGTTTCTATCTGTCTCATTCTTCTGAAAAATCCTTTCATCATATCTTCCTGGATTTCGTGAATTTCTGTTATCATGCTTTCCATCTCATCCCTGATTACGTAGACAGATAATGGTTAGCTCATGATGACGCCTCTTGGCTGCCCCTTGTTGATTTCCTCCAGCAGCAGTCTTCCTAGCTAACTGTCTCATCATTTTAAACTTTTTCAAATCTCAAATCACCAAATTCAAATATTTCTCGGTAAAAACACCAAAATATGCACAAACACCCAAATAAGCATTGTAGAGAAAATAACGAAGAAACAAAATAAAAACAGGAAAAAGCAAAACTTAAAAGTTTTATAGTGGTTTGACTAATCGTTGTCTACGTCCATTTAGTTTTGTTGCTGATTTGGTGGCTGTTTACATGTATAGTTCTTATGGATCAGTAGGTACCCACTGGGGTTGCAAGAGATTATGAAAATTTTGTAAGAAAGCAAATTGATCCTTTAAAATGAGCACTTAGCCTCTTATTTATAGCTGTAGGTCACCGGAAAATGCTCCACCACGACCTCCACCACGATCTTCAAGTTCCTATAGTAGTTGGCTTTGAAGAAGCATGGTCATGTCAGCAAACGATTATGGATCGACACCGATCCATAAGATCCACTCATGGATCGATTATGATGCTTCATGTTATAACGACTTGTTGTTATCTTCGCGATTTCTATTTTTTTTGCATTATTATGAGCTTGTATCTGGGCCAATAAGATGAATTGGTGAAGGAATGGAATTGCTGACTTCAAATGTTTGTGGGGACCGAAGATGGTATGTGATCGACCTATAAAGCTTGAAATAGACTATAATCACCAAGTTTTGGAAGTAAATGGTGTTTGAGGCAAATTGGATGTAAGTTTATGGATCAGCACTGATCCATAGATGGTTTTTGTACTTCTGCGATGGCGTTGCTTGCACCTTATTATCTTGATTGTACTTAGTTCTTGGACTTTGTGGTTATCGGTTTGTGATTTCTGCCTTGATAGCTTTCAAGTCTGACTCGTCAAGTCCATCTGTATGTTGTCTGGTCAAAATGCTGTGGATAACAACACCTAACTTAATATTAGCCCATCTAATTAACAAATTATAAATATTCATAAACTATGAGAAAACAATATATATTACCATAATTTTGAAAGATATTGAGTGATATATTTTATTAGTCATGTGATTATACTACACTTTTGCATGATTAAATATCATTTTGTTCAGGTATTCAAGCGAGTAACATATGAACAACGTTCAAATGATAAATAACTTAGGACGCAAATTCAAGTAATTAAGAATACAAGTAACAAGCCTCTAGTAAAGTGACAGCAGCCCCAATGGATGTCCCAACTTTTAAATGAGAAATCCTCAGTAGTAAAGAAGTGGGGCATACTTTTGGTTACTTAAAATTCGTGTTTCAAACTTGGATGAGCATCTTTAAACAATGAAACTATAGGATTTTAGTTTTGAGCATGGTCAATGAGTTAAATCCATGAAAAAATAAAATATATTTCAAGTTATTTGTAAAATGCTGTGAAATTTTAAACAAGACCATAAAATGTTGGTGAATAAAATGTATTTGTTGTTTTTATCACTTTTAGACAAGAATTAAAAGACAGATTTTCTGTATTACAGCAATATTCATCCGATATTGTTAGAATAGAATATGCATGTCTCACATAAATCATGTCGATTATAGATAGGACAAAACCATATCAAAGGTTCCTAATGATTGACTTCATATGACATGATTAGGACATCAAAAGATGGACGTTGAAAGAAACCAGAAAGCATAATGAGTAGGAGAATGACTCATGAATACAAACAAGAATTTAATATTTTTCTTGCCACACATGAATATAGAAATGGAGCGATCAGTATAGAAGCAAAAATAATTAAGATTACATGGAAAACACAACATTGCTCAGTTAGTGTGACTTCTTACCCAGCATAGGGCATGAATAAACAAAAGTTTTCTAAGAAAGAGGCATTTTGATAAGTATAAAATGTTCTACACGCGCGTGTGTGTATACATGTATGTTTGTGTCCGCACACAAACACACACATTCATATAATATATATGCTTAGATATCTAATTGTCTTTGTAATTTTTTTTTATAGTAAAACACATATTTGAAAGTTGTCTTTCATTTGTTTCCTAGAAGCAGAAATGTTGTAGAAAGTAATTGTTAGGGTTGTTACAACAAAGTGTGTGTCAACTCATATGCGTACACTATGTACTGGAGATGGAGAGCTTGATCCGACCATCGTTACATAACAATTGGCATTGTAGTCGAATGTTATGAACCGTGTCATGTTGACGAACAATAATCTCAAAAGTACTCCAAAAGGATGAGAGTCGAAGGAGAGATTATTATGGCTGACTCGTATATTGCAAAAAGGAACAACGATTTGAAATTGGAATAGTCTCACGTCACTAAATAACTTGAGGGAGTAATGTATAAGTATGAGTTGGTGGACACATAATATTGGAGATTCGTTTTGTTACAATAAACATTGGTTCCGCAATGTTTAATTGAAAGCGTACTAAGACCACATTTCAAACTGGATGGAAACACGTTGCAAAGTATATGATAACATATTTTTAATTGGGCAAGTATCGGCTGCATCTCATTTTTGCTCCACATCAAATCTTCCTTAATTTCAACCACATGTTCCGAATTTAATAATTTCTGCAAAAATGAGATATAACCGATCCTCGACGTTTACAAGATTTCAAATGGAACAACTTTTTTGAAGGAAAATTAAATAGCATCTGTGCAATATTAAAGCGAATCAGCGAAAACACGATATTGTTTTTCTATGAAATTAACCGAATGGTTTCCATCTTTCCCATTGTGGTAAATTAAACTTCAGTTTATATTTTTAACATACAATATTTTGTGTATGATTAAAAGAGAATATTTGTAGAATATGATCTAATTTCTTTTATGAATCTAGTAGTTTGTCTTTAATGTTTAACAATTTTAGTAGAGAATACATATACTTCAAAAATACTTTATTCGTTTGTCTTACTTGATTGTTGCCTATAAAAACTGCGTACTTAAACGGAAATGGTCAACGAACAAATGATGGTTCATTAGGAACACAAATTGAGAACTGCTATATTTATCATTCTCCTTTAATCGACTCAGGCTTCATTTTCTCATTTGTAATCGATAACAAATTTAAACATTTTAAATGACGCAGACATTGCACTCATGCACTTCACATATGAACTATTTACTTTAGCTATCTATTCGTATAATATCAACATTAAGAATTGTTGTTACATAGATCGGTAACAATATTTAAAAGGATCAAACTCAGATGTTGAACTATGACTGAGCCTGTAGACTTAACATTCACCCAACATCTTTTGAACAACGGATCATTTTGAGCACGTTTTCATTTGGCTTCTAATTTTGACCTTTCCTTTAATGCCTTTTTTGCTTCGGTTTCCTAACCCACTCCCATTCTAGTTTTGATGGTTTGTTTCATTTTTAAGCTACCCAAAATAAATGTTCAGTTGCTTATTTTGTACTATTTTCTAATGCTGCATGAGTGAGTTCTGTATGAAATTAACGGTCATTCAAGCATAACTTACAATTTAGGAACATCCGTATAATTTCTATATCCAGCTGTTTAAACGAGTTGAGACTTTTGTATGTTTTACTGGTTAGCCACCTTTTTGAGTTCTTTTGAGACAATAGTATTTTAATTTTTAGTTGATCTAATAGTTACCCTACTTCTCCTATGCATACTAACAAACTTTTTTGTTACAGCTAGACAGAAAATTAGTATTGCAGATAAACACTTATTATACATACGAATATACAATAAGGTAACTATTTCTTCTACTTTGATTTTATCATATACTGAAAATTAAGATAGTATAATTCAATCCTGATTAAAGACTAAAGTTTTGTTTCATGACCATGCATTGAAGACCTCAGCTATTCAATGGCGAACCACGAGCTAGTTCTTGGTCAAAATCCAGATTTATCTCTTGATCAAAATCACAACTTAGTCATTGATCAAACCAACAACTTGACTTTCAATCAAAGACATGATCTTGGCCTTGATCACCATCACCTTGCACTTACCCATTATGATGACAATAACAGCCAACTTGTTCTTGGCCACCATGAACACCATCAAAATCATAATCATCACCACCATGACATCAACAACGATCTTATGCTTGGTCAAACTCAAGACCTTGACTCCGAAAATCAAGCACTGGCTCTCTCAGACAATCAAGAATTAACTCTAACCGAGGCAGTAAATCACAACCTAGACGTGGAACAAACTCATCAGCTTTCTCTTCCACCCGCCCAAAACTCTCAACAGCTTGTAGTTTCTCCCGTTCTTCAATCTCGTGTTTTAACTACGACAAACTACGAGCTAAAGGTTGGTCAAGAATACCCAGATGTCAAGAGCTGTAGAAGGGCTTTAAGAGATGCAGCCATTGCTTGTCATTTCGAAATTCAAACTGTAAAATCCGATAAAACTCGATTCACTGCAAAATGTGCAGCAGAGGGTTGCCCATGGAGAATTCATGCAGCTAAACTACCGGGTGTGCCTACCTTTACAATCAGAACTATAAACGAAGTACACACTTGCAGTGGAATTAACCATCTTGGACATCAACAAGCGTCAGTTCAATGGGTAGCTAATTCCGTGGAAGAAAGACTTCGAGAAAATCCACACTACAAACCAAAAGAAATCCTAGAAGAGATTCATCGTATGCATGGTATTACTTTGTCATATAAACAAGCATGGAGAGGAAAAGAGCGCATCATGGCCTCTGTGCGTGGCTCATTCGAAGAAGGTTATAAGCTATTACCTGAATACTGCGAGCAACTTAAAAGGACCAACCCAGGAAGCATAGCTTCCGTGTATGGAAATCCAGAAGATAATTCTTTCAAGCGACTATTTATCTCATACTATGCTTCGATATATGGATTTATTAATGCATGCAGACCATTGATAGGCCTAGATCGAACCCTTCTTAAAAGCAAGTACCTTGGAACTTTGTTCTTTGCCACTGGGTTTGACGGCGATGGTGCTTTGTTTCCTTTAGCGTTTGGAGTTGTTGATGAAGAGAGCGACGATAACTGGATATGGTTCCTGTCTGAGCTACAGCAGTTGCTTGAAGCTAACACCGAAAACATGCCAAGGCTTACTATATTGTCAGATCAGCAAAAGGGTATCATCGAAGGGGTGGAGTACAATTTTCCAACTGCCTTTCATGGCTTATGCATGCGCCATCTCAGCGATAGCTTTCTTAAGGAGTTCAACGATACAATGCTTATAAAACTTCTATGGGAAGCAGCTAATGCACTTACAGTAATTGAATTTGAAGCAAAAATATTAGAAATTGAAGAGCTGTCTGAAGATGCAGCCTTCTGGATTCGTAGGGTACCCCCGCGTTTATGGGCAACAGCATATTTTGAAGGTACCAGATACGGACACTTAACGGCTAACGACACTGAATCGATGAACAGTTGGGTTCTGGAAGCTTCCGGACTTCCAATAATACAGATGATGGAGAGCATTAGAAGGCAACTGATGACTTGGTTCAATGAAAGGAGAGAGAGGAGCATGCAGTGGTCGACAATTCTAGTTCCATCTGTTGAAAGCAGAGTTTCAGAAGCCATAGAAGCAGCGATGAGCTACCAAGTAGGAAGAGCAAATGAAGCAGAGTTCGAAGTGATTTCGGAGCACGACAGTCCGAATGTAGTGGACATAAGAAATCGATGCTGTTTATGCAGAGGATGGCAGCTGTATGGATTGCCTTGTGCTCATGGTGTAGCAGCATTGCTGTTCTGCAGACAAAACGTTCATAGATACACTGAAAGTTATTTTACAGTTGCTACTTATCGGAAGACTTATTCAGAGACGATACATCCGATACCCGATAAAAGTTTGTGGAGAGAGAATTCGAATGGGGAAAATGATAGAGCAGTTGAGATTGTTATAAATCCACCAAAGAGTCTGAGGTCACCTGGGATGCCGAGGAAGAGGAGAGTAAGGGCCGAGGATAGAGGAAGAGTAAAGAGAATTGTGCATTGTAGCAGGTGCAACCAGACTGGGCACTTTAGAACTACATGTGCTGCACCTATATGATTTATTTTTCTTTATTTATATGCTTTGCTGAAATGTGAAAATGAAAGGAACTGGATTTGTTTGGAAAGAATGTAAACTATCCTTTTTTCTTTTTCTTTTTTTTAACAACTTTTTTCTCTTTTTTTAAAAAAGGATCTGCTTACATGAAGCAGCGGGTGGGTTTAGACAGACAAGTCATAGAAAGAGACACAAGACTGGTATATTTTATGCTTATAAGTTTTGTTTCGTGTAAATATCATCTGCGGTGAGTGTACTTATTATTGTATTGATAGATGGTTACATTTTGTAGATAGAGAGTTATGTTTTTAAAAGCAGTAGGTCTTATTTTGTTTGTAGATTTCAGTTTTTGGTTTTTTAAATAATGAAGTGCATTGAGTTTTCGAAATGGTTAATTTCTAATATGGTTTTAGTTTATAAAATCAGGAATGGTGTTTTTTTTTTTTTTTTTTTTTTTTGGTATTGTCCATCTTTCGGTTAATATAAAAACAATGAAAATTATTGTTTTCTTTGTTCTTTTCTTTTTTGTTGCGATGACTTAGATATTTCCATCATTTCTTTCATATTTTTTAAAATATAAGTTGAAAACACGAGACTTAATCTTTGAACTAAATGGATTTTTAAGGATCCATTTGGTTTGAAATTTATGTTGTATTTTTTATAGTTGTAGATGTGAAGAAAATTGAAAAATCCTAACAACTACAACAAATAAACGAAAATCGAGGAAAAAAATAGCTTTTACTGATTTTGAAATTAAAAAAAAGAACATTTCGCGAACATCCTTAATAGCTTTGAAAATACATAAAACATTCATCTGTTTTAATTATAAGTTTCTCATCCTAATTTTTAAACGCGACAAAAAGATTTTCTTAAATACCCTTGCGTCTTCTCCAAACAAAACTCAGAACCCTTCAAATTCTTTTTATCAATTAACATCTAAAAAAAGAAAACTCTAATCGTTTGAATTATAAAGCGAAATTAGTTGGTACTTTAAAAATCGATGTCCGAATCAAGTCCAGAATTGAAGAAAGTTGAGATTCAGAAGATGAAAACAACAAAAATCAGAAAATCGAAGGATATCTATATAGAAATTTCGTCATTTCGATTTTTATTCTATTTTAATAATTAAATTTGATAAAATTTGCAGATATTTGTTGGAAAAACTCAAAAACATTCACATACAAAAAATATTATGCCTAATTTAATGCATTGAAATAGTTACATGAAAATTTAAACATATTTTTTCAAATTAATATACAATATTCTGAATTAATATAGAATTTTCTGCAAATTGTTTACAGTAGTAAATTTTTATATAACTGCACCATTCTATGCAATTATATATAATAATTGCAGCCACATATGCGATTGTATTTAGTATTTGTAGATAAATCTGCAATTATTGCAAACCAGCATTGTGTTACAATTTTTGCAGTCAAATCTGCAAATATTGAAAATAAATGCATAAAACATTGCAAAAATATTGTTGACATTTACAGTGAAGCATCTAATTATACAAATAAAAATGCAAAAAAATTTCAGCAATTATTTTTCCATCTATATGCAGACATGTTGATTATTTCTAGTTATTGTTTACGCCAAAATTGGTCACAAACACCCAATACCGTGAAAGCACCAGTGTATGAATATAAATTAGTGATATTCAAACACAAACAACAAATCTCAACAAATAATAGACAGCAATCCAAAAGTAAAGAACAGAGACACAAGTTTTATAGTGGTTCGGCTATCTCCGGCCTACGTCCACTCCAATTTTTTTTTTTTATTGATTATCCTTGAAAATTACAAGTGATTACCACAGTTGTAGTGACCAAATCTGAAGAAAAATGCAGTAATGATGCTATGGTATAATTTTAGCAGCGTCTGGGCTTGCCTTTCCTCTCCAAATTTTCCGACCCCTTTTCTGAATGACCAGGGGCTCTATTTATAGGTGTGGAAGGCCGAAATCCCGCCTAAAACCTGGGGAGACTGCTTGGCACGTGAGGGGGGCCCACGGGCCCGTGTTCTCGGAATCCGTGCCCAGTTTGGGATCGATTCGAAGTGACGTTCGAATCGATCAAGAATCCATCCAATTGAGCTGAAATTTGGTGTGAACATTCTTCAACATGTATGTAAGCTCCTGTAAAAATTTCATTGCATTTGGATCAACGGTTTGGAAGATATGATCGATCCAAGTTCAAGAATCCGTGCGTCCTGAATGGTTCGAACCCATGCTTCGAAACCATCTACTTCGAAACCATCCTCTTCGAATCCATAGGGCCGACTCCTTCGAATCCATACCCTTCGAACCCATGCTGTTCGAATCCATGCTTTCTGAAGCCGCCTCCTTCGAGTCCATATCCTACGAGTCCATCCTCTTCGAATCCATCCCTTTCGAATCCTCGTCCTTCGAATCCATGTCCCTTGCTTCGTATCCATCATCTTCGAATCCATGTCCTCTTCGAATCCATCCCCTTCTTCGAATCCATGTCTACTTCGACTCCATCTCCTTCTTCGAATCCATGTCTACTTCGACTCCATCTCCTTCTTCGAATCCATGTCTACTTCGACTCCGTCTCCTTCTTCGAATCCATGTCCTTCTCATCGATTCGAAGCGTCATCGATGCGAACCTCCTGGGTTCGAACCTGATGGGTTCGAACCTGATGGGTTCGAACCTGATGGGTTCAAACTACGTACTATTCCTACTTTGAATCCGTCATATTTCCTTCATACGAACTCCGATTAACCTGAAATTCGAAACATAGCCTTTCATAGTCCTTATCATCATTTCCAATCAATTTCGTCCCGATCGGAGTTCAACAAAATTTTGACGATATCCATTGTAGCCTTATCTCCAGTCCTGATATCCATAATTCCTTGCCAATTTGTTGATATTCCAGTTTTGACCAAAAAATGGGATAACATTTTGCCCCCCAAAACATGCCTTGTGATAACAAGGCGTGTTTTGAATAATTACGAATCCAATATCCGAAGTCCACAGCCATATTGCCAGAGTATATCGTCCTTGACTGCTTCGAGTCGATGTCCAATTCCATATCCAATAGCCAAAGCCTTAGCCAATTCCGTATCCATTCGAACTCGACAACCAAGTTCCAATCCATCCTTATCCAATAGCCAATAACCGGAGCCAGGACCTCTCCGGGTCGATATTCAAATCCATAACCTCTCTGGGTTCCTGTCAAGCGTGATCCACATCCGACGACCGTGGTCCAGTGTCCCTGAACGTTGAGTTAACCTCTCCGGGTTCTTGCCAAGCGCAATCCATACTTGACGACCTTGGTCCAGTGTCCCTGGACGTTGAGCCAACCTCTCCGGGTTCTTGCCAAGCGCAATCCATACTTGACGACCTTGGTCCAGTGTCCCTGGACGTTGTAAAATGCCATGGCTTAAGTCCTAAGCCGAATCCTGATCTCTCCGGACCCTTGCCGAGCATAGTCCATACTCGACGACCTGAAAATAATAAATGATAATAGAGGGCCTAAGTCCTAGGCCGAATCCTGGTCACTCCGGACCCTTGCCAAGCATTGTCCATACTTGACGACCCGAATGAGTCAATCTACCTTGTTTGGGTAAAGTGACTCATCCCTTGCCAGGCATAATCCATACCCGACGACCATTTACCAAAAACCAGATAAAAGTCCAACCAAAATTTATTCCAAAGTCCAAATCCGAAATTCAAATTCGAAATCCAAATCCAAAATCCAAATCCAAATCCAAAATTCAAATCCAAACCAGAAAACCAGAAATCCAAACCAGCATCCAAAACCAAAAACAATCATCCAAAGGAAAATCCAAATAAAAAGCAAGAAAAACCAGGAGCTCAATCCAAGCTCCAAAACCAAATCCAAAAAAGAAAAGCAATGTCCAATCTAAAAAGCAAGAAATAAATTTCACAAACCATAGCATCCCGGTTTATCATCATTCAGAGCATGCCTAGGGGCTATCTCCGTCCCCGTACATGTGTAAATGACTTTACCGTTTGCTAGTAGCTTGCTACTTATTCCATATTATCCTGGTCAATGGATGATTAATCGACGATCATCCCTGGGCCTTCCATCATCACGGCGTGAAGTGGTCGGTGGTTGCTCCTGCTCCACCGTTGCATCCCGAGTTCCAACGTATTGCTGTAACTGTCCATTCCTTACATGCTCCTCGACTATGTCCTTTAGGTGCCTGCAGCTGTTGGTATCGTGTCCATCCAGATCATGGAAGAGACAGTGCCTTCCTGATGTCCTTTCCCGCTCTGTTGGTTCCCTCCTAGCCGGCCTTCGGTAGGGAAGGCGATTCCGAGTTTCCAGGTATATCCGCTCCAGCGTCTCGTTCAATCCTGTGTATGTGGAAAACTTTGGATCCTTCCATCGCTTCCTAGCGTTTCCAGAGTCGTCATCTAACTTCCTTTTCCCTTTATCCTTATCCAAACCATTTTTGGATACCGCTCCAACCTCGATTGCATTAGCCTTCTTCACCTTTAAATCCGTACTTGCATCTTCTTGCCGAAGGAACCTTTCTGCCTCATGAAAGAATTCGTCGAGATTTTGCGGGGGATCTCGTATCAGAGATACCTTGAAATCCGAATTCTCCTTGACTCCTGATACTGCTGCCATTAAAACCATTGATGGATCAGGCCGATCCACCGAAGCGACTGCCGCACTGAATCGAGTTAGAAAAGCTCTAAGCGATTCGTCCATCCTTTGCTTCACCGATGTTAAAGTCATTACGTTCTTCGGCCTCTTGACGTGAACCCGGAACTGTCCCAGAAACTTTTCCACTAATTCCTTCCAAGTCCTGATAGATCCTTCTTCCAGCTGCCTAAACCACATTGCAGCTAAGTCCTTCAAATACAAAGGGAAACATCGGGCCATCACTTCCTCCGATTCCCCCAGCACCTCCATGTGTCTGGTGTACCTCATTAAGTGATCTGTTGGATCCGTCTTACCATCATATACCTCCACGCTAGGTAGCTTGAACTTAGGTGGGTTCCGAGCCATCCTTATCTCCCGAACGAATGGACTTCTATTCACTCCTTCCAAATCTCCGTTTGTCAAACCACCTCGCACAGTCTTCCTAATCATTTCTACTAATCCTGTATTGTCTGGTAGGGGTTGCCCCCCATGCTCCCGAGGGAATTCTGGTACATATTCCTCGTGTGGCTCACTAGCGGCAATGTTAGCCCTAGCTTGCTGAATTCCTTCCAAAGGTTCTCCTGCATTGAATCCTGTGGGCCTGCCCCCAAGCCCTTGTTGATTGCCTTCTGGCTCCGTATCCTGTCCTTCATTGGGTTCCACAACCCTACCTCCTTGTCCTACATCCGCAGTTGCTATAGCCGTTCCTAAGTTCTGCATCCCTGTAGCTCTCATTTGTTCCAAGAAAGTTTGCATCATTTCATGTTGACTTTTCAACAATCTCTCCTGCAAAGAATTGGCCATAGCTTCCATTTCATCCCGAGTTATGTAGACCGAAGCCTGTCCTTCCTCACCTCCGGAGGATGCTTGTTGACTTCCTCCTTGTTGGCTTCTCTCAGCCCTTAGCCTTCTGCTATTCTGCCTAGTCATTGTCTTCCAAATCCGAATTCCTCAAACTCTTCAAATCCGATGTAGCGGGTGCTAGTTGTTCTCAGTGAAAGCACCAAAATGTTTACGCCAAAATTGGTCACAAACACCCAATACCGTGAAAGCACCAGTGTATGAATATAAATTAGTGATATTCAAACACAAACAACAAATCTCAACAAATAATAGACAGCAATCCAAAAGTAAAGAACAGAGACACAAGTTTTATAGTGGTTCGGCTATCTCCGGCCTACGTCCACTCCAATTTTTTTTATTATTGATTATCCTTGAAAATTACAAGTGATTACCACAGTTGTAGTGACCAAATCTGAAGAAAAATGCAGTAATGATGCTATGGTATAATTTTAGCAGCGTCTGGGCTTGCCTTTCCTCTCCAAATTTTCCGACCCCTTTTCTGAATGACCAGGGGCTCTATTTATAGGTGTGGAAGGCTGAAATCCCGCCTAAAACCTGGGGAGACTGCTTGGCACGTGAGGGGGGCCCACGGGCCCGTGTTCTCGGAATCCGTGCCCAGTTTGGGATCGATTCGAAGTGACGTTCGAATCGATCAAGAATCCATCCAATTGAGCTGAAATTTGGTGTGAACATTCTTCAACATGTATGTAAGCTCCTGTAAAAATTTCATTGCATTTGGATCAACGGTTTGGAAGATATGATCGATCCAAGTTCAAGAATCCGTGCGTCCTGAATGGTTCGAACCCATGCTTCGAAACCATCTACTTCGAAACCATCCTCTTCGAATCCATAGGGCCGACTCCTTCGAATCCATACCCTTCGAACCCATGCTGTTCGAATCCATGCTTTCTGAAGCCGCCTCCTTCGAGTCCATATCCTACGAGTCCATCCTCTTCGAATCCATCCCTTTCGAATCCTCGTCCTTCGAATCCATGTCCCTTGCTTTGTATCCATCATCTTCGAATCCATGTCATCTTCGAATCCATCCCCTTCTTCGAATCCATGTCCACTTCGAATCCATCTCCTTCTTCGAATCCATGTCTACTTCGACTCCATCTCCTTCTTCGAATCCATGTCTACTTCGACTCCGTCTCCTTCTTCGAATCCATGTCCTTCTCATCGATTCGAAGCGTCATCGATGCGAACCTCCTGGGTTCGAACCTGATGGGTTCGAACCTGATGGGTTCGAACTACGTACTATTCCTACTTTGAATCCGTCATATTTCCTTCATACGAACTCCGATTAACCTGAAATTCGAAACATAGCCTTTCATAGTCCTTATCATCATTTCCAATCAATTTCGTCCCGATCGGAGTTCAACAAAATTTTGACGATATCCATTGTAGCCTTATCTCCAGTCCTGATATCCATAATTCCTTGCCAATTTGTTGATATTCCAGTTTTGACCAAAAAATGGGATAACAGTTATATGCAATTTTTTTGAAAAGTTGAAGGCATACATGCAATTACTACGAATAGTTGTACACATCTTTGCAATTACTATAACAATTGCATTTTTAAATGCATTTCACATATAAAGTTATGAATTGCATCATTTTTAAATGCATGTCTAATATGCATCTTTAAAATTACAGCCGTTATATGCAAATTTTAACTGCATATGACATATGCAGTTAAACCATACAATTAAATGATGCAAATTTTAACTGCATTTCACTTACGCAGTTAAAAATTCATAAGATTTTTATTATACTTGCAGATATATATGCAATTATTATGAATAGTTGCATACATGTTTGCAATTATTTAACAACTACATTTTTAACTGCATTTCACTTGTGCAGTTATAAATTGCACCATTTTTAACTGCATATCCGTTATGCAGTGAAAAATAGCACATGTAAAATGCAATTTTTAACTGCATATAACATATGTAGTTAAAACATATACTTGAATCATGCAAATTTTGAAATGCATTTCACTTGTGTAGTTAAAAATTCATAAGATTCTTATTATATTTGCATACATATCTAATATAAAGTTATGAATTGTATTATTTTTAACTGCATATATCGTATGCAGTTAAAATTTACAGCTGTTAAATGTGTTTTTTAACTGCATATTTGATATGCAGTTAATAAATATAGCCGTTAAATGCAAAGTTTGATTGCATTTTACATACGCGGTTAAAAACTAAAAAGATCAACTGCATTTTACATATGCAAATTTTAACTGTATTTTACATATACAGTTATCAACATATATAAAATTCTACAATAATTCTCGATAACTACTGAAAAATACACATTTATTTAGATAACTAAAGATTTTGATAAATTCAACCATGAACGCAATTACTTACAATAATTGCAGCAGAATCTGCAGTCATTTTATTTAAATGTATATAACTCTGCATTTACATACAAAATTAAAAATTACAAAAATTGTGCAAAAAACATCATATTATTCGAATTACTTAATATAACTTATACTTGCTATGCATAATTATATAAAAAAAACACTGCTAAATTATCAAAAAATTGCAAAAAACAACAATACAAAATCAATTGAAAATTAAATCAAGCGCTTACCTGCTAGATGATGAAGCCATAATGAATCACAAAAAAAATCGAACAGTAGATCGAATTAAATCTGATTTCCCTACGAAGATTTTAAATCTTGATCGCCAATAAAATCACACGAGAATAGTTGACATCAAATAAACGAGGGTAATTAGAGAAACAAAATATTGTAAAAGAAATAGGAACCAGATTTATAAGTTTAAAACAGAAAAAGTTTTGGACCATTAAATTTGATTTTACGGAGTGGGCCTAATTTTCACTTAAAAAAACAAATAACAAGAAATTTTTATCTTTACCTTTATAAGTTGAATTATTTTCCAAATTGTCCGTCTGTTAGAAGTTTTCCAAAGAGGAATTAATTTAAAGGACAAAAATTTGTATATTTCCAACCTTAAGGATATGACCACAAAGATAAACGTTCTTCTAAAGGCTAATCATAAGGATAAACATTCTTTCAAAATTATTGATAAGGTCAAACATTCTCCCAAAACTGCAATCAAACTAAAATTGAAACCTAAAAACTGCTACCGATAATTAGAAACCGATACCTAAAAACAACTATCAATAACTAAAAACCGATATCTAAATAAAGTTATCTTCAAGCTAAAATACTGAAAGTTTGTTCTTGAGGCTAAAACGCTGAGAAATTTTGTCTTTGACAATAATTTTCTGTTTTCAAAACTACTTAACTAAATGCTAATAAAATTCAAAATTTTACATCAAATAAGGTCTAAATTTTGATTTTGGTACATTTTGATCACATGTTTTTATTTTTGATCTAATTTGGTCAAGGTAATTTTGAATCTTAATAGAAAAAGTTTAACAACCCGTATATTTGGACCATTTAAATTGACAATAATCCTCACATGTCGACATAATACAAAACACGAATCATTATGGGATTATAAATACTTAAATGTAAATGAGAATCAATACAACATCACAGTCACAGAACAGTCACAGAATAATGCAGCGGAAAATACATCGTCATAATAGCAGTTCATGAAGCTACTACATAAAGTACAACAATGTCTAAACAAAAGGTGACTGAAAGGAAATACATAAATGTCCAACAGACACAGACATCAAAATAGACTGATAAAGATAAATGCTAAGTCTTCAGCATCTTCAACCAACCTTGATCAGCAAACTGGATAGCTTCAGACTGACCCGAGCATATACAAAAAGAAACACTCGAGTCAGGACTCAAAATTTTATACAGGACAATCAAGTGCAGGGAATAAAGTTCATAACTCAAGATGAATAAAACATCTCTAAGAATCCGGTAAACTATCTATATATACAATAGAATACGGTATACGGTATCAAGAGTTTACAATCAAAAGGCTTAGATGACTCAAGGAGGTAGCCGGCTTAAGTACTGACCAGTTTAAGATAGTTGCCGAGTTAACGACCCATAGGACCTGGCCGACCTAATAGTTACCGGGTTAGTGAGGCTAGCGAGTTGGTGGAGTTAGCGGGTTAGTGGATATAGTTAGCGACCTATAGACAAGCGACTTAGGCTGGTTAACGACTTAAGAGGAGAGGGTAAGTCGGTGGGGTTTTAGGTCGTGAAACCCAGTGTTTAGATAGGTCGCGTGAGCGACTTAGTGTTAGGTCGCTTAAGAGCTAGGTCGTGTGGCCCTACTAAGTCGTAAGTCGTAGCATAGTTGAGTCGTGTGGTAGATAAGTCGTTGGGTCGGCAGAATGTGACTCGAGGTTGAGTTAGGCTGTTAGTGTCTTAGTTGGGTCGGCCTTGGGTTAAGTCGCGTTAGCGACTTAGAGTTAGTGCTGCCGTGTGCGTACCTGTGTTGAGCATGTGTCGGTAGGTTAGCTTGAGTCGTGGACGACTCATGGATAAGTCGGCGGCGAGTCAGAGGGGGACGACTTAAGGGCGGCCGAGTCAGGGAATTTTCTGCCTATAAATAGAGGGCTTTGGCTCACTTTTTGGCACCAGTTTTTGAAGCGACGAAGTGCTGCCATTTTGAGAGCTCGACTACAACATTTCTTCATCTTATTTTCTCCACTCCAATCTAGTTCTAACATCCATACAAGATCGAAGATCGAGATTGAAGATCCAAGAGCTAAAGTTGAAGATCTTCATCCAACGAAGCTAGATTTCATCGTTTCAAGCGGGATTTCGACGAATCAAGCTTGAATCTTCGCTGTCCAGATCTGAAGTTGATAGTTTTTGAAGTGTTTGGGTGATTTGGTGAGTGGTGGTTATCTCTCACGCGGACCCAAAGGAGTATATCGGTCTGGTGGTTTGTTGGAGTGTTGTAGATAGTGATTTTATGCATTTTTCCTTAGATTCAAGTGTAGATCCAATACTTATAAAGATGTTTACTTTTGCAAGTTCATTCATCAAGTTGTAGAGACAAAATCCATGATTTATATTTGATTAGATCTATGTTAAAAACCCATGATCCATGTATGTTAGATCTATTCTCATTTATTTACGAAATTGCCATTTTAGTTATAAATGTCTATTTAGATCCTGATTGACTACTTACTTGTTTGGATTAATGTTTGCCTTGTTTGATTGTTGTGAATGAGTTATCTAGTTGATAGATTTGGACAAGTATGGTCAAAGACGATTCAAAAGCTACGGAAGAGGCTCTTGAATGGTGAAAGCTGCTTAAGACATTTGTAGCGGATGTTGAAGCTCATATGTATGGATTGGATGATGTTGAGATGGAACTTTGCTATGATGCGATGAAGCGAAGTATGATGTGAGTCTTGGCGTAATCCAGGCAGGGATCATTCCAAGCATGTTGATAACTCGAGGGATGGTTCGAGTTGGTTGATAATGGACTGCCCGAGAGGTAGCTTGGGCTAGTATGAGAATAGTCGTCGAGGAGGATGACTAGGAGGCTTGGATCTCATCGTTGTTGAAGGTTCTAGCATGCTCAAAAGCAAGAGTACATGGGGCGCCCAAAACGACTACAGGTAGGTAGTCGGGACACCCAAAAGACTACAGGCAGGTAGTCGAGTACTCTGGCCAGAGTAGGTAAGTCCTAGGCATGGGTCACGATGACGTGCGGAGCTATGTATAGAACCGGGGTTACCATTAGCCCTTGACAGGTGGTCATTCATCTAACGGTGAAATCAAGGCAATGATAACAGTGATAGCCAGAGTCATGGATGCTTGGACGTTTGGTTGTATCATCATTCGGTCTCAAGAGCGGTGTTTTCTGGATGCTTATCTGATCTTGGTTTAGGCCTTGGGGGTTTGTATTTGGAAAACATCGACCTTGACTCGAGTGGTTATTGTTTTACCTTAATTGTCTGCTATGTTATGCTTGCTTCTCCTTAGTGTGTGTCTAGGGGCTATCATTGTAGAAAGAGGTGGAGTGGGACGGTTTGGTTCCTATTCCTTTTATCCCTTATGCTCTTTTGGTATGTTTGATAGTTGATTTACTGCTCACTAAGACTTTGTCTGACTCAAGGTTTTATGTCTCCTCTTATTACCTTGGGCTGTTCATCCATGTTGGGATGGGCAGACTAGGTAGCAGGTGACAGGTGCTGTTCATGGAGGTCTACGTTGATGATGACGAGGACGAGAAGGAGGCTTTTGCATATTATTTCATATTATATGTACTGGGTGTTCCGCTGCTGTATTTTTTTGAGTGTTATGTAGTGAGGCTTTGATGTATGGATGGTTCATATGTTGTATAAAACTATTATGATGCTTATATGATGATGTCCTGTTCTATGGAGCTTCACTATATTATATTTCTCTATTGTATTTTATCCATGCGCTGTGAGTTGTACGATAGATTCTGCGATGTTTATTCTACCTTGACGGTCACCCATGGCTGCCTGGCACACCTTCAGCGCACCATTCCCTTGTTTCCGTGCGGGAGTCATGGGCAGTCGTCACATGTCGATCAATCCCGGGCCAAACTTGGACAGTTCGTTGAATTTTCTCTCGTACTCAGAAAAGTCATATTGCTTGCTTAAGGTCCATAAAAGCTCTATAAAGTTGGGTTTTCCCAGCAGCGGGTATCCATTGTGCCGAGAAAGTATCCCTAATCAAAAGATAGACTAGATAAATAACATTTTAAAGATTGAGAGAAGAATTTAGACTACGAAATCCAAATAAATTTATACCTAAACTGGGCCCAAGTGATGGTGTTCTCCTCGATACGGGAAGTAACCGATTCCCACCAATCTTGCACGGCATCCTGAAGTTGCCACGCAACAAGCTGACGTTTCTGAGCATCAGTGATCTCCAATCCAGAAAATATCTTCTCTAAGCCTTTGAGCCATTGCTGAGCCTCGATAATACCCTCGGATCCAGAAAACTTAGTACCACCTAGCTGTGTATACTCCTTGCTAAGAGTGGTGAATTTGACTGGAGCTGGGATGGCAGGTGCATCCCGGGCAGGACCATGACCTCTTCCTCCCCTATTGTTTATTCCGGTGCTCATCCTGAAATATCGAAAGAGATTTAGAACCAAGGATAGAAAATCATGCAGCTTGAAGAAAATCTAATGAACGAATCAAAGAAGTTTGAATTTTAAAGGATCGGGATATTGAATTGATTCTCCTCATTCTAGGGTATTGCTACCATATCTCTAATGAGTTTATATAACCCCAAACTAAGGTTTTTAGGGAAACCAAAGCTCTGATACCTACTATAACAACCCGTATATTTGGACCATTTAAATTGACAATAATCCTCACACGTCAACTTAAATAATACAAAACACGAATCATTATGGGATTATAAATACTTAAATGTAAATGAGAATCAATACAACATCACAGTCACAGAACAGTCACAGAATAATGCAGCGGAAAATACATCGTCATAATAGCAGTTCATGAAGCTACTACATAAAGTACAACAATGTCTAAACAAAAGGTGACTGAAAGGAAATACATAAATGTCCAACAGACACGGACATCAAAATAGACTGATAAAGATAAATGCTAAGTCTTCACCATATTCAACCAACCTTGATCAGCAAACTGGATAGCTTCAGACTGACCCGAGCATATACAAAAAGAAACACTCGAGTCAGAACTCAAAATCTTATACAGGATAATCAAGTGCAGGGAATAAAGTTCATAACTCAAGATGAATAAAAATCTCTAAGGATCCGGTAAACTATCGATATATACAATAGAATACGGTACGTAGATAATGTCTAATCAGTAAAGTACGATATTAAAATAGCGTTAAGGCGTTACCATAATTCCCCTTAACACATTTTATAATGTCATAGTCTATACAGCACCGTAAACCCCACCGTAAACTAGTGGTTATCAGAGGGTACCCCATAGGTATAACACAAAACAAAACGTAGTGGTCGCGCATAGGAAAATCAGTATGACAAGGTACATGAGGCGATACCAACTAGGATACTAGTAGTTGCGTGATCCGGACTGATGTTGAGCATAGTAGCTACTATCTCAACACCGCGAAACAACACTCCCAAATCAAGGGGTGCACCCAAATCGAATCACAAAAGTAATAGATATGGTATCGAAGAAGCATGTCCGCTAGAGGTAGCGATCCTCAATGGCCCGACGCGACTCCTGTTTTAGTCATGTCAGGGGTCATCCAATATCGTTCTCTTTCTTCAGTCAACGCGTTCACCAAACCATCCACTTCATTCTGGATCAACACTTCGCGCATAATAGTTATTAAAGTGGTTTTCGGTATCGACAGAGAGTATGTCCATGCCCGATCCCGGTCTCTTTTATAACTACGTATTTATTACCCGATGGTCGGTTAAATTAACGTTAAAACAAATCAAAGTCCAAAAGTCAAGGTGCAAATTTGACTTCCAAAATTTGACATTTCACGATTCAATTTATTTTAGATATTTTTAAAACATATTTTCGAATGCAATTTTTAATTCAAACATTTGAGTTACCATTTAAAATTTAGTATTCAAGTTCGATTTAATAAGGTCTAAAAGTCGCTTATTAAATTTAGTTCATAATCAACGAATTCAATTTAATGCTAAACTTAGATTAAATTATTAAATCAAATTCTATTCATTTCGCTTCATGTTTACATCCACTGTTACCATAAATTCGATTAAATCAATTTCATTAAATAAATTCCTTTTTATCCAACTTCATTCGATTTATTTACCAATTCAATTAAATTTCTAAACAAAGAAGACCATTTCCATTTACAATGTCCTGGTTTAATTAATTCGTTAATTTAAAACCATTTTAAGTTTAAATAATCACTAAATTATATCCATAAACTTTGGTTAGTTTTTGTATTCCTCTTAAGTCAAATTTCTAAATTTCCAAATAAAATTTATAACATGTTCCAAATCTATTTAATTAAAATCGAGTTTTAATCTAAACCTAACAAATTCAATAAATTTTTAAGTTATCAAATTCTAAAACCTACTTGTTTCTAAATCTCATTTCAATAAATATGCCAATTCATTTTTATTTAATTACATAGGTTTATTAATCCGTTTCAATTTAATCCATTAATTTTACTTCAATCTAATCCATAAAATTTATCTCAATTAAATCCGTGAAATTTATTTCAATTACATTCATAAAAACCGTTACCAAATTTCCAAACAAATTGTTAAGTTCCTTTCTTAATTTAAAATATATTTCAATTTCGAAAATGGTTTTGTTGACCAATCGGGTTTCTTATTTTTATTTTCTATCCTAGGCCAAGTTGTTTAATTAGGTATTTATCATTTCAACCCAATATTATTCAATATAAAACAAAGCATAGCAAAGGGAACTTGTATGTGATAAGTGGGATGGTGTCAAAGTAAATAAACAAGCAATAACAACCATACATAACAGTTTAACAATTTTTTTAAATAATCCCGAAATAATCGTATTAACTTACATTTGTTATTTATGCAAATTCAGGTAAATAGGCACAAGGAAGAAGTTGCAAAAAATTTAGTCTAAGAGACAACAAGTTTGCTTTTTAGCCTGAATGACACTTTTTAGTGTAAACTGAAAATGATAGTTACAACTATCATTCTGTGATTTACACTAAAAAGTGTCCTTCAGCCTAAAAAAAAAATTCTTGTCCTTGAAACTAAATTTTTTTCTAACGTTTTCCTTTAGCCTAAAAACCCCTATGCAAATTACTATAATTATTCCTAGAATCCACACTATCGTTTTATGCAGATTAAAGATTATTACAGTATGGTTTTCACTTGGTGTCTATTATGAAATTACTACATCAATCATACATTCAATGGTTCAAGGTGTAGTTAACTCTATTTCTACGCGACGATTTATTTAACATTTAAAGGGGTCAAGTTCAACATATATAATCAATTTTAGATTGTTGACTATCCTATATCAATATTAATTTCATATTAAATTTCACTTAGGTTAACAACCAAATTCAACATCACATAACAATTTTAGTGTCACAACTATTTGTCGTAAACTAACAATATTCAAATTTAACTTGCATAGCGATTTACAATTTTTATTTCAACAATTCTAACAATCAACAATTTAACATCCAAATTAATATAAACAACAATTATCACTTGATTATCATCGCATAATAGATTGAGTCGTGAATGAAATATTCACCTTGCGTGGTTGAAGAAGATGATGGCGAAGCACGAAGACGAATAGATAAAATAGACCCTAACAAGCACGACGCAAAATGAACACAACTGCAATCAACAAATAATTAATCAATAATTTGTTTATTGCAATATATATATCGATTGAATATATATACAAAATCATATCAAAACAAGGAACTAGATGTAAACAAGGTAGGTGGAAGCCTAGGCCTGAGATCCCAGATCAGCTACAACTGAAATTCAAACAAGGAAGTTATTCGACAATCGATTGACGTATATATATAACACTTGTATATATAAAACGTACCAAAATAAGTCGGTATGAGAGCGAATGAGCCGAAGCGATGTCCTAGGAATCCGGAGCGGTGGCTGAAACAACACACAAAGTTTATTAATATATATATATATATATACTGCTAATCTTAAACTAACGGAAAACCACTGTATATTTATAAACTATCATGTAAAGCAAAATTTCTAAACAAAGCCAGAAATGCTGGTACAAAATTGTGAAACAAAATTTATGCAAACAGTTCTGTACCCAAAATTTATAAAACACTGCCGTATAAAACTACATAACTTTACTAAACAACTAAAGTTTATATAATAACAGCTCACATATATAAAGTTTTATACTTTACCTCACAAAATAACAAAACAGAGATATATAGTTTTATGTTTCAACTTTATATGCGACCTGGAGACTAAACTAACAACAGCCGAAGCTTGTATATATCAAAACAAAACATGCACACTTATATATTTTTTTAACTGAAATATGTACAACCAACTGCTGTATAAAACTTTACTTTATAACTTTACTGAACAACTAAAGTTTTACATAATAACAACTCATACATATGATATATTACTTTATACCATAAACCCACTACTAACCCACTACTGTAGTCAATTATTTATACGTTTGAATCAAAATATACTTGCAAACCCAAACATCTAAAGTTTATAAAATCAACAACTTATAACCAGCTGTTAAAAAAACTTGTTGTGTTCAAAAATGCATTCTATATGCAAAGTATAAGTTGTAATATACATGTAAGCAACAAATATAACTTATACACATACTATAGACAAGGTGCGGGGGGGTTTTTGCGGGCTGCCTGGGATCGGTACAGGGTGTGGCCGCATGGGGGAAAGCCGGGGGTGAGGTGTGGGTAGTGGCAGTGGAGGGCGGAGCTGGTAGTGTGGGTGGCCGAGTGGCATGGCGGCTGGTAGGGCGGAGGCCGTGTGGTGTGGGTGAAGTGGTGCAGGGGGTTTTACAGTGGAGGGGAGGCGGAGTGGAGCATGGGGCTGATGGGCCGATGCAGGGGGGAGGACGTGCACGAGGTGGTGGATGCAAGGGGGGTTCTGCAGTGGGCCGTGCGTGGATGGCCGAGTTGATAGTGGGGCGGAGGCCGGGTGGGTCGTAGAGCGGAGCTAGTAGGGGCGGAGTGGTTGCATGGGGCATGGGCGGTGCTGCATGGGGCTGGTGGCTGTGGACGCGGGGAGGCCGAGTTGATAGTGGGTTGGAGGATTTCATTTTGAAGTAAAAAAAAATATGGAGAGAGAGGAGGAAGGGAGTGCAGGAAGAGGAGAAGAGAAAGGGAGGAGCTGCATTGGGGGTTGGGGGGGTCGTACGTGCAGGTGAAGGGGGTTTGAAGTAAAAAAGAAAAAGAAAAATGTGAACAGAAGAAGAAAGGAGTTGTAGGGAAGAAGAAATATGCAGAGGAGAAGAAAGGTTACGTACCAGAGAGAAAAGTGAAAATACTGATGCAGAACAATTAATGAGGTGAGCTGGTGTGCAGTGGAGTAAATGAAGGGAGACATATACACAGGGTTCAGAGTGTGCAGTGGTCAGTGTAATGATGATTTTGCAAAGTGGTGGCTATTTGGGTTCCCAAGGCAGCTGAATGACTCTAAAATTTTGAATGCTGGGAAGTTGGGTACCGGTTTGCTGCATAACGGACCGGTTTGTGCTCCGTTAACAATTATAATTTGCAACGCCGAACTCCGATTGACATAAATAAATATACCGTTGTGATCAGCGCGTCGAGACGGACACAACGTTATAAAGATATTGATGGTTCGACACCGTTTGCAAAGTGGTAAATCTTATTGAACCATTTGCACGAGCGAACATTTTAGCTAGCAATTAAAAGTGAGAAACAAAATGCGCCGTCAAGTTCAGAATATTTTTCTTATGCAACATTGAGAAAAATATTTGAGTTCGGACGATAGGAAATTTACACATAAGATTTGAACTAAAATGTAAATGTGACGAGCGTAATCTACTTCAATATTTTTCAATGAAATTTGGCGCACGCTTATGTCTATCTAGAAGCATTCCAAATGTGAAGTTTGGATGACAACGGAAGTTGTTTGTGAAAATTCGAATTTCTACATTGAATAAGCGGTTTTAAAAATTTTAAATTGGGTCTGAATTTCGGGTCGTTACATTCTCCCCCACTCGAAACTTTTCATCCCCGAAAAGGAACAAAGGAAAGAGTGGAAGAACAATAAAATAGATACGATGGATATAGAATAGATTATCGAATAAAGTAAAGAACATAGAATGGAATTTACCTTCAACAAACAATTCTGGATTAGAATCTCGGATACTCTCCTCGGTTTCCCAAGTACAATCACGATCATCGGGACTCCATTGGACTTTGACTAGGCTAATAGTCTTCCTTCTAAGCTGCTTCGTATCCCTATCAACAATACGAAGTGGTCTCCTCTCTATAGTCAAATCCGGCTCAATATCAACTTCGTCTAACTAAGCAATAGGAATGGTCATGGATGGATCATGTATGACTTTCCGAAGATGTGAAACATAGAATACGTTGTGCACGCCCTCAAATTTCTCCGGCAGCGCAACTCTGTAGGCTAGTGTACCAATCCTCTCAGTGATAGTGAAGGGTTCAACAAATTTAGGAGCGAGCTTCCCTCTACGACCAAATCGAATAACATTCTTCAAAGGTGATACTTTAAGAAAGACCTCATCTCCAACCTAGAATTTTAACTCTCTTCTACGCCTATCTGCATAGCTCTTCTGCCTATCCTGTGCGGTCTTCATCTTCCTTCTGATCTCATTAACCTTCTCGGATGCTTCCATAATCATATCCGGGCCAAGAACTAATCGGTCACCAGGCTCAATCCAACAAGCTGGCGATTTGCATGGCCGCCCATATAAAGCTTCAAACGGTGCCATATCGATACTCGCCTGATTATAAAGATAGTTATATTTCAATTCAAATTTTTACTTATTCAAATTGAAAAATTTTGGATTACCTGATAGCTGTTATTATAAGTGAATTCAACCAAATGGAGATGGTCTTCCCAAGATCCACCGAAATCAATAATGCAAGCTCGGAGCAGATCTTCCAAAATCTGATTTACCCTCTCAGTTTGGCCATCTGTTTGAGGATGATAAGCCGTGATCAGATTCAGTTTAGTGCCCAAGACATTCTGAAATGCCTTCCAGAATTTTCTAGTGAATAAAGGATCTCTATCGCATACAATACTAGATGGAACCCCATGGAGTCTAACAATCTCTCTCATATAAATCTCGGCCAAACTCGAAGCAGTACGAATGGTCTTAACAGGAATAAAGTGAGCAGATTTTGTCAACCTATCAACAATCACCCATATACTCTCGTTACCTTTTCTGGTCCTCGGTAATCCGTCAACGAAGTCCATAGAAATCTGATCCCATTTCCAACACGGAATCTCTAGGGGTTGAAATAATCCTGCCGTCTTCCGGTGATCGGCCTTGACTTGCTGGCAAGTGGTGCATCTGCTGACATATATAGAAATATCTCTCTTCATCCCACTCCACCAATATAAACGCTTCATATTTCGATACATCTTGGTGACACCAGGATGAAAGTGATGACTGATGGTTCTCTCTAAGCACTTCTTGTCTCAATCCATCAACATTTGGAATACAAATACGGCTGTCAATTTTCAAAACTCCATTACTATCTATCTGTGCTCCCACTTTACTGTCAGCATTTCCAACTCTACCAAGGACTAACTCCTTCATGCGATAGAGCAAGGTGTCCTCAAATTGTTTAGCTTTGATGCGATCCATAAGAGATGGGGAGACAACAAGCTGAAATAGCATGCCTTCTACAAGATTACAACATGACAATGCTTTACTACGGCTCAAAGCATCGGCTACAACATTTGCTGTTCCAGGAGTATAATTGATGTCGAGATCATATGCAGCTAAGAATTCGAGCCATCGGACTTGTCTCTAGTTCAAATCCTTCTGAGAGAAAATATACTGCAAGGACTTATGATCTGTGAATAATTCAAATTTTGTCCCCAAAAGATGGTGCCTCTATAGTTTCAAAGCAAATACAACTGCAAGAAGCTCTAGATCATGTGTTGCATAGTTTACTTCATGGATCTTCAACTGACGACCAGCATAAGCAACAATCTTGCCGTTTTGCATCAAGACAGCGCCTAAACCTTCTCGACAAGCATCGGTATAGACAGTTAATCCTTCACTCCCGTCAATTACCGCAAGAACTGGGGTGAAGTTAACTTACGCTTCAACTCATTAAAAGATGATTCACACTTCTCACTCCAAATAAACGTGACATCCTTCCGAGTTAAAGCAGTAAGTGGGGCAGAAATCGGGCAAAGCGCTCAATGAATCTGCGATAATAACCGGCTAGGCCCAAGAAGCTACGGATATCAGTAGGAGTTTTGGGAGTCTCCCAATCCTGTAGATAAAATTTTCAAATTAGAAAGGAATAAGATGGATCGAATAGAAATAACGAACAGGGTAGAACTTACATTGATTACGGCGATCTTAGCTGGATCGACCGAAATCCCGTTTTCAGAAACAATATGGCCAAGGAATCGTACGTCGTCCCGCCAGAAGTGGCATTTAGAGAACTTGGCTTTAAGCTGATGATTTCGGAGAGTTTCCAGAACATAAGCAAGGTGTGTCTCATGCTCTTTCTCATCTTTGGAGAAGATGAGAATATCATCGATGAAAACAAGAACAAACTTATTAAGAACATCACGGAAGACTCGATTCATTAAGTCGACGAAATAAGCAGGTGCGTTGGTCAAACCGAATGGCATAACCAACCATTCATAGAATCCATTCTCGGTACGGAAAGCTGTCTTATGAATACTATCTTCTGCTACTCTGAGTTGGTGGAACCCAGTGGCTAGATCAAGTTGTGAGAAAACTTTAGCTCCATGGAGCTGATCGAATAAATCATTGATGCGAGGCATCAGATAGCGGTTCTTGAGAGTGCGCTTATTTAATTCCCGGTAATCAACATACATGCGAAGAGATCTATCAGATTTGGTGACAAATACGACTGCGGCGCCCCATTCAGAATAACTTCTCCTGATCATACCCTTAGAAAATAGATCATCAATTTGGGTTTTAAGTTCAGCTTTTTCTTTAGGAGCCATCCTTCTGTGAGGGAGAACTACGGGAGTAGCTCCAGGGATAAGGTCAATGCGGAAATCGATCTCTCGCTTTGGCGGTAGAGAGTCGACCTCTTCAAATACATCGAGAAATTTCTGAACAATAGGAGTAGTACTAAGGTCATCCGGGTGAGCATCAAGAGAGAATATGAAGCTTCCGACATATTTCTGAGGTGATTTGCATTCAATGACAAGCGGTAGACCCTTGTCGTTGACTAGAGAGACAGAACGAGCTTTGCAAGAAATAACATCATTGAATTTTCTTAACCAATCAGCACCCAACAAAATGTTAAATGCTACGAAGCCAAGTACATAAAAATCCCAAGTGAATCGGTATCTTCCATACAAAAGCACAACCTCTTTACAAATTCGACTTAGGTTGGCAAGTCCTCCAATAGGGTTGGAGAAACATAAGGAAGTAGTAGCAAGAGTAGGTTCTAATTTGAGCTTATTACAAAGATCAATAGATATGAAGCTATGGGATGCACCAGTATCGAATAATACCCTAACAGGTAAATCACGAAATGAAAAAGTACTTCGTAAGGTACCTCGGTCATCCTGAGCGGGTGGTGGAAGTGGTACAGGAGTGGTGATAGCATATACTCCTAATGGTGTGCCTTTCTTCCTCAATGGGCAGTCTCTCTTGAAGTGACCTGGCTGGAGACAGACATGACATAAATCATTCCTCATCTGAGGAGGTGGTGGAATAGTAGCACCTGTGGATGGACAACTATTAGCATAATGGCCCTTTTTATCGCATTTGAAGCAAGTGATCTTAGCAAGGTCGATTGGGCTTTTCTGGGCATATCCTAATCCTGCAGTCTTTTCCCAAGCATTCTTTTGTTGATCAAAGTTCATCTTCCTCTTTCCGAGCTAGCTGGAAGAGGGCTGAGTAGGAGGGGCCTTAGCAGTGGGTCCCCTAGGCTTTGCCTCATATCTAAGGGCATAATCAACAAGCTCTGTGAAGGTGCAATGAGTGTAGCCAGTAAGTAAGTCATAATACTCTGGTCTAGCTCCCAAATGAACTTCTCGTTCTTTAGAAGTAACGACCCGTATTTTACGTGTCGATAAATCGTAAAATAGTTGCATTAAGTCGTTTGTATTGCTTGAGTCGTTTTGAACGTAGGTGGTAAGGTTTACGGCTTAAGGGGGTTAGGCCGTGCAATAGCTAACTCGTGGGTGGGGCATGAGTTGTGGACAACTTAGTGCTTAGGTCGTGTGAAGGATAGCTCGTGTTGGCCGACTCATAGAGGACCGACTTAAGGCTTAGACGACTCAAGGAGGTAGCCGGCTTAAGTACTGACCAGTTTAAGATAGTTGCCGAGTTAACGACTCATAGGACCTGGCCGACCTAATAGTTACTGGGTTAGTGAGGCTAGCGAGTTGGTGGAGTTAGCGGGTTAGTGGATATAGTTAGCGACCTATAGACAAGCGACTTAGGCTGGTTAACGACTTAAGAGGAGAGGGTAAGTCGGTGGGGTTTTAGGTCGTGAAACCCAGTGTTTAGATAGGTCGCGTGAGCGACTTAGTGTTAGGTCGCTTAAGAGCTAGGTCGTGTGGCCCTACTAAGTCGTAAGTCGTAGCATAGTTGAGTCGTGTGGTAGATAAGTCGTTGGGTCGGCAGAATGTGACTCGGGGTTAAGTTAGGCCGTTAGTGTCTTAGTTGGGTCGGCCTTGGGTTAAGTCGCGTTAGCGACTTAGAGTTAGCGCTGCCGTGTGCGTACCTGTGTTGAGCATGTGTCGGTAGGTTAGCTTGAGTCGTGGACGACTCATGGATAAGTCGGCGGCGAGTCAGAGGGGGACGACTTAAGGACGGCCGAGTCAGGGAATTTTCTGCCTATAAATAGAGGGCTTTGGCTCACTTTTTGGCACCAGTTTTTGAAGCGACGAAGTGCTGCCATTTTGAGAGCTCGACTACAACATTTCTTCATCTTATTTTCTCCACTCCAATCTAGTTCTAACATCCATACAAGATCGAAGATCGAGATTGAAGATCCAAGAGCTAAAGTTGAAGATCTTCATCCAACGAAGCTAGATTTCATCGTTTCAAGCGGGATTTCGACAAATCAAGCTTGAATCTTCGCTGTCCAGATCTGAAGTTGATAGTTTTTGAAGTGTTTGGGTGATTTGGTGAGTGGTGGTTATCTCTCATACGGACCCAAAGGAGTATATTGGTTTGGTGGTTTGTTGGAGTGTTGTAGATAGTGGTTTTATGCATTTTTCCTTAGATTAAAGTGTAGATCCATTACTTATAAAGATGTTTACTTTTGCAAGTTCATTCATCAAGTTGTAGAGACAAAACCCATGATTTATATTTGATTAGATCTATGTTAAAAATCCATGATCCATGTATGTTAGATCTATTCTCATTTATTTACGAAATTACCATTTTAGTTATAATGGCTATTTAGATCCTGATTGACTACTTACTTGTTTGGATTAATGTTTGCCTTGTTTGATTGTTGTGAATGAGTTATCTAGTTGATAGATTTGGACAAGTATGGTCAAAGACGATTCAAAAGCTACGAAAGAGGCTCTTGAATGGTGAAAGCTGCTTAAGACATTTGTAGCGGATGTTGAAGCTCATATGTATGGATTGGATGATGCTGAGATGGAACTTTGCTATGATGCGATGAAGCGAAGTATGATGTGAGTCTTGGCGTAATCCAGGCACGGATCATTCCAAGCATGTTGATAACTCGAGGGATGGTTCGAGTTGGTTGATAATGGACTGCTCGAGAGGTAGCTTGGGCTAGTATGAGAATAGTCGTCGAGGAGGATGACTAGGAGGCTTGGATCTCATCGTTGTTGAAGGTTCTAGCATGCTCAAAAGCAAGAGTACATGGGGCGCCCAAAATGACTACAGGTAGGTAGTCGGGACACCCAAAAGACTACAGGCAGGTAGTCGAGTACTCTGGCCAGAGTAGGTAAGTCCTAGGCATGGGTCATGATGACGTGCGGAGCTATGTCTAGAACCGGGGTTACCATTAGCCCTTGACAGGTGGTCATTCATCTAACGGTGAAATCAAGGCAATGATAACAGTGATAGCCAGAGTCATGGATGTTTGGACGTTTGGTTGTATCATCATTCGGTCTCAAGAGCGGTGTTTTCTGGGTGCTTATCTGATCTTGGTTTAGGCCTTGGGGGTTTGTATTTGGAAAACATCGACCTTGACTCGAGTGGTTATTGCTTTACCTTAATTGTCTGCTATGTTATGCTTGCTTCTCCTTAGTGTGTGTCTGGGTGCTATCATTGTAGAAAGAGGTGGAGTGGGACGGTTTGGTTCCTATTCCTTTTATCCCTTATGCTCTTTTGGTATGTTTGATAGTTGATTTACTGCTCACTAAGACTTTATCTGACTCAAGGTTTTATGTCTCCTCTTATTACCTTGGGCTGTTCATCCATGTTGGGATGGGCAGACTAGGTAGCAGGTGACAGGTGCTGTTCATGGAGGTCTACGCTGATGATGACGAGGACGAGCAGGAGGCTTTTGCATATTATTTCATATTATATGTACTGGGTGTTCCGCTGCTGTATTTGTTTGAGTGTTATGTAGTGAGGCTTTGATGTATGGATGATTCATATGTTGTATAAAACTATTATGATGCTTATATGATGATGTCCTGTTCTATGGAGCTTCACTATATTATATTTCTCTGTTGTATTTTATCCATGCGCTGTGAGTTGTACGATAGATTCTGCGATGTTTATTCTACCTTGACGGTCACCCATGGCTGCCTGGCACACCTTCAGCGCACCATTCCCTTGTTTCCGTGCGGGAGTCATGGGCGGTCGTCACATTTGGTATCAGAGCTTTGGTTAATCGATTTTAGCCAACGCTCGCTGACGTAATTACGTATGAGAGACGTAATTGTATTTTGATGGATGATTACTATATATAATATAGTAGTTTAGATGGATTTGAACTCCTTATGCAGTTGTTTCTTAAGGTGTTCTAATCATTCTTTTTACAGATATTAAGGATGTGTCGAAGTGAGAGACAAGCTGCGAGGGAAAGCCGTGCTGCTGGGGAAGCTTTTGATTATGCTCCTATGTTTGAGGCATGATGACTTCGATCATGAGGAGGATACTAGCTTCGGGACCGTCAGTAGATGTTGGAGTTCAAGTTCAAGCTCCAAGACCGGTGGATTTTGCTAAGTTTTGCAAGGACTATACTTCTCTTGGAGGAAAAGTTTTCTTGGGAACGGAATCGACCATTGAGGTGCAGAGATGGATTGATGCTTGTCGAAGGATTTTTGATGACTTGGGGATTGGGGATGCAACTAAGAGGAAGCTTGCATTGAGACAGCTTCAGGGAAGAGTTGCTGATTGGTGGAATTCTATCACCATTGATACTCCAGAGGAAGAGATTACTTGGGAGCAATTCCAAGTCAGATTTGAAGCTAAGTTCATCTCTACGGCTCAGAAATCTGTTTTGTTTAAGAGGTTTGTAGAGCTCAAGCAAGGTGGAAGATCGGTTCTTGAGTATGTTTCTGAGTTTGAGGCTTTGTCCAAGTATGCCAGATCGTATATTGATTCTCCCTACCATAAGAACGAGAAGTTTGTGACAGGCTTGGACTATTATCTTGGGAGACAGTTGGTGGATCATTTGGACGATCCGTTTGAGAAGCTTGTGGAGAAAGCTCTCAGGCATGAGAGTTTGTTTCCTAAGGAAGGATCTGTTGTTGCTGTAACCAAGGAAGGGTCTAGGCCACAGCAGGGTGGAAAGAAGAAGAGGAAGCAGCAGCAACAGAAGGGTAAGGATGGCCAGAATAAGCCGAAGGGCGAAGTGACGTGCTACAACTGCCAACAGAAGGGCCATCTCTCCAACGATTGTAGGAATCCCAAGGTGCCGGGAAAGTGTTACAACTGTGATAAGCTGGGGCATATCAAGAAGGACTGTCCAGAACCGAGGAAAGATAAGCAGATTATGCAAGCTTATGCTTTGGGAGCTGTGCCGTCGTCTTCGAAAGCTCCTACTGTTGATGAGAGAGGGAAGAGTGTGGTGGTTCAAGGTACTCTTTCCATTTGTGGTGTTCCGGTTAGAGTGTTGTTTGATACTGGGGCATCACATTCGTTTGTTTGTGATGATCTTGTAGGCCGGTTGGGTTTGGAACCGGAAATTGTTGATAGACCATTGGTTGTGACTAATCCAGTTGGGGGTTCGTCATGTTTGTGCATGGTATGCCGTGGTCTAGTAGTATCGAGTCATGATTGCTCTTTTGTTTGTGACTGTTTTGTTCTGAACTTTGTGGGGTTCGGAATTATTTTGGGTATGGACTGGCTTAGGAAGTATGCGGCAAGGATTGATTGTGAGAGGCTTGAGGTGACAGTCGGGAATGTGGAAGGGCGAAAGGTTGTGATACGATGTAAGCATGAAGAAGGCGTCTTCATGAGATTCATGTATTCGCTGGTTGTTCCACGGGATGTACTGTCATCGGTACCTATTGTGAATGAATTTGAGGGTGTCTTTGACGAAGTCAAAGGACTACCGCCGCATAGGGAGATCGAGTTTCGTATCGATCTAGTTGAAGGAGCCAGACCTGTGGTGATGCCTCTTAGGCGGATGGCGCCTAGGGAGCAGCAAGAGTTGAAGGTGCAAGTTGATGACCTTTTGCAGAAAGGATTCATTCGGTGTAGTGTGTCCGAATGGGGTGCACCAGTTGTGTTCGCAACCAAAGCGGATGGATCGTTGAGGTTGTGTGTGGATTATCGTGAGCTGAATAAGGTGACTAAAAAGAACAAGTATCCATTGCCAAGAATAGATGACTTGTTTGATCAGCTTCACGAGGCTAAGGTGTTTTCTCAGATGGATTTGGCAACGGGATTTCACCAGTTGAGAGTGGCTAAGGATAGTGTGCCGAAGACTGCTTTTAGGACACCATCCGGTTTTTATGAGTGGCTGGTAATGCCGTTTGGATTGACTAACGCACCAGCATATTTTGTGGATCTTATGAATAGAGTGTTCAGAGATCAGTTGAACAAGTTTGTACTTGTGTTTGTGGATGATATTCTGATTTATTCCAGAACTGAGGAAGAGCACAAGACACACTTGCGTATTGTTTTGGAAATCTTGCGGAAACATCAGCTGAAGGCTAAGTTTTCGAAGTGTCACTTCTGGAAGAGTGAAGTGAGGTTCTTAGGCCATGTTATCTCTGCAAATGGAGTAGCGGTTGATCCCGCTAAGGTGGCAACAATCCAGGATTGGATTAGACCTAAGAATGCATCTGATGTGAGAAGTTTTCTTGGATTAGCAGGATATTATCGTCGGTTTATCAAAGACTTTTCCAAAATAGCTGCACCGTTAACAGGATTGACGAAAAAGAATCAGGTATTTATATGGGATGATAAGTGTGAACAAGCTTTCGTAATCCTGAAAGAGCGACTGACAAGTGCTCCTGTTTTGACTATTCCAAGTGGGAATGATGAGATGGTGGTTTACACCGATGCATGTGGTACTGGACTTGGAGCGGTGCTAATGCAAAAGGATAAAGTTGTTGCGTATGCAAGTCGACAACTGAAGCCGCATGAAAGGAATTACCTGACTCATGATTTGGAGTTAGCGGCAATTGTTTTTGCTCTGAAGATGTGGAGACATTATCTATTGGGAGTTCGATTTGAGTTGTTCATGGATCATAAGTCGTTGAAGTATCTGTTCTCCCAAAAGGATTTGAATCTTCGGCAGCAACGATGGCTAGAGTTTTTGGCATCATATGATTTTGATATAGCCTATACTCCGGGAAAAGGTAACGCAGTGGCCGATGCGTTAAGTCGAAGACATGCAGGATTGGGAGCCATGTTTTCGGAATGGAAGAGTCTCGAGTATTTGGCTGGATTTGACTTCAGGCCCAGATGCGAATTGGAACCTAAGATGTTGGCAAACTTATCAATAAGACCTACTCTTGTGGAAAGGATTGACAAGAGCCAAAAGCGAGATGATAAGCTTGTCAAGATTATCCGCGATTTGGAATCTGGATTAAATCCAGTAAAGGATAAAGGATTTGAAGTCGATCGAGATGATTGGCTTCGGAAACAAGGACGACTAGTTGTTCCCGATGTAGATGGATTGAGAGATGAAGTTCTTAGGGAAAGTCATCACTCGAAGTTGACAATTCATCCAGGTGGAAATAAGATGTATCGGGATATGAAGAGAACCTATTATTGGGAAGGCATGAAGAAGGATGTTGGAAATTTTATTTCCAAGTGTATGACCTGCCAGTTGGTGAAAGCTGAGCAGAAGAAGCCCAGTGGATTACTTCAGCCATTAGAGGTTCCTACATGGAAGTGGGAGCAAGTGTCGATGGATTTTATCGATGGTCTACCTAGAACCAGGACAGGGAATGAAGGGATTTGGGTCATCGTAGATCGTTTGACTAAGAGTGCAAGGTTCATTCCTGTTCGATCAACTAGGACTGCATCGAAGTTGGCTGAGCTTTATGTTAAGTGGATAGTTCGATTCCATGGTGTTCCGAAGAGTATAGTGAGCGACCGAGATCCTTTGTTCACTAGTGGATTTTGGAAGAGCTTCCAGGAGGTTTTGGGAACTGAGTTGTGTTTGAGTACAGCTTATCACCCTCAAACAGATGGTCAGACTGAGAGAGTCAACCGGGTTTTGGAAGATCTTCTCAGAGCTTGTGTTTTGGACTTCGAAGGATCATGGGAAGATCATCTTCATTTGGTGGAATTTGCGTATAATAACAGTTATCAATCGAGTATTGGTATGGCACCATATGAGGCATTGTATGGAAGACCGTATAACTCTCCGACATGTTGGTTGGAAACTGGAGAAAAGCTGATACTTGGGCCAGAAATGATTCAACAGACTTCGGATTGTATAAAGATCATTCGGCAACGAATGAAGGCAGCCTAAGATCGTCAGAAAAGTTATGCCGATAATCGTCGTAAGGATTTGGAATTCGACGTAGGTGATATGGTTTTTGTGAAGATTTCTCCTCTGAAGAATGTTATTCAATTCAGGAAGAAGGGGAAGTTGACTCCGAGATTTGTTGGACCATTCCCGATTACTGAGCGAATTGGAAAGCTCGCCTATAGATTGAAGTTACCGGAAAAGATGGCGGGCGTGCACAATGTTTTTCATATATCATATCTACGGAAGTATGTGCACGACCCAACTACGGTGGTTTCTGCAGATAACTGTGAAGATTTAGAGGTTGATCCAGTGGTTACGAGACCTCGTAAGCCGCTTCGTGTTGTTGGAACCGACACAAAACAGCTTAGGAGGAAGACGGTTACGTTGCTCAAGATACAATGGAGTGATGATGTTGACGACTGTACATGGGAGGAGGAAGAGAGGATGAAGGCAGCTCATCCTGAACTCTTCGAGGTATGGCCCTAAAGTGTCGCAACATCTCATGAATTTGTAACTTGTTCTAAGTCTTAGAATTCTGCATGCTAGGCTAGAATTGAATGCATGGTTTGTTGATTGCTATGGATGGTAGGCATGCAGAATAGCTTTGATTGCTGTTGTTTGCTTGGAATTTCGGGGGCGAAATTTCTAAGGGGGAGAGAATGTAACGACCCGTATTTTACGTGTCGATAAATCGTAAAATAGTTGCATTAAGTCGTTTGTATTGCTTGAGTCGTTTTGAACCTAGGTGGTAAGGTTTACGGCTTAAGTGGGTTAGGCCGTGCAATAGCTAACTCGTGGGTGGGGCATGAGTCGTGGCCGACTTAGTGCTTGGGTCGTGTGAAGGATAGCTCATGTTGGCCGACTCATAGAGGACCGACTTAAGGCTTAGATGACTCAAGGAGGTAGCCGGCTTAAGTACTGACCGGTTTAAGATAGTTGCCGAGTTAACGACTCATAGGACCTGGCCGACCTAATAGTTACCGGGTTAGTGAGGCTAGCGAGTTGGTGGAGTTAGCGGGTTAGTGGATATAGTTAGCGACCTATAGACAAGCGACTTAGGCTGGTTAACGACTTAAGAGGAGAGGGTAAGTCGGTGGGGTTTTAGGTCGTGAAACCCAGTGTTTAGATAGGTCGCGTGAGCGACTTAGTGTTAGGTCGCTTAAGAGCTAGGTCGTGTGGCCCTACTAAGTCGTAAGTCGTAGCATAGTTGAGTCGTGTGGTAGATAAGTCGTTGGGTCGGCAGAATGTGACTCGGGGTTGAGTTAGGCTGTTAGTGTCTTAGTTGGGTCGGCCTTGGGTTAAGTCGCGTTAGCGACTTAGAGTTAGTGCTGCCGTGTGCGTACCTGTGTTGAGCATGTGTCGGTAGGTTAGCTTGAGTCGTGGACGACTCATGGATAAGTCGGCGGCGAGTCAGAGGGGGACGACTTAAGGGCGGCCGAGTCAGGGAATTTTCTGCCTATAAATAGAGGGCTTTGGCTCACTTTTTGGCACCAGTTTTTGAAGCGACGAAGTGCTTCCATTTTGAGAGCTCGACTACAACATTTCTTCATCTTATTTTCTCCACTCCAATCTAGTTCTAACATCCATACAAGATCGAAGATTGAGATTGAAGATCCAAGAGCTAAAGTTGAAGATCTTCATCCAACGAAGCTAGATTTCATCGTTTCAAGCGGGATTTCGACGAATCAAGCTTGAATCTTCGCTGTCCAGATCTGAAGTTGATAGTTTTTGAAGTGTTTGGGTGATTTGGTGAGTGGTGGTTATCTCTCACGCGGACCCAAAAGAGTATATCGGTCTGGTGGTTTGTTGGAGTGTTGTAGATAGTGATTTTATGCATTTTTTCTTAGATTCAAGTGTAGATCCAATACTTATAAAGATGTTTACTTTTGCAAGTTCATTCATCAAGTTGTAGAGACAAAACCCATGATTTATATTTGATTAGATCTATGTTAAAAACCCATGATCCATGTATGTTAGATCTATTCTCATTTATTTACGAAATTGCCATTTTAGTTATAAATGTCTATTTAGATCCTGATTGACTACTTACTTGTTTGGATTAATGTTTGCCTTGTTTGATTGTTGTGAATGAGTTATCTAGTTGATAGATTTGGACAAGTATGGTCAAAGACGATTCAAAAGCTACGGAAGAGGCTCTTGAATGGTGAAAGCTGCTTAAGACATTTGTAGCGGATGTTGAAGCTCATATGTATGGATTGGATGATGTTGAGATGGAACTTTGCTATGATGCGATGAAGCGAAGTATGATGTGAGTCTTGGCGTAATCCAGGCAGGGATCATTCCAAGCATGTTGATAACTCGAGGGATGGTTCGAGTTGGTTGATAATGGACTGCCCGAGAGGTAGCTTGGGCTAGTATGAGAATAGTCGTCGAGGAGGATGACTAGGAGGCTTGGATCTCATCGTTGTTGAAGGTTCTAGCATGCTCAAAAGCAAGAGTACATGGGGCGCCCAAAACGACTACAGGTAGGTAGTCGGGACACCCAAAAGACTACAGGCAGGTAGTCGAGTACTCTGGCCAGAGTAGGTAAGTCCTAGGCACGGGTCACGATGACGTGCGGAGATATGTATAGAACCGGGGTTACCATTAGCCCTTGACAGGTGGTCATTCATCTAACGGTGAAATCAAGGCAATGATAACAGTGATAGCCAGAGTCATGGATGCTTGGACGTTTGGTTGTATCATCATTCGGTCTCAAGAGCGGTGTTTTCTGGATGCTTATCTGATCTTGGTTTAGGCCTTGGGGGTTTGTATTTGGAAAACATCGACCTTGACTCGAGTGGTTATTGTTTTACCTTAATTGTCTGCTATGTTATGCTTGCTTCTCCTTAGTGTGTGTCTAGGGGCTATCATTGTAGAAAGAGGTGGAGTGGGACGGTTTGGTTCCTATTCCTTTTATCCCTTATGCTCTTTTGGTATGTTTGATAGTTGATTTACTGCTCACTAAGACTTTGTCTGACTCAAGGTTTTATGTCTCCTCTTATTACCTTGGGCTGTTCATCCATGTTGGGATGGGCAGACTAGGTAGCAGGTGACAGGTGTTGTTTATGGAGGTCTACGTTGATGATGACGAGGACGAGCAGGAGGCTTTTGCATATTATTTCATATTATATGTACTGGGTGTTCCGCTGCTGTATTTTTTTGAGTGTTATGTAGTGAGGCTTTGATGTATGGATGGTTCATATGTTGTATAAAACTATTATGATGCTTATATGATGATGTCCTGTTCTATGGAGCTTCACTATATTATATTTCTCTATTGTATTTTATCCATGCGCTGTGAGTTGTACGATAGATTCTGCGATGTTTATTCTACCTTGACGGTCACCCATGGCTGCCTGGCACACCTTCAGCGCACCATTCCCTTGTTTCCGTGCGGGAGTCATGGGCGGTCGTCACATGTCGATCAATCCCGGGCCAAACTTGGACAGTTCGTTGAATTTTCTCTCGTACTCAGAAAAGTCATATTGCTTGCTTAAGGTCCATAAAAGCTCTATAAAGTTGGGTTTTCCCAGCAGCGGGTATCCATTGTGCCGAGAAAGTATCCCTAATCAAAAGATAGACTAGATAAATAACATTTTAAAGATTGAGAGAAGAATTTAGACTATGAAATCCAAATAAATTTATACCTAAACTGGGCCCAAGTGATGGTGTTCTCCTCGATACGGGAAGTAACCGATTCCCACCAATCTTGCGCGGCATCCTGAAGTTGCCACGCAACAAGCTGACGTTTCTGAGCATCAGTGATCTCCAATCCAGAAAATATCTTCTCTAAGCCTTTGAGCCATTGCTGAGCCTCGATAATACCCTCGGATCCAGAAAACTTAGTACCACCTAGCTGTGTATACTCCTTGCTAAGAGTGGTGAATTTGACTGGAGCTGGGATGGCAGGTGCATCCCGGGCAGGACCATGACCTCTTCCTCCCCTATTGTTTATTCCGGTGCTCATCCTGAAATATCGAAAGAGATTTAGAACCAAGGATAGAAAATCATGCAGCTTGAAGAAAATCTAATGAACGAATCAAAGAAGTTTGAATTTTAAAGGATCGGGATATTGAATTGATTCTCCTCATTCTAGGGTATTGCTACCCTATCTCTAATGAGTTTATATAACCCCAAACTAAGGTTTTTAGGGAAACCAAAGCTCTGATACCTACTATAACAACCCGTATATTTGGACCATTTAAATTGAAAATAATCCTCACACGTCAACTTAAATAATACAAAACACGAATCATTATGGGATTATAAATACTTAAATGTAAATGAGAATCAATACAACATCACAGTCACAGAACAGTCACAGAATAATGCAGCGGAAAATACATCGTCATAATAGCAGTTCATGAAGCTACTACATAAAGTACAACAATGTCTAAACAAAAGGTGACTGAAAGGAAATACATAAATGTCCAACAGACACGGACATCAAAATAGACTGATAAAGATAAATGCTAAGTCTTCACCATATTCAACCAACCTTGATCAGCAAACTGGATAGCTTCAGACTGACCCGAGCATATACAAAAAGAAACACTCGAGTCAGAACTCAAAATCTTATACAGGATAATCAAGTGCAGGGAATAAAGTTCATAACTCAAGATGAATAAAAATCTCTAAGGATCCGGTAAACTATCGATATATACAATAGAATACGGTACGTAGATAATGTCTAATCAGTAAAGTACGATATTAAAATAGCGTTAAGGCGTTACCATAATTCCCCTTAACACATTTTATAATGTCATAGTCTATACAGCACCGTAAACCCCACCGTAAACTAGTGGTTATCAGAGGGTACCCCATAGGTATAACACAAAACAAAACGTAGTGGTCGCGCATAGGAAAATCAGTATGACAAGGTACATGAGGCGATACCAACTAGGATACTAGTAGTTGCGTGATCCGGACTGATGTTGAGCATAGTAGCTACTATCTCAACACCGCGAAACAACACTCCCAAATCAAGGGGTGCACCCAAATCGAATCACAAAAGTAATAGATATGGTATCGAAGAAGCATGTCCGCTAGAGGTAGCGATCCTCAATGGCCCGACGCGACTCCTGTTTTAGTCATGTCAGGGGTCATCCAATATCGTTCTCTTTCTTCAGTTAACGCGTTCACCAAACCATCCACTTCATTCTGGATCAACACTTCGCGCATAATAGTTATTAAAGTGGTTTTCGGTATCGACAGAGAGTATGTCCATGCCTGATCCCGGTCTCTTTTATAACTACGTATTTATTACCCGATGGTCGGTTAAATTAACGTTAAAACAAATCAAAGTCCAAAAGTCAAGGTGCAAATTTGACTTCCAAAATTTGACATTTCACGATTCAATTTATTTTAGATATTTTTAAAACATATTTTCGAATGCAATTTTTAATTCAAACATTTGAGTTACCATTTAAAATTTAGTATTCAAGTTCGATTTAATAAGGTCTAAAAGTCGCTTATTAAATTTAGTTCATAATCAACGAATTCAATTTAATGCTAAACTTAGATTAAATTATTAAATCAAATTCTATCCATTTCGCTTCATGTTTACATCCACTGTTACCATAAATTCGATTAAATCAATTTCATTAAATAAATTCCTTTTTATCCAACTTCATTCGATTTATTTACCAATTCAATTAAATTTCTAAACAAAGAAGACCATTTCCATTTACAATGTCCTGGTTTAATTAATTCGTTAATTTAAAACCATTTTAAGTTTAAATAATCACTAAATTATATCCATAAACTTTGGTTAGTTTTTGTATTCCTCTTAAGTCAAATTTCTAAATTTCCAAATAAAATTTATAACATGTTCCAAATCTATTTAATTAAAATCGAGTTTTAATCTAAACCTAACAAATTTAATAAATTTTTAAGTTATCAAATTCTAAAACCTACTTGTTTCTAAATCTCATTTCAATAAATATGCCAATTCATTTTTATTTAATTACATAGGTCTATTAATCCGTTTCAATTTAATCCATTAATTTTACTTCAATCTAATCCATAAAATTTATCTCAATTAAATCCGTGAAATTTATTTCAATTACATTCATAAAAACCGTTACCAAATTTCCAAACAAATTGTTAAGTTCCTTTCTTAATTTAAAATATATTTCAATTTCGAAAATGGTTTTGTTGACCAATCGGGTTTCTTATTTTTATTTTCTATCCTAGGCCAAGTTGTTTAATTAGGTATTTATCATTTCAACCCAATATTATTCAATATAAAACAAAGCATAGCAAAGGGAACTTGTATGTGATAAGTGGGATGGTGTCAAAGTAAATAAACAAGCAATAACAACCATACATAACAGTTTAACAATTTTTTTAAATAATCCCGAAATAATCGTATTAACTTACATTTGTTATTTATGCAAATTCAGGTAAATAGGCACAAGGAAGAAGTTGCAAAAAATTTAGTCTAAGAGACAACAAGTTTGCTTTTTAGCCTGAATGACACTTTTTAGTGTAAACTGAAAATGATAGTTACAACTATCATTCTGTGATTTACACTAAAAAGTGTCCTTCAGCCTAAAAAAAAAATTCTTGTCCTTGAAACTAAATTTTTTTCTAACGTTTTCCTTTAGCCTAAAAACCCCTATGCAAATTACTATAATTATTCCTAGAATCCACACTATCGTTTTATGCAGATTAAAGATTATTACAGTATGGTTTTCACTTGGTGTCTATTATGAAATTACTACATCAATCATACATTCAATGGTTCAAGGTGTAGTTAACTCTATTTCTACGCGACGATTTATTTAACATTTAAAGGGGTCAAGTTCAACATATATAATCAATTTTAGATTGTTGACTATCCTATATCAATATTAATTTCATATTAAATTTCACTTAGGTTAACAACCAAATTCAACATCACATAACAATTTTAGTGTCACAACTATTTGTCGTAAACTAACAATATTCAAATTTAACTTGCATAGCGATTTACAATTTTTATTTCAACAATTCTAACAATCAACAATTTAACATCCAAATTAATATAAACAACAATTATCACTTGATTATCATCGCATAATAGATTGAGTCGTGAATGAAATATTCACCTTGCGTGGTTGAAGAAGATGATGGCGAAGCACGAAGACGAATAGATAAAATAGACCCTAACAAGCACGACGCAAAATGAACACAACTGCAATCAACAAATAATTAATCAATAATTTGTTTATTGAAATATATATATCGATTGAATATATGTACAAAATCATCCAAAACAAGGAACTAGATGTAAACAAGGTAGGTGGAAGCCTAGGCCTGAGATCCCGGATCAGCTACAACTGAAATTCAAACAACAAGGAACTAGATGTAAACAAGGTAGGTGGAAGCCTAGGCCTGAGATCCCGGATCAGCTACAACTGAAATTCAAACAGGAAGTTATTCGACAATCGATTGACGTATATATATAACACTTGTATATATAAAACGTACCAAAATAAGTCGGGATGAGAGCGAATGAGCCGAAGCGATGTCCTGGGAATCCGGAGCGGTGGCTGAAACAACACGCAAAGTTTATTAATATATATATATATATATATATATATATATATATATATATATATATATATATATATATATATATACTGCTAATGTTAAACTAACGGAAAACCACTGTATATTTATAAACTATCATGTAAAGCAAAATTTCTAAACAAAGTCAGAAATGCTGGTACAAAATTATGAAACAAAATTTATGCAAACAGTTCTGTACCCAAAATTTATAAAACACTGCCGTATAAAACTACATAACTTTACTAAACAACTAAAGTTTATATAATAACAAATCACATATATAAAGTTTTATACTTTACCTCACAAAATAACAAAACAGAGATATATAGTTTTATGTTTTAACTTTATATGCGACCTGGAGACTAAACTAACAACAGCCGAAGCTTGTATATATCAAAACAAAACATGTACACTTATATATTTTTTTTCAACTGAAATATGTACAACCAACTGCTGTATAAAACTTTACTTTATAACTTTACTGAACAACTAAAGTTTTACATAATAACAACTCATACATATGATATATTACTTTATACCATAAACCCACTACTAACCCACTACTGTAGTCAATTATTTATACGTTTGAATCAAAATATACTTGCAAACTCAAACATCTAAAGTATATAAAATCAACAACTTATAACCAGCTGTTAAAAAAACTTGTTGTGTTCAAAAATGCATTCTATATGCAAAGTATAAGTTGTAATATACATGTAAGCAACAAATATAACTTATACACATACTATAGACAAGGTGCGGGGGGGTTTTTGCGGGCTGCCTGGGATCGGTACAGGGTGTGGCCGCATGGGGGAAAGGCGGGGGTGAGGTGTGGGTAGTGGCAGTGGAGGGCGGAGCTGGTAGTGTGGGTGGCCGAGTGGCGTGGCGGCTGGTAGGGCCGAGGCCGTGTGGTGTGGGTGAAGCGGTGTAGAGGGTTTTTCAGTGGAGGGGAGGCGGAGTGGAGCATGGGGCTGATGGGTCGGTGCAAGTGGGAGGACGTGCACGAGGTGGTGGCTGCAAGGGGGGTTCTGCAGTGGGCCGTGCGTTGGTGGTCGAGTTGATAGTGGGGCGGAGGCCGGGTGGGTCGTGGAGCGGAGCTAGTAGGGGCGGAGTGGTTGCATGGGGCGTGGGCGGTGCTGCAGGGGGCCGGTGGCTGTGGACGTGGGGAGGCCGAGTTGGTAGTGGGGCAGAGGATTTCATTTTGAAGTTAAAAAAAAATGGAGAGAGAGGAGGAAGGGAGTGCAGGAAGAGGAGAAGAGAAAGGGAGGAGCTGCATTGGGGGTTGGGGGGTCGTACGTGCAGGTGAAGGGGGTTTGAATTAAAAAATAAAAAATAAAAATGTGAACAGAAGAAGAAAGGAGTTGCAGGGAAGAAGAAATATGCAGAGGAGAAGAAAGGTTACGTACCAGAGAGAAAAGTGAAAATACTGATGCAGAACAATTAATGAGGTGAGATGGTGTGCAGTGGAGTAAATGAAGGGAGATATATACACAGGGTTTAGAGTGTGCAGAGGTCAGTGCAATGACGATTTTGCAATGTGGTTGCTATTTGGGTTCCCAAGGCAGCTGAATGGCTCTAAAATTTTGAATGCTGGGAAGTTGGGTACCGGTTTGTTGCGTAACGGACCGGTTTGCGCTCCGTTAACAATTATAATTTGCAGTGCCGAACTTCGATTGATACAAATAAATATACCGTTATGATCAGCGCGTCGAGACGGACACAACGGTATAAAGATATTGATAGTTCGACACCGTTTGCAAAGTGGTAAATCTTATTGAACCATTTGCACGAGCGAACGTTTTAGCTAGCAATTAAAAGCTAAATTTGACGAAACGAAATGCGCCGTCAAGTTCAGAATATTTTTCTTATGCAACATTGAGAAAAATATTTGACTTCGGACGATAGGAAATTTACATATAAGATTTGAACTAAAATGTAAATATGACGAGCGTAATTTACTTCAATATTTTTCAACGAAATTTGGCGCACGCCTATGTCTATCTAGACGCATTCCAAATGTGAAGTTTGGATGGCAACGGAAGTTGTTTGTGAAAATTCGAATTTCTACATTGAATAAGCGGTTTTAAAAATTTTAAATTGGGTCTGAATTTCGGGTCGTTACAAAAAGCATGGAAGAAATTTATTCCAAAACAAACTTTCCTTCAATAATACCCTTCGGCCTTATATAATTTTCCTTTAATGTTTAACTGCTTTATAAGCAGAAAAAAAAAACAAATGCTTCTCTTAAACTCTCTTCTTTTTTCAATCATCTCCCTTTGACAAACGACAAATGATAATTTGGTCCTAAATTTTCATGATCCATGGATTTTTGAAACCCGCATCTGTGATGACCCGAAATTTTGGCAATATTTATTTGATAATCTTCTTTTAAAATTTACTTTTAGTGGGCCTATTTGTCTTTTCAAAGCTAACAAATATTTAATTTGGAAAAATTGGTCTTTTCAAAGCTAATAAAAATGTTTTCTAAATATAATGTATATATGTATATACATTGTGAATGGGAAGCTTTGATTTGAATTTAGTAAAAATATGTTTTTAAATTATAATATATATATATATATATGTATGTATATTGTCATTTGGAATTTATGTTTAAATTCAATGTAATAATTTTTCAAAAGTTATTTAAAGTTAATTTAAGCATTTAAAACTCTAAAAAAATAGTATATATGTATATTTATTTAAAAAGTATTTTAGCTTAAGTTTGAAATAAAATTTAATAAAGAGGTTTAATACACTTTCTTTTTTATTTGAAATAAACATAGATAGTATATATAAAAATAAACATAATACATATATAAACATATTAATTTAAAAACATGAGTAATTAATAAAATAAAGAGTTTAAACATTTGTAAGATAATAAGCTTAATATAACTTGAAATAACAAGTTGCAAACATTGTTTCTTTTAATTAAAAAGTATATATTAAAGTGTTCAGTGAGAAACCTGGTTATTTTCATTTTCATGTTCATTTCTAAATCATCTTTCTCTCATCTTCTTAAAACAAAACCAAAAGAAAAATCAAAACTAAAAAAACTTCAGCTATTTCAAAATTAAACCTGAGCTAAAGCAAATAACAAATTCAGATTCAACTCAATATAAATTAAACTCAAAGATCAGATCAATTCAAGCTTCAGTTTCAAATCAACAAGTAAATCGGATTCCAGATCAAAAACAAGGTTCCTGATCAAAGAAAAGGAAGCATGTTTCTCTGTTTTTGTTCCTATAAGTAAAATTTTCTTTTAAAAACAGTTTTAGTCTGTGATTATACTTGATGCATGTGATGAATCTGTGTATTAAAGTTGTGAATTTGGTTTGCATGCATGATTTTAACTAGGTTTTAGTTTGAATTATACTATATATCGGTGTGCATGTCTGTGTGTATATATTCTCATCTCCGTCATGTTCATAATCTCAAAACAACACAAATAAATCCATATCTTCCCATATAATCAAATTTAGGTTATGATGTCCAAAAAAGAAACGATTGTATGAATGTAATATTATTTTTAAAAATGGTATCAAGAATTTATAATAAGTAATTATTTCAAATAATAAATTACAGAGATAATCAAATACAAGTCAAAAATCAAAAGTCTGGAAATCATGTTTTGAGTTTACAATCTAATTCGTTTTGGAAAATCGTGTATTTTGATATATATATATATATATATATATCTTGATTTTTAAGTGTGTGAATGTCGAATTTCTGAGTTAATCGGTTTTTGCATTCTCGTCGATTTTCGATGATCGGCATAGTGTTGTTCGTCGTGGTTGATGCTGGAGGAGGCTGGAGTGTTGGGGATTGAGTGAAAAATGCTTGGAGGATTTATAGATGGCCGTGGTGGCCACGCGGCGTCGAACTAGGGTTCGATGATCTGTTTTGGTCGAGGTAGATGTCGAGCTTCGTACGATGTCGATGGTGAACCGGAATTGATCGGACCAGGAGGAATCGTTGCGTCGTGTCGTAGAGCAGCTCTGGGTGGATGGGCGAGTTTCCTGGTGATTGGAATCGTCTTGGCGTGGCGATTTTGTCGATTGATATTGGTTTCATTTTGACGCTGTCATGCTCGATTTTTGGTTCCAGACGAGATAGACGGAGCTGGGTGGTCGGGACGTTAGCAAGGGTCGCAGGGGACATGTAGGCGTCGGCGAAGGTGATCGAAACAACGGCGGTGATCCGTGCACATGTACGAGAGTATCTTCTCGTATCTAATGTCGGTTATGTTGATTTAGGTAAGAAGAGTTTTTCTTGGGAGGGATGATGTTGGGCTCGAAGTCTTTTGTTGTTTGTCTCGAAGCAGTGGGATAAGAGCGAGTGACTCGGGTTTGAGCTCAGGAATCATGAGTGTTGGGCTCGGGTTTTTTAATTTTGTTAATAGGTTTTAAAATGTGAAGTAAATCTGGATATCGGGTTTTAAAATATGAAGCACGAACAAGATTTTGAACAAGTTTTAAAGTATGTTAAAATAAATTAGTTTTCAAACAATTTATCAAACCAAGTTTTAAAGTATACTAAAGTGACAAGTTTTTAAAGTCTATTAAAATAAATAAGTTTTCAAAAGTAATGTTACCAAGTTTCCAAAGCAAAGTATTAACAAGTTTGAAACAAGTTTTCAAAGATTCGAAATGTTTGAAATTGTTTGTTTAAAAGTAATTATATAGTAGGTTAATTATGTAATTCATTTCTAAATGTTTTTCAACTGTGATTTAATAATGTAATTAAGATGTGATTAAAATAAGAGTATTTAACTTTAATTAATCAAAGAATTCTCAAAATGATTTTTAGCATTTAATTTAATTTAAATGATAAGTAAGAGTTTAATTAAGGTAAATGGTTTATCTTAATTAATTAAGGTCTTATTAATAAAAGTAATTAAAGTATAATTACTTAATTAATTAAATATAATTAATTAATGTAATTAATTTAAGATAATTAATTGGTTTAATTAATTAAGAATAATCACTTAATGAAATTGATTAAGTATAATTACTTAATGTAACTAATTAATTATAATTACTTAATGTAATTAATAAAGTATAGTTACTTAGTGTAAGTAATTAATGGATAATTACTGAATGTAATTAATTAAAGGTAAATTACTTAATGAAAGTAATTAAAGGGTAATTACTTGATGAAGTAATTAAGGATTAATTAAAGTAATTAATTAAAGGGTTAGTTAATTAATGTAAGTAATTTAAGGGTAATTAATGAATGTGGTTAATTAAAGATGATTAATTAATATAAGAAATTTTAGGACAATTACTTAATGTAATTAATTAAGGATCATTGATTAATGTAATTAATTATAGTATAATTAATTAATGTGAGTAATTAAGGGTTAACTAATTAATGTGAATAATTAGGGGATGATCAATTTATTTCATTTATTAATTAAGAGACATGGTTTATAATTAATTAAGAGATAATTAAGAGATGATTAATTAATTGGTTTGTAATCAATCAATTAATTAATTAAGCAGGATTAAAAGTAATTAAAGTAGTTAATTTAATTTATTTGGAGATTAAATTAAATTAATTAGGAATTGAACAACTTATTAGTCTTGCTTATGGATGATTGAATTATATCGAATAACTTGGATTATTCGATATCTATGAGATGTTATATGTGCTGTTCTGTGATATGAAATGCTTGATTGAACTGTGATAATTTGAGTTACCTATCTGTGATATATCTGATGTGTGAATATGATATCCTGAATGTAATATAAATTAATTGTTTAAACCTTAAAAACAACTTGGATTTTAAGAAACGCTTGGATTTCGATGAGACCGGGATCGGATTCCAAATTGGATATCCAAAAACCACATCGATTCAATTAAATGATATGACGTGAAATGTCAAGTAAAGATCAGGATGAAGATTCAAAGAGGAAGGTCTATTTGTCACTAACTCTGAGGGTGGTTCCAAAACGAGTTTAATGGAGATAGTGCCTTCGGTCGAGACAAAGATTCTAAGTGCTAGGGCTATTGTCTTTAACTTAAAGGGTGATTCCAAAATGGGTATAGCGAGATAGTGCCTTCGGCTCCGTTCGAACCTAGAACGGACTTGTATGGATTGAATGCTTTCAGAACATCGTCATTGGAGGACGGTGAGCATTCCAAGATATGTGTTCTAAAATGTAATCGTAGCCTCAAGCCTCATCAACCGGGAATAGCTAAAGCAGAGGAGGTGCAGCAAGGCTAAGTGGGTAGCACCCAAGTAGGATAAGATTTCCCCTGTCTAGAAGTCCCTTTTTCAGCTTAGTGGACATGACCAACTGCGGGGTTGTCTTATTCGGGATTATCCGGTAAGGGATAGTCCCGGTTTTGTGTTGCAAGGGATCACGGTGGATCCTCGGTACTCTAATCTAGACCAGGTACTGTGACGGGCGGTACCCAAGTAGCCCTGCCATTGTATGGAATGCAATCTCCAATAAGTTATCTCGGACTTGATTGTATACATATGTATGCTGGAATTTAATAATGTAACAATTTTAGCCATGTGAATAATTTACTTGAAAACCCTAGACACTATTATAATATCACTGGATTTCTTATCAATGATTTGGTTATCGTAATGGAAAAACCTGTCCGTGTTTATTTGCAGAGTGTCTTACGAGATACCTTTGTTTTCAAATTATTTTCAAAGTTAAACAACTTTAACCCGTTTATTCACACCAGACCCATGTCTGACCCAATGTTTATCTTCTGTTTTCTTAAACTCTTAGGTAATCAAATTTTTACGAGTAGCCAAAGGATTCAAGTTTATTTTGATGAATTTTATGGAGAAGACTTGGAGCAGGAGGCTTCAGCATATATAGATGTTGTGGTTCCGCTGTGTTAGTAGCTCTGTGTTGTATTTTGGCTTGTAATGATAGACAAGTCTTCACGACTGTCTACTGTGATATATAAACTGTATAACTCTGGTAGATGATGTGTATTATGTAATAATTATGTGATATAATATACTTCATTCCACTGTGAGATTATGATATTGTTTAGTTTTTTCTTTCCTATCTTTTCTATTTTCTATCCCTTTTCTTTCTTATGATGATACGTCTTTCAGTGGAATGAAAGGCGAGTCGTCACAGCTGGTATCAGAGCTCTAAGTTGACATAATACCTAGGCTTTGGAGTGATATCTTCCTTGAGAGAGCGTACTTGTATTTTATCTATATATCTATACCTACCTGATTTGTTAGGTTACTTTTTCGGGTGGCCAACATGAGTTCTTAAGGTAGACGGGGCAGAGGTGCGGAGATGGAAGAGTATCTGCCGAGGCTGTAGACCCAATACCGTCTCGAGAAAGATTTGCGATATTGTGCAAGGATTTCATCAATCTCAAAGGAAAGCCTTTCTAAAGGTTTAGAGTCCATAATTGAAGTGCATGCTTGGTTGTGCTCGTTTGAGCAGTTTTTCAAGAGTTTGGATTTGTCGGATGTACAGAAGCGAGTAATTGCATCTTGGCAACTTCAGGAAGGAGCAGATGCGTGGTGGACGCAGTAACCATGAATGTTCCCGAAGATGATTTCTCATGGAGCAAGTTTAAGGAAGTATTTGAGGAATAGTTCATACCCACTGTAGGGAAGACTATGCTGTATAGGAATTCTCTGGATCTCAAGTAAGGGAGTATGTCTGTATCGAAGTATGAGACTAAGTTTAACGAAATGTTTGTGCTTGGTTTGAGCTTCGAGTTTCATGAGAAGATAACTGCCCATCTCAAAGGCTCAATTGTGGAAATGGTTGATATGGCTTTGAGGTACTAAGAGCTTATGGATAAGAAGTCTTTAGCATCAGTGGCAGCGATGAAGCTCGAAAGTGTTTTGAGTGCCAACAGGAAAGTCATCTGGCTAAGAAGTGTCCTGGAGGTGGAGTTCAGAAGCAACGGAGTGGACCCTTTTCTTCGATGGTTCAGAAGTCTTTGGGTTTCAACTGTCAGCAGCCCGGGCATATGGTGAAAGCTTGCCCACTTCTTTAGGAAGCTCAGTAGAATAAGTGTTTGCTATTGAAGGATTTGACCTTATTTTGGAAATGGATTGATTAAAAAAGCATAAGATGTTCTGATTTGTGAAGAGAGAACAATATTTTTTGAAACTGAACTGGTAGGATTGCGTGAGTGACTTGCGATAGTTCAGGAGTTTATCTGAGTAGTCTTTTGCTTGGGATTAAGGCATTTCAAGAGAAAGTAGGAGCTATCGAAGTTTTCAGAGATTTTTCCATATGTCTTTGAGGAAATCAAAGGTTTGTTCCGCATCTAGAATGAGTTTTGTATCAACTTGGTTCCAGGAGAAATACCAGTAGTTCAACCTAGTAGAAGAATGGCTTCTAGAGAGAGAGAGAGAAGAGTTGGTGAAGCAGACTCAGGATTTCTTGGTGCTTTTGTGTTTTCTCGGCTAGATCTAGTTTCGGGTTTTCACCGGTTAAGGGTAGCTGTAGACAGTATCCCCTTGACTGCGTTTAGAGGACCCGCTGTTTCTTTGGGTGGTTGGTTATGTCTCTTGGATTAACCAACACTCCATCTTATTTTGTGGATTTAATGGATCTGGTGAACCGTGTCTTCTGGGATGTGTTGTACAAGTTTGTGCACGTATTCATTGACGATATTCTCATCTACTCCAAATCAGAGTTGCGTAGCGGTAGCGAGGTAGAAATTGTTCTAGAGTTGAAGCAACCACAGACTCCTATGGAAGTTCGCAATTTTCTTGGATTAGCGGGTTACTACAGAAAGTCTATTCGGGATTATTCTAAGATTTCTTCTCACTTGGCCAATCTGACTAGGAAGGGAACGAAGTTCAAATGGACCCCTAAGTGTGAAGAAGCTTTTCAGGATCTGAAGGAGAAGTTATCAGGTGCACTTGTTCTGGCTATTTCGGATGGGAGAAGTAAGTTCGAAGTCTCATTGATGCTTGTGGTGTAGAGCCTGTATTTTGAATTTCGGAGGATCTTGGAAGGACCATTTTGTTGGGTAGAATTCGAAGATTGTCTTATTCTTGGTCCAGATTTGTTTTGAGAGGCATCTGCGTAGGTTAAGCTGGTCAAGGAAGGATGAAGGCAGCCAGGATCGTCAGAAAAGTTATGAGGATAAGAGTCGGAAAATTTTGGAATTCGAAGTTGGAAATTTGGATAAGGTTTTCTCCGATCAAAGGAGCAATCAAGTTTGGTAAGATAGGAAAGATTGCTCCGAGATATATTGGACTTTTTCGTATTCTCGAAAGGATTAGTACTTTGGCCTACAGGATTGAATTGCCAATCTGGATGGTTGGGATTCATAAGGTATTTCGCGTATTTCATCTGAGGAAGTTTGTGTATGATCTATCACTGGTTGTGGAACCAGCAGTTCAGGAGGATTTGGAATTTGAGCCGGATTTGACTATGGTCAGACATCTTGTTCAGATTGTAGATTTAGATGAGAAGGAGCTTAGGAGCATAGTGGTGAAGCTAGTTAGGGTTCTGTGGAGCGAGTATCCCATTGATTATACCTGGGAAACTCTTGATAGTATTAGAAAAGCCTGTCTTGAATTATGTCAGGATAGTTAGTTAGTTAGTTTGTTTGAATGAATTGGTTGCTATGGTTGATATGTATGCTTTGCTGATTGAATATAAAAATCTTTGTTGAATTATTAAATTATCTTTGCTTTTAAATTTCAAGGACGAAATTCTTTTAAGGGAGGAGGAATGTGATGACTCGGGATTTTGCCAATACTTATTTGATAATCTTTTTTGAAAATTTATTTTTAATAGGCCTATTTGTCTTTTCAAAGCTAATTAATGTTTAATTTGGTAAAATTTATCTTTTCAAAGCTAATAAAAATGTTTTCTAAATATAATGTATATATGTATATACATTGTGAATGGGAAGCTTTGATTTGAATTTAATAAAAATATGTTTTCAAATTATAATATATAATATATAATATATGTGTGTGTGTGTGTATTGTGATTTGGAAGTTATGTTTAAATTCAATGTAATAATTTTTCAAAATTTATTTAAAGTTAATTTAAACATTTTTAAAACACTAAAAAAAATAGTATATATATATATATATATATATTTATTTAAAAAGTTTTTTAGCTTAAGTTTGAAATTAGATTTAATAAAGAGCTTTAATACACTTTCTTTTATATTCGAAATAAACATAGATAGTATATATAAAAATAAACATAATACATATATAAACATATTAATTTAAATATATGATTAATTAATAAAATAAAGAGTTTAAACATTTGTAAGATAATAATACATGTATTTGACATTTGTAAGCTTAATATAACTTGAAATAACAAGTGGCAAACATTGTTTCTTTTAATTGAAAAGTATATGTTAAAGTGTTTAGTGAGAAACCTGGTTATTTTCATTTTCATATTCATTTCTAAATCATCTTTCTCTCATCTTCTTAAAACAAAACCAAAAGACAAATCAAAACTAAAACAACTTCAGCTGTTTCAAAATTCAACCGGAGTTAAAGCAAATAACAAATTCAGATCAACTCAGTATAAATAAAATTCAAAGATCAGATCAATTCAAGCTTCAGTTTCAATTCAACAAGTAAATCAGATTCCAGATCGAAAACAAGGTTTCTAATCAAAGAAAAGGACCGTCTCTCTGTTTTTATTCCTACGAGTAATCTTTTATTTTAAAAACAGTTTTAATATATGATTATACTTGATGCATGTGATGAATCTGTGTAGTAAAGTTGTGAATTTGGTTTGCATGCATGATTTTAACTAGGTTTTAGTTTGAATTATACTGTATATCGGTGTGCATGTCTGTGTGTATATATTCTCATCTCCGTCATGTTCATAATCTCAAAACAACACAAATAAATCCATATCTTCCCATATAATCAAATTTAGGTTATGATCTCCAAAAAAGAAATGATTGTATGAATGTAATATTATTTTAAAAATGGTATCAAGAATTTATGTTAATTAATTATTTCAAAAATAATAAACTATAGAGATAATTAAATATAAGTCAAAAATCAAAGTCTGGACATCATGTTTTGAGTTTACAATCAGATTCATTTTGGAAAATCATGAATTTTGATGTAGATATCATGATTTTTAAGTGTGTGAATATTGAAATTTCTGAGTTGATCAAATTTTGCATTCTCGTCGATTTTCGATGATCAGCTTAGTGTTGTTTGTCGTGGTTGATGCGGGAGGAGGCTGGAGTGTTGGGGATCGAGGGAAAAATGCTTGGAGGATTTATAGATGGCCATGGTGGCCAGGTGACGTCGAACTAGGGTTCAATGACTTGTTTTGGTCGAGGTAGTTATCGAGCTTCGTACAACGTCGATGGTGAACCGGAATTAATCAGATCAGGGGGAATCGTTGCGCCGTGTCGTGGAGCAGCTCTGGGTGGATAGGCGAGTTTTCTGGTGATCGGAATCCTCATGGTGTAGCGATTTTTTCGATCGAGGTTGGTTCCATTTTGATGCTATCGTGCTCCATTTTTGATTCCAGACGAGATAAACGGAGTTGGGAGGTCGGGACGTTAGCAAGGGTTGTCGGCGACCTGTAGGCGTCGACGAAGTTGATCGAAACGGCGGCGGCGATCCGTGCACGTGTACGAGTATCTTCTCGTATATGATGTTGGTTGTATTGATTTGGGGAAGAAGAGTTTTTCTCGGGAAGGATGATGTTGGGGTCGAAGTCTTTTGTTCTTTATCTCGAAGCAGTAGGATGGGAGAAAGTGACTCGGATTTGAGCTCGGGAATCATGAATGTTGAGCTTGGGTTGTTTATTTTTGTTAATAGGTTTATAAAGTGTGAAGTAAATTTGGATACCAGGTTTTAAAATTTGAAGCATGAACAAGATTTTGAATAAGTTTTAAAGTATGTTAAAATAAATAAGTTTTCAAACAATTTATCAAACCAAGTTTTAAAGTATACTAAAGTGAACAAGTTTTTAAAGTCTAGTAAAATAAATAAGTTTTCAAAAGCAATGTTACCAAGTTTCCAAAGCAAAGTGTTAACAATTTTTTAACGAGTTTTCAAAGATTCAAAATGTTTAAAATTATTTGTTTAAAATTAATTATATAATAGGTTAATTATGTAATTAATTTCTAAATGTTTTTCAATTGTGATTTAATGATGTAATTAAGGTATGATTAAAGTAAGAGTATTTAACTTTAATTAATCAAAGAATTCTCAAAATGATTTTTGTATAAATTAATTTCAAGCATTTAATTTAATTTAATTTAATTTAAATGATAAGTAAGTGTTTAATTAAGGTAATGGTTTATCTTAATTAATTAAGGTCTTATTAATAAAAGTAATTAAAGTATAATTACTTAATTAATTAAAGATAATTAATTAATGCAATTAATTTAAGATAATTAATTGGTCAAATTAATTAAGAATAGTCACTTAATGAAATTGATTAAGTATAATTAATTCATATAACTAATTCAGTATAATTACTTAATGTAATTAATAAAGTATAATTACTTAGTGTAAGTAATTAATGGATAATTATCGAATGTAATTAATTAAAGGGAAATTACTTAATGAAACAAATTAAAGGGTAATTACTTAATGGAAGTAATTAAGGATTAATTTAAAGGGTTAGTAAATTAATGTAAGTAATTTAAGGGTGATTAATAAATGTGGTTAATTAAAGATGATTAATTAATATAAGAAATTTTAGGACAATTACTTAATGTAATTAATTAAGGATCATTGATTAATTTAATTAATTATAGTATAATTAATTAATATGAGTAATTAAGGGTTAACTAATTAATGTGAATAATTAAGGGATGATCAATTTATTTCATTAATTAATTAAGAGACATGGTTTATAATTAATTAAGATAGATAATTAAGAGATGATTAATTAATTGGTTTGTAATCAATTAATTAATTAATTAATTAAGCATGATTAAAAGTAATTAAAGTAGTTAATTTAGTTTATTTGGAGATTATATTAAATTAATCAGGAATTGAACAACTTATTAGTCTTACTTATGGATGATTGAATTATATCGAATAACTTGGATTATTCGATATCTATGAGATGTTATATGTGTTGTTCTATGATATGAAATGGTTGATTGAACTGTGATAATTTGAATTGCCTATCTGTGATAGGTGTGATGTATGAATATGATATCCTGAATGTAATATAAATTAATTGTTTAAACCTTAAAAATAACTTGGACTTTAAGACACGCTTGGATTTCGATGAGACCGAGACCGGATTTCAAATTAGATATCCGAAACCACATCGATCCTATTAAACGATAGTACGTGAAATCTCAAGTGAAGATCTAGATGAATATTCAAAGAGGAAGGGCTTTTTGTCATTAACTTTGAGGGTGATTCCAAAACGATTTTAACGGAGATATTGCCTTCGGTCGAGATGAAGATTCTAAGTGCAAGGGCTATTGTCGTTAATTCTGAGGGTGATTCCAAAATGAGTGTAGCGAGATAGTTCTTTCGGTTCCGTTCAAAACCGAAGCAAACTTGTATGGATTGAATGCTTTCAGAACATCATCATTGGAGGATGGTGAGCATTCCAAGATATGTTTTCTAAAAGGTATCGTAGCCTCAAGCCTCATCAACCCGGAATGGCTAAAACAGGGGAGGTGCAGCAATGCTAAGTGGGTAACACCCAAGTAGCATAAGATTTCCCCTGTCTAGAGGTCCCTTTTTCGGCTTAGTGAGCAGTTGGTCGCGCCAACTGTGGGGTTGTCTTATTCGAGATTATCCAGTAAGGGATAATCCTGGTCTTGTGTTGTAGGGGATCAGGGTGGTTCCTCGGTACTCTGATGTAGACCAAGTACTGTGATGGACGGTACCCCAGTAGGCCTGCCATTATATGAAATCCAATCTCCAATAAGTGATCTTGGACTTGATTGTATGCTTATGTATGTAGGAATTTAATAATGTAACAATTTCGGCTATGTGAATAATTTACTTGAAAACCCTAGACACTATTATAATATCACTGGATTTCTTATCAATGATTTGGTTATCGTAAGGGAAAAACTTGTCCGTGTTTATTTGCGGAGAGTCTTACGAGATACCTTTGTTTTCAAATGATTTTCAAAGTTATACAACTTTGACCCATTTACTCACACCAGACCCATGTCTGCCTAGAGTTTATCTTCTGTTTCCTTGAACTCTTGGGTACTCAAGTTTTTACGAGTATCCAAGGGATTCAGGTTTGCTTTGACGAATTTTATCGAGGAGACTTGGAGCAGGAGGCTTCAGCGTATATAGATATTGTGGCTCCTTTGTGTTAGTAGCTCTGTGTTGTATTATGTAATAACTATGTGATGCAACATAATTTATTCGTTCCTCTGTGAGATTCTGATATTGTTTAGTTTTTTCTTTCCTATCTTTTCTCTTTTCTATCCCTTTTCTTTCTTATAATGATATGTCTTTCTGTGGAATGAAAGGCAGACCTTATAGTACCTTTGCTTCTTAAGGCTAATTCTATTTAAACTTACAAAAATGTCGAGTCCCCTTGTTAGGAAAAAATAAAATTATTCTCTTAGTTTTTCAATTTTTAATAAACATAAAAAAATGAATGATATAGATTCGTTTGATCCATGTAAACTATGACAAAATTGAGTGTACGTGACTAGGTGATTTGAACACCACTCAAATAAGAAACAACACATTTCATTTTCCTTTCTCGATCATCTCATTTATGTTCAGTTTCACCAAAATTCATTATTCACTTTTTCACCCTCAGTCATCTTCAATCTAGATTTTAGCATTTAGCTTTTTGGACACAATCCATACCAATTCGTCTTAGAAACTGATCACTTGGACTATGGGCTATTTATTGTGATCCATGATAGGAATTCAGTTTAGCTTAAACACTTGAAACTACATATGAAATTGATATCTCAATGGACATAAATCGGTAAAATTAATGTTTTAGCTTGCAAAAATGGCTCTTTGGAGAATTGTTTAGCCTGTTGTTATAATTCCTTGAAAAGAAGGACTTCAATGTGAAAACACACGAAGACACATAGTTTTGCTTGTTTACACATTAATATTATTTTTCTAAAAGTTTTATTTTCTGCTGAGACTATCTTTAAAACATGATACGATAGGACTTTGTGTTGTTGATTCATCGATGGTAGTATAATCTATATATGGGCGTTTGCTATTTATTTCCTAGTTTATGTTTCATGTTCCAAAACTCTTTCTTTGCATCATGGGCTAGATTTAGGCAACTATTGTTTGCCTCATGTATTGATATCATAATGAATTAATAAAAAAAGCATCCAAATCTAAATTTATCATGGTATCGGAGCCAGTTCTTCATAAAAATAAAAATAAAATCTCCATGGAAAACGGAGACAAAACTGATCCACCATCTGCGAAGGTTGATCCCAATTCGCCCTTTTACTTAGGATTGCAAGATCGTCCTGTCGATATCATTACTCCCATTCGTCTGAAGCTTGAAATTTTCGACGATTGGTCTCATGCTATCCACGTCGTTCTACATCTCGGCGCAAATTCGACTTACTTAACGAGACTATCACCGATATCATTCCTCCTTGTACAAAAGATGATTGCGTCATGATTCACTATATGCTTGTCTCATGGTTTAGACTACGAATGTGTTGGAAGTTTTCTTCAATAGCAAATAGATTTGATTTTAGAAGAAGATGGATAAGAGGTTGGAGAAGAAGAAAAAATGATTTTTTTAAAAAAGAGAAAAAACTTTATTACAAAAGTTCATATATTTTTTCTTACATCCAAAATGAGTGAATCCACCTCTATTTGTAGGAGTTCATATCTCAAATAAACGGTAGAGATTGTCTCAATCTAACGGTTCTTAACAAATATCTCCTAAATACTCTTTCTTACCATTTCAAATATATCGGTCTATAAATATCTCCTATATTTCTCTTATATAATTTCAAACATATTATTCCATATATTCTAAATACTAGGTATTTCTTATATGAAAAATCTAAATTACAAAATTAAGTTTATTTCCAGCACCACCTTAAACTTGATTTTGCTACCCTAAGCAGACTCCTCAACTTAACAAAATCTTTGTGCTTGAGAGGCTTGGTGAGATATTAGCTACCTGGTCATGTGTCTTCACGTACTCTAGTTATACATTCTTTTTGCTGACACACTCTCTAATGTAGTGGTAGCGTGTATCAATATGCTTGCTTCAATCATGGAAGACTGTGTTCTTGACCAAAGCAATTGCTGACTTATTGTCCATGAAAATCTCGGTCGGCTCCTCTTATGGCATATTTAACTCTTTTAACAGGTTTCATAACCAAATTGTATGGAAAACACATAAAGTAGCATCTACGTACTCTGCTTCACAAGTGGAAAGATTGACAATCGACTGCTTTTTCCACATCCATGTGAAGGCCGTGTATCCAATGTAGAACACGAAGCCACTTGTGCTTTTTCGATCATCCATATCTCCACTCCAATCACTATTGCTATATCCAACAAGATTGTAATTATCATAAATAGAGTAGTACAAGCCAAAGTTTGTTGTCCCTTTGACATAACGAAGAATCTTTTTGGCTGCCTTTAAATGAGTTGCTGTTGGGTTCTCCATATATCGACTGACAACTCCTACCGCATAAAGGATGTCGGGTCTTATGCACGTAAATTATAGCAAGCTTCCAACCAAGCTCTTAAAGAGTGTTTGGTCCACCTTTTCTCCTTCCTCATGCTTTGACAACTTGATTCCACATTCCACTAAAGTGCAGACCGGTTTTGAGTGATCCACCTTGAACTTCTTCAGTACTTCCTTAGCATAGCCCTTCTTGAGTGATTAGAATGTCTTTGTCTTCTTGTTTTACTTCAGTGTCAAGATAGTAAGACACAAACCTAATATCAATCATCTCAAACTCCTTTGTCGTCTCTTTCTTAAACTCATTAAACATACTTGGATTGCTCAGTGAAGATCAAGTCATCTACATGCAAGCATACAATCAATGTATCGCTATTTTGGATTTTGATATAGAGTGCATGCTCATATGGACACTTGATGAAGTTTCTCTCAGTAAAATACTTATCAATTCGAGCATTTCAAGCTCTTGGGGCTTATTTCAACCCATAAAGTGCCTTCTTTAGCTTCAAGATCTTATCTTCTTCTCTCTTGATTTCATAGCCTTGTGACTGCTCGATGTAAACTTCTTCTTCAAAAACTCTATTTAGGAATGCAGATTTCACATTCATTTGATATATTTTCCAAGTGTTTTGAGCTGCCAATTAAATAATTAGTCTAACAGTTTCTAGTCGAGCGACTGGAGCATCATAGCCAACGTCGGCTCTTTGACTGTGGCCTTTTGCCACCAATCTTGCCTTATATCTTTCAACTTCTCCTTTAGCGTTCTTCTTTATTTTGTATACCTACTTCACACTAATTGCCTTGTGACCTTTTGGAAATGAAGCTAACTCCCATGTGTCATTTTTCTTGATCTCCTCAATCTCTTCATCCATAGCATTTCTCCAACCCTTCTTTTGCTAAGCTTCTTGAAAGTTCATGGGCTTTCAATCCGCAAACAGACAAAAAAGAGTAAGATTGCCTTGGTTTTCTATCAACTCGTATATTTCTTGAAGGCTTCTAAAGTGTGAAGCTTTTTCACTTAAGCTTTCGTCTTCTTGATAACTCATGGCTAGTGAAGTTGGTGGAGAAGTAGGCTCCTTTCTTGATTGTTCCGTCCTTGATTGTTCCGTCCTTGATTGTTGCATGTCATCTTCTATAAAATATGGAAAGAAGTTGTAGTCTTCATTATGTAAACTCCAATTTGATTCTCCATCTTCATCGAACACAACATCTCGACTAATGATTATCTTCCCCTTATCAGGATCGTATAGCTTGTAGCCTCTGGTGTTGGTGTTGTAACCAATAAAGATGTACTTCTCACTTTTATCATCTAACATGCTTCGCTTCTCGTCCGATATGTGTACATGAGCTATGCTTCCAAACACTCTTAAATGCAAAATGCCAGGCTTCCTTCCACTCCATGCTTCTTGTGGTGTTTTCCTCACACACTTTTTGTTGAAGACTAGTTTGATAGATAAACCGCACATGAAACTGCTTCCGCCCGAAACTCCTTAGAGAGCCTCTTACTTTTGAGTGTGCTCCTTGCCATCTCAAGGATTGTCATATTCTTTCTTTATACTACTCCATTTTGCTGGGGGGTCTAGGCACCGTCAGCCATCGTCAAATTTCATTATCTTCACAATACTTTTGGAATTCCTTTGATGTGAACTCTCATCCACGGTCAGATCTCATGACTTTAATCGCAAGGCCACTTTTCTTTTGAACATGGGCCCTGAACTTTTTAAAGTTCTCAAACACCTATGATTTCTCCTTTAAAAAATATATACCATGTTTTTCTTGAAAAATCATTAATGAAAAGAAGGAACTAGTTACTCTTACTAAGTGAACTTGGTTTGATCGGACCACATACATCTATGTGTGAGTTCCAATGGTTTTTTAGCTCTTGAGTATGACTCCTTTCGAAAGATTGTTTTAAATTGCTTTCCAAGTAGACATCCTTCGCAAACTTGATCGAGATGGCTGTTGCAAGGTAATCCTTTTTACCATATTCTTCTTGGAGAGCAACTCTAATCCTCTAAAATTGAGATGCCCAAATCGGAGATGCCGAAGCCAAAAAGTATTTTTGTAGCACATCTTAAGACATCGTGCAAAATCATTTTAAATGTTGAGAACAAACGTTTTATTTTTAGTCATCATCCCCTTAGCAATGAAGTTACTTGCGCCGTCTGTTATAGAAAGGTTTTTATCTTTTAACCGAATATCATAACTTTTCTCTAAGAATTGTCCTAGGCTCAAGATGTTGCTCTTCATGTTTGGAAATAGTAAACATTGGAATGAATCGGTGATCTCCATTTTTCAATCGAATGAGAACATTTCCTTTACTTTTCACCTCTACTTTGGATTCATCTCCAATTGCCACATTTCCCTTCATCGATTCATCAAGGTTCACAGACATGCTTCTTCTTCCACACATATGGTTGCTTGCACCACTATCTAGATACCATTGATTATCCTCGCCTCTTTCATTTTCCTTGTAAGCCAGTAGTAAAATACCATCTTCTTGACTTCTTTCTTCAATGTAATTGGCCTTCTCTTCAATTTTATTGTTGTTTAGAGCTCTACATTCAGAAGCATAATGTCCAAAATTTTCACAATTGTGACATTTAATGCATCACTTATCATTCCTTGATTTTGAATTTCCTCTTCCATGACCTTCTGTTGATCTTTCTCCTCTTTGGTTGTTGTTGTCATTATTGTTGTCGTTATTGGGTCTCCAACCTTGTCCGTGTCTATATCCACGACCTCTTCCCCGTTCTTGACCACAACCTCGTCGTTGTTAGCTTCGATTGCTTTCTTCCTTTTTTGAATCGATTTGTATCTTGAGAACTTGCTCCACAATCTCCTCTTTCTTTTCTTTTCTTCATAAGCTTGCAATGAACTGAGAAGTTCTTCTATTCCCGTGGCTTTCAAGTTTTTTGTCTCTTCGATGATGGCAACAATATGTTCGAACTTTGGATCTAGTGATCTAAGAATCTTCTCCATAATTCTTACATCATTTAACTTCTCGTCGTTTCCTTTTAGGTTATTAGCAATCGTTAAAACTCTTGAGAAGCAATTAGAAAAAAGTTCACATTCTTTTATATGCAAAGTTTCAAACTCTCTTCCTAAAGTTTGAAGACGTACCTTTTTGACTTGATCTGCTTATTTGTAAGATGCTTGAAGCTTTTCCCATGCTTCTTTGGCTGAATTTGATCTCAAAACTTTCACAAAAATATCGCCATCCAATGCTTGATAGATTAGACAGAGAGCCTTCTTGTCTCTCATCCTTGAGTCTCTCAAACGATTCCTTTTAGTTTGAGTTAGACTATCTTCATTCTCTTGTTCGATGTAGCATTTGTCGACTATCTCCTATACATCATGTGCTTCAAGGAGAACCATCATCCTTAAACTCCAATTTTCATAATTGGTCTTAGTGAGCATTGGGACTTGTATGGGAACGCCGTTATTCACCATCTTTTAGGAGGATCTTCAAGCTCTGATACCACTTTGTTGGAATTTTTCTTCAATAGCAAATAGATTTGATTTTAGAAGGAAGAGGTTGGATAGAAAAAAAATGAATTTTTTTAATAAGGAGAAAAAACTTTATTACTAAATTTATTACAAAAGTTAATATATTTTTTCTTACATCCAAAATGAGTGAATCCACATCTATTTATAGGAGTTCACATCTTAAATAAACGGTGGAGATTATCTCAATCTAACGGTTCTCCAAAATATCTCCTAAATACCCTTTCTTACAATTTCAAATATATCGGTCCAAAAATATCTTCTAAATTTTCTCTCATACAATTTCAAACATATTATTCCATATGTTCTAGATTCTAGATATTTCTTATATGAAAAATCTAGATTGCAAAATTAAGTTTATTTCCAACAGATTGACCCCAAGGTACATTCTACGCTATCAAATTATGATGATGCCAAGCGTTTATGGGATGACTTGCATGAACGATTCTCAATTATCAATAGTCCATGTATTCACCAACTTAAGTGAGATATTAATCGTTGTGAACAACATGTTGCTGTTTATTCAGTAAATTGAATGTCTTATGGGATGAACTAGATAAACATGAGCCTTTGATTTCTTCTAAGTGTGGGAAATTTCCTTGTTAGGTTGGTAAACAACATGAAAAACATTATTCCTATGATAGGCTTCACCAATTTTTGCTTGGACCGTGTTCTGGTTATTATGCTCAATTGCGGTCCAGTCTTCTCTCGCATGATCCTCTTCCATCATTGAATCGGGAATTTCAGCAAATCGCTCAAGATGAGCGGGTTTGGGGGATCACTTGCATCAATGATGAAAAACCTAGCTTTGTTGTGTGTATGGACAATCGATCCAGGTCGCGTCTTGATCAAATGAAGAAGGGAGCATTGACTTGTTATCACTGCCACAAATCGGGTCATGACATTGCTACATATTTTGACATACATGGTACTGCTGATTGGTACTTGAAGAAATATGGTTCTACTTCTGACAGCAATTTGAAGGGCAAACCACCTGCACCGTCTCGTAAGTCTTCAACTGGTCGTGATCATACCGGAGTGCATGCAAAATCGCTACACCCGATGTTCCTCACAGTGCACCTCTTACACCTCCTGCTGCGCAACCCGTTCTGAGATTTACTGTCGAACAATGGGCAGCATTAACAACCGCGTTTGGTTCTTCCTCTACTTCTTCAAACAGGTTGCATAGTAAGTTGGGTATGGATGACTGGATTATTGATACCGGTTGTTCTCATCATGTTACCGGTGATGGATCTTGTTTATTGAATATTTATATGGATTCTCCATGTCACGTGGGTCTTTCGGATGGTTAAATGGTGGTTGCTACTGATGAGGGTGTCGTGAGACCGACGGACTCCATAATGCTTCATCATGTTCTTTTTGTTCCTAAATTACACTGTAATTTAATACCGATTTCACAATTGAATGACGATCCATTGTTTTGTCCAATTTAATTCTAACATGTATGTTATACAGGACCAACGTTCGAGGGACATGATTGGCACCGGTGAGAGACGGGATGGACTTTACAACCTACGACAAGGTTCAACAGTGCAAGCAGTTTTTGTTTCTAGTTCAAAGTCCATGGAGCTATGGCATCATCGATTGGGCCACTCTTTCGAGAATGTAGTCAAGTTGCTTCCTTTTTAAAATAATTCAATGGGTCGGTTGGATAAAGGATTCGAATCCTCGTAATAGTTTTCCTTTTAAGTCAAAATAAATCAACTTGGATTTTTGAGTTAAATCATTGTGATGTATGGGGTCCATATAATGAACTTTCTTCTTGTGGTGCTCGTTATTTTTTAACTTTGGTGGATGTTTATTCTTGTGCTATGTGGGTTTATTTATTGATTGATAAAAGAGAAGTTGTTAAGATTCTTATGTACTTTATTGTAGTGATTGAATGTTAATTTTCTCAAACTATGAGACTTGTTCATAGTGACAATGGAACATGGTTTAACTACATGAAAGATTATTTTGTGGCCAATCAAATTTTATTTCAAACTTCTTATGTAGGTACACCTCAACAAAATGGAAGAGTATAAAGAAAACACAAATATATTTTGAATGTCGCTCGTGCATTGTGTTTTCAGAGGGGGTTGCCAATTTATTTTTGAGGCGAATGTGTTTTGACCGCTACCCATCTAAAAAATCGAACTCCGCCAAGTGTACTCTTGAACAAAACTCCTTATGAAATTCTCTTTGGTTATGGACCATCTTTTAGTGAATTACTCATTGTAGGTTGTTTAGCTTTCATCCATAATCAACAAGCTAAAGATTCCAACTTTGCTAGTCGAAGTCGTAAGTTTGTTGTGGGGTATCCTTTTGGCAATAAGCGATGGGATATATTTGATCTTGAGAAAAAGGAGCTCTTTGTATCAAGGAATGTCAAATTCTATGAAAATGTTTTTCCTTTATTGAATATTCAAGTCTCAAATCTTGCTTCTGCTCTTGACAGTGATGATTTTTCTCCTTAAGGGTTTATTGATGATAGGGATGATGATAGGTATAACAACCACTTTTTCGATCCTTAGAAGTCAACAATAATACATCTACAACATTCCCGTGCCGAACATCCAAGTCCCAAAAAGATAGATCATTGGGGTGAAAGAAAAGAAAAACAGAACAAAATATCACAACATGACGAGTAATCTATAATATAACAGTGAACTTTACAAAAATAAAACTTTTATATACATACATTAAACAGAGTACAATTATCCTATGATCGAACTTTGGACAGTTATAACAACATGTCCTTATAATTTATGATAAATACAACAGGAACAAAACAGCTGAAGGTAAAATACGTGAATACGCCATGGAGGATCTAACTCGTCTCCTGAAAGCTCCAATTTTCCAACTAAATATGGAAAATATGCTTGGGTTGATTTGAGCATTATAAGAAAGATAACGTCTGAATCAGTCTAGTGAAACAGCGTAAGAAACAAAATCAAATGGATTACTTTGAAGTTGATACAGAAACTGAGTGACAGCTAAAACTTTCGTGACAGCTAAAACTTTTTTCGAATTTTAAGTCAATTCAACGACCTATTTATTACTGATTATTACGCACTGGAGTAGGAAACGAACTATTGCTGTGCTCTACTTAAGTGAAGCAACGATATAGGCTTGTGGTTGTTAATTCGAGGCCTAACCCTACTATAAAACCACGGTATGCTAGGAAAGCATTAAGGGGTATCGTGTTTAGCCGCTTAATTTAGGGTCAAAACTAATCTATAACTGTAGGTCTGCGAATCAAGACTTATTATTCGAATGAAAGCTTTTATCTATTTACAAATGTTTTGTATAAACTCATAATTGAATTATGTTCAAAAGACCCTTGTTTATGGAAAATAATAAGATTGTTATTCTGGACACACATAAGTGTCAATTTTATCTAAATACTGAACAATATGAGCATGTTGTTCATATCCCCACTCATAAAAACCCAGTAAACGGGATTCATAATTTTATGATTGATCTACTTCAAGAAATTAAATTAGAAGTTAAAGATATCAATAATAAACTTCAAAAACAAACTGCGACCTTAGGATTTGGTCGAAATACACCAATAATCCATTCGCTTAACAGCATTAGAATGGTCAAATATACTTCTGAAGAAAATAACAAAATAAATGTTGAAGAAATTGATCCCACCTACTATAAAAATTATCTTATTCTTCAAGAAAAAGAACTTGCAGGAGAAATAGATAGTACTGAACTTTATTCTTATTATGAAGATCATTCAACGGCAATAAACTATTTTAAATATAAAGCAAATGAAGAAAATTCTTCATTTGAAGATTCTGAACAAGAATCTGAAAATTCCACAGAATTTGAGTATAATTCATATACATCAGATAACCTTATTTACAACATAAACGCTAATGAAGCCGGATCTAGTAGAGGTACTCTAATTTTACCTCCGCTACCTCCTCCGGATGCAGCTTCTGTTGTAAACGATCTTAACTCTGATATAATTATGGATGATCAAGAACAGGAAGAAAACACATATAATAGGTCTCATACTGATCCTTACCCTGAAATGCTTAGACATGGTACTAGATCAGATTGGATTAAATTTCACTCCTCCAGAAAGCAACTTAAAGATTTTTATAATGAACAACCCTCTTCTACATATACCCTAACATTTAATATAGATAAACTTCCACATAGAAAAATAAGAAAATATATTATAACATGGCTTCAACATATAAGTGGAACAATCTATTTATTACCTCCAAATATGAATGTGATGGAATACATCCATTACGCTACCAGCTATTGGACAGGAGATGCTTTAGCTTGGTTATTAAACCTTGAAAGAATAAATCCAAATGAATTACAAAGAATTAGAAATATTCAATCTAAACAAGAAGCTCTTGGGGAATTATTAAAATTATTATTAGCAGACTTTACAGGAGAAACTTTCCTAGAAGATACTGATTATGAAAAACAATTATTAAAAATACAATTATGCGACATATGTATGTTAGAAGAATTCGCTGCAAAATACATAGGCCTACTTTTCCATTTAAAAAATAATGACCAGAAAGTTTTCTGGGTAAAAGGCTTTTTTACGAAAATACCTTATCCATGGAATAATATTATTCAAGAAAGATACGACACTTTAAGACAAAGTAATACGGATGACAATCATAACACAGGCTTATTAAAAAAGGCATGTATGGATACTATGGAAAGAGTTTGTGAACAAGCAAGTGCACACAAACAAATGAAAAATAAAATTAGAAACTCAAAACTGGGATTTTCTTGTTGTACCAAATACACTGAAGATATTAACACACAGTTTGGATGTCCTCCAGAATTCGAACGAAAGAGAACAAGAAATTTCAAAAGAAGAATAAAACCAAAATATCGTATCACTAGGGAAAAATGGAAACCAGAATATAAGAAAAAATTTAGAAAAGAAAACAAGTTTTCTAAGAAAAAGTTTATTAAAAAGAAAAATTTCCGTAAAGGCTGCAAATGTTTCAAATGTAATAAAGAAAGACATTATGCAAATGAATGTCCTACGAATATACAAAATATCGTAATATCAAATATCGAAGAATACGGTATTAATGTTGGCACTATCGAGGATATTTCTAGTGATGCTAATTCATCTGTATATGAAATTGAATCAATTTATTCTGACACTACTGAAAATGAAAATGAAATTAATGATTCCTTTGATAATTTTAAAATAAACATGATCACAATCAATCAGACACATAACCAAATAAAAATTATTCCGTTAACCATATATGCTATACTTCCCAAAAAGGAAAAAGTAAATTCTCCAGGTTATACATTATATGCAGCAAAATGCTCCAAATTAAGAAGGTACTTCACAACCGAAGTATTCTTGGATCTACTAATAAAAATCCCACTCGGATATTATGGACAAATTTATAATATACCTAAACATACTAAAGAAAATATTTTTATAACTTATGGATTAATAGAACCTCTTTCTAAAACTAACACTTCTATAATATTTAAAAGTACTAGTATGGAAGATAAAGACTATATTATAGAGCAAGGAGATCCATTAGGACTACTTGTTATACATAAATATGAAGACCTTCCAATTATAAAAGAAGAAATATACGATCATGATCTATCTACCCCATTAAGTGGTTCTACATCTCGATCATCAAGGAATAAAGAGTCAGAATCATATCACGAATATAGGATATACATGAACACTTTTACTTCAGAAGAAACATCTAACCCTCAAATGCAAGATAGCACAGGAGAACAATTTGAGGTCACGGACGAAGATTTAGAAAAATTAAAAGAAGCAATCCCTCATTCGGATAAAAAGGATATTTATAAACCTTTAACATTTAAATCTAGATTTTTGAATAAACATACATATATATTTGAACGTATGCAAGGAAATGTAGAGTTAAAGGGAGAGGAAGATTTTACTTCCATAAGCCTTTTAAATAAAAATAAAATAGAAAAACTAAAAGCCAAATATCCAAAAATGAAATACCTTCATATAGGTCTAATACAACTAAAAATAACATGATTGTTTAGATCCGGAATTGATACTTCAATAATGATAGTTTGTATGGATGAAAGAATTATCAATAATCCTTTAAATAGTATTATTGGCGGAGCTAAGTCAAATTTAGCAAACAGATTATTTGGAGTAAATATACATCCCGATTTTTGTATAAGTCTTGATGATCAAAATATAGAAAAAGCTTGTACATTATCAGTAAATTTACAAAATATAGAACTTCTTTCAGGATCCAAAGTTCTTGGCATACAATGGGAACATTGTATGGCCTTGAATGATACTGCTACGTTCAAATCAATTACGCCCAAACAATTTGTTAAATTGTTCGAAGTCGGCTTAGGAAAAACAATTCAACCCAGATTGATTGACATAAGACATTTAAAATTCGATAACGAAATTCAAGTTTTTGTGAAATCCCTTAAACCACGAATTCAATTACCTACAGAATATTTTATAGCATCAGGAAATACTATTTCCACCATAACCAAGAATAATGACGACAATGCAAATTCATCCAACACATTAAAAAGAACTCAATCATACAATAAAATGTCTGATGTAGAATTAACTCCTGATATATTAAAAACCATCAGTCATCGTATGAGCTTTAAACAAGAAAATCCAATAGAAGGAAGAACAATGAGAATACTTGAAAAACAAAAAGAACAGGAATCAAACCGAATGGTTATAAAGGTTCCTACAGAAAATATAAAACATCATGATTAGATCCATAGATCTTAAAAGAAAGGCACAGTTACATATATATCTTCCAATAACGATATGTATCCCTGAATATCAAGAATTCACGGTACATGCGTTACTGGATTCTGGGGCAGAAGCCAGTTTATTACAAGAAATATTTATTCCCCAGCAATTCTGGGTACCATTAGACAAAAAAGGAATGCTAAATGATTTTATGGGAAGACAAGTCCCTGTTACTCACAAAGCAAAACACTTACAGGTACAAATACCTGATATACATGGAAATAATAAACTATACAACTTTGACTTTGCATTACTACCAAAGGAATTTGATAGTGATTGCATCCTGGGAATGGACAATTTAAGACATCTCCCTCCCTTCAACAAATATTACTTTGAACTGGATGGCGTTCTTGTGCCTCGAGTAACGCTACCCGCTACAATTGCACCACATTATACTCCAGTAGCACAGCGTGGTGAAAAACCTGTTACATTAATTGAACATGTAAAAACACCGAAAATCATACAACCAAAGATTTGTACATACAATATACCAACCACCAACGAATTTGAAATATTAATACACAATATGTTAGAACCTCTTTATTCAGACAATCCATTAAAATGGTTTGACAAAGCGCCACGGTATTGTAAAATTGAATTAATGGAACAATACAAAGACGCTAAAGTCAGAGTTAACAGTATCATGGTATCACCAATTGATAAAGAAGAATTTGCAAAACAAATAAAAGTCCTCTTAAATTTGAAACTAATACAGAAAATTTTCAGTACCCACTCATCCCCAACTTTCTTAGTAAGAAATCATGCTGAAATTAAAAGAGGAAAAGCTCGAATGGCAATAAACTATAGAAAACTTAACAGTTATACAAAGTTTGATGGATATTTTATTCCTTCTGCTGAACATCTAACAAAACAAATCCAAGGAGCGAAATATTATAGTAAATTTGATGTAAAATCAGGTTTTTGGCAATTAAAACTTGCTGATAAACAGTCCATAGAACTAACCGCCTTTAGTTGCCCACAAGGACATTTTGAGTGGTTAGTTATGCCTTTTGGATTAAAAAACGCACCACAAATATTTGAAAAATGGATGAATTCTATGTTCGGACATTTACCTTTTGTATCTGTCTATATAGACGACATTCTAGTTTTCTCTAATTCTGCAGAAGAACATAAACAACATCTTCTGGCAGTTGTTCAAATATTACTTCAAAACGGTGTTATATTAAGTCCTAAAAAAATTGAATTATTTAAAAAAGAAATAGATTTTCTCGGAAAACGAATTAAAAATGGACAAATAGAATTACAACAACGCATTTATACTAAAATTAAAGATTTTCCCGATACATTTAAAACATTAAAAGAACTCCAAAGTTTCTTAGGATTATTAAACTACGGCAGAAAATTTATTCCTAATTTATCCGCTAAGACTCAAAATTTACAAAAAAATCTTACTAACGAACAAGCAAAATATAAACAGTATAATGGAGAACAACCAAGAAGATGGAACACAGACAAAATTCCGATTACCTTACAAAAGCAAGAAGAAGAAGAAATACAAAAGATTAAAGACCTAATAAAGGATCAAACGATCCTCTATTTTCCTTCAGATGAAGAATTACTTACACTACAAACTGATGCTTCTGACAATTTCTGGGCAGGAGTATTAATTGCAAAACAAAAGGAAGTTGTAGCATATTCCTCTGGAAAGTTTAGTAAACCTCAGATTAAATACGCTACCTATGACAAAGAATTACTAGCTATTAAATTAGCAATCAAAAGTTTACGAATTTATCTCTTGCATAGACAATTTATAATAGAAACAGATAACAAATTTGGTGCTCAATTCTTAAAAAAGAAAACTGTAAACAATCCAGAAGAAAACCTTCGAAGAATTAGATTAGCCATGTATTTAGAAATTTACAACTATGATGTCAAATACATTCCGGGCTACACTAACTTTGTAGCTGATCTTCTTACCAGGTTATGAAACATGGATGAGGACGATATAAAAAGAATCAAAGAATTATTAGAAACCATGAAAAGACAAGAAGATTTCGAACAAGTGAAATCATCTAAAAAAGCCAAGCAAACCTCCACAGAGGCTTCATCTTCACAGGAATCCGAAGAAACTAATGCTCCCACAGGAGTAAATGAAGAAAAGGTCCAACAGACCAAAACCACTCCAACAAACAAAGGTAAGGCAACACCTTCCAATACAACTCAGAAATTTGTTCCAATGAACAAAGGAAAAGCAATTGCTCCCATAGGAACACAAAGACAATACATCTCAGCGGTGGTCAAAGGTTGGTACAATCTAGACATGAAAGCATCAAATCCTAACTTATATGACAATTTCAATGGATGTTTTAAAGCCATCCAAGCTGCAGACCATAGAGCTACAAATTTCTGGTTAACTCAACTGGAAAAGGCTTATCTGGGATTGAAGCATACAATATCCCAGAAAGAGAAAAAGTTACAAGAAACTCAGAAACTAGTGACTAAATTGTCACAACATTCTTTTACTTCTAGATCTGAAGCTCTAGATTTGAAAGAAGCAGAGTTGTTCACTGATAACACAGCTGAACACAGTCATTTGAAAACAATATTCTCTCAAATGCAAACCTCCGATCTCGTAAATCTAAGAATTCAAGATTTTCTAGAATTACTTAGACTTTATGAGATAGATAACGCAAAAACCAAAGAGATGGAGGCTGAAATGACAGTCCAGGATATGATCTCCTTATATCAGCAACATCTTATCGATGAAAGCAATCTTCTTCTATTCTTCAAAAAGCTAGAAGACACAGAATTAGTTAAACTCTTAGAAAATGAAGAGTTAATTCTCAATAACAACAGAAGACCAAGGCTTATAGCCTGTTTTTCTGAAATACAAAAATATCAAAAACATATCAAAAAGGGCTTAGTACACGAAATTTATGTCAACACAAGCCATCCTGAAGAATACTCAGGTTATATTCCAGAAATATGTACAGCAAAACTTGCTGAACGTTCAAGCAGATTTTTTACTATGTTCATGTTCAGAATTTGGAGCGTTTGGGAAGAAAGACAGTACATACGTCTTTATCCCTCCATCCAATTATGGGAACTACATCGGGTAACCGAAAATCCTCAACATGAATTCGTTAAATTCAACCGCAAAGAATTTAATGAAGAAAGTGAAAGAATCCTAGCAGCACAAGAGTTCTTCTCAAAAGCCATTAACAAAGGCGAAATCGGATCACACTCTGCCACTGAAGGAAAAACAGTATTGCTATTAGACTACATATCGGCTTTCGAACCATCAACAGAAAGAATAATGAAGATTCAGCGTTTTTTAGACAGTCTCAAAATTGGCCCAGTTGGCACAATGGCTCAAGAAGAATACTTTGAAGAACAAGTGGAAAAAGAAAGACTTAGACAGGACTCTATAATGAGAGATACTATGGGTACCGACCCTTTTGACGACGAATCTCTAGCCAATCTAGAAATTCAAAATTAAAACAGAAGCATGGTGGACCAGCATCCTGGCACATCCTTTACACTAGGGTGACATATCACCCCTTAGCCTTCCAACTCAGCCTCTGCATAGAATAAAATAAAGGACACATCCTCAGCCTACAAGCCTAAAAGTCATCCCTTAGCCTTTCCAACTCACCCTCTGCAAAGAATAAACTAAAGGACACATCCTCAGCCTAACAGCCTAAAAGGGACACATATTAGCCCTATGATAGACAGATGTCCAGCCTAAATAATAAGAAATAAAGGAGAGAAGACACTATAAAAGGAGGAGACTACTCTGAAGATGATCATCAGAAAAATTTTCTTCATTTTCATGCTTTCTCTTCATTGTATCTGAGTTCTGTGATATTATCTACTGTAGTAATAAAATTTCTATTTTCGCAAGAAGTTTCTGTTGCTGTATATTTTCAATTCTGCATTCAAGTTTTCTGCTTTCAAGTTTGGGTTTTCAATTTGGTATCAGAGCTCTATGGTCTGCAGCTTGGATGGCTTTAAAACATCCATTGAAATTGTCATATAAGTTAGGATTTGATGCTTTCATGTCTAGATTGTACCAATCTTTGACCACTGCTGAGATGTATGGTCTTTGTGTTCCTGTGGGAGCAATTGCTTTTCCTTTGTTCATTGGAACAAATTTCTGAGTTGTATTGGAAGGTGTTGATACGTCTTTCTGTGGAATGAAAGGCAGGCGTTATAGTATCTTTGCTTCTTAAGGCTAATTCTATTTAAACTTACAAAAATGTCGAGTCCCCTTGTTAGGAAAAAATAAAATTATTCTCTTAGTTTTTCAATTTTTAATAAACATAAAAAAATGAATGATATAGATTCGTTTGATCCATGTAAACTATGACAAAATTGAGTGTACGTGACTAGGTGATTTGAACACCACTCAAATAAGAAACAACACATTTCATTTTCCTTTCTCGATCATCTCAGTTATGTTCAGTTTCACCAAAATTCATTATTCACTTTTTCACCCTCAGTCATCTTCAATCTAGATTTTAGCATTTAGCTTTTTGGACACAATCCATACCAATTCGTCTTAGAAACTGATCACTTGGACTATGGGCTATTTATTGTGATCCATGATAGGAATTCAGTTTAGCTTAAACACTTGAAACTACATATGAAATTGATATCTCAATGGACATAAATCGGTAAAATTAATGTTTTAGCTTGCAAAAATGGCTCTTTGGAGAATTGTTTAGCCTGTTGTTACAATTCCTTGAAAAGAAGGACTTCAATGTGAAAACACACGAAGACACATAGTTTTGCTTGTTTACACATTAATATTATTTTTCTAAATGTTTTATTTTCTGCTAAGACTATCTTTAAAACATGATACGATAGGACTTTGTGTTGTTGATTCATCGATGGTAGTATAATCTATATATGGGCGTTTGCTATTTATTTCCTAGTTTATGTTTCATGTTCCAAAACTCTTTCTTTGCATCATGGGCTAGATTTAGGCAACTATTGTTTGCCTCATGTATTGATATCATAATGAATTAATAAAAAAAGCATCCAAATCTAAATTTATCATGGTACCGGAGCTAGTTCTTCATAAAAATAAAAATAAAATCTCCATGGAAAACGGAGACAAAACTGATCCACCATCTGCGAAGGTTGATCCCAATTCGCCCTTTTACTTAGGATTGCAAGATCGTCCTGTCGATATCATTACTCCCATTCATCTGAAGCTTGAAATTTTCGACGATTGGTCTCATGCTATCCACGTCGTTCTACATCTCGGCGCAAATTCGACTTACTTAACGAGACTATCACCGATATCATTCCTCCTTGTACAAAAGATGATTGCGTCATGATTCACTATATGCTTGTCTCATGGCTTAGACTATGAATGTGTTGGAAGTTTTCTTCAATAGCAAATAGATTTGATTTTAGAAGAAGATGGATAAGAGGTTGGAGAAGAAGAAAAAATGATTTTTTTTAAAAAGAGAAAAACTTTATTACAAAAGTTCATATATTTTTTCTTACATCCAAAATGAGTGAATCCACCTCTATTTGTAGGAGTTCATATCTCAAATAAACGGTAGAGATTGTCTCAATCTAACGGTTCTTAATAAATATCTCCTAAATACTCTTTCTTACAATTTCAAATATATCGGTCTATAAATATCTCCTATATTTCTCTTATATAATTTCAAACATATTATTCCATATATTCTAAATTCTAGGTATTTCTTATATGAAAAATCTAAATTACAAAATTAAGTTTATTTCCAGCACCACCTTAAACTTGATTTTGCTACCCTAAGCAGACTCCTCAACTTAACAAAATCTTCGTGCTTGAGAGGCTCGGTGAGATATTAGCTACCTGGTCATGTGTCTTCACGTACTCTAGTTATACATTCTTTTTGCTGACACACTCTCTAATGTAGTGGTAGCGTGTATCAATATGCTTGCTTCAATCATGGAAGACTGTGTTCTTGACCAAAGCAATTGCTGACTTATTGTCCATGAAAATCTCGGTCGGCTCCTCTTATGGCATATTTAACTCTTTTAACAGGTTTCATAACCAAATTGTATGGAAAACACATAAAGTAGCATCTACGTACTCTGCTTCACAAGTGGAAAGATTGACAATCGACTTCTTTTTCCACATCCATGTGAAGGCCGTGTATCCAATGTAGAACACGAAGCCACTTGTGCTTTTTCGATCATCCATATCTCCACTCCAATCACTATTGCTATATCCAACAAGATTGTAATTATCATAAATAGAGTAGTACAAGCCAAAGTTTGGTGTCCCTTTGACATAACGAAGAATCTTTTTAGCTGCCTTTAAATGAGTTGCTGTTGGGTTCTCCATATATCGACTGACAACTCCTACCGCATAAAGGATGTCGGGTCTTATGCACGTTAAGTATAGCAAGCTTCCAACCAAGCTCTTAAAGAGTGTTTGGTCCACCTTTTCTCCTTCCTCATGCTTTGACAACTTGATTCCACATTCCACTAAAGTGCAGACCGATTTTGAGTGATCCACCTTGAACTTCTTCAGTACTTCCTTAGCATAGCCCTTCTTGAGTGATTAGAATGTCTTTGTCTTCTTGTTTTACTTCAGTGTCAAGATAGTAAGACACAAGCCTAATATCGGTCATCTCAAACTCCTTTATCGTCTCTTTCTTAAACTCATTAAACATACTTGGATTGCTCAGGTCATCTCTACTTGGATTGCTCATTAAACATACAATCAATGTATCGCTATTTTGGATTTTGATATAGAGTGCATGCTCATATGGACACTTGATGAAGTTTCTCTCAGTAAAATACTTATCAATTCGAGCATTTCAAGCTCTTGGGGCTTATTTCAACCCATAAAGTGCCTTCTTTAGCTTCAAGATCTTATCTTCTTCTCTCTTGATTTCATAGCCTTGTGACTGCTCGATGTAAACTTCTTCTTCAAAAACTCTATTTAGGAATGCAGATTTCACATTCATTTGATATATTTTCCAAGTGTTTTGAGCTGCCAATTAAATAATTAGTCTAACAGTTTCTAGTCGAGCGACTGGAGCATCATAGCCAACGTCGGCTCTTTGACTGTAGCCTTTTGCCACCAATCTTGCCTTGTATCTTTCAACTTCTCCTTTAGCGTTCTTCTTTATTTTGTATACCCACTTCACACTAATTGCCTTGTGACCTTTTGGAAATGAAGCTAACTCCCATGTGTCATTTTTCTTGATCTCCTCAATCTCTTCATCCATAGCATTTCTCCAACCCTTCTTTTGCTAAGCTTCTTGAAAGTTCATGGGCTTACAATCCGCAAACAGACAAAAAAGAGTAAGATTGCCTTGGTTTTCTATCAACTCGTATATTTCTTGAAGACTTCTAAAGTGTGAAGCTTTTTCACTTAAGCTTTCGTCTTCTTGATAACTCATGGCTTGTGAAGTTGGTGGAGAAGTAGGCTCCTTCCTTGATTGTTCCGTCCTTGATTGTTGCATGTCATCTTCTATAAAATATGGAAAGAAGTTGTAGTCTTCATTATGTAAACTCCAATTTGATTCTCCATCTTCATCGAACACAACATCTCGACTAATGATTATCTTCCCCTTATCAGGATTGTATAGCTTGTAGCCTCTGGTGTTGGTGTTGTAACCAATAAAGATGTACTTCTCACTTTTATCATCTAACATGCTTCGCTTCTCGTCCGATATGTGTACATGAGCTATGCTTCCAAACACTCTTAAATGCAAAATGCCAGGCTTCCTTCCACTCCATTCTTCTTGTGGTGTTTTCCCCACACACTTTTTGTTGAAGACTGGTTTGATAGATAAACCGCACATGAAACTGCTTCCGCCCGAAACTCCTTAGAGAGCCTCTTACTTTTGAGTGTGCTCCTTGCCATCTCAAGGATTGTCATATTCTTTCTTTATACTACTCCGTTTTGCTGGGGGGTCTAGGCACCGTCAGCCATCGTCAAATTTCATTATCTTCACAATACTTTTGGAATTCCTTTGATGTGAACTCTCATCCATGGTCAGATCTCATGACTTTAATCGCAAGGCCACTTTTCTTTTGAACATGGGCCCTGAACTTTTTAAAGTTCTCAAACACCTATGATTTCTCCTTTAAAAAATATATACCATGTTTTTCTTGAAAAATCATTAATGAAAAGAAGGAACTAGTTACTCTTACTAAGTGAACTTGGTATGATCGGACCACATACATCTATGTGTGAGTTCCAATGGTTTTTTAGCTCTTGAGTATGACTCCTTTCGAAATATTGTTTTAAATTGCTTTCCAAGTAGACATCCTTCGCAAACTTGATCGAGATGGCTGTTGCAAGGTAATCCTTTTACCATATTCTTCTTGGAGAGCAACTCTAATCCTCTAAAATTGAGATGCCCAAATCGGAGATGCCGAAGCCAAAAAGTATTTTTGCAGCACATCTTAAGACATCGTGCAAAATCATTTTAAATGTTGAGAACAAACGTTTTATGTAACGATCCCGGATCTAATTGAGTGTAAATAAATTATCAATTTATTTTTTGAATTTAAAATTGTGTAATAATTAGTAATTTATACAAAATGTTAGTAAAATTTTGATAATCGAGCGTTTGAAAATTATAAAACAGTAGAATGAAGTTTGTGTTGATGTTAAACAAATATTTCAATTATATGACCAAACAAAATATATTAATGTATACACTTGAAACAAAACAGGTAAAGTAAGTATAAAAATAAATTATATATATATATATAAAGGCTTGTATGAGTAAGTATGCAGCAAAGTAGTAAAATAAAGTACTCAAGCAAATAAACATTCAAAGTAAAGAAATACAATACAAAACTAAATAATAAATGTGTAGCCTGTAAGTAGCATGCAAAAGTAAGACAAAGTTGCAACCACCATCCAATCTGCAGTAAAACAAGCATGTAATGCCTTCATCTCAGCCTCCTTAGCCTGCAAGAAGAAAAGAAAGAAAAAAAAAATCTTTACCGTAATAAACAAATCAAGTGAAATGATTCATGTACTTTCCATATTCTTTAGTACATCCAAACACTATCTTCAGCCATGCCTTGTAAAAGATAAATACATCACCTTGTACAAAACCATATTATATCCTGTAAGCTTCATTTTCTTATACATCAACTTCCACAACTTAGTTCGTTCATTTAAATTGAAGTGATATCATTTTCTAAATCTTAAACAAAAACTCAACTTAAAAACATCAACACGATCAACAAACCAGAGTGAAAAAAATCAAGGAAGCAATGCAGAAATTTCTAAAAAAAAAATTGTTAAGGAAGATCAAGTTCTTTGTCTCTGCTGCAAATCAAAGGTGAGTAACAATTTTATTTGAAACTTAAGTAGGATTTTGTTGCATGATCTATATCTGGAAATATATTTTGTGTGGATATATATAAGTATCTTTGTCTGTATACAAGTGAATGCATGTATCAGTGATATCCTGTTATGGTTGTCAAGATCAAAACTTTGGTTCGAAAATCATATTCTCTAAAACCAATTGCTGTTAGAACTTGGATTTAAAACAAAAGTTGTTTATGGGATCATAGACTAATGTTTAGAATTTTAATTAAATTTAAATTTAAATTGAATACCTCTGGAAATCAAAGAGCTGCACGAAATCTTTCAATATGTAAAAATTCAAATCTTTTAGTTCTTGAATTCAGGTATGCAGATTGAATTCATATGTTTTAACTCGATTTTTAACACAAAAATTATAATTTTTAGAATAAGGATTGAAGAGAAATCTGTAGCTGTCTGAATTTCTTTGATTTGGCGATTTCGAGTCATCCATTGAGTAGTGGTGGTCGGAAACTTGCCAGGTGGTGGAGAAGTGATCGACGATGGAGGGAAAAATAGTGAGAGGGTCGGCAGTTGAACGTGGCGGCGGAGGCGAGGGTTCGAAGTTTTTAATCCTAGTTTTGTTGAGGTATGGGTTCTCGTTTCGTTCGCTGTCTGTGTTCGATCGAGTGTGATAGGATTTTGGGGGATGATAGCAGGGACGATGGCGATTGTATGACCGGAGTTCTAGGTCCTCTGGTGGTCGAGGCGACAAGATGGAGGCGCTGACAGGTTTGGGGTGGGTTCTGTCTCGTGTTTCCAGGTTTGGGCGGTGAACCCAATTTCGATTTTTGAGTTTTGGGGGGGATGCGATGATCGGGATCAGGTACATGGGTGATCGGCGACGTGTAGAGGTCATCAGGAGTGACCGGAGATGGTCGGCGATGTTGTGCACGTACACCGTGCTCGAGATTTTGGTAACTGGGAATTTGGGTTAGTTTGAGTGAAAGCACGAAATTTCTCAGGAGATTGTCTCGAGTTCTCCTCGAGAAAATTTGAGTACGGCTCGAAGTCTTTAGCTGTTGGACCCGAAGCAAACTTAAGTTGCCTCAGGTTGGTTTAACAGGGTTACAGTTTTGTTCAAAACTGTCTGCAAGTTGAAATTCAAACCAAATTTAAATGAATTTAAATTGGTAAGCTAGCTGTAAATAAAGTTAAATCAAATTTAAGTTAGATTCAAATAAACTTTGAATCTTAAAATTTTAAAAGAAAGGAAATTTAATTTTTATAATCAAAGTGTAAATATTTGGAAAGGGGTTTAAATTTAAAAGTAAAGTTTAGTTTTCAAATAAACTTTTTAATCAAAAGCTTTCTCTTATATAAGCAACTAATGTTATTTACATTTATTTTTAAAGATTATAAATCGAGTTTTAAATTGGATTTATGTTTAAAAGAATAATCATTTTGAAACTTAAATTCGAAATGTAATTTAAATTTAAATTCAAAAGTGAAATGTTTTACGCTTAAATACCAATGAAGTCATTAACAAAGAAACGAATTGCCTTAGAGATAATTAAGTTGATTAAGTGATTTAACTAATATGATAATTAAGGGATGATTTATTCAATTTACAAATTAATGATTTAGATTTATTTATAATTAGAGATTAATTAAAAGAAATTAAAGAAATGTTATTAGTTAATGAGGATAATTGACTATGAATTATTAAGTAACAAAAATTTATGTGATAAATTTTGATAAAAAATTAGATTAATTAATTAATCAATTGTAAATTGTTAATTACTTAATAAAAGCAATTAAGGGATTAATTAATAATTGTAATTAAATTTGGATATTTTGATTAAATTAATGATAAAGATAAATTAGTAATTAATGATTTGTTGTTATGAGATGATTGCTTAATGAAAGTAATTAAAGAGTAAATTTCTTGAAATAATTAATTAAGAAGTTAACTAATTATATAATTGGTTCAAATGTTAATTTAAATTAATATGATTGATTGAGAATAATTTAATTAATTTAAAGTGTTTGATGAATTAATTTGTATCAAATGATTTGGAATTAATAAATCAGAATTGGATAATAAATTCATAAGTAATTAATCAAATTGGAAATGAATTGAATTAATCAGGATTAAACGATTAATTTATCCTGTTTATAAATGATTATTAAATGCTTGACCTTACTTATGAATGATTGTATTGTATGAGATGCCTTGAATTGATTGTCCTATCTGAACTGTGATATTTTGTTTTGTAGATTGTGGTATATATGATTTATTCATTTATTGATGATACATCTGCATATTATATGTGAATCTGTGCTAATTGATGATGTGGCACTTTTATTGTGTTAAACCTCTGGACCACACCATACACACACAAATATGGATTTCACGAGGAAATCGATTAAGTCACAGATTTTTGAAAATAGTTTTGAATTTGAATATTTGAATTCAAATGTTTTGGAAATGGATTGGGTTTAAAGTGAAAAGCTTTTGAAATGAAATTTCATAGATGAAATTTATTTCGAATAACTCGATAAAATATGAAGTTGAATAATTTGATTTGAACTTAAATTCAAGATTTGAAATTGAATTCTATGATTTAAAACTAGGGATTAAAGATGTTATACCAGTTATATATGGGTTAAACTATTTTAAAAGTATTAATTTAGGAATGTGAATATAATTCAAGAACTTTAACTCGTGTAAATTAATTGGGTTTTTCTGAAACGAAAACTATTTGTTTTCTCATAATAAAAGCTTTCACATAAGAAATGAACTTCCAATTTGTGTTAAAAAGATTTCTAGTTTAAAATGAAAATGATTTCCAAGTTATAGAAACGATTTGAAAGCTATAAGTTAAATCTTTGATTTAAAGATTTAACGAGTTAATCCTATCGAAAGGAAATTGTTTTGGAAATCTATGAATGGATCTTTTTGAAATAAATCTTTTTGTTTAAAGATTTGAAATGGTAATTGATTTAAACCATTTGGAAGAAAGTTTTGGGTAATAAGTTGTGACTTAATTGAAATCCCAATATCCATATATTTCTTGTAAATATTGCGCTCACTATTCGGTTTAGCCGGGAGAGGACCTTTGTGTCATATATCCCATTCCGAATATGTGATATGTCGTTATGGATAGCATTTGAAGACCGGTGTTGAAGACCGGATATTTTTGAAAGCGAAAGGACAACTCGTTGAATGTCTTTGCATCGACTGGTCCCCGGTATAGAGACTCCATATGTGATGGGAAGTCCGAACGTGATTAGTGAATATCCGGATTGCAAGGACTTCTTTGGAAGTGCCTTCGGTTCTGTTCGAGCCCGGAACAGACTTGTATGGATTGTATGTCTGACATTACAAATTGAGATATAAAGCCGATTTCTTTCAAATATATTTCTGTTGGTGGCGGAGAATTTATTCTCTTAGCTTAACACCCTTCTCTGAGACGTACGAGCTCAGAGGTTATGTAGTTGAATGTTATCAGCGATATATTCCCAATTTGGTAATGTGACATGCTGAGTGTTGCTGTGAAAGATCATTGTGTTGATTATTTGTGATAGGATCATTTATTTGATCGTTTATCCTGGTGATCATTTCTATGATCATTTGTTGACCCAAAGCATGGCTTTTGTATAAAATATGTTTTTGTGGACGAGACTTCGTCGAGCCTCACACCCCGGAATGGTCAAAACAGGAAAGATGCAGCAAGGTTATGAGGGGTAGCTCCCTTTAGGGTATGTGCATTTCCTTCTGGAAAAGGGTGGTATCATGGTATGGAGCCCAGATACTTACTCATGTTGAAAACACTTTGTTATGATTGTGTGATGATGGTGACGAACGCTCGGTTAAAGGTCCCAAAGGACCGGGGGATGGCATACTCGTGTCAGTTGTTACCCAGTTAGCGGTAACCCAGCCTTGTGTTGGTAGAGATCCGGTTTGGTTCTCGGGGATGTCCATCCAGAGGCATTCTCATATGGCAATGGGAAGTTCCTTGGCCTGGTCATTCGTTGGAAATCCAAAGAAACAATACGAACTTGTACGGTTTTAGTTGTAGAACCTGCTTCCTCAGGAGGTAGCTATAGCAGACATAATATAATGGTACCTATGCTGGCTAAGATTTATATTCTACTTTCGAAATGATTTTTTCCTACACTATGCACTAATAATAATATCAAATGTTTCTTTTTAAATACGTATCAAGCATCTTTGACTATCATAAGAAGAAATCTCCTCTAAGTCTGCGTTTGCATTGTGTGTGTGGCGGGAGGTCTTATGGTAGTCTCATTTCAAAAAAAGCATTGCGAATTAACTTTAAAATATTTCTTTGAATGTTTTAAATGATAAACTGTTTTTGTTGCTCACACCAGTCCCACGACTGATCCAGAGTTTATTGTTTCTTTCCTAAACTCTGGGTGCTCATTATTTTCTACACGAGCAGTCTAGAGTTGGGTTTTTCAGATAGTCAGATTAGTAGGTTATCTGGAGCTAGTTCAGTCTTTGGATCACACCGCACTTGCTTATCTTTGTGCATCGTTATTGGGGGTTCGAGCTATTGCTGGGTTGGTTCTTGGAGATGGAGTTGCAGTTCTCGGAGTTCTCTTTTGAAGACTATCTTAGAGTTATATTGTTCCGCTGCTAGATGTTATCTATTTTCTTTTTCGCTTCTATTTATTGTATCATATCTCTGATGTATATTGATATCTATTGGATCATCTGTTGTATCAGATATTGTATCAAAGCTGTATATCAATGTATTATTCTTTTATTCCGCTGTGTTGTTTACTTAATGTTGTTATAAGCTCCGGCGAATCGGATTTGAACGGTCGAATCTATGGCATTCGAATACGATTTGAGGTATGGATGTCGATTTTCGAGTGGGCAAAATCTGTAGTCGTTACATTTGGTATCAGAGCTAAGGTGAAACTTTAGCTCAGGAGTATAACACATTAAGTAGCTCATTAGAGATAGGGTGAAGTATACCCTAGAATGAGTGTATCCCTAAGATATCTATTTGAATGCCTCAGTAAATTCTCTTACTATTCACTGATAGTGAGTATGAGTGCAAGAAGAGGACGAGATAGGGGACAGAGAAATACGACTATAATTGGTCGATACTCCGTAACAACAGTGGGAACAATCTTTCTCTATCAAATTTTCTTTGATTCGTTCTAAATTCTTTTGATTTCTTCATGATAGCTCCAGAAAGAAATTTCGGTGTGACGGTGGCTCTACGAATCGTTATAGAAGATTCTTACTTCGTATTTCATCGATTTCTTATCATTTTTTGATTTAAACCTTAATGAATATGAATTGGAAATTCTGTATAAATGGGAAATTTGAAATTGAAAATTTAAATAAATTGGAAATTTTAAATTGAGTTAAATTGATTAATAAAATATGATGGATAATTTGAATTGAATCGATAAAACGATTTCGTTTAAAACCAAATTTGGAATTCTATTATAATTTCTTGTATCTATTGTTGATATTCTGATTTGGTACGCTAAATGTAGAATAGATATCTAGTTTGACATGGAGAATTGTTCTTCTATCTTTCGTCTATCTTTGTTATCTCTCTTTGGCGAATTTCGAGGACGAAATTCTTTTTAAGGGGGGAAGTCTGTAACGATCCCGGATTTAATTGAGTGTAAATAAATTATCAATTTATTTTTTGAATTTAAAATTGTGTAATAATTAGTAATTTATACAAAATGTTAGTAAAATTTTGATAATCGAGCGTTTGAAAATTATAAAACAGTAGAATGAAGTTTGTGTTGATGTTAAACAAATATTTCAATTATATGACCAAACAAAATATATTAATGTATACACTTGAAACAAAACAGGTAAAGTAAGTATAAAAATAAATTATATATATATAAAGGCTTGTATGAGTAAGTATGCAGCAAAGTAGTAAAATAAAGTACTCAAGCAAATAAACATTCAAAGTAAAGAAATACAATACAAAGTAACTAAATAATAAATGTGTAGCCTGTAAGTAGCATGCAAAAGTAAGACAAAGCTGCAACCACCATCCAATCTGCAGTAAAACAAGCATGTAATGCCTTCATCTCAGCCTCCTTAGCCTGCAAGAAGAAAAGAAAGAAAAAAAAATAATCTTTACCGTAATAAACAAATCAAGTGAAATGATTCATGTACTTGCCATATTCTTTAGTACATCCAAACACTATCTTCAGCCATGCCTTGTAAAAGATAAATACATCACCTTGTACAAAACCATATTATATCCTGTAAGCTTCATTTTCTTATACATCAACTTCCACAACTTAGTTCGTTCATTTAAATTGAAGTGATATCATTTTCTAAATCTTAAACAAAAACTCAACTTAAAAACATCAACACAATCAACAAACCAGAGTGAAAAAAATCAAGGAAGCAATGCAGAAATTTCTAAAAAAAAAATGTTAAGGAAGATCAAGTTCTTTGTCTCTGCTGCAAATCAAAGGTGAGTAACAATTTTATTTGAAACTTAAGTAGGATTTTGTTGCATGATCTATATCTGGAAATATATTTTGTGTGGATATATATAAGTATCTTTGTCTGTATACAAGTGAATGCATGTATCAGTGATATCCTGTTATGGTTGTCAAGATCAAAACTTTGGTTCGAAAATCATATTCTCTAAAACCAATTGCTGTTAGAACTTGGATTTAAAACAAAAGTTGTTTATGGGATCATAGACTAATGTTTAGAATTTTAATTAAATTTAAATTTAAATTGAATACCTCTGGAAATCAAAGAGCTGCACGAAATCTTTCAATATGTAAAAATTCAAATCTTTTAGTTCTTGAATTCAGGTATGAAGATTGAATTCATATGTTTTAACTCTATTTTTAACACAAAAATTATAATTTTTAGAATAAGGATTGAAGAGAAATCTGTAGCTGTCTGAATTTCTTTGATTTGGCGATTTCGGGTCATCCATTGAGTAGTGGTGGTCGGAAACTTGCCAGGTGGTGGAGAAGTGATCGACGATGGAGGGAAAAATAGTGAGAGGGTTGGCAGTTGAACGTGGCGGCGGCGGCGAGGGTTCGAAGTTTTTAAACCTAGTTTTGTTGAGGTATGGGTTCTCGTTTCGTTCGCTGTCTGTGTTCGATCGAGTGTGATAGGATTTTGGGGGATGATAGCAGGGACGATGGCGATTGTATGACCGGAGTTCTAGGTCCTCTGGTGGTCGAGGCGACAAGATGGAGGCGCTGACAGGTTTGGGGTGGGTTCTGTCTCGTGTTTCCAGGTTTGGGTGGTGAACCCAATTTCGATTTTTGAGTTTTGGGGGGATGCGATGATCGGGATCAGGTACATGGGTGATCGGCGACGTGTAGAGGTCATCAGGAGTGACCGGAGATGGTCGGCGACGTTGTGCACGTACACCGTGCTCGAGATTTTGGTAACTGGGAATTTGGGTTAGTTTGAGTGAAAGCACGAAATTTCTCAGGAGATTGTCTCGAGTTCTCCTCGAGAAAATTTGAGTACGGCTCGAAGTCTTTAGCTGTTGGACCCGAAGCAAACTTAAGTTGCCTCAGGTTGGTTTAACAGGGTTACAGTTTTGTTCAAAACTGTCTGCAAGTTGAAATTCAAACCAAATTTAAATGAATTTAAATTGGTAAGCCTGCTGTAAATAAAGTTAAATCAAATTTAAGTTAGATTCAAATAAACTTTGAATCTTAAAATTTTAAAAGAAAGGAAATTTAATTTTTTATAATCAAAGTGTAAATATTTGAAAAGGGGTTTAAATTTAAAAGTAAAGTTTAGTTTTCAAATAAACTTTTTAATCAAAAGCTTTCTCTTATATAAGCAACTAATGTTATTTACATTTATTTTTAAAGATTATAAATTGAGTTTTAAATTGGATTTATGTTTAAAAGAATAATCATTTTGAAACTTAAATTCGAAATGTAATTTAAATTTAAATTCAAAAGTGAAATGTTTTACGCTTAAATACCAGTGAAGTCATTAACAAAGAAACGAATTGCCTTAGAGATAATTAAGTTGATTAAGTGATTTAACTAATATGATAATTAAGGGATGATTTATTCAATTTACAAATTAATGATTTAGATGTATTTATAATTAGAGATTAATTAAAAGAAATTAAAGAAATGTTATTAGTTAATGAGGATAATTGACTATGAATTATTAAGTAACAAAAATTTATGCGATAAATTTTGATAAAAAATTAGATTAATTAATTAATCAATTGTAAATTGTTAATTACTTAATAAAAGCAATTAAGGGATTAATTAATAATTGTAATTAAATTTGGATATTTTGATTAAATTAATGATAAAGATAAATAGTAATTAATGATTTGTTGTTATGAGATGATTGCTTAATGAAAGTAATTAAAGAGTAAATTTCTTGAAATAATTAATTAAGAAGTTAACTAATTATATAATTGGTTCAAATGTTAATTTAAATTAATATGATTGATTGAGAATAATTTAATTAATTTAAAGTGTTTGATGAATTAATTTGTATCAAATGATTTGGAATTAATAAATCAGAATTGGATAATAAATTCATAAGTAATTAATCAAATTGGAAATGAATTGAATTAATCAGGATTAAACGATTAATTTATCCTGTTTATAAATGATTATTAAATGCTTGACCTTACTTATGAATGATTGTATTGTATGAGATGCCTTGAATTGATTGTCCTATCTGAACTGTGATATTTTGTTTTGTAGATTGTGGTATATATTATTTATTCATTTATTGATGATACATCTGCATATTATATGTGAATCTGTGCTAATTGATGATGTGGCACTTTTGTTGTGTTAAACCTCTGGACCACACCATACACACACAAATATGGATTTCACGAGGAAATCGATTAAGTCACAGATTTTTGAAAATAGTTTTGAATTTGAATATTTGAATTCAAATGTTTTGGAAATGGATTGGGTTTAAAGTGAAAAGCTTTTGAAATGAAATTTCATAGATGAAATTTATTTCGAATAACTCGATAAAATATGAAGTTGAATAATTTGATTTGAACTTAAATTCAAGATTTGAAATTGAATTCTATGATTTAAAACTAGGGATTAAAGATGTTATACCAGTTATATATGGGTTAAACTATTTTAAAAGTATTGATTTAGGAATGTGAATATAATTCAAGAACTTTAACTCGTGTAAATTAATTGGGTTTTTCTGAAACGAAAACTGTTTGTTTTCTCATAATAAAAGCTTTCACATAAGAAATGAACTTCCAATTTGTGTTAAAAAGATTTCTAGTTTAAAATGAAAATGATTTCCAAGTTATAGAAACGATTTGAAAGCTATAAGTTAAATCTTTGATTTAAAGATTTAACGAGTTAATCCTATCGAAAGGAAATTGTTTTGGAAATCTATGAATGGATCTTTTTGAAATAAATCTTTTTGTTTTAAAGATTTGAAATGGTAATTGATTTAAACCATTTGGAAGAAAGTTTTGGGTAATAAGTTGTGACTTAATTGAAATCCCAATATCCATATATTTCTTGTAAATATTGCGCTCACTATTCGGTTTAGCCGGGAGAGGACCTTTGTGTCATATATCCCATTCCGAATATGTGATATGTCGTTATGGATAGCATTTGAAGACCGGTGTTGAAGACCGGATATTTTTGAAAGCGAAAGGACAACTCATCGAATGTCTTTGCATCGACTGGTCCCCGGTATAGAGACTCTATATGTGATGGGAAGTCCGAACGTGATTAGTGAATATCCGGATTGCAAGGACTTCTTTGGAAGTGCCTTCGGTTCTGTTCGAGCCCGGAACAGACTTGTATGGATTGTATGTCTGACATTACAAATTGAGATATAAAGTCGATTTCTTTCAAATATATTTCTGTTGGTGGCGGAGAATTTATTCTCTTAGCTTAACACCCTTCTCTGAGACGTACGAGCTCAGAGGTTATGTAGTTGAATGTTATCAGCGATATATTCCCAATTTGGTAATGTGACATGCTGAGTGTTGCTGTGAAATGATCATTGTGTTGATTATTTGTGATAGGATCATTTATTTGATCGTCTATCCTGGTGATCATTTCTATGATCATTTGTTGACCCAAAGCATGGCTTTTGTATAAAGTATGTTTTTGTGGACGAGACTTCGTCGAGCCTCACACCCCGGAATGGTCAAAACAGGAAAGATGCAGCAAGGTTATGAGGGGTAGCTCCCTTTAGGGTATGTGCATTTCCTTCTGGAAAAGGGTGGTATCATGGTATGGAGCCCAGATACTTACTCATGTTGAAAACACTTTGTTATGATTGTGTGATGATGGTGATGAGCGCTCGGTTAAAGGTCCCAAAGGACCGGGGGATGGCATACTCGTGTCAGTTGTTACCCAGTTAGGGGTAACCCGGCCTTGTGTTGGTAGAGATCCGGTTTGGTTCTCGAGGATGTCCATCCAGAGGCATTCTCATGTGGCAATGGGAAGTTCCTTGGCCTGATCATTCGTTGGAAATCCAAAGAAACAATACGATCTTGTACGGTTTTAGTTGTAGAACCTGCTTCCTCAGGAGGTATCTATAGTAGGCATAATATAATGGTACCTATGCTGGCTAAGATTTATATTCTACTTTCGAAATGATTTTTTCCTACACTATGCACTAATAATAATATCAAATGTTTCTTTTTAAATACGTATCAAACATCTTTGACTATCATAAGAAGAAATCTCCTCCAAGTCTGCGTTTGCATTGTGTGTGTGGCGGGAGGTCTTATGGTAGTCTCATTTCAAAAAAAGCATTGCGAATTAACTTTAAAATATTTCTTTGAATGTTTTAAATGATAAACTGTTTTTGTTGCTCACACCAGTCCCACGACTGATCCAGAGTTTATTGTTTCTTTCCTAAACTCTGGGTGCTCATTATTTTCTACACGAGCAGTCTAGAGTTGGGTTTTTCAGATAGTCAGATTAGTAGGTTATCTGGAGCTAGTTCAGTCTTTGGATCACACCGCACTTGCTTATCTTTGTGCATCGTTATTGGGGGTTCGAGCTATTGCTGGGTTGGTTCTTGGAGATGGAGTTGCAGTTCTCGGAGTTCTCTTTTGAAGACTATCTTAGAGTTATATTGTTCCGCTGCTAGGTGTTATCTATTTTCTTTTCCGCTTCTATTTATTGTATCATATCTCTGATGTATATTGATATCTATTGGATCATCTGTTGTATCAGATATTGTATCAAAGCTGTATATCAATGTATTATTCTTTTATTCCGCTGTGTTGTTTACTTAATGTTGTTATAAGCTCCGGCGAATCGGATTTGAACGGTCGAATCTATGGCATTCGAATACGATTTGATGTATGGATGTCGATTTTCGAGTGGGCAAAATTCGTCTCGTCACATTTTATTTTTAGTCATCATCCCCTTAGCAATGAAGTTACTTGCGCCGTCTCTTATAGAAAGGTTTTTATCTTTTAACCGAATATCATAACTTTTCTCTAAGAATTGTGCTAGGCTCAAGATGTTGCTCTTCATGTTTGGAAATAGTAAACATTGGAATGAATCGGTGATCTCCATTTTTCAATCGGATGAGAACATTTCCTTTACTTTTCACCTCTACTTTGGATTCATCTCCAAATGCCACATTTCCCTTCATCGATTCATCAAGGTTCACAGACATGCTTCTTCTTCCACACATATGGTTGCTTGCACCACTATCTAGATACCATTGATTATCCTCGCCTCTTTCAATTTCCTTGTAAGCCAGTAGTAAAATACCATCTTCTTGACTTCTTTCTTCAATGTAATTGGCCTTCTCTTCAATTTTATTGTTGTTTAGAGCTCTACATTCAGAAGCATAATGTCCAAAATTTTCACAATTTTGACATTTAATGCATCACTTATCATTCCTTGATTTTGAATTTCCTCTTCCATGACCTTCTGTTGATCTTTCTCCTCTTTGGTTGTTGTTGTCATTGTTGTTGTCGTTATTGGGTCTCCAACCTTGTCCGTGTCTATATCCACGATTTCTTCCCCGTTCTTGACCACAACCTCGTCGTTGTTAGCTTCGATTGCTTTCTTCCTTTTTTGAATCGATTTGTATCTTGAGAACTTGCTGCACAATCTCCTCTTTCTTTTCTTTTCTTTTCTTCATAAGCTTGCAATGAACTGAGAAGTTCTTCTATTCCCGTGGCTTTCAAGTTTTTTGTCTCTTCGATGATGGCAACAATATGTTCGAACTTTGGATCTAGTGATCTAAGAATCTTCTCCATAATTCTTACATCATTTAACTTCTCGTCGTTTCTATTTAGGTAATTAGCAATCGTTAAAACTCTTGAGAAGCAATTAGAAAAATTTCACATTCTTTTATATGCAAAGTTTCAAACTCTCTTCCTAAAGTTTGAAGACGTACCTTTTTGACTTGATCTGCTTATTTGTAAGATGTTCGAAGCTTTTCCCATGCTTCTTTGGCTGAATTTGATCTCAAAACTTTCACAAAAATATCGCCATCCAATGCTTGATAGATTAGACAGAGAGCCTTCTTGTCTCTCATCCTTGAGTCTCTCAAACGATTCCTTTTAGTTTGAGTTAGACTATCTTCATTCTCTTGTTCGGTGTAGCATTTGTCGACTATCTCCTATACATCATGTGCTTCAAGGAGAACCATCATCCTTAAACTCCAATTTTCGTAATTGGTCTTAGTGAGCATTGGGACTTGTATGGGAACGCCGTTATTCACCATCTTTTAGGAGGATCTTCAAGCTCTGATACCACTTTGTTGGAATTTTTCTTCAATAGCAAATAGATTTGATTTTAGAAGGAAGAGGTTGGATAGAAAAAAAATGAATTTTTTTAATAAGGAGAAAAAACTTTATTACTAAATTTATTACAAAAGTATATATATTTTTTCTTACATCCAAAATGAGTGAATCCACATCTATATATAGGAGTTCACATCTTAAATAAACGGTGGAGATTATCTCAATCTAACGGTTCTCCAAAATATCTCCTAAATACCCTTTCTTACAATTTCAAATATATCAGTCCAAAAATATCTTCTAAATTTTCTCTCATACAATTTCAAACATATTATTCCATATGTTCTAGATTCTAGATATTTCTTATATGAAAAATCTAGATTGAAAAATTAAGTTTATTTCCAACAGATTGACCCTAAGGTACATTCTACGCTATCAAATTATGATGATGCCAAGCGTTTATGGGATGACTTGCATGAACGATTCTCAATTATCAATAGTCCATGTATTCACCAACTTAAGTGAGATATTAATCGTTGTGAACAACATGTTGCTGTTTATTCAGTAAATTGAATGTCTTACGGGATGAACTAGATAAACATGAGCCTTTGATTTCTTCTAAGTGTAGGAAATTTCCTTGTTAGGTTGGTAAACAACATGAAAAACATTGTTCCTATGATAGGCTTCACCAATTTTTGCTTGGACCGTGTTCTGGTTATTATGCTCAATTGCGGTCCAGTCTTCTCTCGCATGATCCTCTTCCATCATTGAATCGGGAATTTCAGCAAATCGCTCAAGATGAGCGGGTTTGGGGGATCACTTGCATCAATGATGAAAAACCTAGCTTTGTTGTGTGTATGGACAATCGATCCAAGTCGCGTCTTGATCAAATGAAGAAGGGAGCGTTGACTTGTTATCACTTCCACAAATCGGGTCATGACATTGCTACATATTTTGACATACATGGTACTGCTGATTGGTACTTGAAGAAATATGGTTCTACTTCTGACAGCAATTTGAAGGGCAAACCACCTGCACCGTCTCGTAAGTCTTCAACTGGTCGTGATCATACCGGAGTGCATGCAAAATCGCTACACCCGATGTTCCTCACAGTGCACCTCTTACACCTCCTGCTGCGCAACCCGTTCTGAGATTTACTGTCGAACAATGGGCAGCATTAACAACCGCGTTTGGTTCTTCCTCTACTTCTTCAAACAGGTTGCATAGTAAGTTGGGCATGGATGACTGGATTATTGATACCGGTTGTTCTCATTATGTTACCGGTGATGGATCTTGTTTATTGAATATTTATATGGATTCTCCATGTCACGTGGGTCTTTCGGATGGTTAAATGGTGGTTGCTACTAATGAGGGTGTCGTGAGACCGACGGACTCCATAATGCTTCATCATGTTCTTTTTGTTCCTAAATTACACTGTAATTTAATACCGATTTCACAATTGAATGACAATCCATTGTTTTGTCCAATTTAATTCTAACATGTATGTTATACGGGACCAACGTTCGAGGGACATGATTGGCACCGGTGAGAGACGGGATGGACTTTACAACCTACGACAAGGTTCAACAGTGCAAGCAGTTTTTGTTTCTAGTTCAAAGTCCTTGGAGCTATGGCATCATCGATTGGGCCACTCTTTCGAGAATGTAGTCAAGTTGCTTCCTTTTTAAAATAATTCAATGGGTCGGTTGGATAAAGGATTCGAATCCTCGTAATAGTTTTCGTTTTAAGTCAAAATAAATCAACTTGGATTTTTGTGTTAAATCATTGTGATGTATGGGGTCCATATAATGAACTTTCTTCTTGTGGTGCTCGTTATTTTTTAACTTTGGTGGATGTTTATTCTTGTGCTATGTGGGTTTATTTATTGATTGATAAAAGAGAAGTTGTTAAGATTCTTATGTACTTTATTGTAGTGATTAAACGTTAATTTTCTCAAACTATGAGACTTGTTCATAGTGACAATAGAACATGGTTTAACTACATGAAAGATTATTTTGTGGCCAATCAAATTTTATTTCAAACTTCTTATGTAGGTACACCTCAACAAAATGGAAGAGTATAAAGAAAACACAAATATATTTTGAATGTCGCTCGTGCATTGTGTTTTCAGAGGGGGTTGCCAATTTATTTTTGAGGCGAATGTGTTTTGACCGCTACCCATCTAAAAAATCAAACTCCGCCAAGTGTACTCTTCAACAAAACTCCTTATGAAATTCTCTTTGGTTATGGACCATCTTTTAGTGAATTACGCATTGTAGGTTGTTTAGCTTTCATCCATAATCAACAAGCTAAAGATGCCAACTTTGCTAGTCGAAGTCGTAAGTTTGTTGTGGGGTATCCTTTTGGCAATTAGCGATGGGATATATTTGATCTTGAGAAAAAGGAGTTCTTTGTATCAAGGGATGTCAAATTCTATGAAAATGTTTTTCCTTTCTTGAATATTCAAGTCTCAAATCTTGTTTCTGCTCTTGACAGTGATGATTTTTCTCCTTAAGGGTTTACTGATGATAGGGATGATGATAGGTATAACAACCACTTTTTCGATCCTTAGAAGTCAACAATAATACATCTACAACATTCCCGTGCCGAACATCCAAGTGCCAAAAAGATAGATCATTGGGGTGAAAGAAAAGAAAAACAGAACAAAATCTCACAACATGACGAGTAATCCATAATATAACAGTGAACTTTACAAAAATAAAACTTTTATATACATACATTAAACAGAGTACAATTATCCTATGATCGAACTCTAGACAGTTATAACAACATGTCCTTATAATTTATGATAAATACAACAGGAACAAAACAGCTGAAGGTAAAATACGTGAATATGCCATGGAGGATCCAACTCGTCTCCTGAAAGCTCCAATTTGCCAACTAAATATGGAAAATATGCTTGGGTTGATTTGAGCATTATAAGAAAGATAACGTCTGAATCAGTCTAGTGAAACAGCGTAAGAAACAAAATCAAATGGATTACTTAATGTTATAAAAAAACCTTTCAGAAATAAAGTTATCTTGTAAGACCACCCGCACATAAACACGGATGAGTTTTTATCTTATGATAACCGAATCATTTTATAGAAAAACTTGTGATATTATAATAATATCTAGGGTAAAATAATTATTAATCGTAGCCAAAGTTATTACATTAATCAAATTCCAACAGGCATACAACTATATCCATAGGGGAAAGTATTGAAGATTGGACTTTCATTAATGACGAGGCTGCTGAGGTACCGTCTGCCACAGTGCACTTCTAAAAAAGGATCGAGGGCCTCACATTGATCCCCTACGAATTAGAGTCGGCCTTTCCCTCGAACATGACAAGCCAGATTACACCATTTCTCGGGAACAAGGCTCCAAAACAATGTGCACCAATTATGGCCCCACTTTAGCATGCATACCAAGTCCATAAATATCGATTCTAGATCGAGAAATGACTACTTCTAATGGTAGCGAACCACATAGCTCTGAAGTATATCCTATATTTTAGTCATTACCGAGCTCTGAGGCTTGTGAGGTCATGATTACATTTTTCCTCTCTTAGTGATTCCCACTTCGAATGCTAATACTACCTTCCAAGCACAATGCAATGCCAACTTCGTCCATATAAGTTGTTCAGAAAATGAACAAACCGAAGACACTTCTTTTACTACATGCATTTTGGAATCACCCTCGGGATTAGTAGCAAGTAGCCCTTGCACTTCAAAAGCTCTGTCTTCAATTCCATCATCTTCAAGATGTCTACAATACGACGCTTGAGTTGGTTCAAAGTGGTTTTCAGATAATTCATATTTATCCGATCCCAGTCTTTTTGAACCAACATTTGATAATTTCTGATAAACCCAACCTAAGTTCTTTCGAAAATAATCAGACAATATATAAAGAGCGGAGATCACTTTCTAACCGTTTAAGTGGACGGATTTCCTTATCATTTATCCTAGGAGAATAAAACGAAATTTATACGCACAGTACAGCATCATCGAAGATGACTATGCCGTATAACCCCGTGTTTCTCCTAGACACTTCGAGAGTTAGATTTTGGCCAAGTTTTGATAGTGGTTACTTAACAACCAAATAAACAAACAATCAAATATAGATTTAATTCCATATGTAATCCACTAAGCCTTTATAAATAAATCTTTCAATTATTAAAATCTCTTTCAATTATTTGATTCGAAATACCTACATAAAAGATATATTCACAAACCCCTTATACTCTTTTCAATACTTGGAAAAACATCCATATACTTATCTTAGCGATGTAAGTGTATTTCAAACTATTATAGTTTCAATACTTCGAAAATATTCATACACTTATCTCAACGGTATAAGTATATTAACAAAACTTTTGGAAGATTTACTCTTTTTCAAAATCATATTTTAAATGAGCCTAAACAATATTATTTAAAATATTTCTTACTATAAACCAAACCACTACCCTTCAGTGTTAAGTATGGAAAGAATGTTTTCATACCACCATAATTAAGAAGGATTAATTACCAAAATCAAATCTCTTTTTTTTTTTGTAAAATTCCCTTTATATAAGCCCATTTCATACTTTAAAACCATTTTATAAATCTCCCAACTATAGAACTCTTAAATGATTTATGAACTCCTTATTAAACTTCTTTACCAAATATCGTTTATATCTTCGCAAAATATCATTTTGTAAATCTCTTTAAATAAATCCTTTTTACTAAGTAAAATTCTTTTATAAAACAATTTATCATTTATAAACACCTTTAACTAATTAATTACTTTTAAACATCATAAATAAATAAGTTATTTTAAAACAACATTAATAAGATAATTAATTAACAAACGCATCATTAATTAAATAATTAATTAACTTTAAAACAAAGCTAAACCAATTAACTAACAACATTAATAATATAATTAAATAACTTAGGATATCATTAATAATATAATTAAATAACTTTAAACATCTCTGTTAAAATAATTAATAACTTGCTTTAAAACGTCATTTGTAAACACTTAATCTCAAATTGTTATATAATTGAAGTTATTTTAAATCCGTAACTTTATGAATTCGGAAAGAAGCCTAGCGATCATAACGGTACTAAATTAAGTTACTATTTATTTCAATTTGAATTTTCCAAATCGTATCACTGATATTTACATAAACTGGCATACATGTAAATAAAATCAACCGTTCACAATTACTAGTTAATCCATCACTTACCCAATACTAATTTGCGCACACAATACTTAACTGGTATATGAACAAATGTCCAAATTAATACAATAGCAGAACATGAATTTATTCTGCTAAACAGATATCCAAAATAATCTATCTAATTAAATTTAGCAGGTTGACGCTTTTATTTGGCCAAACAGATATCACTAGTAAGGTATGATTAATTTAATGATGTCACTATTTAAAATAATGTAATTAAATTCAATCTTTATTATTTTATCATCATTTTAAACAGCACCAAATCTATCAACAAGTTACACTACAATGCTATACTCGTCAATACGAGTCCAGGACAAAAATCCATAGGTAAATTGGATTTCATATGAGTGAGTAATCATATTTTAAAGTTCAACGCACATTATTAAAAAAAAAAAAAAAAATTTAAAAAACTAATTAAATTCTCACCCCCTCACCATCCAAGTCTTGCCCAACAAGCAAAGAGACCCGACCTTATGCTACAGTGTCTTCTCCTCCTTCCCTCTTCAATTCAAAATTCCTGAACCAAACTTCGTGCACGTCGTGCACGTGCACCCCACATCCACCGCCTAAATCGAAGAACCAACCCCACCATCGGCTCTCTCTACTCGAGCCAGACATCCCCATCCCTTGAAACTGCAGCTCGGCTGCGCCCAGGTCATTGCGATTGTGCCTTCACCTTGCGACACCGTAAGTGTCGCACCCCAACCATCATTGACCGCACCACTTCAAACTCATCCTCAAGATACTATAACACCCGAAAAACACAATGGCGACAACCGCATTCCCTATCAATATCTAAATCAACGGCGATTCTGAACCCTAGTATTCGATGGTCGTCGACCATCATCGCCAAACTCCATCCAACCTCCACCAAAAATACTACATAACTCCACGAATCTAATGCCCCTAACTGCGCTATCTAGTTCCAAGTGGTGTGGGAGAAATTATTTTTTGAAAATCATGGCAATGTTTTTCCGTTTGCTGACATTTAACAATATCTTGGTGGTCTCTCAATGAAATCTCAAGCGACATTTTCCTAAAAATAGCTGGGATGATTCTCCACAACTTTGTAGTTGGGAGTTTTGGCCAAAGGTGGATGGATTGAAAGATGTTGATTTTTGAAAAGGAAGGGGAAGATGGTTTATTTCACTTCAAAGAACAGGGAGATGGAAAAGGAAATAACAGTGACTGCTTTACTTTGTCTCGCTGCTTGATTTTATTCGCACTAAGCCTTCTTTTCAGTTTTCAAGCAAATATCAACACCAATATAATTTAAACAATTTCAAAAACATGAGTGTCATCTTCAAATCAGTCACTAACAAAATATTCAACAATTATTGTGTCATACATGACATTAGACAAGAATTTGCTATTTTACAACATTATTATTTCCAAAGGTTTGTAAAAAAGGTTTTAGTGTTCTCACCTTTTAAGTTGTTTGGAAAGGCAAAAGAAATCCAAGTTTTTACCCAAGCCAACAACCACAAACCAAATTACACACCCCTTAATTCCAACTTCAAGCTTTAAAAGGGCAGATTTTTTCTTTTTCGTTTTTAGTAGAAGAGATGGGGAAAAGAAAACTAGAGAGTATAAAAATGGAAATGAAGAGTAAGAAGAAAATGATGATAAAACTTATTTTTATAAATGTGTGAGGAGGCTAAAGGACACTAATGCCCTTGTCCTCATTTTCTTCCTTTCCATCGTTTTCAAATTAAATCAAGTTTTAAACTGTATGGAAATATGGTCTGGATAGTGTAGAGGGCCAAGTACCTTTCTTTAATCCTATACTCAAGCGATTAAATCATTCTTCGTTCAAACTTGAAAATACTTTATATTTAATAATTCATATTATTATTATTTTAAGAATTCACCTTTACATTCTAAAGAAGATGTTTTTCTTAACTTAATCCAAACATTTTAATGTTGATTTGAAATATGTACAAAATTTCAACAACTTTCTACAACTTGTTGTTTGATAAAAAGTCGAAAATCCAAAAAATGATTTTGGTCACATTTTCTTTTTTTCATCGAACTACTTGTTTTAGTAAACAAAATTCGAAAATGAATTTTCTATCATTAGTTATAAATTAAAAGAGGATTATTTAATTTATTAAAACCATCATCGAATATTTAAAATAAATTAGATATTTCTAAATCAAATTGATAAAATTCCGGGTCGTTACAATAGGACAATGCATGAGGATGTCATCGTTGATCCTCCAATGGTCTTGCCCCTACCTAATAGGACTCATCCTATTGAGTCACCACCCTCACCATCTGAGCCTTGTTTGCCTTCCGGGCTATTCCTCCTATAGCAACTTCCACCATGGATGGCGAGAGGGTTGGTGAGGACACTTGGGCCGTGTTTCGGGAGATGATCCCATCAGTAAAATTATGAGACTTCGTGACGCATACAGTTATAAAGAAAATTCCATCTCTTCCTCCACCTGATCCATAATATCACACTCCTTAAGGTATGCCCTTTCGTATAGCACATTATGTTAGCCATGACAAATTTACTATGCAACACCAAAGTTTTCTTGTAGCTATAACTACAGATGTTGAACCATAGTCCTTTAAAGAGGCTATAAAAGATATTGGCTGGCATGCTGCTATGCAGAAAGAAATTAGTGCTTTGGAAGACAACAGAACTTGGACTATGCAGAAAGAAATTAGTGCTTTGGTCTTTTTTAGCAATCATCAAATTGAAGGAACTGACTACAATGAAACATTTTCCCCAGTAGCAAAAATGGTGACAGTTCGAGCTTTCCTGGCCATTGCAGCATCAAAGAATTGGGAGTTGCATCAAATGGATGTTCACAATGCCTTTCTTCATGGCGATTTAGATGAGGAGGTATACATGAAACCCCCTCCCGACTTTTACTCTAATGATTCTACTATGGTTTTCCATCTGTGTAAGTCATTGTATGGTTTGTGACAAGCACCTCGATGTTGGTTTGCAAAGCTTGTGACAACTTTAAAAGGGTATGGTTTCCTTCAATCCTACTCCGATTATTCTCTGTTTACTTACACTAAAGGGTCTTTACAGTTGAATTATTTTAGTGTATGTTGATGATTTATTAATTTGTAGTAATTATTCCGCTGCGGTAACGAGTTTTAAAGAATATTTGAGCAACTGTTTTTATATGAAAGACCTTGATGTGCTTAAATATTCTCTTGGCATTGAGGTGGTTAGAAGAGCTTCAGGACTGTTCTTATGCCAAAGGAAACATGCTCTTGATATCATTTCAGAGGCTGGATTGTTGGGCACAAATCCTGTTTCTTCCCCAATCGAGCAAAATCATCAGTTGGTGCATGCCACATGCCATGAAAATTTTATCATAGCTTAATAGATATAATAAATGAAAAAATTATGTGTTTATTACTGTCATTTTTTCTCTCTCAATGTACGTGGGTATCCAAACATTAAAATAAGATATAGTTCATTTTAATTAATTTGACATTTTACGCGTTGATTTTGCTGCATGTTGTTTGATTGAGTTATATGAACAAAAAATTAAATCTCTGTGCACAAATTTGGTTCCCAAAATAGAAATGCTAAACAATTAGCATAAGTATTAAAACAGCCAAATTCATCACTCAGGATTTATGTTGCTAAAACCTACCTATGCTACGTCCATCAAGCTTGTGAAAATCCCCAAATGGATGCTAAGTGTTGGTACGGACTAGCGATTAATCGTTTAGACGAGGATTAATCGGAGTTAGGGATTTTTGATAACTCGTGTATTTTAAATAAAATTTAATATTTTGTTTACTGTCGATTGATATAAATTGAAATTTTATGATTTTGAAATGTGCTTAAAACTAGTACGTTGATACTTGTATGTGACATTCAACCTTAAATAATGCCTTACTAATGTCTAGATACATGTTTTGATTCATACATGATATTGTAAACCATGTTTATGTAAACATAGACAAATCGTTAGGTGATAAGCTCCATCTAGAACCTAAACAAGGCCAAGAAGGATTTTTACACTAATAACCATAGTATGTTTCCTATAGAGTTGACGTCACGAGATCATTAATGTATACTATATATCAGCAGCTCTACATTTTTACATAATTTTAAAATATGAAAAATCTTAATGGTTTCAATTACAGAAGGTGGTATAGTTAAGGAAAAAAGGTCACATATTTCCCCTCCAAACTATGCCAAGGTACTGTAGATTTGAACTAAGATCCAAAAATAATAGCTTAATTTATTAGAACTGAAATCTTATTAGAGTGCATACTGAAATATTTCTACTAGATGCATCTGATAATTAAATGTATTTATTATTTATTTAATAAATGTAATGGGTGATTTGTGTTATGCTTGTAAATTTTTTGGTGGTCTCAGCACCTTTATTTCAAGTAGTTTTTTATCGATATTTGACGCAAATCAATATTGAAATTCCATTAATGTATGGTTGGAAAAAGATTGATGGTGAAAGACCCAAAACGATTGTGAGACGATTGACAGGTGGTGATAAAGAGATACTATTTAGAGTACTTTTGGAATTTCAAGTAGACATGGTGAAATTCATGTTGATTGAATTTTTATTGTTAATAGCAGATATAAGTTGAGGAACATGATACCATATGCATGATCTAGGAAATGCTGATTACGGTTCTTAAGGCAGAATTAACACTAGGAGGAGGTGAATAGTGTTTAATTAATTTTATGAATCTTTTTGAAATCTTTTCAAATTAAACCCAAACAAATGCAATTCACAAACACAGAGACATTCACAGAACTAAACATAGATGCAAATAGTAAATAAAAGCAGCAAAATAAAAAAACACTGGAATTTTATACTGGTTCAGAGATACCCTATATCTAGTCCCACACAATTTCTAGTGCAGATTTCTTTTCAAATATAATGTTGATATTAGAACCTCGATTTTAAGGCCACGAGATACACCCTCCTGTCTCCGAGTTTAGGATAAACTCTCTTGATTTAACCAGGCTACAAGATCACCTAATTGATTTACGGGTTACAATCACACCCAATAAATTTATAGGCCACAATGACACTGTTTTCAATCACACTTTGATATAGAAAGACTCGATATACTTCGATTTTTCGATCTTTGATTACAAATGATCCTATAACTCTGAATAGCACTGAGATCTTTGAGAGAGAGAGGCAGAGAACTAAAATAGAGATGATCGAGTTTGATTCACTTAGGATTTCAGTAGAGTTTTGTTAAGAATGTTTGAGAATAAGAATGGAAGAGAAAGAGGAGAGAAAACAAAGAAATCTTAAGTGAAAATTCGTTGAAAACTACTGGTATATATAGAAGAATAACGGTCATGTCCATTCGTGAAATGTTACGACGAATAAATACTTCTTTTGAAAAATTAAATTTTAAAATCTACGTTTACCATATCGACATGAGGGGTATAGGCATGTCGACATCCCCTAGTATTTTTTGAAAATTGATTTTTATTTTAAAAGAGATTTTCTTTCTAGAGTTTATCAAAAAAATCTTAGAACTTTGTAAACTATTTTGAATATAATTTATGATTATAAAAACCTTTAGAAAGTGATCTTACAAAATATAAAGGTAATAAAAACTAAATATATAAATATTTTGAGACTAAAGCTAAAACATTAAAATAGGAGATAGTTTAAAAACAAGAAATGATTTTGAAATTAATATGATTAAAAATAGTTTTTGAATTAATGCTAAAATATTTAAACCGAGAGAGAGATGTCCTTTTAAAAAGATAGTTTTTAAAAAATCTAAAAATAAGTCATTTTGAAAATTTCGTGGATTCCATTCCACTAGAGATGGTCATGAGTTCCATCCCACTACTAAAGCGAGAAGGTGGGTTTCATTCCACAATTAAAATCCAAATAAAGATTTTAGTGTTATTATGAATTTTTAACATAAATCTAGACACTATTACTTATCTTGATATCTTGAACTCATTGATAATCTTGATATTCATGAGTCTTCAATCTTGATTTCTACAATCTTGAATTCTTCAATCTTGAATCTTTATACTGTACAATCTACATTCTTAATACTTGCATACACACACACACACGTACATATATCCCACATATACATATATCTAAACAAAGATATTAGAATATATATATTTTATAACATGTCCTAAGGTTGCTGTCATCAAAACCATCATCTCAGGAACTAACAATCTCTCCTTTTTGATGCTGACAACCTATATTTATAAAATATACTTCACCAAACTCTGATTCTACTCTGACTCCCCCTTATTCCAACAACTCCTTCTTAATCTACTAACTCCCCCTTAATCTAGGCCTAACTAACAGCCTAACTATCGTATTTTATTATTCTCCCGCTTTGTCATCAACAAAAACTAAGCCTAAACTATATAACCCACCCTTAAACTATTACTATGGAACTAAATGTTAATAACGAAGTATAATAAGCGAAACATAAATCTAATTTTATTATATATGATGTTACGTCATATGTATGAAACATAGATGCAAATATATACAAGTACACAAAATAAAAAAAACATTAATATAATAACAATCTAACGAGAGTCCTTGACAGTTGGTGACTTGTGAATTGAACAACTAGTGTAATGGATACAAAAGTTTCCATGTTATTCGATCAAATTACCATTTTTGTCAAAACAGACTTCTTCAACGCAAACAACATTATCGGCATCATCCATTTGTTCTTCCTCCTCTTCTTCTTCTTCGTTGTCCTCTAATGGATTATGAATATGTATGTTAGAGAAATCATCTTCAATCATAATATGGTTTTGGATGATTATTCATTAGAAATTTTTGCAAATTTTCAAGAATCTTGCCTTGTTTCTCTTGTTCCTTGCCATCCTTATTTGCATGACTTGTAATTCAGTCAGCATTTGCAAAGAATCCTTCATAATTTTCTCGATCTTTATTACTCGAGCCAATGTAGTATGTTGGAATGGACCAAAATTAGCAAAAGGGAAGGAAATGATTGCATTTTGGCTTGATTTAGAAGAGAAGGTCATTACTTTGTATTCTCATAAGTTTATTATAGGGAAAATAAAGTGAGAAGACAGATGAATTCGAAATACTGTGCTTATATAACCACCAAATTGATTTTAGAGGGAAAATCAAAATTTCAAATTTGATGCTTACATAACCACCAAATTGATTTTAAACGGAAAATCAAAATTTCACATCTGACCGTTGTATGTCGACATGGGAGGTAGGGGCATGTCGACATCCCTTTGAAAATTTTGAAAATTTTGTTTTTCTTTACTTATTTAAATATATATGTTAATATATGTACATTCTATATCTCAGTTATAGAAAAAATTCGTAGTTCTCCTCTTAATTTAGTAAAAGTTGATTGATTCAAGTGTTTGGTTAGAATATCAGCTATTTGGTTCTTAATGTTGATAAATTCAAGAGAAATAATCTCTTTCCTTATATTATCTCTGAGAAAATGATGTCTGATATCAATATGTTTGGTTCTAGCATGATGAGTAAGATTTTTGGATAAATCTATTGCACTTGTATTGTCACAATAAATTGGTGATTTTGAAATATTTAATCCAAAATCTTTTAGGGTCTGTTGCATATTGATAACTTGAGAACAAGCCAAAATAGCAGAGATATATTTTGCTTCAGTTATTGATAGTGAGACAGTTTTTGCTTTTTTACTAAACCAGAAAACCAGAGAATGTTCTAAAAAGCGACATGTTCCACTTGTACTTTTCCGGTCTGATTTACAACCAGCATAGTCAGTGTCACAATATGAGATTAAATCAAATGAATTATTTTTAGGGAAAAATAAGACATAGTCTAAAGTGTGTTTAACATATCTTAGGATATGTTTAACAACTTTTAAATGGGTTTTTTTGGATTGAGATTGGTATCTTGCACAGAGACAGACATTATGCATGATATCAGGCCTACTCACAGTTATATAAAGTAGCAATCCAATCATTCCCCTGTATAGTTTTTGATCAATATCTTTTGACATGGCTTCTTTATTTAAGGCTTCATTAGTTGCCATAAGAGTGGGTTTTCCACTCGCAGTGGTCATACCAAACTTACTAACTAGATCCCTAGCATACTTTTCTTGACTAATGATAATACCACTATCTAATTGTTTTATTTGTAATCCAAAAAAGAAAGTAAGTTCATCCATATGACACATCTCAAACTCTTTTTTCATTATTTCATAAAACTCTTTATTCATTTCATTGTTTATTGATCCAAAAATGATATCATCTACATATATCTGTATTAATTGGACATTATTTTTGTTTCTTTTAAAAAGAGTATTATCTACTCTACCAATTTTAAAATTTGATTGTAATAGGTAAGATCTTAGTCTGTCAAAGCAGGCTCTAGGAGCTTATTTCAGACCATATAAAGCTTTCTATAATTTGTAAACATGATTTGAAAACTTTTCTTCTTTAAAAAGTGCAGGTTGTTCAACATAAACATTCTCTTTAACAAAATCATTTAAAAAAGCACTTTTGATATCCATTTGAAATAATATGAAATTGTTGTGGTTTGTGAAAGCAAGTAGAATTCTAATGGCTTTTAATCTTGACATGGGTACAAAGGTTTCATCAAAGTCTATTTCTTCTTCTTGACAATAATCTTGCGTGACTAACCAAGCTTTATTTCTAACGACCTCACCTTGTTCATTCATTTTATTTTTATAAACCTAGTTAGTTCCTATTATAGTTTTGTCCTCGAGTCTAGGAACAAGTTCTCATACATTATTTCTAGTGAATTGATTCAGTTCTTCTTGCATAGCAAGAATCAATGAATCATCAGATGATGCTTCCTTTGATTTTTACGTTCAATAGTTGATATAAAAGCTATATTACTCATCTTGTTTAGTTGATTTCTAGTTCTAACAATAGATTCAATATTTCCTAGTATATTTTCTATAGGATGATCTTTTAAAAGCCTGGTCCTTTTATCAGGATGAACAGCTTCACAATTTTTTTCATTTGATTCATTATTTAAAGTAACAAAATCATATTCATCATTTATTTGAACAAAATCTTTGAAATTTTCATCAAAAGATACATGCACTGTTTCTTCAAAGGTGTTAGTTTTTAAATTGAAAACTCTATATGCTTTACTTCTACTAGAATATCCAATAAATGTTCCTTTGTCGAATTTATGATCAAATTTATCCAAATTGTCCTTTGTATTTAGAATAAAGAATTTACTTCCAAAAACTTAAAAAAAGATACCTTATGTTTCTTATTGAAAAGAAGTTTATAGGATGTTTTATTGGTTAGAGGTCTAATTAAAATCCAATTCAAAATGTAATAAGCTGTAGCGACTGCTTCGGCCCAAAAATTTCTTGGCAATTTACTATCTGAAAGCATAGTTCTTGCACACTCTTGAATCGTCCTATTTTTACGCTCTACCGCTCCATTTTATTGTCGAGTTCTTAGAAAAGAAAAATTATGAGCTATTCCTTTTTTATTACAGAAATTCTCAAAATTTTCATTTTCAAACTCTCCACCATGATCACTATGAATAGTTTTTATTTTTAGAGAAAGTTGATTTTGAATTCTTTTTGAAAAAGTTTTAAATAAATCAAAAGCATCACTTTCATGTTTCAAAAAAATTGCCCATGTAAATCTAGAATAATCATCTACAATTACAAAAACATACTTACTGTGATTTATTGACTGAATTTGAGTTGGACCAAACATATCTAAATGAAGCAACTCAAGAGGTTTTGAAGTTGAAATCATATCTTTCAATTTGAATGAACTTTTCCTAAGTTTTTCTAAATGACAAGCATCGCATATACTATCTACTTTAGAATCCATTTTAGGAAGACCTCTTACTAGATCAAGTTTTGAAAGTTTAAATAAGAGTTTGAAATTCAAACTTCCAAAACTTTTATGCCAAATCCAAGGGTCACTTGTATTAGCCATAAGACATTGGTTATCATTTGAGATTTTCATACCGAGAATACAAATATTTTTCTTCCGAATTCCTTCAAAGATTAAATTGATTTATTATCTTCAATGTGACACTTATCTTTTTCAAATTTAATTTAGTAGCCCTTGTCACATAGTTGACTTATGCTAAGTAAGTTGTGTTTTAGATTCCTAACTAACAGAATATCAGAAATAGTAGAAGTTTTAGAGTTACCGACATTGCCGATGCCAATCACATATCCTTTTAATTGTCTTCAAAGTTGACCAGTCCTCCATCTTAATAAATTATGTCATTCAGTATCACCGGATTACCAATCATGTGTCATGAACATCCACTATCAAGTATCAATTTTTTTTTGATTTGCGCCCTTTGTCCATTGAGTGTTGATTTTTCAAAAGCCATATAACACATCTATTCCTACACAACACACCAATTCGGTGGATAACTTGATTTTCTATAATAATAATATGCAGACTTATGAGACAATGATGATTTCGACAGTTTTGAACTAGTGTTAATAGAATCTCCAAAAATTGGCATTTTAAACTTTTTCAAAATTCAGATTATGATAATTTTGAAAAACATGCTCTGATACCAAATGTAGGAAATGTGGATTATGGATCTTAATGCAGAATTAACATTAGAGGGGGTGAATAATGCTTAATTAATTTTATGAATCTTTTTAAAATCTTTTAAAATTAAACCCAAACAGATGCAATTCACAAACACAGAGACAATCACAGAACCAGACACGAATGCAAATAGTAAATAAAAGCAATAAAGAAAAGAATACACTAGAATTTTATGCTGGTTAGGAGTTATCCTACATCTAGTCCCACATAGTTTCTTATGTAGATTTTTTTTCAAATATAATGTTGATATTGCAACCTCGATTTCAAAGCTACAAGATACACCCTTCTATCTCCGAGTCCAGGGCAACCTCTCTTGATTTAACCAGGCTACAAGCTCACTAATTGATTTACGGGCTACAATCACATCCAATTGATTTACGGACCACAATCACACTGTTTCCAATCACACTTTGATAGAGAAACTACAACAAAATTTGCATTTGACTGCAATTGTGAACAGTGTTTTCACGTTAAATGCAGTCGATTGTAATTTTATTTCGTAAAATAAAATAGTAGAACGTTGTATTATGTATATTTTACGTATTCGCTTACACAAGCTTCTTTTCCCTTTTCTATTTTCATCTTTTTTTAGTTTGGTGGCAACATTCTCACTTATTTCATTATACGCAGAATACTTCTAATTTCGACTAATCCTGAGTTTTCTTTCTCCTTCCTCTTCTCTTATTCCTATCTTTCTTTTCTTCTTCATCCTTTGCTAGGGTGGAAATTCCACCCTATTCTCTTCCATCAGTCTTGAAATAACAACAAAGCTTCATTTCACTTATCTCTTCGTCGCTTGTCATGAAGAAAATCATGTTATTATTGTATTGAGCTATGTCATTTTTGGTTGGTTTTGTATTGAATGTTGGTGTTCCTAGATGAATAGTATATTGATTATGTAAATATAATTTTCATAAATAGATTTGAATCACTGTTTTTATTGGACCATCGATATACTGAATTAAGTTAATTAGTTTAAATTCTTAGGAGTTTAAGCTAATCATTTATAGTTTTACATTGAATATATGGATCAATACTGAATAAAATTAATTGGTTTGAATTAGTTTCCTGTTCTAATATTGTTAAAATCCATAATACTCACTGCTATAAAAATAGGTTGTTTAAAGAAAATCATGTTTTTTAAGTAGCATGTAGATTCATTATGGGCTATTTAGTTTTGAAATCTACCTAAATCCGATTATAAGTATGAAGAAACTGATTTATATTTATAAAAGCAACATGGAGGCATGTTTAGGATTGTGCAAACTAACATTTGGCAAATTTCTGAATGTTTCTCTTAATAAATTAATGAAAGTACCTAAGTGTTTTCCTATCTATTTACTGATTATATATATGTTGGCACCATATAACATATTACTTGTAACATGTGAATCATGGTTTTCCAGGTCAATTTTTCATGGCATCTACAACTAAGACATATTGCTTAAGAGTGATTAGGTGTGAACTACATATTGCAACTGGTATTTTAGCTAGTAGGAAATTATGTTCATTCAAGTTTAGACCAATTTCCTTGCACCTGAAAACCCATCCAAAAAGTGATGATATGAGCTTTTGTTACTATATTTTGTTGTATTAAAGGGAGTTCAACCTAGAGTGCAACTTTAGTCAAATCAATTTTATTGTAGTTTTGTACTTTGTTTGTGTAGGCGGGTATAGTCCACACAGTATTGTTGAAGCTACAGTACGGATCCTCCAATATGGTATTGCAGTGCTGAAGCTATGTTGTACTAATGTAGCAATGCCAAAGTATGATGTATTGGTGTAGTCTGTCGGATCATAATGCATAACAGTGCTAATTCAACATGGCTAATATTGCTTCAGAAAGGATTAGAGTAGCTCTAGCAATCTTTAGTAAATATGCATAAAAATAGCTAATGTTCATCAGTGCTACCCAAAGTGGAGCACCTTCTAGTTTTTTGGCTTGTAAAATGTGCAAACTTCCTAGTAGAACTGCAGTGTGAATGGGACTATCGTCTAATGCATGGTGTTGGTGCTGTAACCATATCGAACATGTTGCAAGATGGAGGGACATTGTAGAAATATCGAAAACTACTATAAGTTGGAGTCATGTTGAACATGCTGAAGACCAACGATGCACACGATCATATGGCCGGCATAGGCTAAATTGAAGCACGATGTTGAGTTTGTGCATCCCCAAGCAAACACGAGTGGGTTAGGATCACTATGTGAGGTCGCATAGTGCCTGAAGCAAGTTGTAGGCACCAAATTTTCAAATGGGATGAACCGAATGTTGTGTAAATAAAGTGACAAAGGTAAGCAGTGAATGAACTGTTTCTCATTTAGCAAAACTAAGTTTATTGTTTTATGACCAATGACATAATATTTGATACTCCATGAAGTAATGATCATTTATGTGAAACTCTAATTTATGTTTGAAAGATTTTGAGAAAAGTATAAAACTAAAACTTTATTGATGATTTTCTTATTTGATACAAAGAGAAAGATTCACATGTACATTTTACATTGCTTGCTATATATACAGAGTTTATATGTTGAATAGGCTTGCACTCAGGAAGCCCATACCGGTTATAATTCTTTTGTAAAACATGACTTGAATGAGAACCTTTGAGATTTGGATGCATGGCTGTGATTGCCTTGAGTATGATGTGTCTTCATATATGCACCTCATTCTCATTCTTTCGTATCCCCCCTCAAAACCAATGTCGGCTATGATTTGTAGGAGAGATATGAGCTTTGTCGCCTTCAAAAAATTTATGGATATGATCGACAGATTAAAGTCGATTTTTGATGTGATAGCGTTCTCCTTCACTCGTTTGTCTTCCGATGAACCAAAGATAGTAGCTTGACCACATAATTAAGTGAGATTGAAGAAAGTGTTGTAAAAGACTTCAAGTTGGCATCTTTTTGAGATGTTTATCTTCATTATGCTCTTGAATGGCCTCTGGTATGTATAATGGAGTTTGAGATCTTTGGATGATGTGGGCTACATCAAAATTTAGTTCATGCCTGAATTTCGTGAAGTTCTGTCTTGAAAGAGGCTTATTGAGCACATCGGCCTTTTGGTAAGTCGAAGGTATGTAGTCAACTCTGATTTTATTTTTCATGACTTGTTCTCTGATAAAGTAAAGGTCGAGTTACATATGTTTGGTTCAAGAATGTAATATTGGATTAGCAGTGAGTGATATTGCACTAATATTGTCGCACCAAATAGTTGCCTTGCTGTTAGTGTTAATTTGTAGCTCACTTAGTATGATTGCATCCACATGATTTCTGCTACTGTACTTGCTATGCTTCTGTACCCGGCTTCAGTACTTGATCTTGAGACAGTTGATTGTTTTTTTGCACACCATAATACTGGATTCTTTCCTAGAAAAATGCAATATCCAATAGTGGATTTTCTGTCATCATGATCGTGGCCTAATCAGCATCTGCATTGGCATTAATATTCGGTGATTTACTTGGTTGCATGATTAAACCTTGACTTAGAGTACCCTTGAGATATCTTAGAATAAGCCCGACTGCTTTCCAATATTCGTCTAATAGTCTTTGCATAAACTGACTGACTTTATTCACACTGAAAGAAATGTCTGGTCTTATTATGGTGGTATACTGTAGTGCACCAACTATGCCTCATGTACTGTTTATCATTAGATATGGGTTCATCCTTATGCTTTGATAGATGCAAGTTACTTGTCATAGGTGCATGCAGTGGATTGGCTTTGTCTATGTTGGCTTTTACTAGAATCTCGGTTATATAGTTTCTTTGATTCAACTGCACTTCATTGTTTGGAAGTCTTTTAACTTCAATTCCAAGAAAAAATTCAGGTCTCCTAAATCTTTGATTATAAACTCCCTGTGTAGATACTGTATAGTCTTTTCGATCTCTGACCCATTATTTCCTGTAATGATAAAATCATTAACATAAATTTGTGACAACCCGGAATTTTTGGATATTTGGAATTGGAATATTTAATTTATTTTAAATATTTAAAAGGTTAAATTTTAACTTAGATTCAAATATCACCATTTATTCGGTAATTTAATTATTAAATTAAATAATTTAAAGTTGGGTAAAATGTTGAATCTGAAGTTTTAAGCCTCTTAAAAATAATTTGAAGGCTTGTAAAATTATATCGATAGTAGAGAAGATAGTTTAAGTATAGAAATTGAATTTGGGAATGTTTTGTTAAGTTTTGAAAATATATCGTTTAAATTGATATTTAAACAGCCTTCCGAGGCACAGTCTTGGAATTCAAAGAAACCAGTTCCAATGGATTCGTAATATTGTATTATTATCGGATTTCAAATTTCATATTGGTCGAAGTTGTTGTGCCAGTGTACGATAAGTAAACGCGCTGAAAATTAAATCGAAAATTCAATTTTATAACTGGGTTCAAAAAAGCTATCTTCCCCATAGGATCGAATTAGTACTCGAAACCTTTTCCACTGCGTCCAGAATAGGGGTTTAACATTATAAACGTCTAGCGGCACTCCTCGATAGGGTTCAAAATTTCAAACTACGTAAATCGAGACAGTTTTTATTCAAATTGAATTTAAATTAATATATAAAAAAAGAACCCCCAGTCAACCTCGGCTGAAATTATATCCATGTCAAAACTTTTCCCTCATCGGCTTTTTTTCTTTATTTCAAATCACTTTTCCCCTTCATTTCATTTCACAACCGAGCCTTCCATTCAAAGATTCAGGGGAAAATATCATGGCCGAACAAAATCCCTCCTCCCTCCTCCTTTCAGTTAAATTGAAACTTTAAAAAAAAAGGGAAAAATCTCTCGTTCTAGTCAAACGAATTTTAATGGTCGAATGAGGGAAAGTAAAATCGAACGCACTCATCCCACTTCTTTTCCTTTAATCGAAAATTTCTACTGTGAATTTTGCTTTCCTCCTACCTCAATTCGAATCGACAGTCCTCTTCCAATTCGAGATCGAACGAAATTATCAATGGATCCTCGAATGGGGAATCGTGAGCTTGGATTGGGAAGCAGCGGCGATCGAGCATGCGAGAGGTATAGGATTCGCGGTTCTCAGGTTATCGCGATGGCTTCGGGTCGAGGCACGCGTGCATGAAGGTAGAAGCTAGTGCTCGAATTAGAGGAGAAGGTTGCGTTTCCTTTGGAGCCGGAGTTCGTGGTTAGTTGGCGATTAATGGTGTGCGTGCGGCAGTGGAGGCTCAAGTCGTGTTCGACAAAGATTATTGCAGTGAGGTATCTGTTCTTCTCCTTTTCGTTTATGCTTAAATATAACACTAATTGGAAAAGAATATATAGTTTAAAACAGGAAAAAAAATAAGTACAGATTTATATATATACACACCTACACAGTAAGAAGGGAAAAAAATCATTTTGGTTAATTTTAAACGAGCCTTACCTTTTGGAAATTTAGTTGTCAGTATAGGAATTTTTAAAAAGAAAAGAAAGAATGTTGTGGGGTTTACAAAAAACAAATTAGATTTTTAAAACGTTGGATGTTTGTACAAAATTAGATTTTTGAAATCTATTATTTATTTTAATAAGTATACATATATATAGTTTCAAAGAAAATAATATACGTATACACAATTTTAACTTACTGGTTTATTTTAAAATAACGTATCATGGAGATTAAATAGTTTAATTAACTTATCTAAATTATTATAGTTACTAAGAAATTATTTAAAAATAAATTTGTTTAAAATTTAAATTATTAGTAAATTAAATTTTTTTAAAGATAATAAAATATGTGGTTAATTAAATTATCAAATGGGAATTTAATTGTTTAATTGACTCGAACATTAATAAAACACCTAATGTTTATACAAGGTCTGAAAATCGTGGAATCAAATCGAGAATGAAGTGGGTTGCAAAACAGGAATCAAAGGTGAGTTAATATCACTCATCTGGTTTGATTCAAATTTAAATGGTGAAATTTAAATAATTGGTTGAATGGTTGAATTGATTTGATGCGCTATATTATAGTATATAATACGTCTTGGAAAGATTGATTTCCCGCATTGTATAGCGGATGAGACCCTATGCGCCGCATAATAGCAGATGATATTATATAAATCTCATATATCGTGATATTCCACCTCGAAGTAGAATTGGTATTTTATGTTGTGCTAACATCTGTGGATGCAGGAAAACAGGTTGGAGCGATCCAACTGGATTCCTCAACATTTATTTAGATTATTTAATATTCTTTGTTATGATTATTTGATATTCTGTGATGAATTATATTGGAATATTGAATGCTACATTTTGCTTGAACATTTCGGTACACTGAGTTATCAAAATTTATTGGGAATTGGATTTTTGAAAGGAAAATAAAGGGGTGAATTTGTAAGTAAAATAATTATAAAGAATTTGAATAAATTGAAGAACAAATTGGAAAAGAATAAAAGTGATTTTAAATTCTAATAAATAAATTTCGAATAGGGAAAGGGGATTTTGAATAAACAGAGAAATAACGAATTTTAAACCTTAAGTGATATTATTTAAAGGAATAAAGAATTTATTTTAAAATCCTAGTTTTAAATTTATCGAAATAGATAAAGAAGAAATTTATTTCAAATGGGGAAAATTGAAAATCAATTTGGAAATTGATTCAAGTGTTTGAAATTGGAAATTTAAAGGAGAATGTGACTATGAAATTTATAAACTGGGTTTATAAAAGTAAAGTAATATCAGTGGATATTTGGAAGAATAAATCCACGATGAGAATTTATTAAAGGAATGGGAAAATTTGCAAAATAAATAAATAGTGATTTATTTGTAAAGGACATGGAAGGAAAGCTTATTTCCCTGGGTAGCCAAGTACATTTTTAAACAAATTTAAAGGTATAAGTTAAAAGTTTTAAGTTGTTTTAAAAAATATGTTCTAGAAAATTTATTATTTATGAATGTTAAATTCTAAAGTAAGTATTTTTCAAATTTTATTACCGTAATAATTATTTAAAAGATGATTTGGTAATTTGTTTAAAGGGAAAAAATCTAGTTTAATATTTTATAAAGTACCCTTATTTTAAATATTCCTAAATTTTATATATTTAATAAAGTATTGAAGTAGTTTTCAATTCAAATGTTAAAGTATATTTTATAATAAAGATTTTTAAATTATTTTTAAAATCTAAAGCTTTGTACTTGGTGTTTTCAGTGGAAATAAGTATTGGAAATTTATTTTATGAGAAAAGTATGGTTTGAAACTGTTTTCGAAGGATTGAAAATAGAAATATATATTTTGAATATATTTTGAGGTTAATAAACAATTTGGTAAATTATTTATGGTTGATGAATGTTTGTGTATATTAATTGATAGTTAAATAACCGACTATCAATATTTGCCCATGCGCTGATCGTTTCAAAGAGACCGAGATCGGGATTAATTTCTCGAAAACCACTTCGATTCGATTTGTACGTTTTCGTGGAAAAACGAGTTAGGAGTCGAAGATGGAGCAGCGAAGTGTAAGGGCTAGTCGCTACTAATCCTGAGGATGTTTTCAAAATGGATGTAGTAGGAATAGTGCCTTCGGTTCCGTTCGAACCCGGGACGGACTTGTATGGATGAATGCTTTCAGAACATCGTCAGGTGGACGATGAGCATTATAAGTGAAACGTTCTAAAAGGTAACGCTTAGCCTCAAACCTCATTAACCGGGAATGACTGAAAATCAGAGTTTATGCAACAAGGCTAAGTGGGCAGCACCCATTTCAGGGCGAGGTCATCCCTGTCTAGATGTCCCTTTTATTTCGGCTTAGTGGTGCGGTTGCTGATCACAACCGTGGGGTGATCTTACTCGGGATTATCCAGTAAGTGGTAGTCCCGGCCTTGTGTTGTAGGGGATTGGGAGTAATCCTCGGTACGGCGATCTAGGCCATGTACCGTGACAGGTGGTACCCTTGTGCCTAGTCATTAGTTGGAAATCCATTCTTCCTACACGCCTTTTATGAGTTTTGTTTGTATTACCCACTTTTTGGCTAGTAGCTGGAATTTAATAATGTAACAATTTCGGCTATTTTAATAAGTATTCGTATATAGACCCTATTATAATATCAGATGATTTTAATAAAAGGTGTTTTAGCTATCGTAAGGTAAAAACCTGGCATGTTTATTTGTGGCGTGGTCTTACGAGATGCTTTTGTTTCTAAAGGTAATAATAAATTTGAGTGTGATTTCTCACGCTGGTATTCCAGACTGACTCGGATGTTATTTAACTATAATGCTCAGGTCAGACCGAGTATTATAGAATACAGGATATGAAGCTGTGGAGCTAAGGAGACGAGCTGGATGGCGATACGTATTACCGTACTTGATTATTATTCCGCTGTGTATTCAGTTTGAGGACAAGTTTATATGACTCTCCAGTTGCATGTTATTAATGTTGTTGAACTCTGATGATGTATTCTAGTGATGTGTGTACAAAACAGATATAGTTTTCTTTGTGTAAAGATCATTGAATATCTATTATATTTTATTCCGCTGCGATGGTAAGATTCTATTGTTGTTTTCTGATTTCTCTTCTTCTACCTCTTCTTTTTTAACCCTAATGGTTCGTATTTCTGTTCAACTTGAGTTGATTGATGTAAAATAGTGTTGACTCAAAGGGTACGGAAATATGGATCGTTACAGTTGGTATCAGAGCTGAAAGGTTAAGCGAGAACCTTGGCTCTGGTGGGAATTACTCATAGAATATAGTCTGTCGTACTCTAGAATGAGTTTGAGTGTATTAATAGATATGAGCGTGTATTTGTTAGTGAATATAAAATTATTTTATATTGTGTTGATTTATGGGTTGAGTGTTGATGGATTCTGGTCGATATGTGGGACGCCACGTTATCGATAGGGATTTCTAAACTCTTAAACAAGATAAACCAACACGGTATTGTTTTAAATACGGTAAATGAAATAATTTACGTAAAATTATTTTTTTTATATAAAGGAAATGATTTTTCGTAAATTATTATAGTTATATATGGATGCTTGGTTGTTAGAAAGTGATAATATTAAATTATTATCATTGTTGTGTGGGAATCTAAATAGAAATTGAAGATAGTAACCAAAGGTTAAGGAAATAAATTCATTCCTAGAATGAAATTTGAAATATGAACTATAAATATGATTTATAATTTGAAATAGAATTCCAGAAAAATATTTGAAATAAATTATGATGGAAATTCCAGAGTAATATTTTGGATGGATTTCGAATTTGGGATGTTGGAGAAAGTTTAAATTCCTTTGAATTTGAAAATGGTTTCCAAAGGTTTTGGAGAAATAATAGTGGAATTATTTCGAAAACATTTTTGAATTGGATTTGTAATCTAAAGAGATTTGGAATTTAAAATATTTAAAGGACTTTAAAGAGATAAAAACATTGAACTCTTTTTGGTCACTGGAAAATAATTCTGATGATGATCGCGACATCATCGGTGTTCATTTTCGAGTTTCCAAGAGGGGGATTGCTACGTGGATGTTTTGGGTTAATGTTTGTTTGCGAAATTTGGTTTGATTTTGAAATGCAAAGGAATAGTTGAGTTGGATATATACGTTTCCAAAATTGAATTTTGAACCTTCTAGTAATGGTTTACACTCAGGAGTTGGTTTGAAATGTTTTGGTATGTTTAAGCAACTGTTTGAAACTCTGGGATCTTATTAAAAATGTATATGGAAAAATAAATAAGTTTGGAAACTTACAAAAAAAAAGATTATTACATTAAGTTCATTTGTTGCCAAAATAGGTTTAGAAACTAAATATAACCAGATGACCTGAACCAAAAGATTTATAAGGCAAGTTCTAATGTATGAATATGAAGGGACAAAGCAACATTTCCAAAAAAAAAATGTCAGGTCCATTACATGCATAAGCATAGGAATGAATAGTAAAGTAATATATATATCATATAAAATATATGGACAGCATGGCCTATAGAAATTGAAGAAACATAGGACATGAACTAAATTTCAAAACCTGACACAATACAAAAGCATGGACAAGCACATGCATGCGCTGGTCCTTCAATAGAAACATATAAACTTCAAAATTTATGTATGCCATTTTCTAACTATTACTTTCGTAGAAACAATTCAATTTTACAATCTGACATTAGAAAATGTAAGCTATACATATAAAATATGTAAACCACATTCTTAGAATCAAAGAATTGTGTCAGGTTGTTTACTATATTCATATACGCTATATAACAGGTATAAAAAAAAGAACAGCACATTTAAATAAAGCATGCACAAATTAAAACAACAGAAAAAAAACAAAGTGCCAAAAATTTAAGGCCATGGCAAAAGATTACAGCCAACCAAACAAGACTACCGGGACATGCAAATCAAAGTAACAAGCTTTACAATATGTGTTCAATTTCAAGGTACAAAGCACATAATGGAAGAAATAAATCCATGCATAGGCATAGGGCTTGACTAATTTCAAAGCAAAGAACAAATTACAAATAATACAACAGTAACGACACATGCAAATCAAGCAACATCAAGTAGTTGATGCTACTATTGGCAAAAGAAAGATTTGCATATAGATTCACTTAAACATGTACAATTGCACAAAGAAAAGGAAGTTACGTTTTGTTCTATTGCAAGGTAACATGCATGTTGGCAACAGAGCAATAGAGTGCACAAAGAAATTAAAATTTTGAAACTTAAATAGTTGTGAATGAATGAAAATGGAAGGAATTAAATATAAATTGAGTTGGGATCAATTTAAAATGGTTATAAACTTAAGTGATTATTTATTCACATGGATATAGTTGAATTGCGTAGAAATAAATTATCGTTGACGAAAACGAGATGTAAATAAAATTCTATGAATTGATAGAAGTAAAATAAAATTGATTTTGAAATCAATTGAAGTGAATATGAGCTTGTTTGGATTAAAAATAAATTGAACGTAAGAAATTGAATTGTAACCATTAAAATTGAGACGACCCGACTTTTTCTCCACAAAAAGTCGTATCATCCTTAAGAAAGAAAGGGATAGAAAAGAGAAAAGAAAGAAGAGAAAGAAGAAACAACACAAGAATCTCAACAGCGGAACGAATAAATTATATTAATAACATAAGTATTACATAGTATACATCAATTATCAGAGTTACATATACATTACAACACATACTAGACAGTTATAAACATCTGTCTAGTAATTACAACTCAATCACAATACAGAAGATACTCAGAGATACCAACACAGAAGAAAACTATATAACTATATGCAGAAGCCTCCTGCTCCATTGCTCCTCTACAATTTGTCAAAGCTAACCTGAATCCTAACCTGAATCCCTTAGCTACTCGTAAAAATTTGGGTACACAAGAGTTAAAGAAAAATAGAAATAACTCTGGGTCAGACATGGATCTGGTGTGAGTAACAGGTTAAAGTTGCTTAACTTTGAAAAACCTTTGAAAAGAAAAGGTATCACGTAAGACTTCCCACACATAAACATTGAAAAGTTTTTACCTTACGCTAACCAAAACATTTGATAGGAAATCCGATGATATTATAATAGTGTCTAGGGTTTTCAAGTAAAATACAGAAATAGCTGGAATGCTTACATCTCACGTTCCAACATAGTTGGACACAACTAATACGTACGGCACTTATTGGATTTTGGATTCCATCAATGGCTGGGCTACTGGGGCACCGCCCGTCACAGTACGTGGCCTAGATCACCGTACCGAGGAGTACGCCCGCTCCCCTACATCACAAAGCCGGAACCATTCCTTACTGAACATTTCCGAACAAGACCACCCCGTAGTTGTGATCAGCAACCGCACCATTAAGCCGAAATAAAGGGACATCTAGACATGGGTAAATCTCGCTATCAAGTGGGGGCTACCCACGAAGCCTTGCTGCACCTCCCCTGTTTTAGCCATTCCCGGCTGATGAGGCTTGATGCTACGATTACCTTTATAGGACATATCCCTTAGAATGCTCATCGTCCACCTGACGATGTTCTGAAAGCATTCAATCCATACAAGTTCGTTCCGGAATCGAACGAAACCGAAGGCATTATCTCGTTACACTCATATTGGAATCACCCTCAGAGTTAACGATGATAACCCTTGCACTCTGAATCTTCATCTTCACTTCAGATTCACGACCTAACGTTAATTTGGATCAATGTGGTTGTAACGATCCCATATCTTAATTGAGTTTAAAATGATAATTAATTTATTTTTTTGAATAAAATTTTGTAAAACCAATTTGGTGATTGCTATTTAATATCAGATTAAATTTGAATTGCTGGAAAAATGTATTTAAATTTAATTTGAATTAGGATTTACAAATATTTTAAAGTAAAATAAAATTCAACCGAGCTATAAATATTTGATAATTTAAGTTGGAAATTAATATGGAAGTTAAATTAACTATTGAAGTTAGAAATGAATAAAATTTTAATAAAACAAAACAAGTAAACAAAGCATAGAACAAGAACAAGAAAAATATAAAACAATAATTATTAAAGTAAAATTCATGATAAATATTTAAACAAAAAATAGAAGTAAAATAAATATTTGAGTTATAAATAGAGATAAATAAATAAAAGTTAAGTATGGAACCAAACAAACATATACATTCAAATAAGAAAGGAAAACATCTATGTACAAACAAAGTTATAGAATAAATACAAAGCAAAAGAAGAAATACCAACAAACAAAAATATACACATTTTCAGCAGAGACAAAGTAAAAAGAACAAGTAAAAAAAGGCAAGATAAGTACAAACAAAACATAAACAAAAGAATGCAAGACAGCAATAAATATGAACACAAAATAAAATAAAAGAGATAAGTATAAAACATAAAGTACTAAGCAAGTAATGCCATTATCATCAGCCTGCATAAAGGTAAACAAATCAAATTTGATATGGAAGAGTAGCTTGCAAATGAAGTACCCAGGCAATTAATGCAACATGCCTCTAGCATTTAATGCAAGCCTCTTCACCCATGCCTATTATACAAAATAACATCACCCTGTAACATTTTCTCTTTTATATATATCTAACTCCTCATCATCAGTTTGTCCATTTCAAGCCAAGTAATACTGAAGTAAATACCACTTAAAACTCAAACAAATCCATGCAACCAGAGGTCAAAGAAGCAATGTTACTATTGGAAATTCGAAGCCTGTGACAAAAGAAAACAAGCTCTGTCATTTTTCTCTGGAAAACACTGTGAGCAAAATTTCCTTAAATCTATTATGTGTCTGATGAATGCATGAATAAATTTTTCTCTAGTACATGTCCACCTGGTTTGCATATACATCTAAGAATATTTGAATGCTCTAAGAATAAGCATAGTTTAAATATTTTGAATGCTCTGTTCCAGGAAAACAGATTTCAAAACCTGTTTAAATTTGAAAACCTCATCCTCTGATGTACTAGTGATCTTGATGTATGAATGAAACGGGTTAAAGTGGCAAGATCTTAATTCTAAAAATACTTTTAAGTATTTAAAGGTAAATGGTTTTGCTCGAAAAATCAAAACACAATAGAACATAAAATTTGTTAAAATTCAATTGACTAAAATTTAGGATTTGATTCCATAATCATGTTCGCCTTCAAGAAATATGATTTTTAGTACAATATTCTAGATTTTTAAGTTGTGAAATCTCAAGCAGTTTCAAGCTGAACGCAAAATGAACTCGGGGAAACCCACGACGATCAAAGAGGAATTGGATCTTGGGATCGTGGCAGTAGGTGCTGGAAGGATGAATGATTTCGAAGAAAATGCGAGATAAATTTTTATTTCATCATGGACGGCGATGTGGATCAATGTAGGGTTTAAGGATTGCAAAAAGTGGAAGTTGGGTTTCAAGCTCGTGCACGCTCATCAATGCGTCGAGCGTGGCCAAATCTGGAGGGGAGATACTCGAGACATGGACAGAGGCATGGATGGAGTGGGGGTAGTGCTGGTGGTCAGAGGCGGGGTGGCGAATCGATTCTTTGGTTGTAGGTCTGGTTCGAGTGGCTCGAGCTATGCTCGATTTTGATTCCCAGTAAAATTTGGGAATTTGTATGCTCGCGGTGCTTGGGGATGCCATCGATGACGTGATGGTGATCGGAATGACGATCGAAAGGGTGGCGGTCAATGGTGCACGTGCACGCGTGCTAGTTGGGTATCTGGGTGTTGAAGTTGGGGAAGAAGGAGCCATTCTTGGGTTTCTAGGGATGTACAGGCTTTAGAATTTGTACAGGATGTTAAAGTTTCAAAACAATGAAATCTGATTTTTGGAAATGTTCCTAAGTTTTAAAACAAAACTAAACAAGACTTAACTTATAAAATTAATTTATTTTCAAGGATGAGTTTAGTAAGTTTTATATATGTTGAAATATAAAAGTTTAAAGGTAGAATAAGAGGGTTTCAAAATAATGTTTGTTTTGAATTAGTTAAGAAAGTTTTTTTTTAAAAGATAAATTTGTTTTAAATTACCAAGTGTTAAAAATGATTTAAAATAAATATAGCCTTTATTTTGAAAAGTTATTTTAACTTTAAAAATATTAAAATATCTTGAATGAATAATAAACTTTATTTGTTTCGGTTAAATAATTAATGTTTTAATGGTTAATATATTTTATTTGTTAAAAAGATTTATTACTTGAAGTAAATTACTTAATGTGAGGATTAAAGTAAATTAATTAGTAATTCAAGTAAATTAATCAAGTGATTAATGAGTGATTTAATAAAAACAGTAATTACTTAGGGAAAGAAATTAAGAGAAATAATTATAATGGATTAATGGATTTATAATTGATGGACTGGATAATAAATCTGTAATTAAAGATTGATATTTATAACTTTGCGTTTAGATCAATTTTGAACTTAAGAATTTAACTATCTACTTAAAGTTAATCAAAAGTAATTAACTAATTTATTGCTTAATAAATTAATTAAGAAATTAATTGGAAAATAAATTGGAAATTCACTCTTATGAATTAATGATTAAGGTAAAAAAATTAAGAATTAATTAATTAAGTAATTAAGAAGTAATTAATAAGGTAATAAGTCGATTTATTAGTGATTAATCAAACAGAATAATAATGGTTTATTCTTAAGTAATTAATTAAGTTAAGTAATTCAAACTATATTGATATGAATGGATGATTCTTGTTTGATTGACTCTGATATCTATTTGATGATATTCTGAGATGTTCTGTGATGTGCTTTGATATATCTATGATGATTGAGTATGATTTATCTGTGATAAATGCTAGGTGAATTAATCATTGAATTAAACTGTTTAAATTAATTAGACAACTTGGCCTTTCAAACGACATTTGAATTTCGATGCGACAGGGAGTCGGACTCCAGTTGGTTATCCGAAACCCACATCGAATCGTGATGATGAATTTTTGTGACTGATAAATTTACTTATTTATGAATCTGTGAATGAAGATAAGCGTTAAAAAATTATACCGCTTATCGATATTGATATATCTGTGATGATTGATGTTGTGCACTATTACGTAAAACACTGGACTACATCATACACACACAATTATGGATTTCACGAGGAAATCAGTTAAGTCGTAGATTTTTGAAATAGTTTTGAATTTGAATTTTTAAATTCAAATGTTTTGGAAATGGAATCGAAATAAAAGTGAAAAGCTTTTAAAATGGAATTTCAAGTTAAAATTTATTCTAATTAAGTTTTGAAATTTAAATAATTTGATTTAAATTTGAATTCAAAATTTGGAATTGAATTCTATGATTTGAAATTAGGGATTAAAGATGTTATATTAGTTATATATGGGTTAAACCACTTTTAAGTATTGTTTTTGGGAATTTGAATTAAGTCAAAGATCGTAACTTGTATAAATGAAATGGTTTTTTCCAAAATAAAGCTATTGTTTTCTAAATGATAAAAAGCTTTGGTTTCAAATCTTATTGAAAGGGATTTCAAGTTTAAACTAAAATAGTTTTCCAAGTTATAGATAAATATTCGGGAACGAATTTTGAAAATTATTATTTGGGAATAATTTGAAAACTATGAGACATATCTTTGATTTAAAGATTTGATGAAATATTCCTTTTGAAACGGAATTGTTTTGAAATCCGGGAATGAATCTTTGTAGAAACTAGGTGAACTTTATGAAATAAACCTTTTGTTTAAAGGATTTGAAATGGTAATGGTTTAAACTATTTGAAAGTAAGTTTTGAATTATTAATTTGTGACTTAATTGAAATCCCATATCCATATGTTTTAAATATTGCGCTCACTATTCGGTTTAGCCGGGAGAGGACCTTTGTGTCGTATAACCCATTCCGAATAGTGATACGACGTATATGGAGTTCTCTTTTGAATACTATCTTAGAGTTATATTGTTCCGCTGCTAGATGTTATCTATTTTCCTTTTCCGCTGCTATTTCTTGTATCATATCTCTGATGTATATTGATATTCATTGTATCAGATATTGTATCAAAGCTGTATATCAATGTATTATTCTTTTATTTCACTGTGTTGTTTTTTTAATTGTGTTATAAGCTCCGGTGACTCGGATTTGAACGGTCGAATCTACGGCATTCGAGTACGATGTAAAGTATGGATGTCGATTTTCGAGCGTGAAAAATCCGCGTTGTCACATTTGGTATCAGAGCTAAGGTAAAACTTTAGCTCAGGAGTATAACACATTAAGTAGCTCATTAGAGATAGGGTGAAGTATCCCTAGAATGAGTAATCCCTAAGATATCCGTTTGAATGTCTCAGTAAATTCTCTTACTATCCACTGATAGTAAGTATGAGTGCAAGAAGAGAACGAGATAGGGGCAGGGAAATACGACTATAATTGGTCAATACTCTGTAACAACAGTGGAAACAATCTTTTCTTCTCAATCTTCTTTGATTCGTTTCCAAATTCTTTTGATTGCTTCGTGGCAGTTGCAAGAAGAAGTTTCGGTGTGATGATGGCCTTACGAATCATTGTAGGAAAATTCTTACTTCGTATCTTCATCGATTTCTTATCAGTTTCGATTTAAACCTTAATGAATATGAATTGGAAATTTTAAATTGAGTTAAATTGGTTAATAGAATATGAATCTAAATTTGAATTGTATCAATTAAGCGATTTTGTTTAAAACCAAATTTGAAATTTTATTGTAATTTCTTGTGAATATCAAAGTCCGAAGAGGGACAAATTGGTATATATTTTGAGATATTCCGACTTGGGTTTCGAATTCATATCTAGTATTTGAAAGTTGGGGAAAATAAAAATCCATATATCTGTCTATCTTTGGGTCCGGATATGCTCTACAAATGGTTAGTTATCCCTTCGGACTAACCAATGCCCCTGCTTATTTTATAGATCTGGATAACCCGAGTATCTTGTGAAGTGTTAAATAGATTCGTTCTCGTATCTATTATTGATATTCTGATTTGGTAAGCCAAATGCAGAATAGATATTCAGTTCGATTGGATGAAACATTCTTCATCTGTCTTAGTTTCGTGCTTGCGAATTTCGAGGATGAAATTCCTTTTAAGGGGGGAAGTCTGTAACGATCCCGGATCTTAATTGAGTTTAAAATGATAATTAATTTATTTTTTTGAATAAAATTTTGTAAAACCAATTTGATAATTGCTATTTAATATCAGATTAAACTATGAATTGCTGGAAAAATGTATTTAAATTTAATTTGAATTAGGATTTACAAATATTTTAAAGTAAAATAAAATTCAGCCGAGCTATAAATATTTGATAATTTAAGTTGGAAATTAATATGGAAGTTAAATTAACTATTGAAGTTAGAAATGAATAAAATTTTAATAAAACAAAACAAGTAAACAAAGCATAGAACAAGAACAAGAAAAATATAAAACAATAATTATTAAAGTAAAATTCATGATAAATATTTAAACAAAAAATAGAAGTAAAATAAATATTTGAGTTATAAATAGAGATAAATAAATAAAAGTTAAGTATGGAACCAAACAAACATATACATTCAAATAAGAAAGGAAAACATCTATGTACAAACAAAGTTATAGAATAAATACAAAGCAAAAGAAGAAATACCAACAAACAAAAATATACACATTTTCAGCAGAGACAAAGTAAAAAGAACAAGTAAAAGAAAGGCAAGATAAGTACAAACAAAACATAAACAAAAGAATGCAAGACAGCAATAAATATGAACACAAAATAAAATAAAAGAGATAAGTATAAAACATAAAGTACTAAGCAAGTAATGCCATTATCATCAGCCTGCATAAAGGTAAACAAATCAAATTTGACATGGAAGAGTAGCTTGCAAATGAAGTACCCAGGCAATTAATGCAACATGCCTCTAGCATTTAATGCAAGCCTCTTCACCCATGCCTATTATACAAAATAACATCACCCTGTAACATCTTCTCTTTTATATATATCTAACTCCTCATCATCAGTTTGTCCATTTCAAGCCAAGTAATACTGAAGTAAATACCACTTAAAACTCAAACAAATCCATGAAACCAGAGGTCAAAGAAGCAATGTTTCTATTAGAAAATCAAAGCCTGTGACAAAAGAAAACAAGCTCTGTCATTTTTCTCTGGAAAACACTGTGAGCAAATTTTCCTTAAATCTATTATGTGTCTGACGAATGCATGAATAAAATTTTCTCTGGTACATGTCCACCTGGTTTGCATATACATCTGAGAATATTTGAATGCTCTGAGAATAAGCATAGTTTAAATATATTGAATGCTCTGTTCCAGGCAAACAGATTTCAAAACCTGTTTAAATTTGAAAACCTCATCCTCTGATGTACTAGTGATCTTGATGTATGAATGAAACGGGTTAAAGTGACAAGATCTTAATTCTAAAGATACTTTTAAGTATTTAAAGGTAAATGGTTTTGCTGGAAAAACCAAAACACAATAGAACATAAAATTTGTTAAAATTCAATTGACTAAAATTTAGGATTTAATTCCATAATCATGTTCGCCTTCAAGAAATATGATTTTTAGTACAAGATTCTAGATTTTTAAGTTGCGAAATCTCGAGCAGTTTCAAGCTGAACGCAAAATGAACTCGGGGAAACCCACGGCGATCAAAGAGGAATTGGATCTAGGGATCGTGACAGTAGGTGCTGGAAGGATGAATGATTTCGAGGAAAATGCGAGATAAATTTTTATTTCATCATGGAAGGCGATGTGGATCAATGTAGGGTTTAAGGATTGCGAAAAGTGGAAGTTGGGTTTCGAGCTCGTGCACGCTCATCAATGCGTCGAGCGTGGCCAAATCTGGAGGGGAGATACTCGAGACATGGAAAGAGGCGTGGATGGAGTGGGGGCAGTGCTGGTGGTCAGAGGCGGGGTGGCGAATCGATTCTTTGGTTGCAGGTCTAGTTCGAGTGGCTCGAGCTATGCTCGATTTTGATTCCCAGTAAAATTTGGGAATTTGTATGCTCGCGATGCTTGGGGATGCCATCGATTACGTGATGGTGATCGGAATGACGATCGAAAGGGTGGCGGTCAACGGTGCACGTGCACGCGTGCTAGTTGGGTATCTGGGTGTTGAAGTTGGGGAAGAAGGTGCCATTCTCGGGTTTCTAGGGATGTACAGGCTTTAGAATTTGTACAGGATGTTAAAGTTTCAAAACAATGAAATCTGATTTTTAGAAATGTTCCTAAGTTTGAAAACAAAAGTAAACAAGACTTAACTTATAAAATTAATTAATTTTCAAGGATGAGTTTTAGTAAGTTTTATATATGTTGAAATATAAAAGTTTAAAGGTAGAATAAGAGGGTTTCAAAATAATGTTTGGTTTGAATTAGTTAAGAAAGTTTTTTTTAAAAGATAAATTTGTTTTAAATTACCAAGTGCTAAAAATGATTTAAAATAAATATAGCCTTTATTTTGAAAAGTTATTTTAACTTTAAAAATATTAGAATATCTTGAATGAATAATAAACTTTATTTGTTTGGGTTAAATAATTAATGTTTTAATGGTTAATAGATTTTATTTGTTAAAAAGATTTATTACTTGAAGTAAATTACTTAATGTGAGGATTAAAGTAAATTAATTAGTAATTCAAGTAAATTAATCAAGTGATTAATGAGTGATTTAATAAAAACAGTAATTACTTAGGGAAAGAAACTAAGAGAAATAATTATAATGGATTAATGGATTTATAATTGATGGAATGGATAATAAATCTGTAATTAAAGATTGATATTTATAACTTTGCGTTTAGATCAATTTTGAACTTAAGAATTTAACTATCTACTTAAAGTTAATCAAAAGTAATTAACTAATTTAATGCTTAATAAATTAATTAAGAAATTAATTGGAAAATAAATTGGAAATTCACTCTTATGAATTAATGATTAAGGTAAAAAAAATTAAGAATTAATTAATTAAGTAATTAAGAAGTAATTAATAAGGTAATTAGTCGATTTATTAGTGATTAATCAAACAGAATAATAATGGTTTATTCTTAAGTAATTAATTAAGTTAAGTAATTCAAACTATATTGATATGAATGGATGATTCTTGTTTGATTGACTCTGATATCTATTTGATGATATTCTGAGATGTTCTGTGATGTGCTTTGATATATCTATGATGATTGAGTATGATTTATCTGTGATAAATGCTAGGTGAATTAATCATTGAATTAAACTGTTTAAATTAATTAGACAACTTGGCCTTTCAAACGACATTTGAATTTCGATGCGACAGGGAGTCGGACTCCAGTTGGTTATCCGAAACCCACATCGAATCGTGATGATGAATTTTTGTGACTGATAAATTTACTTATTTATGAATCTGTGAATGAAGATAAGCGTTAAAAAATTATACCGCTTATCGATATTGATATATCTGTGATGATTGATGTTGTGCACTATTACGTAAAACACTGGACTACATCATACACACACAATTATGGATTTCACGAGGAAATCAGTTAAGTCGTAGATTTTTGAAATAGTTTTGAATTTGAATTTTTAAATTCAAATGTTTTGGAAATGGAATCGAAATAAAAGTGAAAAGCTTTTAAAATGGAATTTCAAGTTAAAATTTATTCTAATTAAGTTTTGAAATTTAAATAATTTGATTTAAATTTGAATTCAAAATTTGGAATTGAATTCTATGATTTGAAATTAGGGATTAAAGATGTTATATTAGTTATATATGGGTTAAACCACTTTTAAGTATTGTTTTTGGGAATTTGAATTAAGTCAAAGATCGTAACTTGTATAAATGAAATGGTTTTTTCCAAAATAAAGCTATTGTTTTCTAAATGATAAAAAGCTTTGGTTTCAAATCTTATTGAAAGGGATTTCAAGTTTAAACTAAAATAGTTTTCCAAGTTATAGATAAATATTCGGGAACGAATTTTGAAGAATTTTGAAAATTATTATTTGGGAATAATTTGAAAACTATGAGACATATCTTTGATTTAAAGATTTGATGAAATATTCCTTTTGAAACGGAATTGTTTTGAAATCCGGGAATGAATCTTTGTAGAAACTAGGTGAACTTTATGAAATAAACCTTTTGTTTAAAGGATTTGAAATGGTAATGGTTTAAACTAGTTGAAAGTAAGTTTTGAATTATTAATTTGTGACTTAATTGAAATCCCATATCCATATGTTTTAAATATTGCGCTCACTATTCGGTTTAGCCGGGAGAGGACCTTTGTGTCGTATAACCCATTCCGAATAGTGATACGACGTATATGGAGTTCTCTTTTGAATACTATCTTAGAGTTATATTGTTCCGCTGCTAGATGTTATCTATTTTCCTTTTCCGCTGCTATTTCTTGTATCATATCTCTGATGTATATTGATATTCATTGTATCAGATATTGTATCAAAGCTGTATATCAATGTATTATTCTTTTATTTCGCTGTGTTGTTTTCTTGATTGTGTTATAAGCTCCGGCGACTCGGATTTGAACGGTCGAATCTACGGCATTCGAGTACGATGTAAAGTATGGATGTCGATTTTCGAGCGTGAAAAATCCGCGTCGTCACAGTGGTTTTCGGATATCCAAATATGGAAACCCGATCTTGGTCTCATCGAAATCCAAAACATGTCTTTTAAGGCCAAGTTGTTTTAGAGTTTAAAACAATTTCAATTCATTATCTATATACACATAGATAGATAATTCACAACACCATAGATAATCAATATTATCATTACCAACAGATAATTCATATCATAATCAGATAATCCATATTATCATCCAAATGCAACCAATGCATCCATATCATACAACATTACTCATTTCATTGTTGAGATTACATACCATACATGGCAACCAATACCAATCATCAAACATAAGCAATGATCTAATGATCACACTTTCTATAATTAATTTAAAATGAATTAAATTAATTACTTAATCTCTAATTAATTTAAAATGAATTAAATTAATTACTTCATCATTAATCCTGCTTATCTTAATCATTAATTGATTACAAATCAATTAAATAATTACCAACTCATATCAATTCAATTAATCATTACTGATTAACAATTCCCTAATTACAATAAGTAATTAGTCTTTAAAATTAATTACACAAGTTAATTATATATCAAACTCTTTGCAAATAATTAACTTGTAATTACTTAATTAATTAATTAACTAGAATTAATTACATTAATCCATTATTAATTAATTACTTAATTTATTGATTATTTCTTAATTAACAAATTCTAAATTACATCATTAATTAATTAATGATTTCTAGTTAAAATTTAATCAATTTCTCCATTAAAATTAATTACATTAAGAAATTAATCTGTAATTAAACCAAACATATATTAATCACTCTTGATTAATAACCATTCAGTAATTAACTTCCCTTAATTACTCATTCCATACATTAATTACTCTTAATTAATTATCTCAATTAATCCTTGATTAATTTCAAAGTAATTAAATCTAAATTACTTTCATCATTAAACATCTTTAATTACATTCAGTAATTCTCAGTTAATTACTTCCCTAAGTGATTACAATCCAATTAATTACATAAAGTGATTATTTAACAACCCTCAAGTGTTTAAATTAATTAAACTTAATTAATTAATATAAACTAATCACATTAAACCATTTAATTACATTAAGTAATTAACTCATTAATTACTTCCATTAAACTTTAACAATTGACTATTATTAATTAATTAATCTAATTAATTATCAAAAATTAATCACATTAATTAATTGTTAAATAATCTTAAGTTATGGACTTTCATTAACATTTCTTAATTCTTTAATTAAGAATTAACTTATATAAATCATTATTAATTATCAATTAATTAATATTTAATTCAATTTGATTAATCTCTAATTATAAATCAATTAAGTGTTAATTACAATCTTAATTAATCATTAATCACTTCATTAATAAATCTTAATCATTAACTAAAATTTAATTAACAATCTAAAATTATAGATTAATTAACCTTAATTAATTAATCTCAAGTCTAATTAATTAACTTAAAAAATTATTAATTACTTAATAAATTATCCACGTTATTAATTAATTGAATAATTAATATTCCATATAAATTAATTTAATAATTTAAATGAATCCAATTTCTTAAGTTCTAATTTAAGAAACATTTCTTCTTATATAAAGTATTATAAAATAAATTGTTTCCAAATTTATTCTAAACTTCACTTTAAATTTCAATTTAAAACTTTAAGATTTTAAAATGAATAAAATTTATCTAAATAAGGTTTTAAACCAATTTAAAACCTTTTTATCTCACATGTTCAAGAACATCCTTTTTTATAAAATAAAGGTTCAAAGGATTATAAAACAAATTTATTTCAAACAAATTCAATTTAAAATTTTCCTTTTAAATTTCAAACTGAAATACAGTTTAAATCTTCATTCCAGATTTAATCTTAAAATTCTAAAGCTTTACTTATATTTCCATCTTCATTTTTAAATTCAAATTATTTAACCTTTTCTAAAATAGTTAAAACCAATTTAAATGTTAAAAACTTATTTTGTTTTAAAAACTGGCATTAAAATCAATTTCCAGATTTTTAAAACTGGACTTAAACTTATTTTAAATTTTTATTTCATAAATTAAAACTCATAGTTTAAATTCAAAACCAATGTTCCTTTATACTTTAAAAGTTTAAAATGTAAATTTAAATTCCCAAATTTAAATTAAATTCAAACTCAGATTCATCTACTTTGAATTTCATATTTCAATTTTAAGATTTTAAAACTTTGTTTTAAATTTCCAGTTGCATTTTAAAATTTTACTTTTAAATTTAAAAACAGAAAAACAGGTTTCTGTTTTGGTTTAAAACATCTTAAATTTCTGAATTCAAAAATATTTCAAAATCCAAGATTTAAACTATTGATTTCATATTTAAATTTCAGGTTTAAAAATCCCAGTTGAACTTCAACTTACAATTTAAACTTTACTTTTAGATTTTAAAAACAGAAAACAGTTTTCTGTTCTAGTTTAAAATCAAACTAGAGTTTAAAAGAATTTTCAAATTTATTTCAAAGACCCAAAATTAAACTAATTGAATTCAAATTCAATTCCAGGTTCAAACTTAGTTTCAGATTTTTATTTGCATTTTATAATTTTACTTCAAATTTAAAAATAACAGAACAGGTTCTGTTGGTTTATTAAAACCTGAAACAATGACAAAAACCCGAGCTCCCCATATTTTACTTCGGGTCAAAGGTCTTCCTGCTTCGAGTTACCACTCCAGTTTCCCGAGACCATCATGAGCAACCAAACCCTGTAACCAAAACATCATCAACATGCACACCACTGTACTGTGCACCCATTCATCAACTCCAGCCACCTCTGACCATCATCACTGGCCATCTCCTATCGGCCAGTAACTCCCCATCTACCCTCAAACATCCAATCTTCCCAAATCAACTCGAATTTAAATTCGAGTTCAATCACAACCTGTAACATGAAACTTCAACTCCATCAATACCTGTCAACAACCACAACCTCACGCTTCCAGCCACCGGAAAGACAGAAACTCCGGCCACGTTCTCCTCAACCCACCATCTATCAATACTCCAGAAACCATATGACTCGATCCATTTTCAAAACCGTGGTGTCCAATTTTCTCAGGCCCAGAAGAACTAGGGTTCTAAGCCTAAAAACCCAATCTCAACATCAACAATGAAAAGTAACCTAAACCCAAAATTTTCCTATAATCTCTGCTAGTTACACCATCATCAGAAGCAAATTCAACCAAATCGAATGCAAGCATCAACTATGCTTATCCAATTTGTATAATACAGTAAATTTAAAACTGCACTTTGGATTTGACATTATAAATTGTAGTATTTGATTTAAAATTCATGAATTACTTGATGTTTTTATTTATAAACCTGAAACATGAATTCCTATAGTTTTGAATTTCCACATCATTCCAATTTGTTATTCTGTTATTTCACTTCCAGGTAATATAAAATTTTATTTATCATATGAAAAAAATTTAAATCTTACTTCATCTTATAATATACAAGTTTCATTTAAAATTAAATCCTAACAACAAAACAAATCAAAAGAAAAAGAATCTAGAATCAAACAGGAGACAGAAATTTAGAAAACAGAAATGCACAGTTAACACTATACACATAATTATATTCACATGTAAAAATGTTCACAGCAAATTCACATTTTTGTATATTTCTAATTTGAAAGCATGAAACAACTTTTATCTGTTTAATTTATTTTTTAAAATTAGAGTTACTCACCTTTTAGTAATGTAGACAGAGGTTCTGTTTTTAAAACTTTTGAATTTTCTTTTTAAATCCTGCTTGAACTTCCTTTGCAAATGTTTTGAATGCCTTTAAACTTAGGCTTCAATTGATTGATGCTTTTAAAGCTTGCTTCCTGGTTTTATTTGTTGCATGCAGGTCCTTGCTTCCAGATTTGAAAAGAAATGCAGACCTCTTGCTTCATGGTTGCATGCAGGTTTTATTTGCAGAATTTCCAGATTTTACATGCAGGTTTGTTTTGCATGTTATAGATTGAAGAAATTAGAATGCATTTGAATAGGGGTGTTTGATTTTTCAGGTTGAATATGATTTGAGGATGATTTGTGTTTGGATTATGGGTATGAAGAGTGATTTCAGATTTCTTTGTTTAGAATGAAAAATGAGAAAAGAAAGGGGGAAAGAAAGCATGCAAGTTTATATAACTTTGTTTTAAGATAAATTAAAATTAAAGAAAAATAAAAATTGAACAATGACACTTGTAAAAAAATGAACACTTGTTAATTTACTTATTAGATCACTCAACACATGTTAATTCATGTCTTAAATCACTTACACATGTCACTTTAAATGATTTTTTATTTTAATTAAATGTTAAAGAAAATTAAAATTAATTAATTAGTTTCTTTAATACCTAGTTATAGAGATAAATAATTTTAAAAGAATAAAACAAAATATTTTTATAAATAAAACAATATACAAATAATTATTTAAAAATAATATTTTAAATCATTTTAAATAAATATATAAAAGAGGTTATAACTTACTTGTAATTTAAATGAATACATGTTTCTTATTTTAAATTGTATTTTAAATATTAAATTAACAAATCACATTTTATAAATCAATATTTAAAAAGAAATAAAACAACATTTTTATAACTTGTTTTAATATATAAACTTAAGTCAAAATGAATTTTAAACCAATAAAACATTTATCTTACATATTTAAAATCATTTAGTTATTTTATTAAATATTTTTGAAAAGCTTAAATCAAAAATAAATCACAATTCCCAATTTCAAAATATTAAAATTATGCTATACTAATTTAATTAAAAATAACTTATCTATTTAAAATATATATAAATATACATATACATATAATAAATAGAAAACAGATTTATTAGCTTATTAAAATAAATTCTCTAATTAATTATTTAATAAAAGAAAATTATGAAATCAAATCAAATTTATTAACAAAAATTATCAAATTAATTTAAATTTAAACACAGATTACTAAATTTATATTGCCATAAATTCCAGGATATTACAATCCTCCCCCCTTAAAGAATTTCGTCCCCGAAATTTAAAACAAAGGTAATTTAATAATCTATTAAAGATTTTTTTTTAAAAAAAAAGCATGTGTTAATCATATGCTAACAAACAATGCAACCAATTCACACAATCAGAACAAATCTAATTATCCAAAAGAATTTCGAATAAAACTTTCATGAGTTTCCCCGATATATATATATATATATATATATATATATATATATATATATATATATATATATATATATCGGGATACTCGCTCTATAGAATCCAAACAATCAAAACTACTAAGCTATAGAGCTCCTATCAACAACTCTAAATAGTATATTAGACTACAGACGAGTCTGACTCAACATCCAAACCTTCTAGAACTGCTGGTTCTAAAACCAGAAATATCAAACACGTACTCCCTTAGATATACGTGAAACACTCTGAATCCCATTTATCCAAACTGGCAATTCAATTCTTGAAAATCAAACACCGATCTTACCAAAACACAAAAGAAATCCAAAAGACCACGGAGCTAGCTTCACGGACTCTCCAAATCTTATAGCTCTTTGGATCAGAGAAAAACTTATCCTAAAACAAATCTCCGACTCCAGAATCCAAATTCCTCTGTCTCTTATCCATAAAAATCTTCCGACTATCCAGGGACACCCACATCCTTCCTGATCATCTCAACTCTAGCTGATGTTTCTAGAAACAAACTAGACCAATCCAACCCAACACAATGATCTCCTCAAGATCAATCCAAAACCAGGAACACAAACTCTACTCCACAAACAACAGAAGACAGAACAAACTTCTCCTTATCCGGAAAAGACAAAACAGAAACACCCCCAAACTGCTTCCACTGCACAACTCTGATCTGAAGTAGAAGAAAATGCTGACGAAGAGCACAAGCACATACTAGACATCCTAGCACAGAAATATGGTTCCACATATCCATAAAGAAAACTCTGATGTTCCTCCGAAACCTTAGTTGCTTCACTAACTTCTATCTCAATGAACCATCCATCTACTAACTGAACCACCGATACCAATCCTGGAAAGAAAACTCGATCTTCAGATGCGGACCAACTTCTGACTTCTCTGAAGATATCCAGACAATCTCCAACGATCCAAAAGAACACTTAACTATCGCAAGTCACTTTTGCGATCAACTCAGCCTAAATCTAAAGAAACTGCTCTCTCTCAACCAAATAGAACAGCTTCTGCTGGCTTAGCCAATTCCCCAAAGAAAAAGATCCACTCTGCTGCTTCAGAACTCTACTTCAGAAAAACTTCTCAGCCAAAAGACTTCCTGTCGACACAGAATACTCCGAGCTGCACTGCTAACACCAATGTCAAAGAATTCTCAATCCAAACTCTTCGAGTAACTCGGACCTCAAAGCAAACAGAACACCCTGCTGGACTCAGCCACAACATCAAGCAGACTCACTTCCTTATTCTTGTCCAAAGAAACATCTTCGGGAACATCCATAGTCACTGCATCTCATCACGCAACTACTACTTCATGAGATATCAAGATACCATCATTCGCTTGCTTATGCCCAACCGACATATCCAAACTCAACTCTGCACTTCAAAAATGAACTCCGAACCTTAACAAGTTACCTTCAGAGATCGATGAAGTCCTTCATCACTACAGAACTCACTCGAGATGGTGTTCGGCCTACATTCTCGACAAATACACTTCCAACCTCTTCCATTCAAACTCCAACCAATGGTAGTTGTGTTACATACACCACTACCTCATCTACCTTTATAACTTATATTGGAAAACCTGAACAGGTAACCCAACAGATAGGTAGAAATATAAATATAAATAAATATATATATATATATATATAATACGCTCTCTCAAGATAGACACCACTCCAAAGACTAGGTATTCGCTCAAACTAGCGCTCTGATACCAAATGTGACGACCCGACTTTTTCTCCACAAAAATTCGTATCATCCTTAAGAAAGAAAGGGATAGAAAAGAGAGAAGAAAGAAGAGAAAGAAGAAACAACACAAGAATCTCAACAGCGGAACGAATAAATTATATTAATAACATAAGTATTACATAGTATACATCAATTATCAGAGTTACACATACATTACAACACATACTAGACAGTTATAAACACCTGTCTAGTAATTACAACTCAATCACAATACAAAAGATACTCAGAGATACCAATACAGCGGAAAACTATATAACTACACACAGAAGCCTCATGCTACATTGCTCCTCCACAATTTGTCAAAGCTAACCTGAATCCCTTGGCTAGTCGTAAAAATTTGAGTACCCAAGAGTTAAAGAAAAACAGAAATAACTCCGGGTCAGACATGGGTCTGGTGTGAGTAACAGGTTAAAGTTGCTTAACTTTGAAAAGAAAAGGTATCACGTAAGACTTCCCACACATAAACATGGAAAAGTTTTTACTTTACGTTAACCAAAACATTTGATAGGAAATCCGATGATATTATAATAGTGTCTAGGGTTTTCAAGTAAAATACAGAAATAGCTAGAATGCTTACATCTCACGTTCCAACATAGTTGGGCACAACTAATACATACGACACTTATTGGATTTTGGATTCCATCAATGGCTGGGCTACTGGGGTACCGTCCGTCATAGTACGTGGCCTAGATCACTGTACCAAGGAGTACGCCCGCTCCCCTGCATTACAAAGCCAAAACCATTCCTTACTGAACAGTTCCAAACAAGACCACCCCGCAGTTGTGATCAGCAACCGCACCACTAAGCCGAAATAAAGGGACGTCTAGACAGGGGTAAATCTCGCTCTCAAGTGGGGGCTACCCCTGAAGCCTTGCTACACCTCCCCTGTTTTAGCCATTCCCGGTTGATGAGGCTTAAGGCTACGATTACCTTTATAGGGCATATCCCTTAGAATGCTCATCATCCACCTGACGATGTTTTGAAAGCATTCAATCCATACAAGTTCGTTCTGGGTTCGAACGAAACCGAAGGCATTATATCGTTACACTCATATTGGAATCACCCTCTGAGTTAACAGCGATAACCCTTGCACTCTGAATCTTCATCTTCATCTTCACTTCTAATTCACGACCTAACGTTAATTTGGATCGATGTGCTTTTCGGATATCCAAATATGGAAACCCGATCCTGGTCTCATCGAAGTCAAAAACGTGTCTTTTAGGGCCAAGTTGTTTTAGAGTTTAAAACAATTTCAATTCATTATCTATATACACACAGATAGATAATTCACAACACCATAGATAATCAATATTATCGTTACCAACAGATAATTCATATCATAATCAGATAATCCATATTATCATCCAAATGCAACCAATGCATCCATATCATACAACATTACTCATCTCATTGCTGAGATTACAAACCATACATGGCAACCAATACCAATCATCAAACATAAGCAATGATCTAATGATCACACTTTCTATAATTAATTTAAAATGAATTAAATGAATTACTTAATCTCTAATTAATTTAAAATGAATTAAATTAATTAATTCATCATTAATCCTGCTTATCTTAATCATTAATTGATTACAAATCAATTAAATAATTACCAACTCAATATTCAATTCAATTAATCATTACTGATTAACAATTCCCTAATTACAATAAGTAATTAGTCTTTAAAATTAATTACACAAGTTAATTATATATCAAACTCTTTGCAAATAATTAACTTGTAATTACTTAATTAATTAATTAACAAGAATTAATTACATTAATCCATTTCTATTAATTAAATCTCATATATAGCGGATGAGACCCTATGCGCCGCATGATAGCGGATGATATTATATAAATCTCATATATCGCGATATTCCACCTCGAAGTGGAATTGGTATTTTATGTTGTGCTAACATCTGTGGATGCAGGAAAACAGATTTGAGGGGTCCAACTGGATTCCTCAACATTTATTTAGATTATTTAATATTCTCTGTTATGATTATTTGATATTCTATGATGAATTATATTGGAATATTGAATGCTATAGTATGCTTGAACATTTCGGTACACTGAGTTATCAAAATTTATAGGGAATTGGATTTTTGAAAGGAAAATAAAGGGGTGAATTTGTAAGTAAAATAATTATAAAGAATTTGAATAAATTGAAGAACAGATTGGAAAAGAATAAAAGTGATTTTAAATTCTAATAAATAAACTTCGAGTAGGGAAAGGGGATTTTGAATAAACAGAGAAATAACGAATTTTAAACCTTAAGTGATATTATTTAAAGGAATAAAGAATTTATTTTAAAATCCAAGTTTTAAATTTATTGAAATGGGTAAAGAAGGAATTTATTTCAAATGGAGAAAATTGAAAATCAATTTGGAAATTGATTCAAGTGTTTGAAATTGGAAATTTAAAGGAGAATGTGACTATGAAATTTATAAACTGGGTTTATAAAAGTAAAGTAATATATCAGTGGATATTTGGAAGAATAAATCCACGATGAGAATTTATTAAAGGAATGGATAAATTTGTAAAATAAATAAATAGTGATTTATTTGTAAAGGACATGGAAGGAAAGCTTATTTCCCTGGGTAGCCAAGTGCGTTTTCAAACAAATTTAAAGGTATAAGTTAAAAGTTTTAAGTTGTTTTAAAAAATTTGTTTTAGAAAATTTATTATTTATGAATGTTAAATTCTAAAGTAAGTATTTTTCAAATTTTATTATCGTAATAATTATTTAAAAGATGATTTGGTAATTTGTTTAAAGGAAAAAATCTAGTATACTATTTTATAAAGTGCCCTTGTTTTAAATATTCCTAAATTTTATATATTTAATAAAGTATTGAAGTAGTTTTCAATTCAAATGTTAAAGTATATTTTATAATAAATATTTTTAAATTATTTTTAAAATCTAAAGCTTCGTACTTGGTGTTTTCAGTGGAAATAAATATTCGGAAATTTATTTTATGAGAAGACTATGGTTTGAAACTGTTTTCGAAGGATTGAAAATAGAAATATATATATATTGAAGATATTTTGAGGTTAATAATCAATTTGGTAAATTATTTATGGTAGATGAATGTTTGTGTATATTAATTGATAGTTAAATAACCGACTATCAATATTGGCCCATCCACTGATCGTTACGAAGAGACCGGGATCGGGATTAATTTCTCGAAAACCACTTCGATCCGGTTTGTACATTTTCATGGAAAAAAAAGTTAGGATTCGAAGATGGAGCAGCGAAGTGCAAGGGCTCGTCGCTACTAATGCTGAGGATGTTTCCAAAATGGATGTAGTACGAAAGAGCCTTCGGTTCCGTTCGAACCTGGGACGGACTTGTATGGATGAATGCTTTCAGAACATCGTCAGGTGAACGATGAGCATTATAAGCGAAACATTCTAAAAGGTAACGCTTAGCCTCAAGCCTCATCAACCGAGAATGACTGAAAATCAGGGGTTATGCAGCAAGGCTTGGTGGGCAGCGCCCATTTCAGGGTGAGGTCATCCCTGTTTAGATGTCCCTTTTATTTCGGCTTAGTGGTGCGATTGCTGATCACAACCGCGGGATGATCTTACTTGGGATTATCCAGTAAGGGGTAGTCCCGGCTTTGTGTTGCAGGGGATTGTGAGTAATCCTTGGTGCGGTGATCTAGGCCACGTACTGTGACAGGTGATACCCCAGTGCCTAGTCATTAGTTGAAAATCCATTCTCCCTACGCGCCTTTTACGAGTTTTGTTTGTATTACACACTTTGTAGCTAGTAGCTGGAATTTAATAATGTAACAATTTCGGCTATTTTAATAAGTATTTGTATATAGACCCTATTATAATATCAGAGGATTTTAATAAAAGGTGTTTTAGCTATCGTAAAGTAAAACCCCAAATGTTTATTATGGCGTGGTCTTACGAGATGCTTTTGTTTCCAAAGGATTTTTGAAACTTTAATAATCAATTAGAGTGTGATTTCTCACACTGGTATTCCAGACTATCTCGGATGTTATTTAATTATAATGCTCGGGTCAGACCGCGTATTATAGAATACAGGATATGATGCTGTGGATGGTGATGCGTATTGCCGTACTTGATTATTATTCCGTTGTGTATTCAGTTTGAGGATAAGTTTATATGACTCTCCAGTTGTATGTTATTAATGTTGTTGAACTCTGATGATATATTCTAGTGATGTATGTATAAAACAAATATAGTTTTCTTTGTGTAAAGATCATTGAATATCTATTATATCTTATTCTGCTGCGATGGTAAGATTCTGTTGTTGTTTTCTGATTTCTCTTCTTCTTTAACCCTAATGGTTTGTATTTTTGTTCAACTTGAGTTGATTGATGTAGAATAGTGTTGACTCAAAGGGTACGGAACTGCGGGTCATTACAGTCAATACATAAGTGATAATATTATTGGAAAATTTAAGGAATGAAGAGTTGTCTGATTTTGTTGGATTGTATTCAAGCTTGGCAAGTGTTGATTTTAGTCTTTCGAACCGCAGTCTTGATGCTTGCTTGAGCCTATAAATAGCTTTATTTAGTCTGCATACAAGATTTTCATTGTCTTTCTTTATGAAGTCTAGTGGTTGTTCCATATATGCTTCCTCCTGCAAGATGCGATTTAGAAAAGCATTATTAAAATTGAGTTGTCTGATTTTCTAGTTCTTATGCAGAGCAATAGTCAAAATTATTCTAATGGTTGAGCGTTTTACAACAGGAGAGAAATTTTCATTAAAATCAAATTCATTTTATTGTGAATACCCTTTTGCCCCTAGTCTTGCTTTGTAACTAAGAACTAAACCATCTAAATTCTTTTTAATTCTGTATGTCCGCTTGCATCCAACCATATTTTATGCATTGGTAAGGATATTAGATCCCAAGTTTTGGTCTTCATCAATGCATTATACTCTTCCTTCGTGGCTGTTCTCTACTTGATATCATGTACTGCATGTTGATAAGTATTAGGCTCAGTGCAGTCTGACGCAACACAGTAAATTTTTGGTTTGAATATGCCACTTTTGGCTCTTGTTATCATGTGGTGTCCATTGTTTATAGATTGAGCAGATTGATCACTGTTGTCTTCAGTATTTGACATGTGTTAGAATGTTGACCGGTGCTGGATTGAGAAAGATCACTTGATCTTTCGGGCATATTTTCTTGCTATTGATCTGTCTCACTTATAGATCTGTAAAGATTGGTATTGGAACCATCTCTTTCCTTATTGCCAGTGGTGTGAATCGAAGCAAGCTCTTCATAAAAGAGTGTTATTGGAGGTAATGTGTATCTAGCAATATATATTTTTTCAGATGTCTTGATTGCTGCATTGCTAAAAGGAAATTCTTGTTCATTAAAAATTACATGTCTTGATATGTATATTCTTCCTTTGCTGTCAAGACACTTGAACACCTTTTTATTCGATGCATATCCTAGAAATGTACAAGGTTGAGATATAAATTCTAACTTATGTGTGTTATAAGCTCTTAAGTAAGGAAAACATCGGCATCCAAATACCTTTAAATTTGATAGTCTGGCTTGACTTTAGTTAGTGTCTCTAATGGACTTTTGTAATCAATACCTTTGTGGGTAGTCTATTAATCAAATAAACTGCTGTAGAAAAAAGCATCAGGCCAAAATTTTAGTGGTAGTGATGCCTGAGCCAAAAAGTCAAGCCAGTTTCTAAAATGTGCCTATGTTTTTTTCTATAAGACCATTTTGTTCAGAGGTATAGGGACAGGTGGTTCTTTGTGTAATTCCCTTTTTTTGAAAATAATTTTTCAGTGGTAGAAACTCTTTTCCACCATCTGTTTGAATAACTTTTACCTGACATCCTGTCTGTCTTTTTGCATTGGCTACAAACTGCATTACTGCATTGTTAGTTTCAAACTTTGCCTTTCAAAATTATATCCATACATGTATAGAGTATGCATCAATGAATGAGATATAATACTTATAAGCATAATTACTACATATTGGGGCTGGTCCCCATAGATCGGTAGCAATTAGTTCTAATGGTTCATGATAAACAGTCTTAGAGTCTGGAAATGCAAGCTTATGACTTTAACCCATTTTACAAAATGTACAAGTATAAGAATTTGGAATTTTATCAATAGAGATATCACTGCAATTATTTACAACATGTTTCAGAATTTTTATACTGGGGAGACCTAGTTTACAGTGCCAGGTATTAAGACTTTTACAGTTATCATCAGTTTTTAATTCAAAAACGTAGCACCAATTTTCTTTATGACCATCATGTCTTGAATTTGCAACATCAAATTTGTATAATCCCTTATATTCTTTACTCTGTAAGAGAGTTTCCCTTGTTAGTGTGCCTTTTGCTTTACAAAGCAATGATTTGGGTAGAATTCAAAGTGAACATTATTATCTTTAGCAAACTATGATACACTCATTAAATTCTTTTTAATAAGTGGGACTCTCAATAGATTATTGAGATAAAGTTTCCTTATACCTCTTAAGCTTGCATTCCCGGTATGGGTGATGTAAATTGGTTTATCATTTCCTAAGTATAATAATTGTGTACCTTTGTATTTCTTGTTGCCAAGATTCAAGTTGCTCAAGTTGCATGGTTGGTAGCTCCTGAGTCAGGATACCAGTTGTCATCATCTATATCTTCAATCTTGGCTTTGTCATCATTTGCATTTTAAATCTCGATTTCTATTTGTGTATTAACCAAGTTTGCACTGGGATTTAGAGTTTTTGAACTGTTACTGCTTTGTTAAGATGGAATGAAATTAGCATCAAATCTAAAGTAACATCTATATGTTGTGTGTCCATATTTTTCACATATCTGGCATCTTGGTCTGTTGTTATAACTCTGCATGCCTCCTCTGCCTCTAAACCTGTTGGATTGACCACCCCTTTGATTATTGTTAAGTTGATTTCTGTTTCCATTGCTTCTTTCTTGGTTTCTGTTTCTGCTGTTTGCAATGTAATTAATGGAATATTCTGAGTTAGTTGACTTCTTTTGCTCTGACCTGCCCTCATGAGAAAGAAGTATAGAATGTACATATTGTAGTTATGGAAATATTTAGAAGATATTACTGCCACTATTGACTCATATTCTTCATCAAGACCGTTTAATACAGATAAAACTTACTCAATGTCAGAGATTTTATGTCCAACAGAAGCAAGTTGATCATATATTATTTTAGACTTTGATAGACATTCCCTCATACTCAAGTTATCTTTCTCTAAATGGTGCAACTGCCTCTTGTACTGCATGATTCTTGCAGCAGATTGAGAACTAAACACTTATTCAATAGTATGCCATATCTCATGTATTGTTTTACATCCAACAAGTTATGGTAACAAACTTGCACTGATAGATGACAATAGCCATGAACTAATCAGACTGTCATGTCTCTGTTGTGCTATATAATCTTTGTTACTTATAAGCTTTCCATCTTGATCTGCAATGAACTTAGTTGGGACACCGAGGGTTCAAGGAACATAATCCTCAATCCCATATCCTCTGATTATAGTTTTCGTCTGAAATTTCCACAGCAAGTAATTTGGTTCTTCCAATTGAATGGTGAAAGCTTGACTTTGTGGTTTAATGATGGAATTCATGAGTTCTTGGGTGATATTGGATTGGGTTTGAGCAGTTCTTAGAGTGGTTCTTGGTACAGAGGTTGAGGATGCAGCAATATCCTCTTCGGCCATGATGATCAGATTAAATCAATAATCAAGAATAGGGAAAAAGTGAGAGATATATGTGAAAATGATGAACTGGCTTCTCTTATTCACCTTTCAGGCTGGTACAGAATAGGTAATTTTGACAATTGATGAACTTCTTTGATGATCACTGATGCAACCAGTTGGATGGTGAATGATGAGTACTGACACCTTCTAACTTGGTACGGCACGGTGATCAGATGATAAGAATAGTGATGGATTTCTTGAATCTCAGATGATGATCTCTAATCTAATGAGAACAGATCACGCAGCCTATTCTTAGATGATGAGATAGACTCTAATGAGGGTACGGTAGGGCGCAACGCTGTTAAGCGAATCTATGCTCTGATACCATGAAAGATTTTGAGAAAAGTATAAAACTAAAACTTTATTGATGATTTTATTATTTGATACAAAGAGAAAGATTATCATATACGTTGTACATTGCTTGCTATATATAGAGTTTATATGTTGAATGGGCTTGCACTCCAGAAGCTCATACCCGTTACAATTCTTTTGTAAAACAAGACTTGAATGAGAACCGTTGAGATCTGGATGCATGGTTGTGATTGTCTTGAGTATAATGTGTCTTCATATATGCACCTCATTCTCATTCTCTCATAATGTTATATTTTTATGTCATATATTTGTGTTACTTGCTCTCTTGTTTATTACGTGAAAGTGGTCCACTGATTAAGTATCAAGAGATGTTTTTGCTATTAAGGAAACAAATTCTACGATAAATTTCATAAAAGATCATAAAATATGCACTCATGAAATAACTTATAATATAAAATGTGAAATTTTGAAAGGAAATTATCTATTTATTTGATACATCATTTCCTCTTATGTAGTTTTTACTTACCAATAGGTAGTCCCATCGTATTCAGATACCATAACATCTGGCTTCTCCCTTACAATGTCACTGATGTTGTAATTCCTATAATTAGTTAGCTTGAATTTTAGGAATAAATCTAAGAATAAGGAAATCCTATTATATGAATTATTTTATTGTATTGTTAAGAACAAATCATGATACAATGAATGATGAATCATGTTCAGTGCATGCAATCTGAGTTATGACATGTTTGAAGTGGCTGCAAACTGCATTAGTGTAAATAATCCATCAATTGATCATTAAGACATCCAATCTCATTATCTGGAAATGTTTCAAAAATTAGTCCAAATACAGCTGTTATGATTTTGTTATTATGGAAGCATTAAAAATAGTTATAATTCTTATTTATCATTATTTTTATTTCTACAAATCTTCAAGCTTATTATGTACTCAATTTAAAGCACCTATCTCATTTTTTCTTTGTCAAGTTAGAAAAGAGATACATGATTCAAATATTTAGACTGGAATATTATTGTTGTTCAAACAAGCACCATTCTCCGAGTAGTTAAGTGATTTGGCTTTGGTGCGAGAGGTCACAAGTTTGAAACTTGCTTAGCGTGATTCGAACGTTTATTGAGATACGTTATCCCAGTGACATGTTATGTATAAAGTACCATTTCAAAAAAAGTAAAATCATGCTTGTTCAACCATGAATGCAACCTGCTTAGGTAGGATCCTTTAACTTTTACCACCGTTATTATTTATGAATAATACACGTAGATTCATTAACCACTTTATCTACTTTTCATTTGGGTAAACATGTGCTTTATATATGTATATCACTTGTAAGCAATTTTGAAAATTATATGCATCTTAAACTATACGATTATTTAATGCTTTAACCTTCTAGAAAGGCCTTGACAACTCACTAAAATAAAGATATATTAAAGGGAGATATACAGTTAGAAATATAAAAGTAAGGATTGCCCATGGTTAGATTTTTCCTCTTTTTTCATCAATTTTCTTGAAATGGTTTGGAATCTATTTTATACCAAATTGTGAACCCATGATAGCTAAAATTGGATAGTTTGGTATGTGATTTGGTGTTTTTTTGTTAGTTTGGATTTGTCTACTATTATTTTGAATTGAGTTTACGTTATGCCGCACACCATTTGTATCACAAGCGTCATTTGTCGTGCCGTTTCATGCGCGTCTCACCATATGAAAGAAAGGCGCAAACGTTGTGTCGTTCCTTGTGCCATAGCATTCGACGTAGCATGCTTTGCATAACTGTGGTTCATGCACGTAAGAGATTTGATACACATCATTATATCCAATGTTAGGAAAAACAAAAGCTTTAATAAGTTCTTTCTTGCTCTGAAAATAATTGGAATTTTTTTAATCTTTTAGGCAAGCATTTTCTTACAACATTAAAGTTCAAAAGCTCTCAAGACCATTTCCATAAAATTGGCCATTTTTCTTCGTTAAATACGTTCACTTGAGCAACTTCTTTGGCAAATTTAAGCCATGGAGCTATCTAAATTTTCACAATGTCAGGATACCTAATATTCTCACTTTAGACTAATTTCCTTCTGTTGATATCTTTCTGAGATGACCCTACTTTTCTAGTGGCCAAATCATGGGCTAATTTGTTTTTTTTTTAATTTTTGCATAAAGAAATATATGCTAAATGAAAACACAGGGTCATCTACCTTCAAAACCAAAACCAGGATCCACTATTACCAATATAGAAATATTGGTATATTCTTAAAACATAGATTAATATATATGAAGATATACCAATCTCTTTAGTTATTAAATCAGAGTTTAAGAAAATTTAGCTAAAGCATTCACACATAGCATTTTAATATAAAGATAAACCCATTTCATAAAAATTATTTTCAATATGACACAAAAGATACACAAGCAGACAGGAAATATCAGAATTCCTGAGTATATCATAAAAGTCATAGATATTCTTTATTTAATTCAACTCTTGCTATAGCACAGTTATAGGTGTGGCTGCACGTACACACACATATAAATACAGGTGTGCACGGCCTCGCCAACACACAAGCTCAAGCAATGATATTAATGAATAGGCAATGAAGCCTTGGCACCAACAAAATATTAATAATTATATGTATAAACAAAAGATCACCAATCCAACTATATAAAAATGAGGTCATCGAGTTTCCTCTTCCTCATTTATGCAAGTTATATTCAGACATAAAAGATGAATTTACATCAACTATCCTTCTTTAAAACAAAAATATGTCACTGATGCAAGAACAAAAGCTATTCTGCATCATACAAATATTTTTAACACAAACAATTGGAAACTAACAAGTTCCTTTTATAAAAATCTCAAGATAATACATGGACTTGTAATCCATTTCTAGAATACTTATGAATATAAAACAGTTTACTTTCTTTTGCAAAACTTATCCAAAACTGTGTTTATTCATTTTAGAAATGTAAAGTAAAGGCATGCACGTATTTTAATTTATATGGCAAGTCCTCAATATAATTCTAGAATCTATCACATGAACATATATTAGCTATATGCCATATACAGATTCGAATAGCAACAACCACTTAACATAGAAAATTTCATTTCCCAAAAATCATAATGCATTTGAAAGCATCAAAAATCCATCTTTCCTTCAAAGATTTGCGGCATCAAATATCTCATCTTTGCTTTTCACAGATCAAATATTAAATATCAAATATCAAATATCAAATATCAAATATCTCAACAAAAACCAAATATCACAGGACTAAGTAACTTGAACTCAGAAAAGACCATAACATAGAGAAAAATAGGTATATATATATCTCATCTTTGCTTTTCACATTCAAGACATTCAACTTGCCAAAAACAATATATATATATATATATATATATATACATATTCTCAGATATGATAATTACATACAAAAATCAAACTCCAGATCCATATATGCTTATGCATAAATGTAGAGATAATCTGTCAAAATAAGTTTATAAAGATTTTCCCAAAAACTTCTGAAAGGAAACTTGAACAAAATCCATAAAAAATCCTTTAAATCACAAAACTCAGCAGATCTATGGGTCTGCACATATACATAAGTGTAAACACTTGTGTATACTGCCTTGACACCAGTTATTTCTCCAAATACAGATTTCAGAAAATATATACAAACTGAATAATCCAAGTGTTTCAGTTTCAACTTGCAATTACATATAAGACAATACAGTTTTCAAGATTATATACAAATCAATCTAACACATAATGGTTCACTGTTCATGGCATTACGTACATATTTTAGTTCAACAATACATATGAAGTGACAATGAAAATACTTAAATACTTTCTTCGTATCATCTACATGCAGTGATAAATCATTCTAACTCCATCTCTTACATCATCATCTCATCAATATGTGCATAGCAACCTGTAAAGACATCATCCCGAACTGCCTCGTTGAATGAGACACCCCAGGAGATTGTCGAGACAATCAACAGGGTCAGACGTAATACGTCTGGTATGAGTGTGCTTAAGCAATTCATTTGGCAGTAATACAAGTGTTAAATCAGTGTATCGTGACTTAATAGTGAATAAATATCATCTCGGTACAGATATGAGCATAATCAGACTTAATCATCACCAATATATGAATACGCAAGCAACCAAGATCAAACAATCATTAACAAGCATCAATACACGCAAAGCATCCATACACACAAATTAATTTATGGAAAATATAACCACGGCTGCCTGAGATAGGTCTTATTGCCAAATCATGATTAAGAACACTCACGTAGCTATATGAAATGTCGATCCCCTAGACATTGCCGTAGCTTTCCCCCTTTTTCTCACGAATCCAGCGCCATTTGATATGGCAAAAATAATTTTCCCCCCAATCTGATTTCTAGGGCTTCGGCCATTTTATTTTTGTTTTGTAACGAGAGAGTAAAATGAAAACAGCGGCCACCTCTTTCTTTTTTTTTATAATCCACTCACGGCTAGGGTTTTAATAGATGGGAAATCACAAATTTACCCCCAAGTCCAAATGTGTGCACAAATATACTTCAATACTTTATACTTGTTTAAATCACAACATCATAGTTGTGTAAATATTGTGGGTCATTACAAATACCCCACCTTTTTCGAATTGTGTCCTCACAATTCACTCTTACTCGTTCTAGCATCCCAAATATTCATTAAATTTTGCGGAGTGGCTGCAATACACACATGTATAAATATACACGTGTGCACTGCCTTGCCAACTCGAGTGCACCAACAAATTTCAATCAACATGTTTCATCATCAAATGAACCAGCACGAGGGTAACTGCAACTGTCATACAGACAGCACATAAATAAGAAAGCAACATATTCAACAACTTAGTGCATCTGAAAACAGCAACTCCAGATGGATGTGTGGGAGCTTACACGTAGACTTGGCAAATGCAAGGCAACAACACAAAATGACAACAGCAGAAGTGATCAAGACAAAGCACAAGTGTGCAGCATCAAGTTATTTCAAGTACATGGACATATATGTATATAGAACTGCCACTGCATGCAAACAGCAAAATCAAGTCTAAAATCTCAAGTGCAACAGCAGATTTCAGATGCAACAGTGTTTGGACTAAATCTATGCATACAGTGTAACTCAGGGGTGCACACAGGATGAAGTGAATATGTACAAATATGGCAGTGTACAAGTGAGAGCAGGAAACAGTGCCATTGCATTCATCATAATAGTGTTCACATTCAGTTTTAAACTAAACCCTATTGGCAAATTGGTTTAGTACATTTTAGAATCAATACAGAATTTACTTTCTGCTTTTCAAAGCATTTCTAATGTCTCAAACATATTTATACACCAAGCTTACTCAACCAGAACTAAACAATTATTAGTTCAGTAACAGTTTATAGGTTTTGTCATCAAGTTATATATTGCTTACAAATGCATTCCTACTCATGATTCATATTGAAGTCATTTTAAATGTAATGCTCATTCATCCATGGCTATACACACCATCTTCAGGCAAAACATATCATCTATATGCAAATCAAAATAGAGATCAATACCCTTATACAATCTGTCTTTATTTAAATGAATTTTTAATCCAAAACAGACCCCATTCTTGGCAATCAAAGCAAAATATCATAAACATATGTATGAATTAAGTTTATACAAATAATACTCAATCAATACAAACAACAAACAACCACTTAATACTGGTATTTTTCCTCACTTCCAAAAAGAAAACCCAAATTGTTAACCTCTTTCATCAGGTACACATTTTTGTTGTGTCTTTACAGTGAAATGAATGATTTGTTAAATGCATGTATAAGTGCTTAAACCAATTCCTTAGCAGAAATTCTTATTTCAAGAATTCATAGCAGCCATCATACAAATCACACAGGCATTTCATAACCATTGAACAAGCAAAACTCCTACCATTTAGCTAAAGCATCAAAACTGGTCTGCATACCAGTACTCACCATACTCTTAGCATATACATCTTTGCTTATTAATCCATAACACTTTTTTTTTTAAGAGTCCAGTATCACATTTTGTAGTTGCACTGGTGCACACTGCCTGGAAGCTACTGTTTGATTTTCCAGTGCACTACTAGCTTTTGGACATAAACATGTCATGTGCAAACTTACACCCCAACCTTGATGCAAGCCAACTACCATGTCATACCCCCTTCCCTCATATCCAACCTGATAGAGGTGACCCATGCCTTGAGTTTAATTACTAAATTCTTTCCCATGACCCCCTATTACCTATGCAGTGTCATGCCCCACCCTGTTGTCCCCCTAATCAATGCATACAAGCAGTTTTATACATCCATCAACCATTCAGTAACCCATGTATTCAACCATCACTCAAATCACACAAGCATCTCATAAATATGAACAAGCAAAACCCACATCATTGAGCTAAGGCATCAAAACTGAGTCTGCATACCAGAACTCCCCATACCCCTAGCCTAATCACCTCTGCTTGTGGGTTCATTTCATATCATTTTTTTTAAGGTCCAATATCACATTCATGGTTGCACTGGTGCACACTGCCTGGAACATCTGTTTGATTTCCAGCACACTACAAGCTATTTGGACATGAACATGCCATGTGCAAACTCACACCCCATCCTTGATGCAAGCCAACCACTATGTCATACCCACTTCCCTCATACCCAACCTGATAGAGGTGACCCAATTTCTTAGTTTAATTACTAAGTTCTCCTTTCATGTGTGCAGGTCTCAACTATACTGCATCATGCTCAAAATCTTTATGTACATAACCAGTAAATGCAAACAGTTTTCATGCATCCATGAAACATTCATCCATTCATACATTTCAACAATCAATTAATCACATCTGTACATCATTTCAAGCCAATTTTTGTTCAGAGACAGGCTTTTGACTAAAGCATGGATCAAATATTTTTGGAGATAAAATACCACTGTGGTTCCAGTAACAAGATCTAACAACCAGCAAGGCATCCAAACATTTCACATAGATTATATCACCACAAAGAAACTCATCCAACACATATGTGGTTAACAAAACTTATTTTCATTCATATAAAACTAACATACACCTAATCATAAGTAGCTATAAGTGTTCCTTTTGTCTTCACTTATGTCATTGTGCTATATGAACTTGCAGGTAAAGCACAGGGATTTTGCATATCAGAAAATTCTTATGTTTTTCATATTTTATATTACAATCAACATGTGACCAGAGATGTTTATATGTGTGTGTATATATATATATAGGAAATACTTAGGCAACTAGAGCTCAGCACATGGTCAAACCATTGCACTCTTATCCCCTTGTTAAATACAAGACATAAGCAAAAGAACTTCCCTCCTTTTACTGCCTTGTACTAAACCAATCTTAGATCACACTTGACTGTAATGATTATATAATCCATTTTTTTTTCAGGTTATATTCATAAGAAATTTTATCTTCCTCTAAGGGACCTGTTTTATAAACTTCCATCACAAAGTTATATGCAGTTATCAAACATATTCAAGAAATGCAGCTTAACAATTATGCATCCAAATCAGACAATTCACTTTTCAATGTTTATTCATATAATGACCTATTGCAATTGATACTGGCATTTGATATTTATTTATTTTTTGAAATTTTACCAAATATCAACATCACTTACATCAGCTCATTATTGTGTTTATCAAGTTCTCAAACATATACTTATTAGTTATGGTGTAACAGTGGTGATTTCAGATTTAAATCAAAATAAATAAATACACCATCTACATTGAAACAAAGCAACATCCATGAAGTCCACAAAGAAGTAAAACTGTAATTTTAGCCATCTTCTAGATCAGATATAAACATAGGGGTCTTAATCCAACTTTTCTTGTATTAGAAAACATTTATAAATTCAAATTCCCTCATCTTAAATTTCTTACTACAGAGATTTACAATAGGTTTATGGGCTTTCCAAAACAATTTAGGCATTCATGATTCTACTATATTATTGTAAAAATATGCACAGAGGTGTTTGTTAAGAAAATTTCACCAAAAACGCAGAAAACCTCATATCTTATTATTTAGAAAATAAGCATGAGCCAGATTTCTATCTTGCTGCCTATGTTCTAAATAATTTAAATCCATACTTGACAATAATAAGAATAGAATAATAAAAATGCTCAAACCATTTTAACTTGGAAATCTGACATACAAAACTCCAAATAGAAATGCACAAACAAACATCCATCTCATCCATAATAACCACTTCAGAAATTTAAATAATTTTCATAATACTTCTTTGTTCATAGCAAATTTAAATGAACTAGACATGAGCATAAACCTCTCTGTTCATACTGCCTAATCCACTATTATTCAATACCCTACTTCTCAGTAAATTAATCAAATTATTTTCTTATAAAAACTGAGTCATAAACTCATTTCTGTAATCAGGTTATTTGATTAATTAAACAATTTTCAAAACAAAGTAGTAGAAAGGAGAAACATCATTAACATTGATGTAATCCAAATAAACCATCCAAAGCAATCAATTCAAACAATGCAACCAAAGCAGTCAATACAAATAAATTCACACAAATTAGATTTTTGCTATGTTCTCTACCAACATAGCTCTGATACCAAAATGAGATGACCCTACTTTTCTAGTGGCCAAATCATGGGCTAATTTGTTTTTTTTTTTAATTTTTGCATAAAGAAATATATGCTAAATGAAAACACAGGGTCATCTACCTTCAAAACCAAAACCAGGATCCACTATTATCAATATAGAAATATTGGTATATTCTTAAAACATAGATTAATATATATGAAGATATACCAATCTCTTTAGTTATTAAATCAGAGTTTAAGAAAATTTAGCTAAAGCATTCACACATAGCATTTTAATATAAAGATAAACCCATTTCATAAAAATTATTTTCAATATGACACAAAAGATACACAAGCAGACAGGAAATATCAGAATTCCTGAGTATATCATAAAAGTCATAGATATTCTTTATTTAATTCAACTCTTGCTATAGCACAGTTATAGGTGTGGCTGCACGTACACACACATATAAATACAGGTGTGCACGGCCTCGCCAACACACAAGCTCAAGCAATGATATTAATGAATAGGCAATGAAGCCTTGGCACCAACAAAATATTAATAATTATATGTATAAACAAAAGATCACCAATCCAACTATATAAAAATGAGGTCATCGAGTTTCCTCTTCCTCATTTATGCAAGTTATATTCAGACATAAAAGATGAATTTACATCAACTATCCTTCTTTAAAACAAAAATATGTCACTGATGCAAGAACAAAAGCTATTCTGCATCATACAAATATTTTTAACACAAACAATTGGAAACTAACAAGTTCCTTTTATAAAAATCTCAAGATAATACATGGACTTGTAATCCATTTCTAGAATACTTATGAATATAAAACAGTTTACTTTCTTTTGCAAAACTTATCCAAAACTGTGTTTATTCATTTTAGAAATGTAAAGTAAAGGCACGCACGTATTTTAATTTATATGGCAAGTCCTCAATATAATTCTAGAATCTATCACATGAACATATATTAGCTATATGCCATATACAGATTCGAATAGCAACAACCACTTAACATAGAAAATTTCATTTCCCAAAAATCATAATGCATTTGAAAGCATCAAAAATCCATCTTTCCTTCAAAGATTTGCGGCATCAAATATCTCATCTTTGCTTTTCACAGATCAAATATTAAATATCAAATATCAAATATCAAATATCAACATCAAAAACCAAATATCACAGGACTAAGTAACTTGAACTCAGAAAAGACCATAACATAGAGAAAAATAGGTATATATATATATATCTCATCTTTGCTTTTCACATTCAAGGCATTCAACTTGCCAAAAACAATAAATATATATATATATATACATATTCTCAGATATGATAATTACATACAAAAATCAAACTCCAGATCCATATATGCTTATGCATAAATGTAGAGATAATCTGTCAAAATAAGTTTATAAAGATTTTCCCAAAAACTTCTGAAAGGAAACTTGAACAAAATCCATAAAAAATCCTTTAAATCACAAAACTCAGCAGATCTATGGGTCTGCACATATACACAAGTGTAAACACTTGTGTATACTGCCTTGACACCAGTTATTTCTCCAAATACAGATTTCAGAAAATATATACAAACTGAATAATCCAAGTGTTTCAGTTTCAACTTGCAATTACATATAAGACAATACAGTTTTCAAGATTATATACAAATCAATCTAACACATAATGGTTCACTGTTCATGGCATTACATACATATTTTAGTTCAGCAATACATATGAAGTGACAATGAAAATACTTAAATACTTTCTTCGTATCATCTACATGCAGTGATAAATCATTCTAACTCCATCTCTTACATCATCATCTCATCAATATGTGCATAGCAACCTGTAAAGACATCATCCCGAACTGCCTCGTTGAATGAGACACCCCAGGAGATTGTCGAGACAATCAACAGGGTCAGACGTAATACGTCTGGTATGAGTGTGCTTAAGCAATTCATTTGGCAGTAATACAAGTGTTAAATCAGTGTATCGTGACTTAATAGTGAATAAATATCATCTCGGTACAGATATGAACATAATCAGACTTAATCATCACCAATATATGAATACGCAAGCAACCAAGATCAAACAATCATTAACAAGCATCAATACACGCAAAGCATCCATACACACAAATTAATTTACGGAAAATATAACCACGGCTGCCTGAGATAGGTCTTATTGCCAAATCATGATTAAGAACACTCACGTAGCTATATGAGATGTCGATCCCCTAGACATTGCCGTAGCTTTCCCCCTTTTTCTCACGAATCCAGCGCCATTTGATACGGCAAAAATAATTTTCCCCCCAATTTGATTTCTAGGGCTTCGGCCATTTTATTTTTGTTTTGTAACGAGAGAGTAAAATGAAAACAGCGGCCACCTCTTTCTTTTTTTTTATAATCCACTCACGGCTAGGGTTTTAATAGATGGGAAATCACAAATTTACCCCCAAGTCCAAATGTGTGCGCAAATATACTTCAATACTTTATACTTGTTTAAATCACAACATCATAGTTGTGTAAATATTGTGGGTCATTACACTTTCCATAAAATTCTCACATATTCTTTTAATTTTTTTATGTTTGTCTTCTGATCATCACCTTCACTCCAATATGCAAGTCTGAATGTGGCATCTATAAACTACAACAATATTTGATTTCTTTATATAACCGAAAAATGTCTATACAAATTGGAGTTGTTGTGTGCTTGGAACTATATATTAGTGTTACAGAATCAAAAAGTGTGCTTCTAAATCAATTGTAGGCCCGATTTAATAGGAACTATATATGCTTGTAACAGAAAGAGAATGACTACACTATATAGTCACAAAAATAAGCACATCAACAACTATTAAATTATGTATTTTTCTCATTGCTCTCACATGATTTCTTTTGACTGCATCGAAATTAATGCAATTATAGACTCATAACACAAATTTGTCAACTTTATTGTGCATGTAGGAATATGAAGTGGATTATGTTATCCCACCTTTTGGTCAAGGCTCGAATATCAACGAATAGGCTAGAAAGGGTGAATATCAGGATTAAAGATCAGTTGGAAACAAGGCTGCAATCGATGTCATTAAAATTTAGCCGAGCTCCGATTAAGTCGGAATCGATTGGGGACGATGATCAAGGAAAAGAGAGGCCGCATTTCAAATTTCAGGTTAATCGAAGTTCGTATGAAAGAGATATGATTGATACGAGGTTGAAGAAATATGCTGTTTGTATCCATCGAAGAGCCGAGGTGATAGTCTATTCGAATCCATCAGATTCGTATCCATCGGAATGACATCGCCTCAATCTGTTCAAATCCATCAGGTTTTGCATAGTTTGAATCCATCAAGTCTGTGTCGATCAGATTCGCGCATGCTCGATTGTTCGTATCCATGTGTTCGAATCGATACAGAGTTATCGAACTGGTTCTGTTCGCATCGACACTGTTCGCACTCCACTAAGAATTACACTGTTCGTGTCGATCTGGTTCGCATCGATCCAAAACTCGCTATTTGTATTGATACCCAAAGGTCATCGATATGAATAGTGCATATCAATACGAAACGACACGCGCTAATCATCGATGCGAACAGGGTCATCGATACGAAAACCCCCAGTTATTGATGCAAACGTGTCGATACAAATAAGGCGAAAGCCTAGGAACAACTCGTTCAACTCGCCGCAAAAAATGGATTGATCCAGGAAACTCGCGCCACGTCATCCTATGCGCATGTGCTTCTGATCGATACGAAGGGGATGGATACGAACCATGGATTCGAAGTCGACAGCCTTCGAAGAATACAAAGTTGCATCGATCATATCTCCTATACCACAGGTCCAAATGCTACGAAATTTTCACAGGAGCCTACGTACAAGCTAAAGAACATTCCTGCCAAGTTTCATCTCTATTGGATCATTTTTTTATCGATACGAAATTGGTTCGTATCGATCACGAATCGAGTCGAAACTTTCCGGGATCGATCGCGTGGTCCCGCTCACGTGCCAGAAGGAGTCTCCCGAAGTTTGGGCACGAATCAGCCTTCTACACCTATAAATAGCCCCGCAGAACCTACAGAAAAAGGATCTGTTGGCTATTCGACGTCTAGGCTCTGCTGGATTCAACTTTGCACTTCACCATTGCTGTCATACTTGAAACCCTTCATTGTAATCCGCTGTAATCAACTGTAACCAACGAAGTACATCAATAACAGATAATTACTTGAAGTGGACGTAGGCCGGAGATAACCGAACCACTATAAATCTCATATTTCTGTTCGTTATTTATGGATTGTTGTTTGTTGCTGGCTTAGATCTATGACTTGGGTTTGAATATTGTTGATTTATATTCATATATTGGTGCTTTCACGATACTTGGGGTTTGTGACCAATTTTGGTGCAAACAGATTAAAGTGTTGTGCATATGATAAAAAAAATCAATAAGGAATGCAACAAAGTCTTTAGATGCTTCTACCTTGAATCGATCTCAAATTCAAGGATATTAAATAGCAGTATATTCAAGTCTAAATGTTAAATAGAACAGGTATGTTCGCATGTAAATTATCATGTTACTCCTTCATTCTTGGTTTATTAATAGTTTAGTTATTGATTTGATTATAAAGGGTGACCTGTTTTTAAATTGATGTGCTGACCTAAACCAAATTTTTTAATAAATGATTCTCTTTTCATTAACTTTGTCATTGAAGTACTTAATATATGATTTGATTTGATTTAATTATAAATTATCATTAACTTTATAGTGAATTTATTTTCCATGGTTTTCTGTTGGCATAATATAAGTGAACAAATCACTGATTCTGGATTTAAATTTGGTAACAACTTTATCTAATCAAATATTTCATTGAACAAGTTTATTGACTTGTATATATTTAACAGCACTTTATAAAGTGGTAGTGAGGTTAAATGAAAAGGAAAGATCCTCAAGTATGGAAACAAATCTTAGTAACGACCAAAATAATCTAGAAATGCAAAAGGTTGTATTATACAATTCGTTGAGTATTCATTGGTAAACAAAAGGTTCAACATGTGCATTACGGTAGTCACAGTAAATAGTTACAATAATATAAGTAGTGTACAGATTTATCATTTAAGCAAACTGTTAAAGAAAATAATATTTGCTAGTTCCTTACCATAATTTAAAGGCAAGCGAGAGAAGGAAGTACGATAAATTGTAGGATAGGGATAGTAAATGAGAAGAACAAGAAAAAAAGAAGGAAAATGATAAGGGTTGTAGAGCAAACGACGAAATGATTAACAAAAAAAGCAAAAATGGTTGCTAGTACTCATAAATTGAAAAAGATAGTTTGTAAATTTGTAGTTTCACGGAAATTGACAGGAATCGATAGAAATTGACGGAAAAAAGCAGAAATGTTTTGTTTGTAAAATTCAGAGGTAGTTGAGAGCAATATTTTTAATAATAGCTTTAGTGTCACATTTTTTTGGTATCAACGTGAACTACCAAAGATACTCCTGTATATATTATCAAATCTTAATCACATAAAAATAGGATCTAATAATAAATTTCTTTTACAAATTCAAACGCCCCTAAAAGTAGGATCTAACAATTAAACATGCATTATAAATTCAAAACGCTTCTAAAAATAGGATCTAAAATTAATATTCCTTTACGAGTTCAAAATACTTCTTTACAAATATAAAATTATTTTTTTGACTGATTTAAACATATACAATTTATAAGAAAAACAATTCACACACGAAGCGCGTGCCGTAACACTTGTAATCTATAATATAGTTTGGGTACTGATCATCTTTGGTTCGCTTTAAAAATCAGTGCCCCCTTTCTGGAATGAAGTTGTAAATTAAGTATAAGCTGAAATAAAATGATAATAGATCAAAAGTTGAAAACTTACCATCTTTTATTCTGGTTCTATTTGTTAGTACTCATATAAATTAGATATCATATGGAAATCCTTAACAGACTATGATATAAAGAAATAAAAGTGTGGGCATTTATATTTAAACCAATCAATAGGGCGAATGGGTTTCCCATGTGTTTTAAAGTTAGTCAATAGCTTGTATAGTAATGAAGTTCCATATGCTTGAATATACATTTTAAAACCCAAAAAACTTGGTCCATTGAAGTTTCCTACACGATAACAGTCAAATGTGCCTGCCTCCAATAGAGAAGAAGAGGCAACAATGAAAGCTATAAATAACCATCATCTGATCCAACAATTCAGTCAATTATCAAAATTATACACATACATTCAACACTAGTCAAAAATTGGTTGGTAATGGAATTTGAAATTTCATTGTATAATATAAGAGCGTCCATTTACAATACTCCTGTGAGTAGTGTCCCTGCATCTCTTACGGTATATGTTTATATTGCTAATATCTATCTATAAGATTTTTTGATAATGTATCGACATTTTTTAATATGATTAGAGTGTAAATTTCATGGTGAATACCAACATCAAGCTATTTGACGTGGACGACACGGGAAAAAAAGTAACTGAAGGCACCGTACATTCAATTGATCCAAATGATAAGGTTCATTCTATTCCATTGGGAACAAATGCAATAAGAGTTTGGGTGGATATTGTAACACCTCTATTGAGGCCTACATCATTCATGGAATGCTTATTAGGTGTTATTAGTAAGACGGTAGCATGGCCTACTGCGAATGTTAGAGTGGACTCAACTTCTACGTAAGTTTCGCAACATCTTGTTTATGTAAAATATGCACAATGTTAAAAATAAAAGTACATTGAATTCTGAATTCAAAATACAAATGTTTTATAGCAGTGTTCCAGCATCTCTTGATTTATGTTTATTCAATCAACCTGAACTCAGCCAAAATTGACCGAAGATCACCTGGAACCTCGTCGATTTCAGGTGCAGTTTCGACTGGTAGATCGACGGCCTACCACCAGTGCGCCAGTGGCAAAAGTATGGAACCATTTTGGTTCTAGCCATTAGTTCATTTGGCTATTGTCGATTCACCATTTTCTTGTTCTTCTTTTATAAGTTATGTCTGATATTTTGGTATGTAAATACAGTACATATATTTATAAAACTAGTTACAACACACACACACACCTAGTATTCATTGGTATGACCTTCAGACTAGGACCTTAGTTAATAAAAGTTTGTTATACAAATGCATAAAAGTGCTCATGTAACGAAACATAGCTTAGGTTATTGATTTTGTCCCTGTTGCTTTTGAATTTGTTAGCCACTCATTTAAGAGTTTTGTTGCCTTGGAAAATAATGCATGCAATGCCCTGGTAATTTAAATCATGAGAATCCTACTCTTATTGTGTTCCCTTTAGCTCTATCTCTCTCATCAATAGGTCTGTCATCTTGGACATAGGTTCGTGATGCATGAGGTTAGGTGCAACCATAGCTAGGCCCTATTTGGCTTGGTGTCGATTATGTTCGATACTAGACTAAATATGTTTGATGCTGAACTGATTTCAAACGTAGCTTTAGGCCGAGTCTTAAATCTTAAATCGATCCCTATGCCTTTTGACTTGCTGTCACCTTGTCCTATTCTCTTTTAGAACTACTTCTTCTTCTAAAACTAGAGTGGACCTCCTCCTCTCCTTTCCCATCCTTTTGCAATAGAATGTCAGAAGGTTCTCGTGCTTTTCCTTTTGCAACTAGTTCATGTTTGGAAGCCACCTTTGTATGTATGTCTACACCTTACTCCTTAGTTTGTTTTTGAAGGTTGTCATGCCTTTCCTTTTGCTACCGGTTCCTGTTGAGAAGCCACCATTGTATGTGTGTCTACAAGCTTACTCCTTGGTTTGTTTTTGTCAAATGTGGACTGTCGTTGTCTAGCTGTTGTATGCATATCTGTCACCTAGGATTTGTTTAAATCTATGTTAAGCGAAGCCTCTCCTTGCTTCTTGGTTGTTTTAAAAGCAAGACTTTTATGTTGTTCCTTTCATTGCAGTAGTGTATGTGAATCAACAGTAGTATTATGTGCAACATTTCATTTTGACTCCTATGTCGTTGATTTCTGATACCATGTTTTACTTGTAGAACTAGAACAATTTTTTATAAGATGTGATAGCAATCAATTTTGCGTATGAGTACCATAGGTTTCAGTTTCAAGTCCTTTCTAAGCACAGTCTTCATACCTATATAATTGACACCAAGAGTTTACGTACCTAAAAGGCCTACCCTTAACTTGTCATTGAAGATCAGTCAGTTACAGCAACATTGGAGTATGATCACTCTTTATACTTTTATGTCGAGATGTAAATTCTCAGTTTCGAGGAGAACTGAGCTCTCGGTTTTAAAACAAAACTGAGCTAATGCTCATTTTGTTTCAAAACTCAAAACCAAGCTCTCGCTCGGTTTTGAGTCAAAACTGAGCCGATGCTCGATTTTGTTTCAAAACTGAGGTCACGGTTTTAAAAAAAACTGAGCTAATGCTCAGTTTGTTTCAAAACCGATCTCTCACTTATTTCAATTCAAAACTGAGTGTTAACAACTTGTAATAATGATAAAAAAGTGTTTTTATTGCATTCAAAACTAAATTAATGCTACAATGTAAATCCGTGTTGCAATAATTTAGCAGTTGATTAAATATGTTATTTTAAATATGTATTTGATCACTAACCTTTAAATTTCAATGTTACAGGTTGGTGAAGTTTTTAGATGCAAAACATGCACAAGATACTCTTTAGGTTTTTGGGGGTTCAGCCTACTTAGCACATGAAAAGTTTTTGGTTACATGTTTTGTCATTAATATTTGATGCAAACTTTGTAGATATTGTGCCTTTGTCTAATGTTGTATGAAGATGGTTTATAAATTTCATCGTTGTTTGAGTAAACTTTGTTCATGGATATTGTGTTTAACTTATTTTATGGGAATGTTTAATTGTTACGCTTTTATTTCATAGTTTTTAGTTTGATTTGTGTAACGACTTGTAAATTCGAACAAATTTTAAAAATATTAACTACAATTGTTGTATAGAATATGGTTAGAAATAAAGAATTTTCAATTATTACTGTAAAAAAAAATAGAATATAAAACATGATCTTAGATAAAATTCTGAAATAATTAATCTTTATTGAAATGGAAGGTGGTAACGCGTATTAGAATATAATTTGATAATATTGATTGAATGTAATTGAAAACTGTATTAATGCAATTTCAATCAACTGTAACAATAAATACTAAAGAATGTGATAAACAATATTATAAATACAAGAAAAGAGGGATTGGTCCCTATTTTTGATGTAGTTATAGAAAATATCCCTGTAGAAATAAATATGTTAATTTGATCCTAATTTTTTTAAAAATAAAAAGCGCAAGGTGCCTTTCACTTATTTGATAGAAAATGTAAGGTATCTTGCACTTTTCTGTTTTTGAAATCTTTTTCGAAATTTTCAAAATTATGAAAAGCACAAGTTATCGTGCACTTTCTATCAGGAAGGTGCAAGCTAGCTTGCACTTTCTGATTTTGAACCATTGTTTTGAAATTTTTGAAAAATTCGAAATTTTTGAAAAGCGCAAAGTAACTTGCGTTTTCTATCTGGAAAGGCAAGCTAGTTTGCGCTTTTTGATTTTGAAATTTTTAAAAAGCGCAAGCTAGTTTGCATTTTCTGATTTAGAAAAAATGGAGAGCTAATTTACATACTTATTTCTACAGGTAATTTTCTTGTAACAACATCAGAAATAAGGACCTTTCGTGTAAAGCGCCTTCTAAATATATTAGCATGCAACAAGAAATCGATTATTTGATAAGTAGATTTATACTCCTTGTGTAAACAATAAATCAATAGTTATGAATTACTAAGTTGTAACAATTGATTTGTTACTCATTTCATTGATTATTCCGCTATGGAATTCATTTTGTAATCAATGGAATTAAATGTAATTTAAATCTTTCAAATAAAAGGAAAGAGAACATTAATATAATTAATGTACGTAATAATAGAACGTATGTTTGAATTAAAATAAAAGAGGTAGTTGAGGAAATAAAATATAAAATATGTTTTAATTGCAAGAGAAAATTGATGTATTATAGAGAACATGTAAATGGAAATAAAAGGATAAAACTTTGTTTGAATTATTCAATGAAAATAAAACGATTAGTGTGTAACCAACATTCAATTGAAAATTTAATATTGAATAAATTGAAATTAAATCTTTTAATTAAGGTATAGATTAATAGATGAAAATTTATTCAGTCAAGAATAAGCAATATATGTTGAATTGATTAAAATGTACATTTGAATGAAGACAAACCAATGTTAATAAAATAAAGGTTCAATTTAGTCAATTATAAAATACATTATAATTTGAATTTAAATAAAATTTAAAGATCAAAATTTAAGAACAAATTTTGGAATATTGAATAATATATTTTTCCAAATTCAATGAAATAGAAAATTTTCTAAAATTTTGAATTTTGGTCAAACTTATTCAAAATTTGACCTTTGGTTGAAAATATTAAATTTAAATTTTAAAATTTTATTCTTTTTATATGATACTAGATTGAATTCTGATCTTTTCTCCACTTTTTGTTTCATCAAAATCAAATATCTATTGCTTTAAATATTTGAATTTCTGGGAAAAACTGACATAAATTTGTGGTATTTAGTTGTGAAATTTGGCTAAGTCCTAATGGGTTTGGTTTAGTTCTAATGGGCATTGGTTAACCAAGAGACTCTAATCATATCAAGAGACTTGTGTCAATTCCTATGCCTACGACTATTTGTTTTTTCCGACTAACCTATACGTACATAATTTTCCCTTGAGAAAACTTTCTCATTACACTGCCTTCTTCCTCTCCAAATTTACATAGAGTTCTAGATCTAAAAACACAAATTTATCTAAATCAAAACTCCTTCCTTTTCTCTTCCAAATTCCTTCTACCTCCTCTTCTATTGCCGCCTCTCCTCCACCATCCAAGCCGTCTTTCTCTCCCCTTCATCTCGGTCACCATTTCCCTCAAGCAAGGCTGAAATCATCCCTTCTTTCCTAGCCTATAGCCATGCCCTATCTCCACCAAATCCCATCCAAAAGACCACCATCTTCACCTCTTGCATAGCCAAACCACCCTTCCACCCTAGCACACCTTAGCCGCACCCAAACCCATCCTTTCAATCCTAGACCGAGCCTCTTAACCCCTCTCCTCTTCTCTTTTTTAAAAAATGAAATATATATCCATATGTATTTTGTGTTGCATCAATTCAAGTCCGCTTTGATTTGCTTTGGAATTCGCGACTAAAATTCATAGCTTTGTGTCATCAATTTTCATAGCCTCGAAAGGTGAGTTATTCACTCATGATTTATAATCTTATGTTAAGTAAGTGGATATCAATTGATATGTTATTGGAATGTTGCAATAGTTAAGAAATTTTGCGCAATTTGGTTATGATTTGATATGACATATGTTCACCTATGTTCCCTTATTATTTTTGACATGAAATTGTTTTTGATATTATGTTGTTTATTTATAAAAATAGATGTGATGATATGGTTATTAATATGCATCATAATGCTAAAATTAAATTACTATGTTGAAAAGAAGAAAAGGAAAATGTTATATTGATTTAAAGGTTGACACTTTTGTGATGGAAATTGTCGTTAGTATGTCATGTGAAATTTATGTGTGAAAAAGAAGAAGAAAAAGAAAAAAAGGAAAAAAATAAAATTTGTATGCATATCTTTACTACTAATAATGAAAATTCATTTATACTAATTTACTCGGTGTCTTTTTGAAATTCCAAAAATACCCTTGGTTTCCATTTACATATTTACGCTTAAACAAAATATCAACATATACGATAACCCAAACAACCCGTGTGCAAAGCACGATCCCATACTAATATTTATTAATAATTATAATATCTTTGTTGTCGCACTTTTTTGGTGTTAGCGTGAACTAACAAAAATGACTCTAATATTAAATGTTTATTTGAATGTATTAAATATACTTTAATGATAGAAGTGATAGAGTTCTTGCTTGTGTGTAGTATGATTGTAATATAGGAAATCACCTAAGTTGTTATACTGGAAATGATTGCATGTTGGGTAATGTTATAGTAGAAAATTTATGTCACATTCCATGTTATGTTATGTAGTTTAATTATGTAAGTTACATGCTATGTTATGTAAATAATTATGTAATTATTAATTATGTAAGTTACATGCTATGTTCTGTAATTAATTATGTAAGTTGCATGTTATGCTATGTAATTAATTATGTAAGCTATATGCTATGTTTGGTAATTAATTATGTAGGTTACATGCTATTTGTTCTGTAAGTTATATGCTATTTTATGCAATTTGTTATGCAAGTTATATGCTATTTTATGCAATTTGTTATGTAGGTTTGTGCTACCTTATGTAATTTGTATGTATGATTTTGTGTTATGCTATTTATTTTATGAAAATCATGCTGCAAGTTCCCTTAGTTTTAGGTATTCCCTATGGGTAGAGATGGTACATACACGAATGATCTTTAGAATAGAAAAAAATCGTTATGGGTTGAAATGATAAACCCAAACGGTTTTTATTGATTTTGAAATTTGGGATTGCGGGTTGAAATGATATATATCCGTAAATTTTAAATTATTGCAGATTGAAATGATAAATATCCGTATTACTTGACCCTAGGATTGAAAACTATATACGGACACCGTTTGTTTGTTTTTAAAGTGATTTCTGAAACTTCAAAAAGATATGTTTGGGAAAAAATGATTTTTAAATTTAATATAAAGATTTTATTTTAAAACATATATATATAATTAGATTTAAAATTTATATGTTTTAAGAATTCTAAGTTAAGTTCTAAACGTAAATTTTAAGGTTTTAATTATAACTTATTTACTTTTTTTCATAATATAATATTTAATTTAATAAAATTAAAATATATTATGTTTAAAATATTTAAATTAATATATTTATTTTAATATATAATCTATTTTAATATATAAACTATTTCTAATATATAAACTATTTCAATCTATAACCTATTTTAACATATAAACTATTTCTAATATATAAACTATTTCAATCTATAACCTACTTTTAAAATATAAGCTATTTTTAATGTGTATCCATTCTAATATATAAACTACGTTCGAATTTAAAAATGTTTAAAGTTGGAACTATTATGATTTAGATTTAATTGACTTAAAATGCGAATATTTTGATATGATGGTTTTGACCTTTTTTGGAGCTAAGATTTTGAAAATGAATATGATTTCGGAAGTGAATATGATTTTGAAAGTGATATAGTTTTGAAGTGAATATGATTTCGAAAGTGATATGATTTTGAATTGATTATGATATTTTGATATAAATTATGAATCTGTTTTGGAAATGTAAACAAACCAACTGGTATGAAATAAACGATTGGTTGTTAAAGAGACCGGGATCGAATATTGTCATACTCTCTGCCAATACCCAAACCACTATAACAACTATGCATGTGGTGGAGATTCCAATGAAGTGGGATGGTTTGGCGAACGATTCTGTATGAGGTATTACATAGCCCTGACCCCCTCAGGTCAGCTTGATGCTAAAATAGGAGCCATGCTGGACCAAGTAAGGTCGCTTCGCCTATCGGGCACATTTCTTCGATACCATATTATGACGTTGTGATTGATTTGGTGGCCACCCTTTGATTTGATTTGGGAGTGTCTCGAGGTGGGCGGTAGTAACTGCTATGCGTTGCCACCAGTCCGGTTCCGCAAAACGGTAGTATCCTACCCTAGGCATTATCTCACATGCCTTGTCACATGCCTTATCACGCCCATTATGAGTTTGGTTTGTGTCATATCTATGGAGTGCTCCTTGATAGCCCACCAGTTTATGGTGGAGTCTACAGTGTCTGTATAGACTACGGAATTTATATGAAAAATGTGTTAAGGGGGATATGGGTAACGCCCTAATGCTATTTTAATATTTTACTTTACTGTAGATATTATTTATGTAGTGCATTGTATTATGTATGTAGATAGTTCCACGGATCCTTAAAGGATGGAAATCCCAAACATTTTTTAATTTATTGCATTTCATTTGGACATTTCACTTGAGTTGGTTTACTTGCATAAGATTGTTAATCCTGACTCGAGTGTTTTTTGTTTTGCTTTATGCTCGGGTCAACCTGAGTATTATTGTATTTGAGACTTATCCTTGGATTTTGGAGCTTTTGTTGGAGATCAATCTTTAATATATTCATCTTTTTAGTTATCTCGGTTATTTTAATTATTTTTAGTTGTTTATCTTTGGACTTGTCATTTGCTTATGTATTAGAGACTTCTTTGTATTTGGATTTAGGTTATATTTGGTTTTAGAATTTGTTGTTTCTGTAGTAGCTTCATGAACTACTATTTATCTATTCTACTGCGTATTGTTGTATTACTCTATGTCTGCGATTCTATGATTGGTTTATTTACTGTATTTGCTCAGTTTTGCCAAATACAAATCACAATTTGTTGTTTTGAGCAATTCAAGTTTGACATGTGTGGATTATTGTCGATTTGAACGGTTCAAAATGGCGGGTCGTTACAATTTGTATATGTTTTGTATACTATCCTATTGAAATATAATTAAACGCAATTAGATTAATGATATGTGAATATTGCATTGGTACAACATGTCATAAAGGACAGCGTTTAAAAAGTGCGGTCGATTATTTGGAAAAATAATTCATATTAATACGACAGCGTTAATACCTTGCTATGAGTTCTTTGAAAAGATAAAGTATATTGATACTACAACATTTAGGAACAACTGATGAAATAACTAATAACAGTGTTTATAAATTACTGTTAAAAACTAATGAATAAGCTTTAGACAGTGTACTTTAACCACTGTCATAACTTACAACACTTAACACTGATGAAAATGTAAAATAATACCTTACACTTTTTCCACATCAACTTGAAAATGTTGTTTTAATTTTAAAGCAGCAAAATATAAATGCTGTCGAAAATGAATTAACAGTAACAAAATAACGCTGTATAAAATTATTTTTGACAGCGTTTTCTTTTATCTGTTAGAAATTGTATATTAACAACCGTATTGTCATTATACAGCGTTTCTAACAACTTTGTTGTATCCTTTAACAGCGTTTTCACACGCTGTTAAAAGGCTATTTTGTTGTAGTGAGAGAGACTCGATACACTTCGATCTTTCGATCTTTGATTACAAATGATTCTATAACTTTGAATAGCACAGAGATATTTGAGGGAGAGGCAGAGAATCAAACTAGGGACATTGAGTTTGATTCTCTTAGGATTTCAGTAGAGTTTTGTTAAGAATGTTTGAAAATAAGAATGAAAGAGAAAGTGGAGAGAAAACAAAGAAATCTTAAGTGAAAATTCGTTGAAAACTATTGATACATATATAGGAGTCATGTCCATTCATGAAAGATTATGATGAATAGACACTTCTTTTGAAAATTTGAATTTTAAAATCTACGGCTATCATGTCGACATGAGGGGTCTAGGCATGTCGACATCCCCTAGTAATTTTTGAAAATTGATTTTTGTTCTAAAAGAGATTTTCTTTCTAAAGTTGTCGAAACAATCTTAGAACTTTATAACTATTTTGAATATACTTTATGATTATAAAACCTTTGGAAAGTGATCTTACGAAATATAAAGGTTATAAAAACTAAATATATAATATTTTGAGATTAAAGCTAAAACATTAAGATCGAGAGATAGTTTAAAAATAAGAAATGATTATGAAATTAATATGATTAAAAATAGTTTTTGAATTAAGGCTAAATTATTTAAACCAAGAGAGAGATGTCGTTTTAAAAAGATAGTTTTGAAAAGAAATCTAAAAATAAGACATTTCGAAAATTTCATGGATTCCGTTCCACTAGAGAAGGTCGTGGGTTCCACCCACTAAAGAGGTCGTGAGTTCCATCCCACTATTAAACCGAGAAGATGGATTTCATTCCACAATTAAAATCTGAAAAAATATTTTAGTGCATATGAAGTTTAAACATAAATCTAGACTCTATTACTATCTTGATATCTTGAACTCTTGATACTCATGAGTCTTCAGTCTTGATTTCTACAATCTTGAATTCGTCCTTCTTCAATCTCTATATTGTACATTCTTTATTCTCAATACCTGCATATATATATATATATATATATATATATATATATATATATATATATATCCTGCATATACATATATCTAGACAAAGATATTAGTATTTATATTTTATAACAAGTCCTAAGGTTGTTGTCTCCAAAACCATCATCTCAGGAACTAACACATGAAGGATTAGGGAATATCTATTTGACAATTTATCAAGTTGATAGTTTTACTTTTTTTCCAAACAATACATCAATTATAAAGTCATAAATAATATTTTAATCTATTTACCATCTCATCATGAAACATTTAATATAGTTCACATTCAAGCAATACTCTTAAATAATTAATGATTGATAAATTACAATAAACACTCAAAAAATACATCTAAATTTAAAGAAACATCATTAATAAAGGTTAGAGTATAACAACTTCTGTTACAAAGAAAATTAGGAGTTAATAACTTAAAGGACAACTGAATATCATATTTAACCAAAAGAACATCGAAAAGCCAATACATATGAAGCAACAAAGGTCAACGACATCAACTACTATCATATTTGTTGAATATCCGCATGTATCATGCAAATGAAATAGTTTCATTGCAGTAGATAACATGCATGTATAGTTGGTCATCCAGGTAAAGTTCTTCAACTTCATGTTGTTCTAAGTTTCTTTGGTTTCCAGCTTCCATGTACATTAGTATTAGCAAGAATTTTTTTTGTATAGCACTCAACATTCTGATCTATAACAACATTGATCAAATCTACCACAAATTAAAAAGAGTTTGGAAAATGAAACAAGAAAATGAAATTAAGAACATGATTTTTAATGTGAATTTTTACCGGTTTTTCCTTTGTAACTTCTATTTAAGGCGCATTTAATTATTTTCGCAATTAAGACTATGATGGCCGACATCAACACCTTCGCATATTTGACAAACTCTTTGCTTTATTTCCCTTCTTCCTACCTTTTGACTATAGTTAGTTCCAGGGACTTTGACTTTGAATTGACTTGAGTTTACCGTGATACTAACCCTATATAACTAAGGAGATGAATCATCTCTTGAATAGTTCTTCACTTCCAATACTTGCACTCGACCCAACTATAATAACTTGATGGAACAACGTGCCATGATTTGACTATAATCAAAGCAGAGATTTCATATTAAAGATTGACTATATTATTAAGTTGAGATAACTGTGTAAATCAGCCACATCAATATTTTCTGTTTGACCTTAGTTATATTAACCAACAGAAAACTATCGACTGATTCGTCCTATATTTATCCAATAACTACCAATGGGTAACCCTAGTCGCCCCCAACAGTCATGAGTAGTGCATGGTCCAACATTTGCAAGGGTTACTTGCTCTATTCTCAGTGGATACATCAATGTCCAGTCTCGATGCATCTTGACTATGAAGATTAAAAATGGTATATTTATTTTCATTATGATAACTTACTCACGGTTACAATACTTTATAACTACTATCACAAAACAAAGCATCTATGGATTTTCTATTCAATAAACTTTTAATTAAATTAACTAACAATATAACATATTATTTAAAGTATATAATGTAAAGGAAAAACCTTTTATTTCAAATAAGATTGGTCAACGAGTTAAATAAATAAATAACAAATTACATATTTGCCCCTAGGGCATACCCCTAACTCTATAAGATTCATAGCAAAGTCGAATTGAGTAAGAGGAAGGATGGATCAGTGTTGTGCAAGGTAAGGATTAGTTTGGCTTGGATGGAGAGGAAGTGATTAAAATGGAGAATTTTCCCATTGAACGATTTCTAATTGAGTTTATCAGTTCAATGATAAATCCATGGATTTATTGTTGCTAAAATGGATATTCTACTAAATTTAGACCATTGACATATCTTGGAATACACGTTCGATCAACATTTCCTCTCATTGGTCGAAGAGTGCTTGCGTTTTGATAGATTTAAACTATCTCTCAACGAAATACTAACCTAGAATCACAATTCCTATCTACGTTGGATTCATTTGGGAATATTAACATAGTGTAACACCCGTATAAATTAATAAGTAATTAATTAAGTAATTATTCATGAATTTAAGGAAGGGAGATAATGAAAACAGGGTAAACATTATTTGCTCATTATGCTTGGATGCATCAACTGACACTAAAAAAAAATCCTATTTGAAAATCTAAATTAATAGGAATTAAATTTAATTGTTATGGCTCACAAATTATGAGAAAATGGGATAGTGGTCCTATGATCCAAATTATTTCTCATTGAAGTAAAGAAAACCACATATTTCTTTCCTTTTTTCTTTTACATTCAAAAATTTAAAACAAAAGCTTAAGCTCTATAATGTTATATGCGAGCTAATAATAAGAAGAAGAAAACAAAAGATTAAGGCTAAGGTAACTAGAGACTTCTTTGTAGGTGAGTTATAGATTCTTTAGTCTTTTCCTCCTTTTATTCCTTACGGCCATATGATAATTTAGTCATTCCTATGATTTTTCTTGTTTAATTGGTAAGGGGTATCTAATATGGGGATAAGAATATCATGTTAGTAAATGGTTTTGATTAACGTAAATTATCCTTGAGCATATAAATTGTAAAAAATTAATTATGATTTATATATGGAGAAAATTGGTTAGTTATGAGGAATTTGATACATGATTAATTTACTACATACAGAAAAATCGAGAACAAATTAGGTAGTTTCCTTGGAAATTAGGTCTAACCGAAGGGTTATAATAGGGAATCAGAAGATAAAAGGGTAAGGGCCAGAAGGTTATTTAAATAGAAAGTTTAATTAATTATAGGGGTGGTAGACCAGATCCACATTTTATGCTAAATGCGCTAGTAAAGTGCTTAAAGTTGTAATAATAGACTAATCAAATGAAATAGAAGTCAACATGTGTAAAGCTAGTGTTGGAGTGCAGTGGAGAGTTCCCACATATACTAAAAGACAATGTCAAAGGGGGTAGATCCAAACTAGAACTTTAATAACACCAAAATCTTAAGTGTAATGGCTTAAGTAGAATTGTTAAGATAGATAAGATTGAAGGCAGGGTTGGAAAATTGAGGGTATCAACCGAGGACGAAAGGCGATCGACGGTTGTGGAGGAAATATGAGGTGATCTTAAATAAATTAAAAACCTGATTTCACAAATCGTCGAAACTAAATTATTATAGGCTTTTCAGGACGAGTCGAGAACATTGAGTGCTGAGGGTAGTGCAACTCTCGAAAAAATACGTAAATAGGAACTGGTAACTTCCAAAGATAACAAGGCATGGTAAGGCTTAAGATGGCCAAGATCGAAACTTAAGAAATTAATGAATATAGTACAATTAATATCAATAAGCACATGATGATTAGTTGAATTTAAGCTTAATAAATAAATAAATTAAAAGACTAATAGTGGATGGTTAGGTAGTAGATTTGGTGGAAGGAGTGAGGCTTATATGGCGTTCGCAACCAAAGGCGAAGGAGTAAGGCATGTGTGACATCCACAACCAAAAGCGTAAGGGTAAGGCATGCGTGGAATCTAAAGTACGAAAGCAATTGGTGTAAGGTTAAGAGTGTAAGGCCAAGAGTGGCAACAAAGAGAACGCTGGAAGGTGTCGGGCCTTAGCGGTTGTGTAAAAGCCAAACTGAATGTGTAAGGCCTGTTTAGCAACCGAATGAAAGAGAAATAGGTTTAAGGCCTATGTGAGAGCTAAATATGAAAGCACTGTTGCAAGGCCTGCGTGATGACCAAGAATGATGATGCATAAGGCCTTAGAGGCAGTCGAGAATTAGTGCAATTAATGTACATAATATATTGGCATAAGGCCTTACTGGCAATCAAGAATTAGTGTAATTAGTGTATATAGTATATAGGCATAAGGCCTTGGTGGCATTCAAATGGTAGATCTTTAATGATATATAACTGCCGCAAAAGAACGCAAAGTCCTACGAGTAGCCAAGGCTACGACATTTCGATACAATGAAATATTGGAGCTTTCTCTATGATATAAACTGAGAGGATATTTTTGGTTACAGTGTCACAGTAATGTTGGCGCTTGGTAATGAACTTACAATTTAGACCCACTATATATTCTAATGTTACTGCTTTGGAAAGTGAGGAGATAACCCGTTTCGCTTGTTGGCAGCGCGTCACTATATGTTTATTTCCGTTATATCTAGTTATTGACTAGTAAATTAGCCAACCTCGAAATTAGACTAATGCATTTGTGAAAGCAAAGGTTACTTGTTAGCACTAGGCTTTAAAATGAAAAATGAGGAGAAAAACAAGCAAATTATAGTAAACGACACAAAGATATAGAGTGGTTCGGCTAAGCTTTCATGCGTTTACTCTAAAGATCTCTTACTATGTTTCCCTCCTATAATTATAAGGAATTATAAGGTAAGAATTTAAACACTTAAGACTACAAAGTTTCTAATCTTAAGAGTTTAGGGATATATTTTTTGTGAAATGTAGATCTGAGTTGAAAATAATGAGCATTCAATTAGATTTCAACCCCTTTGATGTTGTATCGCATGTAGTATTTATAAGAGCCGATATGGATGATGGATGGTTGAGATTGAGTAAAATTAGTGGGAAGCTGCAACACCCCGTAAATTGAGTGATAATTAATTAAAAATTATTAAAGCCTAGAAATAGAATTATTACTAATGTCAAAATTTGGCTATAAAGCTTGAAACGTTGTGTTCGTGGTGATTTTCTGATCAATTTTCATATATATATTTTATGATCTGGGTTCAAACAAAAAGGTTATTAACGTTTGAACATCGAAAATAATTATATACATGTGAAGAAAACAAATCTTATTAATTAACGTTGATTAACGTTAAACGAATACTTACGTCTAAGCAGAGTTAACGTTAATCAAATTAAAATAAATCAGCTTAATTGATAAAAAAACGCAAAGGAAAATCAACAATTAACATATACGACGACTGTTCAACCCCCTCATTGGGATCAGTCAACCGCTGGTGGTCGATCAGTAGGGTTATAGCGGTCAACCGCTGGTGGTCGATCAGTAGGGTTATAGAGGTCAACTGCTGGTAAGCTGGTTGGTGCATATTGAACTTAAGCTGAACAGCCCGGATTTGACATAATATAATCAAACGGGTGGGATTGATTCGAACGCCTATAAATAAAGGTCTATCCCCTCATTTTTCTTCTCATATTTTTATAAAGCAAAAGCGAAGCTCTGTCAATTTCTTTTCTCCACAAAATCTAGAAATTGCATAAACTATAATTATATATATGAGTGGAGAATAGCAGAAAATAATAGAGAAGAAGAATAGAGTCGAATTGAATTGCCAAAGCCTAAGTAAATTGTAAATCCAAATCAAAATCAAAATCTATATCTAATTCAAATCTCTTTTCAGATATGTAATTCTAATAAATATGCGTATTCTTTTTTATGCATATTTTGGTAGGAAGAAAGAGAGGCAGATTTAGATCTAGAAATTTGAAAACTTAAAAGATGAGTGGAAAATTATATATTTTTATATAATACCGAATTTATATCGTTGTGAATCTGTTTTTTGTATACCTAATTGTGAATTTTAAAGTTGTAGGCTTAAATACGTATAAGTAATATATTGATTACCTTGCAATCATATTCTATGAATTATTAAACCTGATTAAATATCATATATACCTAAATCTAATAGGTAATGGTGAAAGTAGTCCCTAAAAGTTTTAAATAATTCATTAATGAGATTTTACGTAAATTTCAGTTTGTTATTTGAATGTTATATGTTATTAAATATGAATTGAAGATTGTTATTAATTAGATTGGCATTTAAGTAATATTTTAATTTGTTGCAATAAAGTATGTTGCAGTTTAAATTTATATAAATTATCCAACTCCGTAATTGTGTATGAAGGTGTATGTTTAAATAGCAAGGAATATGACAAAAAACAAAGAAGTACAAAATATGGATGTGACCTTATTGTATATCGTCTATTTTAATAATAATAGAAAAGATAATTCCTTGTAATCCAACATAACGTAAATCCTCTTTTAGGAAATTTATGGAGAATTACGTGTTAACATTATCTTTTGGGAAGATGTAGTTCTAACGCATTAAAATATTGAAATCCCTAATGGTAAAACTAAAATATTACAAATAGAAATAATAGCAATGATTCCGTTGTTAATTTAATATATAGGTTTAAAAGTAAGTTAGCAAACAAACAATAAGCGATGAAATACAAGACAACGAAATAAGAAATTAGGAAGTTATAACAATCAAAGAGGTATAACTATTATTAAAAAGGAACAGTAGAACATATGTAGTTATGTTAATTGAAAGTCAAGTGATAAGAAGTACCTAATCTATTAAATTAGAAATAAACAGTAAATAACATTTAATAGCATTAAAAACATAAGAAGTAAGTTCATGTAAAAGTGTCCGAATACAAATAATCGAATTTAGGAGGTAGGGTAATTAAACAGCTAAAACCATACAGCTTCAAGTACACATTTATGATGGGTGTGAATTATTAGATATAGTAAATGATTTAAAAGACTATGAATGATTTAGTCATTTGTATAGGTTGGAATGCGAGGTCAATAGTGTTGCACAACAGAAGTCTGCCCTGCACAAAGGGCCACTAATAGTTGTGTGTACATTGTACTGATGTGAGACATCTTCAATTATAGGACCTATGGGAATATACGTTCATGTATAAGTGAAAGGAATATACCAAAGTGGGTTCGCCTCAGTTTGAAGTCTTAAACGACCAAGTTGAGTCTACTTCAATCCTTATAAGGGGCACTAAGTAAGAAGTGGGTATTTTCTTGATTACACTAAGCAATCTAAATGGAATAGTGAGCATATGCTCAATGCTATATCAACAAGTTGATACGATATATGTAAGGAGTAGGGTTGTACACATAGGTCGAGATTGTCATCAATCCTAGGGCGGTCTTTAGAAAGACTCGGGTTACGCCTAAATTGACTACATCTCTACTAGTGTAGGTTCCGTATGGGACATGCAGCGCCTCAAAGTTGTTTGTTAGTTTGTTTATAGTTAGGAGGAAAGGCAAGATAATCCTTAGATTAGTCTTTAAGATATGGTAGTCGGAGGAGCATGCAATATTAGAACTAGGCCTTCCCGCAATGGAAGTTATGAGTGAATTTAAAAAATTCTCTTATTAGATATATATTGGGCCTATGAAGTCTAATTCATTAAGAACATTTTTAAATATTATTTAAATAAAATATTTTGTTTTATTTAAATTTATAAATTATATATAATTTTATTTAAATTTATGTATATTAATACATATATACTCACATGTGTATGTGTGCATGTGTCATATACAAATATATATGTATGTGTGTGTAACATGTCAACTTGTGCAAGATATAACATGGTCGTGTATGGATGTTGGGATTTACATTGCAACAGACTTGTTAGCTCATCCGATATGCAAATATATATTATCCAAATATATGTATGTATATACACTATTACATATATATAAATATTATATATATATATGAACATAATAAGTTTGTTTAAATAGTTTTATGTAAATGTGTATTATATTTAAATAAATATATGCATATATACTTATATATATATCGTTTTCAATATACATATATATGCATACACATAAATATTTATAAATAAAATATTAATGAATACATATATATAATGCACATTATTATAATATATCTATTTAAATGTAAATGAGTTATTTAAATACTAAATAAATAATATTTTTTTATAAAGTTATGAATAGACTATGTACTAGCGTATACATAATAATAAAATAATATTTTATATTTACTTTAATATACACACACACACATAATGTATAATATATAAATACATATATTAATTAATAAAATTAAAAGATAATTTTTTATTCTAGATCATGTGTACAACATAGAAAATTTTTATTATTAATTTTATTTTTCAAAATATATTTAAATTGAATATTCATTGGAAATTACATAAAATTATTTTTGGAGCCTTTTTTTTAAATTTTAAACTTTCAATAAATCAAAAATGATATTTTGAAGTTTGAAAATTTATTTTATAATTTTTTGATTAAATTTTATTTTTAATTAATTTACTAATTTTTAGCCAATTTTAATCATAATTTTTTTAAATAACAGAAAAATGTTTTTAATTTTTTTTCTAGCTAAGAGCTTATCCAATGTTAAAATAATTTTCTAAAATTGAAAAAATATTTTTCATAACATGTCAATTTTATATGACTTATTTATGTAATATATTGATTTAAATAATATTAGTTAGTATTAAATAATTGTAATTATTTTTTCTCTATCGAACATTACTATTACCATGAATTTACATATTCAAAATTATATGATCAATTTTAACTGTAGTATACTTTTGTGATTAAATATAAACCATATATATGTAATTAATTAATATATATATAATTTAATTTAATAAAACATTGATATATATATATATATAATTACGTTGCTGTGCCGATCTCGTATGAAAAAATTATTTTTTAAGTATACACATACATATAACCAAACCAATCTATGACGGCATTAACTCATATCAAATCGTCGCTTAACTAACAATGCAATTATACACACACGCATATAATAAATCTTTATTCAGAGAATTATAAACTATAATTTGATAATACGAAGAACTAAAGCCTTATAGTGCACCTTGAAAAGATAACTTTCCCCTTTGAAATCTCTTCCAATTCGACAGATTGCTAATCTTTGAATCGTTGATCTTTGACTATCAGATAGTGGTCAACTTTGAGTTGATTTGGACCTAATATAATGGAGCACTAGTAGAGTAATTTTGGCTAGCACGATGAGATGGCGATAGCAGCCAAAAAGTTCCGATCAAATTAGTTTAGATTTGCATATACAATGAATAGAAAGTAGGAAAAAGTGGATTTCATCCCATATTATTTCTCCCTTGATCCATGCCATCCAAAAGTCCAGCATTTAAACCATGTCTTGAGCGATCCCCATTGTCTTGTTGCTACTAAAATTTTCACCCATCATCGTTGACTAAAAAATCCATTTAAGTCCAAAGAAAATATTATTTAATTAAATCCAAGTCAATCGCTTATCGATATCATATATCGATTGATATATTTATAACTATTATAAATATATATAATAATTTTTATTCCTCAACCATAATCAAAATTTTATAATTAATATTTCACAAATTTAATTAATTTATAACAATTATAATTATTTAAATCACTTGGTTGAAAAAGAATTCATCATTTCGGTAGTGTGACTCGTCGGGTGTAAATTTGGTCAACGATTAATATCAAACTATTCAAATATTAATGTTCACACGTCACTTAGTGGGTGGTGTGATATTTTCACCAAATTTATCACTTTTGGTGAAATCTAATTGCACTTTGTTAAGCATTAACTGGTCGTAGCTTTTATTTACACAAGTTATCTTTGTCAGAACTATATCACGTTGAACTTATGGAATTTGATAATGGTCAAAATTCCAATATCATTCATATTCAACTCTATTGTCCATACAACTTGGTTCAATAATAAAAATTATTATAAATCGAAATGCTCAAGCCAGAGACTTTGAATTTGAGTTGACCGTGATACTAACCTCATATAATTGAGGAGACGAATCCTTTCTTGAACGGTGTTGTACTTTCAATAATTTCACTCAACCCAACTATTGTCACTCGACCGAAGACCTTCCATATTTAACTATAATTAAATCAGAGCTTTAATATTGTAGATCAATGGTAAGAGAATAGTTTAAATCAGTCATATCGATATTTTCTGTTTGGTCTTAGTTATATGAATCAATTGAAAATTATTGAGCAAGTCATTCCATAGTTATCCAATAACTATCAGTTCATAACCCCTAGGTGCCCAGCAGTCATGAGTAATACATTGCCCAACATTTGGAGAGCATTACGTGCTCTACTCTCAATGGGTACATCGATATTCAATCTCGACATATCTTAACTATGAACATTTAAAAATGGTATGTTTGTTTTCATTATGATAATGTAACAATCCATAATTCCATACATTTTAACTTGACAACATACCACACATGTCCGACCTAATTTGAATGAAAAACGGATAGTTAAGGGAAAAGAAAATAAAGATAGAAATAGAGTAGAAAACAGAATCTCACATGAGTGGAATAACATATATTATTATCACAAGATGTTTCACAATGGAAATTTTATATACATATATCAGAGTCTAACCTATATTCGGCCTGGACAGTTGTATATCTCTGTCCTTATAATTGCTTAAAAACAACAAAACAAATATAGCAGAAAATAGAATATGTCCATACATTAATGAAGTCTCCAGCTCTCCTTTGGAAACTCCAAGCATCTTCAGTTAAACCTGAAACCATTCGGATATAAACTGAGTATTAAAAATACCTGGATCTTGCTTGATAAACCAACGCGAGAAAATTCAAATTTTAAATATATAAATCAGAATGATGTCAATCAAACTCTTTAGAAAAGAAGAGTATCTCGTAAGACTACGCCGCACATACATACATATGGGTTTTTACCTTACGATAACCAAAATACTTTATACCAAAACAAATTTGATATTATAATTAATGATATTGGTTTGAAAACAAATTGTCAAATAAATATATAAAGAAGGTACGAATACCCAAACAATGTCAGACGGTGTATATGATACACCAAAAGGGGAGCTGAAATGTTTGCAAAGCATTATAGCTATTTTGGAAATACAACCAATAAAGTAAAGTCATATTGGAATTGGATTTCCAACATGATAGGGAACTAGTGGGCATTTCTCCGATACGAAATTCACACATAACAATTCCCAATGACTATTCACTTATCTCGAGCAAGCCTCCATATAACATTGTTATACTATTATGGATAACATATTTCAGTGGCTTTTCTCTTTCTTAGTCGAGCATCCAATACCTACCCATAAGGCAACAGATGCCCTTTCCTCAATAAAACTAATAGCTCAAAATATCCAACTGAATACATAGTATCTCGTATCATTCCTGAGATGTGAGGCTCATGAGGCTACGCTCTTCTTTCCACAAAGCAATGCTTTGCTTTTTACAAAGACATGCTTTGCTCATAATAGGTTCCACTTCGAATGTCACATTACCATTTTTGTCAGCCACTATTTGACTTCCACAAAAATACAACCTTCGAGCTCGTACGTAACAGAGAAGAGTGTTAAGTATAAAAGGGGTTACCTTCTATACCACCAAGCAGATGCATGTATAGAAATCAATGTTCATGATCTTAGAAATTCAATGTCATACATTCATCCATACAATTTGTCCAGGAATAGGACAAACCGAATGCACTCTCCTACTACATCCTATCAAGAATCAACCATTGATTTGTAGCAAGTAGTCCTTGCATCAAAGATTTTCATAATAGAGCATTTGTGCCTGTAGGATCGATTTCACCCTAGAGGGGGGGTGAATAGGGTGATAGTGTAAAGTATAAAAATTAATCGCGGAAGCTTATAAATTAATTTCAATTCAGATCACAGAATAGCAGCACAGATATCGCAGAATATAAATAACAGAATAAAACAGAACAACACAGAATTTACCCAGCTTCGGCAAAACCCTGCCTACGTGCTGCCCCCAAGGTTTCTACTAGAAATTAGATAGTCCCTCGCTTACACACGTAAACTCGCTATACACCGCTATTGACTAATCTAACTCTACGCTCAAAACCCTGACTACAACTCAACTACCGAGTTGCGAATTCCCAAACTACACACCGTAGTTTGTACCCTAGTCACACGACTAGAAAATTAAAAACGGTTTAAAAGAAAATACAAATTAAAAACAAATTAAAATAACAAAACCCTATTTAAATTTAAACCCTTCTTATAAATTTTTAAAACCCCTTTTGACATAAACTAGGCCGGCCTTTTATTTTCTTCAACTCGTTCCTTTTACTATTATTTTCTTCGTGAAAGAAAATGGCCGCCCCTCTTTGTTCCTCTTTGCGAATTAGGGCTTCTGGTAATTTGCTATTGCTGCTTGCGATTTAAACTAGGGTTGTGCAAAATTGAAGCGCCGCTCGATACAGTTTGATGGTATGCTTCGATGCAGTTTGCTTTGCTCACGGCTCTTCAATTTTGATCGAGTTCGATTCGTGATTTCGGTATGTATTTTATCCTTTTGCTTGTCTGATTTTGGCTTGTTCGAACTCTCTCTTTTGCCGATGATGTGAATTTGATTTATATAGGGTTTTTAACCCTAGATTTGCGTTCGTATAAATTTATTTGAATTTGTCTACTGAATCACTTCGACCACTTGATGATGCTTGAATGATTGAGATTGATTTGACTTGTTCATAAACGTATATTTCTGATTTACTTGCTACTCACGGCTTTGAAATTGTCTTGCTCATCACGGTCATGATTTTGCTGGTTCGACTTGGCATTGACTGTTTCAATTTGACACACACTTGATTTCTGATTTGTGAATTATTCAACACCTTGTTCATCTCTGCACTGACATTTTCTTTGACCAGTTTATTTTCTTTGGTCATACTGTTGAAATTGATCTTTACTGTGAACGTCGACTTTACATTTTCTTTGTTGTGACTGGACGTGAACTTGTAGTCTTTTGTTTGTGTGCTCGAGTCTGCATTGTTGCATTTCACTAGACTGATCTGTAGCTCTGTTCGTCACGACTTGATTTGTTCATATTGAAATTCATTTGTGAATTCATGTGCTAGTTCATTAGCTCTTGATTTTATACTGCAGTTATCTTCGATGTGATTTTATACATCTGATGGGATTTAATTTTGCAGTATTGTATATATAAACTTGATGGTCGTTGCTGTGTATAACATGTTGCACTTTCACCTGTTTACTACTCTTCATTCACTTCAGTATTCTTCACTGCCTGGCTTCAACTTGAATATGCTTTGACTTTTGTGATGTGGTTATCGTCTCTGTATATTTGAAGCTTGGTGTCATATTTGCTGTGCTCAAGCTCTTTGCACACTGATGCACTACCTGTTGTTTCCAGTTGCACTTGGTCATTTGTTCACCTGCATGTAGTTTGAACTGTGCATTTGGACTTGAATCTGTAATCTTCCTCATGTATACACATGCATATGTATGTGTGTGTGTATGCTTGTGTTGGTTCATTGGTTTACTGTTGCATACTGTTGTTGGTATATTTGCTGGCGTCACTTGAGTTGTTTCACTGCCATACTTGATGATGTGGCCTGTACTTGTGTACTTCTGGTATGCTGCAACTTGCATCTTTGTTGCATTTGCTTGAGTTTGTGTTATCTTTACTTGCATTGCTTTGTAGATGTTCTCTGGTTTGCATTCTTCCATACTGCTATGTTGTTGTATATTTGTGACATTCATGTTGCTGCTGCTTAGTGTCTTGAAACTCGGCCTATTGTGTACTTCATATAGTTGGTTCATGTTGTTGCTTATGTTGGTGGCCATCTTCAAGTCAGTTTGCATGATCAACTTGTTGCAGTTAATGGTTGCTGTGCACTTTTGTGCTTGCATTTTGATGCAGTCTTCCTTAGCATGCTACTGATTGGTGTTTCATTTCTTGTGATATCCATGTTGCAACTTTTTTTGACATGTTAACTGCCCTGTGTTGAATCCAGTTTCAAAAACTCGGGTTTGACCTTGTGCTCGTGTCGAAATTTTGAATATACTGCACGTGAGTTGAACCTGGCTTTTCATTTGGGTTTGACCTGTGCTCACCTGTCCCTGTAAATCAATCAAGTGTATATCGGTGTGCACGGCCTTGTGGCATATACAGTAATACACTGTGTATGTCACAAGTTGTTCGTGTATGATGAATTCAAATTTAAATTATGACGAACAATCCAAATAACTGAGGCAAATCATATTTTCAAAAATTATCTTTTATTTTTGAATTGCAAAAATATTTCTTTTTCAATTTTACTGCGTTAGTTTATATTTTTGCAGATTGCTCAGATGCTGGATTCAAACTGGTATGCAGTTGAAGATAAATACGAGTGTGAGTAATATGTAGTGAGGTGCTGATGTAAAATAGTGATGTAATTGAATTTGTATCAAAGTTGTATAGTGTATAGTGAGAGCTTGAATTTGTATACTATTCAAAATTGTAATAAATATTTGTTTTAATAAAATATTCGTTTGAATTTAAATTCCGTGTTATTTATTTTATTCAGCAAATATTTATTTAATCTGTGAAGAATAACATAGTATATTATCAAATACATTTAAACGAATGTATATATGTTTATTATCATCAAACAAAAATCATATAAGCGCATATTCAACAGTGCCACCATATATAATATGAAATCGCGGAGCTAGTTGTAAGCAGCGTTTCATCATGAAGATCTCCGTCTTCACAATCGTTGTCTTCGACATGTCTTTACTTCGGAACGTATACTGTAATGACCCAGAATTTGACCACTTTAAAATATAGTATTTAAAGTGATTTTAAATATAAAATAAGTAAGGTTATATGACTCAAACAAAATTAGATAGGATTTGAAAAGAGAAATATACACAAAAATAGTAACATTTGCCTATATCGATAAAAGTGACAAATTACCGATTTCAGAAAAGTATGTTTCAATGGTTAAATAATTATCTTAATTAATTTTTCATTGTTTATATTTTTAAATAGAATTATATAAATTTATTTTAAATTTGGTTTACATAAATAAATAGTCTAAATAAAACGTCAAATGTGACCGTAAAACATTTTGTCGAAAATCAACGTTTTGTCGATTAAAAGTTGTCGCAACGTTGTCGCACCTATATTTTCTTATATAGGAACATATATTCAAATAGTGTAGGTATTAATTAATTCACTAAACATGTTTACTTTTACTAAATAAAATTATAAAACTTCTAGAAGTCATTAAGAAAAGTAAGTAAGAATTAACAAATGTAAGAAAAAGTAAACATCAAATCACATCAAATCAAAGCCAACATAATTATGATAATTTTTACTTAATCTTTAAGCGACTAAGACATAAACTAAGGATATGAAATTTGATGTTAGTATTGAAAAAGTGGAGAATGCTTTAGGTTGAAGTAAGATTTATTTGGTAATTTGGTAAGAGGCTATTTTGGTAAATTACCACTTTTTTCTTTTTCTATAAATACCCACCTCCTTCTTCACTTTCATTCACATTTCTTCTTCTTCTTTTCTCAAGCTTCTTCAACTTCTTCCTCTTCTCTTTAATAGCTTCCACGCCTTAGAAAAAATTAGAAAAATATAATGTAAAAATATTTTCAAAATATTCAAAAGAAATCAATATTCATTATCTTTAAATAAAACTCATTTTTTCTCCATATTTTACCTCTTTTCTCTCGGCCATAACTTCTTAAAACTGAACCAAACTGCAAAATTCTTTTTTTTAATCATGTATTTTTCTAGTGGCTACAACTTTCATGTTGACCATTTTATCCTGTTCTTAGCATAATTATGTCAAAATTCTACTTCTTTCCAGTGTATTTTCTGGCCCAGTTTTTAAGCCAGAAAATAGGCCATTTTGTTTTGATCATAACAGACACAAATTAAGAAATTCGTTTTTTAAAACCGTATAAAATTTCAGTGGCTATAATTTTTTGTGTTGATGACTTTTTACATTTTTGAGGTTTACTATACATGAATCTCAATTCTTTAAAGTGCATTTTCGGGCTTTATTTTTATCGACCCGATAATACCTCTTCTTCATTCTATCATATCTCCCTCAAAACAACTTGGATTAAAATGATTGTTTTTTCACAATTCAATAGAAAATAATTTGCAACAGCTTTTCAGTTAACAAGTTTTTCAAATTTTGTGAGTAAGAGAGTCAAAAACAAGAGAGAAGATGATCCATTTTTCGGATCTAAATCTTGGGAATTTAAGTTCATAGCTCTACCGCTTCTTCTCTATTTTTTCGGTCAACCTCCATCTCAAGCCTCGGCCAAGCTATTGGAGTGGAGAAGGTGTTGTTTTCTAGTGTTTAATGGAGTAGGAATTAATTAGTGAAGTGTTGGTTGATTGTAATGTTGGTAGGAAGTCAATAGCTTCGGTTTATGGTGAGAAACTCTATTCACTACACCATATTTGCAGTTTTGCAACACCCCGTGCGGAAGAATAGCAACGGTTCTGAGCCGTTGCTAAATAGCAATGGTTTGAAGCCGTTGTAAATGATTTAAGAACGGTTATGGGCCGTTTTAATTTTACAACGACCCAAATCCGTTGTGTAGTTGTCCTAATTTTTTTTTCATTTTGTTGAGCGTACACATAACCCCTTCATTCCTAAAACTGTACGCCCTTTAATTTTGTTTCCCTCACCTCCGCGCGTTTGCCCTAGTTAATCGCCCCCATTTCCAACTGTTCGATCGAGCGACAGAAAATCATCATCGAGATCAAGCGTTGGAACCCTCGGTTGTTCGAAATTGAGTAATAAGGTTGTTCTCTTTTGATTTTTGTCATTAGAAATACAATAATCGTTTAAGACTGTAAGAGTAATTTTTTGTTTTTGTTTTTGGTATTTTCATTGTTATCACAATCATTTTTAGTCTATTTTGAAGCATTTGATGTATTTGAGGCATTTTTGAGTTTACATATGCTATTTAGGGTTTTTTTCGCTTATTGAATGATTCAGTTTTCTTTTTTGATTGAATCACCATTTATTGGGAATGATTAGTTGCTGTCATTTCTTTGATCTGTGATGGTGATCGATGAATACATTAATGGGACTCAAGATAACTATCCAATGAATCCTAATGTTAGTAGTGTTGATCCTTTTGGTTCAAATGCTCCTGATGTTACTGCTGATAACTTTTGGAGTGTTGAGGATTACTGGTTCGTGCAATGTCCTAATGGCGCTGATCACTAAAACTGAAGACGTAACATGCATAGAATCTTCGCAGCAAGCGTAGGTCGAAAATAAAGGTAATTGCTGTAATTGAAGTACCCTTGTAATGTATGCTACTATGCATCCTGTGCATTATGAAACTTATTTTCTACTATTACTTATCTATCCATTATAAGCTTGATTGATGTTTGTTCACAGATTCAAAGTAGTAGTTTTCACAAGTATTTGTTACACATAGGTTTGCTCTCTCAAAATTCATCAGAAAACTTGAGTTCGTTCACAAATTTGGCCATTTCATTGTCTTAGAACAAAATTTATCTATGGTTGTTTTAACGCGATATCGGATGTTGAACCTGCTAGAATATTTCCAAAACTGGTGCAGAGCTGATAAGCTGCAGAATTTATACCATAGTAAGTATTTAGTAACGATATGGTTAACACATGCATATGGATTCACTCTTTCATGTTTTTCTTTTAATATTTTGAGGAGTAATAGACTAAGACTAATGCCAACTCTTAAAACCAATATGGCATACCAAATCTTCAACTTTTGAGAAAGTTATACATTTACTTTGTGTTCATGAGCAAGGGAAGGAAATTAGGTATTTGGCATGGGCGGCCTAACTGTTAGGCTTCGCTGCCATTCTGCCAACCTAATTATCACCATGTGTTTCTACATCATCGCTCTTTTAGTCATGATATATTAGGATGAAGTGTAATTAACTATTAAGGCATGCCCAATTTGCTATTGTGCGGTCTCCTGTTATGGTAATACTATCATCTTGTTTTAGCAAACAAACCTAGTATATTCTGAGCACATTGAAAGCTAACCATGTTAGTAGATATTCATGTTACTTGCACTTTTACGAATGGTTAACTTTGTACGATCTTGTAACATAGTATAATGAACACTGGACAATGGATTGCAAATATCGAGGCTTAATATTTCTCTTGTAGAGTGTTTTTATTTTGATCGTTATAAAAAAAATGCATTTCATGTTTCTTTTTTAGGTGCCTCCCTTTTTGGTTCGAAAAGTCTTCACTCGAATATTTTCCTTCATCAATGTCCAGCTATTTAACAGGTATTGCTACATATGTACTTTTTAATAAAAGAATAATAAGTTTACAACCTAAACGTTCTCAATTAATATTTATAAATACTGACTAGTAGTGACTGCTTTTCATTATCGACAGTCTCCTACTAAGAAGAGAATGCTGCTCTTTCAGTAATGGTGAATATGTTAAAGCAGGATTAACTGAACTTGAACACTGGTGCTACAAAGCAACATACGAGGTTATCTCCTACTTCTGCAACCTCTGATTAATAATGTCTCTAGCATATTCTGAATTCTGTCACTTGCAACATCAGCTATACATAAAGTTTGTGATGTATCTTTATTTTTTGGTTATATCTTAGAAATTGTTTATGAAGTTAGTATATGTTTGGTCATGTTTCATATATATATATGGGTGTGCAGTATGCAGATTGAGCATGGGATGAACTAAAGCATATAAGACAGGTTATAGGTTTCTTGGTATAACAGCTTTTTTACCAGTCAATGTATAAAAAAATAATATGTTATAGATTGTTCTTAACTCATTGAGTACTTGTGCTTTGAATACCAGGTTATACATCAAAAGCCGAAGAAGTCTTTAGATGAAATAAGCCATGACCTATGTCCCGTAAGTTTTTATTTATTTTTTTATACGTATTTGCAAATGATTTTTATTCTATGGAAATTCTTTTGAAATCCAGTCAGCGCTACTACTCTCTTCTTCACAGGTATTGAGTATACAACAGCTATACCTTACTAGAAAAGCATGATCCGTGAGGTAACATTTTTTTGTTCACATTAATACTGAACATAGGTTGTAGAATTAATAAAACCAGTGTTAGACCGTGGGCTAGGTTGGTTATTAATTTGGGAATTTAGTTGTGGTTAATGAGATTAGCTGTAGCCTTAGTTGGGACTCCATTGAGCTTAGTTTCAGAAATAGTAATGATACTTAGGTTATTGCTTTTGATGAGATGCTTAATTTCATGGATTATGGAATCCAGATGCGTGCCCCTTACATTCCAATATCCAATATTGTTTATCATCAAGAAGAGATTGATTTAGAGGCAGATAGCCTAGTGACTCTTTGTTGTTGGATTGTTGCTTGTTGTTTTTATTTTTATTTGCATTTTGAGGCTACACATGCTTATGGGTAAATTCGTTACCTGAATTCATATCTTCATCCTCAGAATATTTGTTTCTTCTATTATTCTTTATTCTTTGCTTTTTTGGATTTTCTTTTCCTAGAATGTTTACTACTAGTTGAAGAGATATCTAAATCATGAAAATTTAGATGTGTTATAGAAGACTTATGAGTAGAATCAGGTGAGAAAATAGTAATGTTTATTAGGAGGTTTGAGTTTGAGATATGGATTTTTGTTATAAGATATGAAAGGGGAGGAACGAGTTGAAATATTTGAGGAGGATAGATTGATGGAAGGACTTAAGGATGGGGAGACAAGAGTTTGGGCAGTGTGATCAATGTAAGTATGAATATGCCGATTAAAATCATGCATAGCAACAGAAGGCTGCTAGGTTGAATAAGCATTGCCAATGGGTATTGAATTAACATTCATGGAGGCATTGATATTAGTGGTAGAGGGATTGGAATTTGATGAAGCAAGGCTTGTTTCAGGCTGTTGTCAGAGGATCAGTGATGTAGTTGATAAGAGAAGTGATAGAGGACTGTGTAGATGAATCGGAGAAATGTTGGAGGTGGGAGGTCGTGAATTCAATAGAGGACGTGGACGTCGATTGGACTGCAGGCAATTTGGTGTTTCAAGGTCAGGTATGTTGATATTTCTTTGATTTGATTACGGTGGTTTCTTGGTTGAGGGATGTAGGTTGACAGCAGTGAGATTATGGTCAGTGTCGGTAGTGGTTTGTATGCTCAGAGTGTGCTTAGAGTGATGATATTGTATGTGTTGTGATGTATATTGAGGATGAATGTGGAAGGTATAGTGATGATGCAAGTTGTATGAAGTGTCAAATCTGAAGAAGCTACAGATGACAGTTAGTACTGGCAGTTGGATTGGAGGAGGAGCGGATGGTTGTTATGCAGTGTTATGTGCAGTGGAGGGTTGGTTTTGAATTGTGGAGATGATGAAAGTGCAGAAGGCAGCACTGATGGTTGGTTGAGGTAGCAATACGTGAGCACTGGTGAAGTATGGTAAGTGCAACTGGGTTGTTGATGATGTTTGTATATGTGGGTTATGTAACTGTCAGGTGGAAGAGTTGTGACAGTAATGTGTGAATTGTGATAGTGTTCAGTTGAAGGGAAGTGGGTGAAGGCTGAAGAGGTAGTGATGAAGAAGCTAACAGGGGGTTGTGAAGTTGTCGGGTAATGATAATAAGTGACAGAAGTAGGTTGTACAGAGTATTCTCACTGTGATCACAGCGGGATTTGGAAGCAAGGCTGTTGTAGGTGCAGAGTAGGCTTGTGTTGACAATTATTGATGGTGGTAGCAGTGTGGTACACAAAGTACAAAATGATATATTGATGATTTGTATGTTGCATTAGCCCCTGCATTATATATATAATTCAGAAAAAATAATCTAGAGCATTAACTGATAGAATTGAAATTTTGAAACAAGTGCACAAAGTACAAACCTTCATTAGCTTTTTATTTACTTTAACAAACATATGATATTTGACCTCTTTATAAACAAACGTCGATTTCTTGTTTTGCGCAGGCATGAAACTTATGCTGGCGGCAGCATTAGACGATTGGAGGAAGACGTTATGTACCGTATGTATTGTATTATGCATGTAGCATTATGTAATGATGATGTTGTTGTACTATGTATGTTATGTATACTTGCTGAACTATATAATGGTATGTGTTGATGTTGAACATTATAATTCAAACATTTGTTATGTTTGGTTTTTGTGTTTAATCTATGAATAATATTTGGTTTAATAATCTTTCTTTTGTGACAGTGTTAAATTTCCAAATTTTTGTATTAATTATGATAATGAAATGACTATCACTGGTGCAGAGAATAATTTTGAATTTTTAAAAAAAAATAGTAATTAGCAACGGATCAAAGTCGTTGCTAATATTTAAAAAATCAATTATACATCTACATTTCGCAACGGCTTTAAGTCGTTGCAAAATAAAATCCGGAACGGCTACAAGCCGTTGCTAAAGAACATTTTGCAACGGCCCTTAGCCGTTGCAAAATATATATTTCGCAATGGATCTGAGCCGTTGCTAAATTTTACCACTGCCCATTTCGCAACAGCTCATAGCCGTTGCAAAATTGTTTTGCAACGGCTAAAAGCCGTTGCGAAATTAGGATTCTGTGTAGTGATTTAGCATCTCTATTTATATATACATGCTTGATGTCGTGTTATGATTGCAATGGATGCTTATATATGCTTTGATCATCAAGTATTGATTGTTTGATATGATTGTTAAACTGTTTTACCAAGTAACGTTAATACACGTCGATAAGCACAAAGGAAAGCACTTTCCTTTTGAAAATGAAATGGTGTATATGGAATGTTTAAACCTTTTGGAAATAGTTTTAAAATGAGTTAGAAATGTTTTATAAACATTTAAATATGTATAAAGAATAATTAAGTCATTTAAAGATGATTTGAAAGTTTTAATGAGAGTTTGAATAAATGGGAAAGAGAATTGTTTATACCACTTAAACAATAAGTGAAGAATATTGAATATAACAACAAACTGAGTAATGCGGAAACGACTAGTACATTTGTCCCGCCAGTAAGATCTAGGAAAATAAAATAAGGTGTTTAACTAAGGTTAGGAATGGAGCAACCAATGCCCTGAACTTACCTGGCCTATATTTTCTCTTCTTAGACGAGGGGTGGAACATAACGAAAGGAAAGCCCGGATGCTCTAAAAGATCATAATTAAGTTTTTTCTGAGATAAAAGAAAAGAAATAAATTCTTTGAATTTATTATAAATGGTCTAGATATAACATTTATAAAATTGATATTTTATAAATAAAAGTAACGGAATTATAAATGTGTTTTATAAATATTAGAAATGGGATTGTGATTAATATATGGTTTTACATTTGAAATTTAGAAAAAAAAATTGTAATGGATTTTATAAATAATAAGATTTGAAGGGAATGAATTTGTAAATAAGAGTTATATAAGTAATTAAATTATAATTGGATTTTGACTTATAAGTGAGATATAAATGGAATTTGTTGGTAATTAAATTTTGTATATGGAAGTTTATAAAATATAAATGGAATTTATAAACACCGTTTTGTAAATCTGAAATCAATTTAAATTGATAAGTTAAATGTGAAAGTTTATTAGAGGAATTATATTCGCGATTTTGGACAATGAATAATCCTTTAAATTAAATGGATGTTTTGGAAAGTGATATTACAAAAAGGGAATATTTTCCCTAAGTTCAAAGTTAAGAAAGAAAATCTTTGGATTCTAATGAATGATTTGGCAAGGTTTTCCTAAGTAAAAGAAAATATGATTTAGAATTATTCCAGGATTTAAGAAAGGTTTAAATAAACCAAATGATTTGATAAATGAGCCTGAATGATTCCTTATACCCTTGAAAAGAAAATGGAATAAATTGAAAAGAATATGTCTAAGAAAGATATTTTAAATAAAAGATGAAGTAATTGATTGATGTTTGATATCCACATATGAACTTAACATCTTTTAAATCGATAATTGGCTTCGAAGGAACCAGGGCCGGATTTGGATAATTCTTATCCGAAAACTACTTCGAACCAATGTATACGTTCGAATGTGAAGACATGTTGAAGATGACAACTATTGAAGACCGTGAATCTTCATAGCATGAGGACTGCTTGTTGATTTGCTCAGGGTCGCACCCATTATAGAGTTATATATAGTAGCGGTCTCCTCGTTGTGGAGATTTTTCAGATTGCAAGGACTACTTGCTACTAGTGGTAGTAGGAGAGTGCCTTTGGTTTGTCCTGTTCCCGGACAACTTGTATGGACGTTTGTCTGACATTGCATTTCTAAAGATTATGTACATTGGTTTTTACAAACGCACATCAGTGGTGGCGGAGAAGGCAACTTCTCTTAGCTTAACACCCTCCTTGAGACATACGAGCTCAAGGGTTGTATTTTTGTGGAAGGCAATTAGTAGTCAACGGAAATAGCAATGTGGCATTCAAAGATGTGATATGTGCTATGTGAAAAGGTAATCATTTGCCTTTAGCCCCATCAAACCGGAAATGACCGAAACGTGATTAGATGCAGCAAGGCTAAGTGGGTCATTCCCAATTAGGGTATGATCATCCCCTTCTAGATATATTTCTTCCCGCTATGACGTTCAGGATGTTAATTAATGTGGTGTATGGAAAGAGAGCTCTCGGGTAAAGGTCGGTAAGATCGGGGAATGATATATTCGATACTATCTAGTTATAGAGGTAGGCCGGTCTTGTGTTGGTAGATGGCAGATGTTATGTGCCTCAGGGAATCCATCTAGAGGTGTACCCATTTCGGAAGGTAGATCCTTCATCTGGTAATTTGTATGGAAATCCATTCTCCAATAAGAACCTATGGTTTTGTTTGTAGAGCCTAGTATACTGGAATTTAATAATCGTAACAATTTCGGCTAAGATTAATAAGTTTATTTGCAAATGTTTTCAAAGAGATGTCATTATAAATAATATCAAAGGTTTTGATATAAAAGTGTTTCAGTTATCATAAGGTAAAAACCCGTTCGTGTTTATGTGTGGACGTGGTTTTTTGAGATACTCTTTCTTTTCAAAGGATTTTATTCAAATGCTGATATATGACACTGTCATTTATATTTGAGTTTCTCACGCTGGTTTATCAAGCATGATCCGGATATTTTCAATACTCGGGTCAGATCCGAGTAGTTTTAGGTTTTGTCGAAGACGTTTGGAGTTTCCAGAGGAGAGCTGGAGATATTCATCTACGTATGGACATATTCTATTATCCGCTTTGTTTAGTGAGGTTCGTACATGATAGGGGGTTCTCGCTTCTTGTTAGGTAGCGAACGGATGACTCTTACTCCTACATGTCCCTGAGATCGAATATCGAAGGGTTGGTTTACAGTCGAGAGGCTGGCCGTAAAAGCAAAGCGTGAGGTACATGTGTCAGCTGCGGCGGAAAGTGGCCGTTGTCGATGGTTGAAAAGCCTAGATCTTGACATTTTGTATCAAAGCACTTGGTTAAGCGAACACCGAAGCCTAATAGGGGTAAGTCTCATTAGAGATAGGACTAGTAATATCCTAGGATGAGTAACTCATTAGAGATAGGGTTAGTAACACCCTAGAATGTGTTATGAGAGTGTTATATATATATATATATATATATATATATATATATGAGCGCATAATTGTTAATTTTATAAAAATGGTTTTGTTTTAAAAAAATAGTAAATGAAATAATTTTACCTCAGGTTACATTTTGAATATAAGTGTATATTTGAAAAGGTTGTATAGTTAGAAATCAAGATCAGTGAAATTTAAAAATGAACATCTTGTGATTAGAATTTCATGATTTGACTATAAGAAGTTTCATAAAGATAATCGATAAGTAAGAAATCTCATAAAGTAATTAAGATCTTTAATACTTGTTCCAAAATAATAAATTAAGAAATAATAATGTTAAGATACTATCATAAATTAATCAATTGTTTAATTTAAAAATTGAAGTACAAATATCTTGCGAATTAAGTTTCATGATTTGACTATAAGGTGTTTGATAATATGATTTGTTTAAGGAATGAACATATAAGATAAAAATGTATTTAAATAATTGAAAATGATTGTGTAAATATAGAAATATAAAAGGAATGAGAATTTGAAATTCAAGTTACTTAAAGAGTTGTGGTAATTTGAATAAAGTTAATTAATATAGGATAAATTTATAAAATGAATTTATAAAATAGGTTTTATAAAGTAATCTCTAAAGGATTTTGAAAATATTATTATTTCAAATAAGAAGAGGTATTTTATGATAAGTAATTCGATTGGCTCTAAAATAAACAAAAAATGGGCAAGAGATGTGTTCGGATGGCAAGCACTTTCCTTAAGTATTACTCTTCTTGTTAAGAGGATATATGGTACTATTGGTAGTATCCAGTTCCTTGGATTGTTTTAGAGTTACTTCATCTATATAAATTTCTTAAGTTAATGAAATAATATGAACCATTGATTAGTAATCTTTATAAAAGTGTTTAAAGTAAAGATAAATTTGGAATAGCTAATTGCTAAAATAAAGCGGAATTTTCGACGATTTTGGATAGTCGAAAATTTCTGAATCGCATCGAACTCAAAGCTAAGGAATTTATGGAATATTCTGACATAAGATAAACCATTGTGAAATACTTTGAGTAAATGAAATAAGATAAGGATAATTTATAAATCTGATTTATAAAAGAAAAAAAAAGATTTAAGAGTTAAGGGTATAAGATTTAAATATGGGTGGTTTTAAAATTTGTTTTTCAAAGCTAGAAAATTAACAATGGTACTAAAATAAGTTTTATAACTTATGAATTTGAGATAATAGTAAATTACAACAAAGTCTAAATTTGTTAGACAAAGGATTCAAGTAAAACCAATTTGGAATTTGGGATTTGTATATACTCTTAGGATGTAAAGGTATATCATACAAATGTAGATTTAAGTCATGAACTATTAAGTAAAATAACGACTCCTCAAAAAGGTAATCATAACCTGGAAAATGTTTTATTAATGAATTCTAGGATTAATTAAGAATTTGGACTTAAGTCTTTAAAAGTGATTGATTTACATAAGTTATAAGATGTAATAAACTTAAGTAATAGATTTATAAAACGGTTCATATATAATATTAGTGTTAAAGGAAATATATTGAGTTAAAAGATTGTGGGAAGATTTTTTTGTAAAGATAAATTATCTTTTGAGTGAAAAATGGTTTCTTTGGAATATATTCCTTTAATAAAAATATTAAGAAATAAGTAATTAAAGGGATTATATAAAAAACGCCTTTATAAAGTGTTTGAGCTTAAGATAAAAGTTTATGAAAGTTTTGAGGGTTAATAAATACATATGTTATATGTAGATCATCTCATCACATAATTTTGATCTAAGATTCGAGTTTGGAACTTTGAGGTGTTTGCACTGATCCGAAAAAGAATTAATCACTCGATTCTTGACGACGAACATTGATAAGGATGTTTGGTTAGGTACTTTAGTTTTCTATCATAGTTGAGCACTATGCAAGGAAAGCAAAAGTTTCTGAGCAAAGAGCCTGATTAAAGTCCGCACTAGAGGATCGGGGGATCGATACTAGTTCGGAAATGAAGTTGTGTATTCAAATAGGAGATCGAATAAGATATTTCATACGGATGATCTGTGTATATTATATGGAATTAAGTTTAAAGATAAATGTTTTAGGTAAAATTTTGTTTGGGTAATTTCGAGGACGAAATTCTTTTAAGTAGGGGAGAATGTTACGACCCAGAATTTGACCACTTTAAAATATAGTATTTAAAGTGGTTTTAAATAAAAAATAAGTAAGGTTATATGATTCAAACAAAATTAGATAGGGTTTAAAAAGAGAAGTATACACAAAAATAATAACATTTGCCTATATCGACAAAAGTGACAAAATGCCGATTTCAGAAATGTATGTTTCAATGGTTAAACAAATTAATCTTAATTAATTTATGAGTGTTTATATTTTTAAATAGAATTATATAAATTTATTTTTAAATTTGGTTTACATAAATAAATAGTTTAAATAAAACGTCAAAATGTGACCGTAAAACATTTTGTCGAAAATCAACGTTTTGTCGATTAAAAGTTGTCGCAACGTCGTCGCTGTGAGAAATTCCTTTCCCAAAGATATTAGAGAGTGTACAATATCCAGAAATCTACTATACACATCTGAAATAGACTCATTAGAATTCATTTTAAATAATTGAAACTGATTTGTGAGCATGGAAATTTTGGTCTGTTTAACTTTGCTTGTTCCTTCGTGAGTAACTTGCAAAGTTTTCCAGATTTCATATGCAGACTTACAAACTGACACTCTATTGAATTCATTTCTATCTAGTGAACAAAACAAAATATTCATTGCCTTAGAATTATTTTGTGCAATAGTCTTTTGCTCAGCAGTCCACTGTGCAAAATCAGTTGTGGGTTCAGAATATTCAGTTTGTGTAATATTCCAAGTGTCTAATCCTATAAATTGTAAATATATTTTCATCCTACATGCCCAATATGCATAGTTACTGCCATTAAAAAGTGGTGGTCTGACAGTAGACTGACCTTCTACAAATGAACTAGTGACAGGGATACTAGTGTTAGTAATAGTACCAATGTTGGTAGCCATTTTGAAAATTTTTCAAAATTCAGATTATGAAATGCTGAAAACCTTGCACTGATACCAATTGTGAGAATTGCGGATTACGGATCTTAAGGCTATGATTAACACTAGAGGGGGTGAATACTGTTTATAAAGAATTACTAAATCTTTTTGAGTTTATGTTAGTTTAAACACATATGTGTGCAATATACAGACACAGATATGATCATAGAAACAAACACAGATGCAGAATTAAAATAAAAAGCAGTAAAGGAAAGAACACACCGGATTTTATACTGGTTTGGAGTTGCCCTACATCCAGTCCCGCAACACAAGTACGGATTTCCTTTCAAAAGCAATCTTTACAATTAAACCCTCGATTTCAAGGCTACGAGGTATTCTGGGTAGAGATACTTGATTTTCCGGGCTACAAGTTCACCCACATGATTTTACGGGCAACAAGTTCACCCAATTGATTACCCAAGGCTACAATCACACCTTATCACACTTGATTGATTTTCAAGGCTACAATCATACCTTTTCTCGCTAAGTTGATTACAAAAGCCCTATAACTCTGAATAGCACCGAGGATATTGTTGAGATAGTGATACAGAATCAAACTACGAATGATCGAGAGTTCAATTCAATGTAGATTTCGACAGATTAATGATAAGAATTTTTATTAAGAAAAGTGGAAGAAGAAGAAGAGGAGTGAAAAACCAGAAAATCTGATTTAAAATTAGTTGAAACTGAACCCTATTTATAGTAGAACAACAGTCATGTCCATTCGTGGAGAGTTATGGCGAATAGACACTTCTTTTGAAATTGAAATTTTGAACTCAGCTGACACCATGTCGACACGGTCACCATGAGTATGTCGACATCCCAAAGCATTTTTTGATGATTTGATTTTCTTTGAAAAAACCTTTATCTTACATTAAAACTATTTTAAACTTTATAAATATACTTGACTATAGTTAAAATTCATAAGTAAATATAGAGAAAAATATATATAGAATTTAACTATAATTTTATATTTAAATCTAAGTATAGATATTTTAAAAGTTAAATATATTATATTAAAAGATAATTTAAAATCAGGAGTAATTTGACTTTGAAATTAAAGATGATTTTTAGGCTAAAATTATTTAAAATCAGGATAGATGTTTTTGATGCTTTTGAAAGGAAGGTTTTGAAATCATTTTGAAAGCAAGATATAATTTTGAAAAAAATCATTTTGAATAAAAGGTTAGCGGATACAAAACAATGTTCCACTAGATTTTTCGCAGGTTCCATCCTACTTAGGGTTCCATCCCTTTAACAGGCTCGAAGTAGATTCCATTCCACGAATAAATTGGATTTTAAGATGTCAGTGCTTTTCTAAGAGTTTTAACAAAATTTTCTAATTAAAGAATAAATTACTTGAATTCTTGAACTCTTGACAATCTTGATACTCTTGAGTCTTCAGTCTTGATATCTTGAATCTATATATTGTACAGTCTTCATTCTTGGCACCTGCATGGTTAAATTCTGCATATACATACATATCTAAACTTATAATGTTAGTATTTATATTTTATAATCTATTCAAAGGTTGTTGTTATCAAAACCATCATCTCACGGACTAACAATCTCCTCTTTTTGATGATGATAACCTTTGTTTATAAAATATTACTTCTATCCTAATAACTCCTCCTAAAACTAATAACTCCCCCTTAATCTATGCCCTAATTACCCTATTTAATACTCCCCCCCCCCCTTTTGTCATCAACAAAAACTAACTCCCCCTCATTCTTGGACTAAAGTACCAGCATTGATAAACTATACAAAGAAATATATAATAGATAGATTAAGAAATAATTATACTTATGAACATGATAATTTAATCAAAGACTATATACATTTCAATTTATATTTACATGTTTTATACATCAAACATCGAGCTAAATTAAGAAATCAATCCACACCAAGTATCAATCTAAACCAAGTCAAATCAATTCAAATAAACAATTCAAACAAAGTAATAAAATTTAAACGTTACGAGGAACTTCCACACATCCTTCTTCTCCAAAGATAGGGTATGCTTTAATAGCATCCCAATTTTCATTGTCATTGTGAGAGAGACAGGAGGATGTGCTTCGTTATCATCCTTGTGTAGGGAGGAAATCATCCATCGTATTGCGTCGAAATGCCTTTCTTGCTCCTTGATCATCTGTATTTGACTCAATTCTAAGTGACGCTGGTTACGGAGAATGAACGAGAGAATATTCTTGAATGAATTAAGAGTTTCTTCAAGATTTTCAGATAAATTGTGAATTGGATTAGCCATAGTTGAATTGTGAAAGAAATGAAGGATTAGAAGATAAGAAATAATTTTCAGTGAAGAATTCTGGAAGAAATAGGTATATATAGGTGTAGAAATTCGTTTGAAATGAATAGACATATGGTAGTTATTCAAATTTCAAATACAAAATGAATTGTCATTTCTTACCAGTACATGTCGACATGGTCATTGGGGGTATGTCGACATGGATTAGCGAAAAAATATGACTAATTAGATTTTGTGAATAATTTTTTGTGTGTGTGTGTATATATAATATACTAACATTTATTCTGAAGATAAGATAAGCTAGATAACAGAAAGGAAATTTCATTTCATTGCATACTAAGATGATACAATGATTAAACATATGAAACTACATGAACTTTCGAATTAAAACAAGCTAAAACACATACAACAAAATACGAAAAGATAACACTATTTAGAGGATGACGACGACGAAGAAAGTCCAAATTTCTTGCTGACTTTGGAAATGAACTTGTTCATCTTGGATGAAATTTTGTCCAACTTCTTAGTAACGGATCGTTTAAGAATCCGTTGATTCTCAACAATCGTATTTTGGTTCTTGAGAAGGGTATTGGTGGATGGATTAGGAGGATGATCGATGCTTTCTAAAGAGGATTCACCTTCTTCTTCTTCAATTTCCATTTCATCCCCTTCTTCTTCTTCCTCTTCCTCTTCTTCCATTTCCTCATGAGCCAAACGCTCTTCCTTTTCAGAAAGGGTCTCATAAGGTTGAAAAACAAATGGAATTTTCACAAGCGAAAAGTTGGAATGATTGAAAACTTTTCTAGAAACAAATTCTTCCCCTTTGAAATCCACTCCAAAATAGTTGAAAATCCGAGTGAGATAAATTCCATCATACAAAGTATTATCACCCATTTCAAGATTTTTAGGATGAAGTTCATCCAAAATAACTTGCGCCCAATTTATGTCATAATTTCCAAAAATAGCAAAAAGTGCTTTGCAAACTTTTGAAGTAGGATTGTTAAAATTCCCCGATCTTGGGGTCAAAGTATGTTGCAAAAGGAGATTGACAATTCTTGCCTTTGATCGAAAATTTCGATTTTTGAATTCAAAATTATCATTGCCTTCGAAAATATGATGAAATGTCTCATGATCATATTCATCGATTTTAAAATAAAAAAGATCCATTCCCGTATACTTGTAATTGAGAATGGTACCCAAAAGATCACAATTCAAAACAATTCTAATACTTTTGATACTACTCCAAATTTCATCCTCATTTCCATTATAAAATCCACGGTTTAAATTAGCATAGAAATTTTTGACAAGATTTGGATAGCAAACAAAAACATTTTGAGAAGCATCAATAAGACTAAGAACTCCATTGTTTGCAAAAAGAGAATCAAGTTCATAAGAAGGAAAATCTTGAAAAATAGCAAACTTTACGAGATGGACTTTGGCATAATTAGCATAACTGATGTATGCTTTTATTGCCTCCGAATCATTGAAGAGTTGCTCTTTTATTTTTCTAGAAATTCTCATGGTGGAGGGGTTGCTTGAAGAAGCCATTAAAGTAGAGAGTGGAGAGATTGAAGTTTTGAAAAAAGAGAGTTTGAATTTGAAAATGAGAATGAAAAGATATGATAAAAGATAGTGGATAAATAGATTCTCAAAAGACATATTCTCTGGTCAAAAGGTAGCTTTTCAAAGAATTGAATGAAGTGAAAAGATGGAGGGAAATTCAAACATTTGAATTCAAATTTTGAAATTCAAATTCTGGTACCCATGTCGACATCATGGTAGGGACCATGTCGACATGTGCCAATGAATTTTTGTGAATTATTTTTCCTAAATTCTCTAACAAATTCATATACTTTATTATATATTTCTGAAATATTATTGGACTAATAATATATTTCAAAAAGTATTATTATACTATTAAAAATAATAATATAAAATAAATAATAAAATAATAATATAAAATAAATAATAAAATAATAATAGAAGATAGAAAGTAAATTTTTAAAATTCAAACAACACGCCAATTCAAAATCAATTAATCAAGCAATCAAACATCTAATTCTAAGCAAGCAATTTCAACCAATTATATTGTAAAAGTGTACCTTTTTCTGAGTCTGTTTCTCTGAATTCGTCAAAGTCGTGAACTGCCATGAAACACAAATTTGAATTATCTGTTTTCTGATCATCATCACTTGAGGACGAGTCCGAGTCAACTAGAGTAGCAGTAAATGCACGTTTCCGTTTCTTTGCCGAATCATTATTCATAGGAGGATTTTGCCTATCTAGATACGGACAGTCTCTTTTGATATGGCCTGGTTCATCACAGTTGTAACACTTGACATTATTTGGCACTACATTCTGATTTCCAGAGTTCTTATAGTTGTTTCTCTTGAGATTATTCATCTTTCTGTATTTCAGGAATTTCCTAAAATTTCTGGTCATTAAGGCTATTTCTTCATCATTATCGCTGTTTGAATCTGATCCATCAGTCAATGCATTGAATGCCATTGATTTCATTTCAGATGTTTTGCTTTCTCTTATCCCGATCATTTGAACTTCATACGACATTAGATTTCCAATTAATTCTTCTATCTTTAAAGTACTGATGTCATTTGCCTCTTCGATAGCAAGTGTCTTTTGATCCCATTTTGTAGTAAGAGAATTTAAAATCTTTCTGACTTGATCTTCTTCAGAAAATTCCTTTCCCAAAGATATTAGAGAGTGCACAATATCCTGAAATCTACTATACATATCTGAAATAGACTCATTAGAATTCATTTTAAATAATTGAAACTGATCTGTGAGCATGGAAATTTTGGTCTATTTAACTTTGCTTGTTCCTTCGTGGGTAACTTGCAAAGTTCCAGATTTCATATGCAGACTTACAAACTGACACTCTATTGAATTCATTTCTATCTAGTGAACAAAACAAAATATTCATTGCCTTAGAATTATTTTATGCAATTGTCTTTTGCTCAGCAGTCCACTCAGTTGTGGGTTCAGAATATTCAGTTTGTGTAATATTTCAAGTGTCTAATCCTATAGATTTTAAATATATTTTCATCATACATGCCCAATATGTATAGTTACTGCCATTAAAAGGTGGTGGTCTGACAGTAGACTGACCTTCTATAAATGAACAAGTGACAGGGATACTTGTGTTGGTAACAGTGCCAGTGTTGGTAGCCATTTTGAGAATTTTTCAAAATTCAGATTATGAAACTTTGAAAACCTTGCCATGATACCAATTGTGAGAATTACGGATTACGGATCTTAAGTCTAGGATTAACACTAGAGTGGGGGTGAATACTGTTTATAAAGAATTACTAAATCTTTTTGAGTTTATGTTAATTTGAACACAGACGTGTGCAATATACAAACACAGATATGATCACAGAAACAAACACAGATGCAGAAATAAAATAAAAGGCAGTAAAGGAAAGAACACACCGGATTTTATACTGTTCGGAGTTGCCCTACATCCAGTCCCGCAACACAAGTACAGATTTCCTTTCAAAAGCAATCTTTACAATTACACCCTCGATTTCAAGGCTACGAGGTACACCCTCCAGAATCACAATCCTCTGGGTAGAGATACTTGATTTTCCGGGGTACAAGTTCACCCACTTGATTTTACGGGCAACAAGTTCACCCACTTGATTTCCCAAGGCTATAATCACACCTTATCACGCTTGATTGATTTTCAAGGCTACAATCACACATTTGCTCGCTAAGTTGATTACAAAAGCCCTTTAACTCTGAATAGCATTGAGGATCTTGTTGAGATAGTGATAGAGAATCAAACTACGAGTGATCGAGTTTAATTCAATGTAGATTTTGGCAGAGTAATGATAAGAATTTTTATTAAGAAAAGTAGAAGAAGAAGATGAGTGAAAAACCAGAAAATCTGATGTAAAAATCGTTGAAACTGACCCCTATTTATAGTAGAACAACAGTCATGTCCATCCGTGAAGAGTTATGGTGAATAGATACTTCTTTTGAAATTGAAATTTTGAACTCAACTAACACCATGTCGACATGGTCACCATGAGTATGTCGACATCACAAAGCATTTTTTGATGATTTGATTTTCTTTGAAAATAACCTTTATCTTATATTAAAACTATTTTAAACTTTATAAATATACTTGACTATAGTTAAAATTCATAAGTAAATATAGAGAATAATATATATAGAATTTAACTATAATTTTATATTTAAATCTAAGTATAAATATTTTAAAAGTTAAATATATTATATTAAAAGATAGTTTAAAATCAGGAGTAATTTGACTTTGAAATTAAAGATGATTTTGAGGCTAAAATTATTTAAAATCGGGATAGAAGTTTTTGATGCTTTTAAAAGGAAGGTTTTGAAATCATTTTGAAAACAAGATATAATTTTGAAAAAAATCATTTTGAATAAAAGGTTAGCGGATACAAAATAATGTTCTACTAGATTTTTCGTAGGTTCCATCCTACTTAGGGTTTCATCCCTTTAACAGACTCGAAGTGGATTACATTCTACGAATAAATTGGATTTTAAGATGTCAGTGCTTTTCTAGGAGTTTTAACAAAATTTTCTAATTAAAGAATAAATTACTTGAATTCTTGAACTCTTGATAATCTTGATATTCATGAGTCTTCAGTCTTGATATCTTGAATCTCTATACTGTACAGTCTTCATTCTTGGTACCTGCATGGTTAAATCGTGCATATACATATATATCTAAACTTATAATATTAGTATTTATATTTTATAATCTATTCTAAGGTTGTTGTCATCAAAACCATCATCTCACGGACTAACATTCGCACCTATATTTTCTTATATAGGAACATATATTCAAATAGTGTAAGTATTAATCAATTCACTAAACATGTTTACTTTTACTAAATAAAATTATAAAACTTCTAGAAGTCATTAAGAAAAGTAAGTAGGAATTAACAAAAGTAAGAAAAAGTAAACATCAAATCACATCAAATCAAAGCCAACATGATTATGATAATGTTTACTTAATCTTTAAGTGACTAAGACATAAAGTAAGGATGTGAAAGTTGATGTTAAGGATTGACAAAGTGGAGATTTCTTTAGGTTGAAGTAAGCTTAGTTTGGTAATTTGGTAAGAGGTCATTTTGGTAAATTACAACTTTTTTCTTTTTCTATAAATACCCACCTCCTTCTTCACTTTCATTCGCATTTATTCTTCTTATTTTCTCAAGCTTCTTCATTTTCTTCCTCTTATCTTTAATAGCTTTCATGCCGTAGAAAAAATTAGAAATTTATAATTTCAAAATATTTTCAAAATATTCAAAAGAAATCAATGTTCATTCTCTTCAAATCAAACTCATTTTTTCTCCATATTTCATCTCTTTTATCTCGGCCATAACTTCTTCAAAACAGAACCAAACTACAAATTTTTTTTATTCAAATCGTGTATTTTTCTAGTGGCTACAACTTTCAAGTTGACCACTTTATCCAGTTCTTAGCATAACTATGTCAAAATTCCACTTCTTTCCAGTGCATTTTCTGGCCCAGTTTTTAAGCCAGAAAACAAGTCATTTTGTTTTGATCATATCTTGATCATAACAGACGCAAAATAATAAATTCTTCTTTTAAAACCATATAAAATCTTAGTGGCTATAATTTCTGAGTTGATCACTTTTTCCAGTTTTGAGGTTTACTGTAGCTGAAACTCAATTCTTTAAAGTGCATTTTCGGGCTTCATTTTTAACAATCCGACAATACCTCTTCTTCATTCTATCATACCTCCCTCAAAACAACTTGGATTCAAATGATTATTTTTTTATAATTCAATAGAAAAGAATTTTCAACAACTTTTCAGTTAACAAGTTTTTCAGATTTTGTGAGTAAGAGAGTCAGAAATAAGAGAGTAGATGATCCATTTTTCGAATCTAAATCTTGGGAATTCAAGTTCAAAGCTCTATCGCTTCTTCTCTATATTTTCGGCCAACCTCCATCTCAAGCCTCGGCCAAGCTATTGGAGTGGAGAATGTGTTGTTTGCTAGTGTTTAATGGAGTAAGAATTAATTAGTGAAGTGTTGGTTGATTAGAATGTTAGTAGGAAGTTAATCGCTTTCGTTTATGGTGAGAAACTCTATTTAGCATCTCTATTTATATATATGCATGTTTGATTGAAGAAAGCGTGTTTTCTACAGATCAAAGTGCTCTTTGTGTTATGATTGCTATGGATGCTTATATATGCTTTGATCATCAAATATTGATTGTTTGATATGATTATTAAACTGTTTTACCAAGCCACGTTAATACACGTCGATAAGCACAAAGGAAAGCACTTTCCTTTTGAAAATGAAATGGTGTATATGGAATGCTTAAACCTTTTGGAAATAGTTTTAAAATGAGTCAGAATTTTTTTATAAACATTTAAATATGTATAAAGAATAATTAAGTCATTTAAAGATGATTTGAAAGTTTTAATGAGAGTTTGAATAAATGGGAAAGATGAATTGTTTATACCACTTAAACAATAAGTGAAGAATATTGAATATAATAACAAACTGAATAATGCGGAAACGATTAGTACATTTGTCCCACCTGTGAAATCTAGGAAGATAAAATAACGTGTTTAACTAAGGTTAGGAATGGAGCAACCAGTGCCCTAAATTTACGTGGCCTGTATTTTCTTTTCTTAGGCAAGGGGTGGAACATATCGAAAGGAAAGCCCGGATGCTCAAAAAGATCATAATTAAGTTTTTTCTAAGATAAAAGAAAAGAAATGAATTCTTTGAATTTATTATAAATGGTCTAGATATAAGATTTATAAAATTGATATTTTATAAATAAAAGTAATGGAATTATAAATGTGTTTTATAAATATTAGAAATGGGATTGTAATCAATATATGGGTTTACAATTGAAATTTAGAAAAGAATTTGTAATGGATTTTATAAATAATAAAATTTGAAAGGAATGAAATTTAAATAAGAGTTTTATAAGTAATTAAATTATAATTGGATTTTGACTTATAAGTGAGATATAAACGGAATTTGTTAGTATATAAATTCTGTATATGGAAGTTTATAAAATATAAATGGAATTTATAAACACCGTTTTGTAAATTTGAAATCAATTTAAATTGATAAGTTAAATGTGAAAGTTTATTAAAGGAATTATATTCGCGATTTTGGACAGTGAATAATCCTTTAAATTAAATGGATGTTCTGGAAAGTGATATTATAAAAAGGGAATATTTTCCCTAAGTTAAAAGTTAAGAAAGAAAAATATTTGATTAAGATTTTAATGAATGATTTGGAAAGGTTTTCCTAAGTAAAAGAAAAAATGATTTAGAATTATTCCAGGATTTAAGAAAGGTTTAAATAAACCAAATGATTTGATAAATGAGCTTAATGATTCCTTATACTCTTGAAAAGAAAATGGAATAAATTGAAAAGAATATATCTAAGAAAGATATTTAAATAAAAGATGAAGTAATTGATTGATGTTTGATATCCATATATATGAACTTAACATCTTTTAAATCGATAATTGGCTTCGAAGGAACCAGGGTCGGATTTGGATAATTCCTATCCGAAAACCACTTCGAACCAATGTATACGTTCGAATATATTGAAGATGATGACTATTGAAGTCCGTGGATCTTCATAGCATGAGGACTGCTTGATGATTTGCTCGGGGTCGCACCCATTATAGAGTTATATGAAAAGGTAATCGTTCTCCTTAAGCCTCATCAAACCGGAAATGACCGAAACAGGATTAGATGCGGCAAGACTAAGTGGGTCATTCCCAATTAGGGTATGATCATCCCCTTCTAGATATATTTCTTCCCGCTATGACGTTCGGGATGTTAGTTAATGTGGTGTATGGAAAGAGAGCTCTCAGATAAAAGTCAGTAACGGCCGAGGGATGACATATTCGGTACTATCTAGTTACAGAGGTAGGTCGGTCTTGTGTTGGTAGAGGGCAGATGTTCTATGCCTCGTGGTATCCATCTAGAAGTGTACCCATTTTGGAAGGTAGATCCTTTACCTGGTCATTTGTATGGAAATCCATTCTCCAATAAAAACCTACGATTTTGTTCGTAGAGCCCATTGTGATAGAATTTAATAATGGTAACAATTTCGGCTAAGATTAATAAGTTTATTTGCAAATGTTTTCAAAGAGATATCATTAGAAATAATTTCAAAGGTTTTGATATAAAAGGGTTTTAGTTATCATAAGTTAAAAACTTGTCTTTGTTTATGTGTGGGCGTGGTCTTATGAGATACTCTTTCTTTTCAAAGGATTTTATTCAAAGGCTGATATATGACACTGCCATTTATATTTGAGTTTCCCATGCTGGTTTATCGAGCCTGATCTGGGTATTTTCAATACTCGGGTCAGATCCGAGTAGTTTCAGGTTTTGTTGAAGACGTTTGGAGTTTCCAGAGGAGAGTTGGAGATATCATCTACGTATGGACATATTCTATTATCCGCTGTACTTAGTGTATTTTGTTTGATGTTTGTCAGCAATTGTAAGGATAGATGTTTATAACTGTCCAGGCTGAATTTAGGTTAGACTCTGATATATGTATTTAAAAGTTTTCCGCCGTAAAGATATTTGTTCAATATTATATGTTATTCCATTCGTGTGAGATTCTATTATGTCTATTTTTCTTTATTACCCTTCATGTTCCGTATTTTCCTGCAATTTGAGTTAGACATGTGTGGTTTATTATCGATTCAAAGGGTACAGAAAAACGGGCCTTGACATATACATTGGTTCGAAGTGGTTTACATATATGAGTCTCCCAAATCCGACTTCGGTTTCTCCCAATCAACAATTGATAAAAAGATGTCAAGCATATAAGTGATTATGCAACATCATCCAATTAATTAATCTTTCCATTCATTCAGCTATCTTTCAAAGATATATTATTTTCAACTATTTCATTTATCTTCTCAAGAGTATATGAAATCATTAATCCTCATTCATCAAATTCTCTGGTTAATAAACCCTTTTAAACTTGGAATAATTGCCAAATCATTTTACCTTTTACTTAGGAAAACATTTTCAAATTATATATTTAAATCTTAATTTCTATTTTCAAATCATAACCGTTTAAATCTTAACAAAGATTTTCCATTTTTAAATCGTAACCTTTAAATGGGTCAAAAATGATTCTATTTATAACATCGTTTACTATAAATCCAAACCATTTAGTATTGAGTAGAAAAGGATCCACTGAAATTGTACTTGTTCTATTCGATATCAATTTCTATATTCAATATTTACAATCTGTTGAATAATGGTGAAATCATCTTTTAAATTCATATGGATAGTATGGGTTCCCTCCTTGGAATTTAACACTAAACATAAGAAAATTATTTATATACAATCCAAGTTGTTTAAATTTGGAAAATTAAATCTTTGATACTTGTCTCGTTTCCGACATTTTGACCTTATCTATCCCTCGTCCAAGAAAAAGGCCAGGTGAGCCAGAGAATGGGTTGCTCCTAAACATCTCTTTAGTTTAAGCAGCTCACATCCAAATCTCACGAATAGAAAGATCCATTCTACTTATCGGCTTTCAGAGCCAAGATTAAATCACCTAATTATAACAGTTGTTCTTTAAATCATTTATTTAACTCTTTAAAATAAATTATAAAACCTCCAAATTATATTTAAAGTACTTAATTATTTATCTGAAAACATTTATAAAAAATTTGGAAAAAAAATACTTAAGTTTAAAGCCATATTTCAAAAGTTATTAAAAAGTGCTGCGAATGGTGCTTTGAAGGCTTATTTGATCAAAACAACTTTTTTATCATTTGAAAATTCATTTTTATAGCTAAAATCTCTTTTAAAACATTTTAACATATTTATAGAATTTATTTCATATTTTAAAGAGTCAAAAATATAAATTTTAAAGAATTTATCACTTTGATTTTCGAATTGCCAACGCGCGATTATTTTGGAAACTTGATTTGTTTATATTTCAAAATTTACTAAATAAAATCTCGATCCTTTTCTTTTGTTTGAAAACTATGATTATAAGAGTTTGGAAAATTCTGTTCCAAAGAATTCCAACTTTGATTCCATAGTATAAATAGATTTAAACTTTTATGACGCGAAATCACAAACTGACGTTATGCAACATGCCTATTTTTGACTCAATTTTCATAACTTGTCAAAACATCACCAAATTGAGTTTTAGTGTTTATAAAATATTTATAAACCTTTCAACTAATATTTTCTATACTAAATCTCATATTCACTTTTAAATTATTGCATAATATTATATTATTATAATATTCATTTTCAACCTTTTTATATTTCAAAACAATTAAGAGGCTCAATAAACTTCATACATACATTTATATGGATTAATTTTCCATAAATTAACCATGATTGATCACTTAACCATTTTATTATGATTTCTGATTATTTATCACAACCAAATTATCAATCATATAAACATCCATATTATCAACTAAGTTATCAAATATTCATATAAATCATTAAGAGATTTAACGGTCATATTATCATACCTAAAAATAGTTATAAAGATTATTTATCATTTAATAAACATTGAGCACTCACGATTTACATCCACTCCACCAAACTCTTCCGTAGCTTTCTAAATCAAACCAGCAACGCTTCGGTAGCACTTCTCTTCTATTCATTGCTTCGAAACTCGTTGAACTTGCTCCTTCTTCTTTGATGCTCTCGGCCTCGACTTTGGAGGGGTGGTGCTCGGCCTTTGGTGATGATGGAGGGTGGCCGTGAGTAGTAGAAGGGTGGAGGAGGTGATTGGCTAATGTTTTGAGGTGATTTGGCCTTGCATTTATGTGTATATGATTTTATTTCTTTATGGAGATATTTTGGCTTAACTTTGTCAGGACTTAGGAACACAATAAAATAACTGATAATGAAGAAGAAGAAGTAGTAGAAAGTGTGAGGAAATAAGAGGGCATAGAGGTGTATTTATTGGGAAAAAACTTTAAAAATATCTTTCAGCACATCTCCTACACCATGTGCCAACCCACTCCTCTCCCTTCCCATCATTTTTCACATTGATTTCCCCACCATGTGCCTCCATCACCTCACTTCACTTCATGCTATGTGCATTGATTTTAAGGATGCTTAAGGGTGAAGTATTAAGAGAAATATCATGATATTTGTTTCATTTGTATACTTGTATGTATGTATTTTTATTTGTATGTGTATGTGCATGTATGACATGCATACGTATGCATATATGTGTGCATATTTATCTTATAAGGTTGCAACGACTTAAAACAACTTTTATTTGTTAAATCATTACGCATTCTGATTCTGATCTCCGGTCCTATTTTTACTTCTTAGTTAACATACATATATTTATAAATAAAATTTGAAAAATAATTTCTCATCGTTATTAATTAATTAAAATGATCTCATTTGAATTATAAAACTATAAAAATCCATATTAAATAATTGTTTATAAAAAGTGTTATTATATCGATAAAGCGATATCAATTTTCCTTATGATTTCAAATCAAATATATATCTTTATAAAACTATTATAAATACTATATAACTAATTAAAATGAATTATTATCATTTTAAAACAATTATTCGAATAATTACAATAATTATTAAGTCATTAAAATCTCAATTTAAATTCATTAATTTGTTATTAAATATGATGACATTATTGATGATGTCATAAATACATTTTTTTAAAAATAAAATAAACAATTTTATTTCATATGCTTGTCTAGATGGATAAATAAATGTATGTATCCAGTTCCATGCGTGACTTCTGGCATATAGTGTGGTTTATCGACAAAACGATTTTTCGGCCATTTTATCGACATTCTTCCGAAATATATAATTTTGTAAATATTTATTTAAAATAAGATTACCATTATTATTAATTGTTCAAAACATCGTAATTTATGTTGAAAAAATCTTATATTTCAATATTTTGAAAATAAATATAATTTATCAAAGTGATCAATTTGTAGGTCGTTAAAGATAAATTACTCGCGGTTACGACACATTGTAACAACTATCACAAAACAAACCATTTATGCATTTTCTACTAAATATAATTTAATTTAAATTAATTAATATAACACATTATATCAAGTATATAAATAGAAAGAAATGACTTTTTATTTCGAACAAGATTGATTATCGAGTTAGATATATGTGATAAATTATATAGTTGCCCCTAGGGCATACCCTAACTCCATCACTTAATAATCCAGGGAACTAAGTCTTCAATGTACGATAGTTTGAGGAGCTAAGTCCTCAATGCGAAGCGGCTATATAAATCTTCAAGATATGGCTAATCAGTTGTAATGCCATTATTAGGCACTAACAGAAGGTTCCTCGGTGTACGTTGGCAATTCATCCTAGACAAAGATGGTGGATACTTGGCACGGTGAAGATTTGCGGATACGACCAGGGAATGTATCCTAGTCCATGAGAGGATTGTGACACACACACAGACACATAATTACGTAGTTACTGTATACCTTAAGTAGGTTAGGCATATCATATGCATACACGAAGTTAAAAATGACTAAGCTTTAATTAAATAATAGACATAATACGTAATGGAAAAACAATCGGCATAAACTATTGTTAAAGATAAAATATGTAATTTACTAGTCACCATTGTTCTAGTTCCCACCTCATTACAATCCATATGATAGTTTTCGAGCGACAGCACTGGTAAAAGGCGAGAACAATGGAAGGACGGATTTCTTTCTGCATGCTTGACGCTGACAATGACACTAGATGTTGGAGGTATCAATTTTGGTCAGTAATTATATGTTTAATTATATTTATTTATTCTGATGTGAGTTCTTATCAATAGTCTCTGATATGATATTGTTTATTACAAGATACCAAACACTAATGACTGGCACTCTAGTGGACTTGAGTTTTCGATTTAGAGAAAATTCAAGCCTACTAAGGTGTGGGTCATTACACGAACACTCCTAACCTTTGATCTAGTTGCATGGGCTAATAGAGAATAACTTAAAGGAAAAGTGGAATATTAAGCCGAGAAGCATGCCGGTTGTCATTTTATACCAAGCACAATTTTTAAGCTGAGTAAGGCTGCTTGCTATAGGAGTAGGCTTACTTTTAGTAGACATACTATAATACCTAACACAGTTGGCCATACTACTTATCATTTTCTTTAACATGTCTAGGTGGAAAGGCGAATGAGAAGCTTCTCATGAGCAGTGGCAGCTAATTGCTTATTGTAGAAGATAGTCGAGGAAGGCTGAATATTGCTAAGGACCAAGCTGCAAGGGACATGCCGAGCCGACTATGGGATGACAAGAGGAGCTGCTTGGGATCGAATAAAGGTAGGTTGTGATGAAGTCAAACAAAAAGCGAGTTGCTTTTAAATCAGGCCTGGTCTGATGAGTTGGATGAAGAGCTGTCTTAGGTCGAGCCAAGTGGCCATTGAGCAAGAGTGCTGCTAAGTAGATGGGCTAGCGTAGGGCTAGATTGAGAACGGGCCAAAACTAACTCGATCGAACTTAAATGTGTCGGGTGGGCTTGAGTTAGACTTGTGCTGGCTTGATTACTACGAAACATTTTCACCTGTAGCGATGCTAAAGTCCATTCTAAGTGGTGATTTAAAAGAGACTATTTACATGTCGCGGGCCATGGATTTCAAGGTTAGTGGGAGCAAGGGAAAGGTTTACAAATTGCTAATATCGATTTATAGTCATAAACAAGCTTCAAGAAGTTGAAACAAGTGTTTTGATAAAGTAACCAAACAGTTTGATTTTTATCAAAACACGGAGTAAACTTGCATATATCAAAAAGAATAAGGAAATTTTATGGTATTTTTTAGATCTATATGTTGATGACTTGCTACTGATTGGAAACGACATTTATTGTTGCAATCGATGAAAGCGTGGTTATCTGTGAACTTCTCCGTGAAGGATTTGGAGGAAGCAGCATATATACTAGGTATTAAGATCTATACAGATAGATCTAGGAGGCTGTTGGGATTGTCCCAATCATCTACATGATATATACTGAAAAAAGGTTCATTATGGAGGATTCCCATTATGAAAATGTTCGGACGCAATTCAGAGTCGTCCTTTCTAAGAAGAACATTTTTCGTACTGATGAGGAGAAGGAGCGTGTAAAGAGGATGCAGTTTACATCAGTAATCGATTCCATGATTTACGCTAAGCAGTCTACATCAGTAGTGGCTTATGCATTAGGATGCATAAGATGATACCAGTCTAATCTCGATGAAAAGCATTGGACTACTGCAAAAAATTTAAGTACTTGAGAAATACTAAGGACTTATTCCTTATACATTGGAATGAAGACCTCCTTATGAAGAGGTATACAAATTTCAGCTTTTGGAGAGGTGTTGACGGTGGTAAGTCTGTATCAGGTTATATCTTTACATTAAATGTTGGAGTTGTTGGTTGGAAAAGTTCCAAACAAGAAACAATAAATGATTCCAGGATGGATGCTGAATATGTTGCCTCGACGAAGTAGCTAAAGAAATGGTATGGATACGCAAATTTATGGCTGAGCTAGGAGTGATTCCAATTCAATAAAGTTGTTTTATGAAAATAATGATGCGTTACAGATCGCAGAGGAACAACGAGCTCATAAGAAGTCAAGGCATGTTCTTTGTAAGTTCCACCGTGTTTGAGAATTCGTCACAAAAAAAAATTATGATTAATATAATAGATATCAATGACAAAATAGTAGATCCATTCCCGAAGGGACTAGCTTGGTTAGTTTTCGGTAAACTAATTGAAGGGATGAGGTTGAGGTTCCATAATTTGCCCTAAGATAAGTACGAGATTGAAAGAATCAGTGGTATGCTCTATAAACAGTTCTATAGTTCATTGTAAATTATTAGCTCTATAATAAAATCTCATTGGAAATAAAAGGTATTTTTCTTTCTATTATATACTTTTTTTGGCAAAGCCAGCGGGGTTGAATGGACCCCTACCATTATTATTAAAAACCAAAAGATGGTACAAAATATTACATCAAGCACAACTCCAAAGACAAGAAGTTAGCACAAAGGGAGAAAGGAGTTACATGGATCTAATAATAGAGAGGACCATTACATGTTTAGAGGAAGTTTTCCCTTTAAACACCCTAATGTTCCTCTCCATCCAAATGAAATACAAAGTCTTCTTTAGGATTCTTAGCAACAATCTTCCTCTTTCATTCTTCCATCTAGTAGCATTGAATATACTATACCATTCCATAGAAGAAATATGTTTAGGCCTATGATAACCATAGTGATGTAAAATATTATTCCAAATATGGAATGCAAATTCACATTCAAAGAACAAATGTGACACAGTCTCCACACCAATACCACACAAGAAACAGGTATCACTTTGTATGATCCCAAGAGTTTTAAGTTTATGAAGAGATAGAATACCATTCTTCAAAACTTTCCACATGAACAGATTTTCCTTAGGGATAGAATTAGAATTCTAGATTCTAGAATATCAAAGAAAAGTAGGATAAGCAATGGATGAATCAAGATCATTATAAGCAGTATTAATTGAATGCACCTTGTCATTCCAAGTAACATGAACATTACTCAGATTATATATCTTATTATGTATAGCATTCCAAGCAGATCTAACCACAAAAGAACTGCAGTAAGGTAAGGAAACTATACCATCAGACCAATATCTATCAATAGAGGCATTAGCATTTATGCCAAAGATGACCCTTGTCTCATAATCAATAATATTAGCTAGAATTACTTCTATAGCTGGCCATGGATCATACCAAAAGGAGATATTGCCAATGTCTTTCATTCTCAGCTGATCCATAGGAAGAAAACTATTTCTACCTCTCAAGATATTCCTCCAAAACTATTTCTATTATATACTTTTCATACCATATTATGTTAATTAATTATTATATTCATGTCTTTAAATAGAAAATCCTTAAATAATGTATTATGTGGTAGTAATTGCAATGTGTTGAAATTTATCAAATTAAAAATAATATAGTGTTTTAAATTTTCCCAGTTGAGATGTTTCGAGATATGATATCGATAAATCCATTGAGACTAAAGTATGTAACATTCTACAAATGTTTGATAGTATATTACTCGTAGCTCCTGAGGGTACCAAGAAACTATGTACTGATATTTATTGGATAGCTATGGAATGACCAACTCGAGAATTTTCTGTTGGTTAATATAACTAAGGTTAAAGTCAAACTTATGTCACTAAAGCCTTGCTAAATCCTTTTTATAGCATATAGCGTATAGCGCTCTTCGACCACTATGCTATTTCAATTTAGTGCTATTAAATAGTAGATTCGCTTTAATTCTTGTTATTTTCCACCACTCTTGCTAAATTAAGAGTTTTTAGCACCTGCTTTAGCAACATTAATATACAAAGGTTAATTTGACTAGTTCTCTTTTAAAACAAAACAACAAAGTTAGGATAAAGACCTGATTTTAATGTCTAAGTTCTCAATATAAGTTAGAAATATATTGTAGTCAGCAAATCAATTCTGCATAAATCATAATATTCTTGTTTTGTTATATAAGATTAAAATATATTTTTGTGCTACACAAACGATGCAAGAATGAGAATTAGTTAATTTTAAACATTTGGTTTTATATCATATGAAGCCTTTTGCACCTCCATTGTTTTCTGTTATATCCCCGCTATAATTTTTTGCGCCTCCATCACTATAGAACCACTAAGTACTTTAACTATATAGGGTCAAATGGAAAATCTCAAAGAGATGATATTACACAGTTCTCTCGACTTAAGAATACTGTTGAACTTCAATATGGACACACCACTTTGATTATAGTTAAATCGTGATATGGTGTACATCGAATGACAATTGTTGATTCTGAGTTGAAGCATTTAAAGTGAAACACTACTAAATAAAGAAGTCGTCTCCTTAGTTATATGAGGTTAGTACCACGGTTAACTCTAGTCAACTCAAAGTTGAATCTCGAGCTAGAGTAGTACGGTTAAATAATTATTACTATTGAACCAAAAACTTAGGGTTTGGATTGAACAAGTTGACTGTGGATCATATTTGAATTCTGACAAAAAAAATTACACAAGTCCTTAAGTGATATAGTTTTGATGAAAATAATTGGTGTAAATAATTGTTGCTACCAGTAACAGGTGTGAGAAATGCGGATTATCTTAAGGTTGGAATAAAACTAGAGGGGGCGAATAGTGTTTTATGGATTTTCTAAATCTTTTTGAAACTTATGCAATTTAATCATCAACAAATGCAATTCATAGACACAGATATAATCACAGAATCAGACACGGATGCAAATACTAAATAAAAGCAGTAAAGGAAAGAACACACCAAGATTTTATACTGGTCTGGAGTTACCCTACATCCAGTCCCGTACAATTATAAGGATTTCTTATCAAAATAATCTCCCAGATTACACCCTCGGTTTCAAGGCTATGAGGTACACCCTCCTGTATTCGAGTTCAGGGAAACTCTCTTAATTTAATCAGGCTACAAGATCATCTAATTGATTTCCGGGGCTACAATCACACCCAATTGATTTCAAGGCTCAACCACACCTTTTACTCAACAGTTTGATTTACAAAAGATCTTATAACTCTGAATAGCACTAAGATCTTATGGAGAGAGTGTCAAAGAATCAAACAAGAGATAATCAAGTTTGATTCACTTAGTATTTCGGTAGAGTATAGTTTGAGATTCTTTAGAATAAATGTGGAAGATTAAGAGGAGATAAAACAAGTGAAATTTGATTAAAAATTCGTTTAGAACTACTGGTGTTAATAGAAAATCAACAGCTATATCTATTCGTGAAAGGATACAACAAATAGACGCTTCTTTTGAAAATTTGAATTTTTAATTTAACGAGCACCATGTCGACATGGGGGGTATGGGTATGTCGACATGCTCAATGCAAAGTTGATGTTTTAATTTTCTTACTTAAATTGATTTCTATAATTTGTCAAAACAATTTCTAAAATTTGTAGATATGTTTGAATATAGTTTAAACATATAAAAGAGTTTAGAAAGTAATTTTTAATATATATAATCTTAATCTATAAAGTGATTTAAAATATGAGTATATAAATATTTTAAAGCTAAATATTTAAATCAAGAGATAGTTTAAAAACAAGGACAATTTTGAAATCAAAATATTAAAAATGATAAAGATAATTTTGAGGCTCAGATATTTCAGACAAGAGAGATGTCTTTTTGAAAAGAAGGTTTTGAAAACATTTAAAATAAGAGATATATTTTTGAAAAACTTTTTTATAAAATTAGTTGATATCAAAATAGGACCACTATATATTCCACTAGATATTGTCGTGGGTTCCATCCCACTAGGGTTCCATCCCTTTAACAGGCTCAAAGCAGATTCCATTCCATGGATAAATTTCGAATAAAGATGTAAGTTCTTTCAAGATGTTTTAACATAATTCTAGACTCAATACTTATCTTGTACTATTGAAATCTTGAACTCTTGATATCTTGATACTCATGGGTCTTCAATCTTAATATCTTCAGTCTTGAATCTCTATACTGTACAGTCTTCATTCTTGGTACCTATATGTTTATCTCCTGTATATACATATATATCTAAACTATAATGTTAATATTTATATTTTATAACGAGTCCTAAGGTTATTGTCATCAAAACCACCATCTCAAGGACTAACAATCTCCCTCTTTTTGATGATGACAACCTTTGTTTATAAAATATACTTTACCTTCATTATAACTCCCCCTAAAACTAATAACTCCCCTTTAATCTAATAACTCCTTCTTAATCTATGACTTACTATCCTATTTTACAATTCTCCCCCTTAGCCATCAACAAAAACCATCCTAAAACCATAAAAATATAAAACTCCCCTTAAACTAATACTAGAACAAAATGTAGTAAATGTAATGTGAAAGACATTAACATAATTATATCATAATTATTCAACACATAAATATGCATAAGTATATTTCAAACAATCCTATAACACACACATCAAACCCAACCATGTCAAATAAGTCAAACGAATCAATAAGGTTAAACAAATCAATCAAGTCAAACAAGTCAATCAAGTCAAACAAGTCAATCAATCAATCAAAACATATTAAACAAATCAAAAACTAATAATCTTATACTACAAGACAATATTATAAACTCCCCCTAATAAAATACACTCGTTATGTATACATGCATGCAATATGTAGTTTGTAATGCAGTATGAAATGTATGACATATGCGATGTAACATGAGATGATATGCAGAATAAAGTGCAACTTGTGATGCAAATGATTATGATATTTCATGCATTGTAATTTATGATGTAATATGCAATGAAAATTGATATGAAATAAAATGCATAATGATATGTAATATGAAATAAAATGATAACGAAGTAAAAATAATAATATGCAGAACTATATGATAATATATATACCGCGGTAAGAGATATTCATATTACAAGATAAACATGAGTGATAAGTAATATATAATTGACAAGCATATATATATATATAATGTATATACACATATATCAAACTATTATAAATCACTTCAACCATACAAAGGTAATACGCACCAATTACTAGACTTAGGTTATGGAAACTAATGAATGAGACTGAAAGAGCAGTAAAGACAAGAGTTCAAAAGTAATAAATAATATTAAGACTATAATATATTCATGAAAGGCAGTAATCAAACTCAATATCAAAATTAAATTGCTAAGAATTATGGATTTAAACTATTTACAAAAAATTAATACCCTCCTTGTTTAATTTGTTTTTCAAATTAATTATTCTTTTAAGAATCCAAACTTTCACATTTATAAAATACTTAACTTACTAGTTAAAACTATATATTAAATTACTATTGATTAAAATATTTAGAAACATGTTTAAACACCTTTTAACTTTAAAAAAATATTATAATGAAATATTCAATAAAATAACAAAGATTGAAAAATTAAAATATACATGAGTTATACTAAGGCCTATTTCATTTAAAATTTTAATTAATTACTAAAAAATATCTAAACATTAATTTTAAAATATTCTAATATAAGTTAGAAAATAACTTCTAAAAAGAATAGAGAAAAATACTTAATTTAAATATTATTTTTACATAGTTTAAAGTTTAAATAGGAAAGACAGCATTTACAGAATGATGTAAAAAGTTTTTGCAGTAGAATATATTCAAAACATTATAAACAGAGACTACGGCATTTACCAAATGCTGTGAAAAGTTTCTAAAACACTACAGTATTTCAAAGCACAGAGATGCTATAAAAACGAATTTGTAACACTTAAGAAACGTACCAAAAGAAAAGACAGAATTTTAGATATACTATCTATTGTTCTTGGCCTGATTTTAACAAGATTTTGAACTAATTTTACAACTAGATTTTGACATGTAAATAGTTGATTTTTGACCCAATTTTTTAAAGTAGTTAATATAAATAAAGTACTTAAAAAAACATAAAAATAATAATGAAAAAACATGTGTAAATACACTTGGCATTATGCACGTAAAAATGCTTTTATTAAAGAACAAGTGCAATGACATTTGTCATTTTGCATGTACGTCACTATCTATTTATATGACAAGTGTCATGTGATGTGGCACAATCTTATTAATTGAAGAAATCTATAAATAGACCCTTATTCTAACATTCTAAATTCTTTCTATTAATTTCTTAAAAATATAAATTTAGCATTTTAAAAGAAATAGAGTACGAGAAGTAAAAACAACATTAGAAAAGTTGAAATCACGAATGATTGTATGCTTTTCTACTTAGTATAGTTGTAATTAATTAGTAGTGAGATTTTATTTGAAAGGAAACACATTTGAAAAGACTTTTCAAAAAAAATTAGACTGGTATATCGATATGTATACTGTGGTGTGCCGATATTGGACCAAAATATCAAAACTTAAAAAGGAGATAAATTTCTATACCTAACTAAATGCAACAATAAAGATAAAATAATAGTAAAGCATACCGCCTTTTGTACCCCACCATCTTTCTAACTTTGTTGTTCCTCCATTGTCGTGAACCACACATTTATATCTTTCAGAATTTGATGACGAGATCTGCATTATTGCGACGGGCTTGTTATTCTGATCATTGTAGTACATTCATTTGTTGAATTTGAAGACCGTATGAGAAAGATACAGATGATTTAGTAGATTGAACAACTTGGCGCCAAAACTTTGAACTGTAATTTTGAATGAATGGACGCTTCAACCGCTATAAATTGGCACAACATTCACCACTTTTCATAGAAGCTTCTCTTCTTCTTCTTCTTCCCATTTTTCTATTTACTATTAAAACTCTAGAAGGCATCTCTCCTTCATTTCTTAACGGAATTGGATGAAACCATTTCAAATCAAAGAGGAAGGCAAGGGCTACGATCCAGTAATAGTTTGATGACGAATTTGTATAGTATTGTGGTGCAATAGGCCAAACAGTAAGAGAAAGGCAGGAAATCTCGTACGCAGTTTTCAATTTTGAGTAGCCAACTTCAAACTGTCATATCTCACTCAATTTTGATCGGAATTTGATGATCCACCCATCAAAACGACCGTGAGTACAAGAATTATAATCTGGAAAAGGAGTTGGGAAAAAATACTCAAATCCCTTGATAAAATATGAAGAATACCATTGACAGTTTTTCTTTCATTTTCTCTTTGTTCACCAAAATTTCATTTGACCATAACTTTGTCATTTCTTGATGGATTCGCACTACATCAATGACATTGTGAAGCAGATGGAGAGAGGTACAGTATCAAATCAAGTTGTAGATTAGAATCAAAAGTTTTGTATTGATCTGGTATCCATTTCATTGTCAATTGCTATTATATATCTATTTGTTCTTCTTGATCGATGAATGATTATCTGAAATCTTTTAACCAACAGTCATTAGACATAACTCTTCTCATGCAAAACAATATAACTTTTTAAAGAATCAAGTGACGTTTCAAAATAACTAAATATAATTTTAAATAACAATATCATGATGATTCTGTGACATATTCATATGAAAATAGTGTTAATAATTTTATCAAAAAGATGAAATCCTAAAAAAAATTCAAAAATCAGATTATGAAATTTTGAGAACCTCGATCTGATACAAAATGTGAGAAATGTGGATTACGGATCATATGGCTGAAATAACACTAGAGGGGGGAGGGTGAATAGTGTTTTATGGATTTTCTAATTTTTTTTAAAACTTATGTAAGTTAATCACCAACAAATACAATTCATAAACACAGATATAATCACAGAATCGGACAAAGATGCAAATACTAAATAAATGCAGTAAAGGAAAGAACACACAAGGATTTTATACTGGTTCGAAGTCACCCTACATCCAGTCCCGTACAATTGTATGGATTTCTAATCAAAATAATCTCCCAGATTACACCCTCGATTTCAAGGCTACGAGGCACACCCTCCTGCATTCGAGTTTAGAGCGACTCTTGAAACGACCCGCCTTTCTCTCCACAGAAAGACGCATCATTTTTAAGAAAGAAAGGGATAGAAAAGAGAAAAGAAAGAGAAGAAAGAAGAAACAACATCAGAATCTAAACAGCGGAACGAATAAATTATATTAGTCACATAATACATTACATAGTATTTTATACATCAGAGATACACAACTTAAACAATACATACTAGACAGTTATAATCACCTGTCTAGTTATACAACTCCATAAATAATAGTCAAATAACGACTCAGAGAACACACAGCGGAATACTATATATCTACACGTCGAAGCCTCCTGCTCCATTGCTCCTCCAGGATTCGTCAAACCTAACTTGAATCCCTTGGCTACTCGTAAAAATTTGAATACCCAAGAGTTTAAGAAAAACAGAATAAACTCCGGGTCAAACATGGGTCTGGTGCGAGTAAACGGTTAAAGTTGCTTAATTTTAAAAAATCTTTTAAAAGAAAAGGTATCATGTAAGACTCCCCATACATAAACATGGGTAAATTTTTACCTTACGCTAACCAAAACATTTGATAGGAAATCCAGTGATATTATAATAGGGTCCAGGGTTTGCAAATAAAATAAAGAAATAGCTGGAATGCTTACATCCCACATTCCATCATAGTTGGGCACATCTAAAACGTACGGCACTTATTGGAGTTTGGATTCCATACAATGGCAGGGCTACCGGGGTACCGCCCGTCACAGTACGGGGCCTAGATCACCGTACCGAGGATCATTCCCAATCCCCTGCAACACAAAGCCGGAACCATTCCTTACCGAACAGTTCTGAATAAGACAACCCCACGGTTGTAGCTAGCAACCGCCCACACAGCCGAATAAAAAGAGACCCTAGATAGGGGTTCATCTAATCCTACTTAGACATGACCCACTTAGCCTTGCTACACCTCCCCTGTTTTAGCCATTCCCGGTTGATGAGGCTTGAGGCTACGATTACCTTTAGTGAACACATCACTTAGAATGCTCATCGTCCACCTGACGATGTTCTGAAAGCATTCAATCCATACAAGTTCATTCCGGGTTCGAATGAAACTGAAGGCATTATCTCATTACACTCATTTTAGAATCACCCTCAGAGTTAACGACGATAACCCTTGCACTCTGAATCTTCATCTTCACTTGAGATTCACGACCTATCATAAATTTGGATCGATGTGGTTTTCGGATATCCAAATATGGAAACCCGATCCCGGTCTCATCAAAATCCAAAACGTATCTTTTAGGTCCAAGTTGTTTAAGTTTAAACAATTAAATGCTATTATCTGTACACACACAGATAGATAATTCACAATATCACAATAGATAATCTACATTATCATCACAACAGATAATTCATTTTATCATCACAAATAGATAACTCATACTATCATCTCAATGGAACCAAAGCATCCATATCATATATCACACATATCTCATCAGAGATATCAAGCAACTAAGCCATTCAATATAAATTAGCCATCCATAAGCAACGATCTATCAATCACACCATCTATAATTAATTTAAAATGAATTAAATTAATTACTTTATCTCTTAATTAACTTAAAATAAATTAAATTAATTACCTTCATCACAATAAATCTTGCTTACTTAATCATTAATTAAACCAATTAATTAATCATCATCTTAATCAATCAATCTTGATTAATTATTCCTTAATTACATTAAGTAATTTACCCTTAATTAATTATACAAATTAATTATCTACAAACCATTAAGTAATTAACCTCAATTACTCTATTAATTATAATTAATGACATTAATCCTTAATTAATTACAATTAATTACCTTGTAATAACTTATTATAGATTAATTCATCTTAATTAATCAATCCTTAATTATTCTCATTAATCGCATTAATTAATGAACCTTAATTAATAACTTCCATTAATTAATTAACTATAATTAATTACATTATTCCTTAATTAATTACATTAAGTAATTATGCTTAAATTAAATAAATCAACTTTAATAATTATAATCAGTAATTAATTATTCTTAATTACTTCTTAATTACTTTCGATTACATTTATAAATCCTTTGATTTATTGCACCAAGTAATAAATTCTTAGTTACTTTACCAAGAAATTATCCATTTAAAATTACTTCCCATTTAGTAATTTTCCTTATCCCAATTACCTCCAGTAATTTATTCATCAATTATACCCTTATCAAATCTCATTAAGTAAGCATACTTAAACAATTATCATGTGGCTATCTTTAATTAATTAACAAATTAATTAACTTAACTTAATCACATTCACCTCATAAATCATAACCAAGTAATTCATCCCTTAATTACTCTTTAATCAAATTAATCCTTAATTACAGATTAATTATCCTTTAATTACTAATTAATAAACCTTAATTATTAATCAATCCTTTAATACAAAGCAATCAATTCCTAATTACTTTTATAATTAATTAATTAACCTTGATTAACTAATTAATTATCATTAATTAATAAAACTTAATTATTAATTAACAACCGTAATTACAAATTAACTAATCCATAATTATCAATTAATCAATCCTTAATTACAATTAATTAACCTTTAATAATAGTTAATTTATTCTTAATCAACTTGAATTATAGATTAATAATCTCTTAATTATTAATCAAGAAAACCCAATTATTACCTAATAAAACTTTATTAAGCATTTCTTAATTACTAGTTTAGTTAACCCTTAATTACTTAATTAATTAATTAATAATTACAAATTAATTAATCTCTAATCATTAATTAACCCATCATAATTATTAATTAAATTAATAATTATCCTTAATTAATTACTTAATTAACCCTTTTTAATAATTAATTAAATTAATTAATTAAACTTAAATTTTCTTAATTAACTTAATTAATTATTACTTATTAAAAACCTAATTATCCTTAAGATAAAACATCATCTTTAATTATCTTTGAAACCATTTAATCTTAACAATTAACTTTACTAAATTAAATCATTAATTAAGTTTAAAATATAATTTACTTACCTTTACTTATTAATTAACAATCCTTAGTTTCAAGTTAATAAATTACTTTGAAAACTTTAATTGTTAATTTATAAATCATTATTCATTAACTAATTCAATTAATAAATCACTCTTTAATTATTCCATTTATTATCAACTTATATTAAGTTTTTAAGATAAATAATTTCCTTATTAATTTCCTTTTATTTCAAATTAAATTTGAAAATAACTTTAAGGATTTAATTTAAAATATTTTAAACAAATCATACAAATTTATTATACAAACAATTCATTTCAAAGAAATGAATTTCAATAAATTGATTTTGCTTAATTATTTAAAATTTAAAACTTACTTTATTTTAAATTTAAAATCTGGTTAAATATTTTTCTTTTGGGTTTAAATCATGTATACTTGAAACAAAAACCTAGTACATCATCTCTCTTTTCTTTTCTTTTTTAAGTTTCAAAGGTTTAGTTAGGATTTTGAATTTTAAGAACCTGTACAGTTAAAATTACAGGTTACATACCAAAACTAACTCGAGTTTAAACTCGAGACATTAACCCAAAAACACAGAGCTTCCTTCGAGTCGTCCCATTGACCAACTTCCCAGACACACGAATCAACATCGTCCACCTGCACCAGCGCCGGAGCCTCCTCCGATGAACGACGACCCCATCGCCAAGTCACCCAACATCCCTACGAGCACCTACGATCAACAGAGCATCATCTCATGCCTCGATTCAAAATCGAGTACCCCAGAATGAACTGAGACCCAAACCCATCATCAGAAAAAAATCCTCTGAACCCTCGATTCCGATAATGATAACCGCTACGATTCCGGCTATGGTTTGCCGACCCACTGCGCTTCCATTTCCCAGAATCTTATGCAACTCGAATCACTATAAGCAAAGCAGTGATTCAATTTTGCAGCTAGACCCAAAACTAGGTTTAGAACCTAGATCGTCACGCCGCCATCGCCTCAATGAACTGGAACCTCACCTGACATTTTTATTGAACACTCTGATACCCTAACCTCCTCCCATCGAAACCACGACCATCCAAGATGTTGCAATCACCAGAAAATTTCAAAAATACCAATTCCGGTCATCTCCAGATTGCATGCTCATTACTTAAATAAAAATTGAGATTTTGATTTTAAAAAACATAACTTCCCACACCAAGTCAACTTATGTATTTAAATCAGAGAATCGTATCAGTTAAAAATATTTATAAAATTTTACTGTAACTCTTGCTTTCCAGTTACTATATATATATATATATATATATATATATATATATAAACATGTTTAACTATTTTTATATCCAAGTTCATACTTAAACAAACTAAATTTGTTTGAAAAACTAAGGCCTATCAGAGATTGGAGATGAAGGAAACGGAATTTGATCAAAATTTAGCTCTGAACTATGAAACAGAGGGGAGACATGGATATACCAGGCATGCACACTTAAATAAAATCACATTCACAAAATTATACACATGCAGTCATCATCTTCACAAAGATTTTATAAGCAACAACCATAAATCTACTTGAGTTTTAAAATTAAATGTTTACTCGCCTCTTTAATTAAATGCGAAGAGATTGTTCTTGATGAACACTGGAAAACTTGCAAAACATTTTGAACTTGGAGTTTTTGAAACAGAAATGCTTCATTTCTTTGGTTTGCTTTAAACTGGAATGTTTAAGCTACAGTTTTGATTTAAACATTGAAACAACTTTGATGATTAAAGCTTGTTTCAGGTTGCTGCCTTTGGAAACTTTGAATGCTGCAGATTTCATCTTTGATTCTAGGCTGCAGTACTTAGTAAATGTTCCAGGTTGCAAAAAAATTGAACTTTTGAAAGAAAGGTCGTAGGCTTGCAGTTTTGAAGGTGTTCCAGGATTTGATAACAGAATTGGTTTCAGATTATGATTTGAGGAAAATTTCAGATTTGAAAGTGAAGATTGCATTTGAACTTGAGGAGGTTTTACATATATTGATTTTGAGGAACTTTTCAGGTTTTGGTCTGGTTTACTTAGCTTTTGAGAAGAAGATAATAAATTTTGAAAGAAATTACTGATTTTGATTTTGAGGAACCTTTTGATTTTAGTATGAGGAAGTTTTCAGGTTTGTGAACATTGCTTACATGTTTGAATTCAAACTATAAGAAAAAAATTGAATGAAGAATGTGAAAGTGTTTTATATGGATTAAAATTTGGTTTAATTAAAATTTAAAGAAAATAAAAACAAGTAATGACACTTGTCTCTTACTTAGATTGATATGTTAACACTTGTTATCTAAAAGGTTTATAATTTAACGCTTGTCCTAATTTATTTTTATATTACTTATAAATGATTTTAAAGGCTTTTTAAATTAATTTTCTAATTAACTAATATGTTTTCTTAATTTATAAATGCTTTTCAAATTAAATTCCTAATAAACAAATACATTTATAAATTTATAAATGTTTTCTAAATTTATATAAAAACAATCTTTAAAGAAAATAGAATATAAACTAATTGTAATTTAATAAAAATCACATAAAATATTTTAAACTCATTTTTAAATGTTATTTCAAAAAGCCTTTGTATTTATTTCTATTAGATACATATCCAATTTTCTATAGATAAATTTCTTTAAAGAGAATAATATAAAGCAAATCTTATTTTTAAATAAAAACATTATCTATATATTTTAAATCCAAATATATTATTATTTTTATTTTAAGATGTATGTATATTCTCTTAAATTCAAATTCAAAGTCAATTTAAAAATCCAAATCTAAAATGAATTCAAATAAATATAATATCAAATTTAAACAAACACACTATTAATTGTAAATAATTATCCTATATAAAATCAATTTAAATACACACACACATATATATTTAAACACACTTATTAATTTTGAAAACAATAAGTCAATTTTAGAATTTATTTATACAAACTAAATAATTATTCTTATTTAAAAACTAATCTATAACCATAATTAAGACATCATATTATTATTACTTGGTTATTTATTTTTGAAAATAACAATTTTATCAATTTCAAATAATTTAAATTAAGAGATTATCAACATTTTAAACTCCTTGAAATTCCGGGATATTACAACTCTCTTCATTTAACTAGGCTATAAGATCACCTAATTGATTTATAGGGCTATAATCACACCCAATTGATTTCAAGGCTCAACCACACCTTTTACTCAACAGTTTGATTTACAAAAGATCTTATAACCTTGAATAGCAATGAGTTCTCAGAGAGTGAAAGAGAATCAAACAAGAGATAATCAAGTTTGATTCACTTGGTATTTCGGCAGAGTATAGTTTGAGATTCTTTAGAATAAATGTGGAAGATGAAGATGAGAGAAAACAAGTGAAATCTGATAAAAAATTCGTTTAGAACTACTGGTATTTATAGAAAATCAACAGCTATATCTATTAGTGAAAGGATACAACGAATAGACACTTCTATTGAAAATTTGAATTTTGAATTTTGAATTTAACGGGTACCATGTCGACATGGGGGTAGGGGTATGTCGACATGCTCAAGGAAAAATTGATGTTTTGATTTTCTTACTAAAATTGATTTCTATAATTTGTCAAAACAATTTCTAAACTTTGTAAATATATTTGAATATAGTTTAAACATATAAAAGAGTTTAGAAAGTAATTTTTAATATATATGTAATCTTAATCTATTAAGTGATTTAAAATCCGAGTATATAAATATTTTGAAGCTAAATATTTAAAACAAGAGATAGTTTAAAAACAAGGACAATTTTGAAATTAAAAAATTAAAAATGATAAAGGTAATTTTGAGGCTAAAATATTTCAAACAAGAGAGATGTCTTTTTGAAAAGAAGGTTTTGAAAACATTTAAAATAAGAGATATATTTTTGAAAAATATTTTTATAAAAATAGTGGATATCAAAATAGGACCACTATATGTTCCACTAGATATTGTCATATATAGGTTCCATCCCACTAGGGTTTCATCCCTTTAATAGGCTCGGAGTGGATTCCATTCCACGAATAAATTTCAACTAAAGATGTAAGTGCTTTCAAGAAGTTTTGACATAATTCTAGAATCAGTACTTATCGTGTACTTTTGAAACCTTGAACTCTTGATATCTTGATGCTCATGAGTCTTTAATCTTGATATCTTCTGTCTTGAATCTCTATACTGTACAGTCTTCATTCTTGGTACCTGCATGTTTATATCCTGCATATACATATATATCTAAACTACAATGTTAGTATTTATATTTTATAACAAGTCCTAAGGTTTTTGTCATCAAAACCATCGTCTCAAGGACTAACAACAGTTAAATAGTAAAATTGGATTTAACCAAAAAGTATGTAAGCTATAAAACCAACCAAACTGTCACACGACTAGCGAAGATGGCGTATGAACGTTATTATTCGAATTATTTGGCATAAAATCGCTGACTAAATCTACAGTTTTGGAGTAGTGAAACCGTAACGATGAATACTCCAAAATACCACGCAATTTAATGATATACGATTTTTTAAATTAATTAAATTAATTAATATTATAAAATATTAGTTAGTAAATTTTATTTTGGAAGCCATCAGAAAATAATTGGGTGCATATCTAAATATTTTTATAGGGCCATTATACCATAGAATGGACGACCATATGAAGCAAAGCGGGTGGTTTAAATGATTAAATACTGATTTGAATTGACACAATAAGGCTGAGTAAAAAGAGGAGAATAAATTTCCATCTTTTGCTCTATCTGGATGTCTATTTAAACCTCTCTTTCTCATTCATTTGAATCCTCCTCCTAACCTATTTTGGCTGCACGTATCAAGGCAATATTGCCTCTTCACTTCAGAAACAAATTCATACAAAATAAATTATATAACAGCATGGTGTTCATCTCCAGCTTATTAAACTTCCGAAGTTGGTTTGGTTGGATATAGGAATTGGTTCTTCATTCAAGGCGCTAATTACAGGCTACTGGTTTTTTCAATTTAATGTTAACTATAATCATGTATGTTGATTGTTATGTTCATGATCCAATAATTATAATGAATTTGTATATGCCTTATTTTGTCAATTCTTATTTATACATTTAAAATTATTTTAAAATATAAAAAATAACCACATAAAAACATCAATAAAATAATTATTTTATGTCGTATTTTAAATATTTAAATATCACTACAAAACACACAGTGTTTAGCAGTGGCAAATAGCTGTTAACGGCCGTCGCTAGCCGATGGTAAAAGCCGCCGCTTTTTTATTATCAATCAAAGATTAAGCAACGATCTTAATGATGGCTTTATCGATTACTTATCGATGGCTGGCAACGAAAAAGCCGTAGCCAACCGTCAATAACCGATGGACACGTATTATGGCTCTATGCATCAGTGAACCACTGGGTTATCACTAGCCGTCGATAACCTATAAACAATAGGCGTTCGCCGGTAGTGGCCAGCCGTCGGTAACTTGGAAGTTCTGTTTTATAAAACAGCTGCTATTTCGACCACCAAACCACACATATATATTCATCTATCTATCTACCTCGTATACAATACTTATAAACCCAATTCCATAAGTACAAACATTGCATATCATAAATATCACACAAAACCAAGTTTATATCGCAAAAATCCATATGTACATCAACAATCTATCAAACAACACAACCATACCTACAAATTTTCATTACCATCAAACAACACAATCATCAAAAATCTACAAAAACTCAACTTTAACCATCAAACATCTGCAAACAACACGACCATCAAACAAGTATCAAATCCATCAACACATATCAAATAAGTGCAAACCAAATCAATCAATATCCATCAAAAAACACAATCATAACGACTAATCATTATTTTAATCATTTCCCAACCCATGGGAAGGAAATTTCCCGTGCTCTTCCATATATATTGCAATCTGCTCACCTAGCAGCATAGTTAATCGTCCACCCTTCCACAAATCATTCAACTCTACTATTTGAGCTCTCAACCGTGCTATCCCCTCCTCGGTCTGTGATTTTTTATAATCGGCCTGAGAAATCCTCGCTTGTAAATTAGTTAATAACTAGTTTTAAATTATACGGAATATTAAATAAAATTTATAAATTAGTTAATGAAGTAGTTAAACTTAATAAACATTACCTCGTATTGCCTATTCGCATCGGCCTATCGGTCGCAACATCAAAAATATTGTCCTTCTCCTCAACGGTCAACTCCTCTTGGCGGTTGCCTCCAACACTCAAGCTTTCTCTATTTCAAATCTTTCCTACGATTCGGATATAATTTTATCAAAATAAATATTCAATTTACAATTTATGTAATGTGAAATAAGAGACTTTTACGCTCGTGTTTACCATTATAGCTTGAGATTTAGGGTCCATCCAAGTAAACATTACTGAGCCATGTTCATTGGTCTGCTCGATGGTGTGAGTCCAGGTAAAGACCTCCCCGTATGTAGGCTCATGACCCTGCTCTTTTGCCTGAAAATTTTATATGATTAAACAATGTATAAATATGATTAAATAATGTTATAAATATTTTACAATCGCAATTTATAAATTTACCATTTTCTTATGATATTGTTGGAAGGATTTTGAGCCTCTATGGTGCGTAAAAGGATTTTTATTCCTGTTTGCCGAGTATAGCACAGATACTTCTTGTAAATTTTACATAGAAGTTATACCTACTATCTGTGACTACTTAAATAAATGATTGACTAAATTAATGCAATCACTATACAAACTTTAAGCAAACTATAATAAACCTATAAAACTAGAAAAATTACTTTCGCGATGGGAGTTTCCCAGTGCTCAGAAAATCAGCACAAACATTAGCACTCATCCAATCGGGTTTTTTATTTTAATGTTTTACGCCCGAGACGGTATCCCTATAGTTTTTCCTCATTCTCTTGTTCTAGTGGTTCATAAACAGCTGTTGATCTTCCTCGTATACAACAACCGCAGCGTACACATTGAAATTAAAAAGAACTATACATAAAACTTCCATTAAAACTACAAAAAATGGAACAAGATCTCCTAAATTCATAAAATTGATAAAATAGAATAATACATAGCTCACAATGTAGTGATCATCTTTAGTAACAACTATAACTCAAAATATGAATTATACATACACACATATTACTATTTTAATATCTGCAAATTAAATTTTAAATCATATTTTATAATTCATTTAACTATTTAAATATATTATAGATGTACAATTCAAGGCAAAATGATCGGTTTTGAGCTTTAATTTTTTCGGCCATCTTTTTCAAATCTAACTGTATGGATTGGATTAACACATCACAAAGTATCATTGATTTGGATTTCGTCTCGTTTGAGTATCATCTAGCCTTCGGACGAATGGTTTTTAGTCTGAACGTTGACGAACTGCTACAAATTTAAAACTCAAGGTCTACACCTTACGGTTGTTATTTTTTAATCATTATTTGGAAAGAGTTCCGATGTACTTTAGATCGACATAATATCCAATAAATTTAATTTTCCGTTGAATATTTTATTTTATATAATTTTATCATATTAATACAATTAAAAATTAATAACCAATTGCCCGTTTAAAAAAATTAATTCTTAATTGTTTTTACACATAATCAATTTTATCGAAGTTGCTTAAAGACCGACTAAAAGTCTCATATATTGATCGTGCAGGTTAGATTTTTAATTACGATCAATATTTAGATTACATGACGATATATCATCGAAAATACTAATTTAACCGATCAAAAGTCGTCCTTAGGTTGAATGGCTGTGCTAAAATATCTTTTTATTTTTTAGGAATTAAATTAGTATTTTAAACATTTTTAAAACGTAATTGGAATTAATCAATTAATTATTTAATTGGATAATTAATATTATAATTACCCATCGCTAGCCGCTACCGATAATCAACGGGGCTGTTGATGGTGTCGCCCTTCCTCGCTGCTATTCATTACGTGTCTTGTAGTGTATGTCATTTCCAAATTTAGTTAATATTAATAGCTTTAATTATTTTATAGTGCAATATATGTAATCATATACATGTAAAATAGTTAATATATATATATATATATATATATATATGTGTGTGTGTGTGTGTGTGTGTAGAGACCAAGAACGCATATATTTTGTATAAAATAGAATTAAATTGGGTAGCTAACGATATGTAAGTATACATAAAACGCAAGGCTGAAACCTTATTATATAAAGAATTTAATTGTATAAAACATGAGTACACACTAATGAGGAGAAAAGCAATTCTTCTCTATGATGTGGTCTCGCTATATGTCGTATATAACTATAAATTATCGTGGTTAATATTATTTGTATCTGTTAATAGATATTTATTATATGTTAAGAAATAGATTGAAAATATTTTAATATTTAGGCTTTTTTTGATTACAATAGTTTTCCTCTTGTATAGTTACTTTTGTTCTAAGCAATATGGTTGAATTGTATAACACCATCAAGTGGTGATAAAGTATTTATGCATTCAATAAATAAATTCTAAATATGGTATTATAGTAGCGTTCTAATTTTAGGTGTTAATGTCATCAAGCCTGTCATAATTTTTTTTCCCTTTCTTTCTCTCTTCTCATTGTCTACTTTCATCATCATCAAAGTGCACAAACATCACAACCCATACATCATGTTGCCTAATTCAAAGACATCACAACTCGATTCCAGTCAAATCTGATCGCTTCCTAAATTACATTACCAAACCTCCACTTCGGTCTATCTCCACTCAAATCCGCTACCAACAATCCACTGTTGCCAAATCTAACATCTACACCGAAGAATTTTGACCAAATACACAATTTACAATCTACAACCAGATCTAAATTCATCTCAAGCGACTCGTGGAAATGTACATTTGCAAACTTCTTCCACATCTACAACTCGACGTTTACCTCCATCATTTTCAAGGTCCATCTTTGTTTCTAGGCTATGTTTGCTAATCCAAATTATTTTGGTTTGGGCTAAGAATAAAAAGAGAGAGAATAATCACTATATTGCATGGGTATTATTATTATTATTCTTGTTGTTGTTGTTGTATTTTAATTAATTTCAATTTTGGAAAAAGGAAGAAATAGAAAAGGAAAAGGAGAAAAAGGAAAAAAGGAAAAGAAAAAAAAAGGAAAAAAGGGAAAAAATGAAAGAAAAAAAGAGAAGGAAAAATATTAATGGAATTTTGGGATGTCGCATTGAAATCCAAACAAATTCTTAAATTTAAACCGGGTTTATAAATATTTACATCTTTCACTGAATGTTGTTTTATCCGTAATAATTGACTAACAGAAGTATGTCATTGGAGCTCTTTATACGAAAAAATGTATTCAGACATGTCGTACTTTAACATTTGAAAGGAATTTCAATAGTCTCACAATTCCTCGAGTGCAATTATTTAATTCATCAGCTACAAATTTCTACAAAATTTCCATTCTATATACCACAGGTTACGTCTGCCTCTTCATTTTCAAGTCAAATATATAATAATTCCTCAAGCAAGTTATCTTTATAGGCCTCAGGATCTGATGCTTTCTATCATATGCCTTGAAACTCCTCATATTTTTCTACTTTGTCTTCATCATCCTCACTTCCTGTTACGACTGTTGATGGAACCCCTATGCCTTTGGCGTGGGTTGGTTTTGTTGTTAATCCTAACTTACCTCTTTTCAAATTCTATCGTATCCCCCATCTGACATTAAACCTTTTATATATTATCAATTATGTGACTTTGGTAATATAATAACATTTACTTTTAATTATTGCTTTGTGGAAGATCTACAGTCTTAAAATTTGTTAAGGACATGCCATAGGAAAGGGGATTATATGTTTTAAATGAATTAAAGTTTCAATTAGTGCTGCTACTAGTATTGATTTATATATATTTTTCTCATTCTTCCTCTAGTTTTTATTTTTGGCATTCTCGTTTGGGTAATGTTTCTTCTTCTCGTTTGAGAATTTCAACATCCACAGATGCACTAGGAAATTTGCAAACTCATAATATTTTCGATTATAGTGGAAGCAAACTGGTAAAGTTTTCCGCTACACCCTTTAGCAGTAACATCTTTGTTTCTTCTGCCCCATTTAATTCGATTCATTCAAATGTATGGGGACCATCTCTAATTCCCGCCAAAGGAGGGTCTCGATGTTATGTGTCCTTTATTAATGACTATACATGCGGCTGCTGGGTCTATTTAATGAAACATCAATCTGAATTTTTTGAAATGTATAAAAACTTTAAAGCACTTATCAAAGCACACATTCATCTATTATAAAGTGGTTTAGGTGTGACTTATTTGAAGAATACACTTAGTATTTCCTTTGGGTGGAACTATTCAACAAACCTCATATATTGATATTGCTCAACAAAATGCAGCTACAGAGAGAAAACATATACATATTCTTGAAATTGCTCGATCTATGTTACTTTCCGCTTTTGTTCCCAGGGAATTTGGGGATGAAATTGTTCTCACAACTGTTAGACTGATTAACAATATTACTCCTCACATTTCAGATATTTCAACTTTTGAAAATTTGTATAGACATGCACATGATTATTCTATTTTTAATGTGTTTGGGTGTACTTGTTTTGTTCTCCTTTCTCAAGTAGAACGTAACAAATTATCTTTTCAATCTGCTATTTGTGTTTTTCTTGGCTATGATGCGGGTAAGAAGAGTTATAGATGTTTTGATCCAATGACTCAAAAATTTCTTTTGCCTTGAAATGTTGTTTTTCTTGAACATATACCATTTTACTTTATTCCATCAACATACATAGTTTACCAAATCTTATCTAATTCATATTGATCCATTTTAGGAGGATAATAATAATACTAAGAACCGTACAAAAACTGAAACAACTGGAATGCTTAAAGCCGCGTATTCCCCCTCTCTGGCCTCTTAATCTCTAACTAAGCCTGTAAATCCACTTATTTTTTATTCCATATGCATTCATAAGTCTACAAAATTACCTGATTTTGCTAATTATCGTTACTCTTCATCTTTTTCTCCATTCTTAACCTCCATCCATATACTTTCTAAGCTAACTTCTTATGAAGAGGTAGTTCTTAATCCTTGTTGGCGAGAGATTATGAACGAATAATTTTTTGCCTTGCAAAGGATAGTTACTTAGGATTTAGTTCCTCTACCTTATGATAAGAACGTTTCTAGCTATCATTGGATATATAAAATCAAAATCAAATTTGATATATCAATTGAAAACTATAAAACTAGATTGGTTGCAAAATATTACTCTCGACGGTATGACATAGATTCTGAGGAGATGTTTGCTCCGGTTTTGAAAATGACTACCATTCGTATTCTTATTGTTGTAGCTTCCATTTGGAAATGGTCCATTTCATAACTTGATGCTAAAAATGCGTTCTTGAATAGCGATATTCAAGAAGAATTTTATATGGAACTTCCTCTAGGTGTTCTACATGAATCTGGATATGTTTGCAAGCTTAAGAAAGCATCGTATGGACTTATTGAGAAATTTTCGGTTGTGATTAGATCTCTTGGTTTTATCTCTAACTTTCAAGATAGTGCCCCTTTTGTTAAAAATACCAACGAAGGACGTATCATATTATCATTATATGTTGATGATATGATTATCACAGGAGATGATATGCATGACATTTCTGTTAGGAAATCCAATATACGGTTTCGATGACAACAGCTATACAATGGAAATCGAATATATATATATATATACAGTTACTTGCTTGAACAACATCACTAGAAAGACAAGGACAAGGCTCAAAGGACACCACAAGATACTACAAGTCGATAGGTACAAAGGAGCAAAAGAAAAGACGCACAAAACAGGCATGCACAAGTATCATACGTCTGGGTGTACAAGCCAGACGTTTGGAAAAGTCCTCTAGAACAACAAACAAGCGAAACCAGACATCTGGTAATAGCACTAAGACGTCTGAAAATCTATCATGTATAAAAAATATATAGTATCAGACGTCTGAAACAAATACCAGACGTTTGAATTCAAACTCGGGCTTCAGAGAAGAATTACAACTGCCACATGCGAATGGACATCTCCGCTTCTCTTCGCCGCAACTCTTCACCATCAACAGAAACAACTTTAGAGCATTCGTTAAAGGATGTAACTAATCAAGATACCTATCTACAACTATATATAGCATCAAGAATCAAGAGAACAGAAAAAAACTTACTTACTTACTTAAGCTCTCCAATTTTATATATTCTTGATCTCTACACTTTAGCAATTTATACTTGTATTCGCTCTTCCACATACTCGGTTCTTCATGGAAAATATTATATATATATATACTGGAAGCAATTGTGCTAATTAGTCAACATCTGTATTATACTAAAATACACATTTGATAAGAACAACTTATTGTAACCAAGCCTATTCCTCCGGGCGAAGTGAGGGTTTTTGATAGTTGAATTCCGAAGGGGAGCTTCGGGACTGGACGTAGGACGGGAGGTTTGAACCAGCATAAAATCCTGGAGTGCTTATTCTATATTTACTTAGACTAATACTATTTTAGTTGCATCATATATTTTGTCACATATACTTGCATATACACTACATGATCCACCCCATAGACTTTCAACTGGTATCAGAGTAAGGTTTGATCAAAGCACGGTAACACATATTTGAATCACTTTAATATGGCAAGTATTTTTCAAAAAGGACAATCCATAGCACGTCCCCCACTTTTTAATGGTTCTGATTATGCATATTGGTCAACACGTATGAGAATTTTTATGGAAGCTAATGGATTAGAAATTTGGTCAGCCACTCAAAATAAATATGAAGCACTTGACACTACTATGAACACATGGAATGATGTACAAAAAACTGCAGCTTCTAATAATGCCAAAGCTATGAATGTTTTATTTTGTTCATTGGATAAGAATGAATTTTCACGTGTCATGTTATGCAACACTGCATATGATATTTGGCGTACCTTACAAGTTACACACGAAAGCACAAACAAAGTTAAACAAATTAAAATTTCAGTTCTACAAAATCAATTTTCATCATTTAAAATGAAACAAAATGAATCTATAGTGGACATGTACTCTAGATTCCAAACCATTCAACATGATTTAATGGCACTTGGAGTCAAATTCACAAATTTTGACTTAATATCTAGAATACTCAATTCTTTAACTCCAGAGTGGGAAAGAAATGTATTCTATCGAAGAAGCTAATGATCTCTCAACGCTCTCAGTTGAAGAATTAATAGGAAATTTAATGTCTTATGAAGCTAATCTGCAGGCAAGAAAAGAATAAAATTTGGAGAAGAAAAACATAGCATTTCCAGCAACAAATGAAAACTCCGACTTAAACAAAGAAGAAATCATATTTATTGCCGAAAACTACAACAAATTCAAGAAGTTTAGGAAAAGGACCAGATTTCAGAAAGCAAAAAAATCAAGCTCAACAAAACACACGTCAATCAAATGCTACGAATGTGATCAATTTGGATATATGAAGAAAGATTGTCCCAAGCTCAACAATAATAAAAAAAGAACATATTTGAAAAATTCAAAAAGAAGAAAGCTTTCAAAGTAACATAGGATGACTCGGATTTTTCATCATCATCAGACAGTGACAGCGATAGTGATGGAGAATAAGCTAATTTATGTTTTATGGCACAAACTGATGAGGTATATCCCGAACTTAGCTATGATGAATTGTTAGAACTTAACATGGAATTAGATGATAAATTTAGACAAATTAAAAAATTGAATAAAGAACACATAAACAAAATAAATAGATTAGAACTAGAAATAGGAATGTTAAAAGATCAAAAAATTATTTTAGAGAAGGAACTAGAATTATCTCAAGAAAAAAAATAAAAGTGTTTTTAGTTGAAAATGGGACTATATCTAATGATTTTGGAAAAGTTGGACTAGAAAGGGATAACTTGTTAAAAGAAAATATCAACTTGAAAAGTAATATAGAAACATTGAAAATTGAAATTTTAGAATTAAAAGAAAAATTAGATAAAATTACAAATTATGTTTCAAAATTTAATAAAGGAAAACAATATTTGGAAAATCTTATCAAACTTCAAAACCGTCAGGTAATAGAAATGGAATAGAATTTAAAAATATTCCTAAACAAAAAGGGAATAATATTAAGAAATATAGTTGTATTTATCAGAAAACTAAAAAGTCTAAAACGAATACCAAAAATATAAAAATTTAGATTCCTTAATCAAATAATAATTTGATTAGACAAAAACATATTAATAGTTTTCTAGATAACATAGTCTATAATAAAAATTATGTTCATAAAGGTACCAAACCTTCTTGGGCGTGGCTACCTGCTCCTAACATCTATGACCCTAATAAAGTATATGGGTACCAATTAAATCATTTTTTATTTTGCAGGTACCCAAAATAAAAAATAAGGAGAAATGAATACTTGATAGTGGATGCTTCAAATATATGTTTGGAAACTCAAAAATATTATCAAATATAACATACATCGCTGGTGGAACGGTAACTTTTGGAGATAACTCAAAGGGATATGTCATTTGCATCGGAGAAGTCATCAACTCTGTTATTTCTAACTCTCCTCTTACTTCAAATGTTTTGTTAGTTGAAAATTTAAAACACAACCTACTTAGCATTAGTCAATTATGTGATAAAGGTTTTCAAACTAATTTCGAAAAAGATAGAGGTAATATTTTCGACAATAACAAACAACTTATCTTTGAGGGTTTTAGAAACAAAAATATTTATGTCTTAAATATGAATATAAATCAAAAGTCAAACTTATGCTTAACCGCCAAACATAACGATCCATGGTTATGGCATAAATGATTCTGTCATATTAATTTTAAATATATTAATAAATTAGCAAAATATGAGCTAGTTAGATGTTTATCTAAAATAAATTATAAAGTAGAAAATTTATGTGACGATTGTCAAGTCCGAAAACTAAAGAAAAGCTCTTTTAAATCTAAAAATAATTTTTCTACAAAACAACCATTAGAATTACTATATTTAAATTGATTTGGTCCAACTCAAGTACGATCTAAAATCACAACAAATATGTTTTCGTAATAGTAGATGATTTTTCAAGATATAGATGAACTTTATTTTTAAAACATAAAAGTGACACCTTTGGTATGTTTAAATTTTTCGCTAAAAGGATTAAAACTCAAATGAATTTGAAAATTAAGAATATTTGAAGTGATCACGGTGGAGATGAAAATGATCTTTTACTAATTTTTGTAATAAAAAGGGCATGAGTCATAATTTTTCTTTTTTCCGCACACCTCAACAAAATGGTGTAGTAGAAAGAAAAAATCATACGTTACAAGAATATGCACGAACACCATTAAATAGAAGTGGTTTAGCAAAACATTTTTGGGATGAAGCTATTGCAACGACTTTTTATGTTTTGAATCGAGTAACCATACGACCTATAACTAAACATACATGTTTTGAAATATTTTTTAGAAGAAAACCTAAAGTATCATACTTTAAAACTTTTGGATCAATTTTTTTATACCAAATAAAAAAGATAATTTGGGAAAATTCGACCCGAAGGCCGATAAAGGAATCTTGTTAGATATTCGGATCATAGTAAGGCATATAGAATTTTTAATAAACGCACTAACACAATTGAACAAAGCTTACATGTTTCATTTGATGAAAATTTTCTTAATCATCATACTAATGACGATGAAGAAATAATTCCAATAACAAATACAACAAACTCATCTAATAATGAGACAAACACACAAAATAATACTTTAGTGTCACCCCCTAGAATTCTAAAAGATCATCCAAAAGACGATATCATTGGAGATCTTAATTCCAGAGTAACTAGAAATCAACTTAACCAAATAAGTCATATTGTATTTGTGTCAAATTTTGAACCAAAAAATTATAAAGAAGTTCTAAATAATAATTTTTGGACATCATTTTTTAAAACACATAGATATACGACATCATTTTTTACGTGACAATGTAGACAAATGAATTATTATATTAGAATACGTAAATACGGAGAATCAAATAGCAGATATTTTCATAAAACCACTAAATGAACAAATGTTTGTTAAACTGCGACGCGATTTAGGAATATGTTCTCTTAATGATCTTCGCGGCTAATACTACATTTCATTCATTCTATTTTTGGTTAAACTTTTTTGATCCACAAATTAAATTTTTAACTAACCAACAATTTTTTAGAAATTTGTTTTTTGAAATTAACTATGTATAACCTTTTAAATCATGTTTAAATAGCCTTTCCTTTTACAAAAAAAACGTAAAATTATATACAGATTTCATATTTCTTTTTACAAGAAAACAAAAACATGCCTTCCGACAACTCTCATCCCTCCTTCTCAACACCAACATCAAATAGTTCAGCAGATACCCCTTATCGACTTCCTACTCCTACACCAAGTCAAGAGCCAACCTATAAGTGGTCCTCCTACCATACGGGATTCACTCCCGATAAAAAGAGATCCAAACGATCTCTATTTGTCTCTCCTAACACCAAGGAGAAAATCAACGAGGTACATCATTACCAAAAGCTACAAATAGATTTGCAACGAGAATTATACTTTGAATAAAAAGTCATTGCGCGACAACTAAGTTTACTAGAGCGAGTAGCGATCAAATTTTGCAATTCACGGAAAAAGGATGTACATGAACCACTTCTGATTTCTTGTAGTTCTCTGAATCCTTCTGCATCTTATCGTACATCTTGGGATCCATCACCTAGGCAATTTTCTGGCTCTCCAAGAACCAATGAACATGGAAATATTCGGTCTCCACTCAAACCATAGAAGGATAACACCTCTGAAGATCGCAATGTTCCATCTTCATTTAAATAAATTTGCTTATTCTCATTGTATTTTTATCACATATATTGTGCTTATTTTTTAAATAATAATAATAATAATATATTTCACTTAAAACAATCTCTCGAAAAATAAGCAACACCTTTCAAAATATATCTAATTTTAGAGATACTGCACATTTCAGACGTGAACAATGCCCTCAGACATCTGACATCTTTGTGACACGTCATTTTTTTTACTACCGTGCGTATGTCAGACGTCTGATATAAACTTTCAGACGTCTGAAAATTATCTCTGCCTAATAAAAATTACAAACCAGTCTATTTCAGACGTCTGAAATAGTGACCAGACGTCTGAACAAAGTCTCTGCCTCCTTAAGATACAAACTCAAGCTATTTTTAGACGTCTGATATTATATCTAGACGTCTAAGAAAACTATCTTTCTTAAAAATTACACTTTGGCATATTCCAAACGTCTGATTCTACATCCAGACGTCTGAAAAAACTCTCTGCTTTCCAAAATTTACAACTCGATCTATTCCAGACGTCTACTACCAACAACCAGACATCTGAACATATGTACTGTCTTCATTCTAGGTCAAATCAGACGTCTGATTCACCTTCTAGACGTCTGAAATTCAATCGCCACTCTTAAGTAACCTGATAATGTCTATTTTTTCCACTTTTCTCACTTTTATTTCATTTCGTTTCTACTGAAAATTCAATCACCTATTTCTCCAAGTCGATTTCTCCTCCAAACACGCTCGAATCTCATGGCATCCAAACGAAAAACCCTAAAATCTCTAAACGCAAGCAAGATCAAGCTACTTCATCCAACCCACAAGTATGTTCTGATGATCAAATTGAGAGATGGATGAATCACATACCACATTCTATCAAAAGATACAAAGACATTCAAAAGAAGATGCACATACGGGTCCTTTTTATAATTTTCTTAAGTTCCCAATGTATGATTTGGACGAAATGAAAATGCTGGGATAGAAACATTGATTTCCTCCAATCCCAATAATGTCCAAATCGATCAACTTGCCATATTTCTTTTCTATGCTAACCTCGATAGCACTGCTATATAGAACACCGAAAATGAAGATAATTGGCTTTGGTCAAGTGTTTACGGTAATACTATCCATCTAACTCTAGGAATAATAGGCCGTACTTTAGGATGTTTTGACTCCGAAAAAGAATTATATAACATCCTGGATATGCACCTTAGACCTAGAGATAATATTACTCATCAGACATGGGAAGATGAAATGCCTATATTTGCATCAAAATACTTAAGACCTAAGCCGAGACTTCTCACTAGAATGATTATCAACACTATCATTCCTCACCTTGGTAGCCATGAGCAAATCACAGAGTTAGAGCACAAGGCTTTATATGCTATCTTCAGTGGAATAAGGATTAATTGCACAAAATTTATATTTGACGAGCTCAAAGATTATTGGATTCGATCACACCCATCCATCATCTACCCTACTTACATCATGTGACTTCTACGAGCTCACAACATTCCCTTATTTATCAACTTTTAAAGAAATATCTCCCAAATACGCCTCCACAAAATTCTGCTCCTTAATGCACTTACCACAGAATCCTTTGGATTTTATGTCATTTGAAGAGTAGACGCAACGTCATCAACAAGCCGGACAAGCAAGGCCTCAAACTCATCAATAACAACCTGAACCATCACAAGAAGTAGAACAACATCACGAGCATACTCCTCCTCCTGCACCTTTTGATTATTCGTGCCAAGAAGACATTTTGGAGACTCGCACTGATACAAATCCAAATGAGAATATTCGCGACTTAACTCTACAAAATCAACTTATTCTATCACGAAATCAAAAATTATTGGCTAAGCGTATTGATAGTTTTGAAACAACGTTTGCTTCACGCCTAGCCACAGTTGAAGCATCGCTTTCAACAACATTATCCATCCTCAAAGAGGTTCTTCAACAAGTTCGTGGTCATACACCACCTTCGAAAGATTGGCCGACTCCAATGCCTTCTCTTCCTGCTTCAAAACACTCTAGACTTTTTGAAGAGGAAAAAGAACCTCTCGAACACACTCCAGCATCTCCTAGAAAATAAGCTAGTTCTTCCATGAACGAAGATGAAGGAGATGCTCCAGCTAAAACTTCCCCAAAAGGATCCTTAGATTTTTTTTTTAGGATTCCATCTTTTGTATTATAATAAACAATCTATGCATGTAATCAATCAATATGTTTAATGAAAAGTGTTTTTTGGTTTGTTATTTTTGTATATATTCATATAACCTTCCGACGATTGGTAAATATTAAATGGTATGAACATGATGTCTAAGTTAAAAATTATTAACGCTTTTTGATAATGCCAAAGGGGAGAAATAATGATAAGCACATATTCAGGGGAAGATTTATAAAATTATATTTAAGTACATTGTATAGTTATCATCATCAAAAAGGGAGAGAATGTTAAGAAATCCAATATACGGTTTCGATGACAACAACTATACAATGGAAATCGAACATACACATATATTTATATATACATGTATTAGCTAGAACAACATCACTAGAAAGACAAGAACAAGGTTCAAAGGACGCCACAAGAGAGTACAAGTCGATATGTACAAAAGAGAAAAAGAAAAGATACACAAAACAGACATGGACAAGTATTAGACGTCTGGGTGCACAAGCCAGACCTCTAGAAGAGTCCTCTGGAACAATAAACAGGCCAAACCAGATGTCTGGTAATAGCACTCAGACGTCTGAAAATCTACTACGTACAAAAAATATAGAGTATCAGATGTCCAAAACAAATACCAGACGTCTAAATTCAAACTCGAACTTTAGAGAAGAATTACAACTGCCACATGCGAATGGACATCTCCGCTTCTTTTCGTTGCAACTCTTTACCATCAACAGAAGCAACTTTAGAGCATTCGTTAATGGTTGCAACTACTCAAGATACCTATCTATAACTATATATAGCATCGAGAACCAAGAGAACAGAAAAAACTTACTCGCTTTACTTACTTACGCTCTCTAATTCTATATATTCTTGATCTCCACACTCTAGCAATCTATACTTGTATTCACTCTTCCATATACTCAGTTCTTCATAGACAATATTCTTTATATATATATATATATATATATATATTTGAAGCAATTGCACTAGTTAGTCAACATCCATGTTATACTAGAACACACATTTGACAAGAACAACTTATTGTAACCAAGCCTATTCCTCCGGGCAAAGCGAGAGTTTGGGGACTGGACGTAAGACGGGAGGTCTGAACCAGTATAAAATCCTGGTGTGTTTATTCTATATTTACTTAGATCGCTCTTCCATATACTCGGTTCTTCATAGACAATATTATTTAGATATATATATTGGAAGCAATTGTATTAATTAGTCAACATCCGTGTTATACTAGAACACACATTTGACAAGAACAACTTATTGTAATCAAGCCTATTCCTTCAGGCAAAGCGTGAGTTTTTGGTAGTCGAATTGCGAAGGGGGGCTTCGGGACTGGACGTAGGATGGGAGGTCCGAACCAGTATAAAATCCTGGTGTGCTTATTCTATATTTACTTAGATTAATACTATTTTAGTTGCATCATATATTTTGTCACATGCACTTGCATATACACTACACGATCCACCCCATAGACTTTCAATTTCTTCCTTAAAAAGGAGTTAGCTAAAAAAATTGAAATGAAAGATTTGAATCTTCTAGAATATTTCTTAGGAATTGAGGTAGCATACTGAGCAAAAAGTTACCTTCTTTCTCAGTTAGTATAAGTCATGTATACTCTGAGAAAGCTAGACTTATTGATAATAAGGTTGTTGACACTCCTATTGAAGTTAATGCAAAATACTCACATTCAGATGGTATACCATTGTTAGATGCTACTTTTTACCATACCATTGTTGAAAGCTTGATTTATCTTACTATTACTCGTTTGGATATATCATATGTTTTTCAATTATTAGTCAGTTTGTAGCTTCCCCTAATACAGTTCACTGAGCAGCCGTCCTTCATATTTTAAGGTATCTTTGAGGTACTATTTTTCATAGCCTTCTTTCATCTACCTCATTTTCGGAATTACATGACCACTCTAAGGTTGATTAATCGCAAGTTGATTATTGGCTTTTGTATCTTTCTTGGTGATTCTCTTATACCTTGGAAGAGTAAGAAGCAATCTTTTGTTTCTTATTCTTTAACTGTAGTTAAGTATCGTGCTATGACATCCACTACTACAGAGATTGTTTGTTTGAGTAGGTTACTTTCAAATATAGGGTTGCCTCTTTTTGGTCGTACTTCTGTGAATTGTGATAATAAGAGTGCTATTCGGATTTCTCACAACTTGGTTTTACATGAGCATATCAAACATATTGAGCTAGATTGCCACGCCATGCGTCATCATCTTGAGAAAGGCAGCATTACTCTAACTTTCGTTTCCTCTTCCATGCATATTGGAGACCTCTTTACCAAGTCACGTTCGGTTTTGTGTTTTTTGTTTTAGTTGGCAAACACTTGATGCTTATGAATTTCATATCACGAGTTCGAAGGGGATGCTTTTCCTTAATACAATAGTTTTCATATTGTATAATACTTAGGCTTTAAGCAGTGTGGTCACAAAATAGATGCATGTGAATTATATAACATTATTAAATTGCAATAAAGTTTTATGTGTTCAATAAATCGATTTTACAATTATCTTTAATAACATCAAACTTATATTTGACTCGAAGTTTATGTTTTTTTCATAAACTCTTGACTACTCATTTGAGTAGTCTGAGGGTTGAAGGCTTAATGAAATATAGGCTTCTGATGAATAAAGGTGATGATGACAAGAGGCAGTATGAATTGTGTTTCTTATGTATTCACAGGATCTGGTAGTTGCCTATGGCGAACCAGATTAGTTGTAGTTAACATAATGGCATCAATGATTGACTTTATGGGGAATAACCACTATTTTGCTAATGGTTTATTTATCTGGGAAACTCGAATACTGATGGTATGAGTTTTTATTCTACATGAACCCTTTTTGTAGATGCAAGATGAGGATTATCATTGGCTAAGCAAGAATTGTTTAAGAATTGGTCTGTTAGTATCTGAATATCTTGCCAAAGCTTGGGTTGAAAGTCGGAATCATACCAACGGTTGGTATGGCGAAGGAGTTGAGAGAAACTGAGAATCTCAATGCTATAGTTCTTTAAATCGTTAGAGATGGGATACCTTGAAAGCATGACACATAGGAAATGTGCACGTGAGATAAAAGGGTAAGAATTAGATTGCTGTTTTTGACTGTGATATGTACTTTTATGTACAGTGTATCTATAAGGCTAAATTAGGTTTTTAGTAATTGGGCTAAATTGGGTAGATTGGCGGATACGGAAGTTTGTGATTGTAAGCATTATGTATTCTTATTGCATTGTACTAATGCGTATATTGTATTTTTAGTTATCAAGAAAGGAACTCATTTTCAAATAAAATAAAATATGTGTGTGTGTTCAAAAAATACACACATATACATATGTATGTATGTGTATGTTGTGTAATTTCCGACCATTGACTGATCTATGCGAACATTAATCGTTTTCATTTAATGATTTTAATGTTGTAAATGATTTTTTTCATTGACATATTATTATTATGCATTTAACCGATACTATAAATAAATGTAATATTTATTTTGAAATTATACGATAGAACATTTGATTCCCTAACATATTGGTTTACTTTAATTTTTTATATTTTTTTCACAAACTAGACTACAGTAATGACAATTAAAATCGAGTAATTATATAAATCTTACCAGATTAATCTTTATTTAATATATTGATAATAGTACAGTGTTTCACACTTCCTCATACCACTAACTGATGTTCTGCTAGCACCCAAGAAAGTGTTTACTAATACCATTAAAAAAAATTAAGTAGCCTTAATTAATTCATGTGCTTCCTAATGCCATACTTATTTCTCCACTCAATTATTGATTACCGAACAAAACATGTTTTATTCTAAACATGTTTCATCTTTTTCTTTATCATGCCAATTTCAAAACCCAAAACCCTTACGCCGTGATTCCTTTTTCTTTCCATTAACATCCAACTTTCTTATTCTTTGTTGTGTTTAAACCTAAACCCTAAATCTAAAGTCTTCATAGTTGAAACTCCCATTATCAAAAATAATTTAAATTTTCTACATTGGATTGTTAATCAATGAAGTCTAAGGAAAAAGGTGATTTAGAGAATAGTTAACCTTCCAAAGAAAATGAGGTGATTTTGATTTATACCAATTTTTTAGGCTTTCAATGTTATCTGCAATAGACATTAGGAGAAGTGCACTAATATTAAGTTTCTCAATTGATTGATTGGTGACATTATTTTTCGTGAATTTAAATGATGAAAAGGAAGAAGAAAACTCCAGTGATGTAAACGCGGTATGAATTCATAGTTAAGTTTTCAACATATACCATCCATCTGTAGAATTTAATAGAAAAGTGATTTTGTAGGCCTTTCCCAACAAATTTTTCGGGTATAAAATGTTAGCAGAACGTTATGATTACGTTGCAAAACTGTTACAACTACACAACTGTTACAACTATGTTGCAAAACTGTTACGACTACAAAACTGTTACAACTATGTTGCAAAACTGTTACGACTATAAAACTGTTACAACTGCAGAACTGTTACAACTATGTTGCAAAACTGTTACAAATAGAACTATGTAGCAAACAAATTATGTAACAGATATAATACGGATTAGATTGTCCGAGTACAGTGGAAACTGTTTCCTTGAAACAATATTGCTCTCTCTATGGTGCAGAAGGATAAAGAACAATTGCTTTCCAAGATATAATGGACCAAACTCTACAGTGATGCACTGCAAATTGTAGAGAATCGATGAACTCAAGAGAAATATTTAAGAACAGAGTTTCAAGGGAGAATGAGAAGAATAGAATTAAAAGTTAATGAATTTGTTCTATCGCATCCTGTATACAGGCATGGGAAGGTGTTGTGATGTTTGGAAAGGTTGCAACCCTTTACCAAGCAGTGCGACTGTTTTATTACTGTTTGAGTTTGAATAGATAAAAATAAAAAACTGTTTGGTCTGAACAACCAGTCAAGCCAAGATAACTGTCAACTACAAAGTGCTAAGCATCTCTAATATGCCTTAAATGCCCATTTGCCCGAGCCGCGAATGCGAGTACAGGTTTGGGCACGGGCGCGCACGTGCAGGGTGGTGTGTTGCACCACCGACTAAGATGACTATACTTTCATGTCTCTTTTTGTCTTATAGTAAATATAATATTGTCTACGTCTTAGTATATAAACACACAATGTATATTTTATTTTAAGATGGGGATTATTCATTTACCAAGGCATTCAATGCCTCACATTCCTCGATGTAGGCATATAATGCCTCACACTTTCCAATAAATTACTCATTTATTTCCAACATAAAAAAATTGACGATGTGAAGATTGATGATGTAGAGATTGAACCATCTAATGTAAGCATGCCTTAATTTTTTTTTTGTTCATTGGTTTAATTTTATACAATATTTGGATTCCATCTCTAGCCGACCCCAACTTATATGTAAACAATGGCTTAGTTGTTGCTGTAGTTATTGTTGGTTTAATGTTACATATACATTCACAAATACAATTGATAATTGATGTTTTACGGGTTGAATTGGTTATTAGGGTTTTTACACGAGCAGTGAAAAAGCAATGGAGCATAATAATGAGTCAATGTAGAAGACGTTCACTCCAATCATTCTGTAATAGATCATGTTGATGTGGCAGAACATTTTAAAATCGATTATGTATGTTGTTTGTTTTAAACGTTCGATCATTTATCATATGCACCAAAGTTTTGGTACTAATTACTTGTTTTTTTGCAATTTTAGGTTTTTGATTTTTGAAATGCATTGGTGCATTGGTGCAAAAGCCAAGGGAAAAAATTAAACATTGTCGTTATTATTTTTAAATCGAATAAATTGGGTCCAGGGAAGAAACCAAGGCTAAAATTGGGTTGCGAAAATGGAGGAATCTACCAAAGTCATGTTTCAAAGAGAAATGAAATTAACATCAATGTTAAACGTAATAGACCAAGTGTGACAAGAAAATGCAATTGGCCTTTCTTGGTCAAAGGAGTTAGGGTTATCAATGGATATCCAAAAAAGCTGTAATCCATCCTTATCCATACCTGAAAAAAGAATAAATATCATATATTCGAAAAAACAAATGTGGAGGTAGATACGAAGACACCTGCATTCGAAAATTATTTGTCCGGTTTTTTTAAGATGATAATTTAAATTATATATACTTTAGTATAATGAACGAAATTTTTTGTTGTTGTTTTATTAAGTTAGAAGTTCATATTATACACATTAAATGCATATTAACCGCTCAAACTATTTATTGTCGTCGTATTTTTTTATTTTTAACATTTTAATGATCAACAGGATTGGAAAAAGTTTATATTGAACTAAAATTTTCTATTATGTTTCTTGATTTATTGGTCATCAGCAGATGTGATAATTATCCAATATCCGAAAATGATTTCAGATACATATACGAATATAACACTATTCGCATTCGAAAGTATCTATTGACAGGCCTAAAAGGTATGTATCTAAATAATGACAATTAGAAGGTTGATGTACATAATGGTACGCACAATAGCGAGCTTCATAATTCATTAGACGAACACCCTTTTACGGCATAGTAATCGATGACGGGAACAAAATATTAGCAGATGTGTACAACCAAGAGAAATTCTGACTACTGTAAAGAAAAACATTTCTGGGGAATGCATCTACATTGAAAACTATTTACAATGCCAAATATAAAATGCAACTTTCGGCTATAGAATGTAGGTTTATCATGCAACAACTATTGAAATTGCTAGTCGAAAACATTATGTTATTTTTGTAGGTCTGCAACCGATCGTTTGATATATTTGATGTGGTCCCATCCAGAAACATCTGTCGTGTGTAAGTGTTTTCCATTTATATTGCCTATTAATTGCACATATAAGACAAACTGTTATAATGTGCCATTACGTCTATGATCAGGCAATATCTTCCGTCAATCTTTCTGCTCTCCCTCCTTCATCTTTTATAGAAATTGTAAGAATTTTAGCATCGCACATGCCTTTTTTAGCAAATGAAAAAAATAAAATTATGAATGGGCTCTTTGGAAACAACGACATTTCTACCTACCCAATAAACTACACACGGTAATAGTTATTGATAAGGAATGAGCGTTAATAAATGAAATTAAAAAGGTTTTTATGGAAGCGACTAATAACGTGTCTTTGGTAAATGGGGAATAATATGATTGCTAATTGCAAATCGGAGTTTCAAACCGTTGAAGTATTTGAAATGTTTTTGCAAAGTTGGAAATGTTATTCATGCACCGTCTGAACAAGAATTTTGGAAATATGTTATGGATGTAAAAAAGATTGGATAGATTACCCACAAAGTCTTAAGTATCTTGAACATTGTTTACCGTATAATGAGTATGTTGCGTATGCATGGACAAATAAAATCGAACATCGTGACAATAGAATAACAACCAGAGGAGAATATTTGCCTGCACAATTGAAAAAACATCTTGGATCATACAAAGCCGCATCTGCCATAGTAAGGAGTACAATCGATAATATGTTATGTTTACAACATACCGAAATAAAAGATACATTTGAAAGAAGTGTAGGAGTAGTCCGAAAAGCACACCAGATTCCCTTCTTTAAAGAACTTCGAGGTAGGATTTTTTTACAATGGATTTGATTGTCAAAGAATTGGCGAACATGAAAGGAATTGCGAGATGATTCAACATGTGATCATTTGAACCGAGTAATGTATGGTCTTCCTTGTGCTCATGAATTATATCAATTTTACATTGATGGGTGCGCTGTTCCTCTTGAACTAGTAGATAAACATTGGAGAAAATTGAATTACATTCCACATGTCGAAGATTCAATGAAATTACTTCATACATTCGATTTTCAATACTTAAAAAGGTTATTCGATAATACCACCAGTGAAAAAAAAGAGTCATGCTACTCAAGTTAAAAGAGATTGCGTTACCATCGACAACATCACTATTAGAGCCTAAAGTAGTAAAGTAGGAAGACTGACTGGTAGCAAAAACAAGCTAACCTGGAACACAAAAAACGTATAAATTCTACAAAGCATGATCTCTCGGCCTTTGAATATGCAAAAACTAGCGATGATAGATTTTTACGATCCAGTGTAAATAAAAAGTACGGCCAAAGTGAAAAAAAACCAAAGTGTAGTTTGCTTCAAGTGATAAGGAACCTGTAAATTCTGCATTTAAATTTCTATCATTTATACCGGATTTTCTACGTCTGTATATTGTTAATGTTGAAGATGTAGTCGGTAATGGTAATTGTGGATACAGATATTAAATATCACCAAATTTATATTAAGATCCTGTAACAAATTAAAACATACAACTTGAGTAGTTAAATTGTCTAGTTGCTCTCTAACGCGAATTATAGCAGATGTTGTATCACCAGACCGATTCTTCGGTTCCCATCTACACATTCTAAGCATTGTGTGTCCATATTTTTTTTGCAAGGAACAACATTAGGAATCACAGGGAACTGGTCATATATCCATACCTAAAAAAATAATTTCATTAGCTATAACAAATGCTAAATAAGAAAACATAAAAAATAAAAGATATAATACACATATTGTCACTAATGTCAAATAGCCAGCCATTTGTCTACGTCACGTCGGGAAGCCAAAGCAAGTTGACGATACAAAAATGCTAATACCCTCATTCCCTAAGCTTGCTCACTTAAATTATGAACATCTGACAAACATTTTAAATAATTAACTGACACCTTTGTATCCGACTTATCACAAAACAAAATACATCACACCAATAGAGTAGGTAAACATGAGCAATGATTTCACAATCATTCTTGCTCATTTCTTCTTTCTTTGATATTTCATTGAATATATCCAACAAAAAATTAAGCTTCATGTTTGTATAGATAATGCCCCACCGTTACCTAGCTATAACCCTGCTATATCTTATAGCGGATTTCTGCCTACGCAAATTTTCCTTATAGCCCCAAATATAGTCTTTTCGCTTTAAGCCCCGCTATTTTCGTTATATCCCGTTACTGCCGCTATATTCTGTTATTTCTGCTATATCTTCTCTAAAAGAAATGAACTGAAAAATAACATATATACATTATAAAATTTATGAAATTTATTTATTTAGTTGAATTTTTAATATATTTTAAGAAATGAAATTACTTTAATATTCCACTAAATTCAATTATGTTATATAACATTTTTACGTTTATTTACAGTATATCCGCACATGTTTTTATTTAAAATTATTTATATATTAACTATAATTCAATTAAATGTTAACTTTTAATTTAATTACCATTTATATATTTGTAAAAAACATTAAATACGAGTTTTATATGCTATTTTAGAGTCATCCGCTATATCCTGCTATATGCTCGTTGTATCCCCGCTATGGCTTTTTGCACATCCGCCACATTGAATCTGCTGAGCGCTTTAACTGCACGGCTTCATGGAACATGAATTCTTTAATTCCTCCCTTGCAACTTCTTTTGAAACTCCAATATATTCCACTACAAGATCAATCTCGTTTCGTTCATCTTCTTCTCTATAAATAGAAGACCAACAACTGGAACTTTCAAAATCTAAGCAATATCATCCAATGTGATTTGTCAACACTCCGAACGACATATGAAACAAATTAGTCTCTGGATGTCATCTCTCGATAAAAGCAGAGTGGTAACATGATATACATGTTTGTATGTATATTCAGCCAAATTGTACAAACCTAAATGCTTTACTATTGCAACAACTTGACTTGGTAATTCATCCAACTTCTACTCATTTAGCTCTCTCCAATGTGTAGTACATTTGAGTTGCCCTTTCTCTTACAAAGAAAATTTTCATAAATTATAACACATTCATAATTAATATACACAAGTAATGACGTTACAAAGTGTTCAGCTAGATATGAGTTTCAAAACTTTTTGAGTATATAAGTAGCATTAACGGACGAGGAAGCAATGACTGTGGTTGAAGTAGAAGGATTCACATTTGATGGGTTCTTTGGTGGCACCTCTTTGGCCTTTGAGTTATTCGAACTTGATCCATCATCCGAACCATCATCATCGCATCCTTCTTCGCTAGACCTGGTTTTCTTTCCCATACCATCCTTTGATCCATCATCGTGGGAACTACTACAGTTTACTTCCTATTCACTACCAATTGTTCCATCTTCATGTGCTTCTATTGACTTTTGAACAATGGATATTTTCTTGTCTTCTTCGAGTTTCAATGCACGTTTCCTCCGATAAGACGCATTCATGTGCTCTCTCTCTCTTTTCATACAATTATGGCCCATAGACAACTTAATTAACATCCCTACAATGATCTAATGTAAACAATCTTTTTAACACAAATGAATTCCAAAAATAACTATAAACTGTTTACATAACTATAAAATGTTTACATAATAGATCATTATTTAAACTATATATCTCAATTTTGTTTTTCTTTTCAACTTTTCCTGTGTATTTAACTATGAGTATTTTTTAACTATAAGTGAACTATGTTTTTAATCTTTTTCAGCTGTGTATTTAACTATGACTTTCAAGCCTAACCATATTTCATCATCATAAACAATCATTTTTTAATTGTTTGTAAATATGATTCAAATTTAACATGGGGTTTCAAATATCAATTGGGAAATAATAAACATTCAACTTTGAGCTATAAGAAAGTATTTCATATATCATTAGGCAACTCGTAGCCGCCTCAAAATGGTGCCAGACGGCAAACATAAACCGCAACCAATGAAAATGTGCGGCGAACCCTAGACGTAATTTAACTTACGCGATTTTAGCAAAATCGGTCGATTATCTCCAATTTAAAAAAATAGACAAAACCCTAGGCGTGATTTTAACAAAATCGAGGATATAAAACTTATGCGATGGTCGAGAAAAGAAGATTTCTGTTGTGAGATGGTTGAGATGTGTGACTTTGCTTTTTCGTCGTCCTCCTTGATTTTCTCATGGTGAAATGGAGGGAAAGTGAAAACAGGGTTTTTTGAAATGGTGGCCTGGTTCGTAGGTACAATGGCATAAAATAGTACATATGTTCAACATGCACGGTGCAGTCTAGAAATGGTATCAGCTGGCGCTTTCTCGGACGCAAAATATAATCTACGGTAGCCAAGGGTACTTGAAGTACCACTAGTAATGGGAACCCTTAGCACATAAACAATTATAATCAGAGCGAAGCATGGCGTCTGGCAAGGGAAAAAACAAAAAAGGGTATACATGCAACAGTGCATCCGAGACTCTGGAATGGATGAACGCCATCTCCCATTTCATCAAACCCTACAGGACCCTAATCGACGCTCACGTTGTTAATTTCTTCAAGGTTTTTTTTCCTCCCCCTCTCCTTTCCATCTGAAATCCCCATTTTCCACTATGAACTTCTCTGAACCCCGTCGTCTTCTGATATACTTATGTAGGATAGACTATGGGAACTTGTAGATGGCCAGTGGATGGAATGTCTTCGAAATGAACCCGTACACAATTTGTTGGGAATTCCTTGTGGATTGGTTCAGGTTTTGATTATCGTTTTATTTTCCTTTCTATTTCCTAATGTTGAAATCTGTCAGTCAGTCCAAACAATCAGAATTTGTATGTCATGTAGGATTGCTGGCCGGATTCTCTTCAAGAATTTGTACTCAGATTGAGATCTCTGTCATTGCCAAGGAATCAGAATTTGAAACATGATGTATGTAGTTTGCAATTATACTTGCTGTATGTGAATATAATCATTATTATTTTTGCCATTAACGGCAAAGATTTGTATAAAGGATAGCATGGTTACCTTCACAGACATTCTGTAAGCAATAACCACAAACTACAGTCCCATATCGTTTCTCATCAGTCTTCCCTTTCAAGTTTTCTTACTTTATATTACTATAAGTTGCAGAAAATACCTTCATTTTCTGTTTTCTTTCAACCTTATGTTTACAACTGTTTGAACTTAATTGTCGTTGCGATTTATAATTTTGTATTTACAATTACACACACACACGGAGTCTCCATCCATCAATGCTTTTTTTTACTAAAGCTACAGAGGTTGGGGCTGCTGTTGTCAGGCGTTTCAAAAGCTTAAAAAGTATGCTGGGCCAAACTCAAATTCCTTAAATTTAAGATTGATTTTTGTAGGGATGCTGCGGATAAGGTTTTAACAATGTTCTTTAATTCCTGCTGATCTTCTGCCTGCTATGTATTCAGGCATTCCTCTATCTTCTAACTATATAAAACTTGCACAATATGGAATTATTACTATATAAAACTTGCTAAAATTGATGGGAGCAAATCAATCGATTTTAGCAATGTACTTGAGGCAAACCATTCAGTTTTAGTAATTTACTTGAAGCAACTATAAAACCGTCATCTGATTTTATTTTATTTTTTCGTTTTTTGATGAAATATAGATTGCGTTGGGTTGGTCAAGATGATTTTTGATAATTGCTCATCGTTAATTTAAGACAAACTCTATATGAATTGAAAGCGTTGGATGAAACAAAGTTGTGGTGCCTTTTTCTGATTGCTTTTTATTTGTTTTAATCAATTTCGATTGTTTACTGAAAATTTGATATATATACATACACAATTCACTGTTTTGATCATTTTTATTTGTTTTAAACATCAATTTGAATTGTTTACTGGATGATAGATGTTCGTACATACATAATTGACCTGTACTAGTCATTTTTATTTGTCCCAAATAGTCTGTTTAAGTCATTTATTGATTAGTTTGTGAGATTTCATGAAAATTGAGAAAATTTGAACATCTAATGTAAGTCATGATATTAAAGAATAATCACCGTATTATAATTGTTCTTAAGAATTTTAGATGGTCAGTTTCAATAATTTTTTGGTTTGTTTATGTAGTTGGGCTAGATTGAAGTGAAAATTTTAGACAAGCCATGGATCTCTCAGAAAACTATCTGATTGAAATCAATTTCTTATGCGCATAACACTCCATTTATGGTGTTGACCAAGCTTTCAACAATAACATCATTACTTGATTTCTAAAGTGCGCAGAATGTAGCAGTGAGCTCGGTGCCAAAGACATCTCTAAAACCTTTGGAGTGCATGCATTACCTAGGCAGGGTTACACATTAACCAATAAAATTTTGGGTTTTTATACTTTGAATATTCAATTATGTAACTTATGCATGTCAACTAACAAACTTTTAGGCTTTTATAATTTAGTTATTCAATCATATAAAGGGTTAGGGATATTCGATTACAACCGAATTGATCGTATAAACCGGCTCATTTCGAGTTGCTAAGTTACATTGATTTATATTTAGCTTGTAAAGTAACTTTATTTAATCATCGATTGATCGAGTTAACCAGTGTACTAATATTTTTTGAGTGTTATAGTCAGAATCAAAATAAAAACACTATGTAATACTCTTTAATTATAAAATTATGTTTTCTTTTGAGTATTGAATGTTCTAATCAAAACATATGTACCTTTTAGTTCAATTAAACTGGTTATCGACCGAATTAACCTGAAATAATTCAGTTCGGTTCGATTTCCAATTTGATTTGACATTTTTACCTTAAAACAATCGACCTAATGCTCACCTACATATATAACTATAACTATATAAATATTACTAGCACAGTAACCTCGTAACATTTCCAAAAATATATCTGGTGATTTTGACAAAATGTAAGCTTATTTATCAAGTATAACAAGTGCGTAAACATATAATATCATATATGTTCAACCAAAAAACCAAATAAGAACTTATTAGCGCCTATGAGCTCCCACGTGGCGTCCAAAATGCTAGATGTATTCAGACTGTTATGTTAAGAGGCGATGCACCTCAACAAAAAAAAAAAAATCCCAACTTAGTGGTGCTTTGCTGCATTTTAGTGATGCTTCTGACAGCGTAGCTTGATTCAAATTTATATTCAGTTATTAGAAACATGAATTAGCACGTTGGTATATCAATTTTAATGTTTACTAGGGGATTGGTTGGAAAAACCAAACGAGGTCCTTGAAGAAGAGTAAACTCTAGCTTAGTTTTCAGTTAGGTTAAATAATTAACTTTCACACAGTGGTATTTTTGCCATCTTATTAAAGTTGTATCTAGTGTGTTTTGAAACGAATGGTGGTTATTGCTCGAGAGAATATCCAATGTTTTAGGTGCTCTTAGCGCATAAGCTATTTTTTACCAGGTGGCTGCTTTTAGCTATTGCCATTTTTTATGATAAACATTTTCGATATGTTGGAGAAATTTCTTTTATGATAGAAACTAAGAAGCACTGAGGTGGAGCCTTGACGCAACGGTTAGGTTATCCGCATGGTGATATGGGCGTCCAGGTTCGAGTTCTGAAACAGTCTCTTTGCGATGTGAGGGAAATGCTGCGTACATTATCGACCTTCCTAGTGCCCGCTATCGTGTGGAAGCCTCGTGCACTGTGTTACATGATCAAAATTCTAGAGAGGAATAAACCCTTCTAAAGGAAGCTGGAGATTGTCTCACATCTTTCTCATAGTGTTGATAATACTTCCTTTTGGTTTTTTAACGTTGGTTAGTTGATGCCAATGAGATTCAATTCCAAAACTTCTAGACATACAATTTAGAGACATACAACAGTTTCATAGAGACATGCTTGATAATGCACTTTTTTATTTATTTAGAAGAAGCATGTTTTTGAAACTTGTCTAATTATTTAAAAGCAATGCTATTATGATAAGTTACTAGGATAATATGTTTTCATTACATTTAATTATAATGTTAAGTAAACATGCCATTGCAATTTGAAATCTTATGAATAATTATCAAATCGACAGTTAAAGTTTGTCTTACTGTATACTTGCAAAATCAAATACTGTGAAACCAACATAATATACTCTGTTCATATTGCTAATCTCTCTCTTTTGTTTTCTCCTCCTTTGTAAACAAATTCTATTGATTACTTATTCGTTTGCTCATCATCTCTGCAGTCTATTGATTCCTCATCCTCTGTAAATATGTATGTACGTACGTACGTCTATGTATGTATGTACATATATATTATTTCCAGCAGTTAATTGTTAATTAATTGTTCTCTAATGTTCATTTTATTAATAATTATTTTTTCTAGTAATGCGAAAGATTTTTTGTCCAATATATTATAATTATGCATTGAACTAAAATTAATGAAAAATTGCAATATGTCTTTTTTTTTTGGAAATCAAACAAACAAACGGTTGGTTCCTCTGTTTGTGGTTCTATAAGTACAATTATATGCTTTCATGACGATATTAAGCATGTCCACATCTCATTCCATGATTGCATTATTCGATTTTCGTTAATGTAACAATTCCTTCTCTCATTTTTGCTTTGAGCTTCTAGGCTACAAATATCAGACAAGGTGATTATACTGGTGTACTTAGCATTTGATTATTTACCTCCTGACTTTTCTAGTAATTAAATATTGTAGCCCTTGCAAAATGTGATTTTCCCTACAGGTTTGTGCATGATAACATCCACTTGATTTCTTAAATTGTGGAATCAATTACCTTCGTAACAATCGCAAAATTTAATCAATCATAGTTATACACACACATATGCGCATGCGCGCAGACAAACGCACACATATGATCGTATGTATGTATGTATATGAGCTAGCATCGTCAACCCCCTTTATCTAGTCTCCAGCCTTAACCACTTGATTTCAGCTACAGCATTGTGTTTATTTAACATTATAATGCGCCACGAGAGAGAAAAAACAAATATTTAAATGCAAATCTATGATTGAAATTAGGGGATCAAGAGGGGAGGCTAAACAAAGAGTGCTGCTGATCCTAGTGCGAGCGCACACTCTCTATGCACACACATGTGCATGTTTATATTGGTTGAATACTTGTATGCTGTAGTGTTTAAGACTCAATGTCAATCACCAAACTCGTCACATATTGATTCTAAGTGCAAAAGCTGACATGATTTGTCTCATACAACTCGTGAAATACTTGCTAATATGAACATCCAATTTTCCTTCTCTTGCTTCTTACATTATATGGATATATATTCTGCTATGCCTATGTTTGTCTGTAAGTGGCAGATTTATTTTAGTCTTAAACTCCGTCTGTCTTTCATTCAGATGCTGCATGATATTCATATTGCATCACTTGGTACTGTTCTTTCTCAAGGCATGAACTCAAAGAAGAAGCACGAAGTAGGTGGCTAGGAGAATTTAAGTGTAAACTCTTACCATTTTCATTTCTTCTTGAACATTTAGGAAATGCACATGTCATGTCTTTCTAGTTTCCATTTGTCATAAATATTCTTGAACTTTCAAAATGAATGCCATCAATCAGTAAAAGTATATATTTGAACTGAAACAGGTTGAAACACTGGGAGCAATTGTTAATGCTGTTGCCTGCAGTGTGAATGCTCAGACCATCATTGATGTCGGCTCAGGGCAGGTAATCAATGTTTTTCTTTTTTCTTTTTTCTTTTTGGGTTGACAACTTAAAGGAAATTCCAATGCATGCATAATATTTAAATACCTGATATGCATGCAAACCTGCTTTCAGACCCTATCATATTGCATTATTCCTTTTGGTACCATGAAACAAATAGTTGAGAAAATGCATGTTGATAAGCTGTATGCTATATTTTATTACCAAACACTTTGTCATTTTGATGATGCATTCAGGGCTATCTTGCACAAGTGCTGTCTTTCATATACCAGCAGTCTGTAGTAGCAATTGATGCTTCTTTACACCATTCAACTGTCACTGCAACAAGGGCAGAGAGAATTAAAAAGTATTATGCTAATAAATTGTGTAAAGATGGGCAAGGTTGTGATTCTTTATGATTCCAAATAGATTAAAAAGTGATACTATAACTAATATTATGTTATGAATAACACAGGATCATTACATTTGAAGGTGCCGCAAGTTGTCACTTCTCAGGTCTTTTCAAGTGATTCTCTTATAGCCTTGTGTACATCACCAAACAATCGAGAAGATTCTGAAGAGAATTCAGAGTCTGATTCTGAAAGTCTCTCAATAGTTTTAGCAGGTCTTCATGCATGCGGAGATCTTTCAGTGACCATGCTTAGGTTTATGTCACCAGTTTTTGTCTCTTTATGTCTGTGTTTTATTTGCAGATGATTTTATGTTTGTCTGTTCATAACTCAGTTTTGTTATTGATTTTCCACACCGATAACGAGAGTTTCTGTAGGATTTCAGCATGCTCACCATTTCAATCCTCATCAACTTTATATAAGTACCCTTCTAATACTATATATCGCATCTAGTCATTATAACAAAATCATTTATTTCAATAACAAAAAACATCAAATAGGTATGTGCACACATATTGTGCATGTGGCTACCCTAATAGAGCAATAAAGTGAAATGTACTGATATTCAGCTCAGGATAGACTTTTATGCGACGTTAGGGTACTTACGCCCTGTTTATAATTCTACCAGCTGGAAAAGATTTTATTTATTATTATTATTATTATTATTATTATTATTTTTGGAAAAGATTACTGGAAGGCTTTAGCATCCTTTGGTAACTCAGTTTATAGACAATAAACTGATTCTTAAGAAGACATCCTAAAACCCTTTCTATAGAGACACATCTGGAGAAGTGAATCTAAAAGTAGAGTCTATATTCGGTTTTATTGGAAGATCTTCATAGTTAAAAATGTTATGTGCAATAGTTTACCTTTATGATCTGTATTCATTGACTGAGATTGAATTAACAAGAGTACCATTTTTTCTATTTTATTTGCTTAATCATGTAAAATGCACAATGCAGGACCTTTGTTAACTGTAAACATGTTAAAGCATTGGTCAGCATTGGATGCTGTTATAACTTATTATCAGAAGAATGTTCCGCCAGTAATATCTCAATATCTGGTTTTCCTATGAGCACGGCAGCACATATAGCCAAATTTAGCCTTGGAAAAAATGCTCGTGATCTTGCTTGCCAGGTATGTACTTGTACTAATAAATGAATAACCATGAGAGATCCATTAGAGCCTCCCAGGCATTGAAAGAAGATAGAAACAGATTGAGAACTGGAAGAAATGGGTTAAATATCACCATCCTCTCTTTTTGCCTAGGCATAATGGGATATCCCATGGAAAAGAAATACTCAACTATGAATGTAAGTGCTTATGTAATATAAGGACGGAATGTGGATTATATTTGAAAATTCGAATTCTTGTCATGTCATCAAGCACTCCTAAGGATACATTGTGTTGCTAGTTTAGCTAATGTGATTTAAAATGTGCCCTGAAATCACTATATATTTATTTATGTATCTGCAGTTCAATTCCATGTTTTTGTGCTCTTGAGATTGTACATCGCCGAAAGCGTTACTAATGGTTTCAGTTTCTTCTATAGAGTGCTGAGAGATGGAAAAATCTCAATTGTGATGCTGCTATTCACAATTTTGGATTACACATGTTTCGTGCTGCCTTTCAAGTGGTATGTTATATTATCATTTTTTTTTTCCTTTTACATATCATACAAGTTAAGTTGTCGGCTGTTATATATTCATTAACCCCGTTATTATATTAATGCGATTAGTAGCATTGAAGCTGTATGCAAATATTTTTGTTTTCTGTATTTTCAATCCATGTCCCCAGTTGATAATAGTAATAGAAATGCGTCTCTACCACAATTTGTTGTAAAGCGGGTTGATCTTTAAATATCACTCACTTCACTTCACCTGCCCCAATCTTCTTTCATATAATTCTTTAAAAACGGTAACCTATTACAAAATAGTCCGATTGAAGTTCCATTTTCGCTATCATATCAGAAATTTTATGGGCTTAATGATAGGTGTTGTACGTAGAAATAAATAAACCAATGAAATTCATAAAAAGAGAAATAACTTAAAATTCCACCGAAAAGGGAAGTTAACCTTCTACCTAAAAGAGAGAGAAATTGAACTCCACTCGAAAAGTGAAGAAATTTAAACTTCACTCGAAAAGTGAAGGCAGTTAAATTTATTCAAAAAAAGAAGTATTATACTTTTTTCAAGAAATGGAAAGAAGTTGAATTTTCTTCAAGAAGGAAATGTAGCTTTTTTTTCCCCAAAATAAAGTCTCTCTTTTTATGAAGGAAGCTAATATCCTTTCATGAAGAAAAGGAAGTTTGATTTCCTTCATAAAGGTAGGGAAGTTTGAATTCCTTCAATAAGATACTTAAGTTAAAATCTCCTTCAGGAAGAAAAATAACTTTATCTCCTTTTAATATAAAGTTTCACTTTCTTGAAAATAATAAATAAATAGAAGTTATCCTAAAATGAAAGAAATTTAACTTCTTTACAAGAAAGAAACCTCTTCTCTCTTAGGAAGGAAATTAATTTTTTTTTTCCTAAAGGAGGTTCAGCTTTTCTGAAAATAAAATAGTTCTATTTGCTGAAAAAATTGATTATGAACATTGAATTGTATTGAATTATAATGCTTTTGAATCATATCTTCGAATGGTAAACACATGTCGTTTCAGTTTTTCTATAAAAATATAATTTTTTCTAAACAATAATTTTTATCAATTTAATTTTTACACGTGCACAATGCCTTTCGTTGCAAAGCTCCTGGAATTGTGACGATGGATCTTCAGGTCAATATTTCCACAAAAAGTCATTGCATTCTAGAAATTCAATTATTATATCTGAAATATTTAAAAATGGGCATAGGTGCAGCAATTAATTAGATTAATTTTGGTGTGGTGATGCCATTGTAGAACTATTACAAAGGCAAGGACTTGATGTATAATGTTGTTAGTGGTAGCAATATTTTGTCTTTTATGATTATTGACTAGCATGTAACATGTGCATTCCACATATGAATATTGTAAAAATGCTTTTTTAGATTTTTGATATATTTGTTAGAAAATCAAAATTGTTACGCGATGTAGTGTGAACTTGTTGAGACAATTAACTATAAAATTGAAAGACAATTACTATAAAATTGAACTTGCTATTTTTAAATATATAATTTTTGTTATGTCCCGAGGAGTTTACAAGCGTAAGTTAGTTCTTTGAGATTGAGCAAAAAAAAAAAATTGTTATGTAATGTATTTATTTTGAATAATAAAATGTCATTTCTGTTCATATTGATGGGATGTGTATTAGGTTTGTTATCTTTTAGGATTTTAATATTGCTAAACAAACAAATGAATATTAGTTAGTTACATATAGTTGACTTAAAATTCAAGATTGTTAATTTTATTGGATAATTTTTTGGATTGATTTTTTATTTGCATCTGATATTTAATATATTATGTTAGATAAATAGCATATATTTTAGCATATGTTTTTTGTTTCAGATATTTCTTGAGGTTTAAAACTACAAGTGTGATAACAATGAATCGGTATTTTTTTTATGTCTGAATGTTTTGCAACGAACATCAATATATCCATCTAAAATGAATACATAATAAATCAAATTTATTAACAAAATATTTCTAATAAATTTCGATAAATTAAAAGTGGAAATAAACTTTGAAGTGCGAGAAATCGTGATGTTTTATTAATTTTGTTTAAAAATATTTTTTAACCTATTATTCCATATTTCAGTTGTTTTCTCTAACCATTATCTAAAATAAGAGTTAGCAATTGTAAATTTGTTGTTTTTGTTAAAATTAATTTGTGTAAATTCATAAATGAAAAACAGTGTAATTTAAATAAATATATGATCGATATTTCTATGTCTTAATCAAGGTTCGAGAACTCGGTTTCGGTCTCGGTTTTGTTCATTCGAATTTTTTTAGTTTCGGACGATTTCGAAAGTTTCGGTCCCGGTTATGGTTTACAATAGTTTGTTAATGAAAATTTAATAATGATCGATGTAAATAATAATATGAAATACTCTAACTTAATTTATTTATACTAAATTAAACAAATTTAAATTTGTTTAATTAGAATTAGAATTTCACTAATACGCTAAACTAAATTAAATGAATAAAATAGCCCAACCCAGCTTATCTAATTACATTCAGCCCTAATTAGTAAAATCGATTCATTTCAAAGCCCAGGTCCATCCTATATTTCAATTAGCCTGCTTATCTAATTGAAATATAGGATGGACCTGGGCTTTGAAATATAGGATGGACCTGGGCTTTGAAATTAGATAAGGAAGGTTGAAGAGAAAGCAGGCTAATTGAAGAAAATCGAGTATACGTTTCTTCGTTTCTCTTCAACCCAGCTTATCTAATTACAAGACATGACGACTCAGAAACGAAGAAAGGAAAAAAAGCCGAACATCAAAGCACGAAGGGCAGAAAGCGAAAAAAAATTCAAAATTCACCTGCGATCGCGATCGTATACTCGATTTTCCTTCTACGATGTCGAAGCACCTCTGCTACGTCGAAGCTTGCTAGATTTTGGGCGAATAACAAAGGTTTGTTTTTTTTGTGCTTTTTCATTTTGATTCCGAGTGTGATTTTTGATTTTTTAATTGTCGCTCTCCTATTCTTCTTATGATATAACAATTTCATGTATGATTTTTTTTTTCAATTTTTCTTTGACTATTTGGGCGGGACGAGATTTTTCCCTAATCCCGTCCCGTCACCGGTCGGAACCGTTACGAGTTGGTCGGAATCTCGTGGTTTCGACCGAAACCTCAAACCATGGTCTCAATCCAAAGAAAATTATCTTTGGTATGAACAAAGAGCAAAAGTGGAAAATATAATATCTTAAACGAGAATTTAAATCGTGAGGACTTTAATGGAAAATATTCAAAGGTAACTAAGGAGAGAAACAAATTCTTCCACTTTACTATCATTTAGCAGACAATAAGTTTTTTGCGTGCATGTGCGTGCGTCCATGCATACACACACATTGTGCTCCCGCTTGCGCATGCATATGCATATGTGTGGGGTGTGTGTGCGTGAACATATAAGAATCCAAAATTTTTAGATGCTAGGGAACATAATTCTACCCATTACGTATATCAAGAAACAATTTATTATGCATACATTTGGTCCTTTGAAACAATCTATTTTGTTATATGATATGATTACCATATAGAAAGGTTAAGCACCCAAAACTAAAAGAGACAACATGAATTTGCATATTGAAATTATAAAATGCAATAGCTTTCTTAAATCTTTGGAAAATTGGGAGGAAATAAAGAGGATAAATGAAGTGACATTAGTATTTTGATATTACGGTTTTATGTAAACAAATGATCAAAATTAAAAGAGAGTATTACATACCATGTATTAATTATGCACATTTTTGCTTGAAAAACCAATTTGAAAATTGTAATATGCATTAATTCAACATTACACACCATCTTTGGAAACATATCTGATCATCAACAATGTTAAATCGTGTGGGTTTTGGTGGGGAAAAAAAATGGGGGAATAGTTTAGGGGGTGTGTACGTCATCCACACCTCTATGCTTCAAATCTTCTCTTGGTCCTTGAATAGTTTCGCAAGGGGTTAGAAGCTTCGAAATAAAAAAATTTATGTAAAGGAAAAACTTGTTAAATTTTAGCCCATAGGCCACACACTTCCAAAACTAGTCACAAGGACATTATGTCACACGTTTTCTTCTCCATGCCACATCTCCCATTAATTCACGATTCCTCTTCAACGAACCACCTATCTCCACCACTGCTGCTCTACTGTCGCTCTTGAGCTGCCACATCAGCTGACGTCACCCTATGACCATCACTACCCTCTACCAATCAACATACTTGCCCTGACCGCTGCCTTTTTACTCCAACCAAAACCCTAACACTAGAAAGGACTCAAGCAAGAGTTCTCCATTCATCTTGGGATCGTAGTGGGTTCTTCGATGAGAATGAGCTTCCAATTCAGGTGGAATGGTCTCTAATCTGTAGGTCAAAACGAATGGAGCATGATCGGTCGCAGACATATGCGCCATTTGGTAAGCCTACAATGCTAGGGTTGATTCATCGATCCAGTTGTTCTTGGTCTTTGTCAATCGCTTCTTCAGGATAGATTTTATGATCTTGTTCACCACCTCCACATTTCCATTCACTTGCGGGTGTGCTGTAGCTTTAAAGCTTTTTTCAATTTGATATTGTTGTAGTAATTTTTGAATTCAGCACTTTTGAATTGTGTTCAATTGTTGGTGATAATCTTTCGAGGACTCCAAATCCGCATATGATGTTCCTTGCCACAAGTTGATCACTTTTTTCATAGTGATACGTGGTCAACGGCTCCGGCTTTGGCCCACTTCGTGAAATAGTCAACTACAGCAATGATATACTTCGCTTCTCCCTTGGACATCAGTAGCACACCGATGATATCGATCCCTCAAACTGCAAATGACCATGGAGTGACCATTTGTGTAATCTCCGTGGATGAGGCTTTAGGAATCTTTGTAAATCTCCGGCATCTATTGCACTTTCTGGTATTATCAGCCGCATCCCGTCGATCGGTGGACAAAAATATCCATAGCGAAAAATCTTCTTTGTTAAAGTCCGCTCCGTGGTGTGATTACCACAACTTCACGCATGCACATCGGTCGGAATCTTTTTGGTTTCTTCCTTGGCGACACATCATAGTAGGGGAGCAGAGAATCCTCTCCTATACCGCACTTTTTCGATAATAAATTGCGGTACTTCGCGTATGAATTTCCTTCATTCATTTCTCCCGCTCGGGACAGTTCCCTTCAACAAATATTCCTTAATCGAAGCCATCCATGACTTCTTTTCCACTTCGGCTTCCAAGATTTAATTTGCATCCATTTGGTCGATGCTCGGAGTCGATAAAACCTCCACTGGAACCAATTCTATAAGTTATGCATCCACAGAACCGACCAACATGGTCAATGAATCCGCTTTTGTGTTTTCTTTCGTGAGAATGTGCGATATCATGTAATATTCGATATCATTCAGCAGTTCCAGAACCTTCGTCAAGTAAGGGGCAAGTCTCGCTCCGTCGGCCTGAAATTCCTTTACCTGACAACCACCAATTAAGAATTGCTATATATATGCAACACTTTGATTCTTAATTCTTTTGCTGTCTTGAGTTTCATATCAGCGCTTTATATTCAACTTCATTGTTCGTTGCGAGAAACTCAAGCTTCAAGGCATAACAGATTGTCCATTCCTCCAGGGTTACTAGAATCACTCCTATCCTAGAGCTGCGTTCGTTGGACGCTCTATCTGTGTACTGTTTTCACCGAGCAAGTCGGACCACAGTTTCCTTTGCTTCTACATCTTGGGTGGTAAACTCGACAAATGAAATCGAGCCAATGTATGTCTTCATATCGCTCTTCTAGGATGGTAGGATATATTGTACCTGCTCAGCTCGATATTCAACTTCAGTAATCTCCCCGAAGTCTCGGGTCGATGCAATACCTGTAACAACCCAACTTACCGCGGTCATAAAATCGCCTTATAATGGAAAGTCAAATCGTTATAAACAGTTCCAATAGTATACAGAAAGCTATATAAACTATCAAAACTTCTAGAATCTCACAACGGAATGATATATATATGTGTGTGTGTGTTTCAAATATCAAATCACATCCCAGTACACATGATCAAATCCAAATCCATATATATAAATACTTCATATACTTATACTGTCAGGTGATAAATACAACACACTATATACATAAGCAACACATCGTCACTCGCACCGTCAACGTTATTCAAGTCCACCATCATAACCTATGAACAATAAACAAAAAGGAAACATAGAAGGAAAGAGTCGGGCATGAGTTTAGTGAGTGAAAAACATTACTAAGAATATACTACAGATTTGATCGCATTACGTTATATAAAGGCTACATCTAAACAAAGGCTACATCTGAACAAAGACGTACCTTAATCTGTCTCACCTGTGTTCACAAAGTTAACCTAACATAATAGCATAACGTAGCGCTACGTATGAGTTAGTTAGACACAGACTAACCCGTAAACGCGGTGGTTAGGTAAACATAAACATAGCCTAACCATTACCCGTTAAACATAGACCGATATAAACGGAAATTATGTTATGTAAGCATGGTCTAACACAACACAAACACAGAGAACTAGTTAGAAGGAGACTAGTCTTCGAATGCACTAGCATTAGTTATACTAACACTAGAACATGCATCTATACACACATATCAATATATTATACAGCACTAGATAAACATCTGCATGAACATCTTATGAGATTCTCACATTGCATATAAACCCAAAACGATAAACGATCGCCACTCAATTTGGCCATAGACGGATCTAGATTCAACCTGCCATTTGCAAGTTTCACCGATGGACTGGTGAACGTTCCAAGAAGAAAAACTGCTTACGGCCTGAAGTCATTTTGCCATCGATTCTCATCCAATTTTGTATAGATCATCGTATTTGCAATTTCTAAAGTTGTTTACATGTTTAGGACATTGTACTACTCATTCTCAATCACTCAAACTTCATATTATCATTTTACCCTATCAGTTTTGCCTAAATTCAATTATTTCAACATTTAAACACGAATAATCCAATTCAATCCATTCTAATCATCATATAAACATTACTTAGGGTTATTATCATATCGTCTCGGATAAACATTCCATTTACATGTAGATTTATTTAATTTTTAACACTAATAGCGATTATAGAATAGCATACTCTCATCTCATATAGAAATTACAATCGAAGGAGATGATTCACACTCACCTATTTATGCCTCAAAACCCAGGAATTCACTTAATTGCTTTCTGTTTCCTCGTTGGCCAGAAACACAGTGCTCCAAAGATTCCCAAATCGCCTAATAAATGGTATAATTGGACTCCTCTTCTCACACTGATCGATTTAATATATTTGTTGAATTTGATTGAAGAATGACAAAGCTGTGAGAAGACATATTAAGAAAGTTTTCAGAGAGACGGAGGAAGAAATGAAACTGAATTGTACGCGAAAATGAATTCAAAATCTTCTCAGCCGGCTTCTTATAATTTCAACCGTCGTTTCACTTTAGCGGACTTAGGTCCAAATAACAATTCAAAATCCACTAATTTAAAATCGCATAACTCTTCCATACGGACTTTGATTTGGGCAAACAAATATACCATTTTGACCAGAAAAACGAGCTGTTCACAATGGTACAATTCTTGTCGCCTAATTTCAAAGTTTGTAAAATTACCATTTTGTCCTTTCTTAGTTTAAAATTTCTAAAATACCATTTATGTTAGTTTCTAAAATTTACGGGGTATTACAATACCTGTCTCAAAGGTCAATCAGTCAACCCTTCTATCGAATGAGCCTGAAAGTAAGGTCGCAACTTCCTCGAAGCAATCAATAGGCAATAAGCTAGCTTCTTTAACTTTCGGTAATTCTTCTTTGCTCCAGTGAACCGTTTGCGAATGTAATCATGCACCATGAATGCACTCAGTGTCTGAACAGACACTGACACGAATAAGTCCTCTTCTTTCAAAAGCTTCGATAAGACATGCGGTCTTTCCATGCGATCAAGTAAGACAATGAAAGCTTTCTGACATCACTTCATCCAGACATTCATTTCTCTTTCTTGAAGGCATCAAAGAACGACAGTTATCCTTCGCTTTTAAAATAACGACTCAGCGCAACAACCTTTTCGTTCAAGCTCTTCATTTTTCTCATTATCTTTAGGCTTCAACATCTCTTAATGCTTTAATCTGCATTAGATTAGATTCCATGCCCTTCGAATTTACTATAAAACTAGAAAATTTGCCTAATGTGACTCCGAAAGTACATTTCAATGGATTGCGCTTCATGCCATACTTTCAAAGCACATCAAACATCTCCGAGAGGTCGCACATGTGGTTCACTAATCGTGACTTCACTAGCATATCGTCCGCGTAGACTTTTTTTGTCTGTTTTGATCCTTGAACATCGAGTTCACTAATCGCTGATAGGTGGCTCCAACGTTCTTCAGACCAAACGACATCACACGGTAACAATACAATTCCAAGTCAATAATGAAAATGGTGTGCTTTTGATATGGAACATGCATTGCTATTTGATTGTAGCGGGAATACACATCCATGAAGGATGATAGTTCATGTCCGATAGTTGAGTCTACTAGTTGGTCAATTTTCGACAGCAGGAAGCCGTCATTTGAGCATGCTTTGTTCAGGTCTTAATAATCAATGTATGTCCATTATTTTCCATTGGGCTTCTTGATTAGCATTGGGTTCGTTCCTTATTCGGTGCATATAGTGTCGCGTATGTAGTCATTAGTCTTCAGCTTATCCATTTCTTCTTTCAACGCAGCGGATCGCTCCGGACCCAGACTACGCCTCTTTTGCCTCACATGAGGGCATCACGAGTTCACAGTCAATGTATGTCACACTATCTTTAGCGATATTTCATGTATACCAGAATTCGTCTAGGCAAACACATCCAGGTTCGCCTAGAGAAACCCTATCGACTCCATCTTATGCTAAGCCGAGATCCGATCTTTAGGACCCGAGTGGGGTCATTCTCATTGACTAGGATGTTAATTGTCAGCTCAATTGCGGTCGCTCTCGCAACCTTAGCTCCTTCCTCGGATCTATAAATTTGTAAAATTTACTATGCCGTCTGAGCTATATGTCAGTTGATTTGATGTAGTCCTCTTTGCATATTTTTTCTTTCCACGTCGCTTCGCCTCTTTCGACCCTTTGACATAACATTCACGTCCTGTACTCTGATCTCTTTGAATGGCTTCTATCCATTTTCAGTCGGGAACTTCACATCAGACACCATGAGGCTAGTGCCACTCTGAAATTGGTAAGGGCCGGTTGGTCCAAGAAAGCGTTGTAAGCAGAATACGTTTCCATCACAACGGAAGTCTGTACCTGCACTCCCTTGCGGCCACCTTCGCCCAACTTCATTGAGGTAACATATCCAACATGCTGTGTAGCCTCTTCGGTAAATCCTTGACTGCGGGACTTACATGGCTTCAAATCATGCTTATCCATCCTCATTTGATCATAAGTTTTCTTAAATAGAATATGGACTGAGTTTTCCACAATCAATGAGAACTCGTTTCATAGCCGGTCCAATCATGGTTGTCATCACTAAGAGGTCAAGCGTCGGTGTCTGTACCCCATCTGCATCACGATTTTTGAACACAATATCATCAGTCATCAACTTCAGTTGTTTTGCCAGAGCTTCGTCTTCTACGGTAAAGCGATTCTTCTGAACAACATGTTTTAACAAACTTCCATATCTTTTCATCTCATTCCAGCTTTTCTCAGTCGGATGACGTCCACCAATAATGGTGTTAATCACAAATCTCCTTTCAGGCTGTCTGGATCCTTCATCACTAGGTCCTGCCTGTCCCCATCGAGCCATTTGCTCTGGGGTCTATCGTTCACTTGTCTGCCATCCCGTGGATCCTTCACATACTGTTGAAGTTTCTTCTTCATGATTAGATCTTCGATTATATCCTACAAACGTCGACACTCATTTGTGTTGTACCCGTATATCTCGTGGAAGCGACAAGACTTCAAAACATCTTCTCTCTTTCAGTTGACTCCCTCTGTGCTTGTTTTTTCATGATTTTTAGTACTTAACGATGTTTACGTGGCAAAGTAAATGTTCTTCATAGTTTCATTCAGCGTGGTATGCTTCAAATATCATGGACACCTTTTGAAATCAAGCTTTCTACCTCCAGCGCCTTGGTTTCCTTTCTTCTTATTATTGTTCTTGTTCCCAACATTGATCACAACGTTATTGACGCTCTCGTCTGTTTGCTTTACAGTGACGTTGCTCTGCACAATTTCAGACAATCTTCTACTAGCTTTTCCAACGATCATATCTATCTCTTTCAAGCGTAGTATTGTGTCGTTTTTTGGTAAAACTCTTTCATGGTTGGTGGCGTTTCATCTTCAACCACTTATCAAAATCAGTATATGGATGAATTTCTCGAATCGATGCCATTTTGTACAATATCTTCCTTGGCATTGCTCACTTCAACGGTGTTAAATCTACTCGGAAGTTCTTCATAGACTCCCTGGGACTCTGAAAAATGTTTGATAAGGACTTCCTGTCCTTTGGACAAGTAATGTGAAGTCGGAACCAATCAAAGAACTTCCTAGCCAGTTGGTCAAACGAAGATATGGATCTCGGCGCGAGTCGAGTGAACCATATCGTAGTCACACCCTCAAGGAATATAAGGAAACATTTACATCTCACAGCATCAGTTGCTTTGGCACTGTCCATGTGTGATTCGTACTTTAAAAGATGTTGTTTTGAATCAGTCGTTCTGTTGTATTACAACATCATAGGCATCACAAATCTTCTAGGATAATCCTTCTGCAAAATATTTTTCATGAATGGATTCCTACTAGACGAGGAACCCCAATCGTCGTTGCTTCTATGTAGATTATCATTCACCAGCCTCCTCACCATATCAGCTACATACTCCAGATCCGTTGAATTGATCGGATGACGATCATTAAGGCATGCCCCGAGTGTTTGGTTCATAAACGCTCTCGGTTAGTTACATGATATATGAGTTCCTCTGTTTATAAGAGAGCCGTTCGTCCAGCCCTTCGGTTTCTATATTCTCTCCATGATGGCTCAGCTGCAATCGTTTGAACACCACCACTTTGGCTGCTATCTACTTGCTCAAAATCAATATTAACTTCATTTTGGAACTCAACATCCGAATCATCTATCGTAGTTCAGGGTCTTAAGTCGGTGCCGATTTGTGGGGTGGACTCGGTATAGAGTTTCTCCCACTTGAATAATTTCGGTTCCCATTTTCGAAGTCTCGACTTCCTCTCTTTTCATCTTCTGTTTTACATCCCTTTGATTTCTGTCCAGCGAAGAACTTCATTCTTTTGAATCAAAAGATGATAACTCCTTACCACTCTTCCTTCGTCTTTAGGATAACCTAGTCATCAAATCAATATTTTTCTTCATTTGCTTTAACGTAACAGTCTGGCTCTCCATCTTTCTATTTATTTCCATCTTCATTCCGTCCAAGTCAACTCTAATTATCATTTCTGGTGCACTTGGAATTTCAGCAACAACGGATTGATTTATCGCCTCCTCGTATTAAAAGCCTTCATTTGCAGCGTTGTTAGTGGGTCTAGAAGCAGTTGAGTTCTTTTTGGCGTTTCTGGACGCCATAGCTTTCTTAGATCCAGTGATAGATTTTATGGAAATTTAAGTTATCACGGATCTTCCAACAACAATTTTTTGGATCTAACTCATCGATTATAACAATCCAAAGGTTCAAAATAGATCCAAAGAGTGAGAATTTTGAGATTTTACAGTGAAAGCACAAAAATATTTATACCAAAAGTGGGACAAACACCCGATCAGATTATAAGTGGAAATTAATGAAGAAATGTAAAATGAGGTATATAACGCAAAAGAATTTATATTGGTTCGGCAAATACTTTTGGTCTACGTTCACTTGAGCTTTGTTAACGATTTTTGAGATTTTTTACAACTGAGATTTTGCAACTCGGTTGTTACAAATCGGGCGAGGATCTAATAGAGTGTTAGGGTAAAATTAATTAATTCAGAAAATAAATAAAAGATCACATTTTGGTGTCTCCCTCCGTCTATTTGTACATGAAGATTAGAGAAATAAGCTGCATAACCTTCTCACCTCCTCCACGTTCGGCAGAAAGCTGTAGAAAGAGATCGTGGTCAACTCAGCACTTGACTTCTCTAATCGATAGCGAGAGTTGAGGCACAAAAGTCAGTACCGACTTGGGATTTGTCTTGGTTTTGTGCTTCACTTTGCATTTGAACTTCGACTTCTTGAAATGGATAGGCGGAGTTAGCATCATGACTTGTGAGTGGTTCAACTCGGTATCGATTTGAGAATTAGTCATTGAAATTTCCATTATTGCTCTTCACCACTTGACCCATCTAACTTATCTCGATGAATGCCGAAGTATTCTACAGTGACAAGCATGGTTGATACTTATACAGTGACAAGCGGGGTTAAGCATCGATTCCTTGGACTTTGTTTGAATTTTGGTTTTTAGATTCGTACTTTTGGATTTTGGTTTGTCTTACGACCGTTAAGTGGTTCTGACTCGTTTAGATATAACTTGATTCAAAAGCAAGATAACACAAAGTATGCTTCGTATTTACAGAAACATATTGGAGGGATGTTATCCGATATTTGAACCAAACGACATTTTAATGGGTTTGGGTTATCGAATGGTGGAGGAATGGATCAAGGAGTTTCGAAAATATTAAAAATGTCAAGAAATTTGGTTGGGTATGAAGCAACCCGTGTTGATGGGTACCACTTGATCCAAAGCATAAAGTAAGTCTCATCTTGCTCCTACAATGATTATACATGCAAGTTTGAAGAAAAAGACAAATACTGAAGAAGTCATATCTATCGGTACCAATCGATCGTCATTGATAATTTTGCCCTTAGACACCTAGAGCTTGAATACTTGAATAATACAAAGGAAAATAGCAAAGAACTGATCGATATTGATTTGCACCGGCATAGTTATTAATGGCGCACGACGCTAAAAAATTCAAAGCCTCTCCTGGGCCTCGACGTACAGTGCGACAAATGACGTACGTTTTTTGATTTACTATGCACGTTTAGAATTTTTTTTAATACGTTTAATATATGCAACAAATATATGCACGTTTACAATTTTTAAACGTTTAATAAATTTAAAAGGTTTAATGTTTTTTGCTAAAACATACGCAACAAAGAATTTTTAGGCATTTGGCAAAATAACGCATCAAATATAATATCAGAAGCATAGAATTTCCAAGCACAATAGTTTCAAAATCCAAAATGCAATATAATAATACATATTATTATTAAACTAGAAATTTGATTCAGCAATTTTATTTTCCAAATCAATGTATGCATCATCAGATTCATAAGCTTCAACATCTTCCTCATCTGTCTCATTTAGATTGGGTTCTGCTTCGTGAAGATGTAAATGAGCTGATGCGGATGCTGAAAAATCTCTCGATGTGGATATTCTTCTACTTGGATATCTAGGTTTCTCCACTCGTATCGCTCTAGCAGTATGACAGTCAACAAGTACTCGAAAAATTCAAAATCCATCCATATTCGAAATATGAAAAATTATCCAATATCTGAAAAAGGATACGGATACGGTTATATCCGTATCCGACAAAATTCCGTCCTATTTTTGTCAAAATTGTAGTTATTTTTTATGTAGTTTAGTACGTAAAATAATCGTCGTTTACTATTTCATCTAAAAAAATTAGTATGTATATAAAAATCAAAATTTACCACTTAAAATTATTTTTCTTAGTATATTTTTTTATATTTAGTAAAAAATGGATTTATAATCAATTAATTTTTTTATTATTAGTTTAGATTTATTGATTGTGAACTGGTCGAAGAATATCCGGTAAATATCCGATATCCGTCTGCATTCGCGGATATAGATATCCAAAATCCAAAAATGATTTCAGATACGGATGACACTATTCGTATCCGAAAGTATCCATTCACAAGCTTATCTAGTAGCAACACCCAAGTTAAGTCATCATCATCATCATCCAATACAAGTTCATCTTCAACATTGGATGCATCATGATCAGTGATGTCACGGACGTTGTACCTTCTTTTTAATGCTCGATGATATGATAAATACTAATTTTTATACTGTTTGGATTGTGAAAAACAGAAAATAAATAAAAAAGAAATAAAATCAATAAAATAATGAAACGACGTTATTTTGCGCCATTTGCGTCATTCCCCGCACATTTTCATGTGTGGCGTGCCTCAAGGAAGACGCGAACGCCGCACCTTGCATCATGGCCCTTCCGTTGGCGGTCCTTTCATAATTATGGGCACCGGTCGATAACAACTTTGAAAAACGTGTCAATTTGACATGTTTATCGTGCCAGAAACTGGGATCTTGGTAGTTAAGCGATTTAGCACAGGATTCCGCTATTCTGACGTGAATATTTTGGAATTGTTGTCGAACCCGAGATCAATCATTTCTAGACTTGAGATTGCATTGTGTTTTTGTTGTAACAGTCAAATCAACCAGTAATAAAAGATAAAGTGGACGTAGACACTTGAATTTGTCGAATCACTATAAAATTTTTGTATGTGTTTTTTTTTCAAATTTGTCCAATCACTATAAACAACCTTTATAAAAATCATAAAATGCCACTAGAAGGCAAACTGCAATAAAGTTGCTTCATACAAGAATGCTACTGCAAAATAACTTCATACACCATTATATACATTTACTTCATCAAAGAATACTAATACAACTCATAAAATGCTATTATACAATATCATTGTGAGATATACAATATATATATACATACATATACATACATACATACATACATACATATATATATATATATATATTCATACTTCGTCTAAAAATACGCGTTATTACGGTATCTAATAACAATAACATTGTGAAATATACATACTTCATTTAAAAACGTTACTACAATTTGTAAAATACTACCACAAAATAGCATTATGAGTATAAATACGCATATTTTTAAAAAAACAACAAAAACAAAAAATGTAAATAGTAGCATTAGTAACTGTTATCTTCTCCCCCAATTTGAGCTCCTTCCCCATAATCATCATCGCCACACCATCTCCTACCTTTAGCCTACCTCTCTCATCACATTGTCGTCACTAGAGTACTCCAGGTTCGAAACCACTATTGTCATTCCATCTCCAAAACCCTAGCTTCTTCTAAGTCTTGGCCATCCATTACCGCTCTTGTGACGTCGTTCTCACCATAGTCACATATTTATCGCTATCGAGACCGTCGCGTCCCTCTCGCTTCGCCTAAGGTTTGTCGTGTGGAAACGAGAACCCTAATTTGGCATGGCCTTGTTATGAGATATCTGGATGCATGTTGTATTAGGAATGTAACCTTGTCCTTCTCAAAGAAAAGTTAAACGGTTGTCATTGTAACCAAAAAATGATTAAATTTATCTTTCATACAATTTTCCTATTGAAATAATATGATTTATTTCTGATGATGATCTTAAATATAAGATCATGTGTACAAAATAATTTCTCATTTTGAGATTTGTAAATTGTAAAACATTGTGAATATTTATGGATATATATATATATATATATATATATATATAAGTGCATCGATATAGATCTCCACCTTATATATAGTATTGGCACCGAGTATTAAGTTTATATTTTTACGTAATGATACACAGTGCATGTCCCCGTACTTGTATATCAACAAACAAAAACTTATTTATGCTTAAAATGCAGAATAATGCAATCTTCTTAAATACCTCAATTTCGATAATGTAAAACATGAAATTGATTTGGTTCATACAACATAATATGAAAAACGCAAATCAATTTGTGTATTTTGAAATTACTAGGAGCGCAAAACAGTTTGTGCTTTTAGAGAAATGTAAAGTAGATTAGTAGATTAGTTTCCTTCGGTTTTTAAATTTTGATGATAAAAGATAAGCTGTATGTAAAACACAAATGAGTTGCATTATATGTACGTAAAAAAAATAAACACAATTAGTGACATAATAGATATAAACCATTGGATCACATTGTGTTCACATATGTGGTTGAAATCAGTGGCAATTCAATGGTTGAGATTAACCGTGTCACCATTTTGTGTGCAAATAGATTTTCCATATACAAAATATGTATTTGTGCAAGTTTGACCCCTTTTTTGGATGCCAAATGTTTGACTTTTGGACGGTGAAGGAAAACTTGATTTATTCCTAACAATACTTGTACACGCTTGCTCACACCCCCACGCAGAGTATTTGGAAAATGCAAACCGATTTACACTTTCTGTTAATACAAGTTAGAACAATTATCTAACAGCGATCTTTATAATTTGACGATGAATGCGAAGAAAAATAAGTTTTTTTTATAGAAACGAGAAATGGAAAGTGCAGATGAATGAGTTTTAGTATCTTAGCAATGAACGAACGACGGAGGTAGTGAGGGTAATTGAATCAATTATGGAGGTGGTGAGTATGAAAAATATGAAGCCTGAAGAGAATTACTAAGTATAAATATGTTAATATAATAAACAAAAATAACACAAGATAACCTAAGATAACGGAAAGAAAAAAAATTATGATACATACATATATATACACATTGTATAGTCATTAATCATGTGAATTCTTATGGTATTTGTGTCAAAAAAGATTTAAAACTCATTCCCGCATACATATACACGTGCATATATACACCACGGTTTGAGGTATCAGACGGCACCCCGAAATTTCGGTGGTACCGTACCCGTGCTGATGGTGGACGAATCGAAATCAATCAAAAAAATTGTTTTCGGTTGCCATGTAAATAAAAAAAATGAATCAAATTAACAATTGGAATAATGCCCTAATTAAAGCAAAAAGGATTGAGGATCAAGATCGAAAACCTAATTACCCGAGCTTTGGTCGAGAATGGAAAACCCTAGCCTTGGTCGAGGGTCGAAAGTCGCAGTCGAGAGCAAACTACGTTAGTTTTCTTTTTTCTTTTTCTTTTTTTTGGTTTGCTTCAGCTACGATGTTTTCTTTGTTAGCTCAGAACGAAGAGAAATAGCTGTTCTGGTATGGGCTATTGTTAAAATTTAGGTAAGAAATGATGGGCCGCTACTAAGCTATGGGCTGAAATTATATAATATTAAATAAGGTGCCGTGAGTGTAGTTTTTTTGTCAGGTGACGTTGAAATTGTATAATCTGGTTAATTGATACCGGACTGCAATTAAACTTTTGAAAGTACTAAATTTTTATACAGCTGCAGCATTAAATTTTGAATGAAATAAATTTATAATGCTGTAATTTATATACAGCTACAAGAATTAAATTTTGAATGAAATAAATTTATAATACTGTATTTTATTTCCTTATATACTATATTTTGTATTTATTTACAAAGATAACTATTACATTTAAATTAAAAAATCTATTGAAACCAAAATTGGGACCGAAACCGAAACCAAAAGCTAAACTTCCGAAATTTTCGAAATCATCCGAAACAAACAAAATTTCAAATGACCGAAACCGAGTTTGACACCATGGTTCAAAATTCTAATAGAAATTCCAAATTTTCAATCATTTTGGTGATTAATAGAATGAAATCCGGCCAAAATTTCAGTTCCAAATTTGATTTTAGTTTTTGTTTAAATTCTGGTTTTTGTTTTCAAGTGCTAAAAACATTTGCAACCAAAAATGTAGAAAAATAAGTAAGTAACAATTCAATAATACAACTAAAATTTCATAATTGGATCTACTTTTAAAAGCACAGTACATATTCTATTTTCATAGATGCAAGTATGCACAATCTATTAAAGTCGTTGTATTGAACATGTATCATTCAAAATCTGAACCTTAATGGTAATTTCCGAAATGTTCGTAATTGACCGAAGTTCCAAAACTATCGACTAAATGGAACAAAGACAAAATCTGGAAATTTGAATCTTGATAGACGTATGTATGTGCATCCATATACATATATCCACACACATATATACGTACATATACTGGTTATGTTATCTAATATATGTACTGGATAGGTCAATCACAATATCACATTTCTTAAGGTGTGTTCGTAGAAATTTTAGGCGTAAGTGCTATGGTCGATGGGTTTGATGCCACTAGTCACATGGGATGCACCTGTTTTTTTGAAAAAGAAACTTTTAATTAATGAAAAGACTTTATTTCATTTTTTGTGTGAAGGTTTGGAGAACAATTACAGATTGTGGGACCTATAGAGAGAACTTATATTTAGAAAATGGTCGCAATTTTTTTTTATACCATAGAACTTGATACCTATTTTATTTCATTTAGTTTGAGTGTTTGTACTTTTAAATTTTTAAAAGATACCATCAAGGAAGAAGTTCCCCAATTAAACTGTCTTGGAACAAATTCAAACTCAGTCCGTTATTACTCCTATTTCAAAGTTGTATTGGAGTTATAATGGACACATGCAATCACATAGTTGTCTTCTGATTGTATTGTTCCGTACATTAGACAATAAGGATATATTATACAGAATACTCTAGCAGGATATTATACAGAAACGATATGTTGAAATAATCTCAATAACATATAAATAAAATAGATCATTAAATTAATTAATCCTTTTCAGATAAACATAATATTCCTTTTGCTTCTCTTTCCCTTTTCCATCCTTCCAACTACTCTTTTTTGTGCATCCCTCTTGCTTTGCAAAGAACAGACCCTTAAATCTAATTTCTCATTTGCGTCTTAATCCATTTCATTGGATTCACATAATTAATGACCATTATTAATGTTAACTACAATTCTCTATAATAATTATTGTCATGCTGGCATCATTGATCGTCTTTGATTAAATTATTCCATCGAACACGTTTAGATGCAGATGGAATGATACATTTTATGGGTGCCATCAAAGATAAAACCATACACGCACATGTTGGTTCAATGACACCCATCTTTTGAAACACCTCTTTGGCACTCCTATCATATTTTGAGCATAGTTTCAAATGCTACAAAATTTTGTATATTTTAATCTACAATATCATCTTTACAAAAAACGAGATCATTTAAAAAAAATTAAACTCTTTAGAATTATCATTTAATACTCGCCATTAATTTTTTTGTTTTAACTGTTAACTTTAAGCATCAAATTTACCATGTTATACATACAAACATACAATCAAACCCAATTTTTATGAAGGTAATACTGTCAAACACTATACGAATAATATGAACATATCTACAGAATTGGATAACATTTGAATTTGTGTTGGTCAAAATATGATGGGACTGATAAAGGCGTGCTTCTCCAAACCACCTTTCTGCCCCATATACAAAAATTTATTTTGGGGGGGGGGGGTGGTGGTGGTGGTGTGGGGGTTGTTAAAGGGGAATGAAATGAAGAAACGGCGGATGTGGAGAGTCACCATGTATTTATGTATATGGCCAGTCTCCGCATCCCCCATTGCTTCATTTTCCCATCAAACTTTTAAAGTTAAAATGTACTGACTGACTTCGTTTTCCTATCAATTTTTTTAATATTAAAATGTTTTTGATTGTGCTGATTTTTTGTAGATATGATCTAATTATATCACGGTTCATCTTCTCAAATTTTATGTCGTTTCAGAACTTATAGCCCCCTTAAAATCATAAGCCAATGTGCGCGTTGACAATATCTATTTTAGCCCTTGATTTGAAATGTAAATTTGAAGGGGATTAAAAGCTTCAAAATTTTGTGTGTGTGTCTATATATATATATATATATATATATATATATATATATATATAATTAATAATTAGAATGATACGTATACAAAAAACTAACTCAATCTAATAGTTTTTTGCTATGATGTATTAGATGGGGAATATTGGGGAATATATTGACTTTCCTATGCATGCATGCGTACATACATATATTTTTACATGCATACATAAATATACGTACACACATGCATGCGCTCAAATTAGATAACATATCTAGATACTCATGTGTTAATGTTATCATTTAGGTACTGGAGAAACACCATCCAAATGTCCTAAACTCATGCCCTTCAATTGGTCGTCAAGGAAAAGCTTTACGTCGCAAGCAATTAAGGAAATCTACCGACTCTCAAATAGGTAAGTCCAGTTCAAACAATAAAGTTGAGTTAATGACCAACTCAATGATCAAGAATTACTGTGAAGCTGAGGATACCAGAGGTCTAAAATTTCAAGCCTCATCAATCCGGAATGTTTTAGCTTTTGTGTAGTGGACACACTGTTCATGAATCAATCTTTCTATACATACATGGTTAAATTGGGAAAGCTTGTTTCGAGGACCAGTTCTTCCAAAAAAATTTTCATTAACCTTTTTTAAATTAAAAAAAGGTGATATAAGACAGAAAATAACAATATTATATTCTCTAATTCATGACATTAAAAAAAGTAAGTTTCTTCCTACTTTAATCTAATTTTCAGTGCATTGAGATTGGGATGTTAGATGATAGAGTTATTAATTAAGCAGTAGTTATTTTCATGTCAAATCTGCAATAGTATAATAAAGCAGAGTCCACAATCCATATATGGTGATGTTACATTCTAAATTTTTGTTATTTCAATTTTTTGTGCATTCCTACATTCTTTAATTTTTTTTACATATTGCTCTTTGTTAATTGTAATTTTCATCCTTTTATTTAATACATTATTTAATACATGTTTCATATTAGGGGGCATTAGGAAGGACAAATTTTGAAAAAAATTTAGCCCGAAGGACATCAAGTTTTATTTTTGGGCTGAAGGATGGATACTATTTGCAACTAGCATCATATTCAACTTTTACACTATACATAATGCTAGTATAACTGGCATTACTATTCAATTTTACACTATACAGAATGCTAGTTATAACTAGAAATGTCCTTCCGTTCGAAAACAATCTTGTTGTCTTTCAGTCTAATTTTTTTTTCAAAGTTTGTTATTGTGTCTATTTTCCTCTTCAGTATTGTTTAAGAAATTTTTTTTTGTTGACTTTCTTCTTATATATCTTTAAAAAATTGTTCTTTTGATTAATTTATCTTTTCTACCATCAAGTTATATTTAAACGAATGTCCTTTTAATCAATTTTTAATATCGAACTGAAATAACAATCTTTCAACCATCTCAACCATCTTTTTGTTATAAACATGTAGTCAACTGTATTTGTTGTATTATTTTAAAATTGAATTAAAACAAAAGGATGTTTATAATAATATTCATGTAAAATAATGACATAAATCCACGTATAACGACGTGACATTTTATATTTATACCATTACAAATTCTTTACGCTCTTCTTAATTCTCCATTTTTTTATACATATTGTATCTTTGATTTTCATTTTCATATGTTTTAGGTATTTCAATGGAAACATTGCATTAAGAAATGATTTTATATTTAAACTCTTTTTATATTTTGGAAAAATGGGATTTAGCCACACAACCTCCCTATTTGACATACACACCAATAGTCTTTGAAGTTATCAAAAATTGAAGAATCAACAAATGATTACCGGAGTTGTCAATGTTGGCGTCGATAGACGCAACTTGATGAGAGGAGTTGATTGATTCCAGAGCTTGGTTAGAATCTCGCACTTCGTGATCAAACTTAACGTTTTAACCAGCGACACCAAAATTAGGGTTTTTGTAGAGACGGCAGAAGAGGCATAGTTGGTATCATTAGAAGCAGATTTTGATGTAGAATCCACCGATGATGGTCGAAGGTGGTGGATATGGATATAACAACAGCGAAATCCATTCAAAATTGATGTTAGGTCGATGAGCAATTATTTGCAGTACAAATAATTATTTGCAACACAAACAATTGCATTGCAATTAATTTTTTGTGGAGATATTCATGTTTCTTGACAGAAATACCTGTATTTTTTGCGATATGCTATGCATAATATTCACTTATTATGTGTTATTGTACAACAGAAACTATTGACAATGCAAAAAAATATTTTACAAATCGTTTGCACAACAAAAAGCAGTAATTTTGAACATATTTTTAATAGTTCTTTTTAGTACATTTGATTCAAAATTTGATATTCAAAACACATACATAAAATATTAGATTCTATAATTATCAAGGAGAAATTCGCAAAATCAAGTCTAACATCATTTTGAACGACTATTTTACGGACGAAAAAAAGAGATTTGATTTACACTTGTTTTATTAGAGGTTTGTGTATAGCTAAAGGTTCAACTTACCATTATAAAATTGAATTCGTCATGACCCAACTATTTTTATCATAATTTTTCTAATATTGAATTAAAACTAGAAATCGTTTAAATGAGAAAATTCATGTAGTCTATTACTTAGGCATAAAAATCAGTGTAAAATTTTATTATTCCAAATTATTTGTTCTCTCTAAAATTCTCTCATTAATACATATTGCTTTCCTCATCAAATTTCATCTTTTCTTCTATTGTATTTTTTAATATGACCTTTCGCATCTTTAAAAAAAATTCTTTGTTTACTCCTTATATTTTTGGAAAAATATTCTTTAATCAATTTATCTTCTCTAGATTCAAATTTTATTTAAAACCATGTTTTAAAATCATTTTCTAGAACAAATTCAAATCCAAAAGTTATTTTAAAAACAATCTTCCAATTATCTTACTGGTATAAAATAAAATACAATATGACTTAATCATTTTTTATTCCGACTTTTGAATTTTGTATTGAACTTTAGAATTGTTTAGCTACTAATTTTCATGTAACTTGCTGTCATTATATTGAATTAGATTAGATATTGTAACGACTCATCTTCTCGAACTTTTAGAAGTCGACACTAATATATCCAAGGTATTCATGTGTCGAGCATCCGAGTGCCGAAAAGTCATATTGTTTTAAAAAAGAAAGAAGAAGACAAAACATCACAAAGTGACGAGCAATCTATAATATAACAACAGATCTTTACAAAATAGAAACTGAACTTTATTATACATATATCAATCAGAGTCAACTAATCAATCAACAGTTTCAGCAGTAATAACAATCTGTCCTCACAAATGCTGTTAAATAAAACAACCAATGCAGCGAAAAATAGAATATACGTGAATACGAATTGGAGGCATCTAGGCATCCAACTCGTCTCCTGAAGCTTCAAGTATCCAAACTGAATATGTAAATATGCTCGATCCGACCCGAGTATTATAAGAAAAATAACGTCCAGATCAACCAGCATGAGAAACACACCTCAATTGGATTTTAATGTTATGAAAATATATTAAAAATAAAGGTATCTCGTAAGACCATGCCGCATATAAACACGGACGGGTTTTTCCTTACGTAACCAAAACAGTTCTATAGAAAACCCAGTGATATTATAATAATGTCTAGGATACAAATACATATTAATTATAGCCGAAATTGTTACATTATTAATTCCAGCATAATAGGTTTACAATCAAGTCCGCACAACTTATTGGAGAATGAGTTTTCATATAATGACTGGGCTACTGGGGTACCGTCGGTCACAGTGCATACCGAGGACCTCGCCTAGATTCAATGCCAATATGGCTATCAACGGATACTTTCAGATACAGATAGTGTCATATCAGTATCTGTATTCGAAACCATTTTCGAATATTAGATATCATTATCCGCATAATTTTCGGATACAGACGGATATCGGGTATTTATCCGCTCCGTCCACAATCAATAAATTTAAAAGTATATATGAAAATGTTTGGATCAACATAAAACAGTTTTTATACTAATGTTCATAAAAGAATTAAGAAATAGAAAATATGATGATAAAACATTGTTTTATAACAATATCCGTATGTGTATCCAAAAATATTCGAAAATAAAACACTAAAACTGTCTGTTTTCACTAACCGTATGCATTAGTCAAGGTTTTAAATCTCGGATATCGGTGACGTTTCGTCTCGGAGTTTTTAGTGACTCGGTATCGTATCGGGTGAGATCTCAGACGAGACTAGTGCATCTCGATGCCAATCTCAGATTTACATCTCGGTGCCAAAAGTTCATCTCGGGACCATCTCGTAGTATATTTTATGTTTAAAATTAATTTGATTACACAATAATATTTACATATATTAAAATAAATAAAAAATTAAGCTCACTGGATTTGTAAAATTACACCATATACCATTGTCATTGATAGCTCGAAAGAACATGCATGCCATTTCTATCTTGGATAAAAAGTAAATTAATAGAGTGAGTAATGTTTATATAAATATTGATTATTGTAATGTGTATAAAATAGTATAGGCGAGTGAATAACTACTTATTATTTGCACGTTGTAATGTGAATGAACAAGCAATGTGTATAAAATGAAAGCAACGTGTATAAAATAGTACAGGTGATGTGTATAAAATGTACATGCAATGTGAATGTGCAGACATTGTAATGTGTACAAAAATGTTTTATTTTGTTTGCAAGTTGTAATATGAATGTACAAGACAAATATTCATGTGAATAAAAAATGTACAAGTGGACATGCATTCACTCACAAAGACAACATATAATGCTCAAGCATTCTAATATTAGTGTGAAAAATGTGTGCATGCATTCTAATTTACTAACAAAAAGTGTAGACATGAAAAATGTGAATGTGTATGCGTTCACTCACAAATAATGCTCATGCCATTCACTTGCAAAATGCGTAGGCCATTCACATGCAAAATGTATGAACAAAATGTACTTGCAAGATGAGTTCAATTTTTTTGTTTGAAAAAATAACAAGTCGCCTGATATCTCGGAATATCGTCCCGGTCTAAATATCGGCCGATATATTGGAAACGAGAACCGAATGCCCTACTTTTACTACGTCCATTTTGGAATCACCATCGGGATTATAAGCAGGTAGCCCTTGCACTTTAAAGAGCTCCGTCTTCAATTATCTTTTAGATATTCCAATTCGAAATGTTGATGTTGGTTCGAAGTGGTTTTCGGATAACCTATCCGATTCCGGTCTCTCCGAACCGTCAACGGTAATTTAAAACTGATCAAGTTTGATAGTCGATTATTTAACTATCAAATAAACAAACAAACATTGATCGAATCAGGAATTTATTTTCATAGGAAACCAACATTGGTAAAGCATATAAGCAGCTACTCACCTCTTTAATAAATCTTTTCATGAATTAAAATTGCTTTGCAAATACTTGTATCAAAATACTTTTACAAAGATATATTCACAAATCCTTCATACTTCCTTTTTATACTTCAAAAAATATCCATATACTTATCTCAACATATAAGTATGTTCACAAAAACACTAAACTTTCACTATTGAGAAAATGCATTTATACAACTCGAAAATCATTTATAAAACTCTTTTTATAACTCCCTAAAACCATTTGCAAAACTCTTTTATAAATTTATAAAATTATTTATGAACTCCTTTTATAAATTTATAAACTCATTTATAAAACTTTATTCTCTTTATAAAGGTCTTTTATAAAGAACCTTTTAGTGAAGTTTTGAAACTCAAAAATTTTAAATAAATTATTCCAAAAAGCCCAAATCAGCCTTTAAAATCATTCCCGGATCAAAACAAATTTTCAAACCCAACGACAACTAATAATGTTATCAAAATACTAGATTTAGGTCAGTAGCCACCAACGCACTTAACCAAACTGTTATTAATTTTTATCACTACAGAGGTGCTAACAATCATGGTTGATATTCAATAATTAATATAACAGGAACATTATCGAAAATAATACAACGTCCAGGAATCCCGTTGGATCCCTCTACAAATTTGATGTTCATCGTATAAATTCCCTGCAAACAATGTCACATATTGATCGCTTTTAAGCGACAATTCATCAAAACTAAACAATCAACCTAATAAAGCATCCAATCGTACAACCAATAATTTTTATCTACCGCAAACATTACTGATTAACCAAAAAAGTGAGTTTAACTCATCAAAATTCCTGTTGGCGCCTACGCGTTCCGGTTTTGAACTAAAATCGAAGCTTAAATTTCAGCTTGCTCCAAATTGGACCAAACAAGCTCCATTGCGAAGCTGTCGTCATAACGAGTGCAACACAAAAGGTTTTGTCTCGATTAGATCTCGTATGAGAGAGTTACACAATTGATAAGTTCTTGGATTCTAAAATAAAATTAATTACTTTTCTTAATTACACATTACCCTTAAACATTTAAACTCCTCCTTCCCAAACATACTTGCCGCCCATTTCTAGTACCCCAAAACCGACATGGCTGCCACTTTCACCTCCAAATTCTCTCTCCACCATTAACGAAATCTCGAACCGGTAGCTCCAAGCAACTTCCCTTCGCAATCTAGATCACCCCGTCACTACGAAACAAGGATCGACCGACCTTTTAGTCAAACGTGACCTGGGCAACATCCACACGGCTGTACACCACGTCGCTTCTCCCTTCCCTTGATCACACCCCACCGAGTCTTGCACCTAGGTGCTAAACAACCTCACAAACACAAATTCCTACTCCAAAACAACCATCGACGCCTATATCTCCTGATATCTCCTGATAATCAAAACCCTAGTTAGCCAAGTCTTTACCCAAACCGTCAATCACCTCAAATGTATTGCCGCAACCTTCCTAAGCTCTACCCATTTAGAGAGCAAGGATCCACCCTTTTACTTTTTTGAATTTTATTTCATTTGTTTTTGAATTTAAAAAGATCGGCCATTATTACTTGTTTTCACTGTAAACGAAAGTAAAAACAGAGAGCAAGAAAAATGTGGTGTGGTGTGCTGTGCGAAATGTTTGAGTTAAGTTATATTTGTTTTAAATTTTCCGGCATCTCGCTGCACAGATTTTCGTTCGCGTATGGACTCCGAACGCTAAAACAAAAATACGGTCGCACTCCAAATAGTGACACGATCGCAAAACAACAATAATATACACTAACTTACTGATTCTGTAAAATCACAAAAACACTGCTGTTCGCTAAAAAATCGTCAAACGGAAATTTAAATATTTTCTAAATTAAAAACTATGAAAAAATAAAATAAATTAGAGTAAAAAATATGTCAATAAAAATTGAATCAAAATATTAACAAATTTTTTTTTGATTATTTATTTGAACTATTTATTACTGTTAATAAATTTACAGAAGAATTCACTGATAGCATTTAATAATTTAAAAGGAGTTAAATAAGTACATTAAATAAATATTCATTAAAAAAATCCAGATATTTAAATCCTTATTCAAATAATAAGTCAACAATTCCAATATTTAAATCACTATTCAAATATTTATTCACAATTCAAAGATTTTAAACAATCCTAATTTAATTCAAATTTTAAAGCTTGTAAACCAATATTTTAATAATTAAAATTAATTAAATATTCAAAATTTAAATGACCAAAATCCCGGATTGTTGCAGACATGAACAGCCTCTTTTTTAATAAGTTTTGTGCTTATGTCATTCAGTTCCTTCTAGTTATCACAGTGTGGAAAAATAAATAGATTAGTAACACAGTGCATTGAAATTTTTCTTACTGTCATTACATTTAAAGTTATTAGTCAGCAACATTTTGCGTTTGAAAATCCAGCATTAATTTTCTTAAAATTCATTTGTTATTTACTATAATGATTATACAAGTGTGAAACATGGGTTATGCACTAGTTTGAGAGAATGATCCAGACAAAATCTAGATTAGTTAGGCGAGTTTAGCACTGAAATACCTTACCTCATGTTGTTATTGTACAATCAATTTTACTTTGGAACACGTGATACACTGACTGTTTTTATTGTGAAACACAGATGTGTTGGTATGCTTTAAAATTATTTTGTAATTATTTGAAACATGCAATTTAAAATGAGTGAACGTTCACGCTTTCCAGTTAGGAATCATTTTTCTCTCAAATAATTTAATCTGAGTTTCTGTAATGTGGTCTGCAGACAAAACTATTTCAGTATCTTTAGGGGCAAATGGTATGGAACACCAGGAAGCTCTACCTTCCATGGCCTCTGATAAATATGCTGATTTTAAAAGATTTTGTGAAATGGGTCAAAGACGACTGAATGTTGGTCACCTAGAAGATAATGACCTATTTGACATCTGGAGGGAATTTCAACCATTTTCGGTATGTAATATTTGCATTTTTGATTTATGATGTATACAAGAACATTATAATAGATGAATATACAGTAGCAGCACAGCTTGCTGAGTGCAATCTATTGTGATGCTCCAAATATTTTACCTTTTTTTAAAGTCTGCCAAATATTTTACATTTTCTGTGACATTCTTACTTTTCTTGAAGTATTAAAAACTATTTCTGTGTATCGGCATGGACAGCCAGAGAAATATATTACATTGAACGATCATCTCTGTTTGGCAAACCTAGCATATAAGCTTGTCAAATATGTAGTTATTCATTGGCACCACCTGAAAATCTAGTATCCCGTCTACACCATGATATAGTTTATTTGATTTATACTAATAATGATACTCTCATGGCTGTTTAAAGATCTAACTATAATCATTAATTATTTTCATTCCATTATTATTATTATTTTTAGTCATTGATTAAGTCAATCAAACTGTTTATACTAACTTAGCTACACCTGGTTATGTACATCCGTATAGCTTTTGGAGACAATAATTTGAAATGAAGCCAAATTTTGTAGATGTGTTCTCTGATGATCATCTTGATAAAATTTTGGCTCAATATTATCTTTAAAGCAGAGAGGTGGAGCCTTGGCGCAACGGTAAGGTCACCCGACTGGTGATCTGGGCGTCAAGGGTTCGAGTCCGGAAACAGCCTCTTCGCAAAGCGAGGGAAATGCTGCGTACAATCAACCTCCCCAGAGCCTGCTATCGTGCGGGAGCCTCGTGCACTGGGTTCCACCTATTATTATCTTTAAAGCAGAAGAGATGAAATACTTAATGGTGGTTTTACTTAATGGTGGTTTTGGATATGGCCATAGGAACCAAGAAAGAGAAGAAATATAGAATTTCGCTATTGCTTATGACCTCATTATAGCTAATACATTCTTTAGAAAGAGACAGTCGCACTTAGTTACTTTTAGCAGTGGTCAACACTTTAGCCAGATTGACTTTATCCTTACTAGAAGAGATGACAAACGAGCTTGTGTAGATTGCAAAGTCATACCTGGATAATGTGTCGTCTTACAACATTAGCTTCTGATATTCGAGTTTCGTCTTCGAATACGTGTTCGACAGGATAAAGGAGCCAAGATTAGTCGGATGAAATGATGGAAGCTCAAAGGAGGACGCTTCACGGGTGTTTAAGGATAGAGTGATGGGAGAATGAGCATGAATTTGGAAGGAGAATCAAATCACATGTGTGATGAGATGACAATGCGCATTCGGAAAGTGGCTACCGAGGTGTTTGAGGTAAAGAAAGGACATAAAAGCGAACCTAAAGATTCGTGGTGGTGGAACAGTAATGTACAAAAGGCTATTAAAGAGAAGGAATGCTACAAGTGCTTGCATCATCACGTAAGCGATGACAACATGCAAAAGTATAAAGTGGTTAAGAAGAACGCAAAGAGAGCGGTGAATGAAGCAGGGGGTTGGGCGTATGTAGACCTGTATCATAAGGTAAGTATGGAGGAGTGTGAAAAAAGTCTATGAGATAGCTAAGCTCCGTGAGAGGAAGACAAGAGACTTAAACCAAGTTAAATGCATCAACGATGACAATAATAGACTTTTGGTGAAGGACGATGAGATAAAAAATAGATGGAGAGATTACTTGGACAAGCTATTTAATGAACAAGGTGATAGCAGTACAATCGAGATAGACGACTCTTTTGATGACACCGTATTTTATTCGCACAATTCAAGAATCCGAGGTAAAGAAGGCGCTAAAACGGATGAAAGCATGCAAAGCATTGGGGTCTGATGGCATCTCCATTGAGGTGTAGAGATGCCTTGAAGATGCAGGGATAGCCTGGCTAACTAAGTTGTTCAATAATATTTTCAAATCAAACAAGATGTCAGATGAGTGGAGGAGAAGTTTCAACATTTAAGAATGAAGGAGATATCATCTAAAGTTGCACAAACTACAGTGGAATTAAGCTTATGAGTCATACAATGAAGCTTTGGGAGAGTCATTGAACATCAATTAAGAAGAATGACAAGCGTTTTAAAAAACCAATTTGGTTTCATGCCGGGAAGGTCGACCACAGAGACGATTTTCTTGATAAAACAACTTATGAAGAGGTTTAGAAAGGAAAAGAAGAATTTACACATGGTATTTATCTATTTGAAGAAAACTTATGAAAAAGTACCGCGAAAGATGATGTGGTGGGCTCTAGAAAAGAAGAGAGTCCCAACAAAGTACATTACCCTTATCAAGGATATGTACGATAATGTTGTGACTAGTGTCAGAGCATGCGATGGTGTAAGCAGTGACTTTTCCATTAACATAGGATTGCATCAAGAGTCAGCTTTGAGCCCTTACATTTTTTGCCCCAGTGATGGATGAGGTTACGAAGGGTTTACAAGGAGAGATTTCTTAGTGTATGCTATTTGCTGATGATGTTGTGCTAATTGATGAAAGTAGGATTGAGGTTGACAGACAACTTAAGCTGCGGAGACGGACAACTTGAGCTGCGGAGACAGACAACTTGAGCTGCGGAGACAGACTTTAGAATCAAAGGGATTTAGGATTAGCAGAACTAAAACAGAATATATGACGGGCCAGTTCAGGGATGTCAAGTCAGAGGATGAAGATGTCGCTCCGGCCGGACAAATAGTTTTTAAGAAGAAATCCTTTTGATATTTAGGATCAATGTTGCAGTATAATGGTGAGATTGATGAAGATGTTAGTTTTAGAATTTGAGCGGGATGAGTGAAATAATGACAAATGTCTGATATTTTCTGTGACAGGAAAATCCACAAGACTTAAAGGAAAGCTGGTCTACTAAAAGCCAACATGTCCAGAAGATAAACGTGATAGAGATGTGCATGCTGCGATGGAGTTACGGTCATACAAGAAGATACCGAATTAGAAATGATTATATACGTGAAAAACTTGGAGTAGCACCAATTGAGAAAAAGCTAATTCAACATCGCTTAAGATGGTTTGGACATCTTAAACGGAGGCTGCCCAAGACACCTGTGCACGTTAGAATTATAGACCGCGTCGTATACTCAAAGAGAGGTAGATGTCGACCAAGGTTGACATGAGAGAAGGAAGTAAAAAGAGACTTCAAGGATTGAAATATATTCGAGAAGTTGGTAACGGATAGAAGCTCGTGGAAGTTATCGATCCACGTACCAGAACCATGAGCTATGAGTTTTATATGTTTTAGATTATAGGACTAGGGAAAAGAAACCTAAGACATAGCATTTAGTCTTTGATCAATATTACTATCAACACCATTATTACTATTTGTACTATTATTATCATTTATTTATTTATTTTTATACATATACATGTATTTTTGTCTTTATTTTTATTTTATTTAGTTACTATTATTATTAATTTACTTATTTGACTTTATTTTATTATTGCTATTTTTACTATTATTATTATAACTTTCAAATTAGTTTTGTCATTTAGTTTTGTGTTCCATCCCTAACTGACCCCAACTTGTTTGGTAATAATGACTTTGTTGTTGTATTATCTTTAAAGCAGAATCCTTATAAAAGGTCGATGTTTCTTAGTTAAAACCATTAGTTCAATGATTCTTAAAAGTTGATGTGTTTTAAAGTAGATACGATCACATTCAATGGCGTAGCCATAAAATTGAGTTGACTTCAATAGAGGTTGAAGGTTCAAGTGTGCTGGCCCTAATAATTTTTTCACTGATTATTCAAGGATACAAATCTTATTTGGACAAATAATCCGATAACCTTGAATCATATAAAATTTAAAATATCATTTAAAAATGAGTTATTAGATTGAATACACTTATTTTACAGATGTATACATACTGATGTGCATCGTCGAACATTTTGTAACAATGTATACCATTGGAAAGAGAATAATATAACGAGATGCACGATCAAAGTATTATTGACATCAAATGATCTGATAACTCTATCATGCAAAAAACTTGTTTGCATAGTACCGATGATCGCCGTTGGATATAACAAATCAATGTTTATCTACGAGCATGTGGTCAAAATATTATTTGGATTGGCACGAGTGTGTACATACATCATTTTGTCCAAATTCTTAATGTTATGTACAGAAAATTTTGGCTTGGTCGCTGGGCCATGCCAGCTCACATGTGGCTTGCCACTTCGGATCACATTTCTTTTTAGTTTTGATAACGAGATAAAAATTACATTAAAACAAGTTCATTGGAGAGAGAGTTAAATAATTGTTTATACATCTTTGTCAAAACGAAACCGAAAGGGGTAAATTTGATTGTTTTACGCCTTTCTTGTGAAGGAATTACGTTTTTAAACCTTTATTAGCACGAGAGTTATCAGATTAAAATGTTTGAATATTATATCAAATATAATTTCACTGTTGTGGTAAACAAACCACCAGCACGATAAATTTTAATAAATATTAACACACTCGCGAAAATTCATGACAATCATGTTACCATCTCATTTCCAAAATATCTTAGAACTTCAACATAGCTAACAGCAGAAAAAAAGTAATACAATAAGTACCACATATGATGATGTTCTTATATTTAAATTTTGATTTGGAACTAGATTACATTCTGACAGTCTTACTGCACAAATTTGACACTTTTAAAATCCTCAAGCACAATGTAGTTTTGCTGTATATATTTGGCAGACTGATACTCCTATTTCATATCCCGTTTTCATTGTTCATGGTTGCTCACGTCATTACTGAATCTATTGAATCGACGATGATAATAAATTCTGATGCACTGCAGCACTAACCATGTTTTGATGTACTCAACCGTGTTCGCTTTTCACTTGCACTAACATGTGCCACTATGCAGGAACTTGTTGGTCCCTTTTGGTCTCTTAGAGCTGCTCTAGGCCAGCTAGTTGAAACATATATTTTGCTTGATAGAATATTGTTCCTACAAGAGAGGGAGATAGAAGCATGCATGCTACCTATTTTTGATCCGACTATCTCACCAAGAAATGTTGCAATACTTGCTTTAAAAGCAGTGTAAAGATGCATGTGCCTGTTAAGTTTCTATCCGTGTACTTCTGTTGCACCATGCTACCAGTAATGGCAACTTTTTTTTAGCATCTTTATCTTTTGAGGTGAGTGCTTTGCTGTTTTTTTTCTTCACTGTTACACTCAACCTATTATGCCACATCGTAGTTGGGATCAACTATGCATATAGGACTGAAACCAAAAAAATAACTTAGAAGTGTTTACGGTTTTATCCAACTTGTTTGACCTGTAAGCCCATATTATGCATTTATCCTTTTGACATGGTATATTGTCTCTGCAGATTCATGCCTGTGTATGCATGTTCTTCTTCTTTCTTTAAGCTCAATTATCCTTATATCTTGAAGAACTGTGTTTTTGCACACCTTCTCTTGTTCAAGATATCATCATTTTTCTAGTCCTTTTCTGGTAACGTTAACAAACTGTATATGTTATTGAACTTGAATAAATAACAGAAGACATGGCCATTGGTTGACAAAGTTGACTAAATCCATTTATCTGTTAATAATGCGGCATGCCAATATTTGTTAATGAAGGTTGACAAAATATACCCAGTTCAGCAGATCCAAATTGAGAAGGGGTGCATTTTTTGCGAAGCGAACATGACACCCGAAAGGGGCCATTTTGAACGGGGTACGAACGGGGAAAGTTCAATAAAATGAGAACACGTTTTTGTGCTGCAAACGAGGCAACGAAAGGGGAATGATTGTTTGTATAAATTTGTATATTTGTTTGTTATTAATTGTTTTAATTATGTTTGAGTAAATATTAGTAAGTAATATTAAATTATAGATCACCTATAAAATGCCAAAAAAAAAAAAATCTATCTTTGAAGTTAACATTGCATTAATTGTCGATGCAAAATTTAACAGTTTGTTTGAACACATCATAATTCACCTGAGAATGGATGATCTTACTTTCTTTGTTTGAGACGACGAACTGACATGAAATGGCCGACGAGGAGTAGCGAAATGAGAGTAGAAACATGTCATTAGCTATTCCATTAGGAATATCCGAGCAAATTTCGGTGTCGAAGTGGACTAAAGGTGAAGGAGGAATGTTTTAAACACATTGACCTTTCTTTGTAGCACCTTTGTACATCCGGTACAACTGTCTGAATTCGGTGGAGCATGGTCTTTGAAGTGACGGAATCGTAAGCGGTTGTCCGGCACTATTCATTATCTCTTTGAATGCAGTCTTGTTCAACCGACCAAACACCCTTGATGTTTGTTGTAGATCGTTCCGCTCCGCCTAAGTCCACTTCATGTTGTCCAATTTGTTCTTCATATGTTTGCCTAAATGTTGGTTGAACTCAAATGCAAACATCATTGTACCAATTGCCAACTTGACCAGGAGATGTCTATTAACGGTGTGCATATATCAATGAAAATCAAAGTCCGCTCAACATTTCAATCCACGTTGTTTCTTACAGAAGATCCGGTGAAAACAAAATTCAACGTTTTGAAATTCATAAAAGATCGCAAAATATATGTTGTGTGTGTGAAATAAACACAACTGTGAAAGAAATTACGTTGATTTGAGTTTGAAAGTGATGGAAATGACTTGAGAAGTTCAAATTTGGGGTGTTTGAGCTTGGTGAAAAAAAGTGTTGGGTTAATATAGACTGAAAATTGGCCGTTCGGAATTGACTGTTGGGACATGACGTCGGACATGTCTTGTCTCAACTGTTTGATTCTCATCGCTTCGTGTGAGTAGGGCTGTCAATGGATATCCAAAAAATCAAAAATTCGTTCACATCGCATCTGAAAAACGGATAAATATTAGATATTCGAAAAGCGGATGCAAATACGAAGACATGCACATTCGAAAATTATCCGTCCGTTTTTTCAAGATTATAGTTTAAATTAAGTGTTGAAAGATATTTATTATTTTATTAAGCTAGAATTTTATATCATACATATTAAATGCATATTAACCAAGGTTCGAGAACTCGGTTTTGGTCATTTGAAATTTTATTAGTTTCTGTAAATTTTGAAAGTTTCGATCTTTATTTCGGTTTCAATTCTGATATCGGATTTTTGTATTTTAATGAAAAAGTAACGATAAACGATGCAAATCATATATAGTTATAGTCTAAGAAAGATAATAATGCTACATACATTACTATTACATCCAAAAATTATTTATTAGAGCTGCATATGAGTTGTTTTCATAATTTTCTTCATCATCTTGTGTTTTATAATATGATGGATAACTATATTGTATTTTTCTTTGACCCATAAATGTCGTCATCATATTATCAAACGAAGATGGTTCATAATTTTGTATTGTATGCGTAGCTTGACTATTTTGATCATTCGAGATATCAATATATGTTTCGTTTGTTCCGTAATATGAGTTACCACATGTATAGTCGTAAGTAGAATTAGAATGTCTATGGTTGGGGATCATTTGAAGTATATGGACTATGGTGCTCGTAATTGAGCCCAAACATATTAAATTTTAAGTCCAAGCTCATCTATTTACAAACCCCTCTCTCATTTGCATAAACAAAACAAAAAAAGCTTGCACACACATCAATCTATCGCGCACAAAAAAACACAAATAGAAAATACGGCAAATGAAAAAAAAATCACCTGTGATGGCGAAGAAGTCAAACTCTCTGCCGTGCTCAAATTTGGTCGAAGCTAATCCTTTGTGCTCTAATATGATCAACAACGCTCAGATTTGTTGAAGGCTTGAAGCTCGATTTGCTAAAGCTCAATTTGTGGTAATTTTTGTTTTCGATCGTTGCTTTTATATGCGAAATTTTGATTCGTTTACTGTTCAATCACGTTTATAAATTATTAGTTGTGCAGACTAGGGTTTTCTTTTGCTTTTGCTTTTTCGATTGATTGGATTTCGCGTGTTTTTCTTGTCACTCTCCTCCCCTTACTCTGATCACTACAAATCCGATTTTTATTTTTTTAACATTCACGATAATGGGACAAGATGTTCCCCTAATACCGTCCCACCACCGGTCGGAACCGATACGAGTTGGTTGGAATCTCCTGGTTCTGGCCGGAACGTTACACCTTAATATTAACTGCTCAAAACTATTTATTATTGTCGTATTTGTTTATTTTTAACATTTTAATAACAAATGAGATTGGAAAAAAGTTTATGTTAAGCTAAAAAAATATCATTCATGTTTCTTGATTTTTCGCTCATTAGCGGATAGAATAATTATTCGATATCTATCCGTATTCATGGATGCAGATATCCGATATACGAAAATGATTTCGGGATGCAGATACAGATATGACACTATCCGTATTCGAAAGTATCCGTTGACAAGCATAGTGTGAGGTCAAATGAGCTGGTTAGTCAATTTGAACTTTCGACACGTTCGAAACTAGCCAAATTTGGTATGCGAACGCACCCTAAGAATAAGTCCTTATGTGCTGAGCTGTAGGTTCAAGCAAAAAAGGAATACGCCAATCATGTATGAATTTTCAATGCGACAAACCGGTATCCGTTAGAAACTCATTGACTGCCTAGTATATATAATTTTTCGTCAAGCCTAGAACTCAATTTATATGAATATAAAGATGAAACCCATTGGACGAGGCTTCCGCATGAAAGCGGGTTTTGGGTTGGTTGATAATGTACGCAGTTTTTCTCTCGCATTGCGAAGATGCTGTTTCCGGACTCGAACCTGGACGTCCAGATTACTATGCGGGCGACCTAACCGTTGCGCCAAGGCTCCACCTCTCAATTTATATGAATGTCGACTGAAAAAAAAAACAATATTTTGTACCATATAGTATACAATAACATACATCAAGTAGAGTATAAACAAACTGTTAAAAAGTTCATTTCCTGTTCAAGAAGTTAATCTTCAATATATTTTTTATTTAATGAACTTGACATGTTTGAGGGTGTTATAAAAGCAAGTTGGTATTAAAAATATTGTTTAATATGAGTTGTCCAGACTCTACCCCCATCTTTATGTGCTAATTAATTCTACACCCACAAATTGAATTAACAAAATAAGATGGAACTAGTATATTAAATATGCCTTTCTGGACATATATTTTCAATTCTGCACGCAGAAGGATAGAAATGAAGTGGACTTGATTCCACATGCTGTATAGGAACAAAAAAAAAAAAAAAAAAAAAAATTAGCCGACATTATTTTCACTTTTCATACTTTATCGTCAATGACCGTTAGCTAAACTGGTTGGTAGTATGTCGATCTAGATATTCTATATGTCATGAGTTGAAGCCTTTGAACCATCAGAATGGGTATTCTGCTCGAATAAAGTACTATCAACAAAAATTATACCCTTCTCTTAATCTACACCTAATTAAGTTTTATTTTCATATAGCCAGGTGTGACAATAGCTAGGAAATTTATATTAGTCCTAGCCCAGTCCAATTTATTAGTACCCTTTAGGGTTAGTGCGAGTTAAACTTAATCAACTGGTAAAGATCTATGAAGTTAGCAAAGTTTGAAAGCTAGGTTTCACTTTCGATTTTGGTCCTTCAAAATTCCATAACAATGACCTTGAAAATTTCGCAAATCCAAGATGAAATATACGTTAGTTCCTTAATAGAGTTCACTGAAACCAAACATGAAGAACTTCTGAGTTTCGTCTAAAAACTCCAGCCATAGTTAAAATCAATGTGTGTGTCAAAGATTTTCAGATCTAGAGGATTGATCATGTTTGTGACAACCATGATTACAAATAATATATTGCAACTTGCAATTGGGACAATTGTGTATAGTTCTATTAATGACAATCTTGAACCTGTTAGGTAATTAATTACTTAACAATACACGTAAAAGATTATGGTAGTTTATTTGTTTAGATGGCATACATATCATCAAATTAACACTGTTTGGGCCTCTACATGTTGTGCACAAACTTTCAATTCAATACAGATCAACTAATTTCAGTCCTGGTATTTGCATTGGTCACCCCATTAGGCGAAAAATATATGCCCGAATATTTTGGTTGGTCAACCAACGATTGTTGATATACTTGGTGTATGTGTTTGGTGACAATGTGTCATGAGTTGGAGTCTTGGTAACTGTGTTAGGCATGCTACATTGTGATTTACCTAGATTGTGTATAGATTATGTGTTGTGAGTTTGATGCATATTCTTGTTCATTATTTGTAGGCGCACGTGTGCATGCGCGTACACACATTATTATTATTGTGTAATATAAATATTCCATATATTTTTTATCCCTCCTTTTCTCCTATCCACTTTTCATATCTAGAAGTTTAGGATTGTGTTTTCTTATACATGTAAAATTCTTGCTACAAAAGGACTTGTCTCCATAAACAAAATAGTTTACTGAAACTTGTAATATCTTCATGTGTACATTTCAAATCTACGGTTGAAATAAATTTCTCGATGAATCATATTGTATTGTAGTTTTGAAGTGGTTGGAATAGTAAATGATACATTTCTGTGGAACTGCTCAACAACATAAAAATTAGCTCAATTTGAAACTTTTATGTGCAGGAAAAAATGATGAGGTATGATTTATGGATTAGGATATGTACACAGACATACATAGAGATGTGCGTGTATCTACTCATTTCATTGTTATGTGTATGCGTATATCATTACACACGTTCTTATTGTACTTTTGTTTGGATATCCAAAGAACTAAGATTTTCTCGTAAATTCTGAAGAGATATGCACCGATCTCACAAACATGTTCTGGGTGATTCAAAGAAATTTACACCAGGGTTCGAACCTGTGAAAATTCATTTACTTACATGCTATCTTATGAAAAGAGCGCTTAAGGGTCGCTTAAGCGCAAAATACATGTACAACGCATAATTTTTTGAAAAGGCGATAGAATTAAGCGATGAACGCTTAAGCGCGGTTAATTGACGCTTATCCGCGCTTCACTTAAATTTAAGCTACGATTAAGTGCTACTAAACAAAAAATATTTTATTTCTAAAATAAGAAGAAATGAGGTTATAGCATAAAAACGACATTCCTAAACAAAATTTCCTCATTTTCTATCATATAAGCTGATAGATGGGGAGTAGTTTTTTACATTAGGACATGACTATTTATTACACAAATGTGCACGGTTTTTATTCAACTCGAATATGCTTACTTTTAATTAACAACGGAAGTCAAATCCAACTTTTGCAACCAATGAATTTATATGTTAACTTCGAAGTAAAAATTTGCTTCTTTGCGATTAATTCGTACCTACATGGACAATGATTCACTTAAAATAATCCATTTGCATAAATTTATATTTATATGAATAATGTATGTTCAAAAATTAAGTAGCGCTTAAATGATGCTTAAGTGGCGCTTAATCGACATTAAGTGAAGCGAGACTTCTGTCGCCTCACTCGCGCTTACTGGCATCTTACCACTGAGCCACCATTTAGTGTGTGTACATGTGCTAGGAACAATTCCGCTACTAGCCTAAATTTTAAAGCTACACAATTCAAAATCAATCAAAAATTTATATACGTATTCCTACTTGATTAGATTGTCTTCATAAAATATTGGTTAATTTGGATATTTCTGACATGCTCAAATTATATTTCAAATCAATGGTTAAAGAAAATGCTTTAGTGATTGCTATGAAGTTAACATTTTGACCATGCTAGAAGTTTTGAAACAGTCTCATTTTTGTGGGCATGTTGTGTTTAATGTAGTTTGAACATCTCTAGAGTTTCATTTGATTACAAATTGTGTGGATATAGAAACATACGGATATAGAATGAGGCGCAACAAATGAGGAATGCAGCAGAACCTTTTGTGTGGGTGGGGGTGGTTATCGAGACACAATATAATACATAAGATTTGACGCAATAAATCTTAATCGTTAAATTTTGTTTTTAATCGTTAAATTTTGTTTTTGCATGGAAGGTTGAAATCAGTGTGAGATTTAGTGGTTAAGATCTTAACATTTGTGTCCAAATAAAATTTTCATACATGTGTGTATGCATATACATACATATGTATATGTATGCGTGCATGTGAGCGCATGCACACACATTCTTGTACGTTAGTGGGATCCGTAGCCTCATCTTTATGTAAGCCCCTTGTACTCGCCGTTCATCTTTTAGTGTAAAAAAATTGAAATATAACGTTTTGTAGATATAATCTATTAGCTACCGAGATCATCTACACCGGAATCTGAGATGAAACAACATTTCTGTGTGTGTGTATTTGATGACTCGTTGAATTGCAATTTTGAACGAGTTAGTTTCGGAACGATCCAAAGCTGTGTAGTTGATATATATATTTCATTATGGTGAAGATAATTAGGTTGGCAATAACATTTGCGAAGTTTGTAAATATTGATTATTACATTATATGTCTTGGTCGAAGATGTCTAATTTATATTAATTAGTTACATCTCACTTTATAGGCATATAGTAAAATACATGTTATATGCAACACAATTTGTGGGTGTTTAGTTTATTGATAAGTCTTGAAAACGACTCTCTAGTAACGACGTAAGATTGCGTGCAACTTGTCCACCTCATGCTCAAGCAGGAGCTACGCTTAACCAAATTACGTGCAACATGTAAGCACGGGAGGTGCCTACATGTTTGTTTGTAGATTCTTTACCCTGTAAGTTCGTTGCTTGAAATTTGGAAGAAAACGTTACGTTCATCTTCTTGCTTATCAATATGAAAGAGAGGCAAATTAGTTTAGAAAAAGGGAATCGGGACGCTTCTGAAATTGATTAGTAGAGGCGTGAATATATTAAAGTATCTTTTAAAGATTGGTTAGTAATACAACAACAACTACTAAGTCATTATTTCCAAACAAGTTGGGTTGGCTAGAGATGGAAGCCAAAACTAAATGACAAAATCAATTTAAAAGTTATAATAATAACAATAACAAAATAAAGTCAAATAAGTAAATTAATAATAATAACCAAATAAAAAATATATATATGTATATATATAAGATAAATGGTAATAATAATACTAGTAGCGACAGTGATACTAATAGTAATATTGGTCAAAGACCAAACATACGACTTAGGCTCTTGCTCTCTAGTCCTATAATCTAAAACTTATAGAACTCAACGCTCATGGTTCTGATATGTGAATGGCTAATTTTCACTCGCTGCGATCCGTCACCAGCTCCTCGAATATACCCCAATCCTTCAAATCCCTTTTTTCTACTTCCTCCCATGTCAACCTTGGTCGACTTCGACCTCTGTTTGAGCATTCAATGCGGTCTATAATTTCAACACGTACATGTGCTTCGGGTGGCTTTCGTTGAAGATGTCCAAACCATATTAAGCGATATTGAATTAGCTTCTCCTCGATTGGTGCTGCTCTAAGTTTATCACGTATATCATCATTTCTAATTCGGTCTCTTCTTGTATGACCGCAGCTCTATCGCAGCATACGCATCTCTGCTACGCTTATCTTTTGGACGTGTTGACTTTTAGTAGGCCAACATTCTGCACCATACAACATCGCAGGCCTGATTGCCGTTTTGTATAACTTTCCTTTAAGCTTTTGTGGGACTTCCTATCACAAAGAATCTCAGACGCTTATCGCCATTTCACCCATTCCGTTCGAATTCTAAAACTAACATCATCAATCTCACCATTTAATGGAAAAAAGAGAATGGAAAAGGTGAAATCATTTAATGGGAAAAGCGGAACCTTTAAAAAATGCATAATTTGATCTAATTATACTAACTGGATGTGCTAAATACCCCGCCTTAAAAACTACATTAATGTTACCATTGATCATGTTCAATTATTCATAGAGGACACTGAATTCAAATTAAGAACTCACTTGTTAAATACTTTGGTTTTTTCAATTTTTATTTCAGAAAAACTATTTAATTAAAGCATCTGTTGCAGTTGGATAAGTTGACATTACTTTGTTTTGAATAAAATTTATTATTACAATCTGATATGATAGTTCTTCGTAGACCTTGTAGATGATTTAAGTTTACGAAATTAGCATAATATTTGTACATGCTCTATTCTTTCCTAGGATTTGTTTGCATTATTTCTGCAATTCAGACTAGTTCAACTCTCTATCTAGAGTGATACTTCAACCTGTAAATTTCTCCACACTGATTATTATCTATAGATGCTGTATTAATTCTCTGTTACTTTTGTTTGTGTTGTGTTTATCCAGTGGTTTTTAATTTTTCTGCATCGAACTCCGAGTTCACAGCATTTTTTACAATTGCAGGAATAAACAATGGCACAGAACGAGAAGGCATGACATGCATGAAATTGGCAAAACTGACCTGGGTCTTATGCATATGACAAGCGACTTTTATCTCTGAACTCTTTTTTATTCATGATCAAATTTAACCAATGAAGTACCTTGTACTATATTTATAGGTTCAACGTGCAAAAAGAAATTACAAGATAATCCTAAACAATATAAACATATTCATTCCTTACAGTCACATACTTTGTAATACTTACTCCTTCAATAGGCCATTTTGAAAATCTTGAATGCTTCCATTGTAATTTGTTGTTTTCCTTTTGAAACACACTGATAATTGCTCTCCTTCACTGTTATCTTGCTTACATGCATAGCCGATGCAATTATTGAATGTTGTCTAAGCCTATATCACGAAAGACCTAGAAGAAAAACCATGAACTAGGAAAATAGTGCTAGTCGATAGTCATTAATAACATATTTTAAGTTATTATTTCAAACAGTTTGATACTTCAAATGAAAAATAGTGTCTCACAATAACCTTTTTAAGAAGAAACCAGGAAGGTAGGGAAAAAAGTACAAGTTGCATAATGTTAAATGACATAATTTGAGATGTTATTTTCTGATATAAAGTTTGATAATTTGGGATTAAAACGATGTTTCGTTAAAACTTCGGAATAATGATAGAGTGAAGGAAAAAGAGTACGCTGTAAAATACTATAGGATGCTCTCCTTGATTTAACATGTTTTCTTTGAATTCAAATACAAATAATTTATACATCCATAAATGTGTACATCACTAGCAATATTGCTTGAACAAGGCCAGTAAAGAGTATAAACAAAAAACGTCTTCTTCAGATGTTCATTATTTTTGTCGAAATTGGACACTTAGACGGTAGTACATATTAGCACTGCAACAAACTACATGATAATATATGTTCAACGGTTCGAATCACGCTGCACAGGTTTTGAACCTATGACCTCTTGCACCAACATCGAAGCATCTAATCTGAAACAATGGCGCTAATCCCTTTAGATGTTCATTATCTGTAAATAGCCGTCTTATTAAAAACTTATCAACAAAAAACTCTATGAGGAAATTAAAATCACAGTAAAGAAAAAAGAGCACAGCATCATAATATGATATACATATATATACACATACACACATATATATACATACGTACATATATAAATATAAATATATATAAACACACACACGCACACACACATACGTACATACACACACACATCACACCGCCTCCCACGCATTTATATGCTAAGGGAGCATTTAGTTTCTTAGTCGAATCATATATTATTACCACCATAATTATATAAATGCGTACGCATACTTAAATACACATACATGCGTACGCACATAATGTGTGTAGCACATAGAAGGGCTCACATACACATGTTTACGTGCGTTCGTGCATGTCTGATGCAATCTATTTTTACAACACTGCTTTCTCCAAATATTATTTGCATCATATGTACTTGTATGTTATTGACATTTACTGCAAGAGAAACACTTTAGGTGCTTTTCATTTGAATGCTCCAAAGAGATGATGGTTATGCACATTGTGGTTACCTATCAAGATTTTCATTATAGCAATAGTTAAAATTCGGTTTACCATATGATGTACATTCAATGCCAATCTCATAATTGGAATACTACAAGACCAATATTCTTCATGCATTGAAGCTTTTTGAAAAGTTTGGATTTTCTAATACTCGATTAACTTTTGCACCACTTGTGATGCATGTACATTGCTAGAAAGACTTCGTATAGTGACGGAGCCTAGCGACGGTTGGCGACGGCTAAAAAAAGCGGCCGTGCTAGCCGTCGCTATACGCAATATACAGTTCCAAACCGAGAGCAGCAAATTCATTACCTTCCTCCCCCAAAATCAATCTCCTTCCCCTAATCCGCCGCCCCCCGTCACCGTAGTCGTCGCTCCACCTTTCAACGCCTTCAAATCACCCAAATTCGTGTAGATATGTTCCTAATATCTCGTTTGAATGTAAATTTGATGTTTTTAGGTTTAGTTTAAACCCTAATTCAATTAGGATTTGTTGTTAAATTGTGATTTGTTGTTAAATTAGGTATTAGTAGTGTTGTTAAATTAGGTATTAGTAGTGTTGTATGTTGATTTGGTAGATTAATTAGTTTATTATCATGAACTTGAATTAGGTATTACATTAATTAGTTTATCATGAAGTTGAATAAATGGTTGACGTAGATAATTAGTGTTGGCGATTAACATGGTTGTTGTGTTAGGTGAAAAAATAGTGTATATTAATGATTAACTTGGTTATTGATAAATTTATATGAAAGTATTTCATAGTTTATGAAATTGATAAATTACATATTTAAGTTGTTAAGTGAATTTAAATTGACAAATGTTTATTTAATAATTAGATTTTTATTGTTTTCTAATTATCTGTTTGATAATTAGAATTTGTTGTTTTTTAATTATATTCATTAATAATTCTTCTATTTATCCTGTTGATTGAGCGACGACTAGCGACGGCCATTTTAATAATTTTAGCGATGACTAGCGACGGCCAAAATGCAAAAGGTTGTATATATTGTAAAAAATAAAGTTTGTACAAAAAATAAAAAAATGAATATGAGAACATTAAAAATTCTGCAAATATCTAAATTTTAAAAAAAAAATTAGGAATGACTTTAAAAACAACTGATATTGTACTAAAATCGATTTTGTAAAGAAATTAAGAAATGAATATAACAATAACAAATAGTCACATAAAATCTATGTCGTAAAAAAATAAAGAAACGAATATTGAACTAAAATTGTTAATTGCATGTTGAACTAAAATTTAAATACACAAATTTTTGAAATCAAATATAAATAGTTGAAACATTGTCAAAATTTGAAAAGAACAACAATATTTGATAAAATTTAAAGAAATTTTTTATCTCTTAGATTGGCTTTGGCCCCGTCTGGCAAGTGTTGTATATGATCGATGTTCGTTTTGTAACGGAACGGACATTTATATTCATCTGATACAATATTTGTCGGATTTGTCCCTGTATTGGACAAGTTACAAACACAATAAAGTAATTACATATTATAAATCATTTCATTTTAAACGTTTACAAAATTTCGACAGCACTTCTTTTACGTTCCCTGTGTACACGCATTTGTGTACGATACAGGGAACATAAGGGAAGTGCTGTCAAAATTTTGTTGAACCGTTTATCTGAAATGATTTATAAAATGTAATTACATTATTGTGTTTGTAATAGGAAGTAGGATGACTGACCACCGAAGTGAAAACCAAAATACCAAAAAATAAAAAAATAAAGTGAAGTTTATATTTTGAATTTTCTGCAACGATGAACTGTTTACAATGGAGAATAGTTGAAAATTAATGATTTAAATTGTCTAACATACATTTTCAAATCAGAAAAAATGTTCAATTATTTTTTCGACCGTACTTGGATGTATGAAGTCAGAACTGGAAAGAAGGGATCAATAAAGCAACATTTCTACAACGTTGTACACGAATTTATTAGATTTGCTAAATCTAATAACCGAAACAATACAGAAATTCGTTGCCCGTGTAATAAGTGCCAACATTTGAAGCATTGAAAACCGGATATAGTTGAAGTACATTTGTATCAATATGGTTTCGTGCCTGATTATTATTTCTGTGATCATTATGGAGAACTTGTTGAACCTACACCTAATACTGAAGTGTTAGAGGACGGTAATATGATGACGAATCCGATAGAAAATATGATGGATGATGCAGCACGATTAAGGTTTCCTACAGCTGAAGCTGTCGATGAAGACGAAAATGTCGAAGAAGAACCAACCGCGGGAGCTAAAAAAATATACGATTTGTTGGATTCTGCTAAGAGGTCGTCGTGGGACGGATGTAAAAGCGGAACCGAACTTTCAGTAACCGCCGAATGCATAACTATGAAATTAAAATTTAACCTTACGGTTGTACAAGCTGCAAAACGACACATGCCACCCAATAATCTGATGTGCGATAGTCATTATAAAGTAAAAAAATTGATGTCCGCTTTCGGTCTACCGTACGAGAAGATAGACGCATGTGTGAAAGGTTGCATGTTGTATTGGAGAGACGACGTTGACCTCAGAAAATGCAAAATATGTAACGAAGAAAGATACAAACCAAGAAAGAAGAAAGGGAAAGAAGTCCCGTACAAGAGAATGCATTATTTACCCATCACTCCCTGACTTCAAAGATTATATGCATCTTCTGCTACGGCCTGTCATATGCGACGGCATAGTGTGAGAACAGCGGAAGAAGGAACTTTGATACATCCATCCGACGGTGAAGCATGAAAACATTTCGATAAGACTTATCCCGCATTTGCTGCGGAAAGCCGTAATGTCAGACTTGGTTTACGTACGGATGGATTTTCACCATTTTCACAGTTTGGTAGTAAATATTCATCCTAGCCAATTATCGTTACTCCGTATAATTTACCTCCATGGATGTGTATGAAGACACCATATATGTTTCTCAGCACTGTCGTTCCCGGCCCTCATGATCCAACCCAAGGATTTGATGTTTATTTACAACCATTGATCGAAGAGTTGAAGAAACTGTGGAATGAAGGAGTGAAAATTACGATGTATCAACGGAAAAAAAATTCGGTTATTCGCTTCTTTGTTATGGACGATTAATGATTTTTCTGCATACGGGATGCTTTCTGCTTGGAGTACGGCCGGTCGTCTAGCATGCCCTTATTGTATGGAAGAAATGCGAGCATTTTCGTTACGATATGGGAAGAAAGTTTCGTGGTTTGATTGTCATCGGTGTTTTCTTCATCCCTATCATACTTTTAGAAGAGATAAGAAAAATCTCATAGCTAACAGAGAAGAGAATCTGAAACCACCCAAGGTTTGGTCAGGCGAGAAAATATACGAAATTGTAAGAGATTATTCAAAGATACATGAAACTGGAGTCCAGACTGAAATCCCAGTAAAGTCAGACATTCATAATTGGTGCAAACAAAGTATATTTTGGGAGTTACCATATTGGAAAGATCTCTTACTCCGACATAATATTGACGTGATGCACAACAAAAAGAACGCGTTTGATAATCTGTTTAATAAAATTTTGAATGTAAAGGGAAAAACCAAGGACGATTTGAATTCAAGGCTTGATATAGCAAACTATTGTAAGCGTCCGGAACTTCATATGAAGCCTAATGACAATAAAAAATGAAAGCATGCTATGAACTAGACAATAAGCAAGTAAAACTTGTGCTAAAGTGGGTGGAAGAATTAAGATTTCTCGATGGGATTTCTTCCAATCCGTGTAGATGTGTTGACTTCAAAAATAGTAAACTGAGTGGAATGAAAAGTCACGATTGTCATATCATGATGGAATATTTACTACCCGTGGCTTTCAAAGAACTGTTGCCCGTAAAAGTATGGAATGTTATAACAGAGTTATGTTTGTTTTATAAACAGCTTTGTTCGACAACATTAAAGGTGAATCGTATACGTAAACTTGAAGTGAAAATACCCATATTGCTATGCAAACTGGAGAAAATACTTCCGCCTAGTTTCTTTAACGTAATGGAGCATTTACCTATTCATCTTCCATCCGAAGCACTTCTTCGAGGTCCTGTGCAATATGGATGGATGTATCCGTTTGAGAGGTAAATTAACATGTGAAATGTTCACGTCAATTTCAAATTTAAATTCGTATATCTAAATATGTAATAAATATCTTAATAGGTACTTGAATCATCTGAAGAAGAAGATTCGACAAAAAGCCCGAGTTGAGGGTTCGATATGCAAATCGTATCTTGAAGAAGAAGCCTCATTTTTTTTCTCTCACTACTTTAAGGACGATGTGAACTTATCGTTTGTAACTGTTCCTCGAAATGAGGAAGTCGTTGAACAAAATTCTTCTCAAATAATGTTATCTGTTTTTAGACAACATGGTAGACCTGGTGGAAAATGTGCGGAAATATGGTTGAACGATAGAGACCACCATGTAGCACACACGTATGTTCTTTTAAATTGTGTCGAAGTCGCACCATTTGTCAGGTAATAATTAATTCACTTGTAATTTACTTGTACGTACATAATAATTATAACATATATTACATATATGCAGTATCTACGAATCACAGTATCCATCTGGCGATCTCAGTAAAGAATTTGCCAAATGGTTTTTGAACTATATTTATGAGCCAAGAAACTGTGTCGTTGATGAAGGCTTACGACATCTTGCGATTGGACCCGAAAAGAAATGTGAAGACTTATCCAATATTCTTCGTCAATGGGTTTAAGTTCAACACGAAATATTACGGGGCTGAAAAATTAACATATAATAGAGGGGTATTTGTCAAAGGCAGTGATGATCCAGATGAGCATTTAAAAGATTTTTACGGCGTCTTAACACAGATTCTAGAGTTGACATATTATGTTGAACCTTTAGAAAAGGTTTTTTTATTTAAGTGCAATTGGTTCAGTAACGTTCCTGGTTTCAGAATCAACGTGCATAAAGAGTATAAACTTATTGAAATAAGGCATACGTCACACTACTATAAGTACGATCCTTTTGTATTAGCCAAGCAAGCGTTACAAGTTTATTTTGCTCCGTATCCATCTTTGAAAAGAGATAAAGCGGATTGGTCTGCTGTTTTCAAAACGAAACCAAGGTTTACGTTTGATGGAAATAATATCCAGATGAAGCAGCATATCAAGCCGATCTTGAACCAAATACAGAAATAATAATAACTGATGATATTGATGTAGGGCCTTTGAATGATGAATCGAACGTCTTATTTGATGCATTCGAAAGTACCGAAGAAAATGAGATAGAATACGAGACTGAGTCTGAATCAGAAAACGATGAAGTCTGATCGTTATTGATATAATTGTTATGTGATAGTGATTGAAACATGCAATGTAATAGTAAATTTCTGTAATTGTTCTGTGATGATCATTTAGTTAATTTTTATCCATGTTTTGTATTAGTAAATTTTTATAATTGTTCTGTGAAAGTGATTGAAACATGCTATGTAGTAGTGAATTTCTATTATGGTTCTATGATGATTATTTATATAATTTTTATCCATGTTTTGTACTAGTAAATTTTTATAATTGTTTCTGTGAAAGTGATTGAAACATGCTATGTAGTATTGAATTTCTATAATTGTTCTGTGATGATATTGTTTTTCTATAGCAGATATGTCTAGCAGGAGACGAAGTCTGACAGGCACGCCATCCCCATCTCCCGATGCAGGTGGTAGTGGCACTGCACCGGACTTACGTCCGATGGCAGAAGTTGTTCCTAGAAGTGCTGGGTAAGTATCAATTTTATTTAAAGTATAAGTTTTAAAATCCACTAAACATGTATATCATAACTTTTGTAGTGGCTTTGAGGTGGAGCCATCAGATTATATTTTACAGGTTTCGAGGAAGGCTTTTCAGAGCCGGATGGATGGTTATTGGCCTCGCTGGAACGACATCCCCCCTCATGTCAAGAACGCAATACAGGCGGATTTACTTGTAAGTAGTAGTTTGAATTTCAGTTGTAAATTAATATAATCTATATAACTTAAAATAATTTTAATTTACAGGCTGCAATCCGCGTTGACCCTGATGACTTGGACGTTTTTTTAAATCACTGGAACAAACGAATGAGGAAAAATTACAGGGATACATTGTCCAAGGCTAAGAATTTAGGGAAAAAGCCGAACTGGATGAGTGAGGGTGTATGGAATGATTTTCTTCGGCTTTGGGACAGTCCGGCAGCAAAAGTAAGTAATATATGTTTGCTTTGTTATTTAAATCTAATATAAATCTAGCAAGATATATACGTGATAATTTATCTTAATTTGTAGGAGTTATCTGCGTGGAACCGGGCAAATAGGAATAAAAATCCTGCATTGCACCGTGGTGGCTCCAAATCCTTTCAAGAGCATAAGAGAGAGCTGGTAATTAAATTTATAAACTGTGTTTACATTTTATTAAAATATTTTATAATCAGATTAGCAATAATATTTATATATTTTCAAGCCACGAGATACAACCGCGAGCCTACTATGGCCGAGTTGTTTAAGGTGACGCATGCCGTGGAGAGGACTGACGAATAGGGCAATGTTTCGTACGAGTGGGCGGATGACAAATCACAATCCGTAATGATTATTAATAACAATATTTTGTCTTATTTTATTTTCTAAAACATGAAATTCGGTTTTTATCATGTAAAACAATTGTTCGTAATCGTAGGAGAGGTACGAAGCTGAGCGGGTTCGGGTAGCACGGTCCACTGGTCGGGAAGAGCTTACAGTAGAGGAGGAGAACCATATTTGGGATGCTATTATTGACCCGCCTTCTCGGACCAGTCGACGGTATAGCTATGGAAATGTGGAGGTAAATTTTGACATGTACTAATATATAAATTTACTCATGCATATGAATAGTTAAATAATTTTAATAATATTTGTTGGGCGAATTCTCACCCAGAAGATCTCGAGACCAAGAAGTGTCAGTTTCACCCGGGTTTGCAACCTCCATTCCATCAGCTCCTATGTCCATTCGGCGATTCGAAGGAACAAGCTCATTCGGCAGTGATGGTCCATCCGGAGTACCTTTTCATCCGGCTATACAAGCCTATTAGCTCATTCGGCACTCCAAGTGTGAAGGTCCATTCGGCATGAGACCATTCGGCATCTCCAATTCATGCCGAACCGAAGGCCATTCGGTCATCCCCACATCCGGTCCAACCATAACCGAACCAAAGCAATTGCAACCACCGGACCAAATGACCTACCGGACCAACCCCACAGCCGGTCCAAACAAGCACCGGACCACCGTTCCACACTCACAACCGGTCCAAGCCTACCACCGGTCCAAGCTCCATGCCGAATGAGACCTCGCCGAACCAGACAACTGCCAGTCCAGATTGCTTCAGCCCGGGCCCACTAGCAGCTATATACTTCCATGACCCCTGCCCCCTACCTCATTCTATAAATAGAGGGGCAGGGGTACAACAATGGCAGACAAGTTTGAGAGCTCAAGCAAGGAAGGAACTTTCAAACTACTTTCATACACTTGTATACAACGCATTGTACTTGTAACCTGAAAGAAAGAAGATAATAACATATAAAGTGGACGTAGGCACATTCTGGCCGAACCACTATAAATCTGTGTGTCTTTTACATTTCAGCCCCTACTTTTCTCATATTTACATACTCATCTAAAATTATTGAAAATCACATATAATCAACTAAATAATACGACTTGGAGGTGTTTGTCCATTTTTTGTGCAAACATTTTTGGTGCTTTCATTGAGAGCTGAACTCAAACTTCATCTTCTCCCACTCAACCTTTTTCCTAACGACATCACTCGTTGCTTAGAAATCATGCCTTCCAAACAGAGAAGGGATGTTAACAAAGGAAAGAACATCGCAACTAGCAGCCTTCCAGATCCAGCAATCACAGATCAGCCCACTTCAACAGCAGTACCAGATGAAAATCAGGAAAATCCAACTGGTCCCGCAACGGAACAACCAATCACTAGGGCAGATCTGGACAGGGTTGTGGCTGAAGTAACTAACCGCTTCACATCCCAACAAGAAACTTTGGTGGACCAACTCATGACACGCTTAAGGGACGCTGAAGAGTCCAACCGCAACACTGAATCATGGGGTGAATCCCAATCCGGAGGATCCCGGAGGCAACAAAGGTCTTCACTCTTCGAACAAGCTATCAACAGGAAAAACGATGATAGGGGCCGCGCCCGGACTCAGCCCGAATTCCGACTCGAGGAAGCCCTTGGAACCGAACCTAGCGGGGGAGGCACCAGGCGAGGGTCGGATGTAGCTGAGCCAGTCATGCCACCTAATCATAGAAACCCCGCTGAACGGAGCCGAGCTAGAACCCAGCCCGAAGTTGACCCCATGGATGTGCTCGAAACAGAACCCCACAGGGGAAGATCAAGGCAGGGGGCAACTGTAGCTGGTCCTAGCATGCATCCAAGCAGCCAAAGACAACCACTGGATAATGCTAGAGGTGATAGACTGTACCATCCCTACAGGTCATCTGGACGAGATAGATCCCGCAGGGAAGAACCGAGCTCATTTTTGTCCGCTCCAAGTTCTGACGAGCGGATGGCACGATTATTCAGAGAATGTGTCCAACGGGAGCAAAGGGACCGGGGAATAGGCGCTAGGGTCACCAGTCCCTTTACCCGAAATATCGAAACTGCCATCACTCCCCGGGAATGGAAAATGCCAACCATGGAACCTTACAAAGGAACTTCCGACCCCATCGTACACCTGCAGAGATACACCCAGCATATGCTCATGAGTGGAGCAACAGAAGGAGTATTATGTAAATGCTTTCCGCTATTCCTATCAGATCTAGCTACCTCCTGGTTCTGCCATCTACCCCAAGGATCCATCAACTCATGGGAGATGTTAAAAGAAAGGTTTATTAGCCAGTTCCGCATCCATGTGGAACAACCCAGGGATGCTTATTCTCTATCCAATGTCAAACAGAAAACCGGAGAGACGCTACAACAATATCTAACACGGTTCAACGCCGCAGCGGCAGCAGTTCAAGATGCCGATGAAAAACTCACTCTAATGGCCCTCTGTAGTGGTGTGCATCCAGACACCAAGTTTGCCAGAAGATTAACTAAGGAAAAACCAGTTACCTTGCCTGATTTCTTCCATGAAGCTGGAAAGTATATGAGACTTGAAGACGCTGCTACGGAGAGGCAGCCAGGGCAACAAGGCAAGATAATTCAGGACAAGGTTCCCACTGCAGCTAAGGACGCTCGAAGAAATGAATCTAGAGACAATGCTGGGGGCAGAAAGGGTGAGAAGCGCCAATATCGACCAGGGCCAAGATTTGACTCCTACACTCCTTTGAATGAAACAATCGAAAACATCTACCTAGCCACTCAGGGCGAACTCGGATACAAGCGCCCCCCGCACAAGAAAGAATCAGATAACGCACTCAAGTCCGGAAAGTTCTGTCGCTTCCACGAATCCCACGGACATGACACCAATGAATGCCACCATCTTCGGGACTTGATCGAAGAACACATTAGAAGAAGAAGACTGGAACGTTATGTGAAAAGTCAGAACAGGACTCCAACTCCTGCCAATGAGAACTCAAAGCAACCCCTCCCAGAAGTAGGCAGAGGGAGTCGCAACAATCACAACACCAGTGGCTCTAGTCAAGAGAAGATAGTAGTCCTTACCATCTCAGGAGGACCACACATTGCCGACAGAAGTTGGGCAGAGATGGAAAGGTACGGCAAGTCGCTTAGAAATGCCGAAGGATACGTTAACTCCGTCACAGAAGAACGCCAACCGAAACGAAAAGAGAGCGACGACATCATATTCAGTAGACGCGATTTGGAAGGAAGACAGTACCCACATATGGATCCTATGGTCATCTCTGCCTGGTTCGGCCCTGCTAAAGTTTTTCGGATTCTAATAGACACGGGAAGCTCCGTAAACATCTTGTTCAAACATGCTTTCGACAAAATGAAGTTATCAATGAAGGATGTGTCTCCCTGCGACAAACCACTGCACGGTTTCACTGGAGATGCAAAAATGCCCCTCGGGCAACTTGACCTCTTCGTCGAAATAGGAAGTCATCCCCGCTCCGTGGTGCGAAAACAAACGTTCGTGCTAATAGAGAACCACTCGGCTTACAACGCCTTCTTGGGGAGACCAGCCTTGTCTGACTTCCAAATTGTCCTAGCCCCCTGGTGCCTGAAGATGAAATTCCCGACAGACAACGGAATAGGAGAAGTAGAAGGAGATCAAGACGCTGCCCGAGACTGCTATGTAACTGAGCTTCGCAACAACCGCAGAAAGAATAAAGGAAAAGATGCAGAGACTACTCTCTGCATGAAAAGCTTGGAGGCATAGCAACTAAAGAAAGCCCCTCCTCTTCGATACACAAGCGATCCCTTCAATGAACTAGACCCCCGGGATAAAGAGGAGGAGGCTACCGCCGAGCCTGCAGAGGCTATGGAATTCGTATCTGTAGATAAGCACGATTCAAGTAAACTATTAAAAATCGGATCTCAGCTGAAAACGGAATTAAAGGGTCAACTCATTGACTTTCTCCGCCACAACTTAGATGTATTTGCGTGGACCCACGCCGATATGACAGGAATCTCTCCAGACGTAGCGTGCCACATGTTGAACATCGATCCCACCAAGGTACCAGTAAAGCAGAAAAAGAGGAGCATGGGGGCAGAGCGATCAGCAGCCCTTGATGAGGAAGTAAAAAATCTACTTGCTAATGACTTCATACGGGAAGCCATCTACCCAGAATGGATCGCTAACCCAGTGCTAGTAAAAAAGGCCAATGGAAAGTGGCGAACATGTATTGACTTCTCCAATCTGAATGACGCTTGCCCGAAAGACTGCTTCCCACTTCCCCGAATTGACCAACTCGTGGACAGCACAGCTGGGCACGAACTCCTATCTTTTATGGATGCATACTCCGGATATAACCAGATCCCCATGCACGCTCCCGATCAGGACCACACTAGCTTCATCACCGACCGCGGATTATATTGTTACAAAGTCATGCCTTTTGGACTCAAAAATGCTGGAGCTACCTATCAACGCCTCGTCAACAAAATGTTCGCAGAACTGATAGGACGTACTATAGAAGTATATGTGGATGACATGTTGGTGAAGTCCAGGAAAGCCAACGGCCATGTAAGCCATCTGGACGATATGTTTCGGGTACTTCGCCGATATGGAATGAAGCTGAATCCTCTAAAATGCTCCTTCGGAGTATCATCGGGAAAATTCTTAGGATTCATCGTCCACGCCAGAGGAATCGAAGCAAACCCTGAACAAATCCGAGCTTTAAAAGAAATAAGGATACCTTCCACTCGGAAAGAAATGCAGAGCCTAAGCGGAAAGGTGGCCGCCCTAAGCAGATTCATTTCCAAGGCAACTGACAAGTGTGTCCCTTTCTTCGAAGCACTCAAGAAAGACAAAGGGAGGTTCGAGTGGACCGACGAATGCTTAAAAGCCTTCCTCAGCCTAATCGAACACCTTCAGAGACCACCAGTACTCTCAACTCCAAATGAAGGTGAAGTGTTATACCTATACCTCGCTGTATCATCTCATGCTCTAAGCGCCGCCTTGGTAAGAGAAGAAGACCGCACACAACGTCCGGTTTACTTTGTAAGCAAGAGATTTACGGGGGCAGAAGCCAGATATCCTAAACTCGAGAAGTTAGCATATTGTTTATTGATCGCGTCACGGAAACTGCGACACTACTTCCAGTCTCACTCCATCAGGGTTCTAACCGATCAACCACTAAGACAAGTGCTCCATCGTCCTGACACTTCTGGGCGACTCCTCAAATGGTGCATCGAACTAAGTCAGTATGATATCACCTACCATCCCCGCACCGCTATCAAAGGACAAGCCATGGCTGATTTCATTGCCGAATTCACTACCAACGAAGGCAAGGAACAATCCGAAGTAGCAAAAAACATCAAGTGGAACCTCTTTGTAGACGGAGCATCGAACGAACAAGGCTCGGGGGCAGGTATTGTGATCGTCACCCCCAGGGGAAGAAAGTTGTACTATGCATTAAGATTGGAGTTCACGGCCACTAACAACGATGCTGAATATGAAGCAGTAATAGCGGGATTGGAACTGGCCCTAGAAATTGGGATCAATTCCTTATGTATTCATAGTGATTCTCAGCTTATCGTAAACCAGGTACTAGGAGAATTCCAGACTCGAGGAGAACGGCTCACAGCATACCTAAAGAAAACCAGACTGCTGCTCGATCGATTGGACCATTATCTAATCAAACACATTCCTCGAGAAGAAAACCAAGAGGCAGATGAACTTGCAAAGCAAGCTAGTATGAAGGACGGCACCATTCCCGGAGCACTAGTAATCTCAAGGCAGCTAGCCCCGAGTTTCGAACAAGCGAATCTGATAACTGCAATCGAAGAAGGAACCTGGATGACTCCTATCCGGAAATATTTGCAAGATGGCATACTACCCGACAGGCGTGACGAAGCCAAGAAGATCTTGAGGAAAGTTCCCCACTACACAATGCAAGAAGGCATCCTCTACCGGCGTGGCTTCTCTAGCCCCCTATTAAGATGCGTCGCCGGGAGGGAAGCCAAGGAGATATTAACAAACATCCATCAGGGAGGATGCGGAGATCACACTGGAGGACAGACTTTGGCAAGAAAGATACTCCGATATGGATATTACTGGCCCACACTGAACAAAGATGCCCTAGACTTCGTTAAGAAATGCGACAGATGTCAGAAGTTCGCCAAGATCCCTCGACTGCCCACAAACGAAATTACTCAAATGACCAGCCCTTGGCCCTTTGCTGTATGGGGAATTGACTTAATTGGCGAACTGCCAACGGGCCGAGGCGGAGCCAAATATGCTATAGTGGCAGTCGATTATTTCACCAAATGGGTGGAAGCGGAACCTTTAAATAAAATATCTTCAGCAAAAGTTATCAACTTCTTGATCAAAAACATTCTGTGCAGGTATGGAGTCCCCCTCAAGATCGTATCAGACAACGGACCCCAATTTGACAGCGAAGAATTTGCCGACTGGTGCCAAGAGCATGGAATTCATAAAAGCTTCTCATCAGTAGCTTACCCTCAGGCAAACGGACAAGTTGAAGCTGTCAACAAAATTCTCAAAACCCTAATCAAGAAAAAACTTGAAAAGTCAAAAGGCGCTTGGGTGGACGAACTTCCTACGGCACTATGGGCATACCGCACATCTTTCAGAACATCAACGGGACATACTCCTTTCTCTTTGGCATATGGATCGGAGGCAATGCTCCCAGTTGAGACTATTGTGCCTTCCCACCGTAGGATCCACTACAACCCAGAAGAAAACGAAGAACTCCTCCTCATGTCTTTGGATCTGATTGAGGAAAGGAGAAACGATGCAGCACTCAAAGCAGCAGCTCACAAACAAAAAGTGGCAGCACTATACAATTCCAAAGTCAAGCATCGCAGCTTACAAGAAGGAGATCTTGTCCTCAGGCGAATCTTTCCGCGCCCCGGGGCACTGGACCCCATCTGGGACGGACCATATGTAATTCACAAAAGATCTCCACAACGGAGCTTACATTTTGTCAACAGTGGACGGAGAGGTGTTCCAGAGGGCATGGAACATCCGACACCTCCGTCGATACTTTTCTTAACTTGTACTGCCCATATGAAGTGAATTAACAAAGAGAATCAGTGGACGTAGGCATTTTCGTGCCGAACCACTTTAAAAAATCTTGTCTCTTTTTAACTTGTTCCTTTATGTCTTGGCTACTTGTTAAGCGTTATCCCTTTCTGTTGAACAAAATCCTATGGCATCTCCACTCAAGACGCACCGCGGCCTCATCTAGACTAGGCCTAACAGGTACGCCACGATTCTATGCACTCGCCAATGAGACTCTTTTGCTCCAGCATCCCTCTGCTGCGGGTTAACTCATTGCGCGCCTGCCCTCAAAGCCAACTGTAATGAGCCGATTATAAGTCATCATAAAGGCCGACTATAGCCGATGGCAGCTCATTACGGCGTTCGGCTCGTCGGTAACCGTGAACCTACTTTAAGCCCCAACATAAGGTGTGGCCAGCCAGGGGTAGTTCACGGCCAACGGCACCCACGCTAGCCGGCCACGGTAAATCGAATAATACCCACGATTACGGACCATAACGGTTCGGGTAGTTACCGTGCGCGATCTCGGCTCCGATGTGTCTTAAGTGCGGCTGTGGTAAAAAAGAAAACTCCCCGCGGAGGCGTAAGATGGGTGACAAATGTCTCCAAGACCCACAGCTAGGGAAAGTGACTACAAAACCCGTTTGCCACGAACTTAAGCACATCGACGGCCTTCCGTGACTGGAAGTTTTACTTTTACTATATTTCCATTTCATTTAAATATTTTTCTCCTATCCTGTATAACAAACTCTAAAGTACAGGAAACCAAATAGGAAGCATTCACTCATGAGGCTCTAAGCCTGCATGCTGGGTAGCAGGGCGCTCTGCTATACCCGTAAACAGTTACACAAGACACTCAAAGCTACCGCCTGCGAATAAAACATAAAGGGCGGTACTCTCTTCTCTTGTACATAAATGCGTAACTATAACTTATTCATACACTGACATTGCAAAACGTGAAATTATATTTCAAGCAAAAACTTAACATCAAACACAAGTGGAATCACAGGCATATACATAATTATACTTCTCACACAGCACATAAAGATAGCAACAACATTTGAACATGACAAAATCAGCTTATATTATAAGATCACACGAAGTTATTCTTTGCAAATAATTTTATTACAGTTGCATATCAAAGACTAACATGAACAGTGATAAAAAAGAAACAAAAAGATGGCAGATGCATCCACACTCCATCACCAACTCCCCCAGCCTACTTAGCCGCAGGATCAGAACCCCCAGCATGTGGATCTGAAGTCCCACCTGTCCAGATCGGAAGAGGAATTCATTAAACGAACGATCAAGTTATGAAAACACGGAAAGAAAAGAAAGGGAAAAGAATAACTCACCAGCATCCGCCGCTTGATCCTCATCATCCAACTGCACGCCCGCTTCCTCCGCAGCAAGCAGCCGCATCCCCTCCTTCACCGCCGCTTGCTCCTCCTTTGAGAACTGAGCAGTAACCGCACTCAAGTTGAAAGCCTCTCCGCCTTCCTTACCCGCGTTCACCCTGGCCTCCTCTAAAGCCTGGAGATACACCTTGGCCATGACCCGAGGGTAATCGTCCATCCAAGACAAGCCGCCCTCTTTCCAAGTATGGAAGTACATATCCTGAAGCATCTCATCCATCATCCCCTCATTTTCCTCAAACTCCTTCACCCGAGCCTCGGAAGCTTGCAACTTAGCGACGGCGACGTCCCTCTCTGATTGGTATCTCAAGCAGTCAGCCTGGAGTGACCTCCTCATTTCCTCCTCCTTCAACCTAAGGGACCTCCTCATCTCCTCCATCTCCTCCTTCAACTCAGCCTGAGCCATCTCCGCAGCCTCGAGTCTCCCCGACAACTCCTCTACCCGCTCGAGATCCGCATTTCGAACCTCATCCACCGTTGTAATGGCCATGTTAATCCGCTCCCTGCAGGTAACCTCCATCTTCCGTAACTCCGCCCTACTGGCCTTCTCCATGGTCTCTTTCAGACGCTGGGAGGCTTCCTCATGCTGGGAGATCTGGATGGCTTGGTCGGCAAGCTGCTTGGCCTGATCGGCAACCTTTAGCCTTAACCGAATATTAGCACTCCCAATCTCCTCCCCGGCCTTGACCAATCGAGCATGATGCTCCATTAACTTCTTAGTCTCTTCGGCCACCCGGTCAATATTAGCCTTGGCCTCGTCCCCCATAGTAACTACCCGAGTAGTAAGCAGATCAAGATCTAGGGACTTGGCCTCATCCAGCACACGTACCATGGGGTTGCGGGGAAGTAGGTGCTCGCCCGTGGTCTCATCAAATGAAATGTCCCGAAAACTTGGGTCTAAATCAGGATGACCGGCAAAAGGGTCACGAGGCACGGGGCGAGGCACATCGGGACGCCTTATATGAATGACAGTAGATCTCTTGGAAGGAGGAGGAGGGGGGCAGGGCTCCGTGCTCTCCTCCGTAGTATCACGAGGAGGCTGAGTAGGGGGAGGCAGAGTAGGAAGCTGCGAAGCAGGAGAAGACTCAAATAAGGAACGGCTCCGCTTCCTTTTCTGAATGCCCTCTTCGATGACCCCAAGAAGAGGGCGGTACTTGACTACGTCCCCAGTGCGATCAGTAGAAGGTTTCGCGGAAGCTCTCCGCGACTTAAATTGTTCAAGACGATGTCGAACATCCGACGTTTTAACTGCCTGGCCTACCCCTGGAATAAAGAACAAGTGTTACGAACATACAATAATCCGCAATTCAAAAAATGTGCCAAGTTGAAAAGAAAGAAAAGTGAGGAGACACATCTATTATACAAACCCGGCGGAGGAGTGGGATACTGCAATAAGTCCTGGATCTCATTCCAGGACGGAAGTGAACCGTAAAAAATTTCTAAGTCCCTATCGAAAATGGAATCGGCAGAAGACAAAAGTTCACCTTGCATCGCCGGGGTCACCCTAGCTGAGGAACCCTTAGAGGATGGGTCAGTGCTAACCACAGCTTTGCCGGTTTCCTCTGCCTTCTCCGTTTCCTTCTCTGTTTCCGACTCCCCCTCTGACTCCCCGAAGGCCCGACGGAGAGCCTCATCCAGTTCGAGGTCCTGCTCAGAGGTTAGAGCAGCAACACCGCTACCACCCTGACCATCGCCATCTCCTCCACCCTCCGACCCTTCTCCAACTTCACCTCCTTCCTCCTCTTCTACACCTTCCTCCTCCGGGACATCCGGGCAAGTACTTGGAGAAGGGCCATCGGACTCCTTGAGCTTCTTGCCTCCTACGACTGGACGTTGTGCAAAGGGCTTCCTCTTGCCACCCTTCGCTGTCACCCCACCTTTAGGCTGGGCAGCCTTCTCTTCTGCCGTGTCCCTCTGTTTGACTACGGACTGATGTGGGAGGATCAAATTATACGACAAGAGCCTGGCATTCCTAATCAGATAAGCAGCTGATCTGTCTCTCCCGGAAATAGCTTCAATTTCTGCTGCCATCCGAACCAAGCGATCATCTTCCACAACCGCAAAACCACCTGTCGCTAGCAAGAAATAAAAGCGCATAAGAGAGTGAATTACAGCCAAGACAGGAATTATGAGTAGAGTTTTTACTTACATCCGGAGGTAAATCGGCGAATAGAGACGGAGTCATCCCTGACAAAGAACCATTCCTTCTTGAACATGCTATACTTCGAGTATAAATCCAAAACAGGCTTGAAGGAAACGGCTGACTCCAAGCTAATATATGGGGACCCCTTCCTGTACCCCCTCAGATTGTACAGATATCGTATTTCCCGGTTGGAGGGGGCGCGCCCATATCTCTTCTGGAAGATAGCATATAAGCATACCAGAATGGCATAAGAGTTGGGCTGAAGCTGGAATGGAGCCACCTTCAGATAAGTGACGAAGCTTAGTATCCAGGCGTTGATTGGAGGAATAGCCCCGCACATGCAATGGTACCGGCTATAAGCGAAGTACCCCTCAGGGGGATCATATGGCATGACCCCTTCCCCCGGGTAACAACATAAGAGCCCTGTCTATCCCAAAGGAACGGGATATAACGTCAAGTTGCTCCTCCTTTAAGGAGCTTGGGAAGCAGTCAGGGGGAGAGTTCAAAAGTTCCTGTGGACCACATCCGTCCACTAGAGACTTCGGAATAGGTCGGTGTTGCCCGGATCCTGATTGGACTGGGGGCGAGGAAGAAGAAGGCTCTCCTGTGCCTCTAGACTTCTTTCTGTCTGATCGTGTTTCCGCTTTGCGAGACATTTTCTGCAGCACAAGAAAAACCTAATATTAGAACAAGGAAAATAGAAAAGTAAACAAACAAGTGCGTGCAAGTGTGGAATTTCATTCGCAAGCTGAAGTCTTCCAGATCACAAGTTCATTCGGTTTCCATGTTCATTCGGCTTCCAAGTTCATTCGGTTTCCAATTTCATTCGGTTTCCAAGTTCATTCGGTTTCAACCCCATTCGGTTTTCATCTCATTCGGCTCCAAGGCAGTAGTCCCATTCGGTGAAGCAAGGACATACGTGTGTATTCGGTAATAAGTATATACCTGGTTCGGTATAAGGTTGGTTCGGCAAACACTTGATTCGGCAATGGAATGATTCGGCTCTACTCGTTCGGTAAAGAAAAACAAGGGGGGTACGGCCTCTATATATAGGCAAACTCACAACCACCGAACCAGATGTCTCGCCCAACCGGACCAATGATACCGGACCACCAGAAGCCGGATGAGAATAGCCGGACCAACCAAGAACCGAATGGAACCCTCTATCTACCGTCCAAGACCAGGAACTGGGGGCACGCAGGGCGCTTCACTCAGATAAGTACCGAACTCCAGAACTAACTAATAAAATAAGATTATGACAACGATGAATAAGTCGTAAAACTCCCACTAGCATGAATTAAATCGTTCACACGTGTACGCGACCACGAATGGTCCATAGGCACGCTCTGAATGGTCATTAACCCTATCATCGTGGGAATTTACACTTTGACACGCATTTTTAAGCCCATCGGTCAAATGGATATTTGATAATTGTGAAATGGCTAAGCTACTTACACATGTACGGGGTCGCGAACGATCCCTAGGCATGCTCTGAGCTGGCGATAAGCCACCTTGGCAAACGACCCAGGGACCCACTCTAACGTGAACCTGGCATCGACGATGCTAAGCCCCTTCGGGGCACACTTGCTCGTCCCGAGCGACACAGTTCACTTCATCTCAAATATTTCGATCATGAACGGTCGTTATTTGAAACCACACTAAAACTGTAAATTCCTTTGCAGGACATCAGCAGGATACGAACGTCCAGCCCATGGCGTTACGAAACAAGCCTTTCTATCACCGGGAAACAAAGCGCGACACGTGCAAGCACGCGCCCCACTTTGGGGGGCAAATGTTGGGCGAATTCTCACCCAGAAGATCTCGAGACCAAGAAGTGTCAGTTTCACCCGGGTTTGCAACCTCCATTCCATCAGCTCCTATGTCCATTCGGCGATTCGAAGGAACAAGCTCATTCGGCAGTGATGGTCCATCCGGAGTACCTTTTCATCCGGCTATACAAGCCTATTAGCTCATTCGGCACTCCAAGTGTGAAGGTCCATTCGGCATGAGACCATTCGGCATCTCCAATTCATGCCGAACCGAAGGCCATTCGGTCATCCCCACATCCGGTCCAACCATAACCGAACCAAAGCAATTGCAACCACCGGACCAAATGACCTACCGGACCAACCCCACAGCCGGTCCAAACAAGCACCGGACCACCGTTCCACACTCACAACCGGTCCAAGCCTACCACCGGTCCAAGCTCCATGCCGAATGAGACCTCGCCGAACCAGACAACTGCCAGTCCAGATTGCTTCAGCCCGGGCCCACTAGCAGCTATATACTTCCATGACCCCTGCCCCCTACCTCATTCTATAAATAGAGGGGCAGGGGTACAACAATGGCAGACAAGTTTGAGAGCTCAAGCAAGGAAGGAACTTTCAAACTACTTTCATACACTTGTATACAACGCATTGTACTTGTAACCTGAAAGAAAGAAGATAATAACATATAAAGTGGACGTAGGCACATTCTGGCCGAACCACTATAAATCTGTGTGTCTTTTACATTTCAGCCCCTACTTTTCTCATATTTACATACTCATCTAAAATTATTGAAAATCACATATAATCAACTAAATAATACGACTTGGAGGTGTTTGTCCATTTTTTGTGCAAACAATATTATATATATATATATATATACTAATATATAAATAATTATGAACTATTTTACAGGCGATGAGAATGCAGAGTGCATATAGGAGGTCACAGCGAGAAGCGGAGATTGCTCAGTTGAAGGCGACAGTGGATGAAATAATTGGTTAGAGGAAGAGTTTTTTCGATCAACAGCTGGATGAGCGGATTGCAGCTTATTTGCAACAACATGAGAGGATGCCTGGAGAGGACGGCAGCGATGGTGAGGAGTAGGTATGTTTGCTTGCTCGTGTTATATTTTGGTATATACACATTTTGGTTGGTTTGGTGTATATATATTTCAGGATATTATGTACATATTTTGATGACTTCTAGTTGATGGATTTGGTTGGATATTATGTATATATATTTCGGGATATTATGTAGATATTTCGGTTTACTATATACATATTCTGGTTAATGGATTTGGTTGGATTTTATATTATTTGAATGTATAGTGATGTTATATGATGGTTATAGTTGATGAATATAGTATATAGCGGTTGTGATGATGGTATTTAATAGTTATTGTTTGAAGTGTATATGGGCTGTGCAGGTGTACAGAATTTTACCCAGGTCAGCGACGGCTAGCGACGGCTATTTGATACAAATTAGCGACGGCTAGCGACGATATTTAGATGTTGGAAAATTTCCACGTGGCACGTTTGCAGTCGCGAGCCGTCGCCGTTTGTGTAACGGAGCCGTCGCCAAAGCCGTCGCTATACTATTGGACGACGGCAAATATAGCGACGGTTTTTAGCGTCGACCGGCGACGGCTAAAAGCCGTTGCTATCTGATGCCGTTCTTGTAGTGGTATCAATTACATACTTCAAACAATTTACGTGTGTTCTTTAGGAACTTGCATGCTTTTGTCATTTAGTATGACTTGAACGATCTTCTGGTATTCTAAATGTTTCAAACACTTTGGCTACTTTAGACGCTTCGAGTGCTTCTAAAACTATTACCCCTCTAGCACTTTAATATACTTTTAGCACTATAAGTGCTTCAGAGATTTTGCCACTTTGTACGCTTCTAATTATAGTTCGCAGACTATTGATTCATGTTCCTCATTTGGAAACAGATCCATGATGGTCAATCGTATTCTCTCTATATTCAAAAATTTTGGTTTTATTTGTAATGTTGGGCGATACATTATCCGCAAATTTATCATCTTCGATCATTTTTTTTGTTAATTATAGACATAATATTTGAGATCTTTATATTATAATTTTAAAGTACTTATATAAACTACTTCTAGGTTAACCTGATAATGTTGGCATGAGTCTCTTCTCACCACTCGTTAGTTTGTCTTCAAGAACACCAACGCCCACAATTTGACTTCTTCATTACCTCCTTCGGGTATATTTTGAGATGATTGCTAGGTTACACCTCAAATGTAAGCTATACACTTTTGCTTTATGTTCCTTCATGAATTGCAACTTGTATTGAAGCATGTTTACTAAGGATATTATCTTTAAGTTATTTAATATTTTGCATTTTTATCAGTGTTCATAATTGTTTATTCATGAGGATTAAAATTGTATTATGATTCTTTTTGTATAACTTACATTCGTTTTATCCTTTCCTCAATGTTAAAAAACAATGTCACGCTAAACTAAATTTTCTTTAAATTTTGGGCAAATTTTGCATTTAGGCTCGAGGAAATAACAAATTATGCATCTAGGCTTCAGAAAAAACTAATTAGCAAACTAGGCCTCGTTTGGTTTATATTTGCGCAAATATGGAGTGCGCAAGTTATATTTTTTTAAAAAATAACTTACGCATTCCATATTTGCGTAAGCTTTATTTTAAAGCTTGTGCACTTATGGAATGCGCAAGCTTGTTTTCGGGCATCAAAAGGACCAACAACTGAATCTATATTTCATTTCTTCCCCAAACTCAAATTTTAACAAAACCCTCCCAATTTCCAACCTTCAACCCATTCCAAATCTACATCTATCAACTCTAAAACATTCCCTTTGATCTATTCCTTCAATCAACCACTGTATTAAGCAAAAATGGAAGCAAGCTCTTCTTCTTCTTTTATTAGAGGTAATTTTATTTTGATTATAAATTGATTACTACTTTAAAAATGATTGATGTTGTTAATGAAATTGGTAGTCATGATGATGTCGATGTCAATGTGCTCTAATTGTTGGTTTATTTCTTGAAAATGCAAAAGGATATGTAGTGTTCATGTAGCCAAAACCCTAACTTTGCACAAAGTTTTTGTAGTGATAAACAATTGTTGTTGTTTGTATAATTGTCTTCCGGGCCCGAAGATAGAAGTATTCTCTATCTTCAAGAACAACATAGAAGTCAAAACGACACATTAATGGAGGTAAATGTTTGATATTGGTAAACCGGAGAAATGTAAATATGAAGCACCAAATTTAATTTTTTTTATACATTTCAGGATGTTGAAACCGTGAAGATATGCGATCATTCAAGCAAACTCAAGGAGATCGATTTTAAAGATCCAAGATTGGAGGCGAATCTACGAATCTCCAGATTTTGGCAAGCTATGAAAATCGACTACATTCGTCTTGATCATCACCTTATTACCGCTTTATGCGATAGATGGAGGCCGGAAACAAAGACGTTTCATATGAGAGTCGGGGAGATGACAATGACTCTAGCGGATGTGCATTTTCTTTTCGGTCTTAAAGCAGACGGTCGTCCGGTATGTTTGCAAAATTTAGATATCGATTACATCGAATTGGATCATGACTTGCTTGGTATTTTTCCACCTAGAGAGGCGGTTAAGTATAAAAGTGAGTTATCAATGACTTGGTTTAAAAGTGAATTTTCTGAACCACTACCCGAAGGGACGACCGATTTAGATATACTTCGTCGCACTCATGCCGTGATATTGTATTTTTTGAGCTGTTGATTATTTCCTGATCATTCGAAAGGGAGATTAAGTTTGAAATTTTTACCTTTTTTGGACGATTTGGCGAACTGTGGATATCATTCTTGGGGTAGTGCTGTTTTATGCTATTTGTATAGTGAGTTGTCACAGGTTAACTTGCAACGTCGAAAAGTTTTAGGGGGACTATGGTCATGGTCGCATATTGCTGTTGGACGATCGTCTATTAGAATTCCTACCAACTTAGATCCGTATCTTCCATTCGGGGCTAGGTGGAATTATGCTAGGAGTTGGCGTGAGACGCCAAGAAATGTACAGTTTTACCGTAATGAGTTGGATTTGTTGGCGGATGATGCGGTTACATGGGAACCTTATTCATTAGTGAATAAGTTTGGACATCCGAAAATTGAGTATGCGTTCGCAGGTTGGATTGCTAAGAGCCGACTGATTCTATTTTTAGACTTTGAGTTGTATGCACCCGATAGGGTTATGAGACAGTTTTCCTTCGATTATCAGCACATTCCTGATCCTGTCATCCCTCTTGATCCAGAACCCACTAGCTGGATGGCATTTTTGAAGGAAAGTATTGCTATTTGGCAATCAATAATAGATCGTTCCGAACGAGCACGCGAGCCTCCGAAACCTTTGAGCGAGTACGAGTATTGGTATTGACGAATTACTCGTCGTTATATTCTTAAAAAATCGGCAAGAAAGTTGGTTGCGTACAATCCCTGTGCTCCTCTAGAACGTGATGTGGTAAGTATTATCATTTCAAAATTTTTATAGTTCAATTTGTATATCATATTGATGCATTGTTATGACTTATGGTTTAGGTAAGCGGAATATACAGCGTTTTGGATGTCGTGGACGAAATAGAAGAAAGTCATATGGAGCCGGACAAGGTCAAAAGTAAGTGTATTGACCTACGACAAATACTTGACACGATTTTGGGTCGGAATAAGCTAAGAAGGCCGGTCAAGCCACTGCGCATTGTAGAAGAGCCATCACGTTGTACGTTGTACAGAGGAGATACATACCACGGTAGCGGGTGGACAAGCCCAATGGGAGGAGGCACACGTGGAGAGGGAGAGTTCGCAACATCCCGGTGGCGAAACTACAGCTGGATGTCCCGCTTGGCCCGAGGTAGAGCAGCAATACACCGGTGGAGAAACTCAAGCTGACTAGCCCGTTTGGCATGAAGGAGAACAACAATTCAGATATGTTGGACAGTCGACATACGAGCATGTACCAGAGGCGTCGCAATGGGAAATTCAACAAGAAGAACTCATTTTTGGGTCAAGCCAACCACAAGAAACTCCATTGCCGACACCCGCTCCTACATTCGAAGAAGGCCAATGATCGGCTCCCATCGTGTACAAACGGAAGAAGAAGAAGAAAGACGACACCATCCCTTGAGCTTATTGTTGTTGTTGTTTTTTGGATTGGTAAAGGGGTTATTGTACGACTTGTTCAATCTATTTACTGTAAGACTTGTACGAATTATTCAATCTATATATTTTGTCAGTTGAGTCATGCTATTTGTTTTGTTTGGAGATGGTATTGTCAATGGAATGTTGTGTGCATGTTTTGGGAAGTTGAGAGTTTGCAAATTTTGGTGAAGGAATTGGCACAACAGCTCACTGTTTTGAACTGCCCCAAAAAACAGCTTGCGCAAATGTGGAATGCGCAAGCTTTATTTCCAATATAGCTTGCGCGCTCCACATTTGCGCAAGCTGTTTTCGGGTTATTTTAAAAACACGCTTGCGCATATATGGAATGCGCAAGCTATATATTATGCACAATCCATATATGCACAAGCATGTTTTTGACCCTGTCCATGACAGAGAACACTTTCAATACCGTACATTACACACTATCACACAAAAAGTCCTAACAACATTCTACATACCACGCAAACACCATTCGAATGGCAACATCATTATATAACAAAGTCAACAACTCATACAGTAACATAGACATTCTACTTCTATTACAATTCATCGTGTACAAGTTTTCTTCTTGTGGCCAGTAGTACCACATTTGCTACATTTGTTATGGCCGGATGAAGATGGCGGATCCGTGAAACTTTTTAATCGAGTGGACCGAGGACGACCTGAATTCCTACGTACAGGCGGTGGTTGTATAATTGGACCATCGTAAACGTTCCAATGTCGACTATCTGGTACAGGGTGGAATAAAGGAGCATACGCTGCGGAATACATAGCCTTCGTGTACCATGTGGAGATTAAGTCAAAATACGCTCTTTTAGCACCACCCGAACCACGTGAACAAGATGCTAATACATGGGAGCACGAAAAATGATCTAATGTCGGCAAGTTGCACGGACATTTGGCAACATTATCTTCGATATTCACCGTATGGTCAAACATATGCACATCTTTCACCTGCCATTCAGCGAAGCTATATCTCTCTATAGACATGAGCCTCGATTCTTCCATTCTTCTCAGTGCTAGTGCTTCCCACCTAGGTGCGAGTTGCGACGTCCACTCTTCCCCTTGAGTTCGTCGTTCGACGAAGTAATGGTTCAGTCGATAAAACGTTCATGCAACCAATGATCTAATGGGTAAATTCCTAGTTCCTTTGAGGACACCGTTAAAACTTTCGGAAACATTGGTCGTCATCATATTGAACCTGTAACGATCCTTTAAATTTGATAATATTAAATGAATTAAATTAATATAATTTCTCATCTAATTTAGAATAAAATAAAAGTCTTAGGATTTTAGTAAAGTAAATGTAGGGATTTGTTGTAGTAATTGTAATTGAATGATAACAATTTAATATTTATATGGTAATAGATTTGAATAATATAAATTTTCATACTTTGTGTAAGTTTAATAAGAAAGAAATATAAGTGTTGAATTAGTAAATATTAATAAAAATATTACCTAGAATGAAATTCATTTAATATAAGAATCAATAGTGGAAGATTTACATTTGATTGTAAAATAGATAGTAACTAAATAAAAGTGACCGTTGAATAAATCAATGCAATAAGTGTTGATAAGTAATTTTAATGAATGTTGTCAATAATAAATGTACTTAAAATGGTAATAAAAATTGTTTTGCCTAGGAAATTTATGTATTGATAAGTTCTAACTAAATTTGAAGTTTGTTAGTAAATAGAAAATAAGAAGACTATGGCAACTGGTAAATTAATAAATGAATGCTAATAATTAAGTAGTAATTAATGCATATGTTTTGGACATTGGTGATAGTTACAAAGTTTACCTATTCATCTAATTTATTTATTTAAATCTAAACCTATGGCAACATTGTGTTAATAAATGTTGTAAGTGAATTTGAACATAAAAGGATAACAAGTGTTTAGGTTAACCTTTTATTTTATTTAGTTAAGAATGGAAATAGATTGAAATAAATCTAAATTAATTATTTTGGTTGTTAATGTGTCTAGTTAATAAAGGAGAATTTATAAGGAATAAAGAATGCACAAATGAAATGTATATAAATTCAAAAGTTATTTATACTCACAAAATGTTTAATTACTGTATAGAAAAAGGTCTAAATCAATAAATTAATTTATTGAGATTGCATTTATAATTTATAAGATTTAGTGTAGACTTAATTTCAATTAATTTATTTAAATAGTGCATTTAGCGTAGATTTGTTTGGTAGTTAAAATATTTAATTCTATAAGATAAAGTTAATGCTAATTCTATTTATAATTAGACCATTTGTTGATTAGATTTTAGAAAGCAGGATTTATAGATTAATTTAAGTATTTAATTCAACAAATGGTATTTATTACAAATAAAATGGAATTAAACGTAGAATATTACGTTATTGAAATTTAAAATAGACTCTAAGAATGATAATGTGATTCATGAACCAAAGTATGTGGCATCCCTATTTTGGATAAAGGATGAGTATATAAAGGTTAAAAATTTAATAAATAGGTTTTTGAGAAATTTATTTATAATTCCTTAATAAAGGAAGTATAGAAATTTATGCTGAAATTTGATAGGCTTGTCAAGCTTAATTCACAGCCAAACTTGTTAAATCTTTTGAGATTGATTAAGGAATATATATGCAATAAAATTTGGTCAATTTTAGAATTTAATATAAAATTTGGATTTTTATAATTTATTTTAATTTAATTAATGAATATAAAAATAGCCATTTTGGCCACGGACTCGGATTTCGACGAAACCAGTTTCATCGGATCCGTATCGGTGAATTATTATAGGGTTTTAAGTTTGGGATCGATCGGACCTGTCGTTTGATCGTACGGACGCGAAACGCCTTGAAATCGATTTAATTAAAATCAATTTGAAATCAATTTGGAAATTTTGTTTTCAGCATAACTTCTTCATACGATCAAATTTGGACGTGAAACTTTTTCCATCGCGTTCAGAATATTTTAAATTACCTATTTGGATATATAGATTTACGAAATTTCATTCCGGAGACATAGCGGGCTTTTTGGGCCATAGTTTGTTCCGCACGTTCATTCTACGGTCTATCTACGCTACCTCTAACCCTCTATATAAACCCAGCTATTCAGCCCTAGCCTCCGCCTAATTTCATTTATCTGCGCGTATTTTCTTCAAGCTTCTCTTCTTCTTCAATGGGGGCTAACCCTATATCCAGTCAGTTCAAAAACAAAATGAAAATTCAAAATCTCCAGAAAAATTCCACAAAAATATATGTCAATGTTCTCGAAACACGTAATCTCATGGTGAAATTCGTTTTCAAATGGAGTTATCGTTTACCCAGAATAAATTGAAACAGTCCCGACCGTTCATCACGTCGTCACAAACTTTGTCGGATCGAGAAAATATTTCTGGGTATTGGGGAGATAGCCGAGGGGATCGCATCTGGGTGGTTTTTGCATCGCGTTAACGGTTGGATCATGTGATTTAATTCGTTAGGGTTTCGTCATTTGGGTGGCGGCTGCCTCGGTTTTCGCGCAGATGGAGGGGTTTCGTCCTCGTGGAGTGACTAGGGAGATGGCGGAGTTGACTGGAGGCTGTGGCGGCCTGCAGAACGTGGTCATCGGGGAGGTGATGGCGTGCGTTTTGTGGTTGGTTCGTGCGATAGGGGTAGGGTTTTCTGTAGGCACACGGTCTCTGTTTGGAGGGAGAAGCCGGTGGTGAAGTGGCCCAAAGGAATTGTGGGCAAGTATATTGTTTTGTTTTATAATTTAATTTCGATTTCAAATACAATTTTTGCTATAACTTTCTCGTACGACATCCGATTCACGCGAAATTTCTTTTGTTAGGATCATAATTTAATTCCGGATCTGTTGACGCTGGTTTGGACAAATTTGGAGACCGTCAAATTTTTGGGTTTAAATCGAATTTAAATTCGATTTAAATTCCAAAGGTGAGTGTTTAAACCCACTCACAACTACTAGAAGCTTTTATGTTTGTTAAGTTAATTTTAGAAATGAATAGAAATTTATTTATGAGTATTTGGCATGTTTATTTCACTCATATTTGTTGAATTGCATTATTAAATTTAATTGTTAATTTAATTTATTTATTGCGTATTAATTGATAGTTAGAATTTATTTGTTTGCCTATAAACTGCTAGTTAACAGTTATATAGATTATTACTGAATATAAACTGTTAGATTAATAGTTGTTAAATTTAATCTGAATAAAATTGCCAGTTATTACCTGTTATATATTATCAAATATAAATTGTTATTGATTGATATTGCTTGATGATTGTGATTGGATGATGGGTGATGTTGATGGATGTTTTATTGTATATCATTAAATTGCAAATTATCATGCATATTTCCTTTCATTCGGGATTGTGGTTTGAAATGATATACAACCGCAAAATTTTATATCTTTTAAATTGCGGATTGAAATGATAAATATCCGTATCACTTGACCATAGGATAGAAAATTATATACAGGCACCGCGGTCTATATATAACTATTTTAATGTGATTTCTATGGTTTGGATGGAATACGGTTTATAATAATCTTAAATTTTATATTATATAAATATTTTTCTTCCATATATATATACATATGAAGTTGAAAATTTTGAAATTAAAAGGTGTATAAATCTCTTTATTAAAAATGGAATTTTTTTTTAAGAAAATGGAGTTTGATAATTTATATCATATGTTTAAATGTTAAGTTTGGAAATTTTAAGATATGATATTTATAATTGGATTTTTCCCAAGATAAATTGAAATGAATATTCTAGTATAATTTGAATTGAAAAAAAAAAAATTTTATTACTAGAAATTGGATTTTTTATTTATTTATGGATTTTATGTGAATATTCAAGACTAATTAATAGAACATTCGATTTGTTGAAAGAATAAAATCCAACTTTAGTTTGAAATATTAATACTCCAAATGGATATACGTATATATATATATAAATTGAAGCGGTTTTGGAACTTGAGAGAGATAATACAAATTTTGGGTTAGACTTTAATAAAGAAATGTATTTGTAAAGCCATGAGAACTATTTTCTTTACAAAGTAACATTTAAGTTAAACCTTTTAATTCATATACCGTTGAATATCCAAACCATTCAAGTTTTAAAAGTTATGGTTTTAAATTATGAATTTCGAAATATTATGCTTTGAAAGGATATTTGGCTTTCAGACGTTATAAATTTTAAAGCATTTGGATTTTTGAAAAGGTTTATATTTGGGATAAAGGATATCATATTGTTTTGGGTTTTAAAATGATATCGTATTCATAATTTTAAAATGGAAATGTTTATTCTGGTTTTAAAGTATGAGCTATTTTTAAATGACCGCGGTGTTATAATAACGATGGGTTGGCAAAGAGATCGGGATCAGATATGGACATACTCTCTATCGATACCGAAAACCACTTTGACTAACCGTGTACGCGGTGGAGATTCCAGAATGAAGTAGGTGGTGGCGACGTTTTCCTGTAAGGTAAATACGTGGACCCGACTCCCGTGAGTTGGCATAAGGTGGCTAAAACAGGAGCGATTCTCAGGCCAATGAGGTCATTCCTCTGATCGGACCCTCCTCTTCGATATTATACTTTGACTTGGATTGATTCAGTGGCCACTTCTATATTTTGATTTTGGGGAGTTAGTCCGAGGTGGGCGGTAACTGCGGCTACGCGTTTCCACCAGCCTGGATAGCAATTGGTATATCTACCCTGGCATTGCCTAGTTGTGCCGTGTCACCTACCATACCGAGCCTTTACTACGAGTTTCTATTTGTGTCGTACCTATGGAGTATCCTCTGGTAGCCTCCCGTTCAGGAGGTATTACGGTACTGTATAGACTATTGGCATTTTACGTGTTAAGGTGGAAAATGTAAAGCCTTAACGCTATTTAAAAGTAAGTTTATGTTATAAATAGACACTATTATAATAGCGCAATATACTACATAGTAAATAGTTTAACGGATCCTTAGGAGATGTAAAATCCCGAACATCTCTTGAGTTACTGTACTCATATCTATTTCTGTTAATTTAACTCACATAAGATCTTTTAGTCTGACTCGAGTGTTTTTGTCTTTTCAAATTCGCTCGGGTCAGTCCGAGCGTTTCAGGATCGAAGATTTTAGCTTTGGAGGACGAAGACGAAAAATCCGTATTATATTATTTATAGTATTGCACCACACGCATACTGTTCCGCTGCATTGATTGTATTGGTATGTGTAACTCTGATATTTATTGTATAAAGCAAATCAAGTGTTTGTAAACTGTTTTGAACTGTATATTTATTATTATATTTTATCCTTCCGCTGTGAGATTCTGTTTTGTTTTTATTTCTTCTCTGTTTTTTTCTTATTTACCCCATAACAATCCGCCCTTGCGTATGCTTTGAATTGGCACGTGTGTCGGTTTAAAGTGTGCGAAAAGGCGGGATGTTACAGTTGGTATCAGAGCTTTGGTTTAGCGATAAACCTTGGCTTTGTGGGGTTCGACTCTTTGTTAATAGGGTAGTAATACCCTATGGGAGTCGCTGAGTGTATATATATGAGAGAGCGTATTTGTTAGTATTAATAAAGGATTTTGATATTGTGTTAATCTGTTCCGCATTGTATTTATAAATTCTGGTTGATGCATGGGACGCTATATCATCAATAGGGATTTCTAAACACTTAATAGGACAGACCGACATAATATTTGTTTTTAACATGGGTGAATGAAATAATTTTGCCTATTATATTTTCTATATATAAAAATATTTTTATAAAGATATATATATATATATATCTGGTTGCTATAGATTGGGTGTTAGGTAATATAAAAATATTTGTAATAAATTGAAGCTAAGTTGAAATTATAATAAATCAAATTGGAGATTTTAGAACTTAAGTCCGGGATTTTTGAAAATCTTCTTTCAAAGGATTTGTGAAATATAATGATTTGGTTTATAGGTAATTTCTTATATAAATATTTAGTATAATTCGGAAGAATTGTTTTAAAAGAAGATTTTGGAGAATATAAATTTTGTACTTTCCTCTCTGTCGCTAGAAAATAATTTCGGTGATGGCGGCCGCATCATCGACTTCTATTTTCGAGTTTCGAAGGGGAAAGGCCACTGTAGTAAACTCTACTGCAGATTTGTTTTGAAATTATTTAAAATTTTAATTGTTTAAAGATAATTGAGATATAAAGTTGTAGGAAACTAATTATCTATTATTTCAAAATAAATTGAAATTTGACCCGGAATTTAATTCTAAAATTTTCCATTAATTAATTGTTAAATTTTAGTGGAATAAAGAAAAGTAAGTAATAAATGGATTGAAAACCTCTAATAAGTAAGAGAATTAATGCTAAGTATAAAGGAAGTTAAAAATTTAAATTATAAATAATGGTAAAGATTTATTGGAAAATCAATGAATTAAAAGAATTGAGATTAAACTAGTATAAGTTCAATTGCATTTCTCTTTAAACATATATGACTTACCAAATATGAAAGGTTGAAATGTTAATTAAGAGATTTGAATAGAATATTACGCAAGTTGAAATGTTGGAATTTTGGATTATTCTATGAATTGCTATTATATAAATAAGAATTTAGTGGTATAAACTTAAGTTATAATTGGAATTTTACTGAAAATAAGTCAAGAATTATTAATAGGTGATATGAACTTAAGTAAATAAAATGAAATTCTTTAGTAAATAAGGATTGATTGTAGGGTTATTAACTTAAGTATGTTTTAAATTTCCCCTATTCTAATATAATGGAAAGTAGGAATAATAAATAAATGACTGTAAACCCTAAGTAATAAATTAATGAAATTCCTTTATTTATAAGAATGAAGGTTATAAGGTTAATAATTTAGGTGTAACTAAGAAAGTTACTGTAATTAAATATAATAGAAACGTAAACATTAAATAAAGGAATAAAATTAAAGGTAAGTTGAAATTGTAATATATATAACGAATATATATTTATTGAACCATTAATTAAGAAAAAAAAGGAATTGAGAAGAACTTGTAAATTTTCACTTACATTCTTAAAACATACATAACTTACCATATAATAAAAGTTGCATTGTTAGTAAGAAAATGTAAAGGGAAATCTTACAAGTGGAGTTTGAGGTAATTAAGGTATTCAATAAATTTGCTGTTATTAATGAAAATTAATTGTATAAACTTAAGTTAAATTGGAAATTTTACTATATAAGTAAAGGTAAGTAGTATAAATAGATGATATAAACTTTAGTCAATAAATTGGAATACAAATATAATGAATTTTGTAATAAATGGAAAATGAAAAATTTTAAGAAATAAAGAAATCCCTCCATAAATGAAAGAAAGAAAATCAAACCACTGAAGCATGAAATAAATGTATAATAAGCTAATTTGGTTGTTGGTTTGAATTGTTATTGTTTGATTTATGTTTGTTGGGTAAGGAATTTGAAGCGGTTGGATGAATAAATAATCTATCTTTGTTCCATCTAAGACTGTTGAGTAAAGGATGCACTTGATAGTTAATCTCATTTCATACAAATTTCAAGTTTTTAACCCAAACAACTATTTGTTTGATGGATTAAATGGTTGCTTTGCTTTGTGTATGTATGCTGTTTGTAAGGTTGATGGTTGTTGTATTGATTGGTTGATTAGTAGTTGAAACCATGAAATTATTTCACTTTAATATAAATATTTAACCTTTTTAGATTATATAAGTGAAATGCAGGTTATGGAAGCAACTGCTACTGCTTTTGGTTCCATAATAATAAGCGTATTGCTCGACAAATAGGTACGTTTTCGGATTTCGTTTTGTAGCGCTATTTTATGTAAATTTTCCCGTGTTGGGATAAAATATTTGGAATATTTGTAATATATTTGTTATATTTTGATATTTTATTTTCTCCCGAGTCTCTCCGTACAAAGGAGACTCTGCCAAAATCTTCCGTAAATTTTGGGACTTAGAATTTTGTTGAAAATATTTTTTTTCAAACTGCAATGATTTAAGTATATAAGAATATAAATGATTATGAAACGGATATATTTTATATAAGGTAATTAATTTAGTAAAGTTATTGTTTATAAGTTAATATTTGAAATAAGATGTACTGTTTTATTCTTCCTTCTCCCTTCTTTTTCCTTTTCGGGGACGAAAAGTTTTGAGTGGGGGAGATTGTAACGATCCGTTAAATTTGATAATATTAAATGAATTAAATTAATATAATTTCTCATCTAATTTAGAATAAAATAAAAGTCTTAGGATTTTAGTAAAGTAAATGTAGGGATTTGTTGTAGTAATTGTAATTGAATGATAACAATTTAATATTTATATGGCAATAGATTTGAATAATATAAATTTTCATACTTTGTGTAAGTTTAATAAGAAAGCAATATAAGTGTTGAATTAGTAAATATTAATAAAAATATTACCTAGAATGAAATTCATTTAATATAAGAATCAATAGTGGAAGATTTACATTTGATTGTAAAATAGATAGTAACTAAATAAAAGTGACCGTTGAATAAATCAATGCAATAAGTGTTGATAAGTAATTTTAATGAATGTTGTCAATAATAAATGTACTTAAAATGGTAATAAAAATTGTTTTGCCTAGGAAATTTATGTATTGATAAGTTCTAACTAAATTTGAAGTTTGTTAGTAAATAGAAAATAAGAAGACTATGGCAACTGGTAAATTAATAAATGAATGCTAATAATTAAGTAGTAATTAATGCATATGTTTTGGACATTGGTGATAGTTACAAAGTTTACCTATTCATCTAATTTATTTATTTAAATCTAAACCTATGGCAACATTGTGTTAATAAATGTTGTAAGTGAATTTGAACATAAAAGGATAACAAGTGTTTAGGTTAACCTTTTATTTTATTTAGTTAAGAATGGAAATAGATTGAAATAAATCTAAATTAATTATTTTGGTTGTTAATGTGTCTAGTTAATAAAGGAGAATTTATAAGGAATAAAGAATGCACAAATGAAATGTATATAAATTCAAAAGTTATTTATACTCACAAAATGTTTAATTATTGTATAGAAAAAGGTCTAAATCAATAAATGAATTTATTGAGATTGCATTTATAATTTATAAGATTTAGTGTAGACTTAATTTCAATTAATTTATTTAAATAGTGCATTTAGTGTAGATTTGTTTGGTAGTTAAAATATTTAATTCTATAAGATAAAGTTAATGCTAATTCTATTTATAATTGGACCATTTGTTGATTAGATTTTAGAAAGCAGGATTTATAGATTAATTTAAGTATTTAATTCAACAAATGGTATTTATTACAAATAAAATGGAATTAAACGTAGAATATTACGTTATTGAAATTTAAAATAGACTCTAAGAATGATAATGTGATTCATGAACCAAAGTATGTGGCATCCCTATTTTGGATAAAGGATGAGTATATAAATGTTAAAAATTTAATAAATAGGTTTTTGAGAAATTTATTTATAATTCCTTAATAAAGGAAGTATAGAAATTTATGCTGAAATTTGATAGGCTTGTCAAACTTAATTCACAGCCAAACTTGTTAAATCTTTTGAGATTGATTAAGGAATATATATGCAATAAAATTTGGTCAATTTTAGAATTTAATATAAAATTTGGATTTTTATAATTTATTTTAATTTAATTAACGAATATAAAAATAGCCATTTTGGCCACGGACTCAGATTTCGACGAAACCAGTTTCATCGGATCCGTATCGGTGAATTATTATAGGGTTTCAAGTTTGGGATCAATCGGACCTGTCGTTTGATCGTACGGACGCGAAACGCCTTGAAATCGATTTAATTAAAATCAATTTGGAAATTTTGTTTTCAGCATAACTTCTTCATACGATCAAATTTGGACGTGAAACTTTTTCCATCGCGTTCAGAATATTTTAAATTACCTATTTGGATATATAGATTTACGAAATTTCATTCCGGAGACATAGCGGGCTTTTTGGGCCATAGTTTGTTCTGCACATTCATTCTACGGTCTATCTACGCTACCTCTAACCCTCTATATAAACCCAGCTATTCAGCCCTAGCCTCCGCCTAATTTCATTTATCTGCGCGTATTTTCTTCAAGCTTCTCTTCTTCTTCAATAGGGGCTAACCCTAGATCCAGTCAGTTCAAAAACAAAATGAAAATTCAAAATCTCCAGAAAAATTCCACAAAAATATATGTCAATGTTCTCGAAACACGTAATCTCTTGGTGAAATTCGTTTTTCAAATGGAGTTATCGTTTACCCAGAATATATTGAAACAGTCCCGACCGTTCATCACGTCGTCACAAACTTTGGCGGATCGAGAAAATATTTCTGGGTATTGGGGAGATAGCCGAGGGGATCGCATCTGGGTGGTTTTTGCATCGAGTTAACGGTTGGATCGTGTGATTTAATTCGTTAGGGTTTCGTCATTTGGGTGGCGGCTGCCTCGGTTTTCGCGCAGATGGAAGGGGTTTCGTCCTCGTGGAGTGACTAGGGGGATGGCGGAGTTGACTGGAGGCTGTGGCGGCCTGCAGAACGTGGTCATCGGGGAGGTGATGGCGTGCGTTTTGTGGTTGGTTCGTGCGATAGGGGTAGGGTTTTCTGTAGGCACGCGGTCTCTGTTTGGAGGGAGAAGCCGGTAGTGACGTGGCCCAAAGGAATTGTGGGCAAGTATATTGTTTTGTTTTATAATTTAATTTCGATTTCAAATACAATTTTTGCTATAACTTTCTTGTACGACATCCGATTCACGCGAAATTTCTTTTGTTAGGATCATAATTTAATTCCGGATCTGTTGACGCTGGTTTGGACAAATTTGGAGTCCGTCAAATTTTTGGGTTTAAATCGAATTTAAATTCGATTTAAATTCCAAAGGTGAGTGTTTAAACCCACTCACAACTACTAGAAGCTTTTATGTTTGTTAAGTTAATTTTAGAAATGAATAGAAATTTATTTATGAGTATTTGGCATGTTTATTTCACTCATATTTGTTGAATTGCATTATTAAATTTAACTGTTAATTTAATTTATTTATTGCGTATTAGTTGATAGTTAGAATTTATTTGTTTGCCTATAAACTGCTAGTTAACAGTTATATAGATTATTACTGAATATAAACTGTTAGATTAATAGTTGTTAAATTTAATCTGAATAAAATTGCCAGTTATTACCTGTTATATATTATCAAATATAAATTGTTATTGATTGATATTGCTTGATGATTGTGATTGGATGATGGGTGATGTTGATGGATGTTTTATTGTATATCATTAAATTGCAAATTATCATGCATATTTCCTTTCATTCGGGATTGTGGTTTGAAATGATATACAACCGCAAAATTTTATATCTTTTAAATTGCGGATTGAAATGATAAATATCCGTATCACTTGACCATAGGATAGAAAATTATATACAGGCACCGCGGTCTATATATAACTATTTTAATGTGATTTCTATGGTTTGGATGGAATACGGTTTATAATAATCTTAAATTTTATATTATATAAATATTTTTCTTCCATATATATATATATACATATGAAGTTGAAAATTTTGAAATTAAAAGGTGTATAAATCTCTTTATTAAAAATGGAATTTTTTTTTTAAGAAAATGGAGTTTGATAATTTATATCATATGTTTAAATGTTAAGTTTGGAAATTTTAAGATATGATATTTATAATTGGATTTTTCCCAAGATAAATTGAAATGAATATTCTAGTATAATTTGAATTGAAAAAAATATATATTTTATTACTAGAAATTGGAGTTTTTATTTATTTATGGATTTTATGTGAATATTCAAGACTAATTAATAGAACATTCGATTTGTTGAAAGAATAAAATCCAACTTTAGTTTGAAATATTAATACTCCAAATGGATATACGTATATATATATAAATTGAAGTGGTTTTGGAACTTGAGAGAGATAATACAAATTTTGGGTTAGAATTTAATAAAGAAATGTATTTGTAAAGCCATGAGAACTATTTTCTTTACAAAGTAACATTTAAGTTAAACCTTTTAATTCATATACCGTTGAATATCCAAACCATTCAAGTTTTAAAAGTTATGGTTTTAAATTATGAATTTCGAAATATTATGCTTTGAAAGGATATTTGGCTTTCAGACGTTATAAATTTTAAAGCATTTGGATTTTTGAAAAGGTTTATATTTGGGATAAAGGATATCATATTGTTTTGGGTTTTAAAATGATATCGTATTCATAATTTTAAAATGGAAATGTTTATTCTGGTTTTAAAGTATGAGCTATTTTTAAATGACCGCGGTGTTATAATAACGATGGGTTGGCAAAGAGACCGGGATCGGATATGGACATACTCTCTGTCGATACCGAAAACCACTTTGACTAACCGTGTACGCGGTGGAGATTCCAGAATGAAGTAGGTGGTGGCGACGTTTTCCTGTAAGGTAAATACGTGGACCCGACTCCCGTGAGTTGGCATAAGGTGGCTAAAACAGGAGCGATTCTCAGGCCAATGAGGTCATTCCTCTGATCGGACCCTCCTCTTCGATATTATACTTTGACTTGGATTGATTCAGTGGCCACTTCTATATTTTGATTTTGGGGAGTTAGTCCGAGGTGGGCGGTAACTGCGGCTACGCGTTTCCACCAGCCTGGATAGCAATTGGTATATCTACCCTGGCATTGCCTAGTTGTGCCGTGTCACCTACCATACCGAGCCTTTACTACGAGTTTCTATTTGTGTCGTACGTATGGAGTATCCTTTGGTAGCCTCCCGATCAGGAGGTATTACGGTACTGTATAGACTATTGGCATTTTACGTGTTAAGGTGGAAAATGTAAAGCCTTAATGCTATTTAAAAGTAAGTTTATTTTATAAATAGACACTATTATAATAGCGCAATATACTACATAGTAAATAGTTTAACGGATCCTTAGGAGATGTAAAATCCCGAACATCTCTTGAGTTACTGTACTCATATCTATTTCTGTTAATTTAACTCACATAAGATCTTTTAGTCTGACTCGAGTGTTTTTGTCTTTTCAAATTCGCTCGGGTCAGTCCGAGCGTTTCAGGATCGAAGATTTTAGCTTTGGAGGACGAAGACGAAGAATCCGTATTATATTATTTATAGTATTGCACCACACGCATACTGTTCCGCTGCATTGATTGTATTGGTATGTGTAACTCTGATATTTATTGTATAAAGCAAATCAAGTGTTTGTAAACTGTTTTGAACTGTATATTTATTATTATATTTTATCCTTCCGCTGTGAGATTCTGTTTTGTTTTTATTTCTTCTCTGTTTTTTTCTTATTTACCCCATAACAATCCGCCCTTGCGTATGCTTTGAATTGGCACGTGTGTCGGTTTAAAGTGTGCGAAAAGGCGGGATGTTACAGAACCTTACTCCGCTGTCATGACAAAGAGCCCAACTTGATTCTTGGTCTTTCAAACTTCTTTCAATCCACGCATCGGCATCTCGATTTACATCCTTCAACTGTTTTCGAAAATCATTATATTTTACAATCTCTGATGCCGTGGCACATGCGTGTAATAAATTTTGTAGCTCATCCATACCAAACTCTGCTTTCTTGAAATTTGCTTTAATATGACGGATACAAAAGCGATGATGATGTTCAATTGGCCAAGCTTCTCTAAGCGCATGTGGAATTCCTTTCATACGATCCGAGATAAAGGTGATACAACTAGTACGTACGGATGGAATATAATTCCATATGAAACGAATAAACCAACTCCACGTTTGCCATGACTCTGTTTGTACAATAGCAAAAGCTAAAGGAAATAGCCCTTGATTTGCATCCACCCCAGTTGCTACTAGTAATGTACCCAGATACTTTCCGTATAAACGAGTGCCATCAATAGACTATATGGGTCGACAGTGGTCGAAGCCTTGAATAGAAGGTCCGAAGGCCCAAAAAGCACCATAAAAAACACCACGACTATGAATAACATTATATACGGTTCCGGGGTTGGTATGTTGTAGGGCTCTAAGATATTTCGGCAATTCCGCGTACGACGATTCCCAATCGTTATAAATCATTGCAATAGCTTTCTGCAGTCCGTGCCAGGCTCGAAAATAACTCACTTTAATATGAAACATGTTGGACATTGTCTCTTGAACAGTTCTTGCAGTCATGTTTATTTCAGCTTTAATCAACGGAAGTATTTTGCTGCATATTAACTTAGCAGTTGCCTGTCGGTGGTTTGAGTTGATGGTTGCATTTAAACAAGTGTGATCGCCACCATATGTAGTTATCTTCCACCAATTTGAATTTTTTCTTACCGAAAGGCTTGCATGAACACGCCAAGGGCATGTTTCTTCTACATCACATCGGATCATGTATTGATTTGCACGCGATTTCAGAACTTGAAACGAAACTGAACATTTAATCGCCCATTCACATAACTGTTCAACAAGCTTCTACTTACTTTCGAAAATCAACCCAACTCGTGGACCTTTCTCCACACATTCTCTTCCAAAAACTTCCACGTATAGTTGACAATTTTCCATTATTGATTTCGCCATCATTGATGCCGTGCATAAATCATCAGCCAGAGCCTCTTCATATGTGATTTGTTCTTCTTCCGCATTTACATCATCAGCCTCCTCAATGTCTGCATATATAATTGCATCATTGTTAACTTCCATTTGATGTATCCAAGTTCTATTCTCATCATCCACACAAGAAACTTCCATGCTATCCAATTGACCACAAATTTCTTGTGGAGTATCAACATGATAATCGACACCGTCGTCGTCGGGCCAGTAAATGCATCTACACCACTAGGAATACAAAAAACAATCGTTATATATTTTGCATTAACGTAAGTCAAAATACAAGTGCCAACGTATAATAGTACTCACTTTTCAAATGCTTGCGGCTGATTTGGATTTATAGCGTTCTGCATCATATTTTGTTCTTGACTAGAAGAAACTCCAGCCATTCCGCTGTACCTGTGAAGTAAGTCTGTAAACTCTCCACCTTGATGGCTTGAAAGATATGATGGATATGCCGACCATTGTTTTTCTTGTAACTGTGTGGTATGCATATACTCACCCCCAGAGATTACTGGCGCTTGTGTTTCAACCACATTTTCATGTTCCACTCTCACAACGTAGATTTCTATAACTCTCATCCCAACTGAAAAAGCGGAGTTCAAATCATCGTCGTCCTCCAAATCAATAGCGGATGCACCATCATCCCGAACCCATTTGACCGCTAATTTTGAATCATATATCACAGGATTTGCTTTTGTCACTTCATATACCCTTTGTTTAAGCTCTTCGAAACTAAAATGATTTTTTATTGTCGATCCTTTTCGCTTTCCGCCCACATATCTAGGTTTACCTTCATCATCAACCAATAATTCGCCATCAAAGTAAAATATAGTCGGAACCTTTGACATTGTCTGCAAAATAAGTTCCAATACCACAGTCTTAGTTTTTGTTCACTTACATAACTATAAACATCAAATGAATTATTACCTATTTTTCTAGGTAGATTTTGCTTCCGCAGGCAATCTTCAACCAAAAGCAGTCAACTCAATGTTTAAAAAAACCCAAACAGGCAAATCAATATAACAACGTAACCAATATATTTCATCAACAAATTCAACAATGTCAAATGCATTTCAACAACATAATAAACTATCTACCTTGCACATGTTACGGGTTACAACAAATAGAAACATTTTTACAACAACATATTACAGATACAATGGTTCAACATAAAATCCAAATATGACAACTTAACCCACTCTCAAACATCTACCACATTCTAGGCCTTCCGTTGTTTGTCCTTAGTTCTTCATTCACACTTTTCAAACGACTTATTTCAGCTTGCAGTTCGTGGGCATACTCAAGTCCCCTTTTGCACAGGGGTTGATCAATCCATTTAAAATAATTGCAACAATCATATTCACGAGGATTCAATCTATGTTCGCTGTACGAACTACACCTAAAAAATCTACGTCCAGCATTCTTTTCTTTTCTACAAACAACCACCACACACATATCTCCGCAATAACAGTTTGGAAATGGTCGTTGTCCCCTTGGCACGGATGGACTAACAGAATGTATACGCGTTAGCAAATTTCCGTCAACTGTATGTTGATGACCGGGCATTTGCACAGAAACAACTTCACGTAAACGAGCGTGTAAGGTTGATGATCCTGAATGGAATTTACGCGGTACTGGTGCGAACTGTGTTTCTAAAACATGATTGACATCAAAGTCAATGTGACTTGAACTTGCAACTTCGATTTTCCCTTCAACCTCATCAAAATGTTTCATCAATGTTTCATCGTCTATCTCCCAATCATTAATGTCTACCGTCATAATAAACAATTAAGGTGTAATTTAGGGATTTCAGTTTACTAATACTAAAACTGGGTTTCCTAGTTTGTTAAACACTAACAACTACTTCAACAACAACACCATTCTCTAATAATTAACACAACTACCATCAATAACTCTTCATTTTCAACAACATCAACAATAGCAAAATTATATCTTAATTGTCAAAAACATTAATTATTACCTTTTTTTTGTAACGATGAAGAAGATGATTCCATATATAGCTTAGAAACTCTTTGGTTAATAAGGTGATTGTGGATTTGAATATGAAATAGAAATGAGTTTGGATTTGGAAATGGGGAGGGTTTTGTTAAAATTTGGGTTTAAGGAAGAAATGAAATATAGATTTAGCTGTCTGACTTTTTGATGCCCGAAAACAAGCTTGCGCATTTCATAAGTGCGCAAGCTTTAAAATAAAGCTTGCGCAAATATGGAATGCGCAAGTTATATTTTTTTTAATTTTAAAAAAAAAATATAACTTGCGCATTCCATATTTGCGCAAATATAAACCAAACGAGGCATATTTTGCTGATTAGTTTTTCTGAAGCTTAGATGCATAATTTGTTATTTCCTCGAGCCTACAAGAAAAATTTGTCCTTAAATTTTTATATTGATCCATTATAGTATTTCTATGTGCAAACACATTATATATCTTATGATTATTGTTACATCCATTTTTCCTAACATGAATATTTAGCATAGGTTCAGATGTAGGAAGTTAACTGATAGTGCAGCGCAGTAAAAGAATGAACCGGGTCACTGCTGTAGTAAATATGAATTGCACGGATTCCAAAATACAACATGCAAAGCCCAACAAAATTCCTACTAAAAACCGCATGGACAAAGGCTTCACACAATAAGCACGTAGTTTCACACTCAAGCAGAAACTAGTGCAGTTCAGTCTCCAGGATGTGTAGCCATAGGTAAAGCAGTAGCAAGGCACAACGCCCTTTAGCCATGCCTTCCCAGAAGCTACTCGAATAGCACGGAAAAAACATTGCACACACAAAGAGTGAAACTCAAGCTTTCCATGCAGCGTCAGACTCAACTAGGCAACAATTAGCTCACAAGCACCCCTCCCAAATCCACTGTTTCAAAATTAAAATATTCCCGATCAAAGTTTTCCTGCCTAAATGTAAGACAAAAACCGAAGGAGCTTTGGACTTAGAAAATTGGAGGAGCTATACGATGCAACATACTCAACTGTTATGGAATTTTTATTCTAGGACTCTTTATGGGCCCGTTGGACGAAAAAGGGGCACTGCAAAGAAAAAATGGGGACAGTTCTCAATGATAATAATGCATCATCCACATGGAAAACCCTACTAAAAACCATGTAATCTAGTAAAGGCTACTTCAGAAAACAAATAGTTGACGGTCAAGATACCAACCTTTAGTTTGATCCCTCGATTATGGCCAATCCTTAGTGGACAAGCTAGGGTGGTATGCTATGCCATCGATGAGAGGCCACAACAAAAGGGCTTATCTCTTCATACTAGGGCTGTCAATGGATACTCAAAATTCCATAATCCATCGGCATTCTTACCCAATATTCGATAAAACGGATGCAGACACAAAGATATCCATATTCGAAAATTATCCATCCAGTTTGTTCAAGATTATAATTTAAATTATGTATATTTTAGAACAATGAAAGATATTTATTTATTGTTTTAATAAGTTAGAAGTTTATATTATATGAACTAAATGCATATTAACTGCTCAAAACTATTTGTTATCATCATATTCGTTTATTTTCAACACTTTAATAATCAATGAGATTGAATTTTCAGTCATGCTTCTTGATTTATCGATCATTAGCGGATAAGATAATTATCCAATATCCATCCGTATCTGCAGATGCCGATATCTGATATTCGAAATTTTTGGCGTGCAGATATAGATACGACACTATCAGAATCTAAAAGTATCTGTTGGTAGGTCTACTCCATACTCGGGAAGAGTGGAGACTGAATCCACTTGTTTGGCTCCACATGTTTAAGATGAAATACCCCAAATCAAACATTGAAACCAATAGAGAAAAGGACTGATAGAAATGGATCCCGAAACCTTCAGGGGTTTCTCACTAAAATCAGCATGGAATTCAACCAAAGCTTGAAGCATCGAACTGGAGTGGTGATAAAATAATAGAAATGGTATGTTTGTGTATGTTTACACACACACACTTATATATGTAAAATATAGCTTTTGTCACATATTTTGGACCTGTTATCAAAATTTAGTAAATATTTTTCTTTTGGTGATAAAATAATAAGAATAACATAACTAAATTAACTCATTTTGAACATGAATTGTATCACCAAAAAAAGTTCGAGTCAATAATATAATGGTCACTTACACTTACAGTGGAGAATATAAAAAATTAAATGTTACAGAAAAATTTGAAAGGACACACCAGTTTTTTCTTTACCATTACCATGGTATCAATTGTATAAATCAAAGTCCTATATTTTTTTAGATTTTATTACTACCTTAACTTTTCCACTTAACATCATTTTATTTTCATTTTTTTATCACTACATAGTCCAAATTCAGGAAAAATGACTCTAAACTTAAGCTCCATTTTATTTTTGGATACACTTGATGTATTTATGCATCTGTAACATTAGTGATGAAGCTACTTACAGTAACTTTGTATTACATCGATTGATGCTAAGTTCAGTAACTGTTAATGACTATTTTGTTGCAAAAATATTTATGTTGAATGGATTTGCTTTAAACTAAGTTGTTAACGGTTACTAAGTTTAGTTTTATGCTCAAATGCTGATAGTAAGACATTAATATATGCAATTGACTGCAGTTATATTAATAGTCAGTAGTGTAGAAAGATTCATACTACTCAAAGCTAACATAATTTAAAAAGCAGAAAACACCTTAATGCTAATTAATAGCATTTAAATAAATATATGCCCAAGCAAAATTTCATTACAGCTTTCTGTTACCATTGATTTCGTTAGCATATCTCGTAGATAACACCTAAACCATTAAACGAAGACCAACTATACTTTTTTATCACAAAGTCAAAAACGATGTATCTGTGCAAAAAGAACATAGTTGAATATTACACCCCTTATGTACTTTACTACATTGTGAGGTAGTTATTTAATAGAAATATCCTATATAAAATGACAAAACCAATGTATCAAAGTGAATTTGAACTGAAGGAAATATGAGGTAAACCTATTTTTCATCATTATGTTATCAAAAATCAAAAAAGCTGCTGAGAAATCCTTCCAGATATACCTTTGTCCTTATCATGAAAAGAAGTACGAAGTTGATTCCTCCCTAGAGTTATTATCCTGCTTTCCACTCATCTGTCATCACAATCAACAACGCCCTTGATCATCAAATAACCATTTGGATAATATTGTTTAGGAAAGTTAATGCTTCTAAAAAATAGCGTAGTAAAATCTCTTTCTCTCTCATTACATCATGCATTAATCTTAAGATATCTTGCATTTTTTAAAGATTAATATGTAAAATATATGTAAGGACAATTTTTGTTAGTAGGCTTCAACAAATATCATATTATGGTTTTAGGCTTCAGAAAAAACTAATCGGCAAACTAGGTCTCGTTTTGGTTTAAACTTGCGCAGATATGGAGTGCGCAAGTGTTAATTATTTTAATTATACGTTGCGCATTTCATAACTGCACAAGCAATATTTTAATTCTTACGCAATTATGGAGTGCGCAAGCTCAATTTTGAGCATCAAAAAGACAGAAAGCACAGATCGGAGTTCATTTATCAGTATTTCTACTTTCTTCCCCAAAACCTCCCTATTTTCCAATCCAAACCTATTTTTCTTTCATATTCAAATCCACAATCATCTAATTAACCAAATAGTTGCTAAACTATACAGGGAATCGTCTTCTTCATCGTTACAAAACAAAGGTAATAATTGATGTTTTTGAAAATTAAGATGTAATTTTGCTTTTGTTGATGTTGTTGAAAATGAAGAGTTATTGATGGTAGTAGTGTTAATTATTAGACAATGGTGCTATAGTTGAATAGTGTTTAACAAACTAGAAAACCCAATTTAAGTAGTAGTAAACTGAAATCCCTAATTTACACCTTAATTGTTTATTGTATATTATGATGGTAGACATTAATGATTGGAAGATAGACGACGAAATATTGATGAAATATTTTGATGAGGTTGAAGGGAAAATCGAAGTTGCAAGTTCAAGTCATATTGACTTTGATGTCGATCATGTTTTGGAAACACAGTTCGGACCTGTACCGCGTAAATTCCATTCAAGATCATCAACCTTACACGCTCGCTTAAGTGAAGTTGTTTCTGTGGAAATGCCCGGTCATCAACATAATATTGACGGAAATTTGCTGACGTCTATACATCCTGTTGGTCCATCGTGCCAAGGGGACAAGACCATGTCCAAACAGTTGTTGCGGAGATATGTGTGTAGTGGTTGTTTGTAGGAAGAAAAAGAATGCTGGACGAAGATTTTTTGGGTGTAGTTCGTACAGCGGACATAGATTGAATTCTCGTGAAAATGATTGTTGCAATTATTTTAAATGGATTGATCAACCCATGTGCGAAAGGGAAATTGAGTATGCACACGAACTGCAAGCCGAAATAAGTCGTTTGAAAAGTATGAATGAAGAACTAAGGACAAATAGAAAAAGCCTAGAATGTGGTAGATGTTTAGGACTTGGTTAAGTTGTCATATTTGGATTTTATGTTGAACCGTTGTATTTGTAATATGTTGATGCGAAAATGTTTCTATTTGTTGTAACCCGTAACGTGTGCAAGGTAGATAGTTTATTATGTTGTTGAAATGCATTTAATGTTGTTGACTTTATTGATGAAATATATTGGTTACGTTACTATATTGATTTGCTTGTTGGTGTTTTTGTAAAGATTGAGTTGACTGCTTTTGGTTGAAGATTGGCTGCGGAAGCAAAATCTACTTAGAAAAATAGGTAATAATTCATCAAATTGATGTTTATAGTTATGTCAGTGAACAAAAACTATGACTGTGGTATTGGAACTTATTTTGCAGATAATGTCAAAGGTTCCGACTATATTTTACTTTTGATGGTGAATTGTTGGTTGATGATGAAGGTAAACCTAGATATGTGGGCGGAAAGCGAAAAGGATCGACAATAAAAAATCATTGTAGTTTTGAAGAGCTTAAACAAAGGGCATATGAAGTGACAAAAGAAAATCCTGTGATACACGATTTAAAATTAGCGGTCAAATGGATTTGGGATGATGGTGCATCCGCTATTGATTTGGAAGATGACGCTGATTTGAACTCCACCTTTTCAGTTGGGATGAGAGTTATAGAAATCTACGTTGTGAGAGTGGAACATGAAAATATGGTTGAAATACAAGCACCGGTAATCTCTGGGGATGAGTATTTGCACACCACAAAGTTACAAGAAACACAATGGTTGGCGTATCCGTCGTATCTTTCAAGCCATCAAGGTGGAGAGTTTACAAACCTACTTCACAGGTACAGCGGAATGGCTGGATTCTCTTCTAGTCAAGAACAAAATATGATGCAGAACGCTATAAACCCAAATTAGTCGGAAGTGTTTGAAAAGTGAGTACTATTATACGTTAGCACTTATATTTTGACTTATGTTAATAAAAAATATATGACCTTTGTTTTTTGTATTCCTGATGTCGAAGATGCATTTACTGGTTGTGACGACGATGGTGACGATTATCATGTTAATACTCCACAAGAGATTTCTGGGCAATTGGATAGCATGGAATTTGCTTGTGTGGATGATGAGGATAGAACTTGGTAACATCAAATGGAAGCTAATAATGATGCAATCATATATGCAGACATTGAGGAGGCTGATGATGTAAATGCGGAAGAAGAAAAAATCACATATGAAGAGGCTCTAGCCGATGATTTATGCACAACATCAATGATGGTGAAATCAATAATGGAAAATTGTCAATTAGACATGGATGTTTTTTGATGAGAATGTGTGGAGTAAGGTCCACGAGTTGGGTTGATTTTTGAAAGTAAGCAGAAACTTGTTGAACAGTTATGTGAATGGATGATTAAATGTTCAGTTTCATGTCAAGTTCTGAAATCGCGTGCAACTTAATACACGGTCCACTGTGATGTGGAAGAAACATGCACTTGGCGAGTTCATGCAAGCCTTTCGGTAAAAAAAAATTCAAATTGGTGGCAGATAACTACATATGGCTGCGATTACACTTGTTTAAATGCAACCATCAACTCAAACCATCGACATGCAACTGCTAAGTTTATATGCAGCAAAATACTTCCGTTGATTAAAGCTGAAACAAACATGACTGCAATAACTATTCAAGAGACAATGTCCAACATGTTTCATATTAAAGTTAGTTATTTTCGAGCCTGGCATGGACTGCAGAAAGCTGTTACAATGATTTACGGCGATTGGGAATCGTCGTATGTGGAATTGCCGAAATATCTTAGAGCCCTACAACATACCAACCCCGGAAGCGTATATGATGTTATTCATAGTCGTGGGATTTTTGATGGTGCTTTTTGGGCTCACAGACCTTCTATTCAAGATTTCGACCTCTATCGACCCATATTGTCTATTGATGGCACTCATTTATATGGAAAGTATCTGGGTACATTACTAATAGCAACTGGGGTAGATGCAAATCAATGGATATATTCTTTAGCTTTTGCTATTGTACAAACTGAGTCGTGAAAAATGCATTGTTGGTTTATTCGTTGCATATGGAATTATATTCCATCCGTACATACTAGATGTATCACCTTTATTTCGAATCGTATGAAAGGAATTCCACGTGCGCTCAGAGAAGCTTAGCCAATTGAACATCGTCATCGCTTTTGTATCCGTAATATTAAAGCAAGTTTCAAGAAAGCGTGATTTGGTACGGATGAGCTACAAAATTTATTACACGCATGTGCCACTGTATCGGAGGTCGTAAAATATAACGATCTTCGAAAACAGTTGAAGGATGTATATCAAGATGCCGATGCGTGGATTGAAAGAAGTTTGAAAGGCCAGGAATCAAGTTGGGCTCTTTGTCATGACGGCGGAGTAAGACTCAACATGATGACGACCAACGTCTCCGAAAGCTTTGACGGCGTGCTCAAAGGAACTAGGAATTTACTTGTTATATCATTGGTTGCACGAACTTTTCATCGACTGAACCATTACTTCATCGAACGACGAATTCAAGGGGAAGAGTGGACGTCGCAGCTCACACCTAGGTGGAAAGCATTAGTGCGGAGAAGAATGGAAGAATCGAGGCTCATGTCTATAGAGAGATATAGCTTCGTTGAATGGCAGGTGAAAGATGTGCATATGTTTGGCTATACGGTGAATATCGAAGATAATGTTGCCAAGTGTTTTTGCAACATGCCGACATTAGATCATTTTCCGTGATCCCATGTATTAGCGGCTTGTTCACATGATTCGGGTGGTGCTAATAGAGTGTATTTTGACTTAATCTCCACGTGGTGCACGAAGGCTATGTATTTCGCAGCTTATGCTCCTTTATTCCACCATGTGCCAGATAGTCGACATAGGAACGTCTACGATGGTCCAATTATACAACCACCGTCTGTGCACAGAAATTCAGGTCGCCCTCATTCTATTCGAATAAAAGGTTTCATGGATCCGCCATCTTCATCCGGCCATAACAGATGTAGCAAATGCGGTTCAGTTGGCCATAATAGTTAGCCAAATCATCCAAAAAAGGTAAAAATTTCAAACTTAATCTCCCTTTCGAATGAGTGGGAAATAATTGGCAACTCAAAAAATACAATATTAAGGCACGAGTGCGGTGAAGTATATCTAAATCAGTCGCCCCTTCGGGTAGTGGTTCGGAAAATTCACTTTTAAACTAAGTCATTGATAATTCACTTTTAGACTTAACTGCCTCTCCAGGTGGAAAAATACCAAGCAAGTCATGAGCCAATTCGATGTAATCGATATCTAAATTTTGCAAACATACCGGACGACGTCTGCTTTAAAATCAAAAATAAAATGCACATCCGCTAGAGTTACTGTCATCTCACCAACTCTCATATGAAATGTATTTTTTTCCGCCTCCATCTATCGCATAAAGCGGTATTAAGGTGATGATCGAGATAAATATAGTCGATTTGCATAGCTTGCCAAAATCTGGCGATTCGTAGATTCGGCTCCAATCTTGGATCTTTATAGTCGATCTCCTTGAGCTTTCTTGAACGATCGCATATCTTCACAGTTTCAATACCCTGTTGAAATTGGTGCTTGATATTTGCATTCCCTTGTTTTACCAATATCGAACATTTAGCTCCATTAATGCGTCGTTTTGGCTCCTATGGTGCTTGAAGATAGAGAACACTTCTATCTTCGAGTCCGGGAGACAATTCTACAAATAACAACAACCGTTTATCACTACAAAACATTTGTACAAAGTTAGGGTTTTGGCTATATGAACACTTCAAATCCTTTGGCATTTTCAACAAAGAAACCAACAATTAGAGCACATTGACATTGAAATCATAATGATTATCTCTTTCATTAACAACAACAATAATTTTTAAAGCAGTAAAAAAATATAATTACCTCTAATCAAAGAAGAAGAAGAGCTTGGTTCCATTTTATGCTTAATCTAGTGGTTGATTGAAGGAATAGATCAAAACCAATGTTTTTGTGTTAATAAGTTTGGATTTGGAATGAGTTTGAGGTTGGAATGGGGAGGTTTTTGTTAAAAATTGAGTTTGGGAGAGAAATGAATTTCAGATTCAGCTCTTTGTCTTTTTGATGCCCGAAAATAAGCTTGTGCATTCCATAATTGCGCAAGCTTTAAACTGATGCTTGCACAATTATGGATTGCGCAAACTCTACTTTAAAAAAATATAACTTGTGCATTCCATAAATGCGCAAGTTATAACTAAACGACCTATTTTGGTAATTAGTTTTTGCTGAGGCCTACTTCTACATTTTGTTTTTTTCCGATGCCTTGATCGTAAAATTGTCCTATATGTAAATGGATAAGTTTTCAAATTTGATTAATATATACATATAGTACTCTCCTCTTGTCTTACCGCTTATCATATTGTACAATTATAATTTCTTACATCTATATATACAAATGAAGTAACATGTTAGTGTACTTTAAACCATATAATTTCACACCTAGTTTACACAATATTACTTTAATTTTAAGTCCAACAATTACATGCATACATTAATAAATTGCAAACATAAAAATGTTAAATACTTGCAGTAATAGTTATTATATTATACTTTAACTTTTTGAGTATTCCCAAAATGGAAGTGCTAAATACACTGTGTAAAGATTTTGCTTACTCTTTCTATTTCTTTTTAGAGATCTCCATGTATTATCTTCCACATCATGTCTAGAAACCCTGTAAACCTATAAAATGCGGTCAAAATAGTGAAAATATTCATCTTCTTGAAGGAAATAAATGGAAGCATGTGTACATTTGTTCCCAGTGATAGCTATAACAATTAAAGAATCTTATACGTAATGCACAAAACAAAAAAAAAGTGCTAGTAATGTCAACTCAATGCACAGATGTCGATATCCATTTATTACCAAAGCAGTCACTAAAGTAAAACATACACATGCTTTACAGAACATAAATTATAAAGAAAACATAGGTACGCAATACTCTAACGAAAAAATGGTATGAAATCTAAAGAATGGGAGAATATTTATGTATATGTAGCAATAAAAGAATTCCAAAATGAATACAGTTTATAACAATAAGAATAATGGATAACTTTCCAAATTTGGAATTTTTCATGATAGAAACACGAAGAAGAAACAAACCTGCAGTTAGTTCTCTAAAATTAAAAATTGGAAGCGAGAAAAGGAACTAAATGAGTTAGGTTTATACATAATTATGCAAATATAAAATCGAGAACGTAAAATCGATCCTAAGAGAACTAAAACAAAGCCTTAGAAATCAAATAATTAAAGTAAGTTGAAGATCTTACGGTTGAGAAATATCTCAGAGCATTATTGCAAGTTTCATAATATTTTCCGCTATTAAATTCATTGTACAGTTATTCCATTTGGGGGAGAAAGCAGCATGTATTATGGATGAGAACATGAAAATGGATGAGAATGTGGAAGAAGATTGTGTCTACAACCTAGTTTTTAGAATTTACATAAATAACCCAGCGTAACCAATTGTCTAAAAGAAAGCAGCACGTGCATAGAAGGAATTGGTATTAAAAAAAGGCTATTTGTAAGGTTGTTTATTTTACAAACTGACTTTGAGATGTGCATAATGTTGCACTTTTTTATGCATGTACATGCACAAATCAATCGTTTATTAAAATGTAAATGAGACCAAGTTATTTTAGGAAATTATAACACATTTTCTATCTCGCATTGTCTTCAACATCTTCTGAAGTGCAATTTTCTAAAACATAAACATAAATATTAAACCGAAACAACTATAAACTTCTATATAGACTAAAAATAATAAAGAAGGAATCGATTTTTGGTTGGTTGGCATGAAAAAATAAGCTCGCAAAATTATACGTTAATGTAAAATTTGTGCTACAAATACAAACGTGGATCATTCGTTGATAAATAAACATGACAATGAAGTTAAATGCATTGGATCACATGCAAGGAAAATTGTAGGAAGGAGAGAAGCTGGTCAAATTTACAATTTATCACATTTGTATGCAATAGTAAACAATGGACTAAAGAAGTCCAGTCCATAAAGAAAGTTCTAATATGTACACACTTTGCTTTGATAACTGACTGGATTTTCTTGTAAGTAGCTCGACTGAAATGAAATGCTAATAACTCTAAAATTAATCGGTGTGTCACCTTCATTTTTTGAATCATACGATTCTTGTGTAAAGCACTTATATCTTGGGCATATAATTTCTACTCTGGGTTCGTCTTCCATTTGTGAATTTTCTTTATAGTTACTAATAGCCTATTCATTTGAACATGTTTCGCCTTTAGCCTCTATCCTAGTAAGGTGCGAAAACCTTATCGACGCATTAGAACTTGATGCCAAACTATTTCCTTGTGTAATTTTTTTTAATACATTACCTGCCTTATTCAGATCTAAATGTCATATTATATTATAACATTTTAACAAATGATAAAAAGATTGTAATGAAAATTTATTATGTCAGTGTCATGTAAGTATCATTTAAAATGATCAGATGTATATAACAATTCTGCAAATAAATGTTTGATTGAATTAATCAAATAAAATGCTAATTTTTCTCTTTTTCATAATTTGGTAATAAATACCAAATTTTGGTAATGATTTCTTTCTTCCATAATTGATGTCTTGTAAATATTAGTTGGACAATTGTTCATCTAACATACCTGCAAATAAGTGTTTGGTTAAGCAAATTAAATATTGCAAACAATAAATACACAGTCTTTCTTGCAATTGAATCCCAAATCTAAGAAAACTTGAATGCAGCAAATTTTTCCTCTATTAGTAATCACAACTTCTTTACCACCAAAAATACCAATTTGCAATCTTTCACATCTACTTCCAAGCCTCCTTTTCCCTTTCCTTCAACAAATGTTGCATAGAAATGGAAATCTACTACTGTAAATATGCCCACAACAACCATTCAAATTCCTCACTTTTCAATTTTTAACAACTGTCGTAGTGATGGTAGAATGGCAATACGACACTATATCTCCTACTTATGCAGAGATCATTCCCAGAACCACAACATTAGAATATATTGCTTTTGAAATTCTAAGATAAGAATTATTCTAAAATACAGAAGCATATTTTTACCACCTGATCCTTGGACGTATCAATGCTTCCTTTAGGGTTCAGGAGTAATAACAATCTCAGTGTCTTCCAAACAAAGCTTCTTCGGCTCTCCTGTAATGAGCACCTTCCCTTTTCAAATTTTACTAACGGGAAGAAGTAGATGAGGGAGGGGACTTGTCCATAAACATCTCTCTTCCTATTTTTTTCTTTCTTAGATTTTACTCAAAATTAAGAATAAGTTCTTATAGGTACATGCATTTCAATAGGATGGAATCCGGAAAGGGCTCAGGCATGAAGAATAATGTCAGCATTTATTCGATGGGTAAAATGTTGATTATAGCCCCTACTATCATTTTATACGCATATTAAATTGCATTGGACTTCTCACTACTTAATAGTTATGAAAGTTTGCAGATGATAAAAACAAAAGCGAAGTTGCTCAGTGTTCAAATTTCTTAAAAGTCTAATGCTTCATTGCTTCTTGTGATAAAATGTATTTTTTTGTTTGCTGCTAACCATTATCATACTTAGCATGAAAAAAATATGGAAAGAAAGTGAATACATAGTTTTGAGTTGGAATGGAAGTCTAGCATCCCAAATGTGTGTACATAATTGCCAGTCCCAGAACAAATCGATCCTCTTTTCATTGTTAGAGGTTCCTAAACTATAAAATTAACAGTATAATAAACCAAAAATAACTGTAAAAAACATACAATCCATGTAGCATAGATCCATATCATAATTTGAAAAGCCAAAACGTCATCTAGATAATTATTTTATTTCCTTTTAAATTTCATAATAATAACATCTAACAAAGGATCTGATTATTTGGGAACTTCTAAATCGAAAAAAGTCTGGCCAGAGAAATCAAACAGTTGTGAGTATTTGTTATTTTAAACGTAAAACAATTAGATATAGAGATGATGCAAAACAATTTTCAAAAATAAAAATCTAAGGTAAGTAGTTGAGTAACCAAACCTTTGAGATTCCGTGGAAACAAATTTACTACAACCATTAAAACCGAAAGTATAAAAAGATGAACTGATAAAAAAACTAAAAAAAGGGCTTCGTAGAGTGCCGTGGTTGAAATTTGGCTATCGATGTTTGCTAAAAGATAACAATTTGAAAAGAAATAGTGGTAGGAAGTGATTAAAATTTTCTTTAAATTCGGTAAAGATGGGTGGATTTTATTTGGTAGCAGAAAGACAGTGGGACATAGGAGGAGGAAGTTAGGTGATGGAGGTGAAGGCGGACGTAGAGGTGGAACGAAATGGAATTCAAGGTGGAGTTACGTTCAATTAGGGAGAGGACGATAAATTTGGTAAAATCAAAACATCAAAAGTGGGAGAGAGGTGGAGATCGTACCTTGGGGAATGAAGATTGTCGATGGTGGAAGGTGTGAACAATAATCGGCCACGGGGATGGTGTCGGCGTTCGATTGCAGGTGGAAAGTGGATGTAACGCTGATGGACGATCGTGACGGCCGACAGTACGCGCTCGAATCGGCTTTGCTGCATATAGTACGAATCGGCTTTGGCAGCAGACAGTAGATAGGAAGGAGAAGGGGAAGTAAAGTAAGGTCAATATGGGGGTGGCGATCAGGGGAGTGAAGGAGGAGAGTTGCCATTTTTTGTGCATGAGGGGAAAGTGGATTTGAAGGAAAGTGGAAAACGACGAGGAAAAGGGAAGGGAAATGGAAGAGGTTGGTACGGAGACATGTGAGAGAAGATTGTTGGACGATGTGGGAGTGGGTGAGGGAAAAGACTGAACTGCCGCGGTGGAATGTTTTGTTTTTAATTTAAATTGGGGCAATATGGAGACTGGATAAAAGGCTTCAGTTTGACCCCTTGACTGAAGGTTTTGCTTTATAGTATAAGATATATACGATAAATACATTTTTTTAATTATGCATTTTATAAATAACAAAATATTTACAATTATTTTAAAAAAATTGTCGAAACTTGTACTCTCAGACACACACACACACACACACACACATATATATAAGAGATATATTAAAATATACATATTATATAATTATATATAGTTTTTAAATATCTATATAAATCGTTTAATTAATATAAGCATATATATAAATATTTGAAAATATATTTATTTCTGAACTAGAATTTTTTTTTGAAAGGTAATGGTAGCCCATCTATTAAAGTTATAATTACATGCCCTAAACAACATAAAACACAACATGTTGCTGAGCAAAAATTGCATAAAGACAAAAGATATGACAAGGTAAATTAAACTAGCTTCCTTATCCTCAGCAACACTTTCTTGTGGATTCGTTGGTATAAGCTAAATACTTATTTTAAACTGGAAATTTATTTTAATATGTATGTATGTATTATTTAAAATATTGCGAATATTTTGACATTTTGGTTTTAAATGCCAAATCTGGCTTCAAATTTAAACCATATATACTAAATAAAATTTGATATTTTAAATTTATAATTTTGAATTTTAAATTTCTGATCTAGCTTTAAATTTAAATCATGTTTATTACGTCAGATTAGATATTTGAAATTTGAAATTAAAGACTTAGTCAAAATTTTTTATATCTATTTATAAATAATTTTAGTTAAATTTTTAAAATTTTTATATGTATATATGTAAACATATTTTGTTATGAATTTATTCGGACGCTTATCATATTTGTAAAAGCCAAGCATATGCATAGTACATTTAATCCCAGCAATTATTTATGTATATATTTAGCCATGCCACCCTATGCTATATTGCATGTGCACATCAGACAGACATGAGTCATAATGATGTACTCAGAAATTATACAAAATATCCTAAATTAAATTAGAAATTTTTAATAAAATATGATTTTATTTAAATTAATTAAATTGGAACTAATATAATTCTTTAGACTTCATATATGATCCAAAATATGATTTTTTTTTTTGAAATATACTTATTTCACTCGCATTGGACCTACCCAGTTCCAACATCAACAAGCTTGATGCATGACATTACATAAGTAGATAGAGATGAATATATAGTATAAGATCATTATAAGGATGGCGAATGTAAGAGATAAAAACATAAAAAAATTAATATAAGTACATGATTTGAATTAAGTAATGTGGTCTTTGAATAAGCTACATTAGATGATGTAGCAAAAAAAAAACTTCTTGCTACTATGAATAGAAGGTGTAGGAAGACATTTTTCGTGAGGCTTGAGAGAGTAAAGCTAAAGTATATATAGCACCGTTAATAGTGTTGCGTAGTTGAAAGTGCTGTCACATTTTTTTAATGAGAGAGTTGTGTTGTTGAAAGTACAAACTAAGCAAAAAAGTTACTTGGTTGATAGTGCTTCATGGCTACGTGAAACAAGATGGTCAGACTAAAAGACTAAAGCATTGTTGTGGTGAGATAGGGTAGTGTCGAGAGACTGTAAAACAAGTGCATGCGGCTGACACATGGTTTGGAATATTGTTGAAACATATTTTGAAGTGAGACGAGGCTGAAGGCTGAAGCATGGTGTTGTTGCATGCCAACCGAACTCGAGTTTGAAGCAGGTTTGCGACAAATGTTGGTTGAAGCTTAGCATATATGTGTTGGAACTGGACCAACCCACTGCAGAAATTATTGGTTATTTCAATTTTTTTACCATATTGAAACGTTATTGGGCCGATGAAGTCTAATTTATTTGGAAAGTTTCTAAATTTCTTATAAATAAAATCCTTATTTTGTTTAAATGTATAAAATAATATTATAAAATATTGTATAATATATATACACGTATCATATACACACATATATGTGTGTGTGCATGTATAACATACCAATCTATGCAACGTATAACATGCCCATGTATAAGAGTTGGGATTTACACTACAACGGACGCGTTAGGTTATCCAATATACAAATTTATTGTCCCAATATATGTTTATATGTTTTTCTTATATATAAATATATTACAAATATGTGTGTGTTATAAAAAATTATTTAAATAATTTTGTATAAATTTATAAATATGTATATATAAACATAAGTACCAAATATTAACAATGTATAATTTTATGATTGTATAAGTATGTTTGAATTATTTATAAAATATATTAAATATAATAATAATTTTTTACTGTAAGACCGAAAATAGTGTGTGTGTATATATATATATAAATATTTTTTCAAACATACGTACATATATATATATATATACATGAATATATTAAATGCTTATATATATATATGTTCGTATATATATATATATATATATATATATATATATGTTCATACAATTATAAATAAATAAATATTAATACAAGTAAAATCTTGGAATATTTTATACTAAATATATCACTACTTGGTCTTATGCATAGTTCGAAAAAAACGTTTTTTAATTTTAAAATATATTTTATAATAATTAACCGTACGAATTTTTTTTTACAAATTAACAAAAATAATTTTGCAAAACTAAATTTGAGTTTTAAATTTCCTGTAAAATTCTAAATGATAATTTTCAATTGTGGAAATTTATTATATGATTTTATAATTTAAAAATAATTTAAAAATTAGTTTTTCAACATTCAGTTTATATTTAAATATTTTAAAATATAAAAAAAAATTTTTTTGAAAGTTTAATATGTATTAATATAATTTTACAAAATATAGAACATAATTTATAATGCATATAAGTAGCAATATAATTATTTATATGATTAACCAATTTAAATATTATTTAAAAATAATATATAAATACAAAAAATTATTTTCTTTATGCCAAAATTATTATAGCTATTAAAATTTATGTATAAAATTATACTTACATATTTTACATAAGTATAATGTAGTATTTAAATTATAAACTATATACACATTGACTACTCAGTGCATGTGATGTGCCTGTTAGTCACGTTGGCTCCTCGCTGCATATATCAAAATTAATGAATGATAACAAAGAAAAAATTAGGATGATAAGAAAGTAGCTATCAATATTTTTGATTCTAGTCTGAGTCCTCTCGGATCGATGAGGAGTGCTCGCCTTCGTATAACAGCCACTAGAGCTTTTGATAGCTCACGTATGAATATTTCTTTAGGCAATACTTATAGTCTATATGCTTTGAATAGTTTATCTAATAGCAACATGTACCATCTAGCTAGGATATCGGGTTTTATTTTTGATGATGTTCAGTTAGATGTTGAGTATATTATGAGTAGGGAAGTAGAGCGGGTTAGAACACTTGGACATAAGATATATTAGTTGGAATTTTAGGGGTCTATATGATTTAAAAAAGTGTAGTAAAATTAGGTCAATTTTAAAGATAATAATATTGACATTGTTTTATTACAAGAAACAAAAACAGCACATTGGGTTCATCTTTCTACTATGGGTAGATCTGGAGGATTAATGGTGTGTTGGAAAGAAAACTGTTCTATTGTTAAAACTCATTCAACACATTTAATTTTTTCTAATTTTGGTGATGGATTATTTCTTAATGTTACTAATGTTTACGGACCGAATTCTAAATTGGATCATATGGTTCTTTGGAGTGAGTATCTAGAGCTTAGATCACTCGCTCTAGGTCCCTGGGTGATGGATGAGGATTTCAATGTCACTAGATTCCTAGAAGAATGAACTCTTAGAGAAGGAGATTTCTCTGCCATTGAAGATTTGGTTAATTCATTATTAATAGTAATTTAATTGAAATACAGTTAAAAAATAGACGGTACACTTGGTCGAATAAAAGAGATGACCCATCGATGGCTCTTTTACATAGTTTTTTATTAGTGATGAAGTGGAAGATAAATATCCTATTTGTAAGGTGGTTGGGCTTCTGAGTATTTACTCGGATCATTTTCCATTATTTTATCTTGTAATGATCAAAATAACAGAAATAAATTATTTAGATTTGAAAAAATGTGGCTGTGAGAAAATAACTTTTCAGAATTAATAGCAAATGAACGGTTCTCTCTGAGTAAATATAAATTTTGAGAAATATAGCTAAAATATTTATAAATAAAATTAGAGATTTAAGAAATTTTCTTAAGAAATGGAATAATTGTTTTTTGGTAATAGTAGAACTAATAAGGATAGATTATTAAATGAAATTCTAAGACTGAATAAAATAGAAGAACTAGGGAATTTAAATATTTCAAAAAAATATGCTATCAAATTTAAAAGATGAACTAAATAAAATTGTAACACAAGAAGAAGTAAGGTGGAAACAAACATATAAAGGTTCACTGGATGGATAATGGTGATATGAATACTAATATCTTTCATAAATTAACAAATGGTAGAAAACATAGTAATACGATTAATTCTATTTTAATTAGTAATGTTGAAATATTTGATCAAAAAGAATTAGATGAGGCATTTACTAACTATTATAAAGAATTTTTAGACTAAAAATAAACATAGGGTTAGAGCTAATTAGGAAGAAATATATCCCAATGACACTAGGAGTGATTTAGATGGACTTGATTTTCCATTTATGGAAGATGAAATGCTAGGGACTATGAAAGAGATGTCAAGTGATAAATCAGCTGACCCTAATGGTTTCATATATTATTTTAAGAAATTTTTTGAGGTGTTCTAAAATATGACTTAATTAATATACTTAATGAATTTTATGATTGTTCGTTACAATTAGGTGGGTTTAATTTTGCTAATGTAATCTTATTACATAAGAAAATGTGTGCAAATGAGTTAAAAGATTTCGGGCCTATTTCATTATTAAACAGTTCTTTCAAAATCATTTCTAAAGTTTTATCTAATAGGTTAAACACTAAATAAATGAATTAATTGATATTACTCAAACTGCATTTATCAAAGGTAGAAATATTACAGATTGGGTGGCTGTAGTTTAATAAATTATTAATCATTGTTATAAAAATAATATCACTTATGCACTTAAAACTTGATTTTGCAAAAGCTTTTGATTCAATTGATTGGGATTTTCTAAAGGATTTATTATTAGCTAAGGGCTTTAGTATTAGATGGTTGTGCTTCTTTACTTAAAACTAGAAATTCAAGTACTATGGCTAATGGTATATTAGAAAATAAAATTCAATTGAAACATGAACTTAGGCAAGGTGATCCATTGTCACCTCTTTTGTTTAGTTTAGCGACATACGTTTTCTCTAGAATTATCAAACTAGCAACAAATAATGGGATTCTATACAATGTTGGGAATGAAATTATGAGTAATGACATTTCCATTATATAATTTGTGGATGATACGATGCTCTTTACATCAGACCCATCTAAACATATTATAGCACTTAAGTTTATATTATATAGTTTTGAATTGCTATCTGGACTAAATATTAACTTTGATAAGAGTTATGTGTTAGTTGAATGATATAGATAAGATAGAAAATCAAGTTTTTTACATTAAATTGTAAATCTATGAAATTCCCAATAGAGAATTTGGGATTTTTAATAAGACCAACTAATATCAAACATGATGGCTAGTTAATTATAATAGATAAACGAAAGGTTAACTAAATGGAATGGAACATTTTTATTAAGGGCGGGTAGGATATTCCTTATTAACTCTGTTTTGTCCGCATTACCCATTTATTGGATGTCATTTTATTGCTTTTCAGAATAATTGACAAAATAGATAAAATTAAAAGGGATTTTTTATGGTGTGGTGATAATCCTAACAATAGTTCAAAATATTTATAATTGGGAAATAGTATGTCAATCTAAATATGAGGGAGGGTTAGATATTACAAAATTTACATAATTTAAACACTTCTTTATTAGAAAAATGGATATGGAAATTAACGAATAATAATGAGAATTTAATTTGGAAAGAAATAATATCGAATCAACGGTATAACGGTAATTATAATATACAACATATTTCCACTAATAACACAAATAATATCTCTCGTTTTTGGAAATCGATAATAAATAATTATGATATATACATTTGGAACTAATAATGTGGCACATTCGAGGAATAATACCTCTTTTTGGTATGATTATTGGATATTGAAATTTGTAATTTTATAAATGTATTGATTTTGGAAATATACAAATCAAATTTAGTTTTAATCTTACTTTAGCTGGAAATACATTATCGAAGTTTGCCTTACTTTGTGCTTAATAAGATTTTTGAAACAATGATAATAAAAATGACATTAAAATATGGTGTTGGGATAATAATAAAATTATACAACATTCACTTTTTGTAAATTTCTTAATTTTTCGAGTACAAAGTTGAATATATTAGATATATATAGAAAGGTAATACTCCACCCAAAGCTTATGTACATATGTGGTTAATTATAAATGGAAAATTAAATACAATAGAACTATTAAAAAGGAAAAATATAGTTATTGTTAATAAATGTTTATTCTGTAATGTGGGAATGGAAAATATTCCAAATTTATATTTTGAGTGTCGTATCAATAACTATATTCTTATAAATTATCATAACATTTTTTACTTTAATATAATTAATAATCATATTAATTGTGAATTACTTTGGAATAAGCTTATGTTTCGTTATATGGTTTCATAGATTGATAGTTGATACTATTTTTACTATAATATATATGTTGGTATTTATGGTTTGAAAGGAACCAAAAGATTTTTAATAATATAAATATTCCAACAGACAAATTAATATATATAATTACTTTGTTTTGTGTTTATTGGATTTCAAACCCCAGAATAATAAAGATAATAATATTAGTTTCAATGAATACCTTAAAAAGGTTAAATCACGTATTAATTTGGTTAAGAAAAATAGAGTATTTAAAAATAGAAATAATAATAGCACTTTAAATACCTTTTCAATTGACATGTATGCCCATAAATCTGACACTATATCATATTTAGGAAATTAGTTTGATTATGAAATATTGCAATTTTGAATGTAACATTCATCTCAAAAGTTATGATATTTGTTTTCAATAGTAAAAAACAGTAATGAAGCTAATTTAGCTTTCTTGTACACCTTTTCCAATGGCACATTTCATAATCCAATATTATTAGGGTATTAGCCTTGAATCGGAATTCTCTTTAATTTGTTTGTTTTTATGTAACTGGTTTGTGTTACACCCTTTATTGTTTCTTACTTGGTTTTAATCATATTATTGCTTATTCTATTGTTTATTAGAATGGTATATTTTAATTTAGCATATATATGTGTATAAATATGTGTGTGTGTTTATTTATATACATATATGGGTATTGGTCTTACACTTTTGGTATAGTCTTTTTTGCAGCTTTAGATATGCACGTTGGACCGGATGGATTCGGCTGATTTTGAGGATATAACCAATCATCTTATTTAGTGGATTATAATGTTGTATTATTTTACTATGGAACTTGGTTCTATGAGATTGGGTTTTTTATCACAAGGGTATTTCTACCCGTCAGGCATATTGACAGCTCCTTTTTCTAGTATGGAATAGAATAAATGAGTGATGTCCTCTCTAACAGGGGATCACCCATTTCTCTCAAAAAAATGTATACATATTTATAAATATTATAAATTAAATTATATAAAATAGAACTTTTTTTGTTGAGCCGTGCTGCCTATATGTATATGTACATAAAAATTTATAATATAAAACATATATATACATACAACCAATCCATATTGTGACAATATATTTATATGTTGAAATCGTTACCTAACTAAAAATATAATATATGAAATAAACATTCTATATAAAATAATATTCATAAACATTTTAGGAACATACCTTATAGCCAAATCCTGTAAGTACACCTTGAAACAATGAGATCCGATCCTCGAACTGATTTCCAATCCAAAAGATTTCTAGTCCCTGAGCAGATGACCCCAGGCTATTGAATGTCACTTGCTTTGATTTGGACTTAGAAAATTCTAGATATGTAAGGGGGAAATTTGGATCAATCCAAAGGAGATATAGAGGCTCCCAAAAAATGTCAAAAGGTTGAGGGCGACGATGCTTATACAGGGGAAAATTTGAAGATATTTAAGGATCGAAATCCTACATCATTTCTTACCAATTCTCTTCCATATTGGCCCTCCATCTCCAAGCCTTTTTATCCCATCTTCCAACCGCCTATAATCCCATATTAGAGCCGAACCAACCAGCTCCCTTCATGGGCTTTAAACCTATTTAAAGCCTGAATAAATATTTTGCATTTAAATCCAATTAAAAGGTGTATCGATATCGTATATCAATAAATATATATGTAATTATTATAAATATATTATATAATATTTTTTTATAAAATCAAAACCAAATTTATAGCTATATTTCACAAATATTAATTAATTTATAATAATTATAAATTAATTAAATTATTTCGGTTAAAGGAGAATTCATCGTTTTGGTTGTGTAACTTGTTAGGTGTAAATCTGGTCAGCGATTGATATTGAACTATTTAAATATTAATGCACATGTTACTTGAAGGTGGTGTGAAATTTTGACAAAATTCATTGCTTACTTGGTTTCAGTAAAATCTAATTTTACTTTGTTAAGCTTTACCAGGTTGTGACTATTATTTACACTCTTTCACTTCATCAAAACTATATCACTTTGGACTTATGGAATTTGGTAATGGTCAAAATTCCAATACTGTCCACATTCAATTCTATAGTCCAAACACGATGTCCTTGGTTAGATAATAATAATAATTATTATTAACTAAAATGCTCTTGCCAAAGACTTTGAGTTGACTTAGTTGGCCGTGATACTAACCTCATATAACCAAGGAGATAAATCCTCTCTAGAATAGTGTTTCATTGTCAATGCTTCCACTTGACCCAACTACAGTCGTTTGTTGGACGTCATGTCATAATTTAACTATAATCAAAGTGAATTTTCCACATGAAAGATCAATATCATTCTCAAGTCAAGAGAACCATGTAATTTTGTCATATCTATATTTTCTGTTTGACCTTAGTAATATTGAACAATAGAGAACTATCGAGTGATTCATTCCATAGTTATCCAATATTTATCAGTATGTAAACCCTTGGTGCCCCCAACAACCATGATCAATATGCTACCAAACGTTCAGAGAGCTTTACATACTCTTATCTCAATGGATATATCGATATCCAGTCTCGATACATCATGACTAGGAATATTTAAAATGGCATATTTATTTTAAATTACTCACGATTACAACACTTTGTAACTACCATTACAAAACATACCATTTATGAATTTTCTTTCAGATATACTTTCCATTATATCAATAACTGATATAACACATTATATCAAGTATACAATAGAAAGGAAACACTTTTTTTCCGAACAAGATTGGTTATCGAGTTAGATATTGTTAATACCTCAATATTGATTTTGATGACGACAACAACGATATAAATATAGATACTAATGTTTTGTCAAGTTGTATAATATATATTGAAAAATATTACATAGGTACAAAATGATTAAACTTGAAGACCGATCGGTATTGAGACCAAGAATAAAGATTTAGAGATAATGATCAAGACTCATAAGTTTAGAAACAGAAGACTTGAAGAGTTCACGACTTTAGTATTAGTCATTAGAACAAATTGTTAAATTCTCTGATAACAAATTCTGTTCTTTAGCACAAATTTGTTATCCTTGATATTTTAATTGAAATAAATTATTTTAAAAAATAAATTATTTTAACTTATAAATTATTTTAAATTCAAAAAATATTTTTACAAATATTCTACAAAAGTTTTTATGTATTTAAAGTATTTAAAAAATTATATTTAAAATTATTTTACAAAAATATAGAAGTTTGAAAACAATTTAAAAGAAAACTCATTTTTCAAAATTGATAAGGGTATGTTGACATGCCCCTCTTCGATATGTCCATATAGTGACCGTTGGTTGCTTTTTTTATATTTGAAAAGAAGTGTCTTTACAATGCACCTCTTCAAAAATGGATACTTTTGTTCATTCACTGTATAAAGAGGAGTGCAAATGAATTTTTCAATTAATTTTCTTACTTTCTTCTTACTCCTTACTCTCTTTTTCTATTAATTGGAAGCTACTTTCTATATTCTTGCAAATCCACATAGAACCGCTCTGTACTCTACTAGATTGATTCTCTACAAACTTTCTAGTATTTTTGAAGCCTTTTGGAAGCATTCTCTCTACAAACTCAAAGATCAAACCACTATCAAAAGGGCTATAGAACACCTTATATCTCATGTACAACTGTTTATATTTGGAAATCAACAACTTTACTCTTATTTGTTTGGGTGTGCTTGTTACCCTTTTAAATCAAGTGGCTATGCTTAATAGCCTGTCTTAATCGAGCGGGTGATCTTGTTACATGGTAAATCAAGAGAGTTTAACTCGGATTCGTAAGACAGGGAGGGTATCTTATAGCTTTGAAATCGAGATTGTATTTCGCTTGCAACCTAGTTAACGTAGGCAATTGAAAAGAAATATGTACAAGAAATTGTATGTGACCGGATGTAGGTCAAATCCGAACTAGTATAAATTCTCTATTGTCATCTCTTTAACTCATTACTTTGTTTTTACTACATTTATTCGTATCTATGATTGCCTGTTAGAATATATATCTTTGGTTGATTATCTGTATTTGATTCAGATCTGGAAATAAGTTAAAAAGTTCCATAAAAGTTATAAAACACTATTCATCCTCTCAAGTGTTAAAATTGCCTTTACATCCACTCACATTAGTACTACACTATTTCCTAAAGATATATATATAACAAATTACATAATTGCTCTTAGAGCATACCTTTAACTCTATCAATCTCCTACTTGCACTTGGGATCAATTATACAATATGCGATGACCGCCCTATACTACCGGCATCCAATATAACTAAATATTGTGTTGCTAATGTGTTCGGCCGATGTAGGAGATAATCAAGGTTGTAAGAAAAGAAAAAAGAATCACAGAACCTATAATATATCTCACAGCATATGGAACATAACATAATATACATCACAGGTATAGAAGACGAAAGACGGTAATAACTCGGTGAACCAAATATTAGAGCAAGGATCACAGAGTTATACAATACAGTAATAAAGTTTATACAAACCAAAATTAAACTCATATTTGTGTCATAATAGCAAAGAAACACTGTCTATTCTACTCATTTAAGAGTACCTAAAATAATAAGAAGTAAAACATAAAACCTCGAGTCAGACAATACTTTGGTGTGAGCTGTAAATGAATCTTAAAATACTATATAAGTTGATATAGTAAGGAACAAGAGCATATGAATCATACTTGACATATCCCAAAAACTAAAGAATTAGCACATAACATCTGTAATATGCTAATGTACTATCATCATGAAAACATATTGCATCCTAAGTACAGTATCAGGTGTCCAGGTATGCCCATACTAAATACCAATATCAGGTGACAACCTTAGAGTGATAGACTATGTGGGAAGCAATCAAAGCAAGCATAGCTTCCATAAGACGATCCTCACTATCACTTGATGTGCTTAGATATAAGACAACTCATATGGCACGATCATAAGCCAGAGATCTAAATCTCATTTGCAGAGTGCTTAATCCATGCCACTCGGTAAGGCTAGGAAATAGACCCACGGTCATAAGGTCTAGGGTAATCTATGATTATAAGATCTGGACACAGTCATAATCCAGGTGAGCATCCCCACGTACCCCCTCCACAAGAGAATATAAGAAATGTTCGACTACACACCCTGCACACGCCTTCATAATGAAACACAGTCATAATTCCATTATACTCATATCCGTAGTGGAACACAATCAAAATTCCACTCACGAGCTCCCCCCATTGGACTAGCCCTTTCGGATTATTACTTCAGCTCCAGTCATCGTAACCTAACTCCATCTGCTATCAAGTTGCCATCATAGCGGTTCTAAAGCTATCACATCAAAGCACCCGAATATCACTTCATTCCTTAACCATCAGTATTCATCATGCTATCACATCACCATGGAATGACGAACAAACAAACTAGCACTCCTAGCATGACCTAAAGATGCTGCACTTCGCACCTGAGATGTTCCACCCAAATCTGATTAAAAATGACTACTGGATACCGACACAAACCACTCAGTACCAACTGATGAACTTAACCATATTTAAGCCTCTTCTACTTCCTCGAAGCCCTACTCCTTTAGTACTCCAACTTCCAAGCACTCAAGCCTATTTATTTCCCCAGAAAAGCACTCCGTACTGCTCATAACCTCTCAATACTGAGCCCATACTTAAGCAAATATTGGCATTTGGCTTCTCCTTGTCCATCCTAGGCTCGTCCTAAAGCATCATCTCTCACTGAGTGGTTTTCCACCGACCAAAACTACTCGGTACCGACTCCTGTCCTTTGCTCCAAACCTGATGCGACTTGAACTATGGGCTCCTCCCATGCTCCAAAGCCCTTTCTCCAAGTTTCATCCAATTCCGATCATTTTCGTCTTCGATTGGACTAATTTAACAATCTTTTTCCTAACTGTCTAAAAGCACTAGCAAACTATATCAAAGCACAACATACAAATATGAAGTATCATATATATGCATCCATTCATATATGCAATTCACCAATACATGATTATCAATTAAATCCTACTCTAAATCTAACTTTTACATTAATATGTCAATATGAACAAAGGCAGTTAAAAACCATTTTAAAATCTTTAAATTTTGAGCTAACATATATAAAAATGTGATTAAAGCTAGAAAACATTTTAGGATCAAAGTCATGTTAAAAATATCATTTTAACTATATAAACATGCATAGTATTGTGAGAGGTCAAGAACCACTCATAAAATGCCTAAAATATCAATTCCTCGCCTTAGATCTGAAGTGGACAGTAAAGGGAATGAATTCAAATCAGCTAAAAATGGTAATCTCTAGTCTCTCAATGCTAGTCACCCATCTAACGATGATTTAGGCTAAGATTAGTAATAAAAAGTAAGTTTTTATATATGAAATTAGGGTTAAGAGGTTTAAAACTATTTTTAGGAAGATGGAACTGACTTAGATCAGTCCCAACAACCTTTCCTTAATACAATTATCGAGATGGATTAGTGGGCCTAAGTATGCGCTTAGTAATTACCCATTAATGCAGACCAAAAGCAGAGAAAATATTAAAACAACCATAACTTTCAAATGGTAAGTCACTTTTTCTATTATGACCACTCCACAGAATGTGAAACTATTGTCCTAAAGTTATGGAAGTAGTTTGGGATCCTAACTCGGCTTCTACAAAAAGTTATAATCCACATAAGATTTTTAGGGTTAAAATGTTTGCATAGGAATTAAAAAAATGGTAGATGTGGAAAATGTCCCTAAGAGTCATTTTCCAAAATTTAGAGAAATAAGACCTCATACGAGTAAAATAAAAATTTACAATCATTCGATACATAAAATACAGGTCGGTACACCACCTCCCCCATTAGGAATTTCACCGCTGAAATCCCTGAACAAATCAAAAATAGTCAACCATAGTTACCCCACAAGCCAAACAACCATGTGTAACCATCAAACATATCAATCATGCAATCAAATATATAGGTAAACCAATCCTAGCATTTGAGATACTAAACTATCCTATATGATAACAAAGGTTAAAGTAAATATGTTAATAGTAGATCTTACCAAGTAAAGAGCTACGGATATACAATCGTGATGCTCTCTCAGTTTCCCGCATCCAATTTCCTTCACTTTTGCCCCTATTGAACCTTCACTAACTCCACCGCTTCCTCCTATGTCGTTTCTTATCATGTCTGATGATACTAATTGATGTATGAGGTCTTGAAGCTTCTGGTCCAATCTCAATATCATCAAGCCGATGTAGTGAAATCATCATGCTTGAGTTATTCACAAAATTCTACGAGTGAGAAACATGGAAGACGTTGTGCACGCCCGCCATCTTCTGAGGTAAGTCAACCTTATATGTTAGGCTCACAATCCTCTCTTCTATCGAAAAAGGACTTATGAATCTCGGCTCTAACTTCCCTTTACCACCGAATCTAATAACATTCTTCAATGGAAAAGTCTTTAAAAATACCATATCACCGATTGAGAAACCAAATCTCTACGTTTCCTATTAACGCAGCTCTTCTATCTATCTTGAGCAGCTTTCATTCTTTGTTAAATGATCTCGATCTTCTCTAAGGTTTCTCTAATCATATCTGGCCCAAGCATCAGTTTCTTATCCACATCCCACCAATATGAAGGAGCTTCGCACGGTCGACCATACAATGCTACAATACCATACTAATATTAAACTGATATTTATTGTTGTATGCGAACTCTGTCAAATGCAAATGATCGTCCCATATGCAAGCTCGCAAGAGATCCTTTAATATATGATTCACTCTCTCAGTATACCCATCAGTTTGCGGGAGATAAGATGTACTAAGATGCAACTCAGTCCCCAACACCTCCTGTAATCTCTTCCAGAACCTACTACCGAATAAAGGGTCTCGGTCACTCACAATGCTCTTAGCCACATATGGAATTGTACAACCCATTTCATATGCAATTTGGCCAGTTTGGCTATCGTTGTACTTGACGTAGCGAGTATTAACCTAGCGCTCTTGGTCAATCGACCGACTGTGATTGTAATGTTGTCATACCCTACTCGAGTCGTCGACAATCCATCAATAAAGTCCATCGATAATTTCTCCTACTTCCATTCTAGAACTTCAAGCGGTTGCAAAAATCCACTTGGCTTTTTCTTTCTTCCTTCACCAACTAGCAGTTCATACACTTCAAAATGAATACCCTTACATCCTTCTTTATCCCTTCCTGATAATAGGTTTGTTCCATATCATGGTTCATCTTATTATCATCGGGATTTATAGGCAATCTTGAACGATGGCACTCTCATAGCACCTCATCCCTCAGCCTATCGAATCAGGTACATATAATCTCCTATCCTTATGGAGCCAACCATATTGGTTGAGTTCGTATTGCTTCATCTCTTCAGACTCTACTCCTTCTAGTTTTGCTATGATCTCTGCTGGTTTAGCATCTCGCTTCTGACTATTACCTATCTGCTCAATCAAAGTAGGTCTGAGCATCAAGTGTGCCAACATCTTTAGCTTTAACTTGTAATAAGGTCTGAAGTCATAGCCAGCAATATACTCCAACTACTTCCACTCTAATAACATTGCTCCTAATCTGGCATGTCTTCTACTTAAAGCATCGACGACTGCATTCCCCGTACCAGGGGTGTAGGAAATGCTAAAGTTGTGGAGGCCAAGATTTCTGACCATGGTTGCTGGTGAAGGTTGAGATCCTTCTGGGAGGAAAGGTACTTCAAGTATTTGTTGTCTCCTAACAACTCGAACCTTTCTCTTAATAGATAATGCTACAAAATATTCAAAGCAAACTCTATCACCACCAACTCCAAATCATGGATTGGATACTTCCTTTCGTGCAGTTTCAGCAATCAACTACCGTATGCGATAACTTTTTCCCACTGCATCAACGCCGCACCTAGTCCGGTACTACATGTTTCTTTGTATACTGTCAACTCCTCATTCCATTCGGAATGGTCAATACGATTGCATTCATCAACTTCTCCTTTAGACTCACAACGCAAGCTCATACTTTGCGTCCCAAACAAAAATCTGATTCTTCTTCGTCAAGTTGGTCAATGGTGTTACTACCTTCAAGAAATCCTTGATAAAAGGTTAATAGTATTCCGCCAATCCCAGTAAACTCCTCACATCCGTAGCGTTCTTGGGTTAGTTCCAGTCTTGAACCATGACCACCTTGGCAAGATTTACCACAATGTCCTACTCAAAGATGACATTATCAAAGAATCTCCTTTCTCTTCTCCTTAAGTGACACTTCAAAAACATTGCTTTCAACTTGTTCTTCCTTAACACTTCAAGCACAATCCGCTAGTGTGTATTGTGTTCCACTTCTATCTTAGAATAGACCAGAATAACATCCACGAACACAGGCACGGACTTGTTCAATTGATCCCCAAAGACGTAGTTCATAAGATCAATAAGGTATGCCGGAGTATTGGTTAGCCCGAATGGCATAACCAACCACTCATAGAAACTAGATGGCGTACGGAACACAATAATCGGCATACTCTCCTTCGCTGGTCTTAATTGGTGAAGACCCATCGCGAAATCCAACTGAGAGAATAAATTAACATCATGGAGCTGATTGAACAAGTCATTGATACGTGGGAATAGGTACTTGTTCTTCCTTGTCACTTTATTCAACTTACTGTAGTCTATATAGAACATCAAACAGCCATCCGCCTAAGTGTCAAATACTATGGTTGCACCCCACTCAGATACACTCCTATGAATGAACCCCTTCCTCAACAGGTCATTCACTTGCACCTTTAACTCCTCCTTCTCTTTAAGTGTCATGCGCATCAAAGGAATGACAATCGATCTGGCATCCTTCACTAGATCTATATGGAACTTAATCTCTCTATGTGTTGGTAATCCAGTCACATATGACAACTTAAATATGTCATATGGGATCTCGAGGGAGTACATATAACTAACCATCTCCTTATCATATGGTAGGTAGCGTATCTCCAATCTACGCCCATCATCCATCCCTATCGTTATCAACGACCTCACACAATCCACCACTACTCCATATCTTTACAACCAGTCTATCCTTAGTACATCACCGAACCCCATGAAACCCAAAACAAAGTATTCACAAACAAACAAACGTCCATGACTCGATAGGACTAAGTTTTAACAAACATGCAAAGGCTAGTTAACCCTCTAATAGGTTTAGTCACATTAAAAGGTTGGTCAACTATTTTAGATATCAATCCCAATCTACTTACCAGGACACTAGATATAAAGGAATGTAAAGCCCACTATCAAACAAAACATGAATAGGAACAATATAAATAGATAGCGCACCTTGAATAATGATGCACTTCACCTTCTCCTTCACCGAGAGAGCACTCGATGAAGTCGGGACAGCATCCAAAAAATACACCTTTACCACTTGTTTCTACTTCACTGGCTCAAGACAATTATTTTGAATATGCCCCACCTTGTTGCAGTTGTAGCATTTTCTTCCTTTAGCCTTACGATCTTTAATAAGGCGACCCTTCTCCCCGCAGTTGTAACAAGTAGGCACTCACTTGCCCTTTATCTGGCCGCCCTTACCCCATAATTATTTTCTCTTCCCATTCCATTTCTTCTTACCTTCATCACCTCGATGTGGTTGTAGCTCTTTTTTAAATACAATAGCTAATTTGGACACATCGTATAAACTTTTATGGCGAAGAGCTTTCTCGACGAGTTTTTCAAAGGGCTCATTAATATGACTTGCTAACTTCTTCCCCAACCCATCATCCAGAACCATCAGAAACTTCTCATTCTTTCTCAATGGAGTGTCAATGAAAGACATCTCATATTTCGACAAGGGGTCGAACTTCACAATATATTTGGGGACATACATATCTCCCCACTTTAATTCAACAAATCTCTTGAATAACGTCGACTTTTGAGTAGCCGGAATGAACTTATCCTTAAATTGGGTTTTAAAATGGTCCCAAGTAAACTTAATCCTCGAGGTAGCAATAGTAATGGCATTCCACCAGTTCATAGCCCTCCCTTGAAGCTGTCTAAAAGCTAGTTTCGTTTTCATAGAATCATCAACTTCCATATCACCAAAGTTGTCTAACCAATTATGCACTTCGATAGCAGATTCTGTTCCAAGAAATGTTTTGCCCCCAAAGTACAGTGGTCCTTACTTAGCTTGGCAAAGTCGGCCCTCGGTGGTTGCACCTGAGATCATTGTTGAATATGCGATTATATGATTTTTGTTTGATGATAATAAACACATATATATTCCTGTAAATGTATTTGTTAATGTACTATTTTATTTTTCATAGATTAAATAAATATTTGCTGAATAAAAATAAATAACACAGAATTTGAATTCAAACAGAATTTTTATTCGAACAAATATTTATTACAATCTTTGAATAGTACAAAGTTCAAGCTCTCACTATATATATAATTACAGTACAACTTTGATTACATCACGATTCACATTTACATTTGACCTCACTACATATCACTCAGTCACTCAACTCGTACTTTATCTTCAACTTCACTCCAAATTGAATCCAGCATCTGAGCAATCTGCAAAAATAAATATTGACGCAGTAAAATTGAAAAGGAAATATTTTTGCAGTATAAAACAAAATATGGATTTTGAAAATAATATTTGCCTCGGTTATTTGGGTTGTTCGTCATCATTTAATTTTCAATTCATCATACACGAATAGCTTGTGACATACACAGTGTATCACTGTACATGTCACAAGGCCGTGCACACCAATATATACACTTGATAGAATTATAGGGACAGGTGAGCACAGGTCAAACCCAAAATGCCAGGTTCAACTCAAGTGCAATGAAATAATGTCACAACTATCAGCACAAGGTCAAACCCGAGCTTTAAGCTGGATTCAACTCAGGTGCAATACAAAATTGTCAAGTACAAGTGAAAATGCTCGATCAAAGCAACACAATCTCAATAATGCAACGGGCAATTTCTAAACAACACCACAACTAGAAACATGAAACTGGACAGTGCAAGCTTGGATGAGCAAGTGACAACCAAGCTAAATATGCTAACCAGAAGTTCACATGAAGGTTACACTGAAATAGGTCGAGGAAGCAAGCATGTGCACCAAACAAGAGCATAAGTCAATACAACAAAGACTCAAGTCAGTGCACCAGTGATGTCAACAAGTCAAGGGATGCACCAGTAAACCAAGCTTCACAATGAACACTACAAAATATATACACAGATGACAACAGGGGTGCAATAGAACCCAAAACTGCATAACCAAAATCCAAATGTACATACACAATGCAGCCTCTACATGAAGTTCAAGAGAACCAGTAAATGGCACAACAACCCAAATCAAACTACAATGACCAGACTGACAATGCATGCTACGGGTTTGGACAACATGGATGCACAATCACACATGTATGTAATTGACAGCAGATTGTACATGAACAAAGTAGTTCAGTGATGCACAGCAACCAAAACAAACCCCAACCAGAATAATATCGCAACACAGCAACAAAGACCAGGCTCAATGTCATAAATAATACAACATGATTATCAAAGTATATACATGATGAAGCAACCAAGTAAGTGGCCGAAATCAACAAATGACAGAGATTCAACTGTAACAGTTTGTTTTTCTTAAAACATCATCAAACATTATCACGTAAGAAAAGGAAAGACAAAATCAAGTTTAAAAAGTCAAGGCTGATGCACAATGTCAGCTGCAGTTTAAATCAAACTGTGCCAAAGTCACAGATACCAAATAAACATGGTCAAAACCATGGGTCATCATGAAATCACCGCCTTGGCAAGGTCAAGTACAAGTTAAAGCCAAAATTGTCACAACATAATCATCAAGCCGTGGAAAATAAGAAATCGAACCAAGTCAAAAATCAATACCGTGAGAGCCAAGTATCAAATTATACGAATTTGATAAAGTCAGAGAAATCATCAACATCCAAGCAACATCGAACCGCCAAAGCATAATATTGAAATAAATCAGGCGAATGAAAAACTAGGAGATCGAATCCGTATATAAACCCACAAATCATCATCAGCAAAGCAGTTGAGTTCAAGCATTCAATCAGAAAGTAAAAAGAGCAAAAAATTACTTACCGAAGCCATACCTCGAACTCGATCAATTTCAAAGAGCCGTGAGCAAATCAAAGAAACGTGCACTCGAAAAAGCAAACGACGTGATAAATATTCATTCGATCAAGCAACTAAAGTCGGCACTCTTCGAAATTCCAAAGCCCTAATTTTGATCGAACAAGGAAGAAGCAACGAGCCGCTGATTTTCAGAGCAAAGACATACGGCCAATATAATAAAAAAGAAAAAAGAAAAGGGGAGCTCTTTTGATTCTTCATTGGGCCGGCGTTGTTTTATATAAGGCTTAATATTAAAAATTCGGGTTCATATTTTTAATTGCATTTTAAATTGTATTTTTCCTTTTTAAACCATTGTAATTTCTAGTCGTGTGACTAGGGGACAAACTACGTGGTGTAGTTTGAGAATTCGCAACTCAGAGGCTGAGTTGTGGCTGGATTTTGAGCATAGGGTTAGGTTAGTCAGTAGCGGGTGTCGTGAGTGTACGTGTGTAAGAGTGTGACTACTTAATTTCTAGTAGAAACCTTGGGAGCAGCACGTAGGCAGGGTTTTGCCGAAGCTGGGTAAATTCCGTGTCGTTCTATTTCTGCATCTATTATTCTGCATTATATTTGCTGCTATTATTATGTGATCTGTGTTGAAATTATTTTATAAGCTTCCGCAACTAACTTTTATAATTAATAGTATCATCCTATTCACCCCCCTCTAGGGTGAAATAGATCCTACAAGTGGTATCAGAGCAAGGAACAAAAGCCATTTTTGTTTTAGAAATTTGATTTCTTTTCAAAACCAATGTTTGTTTTTAAAAATTTGAATTTTTAAAATGGCTACTTTTGTTGAGGGTCGTTCCAATATTATTCCTTCTATTTGTGATGGAACAGATTTTTTGAATGGAAATTGAAAATGGAATTTTATTTAAAATCTGTTAATGTTAAATGTTGGGATATTATTGAAAATGGGTGTGACATGACATATAAGAAAATTATCTATATTAATGCTCTGGCTATGCATATATTATATTCTCATATTAATCAAAATAATTTTAATTTCATCTCTCAGTGTGAAAATGCACAGGAAATCTGGAATACTTTCAATGCAATATATGGTGCAAAAGTCAACAGCAATGAGAAATCCTCCACAACCAACTCAGTTAAAGAAATATGCTTAACAGAATTGGAAAAAGGCAGTTGTGATGAGGATGATGATGATGGAGCAGCTGAGCCTACGCTACTAATAAAGATATTCAAAAAGTGGAACCACAAATACGGAAATCCAGCTCCAAACCAACAATTGAAAACAGAACAATCAAAGGACTAAACAACTCGAAAGAACACAGGATCATTTCTCATAAGTGCAATAAACCCAGTCAAATCAAGCCCAATTCTCCTCGAAATCAACACGGCCAAGAAAAGAAATTAAAAAGGAGAAATTCTACAGCCACGTGGAATAAAAGTAATGATGATAATCAAAGTACTAGCAGTGGGAGTGAGAAAGCAGATATGTGCCTTCAAGGTAATATAACCGTTAGTGACGATGACGAGCCAAGCAAGGTATCAAAACTCACTCACTCACAACTACTTATATATTTCCACAAAGTAAATGGTTGTTTTGAACGACTTAGGGAGAAATATGCTAAAATTGAATCACAAAGAGATAGTTTGATTGAATTAAATGAACAACTCGAACAATTAGTTAAAAACTATCAAAATAAGTTCCCTAAGTGTGATAAGTGTCCAACATTTGAAGAAGAAATTAAAAAATCAGAAATTAATATAAAATCACTTGAAAATGAAATTCTGATTTTGAAAGAGAATGAAAATATTAGGAGAGAGAATTCTATTAAAAGGTGCACACAATTATTAAAAAAAAATGAATCTCTCAAAACACAAGTCCAACAATTGTCAATGACTTTAGATAAATTTTTCAAAAGTGAAAAATCGTTGAATATGCTCTTATGGGAAACAAACTGTTAATACAATTAGACAAAGACTTGGATATAATCAATCTAAAAATGTTAGAAATGAGATTAATCAAGTTAATTCTATGTGCACAATTCATAAAAAATATGGACACAATCACAATAATTGTTGGTATAGACCCAAACATGTGAAAACTATACCGATTTGGGTTCCAAAAGGCACAAATATAAAATCTCTCAAAGTTAAACAAATTTGGGTGCCGAAGGGAACATATATAAATAGTTTTGGGTCTCCACAAAATTATTTTTCTAAATATTCTACCATTAACAACCATGGACCTATAAAAACAAATAGGTCACAAAAATCTTTTCCCATGTAGGTGTGGTGGCAAGCTAAGGAACAACAATAGTATTACTTGGATTCTGGCTGTTCCAAGGATACAACGAGCGAGAAAGCAAAGTTCCTTGGCCTAGTATAAAGGTGACAGAATCACAATGGACAACAATGAAAAATATCGTAAAGGTAAAACAGGTAATGGTATATTTATTTGAACGATATATTAAATGTGATAATTTGCACCGTAATCTAAGTTAAATCAGCCAATAATGAGATGATGAAATAATGATGATTTTGATTCTGACTTACTTAAAATTGTTGGCCAGTTATATTCTTATGCCAAAAACACTATAAAAAAACTCTAGAGCATTTGAATTACTTCATATATATTAGTTTGGATTAATAATGGTGTTTTGTTGGATGTTAATACATTTGGTTATAATACGGCTAACTCTATATTCACGGTTTTTGATTATTTACACAGCTTCAATTCAAATTCAAGAGAATGTCATTTAACATGCTGTTAAAATTGAGTTTGAAATTTTTACTGCACACTTCATGGTCTGGTCTATCAAATTCAATTAGTGATAATTTGGAATGAAAGAGAAATTCAGATACAGATTACACTGGTAATCTAGTTGACAGAAAACTTAATGGTTGAACGTGATTTTTGTAGAGACATTTAGTAACTGCATCGTTTTTTAAGAAAATATATGCATATTTTTCAATTCAAATAATTTTCAAATAGCAAAAATTTTTCTCATATAACCCCTTCGAGAAAATCATTTTTGACCATATTGTCAGATCAGTCATTTTTGAAAAATTGATTTTATAATTATTTTTGAATTTGATTTTAAATGACTATTGTGACTAATCCGAGTCCCTAATAATTATCGAAAAAATAAGTAGTGATTGAAAAGTGATGAGTGTTGATATTTATCACATATTATGACTCGAGACGGTATAATTAGTAAATTTCTTTAGAAATTTAAATAAGAGTTATAAAACTTTTATTGGTAAAAATTCCATGACCATCTCTATTTATATCATATTTCTAACGACCATCACTCATCAAAATTCTATATAGTTTGTCAGTATGTGGTACTTTAAACATGAATCATTCGTTTTTCATTTTACGTTCTTTTTAATAAAATCATAAAAAAAAAGTAGATAAAATAATAATAAAATAAAATAAAATAAAATAAAATCCTATGTATTCACTCTCATTTAAAAGTCTTTTGGTTAGGCATGAGTGAATTACTTGAAATTTGTTATGTGCTTCCATGCTCTTTTAAAAGTCCTCACGGTTATGCACGTATGGAACGCATATCAAAATTGATTTTTAAAATAAACAAGTTGATTCTAATCCCATTTAAAAGTCCTCACGGTTATGCGTGGTAAGAAGATACATGAACTCATTTTATTTTTTTAAAATAAAATTGGAATACTACTAATCTCATTTAAAAGTCCTAACGGTTATGCATGGTTAGTAGATATTCAAATTCCTGATATAAATATACCACAAATAGACACAACTATATGGTTTTATATAATGACATCATTCCCATCATTCTAAAAGTGGAATATGCGCCTAACCAAGTATTTATGATTTTTGTTTGATTTTTTATTGAAATTTAATATTTATATTTAATTGAGTTTTAATGTTGGATTAATATAGATCACTTTATCTCTATTTTCTCTAATACTATTACTCTTTTGCTGATAACAAAAGGGGAAGAGAAAAGTTAAGATTTTGTCAAATAAAATCAAGCAAAGGTCAAATATTTTCCATTTGAATCTAGGCTCATTTGCATATTTTTATTTGTATGCATATATGTAGGGGGAGCTTTGTGTAGAGAGGAAGCATTTAAATAGGGAGAGCAATTAGAGTATATCAATGATCAAATACATTTAACATATTCAAAATCTTAAATATATGTTTGTTATCATCAAAAGGGGAAGATTGTTGAATATGCGATTATATGATTTTTGTTTGATGATAATAAACATATATATATTCGTGTAAATGTATTTGTTAATGTACTATTTTATTTTTCATAGATTAAATAAATATTTGCTGAATAAAAATAAATAGCACAGAATTTGAATTCAAACAGAATTTTTATTCAAACAAATATTTATTACAATTTTTGAATAGTACAAAGTTCAAGCTCTCACTATATATATATATATATATATATATATATATATATATAATTACAGTACAACTTTGATTACATCACGATTCACATTTACATTTGACCTCACTACATATCACTCAGTCACTCAACTCGTACTTTATCTTCAACTTCACTCCAAATTGAATCCAGCATTTGAGCAATCTGCAAAAATAAATATTGACGTAGTAAAATTGAAAAGGAAATATTTTTGCAGTACAAAACAAAATGTGGATTTCGAAAACAATATTTGCCTCAGTTATTTGGGTTGTTCGTCATCATTTAATTTTCAATTCATCATACACGAACAGCATGTGACATACACAGTGTATCACTGTATATGCCACAAGGCCGTGCACACCAATATATACACTTGATAAAATTACAGGGATAGGTGAGCACAGGTCAAACCCAAAACGCCGGGTTCAACTCAAGTGCAATAAAATAATGTCACAACTATCAGCACAAGGTCAAACCCAAGCTTTAAGCTGGATTCAACTCAGGTGCAATACAAAATTGTCAAGTACAAGTGAAAATGCTCGATCAAAGCAACACAGTCTCAACAATGCAATGGGCATTTTCAAAACAACACCACAGCTAGAAACATGAAACTGGACAGTGCAAGCTTGGATGAGCAAGTGACAACCAAGCTAAATATGCTAACTAGAAGTTCACGTGAAGGTTGCACTAAAACAGGTCGGGGAAGCAAGCATGTGCACCAAACAAGAGCATAACTCAATACAATAAAGTCTCAAGTCAGTGCACCAATGATGTCAACAAGTCAAGGGATACACCGGTAAACCAAGCTTTACAATGAACACTACAACGTATATACACAGATGACAACAGTGGTGCAATAGAATCCAAAACTGCATAACCAAAACCCAAATGTGCATACACAATGCAGCCTCTACATGAAGTTCAAGAGAACCAGTAAATGGCACAACAACCTAAATCAAACTACAATGACCAGACTGACAATGCATGCTACGAGACTGCACAACATGGATGCACAATCACACATGTATGCAATTGACAGCAGATTGTACATGAACAAAGTAGTTCAGTTATGCACAACAACCAAAACAAACCCCAACCAGACTAATATCGCAACACAGCAACAAAGACCAGGCTCAATGTCACAAATAATACAACATGATTATCAAAGTGTATACATGATGAAGCAACCAAGTAAAGTGGCCAAAATCAACAAATGACAGAGATTCAACTGTAACAGTTTGTTTTTCTTAAAACATCATCAAACATTATCACGTAAGCAAAGCAAAGACAAAATCAAGTTTAAAAAGTCAAGGCTCATGCGCAAAGTCAGCTGCAGTTTAAATCAAACTGTGCTAAAGTAACAGATACCAAATAAACATAGTCAAAGCCGTGGGTCATCATGAAATCAACGCCTTGGCAAGGTCAAGTACAAGTTAAAGCTAAAATCGTCACAGCATAATCAACAAGCCGTGGAAAACAAGAAATCGAACCAAGTCAAAAATCAATATCGTGAGAGCCAAGTATCAAATTATACGAATTTGATAAAGTCAGAAAAATCATCAACATCCAAAGAACATCGAACGGTCGAAGCATAATATTGAAAAAATCAGACGAACGAAAAACTAGGAGATCGATTCCATATATGAACCCACAAATCATCATCGGCAAAGCAATTGAGTTCAAGCATTCAATCAGAAAGTAAAAAGAGCAAAAAATTACTTACCGAAGCCATACCTCAAACTCGATCAATTTAAAAGAGCCGTGAGCAAATCATAGAAACGTGCACTCGAAAAAGCAAACGACGTGATAAATATTCATTCGATCGAGCAACTAAAGTCGGCCTCTTCGAAATTCCAAAGCCCTAATTTTGATCGAACAAGGAAGAAGCAACGAGCCGCTGATTTACGGAGCAAAGACATACGGCCAATATAATAAAAAAAAGAAAAAGAAAAGGGGAGCTCTTTTGATTCTTCATTGGGTCGGCGTTGTTTTATATAAGGCTTAATATTAAAAATTAGGGTTTATATTTTTAATTATGTTTTAAATTGTATTTTTCCTTTTTAAACCATTGTAATTTCTAGTCGTGTGACTAGGGGACAAACTACGTGGCATAGTTTGAGAATTCGCAACTCAGAGGCTGAGTTGTGGCAGAGTTTTGAGCATAGAGTTAGGTCATTTAGTAGCGGGTGTCACGAGTTTACGTGTGTAAGCGTGTGACTACTTAATTTTTAGTAGAAACCTTGGGGGTAACACGTAGGCGGGGTTTTGCCGAAGCTGGGTAAATTATGTGTCGTTCTATTTCTGCATTTATTATTCTGCAATTATCCGTGCTGCTCTTATTCTGTGATCTGTGTTGAAATTATTTTATAAGCTTCCGCAATTAACTTTTATAATTAATAGTATCACCCTATTCACCCCCTTCTAGGGTGAAATCGATCCTACAATCACCACCAAAAGCAACATTCGAAGCGGCCACTTGGGCATTCTACAACATGTTTGCTATCATATTACTGAATATGGCTTGCAAATCAGGGTTAACAGCCCCCAAGCCTACTCCTTCAACTCCAGTAACGGAGTTCCTCACAGTTTTTCTTTTTGCTAGCTCATTCTTGATCTATAGCAGAATTGATCAGTCTCTCAAAAAGAAAACTATATCTGTGGCACTCATATGCATGCTGTGAGAAATGCAGATATAGATCTTAAGGCTAGGATAAACACTGGAGGGGGTGAATAGTATTTTATGAAATTATTAAATCTTTTTGAGTTTTTGTTAATTTAAACACAAATGTATGCAATATTCAGACACAGATATGATCACAGAAACAAACACACGCAGAAATAAAGTAAAAGCACTAAAGGAAAGAACACACCGGATTTTATACTTATTCGGAGTTACCCTACATCCAGTCCCGCACACAAGTACGGATTTCCTTTCAAAAGCAATCTTTGCAATTACACCCTCGATTTCAAGGCTACGAGGTACACCCTCCGGACTAACAATCCTTTGGGTAGAGATACTTGATTTCATGGGCAACAAGTTCACCCAATTGATTTCCAAGGCTAAAATCACACGTTTTCTCACGTGATTGATTTCCAGGACTACAATCACACCTTTTCTCGTTAAATTGATTACAAAGAAGTCTATAAATCTAAATAGCACTAAGGATCTTGTTAAGATAGTGATAGAGAATCAAACCAGAAATGATCTAGTTAGATTCAATGTTGATTTCGACAGAGTAATAATAAGAATATGTATAAAGAAATGTGAAAGAAGAGGAGGAGTGAAAACTAGAAAAATATAATTAGAAATTCGTTGAATACAGCCTCTATTTATAGAAGAACAATAGCAATGTCCATTCGTGAAGGGTATGACGAATAGACACTTCTTTTGAAATTCAAAATTTTGAAATCAACTGATACTATGTCGACATGGGTATCTTGAGTATGTCGACATCCCAAAGGAAATTTTGGTGGTTTGTTTTTTCTTGAAAATAACTTTTATCTTATATTAAAACTATTTTAAACTTTTGTAAATATACTTAAATATAGTTAAAATACATAAAAAAATATAGAGAATAATATTTTGGTATATATAAAATTTTATATTTAAATCTAAATACAAATATTAAAAGTTAAATATATTATTATTAAAACTAAGGGTAATTTGATTTGAAGATAAAGATTATTTTGAGGCTAAAAAATTTAAAAGCAAGATAGATGTTTTTGATTCTTTTAAAAGGAAGGTTTTGAAATCATTTTGAAAACAAGATATAATTTTTTAAAACATTTTGAATAAAAGTTAGTGGATACAAAACAACGTTCCACTAGATTTTTCGTAGGTTCCATCCTACTTAGGGTTCCATCCCTTTAACAGGCTCGAAGTGGATTCCATTCCACGAATAAATTGGATTTTAAGATGTCAGTGCTTTTCTAGGAGTTTTACCAAAATTCCTAATTAAATTACTTATTCTTTAAATCTTGAACTCTTGATAATCTTGATATTCTTGATACCCACGATTCTTCAATCCTGATATCTTGAATCCCTATACTGTACAGTCTTCATTCTTGGTACCTGCATGGTTAAATCCTGCATATACATATATTTCTAAACTATAATGCTAGTATATATATTTTATAATCCTATTCTAAGGTTGTTTTCATCAAAACCATCATCTCAAAGACTAACAATCTTCCCCTTTTTGATGATGACAATCTTTGTTTATAAAATATTACTTCTGTCCTAATAACTCCTCCTAAAACTAATAACTCCTTAATCTATGCCTAACTATCATATTTTATATTTCTCCCCCTTTGTCGTCAACAAAAACTAACTCCAAACTATATAATCTCCAAACTATATAACTCTCCTCATTCTTGGACTAAACTACCTGCATTAAAAACTATACAATAGAGTATATAATAGATAGATTAAGAGATAATTATACTGATATGATAATTAATTAAAGATCATATAAATATCAATGCATATTTAAACATGTTTTTCACACCAAATATCAATCCAAACCAAAGCAAATAAAATTAAAGAAAACAATTCAAATCAAACAAAGCAATCAAATCAAACATTACGAGAAACTTCCACCCATCCTTCTTCTCCAAATATAGGGTCTGCTTTAATGGCATCCCAATTTTCTTTATCATTTGTGAGAGAGACTGGAGGATGTGCTTCGTTATCATCCTTATGCAGGGAGGAAATCATCCATCGTATTGCATCGAAATGCCTTTCTTGCTCCTTGATCATTTGCATTTGACTCAACTCTAAGTGTCGTTGGTTTCAAAGAATGAACGAAAGAATATTCTTGAAAGAATTAAGAGTCTCTTCAAGATTATTGGATAAATTATGAATTGGATTGGCCATATTTTAGTTTGTGAGAAGAATGAGAGATAAAGTAGATAAGAAATAATATTGAGTGATAAATTCTGAAAGAAATAGGTATTTATAGGTGTAGAAATTCGTTTGAAATAAATAGACATAAGGTAGTATTCAAATTTCAAATTCAAAATGAAATGTCATTTCTGACCAGTACATGTCGACATGGTTATAGGGGGGATGTCGACATGGTGCAGTGAATTTTGATGGCTTATATTGATTTTGTGAATAATTGTGTATATATATTTATATAATATACTAACATTTATTCTGGAGATAAGATAAGCAAGATGACAGAAAGCAAATTCAATTTCATTTCATACTAAGACAATACAATAATTAAACATTTAAAACTACACGAACATTCAAATCAAAACAAACTAAAGCTAATACAACAAGACATGAAAAGTAAACTAGTTAGAGGATGATGAAGATGAAGATAATCCAAGCTTCTTGCTAACTTTGGAGAAAAACTTGTTCATCTTGGATGAAATTTTATCCAACTTCTTACTAACGGATCGTATAAGAATCCATTGGTTCTCGACAATAGTCTTTTGATTTTTGAGAACGGTTTTGTTGGTTGGATTAGGATGATGATCAATGCTTTCCAAAGATGTTTCACCTTCTTCTTCAATTTCCACTTCATCCCCTTCTTCTTCTTCCTTTTCCTCCTCTTCCATCTCCTCATGAGCCAAACGCTCTTTCTTTTCGGCAAGAGTCTCATAAGGTTGAAAAACAAATGGAATTTCCATAAGAGAAATATTGGAATGATAGAAAAACTTTCTTGAAACAAATTCTTCTCCTTTGAAATCTACTCCAAAATAGTTAAAAATTCGAGTGAGATAGATTCCATGATACGAAGTATTCTCACCCATTTCATGTAATGTTCCCAATTTTGAATTAAACTTAAATTAATAATTAATGTAAATTTTGGAACTTATTTTGGAATTTATTTGAATTTTTTTCAAAATAAATGAATTAAGTGTTGATATATATATAAATAAGATTGTAAAAATTCATTTGATTTTAAGAATTCAAAATAATAAATGTTTTAGAATAATTTGAATTTGAAATATATATGTATATGTATATATGAGTAAATTTGAATTTGACTTTAAAATTTGAATTTGAATATTGAATTTGTATTTGAATTTAAAATTTAAATAAATGACTTATCAAAATGATTTGGATTTAAAAATATTATTTATATACATTATTTAATGTATAGTAGTTTTAAAAGCATATTCTTTAATTAATAGTATAAATAATATAAAAGGAATGTATTTATATAAATAAGAAAAATGTAATATAAAATTTATTTAAAAGCTTTTAATCGTGAGAAATACAAGTGTAAACATGTAACAAGAAATTTAACAAGTGTAATTCAACTAATAAGTTGTTTAACAAATGTAATGATTTTACAATTTAAACTGGACAAGTGTCATTAGTTTTATTTTTGAGAAAGAAATTAAAAAAATAGAAAATAGGGTTATATAAACTATCAAATCTTCTCCCTCTCATTTCTTTTAACATTTTCAAATTACAAAAGGAAAAGAAAGAAGCCTGTACAAACTCTAAAAAATCAGAACCCGGAAAAAAAATTTGAAAACAAAACATCCATCTTTTTCATAAACACAAATCTGAAACAATCTCCTCAGAAATTCAAACCAGGAAAAACGAATTTTCAATCAAAGCAAAATTCAAAGCTTTTCAGCAATCAAAGGAAGTAGGATTCAACTTTAACAATTAAACTAAAGCAAGGATCATCACAATACAACAGTGAATTCAAAAGGAACAAAACCTGGAAAAGTCCCAGTAATTTCAAATTCAAGAAAAAGTACAAGCCTTCTCTGTTTTTTCAAATTTACAGGCGAATAAACACTTAAAATCTGAAGCATTATGTGTCTTTGAGATGATGTTAACAATAAAATTGTAATGAATTGACATGCATGCAAATTTGTAGACGTTTATATGCAGAGAAGAATGTGCATGTTTGAGTTACAGGCACATTTGCCTCTGTCTGTTCTCAGATTTCTAAAACCTGTGCAAAATTAAATTCCTCTTCCCTTGATCCTTACTGGGCTTTAAAATCAAAACAAACTTTTTTGTTTAGCTATGGTTTAAGGTTTAAAAATACATTCAAGAAGATTTGACTTAAGTTTTCCTGGAAATTTGAATTAACAGGTAAACCCAAATCATGTTAAAAAAATTAAATTATCAAAATTCTTGATTTCAAGTATATGATTCGAAACAATTTTAAAATCCATTATTTTAAAAAGAAAATTCGAAATTTTTAATAACATATTCTCGGTGAAACTAGAGGATGAACGGTATAGTCATTTTTGCAAAATTCTAGAGATCGAGGTGTCATTGATTCTCGAGATCGAAGTCTGAGCTTGGTTGGAGGTTAGAGATCATCTGAAAAATACCCAATGATTTTATAATTCATTGTAGATGGTGAATGAGATCAAAGTAGGGTTTAATACCTGTGAATAGTCGTGGTCTGAAAGCTTGCTACTACGTCACCATTGACAGACCGAAATGGTTCGCACCACTGATGATCGAATTTAGAAGGGTAGGCGAAGCTCTGACGAAATTTTCATGGCCTCTGATGGCTTAGGGCGGTGGTGCGAGACGATTAGGTGTCGATCAGTTTTGTGCTGGTCTGGACCAAGTAACTCGATCGCGATTTCGCCGTTGTTCAGGGGTTCTGGTGGTCGTGAGGCTCGAGGAGTTCGACGTCGATGCGTGGAAGGCCGTAGCGTCGGTAAGAGGTGCTTGTAGTGGCCATGCATGCGCACAGTAATGGGTTTGTATCAGTAGACATAGGTTTGGGGAGAAGGAAGAAAACTCGAAGCAGCCTTCGGGAGAGAAGGGTTCGAACACGAGTTTTAACTCGAATAAATTTTTTAATGTACCAGGTAAGAATACTTAGAAAAAATTTAAGATTGAAAGTCAGGCACTCGGGTTGATTTTCGACAAAACTCGAAGTAAACAAGCGATTCTCTCGGGGGTGACTCGAAGCAGACTCGGTCTACCTCGTAAAACAGTTTTACTTTAAAAATCTTTCAAACTTTTTAAACATTTTTAAAACCCATGTTTTCAACATGATGATTTGATTAAAGTTTGAATCAATTAAAGATTTAAGTTAGATATTTTCAGAGCAATTAAATTTAATTTATTTAATTTCAATACATTATTTTATAAAGTTATTTATATTTAATAAATAATATAATTAAAAAAGGGTAATTAAGGTAAAAAGTTATTTAATCTATCTTAACCTTTTTAAAAAGGAACTAATGCGTGATGATGATTAAACAAGATTTATAAAATATCCAAAGTGATTAATAAAGATAAAAAGATTTATCTTTTAATCATTAAGTAATTAATGATTTGTTAATATAATTATTTTAAAAGTAATTATTTAATATTAAAGATTAATTTAATAAATAATTAAGGTTAATTAATTTGTAATTAATTTTTAATTAATTGAGGAATAATTAATTAATTAAAGTAATTAAGATTTAATTAATTACAATTAAGGATTAATTAATTAAGATAATTAAGGAATAATTAATTTATGAAGGTGATTAAGATTTAGTTAACAATTAAGGATAATCAATCATTGATTAAGGATAATTAATAAAAGTAACTATGTGATTAATTTACTCCAATCACACGGTTAATTCATCTTATTTATAGATGATTTGTTATTATTGAATGCCTTGAGCTGATTGATACCCCTGTTATGTGATTGTGATATTTTATAATGTGAGTTATTGTGTATTGATCTACGATATCTATGATATGTTTCTGTGTGAATGTGAAAACCCCTTGGCCTGTAAAACGGCATTTGAATTTTGATGCGACAGGGAGTCGGATTTCAGTTGGTTATCCGAAACCCAAATCGAATCATAATGATGAATCTTTGTGATTGATAAATTTACTTTATCTGTGAATCTATGAATGAAGATAAGCGTTATAGATTTTACCGCTTATGGATATTAATATGATTGAACCCGTGATGATTGATGATGTTGCACCATTGTGTAAAACCCCTAGACCACACTCATACACACACAAATATGGATTTCATGAGGAAATCGGTTAAGTCATAGATATTTTGAATCTAAACATTTTCTGTTTAAAAGATGAATTTTGAATCCAAATGGTTTTGGAAATGGATTGGGTTTAAAGTGAAAAGCTTTTGAAAAGGAATTTCAAGATAAAATTTATTTTTGAATAAGTTGATTTAGTTTTGAAATTTGATTTAAATTTGAATTCAAAATTTGAAATTAAGTTCTATGTTGAGAATTTATGATTTAAAAAGGTTATACAAATTTATATAGTTTTTAAACCACTATTAAAGTGTTGTTTTGGAATTTGAATTTAACCCAAAGATTTTAACTTGTATAAATGAAATCGGATTTTTTTCGAAATGAAAACTATTTGTTTTCAAATAATAAAAGCTTTCATATAAGGAGGGAATTTCCAATTTGTATTAAAGGGATTTCAAATTTGAAATGAAATGGTTTTCGAAGTTATAAACGAATCTTTGGAAACGGTTTTGAAAGCTATGAATTAAATCTTTGATTTAAAGATTGGATGAATTAATCCAATTTGAAAGGGAAATTGTTTTGAAAGGCTATGTATGAATCTTTGTTAAAGATTAGTATACTTTGTTTTCAAATTGAAAAGGGATCTTAAAAGGGTAACCTTTCTATAAAAGATTTGAAAGGGGAATTGTTTTGAAAAAGCTATGAATGAATCTTTGTAAAAGATTGGTGAACTTTGTGAAGTGAATCTTTTTGTTTAAAAGATTTGGAAACAGTAATTTGTTTAAACAATTTGAAAGAAAGTTTTTGAATAATAAGTTGTGACTTAACTGAGATCCCAATATCCATATGTTTTTAAATATTGCACTCACTATTCGGTTTAGCTAGAAGAGAACCTTTGTGTCATATAACCCATTCTGAATAGTGATACGACAAAATGGATAGCATTTGAAGGCGGTGGTGAAGACCGGGTGTCTTCGAGAATGATAGGATAACCAATCGAATGACTCTGGACTGAGTAGTTATATTATAGAGATCTCCATATGTGATGGGGAGTCCAATCGGGATTGGGGATACCCGGATTGCAAGGGCTTCTTTGAAAGTGCCCTCGGTTCTGGTCGAACCCGGGACAGACGTATATGGATGTGTGTCTGACATTACATTTTGAGATGTAAAGATGGTTTCTATCAAATACATATTTGTTTGGTGGTGGAGATTTATTCTCTTAGCTTCACACCCTTCTTTCAGACGTATGAGCTCAGAGGTTATGTAGTTGATGGTTAATAGTGATACATTCCTAATTTGGTAATGTGGCATATGAAGTGCTGCTGATTATTTGTTGATCGAAGCATGGCTTTGTGAAAAAAGCGTAGCTTTGTGGACGAGACTGCATCAGGACCTCATACCCCGGAAATGGTCGAAACAGGAAAGATGCAGCAAGGTTTTTAGGGGTCGCCCCCTAGGGTATATCCATTTCCTTCTGGATAAAAGGTGATATCATGGTATGGAGCCCAGATATTTAACCTATGTGGTTGCTACAAACTTATTGCTTTGTGGTTGTTGGTTGAGAGGCGCCTCGGATAAAGGTCGGTGATGACCGGGGATGGCATACTTGTGTGGTAGTTGCCTATGTTACAGCTTGGTTAAAGCGTGAGGTAGCGTCGGCTTTGTGTTAGCGGAGATCTAGTTAGGTTCTCGAGGGCATCCTTCCAGAGGCGTACCCATTCGGTGTAGGTAGTTCCTTTGCCTGACCGTTTGTTGGAAATCCAAAGAAACAATACGCGCCCTGTATGGTTTTAGTTGTATAACCTGCCATGGAATATGGGGTTAACCTGCTATTGAACATGACAGCTATAGTAGGCATACGACGAAATGTGGTATGCTAGCTAAGATTAATATTATACTTTTGAAAGGTTTTTCTACACTATGCACTAATAATAATATCAAATGGTTTTCACGAATCAAGCATTTTTGACCGTCATAAGGAGAAATCTCCTCCAAGTGTGCGCTTGCATTGTGTGTGTGGCGGGAGGCCTTTTGGCGATTTCATTTTCAAAAAGCATTGCGAATTTCATTTTAACTTCTTTTATTCAAACCAAATGTTTTTTGTTTACTCATACCAGTCCCATAACTGACCCAGAGTTTATTGTTCCCTTCCTAAACTCTAGGTGCCCATAATTTTCCACACGGGCAGCCTAGAAGCAGGTTATCCGTGTTTTGGAGCTAGCTTTGATTTGGAAGTCTTTTGGAAGCTGTCAGATTTTGGAAAGCTTTTGGATTTGGAAATCTTTCGAAGCGCTTGGAGTTCTGGAGTTTTTGAAGACCTTATCAAGTTGAAGTATGTTGGAAACTTTTTGAAGTCTCTGTTGTTCCGCTGTGGGGTTTTCACTTTATTGTAGTATCATTTGTGTATCACTCTGATATTGGTGATCGATGTTGTAATGGATATTGTATCAAAGTTGTATCTTTGTTGTATATCAATGTAATCATCTTTTGTTTCCGCTGTTTTCATCTAATGTTGTTATAAGCTCCGGCGATACAGATTTCGATATTGTTTGTCGGGCATCGAGTTCGAGTCGTCACATGTGGTATCGGAGCTAAAGGTTGAGTAAGAACTTTAGCTAAGGAGTATAACACATTAGATGGTCATTAGAGATAGGGTGAAGTATACCCTAGAATGAGTATAACCTGTGAACCGAAAACCCAAATTACTCAGTCTATTTATTTAAACTGTTGACATCCCTAAGATATCTTGTCCATATGCCTAAATCAAGTTTTCTTACTATTTACAGATAGTGAGAATGAGCGGAAGAAGAGGACAAGGTAGGGGACGGGGAAATACCACTACATCTGGTCAAGTCCCTGTAACAGCAGCTATTCCCACTCAACCTCAGTCGGATCTGATTGATTTGTGTCGAAGTTTTCCAGACTGGGTGGAAAGCCGTTCTCTAGCAAAGAATCCATTATCGAAGCCCAAGCTTGGGTCCGATCATGTAAAAGGATTTTCAGGGGACTAAAATTGGAAGACAATCTGATGCGACTAATAGATTCTTGGCAACTCCAAGAGGAAGTCCTAGCATGGTGGGAGACAGTTACTGTGGATGAGCCAGAAGAAGAATTTACTTGGAGTCGATTTAAGGAGGTGTTTAAGAAGCGCTATAAGCCGTCGGCTGGTATTTCCCAAATGTCCCAAGAATTCATGGACTTGAAGCAGGGGAGTTTGTCATTTGAGGAGTACTTAAACAAATTTAACGAATTATCCCGTTTCAGTCCAGAATTGGTGAACATGCCTCAAATGAAAGATTCATTCGTGGGATGAATAAGAAGTACCACAAAAGGATGACAGCACAAGTCAAAGAATCTTTTTCAGATTTGATGGATATATGGTATAGTTATGCTACCCTGGATACGCAGGAAGTCCCGAGGGAAGGAGGAAATACGAGCAATCAAAATTGGAAAAAAAGAAAGTTCGGGGACAAGAAACCATATAAATTCAAGGAAAAGAAGGATAATCAAGGAAACCCAACGAAAGATGTAACTTGTTACAATTGCCAAGAAAAGGGCCACTATTCAAACAATTACAAGAATCCGAAGAAACAAGTTAAGAAAGAACAACCTGTGAAGATTGGTCAGGGAGTTAAGAAATGCTATTACTATCACAAGCCAGGTCACGAAGTTAAAAATTGCCCGAAAAAGAAGCAAGCTCATATAGCGAAGGTGTATGCAATCAAAGATGATCCTTCAACCTCAAAGGCTGATAAGGGAAAAGGAATTTTAGAAGGTAACCGTCTCATTTATGATAAAAAAATTCGAGTTTTGTTCGATACGGGAACTACACATAGTTTCATTTCTCAACAAATCGTAAGTGAGTTAAATCTTAAATCTAAGATCGTAGACGAACCTATTTTTGTCTGTTTCACTGGATTTCGATATATTCTACGAATGGTTAGTATTCCTTCGGACTAACTAATGCCCAATGCCCTGCATATTTCGTAGATCAGATGACCTAAATATTTCGTAGAGTGTTAAGTAAGTTTATTCTCATATTTGTGGATATTTCGGCTTAATCTAATAAGCCATTTCTCTATCTTTTTTGTGATCTTATACTCTTTGTTTGTCTTTCTCTCTCTTTCAAATTTCGAGGATGAAATTTTCTTAAGGGGAGAATCCGTAATGATCCCAATTTTGAATTAAATTTAAATTAATAATTATGTAAAATTTGGAATTTATTTTAGAATTAATTTGAATTTTTTTCAAAATAAATAAATTAAGTGTTGATCTGTATATATAAATAAGAATGTAAAAATTCATTTGAGTTTAAGAATTAAAATAATAAATGTCTTAGAATTATTTGAATTTGAAATATATATGTATATGTATATATGAGTGAATTTGAATTTGACTTTAAAATTTGAATTTGAATATTGAATTTGTATTTGAATTTAAAATTTAAATAAATGACTTAGCAAAATGATTTGGATTTAAAAATATTATTTATGTACATTATTTAATGTATAGTAGTTTTAAAAGCATATTCTTTAATTAATAGTATATAATAATATAAAAGGAATGTAATTATATAAATAAGAAAAATGTAATATAAAATTTATTTAAAATCTTTTAATTCATGAGAAATACAACTGTAAACATGTAACAAGAAATTTAACAAGTGTAATTCAACTAATAAGTTGTTTAACAAATGTAGTGATTTTTTTAACAAGTCTAATTCAACCAATAAGTTGTTTAACAAGTGTCATTTAGTTTTATTTTTGAGAAAGAAATTAATAAAAATAGAAAATAGGGTTATATAAACTATCAAATCTTCTCCCTCTTATTTCTTTTAACATTTTCAAATTACAAAAGGAAAAGAAAGAAGCCTGTACAAACTCAAAAAAATCAGAACTCAGAAAAAAATTTGAAAACAAACATCCATCTCTTTTATAAACACAAATCTGAAACAATCTCCTCAGAAATTCAAACCAGGAAAATGAATTTTCAATCAAAGCAAAATTCAAAGCTTTTCAGCAATCAAAGGAAGTAGGATTCAACTTTAACAATTAAACTAAAGCAAGAATCATCATAATACAACAGTGAATTCAAAATGAACAAAACCTGGAAAAGTCCCAGTCATTTCAAATTCAAGAAAAAGTACAAGCCTTCTTTGTTTTTCCAAATTCACAGGTGAGTAAACACTTAAAATCTAAAGCATTATGCGTTGTTTGTAATGATGTTAACAATAAAATTGTAATGAATTGACATGCATGCAAATTTGTTGACGTTTATACGCAGAGAAGAATATGCATGTTTGAGTTATAGGCATATTTGCCTCTATCTGTTCTCAGATTCTAAAACCTGTGCAAAATTAAATTCCTCTTCCCATGATCCTTATTGGGCTTTAGAATCTAAACAAACTTTGTATGTTTAGCTATGGTTTAAGATTTAAAAATATACTCAAGAAGATTTGACTTAAGTTTTCCTGGAAATTTGAATTAACAGGTAAACCCAAATCATGTTGAAAAAAATTGAATTATCAAAATTCTTGATTTCAAGAATATGAATCGAAATGTTTTTAAAATCCATGATTTTTAAAAGAAAATTTGAAATTTTTAATAACATATTCTCGGTGAAACTCGAGGATGAACGGTATCGTCATTTTTACAAAATTCTAGAGATCGAGGTGTCATTGATTCTCAAGATCGAAGTCAGAGCATGGTTGAAGGCTAGAGATCGTCTGAAAAATACCCAATTATTTTATAATTCATTGTAGATGGTGAATGAGATCAAAGTAGAGTTTAATACCTGTGAATAATCATGGTCGGAAAGCTTGCTACTGCGTCACCGTCGGTAGACCAGAATGGTTCGCACTAGTGGCGATCGAATCTAGGAGGGTAGGCGAAGCTCTGATGAAATTTTCGTGGCCTCCGATGGCCAAGGGCGATGGTGCGAGATGATTATGTGTCGATCAGTTTTGTGTTGGTCTGGACCAAGTAAATCGATCGCGAGTTCGCCGTTGTTCAGGGGTTCTAGGTGGTCGTTAGGCTCGAGGAGTTCGATGCCGATGCGTGGAAGGCCGTAGCGTCGGTCAGAGGTGCTTGTAGTGGCTGTGCGTGTGCACAGCAATGGGTTTGTGTCAGTAGACATAGGTTTGGGGAGAAGGAAGAAAACTCAAAGCAGCCTTCCAGAGAGAAGGGTTCGAACTCGAGTTTTAACTCGAGTAAAAATTTTAAATGTACCAGGTAAGAATAACTAGAAAAAAAATTTAAAACTGAAAGTTAAGCACTCGGGTTGATTTTCAACAAAACTCGAAGTAAACAGGCGATTCTCTCGGGGTGACTCGAAGCAGACTCGGTCTACCTCGTAAAACAGTTTTACGTAAAAAATCTTTCAAACTTTTTAAACATTTTTAAAACCCATGTTTTCAAAATGATGATCTGATTAAAATTTGAATCAATTAAAGATTTAAGTAAGATATTTTCAAAGCAATTAAATTTTAATTTATTTAATTTTGATACATTATTTTTTAAAGTTATTTATATTTAATAAATAATGTAATTAAAAAAGGATAATTAAGATAAAAAGTTATTTAATCGATCTTAACCTTTTTAAAAAGGAACTAATGTATGAGGATGATGATTAAACAAGATTTGTAAAATATCCAAAGTGATTAATAAAGATAAAAAGATTTATCTTTTAATTCATTAAGTAATTAATGATTTGTTAATATAATTATATTAAAAGTAATTACTTAATATTAAAGATGAATTTAATAAATAATTAAGGTTAATTAATTTGTAATTAATTTTTAATTAATTGAGGAATAATTAATTAATAAAAGTAATTAAGATTTAATTAATTACAATTAAGGATTAATTAAGATAATTAATTAAGGAATAATTAATTTATGAAGGTGATTAAGATTTAATTAACAATTAAGGATAATCAATCATTGATTAAGGATAATTAATAAAAGTAACTATGTGATTAATTTATTCCAATCACATGGTTAATTCATCTTATTTATAGATGATTTGTTGTTATTGAATGCCTTGAGCTGATTGATACCCCTGTTATGTGATTGTGATATTTTATGATGTGAGCTGTTGTGTATTGATCGGCGATATCTGTGATATGTTTCTGTGTGAATGTGAAAACCCCTTGGCCCGTAAAACGACATTTGAATTTCGATGCGACAGGGAGTCAGATTCCAGTTGATTATCCGAAACCCACATCGAATCATAATGGTGAATCTTTGTGATTGATAAATTTAGTTTATCTGTGAATCTGTAAATGAAGATAAGTGTTGTAGATTTTACCGCTTATCGATATTAATATGATTGAACCTGTGATGATTAATGATGTTGCACCATTGTGTAAAACCCCTGGACCACACTCATACACATACAAATATGAATTTCACGAGGAAATCGGTTAAGTCACAGATATTTTGAATCTAAACATTATCTGTTTAAAAGATGAATTTTGAATCCAAGTGGTTTTGGAAATGGATTGGATTTAAAGTGAAAAGCTTTTGAAAAGGAATTTCAAGATAAAAGTTATTTTTGAATAACTTGATTTAGTTTTGAAATTTGATTTAAATTTGAATTCAAAATTTGAAATTGAGTTCTATATTGAGAATTTATGATTTAAAAAGGTTATATAAGTTTATATAGGTTTTAAACCATTTTTAAAGTGTTGTTTTGGAATTTGAATTTAACCCAATGATTTTAACTTGTATAAATGAAATCGGATTTTTTCCGAAATGAAAACTATTTGTTTTCAAATAATAAAAGCTTTCATATAAGGAAGGAATTTCCAATTTGTATTAAAGGGGTTTCAAATTTGAAATGAAATGGTTTTCGAAGTTATGAACGAATCTTTGGAAACGGTTTTGAAAGCTATGAATTAAATCTTTGATTTAAAGATTGGATGGATTAATCCAATTTGAAACGGAAATTGTTTTGAAAGGCTATGTATGAATCTTTGTTAAAGATTGGTATACTTTGTTTTCAGATTGAAAAGGGATCTTAAAAGGGTAACCTTTCTATAAAAGATTTCAAAGGGGAATTGTTTTGAAAAAGCTATGAATGAATCTTTGTAAAAGATTGGTGAACTTTGTGAAGTGAATCTTTTTGTTTAAAAATTTGGAAACAGTAATTTGTTTAAACCATTTGAAAGAAAGTTTTTGAATAATAAGTTGTGACTTAACTGAGATCCCAATATCCATATGTTTTTAAATATTGCGCTCACTATTCGGTTTAGCCGGAAGAGGACCTTTGTGTCATATAACCCATTTCGAATAGTGATACGACGAAATGGATAGCATTTGAAGATGGTGGAGAAGACCGGGTGTCTTCGAGAACGATTGGATAACTTGTCGAATGACTCTGCACTGAGTAGCTACGGTATAGAGATCTCCACATGTGATGGAGAGTCTGATCGGGAGTGGGGATACCCGGATTGCAAGGGCTTCTTTGGAAGTGCCTTCGGTTCTGATCGAACCCAAGACAGACTTGTATGGATGTGTGTCTGACATTACACTTCGAGATGTACAGCCGGTTTCTATCAAATACATTTCTGTTCGGTGGTGGAGATTTATTCTCTTTGCTTAGCACCCTTCTTTGAGACTTATGAGCTCAGAGGTTATGTAGTTGATGGTTACTAGTGACACATTTCCAATTTGGTAATGTGACATATGAAGTGCTGCTGATCATTTGTTGACCGAAGCATGACTTTGTGAAAAACGTAGCTTTGTGGACGAGACTGCATCAGGAACTCACACCTTGAAAATGGTCGAAACAGGAAAGGTGCAGCAAGGTTTTTAGGGGTCGTACCCCTAGGGTATGTCCATTTCCTTCTGGATAAAAGGTGATATCATGGTATGAAGCCCAGATATTTACCTTATGTGGTTGCTACAAACTTATTGCTTTTGTGGTTGTTGGTTGAGAGGCACCTCGGATAACGGTCGGTAACGACCAGGAATGGCATACTAGTATGGTAGTGACCTATGTTACAGCTTGGATAAAGCGTGAGGTAGCGTCGGCCTTGTGTTAGCAGAGATTCGGTTAGGTTCTCGGGGACGTCCTTCCGGAGGTATACCCATTCGTTGTAGGAAGTTCCTTTGCCCGACCATTTGTTGGAAATCCAAAGAAACAATATGCTCCCTGTACAGTTTTAGTTGTATAACCTATCAGGGAATATGGCGGTAACCTGCTATTGAACATGGCAGCTATAGTAGGCATACGACGAAATGTGATATGCTGGCTAAGATTAAAATTATACTTTCGAAAGGTTTTTCTGCACTATGCACTAATAATAATATCAAATGGTTTTCGCGTATCATGCATTTTTGACTGTCATAAGGAGAAATCTGCTCCAAATGTGCGCTTGCATTGTGCATGTGGCGGAAGGCCTTGTGGCAGTTTCATTTTCAAAAAGCATTGTGAATTTCATTTTAACTTCTTTTGTTCAAACCAAATGTTTTATGTTGACTCATACCAGTCCCATGACTGACCCGGAATTTATTGTTCCCTTTCTAAACTCCGGGTGCCCATAATTTTCCATACGGGCAGCCTAGAAGCAGGTTATCCGTGTTTTGGAGCTAGCTTGGATTCGGAAGTCAGCTGCCAGATTTTGGAAAGCTTTTGGATATAAAAATTTTTCGAAGCGCTTGGAGTTTTGGAGTTTTTGAAGACCTTATCAAGTTGAAATATGTTGGAAACTTTTTTAAGTCTCTGTTGTTCCGCTGTGGAGTTTTCACTTTATTGTAGTATCATTTTTGTATCACTCTGATATTGGTGATCGATGTTGTAATGGATATTGTATCAAAGTTGTATCTTTGTTGTACATCAATGTAATCATCTTTTGTTTCCGCCGTTTTCATCTAATGTTGTTATAAGCTCCGGCGATACGGATTTCGATATCGTTTGTCGGGCATCGAGTTCAGGTCGTCACATTTCAAGATTTTTGGGACAAAATTCATCCAAAATAATTTGCGCCCAATTAGTATCATAATTTCCAAAACAAAAGGTGCTTTGCAAACCTTTGAAGTAGGATTGTTAAAATTCCCAGATCTTGGGGTCAAAGTATGTTGTAAAAGAAGATTGACGATTCTAGCTTTTGGTCAAGGTTTCAATTTTTGAATTCAAAATCATCATTTCCTTCCAAATGTGATGAAACGTCTCATGATCATTTTCATCAATTTTAGAACTAGAAAGATCCATTCTCGTACTCTTGCAATTGAGAATGGTACCCAAAAGATCACAGTTCCAAACAATTCTGGTGCCTTTGACACTACTCCAAATTTCATCATCATTTCCAATATAGAATCCACGGTTTAAATTTGCATAGAAAATTTCAACAAGATTTGGATAACAAACGAAATCATTTTGAGAAGCATCAATAAGATTAAGAATTTGATTGTCTGAAAAAAGATAATCAATTTCATAAGAAGAGAAATCTTGAAATATAGCAAATTTTCCATGATGGACTTTTCCACAGTTAGCATAATTGATGTATGCTTTTGTGGCCTCTGGATCATTGAAGAGTTGCTCTTTTATCTTTCTGAAAATTCTCATGGTGGAGGGGTTGCTTGAAGAAGCCATTAGAGTAGAGAGCAGAGAGCTTGAAGTTTTGAAGAAAGAGTTTGAATTTGAAAATGAGAGTGAAAAGATGTGATAAAGGATAGTGAATAAATAGATTCTCAAAGGACATGTTCTCTGGTCAAAAGATGCCTTTTCATAGAATTAAAAGAAGTGAAAAGGTAGAGGAAAATTCAACCATTTGAATTCAAATTTTGAATTTCAAATTCTGTACCCATGTCAACATCATGGTGGGGACCATGTCGACATGTGTCTTTGAATTTCTATGATTTATTTTTTCTAAGTATTCTAATATATATATACACTTATTATTTTTAATGTATATATACATATATATATATGGAATAATTTTGAAATTATAGTATATTCTATAAAATATTATAATTCTATTAAAAATAATAATAATAATAAAATAATAGTAAAAAAATAAAAATTTTAGAATTCAAACAACACACCAATTCAAAATCAATCAATCAAGCAATCAAGCATCCAAATCTAAGCATGCAATTTCAACCAATTGTATTGTAAATGTGTACCTTTTTCTGAGTCTGTTTCTCTAAATTCATCGGAGTCATGAATTGCTGTGAAACACATATTTGAATTATCTGTCTTCTGATCATCATCGCTTGAGGACGAGTCTGAGTCATCTAGAGTAGCAGTAAATGCACGTTTTCATTTCTTTACAGAATCATTGTTTATAGGAAGATTTTGCCTATCTGGATACAGACGGTCTCTTTTGATATGGCCTAGTTCATTACAGTTGAAACATTTGATATTCTTTGGCACTACATTCTGATTTTCAGAGTTCTTATAGTTGTTTCTCTTGAGATTATTCATCTTTCTGAATTTCAGGAATTTCCGAAAATTCTTGGTCATAAAGGCTATCTCTTCATCATTATCGCTGTTTGAGTCTGATCCATCGGTCAATGCAATGAATGCCATTGATTTCTTTTCACATGCTTTGCTTTCTCTTCTCCCAATCATTTGGACTTCAAGAGACATTAGATTTTCAATAATTTCTTCTATCTTTAAGGTACTGATGTCATTTACCTCTTCGATCGCAAGTGTCTTTTGATCCCATTCTGGATTAAGAGAAATTAAGATTTTTCTGACTTGATCTTCTTTCGAAAATTCCTTTCCCAAGGATATTAGAGAATGCACAATATCCTGAAATCTACTATACATATCTGAAATAGACTCATTAGAATTCATTTTAAATAACCGAAACTGATTTGTGAGCATGAAAATTTTGGTATGCTTAACTTCGCTTGTTCCTTCGTGAGTAACTTGCATAGTTTTCCAGATTTGGTATGCAGACTTACAAACTGACACTCTATTAAATTCATTCCTATCAAGTGAATAAAACAGAATATGCATTGCTCTAGAATTATTTTATGCAATAGTCTTTTGCTCAGCGGTCCACTGTGCAAAATCAGTTGTGGGTTCAGAATATTCAGTCTGTGTAATATTCCAAGTGTCTAATCCTACAGATTTTTAATATATTTTCATCCCACATGCCCAATATGCATAATTACTGCCATAAAAATGTGGTGGCTTGACAGTGGACTGACCTCCTACAAATGAACTAGTGACAGGGATGATAGAACTAGTGTTGGTAGTGTTACCAGTAATAGTGTTAGTAGCCATTTTGAAAATTTTTCAAAATTCAAATTATGAAAACTTTGAAAACCTTGCTTTGATACTAAATGTTAGAAATGCGGATTACGGATCTTAAGACTAGGATAAACACTAGAGGTGGTGAATAATGTTTTAAGAAATTATTAATTTTTTTTGAGTTTATGTTAATTTAAACACAAATATATGTAATATTCAGACACAGATATGATCACAGAAACAAACACAAATGCAGAAATAAAGTAAAAGCAGTAAAGAAATGAACACATCGGATTTTATACTAGTTCAGAGTTAACCTACATCCAGTCCCACACATAAGTACGGATTTCCTTTCAAAAGCAATCTTTACAATTACACCCTGGATTTCAAGGCTACGAGGTACACCCTTCAGATTCACAATCCTCTGGGTAGAGATACTTAATTTCACGGGCAACAAGTTCACCCAATTGATTTCCAGGGCTACAATCACACATTTTCTCGCTAAATTGATTACAAAGAAGTCTACAACTCTGAATAGCACTGAGGATCTTGTTGAGATAGTGATAGAGAATCAAACCAGAAATGATCTAGTTAGATTCAATGTTGATTTCGGCAGAGTAATGGTAAGAATATGTATAAAGAAATGTTGAAGAAGAAGAAGAGTGAAAACCAAAAAAATATAATTAGAAATTCGTTGAAAACAACCCCTATTTATAGAAGAACAACAGCCATGTCCATTCATGAAGGGATATGACGAATAGACACTTCTTTTGAAATTCAAAATTTTGAAATCAACTAACACTATGTCGACATGGGTATCTTGAGTATGTCGACATCCCAAAGGAAATTTTGGTGGTTTGTTTTTCCTTGAAAATAACTTTTATCTTATATTAAAACTATTTTAAACTTTAATAAATATACTTAAATATAGTTAAAATACATAAATAAATATAGAGAATAATATTTTGGTATATATAAAATTTTATATTTAAATCTAAGTATAAATATTAAAAGTTAAATATATTATTATTAAAAGATAGTTTAAAACTAAGGATAATTTGATTTGAAGATAAAGATTATTTTGAGGCTGAAAATATTTAAAACCAGGATAGATGTTTTTGATTCTTTTAAAAGGAAGGTTTTGAAATCATTTTGAAAACAAGATATAATTTTATAAAAACATTTTGAATAAAAGTTAGTGGATACAAAACAATGTTCCACTAGATTTTTCGTGGGTTCCATCCTACTTAGGGTTCCATCCCTTTAACAAGCTCGAAGTGGATTCCATTTCACGAATAAATTGGATTTTAGGATGTCAGTGCTTTTCTAGGAGTTTAAACAAAATTCCTAATTAAACTACTTATTCTTGAAATCTTGAATTCTTGATAATCTTGATATTCTTGATACTCGTAAATCTTCAATCTTGATATCTTGAATCTCTATACTGTACAGTCTTTATTCTTGGTACATGCATGGTTAAATCCTACATATACATATATTTCTAAACTATTATGTTAGTATTTATATTTTATAATCATATTCTAAGGTTATTGTCATCATAACCATCATCTCAAGAACTAACACATGCAACTTATACTATATATATATATATATATATATATATATATATATATTACGATATAGTTTTGAAAACCAAAATATATACAAATATGCACTCTCTCGTATATATGTGTACCATCGATCTAGTCTAGGGCAATAACTCCTACCATATCTCTACTAGATCACAGTATCAACTCAGGTTGATCACGTAATCTAAGCTTGATACCAAATGCGATGACCGTACAACACCAACAACATCTAATATAACTAAATAATGCACTGCTGACGTGTTTGACCGATGTAGGACGACAGTCAAGGTTGTAAGTAAAGAAATGAACCACAGAACTTGTCGAATATCTCAAAACGTATGGAATAAATATAATATACATCGTAGATATAAAATAGGAGAGACAGTAATAACCAGGTGAACTAAATATCAGAGCACAAATCTACAAAGTTATACAGCATAATAATAAAGTTTATACAAAACAAAAATAAACTCAGATAAATTGTCTCATAATAGTAAAGAAAATATTGTCTAGGCCCCATAGTATTGCACATCGTAATAAGTATAATATCATATATAATACGAGAAAGCTCCATCCTTCCATCCTCTGCACAGCTATTGCATCCACCAACATTTGCTATCTAATCTACTCATTTAAGAGCACTCAAGATAATAGAAAGCAAATAATAAAACCTCGAGCTAGACAACAGTCTCACATGGACAGTAAATGAATCTTAAAATACAATACAAGTTGACATAATAAGAAACAAGGACATACAAATCATACATGACATGTCCCTATAACAAAAGAGTTAGCACATAACATCTATAATATGCTACTCAACTTTCATCATCAAAACATACTATGCCCAAAGTACAGTATCGGGTGTCCAGGCCATCTAAATACCTACATTAGTAGAAAACTAGCCATTTGCAATGGTTGTCTAACCTTTATTGCGATAGTTTAACCGTCACAAATGCAGACGTCGCAATAGGTAAAAAACTGTTGCGACGATTTTAAAACCGTCGCAAAAAACAGTTTTTTGTTATGGTTTTTATGCATAACCGTCGCAAAATGTCATCATTTTGCAATTGTTCTTTACGAAACCATCGTTTCATATCCAGAAGTGTAGCCTTTTGCTTTGTGTAAAACCATCACAAATATTTTTAATTTTTGCTACGGTTTTTTGTTATACGCGTCGCAAAATATTTTTTGCTACGGTTCTCACCAGTCATAGCAATAAACGGTCGGTGCTTTAAAAATTGTTACCTAATTGTGCTACGGTTGTTTAAAACAACCAATGCAAAAAAACAAGAGCGCTAAACCATAATTCTGCAGTACCACGTCATATTTGATTCAAATTTAACTACAATGAAACTAAGCACAAAACAAGAGCTGCACAAGTCACAGGAAAACAAAATCAATATGTATAGAATACATTAAGTGCTAAACCATAATTCTATTTCAAAATAACAAAATATGCTAAACCATACTTGTATTTTAGAACAACAAAATATGTTGAATCATAAGAACAACAAAATAAGCAAAGAATCCTTTAGTTGTAACATATACAAGACTAATTGGCTGTAGTACAACTAAGTGAAAGAAATCCTTAAAAATAAAGTTAATTTATATTTCCACGTTTGTGGGACAAATGGGAAGTAGAAGTGACAGCCATAATTCAACCAGTGCGCCATTGCTACAACATTTCTACTCAGCTTCTATTTCATTGTTAAAATAATACGAAGGTAAAAGGAGAGAAATTAGCCACTGCAAGTTGCTTCAAATCTTTATCATAAGTTTTGAAAAATGCTAAATCAACTTCAAACAAGAAAAAAAAAGATTTAGCAGTCCATTCCTAAACCAACAACAAACCCAGTATAAAAGTCCTTTAGGCTTCCAATTAATGCATATCTCATCTGCATGTTTATTCATATTACAACCAGCAAATGTTCTTAATTTTGTTCTCTCTAAAATGAGATTTCTGACATACATTCTTCTCACAACCTACACAATCCATGCTCACGCACATCTCAACAATCCGTCTGTACTAAAAAAATATAAAATAACATAACAGAGTCTTAGTTTATCATGAGTAAAAGAATATCAAAATGTTATTGCATAGGCTGTATAGTCGAACAATGTATTAGAAACAAATCAAATAACACTGTTATTTTAATGAAACAATATTGATGATTGTTGACTATCACTAAATAAAAAAAATGTTAACTGAAAAGTTCTATATATATTGGGTTTCAAATTGACAGTGGTTTTGTTTTGAGTATCGCTATATAATTAAAATACAAAATGTGCAACCAATTCATACACTATGAGAACATATTCCAAGTATTAAGAATAACTAAAGGTTGCATGTTATAGCTTTTACATATTCGCATCTATATATGATCAAAAAAGATAGTATAATAGTTTGAATTTGAATTTAACGACAGAACACCAGCAATATGTAAAAATATACATACTTTGGTATTGCTCTCTTTCCCAATAACCTAATGTATAACATCGATGTTGTGTTTCTTCCCTACCTTCCACCGTTTCATAGGACATGGTATCTGCCAAAATAAGTTTGTACAAATTAAAACAGTTTACAAATCGAAAGCATTAAAAAACAAAAATAAAAATTATGGTAATATTAAATTGACTCATTTAGCTCACCTTTATTCTAGTGGTTCATGTCTTTCCTATGAATGGAAGTGCGCAGTGTGCTCGATGTGCACGATTACATCGTCACACTGATTCAACACAATAATGGTTAACCGTACAGTTACTACAAAAACAAATGCAATTTTTTGATGTAACATATACCTTCTTTCAGTACAGCTAATGGGAGGTTTGATCGATCTCTAACATCCATTTTTAACCTTTTCTATATCGAACTACAGACCACATTTTTCCGTTTACAATTACCCCGATCAGCATATTTACCTGATGCGCCATAACGATGAGGTGAAGCTTTCTTTTGGTCTGGCATATCATTTTGTACTATTGCTCTTCACTCCTGTAATAAGTAAGAACTTCATTGAACATGAACCCAAGACTATTAACATTGATTTCCTACCAATTAACATTCAAAACATAGTTTGACAGACAAAAATAAACAAATTCTACCCTCTGTTGGGTGGAAAGCTTTGGTGGCACTGATTATAAACTCGTGCAGTTTAGAAAATTAAATATAGACTTCGTACTTAGTATCAACACATCTTCCAGTCATTTATATGTATTTTTAACAAACTTTACTTGTTAATTCCAATTCATTGAAAGTCAATGGCATTTTACTGAAATTTTATATTTTCAACATGTATATGGTCATGTACTGTTCAATGCAATTACTGTATAGCATTTGTAAACAAAGTTTTATGTGATAAAGTTGATCCGATTAACCATACAATACTGGCAGATCTTAATTTATGGCAAATCAACTAAATTGTAAATGACCAATTAACAATTGTTTAAATCAAAGAAAAATTGATTTTGACAAACGAATTTACTACTCCACGATCCTCATACAGATAAAATGAGCAAATGATTTAACTGTACAGTAGTATGTTAATTTACAAAACAAGAAGGAAAAACGGTTACTAAAGAATTTTCGTATAATTCATCAAAACTTAGAAGGTTTGTTTTCTAAAAAAAATCACTGTTTCATTGGTTTTGACTCATTACTAACTACATCAACCAAAATATAGTTGACAAATACGTAATTCCATATTACTAAACGGTCAGATCCAATTGGAAATTATTTGTTAATATATGTTAACAGTTGATGATGAGATAAGTAAACTAAACTAAAATATTATAAATGTCATCTCTAAATACAACTATCTTCGTATGATTAATGGGGGACATCAAACCCATATTACGTAACCGTATTTCAAATTGAATGCGAGAGTAAACAAACAAATATGTATCTGATAATGAATGTTAAGGAAAATGATTTTTAATACATTCATGTTTCCAGAAACCAGCCAGTGTTCGTATTTTATTTTAACAGTGATAAGGGTACAATATTTTACTGTATAGTTACAATCTTACTGCAATATGATGGAAATAAAGTCATGTAATACTGAAAATCCAAAAGGAAGCTTCTTAAAATTTCTCTGCCTATACCTGCACTACTATGGAACGATTACTATAACCTAAATATTAAAAATAGATTTTCAATAACCACTTGGTGATATAGTATGCAGTGGCCAAGATTTTGTTTACATGACTATTTAACATATTCTATTGGCCGCCTAATCATTGTTGTTAGCGAACATATAATGTTAATCTTCATAAAAGAGGAAAAAAACATGAAACCGATATTATTTTTACCTATACTTGATCAAACATTACATAATGAACAAATATGTGCACGTAAAAATATTCCAAGTATTGAGAATAATACATCAACTTCTGGAAAACAAACGTCTATATATTGTTAATATTTGTGTTATAAACATTTATAATTAACATCAACATTGTTCGTCTAAATCTTCTTCTTTTTTATTCAAGAATACATTCCAAAGGTTAATTTTAGAAGAAACGAATACATTTTATTACAGTGAATGCAACGATTTGTACTGTATATTTGTATGAAATTTTAAATAGATAATGAGACCAGTTTAAAATGTTACAAAACCAAGACCAGAAATGATATCTTGAACCTAGATACAAACACCATTCGGTAGTTATTGCATTGTTTAGTTCCGTAAACTGTGGTAATTGTTCGTCGGTTATGGTTCCATGTAGTACTTAATAGTATGGTGTATCTATTTCTAGTCAAAGCCTTTATTTTTATTTTTTGCAAAGACATGTCTTCAAAAGTTATTGGACCTTGCTACATCTACTAGAGTAATAATGCAATAGATATGCCTGCAATAGAGATAAAGAGATACATGGAACACTTCCATTCTGTTGCATATTATTGCATCAAGTTAACAAATGCCCTACGTAATAATCAACAATAAATTTCCTACATGATATTTTTTTTTAGTACTGTTTAACTTTAGGGATCAAAGGAACTTAACGATCAAATATCTTTTTTGAAGACCAGAAGAACCAAGCTTTACTTGTAAACTCTAAGAAAGTATGCTAATAAACCAATGTAACAATGTAACAAATTAAAAACTACACAAATAATTGAACTGTAAATGAGTTTGCATAGGAAGAAATATATTAACCTTGATTCTAGGAATTTTCTCTCTTCTCCTTAATTCTCTCTTTAGATATTTTATTTTCAAATTCTTTAATTTATTACTTTACACTTATTTTACTAATTTTCTTCTATTATTTTACATTTTGATACATGTATTCTAAAGTCTATATAATTATTTACATATAATTTATCAGCTACCTTCTAATATTTTATATTTAAGTCTGCACACTTATGTTACTTAAAAAATCCAAAATTTAAGCTATTTAAATAAATTCATTTAATATTTCTTATAAATACCCAAAAACGACAATTTAATTATGTATAACACTTAAACAACTAAACCATAATATTAATCTTTCATTCAACTATAAAGATATATAAATCACATAAACCAATAATAAATAATTATAGTTAATTTATTTCAATAAATTTATCATACATTTCATTATAATTCTACTTTAACTTCAAATACTTACATTTAAAATTACCACAATTATTCACAAAATTTATCTCACTTTTCTTCTAATATTTTACTTTTCACCCTATATGTATCAGTTAACTATGTGATCTAAATTTAAACTAATTAGACAAATCCAACTAACTAATATTCGTTAATTCGTTTACTAATTTATGAATATATCAATATGTATACCATATTCATATTAACAAAATGTAACAACCCGCGTATTTTACGATTGAATATTTAAATATTTTATTTAAATACTTCATCGTTAGTAGGATTATAGTCTGAAAAGCTACTTTTTGCAAATAGTCAAATTATAACTCGAGACCACTTCCATTGAGTCCAAAATGTCATTTGCAACCTTTTTGAGTATAAACATCGATATGTTTTGAATTGAGTGAATTTTGCTATTTTTCACTTAAGGCTTTGCGTTTGGATTTAGGTTCAGCCCACTAACCCAACTCATCTTAAATCATTACTCCACCCCCTCTCCTCTTCATTACTTTCATTTTCTAACACTCAAGCTTCATCAAAAATGGAGGAAGAGATTGGAAATTAGAATCCTAAGCCCTAGGTACTTTGCAAATTCAAGTTATAGTTCCAAATTCAAAGAGAAGCTATTGGTAAGCATCCTCTTCTTCTTCTCCAACTCATTCTACCATCAATTTCAGAAATTTCTAAACCTAAGTTAGGAAACGATCTTCTTTTGAGCTTAGATTCAAGCTTCTTGGGTTAGAATTGAAGAGTGATTGTTCTTTCCTTACTCTATAGCTTCTTCTTCATTGTTTTGAGTAAAAGGTGAGACTTTTTATCTCACATCTATGTCTATAACTATCTTTGATTATTGGGTATGAATTCCTAACACTTATTCATGTGCATTTGCTTTTGATTTGGATTGAATTGGTGAATACTCCGATTTTTGGTGTTTTGGAGTCCAACCTTTGAAAAAAATCATAACTTTGATGTTTGATCATGCTTTTGGTGATGAATCGAAGAGCCTTTGAGGCTGGGTTGTCGATAGGCATAAACCCCTAGCGCCATTGCTCGTTCGGTTGCATTTTGAAAGAGTTTGCTCTTCATTTGATAGGCTGAAAAAACAGCCCACAGCTTAGTCAGTCGACTGACCGCCTCTTGCAGTCAGTCGACTGGCTGTAGCCAATAAAGGTTCCGAGGCCGTTTACAGAGACATGGAGTCTCTGTTTCCTGCAATCGGTCGACTGACCTCTGTAATCAATCGACTGACTGCAGGAAATGAAGTTTCTAGGTTTCTGGATCAGTCGACTAGACATTTGCGGTCAGTCGACTGACCTGCTTCTATTTGCCTATTTAGCCTATTTAGTGTTGATTTTCAATTTTTATCGATTCGTGGTTTTTCGATTTGTTGTTATACGTTCGAGATAGAGACTCCTTGATGTATACATATTCTTTTGTCTAACACTTGTATCTATTCTTTTGTTATACTGTGGATCTTGTTTAACCACTACTCTGATAAACACTTCTAAGTGTTATATATATTCATATCTATTTCCACCTTTGTGATATGGATATCTGTGACTGATTGTGTTATGCTTATTTCTATATTTGTTTCCGATAATCATATAGCCACTGTGTATTAGCTTTGGGTTTGTATCGATGTGTCGGATTTCCTCTTGAAATTAAATGCATGTTATACTATCTGACATATCAGTGCTCGCACAAAGTAATTACACGGATAGTCGCTCCTCAACAGCCTTGTTCTTCGCGCTAGTTGACGGAATTACTCCATAGTGTCCTTGGCTAGCATGAGTATAGAGGTGGGGCGTCACAGCATGGTACCAGAGCCAAACTTCGGAACAATGTAGAATAATTTAACAAGGATCATCGTCCTAAGTCCATCTTAGGAGTCATGCCTTAGGATTTTATTCGAGTCATTGGACCCGTTCTATCCTATTTTCTTTGTGATGCCTTGTTTTATCAATTAAGATTTGTGTGATATTCATTCTAAGATTAACCTTTTTCTTCTTCTTTCTTTCTTAAAGAAGAGAAATGATTAGACCAGGCCGTCCCAGCACCGGTCAATCTAGTGCTACTCCCCAGGATGGAGTATTTATGTCTGCCCAACAGCTTCTTGATCTTGTAAAGAATACTCAAGCTGCCGGACCCATTCCAGAGCCTACTCATTCTAGATCCGGTTTTGCACGCTTATGCAGTGACTATACCGATTTGGGTGAAAGGCCATTCAGGGGATACGGGAGCATTGTAGAAATTCAAGCTTGGCTCAAATCGTGCGATCGCATCTTTTCTCGCATGAATCTTGTTGATTTACATCGAGTCCAAGTGGCTTCTAGCATGCTCCAAGAAAGAGCAATAGATTGGTATGAACTCTTGACTTTGGAGATTATCAAAGCGGATCTTACTTGGGAGCAATTGCGGGAAATATTTGAATCAAACTTTGTGCCAGAGGCTGAAAAAGTAACTTTGGCCTGGCGTTTTATTGAACTTGTTCAAGGTGAATCTTCCATGACAGAGTATGTTGCATCTTTTGAATCTCTCTCTAAGTATGGGGTCGAGTATATTAATACCGCACTGAAGAAAAATCAGAGGTTCGTTTATGGGTTGAATAAGAACCACAAGAAGTCATTACTTCTAAAATTGGAAGTTTCTTTTGATCAGTTTATTGATATCGCTTTTCGACTTGAAGAGGCGGATAATGGGAATGATGTTGAAGTTGTGTGTGCCAGACAGAACTTCAACAATAGCATGAAGAGGCCTATTAAATTCAAATGCCGCAATCCCAATAAGAAAGGAAAGCAAGAAACTCTGGTAGCAAAGACTACTTCATCTAATTGGGGACAATGCTATAACTATGGTTCCACGAACCGTTATGCTAATAGGTGTCTGAAACCTCTCTTTTGTCGTTATTGCAAAAGTTCGGATCATCTTTTATCTTCATGTCCCAAACTTCCAAGCAAGAGAGAGGGAAAGCAAAATGCGCCTAGTAACACTTCTCATGATCAAGGTATTTCTCATTCAATCCTTGATGATATTTGTTTTCACTACAAGAAATTTTATTTTTAGTGGCGTTCAAAAAACGCTACAAAAAGTTTTGGTGGCGTTTTGATAAACGCCGCTAGAAAACATGCGACTAAAAATCCATGATTTTTTGTTGCATTTATTTTAACGCCACTATAAATGAATTTTTGGCAGCGTTTTTTAAATGTTACTAAAGATCTTTTTTACAGCGTTTAAGAAACGCCACCGAAAAGGTGTCGTTTACTATCTTATTTTTTGTTGCACTTATTATTATTTTTTGCAGTGTTTTTTCTCCGCGACCGTATGTTTCGATTTTATTGCCTGCTATTCCACGACTACATCTGATTTCGCCTCCAATTCAAGTACTTCAAAACTTATGCAATAACGTAATATATAAACACATACACATTCAAAAATAACACATTCAATGAACCACAATAACACAAACAAAAGCAATTACATAATCACCACTATATCATAACATTACTGTCAAGACAAAAGGTTAACCATACGATTACACAACCAAACTACCATAAACAGTTTCATAATAGTACATGCAGCTAAGGAGTGCTGCTACCATACATACTAGTTTCATAACAGTTTTAATCAACCTAACTACATACATGTGTTGCTACCATACCAAAAACCAGTGTTGCTGCTTGAATTCTTCACAAACGTTTATCTACCTGTAAACAATAATAATCATGTTACTAAATATTTGTGAGGTGAAGGTATCAAAGAATAATTATGTTACCTGTAAACGTTTATCTACCTGTAAACAATAATAATCATCTGAAGTCATTTGCTTTAGAATTACATAACAAAAAATAACTGTAAAATTATCACGCTGTATAAAGAGGATTTATATATATGAATTACCTGATATGTAATATCATCAAGTAATACATAATTGTATAAACGATAAACATTTGTCCATGAGTAGCGGTTAACTGACGAAGGCATGCTGCCATTTTATTTGTGAAGTTTACAGGACCTGCAGAACTTAAGGAGTATAGAATAATATCATAAGTGTAATTCCATTTAAATTTATCTGTGCCCAAATTGATTTCTTGAATGCATTTGGTTGTTTAAAAAAATACAAAAAAATACAAATATTTATCTTTTCTGTTTGTATTGCTGGTACAGATCAGTGATATTTCTAAAATAGTTAGTGAATTAATATATTCACAAACAAAAAAACATGTTATTTTATGATGTACAAAGAATCATCCCAACTTACTGATAAATAAGTCATAAAATTAAGGCAATATTGACAATAAGATAATTAAAAAAATTATATATATAACATAAGGTAAAATTAAATAAAACAGTAAAAATAAATATAATAAACATGGTTGCTTTCTTATTTATCAAACAATCTTACCAACAATTCCTACAATAATAAGATCTTTATAGCACATCATAAAATAGATAACAACAGTAATACGTCATTTCTCAGTAATAAATTGAGATTAAATGAGTAGACTTACTAATAGCCCTCTCCGTATTCAGACAGTTTTTTATCACCCCCTGTGTCCCAACAGTCAAATCGGATTATACCACAGGTTGTGAAGAACTCCAAGGGTTATACATCAACTTTAACTCTTGCTGCACTCAGATCTGAATATCATTTATTGTAGCACGAAATTATTAAAACGGTAATGTACATACCATTTAGCTGTAGGGCCATATAAAGCATTATAACTATTTTGAATTTCATACCTTTTTTCAAATGATGTTAAGAAGGGAAAGCAGGTGAATTTGTTTCTCAAAAGCTTCATCAAATGCCAGCATTTGAGTTAACATGTCATCTTCTCTGCCCTTTCCAATTTCCCTAATGCCTTGAATTGCCAGTATATTTTTGGAGGCAACGATGTGTAGTCTGCTCATTCATTGCAAAGCAATAAATAATTTGAAAGAGATATTATCAGCCTAAACATTAATTATGTTTGTATATGCAATCATATGGCAGTTTTAGACTGAATCATAAAGCAATTATTTTATATGTTATTGAATAATTAGTCGTGCATTTAACCTAAACAAGTAAAAAAGTTATTTGTATTGAGTTTGTGTAGCGATCATCATAATTCAACTTTGGAACTAAAAAAAACTTTTAAACTGCTTACGTTTTATGTATATAATGCATGAGATTATGAACTATCAAGTAATGAGAGCATAACATGATGAATCAGATTAAATCAAAAAGCAAAAAATCAAAATGTGCTAGACAAATAATGGGCCAGCTCAGCAGGTGCTTCTCACCTTAAAATAAAGAGCTATGTTAGCTCTTATTAAGGCTCTTTTGGAACATAACCAGATGAATGCATCCTTGAAACTGTTGGATATTCAAATTTTTATTAAAAGTCATCATATTTCTTTTATTAGACTCTTACAAATAAACTAATAGGACATAAAATTCCTGAGATTGTCAAAAGAATAAAGGTAGAGTGGCAATATGATCATGATAATAATGAACACCAAAAGGGTATAATATTGATTTTGTGGGAACCAAGTCAGTGGACTGACATAATACTTCATAAATCTGATCAGTTTATCACATGTAAACTGATACATACTTACATTATTTTTTATTTTATTTTATAAATTTTAAATATGTTATAAATGTCGAGCATGTCTATTGCAATCAACAAAAACTGATTTATTTTAGTTATAAAATGGTGGTTTTGAATCAACATAAATAGAAATATGTTGCAATCCACTGAATAACTTCACATAAAAATGATTCTAAATTAACATAACTACCAATCCAAAATAGCTATACCTGTCAGAAAAGAGGGCTTTAGTAAAAATGAAATGAGGCTTTGAGAAAATGTTTTATCACCAACTCACTACCTCCATGTTAAAAAAATTAACCCGTCCACCTATTTTCTTATATTTATTCATTTTCTTTCTTTTAAATAATCATAATCCATACAATATATGTCAATGGTATTTAACAGTAAAATTATGCAATGTCATGAAATAAAAAGTAATAAGAGCTATAATGCATGTATTTAAGTTGTGTAATCCAGTGTATTGCATCCATTGAATGCAGCATGGTCTTTGAGACTTTATCTCGGATGGAAGATGTGGAAATTACCATCCATTCTCAAAAGGATCACAGGATTGTTTCCTACTTCCCTTTCGGCTTTATTGTGTACACATCTTAAAGCTCTTTATATCCCCAAAACAATTCACTTATTTCCTCTAGAAAGTGGGCTCAATTTCCAAATTGTGCATCATTTTTTCTTTCTTTTATTCAATAATAAAAGTTACTAGTGTTGGTAGCATATCATAATGCTTACTTTCATTTGTAATCAAAAAGAAAACTTACCCATTGGAAACCTTCTTTATCTTGAAGCGAAGCACTGATAAGGCTCTCGCCGAAATTTGCAATCTGAGATGCCACAACACATATTGCAGCCTGTGATATATTTACCTGTGCTGATAAAAGCAGTTTATTTATTTTAGAAATCAGTATTCACATTTTACGGTATGCAATATGTACTCATTGTCTTGCAGTCAATGTAAGTTGAGATAAACTGTCAATAAATTGTACAGCATAACGCTATAGAATTTCTCTTATTTGTCATAATTAAACCAGAATCATTCATAACTGACTCAAGCACTAACAAAATCAAAAACCAGAATCATTCATAACTCTCTTATTTTTCATAAGTATGTGTAGTTTTCTTGTAGTGATTATAGTTTGTTCCAGGTAAATTGACAGGAAGTGAGATAGTTCCAGTAACCAGTTAGTCTTACAAGAGCACATTATATCGAGAAAAGTAAAATTTACTTACCAAATATCATAGGAAAAGAATGAAGTTCAATGGGTTCATCAGGTGCACCAAGAAACGCCAATGTACCTCTGATTTTAAGCAACTTAAGAAATGGTACAAGTGAATGCGGCATGTTGCTGGTTGTGTCAGTAACATAATCAAAACGCTTTGCTGCAGCCTATGGATATAACAGTGCAATAAAGATCGCCACATTATTAAGAAACCAATTAAATTCAAACATCATATTTGATGACAATGACTATTTGTACATTGCTTGCTTTGTGAGAATTTATTCTATCTTCTTGTTACCTATATATGTATTTGCATTACTGCGTTTATCAGTCCAATTCATCTTCATGAGAAGTCATCTCATAAAAAATATGAGCACCCAATTCAAGAGACAACAATACAAATCAAAACTGCAAAAGAAGAAGAAGAAAATATACAAACAATGAGCTTCATATTGATGTTAATATGATCATTTAGAGCAACACAAATTGAAACATATGAGCATCAGGTGTCACATAATCAAACAAAAAATGATTTTAACGTGAAATTTATACAAAATAATAACGCATGATTCACTATTTACATTGGTTTAATTACTCTTTGGACTACGAAATCCAAACTTGAATGATTTAACTATAGCCATTATGATGCCAAACTTACAGGTAGTGTAGTTAGATGTTTGCTAAATACAGTACAATATAATCAATAAAATATATTGAAAGAGCTCGCCGAATGAGTATATCACAAGCTTATAACTAATTTTATACTAATGTATTGGTATATATAGTCAGTAAAATATGACACATCAATTTTAATATCTCAGAACACACTGAAATCTTCAGTTTCTCGAGCCATGCAAACTAAGGAATGTATGGGCACAATTTTTCAAGACAACAATGAAGCAAATGACAAGTGATCAGATGATACAAGGATTACTCTAAATTATAAAACTGTAACATCAACTTATATACTCATTCATGAAAATTCATTTTAATTTAATTCCTAATAGTGCTTATATACTTGTATAAGTTGATGTCTGTTTGGCATTGACCATTTTAGTGTATATATATAAATGTGCAAATCAGCCGATCCAACTATATTAAGCATATTTACACTAATTGCCACATGAAATGATATAAATACTTAAATATCAAACATAAAATCATACCTTGCAAGCAATCGCAGTTCTCCGTCTCCTTCCTAACAACGTCTGACAGAAACGAAGTCTCCTTTCTAACCTGCAAAATGTAAAAACTTGAACTTCTCAAACAAGGTTTCATACCTAATACATAACAAAGTTTAATTTAAACTAAAATCGAATTAAGAGAAACCACCTTTTGCATACTCGCAGGTTTAGAGAGAAATCGCCTTTTGTAGATTTGAATATTAGGACAAATTACCTTTTGCCGATTTGTAGATTAGGAGAGAATAGTCTTTTGCTGATTTGGAGATTAGGGTCTGTTTTGACAGGCTAGGGGTCGTCTCCAATGAAATCTGGTTTGGTGGATTCGGGTTTGGATTCGGAGCGGAAGGAGAGGCGGGTGGAGCGGAAGGAGGAGAGGGCGGAGCGAGCTAAGGATGGGGGAATTTGATTTTGATATAGGCATTGTTGATTTGGGACATGGGAAAGTGCCCAACTCTTCGCTAATCGCCGATAGATCCATTTCGCTGATTATTTAAAACTTCCAAATCACAACTGAAAATCAATCCCTAAATAATGGTGCGTTTTGACAAGAACTTCAAATTATGATTGGAGCTTCCCCAGAAGATCAGAGCTTTCCAATGCTAGGTATCTGAAATACGATAGAATCCGTTTGAGGTTTTCATTCCTAGATCTGGCTCCTGATGGAAATTAGATGTAGCCTTCTTTCTTGTTTTTTTTTTTCCGAATTCGATTTTACAGAAATTTTTGTTTTCTGAGAAAATGCAAATTTTAGATTGCAAAATTATTATTTTGATTTAGGGCTGCTTATTTTGGGGAAAGAGTTGAATAGCAAGGCGGTAATCTTTTGGGTTACGTTTATTTGGGCAAACGCGGAATTTTTTTGTAAAGGCGGGAAGCGAAATATTTTTTGTTGCATTTATATAATAAGGTGAAATATTATTAGTTGTATTTACGTTCAAACGCCACTAATTTTTGCAACCAAAAGCCGATTTTCTTGTAGTGTTTGTGATTATCCTATACGAGTTCTTGTTGATATGGGTTCAACTTCTTATTTTATATCAAAAGAACTTGTTGATTTCTTTTCTTTAAATATTTTGGGCTTGATGCCTTCGCTGAGAATTGCTATCCGGATAGTGGTCCGCAACGATCAGTTTTCTTTGAAAAGATGTGAAGATTATTTTATGTGATTATTCTTTCCGATCCGATTTGCATGTTATGCATTACTTAAACTTCAGAATTGATTTTTTTTGAAAATGGATTTGCTTAATCATTATGAAGCCATATCCTATGTCCCGTGTGGACTATTCATCCTCGACATTCTCAATCTGTTAAGCAGATTTCTATTATTTTTTCTTTGTGATTTTGATTCCAATTTGATGGCATCATTTTTTCCTTAAGCCCACTTGATGAGGAAAATGTTATTTCTCTCATTCAAATAGTTTGAGAATTTTTCGGTATTTTTGAGCTTGTCTTAGGATTGTCACCTAAGAAAATCTATTGAGTGGTGCTAAGGTCTTTTCAGTTCGACTTTGCCACCAGTTTTCATTAGCTATGAGTTGCGGACGATAGCGTTCCACTAACCGCATTCCACACTCAATATGATTCTTATGAATTAATTATTATGTCATTCAGTTTGTCCAGCTTATTTCATCCATTTTATGAATCGAGTATTCTACGAATATCTCGATGACTCCATTCTTGTATTTATTGATTTTTGATGAAAACGGCAATGAAAAAATTTTGCAAATCTTTTTCATAAGATTTATTTGTAAGTATGATTGGATTTTTGATCTTGAAACGAACATAGAATATTTGTAAAGTTTTTAAGAGATATTTTTATCATATAGAAGATGATTTTGTGATTGTATTGCCCATCGAGTGCTTTAAGAATTCTAGTCGATGCGCTTGATCAACGTTATCGATAGGAATTTCCTAAATGCTTTGATGAGACAATTTGACACGATATATTCACTTGTAAAAATGTAAATTTTTCTAGAAAGATTATTACATAAAGATAATTATGATTTTCAAAGTTTTAGCTTTTCGGGAAAGAATATTATTTAAAAAGAACTCTTTTCCGATACTCTTATTCTTGTGATTCCCAAAGGGGAACCAAAACCTTATTGTTTATACAGATGCTAGTCGTATTGGTTTGGGTGTCGTTTTCTTGCAAAAGAGAACATGCTATCACTTTTGTTTCTAAATAATTTAAGCCGATCGAGACCAGGTATGCCACTCATGATCTAGTACGTGCGGCTATTGTTGTCGCTTTCCGAGTTTGGCATCATCATTTATTTTTGGGGGAGAAATTCGTTCTCCACTCCGATCATAAATATTTGAAATGTTTATTTTCTCATAAGGAACTTAATGTTGGCTCGAGTACCTTGCATCTTATGATCTTGATATTCTTTATACTCCGGAAAGGGGAAATCGTGTTGCTAATGCCCTTAGTCATAAGCAACAAGTGGTTGTTTCTTTGATAATGTCTGAATGGAATGATCTATTTACCAAGTTCATCGGATGTTTTGATGTACTTCGTTTTATTGTGCTTCATCTCATTTCTTTTATGGACTAGAATCCGATGTTTTTTTAGGGTGTTCGGTTCATCGGATGTACCGTTTTTGTACTACATCGATGTCCCTGGTTTTCGATTCATTTGACGTACCATTTGTACTGCGCCGGTGTTCCATATTATTTGAGCTTCGGTTCATTTGACATATCATTTGTACTGCATTGGTGTTCTAAATTATTTGAGCTTCGGTTCATTTGATGTACCGTTTGTACTGCGTTGGTGTTCCGAATTATTTGAACTTTGGTTCATTGGGCGTACCGTTGTACTGCGTCAGTGTTATGAATTATTTGAACTTTGGTTCATTGGACGTACTGTTGTACTGCGTCGGTGTTCCGAATTATTTGAGCTTTGGTTCATCTGGCGTACCGTTATTGTGCTACGCCGTTGTACCAAATTATTCGAGTTTCTAGTGAAAGTACTTTGTTGCGGATCGTGCTATATGGAATTATACTATACAAGTGCGGAAATAAACTAAAATACTAAACCAATGTAAATAAGAAAAAATCAAACAAGCACACCAGGAATTTTTATACTGGTTCGAACTTCCCGTTCTACGTCCAGTCCCAGACTCCTTCTAGAATTTCACTAACAACAATCCTCACTTAACCCGGAGTAACGGGTTTACAACAACCCTTGAACAGCCGAACAAGGGACCTGAGCAGCAGAACAGGATTTCGCCTCAACAGCCGAAGAGGACTTCACTTGCCTGAACAGCAGAACAGGACTTCAACTTATACATAAAGTATATGACATAGTGTGTTCTCAATAACACGAATTTGTCTCTTGATAGTACAATCTTCTTATAATCTTTCTCCTTTATGATATATGTATGAATGCGTGAAGATTAAGAAAGTAGAATTTGAATTTGAATGATATTTTTAGCACAAATGAGTTAGAATCAAGAATTTCAATAATATAATAATAATCAATAGAAATTGGTGAATTTAAAACTTGATTCAAATGTGTTTATATAGGTAATAAATGGTTGTAATTGTTCATGAAGAGTTATCATCAAAAGCTGTTGAATTAAAGGTCGCAACTCTTTATGAATGGAAATGCCTTTTCAATTGTAAATATTCAGACGTCTGAAATTAAATTTCAGACTTCTGAAATTTGAAACGTGCAAGTCAGAAAAGAAATAGGCTATTTTTGCCTATATTCAAACGTCTGAAATGGTCAATTCAGACGTCTGAATTTGACTTGTACTAAAAATTACCATAGCTCAAATGGTTAGAGCACTTGCCTTCTGAACTAATGACCCGGGTTCGAGTCCTGCTCAATGCAATTTTTGAAAACTTGATTTTTCATTTAAAATATGAATGTATATGTGTATATACCATTTGGAGAAGATTTTAACATTTGTAAACTCTAGACACGACACTTTATGACTGATAATACTTTGTTTGTCACCTTTGTCTTGTCTTTATCGTATATATCTCTTCCTGTATCTCCATATACATTCTTTTATTGTTTTGTACTGTGTATCTTCATTTTGAATGTATTTGATTATCTCTTTTTGATGCCCATGTACCTACAAATTAGCTTAGAGATTCTTTGACATGATTGTATAGTTGTTGTCATTAAAATCCAACAATTGAGGTTCTAACATTCTCCCCCTTTTTGATGATGACAACTATACAATTTAAAAAATATATTCATTCTATATAAAAAATAATATTAATATGTTTAAAGCTCCCCCTAAGTATAATATCTCCCTCTATTAATATGCATATGAATTTCTCCTCCTTTATCATTATCAAAATGAATGAGGGAATATATAAAATTATATAAAATATCTTGTATATAACGAGATAAACTCATTATTGATTATGCAGGAAAAATAAAATAAAATTTACCATATTTACTGAAGTCCATATTTTATTGTAAGCACGTAATTCTATTAAACGTATGGAACATTCTTTAAAATTCCAAAATCTATCATTTTCCTTTTGTTTCTCTGAGTACCTGCAAAAAATAATAATTTTCGGTACCACTTACTATGTTAGGGTCCGAGGGGTTAGGTCTTTGGAAACCATATCCATTTGGGTGTCGTTGAACCTTTATAAATATAATTTTCATTACAAATTACATTCTTATAATAGTTGCTAATATAAAGTTGTTTATCATGATCAATCATATTAGCTGGAATCCATATCTTAATACTATTTGTCATTAGCTTAGTACCTGAAGAATAATTTCTATCATTTCTAAACAAAGTACTATTATGACTATAACTGGTTTTAAAACTATCTTGATTACTAGTACTAGCACTAAAGTTAGTATACATGAATGCATATCTAGTACTATTTTTACTTTTAGCTTGTTTATAGCCTAAACCGCTTTTATCATTGTGAGCTTTTGAATTCTTAACATAACCTAATCCCTTCTTATTTGATGCAGGTTGAGAATTTTCAATAATTCTGGATAAATTTTCTCTCCCTTTATTAAAATTGGAAATATTTTTAGTAATGTCATCAAGCTTAGTTTTGAGACTTTATCTAACTCAACAATTTTAATTTTTGTTTTTAACTTATGATTTGTAGAAGCTAGAGCATTATTCTTTTCTTTTTGAGCTTCTATTTCTTGACTTAATAGAGTGAGTTGAGAATTGTCTGAATCTTGAATTTTCTCAAGTTCTTCTTCTAATATCCTCTTCTCGTCTTTAAGCATATCCCTTTCGAACTTTGCTTTCTTCTGATTTTCCAGAGCTTCCTTTTATTTTCTTTTGAGATTTTTAAAGTGTCTAGAAGTTCTGAATTTATTTCTATCATATCATCAAAAGTTAGATCACTAACCTTATTATCTTTTTCCATGAAGCATTTGTTTGTTTTCTCCTTTGATTTTTCTTTATTGCTCTTCCTCTTCTTATTGCCTTGATTAGATATCTTTGTAGCCATTTATTCTAAGATGTTGTTATGATCTCTAGAATACCATGCTCTGATACCAAATGAAAGTACTTTGTTGCGGATCGTGCTATATGGAATTATACTATACAAGTGCATAAATAAACTAAATACTAGAGCAATGTAAATAAGAAAAAATCAAACAAGCATACCAGGAATTTTTATACTGGTTCGAACTTCCCGTTCTACGTCTAGTCCCAGACTCCTTCTGCAATTTCACTAACAACAATCCTCACTTAACCTGGAGGAACGGGTTTACAACAACCCTTGAACAGCCGAAGAAGGGACCTGAGCAGCAGAACATGATTTCGCCTCAACAGCCGAAGAGGACTTCACTTGCCTGAACAGCAGAACAGGACTTCAACTTATACAGAAAGTATATGACACAGTGTGTTCTCAACAACACGAATTTATCTCTTGATAGTACAATCTTCCTATAATCTTTCTCCTTTATGATATATGTATGAATGCGTGAAGATTAAGAAAGTAGAATTTGAATTTGAATGATATTTTTTGCACAAATGAGTTAGAATCAAGAATTTCAATAATATAATAATAATCAATAGAAATTGGTGAATTTAAAACTTGATTCAAATGTGTTTATATAGGTAATAAATGGTTGTAATTGTTCGTGAAGAGTTATCATCAAAAGCTGTTGAATTAAAGGTCGCAACTCTTCATGAATGGAAATGCCTTTTCAAAAAAATAGCCGTTGTAAATATTCAAACGTCTGAAATTAAATTTCAGACTTCTGAAATTTGAAACGTGCAAGTCAAAAAAGAAATAGGCTATTTTTGCCTATATTCAGATGTCTGAAATGGTCAATTCAGACGTCTGAATTTGACCTGTACTAAAAATTACCATAGCTCAAATGGTTAGAGCATTTGCCTTCGGAACTAGTGACTCGGCTTCGAGTCCCGCTCCATGCAATTTTTGAAAACTTGATTTTTCATTTAAAATATGAATCTATATGTGTATATACCATTTGGAGAAGATTTTAACATTTGTAAACTCTAGACACGACACTTTATGACTGATAATACTTTGTTTGTCACCTTTGTCTTGTCTCTATCGTATATATCTCTTCTTGTATCTCCATATACATTCTTTTATTGTTTTGTACTGTGTATCTTCATTTTGAATGTATTTGATTATCTCTTTTGGATGCCCATGTACCTGCAAATTAGCTTAGAGATTCTTTGACATAATTGTATAGTTGTTGTCATTAAAATCCAACAATTGAGGTTCTAACATCTAGTTTCTCGGTCGTACCATTATTGTACTATGTCGTTGCATCGGCTCAATTTTTCTACTATTCATGACGTTTTCCACGTCTCTCAACTACGGAAATGTCTTAAGGATTCCGATTTTATTCTTGAGCCCGGTGTTATTGAGGAAATTGAAGTTTCACCAGATTTTGACTTATGAGCAACACCCTATTCGCATCATTGCTTCGAAGGTTAAACGCCTTCGAAATGGAGATTTCCCTTTTATGAAAGTTCAATGATTCTCAAATCCTAAGGATTGCTCTTGGGAATTCGGAGAATTCATCGAGCGAACACATCCGGACTTACTCTCTCGTGCTCTTTGAGGTGAACTCCTTATTTCAAATTTCTTTTGTGTTGACATGCTTTTATGGTTGTTACTTTTTATTTTCTTCTTAAATATTGCGAGGACGCAATTTCTTTAAGCAGGGGAGTCTGTAACAACCCGCATATTTTACGATTGAATATTTAAATATTTTATTTAAATACTTCATCGTCAGTCGGATTATAGTTTGAAAAGCCACTTTTTGCAAACAGTCAAATTAGAACTCGAGACTACTTCCATTGAGTCCAAAATGTCGTTTCCAAACTTTTTGAGTATAAACATCGATATGTTTTGAGTTGAGTGAATTTTGCTATTTTTCACTTAGGGCTTTGGGTTTGGATTCAGCCCACTAACCCAACTCATCTTACATCATTACTCCACTCCCTCTCCTCTTCATTACTTCACTTTCATTTCCTAACATTCAAGCTTCATCAAAAATGGAGGAAGAGATTGAAAACTAAAATCCTAAGCCCTAGGTTCTTTGCAAATTCAAGTTATAGCTCCAAATTCAAAGAGAAGCTATTGGTAAGCATCCTCTTCTTCTTCTCCAACTCATTCTACCTCCGGGTTTAGAAATTCATAAGCCTAATTTAGGAAATGATCTTCTTTTGAGCTTAGATTCAAGCTTCTTGGGTTAGAATTGAAGAGCAATTGTTCTTGCCTTACTCTATAGCTTCTTATTCATTGTTTTGAGTAAAAGGTGAGATTTTTTATCTCACATCTATATTATAACTATCTTTGATTGTTGGGTATGAATTCCTAACGCTTATTCATGTGCATTTGCCTTTGATTTGGATTGAATTGGTGAATACTCTGATTTTTGGTGTTTTGGAGTCCAATCTTTGAAAAAAAATCATAACTTTGATGTTTGATCATGCTTTTGGTGATGAATCGAAGAGCCTTTGAGGCCGGGTTGTCGATAGGCATAAACCCCTAGCGCCATTGCTCGTTCGGTTGCATTTTGGAAGAGTTTTCTCTTCATTTGATAGGCTGAAAAACATCCCACAGCTCAGTCAGTCGACTGACCTCTTGCAGTCAGCTGACTGGCTGTAGCCAATAAAGGTTCCAAGGCTGTTTACAAAGACAGGGAGCCTCTGTTTTCTGCAATCAGTCGACTAGCCTCTGTAATCAGTCGACTGACTGCAGGAAATGAAGTTTCCAGGTTTCTGGATCTGTCGACTGGACATTTGCAGTCAGTCGACTGACCTTCTTCTATTTGCCTATTTAGCCTATTTTGTGTTGATTTCCAATTTTTATCGATTTGTGGTTTTCCGATTTGTTGTTATCATTTATTATCGACCTTGATGACTTCATTTTGGAATTTTTAGGTATATCCATTTTGATGGGTTTGGAATCGATTTTTTTGGAATTAATTCACATCTTTGAACGTGAAATTTTGGTGATTGATTGTTTCTACAATCATTTTTGTGCTTTGTCACTTTAAAACGCAAAGGTTTCTATACTAGTAGAAAATATTCAAACTCTTTCACAATGATGATTTCAACTCTATTTTCAATATCAAACTCGTTTATAAAACCATTTTCCAATCTATTAGTATATACCAACCTTTACCTCACTCATATGAGAAATATGATTAAACGGCTTAGTAAAACAAGTGGTATGAAATGTTTGTGTTTACTTCATCGGTTAATTCTTGGACTTGTTTGATTGAATCTCTTGTGACAATTTTCGAGTGGAGACTTACAGGTTGTTCGTAAATATTTAAGTTAGGCTAGTGGTTATGGGACATGAAGCTAAACTCATATACTTACTAACTTGGCGTAATTGACACTTCTTGATGATCGATGATGATCATTTTATGGTTTAGAGTAGCAATGTGCGATATCTCTTTGTCCATGTGGGGGACAATACCTCGTCCTATTGAGCTTCGTCTCATTTCTTTTATGGGCCAGCGACCGATGTTCTTTTATGATATTCGGCTCATCGGATGTACCGTTATTGTACTACATCGATGTCCCGGCTTTTCGATTCATTGGACGTACCGTTATTGTACTGCGTCAATGTTCCGAATTGTTTGAGTTAAGGTTCATCGGATGTACCGTTATTGTACTACATCGATTTCCTGGCTTTTCGATTCATTGGACGTACCGTTATTGTGCTGCGTCAATGTTCTGAATTGTTTGAGTTTCGATTCATCGGATGTACTGTTATTGTACTACATCAATGTCCCGGCTTTTCAATTCATTGGACGTACCGTTTGTACTGCGTCGATGTTTCGAATTTATGGTTAGCGACCATGGAATAGCATTCTGTTTGTGATACACGTGTTGCTGAGTTTACATGCTCCCGTTTATGATAGCCTCCCCCTTTTGTGATTTCTGGATTTCCAATTGATGATTTCTAGAATTTGCGTTTCGCCAATTTTTATGATTGGCATCGATATGATGTCAATATTTGTGGTTTGGTGAATAGAGTAAAGAATATGACATTCTTTTTGATGTTATGAGATTTCTTGAGATATTGCATGATTTTTGTTGTTGTCAAATGTATACTTTTCATAGTATGACATTATTGTTATCAAACGTTTTGTTGTATCTCTTATTCCATCTCATTTTATCTGATATTTATAGCTAGACTGATCCGTTTATTATTTTCTTATTAAATAATACTCAGGTCAGACCGAGATGTTACATGTGCTTCTAATTGACTCCTCATCTGGAAGTATTACCTGACTTTTAGATAACTACACTATATTGGTAATTTTTGTTGTTATACATTCGAGATAGAGACTCCTTGACATATACATATTCTTTTATCTAGCACTTGTATCTATTCTTTTGTTATACGGTGGATCTTCTTTGACCACTACTCTGATAAACACTTCTAAGTGTTATATATATTCATATCTATTTCCTCCTTTGTGATATGGATATCTATGGCTGATTGTGTTGTGCTTATTTCTATATTTGTTTCCGATGATCATATAGCCACTATGTAGTAGCTTTGGCTTTGTATCGATGTGTCGGATTTCCTCTTGAAATGAAATGCATGTTATACTATCTTGACATATCAGTGCTCGCACAAAGCAATTACATGGATGGTCGCTCCTCAACAGTCTTATTTTTCGCGCTAGTTAATGACATTACTCCGTAGTGTCCTTGGCCAGCGTGAGTATAGAGGTGGGGCGTCACACAAAATTTAAAAAAATGAATAATGTAAAGATACCTAAGTTATATAACTTAAAGAACTTAAAGTGAATGCATAAATAATAATAATAATAAATCCTTTTTTCACATTTCTCTCAATAAATTTATCATGAAATGCATTACAAAATTATATTTTTTGTACTCTGAATGCCTACATTACAAATTTTCTACAATCATTTACAGCCTCCCCTCAATTCCTTTACAATATTTTACATTTAAAGTCATATGTTGTAATCAATTACATAACTTGAAAACTATTTAAATAATTTCACTATGCAATTTTTCACTGATTTGTCAAATAAGTTGATCAATATGAACCATATTCATATTAACAAAAATGATGAAAAAATTCATTCAAATATATAAATACATCAATCACATAACATAAATTATATTCATAAATAATAATTACAAGTTTAAAGTTTTATTTATTTATATCAATATGTGTATCATGCATTCCATTGTAAAACCCTTTTTTAACGTCAAAAACCTACATTTTGAATTTATTCAATTAGTTACAAAACACTTTACAATATCACCTACCATCGTATACTAAAGTCGATATCTTCAAATTAATTATGTGATCTTGAATTTAAATTATTTAAATAAATTCAATTAATAAATTTTTGTTAATTCATCTAATAAATGCTAAGATATAATGTTTTCAATATGTATATCATATTCATATCAGGCGCAAAAGTGATAAAATTAGTTTTTCATTTAAATACAAAGATATATAAGTCACCTAACATAAATAATATGCAAAAGCAATATTTCCATATTTAATATATTATTCATATGTCTAATTTTTTTTTATTATATTACATTGAAAAATTCTGTTTTTAGCTTCAAATACGTATATTTTAACATTTTTACAATTATTTCCTAAACCTCCCTCAATTATTTACTATTATTATATATTTAAATCCATGTATTCAAACTACTTACGAAATCTCAAATTTAAGTAATTTAAATAATTTCAATGAATAGTTAATCTATTCTTCTAATGAATCATAAAAATTTATGTCAATTTTAACACACACGCTCACGTTATGGAAAATTGTAAGACTATTTTTTTATTCAACTATAAAGATATATAAATCACATAACATAAATTATGTACATAAACATCATAACAAATTAATTTGTAAATAAGTTATAATTTCTTTATATTAAGAATTTATCATACACTATATTACAAAATTATGTTTTAGCTTCAATATATCCACATCAAAATTATACAATTTTTTACAAAATTTCTCTCCATTCTTCCTATCGTTTATTTTCAAGTCCATGTATGTAAACTAATTACATGATTTTATATTTGATTTATTTAAACAAATTTCATTAAATAATATTTTTCAGTTCATCTAAAAAATTACTAACATACGTCAGTTTCAACATGTATGTTATATCCATATTAACAAAACTGAATAAATTACTCTATTATTATATATGTATGTGAGCATGCGCACTATACAACATAAATTATATATAAACATAATACCAGTTTAATTTATAGTTCATTTATTTCACTAAATTTATCATACATTATATAACAAAGTTCTCATTTTAACATTAAAGATATAATATTATATTTTACAATATTACCATGTGCAACACACGGGTTACACACTAGTATGAATATATAGTGGGTCCTTAATCATATTATGTGCAAAATTATAAACAATGGTATACCCCAAATTCACCAATTCCATTTAAATAAGCAACTAGCTTTAGTAGTTGCCAAATGACATAATTCTTTTGTCAATATTTTATTTTTGCTCCACTACTTGGAAAAGCAAAAGGCAACCTTCAATTTGTCGAATAAACCTAACAACCCAAATCTAATACAAAAAATGAACCCAATTAGTTGCAAATAATTTGCAAGTTTGACATGTCATTTTTCGAAATTTGACGTATGTTGCTCCAAGTAGATGGTCAAAAAGTTTTCATTTCCTGTCATTGTAACTCAACTTCTGAGTTTTGACAACCATACCTTCTATTTTTTTCTATTCATTCATAATATATACAAAACCAATATAAAGTAAGCAAGAAACATAAATTAACTAAAAAATGCAACTAAGCACATCACGAATGTCAAATCATAAACATATATTCCAACTGCAATAAACCATATACCTGAGAAATAACAACGTGTCTAATGTGAGATGATACATGGCCATCCTTGTCGTCCATATGCCCATGCCCATGTCCATGACCCTCGTCACTCCAACGTTATTTACATGCTCTCGCATCGCCGGGTACTAAAATTCCTGAGATCAAGGTTTCATTTTTTGTACATATCTCATGTACTAAAATTTATTTGTCCTCTTTCCTGTCCTTTCGTCGGAAACGCAAAATAAATGACTTTCAATGATGATACCTTAAAATATAACATTTTTCCTTATGCTATGGTAATGTTCAAAGTATTAAGTTGAAGATTTACCTCTCAAAATAAGTAAGTAAATAAAAACATTGAAATGTATATGGGGATGACTATCCGCAATATCAATTTGGATAAACTATATGTGAACTATAATATTGGAGAAGTTGGTGTCAGTTGTTAGGTGTAAGATTTCCTTACTCATTGCAAACAGGTAGAAATAAGAGGAAAAAAAAGAAAAAGAAAAAAGATCTGAATTCATTTTTCTTTCTATACCTAAGGAGTATGAAATTTCAAAAACTTACAAAAATTACCCTACTTCGAGTCACAGCTTTTTGAATGACATAGTTGCCAAAAGCATTTTGTAATATAGGGAGAAAGCAAGGATAGGCCTTAATTTCCCTGATGATTTTAACAACATCTTCTTCTTCACAGAACAGAAAGCACACCTCCACAGTAGAGCTGTTGTGTTTCTGCATTGACAGGTACCCATAATTTCCCTTTAACTCGCTCAACACAGCAGCAGTTACCCAAGGAATCTTTTGTGCCAGGATAAATTGCACCAAGTAATTTCTACATCATCATTAGTTGTAAGGTTTTCAAAGCTATATCAATAATCTAGTAATAACCTGTTTTGTACACAAAATTACATAAGTATTTGCAAAATGATTCTGCATGTAAAAGCACCAAGGTAGCGCAATTCTGTTAATAATACAAGTGTTAACACCACGAGAAAAAACATAACATTGTATGATTTACTGACCAATACAAAAACAGTGTGTTGTTAAGATATAGAATTACACTTTCTTAGGAAACGATTTTCAGATGAAATAATGTAAATTTAAAAGGTAATGTACACCCAAAGGTTGGACATGGAAAATTAATAAGATTTGGCACTTGGAGCATTTATTTTAATAAACATTGCTACTTTCTGACAACTAGACCATGAATCTGTAAGGGGGAGGGGTGATCAATCCCTCTCAGAAAAATAGGATCTTGCAATTTGGCGTGATAGAACAAACAGATAATTATAGATCACAGAAAAAAATATAAAGACAAGAGAGAACACACAGATTTATAGTGGTTCCACTATCGCGAGATAGTGTACGTCCACTTTAATGGGGAAGAGCTTTATTACTATTTGAAGAGATTATAGAGTAAAGAAATGAAGAAAAATAAACAAGAGACTGTTCTCTCACATCTGATATCTTAACATTCTCTATGCCTCTCTTTATATATAGAGAAAAGTTACTTAGGGATGAAGCAATTGATTTATATAAATAAATCAATTCATGGAATAATAATATTCCCATTAATTGCCTTGCCATGTAATTGATTGATAATATTCCATTTTCTCCATCAATCAATTATTTCCCTATTTTATTCCTTTTGTTTCTCCTTCTATAAAATATGGCAATCAAATATATATGGCAAATATCTCCACATCCTTATCTCTTTAATTTCTCTTTCCATTTCCTTCATGCACAGAACGGGTAACTAAATACCGAGAATATCTCCAAAATCTATTAATTTTGGAAATATTGTATCACCAAAAAAATCCTAATAATCTCCACCTTGATACAATATCTCTTCCAAACCAAGATACTCCAAAATGAATGCTTCCCAATGAGTTCCTGTAAAAGCCACCTCTCATTGCACTTTGTTAATGAACTCCGGCAAGACCACCGCCCACCAACAAAGTGTTGGAAACACTCAAGAAAAATAAGGCAGACGTTGTGCAACCAAAAAAATAAATTCATATCTCTTCATACAATAAGAATGCCACATCTTCTCTTAACTTCAACCAAGTTACTCTCTTCCCCATAGTGCCACCATGTGGCACTTAGCACTTCATCAAGTGAATCAAGTTCGAGCAATGCTCGAACTTAGTAGCAGGTAAGGTCTTCGTAAACATATTTGCTGCATTGTCATTTGTATGAACCTTCTGAAGGCGAACTAACTTCTCTTCATTCATGTAGATAAGGAAAGACTCTCTTACCTCTATATGCTTTGTTCTAGAGCTGAAAGCCAGATTTTCAGCTAAATGAATTGCACTCTGACTATCACAATTCACCAAACAATTATCTTGTACAAAGCCCAAATCACACAACAACTTCTTCAAATAAAGTGCCTCCTTAGCTACCTCAACTGCAGCTATCAACTCTGCTTCTGTAGTATACAAAGCAACTATAGTCTGCAACCTCGCTCTCCAACTAATAGCCGTTCCTCCAAGAGTGAACACATAGCCTGAGGTTGACTTCCTTCTATCTCTATCTCCGGCATAGTCTGAATCACAAAATCCAATCAAGTTGAAATCATTATTTCTGCCGCCAAAGACAAGACCATAATCTGATGTTCCTCTAAGATATCTAAAAATATACTTCACTGCCTCCCAATGCGATTTTCCCGGATTTGCTGTATATCTACTAACTAATCCAATAGCCTGAGCAATGTCAGGTCTAGTGCACACCATAGCATACATCAAGCTACCTACCGCACTCGCATAAGGCACCTTTTTCATGTAGGCCTTATCCTTTTCTGAGATCGGAGAGCCTTTGTTAGAAAGCTGTATATGCAAAGGCATGGGTGTACTGATAGCCTTTGCTCCATCCATGCTAAACCGAGCAAGCACCTTTTGAATATATTCCTTTTGAGTAAGTCTCAAAAGTCCAAGCTTTCTATCTCTTTGGATTTCCATCCCCAAAATTTTCTTTGCTTCTCCAAGGTCTTTCATTTCGAATTCCGCTTTTAATTTCAACTTCAACTCATCAACTTCAGCTTTATCCTTAGAAGCAATCAACATATCATCCACGTACAAAAGCAAATACACCCAATTACTATTCTTTAAATGCTTGAAATAAACACATGCATCTTTAGTACTACGATTAAAACCATGTGAAAGCATAAAAGAATCAAACCTTTTGTACCATTGTCTAGGCGACTGTTTTAGACCATAAAGAGATTTCTTCAACCTGCATACCCAATCTGTTTTAGACCATAGAGTAAAGAAATGAAGAAAAATAAACAAGAGATTGTTCTCTCACATCTGATATCTTAACATTCTCTATGCCTCTCTTTATATATAGAGAAAAGTTACTTAGGGATGAAGCAATTGATTTATATAAATAAATCAATTCATGGAATAATAATATTCCCATTAATTGCCTTGCCATGTAATTGATTGATAATATTCCATTTTCTCCATCAATCAATTATTTTCCTATTTGATTCCTTTTGTTTCTCCTTTTATAAAATATGGCAATCAAATATATATGGCAAATATCTCCACATCCCTATCTCTTTAATTTCTCTTTCCATTTCCTTCATGCACAGAACGGGTAGCTAAATACCGAGAATATCTCCAAAATCTATTAATTTTGGAAATATTGTATCACCAAAAAAATCCTAATAGAATCAAACACATGATCCTTTTTCTTCTTCTATGTGACAAAGACTAGATTGAACCAGAGTTTTGTTTATGTCTAAGAGAGAGAAAAAAACTTATGCAAATGGATCTTGAGCAAACGTATTATGTTACTTTGATATTTTAGCTTTTCAGTAATTTAACTTTCGCAAAAGTGTGGTACTTTCTTTTACCTTGGTATAAACTTTAAGGCCTAAGACCTGCAGATTCATCAACATTTATGTGAAACTAGAAGTCCATTACACAATGTAGAAGGAAATGATGTCAATCCATTTCCGCTAAAATTATTTTATGAATTTAGCATTACATTTGGTATAATATTAACACATGTCGGTATTTTAGTGATTTGAAGCCATAAGGGATTAAATTTCACTCACTGCATGTATAAAAGATCGATGAAAAATCCACCACATGAAGTTAAATTTTAACACAATTCATATCGTAATTATAATTTGCAAGCTGGTAATAATCAACAATCAAAATATGTATATCAAACTATAAGTATTACACAAGAAATTAATCTTAAGGGCCACTTAATAGGTATATCCATATTTTATCACATAATAAAGTAGATTCTTTGTCCTTGCTAAAATTAGAGGGAGAACAACCAGCTGCCAAAGTGTACCAATTTACTTTTAAACAAGTTTTACACATGTATCAATGGAACATCCAACGCTATTACACATGTATCAGTGATGCGGTAAATTTCTTTAGAATTAAACTTCTTGACAATTGAAATTAAAGTATTTAGGAGTAGGGAAATTAAAGCTATGTATACGTCCAGTTGGTTTCAAATCAATGTGTTATAAAGGACATTGATGTTACTGGTCCCACTCTACTGAAAGCAATTCATGGTCCATAGAATATGTAATACTGGTAAGATAAGCATTGAAACACAACTACAGGTGCACTTCCTACGCCTGTTGTCAATTTTGTTTGAAGTTGTTTTGACGGCACTGTATGATAGAACGAAGCCACTGCTTTCTAAGCAGATATCTTTAATACAATGTGCTTGAGAGCTTCTATCTTTGGAAGATTTATTACTGAATTAGCCTATGAACAATTATGAAGCTAGGACATTATGTGTCAATGGTACATGCATTAAGATTAGTTAAGTTTATGACAAAAAATATAAAGTATAGACTTCATGATAAAGATATTTCCTATTTCATTTAGTTGTTTTAAATTTAATTCAAACTAATCCGACAATCAATAACAATTAATTCTATTTTGATTTAAATCCAGTCTAATTAGTTAATCATTTATATTTTAATTTTCAAATAAATTCTCTTTGGTTTTAGCTCAAAGTGCTATTTCAAAAAATTGCCTAGAATTAGTCCGAATGAATGTTAATTTAGGTTAATTTGAGAAATTAATAACAATTAATTATGTGAGTTATAGCTTATTTTCAAGTTTCAAAATACACTCGTAGCTTATAATAGAAGGAAATAAAATATGTGATTGTTCAGTATAACTCTTCTTTCTTATATCTATCAAGATATCAATAATCCACTTGTTTTTTTCCAGTCATGACTAATCTTTTTTCTTCCAGTCATGACTAATGAAAACGTTAATTGAAATTATCATAAATAATATTGAAGTTGGCTCAAATTGGCTCAAACTGATTTTAACTAAACCATGAACTCCTAACATTATTTGGCACTTGAATCATTCAATATAAGAAAATATCATTCTCAAATCGAAAAATACTCTGTTCAAACACTACTAGAAAAATGCCAAATAGCGACGGGTGGGAGCGACGGCTTCCGACGGCCGTTTTTCGACGGCTTCCGACGGGCCATCGACGGCCATCGGAAGGCGTCGGAAATTTACGATTATCTGTAGCTCGGCCGAGCCTTTCTTCCTCATTTTTCAGCTTCTCAATTTCTGAAAAAAAACCCCAAATCCCCATTTTCCACCTCCAATCGCTGATTTCGTGATTTTTTTTCTCCTTCTCCGCTGTTAATTCAACGTCTCTTGCTCTTAATCTCAGGTATAATCTCTTGTTTATGTGAAAATTTCAGTTTTTACCCTAATTCTAGATTTGCATAAATTGATAAATTAGGGCGAATTAGTGATTGCAATTGTTTCCAATAGCGTAATCACGGTTTATAGCATCACATGACATACATATTTCATCTTTTATCGTGAAATTGTGAAAAACACGTATAATTTGTGGTTGTTCATGTATATGTAAATTGTTGTGCATGCCTTGATTCGACGATTGTATACGTTATTTGGAATAAGATAAAATGATTGAATGAACTAGGAGTATTATACTATGCACGTATTTACTTATGAAACAAACAAAAAATGCATTACTCTAAATTATAATTGTGTGTATTGAAAAATGACAAAAATGTTAAACCAGCCTTAAGTTGATGCGTAATACGTCGAATAAATGTGTTAAATTAATATATATTTTTGTAAATGTGAACAGTGAGTAAAACTGTATTTTTTCGTAAAATACGCGCATGTTAACTGACAAATGTCCCTTAGAGATTTTTTGGCCCCGCCTGACGAGTGTTGTACATGATCGTTGTATAAGTAGTCGTTTTTTTCGAAAAACGACCATTTATATTTATCTGGTACAATGTTTGTCGGATTTGTCCCTGTATTGGACAGGTTATGAACACAGTAAGAATTTACATTTTGTATACTACTTCATCCTAAACGGTTCATAAAATTTCAGCCTAACTTTTCTTTTTTGTTTCCTACGTACACGCATTTGTGTACAATGCAGGAAACAAAAGGGAAATGCTGCCGAAATTTTGTTGAATCGTTTGAGACGAAGTAATATACGAAATGTAAATGCTTACCGTGTTTGTAATGGGAAGTAGGATGTCTGACCAATGAAAAAAATTATATATATTTTTAAATCGTTACGTTAAAAAATAAAATGGGCCGTATTTGAAAATATTTTTAAATTTGTGAAGTTGTTCTTTAAATTCAAAATATTATACGACTATGAAAATAATCTTTTTCGAATTTGTATTCTTCAAAATAAATATTAAATTTTGAACTTCTCATTTTGTCAAATAGGAAAAATGATTGATTATTTTGTTGATCGGAGGAGATGGATGTACAAAAGAAAAGGACTGAAGGGCTCAATAAAAGAAGATTTTTATAATGGTATAAATGTGTTTGTTGAATTCGCTTTAAGTAATAATGGAAACGATCCAGAAATTCATTGTCCGTGTAGTAGGTGTAGACATTTGAAGTATTTGTTACCAGATATTGTGAAAGTTCATTTGTGCCAACACGATTTCGCACCCGAATATTATGTTTGGGATCGGCATGGAGAAGTTGTAGCAAATACTTCTGTAGAGTCTGAAAGTGTCGTTAACGAAATAGTTTCAACGACCCATATAGAAAATATGGTCGAAGATGTAGTAAGATCAATATTTCCTATGGTTGAAGTTGACGACGACGATGGAAATGTTAAAGAACCAAATATTGAAGCTAAAAAAATTTATGATTTACTAGATGCAGCTAAGAAACCTATTTGGAATGGTTGTAAAAGCGGCACTCAGCTGTCAGTAATCGCAGAATACATTGTGATGAAGTCAAAATACAACATCACTGAAGCTGGGTTTACGGTTGTTGTACAAGCTGCAAAAAGACATATGCCGCCCGATAATCTAATGTGTGAAAATCACTACGAAGTTAAAAAACTTATGTCGGCTTTTGGTTTACCGTATCAGAAAATAGATGCATGTTTAAAAGGATGCATGTTGTTTTGGAAAGAAGACGCAAACCTTAGAAATTGTAAAGTTTGTAACCAGGAGAGATACAAATCAAGAAAAAAGAAGGGGAAGGAAGTTCCGTACAAGCGTATGCACTACTTACCCATAACTCCAAGACTTCAAAGATTATATGCATCTTCTGTAACTGCGTCAAATATGAGATGGCATAGCGTGAGAACGGAGGAAGAGGGTACGTTGACACATCCGGCCGATGGAGAAGCATGGAAGCATTTCGATAAAACGTATCCAAATTTTACAGCGGAGAGTCGAAATGTTAGATTAGGATTATGTACGGACGGTTTTTCTCTATTTTCTCAATTTGGTTCAAAATATTCATCATGGCCCATTATCGTCACACCGTATAATTTACCTACATGGATGTGCATGAAAACGCAATATATGTTTCTTACTGTTGTCGTTCCTGGCCCCGACGATCCGACACAAGGAATCGATGTATATTTACAACCGTTGATTGAGGAGTTAAAAATACTGTGGAACGAAAGAGTAGAAACATACGATGTGTCCAAGAAGAATTTTTTTCATATGTTTGCTTCTTTGTTGTGGACTATAAGTGATTTTTCTGCCTATGCAATGCTTTCGGGATGGAGTACTGCCGGTCGTCTAGCATGTCCATATTGCATGGATGAAACACGAGCGTTTTCTTTACCTCATGGTAAGAAAATTTCATGGTTTGACTGTCATCGATATTTTCTCCATGTAAATCATCATTTCAGAGGAGACAAGAAAAACTTTTTAACTAATAGAGTAGAAACCAGACAACCACCGACGATATGGTCAAGCGAAGACATATATGAACTTGTTAAGTACTATCCAAAGATATATGAAACTGACGAGCAAACAGAAATTTAAGGCAAATCAGTTGTTCATAACTGGTGCAAACAAACTATTTTTTGGGAGTTGCCGTATTGGAAACATCTTCTGCTTCGCCATAACATAGATGTGATGCACAATGAGAAAAATGTATTTGATAATGTTTTTAACACAATTTTGAATGTGAAAGGGAAGACGAAGGATGATTTGAAATCAAGACGTGATATGGAAGAATTATGCAAACGTCCTGAGCTTCATATGAAACCAAATGACAGTAAAAAACCCAAAGCTTGTTACGAATTAGATAATAATCAAGTTAAATGTGTGTTAAAATGGGTGGAAGGGTTACGATTTCCTGATGGGATATCATCAAATCTTCGTAGATGTGTTGACTTTAAAAATGGTAGATTGAGCAGAATGAAAAGTCACGACTGTCACATAATGATGGAAAATTTATTTCCCGTAATGTTCAAAGAACTACTGCCGTTAAAAGTTTGGAAAGTAGTAACGGAGCTTAGTATGTTTTACAAAGAGCTTTGTTCGACTACTTTAAAAGTGCAACGTTTACGTAAACTTGAAGTGGACATTCCTATATTGCTTTGCAAATTAGAGAAAATATTTCCGTCTGGTTTTTTAATGTGATGGAACATTTACCTGTTCATCTCCCATCTGAAGCACGACTTCGAGGTCCTGTCCAATATGGATGGATGTATCCATTTGAGAGGTATGTAATATGTTATAACGTAATTTAATTGCATTTGAAAGATGAAGTTAATATAAATTAATTTTGCATAGATATTTGAATCACCTGAAGAAAAAAGTGAGGCAAAAAGCACGGGTTGAAGGTTCGATATGTAAATCTTACATCGAAGAAGAAGCTTCGTTCTTTTTCTCTCACTATTTCAGTGACCATGTGAATATTTCATTTCAAAGTGTTCCTCGTAATGACGAAGGCGACGAACAAGAGTCCTCTCAAGCAATGTTATCTATTTTTAGACAACATGGTCGGCCTTCTGGAAAATGTATAGAAATATGGCTAGACGATAGAGATCTTCATGTAGCACACACTTATATTCTTCTAAATTGTGCCGAGGTTGCACCGTTTGTTAGGTAATCTGAAATAATAATTTGTGTTTTATTCTTTTCTATAATGCATGCGCGTGTATAACCTAATGTAATAATTTGTTTATATAAACAATGTTTATGAACGTGAACATCCGAACGGAGATCTCAGTAAAGAATTTTCCGGTTGGTTTTCAAATTACGTTTATGAGCCGAGAAATAGTAATGTTGACGAAGGGTTGAACAATCTTGCGATGGGACCAAAAAGAGTGTTCAAGACATATCCAATATATTTCGTCAGTGGATATAAATTTAACACCAAAGAATACGGTGCAGAAAAATTAACAAATAATACTGGTGTATTTGTTAAAGGTAGTGACGATCCAGAAAATCATTTAAATGATTTTTATGGCATTCTGACACAAATTTTGCAACTGACATATTTCTCACGACCCGCGGAGGAGGGGTTTCTATTTAGATGCAATTGGTTTAGCAATGTTCCAGGGTCTGGAATTAATGTGCACAAGGATTATAATCTTATCGAAATAAAGCATACATTGCACTATCACAAGTATGATCCTTTTGTACTAGACAAACAAGCATTGCAAGTTTATTACGCTCCTTATCCGTCTCTAAAAAGAGATAAAGCAGATTGGTCTGCAGTTTTTAAAACAAAGGCCAGATTCACATTCGATGGGAAGAATATTCCGGACGAACAAGCTTATCAGGCAGATCTTGAGCAAAATAACGAAATAATAATTACAGACGATCATACAGATTTTATTCCCTTGATCGATGAATCAAATGTTTGGGTACAAGCATTTGACAGTGCAGAGGAAAATATCATCGAAAACGAGACCGAATCTGAATCAGAAGACGATGATGACTGATACAAATCTGAATTTTTTTTTTGCAATTGATGTAACTATGTTGAATTCTTGATGTATTATGAAATTGATGTAACTATGAAACCAAATCCGTTTACTATTGTTTGCATGTTTTATGTTATTTCCATTTGTCATTTATTTTGCAATTTTTATTAAAAATGCAATGAACACTGCTTATCGTTGGAAGAGTACACCCATTATGAATCAGGTATAACACACTTTCATTTCTATTTCCATTTCAGTCATTAATTAAGCAATTTATACCGTTGATGTAATTTTCATATGAAATATATTTCATTATCATGTTTTTATTCTCTTATATAATGAGGTGTATATGTCACTGGTTTATCATTATGTCGTATAGAGGTAGGAGCTCTTCCCGATCGTCAGGAGGCGATGGTAGTGGCACATCGCAAGAGCCACAGCGTGCAGTTGTATCGTTAGTCCCTAGAGCAGATGGGTAAGAATTAAATTTTATTCAACATCTTATTTTTTCTATGGTATACGTACGTACTTATCTATATCATACTTAAAAACAAGTGGTTCGACTTACTTCCCTCTATGGTTGTCTTGGACGTCTCTAGAGCATCTTATCGCAGTAGGATGAGTGTGTGCTGGCCGAGGTGGGATACCATCCCTCCTCACATCATAGAGTGCATATGGCAGGATGTCCTAGTATGTATAATTTTTCTGTTTTTTAATTCGTTTTTGTCGTTTTTCTATTGTTTATCGTTTAAAGTGTAATTTTTTTTAATACAGGCTGAGATATACATCCAGACAGATGATATGATGCTGGCACGAGCATACTGGATGAAGAAGATGCGCAAGAACTACAGGGACACGATATCAGAGATTAAGAAATCTGATAAGAAACCACGGTGGATAGGAGAGAGCGTGTGGCAAGCTTGGTTGAGCTACTGGGAGACGGACGAGGCGATGGCAAGTATACTAATTTTTTTTGAATTATTAATTTGACGTGATTGAAAAATAATGTATCAAATTTTAAATGTACAGGCAGAGTCGAATAGAAACTCTGCAAATAGAAATAAGAATCCCGTCACTCATCGCGGAGGATCGAAGTCGTTTCAGCAGCATCGGCAGGAGTTGGTAAATTTACTGAATAATAAATGTAAACAGTTTATGCTATATGATTTTAAACGTATAATAATTGTATGTAACAATCAACTTCAGGAAGCCGAGACACATGGTCCTGTCAGCTATATGGACGTATTCACCCGTACGCATGCTGTCGAGCATGTTAATTCAGACGGAACTGTTTCGTACACATGGCAGGACGATAAATCCAGCAAAAGCCATGTAAGCATATTTCATGTTATTCAGTATTGGTAATTGTTTTAATTGTAAAATTATGATGAAATAAGATATGATATTATTAATTTGTTAATGCAGGAGATGTTTATGGAGCAGCGGCAAAAACTCCTTGCTGATACGGGTAGAGAGCAGCTGACGACCGATGAGGAGGACGTTATTTTTGAGTCCGTTATGAGTCCAGAAGAGCATGGTCGACGATACGGATTTGGCAATTTAGCGGTAAATAATTTACTTTTTCTTAAAATACCGAAAATATGATATTTTTACCTTTTCAAAACAATAAACTTGGATTTTATTTATTTTTCAATTATTGCAGTCCAGTAGTCAGAGTAGGGGGAGTAGACCTCAGAGCGATTTAGCAGGTATAGAAGAATTGCGGACTAGAGTGTCCCAATTGGAGGAGCAGAACCGCCAACAGGCCTTGCAGACCGCACAGTTGTTAGAGTACATGCAGCAGTTTGGTGGCCGCTTCCCTTCCTCGGCTGGCTCTGGATCTGGAGGAGATTGATTCATTGCTTGCTTATTCGTTCGTGCAGGTATGTTATGTTTTAGTTTAGAATGATTTGGTAGATGGTGCGATTAATTGTTGATTTGTATAATTATGTATGATACACTTGGTTCTGTAGCTGTATGAGGATATGCATGAGAATGTTGATGAACTTGTGTATTAACAACATGGTATAACAGTTATTGTTAGGATTATTGTTAATGTTGGAATGGTATGTATATTTTGAATTTTATTTTTATTCTAATTTTATCCATTTGTGTGTTTATTGAATATTTTGTAGTCTAGGTTTGGATATTTGGTTGGATTATTGTTTATTGTATTGTGCAGTATTGATATCGTAGTGTTTGGAAGAGAAATGTGGTTGGAAGGCTCTATTTGCAGCAAATATAAAAAACAGCAGATTTTCGATGGCTTCCGACGGCTTACAGGTCAAAATTTTCGACGGCTTCCGACATTTTCCGACGGCCTGTAGCTAAATATTTCTGACGGCTTCCGACGCCCGTCGGAAGCCGTCGGAAATCGTCGAAAATTGTCGAGAGCCGTCAGAAACTTGTTCGGCAGCATCCGTCGGAAGCCGTGGAAAATACTGCTCACCGACGCAGTCTTTTCCGACGGCCGCCGACGGCTTCCGACGGCCGCCGACGGATTCTGACTGTCGGAAAATGCGTTTCCCCTTGTAGTGAAATAAGCAGAATTTTGACTCGGGAATACTAGATCTTGAATCATCCACCATTGGAACAGTAAGCGCCTTAGCTCGAGTGTAGAATAGATGCCAAAGATTGATTGGGGAAACGTTGCGATGATTTGAGAAATAATGTTATACCTTCAAAGATTGATGCAGATGGATTTCTAAAGATGTGGTGTGGGCGATGAAGATCGACGACTTCTGGAGATGTGAAGTGCTCGAGAATTTCTGCAGCTTGAGGAAGCTGAAGGTTTGTTAAAGCTTACAAGAGGTTGCGATGCGCGAATTTCAAGGGATCTGGGGATGTGGATCGAGATGACGGAGACGAATTGTTTTCGTGTAATTGAAATTAAGTTTGGTTATGAAGTTAGGTACATAGAAATAAGCTAGGGAGAGACGAAGTAGTTGATAGATCGGGTCGGGTTGGTTAATTTACACGTCTTCTAGGGTAATTAGGATAAGTATATACGACGGTTTTAAATTAAAACTGTAGCAGATCAGTTTTCTAGAAAGCTAAATATATATTTTGAATAAGGGTCGCATTTACAACATATATATGATACGGATATATAGATAACCGTCGCATATGACCTAATATATATATGTATATATATACATATATATATTTCCTATGGTTGTTTAAAAGAATCGACACAAATAATACTAATTACTACTATTTTTACCTAACCGTCGCAAATAAGGCGACGCAATATGCAAATTTTGTACTAGTGCTACATCAGGTGACACCCTAGAGTGATAGACTATAGGGAAGTAATCAAAGCAACCAAAGCTTTCATCAAACAATCCTCATTATAAATCAACATGCTTGGATATAGTACAACTTGTATGGCCCAATCATAACCTCTTAGTACCGAGTCTCGTAATTAACCAAATATTGGCATTTGGTTTCTCCTTATCAATCCTAGGCCCGTCCTAAAGCATCATCTCCCACCGAGTGGTTTACCATTGATCAAAACTACTTGGTACCCACTCATTTCCTTTGCTCCAAACTCGATACGACTTGAACTACGGGGTCCTCCCATACTCCAGAGCCCCTCCTTCAAGTTTCATCCAATACTGACCATCTTTGCCTTCGATTTGTCCAATTCGACAACCTCTTTCCTAACTACCTAAAGCATTAGCAAATCATATCAAAGCACAACAAACAAGCATGAAATATCATACATATGCATTCATTCATACATGCAATTCACCAATACATGATAATCAAGCAAATCCTACTTTAAATCTAAATTTTACGATATATGTCAATATGAATAAAAGGGGTTGAAAACAATTTCGAAACCATTTTAAATCCTTAAAATTTCGACCACACACATATATGAAATTGTGATTAAAGCTGGAAATATTTTAGGAACAAAATCATGTTAAAAACATCATTTTAACTATATAAACATGCATAATATAGTGAAAGGTCAAGAGACACTCACCAAATACCTAAAATACCAATTCCTCCTCTTAGATCTGAAGTGGAAAACAAAGAAGATGAATGCACATTAGCTAAAAATAGTAATCTCCAATCGCTCTATGCTAATCACCTCTCTTATGATGATTAAGACTACGATTAGTAAGAAAAATGTAAGCTATTTGATTAAATTAGGGTTAATGGAGGTTTAGAACTATTTTTGAGAAGATAGAAATGATTTTGATCAGTCCCAACAACCTTCTCTTAACACAATTTTCGAGATGGGTTAGTGGGCCTAAGTATGAGCTTAGTTAATTACCCACTAATGCACGCCAGTAGCAGTCAAAACTTAAAACAACTATAACTTTAAAACGGTAAGTCCATCTTTCTATTATGACTACTCCATGGAATGAGAAACCACCATCCTGAAGTAGTGGAAGTGATTTCAAGCCCTAATTCAGCATCTACCAAAAATTACGATCCATACAAGATTAGCAGGGTCAATTTGGTCGTATAAAAATTCAAAAAAAATCATAGATGTGGAAAGTGTCCCTACACTATGCCACAAAGTGAATCAGATAATAGTGATCACAGAACATAAGATAGATTTTATGTTATCCCAGTATTTATCACTGTTTCACACAACATTTGAAAAATTAATCTGTTGTTTGACATAGCTCGTGAAATCTCAATGTTCATGCTTGTCATTCAGACAACATTTTATTTGTTGTTTGATTGAGGTTATAAAAAAAAATTAGTTTTAGCTCCACCTATATTTTGGTTTCCCTTTCAACTATTTTGTGCTCGCCAGTTCTTAATTATTTCCCTCTTCTATTTCTCTGATTCCATTTTTCTCTCTTCGAAGTTAAATAAACAATTAAACCCTTCATCCCCTTTTCTTCTCCCCGTACTCTCTCAATCTCAAAACTAAACCAAATCTTCTGGAATTAGGGTTTCAATTGGAAGAACCCTAATCTCGCCTTATCCATCAATCTGCTGCCTTCAATCGAAAGAACCCTAATCTTGCTTTGTCGATCGATCTTCTGGAATTAGGGATTCAATTGGTCGAGTTTTTTGATATGAGAACTGGTATTTTTCTGATTTGGATTTTGAATTCTGCCTTTTGAAATCGACAAATTATTGTCGATGATGATAATGGATATTTATAGGAATTTGACTTGTTTATCCTTCGATTCTTAATATTTGACTCAGGTTGATTTCCCTAACTTCAGTCTTGACTTCGGTTTGCTGTATTGATTGATTTTCTTGACTTTGAGTATTGGTTGACATTTTTTGTTTGTTTAGTGATGAGAATCATATAAATGTTGCCTTGTTTTGGGAAGTTAATTTTAACTGGTTTTGTTTGTGACTGATTTTATTTCCAATTGATTTTGTTTGAGTTTTCTGATAATTTATGAAATGAATGCTCTACCTTTTCAATGTATATATTTATATATATATGTATATATTTGTGAATGCTTTCTAAGCCAGTGCAAACATTTATATACAATTTGTGGCACTTTGATGGCTCAAATCTCATGGTCGCGCTTTGGTCTTGAATTTGAACTACCTAGACTTGAACTGCCTGGACTTATTGTTATGTGATGATGGTCCATGTTGCTTTTTCACTGTGATTTCTTTTTATGCTATCTTGGTTCATCCGTGCTCATATGTTTGTATATTTTTATCTACATATCACTATATGTGTGTGTATGTGTGCGCGCGCGTGCGTATGTGTGAACTTCCTTGTATATACATACATATGTATGTATATGTGTGTGAATGTTCTTATATTTGCATATATATATATATGTGTGTGTGTGTGTGTGTGTGAACTGCCTTTTGCACATGGGTCTGATCTGGTTCATATCAAGTAATTTGAGACTTCCATGTATATACACACATATGTATGCATATATGTGAATGTTGCTTTTGCACTGTGATTTCTTATTATGCTATCTTGGTTCATTCATACTCTTGTGTATGTATGTTTATATACACACACACGCATATTATTTGTGAACTTCCATGTATATACACACATACATATGTGTATATATATGTGTGTGAATGTTCTTATATCTGCATATACATGTGTGAACTGCCTTTTGTACATGAGTCCGGTCTAGTTCAATTGCAAATCTTGTTTCAATTTAGTTCTCGTATGTGCTTGTATATACTTGTATACTCTTGTATATACTTGTATGCTCATATGTACACTCGAGTTGCATTAAGCTCGAATCAATTTGAGCTTTAGTTGAACTTGTTTCCAGTTTTGAACCATTTTGAGTTGAACTTGTTTTCAGTACATAAATGATGTGTGCACTGAGTTAGTTTCTTAATGTATATGTTATCGAGTTGCAGCAATATGTATCTCCTCTTGATACATCATGTGTCTTCCTGAATCTGATTTCCATCGCGTTGCCTTGTTCAATCTGAATCATAATTCATGCTTGTTGTTGCATTATTATTGACCTGATACATATATACATGCATTTTTTCAATGTCGGAATTCATATTCTGGCCTAAACCTGATTTCCATTTTGTTTCATTTTGGTTTACTAATCTGAGCTTATGCACTTATGTTCGTTGCACCATAGTCTGGTCTTCAATTCTGTCGAACTATCACTTTGGTGATGTTCGCTGCACTTGTGCTCGCTGCACCATATTTTGGTCTTCACCTATGTTTGCAGCACCATATTATGGCCTTCACTTGTGTTCTCTGCACCATATATACATGAATACATATGTATGTTTATATGTGTAACTATGTAATACTGAATGTCTTATGTACACTACTTGGTCTAACCTTGTGCACACTTGTCCGTGAGATTGGATTGAGACTTGGCCTTGTGATATTCACAGTGATACACTGTGCATATCATAAGTTGTCTGTGCACATATATATTTTTCCCTATCTAAAACACGAAGAAAAACAAAACCTAAACTGAGGCAATATTAATATTCAAATTCAATATTATTTTTGTAATTTAGGTTTACTTCTTTTTCCATTTTACTGCATTGTTTATTTGACAGTATAGAGATGGTTGGATACAAGATGGAGCAAGAAAATCAAGATCAATATAAAAAATAAACTCGTGTGAGTGTGAGTGTGAGTGAGTGTGAGTAAAAGAGATGTTATCTATGAGAGTGTATAAAAATGTTGTATATATGAGAGCGATAGTGAAAGTCGTATATGAAAATGTAAATAGAGTGACAGTGAAAGTTGTTTTGTATTTAAATTTGATTTGAAATAAAATATTTGTTTAAATAAAATATTTGAATCTTGCTTTGTGAATAATTATTTAGATCAATCAATATTTATATGTTGTCTAATTAGAATTTCTAGAAATGATACTATAACATCAGACAACATATGGGTTTTTTTTCGTGCTAGTGCATATCAGACGACGGCGCATCTCTGTGGTCTGATGCGCAATGAGACGACATTGATTTAGCAATAGATAGTTATGCAATTAGGAAACGAAGCATATCCGTCATCTGATGCCTTTTTTCCATAGTGCTAAGAGTCATTTTTCAAAATTTTAGCGTGATTCAACCTCATATGAATAAAAATTTAGAGTGATACATAAACTACAGGTAATTATATAATCGTATTTCAAACTCACCAATTGGTTTCCTCAAAACCAATTGGGTCAGTACCTTAGTGAACAACTATGCATTATGTTTCAATTTTCTACTCTTTCAATCAACTATCCCTGATGCTAATAAACTATTTTTACCATGTATAACAGTTCAGAGTATGTCTCTCAACTTCTAGTATGCTCTAAGTTCTATTATGAACTATAATGTGACATTGTTTCATATAACAATTTTATGAGATTCTCAAATATTTGGAATTACCTTCAGCTCGGTTATAAATTTGTACATTTATATTTATATACATTGCTTTTATTGTGGTGCTATTCAAGGCTATGTACTTAGCCTTTTTCATTGAATCAGCCATATTCTTTTATTTGGAACATTTCTAACTTAAAAATTCTTAACATGATTTTATTATTGACATATTATACTCAATATCACTTATGAAAGTTTGAGTCCGAACACTCCTTCATAAGGGGTTTTTTCATTTCTGTAAACAATTCTCTAGTATTATATAAATACACGAGAATACCTCAAACAAGGGTTTAGTGATATCAATTTGGATTTGATATTTGTTTATGTATCAAATACTTAAACAAATCGGCTTTAGTTGTTTTAATACTCGATGTTGGATATGTATATGTTGTCTTTTATAGTAAGTATAAAAGTTGTTGGGAATGTCCCAATCAAACTATTTGACATTTCTATCAAAATATATGTCCACTTTTAATGTGACGATCGCGATTTTTCGACGCTCGAAAACCAACATCAATACGTCCACTGTATCAACTGCCAAGCAATCGAAGGCCGGAAAACCGTACCGTTAGGGTTAAAGAAGAAGAAAAAGGTAGAAGAAGAGAGAAAAAGATAGAACAGAATAGAAACAACAGAACAATATCCGAATCTCACAATCGCAGCGGAACAACATATAATAGATAAATGAATAATATTTAAACAAAAGAACTATATCAGTTATTACATTACATCATATTACATTACATTTCATCATCAGAGTGTACAACAACAAACAGCGGAAAGGAAATACTATATACTAGTAATACGCCATGCCATCCAGCTTGCCTCCAGCAACTCCTGAATTCCAGAATATCCTAATAACCTGACTCTTGACTGCCCGTGTGGAAATTGGTGGGCACCCAGAGTTTAAGAAGGAAAACAATAAACTCTGAGTCAGTCATGTGACTGGTGTGAGAACTAAAACAGTTTATCTTTAAAACAAAGAACATGATAATTTTAAAATAGATTCGCAATGCTTTTTAGAAAATGAGACTACCATAAGGCCTCCCGCACACACACACGATGCAAACGCAGAATCGAAGGAGATTTCTCCTTATGATAGTCAAAGATGCTTGATACGCATTAAAAAGAAACATTTGATATTATTACTAGTGCATAGTGTAGGAAAAATCATTTCGAAAATAAAGATATAAATCTTAGCCAACATACGACCATTATCGTATGCCTATTATAGCTACCATGTTCAATAGCAGGTTACAGCCACATTCCATGCCAAGTTATACAACTAATACCGTACAAGGATCGTATTGTTTCTTTGTAATTCCAAAAAATGGTCAGGCCAAGGAACTTCCCATTGCCGCATGGGTACGCCACTGGAAAGACGACCCGAGAACCAAACCGGATCTCCGCCAATACAAGGTCGGGTTACCCCTAACGGGTAACTACTGACACGAATATGTCATCCACCGATCGTAACCGATCTATCCGAGGATCCTCGATTTCCAACAACCACAAAGCAATAAATTTGCAGCAACCACATAGGTTAAGTATCTGGGCTCCATACCATGATACCACCTCTATCCAGAAGGAATGACATACACTAAAGGGGCACTACCCCCTAATAACCTTGCTGCATCCTTCCTGTTTTGACCATTTCCGGGGTGTGAGGTCCGACGAAGTCTCGTCCACAAAGCCACGCTTTATACAAAAGCTATGCTTTGGGTCAACAAATGATCAAAGTAATGATCACCAAGATAAATGATCAAACAAATGATCAAACAATGATCATCCCACAGCAACACTCAACATGCCACACTACCAAATTGGGAGTATATCACTAATAACCTTCAACTACATAACCTCTGAGCTCGTACGTCTCCGAGAAGGGTGTTTAGCTAAGAGAATAAATTCTCCGCCACCATCAGAAATATATTTGAAAGAAATCAGCTTTATATCTCAACTTGTAATGTCAGACATACAATCCATACAAGTCTGTTCCGGGCTCGAACAGAACCGAAGGCACTTACAAAGAAGTCCTTGCATTCCGGATAATGTCTAATCACGTCCGGACTTCCCGTCACTAAGGGTGATAAAACCTTTATATTGGAGATCAGCCGATGCAGAGTAACTCAACGGTATTCCTTTCGTTTTCAAAAATATCTGGTCTTCAACGCCGGTCATCAAACGCAATCCATTACGACGTATCACATATTCGGAATGGGTTATACGACCCCAAGGTCCTTTCCGGGCTAACCCGAATAGTGAGCGCTTATTCAAAAATAAGTGTGGCATTCAAATTCAAGCAATCACAACAAATACCTATTTAAAGGTAAATATTGATAGTCGGTTATTTAACTATCAATAGGCGTGTTCAACATCACCAAATTCCAAATAATTTCCCAAATTATTTTATATTTTCCACACTTCAACATTTGAAAACAATTTTCAAATCACTTTTCACATTTACCACTTTTGAAAGCAAATTTCAAATCATTTCCCTATACGGGATTACTTTCATTTCAACATGGTTCATTTAAACCAATTAAATAAATCCTTAACGATTTACTTTATATTTACGTTCCAAATCCGTAAATTAATTCCCACACTTCAAAAATAAATCAACGTTTATTTTTAAACAAATTCCCCTTTTCATTTATAAATTCCATAGTGAATTTACAATTCCAAAATAGCTATGAATATACAATTTCCAAATTGATTTCTAATATTCATTTTCCATTATCTTTAAAAGATAAAATCTCAAAATATTCACTTCATATTGGAAAACACTGCCATACTTATTTAATAATAAGTAATTCACAAATCCATTTATTTTCAACACTTGGAAAACATTCAATATACTTAAATCGAAATTAAGTATATATTTCATTCTTTAAGAAAAACATTCACTTAAACACATTTATTTGGGCCAAAACGAATGTTGCGTGAAACATCGTTACGACAACCCAAAATCACTAGTATAGGGATTCGAAATTTAGATAGATATATAAATCCCAATACTATATAAAACCTTTCCTTTCGGAAACCATTTACTATAACAACAGTGTTATAGTCCACCATTTCCTTATTCCTCGAAAACGTCTATTTCAACAATAAATGTTGAAATCTATGGTTTCGATAGTTAATCCATTTTAAAACATCTTTAAAACAATTAACTTCATTTGATAATATTCATTTTCCCAAAACATATCCATTTTGTTTAATAATATATTCACTGTCCAAAATCGTGAATATACTTCCTTTAATAAGCTATAATAATTAACTTATCAAAATGAGTCGTTTTTGGATTTATAAACAATGTCTATAAAGTCCATTTCTATATTTTATAACAACTTCGTTTTATAAATCTCCTTTATTAACCCATTCTATTTATATTCCATTTACATGTCGAAATCCGGTTTATAAGTAAATTACTTATAATTCATTTATTCACATATCCATTCTTTTATATCGACAATAATTTATAAATCAAAAATTCTTATTTACTTATGAATCTAGGTTCAAACTTTATTTTAACACTTATAAAAGCTCGTTTTATAATTTCTATATTTTAATTTACAAACATCAATTTTTATACAACTTTTATGTAAATTGTTTATAATAATTCAAAAATCCCAATTTAAACTATTTTATAATTTATCAACTACTTATTTCAAAAATCACATTTCAGTTATATTTCGCAAAAATCATATTTTTAAAATATTAAAATTTTAACGTTTATTTTATTTAAGATGAATCAATTCAAAAATTTAATAAAACGTATACTTTCAAAATTTACTTTAAAAATTCTTTTAAAAACCAAAATCGTTATTTTTAAACTTTAAAAATGGATCCGATGATGCAACAGCACCAAATAGTCAATCCCGACATCCAAATATCATATATCAATATGATAATCAACAAATATCACAATATCTGTAAATAAATCAATATAGTTGAGGAATCCAGTTGGATCCCTCCAAACTGTTTCCCTGAATCCATAGATGTTAGCACAATACCAATTCCATTCCGGTACGGAATTATCGCGGTATATGGGATTTATAAAATATTATCCGCTTAATAGACGGCGCAATAGGGTCTCATCCGCTATATAATGCGGGAAATCAACTCCAAGTACATAAATAATACCAATTTCACTGTTTATGAAATATTCGCGGTATATGTTTTTAATAAATAACATCCGCTTACTAACGGCGTATAATGTCTATTTTAACAATCAATAGATAACAATCGTCATTTAAACATACATTCAAGAATTTTAAATCTAACTATTTAAAATTAAAATCGAAACCGATTCGATTGAGTGAGAAGTTCTCACCTTGATTTCAATTTCGTTTTCAGCTTTTATTTCGAATAAAATTAAACGGACGTTTAATTTTACCCGAAATTTTTGCTAGATCCAAACAACTCCAAACAAATTTCATAGTGTAGTGCTTGTCCACACGATTCCAACGCAACTGGTTTCGCGCAATTTCGACCTCGTATGAAAAAGTTACAGCAATTTTAGTATTACACGATTTAATTTATAATTTCATTTACAAATTCTTTTTTTTTATAACCTAATCAAATCATCACCGTTCATTTTCACTTCAAGAAATCTGGGCCGCATGCTTCTCCATCTTCCCCCCACGCGATTTTTCTCGGCCGAACCCAAAAACCCCTAACGGCTGCGACAATTCCGAGCATCTTCACGACGATCAAAGGCCGCCATCTCGAACAGCTTCGCCAACACCATGCTCGGCCGCAACCCCTTGAAGCTCGGTCCCCCTAGCAGCTCGAAAAACGTGGTTGAACACGTGACCTTCAAACACAAATTGCAGTCAAACCACTCAATGAAAATCCATCACAACCGTTGAATTACTAGATTTCATTGTCCTCTTCCATTCTCTAGTTGAAAGTTTTTCGAAATGAGTTACGGATTGGAAGAAAACGAGGAGGGAAGAAACGATATTTTCGGCCATTGATTAATATGAACGGCGGCTGAAGGTTTTACATTAGGGTTTTATGAAAATGAGAAAACAAGGGGGCTTTTATAGAAAATTCACGAATTACTATTCACCTCGGATTTTCCGAACTCCAAACGAAGCGTGCCGGTTGGCGTTCCTAAGGTTCACCCCGCATTCCGAACACAATGGAACGTGTTTCGGAGGCTAATTCGATCATCTGTGCGAGTTACGGCAATAAACGATCGATTTTCAATTAAACCGATTTAAACTAATTTCTAGGCGTTTTGGCATGCACCGGACAAAAGGTAAATCCGATTGACACGAAATTTGAAACTATACAATAATATAACATTACGGATCCGATGAAACTAGTTTCGTCGAAATCCGAGACTGTTTGAAAAATGGCTATTTTAACTCGCCAAATAAATATTAAAACAATTTCGATGCATTTCGAGTTGCCACGGTCAAACGAAAACTCCAATTGACATGAAAATTGAAATCCGATAGTAACAACTATTACAGATCCAATGGAACTAGTTTCGTCCAATTCTGAGACTGTTCGAAAAATGGCCAATTTCACTAGTCGATTTAAATATTAAAATGTTCAATTTTCACAAATTAACTTTTAATTCAATTTTAAAAGTTCCATAACATCATTCTAACTTCAATATGATAAAATAAAATTTTACAAATCATTTTCAATCATATTTAACCAAATTTTCAATTATTTCTGTAATTTCAACTATTAAATTATCGATTTAATTATCCAATTAAATTCAATTATTCGAAATAAAATTTATTCGACTTATAAATTTCACTTATTAATAATTAAATATTCAAATTTTAATTAATAGAAATTCTGGGTCGTTACAGACTTCCCCCTTAAAAGAATTTCGTCCTCGAAATTACCAAGTAAGAAAAATTTACAGAATCCATTAACTTTCCAAAACAAACCATTCAAATTAGATTTTTTAAATCTCTTAAGTGTTTAACTTTCTCAAAATTCATAGTTAAACTTCATAAAAAATCTTTACTAAGTTTCCAAATCCAAACTTAGTTTTCAAAAAAAAAATCCAATTTTCTCAAAAATATTCTAACGCCTTAAATTTTCGGAAAAATTCGCCATAGTCTCCTTTGCGCGGCTCGATCCGAAAAAAAATGATAGTATATATATCACAAATATACATCTCATCAAGTGATGAGGCATCCCGTAGGGAAAAAAGTGTAAAAGTACGGTATGTAATCCGAGATGTGTACCTTATTTATTATTAGCGAGCGTATACAGCTAATATAGCGCGAAAGTGAGCTCCAAATGCGAAGCAAACGCGATCCGCACCTACTAAACACTCAACAACAACATGAGAAACATGCATATATGAAAATAACATCAATATACATCATATAGCAACATAACAACTACATAATATAGCAAATGCAACAAAAGCAACAAATGCAACCACCAAATCAATATAATTTTACTTCTCATTAATATTCATTGAATTGGTTTTCCAGCTGATTCATTAACATTGGAATTTACTAACATTCATTCATATTCAATTTTAATTAGTTTGCATTCACTAATTTTCATTCAATTTGGTTCACTTCCAAATCAAATTCAATTCTATTCAAGTTCATTTTCTTCCAAGTTGGATTCAATTACTTTAGCTTCTAATTTTGCTAATTCAATTTCATTAACACTTAGTAAATTTATATACAATCAACTAATAATCATATAACAACCAATGTACATTCAACATAACCAAATTCCTAAATTTACATTAGATTTGGTTCAACACATTTAATTTCAATTGGTTGATATCAAATTGACTTGCATTCAATTTATTCAATTTTCAATTATTTTAGCTTCCAACTTCTATCAATTCAATTTCTTTAGCTTCCAATTGGTTTAGTATTAAATTGGATTCCATCCAATTATTCAATTAGCTTTAAATGAGTTAACACTTATATTCATTGTTTCATATCAATTATTTACATTCAGTTGATTTACATTCAATTCATTCATTCATTCATTCAACACAACCAAATTCAAATTTTCCAAACAACTTTCATTTAAAATAATCTGGCAGCAATTCCTCCTTTGGAAACCCGAAAATGAACACCAATAATGCCGCGGTCATCATCGGAATGATTTTCCAGCGACCGAAAAGAGTTTAGAGATTTTATCTTTCCAAAACAATTTTCCAAAATATCTAATCCTTTCAAAACACTTCTCTAGAATTTTGTTTTAGATTACAAATCTTTTCTTATATAATTTCACTTCTTATATATAAGATTATTTCACAATTGTAAATTATTTAAATTATAATTCTATCTTATAATTCATTTGCTTATACAATGATTCTTTTACAACTGTTGTTTTAATTTAACTTATTCAAACAACTTTGATTGTCTTATATATATTTATATTTTCAAACATTCAAACAATCAATTCATATACTTTTAATAATTCTGAAAAATTATTCCTTTGTATATAAATATAATCAAGGTAAAATTATTTCATTCACCCAATTTAAAACAATATCGTGTCGATTAGTTCTGTATAAGTGTTTAGAGATCCCTATCGATAGAGTTGTACCGACAATACCGACCAGAATCCATATACCACCCAACAAACCAATCACCACAACATAAAACAATTTTTATATTCACTAACAAATATGCACTCGTATCTATTATTACACTCACACTCATTCTAGAGTACTACAGACTCTATCTCTAATGAGTAACACCCAACAGAGCCATGGTTGTCGCTTAACTATATGCTCTGATACCAAATGTGACGATCGCGATTTTTCGACGCTCGAAAACCGACATCAATACGTCCACTGTATCAACTGCCAAGCAATCGAAGGCCGAAAAACCGTACCGTTAGGGTTAAAGAAGAAGAAAGAGGTAGAAGAAGAGAGAAAAAGATATAACAGAACAGAAACAACAGAACAATATCCGAATCTCACAATCGCAGCGGAACATGATATAATAGATAAATGAATAATCTTTAAACAAAAGAACTATATCAGTTATTACATTACATCATATTACATTACATTTCATCATCAGAGTGTACAACAACAAACAGCGGAAAGGAAATACTATATACTAGTAATACGCCATGCCATCCAGCTTGCCTCCAGCAACTCCTGAATTTCAGAATATCCTGATAACCTGACTCTTGACTGCCCGTGTGGAAATTGGTGGGCACCCAGAATTTAGGAAGGAAAACAATAAACTCCGAGTCAGTCATGTGACTGGTGTGAGAACTAAAACATTTTATCTTTAAAACAAAGAACAAGATAATTTTAAAATAGATTCGCAATGCTTTTCAGAAAATGAAACTACCATAAGGCCTCCTGCACACACACACGATGCAAACGCAGAATCGGAGGAGATTTCTCCTTATGATAGTCAAAGATGCTTGATACGCATTAAAAAGAAACATTTGATATTATTACTAGTGCATAGTGTAGGAAAAATCATTTCGAAAATAAAGATATAAATCTTAGCCAACATACGACCATTATCGTATGCCTATTGTAGCTACCATGTTCAATAGCAGGTTACCGCCACATTCCATGGCAGGTTATACAACTAAAACCGTACAAGGATTGTATTGTTTTTTTGGATTTCCAACAAATTGTCAGGCCAAGGAACTTCCCATTGCCACATGGATACGCCTCTGGAAAGACGACCCGAGAACCAAACCGGATCTCTGCCAACACAAGGCCGGGTTACCTCTAACTGGGTAACTACTGACACGAATATGTCATCCCCCGATCGTAACCGATCTATCCGAGGATCCTCGATTTCCAACAACCACAAAGCAACAAATTTGCAGCAACCACATAGGTTAAGTATCTGGGCTCCATACCATGATACCACCTCTATCCAGAAGGAATGACATACACTAAAGGGGCGCTACGCCCTAATAACCTTACTGCATCCTTCCTGTTTTGACCATTTCCGAGGTGTGAGGTCCGACGAAGTCTCGTCCACAAAGCCACACTTTATACAAAAGCTGTGTTTTGGGTCAACAAATGATCAAAGTAATGATCACCAAGATAAATGATCAAACAAATGATCATATCATAAATGATCAAACAATGATCATCCCACAGCAACACTCAGCATGCCACACTACCAAATTGGGAGTATATCACTAATAACCTTCAACTACATAACCTCTGAGCTCGTACGTCTCCGAGAAGGGTGTTTAGCTAAGAGAATAAATTCTCCGCCACCAACAGAAATATATTTGAAAGAAATCAGTTTTATATCTCAACTTGTAATGTCAGACATATAATCCATACAAGTCTGTTCCGGGCTCGAACGGAACCGAAGGCACTTACAAAGAAGTGCTTGCATTCCGGGTAATTTCTAATCACATCCGGACTTCCCGTCACTAAGGGTGATAAAACCTCTATATCGGAGATCAGCCGATGCAGAGTAACTCAACGGTAATCCTTCCGTTTTCAAAAATATCTAGTCTTCAACACCGGTCATCAAATGCAATCCATTACGACATATCACATATTCGGAATGGGTTATACGACCCCAAGGTCCTTTCCCAGCTAACCCGAATAGTGAGCGCTTATTCAAAAATATGTGTGGCATTCAAATTCAAGCAATCACAACAAATACCTTTTTAAAGGTAAATATCGATAGTCGGTTATTAAACTATCAATAGGCGTGTTCAACATCACCAAATTCCAAATAATTTCCCAAATTATTTACTTTCCAAAATATCTTTACAAGATATATATATATATATTTACCACACTTCAACATTTGAAAACAATTTTCAAATCACTTTTCACATTTACCACTTTTGAAAGCAAATTTCAAATCATTTCCCTATACGGGATTACTTTCTTTTCAACATGGTTCATTTAAACCAATTAAATAAATCCTTAACGATTTACTTTATATTTACGTTCCAAATCCGTAAATTAATTCCCACACTTCAAAAATAAATCAACGTTTATTTTTAAACAAATTCCCCTTTTCATTTATAAATTCCATAGTGAATTTACAATTCCAAAATAGCTATGAATATACAATTACCAAATTGATTTCTAATATTCATTTTCCATTATCTTTAAAAGATAAAATCTCAAAATATTCACTTCATATTGGAAAACACTTCCATACTTATTTAATAATAAGTAATTCACAAATCCATTTATTTTCAACACTTGGAAAACATTCAATATACTTAAATCGAAATTAAGTATATATTTCATTCTTTAAGGAAACATTCACTTAAACACATTTATTTGGGCCAAAACGAATGTTGCGTAAAACATCGTTACAACAACCCAAAATCACTAGTATAGGGATTTGAAATTTAGATAGATATATAAATCCCAATACTATATAAAACATTCCTTTCGGAAACCATTTACTATAACAACAGTGTTATAGTCCACCATTTCCTTATTCCTCGAAAACGTCTATTTCAACAATAAATGTTGAAATCTATGGTTTCGATAGTTAATCCATTTTAAAACTTTAAAACAATTAACTTCATTTGATAATATTCATTTTTCCAAAACATATCCATTTTGTTTAATAATATATTCACTGTCCAAAATCGTGAATATACTTCCTTTAATAAGCTATAATAATTAACTTATCAAAATAAGTCTTTTTTGAATTTATAAACAATGTCTATAAATTCCATTTCTATATTTTATAACAACTTCGTTTTATAAATCTCCTTTATTAACCCATTCTATTTATATTCCATTTACATGTCGAAATCCGGTTTATAAGTAAATTACTTATAATTCATTTATTCACATATCCATTCTTTTATATCGACAATAATTTATAAATCAAAAATTCTTATTTACCTATGAATCTAGGTTTAAACTTTATTTTAACACTTATAAAAGCTCGTTTTATCATTTCTACATTTTAATTTATAAACATCAATTTTTATACAACTTTTATATAAATTGTTAATAATAATTCAAAAATCCCAATTTAAACTATTTTATAATTTATCAACTACTTATTTCAAAAATCACATTTCAGTTATATTTCGCAAAAATCATAATTTTAAAATATTAAAATTTTAACATTTATTTTATTTAAGATGAATCAATTAAAAATTTTAATAACACGTATACTTTCAAAAATCACTTTAAAAATTCTTTTAAAAACCAAAATCGTTATTTTTAAACTTTAAAAATGGATCCGATGATGCAACAGCACCAAATAGTCAATCATGACATCCAAATATCATATATCAATATGATAATCAACAAATATCACAATATATGTAAATAAATCAATATAGTTGAGGAATCCAGTTGGATCTCTCCTACCTGTTTCCCTGCATCCACAGATGTTAGCACAATACCAATTCCGTTCCAGTACGGAATTATCGCGGCATATGGGATTTATAAAATATTATCCGCTTAATAGACGGCGCAATAGGGTCTTATCCGCTATATAATGCGGGAAATCAACTCCAAGTACATAAATAATACCAATTTCACTGTTTATGAAATATTCGCGGTATATGTTTTTAATAAATAACCTTCGCTTACTAACGGCGTATAATGTCTATTTTAACAATCAATAGATAACAATCATCATTCAAACATACATTCAAGAATTTTAAATCTAACTATTTAAAATTAAAATCGAAACCGATTCGATTGAGTGAGAAGTTCTCACCTTGATTTCAATTTCGTTTTCAGCTTTTATTTCGAATTAAATTAAACGGACGTTTAATTTTACTCAAAATTTTCGCTAGCTCCAAACGACTCCAAACCAATTTCATAGCGTAGTGCACGTCCACACGATTCCAACGCAACTGGTTTCGCGCAATTTCGACCTCGTATGAAAAAGTTACAGCAATTTTAGTATTACACGATTTAATTTATAATTTCATTTACAAATTCTTTTTTTTATCACCTAATCAAATCATCACCGTTCATTTTCACTTCAGGAAATCTGGGCCGCATGCTTCTCCATCTTCCCCCCACGTGATTTTTCTCGGCCGAACCCAAAAACGCCCAAAAAACCCTAACGGCCGCGACAATTCCGAGTATCTTCACGACGATCAAAGGCCGCCATCTTGAAGAGCTTCGCCAACACCATGCTCGGCCGCAACCCCTTGAAGCTCGGTCCCCCTAGCAGCTCGAAAAAAGTGGTTGAACACGTGACCTTCAAACGCAAATTGCCGTCAAACCACTCAATGAAAATCCATCACAACCGTTGAATTACTAGATCTCATTGTCCTCTTCCATTCTCTAGTTGAAAGTTTTTCGAAATGAGTTACGGATTGGAAGAAAATGAGGAGGGAAGAAACGAGATTTTCGGCCATTGATTAATATGAACGGCGGCTGAAGGTTTTACATTAGGGTTTTATGAAAATGAGAAAACAAGGGGGATTTTATAGAAAATTCACGAATTACTATTCACCCCGGATTTTCCGAACTCCAAACGAAGCATGCCGGTTGGCGTTCCTAAGGTTCACCTCGCGTTCCGAACACAATGGAACATGTTTCGGAGGCTAATTCGATCATCTGTGCGAGTTACGACAATAAACGATCGATTTTAAATTAAATCGGTTTAAACTAATTTCTAGGCGTTTTGGCTTGCAACGGACAAACGGTAAATCCGATTGACACGAAATTTGAAACCATATAATAATTTAACATTACGGATCCGATGAAATTGGTTTCGCCGAAATCCGAGACTATTTGAAAAATGGCTATTTTAATTCGTCAAATAAATATTAAAACAATTTCGATGCGTTTCGAGCTGCCATGGTCAAACGAAAACTCCAATTGACATGAAAATTGAAATTAGATAATAACAAACTATTACAGATCCAATGGAACTAGTTTCGTCCAATTCTGAGACTGTTCGAAAAATGGCTAATTTCACTAGTCGATTTAAATATTAAAATATTCAATTTTCACAAATTAACTTTTAATTCAATTTTAAAAGTTCCATAACATCATTCTAACTTCAATATGATAAAATAAAATTTTACAAATCATTTTCAATCATATTTAACCAAATTTTCAATTATTTCTGTAATTTCAACTATTAAATTATCGATTTAATTATCCAATTAAATCCAATTATTCGAAATAAAATTTATTCGACTTACAAATTTCACTTATTAATAATTAAAATTAATTAAATATGCAAATTTCAATTAATAGAAATTCTGGTTCGGTACATTTAATGCTTGTCGAACGACACTTTTGTATTAGTTTTTGGATCACACCCAAAAACTCACAAACTCAACATCGCCCCCACTGACTTCGAGATGCTTTGGTTATTATGTGCAAACAAACTAATCTAAATCTATACTTTCTGTTACAACACATATATACCAAAACATAAAGTCATACTATGCGATAATTTTGTAGGTAAAATTCAAACCAACTTGAACACATCAAATGGTGAATATATTACTGTTTATGCCAAAAATTGGCACAAACATCCGAAGATTAACGATGGAGAATAAATGGAAGAAAATAAATTGAAAACAAGGAAAATAAGAACATACTATAAATATAGTGGTTTGGCTAATCAAAGGCATACTTCCACTTAAACTTCATTGAAGTTTCTCTTGAGTTTTTACAAGCTTGATCTTATAGATCGATGCTAATTTGTGAGATTACAGTGAAAGTACAGAAATTTGTTAAATGAGCCAAAATTCCTCCAAATAGTGTCCCTCCTCCTCTATTTTAGCTACGGGTCGTTGAAATTCTGTCCTCCATATTCATGCCCATGTTCTCTATATCCTGAAGAAGTTAAGCTAAATGACCATAGCCAACTAAGCAATGTTCAGGGATTGGTACTGATCCATGCCCTATGGATCAGTACTGATTCATAAGATAGCCCGCAAGGCTTACTTTGATCCTTAAAAATTGCTTAGTTGACTTGTATTCTTGGCTTTGGCATTTGATTACATTGATATGGGGTTGAAATTGAGTGAATTCCTTAGTTCAGAGGTTAGGCAAAGAAACTTGATTTATCCACCAATCGTTTTGGTTAGGAATAGTGAATGAACCATCTTATATGGTGTAGATTGGCTAATAATTACTAAAGCATTCTATGGCATGGAGTTTGAGGTGGATGGATAATGGTTAGGGATTGGTACCGATCCATGGTCATGGATCGATACCTATCCATGCCTTCACTTGATTTTAGGGGTTTGGATCTTACATTTGGATTTACTTGGTATGTTGGCTATTTTGGGAGTCTTTGACATGTTGATGGCTCCACCTCTTAATCTTGTTTGATCTCTGAGTTCGGCAGTTATCGCTCTAGATTCGTGCTTGGTAATTTTTTCATTTGATCGATCTGATTCGTCCGAATATGGCTTGGTCATAAAACCGGATAATAATTACATTAATTTCAACAATTGAATTCATGGTAATATTCTTATCAGTATGACTCGCTATATTCCAACTACATTTGTCATTCTCATAAAGACACATTTATGGCCAATGGATCATATCCCTTCGGATCCAATTATCAAAATCATATTTTGCTAATATATTTGGAATTTTTTTGGATTTATGCATCATACTATATAATGGAGTCGATACTCTAAATAGTTTACTTAAACAACCGATGATTATTTATCCTTAACATCGACAAGAAACTCATGGTTTCACTTTAAATTATGAGAATACTCATTAGATATTATGATGTATTTGCGTTTATTTAGGTTCACAAATTTCATTTCATCCTCTGCAATTAGTTTTATCATTGGATCATATTCAAATTCATTTTATACCAATAATTTCTTAAAGAAATTCCTTTACTCCGAATTTGGTATCTCTTGAAACAATGGTACGGGAACTAGCGTCCATAAACATTTTATGAATTGTCTTATATAAAACTAATTTTTGCATTAGTTTAGAATATATTTATGTTCACGACATAAATTAGTCATCTAATAACTATCATTCCCAAAATTATCTTGGAACGATTCATACAAGATACCTTATGTATACTTATTACGTGTAGCCTTTCGACTCCCGTAACCTGCCAACTCCTTGCCTATGATATATATGTGTTTCTTATAAACCTTTATTTTGTATGGTTTTGTAAACGATTCTCTAGATGATATTAATTTTAGCCTTATGTATTATTCATAAGTCCACACCTTATAGAAAGAAATTAACTTAAGTTCATTCATCATTAAGCGTGCTTTGTCCAGCAAAGTTTGATTACTCCTTATTAATAAATCATTATATTTTTAGGAGGAGTGACCTTTGAGATTGAATCTTTATTCATATTAGGTACATATGGAACTCTTTCTAGTATACTTGCTCATTCGATTAAATTGAATCATTTATGTCACATATTATATTATTTACTTTTGCTTTATATTCTACGAGCTTATCATAGACTTATACATGCATATCAAATACACATATCCACATATATGATAACTCATCGGTGAATATGATGAAGTTCGTGGACACATTTTAGGACCGATAGACTTACGATTGCACACTTATATATATGTATCAACCCGAAGAGTTCATCAAGTCATATGATGCTTCACTAAATGGGTGCATAGCCCTTAATTATTTGAGATATAATTAACTAGCAACATATGATTCATAATCATATAATAAAAATTATTTCTCAAAACTACGAGTTTGTGACGACCCCGCCTTTTCGACTCCTGTAAATCGATACTAATACATTCTCCGTATTCACATGCCACAAATTCGAGAGTCGGAAAGGCAGATTGATCAAGGGTAAAAAGGAAATAACATAGAAAAAGTAGAATATAGAATCTCGTATCAATAGAATAATCATATATTATTAACCACAAAATCTTTTACAGTGGAATATTTTGAATACATTATCAAAGTCTAATCTAGATTCAGCCTAGACAATTATAATTCCTTTTCCTTACAAATGCGGAAAAACAACAAAATAAATGCAGCGTAAAAATAGAATACGTCAATACGTTGATGAAGATCTCCAGCTCTTCACTGGAAACTCCAAGCGTCTTTAGCTAATCCTGAAACTACTCAGATCTGATTTGAGTATTAAAAATACCTAAACCAGGCTTAATAAACAAGTGTGAGAAAACTCGAATTATATATGTATACGACAGTGTCATAGATCGGATTGATGCCAATTAAAACCTTCGAAAAGAAGGACATCTCGTAAGACCACGCTGCAATAAACACGGACGAGTTTCTACCTTACGATAACCAACCTTGCGATAACCAACCTTACGATAACCAAATACCAAAACAAATTTGATATTATCATTAATAACATTGGTTTGAAAACACTTTTCAAATAAATATATACACAAAGTAAGTATCAATACCCAGACAATGTCAAATGGTCTATGTGTTACCAAAGGGGTAGTTGAAAATTGAAATGTTTGCAAAGTATTATAGCTATTTTGGGAATACAACCAAAACCATAAAACTCGTCTTGAAATTGGATTTCCAATGTGATAGGGAACTAGTAGCCATTTTCTCCGATATGAAATCCACACATAACATTCTTAGATCCCTATGACTATTCACTTTTCTCAAGCAACCTTTGTACTACATTGTTACGCTACTATGGGGTAGCGTATTTCAGTGGCTTTGCCCTTTCTTAGTCGAGCATCCAATACTTTCCCATTTAAACCATTGAGGATCCACACACTACTGGACTCCTCCTTCATTAAAAAACCGATTGCCTGAAATACATGTCCTGCAGACCACATAGTATCCCATATCATTCCAGAATGTGAGGCTTGTGAAGCTACGCTCTTCTTTCCCCAAAGCCACGCTTGATTTTTCACAAATCCATTCTTTAATTTTCACAAAGAAAATTCCACTTAGCATGCCAAATTTCCATTTCTAAAAATACACTATTGATTTCCATGAAAGTACAACCTATAAGCTTGGACATCTAAGAGAAGAGTGGAACGGATAGGAGAGGTTACCTCTTACACTGCCAAATAGATGTACATTTGTAGAGATCAATGTATGTTTTTTAGAAATGCAATATCACACTCATCCATATAAGTTGTCCAGGTGAAGGACAAACCAAAGGCGTTCCTCCTACTACTTTCTATTTAGGAATCACCCTTAGGATTAGTAGCGAGTTGTCCTTACAAATCGAAGATTTTCACAATAAAGGCACCACTACCACCATATATACATGGTATGGGGATTAACTCAGAGGTTAGCAGCAAACATCCCTACATTAGAAAGATCTCCATCTTCAAATCTTTGTTTTCAACATGTCTTCACTATCGAACACGTATATTGGTTCGAAGTGGGTTTCAGATAGGAATTACCCAAATCCGACCCCGATTTCTCCGAACCAATCATCGATAAAAAAATGTCAAGTATATAGGTGATTATCAAACAACATCCAATCAATCTATCTTTTTTTCAAATCAAATATCTTTTAGAGATATATTCTTCTAAACTATTCCTTTATCTTTTAAAGAGTATATGGTATCATTAAGCCTCATTTATCAAATCTTCTGGTTAATTAAACCTTTTTAATCGTGGAATAATTCCAATTCATTTCACTTTTTACTTAGGGAAATATTTCCAAATCATTTATTTAAATCTTAACAAAAATTTCTTATTTTCAAATCATAACGATTAAATGGGTCAAAAAAGATGTTATTTAAGACATTATTTACTGTAAACCCAAATCAGTCAGTATTGATTAGAAAAGGATCCATAGAGATTAGAGTAATTATACTCAATACCAATTTCTGTATTCAACATGTACTATTCGTCGAATAACAATGAAATCACCTTTCAAATTTACATGGATAGTAAGAGTTCCCTCCTCATAATTTAATACTAGGTTATTCTCTATACCACTAAATCATATTTTAAAATCTTGTTTAACTTTTGAAAAACACCAAATCTTGTTTCTTTTAACTTAAGTAAATACGGTCCAAGTAGATCAACTTAATCATCCACTACGTCGGGCCAGTCCGGATAGCTACAACAGAACCCTGATACTGGTTGTACAAGCTTGGGTATAAAGACTGTCTCTCTGTCACCCATAAGGCGATCAACTTATTTGATCAACTCTAAATCCTTTATATGACCTTTTAGAGATGATTTTCATTTACTTAACATTGTTCCAAATGTTATTTAAAATAATTTTCCTTTAACATTTATTTTAAACTCCTTTAAAATAATCATAAAATTTCAAAATCATCTTCAGAATACTTAATTATTCATTTGAAAATATTACTATAAAGGTTAGGAAGAATAATAAGACCATGATTTGCAAAAGTTGCCGAAATCCGTCGTACAAACCATTGTGAATAGTGTTTTAAAGTTTCTTTGATCAAAACACCAAACCCATTTCATATATGACTATTTTTATAATTCAAATCCCCTTTAAAACATTTTAATATATGTATGGAATTTATTCCATATTTTTAATGATCTAAAAATATCCATTTTTAAAGAATGTACTACTTTGGTTTCCGAACTGGCAACACGCGGTGTTTTTGAAAACGTGGTTTGGAAATATTTCAAACTCTAATAAATGAAATCTTGATTTTCGTCTATTGTTTTAAAACTATATCCACATGGGTTCGAAAAATTCTTATTTCAAAGAATTCCAACTTATATTGAATCCTACACATTGATTTTACTTTTAAGGTCGAAAAATGATGAACTGCCGCTACGCGACGGCCTCGATTTGGCTCTATTTTTCAAAGTTTATTAAAAAAAATTGAAGTTGTTAAAATGTTTGAAATACCATAAAAAACTATTTTAAATCATTTTAACTTATTTTTACTACGCTAAAAACTGCTTTTCCACTTTATTCCATATTATAATATTATATATTCATTTTCAATCTTTTTATTTTCAAAACCATAAAGAGACTTATTAACTCACATACACATATTAATAGAGATTTATTTTTCCACAAATTAACTATGATTAATTAATTAAACATTTCTATTTTGGATAATTATAATTTTTCCATTATTGGTTGTATTTATCACAACCAAGTTATCAACCATATAATCAACCATATAATCAACCAATTTTCAAACATCCATATAAATCATCCAAGATATTGCATGGTCATATTATCATACTTGAAATAATTCTAGATGCTATTTAATAATTTTAAATGTCAAGTATCACTATCTATTTCCATTTCGCTAATATTTTTCCAAAGCTTCTTGAAATAAATCATCAGCGCTTCCTTCTCTTTTCTTTGCTCTGAAACCTTTGGAACTTGCTTAGGGGGGTGGAGCTCGGCCTCAGTTGGGGAAGTAAGGGTGGTCGAATGGATAAAAGGAGAAGAGGTGGAGTACGGACTTGTTTCCCGACTTTAAGGTGCTTTTTATTCGTATATGGTAGTTTTTATTTAGTAATGCTTCATTATGATGGAAGAGACTGGAGAAGCCATCAGAAAGCTTATAAAAAAGAGAGAAGAAGATGGTTTTGGTGTGAGGATTTATGAGAAGAGGGGACATGTACTTGTAGGAAAAATATGAAAAATATCTTCCATTACATCTCCTTTCTCCATATGCCAACCCACTCCCCTCCTCTCCTATCACTCACGGCCGACCATCCCCTTACCCATGCCCCTTCCCATGTGCTATCAAGTGAGTGAGTTGTGTTTTACTTTGTTTAGGAAAATATCTAGATTTTTTTAAATAAATAGCATGATATTTTGTTTATTTACCATTAGTAAATATGAGATGTAAATGGTAATAATATATGAAAATGTATGTGTGTTTATGTGCATGTGCACATGTGTTTATATGTTTACTTTTGACAAACCAAGTTGCAACAATTTCATACAACTTCTATTTGTTAAACCCTTGTGAATCCGAAGTCCGAATTCCGGTCACATTATCACTTATTATTTAAATTACTAATAAATGTAAACAAAAATTAAAAAATTCTTTTCATTAATAATTAATTAAAATGATCACATTTGAATTATAAAACTATATAAATCAATATTAAACAAGTATTTACAAAAAGTGTCGACGTAACGACAAAACGTTATGAATTTTCTTATATTTTTAAAACTGTCATATATCTTTAAAAAACTATTATAAATGATTTATCATCACTATAAAACTTATGAAAATGAATTACTATCATTTAAAACAATTATTCGATTATTAAACATAATTTAAATTCATAAAAGATATAAATGTGATGATACCCATGATGATGTCATAAATATATTTTATTTTCATAAATAAAATAAATAATTTTTTTATCATATTCTTGCTTAAATGGATAAACAAGTGTATGTATCCAGTTTTGTTCGAGACTTCTAATGGGTAAAAAGCTGTTTATCGATAACGCGATTTTCAGTCATTTTATCAATATTTTTCCAAAGAATATATTTTTATAAACATTTTTCCAAAGTAAGATCACCATTATTATTTATCACATAAAACATGATTATTTATGTTTAATATTCCTATATTTAAAATTTAAAATTAATTAAGTATTCCAATTCAAAGTGATAAAATTACGGGTCCTTACAGACTTCCTCCCTAAGAAGAATTTCATCCCCGTAATTACAACCCAAAACATGTATTTTGAACTCAATTCCGTACGATATACACAGATCATTCTTAAAGAATATTTGATTCGGTCTCCTATTCGAATACACAACTTTATTTCCAAACTAGTATCAATCCCTCGATTCTCTAGTGCGGATTCTGATCGGGCTTTCCGATCAAAACTTTAATTTCTTTACATGGCTCTCAACTATGATAGAAAACGCAAGTACCCAACCACAAACTCTCATCAATGTTCATCGTCAACAATAAAGTGATAAATCCTTTTCGGACCGTTGTAAATACATCAAAATTTCATACTCAAATCTTAGATCAGAATCGTGTGATGAAATGATCTATGTATAACATACATATTTATTAACATTCCTAAAAAATTTATGAAAACATTTCATGAAATTTTAACTTTTATTTTAACTCCTTGAAAATCATTTCAAAATATTCACCCAAAATACTTCTATCTTCTTTTCAAAAGAAATCAATTATCCTTTCTTGGAATAATATTATTATAATTCTACTCCAAAATCCTTTTGAAATTTCATTGTTAATAAACTCCCTTATAAATTTAACTCCTAAATTATTTTATATTAAATAACCTTCCCTTTATCACTTTTAAACTTTTTCAAAACATTAGGATATGAGTTTCCAAAATCCCCTTTTCAAACTTATATTTCAAACCCATCTTCTACAAAAACATTTTATTTTTATAATTTACACTTGATTTTATATAATAGATTCTAAAATAAATTTCTTGATTTCAAATTTTTTTATAAAGCCATTTCTTTATAAAATCCCTTTAAACTTTTTATTTCTAAATATCTTATTAAATTGATTTGATATAAGATATAAGAAATGCACATAGAGAATAATCTAGAAAAAGGTTTATTAATTAACATCATATTTATACAACCACCGTTAACCCTTGTTCGTATCATAGAATTGAAGGTATAAACTTTAGGGAATACAGTCTATTATACACCATGATTATATAGACACGCACACACTTAAACTGCGATACACACTATTCTTGGACCCCTTCTGAGGTAGATGGTGCTTTATCCTTGGTACCTAAGTCAACCCTCCTTTTCATTGGATAGTCTTTCATTAAATGTCTTCCTTCATAGAACTTACTGCAAGTCCATTTGGGACACTATTTGGCTATATGTCCTCTTCCTTTGCAATGGTAGGAACTATTTTGCCCTTCCTGATCAAATTATGGGTTTCTTCTTTGTTTTAGGGCACTCACATAGAAAATATTCTTACCTTTTACACTTGAAATAGAATATATCATTCCTAAAAGATTCTTCTTTCTTCTTTTCATTTATTTTCCTATTCTTACACTGAACTGCATAATGCTCTTCTTTACTGCATCTGTAATAGTAGATGCCAGCATAAGATCCTAGTCTTAATTTTTCTTCTACTTCTCTTTCTACACATGCTCTTCATGCTTGTTTAGGATTTAACCATAACTCATTACCCAACATATAGAAAGCCATTCTGCCTCTAAGCGATATACCAAAATATCATCAGAAGTTTCATACCATTTACCTTGACTTAAAACTGTTTTATCCAAATAACTTAATTCGGACTTGTTCGGTTTTGAACTTTCCTTGATCCTTCAATGATAAACAGAATAATTTACTAAGCGTACAATACCGTTCGCCTAAGCCAACATTTGATTGATACTTAGAAGATTATTCCAATTATTACCAAATAGATTAAGACCTTATTTATTGAACTTTCCAAAGGGAGTACATCTTATAAATTTCCCAAATCACACAATTTTTTGTTTGATATAATCCTTTTGAAGACAGTGTATCGATCCACCTTATTTAAGTATTCAGGAATCCATATAGATTACATAGAGCTCTTCATGCACCGGCCAATATTTATAAACCACTCGACAAATAAATCAACACAAAATATTTTTTATGTCCGGTAACAAATACGCACTTATATGTATGATACTCTCAAACTCATTTTATGGTTCTACTAACCATATCTCTAATAAGTCACTCATTCTAGGTATTACTAACCCTATCTATAATGATTTTATCCCCAACAAAACCTAGTCGTTCGCTCAATCTAAGCTCTGATACCAAAAGTGACCCACCTTTTCGGCTCTTGAAAATTGACATCATTACATTCATGGTATTCATGTGCCGCAAATTCAAGTGCAAGAAAGGTAGACTAATCAAGGGTAAAAGGAAAATAACACAAAACACAAAAAAAACAGAATCTCACACGAATGGAATAATTATATATTATTAATTGTAAAATCTTTTACAGTGGAAAATTTTGAATACAATATCAAAATCTAACCTAAATTTAGCCTGGACGGTTATAAATCCTTTGTCCTTACAAATGCTGAAAAACAAAAATAAAATGTAACAAAAAATAGAATACATCCATACGTTGATGAAGATCTCCAGCTCTTCTCTGGAAACTCCAAGCTTCTTTAGCTAAACTTGAAACTACTCGTATCTGACTCAAGAGAAAAAAAACACCCGGATAAGGCTTAATAAACCAACGTGAGAAAACTCAAATTATATATGTATATGATAGCATCATAGATCAAATTGATGCTAATCAAAACCTTTGTTAAGCAGGGTATCTCGTAAGACCATGCCGCACATAAACATGAATGGGTTTTTACCTTACGATAACCGATATACTTTATACCAAAACAAATTTGATATTATCATTAATAACATTGGTTTGAAAGCACTTTTCAAATAAATATATCCAAAGTAGGTATCAATACCAAGATAATGTCAAACAGTGTATATGATACCAAAGGGCTAGTTGAAACGCATGCAAAGCATTACAGCTATTTTGGGAATACAACTAAAACCATACAGCTCGTATTCGAATTGGATTTCCAACATGATAGTGAACTAGCAGAAATTTCCTCCAGTGTGAAATCAACGTATAACAATCCTAGTCCCCGGTGACTGTTCACTTTTCTTAAGCAAGCTGTTGTATTACATTGTTACACTACTATGGAACAATGAATTTCAGTGGCTTCGCTATTTCTTAGTCGAGCATCCAATACATGCCAATTTAAACCCCTAAGGGTCTAGACACTACTAGACTCCTCTATCATCAATAAAACTGGTAGCCTGAAATATATGTCTTGCAGACCACATAGTATCCGTATCATTCTTTAGAAGAGGGGGCATGTATTTATAGGAAGAGGATTTATGAGAAGGGGGCATGTATTTATAGGAAAAATATGAAAATTATCTCCCATCACATCTTCTTTCACGATGTGCCAACACACTCCCCTCCTCTCCCATCACTTATGGCCGGCCATCCCCTTACCCACACCTTCTCCCATGTGTTACCAAGTGATGGTGAATTTTGTTTTACTTTGTTTAGGAAAATATCTAGATTTTTGTAAATAAATATCATGATATTTTATTTAATTTACCATTAGTAAATATGAGACGTAAATGGTAATTATATATGTAAATGTATTTTTGTTCATATGCATGTGCATATGTGTTTATATGTTTACTTTTGACAAACCAAGTTGCAACGTTTTGATACAACTTCTGGTTAAACAATTGTGAATCTGAAGTCCGAATACCGGTCACATTTTCATTTATTAATAAATTAAATATAATGTAAAAAAAAATCTTATCATTAGTAATTAATTAAAATGATCACATTTTAATTGTAAAGCCATATAAATAAATACTAAACAATTGTTTACATAAAGTGTTGTTTTATCGAAAAAACTTTATGAATTTTCTTATATTGTTAAAACAAGCATATATCTTTATAAAACTATTATAAATGATTTATCATCCTATATAACTTATTAAAATGAATTATTATCATTTCAAAACAATTATTTGATTGTTTAAACTTAATTTAAAATTCTAAAAAATATAGAAAAGTGATGATACCCATAATGATGTCATAAATATATTTTATTTTCAAAAATAGAATAAATAGTTTTTTTTGATATTATTTCTTAAGTGGATAAATAATGCATGTATGCAGTTCCGTTTATGTCTTCTAATGGTTAAAAAGCTGTTTATCGATAAAACGATTCTCGGTTAGTTTTATCGATATTTTTCCAAAGAACAAATTTTTGTAAACATTTTTCCAAAATAATATCACCACTATTATTTAGGATAAGTTTATCTCACATCCCTAATAAGCTTCAAAATAGAGAAAACATCCTTTCCAAACTAAACGTACATTTCCGGTCCTTATTTTCAAATTCGCGCACGCAAATACCCTTTATATTATTAACATTTTAAACGCGTATAACTTAATGTAGAAAAATCGGTTCAACATACCGTTTTCACAAAAAAATCAAAAAAATTATGATCTTTAAAATGAGATCCATTGTTGATACCAAAAATTCATATTTGTAGTAAAAGTGCAAATTATTTCATATATTTGCAGACAATTCAGCAAATTTTGAACACTTTCGATTTTTTTCAAATATACAACATTTGCAAATAATTGCAGATGTTTCGGCAACTATATGATATAGTTGTAGAAATGTCTACAACTATTGCATATAGTTGCAGACATTTCTACAACTAGTGCATATAGTTGCGGAAATGCAACTATTGTATATACTAGCAGAAATGTCTGCAACTATTGCATATAGTTGTAGAAATTTCTACAACCATATGGTACAGTTGCAGAAATTTCTGTAACTATACCGTATAGTTGCTGAATTGTCTGCAACTATTGCATATAATTGTAGACATTTCTGCAATTATTGTGTATAATTGCAGTTTTCCATTGAAATCGAGAAAGTTGAGCTCGTCATTGAAGAAGAAGATAAAATCAAGAAACATAAGTTCGCCAATGAAGAAGAAGATGAAACCAAGAAAGATAAATTCGTTGTTATCAATCGTGCAAGAAGCGGAGGGGTATTTTAGGAAAAAAATAGCCAAAATGAAAAACAAGGACCTACAAATTATGTTTTCTTACGGGAGGAGTTTTAATGAATTAAGTTTGCTTTTAGGGATGCGTGCCTAATATTCACAAGATGCTGAACAACAAAGTTTTATTTTAGAGAAACACCTATTATTTATCACTTAAAACATGATTATTTATATTTAATAATCCTAAATTTGAATATTTAAAATTAATTAAGTATTCCAATTTAAAATGATAAATTATGGGTCGTTACAAGCTTAGTCTATAATTTCAAAATAATTGTAAATAATTTTAAATATTTCGTTATTTTCCAATGCACTACTTTTATTGCGAAAATAAATAGCACTATGGTTAGATTTCAGAACAAGCATTCATGATATTCACATTGAAATATAACAATGTCTATTATTTAGTCGACACCAAAAAATAGTCATTATCTTATAAATAATGTTAGGTATGTTTTATGAAAATAATTTTTGTAACTTGATGTACCAATAAGTTTTACATGGCACTCTCCCACTATTTCTACTATTACTATAATAGCGTACTAAATTCGAAGGTCCATCATTCTCTTAATATAGATTATTTATTTCGTATGCTACAAAGTGGAGTGATCTTTGATCAAATATCTTGAACTCAAAGAAATAAATCTCATAGAAAATAATTTTCTATAAAAGTCACATTTGAAATTTTATTTCTTATTCCAATGTTAAGTATAAATTATTATTATTACAATTATCATTTCAAATATTTCTTTATGAAGCAGAAGTGGTTATTCACTCTCTTCATCCTAAATACACCTTAAATCATATCCACTCTTGTACATTCGTTATTCATTCTAAATTGTCGAACCATTAAAAAGAAATCCCTTACTACAACATTGTAAAGAAATCTTTACAAGAATGCATTTGATTTTCCTTAACAAGCAAGGGCATCAAATATGATGCACCTTATGTAAACTGATTAAACTAACATTTCAGTGATCGAGTTCTTAAATCTATCTTGTAGTTTGGTCTCGTGTTACATTTAATACAATACGATCTTTATTGTAATCAATTAAATTGAGTACTCAATTTCACAATGCACTTTATTTCCTTATTTCGAATGTACTAATTTCGTCAAAATATCGTACACTATGAACTATGACCGTTCCCCTTATAACACTTATATGCGATAGTATATGGACCAAATATCCATAGTATTGTGTTGCTTCTAGAGTTCGAAACTCATAAATTGTAACACACGTCTCAATTAAATAAAAAGGTAAGCGATCAAATTATGAATGTATTTAGTAGTTGTAAAATTAGGGGATTGCATGGGTGTTAAAACATTAATAAGCAATCAAAAATTATTAGTAAGTATATCTCATATTTCAATTTATCAATGTTCAATTCAGTTCAATTGTATAACTTAATTGATAGTCATTTTGTCAATCATATTAAATGCGCAAATTTATCAATATAGATTATTATAACATTATATAACATATATTCTTATAATATTATAAAGGTTAAATGTTATCATTTCATTTTTCTAATAAGGCTCTCACTAGTCTTTTATGTTTCACCAAATCCTAAGTCAAAACGTAGAAGTGTTTCGACTTTATTAGTGGATGATAGGACTTGTACGTCTTATAATTTTGACCTTGAGGTTTCTTAACAAGTCATAGCTCCACGGATGATGGATAACTCCTTATCGGTTGTATCATGTATAACTCCTAATCCTTAATACCTTGTCCTAATTTCACTTCGGCCTTGAGTTTGCTCAACAAATCGAAAGGAAATTATTCACTCGTACCTACCATATCACGAAGGCTTAAGTATAGTATATGTACCCTGAGTTTGCTCAACAAATACATATAATTATATTACCTCGTCTATTCAATATATTAATAATACTACACATAATATTCCTAGCTTGAGTTTATATAAATATAGTAGATGGCAACAATATATTAAAGATTCATAATCTTCAATATATTATATTGAGTGATATCGACTTATGGAATAATGTATTTCTGATGAAATCCCTCGCGATTCAAGTGTTGGACACATCTGAAATCATGGTATATATGCGTTTATTCCTTAAGTCTATATAGGGTTTCTTAAAGTTCCACCTTTGTTTATACATTCATATTATATAAGTTTCATTATTATATAATTTTTATATTTCATATTACTTATTTAATAGTTTTATAACATTATATTAGTTAAATCTTATTGAATTAATTTTAAGTAATTAACATTTTAATTAATTTTATATTATTTTATTATAACATTAATATTGAATATTTAGTATATACTATAACCTTTATAGTCTAACACATATATCATATATATGTGTGCATATTATTTAATTAATTAAAATTTTAGTTAATTTATTTAATTAAACTATTTTAATTTCAAAATTTATTTCATATGCATACATGTATATTTATTCATTTTAAACATTTTAAAACAACATAACATATAACATAATATACAATATATGTATATATTTATTTATTAACTTAATTAATTAATTTTATTAATCTTAGTAATAAATTTTAAAAATTTATAAATTAATGTATATATTTTCAAACATTTCAAATTTTCTTATTATAACTTTTATAATATTTGTTTTATTTTAAATTTAACGCTTTTATTTTAATTTTCAATTTTTTTTGAAAATCCATATTATAACATTTATAATATTTTCTTATTTTAAATTTAAAACTTTTATTTTTTAATTTCAAAATAATTTGAAATTAGCCCAAAGCCTAATTCAAATAGGGCCATTTTTCTATTAGGATAACTTTTTAGGCTTACCTCGTCATTTTGGACAGGCTAGTAGCTAGGTAAGGCAGAGTTTGGATTACCCAAACCCAACCATTGATATTACTTTTCTAGACACCCTTCTACATGAGTAGACTTTAATAAGTTAGCCATGATGACTAATTTAGACTGCATATATTATTTGGCTCCGATACCATTATTGGAACTAAACCAACCCGCAGTGGAAGTTATGAGTGACTTTTAATTTTTTTAAGCAAACTGGAATTTATTGGGCCTATCAAGTCTAATTTATTTAGAACCTTTCTAAGTTTCTTTTAAATAAAATTCTTATTTTATTTAAATTTATAAAATAATATTATATTATTTATTTAATGTTATATAATATATATACGTGTATATATACATATATGTGTATGTGCATATGTGACATACCAATTCATGCAAGGTATACCATGTCTATGTACAGGTGTTGAGATTTATACCGGAATGGACACGTTAGCTCATTTGATGTACAAATATATTGTCCAAATGTATGTCTATATATTTTACTTATATATAAATATATTACAAATATGTGTGTGTGATAAAAAAATTATTTAAATAATTTTGTATAAATATATAAATATGTATATATAAACATAAGTATGAAATACTAACAATATATATATTTATAACTATATAAATATGTTTGAAATATCTCTACGATATATTAAAAATATAATAATAATTTTTCTGTTGTAAGGCCAAAAACAGTGCACATATTTTTTTTTTTTAAATATATACATATATAAATAAATAGATTAAATGCTTATATATACATTAAAACAAATAACATCTCAAAATAATTTATATTAAATATATCAATGTCGGTCTTGCATACAGCTTGAAAAAAATGTTCTGTAAAACTTTTAAATATATTTTATAATAAACAGCCTTATGAAAATCATTATAAAATTAATAAAAATAATTTTTCAAAACTAAATTTAAGCTTTAAATTTCCTGTAAAATTCTAAATGATAATTTTAAACTTTGCAAATTTATTGTACAATTTTGTAATTGAAAATCAATTTTCAGCTTAAGGTTTATATTTAAATATTTTAAAATATAAAAAATGTTTTTTTGTTACTTTTAAAAGTTTAATATGTATTAATATAATTTTATAAAATATACACATATGTACTAATATAATTATTTGTATAATTAATTAATTTAAATATTATTTAAAAATAATATAAATATTATTTAAAAATAATGTAAATATAAAAAATTATTTTTATTCCTACCAAAATAATTATACCTATTAAGCTTTATGTATAGGATAATATTTCCATATTTTACACAAGTATAATGTAGTATTAAATTAAAAAACAATGTACATATTTACAGATATTATATACTAAATTGCTTAAAATAGAAAGAAAGAAAAATTTATTGTTGAGTCATACTACATATATGTGTATGTACATAATTATTTTAAACATAAATCACACACATACATACACATATATAGATACACACATACAACCAATCCATATTGTGATAATATATTTATATGTTGAAATCGTCACCTAACTAACAATATAATATATGAAATATGTATAAGCTAATATTCATAGTCATGTTAGGAACATACCTTATAGCCAAAGCCTAAAAGTAAACGAGAAGATCTAATCCTCGAACTGATTTCTAATCCAGAAGATTGCTAGTCTCTGAACTGATGACCACGGGCTATCGAATAGCACTTGATTTGATTTAGACTTAGAAAATTAGAAAGATGAAAGGGCGAAGTTTGGCCAGATCTGGAGGGGATATAGAGGCTCCAAAAAACAATGTCAAAAGGTTGAGGGTAGAGTTGCTTATGTAGAGGAGAATTCTAAGATATTTTAGGGTCAATATCTTACATTATCTCTTATCAATTCTCTTCCATCTTAGCCCTTCATCTCCAAGCCTTCCTATCCTATCTTTCGACCACCTATAACATCATATCAAAGGCAAACCAACCAGCCACCTTCATGACTTTAAACCTATTTAAAGCCTAAAAAAATATTTTGCATCTAAATCCAATTTAAACGCATATCGATTTCGCATGTTTATTAATATATTTACAGCTATTATGAATATATTTAATAATATTTGTTTATCCGATCAAAATCAAATTTGTAACTAATATTCATAATATTAATTAATTTATAACAATCCCAAATTATTTAAATCATTTCAGTCGGAAGAGAATTTATCATTTTGGTTGAGTGACTCATTAGATGTAAATTTAATCAGAGATTAATATCGAACTATTTGAATACTAGCGTTCATATGTCACTTAGCAAGTGGTGTGACATTTTGGCCAAATTTATCGCTTACTTGGTTTTAGTAAAACCCAGTTTTACTTTGTTAAGCTGTAAAGCCCCCACTTCTATATTCATACTATACAAGAGTATTACTAGTAATGCTATCAAGTAATATGGAGACTGAAGTGACATGAGGTACACATGTGAATATTCCCGTCGATCAACATTGGTACATATCTCAAATATCAATATAACTTACCGTATTCGTACTCGGTCTCGGTACCAAGTAATAAACATGTATACCTCCAGGATACAGAAATACATAATATAATATAAGTAACAAGGAACACTAAGTCAATCAACCTAACGATAAATTATAATAGTAAATGTAACGACCCTGAATTTTGAACAATTTAAATTGAAAATATTTAATTAATTTTCAATACTTGAATGATGGTTTGGTTTGAATTCCCAATATAACTATGAATTTGGCGATTAAATTTTAGAATTTAATCTATTGAAAATTGAATAAAAATTTGAATCTTCAATTTTAAGCTGATTAAAAATAATTTAAAAGCTTAGAAAATTCACATTGATAATACTGAAGATAATAGAAGCTTCAGAATTGAATTTGAAAATGATTCGTACAGTTTTGAAATTTTATCGTTTAAACTGAATTGAAAAATAGCCTTCCGAGGCACAGTCTCGGAATTTGACGAAACCAGTTCCATTGGGTCCGGAATATTGAATTATTACCGGCTTTCAAATATCGTATTTATAGGTGTTGTTTTGTGAGCATACGACACCTAAACGCGTTGAAATTTGTGATGAAAACAAATTGAATTCAAAAAATTTTAAAAAATAAAAAAAACAAAAAAAAACAAAAAAAAACATATTTAAGTATAAACAAGTCAAGCTAATAAATACAAACATATTTATCATCACAACTTCATACCAGCCGAAGTCAACAAAGCATGGCATAAGTAATATAAGGTACCAAGGCATTTAATGCCAACATCTTTAGCCACGAACTCGTGTCCTTTTCCCCCTTCCTCATAAAATACCCGATACCCTTTCATTTGCATTCGTTCGAAAACCCTAGCATAAGAAGAAAAAAATATTTAAAAATGGCGGCCTCTCTCGTTCGTTCAACAAAATTAGGGCTTGATTAATTCGAAGGCGCCGGCTTCAATTTGCTCGTTCGATTCTTCGCCTCGCTCGCGGCTGCTTCTTTTTTGCATCGATCGTTCGTGCTCCTCGTTTTGACAAAGGTAAGTAATTTTATTACTCACATCTAATTCGAACTTCTTATATTTGTGATTGTGTGATTTACGTGGCTTTGATGATTCTTGATTTGGTTTGAATCTGTTGTCTTTGGTAAAAGAAAATTTACTTTGATGGTTACCACTGTGTCACCGACTTTGATTTTTTTTGGAAGCCTCGGTGTGTTTGACTCTGGCCATTTGCGTTCACCCCAGTAGTATACTTGATTTGTTGCTTTACATAATGTTCCTTTTTGACTGACGATGATCTTGTCTTCGGAAAGTGAGTTGAATTGGCTATTTTTTTCATCAATTTTCACTTTGAGTTGTATTTTGTGTTTGCCTGTAGTGTTGTTTTATTTTAAGTCTGAGCTTTGAAATCTTGTTCACTTGTGTGAGTCTGGTATCTTGATTCACTTGTTTCACATGCGCCATTGCATTTGTGGTATTTGCAGTTGTATCACTTGATATTCATTCCTGAGCATTTCTTGTTGCATTTACATATATTCATATGGTCACTGTTCATGTGCATTTGTTTTGTAACTTCGAGTCTGCACTGCAATCATAATTGCCTCGAGCTTGTACTGCCTGGTTGAAGTTCTGATCATATGTATACATACATTCATGTATGTATATATGTGTATGTCTGCGCTCATCTTTTCTACTGAAGCATTTACTGACTTGAGTCTTGTTGCTAGTTTGATTCACCTGTTTGTTATTTGAACTTGATGTTGTTTCTCGACATTGCATACTGCTACTTGTATACTTCATACGCACATTTTTGAGTTTATGTTGCGGTCTGTTTGACATACTTCAAGTGGTCTTCATATATACTTGGTTATGTCTTTACTACATAGCTTTTAACTTAAGTTGCATTTCTTGATTCCAGTTGTACTTGGTCATTTTGGCACTGAGTCTGCATACATGTGCTTTGATACCGTTTTTGATTTGTTGAAGCTTTGCAATTGAGTTGAGTCATGGTACAATGGCTTGACCTTTGCATCTTGGTTGTGTATGGTGCTTTTTTGAAATTGCAGTCGTTGTACATGATTGTATTTTGAAATCTGGGTAGCTTGTCACTGTGTTGCACTTGCTTGACCCAGTTTGGTAGTTGTATACTTGTTGTGCTTCTTTATCTCGTATTCGCTTCACTGTGCACTGTTGCAGTTTTGCCTCGTGATCTTGTGGTGGCTGCAGTTTTTATTGCAGTTCTGCCCTTGTATTTACATGGTGTCTGCAGTCTCAATTTGTTGAATTCAAATATTTTGTTTTGGAAAAAAAACAGTACATTTTAATGGTTGCACTTGCTCGATCCACTTCAATGTTGATGGCCTTGTGCCTTTGTGACAATTGCAGTTTGGTTATGAACTTTGTTTCTCAACTCAGACATTCTTGTCTGTATGTTTTAGCATATTGTTGCTATGTTAGTTCGACTCTAGTCATTTTGTATTCATTTCTGAGCATTTCGATCTGCTATTTTGTTGCATATATATATATGTGTGTGTGTGTGTGTGTGTGTGTGTGTGTGTGTGTGTGTGTGTGTGTTCCTACATGGGTTGGTCTGGCCATTTTTGTTTCAGATCTGCGCATATCTTCTGAAATGCTCAGAGTCTCTGTTCGTCCATATTGATAGTATTTGGTCTGGGCAGTGTTGTATTGTGACTTGTACATTGATTTGTATACTTGAGTTGAATCCAGCTTAAACGCTCAGGTTTGACCTTGTGCTCGTTTATGAACTTCCGTTGAACTTTTGTGCATTCCATATTCTGTAGTGGCGAGGCAGTGCACGCGTGCGTGTACTGCAGCCCTACTCGAGTTGACGTTTTAATTGATTTTTCAATTGTTTGAACTGTTTCGTTTATTCAATCAAACATATTTTGAATCGCATTTTGATTTGGTTAAATTTGGTGATTTTGTTGTTAATTGCCGTTTAGGCAATTTTGATTTTTTTTGTTTTCTTCTAAATTTTCTCCATTAATAATCCCTTCATCTATCTTCGTTGATAATTTGAATCTACTGATTTATTGTTTAACACTGTGAAGTGTTATAATTTCGGTTATCCGATTTCTTTGTTAAAGGGTCGGATAGACGAGAATTATTGTGACTGTCGTCTAATTGTTATTTGATTATTATTGCCTCTATGCACTAATAACTGAGTTTGAATTAGACCGACCCGTGTATTATTCTTTTTTGAATGTAATACTCGGGTCAGACTGAGTATTTTACAGCTTGAAGATTTTCGGGCAGCAAAGTTAGAGAGAGAGGGGGAAAATGCTTCACTTTAGCTTTTCGGGGATTTATTTTTGTACTTAAAGAAATATTCCGCTGTATAAATTTAATTCATTGTATAAACTCTGATATATGTAAAAAAAAAATTCATTTATGTGAAATATAATTATTCTGTGTTTCTGTGGCTGATTCTGTTTAAACTCTATAAACTGAATAACAATCCGTCATTTTGATTGTTTCAAGTTGGTTTAATTACCGACTAGGGGCGGTCAGAAGGGCGGGTCGTTACAGTAAATATACACTATCTTTTAATTTTATAATATTTGAACAAAAAATAACACACGGGTCAGACTGTGTCTATATAAAGGGTAATATGTTTGTAACTTATTGTGTCAATATATATTAATATGATATTGCTCTAAAGCTAAATAAATATTATTTGAATATATACACAAAATATACAATCATAATATCATTTACAATCTTATATGTATTATAAGAATTCAAATCCCACTAATCGTACATAAAGATGTCATGACCCATCTCAAAAGCAAACTAGATCAAAAGTCATGAAATCAATATCAAATGGATGGATCATCCATTTCTAGAAAAGCGTCATAAAAATCAAGCAATCCTTAATAATAAGATATCATCAAGTATAGTTTGGCTATCTCATAGTGATGCCCAAATATTTCTCTTAATCCCATAAACAAATAAAATAACATCATCAACATACCAAAATGGATAGGTTGTCCATCAATACATAATAAAAGATATGAGGATCCACCATACTTTGACCCCTATCGAGAAATAATCTCATCTCCTCATACATGAACGAGTCCAAATAGTATAGATATAACGGGGATTGACTATACTTTAGACTTATCCAGTATCTAGTATAGCCAACTCATTATAGGAACGAGATATATATGTTAATCCACTACACATACCGGAACCAGACAGGAGGCTATATGCCTGCTCCAGAAACCTAGGGTCTACTAACCTCCACATAATAGTTGGATTTGTTCTTACGTCTTCAGTTACCTCAACGGACATCGTAACACATATCCACCAATGGATTGTCAATGCATGGCCTCGGTCACGACCCTGCTTTAACCCTAGATAATAGACTGACGGCCTATGCGGCACAAGGGGTTGTAGGGCACCTACCCTACAGGTCATCTAACCCAAACCTCGTGATGCGCATCAAATATAACATGCAACAACGGTTCATGGACCAAGGATGTGACTCCATGATTAGGCTGCCGGGGTGGATTATGACCAATTTGGTTCACTCCCAAACCATAAAGGGAACTCGACATAATATAGATGGTCATATAGTATTCATATCCTATAACTATACATATCTCTAATCATAGGCCAACACATAGCTCACATAAGTCACCATGTGACTACAATGTACTTACCGTAACGAGTATCACCACATACATATGAGTGTAATCCATGTTTGAGTGACATTTACATATAATGAACAATCAAATAAATAACATAACGGCGTTCCATACCACCACATCCTATTTGAAAAAATATTAAACGCTCATAAACTGCACTCAATCCACACTAGATATCTCTATATGACAGGTCAAATGAATAACCGAAAAAGTTTTACTAAAAGTTCCATACAAGACAGTATCACTAAACTATTTATTCAAATTCCTAACCACATAGAAATGAGAAATATACACATCAAATATAAATATTAATATTGAAAACTATATTCGTTTTATAGCAAAATAAATTATATTTACATATATATGGACTTATAATTATATAAGTTTAAGCATCACAATAAATAGTTATATATATAATTGATATATATATATATATAATATAATATACCAATACTTCAAGTAAACAATTCAAAACAAATGAAAACAGGTATTCAGACATCTGGGAATGTAGCTCAAGCGTCTGGATACATGTTCCAAATTTTTAAATCATTATACGTATAAAGAAAAACAAAGTAAAGGGATTTCAAGCATCTAGGGTACCTAGGTTAGACATCTAACCTAAGACAAATTTGAACCAGAGAGTATTACGTTTAAATTTCACCTAATTCAGATGTCTGCATTTTGGATTTAGATGTTTGAGTTTTAAATTCAGATGTCTGATTACCTGATGGTGTTAATTCGTAAACCTGATGATTTTTGAATTCAATTTTCTCCCCTTCGATTCTACTAGTTATATCATCTTTTAATTGGGTTTTATGAATACCACTCATTAACCAACTATATGAAAATTCTACTTAGTTAAACCAACATATGAAACAAATTTTGCCATAGAAAAGGTGTGATCATCCGTGTCATGATATATTTGATTGCTTGATCATTTAGTCGAATTAGACACAGTAGTGAGTAAGGGAACTCACCTTGATTTGATGATCACTTAGCTCCTAATCATCCTTGCTTCCCTCTTCTTGATCGCTTTACACATATTCTTCAATTTAATAAGATGATCAACTATCTTCGCTTGATTACTTGGTGTGGATGTTTACCAAGATGTCATGATTTGATTTGTATTAATTATTGTTATTTATTAATTTCAGAATATATAGTGATGGAGTGTAGTAGAGAGTTTAAATTTCTCTCTCCTTTGAAATATAGATGGGTATGCTTGTATATATAAAATTAGGAGAAGGCTCTAGCTCTAGAATTTGAAAATTCTAGAGTTTAAGCTTCATGAAGGCAGATATATTTATTTTTGGGTTTGTATACTAACTAATTGGGCTTGTGAACATTTTTTGTTACGTGCTTATATGAAAACAATGTTTACACAACCAAACTTTCTTTGTTTACATGAAAGCTAATTGAATTGGATTTTGCATACTAGTAGGCCTTTATATTTATTTATTTCTTATTGAAAATCATATCCAGTTTAAATTTAAATTCTTTTAACTCCTTAAGATTTTTCTAACTTCAAATTAAATTCCATCTGAATTATTCCAAATCCCCTTTATTTTAAAATCCCACAAAATCTTATTTAATCAATTTATTTCAAATCATAATTCAAAATTTCATATTTAAAAATATCTAAACCAATTATTAAATCAATTTTTCCTTTCAATTAAATTCCTTTCATTTTAATAAACTATTCTTCATCAAGTTCTCCAAACCAATTACTTAATTTCTATTTCAAATCTCTATTATTTCATTAACAATTATTATTTAACTATTAATTAATAGCTTCTCAACAATGGGTTGTTACATAAGCACTATCCGATTGTGACTATTATTTATACCAATTGTCTTCGTCAAATACTTATGGAATTCGGTAATGGTCAAAATCTCAATATCGTCCACATTCAACTCTATATTCCAAACAAAAAGTCCTTGGTTCAATAATAACAATTATTATTAACCGATATGCTTTGGCCAAATACTTTGACTTTGAGTTGACTTCAGCTAACCGTGGTACTTACCTTATATAACCGAGGAGACGAATCCTCTCTTAAATAGCGTTTCGCTTCCAATGCTCCACTAGACCCAACTATCATCCTTCGATGGATGCTGTGTAACGAACCACATTTTTTTGATAATTAAAATACTAAATTAAGTAAGATTTTGAAATTTAATATTGTGAGACATTAAATTTTATGGTTTATCAATGAGAAAAATAATTAGAATATGATTTAATAATGTTGTTTGAATGTTATTGACAACTATTTTAAAGTAATTTTAATCAGTTGAAATAATTGTAAAGTTAATTTGGTTATAATTGTAAGATAATAAGGAATAAGATAATTGTTGAAATTAATGCAATTGAAATCTTATAATTAATATGGTAAAAGATGATAGCTTTAGAATATGAATGCAATAAAATGTAAACTAATATTAATTATATTCATAAGGTTTTGGTTGATTTAATAATAAGAATGTAAATTTAAAATAAAAGAATTGTTGAAATCTAAATTATAATAAAATAGGTTTTATTTCCATTGTAATTGAACACTGAAATTAGTGCAATATTTAATATTGGATTTAACATGGAACATATAATTTTAAAAGATTTTTAGTTTCTATGTAATCAGGGATGATAACATTGTTAATTTTTAAAATTGAATTTGAAAGTGATTAAATCAATTTAGTAATAATTTAATTAACGTGAAAATTTGACATTTTGGTCATTGTCTCAAATTTTGATGAAACCAGTTCCATCGGATATGCAATAGTGAATTATTGTAGGATTTCAAGTTTCGTAGCGATCAGATTTATCGTTTGATCGTGCAAGCTTGAAATGCATAGAAATCAATTAAAAGAACTTAAATGAATAATATTCGATTTTAAAAACTAACTTCTGTATACAATAGAATTAGGGTTTGAAACTAGCTCTATCAAGTTTAAAAACGTCAAAAACCTATATTTTGGTATATGGGATGACCTACTTTCGTTTCGAAAACTCTTTTCGAGTCGTTGTTATCGTTTCAACCCAATTCGATCTGTCCATTCATTCTTATCCATCTATCTATATAAATAGATTTTTATTCTAACCCTAGCAGCCTTTCATTTTATTTCTATACGTACCTCTATTTCTCATTTGATCCTCCTTTTCAATGGCTGTCAATATCGAAACCCTAATTCCTAAATTCAAAATCAAATTGAAAATTCAAACTCTTCAAACCATATCAAATTTTATATCGTTGGAAATCCCTCGACGAGCGTAATCCAGATCCGTTGTTCATTTTTGAAATCGAATCACAGTTTGGCCAGAAATCAGCGAGGAAGCCTCAGTTATCCATATTATGGTTGCTTTTCGACGGTGGATCGTCGTCCGATCGATCGGGAGGCGCTGGTGCGTAGAAGACGATCGGGGAAGTCGATCCATGCAGTTGGAACATGCCGCAGTCAACTAGGTTCACCAGAAACTGAAAGAAAGGGGGCGCGGCAATAGAGCTAGCTGTGGCGCTTGGAGATGGCTGGGTGATGGTCGTGGCGTTCGCCTGATCTGGGTATGGAAGGCCGTAGGTGGCTGCGGTGGCAACATTAGACATGGCGGCTGCTACTATTGCGTAATGGTTTATTCGCGTACAACATGTAGGGTTTGGATGGGTTGGATATTACGAAATTGCCCTTTATTTATTTAGTTTAAAATTTGAATTATAAATTGTTCTAACACGCATAACTTTTTCATACGAACTCTGATTGACATGCAGTTTCTTCCTTTGCGATCATATTGAAATTCCAGACATCAAAAACTAGTTTGGCTGCATTCTGAGACTGTTCAAATTTTGGGTTTTATTTGGATTTTAAATGGACGATAAACTAAAGGTGAATGTTTTAAACCACTCATAAATACTAAAGCGACTTATGTTGGTTAAATTAAATTTATGATGTGATTAGAAATTTATTGATTACTGTTTGGTATATTTAAATTATCATTTAAATTTAATTTGAATTTATATTGAATTTAATTGCCATTTAAATTAATATTGAATTTAAATTATTGATCAAACACCCGATAATGATAACCTGTCAATTGTTTTGATTTATCAGCTGATTTGGATGTTGATTGCAATGAATGTTTATTTGTTGAAATTTTGGATGATTGGATGTTTGTATCCCTATTGTCACAATTGGTTGAAATGATACATACTTGAATGTTCTTACAGATTAGGGAAAATTGTTATTGGTTAAAATTATAAACCCGAGCGATTTTATTGATTTGAAAATTGTTGATTTGGGATACGGTTTAAAATGATATATACCCGAAAAATTTAACAATTTTGGGGTTGAAATGATACATACCTATCACTTAACCATAGGGTAGAGAACTATATACGGACACGATTTGTCGGTTTTAAATTATTTTCTAAATAGTAAGTTATGTATGGTTTATAAATTTTATTAAATGTTTTAAAGTTTTAAATTATAAGTTAATATATGTTTTAAATGTAAATTTAAGATTTTAACTTATGATTTTATTTAGTTTTATAATATATAATTTAAATAGTTTAAAATTTAATAAAAAAAGTTTAATGTAGTTTTAATATATATATTTTAAATAGAATTTAATATAATAAATATTGTTTTAATTTAATATAATAAATATAGATTTTTATAATAACTTTAATAAACAAAAATGTATGAGGTTTTGTAAGGGAATTGTAAAAGTTTTATAAGAAATTTTATAATGGATATTATAAAGGATTTTATAACGATTTTATAATGTAATTTATAAAGGTTTTAAAGGATTTTATAAACGGTTGTTATAAAAAGAACTTGTTTAAAAGGGAAGAGTTGTATACTGTTTTGGAATTTATAAACCACTTTATAAATGGTTTTAAAGCATATAAATAGTTTATAAATGGTTTAGAAGAGGTTTATAAATTATTTTCGAAATTGATTAGAAGAAATCTTTCTCGGTATTTATGAATATATTCATACTTTTGGAATAAGTATATGGATATCTTAATATGGAGGTATAAACTATTTTTTGGATTTATTGTTAAAAATGTTTTATAAAAATGACCATGATGTGAAAAAAATGTAAGCGTTTGGTTGTTAAAGAGAGCGAGGCGGATATTGTCATACTCTATGCCACTTCTGAAACTACTTTAACAACTGTGCACATGGTGGAGAATCCAAAACGAAGTAGGATGGTTTGACGAACACTACTGTATGAGGCATGAACGCAGTCTTGACCCCTCTAAGTCAGCTTGATATGACTAAAATCAAGAGCCATAACCACGCCAAGTGAGGTCACCCCTCCTATCGGACATGCTTCTTCGATACCATGATCGTTACTTTATGATCGGTTGATGGACACTTCGATTTGATTATGAGAGCGTTGTTCTAAGTGGGCGGTAGTAGCAGTTATGTGTTACCACCAGCCTGGTTCCGCAATCCGGTAGAATTCTACCGTGGATATAGCCTTCTGTGCTCCATCGTATGCCTTATCAAGCCCACTACGATTTTGTTTTGTGTCGTACCTATGGAGTGCTCCCTGATGGCCCACCGGTTTGGTGGAGTTTACAGTACTGAGACTACGGCATTTATAAAATGTGTTAAGGTGTATATGGGTAACGCCTTAACGCTATTTTAATACTTTACTTCACTGATAGACACTATATATATAGCGTATATTACTACATATAAATAGTTTAACGGATCCTTAGGAGATGGAAATCCCCAACATTTCTTAAGTTATTGCACGCACATTATACACTGCATATGAGATGTAAAATTCCGTAAACATCTCTGACGCCATTATACCCATATTTGTTTACTGCTGATTTAACTTACATAAGATCTTTTAGTTCTGACTTGAGTATTTTGTCTTTTCATTACGCTGGGGTAAGCCTGAGCTTTTTAGTGTTGATGACATTAATTCTGGAGGACGAAGACTGAGATTAGTATTATATTGTTAGTATTATTCCATTATATCATGTTGTTTCGCTACATTATTTATTTATTCATGCTGTATTTATAAATTTGATTGTATTGTAAGTGTAATTAAATGTATTTGTAAAACAGCTTCATGAACTGTTTATTTGATTATTATATTTTGCCATTCGCTGTGAGATTATGTGTTTTGTTTTTCTTTTCTTTCTCTAATTTCTTATTTACCCCATTAATTATCATTCCTTTTGAATGGTTTGAGTTCAACATGTGTGTTTTATTGTCGATGTAAACCGTCTAAAATGGTGGGTCGTTACAGTTGGTATCAGAGCTTTGGTTTATAGATACCTTAGCTTGTTCAGGGTTAACTCATTAGAGACTGGGTTATTAATACTTTAAAATGAGTTAGAGCGTACATACATGAGAGAGCGTATTTATTAGTGTTATAAAATGTTTTTATATTGTGTTAATTTGTTCTGTTTAGTATTTAGAAATTCTGACTGGTACATAGGACGCTATGTCATTGATAGGGATTTCTAAACACTTAATAAGGCAAATCGATACAATATTGTGTTTGAAATATAGGTAAATGAAATAATTTTACCTAGTATTATATTTTGTATATAGAAGAATAATTTTTATAAATGGATATAATTGTATGTTATATGCTTGTTTGTTAGGAAGTGAAATTTCATAAATACTACTTGCAAAATAGAATTTACAAATAAAGTGAATATTAATTGAAAATTTGAGAACTTAAGTTCTGGGGTTTTGAAATCGGTTTTCAAAGATTTTGGAATATAATATTAGTATTATTTAGAAGTATTTTTGAATATAAATTTTTTCAATGTGATTTGAAAGAAATGTTTAAAAGGAATTTTAAAAGGAAATAAGTTCTATTCTTCCCTCTTCTGTCGTTGGAAAATAATTTGATGATGATGGCCGCATCATCGACGTCCATTTTCGAGTCTCAAAGTTGGGAAGGCCACTTAGTAGCTGTGCTACGCATTTGGTCGATAAACAGATTTTGATTTGAAATTTCTAAGTATGATTTGATATATATAAAAGATAAGAATATATATTATTTCAAAATGGTTTGAAATGGAACCTGGTATTTTAGTTCTTAAGTTTTCCATAAATTAGGGGTTCCGGTTATTGTAATGAAATGAAATCTTGATTATTTTAATAATTTGGAAATTTCCAAAATGAAAACTGAAATTAAAAGCTAAATGTTAATGAAAATATAAAGAAATTGGAGATTTGTAACTTATAGATTAAAAGATAATGAAAATTAAGAAGATGTAAATTGTTGAACATTTTTGTTAACTAAACTAAATAAGATAAATTTGTATAACATTCAATTACATTCTAAAAGACATATATATAACTTATTATAATTTTTTAAAAGTTGTAACGTAATATGGATATATAATAGAATATTACACAAGTAAAAGCTTAATAACAAAAATGCTTCAAAATGAACATTTGTTTATAAATGGGAAATTACGATGTATCGAGGAATATATAAACTTAAGTAAATGGTTGAGATGCTCAATAATCAAATTGAATAGTAAAAGTGTATCATTTAAGTAAATGATTATAACTTAATAAATTGTTGAGATTATTAATAAATATATTTAATATTAAATGATACCATATATGAAGGAATGAATGTAAACTTAAAGGTTAAGAAACTTAAGTATGAATTTATTCACTGATAAATATTAATGATAAATGGAAATCAAGTTTTATAAGTAAATAATAACTACGAATTAAATTTGCAAAGAAATTTATATAATTTTTGAGAATTGATTTATTGATGTTCTAAATAATTGAATGGAAAATAACGTATGTAAGTAATGAATGTAAATTAATGCAAAAATGACATTGTATGAATGAATGAAAATAAATAAAAAGAGTAAAAAGGAAACCAATAGAACAAACTTAAATAATATTTAAAATTCAGTATTGTTTGGCTAATGGGAAGTTTGGGAAAGGATACTTCAAATTTTGAAGAATGTATAAATAATCTATTAAGTAATTATCTAAGACTGTTGAGCATAAAGTACACTTAATAGTTTATTTATCATCCTTGAATGACGAAAAGTTTCTAAACCTGAACAAACCATTAGTTTTGGTAGCTACGAATGTGTGATGGGTTCTCTGTGCATATGATGGTCATGCTATTTTGTTTGCATATGTATTGTATTGATTTGCTTTTGTTACTAACTGAAATAGCTAAATATTTCTCTTTTACATTATTCTCACTATTTTGGATTATATAAGTGAAATATAGGTTTATGGAAGCAATAGATACTGTTTTTGGTTTCATAAATAAATTTGTTTGCCCGACAAATAGTAACGTTTTTGGATTACAGTTTGGGAAAGATATTTTATTGTTTTTCCCATGGTTAGGGATGCTATTATTTAAATATGATATATATATATATATATTGAAATTATTGATATTATTATTTTTTCAGACCTAACCGTGCAAAGGAGACTCTATCGAAATTTTTCAAAAATTTAAGGTTTAATTTTTTTTGCAAAAGTGAAAATATTTTCAAGCTTTTATTAAACTTGAATATGAAAGATTTAATTGTTTATATTTTATTTAAAGTACTTAATTATGTAAGTTTAAAGTGTTTATAAATTAAATATTTTGAATAAAATTATATCGAGTTTCTAAATTCCTTCTTTTCCTTTTCGAGGATGAAAAGTTTTGAGAAGGGGAGAGTGCAACGACCCACATTTTTTGATAATTAAAATATTAAATTAAGATTTTGAAATTTAATATTGTGAGAAATTAAAATTTATGATTTATTAACGAGAAAATAATTAGAATATGATTTAATAATGTTGTTTGAACGTTATTGACAATTATTTCAAAGTAATTTCAATCAATTGAAATAATTGTAAAGTTAATTTTGTTATAATTGCAAGATAATAAGGAATAAAATAATTATTGGAATTAATGCAATTGAAATATTATGATTAATATGGTAAAAAATGATAGCAGTAGAATATGGATGTAATAAAATGTAAACTAAAATTAATTATATTCATAAGGTTTTGGTCAATTTAATAATAAGAATGTAAATTTAAAATAAAAGAATTGTTGAAATCAAAATGATAATAAAAGAGGTTTTATTTTCATTGTAATTGAACGTTGAAATTAGTGCAATGTTTAATATTTGATTTAACATGGAATATACAATTTTAAAAGATTTTTAATTTATATGTATTTAAGAATGATGAAATTGTTACTTTTTAAAATTGGATTTGAAAGTGATTAAATCAATTTAATAATAATTTATTAATTAACACGAAAATTTTCCATTTTGGCTATATATCGGATTTTGATGAAACCAGTTCCATCGGATCCGTAATGGTGAATTATTATAGGATTTCAAGTTTCATAACGATCGGACTTATCGTTTGATCGTGCAAGCTTGAAACGCATAGAAATCAACTAAAAGAATTTAAATAAATATAATTCGATTTTAAAAGAAAATTTCTATATACAATGAAATTAGGGTTTGAAACTAGCTCCATCAAGTTTAAAATATCGAAAACCTATAATTTAATATTTGGGATGACCTACTTTCTTTTCGAAAACGAAACGGTCTTTTCGGGTCGTTGTTATCGTTTCAACCCAATTCGATTTGTTCATTAGTTCTTATCCATCTACCTATATAAATAGAATTTTTTTCTAACCCAAGCAGCCTTTCATTTTATTTCTATACGTATCTCTACTTCTCAGCTGTTCCTCCTTTTCAACGGCTGTCAATATCAAAATCCTAATTCCCAAATTCAAAATCAAATTGAAAATTCGAACTCTTCAAACCATATCAATTTTTATATCGTTGGAAAGCTCTCAATGAGTGTAATCTGGATCCACTGTTTGTTTTTGAAATCGAATAATGGTTTGGCCAAAAATCATTGAAGAAGCCTCGGTCGTCCATATTAGGGTTTGCTTTTCGATGGTGGATCATCGTCCAATCGACGATCGTAGGAGCTGCTGCATAAAGGACGATCAGGGGAGTCAATCCATGCGATTAGAACATGCCGCAGTCAACTATGTTTACCAAAAATCAAAAGAAAGGGGGCATGAGGTGGAGCTAGCTGTGGTGATCAGAGATGGCGGCGCGGTCCAGGTGGGGGCGGCTTGGTAGGGTGATGGTCGTGCCGTCGCCTGATCTGAGTGCGGCAGGCCGTAGGTGGGTGCGGCAGCAACGTTAGGCGTAGCGACTGCTAGTGTTGCGTAAGGGTTTATTCGCGTACAATATGTAGGGTTTGGGTGAGTTGGATATTAAGAAACTACCCTTTATTTATTTTAATTTAAAATTTGAATTTTAAATTGTTCTAACAACATGACTTTTCATACGAGTTCTGATTGATGCGCGTTTTATTCCATTGCGATCGTATCGAAATTCCGGACATCAAGGAACTGGTTTGGCTGCATTCTGAGACTGTTTAAATTTTTGGTTTTATTTGAATTTTAAATGGATGATAAATTAAAGGTGGGTGTTTTAACCCACTTACAAATACTAAACAATCTTATGTTAGTTAAATTTAATTTATGATATGATTAGAAATTTATTGTTTATTGTTTGGTATATTTAAATTGTGATTTAAATTTAATTTGAATTTATATTGAATTTAATTTCATTTAAATTAATATTGAATTTAAATTATTAGTTAAACACCTAATAATGATAACCTATCAATTGTTGTGATTTATTGGTTGATTTGGATGTTGATTATGATAGATGTTTATTTGTTGATATTTTGGATGATTGGATGTTTGTATTCATGTTGTCACTATGGTTTGAAATGATACATACCCGAATGATCTTATAGATTAGGGAAAATCATTATAGGTTGGAATGATAAACCCAAGCGATCTTATTGATTTGGAAATTGGTTATTTAGGATATGGGTTGAAATGATATATACCTAGAAAATTTAACTATTTTGGGGTTGAAATGATACATACTCTATCATTTGGCCATAGGGTAAAAAACTATAACCGTTGGTCGGTTTTAAATTATTTTCTAAATAATAAAGTGTGTTTGGTTTATAAATTTGATTTTTAAATGTTATTTAATGATTTTATTTAAAATATATATTTGGAAAATAATCTATTTCATATGTTATAAAGTATCAAATTATAAGTTAATATATGGTTTTAAATGTAAATTTAAGATTTTAACTTATGATTTTATTTAGTTTTAAAATATATAATCTAAATAGTTTAAAATCTAGTAAAAAAATTAATATAGTTTTAATATATATTTTTTAAATTTAATTTAATATAATAAATATAGTTTTAATTTAGTATAATAAATATAGATTTTTATGGTAACTTCAATAAATAAAAATGTATGAGGTTTTGTAAGGAATTTATAAAAGTTTTACAAGAAATTTTATAATGTATTTTGTAAAAGGATATTTATAAAAGATTTTATAAAGGATTTTATAATGATTTTATAAAGGAGTTTATAAAAGTTTTAAAGGATTTTATAAAGGTATTTTATAAAAGGAACTTATCTAAAAGGGAAGAGTTGTACATTGTTTTGGAATTTATAGACATCTTTATAAATGGTTTTAAAGCATATAAATAGTTTGTAAATGATTTAGATGAGATTTATAAATTATTTTTGAAATTGATTGGAAGAAAACTTCCTTGGTATTTGTGAATATATTTATACTTTTAGAATAAGTATATTCTGGTTATGGAGGTATAAACTATTTTCTGGATTTATTTTTAAAAATGTTTTATAAAAATGACTATGGTGTGAAAAAAAGGTATGCATTTGGTTGTTAAAGAGATCGGGGTGAGATATTGTCATACTCTCTGCCAATTTCGAAACCACTTTAATAACTGTGCTCGTGGTGGGAAGTAGGATGGTTTGACAAACGCTGTTGTATGAGGTATAAACACAGTCCTAACCCCCCGGGTAAGCTTGATATGACTAAAATCAGGAGCCGTTACCAAGCCGAGTGAGATCGCTCCTCCTATTGGACATGCTTCTTCGATACCGTGATTAATACTTTGTGATTGATTAGTGCCACTTCGGTTTGATTATCGGAGTGCTGTTCGAGGTGGGCGGTAGTAGCTGCTATGCGTTACTATCAGCCTGGTTCCGCAATCTGGTAGAATCCTACCGTGGGTATACCTTGTGTGCCCTATTATATGCCTTATCGAGCCCACTACGATTTTGTTTTGTGTCATACCTATGGAGTGCTCCCTGATAGCCCACCGGTTTTGTGGAGTTTACAGTACTGTATAGACTACGGTATTTATAAAATGTGTTAAGGGGGATATGTGTAACACCTTAACGTTATTTTAATACTTTATTTTACCGTTAGACACTATATATATAGCGTATATTACTATAAATAGTTTAACATATACTTAAGAGATGGAAATCTCGAACATCTCTTAAGTTATTGCACGCATGTCACACACTGGATAAGAGATGTAAAATCCCATAAACATCTCTGACACCATTACACTCATATTTATTTACTGTTTATTTAACTTACGTAAGATCTTTTAGTTTTGACTCGAGTTTTTGTCTTTTCATTATGCTCAGGTCAGCCTGAGCTTTTCAGAATTGAAGACATTATTTTTGGAGGACGAAGATGGAGATTAGTATTATATTATTAGTATTAGTCCACTATATCATGTTGCTCCGCCGCATTATTTATTTATTCCTGCTGTATGTATAACTCTGATTGTATTGTAAGTGTAACTAAATGTATTTGTAAAACGGCTTCTTGAACTGTTTATTTGATTATTATATTTGCCATTCCGCTTTAAGATTTTGTGTTCTGTTTTTCTTTCCTTTCTCTTATTTCTTATCTACCCCGCCAACAATCCTCTCTTTTAAATGGTTTGAGTTCGACGTGTGTGGTTTATTGTCGATTTAAACCATCCAAAAAGGTGGGTCGTTACATGTTTCTATGATTTAACTATAATCAAAGTGTAGCTTCTACATTGAAAACCAAATATATTCTCAAGTCAAGAGAACTGTGTAATTGTATCAAATTGATATTTTCTGTTTGAATTTAGTTATATTAAATAGCAAAAAACTATCGAGCGAGTCATTCCACAGTTATCTAATAACTATCAGTACGTAACCCCTTGGTGCCTCCAACAGCTTTGAGTAATACACTATCTAAGTTTGAAGAGCATTACATACTCTAGTCTCAATGGATGATCGATATCCAATCTCGACACATCTTTACTAAGAATAATTGAAATGGTATGTTTATTTTCATTGTGAGAAATTACTCATTGTTATTACACTTTGTAACTACCATCATAAAACATACAATTCATGGATTTTCTATTAAATATACTTTAAATTATATTAATTAATAAATATAACACATTATCAAGTATATAATAGAAAGAAAACGCCTTTTATTTCGAACAAGATTGATCATCGAGTTAAATATATATAAAAAGTTACATAACTGCCCATAAGAAATACCTTATAGCTGTATCAATATGACGTTGTTGAAAAGAACAAGAGTGAATCAAAGTGAATGGCTGAAGCATTTTGCTTGAAGGAGCGCTATAGCAAAAGCCATTAATAAAGAGTGATGATTAAGCACTGAATCATGTTGGGCTTAAAGCATGATGAATTGCAAAAGCTAGCTTAAGAAATGTCGTGTAGTCATGTATTGTTGTGAGGAAGCGCTACGTGATATAAATGAAATGCATATCAGGGGTTGAAATTATGCTCCAAATTCATTTCCTATGCAGGAGAGGAAGTCTAGAACTAAAAATTGCACACCTTTCCTATGTCATCGATAAACCAATCAAAACAAAATAATATAAAGAAACATGGTGTGCTAGTTACATATCAAAAGTAGAGGAGGCTCTGAGCATGGGAAAGGGAGCGGGTCATCAATATGTGTTAAAATATTACGAATCATATGGCAGTGTTGAGTCTTATAGTCTGTATTAGTTCTACTTATCCTTGTACAAAGAGAAATATGTCATGTAATAAAAAAAGAAGTAAAGAGGAGATACATCTATAATTATTATTCATAACTCATTGGTTTCTTTCTTTCTAGAAACACAAGTAAGTAACATAGTAAATATTGTCAAATAAATTTCATTGTGTATGGTTTAGTTTAAACCAAATATGGCCCAAAAACCATATAGAGATGGAATGCTAGTGCTTATGTCAAATTCATATATACAGATTATATTACGAATTATGTGTTGAGAATAGAGGCAGTCATAAAATTAATGGTTAATGATTTTAGGGGCTGAGTTATAGAAAAACATAGATTTTTGTTAAAGTTATTTATAATTTTTGAGGTAAGCAAATAAAGTACTTAATATATCATGAAGTACTATCATAATGTGTATTTTTGCTTTAGGCGGTGCACGAATCTTCCATATAAGTTTAAAATATGACAGTTCGATACCTGAGAAATTAAGAAAGTTATACAGAGACTTTGAAGAGTACTCATATTTTTTGTCTCAACTCCATTCCATGGTATCTTGTTGTTCTTCCATGGTGAATTTTCCAATCTATGTGATATGATATTTTCGAAGTAAATTCCCTAAAAAACCCTTATTAACTATATATTCCATTTAAATTCATTTTTAGGTCCTCTTGATAAATCTTCTTATAAGTAGAGGCCTCATAAAGATCTAAGAGTGAACACTTTAAAGCAATAAGGGATGTCCAAAGGGTCATTCCAAAATGAGGTTTTGTCTCTTGAATGTGTTGATTTTGAGATGGTCTAAATATGTTGTAAAGATTGGAAATATCCTTCCAGAAGAAGGAGATATAATGATTATGGGGTTTTAGCAAGTTTTGGGTCCCTTTATAGCAAAATTTTCCAATTATTTCATTCCATATTGTTTTACATTACCTAAAAATTTCTAAATTCTTTTGCAAAAAGGGAAATGTTTAAATTATTTAGGTTAGTAATTCCCAAAACTACACTAATTTTAGGTCTATAGTTTTGATCCTGATTGATAAAATAATTCAAACTGTAACATTCAAGTCCTCCTTTCCAAAAGCATTCCTTCTGATTTTGTCTATTTTGTTAGTCAACCAATTAGAGAATTTAAATTAGGATAACCAATAAATAGGTGTTGCCGATAGAACCGAGTTGACAAGGACCATTCTTCCCACCCTGAAGAAAGAACTGCAATTCCAATGGGACAATCTTTTGCTTACCTTATGAAGAATAATGCATCAATCTTCTTTTTATAGGTTTCGTTTGTCTATATGGTATGCCTATATAATTTATCGTGTATTGCATGATTTACAGTTTAAGGTTTCAATCACATCATTTATGATGTTTGAGTTAACATTAATAATCAATACCGAGCTTTTATGGAACTTGATATTAAGACCCGGTAATAGTTCAAAGTTGTATAGGAATATTTTAAGCAACGTAATATGAAAAGGGATATGAGAGCAAAATAGCAAAACGTCGTCCACATATTAAAGAGTAGACAGTCTATCAGAAATAACTTCTCAATATCATTGTTTATTTCTAGTTTAATGACTTAACTAGATACATCGACCCCTAAATTAAACAGTAAGGGTGAGAAAGGATCTCCCCAATGGAGACCCCGTTTGGATAGAATTTTTTCCCCTCAATTCTATTTACTAGAACGAACGAAACGAGCGAAACATTGGATTTTAGGATAAGATCGATCCACGAGATCCATCTATAAGGGAATCAACTTGCTCTTTAAGTAATGACCTAAAATTTCGGTCATTCAAATTTGAAATATTTAATTGATTTTAAGTATTGAAAGGTTAATTTTATAAGCTAAATAACTTGAAATTCAAATATAACTGTTATTTGAATATTTAGAATTGTTTAAGTAATTGAATCTTGAAATTTGTAAATGAAAATGATTTCAAAGACTATTTAAATTCTGTTTGAATTATAATAATGGTAGTGAACTTTTAAATTGGAAATAAAAATGATTAAATGGATTTTTTAATCATTTAACTAACATGTGAAAATGGCCTTTCGGGAGACTGTCTCAGATTTCGACGAAACCAGTGCCATTAGATCGGTAAAATTATATTATTGTATGATAACAAATTTCATGGTGATCGAACATACCATTTTGTTGTGCGAGTTCGAGAAATTAATTAAAGGAATTTAAGTTAATATAATTCAATTTTGAAAAGCTAACTTCTGAATATAATCAAATTGCTCCTGATACGAGTTCCATTATGTTCGAAATAGGAGGCATTACATAAAGAACGCTAGGTGGCACGCTTCGATTGGAGTTCGAAAATTTTAGGCGTGAATAGTGTCGTCGAAATTTTCTATAAAAGGGTCTTATTTATTCTCATTTGCAGATAACAACTCCATAGCCGCCATTAGGGCAAACCCATCCAATGGCCACCATAAAATTGTGCAACCATATGCAGATTAAGGCTTCGACTGCAACTGCAAAATTGATGGGCATGACTCGATGTATAATCTCAACCGTGGAGATCGGAATTGGGGCGAGGCGGATAGGCGTCTCCGTTAATCTACGTTTTGAGAGGGGGGCTAGATCTCATCGATTTAAACAATGTGGGGGTCGACACTAGGTGCGATGGAAGGAAGAGAGGATGGGGCGTCATTTGGTGTCAGCGTGGTGGTAGGTAGTTGGCTGTAATGACAGCAACGATGAAGTAAAGTCGCATTTTTTGGTTTGCTACTTGGGTTTATATGATATGAGGAAGAACGGGGTGCTTAGGGTTCCATTAGTTGCTAATGAAGGTAATTAACAATAATGAAGTAATTGAGTGCAAAATAATTACAATATTAAAATCGAATGTTTATAAATCGCATAACCTTTTCATATGAGGTTGAAATTGAATGCGACAATTTGAATTGCGCTTGTTACTGCGATATCTATGTTATGGAGTTCGATTAGATGGATTTGGAGCTGGTAGGAATTTGGGTTAAAATTGAACCTCGGTTTTAATTTTAATTCAAACAAGAACGCTTCAACAATTATTGGAATCAAAGTGAGTTAACTCACCTCTCTGGCCCGTATATATTTTATATAAGTGTGGATAAATTTTATTGTTGATTGTTTGTTGACTATTTGGATGATTTACTATTTTATTAGTTGGTTTGAATATATTCCCGCCCCTAGAGCGGATGAGACCCCATTACATTCCCGTGTATGAACGGATGATCATTTGTATACGATCTTACTTCGAAGCGGTTGACTTATATTATTTGAAATATACTGTATATGATGCAAGGGGACAGGCTAGAGAGATCCAACAGGATTCCTCACACTGTTGATTTTACTTTTCATATATATTGATATATGATGTGTTGGATTCCATAATTGATGACATTGGTATGATTTCCATTATTTAGTGTTGTGGTAATACTATACCATATTTTTAGCGTTTTGTAATACTATAAAATAATGATTTTGAATTGAAATGATTTTAAAGTGATTTTGAAAGTATATATGTTTTAATAATTTTTAAATTATAAAAAAGAATGAAATTATTTTAAATGAATAAAAAAATATGATTTTTGATGTTATAAAATTATGGTTTTACAAAATATTTTAAATAAAGATTTTTGAATGGTTCATATGAAAGATTCATAAAAGCGATATTTTGTAAATAAAGTAATAGATTTATAAATGGAGTTTTCATAAATATTAGAAATGGATTTTATGAATAGAATTTTATTAATAAAGAGATTTTATAAAAAAAGAAGTTTTATAAAATAGAAAAGAAATTTATAAACATAGTTGTATAAATATAGAGATTATTAATGTTGAAATTTAAATATGGAGTTTAATGGTTTCTAAAGTGATAATTTGTAAAAGTAATGTTTTGAAATAATAATTCCAAATGGAATTTAATGGTTTAAAGGTGATTTAAATGAGTTACGTGGCGAAAGCGTAGATTTCAACATGTATTATTGTAATAGATGTTTTTGGGAAAGTGAGGAAGATGTAGACTATAACACTGTTGTTATAGTAAATGATCTATGAAAGGAAATGTTTTATATAATATACGAGATTTATATATATATAGACACACATACACATACATACATACATATATATATATATATAATTAATCGAATCCCTATACTAGTGGTTTTGGGTTATCGTAACGATGTTGTACGCAACATTTGTTTTGACACAGTAAATTATGTTTTGACCTTCCGTTGTGAAATACACGTATTGGATCTTATGATCGTACCAAAGGCTTGGTTGTATAAGAGCATTACCTATTATGCTTAACACCTATTCTAAGGCGTATGAACTCTAAAGCTGTACGATTATAGAAATTTATTCAGTGTGTCTCCAAAATGGTAGTGTTATTAAATATCCTTATACCATTGATATAAGTATATGGAAATGTTTTCCAACATCGAAAGATTTAAAATCATTTTGAGAATATATCCTTTTAAAGACGATTAGAAATAATTATTTGAAAATTGATTTAATTAATAAAAGATTAATTGATAGGCCTACTGACTGCTTATATGCTAGATTTTGATTGTTGCTTTGATAGAAATAATTGACTATCAAATTTAGCCCTTTTTGGGTTCCTTAACTTGATGTGCAGTCGTGCACTTAGCTTGAAGTCGACTGATTAGGCTTGATTATCATTTGGATTAAGAATGTTTATTCGAGTAGTGTAAAGCGACTATGGTACTCCAATCTACCGGGCTTCCTTTTTGGCCGAAGGATAGCTATTAAAACCTCAATTTTCAGTGTTTTAATTGTGACAACTGTATAAGTCAATATTCTTGTATTCTTGCGTACTAACCATTTATGCAGAAGATTTATTGAAGATTTGGATTCACAAATCTATGAAGTTGTTATACATCTGTTTAGAGTCTGTATATTATGTCAGAATTATGTTACTCTCCAATATGATATATATACACTAACACATGCACAAAACCATGCAAACGCACAAAGCATGCTAAAATCAGCCGATTGAATATCCCATTCAAATGGTTGACTACTGAAACAAATCATAAATTATTATGCAGGTTTAGCTGGTTGAATGGAGACATTCAAACGGCTTAATTAGAAAACGAATAGCCTATTTACTTGCTGCATCGAATTCAAAACAAATCAGATGGCTGAATTGAAAAATTCAGACGGCTGGTTATCGATAACTTGCTATTTTTCTGAAGGGATGCTTCTCTTCAACAAAGAGAAACATCTTTTAATTTAAGGGTTGCATCCATTCCTTTTGATCACTCCTTTTCATCAAAGATTTCAACTCTTAAAACTATATAAATAGAGTCTAGAATCCAATAAACATTTCGCTACAATTGATTTTAGTTTTCTTGATTTCTTGTCTCTTATTCTCTATTTACCATTTGCACTCAAAATACATACAAGCTCTGATCGTTGATCCTTTATCTTCCACATTCTTCAAGCACATTACACTATGTATCATCAAGGAGAAGATTATAGGAAGATTGTACTTTATTGACTTATCAGTGCTATTTAAAGAGCGTATTACATTAGATACTTTTGTTTATTTGTAAAGAAGTCATGTTCGATTGCTCAGACGGTAGAAGTCTTATTCGGTTGCTTAGGCAGTAGATGTCATGTTCGGTTGCTCAGGCGGTATAAACCTATTCCTCCGGGTTAAGTGAGGGTTGCTAATTTAATTCCAGAAGGAGTCTAGGACTGGACATAAAACGGAAGTTCGAACCAGTATAAAAATCTCCGATGTCATTTACCTTTCTGCTTTGTGTATTTACTCACTTATTTTATATTTCTCACAAGTAGTTTATAAGTATATCCATATTACATGACCTGTAGCACGGTCACTTTCATTTGGCATTTGTTATCCCGCTTTTTGGCAAAGCCGTGATACCAAGAGATTGGCCAAAAACAAAGGACAGATCGTCTCAGAGATTGGTTGCACTTCTCTTCGCTATGGATATCGATGAATTTTGTCCGAGTCCGGATTGATCCACAATTGATAGGACATGACCAGAAAGATCGTAGAAGTCCGCGTTTCAAATTTCGGGGAGATCCGAGTTCATATGCTCAAGATGTCGTCGAGAGAAAATAAGGAGGGTAGGCCTTATCTCGAATCCATCGGAGAGACCCAGGGTCGAATCGATCAAGGTTCGAATCCACAAGCAGGAGCAATGTTCGAATCCATGAAGTCCAAGAAGCCTCGACTCCAACTCATAACCATCTTCGAATCCATGGAGCAGAGAACCCTTCATATCGATCGAACCATGGAACGCCTTGATCGATACGAAGGAACGCACGATTGATCGAATCGAAAGGGTATACCTTCGAACCCTGTCTTCGAATCCATCAAGGCAATCCTGCCTTCGAATCCATCAAGGCGCTCCTGTCTTCGAATCCACGGAAGGCTCCTTTGCTTCGACTCCATCGGACAAGCCCTTCCTTCGAACCCATCAAGGACATGCCTTCATTCGAATCCATCAGAGGTAGTCATGCTTCGAACCCGTCCACACCTGCCTTGGTTCGAATCCCTCGAAGAATTCCTATCTTCGACTCCATCCCGTGAAGGTCCTTCGAATCCATCAAGCAAAGAAGACTTCGCATCGGCCAACTACGAGACACTCTGAACGACGCGAAGGACGCGCATAAGGGTATCTTCGAATCCATAACATCGAACCCATCAAATTGTAGCTGCTGAAACCCAGGGATTCGACCCTATCGATTCGAAGGCCATGGACTCGAAGCACGCATGCTGACCAGAAATACAATCTTGAATCGATCATAACTTGAGATCTACAAGTCCAAATACCATGAAATTTTCACAGGAGCTTGCACGTACATAGAAGAATGGCCACGCAAAGTTTCATCCCGATTGGACACTTTTTTGATCGATTCGAACCAAGGGTCGAATCGATCCAAAAGCGGGCCCGGATCTCCAGAATTCAGCCATGTGGGCCCCCTGCACGTGTCAGAAGGGGTCTTCCCGGATTTTAGGAGAAATATCAGCCTCCAGCATCTATAAATAGAGCCCCTGGTCATTCAGAAAAGGGATCGAAGAATTTCGAAAGATAAAGCACGCGCGGACGCCGCCAGAATTACTTCAGAGCACCGCCGCTGCCTTTGACTTCGAATTTTTGCTTAGGAACTGCTGTACTTAGTCACATAAAAGTTGTATTCTCCGGATATCGAGCAACAAAATAACAAAGCTTCATAGTGGACGTAGGCAAATTGCCGAACCACTCTAAATTGTTGTCTTCTGTGCAATTTATTTTCTGTTGCTTGGAGTTTTTGTTAGATAATCCTCATTTTAATTTGCTTTCTTCACTTATTATCTCTTCAAAAACTTCCGAAGAGTGTTGTGCCCAATTTTGACACAAACACTTTGGTGCTTTCACTGAGAGAAAACCCAGTTTTTTCTCCTGCTCCTTGGATCTATCTTCAATACCGGATTGCATAAATCTAAGAGGGAGATCCAGATTGCATATTCAAACTCCTTTCATTCTACTCAGATTTGTCAAAAGTCTAGGAAAGAATTCAACGTTTCAAAATGGTGAGTACAAGAACCACTTCCAACATTGGTGATCAGGAAGGCCGGGATAGGCAAAACCCCACACAACTACAATCCACTAACCAAGATGCTGTTGGGCATACGGATCAGTCAGGTCCGGTTACGAGGCAAGAGTTCCAAGCGCTACTTCAAGAATTAACCCAGAGCAGACAACAGCTAACTGAGCAATTGCACGCTAATGCTGAGTTGACCAATCAACTAAATCACCAAAAACGAAGAAAATCCAGAAGGGACCAAGCTCCTCGTTCTTCCACCGAAAGCTCCGCTTCCTCAGATTACAATACCCGATCTATCCGTCCCAGGCTAGACGGAGATCATACGCAAGCCGCTGACTGTCAACAGGCAGTAACCGTTGGGAAGATAAGGGTTGGCCCTTCCACCAGCTTCCATACCGGACCCTCCTCCCGAGGAGGCACTATTCCTCAATACACTACAGACGGTCGAGCTGCTACAACCGCTGCAGTTGACATAGGGGTTGATGCTCGAGATCACTCCGATCAAAATTATCATCAGCAGGGTCAGGCTCCAGAGCCATATATCCCAGAAGATATCGAGCCAAGGAGGCGAGATGAGGATCGTCGACAGCGTCCGATCCCACCTCGCACTATGGAACCCGACCATACTTTGGCTCACCAACCACAGAATTTTCCAATACCAGACTTCTCAGCCATGGTGCGGCGAATGATTCGCGAGAGTCAAGGCCTAACGAATGATGACTGGGGAATCTCCCGGAGTCATACCCCATTTACTGATGACATATTGTATGCTGAACCTCCTCGCCGATTCAAAATGCCAACCCTTCCTATGTATGAAGGAAATTCCGACCTGAATCAACATGTTCTGAAATATGAATGGTCAATGACTGCTGCAAGAGCTGATGACGCAGTAAAGTGCCGCAGTTTTCCTATTTCCTTAGGGGGAATTGCGACAATGTGGTTCACCCGATTACCACCCCGATCTATTTCTTCGTTTGACCAGCTAGCTACTAAATTTGTTGAACAATTCCGCATGCATATTGCCCGACCTAAAGATGTTAATACCCTATCAAGTGTTACTCAAACTCCCGGAGAAACACTTAGACGATATTTGGAGAGATTCAATGCTGCATGCGCAGAGATTACCAACCCTAATGATAATTCCATCCTAATGGCCCTGACTAAAGGAATCGACCCTGATTCCGAATTTGGAAATTGGCTAGCCGGGAAACCTCCCGCATCGTTGGACCGTTTCTATTCCAAAGCTGCTCAATTCTTGAGACGAGAGGATGCGAAACAGTCTAGGAAGCAGGACGATGCAAGGCCCAGCAATGAAGGGATTCAGAGTAATGTTGCAGTTAAACAATCCAGAGAAAATTCGGGAAAAGTCGAATTGAATATTCAAAATAAACAGGCCCAGCAATCAAGAAATGGCGATAACCGAAGCAAGAAGCAGAATCAAAGTCGTGGTCCGAGGCGTAGGGCCGCAATGTTCGACAATTATACACCGCTTAACACGTCGCTGGAAAATGTATACCTACAGACTTGTAATACTATGCAATACAAGAAGCCTGCTCCGAAGCCTTCATCGGAGAAGCAAATTCAGACAGGGAAGTTCTGTAGGTTTCATGAAAGTTATGGGCATAATACCAATGAGTGTAGACATTTGCAAGACCTCATTGAAAAGTTGATCAGAGAAAGAAAGTTGGACCAGTTTGTTCGGACACCGCAGTCTGGTGGAGCGGGTCCATCTAATCAAAATCGAACACAGAATCAGGAAAGAAACGGTGAACCTGTTCGCACAAGCGGAAGGTTGGTTATCAATACCATAAGCGGTGGACCTCATCCAGCTGACAGAAGTTGGAGAGAAATGGAGTCATATGCTAGATCAATCAGGTATGTCGACTTTGAATGTTGCAGCAATTCGGAAGACGGAACACCGGCTAAGCAACAAAAGACAATGACTGATGAAATAGTGTTTAGAAATCGAGATGCTGATAAAGTCGAAGCTCCCACAATTGACCCATTGGTTATATCCGCTCAAGTTGGTCCTGCTTGGATGAAGAGGATCCTGGTAGACAGCGGAAGTTCTGTAAATATCTTATTTAAAAGAGCATATGATTTAATGAAAATGGAAGCTAAGGACTTAAAGCCTTGTCAATCACGCGTCCATGGCTTCAATGGGAGTGCAACAATACCAACTGGAATTGTCGAATTGCCAGTAGAGTTGGGAGCGGGAGAATGCCGAAGAGTTCGGATATTGCAATTTGTTGTCTTAGATATACCTTCCCCATACAATGCTTTTTTGGGACGACCGGCCCTTGCCGAATTTAGGGCTGCTATCGCCCCATGGTGTTTAACTCTGAAGTTTCCTACTGACCATGGAATAGGAGTTGTACAAGGAGATCAGGCTGCTGGAAGAGCCTGTTATGTTGCTGAGCTGCGAGAGGCGCAGCGGAAAGAGAAAGGAAAAGGCGTAGAGGAATCTCTCTGCGCCCGTTTGACTGACGATTGACAACTAGCGCCTGGGCTCCAGCCTGGGAACCACAACCAATTCCAAAAGGATCTTGATCCAAGGGATAATGATAATAAAGAAAAATCTACAGAAAGTCAGGCTTCTCCGGCCGAGCTGACTATTGATGTCCCGATTGGTGATGATCACGACGACTTGAGAATATTGAAGATTGGGTCTCAACTTGACCGAAAGACACAACAGGAATTGGTTGATTTTCTCCGGACGAATCTTGACGTGTTCGCCTAGACACACTCTGATATGTGCGGAATCTCGCCCGACATTGCGAGCCACACCTTGAATATTGACCCGCGATATATCCCGGTCAAGCAGAAAAGGCGTAGTATGGATCCAGAGAGATCTGCTGCCCTGAAAGAAGAGGTCGATAAGTTGAAATCAAATGGGTTCATTAGAGACGCTTTATACCCAGAATGGGTGTCCAATCCCGTACTTGTCCGAAAACCGAGTGGAAAATGGAGAACGTGTATCGATTACTCTGACCTAAATAAAGCCTGCCCGAAAGACAGCTTTCCACTCCCCCGGATCGATCAACTGGTAGATTCAACCGCTGGACATGAATTGCTATCTTTCATGGATGCTTACTCAGGTTACAACCAGATACCCATGCATGTACCGGATCAAGAACACACAAGCTTCGTAACCAACTTGGGGTTGTACTGCTACAAAGTCATGCCTTTTGGATTAAAGAATGCTGGCGCGACCTATCAACGCTTGGTCAACCGAATGTTTGCCAATCAGATTGGAAAGACTATGGAGGTATATGTAGATGACATGTTGGTGAAGCCACGATACTCTAGTAAGCATGTCAGGGACCTGGAATCAATGTTCGACATCCTCTGGAAATACGGAATGAAGCTTAATCCACTCAAGTGTCACTTCGGAGTCGCATCCGGAAAATTTCTTGGGTTCATTGTCAATGCCCGAGGAATAGAGGCCAACCCCGAAAAGATTTGGGCAATCAGAAATCTATAAACTCCGAAAACCATAAAGCAAGTTCAGAGTCTTAACGGAAAAGTGGCAGCGCTGAGCAGGTTTATCTCAAAATCGACCGACAAATGCCTCCCATTTTTTGATTTAATTCGAAAGGGAAAACGAAACTTCAAATGGAACACGGACTGCGAGGGCGCATTTCAATCACTAATCCAGCATCTTTCCGTACCACCAATCCTCTCAAAGCCTGTAGATCATGAACAGTTATATCTTTACCTGGCAGTATCATAGAATGCGAACAGTGCTGCATTGATTCGGGAGGAAGACCGAGTGCAAAAGCCGTCTACTACGTGAGTAAGCGATTAACCGGAGCCGAGAGAAATTATCCAAATCTTGAAAAGTTGGCATATTGCCTGGTCATTGCCTCGAGGAAGCTCCGGCCATATTTCCAGGCTCATCCTATTACTGTGTATACCGATCAGCCGTTACGACAGGTCCTTACGCGGCCTGAGACGTCTGGTAGGTTACTGAAGTGGAACATCAAACTGAGTCAATTCGACATCACTTATACTCCAAGGAGAGCCATTCACGGCCAAGTCTTAGCAGATTTCATAGCCGAATTCACTATTCCTGAAGACTTGCCCGAAACCAGCATATCTCCCGAACACATCTGGAAGATGTACATCGATGGTGCGTCAAACGATCGGTGTTCAGGAGCTGGGATAGTGCTTGAGACCCCCGAAGGACGATCCATATGTTATGCTTTGAAATTCGAGTTCCGCGCAACCAACAATGAAGCCGAGTACGAAGCTCTACTTACCGGACTAAAACTTGCCCGTGATCTGAAAATCATCGCTGTAGAGATCTATTGTGATTCCCAATTGATAGTGCGTCAAGTCCGAGGTGAATACCAAGCCAAGGATCGAAGACTGGCCGCTTATCTAATTCAAGTCCTAGAGATACTTAATCAATTCGATTACTATGCCATTTTCTACATACCCCGAGAGCACAATCAGAAAGCTGATTCATTGGCAAAGTTAGCAAGCACGGGTGAGGCTCAACAGTTGGGGGTGGTTCCGATTGAAACCCTATCATCTCCGAGTATTGATCGAAGGGAGACTGATTTCGCATTTGAGGCAACCTCCACCAAGGAGTCGTGGATGACTCCTTACCAAGATTATATCGAACGTGGTGTATTGCCCGAGCGGCGAAGCGAGAAAAGACAAGTTCTGCGAAAGGCTTCACGATTTGTGATTCAGGATGGAGTCATGTATCGGAGAGGATACTCTGTTCCTCTCCTCCGGTGTATCGCACACGATGAAATCAAACGAGTGTTACACGATGTACATGAAGGAGAATGTGGTGATCACACTGGGGGGCAAGCACTAGCAAAGAAGATACTTCGATACGGGTATTATTGGCCCACCGTTAATCGCGATGCTGCAGATTACGCTAGAAAATGTGACAAATGCCAGAAACATGCTCGAATTTCAAGAGCCCCGCCTACTGAGATAACCCAGATGGTCAGTCCTTGGCCATTTGCGGTGTGGGGAATGGATATCATCGGCACATTGCCTCTGGCCAAAGGTGGCGCGAGGTACGCCATCGTCGCGGTTGATTATTTCACCAAATGGGCTGAAGCTGAACCCCTTGCGACAATCACAACAAAGAAAGTAATCAACTTTGTAGTGCGTAACATCATCTGCCGTTTTGGTCTCCCACATACTATCATTACTGATAACGGAACTCAATTCGACAGTGCTGAATTCAAAAATTTCTGCCAACGATTTCACATCCAGAAGAAATTTTCAGCAGTGGCACACCCACAAGCAAATGGTCAGGTTGAAGCAGTTAATAAAGTTATCAAGTCCATTCTAAAGAAGCGACTGGAAAAAGCTGGGGGCAAATGGGTTGACGAACTCCCTATGGCATTATGGGCTTATCGAACGACCCATAAAACCGCAACCGGTCATACCCCGTTTTCCTTATCTTATGGTTCTGAAGTCGTTATTCCAGTCGAAATGGAAGTGCATTCCCATTATGTAACGTATTACGATCCGAAAACAAACACCATATTACTTGCTGAATCTTTGGATTTACTCGATGAGAAGCGCGAAGAGGCTGATTTGAGGGCAGCCGCATATCGTAATCAAGTCGCCCGACTGTACAACGCCAAGGTCCGTCCGCGAACCTTCGAACTCGGCGATCTCGTACTCAAAAGAGTTTATCCGGTCCCTTCACACATGAAGCCAAATTGGGAAGGACCGTATGTGATTTCACAAAAACTCGGAGATGGCACGTTCAAATTGTCAACAGTTGACGGTTCTACCTTGCCGAGAGCTTGGAATAGCGAAAGTCTTCGTCGCTACTACATATGAGAAATTTTACCTATTTACTTTCTGTCAATTTACTTCCTTGCATTTTATTCTAGTATTTTGAGACTTAAATTTGTAATAAGGCAACTGACTTTGCCGTATTCTTTCGTTTCAGCAATAAAATGCCATCTCTTCGAGCCAGAGCTGTGGTTTACTGAATATGACGCATTATATTACAATGCACGAAGGGCTAAGTCCCATCACGGGGAGGGACTTATTCAAGTAGGGAGTGATTGTGATGCGACCAGTCACTCACTAAGTGAAACCCGAACTCGGGGACAGAACACTACATCAACATTCACGGGGATTGACACACGACAATCCCCCCGCCAACTCCAAATTCCCAAAGTATGAATTGGAGTATAAACTTCAACTCTCGGTTCCCGGAGCGAGAGTTGGAGTATAAACGTTAAACAATTCGTTCCCAGAGTGTGAATGGACTCCAACTTCCCGGAGCGCGAATTGGAGTATAAACATTTAAACAATTCGTTCCCAGAGTGTGAACGGACTCCAACTTCCCGGAGCGCGAATTGGAGTATAAACATTTAAACAATTCGTTCCCAGAGTGTGAACGGACTCCAACTTCCCGGAGCGCGAATTGGAGTATAAACATTTAAACAATTCGTTCCCAGAGTGTGAACGGACTCCAACTTCCCGGAGCGCGAATTGGAGTATAAACGTTAAAATAATTCGTTCCCAGAGTGCGAACAGACTCCAACTTCCCGGAGTATGAATTGGAGTATAAACATAAGAATAATTCGTTCCCAGAGTGCGAACAGACTCCAACTTCCCAGAGTACGAATTGGAGTATAAACATAAATTACAGGTTCCCGGAACGCGAACCATATTGCAAAACGTCGATAACTCTCAAATTCCCATAGTGCGAACCAAGTTATCGATTACAAATTATCCTAAGTCCCCAGAATGTGGAAACGTGCTTAAGGTTTGCGTTAAACACAACCACCAAAACACAAATGTTATTCCCCGAGACTAGGGGGCAAAAAAGCTAAGTGTTAATCGCTAACCGAAGCAATGTAACGTCCGAAATTCGATTATTCGTCGACTACAACTCGCGACCAAGATTCTCAAACTCGGCAAATAAAAAACAAACTCTACTTGACGGTGAAAACACCACAAGTACACAAAACCGTTAACGGCAGATTATGTTAAGTCCCCGAAGTGCGGACATGTATACAAGGCTTATAGCATATGTGGGCATAAGCTAATCAATACTTAAGCAAATAAGAAAAGAGCTGTTTTCTATTTTATTAACAAACGAAAAAAGAGTTTGATTACATGATAAAACCAAAAACAACTCATAAAGTGGATGCCGGATCCACACTCATACACAACCGACAAAAAGAGAAGTAAAAATAAATTCTGCTTCGCGACTGCATGACAAAACAAGAAGTTCAGTCCTTCTTCTTCCGATGTCTCTTCTTTGGGGTTGAGCCGCTAGACCCGCTACCCCGGCTTCTTACGAGATTTCTTGTCCTTCTTTGGAGCGTCCTCAGGGTCTGGCATGATATCTACATCTTCCTCAGAACTAGAAGGGACAGAGATCCTTTTTAGAGGGCGAACTGAAGGCGGAGGAGCCGTAGCGGGTGGCGAAGCTTCAACACTAGAAGTTATAACAGTGCTGGTGAGAGAAGTAATGACTGAAGAAGTTATGCTTGGAGGAGCGACATCGCCTCCAGAACCACCAACTGCCGTAGCCATTTCAGCACTTATCTCAGCAAGAATTTCCTCTTCTCGGATTGATCGATCAGCGCTGGAAACAGGGACGGTCGGTATAAATGAGCTAAAAGAAGAGGTAACACCACCCATTGTAAAGGAAGGGTCAGGGAAAGGTTCACAAGGTTGTTTGAGGAGCTCCTCGATCATCTGAACATCAAACGACATCGAGCTCCCTCCTCCCATCTCGCTGGTAAAGACAGTGGTCGTGATGGCCTCAGTAACAACGGCTCCTAGCGTTGGCTGCGAAACTTGTGGAATTGGAAGTGCTGGCGCATTGCTTTCAGTCACTGATTAAAACACAAGAGAAATGGTCAAAAGATCAACTACAAGTTCAAAATTCCAGAAACACTTAAAGCAACCTTTATAATACCTTCTTTGCCGTGGCTCGTGGATAGAACAGGTTCAGAAGCGGTAGATGTACCGAGAGACAATTCCGGTCGATCCGGATTATAAGCAGGGATAACTTGTGGAACAGCTGTAGTAACGACTCCAGATGGGGTTGGAGCATCAACTGGAACATTCTCACTGTCATGTGCGGCTCCAGAACCTTCACCCATCTCTACATGATGAAACCCAAGTCTCTCCCTCTCAGCGGTGATCATCGCGTCGTGGAGGAGTTTCCTTTCCTCTTCGTTCAATAAGCGAGATTCAAGTTCAAACTCGTCTACGGCACCTTCAGGGAGAGATGCTCTTTTATTCGCCACCAGTTTTTTCCAAGCACTGAGCAGGAGTGCAGAATAATCTCCGAGCCACGAGAGATTCCTGTGCTCGAGTACATTGGCATTATAAGTGTCGAGAAGGTCGTCAAATTCAGCTTCTACTCTGAAAATCTCCGCTTGAACTCTCCCCTCTACCTCTGCTTCCACCGCTCCAACCTTAGCAACCGTTGCGTCTCGCTCGGCTCGAAGAGACACAGCTTGCTCACACACTTCCTGTGCAGCTGCATTAGCATCATCTTTTTCCTTATTTAAACTGGCGAATTTAGCTTTTAACTCCTCAAGTTCCCTGACCGCCGCATCTCGCTCGGCCTCAACGTTTTTGTATCGATGGCCTAAATCCTCAACTAAAGTACAGTGTGCTTGTTGCATTTTTGCCATCTCAGCCAATGTCTCATCGACCTTCTGTAACGACTCCAGTTCAGCTTTGCGAGAAGACTCCGTTTCAGATTGAAGAACGTCAACGATACGGTTCTTCTGAGCCAAATCTGCTTCCAAGCTCTCAATAACTTTGGCTCGTTCGAAGGCTACTTTTGAGGCTTTAACAGCTGCCCTGTACCACTCTTTATATTGAGCATAAAAATCCCGAGTATAGCTGAGGGCAGTGTGCACGGCCTCTTCGGGAATTCTCTTAAGGTTGGGCGGAAAGATATAGGCGTCAAAGCATATCTCTGGAAAGTCTTTTTTCAACTGAGCAATTCTAATAGCCCCTTCACCAGACGGTTCAAGGGGTGCTTCCTCTACGGTTACGGTCGTGGCTGTGTCGGTCCTTGAGCGATGTGGACCAGGTTTAGAAATTTGTTGAGATGATTGTTGCCGCGAAGTTTCAACTACATGCACTTGGCCCCTGGACGACGGAGGAGAACGAGAGGGTGAACGATATCTCCGGTCCCTATCAGAATGTTCCTGGCTGGAGTAGTGTCGGGAATGGTCCCTATCACGGTGTTCCTGCTCATAATACCTCCGCTCACGATCTCGGTCAGAATCCTTGCGGCGAGACTCATAGTAGGATGAAGAATGGTGTACTCGCCGAAGTTTGTCAAGTGTAGAAGGACGATTCGACATGATGCCTGAAATAAAAAGGAACAATTCGATTAAGTACCAAGAAAAAACACTGCAATGCGTGTGGAAGTCGTGAAATGTCGTGAAAAGTGAATAAATGCGCAAACCCCCCGACCAACCAGAAGCGTCGATTACACTAACGGGTAAAGAATCGCTTATGTCAAGCGCTCCCCGGAGCTCTTCCAGCCCGGACCCGTGATGGAGAGATACGTAGTCCGGAATGGGAATATCGTCCAATCCGGTGAAAAGGTCTCCAGACTGACAAGGAGAAGCACGGGAAACGGTAACCCCAGGTTGGGAACGGGTTACAACTACAGACTTCCGTCTCTTAAGCTTAGGTACAACAGCCTTGCCTTTATGACCCTCTTTTATTCGGGAAAGGTCGGCAGCTATATCAGTATCTGTGGGCGTTCTTTCGTCATCGCTCATTTCTCTTATTACAACGCCATGTCTTCTTTTTGCCACTTTTTTCTTCTTCCTCGAGGCCGATTTCGCCAAACCTTCAATCACAATACTCTGGCCCATCTCAATCAAACCCAGTGTCCTTAAGTTATCATCGGTCAATAGCAGATCTATGTGCCTTAAGTCATGGGGAACCCTTTGCAAGCTTTGAACGACGCCCCTATAATGCCCACCAGCAGGTCTTGAAATGATGGCTGCGAGAGTAGCAGAATATTAATGTAAAGTATTAAGAATGACCACTCAGTAACGAATTATGATGCTTACGTCTGGATAACCATCTCCTGGCAAACCCTGGGGGGCAACGAACAAAAAACCACTCGTTCTTGAAATAACTAAGCCTGGTCCAAGCCCCAGTCACGACCTGACAGTTCCTGACCGCCTCCAGAAAAGTGAAAGACGGGCTATCACCTCTACTCTTAAAATTGAAGATGTGCCTGATCTCGTTAGGTCTTGGCGGGCGAAAAAGGCAATCCATAAATATGACGAAGACGCTGTTTAGTAATGCATGCCCGTTGGGATGAAGCTGTGAAGGAGCGATTCCTAAATACGACAACATCTCCCTGATATATTGGTTAAAAGGAGGAAGAGATCCAGCTGCACAGGCATGGCAGTAAAAGGCAGTATATCCCTCAGGAGGGTTGTGTGGTCTATCGCTGGCACCGGGTAATAGAACGTCGTCCAAAGATATGTTGTGTTTCGAACATAACCGGCCCAACAGAGACTCTGAGATATTGGATTGAACAGAATCGACCGGATCTTCGATAAATATGGCCTCCGGCAATTCGTCCGGAGCCGGATCTACGACTTCAGGAGGGATGTCCGGGAGCTCAAGCATTGGAAAGGGCGAGCTTTGTACTTCTTGTTGTTGAGAACTCGAAGACTCCATAATTAACTAACTCACCAGAAAGTGGCGTTAAAAACGTAAAAACCCAAGCATTCCCGCGGTGCAGAGTGTATGAATATGTTGTGCAATATAAGTGCTAGAAAAAATATTTAAGCAGACTTTACAAAGATGAAACGAGGTGTCCAAGCTACGAAATTTTGGATTTGAGAATGAAAACGACCGTCATTGCTGACCGTCACTTTCACGCCCCCCAGAAGTTATTGGCTAGTTCAAGTAATAAACTTGTTGTGTTTTGTTTAAGTCATGGTGCCATCGACGAGCTTCAATGGAGATGTCAAGTTAGAATCGATTATGCAAGGCCGAAGCTCGTCGGGATCAAGTATGCTAAAGTTCATTAAGCTCAACGAAAAGTTCAAATTTGAAGTCGGTCATAGACTCAAAAGTTGGAGCCAATCATAGAGTTAGAAGTTTAATATGTTCGAACGTTCGAATCGATCGACTCGAATCGATACGAGTCGAATCGAAGACGTTCGAATCCATGCGCCTCGAAGCAAGGAAGGTCGACTCGATGCAGCTTTAGGGTGGAGAAGGTGCTTCGAATCCATTAGCTTCGCATAACTTCGAATCGATCAACGCTGCACATCTTCGAATCGATCAGGGTATTGACACTTCGAATCGATCAGCACGGTCCTTCGAATCCATCGGTTCGAAATCTCACAATCTTGATCGATTCGAACTACCTATTCCTACATCGATTCGAAGCTTCACCTTCTTGATCGGTTCGAACTACCTATGCCCTAATCGATGCGAAGCAAGGAAGGAGGATAACAACCAACGTTGCCTACACTTCTCCCAGATGACACTCAGAATCGATACGACTTGAATGGCCTCAATCCCCAGATCCATCGAGTCAACCCACTTTAGACCTCACTATCACTCATGGGTTTCGAAAGAGAAGATTGAAGTCGATGTCAAATTTTCAGTTTTCATTGTTCTACACTCGGATCGATCTCTTGACCTACCTAATTGGACTCGATGGCGGTGAGAAACTTGGAGAAATTGGGTCGATTCGTGCAGAATGCAGTTGTATCTAACGTTGGAGGACCGATTCGAAGATAGAACTACAGTAAAAAGTGAAGAGTAAGAAGTAAAAAATGAGGACGGCCTTGGATATTTATATGGATTCCACAGAAAACGCGTGGCTTTTCGATTCCCGGTTGTGTTCACCTCCTACCGCCGGTCACTAGCTAGATCCCATCGATTCGAACAAGCACTCGATAACCCATTGCATTCGAATCCATCACAGTGAAAAGCCATAACTTCGAATCCATCACATGGCCGAATCCATATTCCACTTCGAACCCGTTACCTTCAGATCCCTTGCACGATCGAATCCATCCCAACTTTATCGATGCGAGGCATCATCGATTCAAGGAAGCACTAAGCAAAGGCTGGATTAAAAAAAAAAAAAAAAAACCGTCGACTCGAAGACGATCGATTCGAACAGACGTGACTTCGAATCCATCAAAGGACATCGGGATCAAACAGTCATCCTGTTACAACAACAACAGCCAGTGGCTAAACGCTACTATTCAGCAATCAGTCATATCAAGGCAAGATTACAGTAATACAGCGTACGAGTCTCAACAAAAAGAGGGCAATGATTTTTTCAGAAAGAAATGGCAACTATTCAAAGCACGTCATGTTCCCACAAGACGTACTTTGGGGGGCAAAATGTTATCCCGCTTTTTGGCAAAGCCGTGATACCAAGAGATTGGCCAAAAACAAAGGACAGATCGTCTCAGAGATTGGTTGCACTTCTCTTCGCTATGGATATCGATGAATTTTGTCCGAGTCCGGATTGATCCACAATTGATAGGACATGACCAGAAAGATCGTAGAAGTCCGCGTTTCAAATTTCGGGGAGATCCGAGTTCATATGCTCAAGATGTCGTCGAGAGAAAATAAGGAGGGTAGGCCTTATCTCGAATCCATCGGAGAGACCCAGGGTCGAATCGATCAAGGTTCGAATCCACAAGCAGGAGCAATGTTCGAATCCATGAAGTCCAAGAAGCCTCGACTCCAACTCATAACCATCTTCGAATCCATGGAGCAGAGAACCCTTCATATCGATCGAACCATGGAACGCCTTGATCGATACGAAGGAACGCACGATTGATCGAATCGAAAGGGTATACCTTCGAACCCTGTCTTCGAATCCATCAAGGCAATCCTGCCTTCGATCCATCAAGGCGCTCCTGTCTTCGAATCTACGGAAGGCTCCTTTGCTTCGACTCCATCGGACAAGCCCTTCCTTCGAACCCATCAAGGACATGCCTTCATTCGAATCCATCAGAGGTAGTCATGCTTCGAACCCGTCCACACCTGCCTTGGTTCGAATCCCTCGAAGAATTCCTATCTTCGACTCCATCCCGTGAAGGTCCTTCGAATCCATCAAGCAAAGAAGACTTCGCATCGGCCAACTACGAGACACTCTGAACGACGCGAAGGACGCGCATAAGGGTATCTTCGAATCCATAACATCGAACCCATCAAATTGTAGCTGCTGAAACCCAGGGATTCGACCCTATCGATTCGAAGGCCATGGACTCGAAGCACGCATGCTGACCAGAAATACAATCTTGAATCGATCATAACTTGAGATCTACAAGTCCAAATACCATGAAATTTTCACAGGAGCTTGCACGTACATAGAAGAATGGCCACGCAAAGTTTCATCCCGATTGGACACTTTTTTGATCGATTCGAACCAAGGTCTAAATAACTCATTCTTAATTACATCATTAATTATAATAATTAATGATTTCTAATTACATTTTCTTTTAAAATTAATTACATTAAGTAATTAATCTTTATTTAAACCATAATTGTTAATCACCCTTGATTAACTCTATTCAGTAATTAACTACCCTTAATTACTTTCCCAAAATAAATTAATTACTCGTTAATTAATTATCTCAAATTAATCCCTTGATTAATTCACAAAGTAATTATACTCAAATAACTTTCATTATCAAATCACTTCAAATTAACTACATACAGTAATTACCCATTAATTACTTCCCTGAGTAATTTCTCTTCATTTAATTACATTAAGTAATTATACTTCACAATCATCAAATGATTAATTTAAATTTATTAAAGTGAATTAATTAACTTAATCTAATCAAATTACATTCAATTAGTTACAATTAGTAATTAATTCCTTAATTACTTCCATAAGTAATTATACTTAACAATTACACAAATGATTATCTTTAAATTAATTAATCTAATTAATTATTAAAATTAATCACATTAATTAATTATTAAATAATCCTTTAGTTAATGACCTTCATCAACTATTAGACAATTCATTAATTATTTTTCTAAAATAATTAACTTATTTTAATCATTATTAATTACAAATTAGTTAATCATTAATTATCCGTTAATTAATCCCAAATTAATTAAATAGTTAAGTGTTAACTAAAACTTAATTATTCCATTTTTACTTGATTAATTAAGTATTAATCATTAATTAAAAACAAATCTTATTAATTAATGATTCATAATTACAAGTTAATTATTCTAGGAATAATTAATCCAAAACTTTTAAGATTAAACCTTTAATTACTTTAAGTAATTATTCATTCATTAATTTATTAAAATAAAGTAATTACTCATTTAATTATCCTAATAATTAAATGTATAAAAAATCATTAAACTATAATTTAACTTCAACAAGTTTAAAATCAAATTTAAAACTTTTACATTATATGATAAATAATACTTTTCTTATAAAGAAATTTACAAGAGTTAAAACAAATTTCTTTTTAAATTCAAAACATTTTCTTTATCATTCAAATTTGTTAAAATCCTTAAATTTATAAAACTTAAATCTATTTTGAAACAAAGATTCAAATCCAAATTTGAATCAAATTTAAACTTTGTTTAAAACACTTCTTTATATTTCAATTTCTAATTTAAATACAAATTCTTATTAAAACATTTTTAAACACTAAATCCCTTTAAAGTATTTTAAATAAATTTGAATTTTAAAATCTTCATTCATTTCCAGCTTAAGATTCAAATTAACTTGAATCCATAACTAAAATTTAGATTTAAAACTTAATTTAAATCTTTGCTTAGTACTTTTGAAATTCAGTTTAAAATTTGAAACATGACAAATTCTAAACTGCAACAAATTAGCTCGAGCAAAACTCGAAACCACTCGAGTAACTCGAGAATCATTTTTCATTTTGTAATTTATTCAAATTCAAATACAATCAGGTTTTTCACAAACCTGTAACAAATGAACCCACCCGAGCCCACACATCAACCCCTTCGAGTCCACCATCCCTCATCTTCGAGTAAAACGACCTTCAGCTTCGAGTAAATCCCAATTCAACCCGAAACAACTCGCGAACCCAAATCTTCCCAAACCCAACTAACACACACGACACTGTGCACCTGCATCAACCCCCTCGCCACCTCCGGCCTCTCGCGACCCCACGAGCAAGTCACCGATCATCACCAAACCCCAAATCGACCTTCAATCCAACTGCAGAAATCCCAAATCAAAAACTGAGCATCGAGCTCGAATCTGGAACAAAATGTCGAACTACAAACGCCTCAACCTCCAAATTTAGATCATCTGAGAGGTACCACATCCGGCCACTTCTTCATCCACACATCAACTATCCCTAACTAGAATCTGGTCGAGCTCGATCACTTATTTTGATCGCGGTGATCAAATTTCTTGAACACAGAAAAACTAGGGTTATATTCTTAGATTCAAAATTCCCAACGCCACACTGCATTGATTCGCATCCCACCATTTTTTCTTGCATCAACGATCATCATTCCATCAACCAGAGAAACACTGGCCACTCCAAACCCCTAAGTTGACAGAACCAACCCCAAATGTGATTTCTGGTTGAACCAGAAATACACAGTTGAATGCAAACTAAAAATTCAAATTATAGTTTTAAAAATCAAGTCATTGTTCAAGTAATTGGTTTATAAACTTAAATCAATGAATCTGGAACATTTAAAAATTACTTACAAAAATTTGCTCTGTTGCATTTTGTTTATCCAGAGTCATCACAGTTTTTATCATCATTTTCATTTTTTTAAAAATAAAATTTAAACTTAATTTACATTACATAACCAAATTTGTTTTGAATCTTAAAACTTAACACATATTTAATCATCTGAAATGGAAATTCAAGCAAATTCTATAACCTGACACTTAAAGATCAGGAAACAGTTTACACTGCAGCATGCCTTACACATATATATTCATCTATATACTAGTATAGGCTTGGAAAAAAACATACAAACATTTCATTTCTAAATTAAGACAGCAACTAAATATTTAAATTTATAAAATGTTACTCACTGATTTTTAGGGGCAGAGCAAACTTATTTTCTGGAAAAGCTTTCCCTGATGCATGCTTCCCAGAAAAATGCAGGCATTTGAATTTTTGCAGAATGATCATATGGCTTCAGATGATTTTCAGATGCATGCAAGTTCCAGAGAAAAAAATTTGCAGGCCTTTAAAAGCTTCAGGTTGCTTCTTCTTATATTTTGCTTTTTAAATTTTAATTTTGCTTTTAAAAACTTCCATCTGGTTTTACTGCAAATGTTTGCTCCCAGATTTCATTTGCGGGCTTTGATTGAACTTTATTGTCCCAAAATGAATTTCAGATGCATGTTTGTTTCTAGGTAAAGAAATTGCAGGCATTGTTGATGAAGTGTTCAAAACAGAAAAGAATTTGCAGGCTTTCATAAAAGGAGGTGCATGCATGTTGTTTCCAGGTGTAAAGATGCAGATATTGATTTCGCTTTGATGAAGTTGCATGCAGTTTTGGTTGATTTAAAATAGAAATTTGAGGAGATTTGCAGAATGAATTGCAATTCAGGTTGATGTATATGAAGAGGTTACAGGTAATTTGCATTTCAATTTTGAAGAGGGTTTCAGATTTTATTTTTGTGAGAAAAACAGATTTTTCTTTCTGTTTTGAAAAAGAAATTTGCAGATCTTAGTTTTAAACAGAATTTCTCTGTTTTGATTTCAGATCTTAGCTGAAGATTTTTCTCAAGTTTGAAAAAAAAAGAATAGAAAAGAAAAATGACTTAAATAAAGTAAAAGAGAATGAAAAATAAATAAGACACTTGTTACTAATTTTAAACATTTGTCACAATTTAATCTATGCCTTACACATGTCAACAAAATGTTAAGAGAAACTTACACATGTATTAAGTATTTTAATTTTAATTAAATTGTTTATAAACTTTTAAATCATAATTTGTTCCTTCTTATGTATGTTTAAATGAATTCCTTCCCTTTTTAATTTTAGAAAACATAACAAAACAAATTATAAACAAAAGCTTATTCAAATATTTTTAAGTGTTTATTCTTTTAAATTCAAGACATTAAATTCAAATTTTAAATTAATTTATCAAATCAAATTTTAAAAATCAAGTTATATATAGATGCATATATAATTCTTATAAAAATTAAAAATAACAAATCCTATCTTTAACAAAAAATATTTATGATTATAAAAACTAAATATTATAATTACTATTTGAAAATAACAAATTAAACAAATTAAATAATTTATAAAAGTGATTATAATCAAATTAAGATCATTTGTAATTTGTATTTTAAATTCTTATATATAAATTTCAAGCAATATTTAAAAATAAAACAAAACAAAGCATTTAATATTAATCTAATTTAAATTCACATTTAAGCTAATTAAAAATATAAATTTAAACAAATAAGATTTTCCATAAGTATAAACCATAAAATTATTTATTGAGTTATGTTGAAAAGTTAAATGTTAAATCAAATTTCAAATTTACCAAATATAAATTAAAATTAGAAAATTGATTCATTTACTAAATTCCAAATCAAAGTTTATCAATTTACAATATATACAATTATATATATTATAAACAGAAAACAGTTTATTAGCTTTAAAAGATAAAATCTACCAATTTAAATATTTATTATAAGATGATTATTAGATCAATTCAAAATCTTATTATCAAAAATTATTAAATCAATTAAATTTTTAACACAGATTATTAAATTTATATTGTCCAATTTCCGGGATATCACATGACCACCACTTTTAATGGATTGAACTATAACTGTTGGGCTTCTAGGATGAGAATTTGCAACGACCCAGAAATTTTAACGATTTTAGATAACGTAATTAACTTAAATTTTCATGAAAATATATAATAAAATTTTGCAACAAAAATTTAATATTTGGAATACGTCTATTTAAACGTAGCAAGTGTTAGATTTTCATCAGAAAATATGTAAGTTTATTCAGTTGTGAAATTTTCAATTCTAAACTTAAAATTAGTTAAGTTGACGAAATAAAATTCTCAAAATTTAAATATTTTTATATAAAAGAATGCAAATCATTTTCCAAGTGAGACGTCGTATTTCGTTTCGCCAAATTTGGACCGCTCTAGCCTCGTTTATCTTATTTTCGGCAGTTTAACAGCAATTTAGCAGCGAATATCGACCCTTGATAGGATGGTCGTATCTCTAATATCTATACCATTCTGTTCGTCTCGTCCTGCTAATCTTCGATGTATATTCATTCGTGCATTTCGGCGTCCGATACATAGTGAAATCTGTAAAATGGTTAGCTGTATTGGTACCGTTTGAATCGTTTGGGCTTCCCTATGTCCATTCAGTTATCCATTGGTTGAAAACTAATGGCCACTTGTTTATCATTTCCTAAATTTAATATTGACTTTTGTTGTTCCCATTTGTTTCATTTATTGCTAGTTCGTCTTATACGTTCAGTCTCTTCTTTTCGTTTCTTTCTGCTTAATAAAAAAGCAATAAATGAAGCTTGTATATATATTGCTTGAACTAGTTGCTCGTTCTCTTCTTTGTTCTTCTTCTTCCAATTCTTGGTTCAAAAGAATGATGAAAATATTAATCGAAGTTGCACATATTAGTGAGAGCTCAGCATGCCCATTTTTTTCCCTAACTTGCTCGTCTCCAAATAGTTTCACCACCCATACCCCTGTAGCTGCCGAGCAGCCTTCGCCCTAGCCTCCATCTGAAACTGTCGAGCACCCAAACCCAAATACGCTCCACCCTCCAGTCAGGCCTCGCACCTCATCCCATCACCAAAGCCTTCTTCCACGCCTTCGCCTCATACTGCTGTCAGCCTCTCCGTCGAACTCCCTTCAACGCCGCAAACACCCCCCGCTCAACACACGCACCACCTCCCACTGCCAACCCCAAGCAACCACGTCCTCTTCCCTTCCCCTGACAGCCTCTTCGTGACCCTCCACCTTCCTGATCGAACACCTTCTACAGACACAACCTTGGCTTTGCTTCATCCCACCTTCGCACAGAAAAGTCACTGCAATACCTTCCCATTTCCCAGTTTCAAGATCCAGTCACCACCACCCTAGCTGAGGTCCCTCCGCCACCCAGTCCGCCTCCTCAACCACTTTCAACCTTCGCCTTTCTCCACAAACCCACTGTCCGCTGCCGTAGCCACCTAGCAACCACCGAACCCCACCTAAACCTTCGTGCACCCGCAATCTCATCACCCACGTGGCCTAGCCCCTCCGCTCTACAGCCAACCAACAGCCGAACACCCTAGTTATAGCCAAGCAGCCACCAACTCTTAGCTCATCTCTTTAAAAAAAAGTAAAGTAAATATATGTAACAGCTCTTTTTTCCATACCTTTTGAATCGACAATAAACCACACATGTCCAACTCAAATCGCAAGAATAAGCGGATCATTAAGGGTAGAAAGAAAATAAAGATAGAACAGAATCTCACACGAATAGAATAACATATATTATTTTAATAATAATCTTTAATTTTAAATACAATATCAGAGTCCAACCTAGATTCAACCTGGACAGTTATAACATCTGCTTCATACATATACTGACAAACAAGAAACAAATGCAATAGATGTAGTGGATAATAGAATACGTCCATACGATGATGAAGATCTCCAACTCTCCTCTGTAAACTCCAACCATCTTCAACTAAACCGGAAACTACTCGGATCTGGCCCGAGTATTAAAAATACCTAGATCGGGCTTGACAAACCAACGTGAGATACTTGAAATTTAAAGTGACTATGTTATCAAAACCTTTGAAAAGATGGGTATCTCATAAGTCCGCGCCCACACATAAACACAGACGGATTTTTACCTTATGATAACCAAAACACTTTTATACCAAAATTCACTTGATATTATTTTTAATGACATTCCTTTGAGAAAAAACTTTTCAAATAAACTTATTTAAATAAGGTATCAATGCTCGGATTAAGTCTAAGGCAATATATCCGGTCTGGGTCAATGGAAAATACTGAACAAAATATATGATACGAAAAGGGGTAGCTGAAATGTTTGCAAGTCATTACAGCTATTGTAGGACTGCAATCAAAATCGTAAATCTCGTATTGGGATTGGATTTCCAGCATGATAGGGGAACTAGTGGAAAGATCAATCTGTATCCACGGCTTTAATCCAAGAATCAGATGCCATTATACAAGAACATAAATGGCTGAAAGTGGATACAATCTGCGAATAACATCCAAGGACTCGGACTTCGCGCATCCCTGCCATAGGGCCCAGATGTATCTGGTACCTCGGGCTCAAAACATTTGATAACCCAAATCACCACCACTATCCGAAATGTGAGCATACATGTGACCACATAGAATCCCATCATAACCGCGGTGTGAGACTCACGAGGTTACGTTAAATTTCTTCAAAGCCACGTTTTCGTACAAAACCACGCTTTGATCATAACAAGTTCCACTTTGAATCCCACACTGTCATTCCTTTGATCACTATTTGACTCCCACATGGATATAACCTTTGAGCTCGTATGTCTCAGAGAATTGTGTTAGGCTAAGAGAAGTTGCCTTCTCCGTCACCATGCAGATGTACATTTGTAAAAGTCAACGTTGTATCTTAGAAATGCAATGTCAGACATTCGTCCATACAAGTTCATTCTGGGACTGAACGAAACCAAAGGCATATTCCTCGGCCATTACTAGGTGAGAAGCCCTTACAATCCGAAAAAATCTCCACAGCGAGGAGACCACTGCTATAAATAACTTAATTATAGGAGAGACCCAGAGCATGTCAACAAGTAGTCCTTGCGCTAATGAAGATCCACAGTCTTCAATAATCAGCATTTTCAACATGTCTTCAATTCCAAATGTATACATTGGTTAGAAGTGATTTTCGTATAGGAATCATCCAAATCCGACTCCGGTTTCTTCGAAGCCAATCATCGCTTTAAAAGATGTTTAGTTCATATGTGGATATCAATTACTTCATCTTTTATAATATATCCTTCTTAGATATATTTCTTTCAATTTACTCCATTTTCTTTCCAAATGTATATGAAATCATTAAGCCTCATTTATCAAATCATTTGATTTATTAAACCTTTCTTAAATCTTGGAATAATTCCAAATCATTTTCTCTTTTACTTAGGAAAACCTTTACAAATCTTTCTTTTAATCTTAATCAAAGATTTCTTTCTTAACTTCAACTCATATTCTGCAAATCGAAGATTTTCATAACAGAGTACCACTGCCACCTTAGATATAGTAAATTTCACCTACAGGGACTAGTGGCAAGTAATCCTACATCATGAATATCTTCATCTTCAATATGTTTTATTTTTAAAATTAGTTTAAAGGGGTTTTTGGATAGGAATCACCAAAATCCGATCCCGGTTCCTTCGTACTAATCATCGATAAAAAGATGTTAAATGGTTAATTAACATTCAAAGAATTTGTTTCTTTTCTTTTATCTTGGAAAGACTTAAATATGATCTTTTAGAGCATCCAGGCTTTCCTTTCAATCTATTCTACCCCCCGCCCAAAAGAGAAAACATAGGCCGGGTAAGTTCAGGGCACTGCTTGCTCCATCCCTAACCGTAGTTAAAAACCTTGTTTTATCTTCCCAGATCGCACAGGGAGGACAAATGTACTAGTCGTTTCCGCATACTCAGTTTGTTATTACATTCAATATTCTTTACTATTTGTTTAAGTGGTATAAACAATTCCTCTTAACCATTTATTCAAACTCTTATTAAAACTATCAAATCATCTTTAAATTACTTAATTATTCCTTTAAAATCATCTACAAAACATTTAGGAAAGAATTGTTACTTTTAAACTCATATTCAAAAGGTTATAGAATTTGCCGCATAAAAGTGCTACGGAAAGTGCTATGCAAGCTTATTTGATTTAAACAACTTTTTAATATTTTAAAATTCAAATTTTCCAATCCAAATCTCTTTTAAACCATTTTAATAGGTTTATCAAACTTACTTCATATTTTTAATCATTTAATAGTATCATTTATAAAGAAATCCATTTTTGAATTCCGAACTGCAAAAACCGCGATGTTTTTAGAAAATTGTTTTAGACATATTTTAAACCCTACTTAATGAAATGTTGATTTTCTTTCTTCATTCGAAAACTATTATCATTATGGACCAAAGAATTTTTATTTCGATGAAATCTGACTTATAAATCATTCTCTACGTTAATTTGAAGTTACGGGTCGAAATTTACAAACTTCTGCTACGCGACGGGCTCGATTTTAACCAATTTTGTGAATTGCTTCGGAACTTGTCCGAAACACTTCAGATTTGTTTTAAACCAGATTTAAACTATTTAAACTTATCTAAAACAATATTTTCATCATTTCAAACTCATTTTTCATTTCATTTCATATTATAATATTATATTATTATAATATCATTTTCAACTTTTTTAGATATTTTAAAATCATTAAGAGGCTAAATAATTTCCATACACGCATTTATATGGATTTAATTTTCACTGAATTAACTATACTTACTAACCATTTCTCTTATCATTTATCAAATCAAGTTATCAACCATATAATCAATCATATAATCAACCAATTTCACATCCAAGTTATCAAACATTCTATCAACATATTTAAACTTTCAAATCATTATACTTGAAATAATTTATGGATTAATTAGAAAATATGAGTATTCGCCTTTAACTTAACTAATTCTTCTTATCAACATTCATATGCAATAACGCTTTTCTAAATCCTCTTATCTTCATCAAATTCTTTTTCGTAGACTTTCCTTTTGATTCCGGCATCACTTTCTTCTTTTTTTCTCGCTCCGGAGCTCATTGAACTTGCTCCTCCTCTTACATAGGTTTGGCCACCGTTTATTTCCCCCTTTCTCCATATTTTCTTACTTCTTAGATGCTAAACCATGTTTTAATGGTATTCTAAGGTCTTTGGCTAAGTTCGGTGGTGTTTTGACTTTGTTTGATATGGTTTTGAAAAAGTTAGTAAGGAAAAGAGAAGAGAATAAGCCATTAAAGAAGTGGAGAAAATCTTGAAAAAGGAAGAAGAAGAAGTGAAAAAAGTGAGAAAGTGGATGCTTATTTATAGAAAAAGTTTTGGATTAAAATAATATTTTATAAAAAGACTAAAATACCCTTTACTTACTTTTTAAGCAACCTTATTTTTTGAACACTTAACGTTACATTTCAAATCAATACTTTATGTCATTTTCGCTTAAGTATTAAGTAAGGAATATAATAATTATGTTTGGTTTGATTTGATGTTTACCTTTTGCTTTCAAATGACATGTTTGTCTTTTTATGCTTACTTTTTGTTAATTATATTCTAGAATTTTCTAAGTATATTTATTAAAAATAAACATGATTAGTGAATTAATACTTACACTATTTGAATATATGTTCCTATATAAGAAAATAAAGGTGCGACGACGTTGCGACAACTTTTAACAGATAAAACGTTGATTTTCGGCAAAATGTTTTACGGTCACATTTTGACGTTTTAGTTAAACTATTTATTTATGTAAACCAAATTTAGAAATAAATTTGTATAATGTTGTTTAAAAAATATAAACATTCATAAATAAATTAAAACAATTTATTTAACCATTGAAACTTACTTTCTAAAATCAGCATTTTGTCACTTTTGTCGTTATAGACAAATGTTATTATTTTTGTGTATACTTCTCTTTCCAAATCCTATCTAATATTATTTTAATCATATAACCTTACCTATTTTATATTTAAAATCACTTTAAATAGTATATTTTAAAGTAGTCAAATTCTGGGTCGTTACAATATACATACATACACACACACACACACACATATATATATATAGGTCTACGTATATATATTAGCTTGTGCATTCTTCTTCGTTGCTCGACAATACTCCAGCTTCACAGCCTCCTCTATTCTATAAAAATAAAAAAGGTATATGTGTGTGTGTGTATATATATATATCACGCACACACACACATATATATATTTTTTTTCACCAAATTCATAATCGTGCTAGCTTTGATTTATTTTCGTTGCTATCCGGTGATTTTTACAGCAGCTCTTGGCTTGTCGCTATCCCGTTGTATGTATGCGTGTCCGTGTGCACTAGTTCGTGTCCGTATCCGTGGATCGTTGCGTCCTGTTCCCATTATTTCTCTAGTCTTGAAAGGTGAGCGATCACTCATGGTTAACATTCATTTGTTAGTAAATTAAATTCACATGAAATGACAATTGAAATATGTTGTTAAATTTAATTTGTTAGTAATTAAATTGTTGAATATAACATGTCATTATTTAAATTGGTCACCTCTGACTGATATACGACATCATCATATGTTGTATATACATATTATATTTAAATTAGAGGGAATTAGGCTGAAGGAAAAACCTGAGAACACTTTTAGTCTGAAGGACAGAAGTTTTAAAATTTAGCCTGAAGGACAAAAAATAATATATTCATATAGCATTACACATCCATAATGCTATATTCATATAGCATTACACATCTATAATGTTATATACAACACAATTTTATAAGTTTCTGCATACACAAACAAGCAGTTGTGTAATGCTATATGAATATAGCATTATGGATGTGCAATGCTATATGAATATATCATTTTTTGTCCTTCAGACTAAATTTTAAAACTTCTGTCCTTCAGACTAAAAGTGTTCTCAGGTTTTTCCTTCAGCCTAATTCCCTGTTTAAATTATTGGTTATGATCCATGCTTGAAGTTGATATGTTATGCTATTTTATATTATTATTATTTTATTGTTCTCACTCTACGAATTCCCTGATAGTTAGGAATTCTTTAGGGATTGAAATGATACATATCCGAATGATTTTACAGATTAGGGAAATCGTTATAGGTTGAAATGATAAACCCAAGCGATTTTATTGATTGAAATTTTGGTATTGCGGGTTGAAATGATATAAACCCATAAATATTAAATTATTGCCGGCTGAAATGATAAATATCTGTATCACTTGACCTTATGATAGAAAAATATATACGGACACCGTTGGTTTATTTTTAAATGATTTTCGAAATTTTGAAAAGAAGAAATATATGTGTATTGATTTTAGAATATAATATAAAGACATTTTATTTTAATACATGTGTAAAATTTAGATTTTTAAAATTATATGTTTTGGAAAATTTAGAATTATAAGTTAAGTTGTAAAATGTAAATTATAAAATTTTACTTATAACTTTATTATTTTTTTAAAATATATAAAATAAGGTTTAAAATAGATTTAATAATACTAAGATTTAATTTAATAATGATTAATATAATAAAATTTAATAAGTATTTAATTTAACTAATATATACTAGTATAAACTGCACGTACGTAAATCTAGTAGCTAGAGCGAATATGTGTTGCAAGTGCAAAAGTTTTGGTAATCACGCCGCTTTTATTTCAAGTTATGTTGTTGGTGGTGTCGGTGGCAAATTGGTAGTAAAATTCGATTGATAGGTCATTGAGAAGGGATGGCGCTGGATGTTGCAAACTAATTGTGGGTTTCCATTGATGGATAAGGGTATTTTTGGAATTGCAAAACAACACTGTGGAAATGCTAGTCATTGAATTCTTTTTATTAGTAGTAAAGATATATAATATGTTTTAAATATTTATTAAAATTTATATTAATATTTTAAAATATATTTTTGTAATAACTTATATACATAATATATGTTTAAATATTTTTTTGAATTTATGTTATTATTTTTAAAATAGATTTTTATAATAACTTTAATAAATAGAGGTTGGAAAGATAAATTAAAGTTGACTTAAACTTTAAATTGGTTGATAAATGTATTAAACAGAAATTAAAATGAAACTTATTAATTTTGAGATTTTAAAGATATGATTTTTTTTATATAGCTTGATAACTAAATTTTGATTTAAAGGCGATTAAATGAATATTTTCAAATATAAATAAAATTGAAATTGAATATTTAATGTTGATTTAAATTTGTAATTTGAGATTTTGCTTAAATGTTATTAAAAATGATTAAGTGAATATTTTCAAATTTAAATAAAATTAAAAGTTGAGTTTTGAAATATAAATGAAATTTATCAAATTGAATTATTGTAAAATGTTTGAATATTTAAACTTTGAAACCTATTGAATTGAAAATGGTTAAATTCGTATTTCAAACCTGGATTTGAAATCGATATAAATTAAAAAGGGTTTTAATGAGAATTTGAATTAAACCTTTAATCTTTCTTTTTATTAAGATTGTTAAACATAAATTGATTTAAATTGAATTCTGAAACTAAAGTTGATTTGAATTGATGTATGAAGTTGGAAGAAATAATTCTAATTTGAAACTATTTTCGATATAAACTCTTTTAATATATAAACTCTTTTAATATGTAAACAATTTTTAGTATATAAACTGATTTAATCTATAACCTATTATTAAATTTAAACTATTTTTAATGTATAACTATTCCAATATATATACTACTTTCAATATTCAAACTGTTTAAGTTGGAACTGTTATTATTTAGATTTAATGGATTTAAATGCGAATACTTTGATATGATGGTTTAACCTATTTTTGTGGTTATGAATTTGGAAATGAATATAATTTAAAGTGAATAATGATTTCGAAAGCGAATATGTTTTCGAAAGTGATATGATTTTGAAATGAATATGATATTTTGATATGAAGTATAAACTGTTTGAAATGAAAATGACCTATATGTGAAATAAGCATTGGTTGTTAAAGAGACCGAGATCGGATATTGCCATACTCTCTGCCAATACCAAAAACCACTTTAACAACTGTGCATGTGGTGGAGATTCCAGAACGAAGTAGGATGGTTTGGCGAAAGTCTGTATGAGGTATGAACGCAGCCCTGACTCCCGTAAATCAGCTTAATGTGGCTAAAATAGGAGCTATACCGGGCCAAGTAGGGTAGCTCCGCATATCGGGCATTTCTTCGATACCATATCTAATACTTTATGATTTGATTGGGTGTACCTTTGATTTGAGAGTGTGTCTCAAGGTGGACGGTAGTAACTGCTATGCGTTACCACCAGTCCGGGAGTGCAAAACAATAGTGTCATACCATGGGCATTGTCTCGGGTGCCTTGTCACATGCCTTATCGTGCCCTCTACGAGTTTGGTTTGTGTCATATACTATGGAGTGCCCTTTGATAACCCTCTAGATTATGCAGGAATTACGATAGTGTATAGACTACGATATTTATATAAAAATGTATTAAGAGGGATATATGTAACACCTTAACGCTATTTTAATAGTTTACTTTACTATTGACATTATCTATATAGCATATTGTACTATGTATGCAGATAGTTTAACGGATCCTTAAAGGATGGAATCCCAACATTCTTTAAGTTATTTGCATTTCACTTGGACATTTCACTTGAGTTCGTTTACATGCATAAGAATGTTAATCTTGACTCGAGTGTTTTGTGTTTGCTTTATGCTCGGGTCAGCATTTGAGACTCACCTTTGGAGCTTGGAGATTTGCTTGGAGATCTGTCTTTATCTGTTCAGCTTTCGGTTATTTCAGTTATTTCCAGTTGTTCTGTTCAGACTTGTTGTTTGCTTATGTATTTGAGACTACTTCGTATTTGAGATTTCTATTGTATCTTATTTTAGACTCTGATGTTGTAGTAGCTTCATGAACTACTATTTATGTATTCCACTGCTTATTGTTATATTACTCCATGTCTGTGATTATGTGGTTGATTTATTTACTATCTAAGTTTTGCCAAAGATAAATTAACAATATATCGTTTTGAGCAATTCAAGTCCGACATGTGTGGGTGATTGTCGATTTGAATGGTTCGAAATGGCAGGTCGTTACAGAATGTATATACAAGCTAATAGTTATGAAACCTGCAATATTACTCAAACTGAATATCACACACCTACAACTGAATGTTCACAACGGTTTGACACAAAAAAACTAGACACTACTGCAAATGCTAAAGTAATGAATACATTATATTGTGCATTAGATAAAAATGATTTTAATAGAGTTAGCATGCGTGAAAAAAGCTTATGAAATTTGGCGTACACATAAAATTACACATGAAGGTACTAACGAAGTAAAACAGAGTAAAATTTCTATGCGTAAGAATCAGTTCCAGAATTTCAAAATGAAGCAAGATGAAACAATAAATGAAATGTATTCTAAATTTCAAGACATATCTCACTCTCTCTTCGGATTAGGAGAAAAATATACCGGCTTTGATATTTTTTCGAAAATCCCCAACTCCTTAACGGATGAGTGGGAATGAAAGGTTTTAGCAATCGAAGAAGTGAACGACATTTCAACCATTAAACCAGAGGAGTTGATAGGAAATCTAATGTCTTATGAAGTTAATCTCTAGGCTAAACGAGTACATGTTCAAGATAAGAAGAATATAGCATTCCAAGCAGAAAAAGGATGAATCAGATTCGGATGAAAAAGATATGGCGTTTATCGCTAAAAATTTCAATATTTTTTGAAATTCAAAAAGAGCAAGAAATTCAGAAACAACAAGAACAACTCCAGCAATAATAGCAACAACAACAAACCATCATCTTCTGCTTTAGAATGTTATGAGTGTAACAAGAAAGGTCACATCAAGAAAGATTGTCCTGGTTGAAAGAGAGACAATTTTAAGCACAAGAAAGGCAGATTCAAAAATAAATCTTTCTCTGTCACTTGGGACGATTCAGAATCAGCTTTATCATCAGATAGTGACTCAGAAAGCGATTCTAAACAAGCCAATGTCTGTTTTATATCCACAAATAACGGGGTAAGTGATCTAAATTTTGATGATTTAATGTAAATAAATCCAGAATTACTTGACAAACTAAGAAACATCAAAAGAAAGTATACGAAAACTCTAGAAAAATTGAATAGGACTGAAATTGAAGTAGAGATGTTAAGAGATGAGAAACAAATTTTAGAAGAAGAAGTTAAAACTGATCAAGAATCTTATTCTAATATGGCATCTCAACTCTCTATACTAAGCCAAGAGATAGAAACTCGGAAGGAAAAGAATGATGCTCTTTTAGTTGAAAATCATGATCTTAAAGCTAATATTAAAATACTGGAATTAGATACTTCTAGTCTTATAACAAAATTAGACTACATTACTAAAAATGTCTCTAATTTTAACAAAGGTAGATAAAATCTTTCTAAAATTATAGAAAATTCTTAGACAGTGTAAAAATGAAAGAGGACTAGGGTATAAGCAAGCTTCTAAAGTTATTCCAAAGAAAAAGGATTCTTTATATAACAATTTTAAAAGAAATGATAATACAATTGAAAAATCTATTTCAAAAATTGCAAATTATTCTAAATCAATAAAGATATGGGTTTCTAAAATAAATAATTCTTTGATTAGAAACAAATATATAAAATCTTTTATAGAAGCTATTCACAAAAATAAAGATTTTGTTTTCAAAAGGAATTCAGAACCCTCTTAGGTTTGGGTTTCAAAGACCTAACCTTTTAGGACCCTAACAAAAAGGTGGGTACTAATGTTAATTCTATATTTTGCAAGTACCACTTAAAAAGAGAGGAAAATGGATATTAGACAGTGGTTTTTCAAAACACATGACAGAAAACAAAGAGATGCTAATAAATATTACCTACTCAAATGGAGGTTCTGACGCTTTTGGAGACAATTCAAAAGGTTATATCATCGGCAAAGGTGATGTGAGCAATAACGGTATATCTAGTTTACCTCTTATTACAAATTTTTTATTAGTTAAAAATTTAAAACACCATTTACTTAGCATCGGCCAACTGTGTGACAAGGGATTCAATATATCTTTTTCTGAAGATAAGTGTAGCATTTTTGATCAAAATAAAAATCGTATTTTTGAAGGCTTTAGAGATAAAAATATATATGAATATGAATATGAATATGAATATGAACCACAATACTAACATGTGTTCAATAGCCAAAGAAAATGATCATTGGTTATGGCACAAAAGATTTTGTCATATCAATTTCAAAGCTATAAACATGTTATCTAAAAACGAACTGAAAAGGATATTTTAATTATTCAAATTTATGTTGATGATATTATATTTGGTTATAATAATAACAAGTTAGTCAAGAATTTTCTAACATAATGACCAATGAACTTGAAATGTCACATATAAGAGAATTATCTTATTTTCTTGGATTACAGATTAAACAATTAGAAAATGGAATTTTTGTTAATCAAGAAAAATATTGTAATAATCTAATAAAACACTTTGGTATGGCCATACTTCTGCCAAACCAACTCCAATGAGTACAACAACACATCTCGATAGAGATGAAGATGGCGAAGTGATGACCAACAATGATATCAAAGTGCAATTGGATCATTAATTTATCTAACTGCTAGTAGACCTGATATAATGATGTGTGTTTGTTTATGTGCTCGATTTCAAGCAAATCCTAAAGAATCACATATGCAAGTGGTGAAATGAATATTACGTTATCTAAGTAAAACCAAAGATTTCATACTTTTCTATCTGAAAGAATGTCCTTTCAAGTTAGTATCATACGGTGACACTGATTTTGGAGGATGTCTGATAGATAGAAAAAGTACAAGCCGAACTTGTCATTTTATTGGACAATCTCTAGCATCTTGATTTAGCAAGAAACAAAATTGTGTTTCCCTCTCGACATGTGAAGCAGAATATATTTCAGCTGCTTTAGCATGTGCTCAAGTCATCTACATACAACAAACACTGCAAGATTTTGGAGTAAATTTATCTAAATCAACTATTTTTTGTGATAACACAAGCGCTATAAACTTATCTAAAATCCTGTCAATCATTCACAAACAAAACATATTGACATTCATCACCATTTTCTTCGTGATAATATTGAAAAAGATATAGTCAGATTAGAATTTGTATCTTCTGAAAACCAGCTGGCTGATATATTTACAAAACCTCTAAATGAAAATATCTTTATAAAATTAAGAAGAGAACTTGGAATTTTATCTTTAAAAGATTTGTGATTTTTTAACATTCAATTTTTTTTTTTAAAACGTATCTAAAAATCCTGTCAATCTAATGGGTCTTCCTCATCGTCCTCCTCCTCAACAATTTTTTTTTCTTTCAAACAATGGCCACAAAACAATAAACGGGGTGTTCCTCAACCTCATGACACAAATGTCCCCTCCTCTTCACAACCTCACCAAGAAGAAGAAGAAGAGGATGACGATTCAATTCAAATAATTGGCCTGGATGCCTCATCAAGACAAGCTACTATTACTCTTTCTAACCAATCCAAGCTTCATCGTGATATCAAAAGAATTGAAAAGAAGACTGAAAAGAAATTCAATTCCATCAAAGGATTTCTTAACAAAAAATAGGACAAGATTTCATGCTCCGGTTCAACCTCAACAGCAGTTTATAATCCGGCTCCTTTCGGATGGTCTTCTTCTTCGAGCTTTGACAATGAAGATGATGATGGAGATGATCCTTCTATCTAGATTTTTTTTTATGCTTTATGGACTTTTATACGATTTCTTTTTAAAACATTTGGTTTGTAATATTTTTCTTTTACTATTATGGTTCTCTACGATGTTGTGACTATTTCATGCTTTATTTAATTATGTTTCTATTATCCATGTGCTGTTATCTCTATTTTTTACGTATCTCTACTTTTTGTCGATGACAAAAGGGGAGAAATTTGTTAAAAACCATGCATATAGACAGAGTGAGTATTCAGACAAGTACCGTATAGTTATTTATAGTATATACACTTATGTAGTTGTCATCGTAAAAAATGGGGAGAATGTTCGACCTCAATTTTCAGCGTTTTGATTGTGGCAACTGTAAAGTCAATATTCTTGTATTCTTGTGTACTAAAAATTTATGCAGGAGATTTATTGAAGATTTGGATTCACAAAGCTATGAAGTTATTATACATCTGTTTAGAGTTTGTATATTATATTAGAATTATGTTAAAATCTCTCCGATATGATATATATACACTAACACATGCACAAAATTATGCAAAATGCACAAAGCATGCTAAAATCAGCCGGCTGAATATCCCATTCAGATGGATGACTACTGAAACAAAGCATAAATTATTATGCAGGTTCAGCTGGTTGAATGGAGACATTCAAACGGCTGAATTTGATCAAAAATAGGCTATTCACTTGCTGCATCGAATTTAAAACAAATAAGATGACTGAATTGAAAAATTCAGACGGTTGGTTATCAATAACAGCTATTTTTCTGAAGCGATGCTTCCCTTCAACAAAGAGAAACATCTTCTAATTTAAGGGTTACACCCGTTCCTTTTCATCGCTCCTTTTCATCAAAGATTGTAACTATTAAAACTATATAAATAGGGTCTAGAATCCGACAAATATTTCACTACAACTGATTTTAGTTTTCTTGATTTCTTATCTCTTATTCTATATTTACCATTTGCACTCAAAATACATACAATCTCTGATCATTGATCACTCTTTCACATTCTTCAAGCACATTACACTATATATCATAAAGGAGAAGATTATAGGAAGATTGTACTTTATTGACTTATCAATGCTATTTAAAGAGCATATTACACTCAGATATTTTTGTTTATTTGTAAAGAAGTCCTGTTCGGTTGCTCAAGCGGTAGAACTCCTATTCGGTTGCTTAGGCGGTAGAAGTCATGTTCGGTTGCTCAGGCTGGACGTAGAACGGGAGTTTGAACCATTATAAAAATCTCTGCTGTCATTTACCTTTCTGCTCTATTTATCTACTCACTTATTTTATATTTGTCACAAGTAGTTTATAAAATACATCCATATTACACGATTCTATAGCATGGTCACTTTCAATAGCAAGTTGAGAGTTGGAAACGTGATAAGTCTACGAGACTTGGTTTCTATATGAGGTTGAGGACCTCTTTATCGTTACTGGTCCATAGAGACCGGGGTCAGATTTATCCAAGAGCCACTTCGGACCAATGTATGCGTTCGACAGTGTAGGTATATGGTGATGATTTTTGAAGACGGAAATCTTCATGGTGTAGGCCTACTTGCCACTAGACCCACGATGCATTATATATATATATATATATATATATATATATATATATATATATATAGTGACAGTAGTGCTTTGTTATGAAAATCTTCGATGTAGGGACTTCTCATTACTGATCCTAGGGTTTACTACCAATAGGATATGGTAGGAGAGTTTCTTCGGTTTGTCATATTCTTGGAAAACTTGTATGGACGAATGTCTGACATTGCGTTTCTAATCACATTGATTGATCTCTATCAAAGTATCATCTGTTTGGTGGTGGAGAAGGCAACTTCTCTTAGCTTAACACCCTTCCTTGATACGTACGAGCTCAGGAGTTATACATTTGTAGAAATCAGTTGTGTGATTGTGGAAATGTAGTATCGCATTCGAAGTAGAATATGCTATGTGAAAGGTAAATCGTTACCTGGAGCCTCATCACTCGAAAATGACAGAAATAGGGTAGAAGTGGTAGGGCTATGTGGGTTTCTCCTATTAGGATATGGTCATCACCTTTATGGATTATTCTCTATATGTCGAGTATGTTGTGTATGCTGTGGCCACAGATAAGTCGGGAACGACGGGGTGATGTCGTATTCGGTACTATCCAACGAAGGGGTAGACTGGTTCTGTGTTGGTTTAGGCGTTCAGTATCTGCCCTAGGTATATTTTTCTAGAGGTGTACTGTTGGAAGGTAGCCCATTACCTTGTCATTTGTATGGAATTCATTCTCCAATATGTGCCTGCTATTTTGTTTGTATAACCTACTATGTAGCTAGTATGTTGGAATTTAATAATATAACAATTTTGGCTATGATTAATATTATTTATATATTAGACACTATTATAATATCACACAACTTGATATAAAATGTTTTGGTTATTGTAAGGTAAAAGTCCGTCCATGTTTATGTGCGGTGTGGTCCTACAAAATACTTCTGTTTTGAGATAGAAATTTTTTGATAGCTTTAAAATAAATTTGAGACATTTTTTCTCACGCTGGTTTACTAGACTGATATGGACGTTCTTCCATTTCAATGCTCGGGTCAGACCGAGCATATTTAAATTCGGTGCTTTGGAGCTTCAAAAGACGAGCTGGAGGTATTCAGGATGTATATATGTATATGTTTGTTTTCCACTGTATTGTTGTTGAAATAATCAGTATTTATGAGGACATGTTGTTATAACTGTCCAGAATGATAATTAGTGATTTATAATTGTACTCTGATGGATGCGTGTATATTATATTACAGTTTCTCTTTTGTAAAGAACATTAATATAATATTATATGTTGTTCCGCTGAGTTGTGATATTCTTTGTTGTTTTAGTTTTCTTTTTCTCTTCTTCTTCTCTCCTCTTCTTCTTTCTTCTTTCTTTCCAATAACTATCTGTCTTTTCGTTTGGTTTAAGTTGGACATATGTGTTTTATTGTCAGCTTGAACTATGCGGATTTGCAGGTAGCTACACTTAACACGTCTAACAAGGATTCAAAAGCATTTGAATCAAAAGCTTTGGCAAAGTCTAATTAAAGGAGGGTGCATGTGATATTCTTCTTATGGAAACATAATTAATAAACACTTATGTGGTGGCCACCTCGTATATAATGTATCTATCTTGTATGAGTGCCATTTTGGAAACATCGATCAAATTATCCATTTTATTTTTCAAGCTATTAGCTAACACTTCAGAAATTATTTTAACCAAGTGGTTCATGAAGGAGATCGACCAATAGTCTATTAGTTCTTTTGAATTTTTTATTTTGGTAATAAGGGTAACGACATCAAAGTTAAATATGCCTAATTGGAGCTTCCTAGAGTACAATTTATTAAATAGATTTATCATGTCAGTTTTGATAATATTCCAAATTTTTGGTAGGAAATCTGTAACGACCCGGAATTTTGACAGCATATTTTAATAAATATTTAATCTAAATTAAATCAAATATAAGCTTGTCAACATTTAAATTGACGAGTTATTAAATATTAAACAGTCATGTATGTTTATAAAAGAAGTTAATACTTCAAAACCATTTAAAGACAAAATCTGACTTATTCAATTGAATCAAATCAAAGTCTTTATATTTTGATATTTGATAAAATACATATGAATACACTTTTAGTTTTTAAAATGATAAGTTTTAAAATAAACAAACATGAAATTATTTAACATAAAACATGAAATGCAAAACAATATAAGTGTAAGCATTTAAAAATTAGTATAAAACACAATCATATATTATAAATGTAATCAAAGTAACATAAATATACAAAATACAAATTATCATTTGACATATATAAAAACAAGTATTTTTTTTAGATAAATAATGATCTTCAACATTCACATTTGTACAACACAACAACCTTAAATAAACTGTGAAAAACATCATTTGAACAAGTATAAAATTTCATATAACATATAACTATCAATATAAATAAACACATATATTAACCATGACTTGTGTAGGTGTTGTGTGCAGTTTTGTGCCTTAGGAAATCAGAGTGAACTTCAATATAAAACTAGTCTCACTTCATATTAATAATGAAGGATCTGTAGCTGTACTTATGGAGTATCAAATTGTTTTATTAGACAATTAAGTTCATGTAGCTGTACAAAACAAATAGAAAACTGAAATATTTTTACTTGATAAATGAAGCATAAGCATATATTAGTTGTAAGCAAATAAAAACATAGACAGGTTATACTTTACAAATAAAAACAAAGTTTTACTTCAAGTATATAAAAACAAAAGTCTGTAACTTGCTAAATATGCTTGGCCGAAATGAATTTAATATCTTTGTACAAACAACAAGTATCAGCAAACAATAAATATATGTTAACAAAAATGAAGACAAGCATTAAATTAGCACAAATTCTTGTTCAAGCAAGTACTACAGCCGATCCCTGTGATAATTTCATTTAGCAGTGTATTCAAACTTGGTCAAACAAGTGAAAACTTGTACCATTTAACCTACAGCTGTTGTTCAAAGTCTTTTTATTTGTATGCATCATGTTATTGTGTGGTCTACAAAAATTAAAGAAACAAACCTGTGAAACTGAGAAAAGCAAAGGAAAGTTTCAGAGAAATTCATCTGCAAGTTCTTCAACATACTTTCTGTTCAACTAACAGTTTTAAGTGAGTAAACGAATTAATTTCAACTTTAGTTTATATGTTTTTGCTTGTTAATGATATTTGTTGATATTGTTTAACATATTGCTCTGTGTATGTTTGTGATCTGGAAACTCTTATAGCTATTCTTGATCAATACTTTAAGTTGTTACAAAGTGAATCAATATAAATTTACAAATCTTATTCATATTAACTATTTAAAATTTTGTAAATTCATGTTGTTATATGAAAACAAAGCCTGTAAGCATGTTTGATGTTTCACAGTAGGATATTAACCCTGTATTCCAAACTACAGGTTTAAAAAGAAGATTTAGCTTTAAAATTCAAATGTCGAAATTTGTAAATCCAATAGTATAATTAGTTTTCATAAACAAAATTATGATTTTACACATAAAAATTGTAATTTATAATCAAAGATTTGTTGAGCAGTTTTACTTTTAAGTTTCACTGCATATTTGTCAAATTTGCAAGATTTATGAAATGTTAATTCCTGGAATTTGGTATGAAGCAAGATTTAAGAAGTGTTAACTCTAGAAAAATAGTAAATTATTTTTCGAATGTAGGTATTTTGAGTTTGAATCTCAAATAGGGTTTTAGCTCACATTTTTCTATGCTCTGTAAATTAGCGATTGCGGCATCTTGAGTCAACCGAGTGACACGCGACTTCAGGAGGAGATGGAGAGGGGTGTGAGCGACGTACTGATGGAGTTTCATCATCTACGGTGGTGTGAGGCGGCCGCATGATTGATTTGAGCGTGGGGGTTTTGTTTGCTGTGTTCGAACTGCAGGCCTTAATTTTTGTTTCGGCTTGTAATTGAAATTTGGGTTTTCGAATTCATACGAGATGGTGATTTGTGGTTTGTGGGGGTTGCAGCGAGGTGCCGATGGCCAGGCGCACCACCGTGCACGTGCACGGTGGCGAAGAGGTGCCTGACATGTATTGTGATTTGTCGCGTGAGTAAACTCGGGAAATTCGAAGGTTGTATCGATCGTGTCTTCGGGTTTGCTCGCGTGTGGGTGTTTCTGCAGTTGGCTCTTAACAAAGGTTTAATTAGAAGAAAAAAAAAATGAATGAGAGTATAAACTGGAAGAAGAAGGGAGAGTGAGAGAGAGAGGGACACACGAGAAAGACACGGGAAAAGGAGGGAAGGAACTCGTGACAGTCACGAGTGAAAAGGGGAATTGTCCCTGAATTCACGTTACAGCATAAGTTTTAGTTTGGCCTTTTATAACAAGGTTAGTGATTAATTAGTTAGATTGATATTAATTAATCTATAGTTTGACAATGCCTAAATTGGTAACTGTAACTTTGTTAATTTAAAATAAATTATATGTTAAAGAAATTTGAAATCTTAATAACGTTAACTTATTATTGGAAGTTAATTAATGAAAATTAACTTACGTGTTTAATCGGAACTTATGTTATTAAATCGATGATTTAAGTAATTTTTGATAATTAAATAATTAATTCATTTTAATAAGTAAGTTATTATTAATTGATAATTAAGAATAAACTGATTAATTGAGTAACTGAGTAATAGTTAATGAAGAAAAAAAAGTTAATTAGTTTAAATAATTAATTAAAGATGAGATGGTTACAAATTAATGATTTATTAATTAATTAATTGATTATTAATAAGCTAATTAATCAGTAATTAATTAAACAGAATAAAATAGTTTATTCTTAAGCAAATAATTAAGTAAAGTAAATCCAGATTTGTTTGGTATGCATTGATGATTCTGCTTGATTAACTTTGATATATGTTAAAGATTATTCTGTGATATGTTATGATATATTCTGGATATGTCTGTAATAACTGTATATGGTTTATCTGTTATATCTGTTCGGTGAATACTGATATTTAATTGAACTGTTAAGTTAACTAGACAACTTGGCCCTTAAAATGGCGTTTGGATCCGATGAGACCGGGATCGGAAGAATCAAATTTGATTCCCCGAAAACCACATCGATCCAAATTAAACGATAGGTCGTAACTTATCAAATGGTGATCGAAATGGTGTTTTCAGAATGCAAGGGTTATCGTCGTTAACTCTGAGGGTGATTCCAAAATGAGTGTAACGAGATAATGCCTTCGGCTTCGTTCGAACCCGGAACGAACTTGTATGGATTGAATGCTTTCAACACATCGTCAGGCGGACGATGAGCATTCTAAGATATGTTCAATAAAGGTAATCGTAGCCTCAAGCCTCATCAACCGGGAATGGCTAAAACAGGGGAGATGCAGCAAGGTTAGGTGGGTCATGCCCAAGCAGGACAAGATTTTCCCCTGTCTAGATGTCCCTTTTTATTTCGGCTTAGTGGGCAGTTGTTGGCCACAACTGCGGGGTTATCTTGTTCGGGACTGTTCAGTAAGGAATGGTTCCGGCCTTGTGTTGCAGGGGATGAAGGGAGTAATCCTCGGTACGGTGATCTAGGCCCCGTACTGTGACGGGCGGTACCCCAGTAGCCCTGCCATTGTATGGGATCCAATTTCCAATAAGCGCCGTACGATTTGATTGTGCCCAACTATGTTGAAATGTGAGATGTAAGCATTTCAGCTATTTCTGTATTTTACTTGAAAACCCTAGACACTATTATAATATCACAGAATTTCCTATCAAATGTTTGGTTAGCGTAAGGTAAAAACTTACCCGTATTTATTTGTGGGGAGTCTTACGTGATACCTTTATTTTCAAATGATTTTCAAAGTTAAGCAATTTTAACCTGTTTACTCATACCAGACCCATGTCTGACCCGGAGTTTATATTTTTGTGTTTTCATAAACTCTTGGGTACTCAAATTTTTACGAGTAGCCAAGTGATAGGTATCTAGAAGTGTTGCTATCTGGAGGAGCTTGGAGCAGGAGTCCAGGCGTATCTATCTATATATATATTGTCCGCTGCAGTAGATTGTGTATGTGATGTATTTTGGATATGTAGTGACAGATATGTATGTATGACTGTCTCATGTATATGATGTTATGTGACTCTGATGATATGTAAAACTATATAGTAGTTATATGATGTATTATATTTTGTTCCATTCCGCTGTGAGATTCTGATGTTGTTATTCTTTTTCTCTATCTTTTCTATTTCTATCTCTTTCTTTCTTAATGATGAAACGTCTTTCTGGAGTTGAGAAAGGCGGGTCGTCACAGTTGGTATCAGAGCGCTAGGTAAAGCGAGTACCTAGGCTCTAGTGTTATAGTTCTCTAGAGAGTGCGTATTTGTATTTTCATATAAAATTATATATATATCCATCTATCTATCTAAATTGGTTGAGTTACCTTTTCAGGTGACCGACATGAGTTCAGGAAGAAGAGGCAGAGTTAGGGCCAGTACTTCTACAGATAATGGACGGAGTCAGAATGTTAGTGAAGCTGTCAATCCAGTACCATCTCAAGTTAGTTTTGCAGCCTTATGCAAGGATTTCAAACATCTTGGAGGTCAACCATTCAAAGGTTCGGAGTCAATAATTGAAGTTCAGGAATGGTTACGCTCTTGCGAGCGCATTTTCAAGAGCATGAGATTGTCTGATGAGCGTAAGAGGCATATGGCATCGTGGCAGTTGCAAGGCGGTGCAGCGGCATGGTGGGATTCAACTATTGCGAATATTTCTGAGGATGATATTTCTTGGGGCAGATTCAAGGAGTTGTTCGAAGAGAAGTATGTGCCGACGGCAGGGAAAACCCAACTGTATCAGGATTTTCTGAATTTGAAGCAGGGCAGTATGTCTATCTCGGAATATGAAACCAGATTCAACGAGCTCTCTTGTTATGGACAAGGACTCATCGATACTCCTCTGAAAAAGAATGAGAAATTTGTACAAGGATTGAGACCTGAATTCCATGGGAAATTGACGGTGCTTCTGAAGGGATCTTTTGTTGATTTGATTGATATGGCGTTAAGGTATGAAAGTTTGATGAGTAAGAAGCCGGTGGATTCAGCTGCAGTTTCAGGTGGGAATTTCACTAATCCGAATAAGCGAAAGTTTAATCCTAAATGGAGGAAACCGAATAAGAAGAAACCTGGGAATAACAACGGACCTCGCAAGTGTTACATTTGTCAGCAGGAAGGGCATTTGGCAAATAATTGTCCTAGGAAGGGATTCCAGCAGCAACAGCAGCAACCGCACCAGAGTGGCCCAGGATCAGCTATGGTTCAGAAATCATTGTGCTTTAATTGTCATCAGCCAGGGCACATGATCAAGAACTGTCCACTTCTGCAGAGAGCACCTCAGAATAAAGTTTTTGCTTTGGAAGCCGGACCATCTTCATCTTCGATGGGCAAAGGAGTATTAGAAGGTACTTTACTTTTAAATGGAAAGTATATTAGAGTTTTATTTGATTCGGGTGCTTCCTTGAGTTTTATTTCTTTGGACTCTGTTGAAAAGTTTTCTCTTACCCCTAGTTCAGTAGATAGTTCTATCTTGGTATCTAATCCTATAGGAGGGGTGACTAAATTGGATACTATTTGTAAGGACTTGAAGATCTCTTATCTATCTCACAGCTTTTCTTGTGACCCGTATGTGTTGAATTTTAAGGGATTTGATCTTATCTTGGGTATGGATTGGCTGGATGAGTATAAAGCTGTCTTGAATTGTGATGAGAGAACAGTTTCGTTGGAAACTGATCTGGGTAGAATTGCCAGAGTGTCGTGTGATGATTCTGGAATTCATTTGAGCAGTCTTCTGCATGGAATGGAGACATCTGAAGAGAGTGTTGAAGTTATTGATGTGGTTCGGGATTTTGCGGATGTTTTTGAAGAAGTTAAATGTTTGCCACCACATCGAGAGATAGAATTCCGTATTGATTTGATTCCAGGAGCTGTGCCAGTAATTCAACCCAGTAGGAGAATGGCTCCTAGGGAAAGAGAAGAGTTGATTAAGCAGACGCAGGATCTTTTAGAGAAGGGGTTGATAAGACCTAGTTTTTCCTGTTGGGGTTCAGCGGCGGTGTTTGTGACCAAATCGGATGGATCACTAAGGTTCTGTGTGGATTATAGAGAGTTGAATAAAGTGACTATCCGTAATAAATATCCTCTTCCTCGCATTGATGATCTTTTTGACCAGTTGCACGGTGCATCTATCTTTTCTCAATTGGATCTAGCTTCAGGTTTCCATCAGTTGAGGGTAGCAGAAGACAGTATTCCCTTGACTGCATTTAGGGGACCGAATTGTTTCTACGAGTGGTTGGTTATGCCGTTCGGATTAACCAACGCTCCGGCTTATTTCGTTGATCTCATGAACCGAGTCTTTAGAGATGTGTTGAATAAGTTTGTGTTGGTATTCATTGATGATATCTTCATCTATTCCAAATCCGAAGAAGAGCACAGAGAGCATTTGAGGATTGTATTGGAGACTCTGAGAAAGAATGTGCTGAAGGCGAAGTTTTCGAAGTGTCACTTCTGGAAATCGGAAGTTAAATTTTTAGGACACATTGTTTCGGGTGAAGGCATTTCTGTAGACCCAGCGAAAGTGGAAACTATTCTGGAATGGAAACAGCCAGAGACGCCGACGGAAGTTCGCAGTTTTTTAGGATTGGCTGGCTACTACAGGAGATTTATTAGAGATTATTCCAAGATTTCTTCGCATTTGACTAAGCTGACCAGAAAAGGAGCAAAATTCAAATGGACGCCTCAGTGTGAAGAAGCTTTTCAGGAATTGAAGATAAGGCTCACGAGTGCACCAGTACTTGCTGTTCCGGATGGGAAAAGCAAATTCGAGGTTTACACTGATGCTTGTATTGTGGGTTTGGGAGCAGTTCTGATGCAGAACGGAAGGGTTATTGCGTATGCTAGTCGACAATTAAAGCCTCATGAGAAGAACTATGCTACGCACGATCTTGAATTGCTTGCCATTGTTTTTGCTCTGAAGATTTGGAGGCATTATCTTTTAGGAGAGAAGTTTGAATTGTTCACGGATCACAAACCGTTGAAATATTTATTCTCTCAAAAAGACCTTAATCTGAGACAGCAGCGGTGGGTTGAATTTCTTGCATCCTATGATCTGGATATTCTGTATACTCCGGGGAAAGCGAATGTCGTAGCTGATGCTCTCAGTAGAAATGCAGTTTTATCTCTTTTGGAAGTTGTTCCATCTCTCCAAGAAAGGATCATTAGTAAGCAAATGGAAGATAAATCTTTTGAGGAAATAATTCTTGGAGCTAAAGACGGGCGATATTCAGATTTCAAGGTGGATGATCAAGGTACTCTAAGGATGAATGGTCGTTTGTGTGTGCCTAATATTGATGAACTGAGGCAAGAAGTCCTAGCTGAGTGTCATCGTTCTAAATTGAATATTCACCCGGGAATTTCGAAGATGTATAAAGATACGAAGAGAGTTTTCTGGTGGCCGAATATGAAGAGGGATGTAGCTACTTTTGTGAATAGTTGTGCCATTTGTCAGCAAGTGAAGGGTGATCAGCAGAAATCTGCCGGGTTATTGCAACCTCTGGAAATCCCGAATTGGAAATGGGAAATGATCTCGATGGATTTTATCGATGGTTTGCCTAGAACCAGGAAAGGAAATGACGGTATATGGGTTATTGTAGATCGTTTAACCCGTACTGCAGTTTCTTTGGCGGAAATTTTCTTGAAGGAGATAGTTCGATTGCATGGTGTTCCAGTCAGCATAGTAAGTGACCGTGATCCTATTTTCACTAGCAAATTTTGGGAAGCTCTGCAATCAGCAATGGGAACAGATTTGAGATTAAGTACAGCCTACCATCCTCAAACGGACGGACAGACAGAGAGGCTGAATCGTATTCTTGAGGATATGCTACGGGCTTGTGTTTTAGATTTTGGGGGATCTTGGGAAGACCATCTTCATCTTGTGGAATTTTCTTATAATAACAGTTATCAAGCGAGTATTAAGATGGCTCCTTATGAAGCTCTATACGGAAGACCGTGTAGATCTCCATCTTGTTGGGTTGAATCGAAGGATCGTCTTGTGCTCGGACCCGATCTTATTCGTGAAGCTTCTGCGAAGGTTGAACTTATTAAGAAAAGAATGAAAGCTGCACAAGATCGTCAGAAGAAATATGCGGATAGAAGACGAAGGCCATTGGAATTTGAGATCGGAGACTTGGTTTTTGTTAAAGTTTCCCCAATTAAAGGTGCTATAAGATTCGGAAAGACGGGAAAACTTGCTCCGAGATACATTGGACCGTTCCGAGTGTTGGAGAGAATTGGAGCTGTAGCCTACAGGATTGAATTACCAGAGCGGATGTCTGGGATTCACAATGTGTTTCATGTATCGCATTTGAGGAAATTTGTTCATGATCCCTCACTGGTTGTGGAACCGGTAATTCAAGAAGATTTGGAAGTAGAACCAAATTTAACTGTGGTCAGAAATCCAGTTCAGATTGTGGATCGAGACGAGAAGAAACTCAGGAACAAAGTGGTGAAACTCGTCAAGGTGCAATGGAGTGAGGATCCCAGAGACTGTACCTGGGAAACTCTCGATAGTGTTAAGAATGCTTATCCGGATTTATGTTCAGATATCTAGTGTTGTTTGTTAGTATAGACTGTTTGTTTGTTTGCTATTGTATGAATGATATGTATGTTTGGATTGTTAATATAAAAGCTTTTGATTTAACTGTTGTTTAAATTTCGGGGACGAAATTCTTTTAAGGGGGGAGGAATGTAACGACCCGGAATTTTGACAGCATATTTTAATAAATATTTAATCTAAATTAAATCAAATATAAGCTTGTCAACATTTAAATTGACGAGTTATTAAATATTAAACAGTCATGTATGTTTATAAAAGAAGTTAATACTTCAAAACCATTTAAAGACAAAATCTGACTTATTCAATTGAATCAAATCAAAGTCTTTATATTTTGATATTTGATAAAATACATATGAATACACTTTTAGTTTTTAAAATGATAAGTTTTAAAATAAACAAACATGAAATTATTTAACATAAAACATGAAATGCAAAACAATATAAGTGTAAGCATTTAAAAATTAGTATAAAACACAATCATATATTATAAATGTAATCAAAGTAACATAAATATACAAAATACAAATTATCATTTGACATATATAAAAACAAGTATTTTTTTTAGATAAATAATGATCTTCAACATTCACATTTGTACAACACAACAACCTTAAATAAACTGTGAAAAACATCATTTGAACAAGTATAAAATTTCATATAACATATAACTATCAATATAAATAAACACATATATTAACTATGACTTGTGTAGGTGTTGTGTGCAGTTTTGTGCCTTAGGAAATCAGAGTGAACTTCAATATAAAACTAGTCTCACTTCATATTAATAATGAAGGATCTGTAGCTGTACTTATGGAGTATCAAATTGTTTTATTAGACAATTAAGTTCATGTAGCTGTACAAAACAAATAGAAAACTGAAATATTTTTACTTGATAAATGAAGCATAAGCATATATTAGTTGTAAGCAAATAAAAACATAGACAGGTTATACTTTACAAATAAAAACAAAGTTTTACTTCAAGTATATAAAAACAAAAGTCTGTAACTTGCTAAATATGCTTGGCCGAAATGAATTTAATATCTTTGTACAAACAACAAGTATCAGCAAACAATAAATATATGTTAACAAAAATGAAGACAAGCATTAAATTAGCACAAATTCTTGTTCAAGCAAGTACTACAGCCGATCCCTGTGATAATTTCATTTAGCAGTGTATTCAAACTTGGTCAAACAAGTGAAAACTTGTACCATTTAACCTACAGCTGTTGTTCAAAGTCTTTTTATTTGTATGCATCATGTTATTGTGTGGTCTACAAAAATTAAAGAAACAAACCTGTGAAACTGAGAAAAGCAAAGGAAAGTTTCAGAGAAATTCATCTGCAAGTTCTTCAACATACTTTCTGTTCAACTAACAGTTTTAAGTGAGTAAACGAATTAATTTCAACTTTAGTTTATATGTTTTTGCTTGTTAATGATATTTGTTGATATTGTTTAACATATTGCTCTGTGTATGTTTGTGATCTGGAAACTCTTATAGCTATTCTTGATCAATACTTTAAGTTGTTACAAAGTGAATCAATATAAATTTACAAATCTTATTCATATTAACTATTTAAAATTTTGTAAATTCATGTTGTTATATGAAAACAAAGCCTGTAAGCATGTTTGATGTTTCACAGTAGGATATTAACCCTGTATTCCAAACTACAGGTTTAAAAAGAAGATTTAGCTTTAAAATTCAAATGTCGAAATTTGTAAATCCAATAGTATAATTAGTTTTCATAAACAAAATTATGATTTTACACATAAAAATTGTAATTTATAATCAAAGATTTGTTGAGCAGTTTTACTTTTAAGTTTCACTGCATATTTGTCAAATTTGCAAGATTTATGAAATGTTAATTCCTGGAATTTGGTATGAAGCAAGATTTAAGAAGTGTTAACTCTAGAAAAATAGTAAATTATTTTTCGAATGTAGGTATTTTGAGTTTGAATCTCAAATAGGGTTTTAGCTCACATTTTTCTATGCTCTGTAAATTAGCGATTGCGGCATCTTGAGTCAACCGAGTGACACGCGACTTCAGGAGGAGATGGAGAGGGGTGTGAGCGACGTACTGATGGAGTTTCATCATCTACGGTAGTGTGAGGCGGCCGCATGATTGATTTGAGCGTGGGGGTTTTGTTTGCTGTGTTCGAACTGCAGGCCTTAATTTTTGTTTCGGCTTGTAATTGAAATTTGGGTTTTCGAATTCATACGAGATGGTGATTTGTGGTTTGTGGGGGTTGCAGCGAGGTGCCGATGGCCAGGCGCACCACCGTGCACGTGCACGGTGGCGAAGAGGTGCCTGACATGTATTGTGATTTGTCGCGTGAGTAAACTCGGGAAATTCGAAGGTTGTATCGATCGTGTCTTCGGGTTTGCTCGCGTGTGGGTGTTTCTGCAGTTGGCTCTTAACAAAGGTTTAATTAGAAAAAAAAAATGAATGAGAGTATAAACTGGAAGAAGAAGGGAGAGTGAGAGAGAGAGGGACACACGAGAAAGACACGGGAAAAGGAGGGAAGGAACTCGTGACAGTCACGAGTGAAAAGGGGAATTGTCCCTGAATTCACGTTACAGCATAAGTTTTAGTTTGGCCTTTTATAACAAGGTTAGTGATTAATTAGTTAGATTGATATTAATTAATCTATAGTTTGACAATGCCTAAATTGGTAACTGTAACTTTGTTAATTTAAAATAAATTATATGTTAAAGAAATTTGAAATCTTAATAACGTTAACTTATTATTGGAAGTTAATTAATGAAAATTAACTTACGTGTTTAATCGGAACTTATGTTATTAAATCGATGATTTAAGTAATTTTTGATAATTAAATAATTAATTCATTTTAATAAGTAAGTTATTATTAATTGATAATTAAGAATAAACTGATTAATTGAGTAACTGAGTAATAGTTAATGAAAAAAAAAAAGTTAATTAGTTTAAATAATTAATTAAAGATGAGATGGTTACAAATTAATGATTTATTAATTAATTAATTGATTATTAATAAGCTAATTAATCAGTAATTAATTAAACAGAATAAAATAGTTTATTCTTAAGCAAATAATTAAGTAAAGTAAATCCAGATTTGTTTGGTATGCATTGATGATTCTGCTTGATTAACTTTGATATATGTTAAAGATTATTCTGTGATATGTTATGATATATTCTGGATATGTCTGTAATAACTGTATATGGTTTATCTGTTATATCTGTTCGGTGAATACTGATATTTAATTGAACTGTTAAGTTAACTAGACAACTTGGCCCTTAAAATGGCGTTTGGATCCGATGAGACCGGGATCGGAAGAATCAAATTTGATTCCCCGAAAACCACATCGATCCAAATTAAACGATAGGTCGTAACTTATCAAATGGTGATCGAAATGGTGTTTTCAGAATGCAAGGGTTATCGTCGTTAACTCTGAGGGTGATTCCAAAATGAGTGTAACGAGATAATGCCTTCGGCTTCGTTCGAACCCGGAACGAACTTGTATGGATTGAATGCTTTCAACACATCGTCAGGCGGACGATGAGCATTCTAAGATATGTTCAATAAAGGTAATCGTAGCCTCAAGCCTCATCAACCGGGAATGGCTAAAACAGGGGAGATGCAGCAAGGTTAGGTGGGTCATGCCCAAGCAGGACAAGATTTTCCCCTGTCTAGATGTCCCTTTTTATTTCGGCTTAGTGGGCAGTTGTTGGCCACAACTGCGGGGTTATCTTGTTCGGGACTGTTCAGTAAGGAATGGTTCCGGCCTTGTGTTGCAGGGGATGAAGGGAGTAATCCTCGGTACGGTGATCTAGGCCCCGTACTGTGACGGGCGGTACCCCAGTAGCCCTGCCATTGTATGGGATCCAATTTCCAATAAGCGCCGTACGATTTGATTGTGCCCAACTATGTTGAAATGTGAGATGTAAGCATTTCAGCTATTTCTGTATTTTACTTGAAAACCCTAGACACTATTATAATATCACAGAATTTCCTATCAAATGTTTGGTTAGCGTAAGGTAAAAACTTACCCGTATTTATTTGTGGGGAGTCTTACGTGATACCTTTATTTTCAAATGATTTTCAAAGTTAAGCAATTTTAACCTGTTTACTCATACCAGACCCATGTCTGACCCGGAGTTTATATTTTTGTGTTTTCATAAACTCTTGGGTACTCAAATTTTTACGAGTAGCCAAGTGATAGGTATCTAGAAGTGTTGCTATCTGGAGGAGCTTGGAGCAGGAGTCCAGGCGTATCTATCTATATATATATTGTCCGCTGCAGTAGATTGTGTATGTGATGTATTTTGGATATGTAGTGACAGATATGTATGTATGACTGTCTCATGTATATGATGTTATGTGACTCTGATGATATGTAAAACTATATAGTAGTTATATGATGTATTATATTTTGTTCCATTCCGCTGTGAGATTCTGATGTTGTTATTCTTTTTCTCTATCTTTTCTATTTCTATCTCTTTCTTTCTTAATGATGAAACGTCTTTCTGGAGTTGAGAAAGGCGGGTCGTCACAAAATCATTGGAAACCCATTAGGTCCTATGGTTTTAATACTAGACATACCAATTACTGTCAATCAAACTTCTTCCCCCCCATGAAATAAGAGTCCAATTCATTTAGAAATGAATCCACACTTGTGTATAAAGCAGTCTGAATTATAAAACAATTTTAAAATAATTTATTTGTGACTTTTATGAATAAAACCTAAATATAATCTTTAAACTTATTTATAACCTTTATAAATTTAAATTTCACTTTAATCTAATTTTAAATTCAAAATTTGTATATTATTCATATTAACACAATGCAGGCTTTGATACAGTTGTTGGATCGGGTGCACAGGCAGCGGAGTGGAAAAGACATATTTAAAAAAAAACCGCGTTGATTCATCATGCACGAGATCTTTTATGATGCTATCGTGAATAATATCGATGACATCAAATCATATTTAATGCTTTATGTTTATTTCTTTGATTTGAACTTTAAGATATGTTATATTATCATTATATAATATAATTCATGTGATTTATAATTTTTATTTGTTACAAATTTTTTGAACAAGATAATCCATTTTAATTTGAATAATATTTATTCAAAAGTTAACTTAATAATAAAATAAAATTATATATAAGGATACACACACATATATTATGATACTAACTAATTAATAAATTAATGTTATAATTATTTGAATTTGAGAGCGTGTGTATTGCTTTTTAAAATATTTAAATGATTTTTTAATTATATTTGAATGATAATAACTAATTATATAATTTTAATATAAATTCAAACAACAATTATTAAATTCAGTGTTTATTAAATTGTTGTTATAATTTAAATGATTATAATTCGTCTTAATTCAGATACCAAATATTCGAATCAAACGAATAAGTCTTAATACATTAATTTTTACTAACAATATTAATTTATATACCCTAATAACATGTTTACACACACGTATACATATACATATATATGTACACTACACACACGTATATAAACATCAAAATAACAATGTCATATATAAGTATATGATATACAGTTAAATATATTGATGTATCCAAGATTTTAATACAAACCCAACACCACAAGTTATATGCAAAGCAGAGTTCCTATATGAAGGTTACGAAGGTTGCAATTCATAGGGTTTTTTGTATAAATTAACAATTATATAACAAAAGGAGCATACATGTAATTATTTTAACTTGAAGGACATTAAAGTAAATTCACCTAAAACCCTAGCATCGCCATCATTGCTGTCTTCTCCAAAAAAATTAGCCGCTCGGGATGACCGTTCACGACGTCGCTATCACTATTGCGCTCTTCTTGATGAACGCTATTGATCGACATTGCTCTTGTAAACTCCGATCCAAGTTTGTCGAAATCTTAATTTCGAAATCATAAACCTTCAGTGGCCTTAAGAATCACTGCCTTCAAATTGATAGTTTTGTTCCTTAGTTGATGAGTAAAGGTTGTTCCATGTCGCTATTTGCCCTCCAGTCATCTTATCAATGTTGATTGTATTTTGCATGAATCTGTTCATGTATTGCATGCACACATAAAAGAAGAACAGAAAAAATTGCCTTTTTTAACAAAATTTTAAATTAAATTGATTTAAACATAAATTTATAAATAGATTTTACAAAAAATAATTGAATTTTGTCCTCTATGATCCTGTCGGTCAAATACACCTTGAACTATCAACTTCACCCGTGAGAGAACAATTCTCTAACTAATTCGTGGAGTTGCAAAGTCCACTATTAAGGTGTAATTTATTTATGGAGAAGGAACAAATTTATATATGTATATAATGATGCATCTATGTATATTTATAACAATACTAATGGGTTATGCAAAATATCTTTCTCAGATCTAATATTCAAGGTATTACCCATTATAAGTGAGATCTTATCTCACTCAATTAATTATATTCATTTAATTAATTCATATCCACACATATTTTGATATGACTTATTTTAAAACAATTTTAAAATTTTCACCTATCAAAATTATATATATATATATTCAAATTAGTATAACGGCCCAAAAATAATAATTAAATATATATATAATAATATTTTATTTTATTAATTAATTTTAGGCCCTTTAATAATAACTAAAAATAAAAGTAAATTAATTAATATAACAATTTTATTAATTTCTCTACGGTAATAATTTATAACTTTAATAAATTAATAAATTATTTTCATTCGAAATCTTAGAGTTGCGATTATGTGACTTCTAAGTGTAAACTTGGTCCTGGTGACATTTAACGATTTAAGTATTAAAGCTTGTACGGACTTTGCTGAAGTATAATAGTGAACATGAGTTCAGTTCTTGTAGATTATATTGTGTACCCTTATGCGCACTAGTGGACTAAATGAAATCCAATTTCTTATCTTTAGCAATAGATTTTGACTTTGCGTTGACCAGTAATTAAACTGATACTAATATTCTATTTTAAGGAGACAAATCCTTTCTTGAATAATGTTTCACATCAAACAGTTCAACTTATATTGAACTATGGTCTTAACAAAATCGTGTTGTCATGTGATTGACCAGAATCAAAGTATAGTTTAGACACTTAAGATTCACGGTATTCTCAAGTCAAAGACTAATACAAATTATCATGTGAGATCTTGTATTTGACTTTAACCTGTAGAAGACTCTCACATCAGTCGTTCTATAATTATTCCAAACTATATGTATGTAACCCTTTAGTGCCCCGTTGGTCAAGAGTAATTCACTGTCCATCATACAGACACCGCTAGATGCGCTGGTCTCAACGGATATATGATGTCCATTCTCGATATATATTGACTGGAAACATTTAACGACAAACATTTATTTTATCAATTCAATACCCATGATTATGAACACATTCATAACTACAACCAATTAAATACTTTTTCTAGGAATCTCTACATGTATATATTTAACCTATTAATAACATTATTTATATCCCAATATAAAAATATATACAATAGAATATAAAATCAAAAACTTATTTCATTTTGAACAAGATTAGCTTTTAGATTTATAAAATCAAATTAAATAATTGTTCCTAAGGCACATTCATAACTCTACCATTATGAACTTATAACGAAAACACTAATAAATAACAAGTACTAATAGCATAGACTATGCATGCAAATCCAAAATATTTAGTACCGGATTGTAAAAATCGTTAGGTAGACGCTAGATGGTAAATTCTGACTATGGACTAGTTGAAAATCAATCAAAATTAGGTGTCCTTTATAAGTTCATGTATTTTAGATAAAGTTTAGCATCTGGTTCAATATTAATTAAACCAGATTGATATTCATGGGTTCAGATGAGCTAGGAAGTAGCCAACGAAAGATTAATTAAAACTAGTGTCTAACCAGTGCTTATACAAGGTCGTAAGCCTTGCCTAAGCGGATGATCAAGTTGTAAGTCTTACCTAGCGCTTAGGCTAAGTAGGACCTAGGCGAGTGTCTAGATGGATTTTTATAATAAAGAGTACAAACATTGCACGCGCAAAACAATTTTTTTTAGCTCAAACACACGTGTGCAAGCATAAGTCAAAACAATTTAACTTTATATGTAAGAGTAACATTTGAAATAAATTAAAATTGTAAATTCTTGAACATAAATATTACTTGTGATTCGACGAGATTATTATTTTAAACTTTTGAGAATGAAAAAGGTGGGGAAAAAAGTTAGTTTGTGATTTAGTATTAACAATCGCATGAAAATCAATGTGTATGTGCATTTGTATTATATTGAATAAAAAATCTAGAAAATAGTATAGTCTTTGTTATACTGTTTTTTCTTTCCACTTATTAACTTTAATTTTAAACTTATAAATAGATAGCATTTTTGAAAGTTTACAATTAAACATAAAGGTTGATGTATTACAAATAGTAATAAAGACATAAGATTATTGTGAGGGAGAATAAACTTTTATTCATTTTTTTTTTGCCAATGGTTTCTAATATCGCATACAACTTTCTTTGATGTTATTTCCATCCAACAAAAATATATTTATTTGTCTACATTCTATATTATCAATGAACGCAATATTTTTATTATTATCATCATCATCCTATATAGATGCATTATTGATTTCATTTTCTTGAAATATCTACTAAGAAAAAGAAACACGGTGCCAAAATCATGGCTCGCGCATCAGTGTAAACTGTAAAGTAAGTAAGAAGGTAAAAATCCAACGCGTTGTTTCTTGCCGTTCCATATATTCAACTTCCTTCCCCTCTCAGTTTTTGCCCCTTTTCTTTTGCATCAAGCAAGCTCCCCCATTTTGAAATCGCAGCTTTTCTTTCTGGGTTTCGGAAGCCACTAGTTCATCCACATTTTCCACTTTTAATTCTCTCTTTAAACAAATTTTTGGGATTTAACTGAGCGTGATGGCTTACGATCAAACGGAGATAAACTGGGACAGGTTTGTTCTCTGATTCTTATTTGTATTCATTTGATTTTAGGGTTAACGCATATGATATGTTAAATTCATAGTACAAATAATTTAGGGTTTTATGTATGTTGTTTTTCTGATCCGATGTTGACCTTTCACACGTTTTTTGGCACTTGGGTGCTAAACTGATAAATAGAGCTTGGATGAAAAACTTGCTGAATCACATTTAATAATCTTAAGATTTGAATTTGAGTATCGTTCCATAATGATCTTTATCTATCTGTACATACGTTTGATAATTAAATCTTTCTTATGCATAGAAGGACGTAAATACGCTATCCTTTTTTTTTTTTGGTCGGAATACTGAATGAAGCACATAATTATGACACATCACACTTTGATGAACCCAATTACCACACTGAATCAGATCTAATTCACGAAACTTGTCAAAATGTAGGATTTTGCAGTTTGCATCTAAAAAATGGCACTGTCTGAAGATAGGACTTACTAATTTTACATTATTTCTAGCTATTCATTTTGACAAAAAGAATAGTATATTCCAACAGTATTACATTACAACTGTATTCTAAAATGATCCAGTTATATCATGTGAGCCTGATCACACTTTCTTGAACAAGGTGAAAATATTGATAATAGCATGATATATTCTAGTTGAATAATAGAGGTATTATCATACCCAACACTGAGTTTCTAACCTTATGGATAATGTTTATATTATAACATGTGAACCAATTGATATTTTACACTTGTCATTCTTACCTCCCTCAACCTATTACAACCATGGTTGTGGTTGGGAAGGTGATTTAATACCATTTGTAACATGCTACACCACAAATGAATCTATCTTGTTCAACTTAACTTAGCCTGATCCAATGTAATGTTAAGCTGTGAGTTCTCGTATGTTATTGTGTTGCTTGAAAAGAGCTGCTACTATCTGTAATATATATTGTTAGTAGGTTTGGTGTCACATATGAAATTTCCGAATTAAACTTATTTTTTTGTTGGTGATTAAAAAAGTTTGGCTAACTAAAGGTTTGGATCCTAAATTTTAGTTGATGAGATGTCTAATTGAAGAAATCATACATGGGGTTTTTTTAATTAATTTTTTTTTTCTTTAAATATGTCATCGTGTCAATTTTCCATTGCCTTCTTACATGTACATAATAAATTTTAAAGATTTTAGACATAATGCCAATCAAGCTATTACCCTCAATTTCTTACACTTCCTATCATATTCTAACAATCGTATTGCGAAAACGTGAATGTCTAATATGATTATGATATGACATAAAAATCGAAAGACAAAGAGTAGTATAATAAAAGAACTTTTACAGGTTAAGTTTAACAATCCAATTAACATATGGATTTTCATCTAGAACTCCCTATTTTAAACTACAATATCAAAAGATGAAAAATCTGTGCACTACATCGCAATACAATATTTATGTCCAATTTACGATCTATTTTACAGTTTATTTTACATTGTTACGATTTTAAAACAAAGTTAGATTACAAGCAAAATACGATGAAACCACGATTATAAATACAAGAGAGATCTAGAACCTCTTTCTTTGCAAATCCCTTCTAGTTTCTTCTCCATCATTCTTCTTCTTTTTTGCAAGAAAATTTCAAAATAAAATATTTGTTTGTGGATATGATATGTTCGTCATCATGGCGGTCTATGCAAAAACTAAAATCATTCTAAAACTACATTCCCCTTTAAAGTTATATTTCAAATCGACAACCAAAATATACATTTTCGATGGTTCATATTGGCTTGCAAATTTAAATAGAGTTAAAAGTTTTCAAACAATTTCAAATTTTACATAGGGTTACCGTTGAACATAACACATCTACAAATATTGTTGTAGAAAATTTTGCTCACATCATAGTTATTAACGACGCACGGCGCAAAAAGACGCAAAGTCTTCCTAGAGCCTTGGCGCAGGACATGACAAATAACATGTACCTTTTCAATTTACTATGCATATATTGAATTTCTATATATAATTAATATATATACATATATATATATAACAATTAATTTAAAAAGTTTAGTATAGTTTATATTTTTTTACTAAAACATATATAATAAAGATTTTTTTTTTATATTTTGCAAAAATCGACTTCAAATATAATATGATAAACATAGAATTTCAAGCATAATAGTCTTCAAATGCTAAAATCCAAGATAATAATACATATTGCTGATAAACTAGAAATTTGAATTTGTTAAACAATCATATTTTCTAAATCAATATCTAATAAGCTACAACATCTTCCTCATCTATCTCATATCGATTACTAATTTATTCCATGCGACCGTAATAGTAGCATGCAGTTTGAAGTTCGTTGGAGATTAATTTAAAAAAAACATCTATTTGATATTATTTGTTCAATGCAACAATAATTGGAACATATAATTTTAATTTCGTTCGAGATTAATTGTGAGAACGCGACCATTCAAGATTATTTGTTTGGTGTAAGGTTTGTAATTAGACCCAAAATGTCGGATCTAGACCTGATCCAGTGGGTCTCGATTCAAGTTGAGTTGAGTTCTATCGAATCTAGCGTATATGTTAAATCTAGACCCGATTCGAGGTTAGATTCGGAGCTGGTCAGTTCAGGTCTGGTTGCGTAATAGCATTAAAAATACGTATATTTTCTCGTTATTTGTCTAATCTTCCAAGCCAGATCGGTTTTCATGGTATTTTTTATAAACCAGACCCCATCCGTGATCCATCGGGTTCGATTTGGTTTGGTTCAGATTTGCAGATCTCGATTCTAGTTGTTCATTATAGTTCGGTACGATGATAATATAAATAAATAGTTCAAAGTTTGTTGGTAATTAGTTCGAAATAATCGTATCATTGCATAAAAATTATGTAATACATTTAACCATTGTTGGAGATTGGTTTGGATTGTAAAAAAAGAGTAAAAAACATTAAAATAACGAAAGTGTGCATCGTATTTGCGCCTCGCGTCAGTTGCGTCATTCGCCGCGCCATTCCATGTATATGTATATAAAGAAGAAAGAAGCCAACGTCACGTCTTGCGTCATGGCACGCGCCATAGCGTGCCTTTCGTAACTATGACACACATGCTGACCAACGGAGCATTGGAGAGGGATTTATAACGGATCTTGAACCATCTCCTTAATAAATTAATAGTTGTGACATGCGCACACACACGTGTGTGCATATGTGTGTGTATATATATGTATGTGTAATCTATTAGAACACAAACCGGCGACATAATTTATGACACAATAGATCCAAATCTTACATTTTTCCTTAAATTCAACCTAAATACAATGAGATTTTATGGTTAAAATCGTGTTCCTTTTTGCGTTTCAATAACTGTTGCTATATATATGTATATGCATCTTCCCGTGTGTGCATATATTATGTGTGTATATCATGATTTAAAATTTTGACGGAATTCAAACATTCAATTCCACTTCCGATCATAATCGGGACGAAATTTGATCAAATTTTTGGATTTCAGTTATGGTCCAAATTTCAGGTTTAGTTTTTTAAATGCTGAAAAATAGTGAAAAAATAGTATAAAAACAATAACATATAAAAGAATTAAAAAGACAACAAATCAAATAAGAAAATAAAACATGGATAAATGATCAAATAGTTTCAAAAAAGATTGTGATGCTTTTGTCGGTTCTGACCCAAATTAGCAGAAATAACATTAGAACAATAATAATTAATAATCGAATCAACCTTTTGATGTATAATATATATTTTTCAAATCAAATATGAACTATGTGTAGATGTATTTCTTTGGAAGAAATTCAAAATGCAGAGCAAAATCATAAGTGGATTTTTCAAAAGTGACCCAAAATTCATAAAATTTAAATGAAGTGAACAAAATTTGGAATGAAAGAATTGAACATTGGTGTAGATTAAGTAGCATAAATAATTTGTAAAGTAATTATATAAATGAACTTAGGTTTTGTGAAACATGATCAGAATTTCTGAAACGTGATCGAAGTTTCAAAATCCATCAATGACAGGAACAAAAACGAAGACGAAATTTTGAACCTTGGTGTATATACATGTGCGTGTATACATGCTCATACATTCATTTCAATTCATCTTCATGTATATACCTTTTGTTGTATTTTGATGTTTCTTATCATTTAAAAATATCATAAAAAGATAATCTATTACAGTTTTATTGATTTGTAACCATGATTAATATTTAATTGAATCCATATAGAATTCCTTGTTTAGTATGTGTTGCACCGGGAAATGGCACAACACCCAAAGTAGATAATATATAGCAGTTCTAATCAAAAAGCAACAAAAAGACATAATTTTTGTAGTGGTTCGACAATTTTTTTGCCTATGTTCATTTTAGTTTTATTATCTTATGTTTTCTCTTCGAAATACTAATACTACAACTTAAATCCGACCACAATATAGTAGATCTCGGATTTAAAAAGGTTTGGGGAAGATATAGAAAGAAGTTACAAAAATAAGTCCTCTTCAAGTTGTAGGTAGCTCGTGATTTATAGGCAAAATCCAGCATAGATTTCACAATCCATCTCTAAAAACGTCTAAATATCCAAGATTCAACAATCTAGCATCGTAGCATGAAGACCATGTCATGCCGTATCACCCACGAAAATGAAATCAGGTCGGTACCTACCTGATCAGGTACATACATGAATTTATGCATGCAAAACCAAGTTTCTCTTCATGACAGAGCTCCTTTCATCCATCTCTTTCCATTTTAACTTTTATATTCATGTCGTTACTGACATAATTTGACTTGGGTCGCACTTTAGGTCAACTCTTGGTTTGCTTCAGGATGAGCTTCAGGCCCATTTGAGGTTGAGTTTCCCTTGTGTTTTTCCATCTGCTTCAAGCCAATCCTTGGTTTGATTGCTTTAGGCCAACTCAGTACCGACCCTCAACTTTTCAAAATTTCAACTATTTTCGACTATTTTTATATTTTCTGTTTCTTGCATTTTTATGATTTTTTTCAAGTCCTTTGGTCATTTTTTTCATCGTTTGTCGTCCAATTCGATCGTTTAAATCCATTCGAAAACTGTGAAAAATTCGGCCGTAATACTTGCATCAAAGTACGCATTTGGATATAAGGTGTGTTTTTTTCAAAAACACGTTTCAGCAGTAGTCGACCTCTGGTAGTTAAGCTATTCAGCTGTCTATCGATTACAGTCACAGTGAATCATCCGGTTCCTTTGTAAATCAAAGGTCGTTTGGACTATCATAGCCAAAGATTCTAGCCTTATTTAAATGTTAGCCATAAATCTTGATCAACTTGTGTTCGTATGGAGTTTTATATCATATATCAGTGTCACGGTCATCTCATGTTTGTCCGGGGTTAAGTTATCATAAATCAATATTTATATTATAAGGCCTTTAAATCCTAGAGCCAAGTCTAGATCTCTCCGAATTGCACAATCAACATCCAATCTAGGGTCTGATATCTTCGGATCGTTCAACATCCAATCTAGGGTCGATCTTTCCGGATCGTCCAACATCCAATCCAGGTTCGATTTCTTCGGATCCATGCTGAGCCCAATCCGTTCGCTCTTCCGCAAAGGGGTCCAATGTCCCAGCAAATACATCCGTCACTCTTCGGTGATGGACTTACTTTCCTAGCTAACCTATACACTCACTCTTCGGCGATGAGGCTAGCTATTTGTACAAGTCCAATCCACCCGCTCTTCGACAATGGGACTTGCACCTTATGGTCGTCGTCCCGTCTCTCCGGATATGACTACCATGTTCAACCAATATCAGTCATCAAGTTCCATTAGTTTTCAAAATCAAATATCCATTTGTGAAATCCAAATTAAGGCAGCAAACAATTACCCTAAGTATCCATTCCAGACATCCAACTCAGAGCGTGCCTAGAGACCAATCAACGTCTCGTACACGTATAAGCGGTCCGATGTATTATTGTCTTATTTATTCAGAATGGAATACAAAACTAGGGAATTGAATCTAACTTCCGTCCATCCCAACCAAGGAATTACATTCTCAATCTAGCTCTGTGGTCGTATCCAATGTGTTCGTTGTAGATGTGGCTACTCCTCCCGTGCCACTGCAATATGCTTCATGACGTGCTATTGTAGCCGGTTGTTTCGAAATTGCTCTTCTATTAAATAACAAAGGTGTCTGCACTCGTGCGTTTCATGTTCATCCATCTCATTGAAAATGCAAAATCTTTCGGACATTTTTTTCGATCCGTGAGCTCTCCTATAGACGACTTTCGATAGAGGATCTGCCGCATAATATCTAAGTAAATTCTCTTCGGGTTTCAATTAGGTCAGTGTAGAAAGAGAGTTTTGATTCCTTTCTCTGCCGGTTCTCCGAAGTTCTCTTCAGCTTTACACTTTCATTTGTCTTTACTGTATCCTGCTTTGGACAGTCCTTCGTCATCCATTACACTAACTTCAGTATTCTCCTGATACAAGTATTACCCAGTCTCGTGGTAAAACTCGATAAGATTAATCGGTGGATTCCTTTTCAAAGCAATTTTGAAGTCAGTCTTATTTGCAACTCTAGACACTGCAGCCATCAGAACAGTCGATGGACCCGGCTCATGAACCACAGCGGCTGCCGCGTTAAATCTAGTCGATAACTCCCTAGGGTCTCTTCGGCCATTTGCTTCACGCTTGAAAGCATCGTTACATTATTCGATTCTGAATGTAAACTATCTCAAAAATCTATCTGCCAATCCTGCCCATGTGCTTATGGACTCGTTCTCCAACTGCTTGAACCACATAGCAGTCAGCTTCGTCAGGTACAATGAGAAACAACGTCCGACATTCTTAGAAGCACCCAACATCCAAGAACAGGTCACGCCGTATCACCCACGAGAAGAAAATCAGGTCGGTATCGACTTGATTAGATCGGTACTGGTAAGAATTTATGCATGCAAAGCTAATTTTCAGTAGAGCTCCTTTTATTTATCTCTTTCCGTTTCAAGTCTTAAATTCATGTCAGTACCAAACAAATCATGTTAGTACCGACGTGATTTAATTTCGGGTCACGCTTCAGGCCAATCCTTGGTTTGCTTCAGGTTGTGCTTTAGACCAATTTTAGGTTGAGTTTTCCTTGTGTTTTTCCATCCGCTTCAAGCCAATCCTTTGTTTTTCTTCACATCGCGCTTCAGACCAATTCAGTACCGACCCGAAGGCCCCGACCAAAATGTGACTTTTCAAATTTTCAACTATTTCGACTGTTTTTTATATTTTCTTTTTCTTACCTTTTTATGACGTTTACCAAGTTCTTGGGTCATTTCTTCGTCGTTTATTCGTCCAATTCGATCGTTTAAGTCTGTTCGAAGACTGTGGAAATTCGATTGTTTAAGTTCTTGGGTCGTGTATATATCTTTGTTGTATTTTGATGTTCCATATCATTTAAAAGTATCATAAAAAGCTAATCTATTACAGTTTTTTTGATTTGTAACCATCGTTAATAATTAATTGAATTCAGATAGAATTCCTTGTTTAGTATGCAAGTACTAGGTTGTTTTTTCCCCTTAAATTATATAGTTTAATTTCAGATGGAGTATTTAATCCTATATGTATATATGCGTGCGCTTGCATGCGCCTTGCCAATTATTGTAAGGCAACGACATCATGCTAATGGAAAAGCAGACCGGAATATGTGTTTTTTTTTTAAAATTGTTTTTTGTTATAACATTGTATTGCATATTAGCTAGTGGAAATTTAGTTTTGCATTTTATTTTCAAATTTGGTACGTGAAAAATCATTTTTGTAACCGTGTTTTAAATTACACTGCTATTTTTATTTTGGTAAAAATAATTCGTTTTTTAATTTAATCTGAGTTAATTACATATTCTATGATCAATTTTTTTTTGAATTTCTGAGAAAATGCAAATATTGCAGAGTTTTCTGCAAATATCCCAAAACTTAAAAATAAAGGTTTTTTTTTTAAATTTGTTTTTGAGGAGTGGCGGCTGTGTGTTTTGAAACTTAACGAGGATGTACGAAAGTTCCCTATTAACTATTGCAATTTTAAATACTACATGCATGTGCATCCCTAGTGTTAATGAGACTGTTCCTAGGTTTTTCAACAACAACTTAAAATCAATTATCTGCTTAGTTGCAAAAGTTAGTCATATTGTTTATCATGTTCTAGTTATATATGGGTTGAATGTGGAGAACCAGATGTTGATTCATTCTGAAAGCCATATATAATTAAAGCAGTGAAAAAATATATTCAGTTGTAGCTTTTCTATTGTTTCATCTTGTTACCCTCATCTCAACTTTTCTATCTATTAATCATTGTTGGCTATATGGATATCAAATGATAGTCGCCAAGATCCACTCCCCACCCCTCCCCTCTCTCTATTTATCCCCTTGCATCTCCCTCCTTTATGTGCAAAAAAAATTGAATGCTTTTTTGTAGATACGTTCTATTTGTTAGTAAGATATTCTATGCAATTTTTTTTTAGTAATTTGGAAATATTTGACACTTCAAAACCGCAAGCCAATATGAACGATTAAAAAACATTGATTTGAACCATCTTTCTTATATAATCTTCTGTGAGATGATGCTTCATCTGGGTACCACATCTTTTGATTCAACTTGTTAATCCTTGACCAACACATCTTTATTGTACTGTTTGTTTTTGGTAAATGTACGTTAGAAGATTTTTCATTTATTTTGTTGAAGTTGACTCCCTTGGCAGGGAGAAAAGTGGATGAGAAAGCGTTCCATTTAGAACTGCTACACTAGTGTGAGCATATAAGTAAATAATTTTATTAGAATTGTTGAAAAAAAATAATGTAAGAAGACTTAGAATTAATCCTCTAGAAATATGTATTTATTTGAGATAAGACTAGTTTTCAGTTGCAAGCCAACTCAATGTTTTGTTATTCTAGTCGGTTTGCGAAAAAATCGTGAATAGGAATGGTGCATTTGTAGTTGTTTAAAAAGAATAAAAAGTGTACAAACCACGTGGAGGTTATAATGCTACAAATATTAGTTGCTAGATAAAGACTTACAAATATAACAATTGCAGAATAAGTGGTAATTACTACATTAAAAGTTCCTCACTGTTACAAGTGGCATTTCACTTGCGAACTACAAGTCTATAAATCAATTCCCCACCTATTGTTACGGTCTTGGATTACAGCCATAACTTGTAAATTTTGTCAGGTGAGTTAGACAATTTAACTCATCTAATAACACCATAGTTATAGATGGCGCGCTAAGGCGCGCGGCGTTTGCGCCATTTTCATTTGTGGCGCGGCGCACATGAAAAGGTGCGCCAAATGGTGCTAGGCGCAAAAAAGGTGCACGTCGCATTATTTTATTGTTTTTTGTTTATTTTTCATTTTTTGCATTTTGAACTGCATAAAATGAGTATCGATGATGCATTCGATTCGATGCTAAAGATGAACTTGTATTTGACGACGACGACGACGTGACGTGGGGTGTTGCTGCTAGAGCAGCAGAAGTGGAGGAAGCTAGATATCCATGTAGATGAACTTCCATGTTGAGAGGTTTTTCAGTACCTGCTTCAACTCCTTTACGTCTTCACAAAGAAGAAACAAATCCAAATGAGACGGATGAGTAAGATGATTAAGCTTATGATTCCGATGATGCAGACATTGATTTGGAAAATACAATTGTTGAATCGGCTTCGGATTTCTAATTCATTAGTGATATGTATAATTATTTTGGATTTTAAAACTATTATGCTTGAAATTCTATGCTAATGGTTATACTTGATGATGTTTTTTTTTTGCAAAACGCCTAATTTTTTTTGGTTTCATACGTTTTAACAAAAACTATTGAACTTTTTATTTTTGTTGTTATACGTTAAATTTATATAAAAAAAATAAAATTAAACATGCGCAGTAAATTAAAAAGGCGCGCGCCGTTTGCTGATCTGTGTGCAAAGGCTCCAGAGAGGTTTTGCGCCCTTTTGCGTCATGCATCATTAATGACTATGTCAAACACATGAGCTGACTCACGAGTTGTGGGGGTAGACTAGATTGTTGGCCACACCTGCTCGGTGAAGACAAGTTAATCTTGTTGACCCAGTCATCACGCTAGCAGGTGCAGAAGGTCCTCTAAAGCATAAAATACAATCAGTGTGTAATAAAACGTGTAACAAACCCCGGCTTGTTACACGTTAATATGTATCTTTTTACTATTAATCATGATTGCAGAACTACAGTTTAAGAGGTTCTTCTTTGAGTCTAAACCACTACAACTCAGAAGAGTCTTCTTTTACGAATCACCATATCAACACCAGGTTCTTTGCAGCTGTTGTGTATGTTTTACTACCTAAACAACTGTAATAAGAATCACCATCTCAACAATTATAATCATATGTAATTAGGTTTCTTTTGCTTGCGCTGAAGAACGATCCATTATATTGTACAATATATGTTATCAAGGGTATGATTATCATGAACATCATAACTGCTTGTGATGTGCTCATTTGTAGTAGAGTACTTGAGTATATGATTCTGACTTTGGGAAAATAAGCGTTTTCTGAATGATATTTAATTAACATGTGGTAACAAATTCATGAATATGACACAGAACTGCATTATAATTGACAATGTGCAACAGTTGTCCTTGCATTATGTTCCCCTATCCAGCATTATAACCAACAAAATTGTTTATTATTCCAACCATGCAGGCTTGACAAAAACAAGCTTTTTGTAGTGGGAGCTGGACTTTTTACCGGTGTTACTGTAGCCTTATATCCCACATCTGTTATAAAGACTAGAATGCAGGTAGCTTCAAAAGAAGTTGCACATAGAAATGCATTTTCAGCTTTCAGAAATATTCTAAAAGTAGATGGCATCCCAGGTTTATATAGGGGTTTCGGCACTGTCATTTTAGGTGCGGTTCCTGGAAGAATTATTTTTCTTACTTCTTTAGAGACCACAAAAGTAGCTGCTCTTAAACTAATTGAACCTTTAAAACTTTCTGAGCCTGTGCAAGCTGCTATATCAAACGGTTTAGGAGGCATGGCAGCTTCCATTTCTGCACAATCTGTAATCATTCCTATAGACGTGGTAAAACTCTTGTTCTCTTATCTTTTATGGAACGTGGCTTATGTATTGTTTGTCACGGAGGTAAAATATCCATTATAAATCAAAGAAACGCTCCTTGGTTCACAGTTTGATTCTGTGTTCATGATTCAACTCATACACTTAATTTGGTGGTTTTGTGATTGCAATTCATGCACTTTCACACCCGTGTTGTCTTGTTATAACTTATATGTCTTATATCAGCTGTCTTCTTTTATTGTTGAAATAGAGTTGTAACCTTTTTATTGTTGCAATATTCATGTATTAGGTTAGCCAAAGGTTGATGGTGCAAGGATATTCTGGATATGCAAAGTATAATGGTGGGATGGATGTTGCTCGCACTATTCTTAAAACCGAAGGCTTTCGTGGATTTTATAGAGGATTTGGGCTGTCCTTGATGACCTACTCACCGTCAAGTGCAGTATGGTGGGCAAGTTATGGATCTAGCCAGCGTGTTATTTGGAGGTCAGTTAGTAAACGCTTAGTACTTGCCGTTCTTCATAACTGATTATGCATATCATCATCGCAGTTGTAAATTAACACTTTTCACTTGATTCAACTTTCAATGCTGCATTGTATCTTCCTATGGTTAGGTGTTACTTATGACATCAGCTGATAGTTTTATGGACCATTTTTGGGATTAATCTTTCGTAGATGATTCTTCAGTTTATTTATCAATAGTAGTAAACCAACACACACACTGTGCGTAAATTTACTTCACCTATTAGTATGGAATTCTAGTTCTCTTCTATGTCAAAATATAAATGTATGTGCAATACACTTATTGCAGTGGACTATTTTCTGCACATAAGGTACCAATGCTACCCTAATCATCATGTTTGCTTGGCAATCGTTGTGTGCATACATACCCATTGTAATATGAAACTTTTGCAAGAAATAAGCTAGAAGGAAGAGACTATAAAGGGTAATATCCTAATACTTAATTTTTGAACTGTGTTACTGTAACAGACTTTTAGGCCATGGCAGTGATAAGAAAAATAATCCTCCGAGCATGACAAAAATAGTTTGTGTTCAAGCTGCTGGAGGAGTTATTGCTGGTGCTGTGACATCATGTATCACAACTCCGCTGGACACTATTAAGACTCGCATGCAGGTGTGTTTTCATATACTCTTCTTTTGTAGGTCTCCTTATGTATCACAATCCAAATTTATTTTTACTAATTTGTGTTGCTTTGTCCAGGTTATGGATAGTAAAAATAGACAAACGGCAAGACAGGTGGTCAAAAATTTGATAGCTGAGAGTGGATGGAAAGGTTTATATAAAGGATTAGGCCCAAGATTTTTCAACAGCTCTGCATGGGGGACCTCTATGATAGTAGCATACGAATATCTAAGTACGCCATTCTTCATTTCTTCCAGTAACATTTCTTGCTACAGTTATTTATGCTTTGGGATTACTCGTAACATTTACATCTAACTTTTAGATTACATTCTTGAACTGTTAACCATTTCCTTGATAGGCGATTAAAGCAATAGGACATCAATATTAAATAGGACAAATTTTGAAACTAAGTTTAAAAAAGGAAACATATCTCAACTACAAGCCTCAATGCAAAACTATTATGAAAATAGGCCAGGTTTATCCAAAAAAAAAAAAAAAAGCCATGTGCGCACTTTTAAAGTGTCTAAGCACAAAAAAATTTCTAGAAATATTTGCGAAAAAATAATTAAAGGTTGCATTCGTAGAAGTGCGCAAGCACAAACTTTTTTTTTTTGAAAACAAAGCCTAGTTTTGTATTGATGGATATACTTGAATAAGTTTATTTATGAAGCTTAGTTGTAAAAGTTGTCCTATCAAACACTAACGAACCTTTATACAGTTTATTCAAAAGTAATGTTCTGGATAGCGGATGCAGGCACATTTGCTAAGCTAGCTTTTGAAAGTGTAGTATAGGCCAATTTTTTTCTCATAGCGTATATGATACAAAATCTGAAGTTCATGTTTTATGTATAGCTCTTTTGAAATATCTCATTTTTTTTCCTTCATAAAATTTGCAGAGAGAACATGTGCAAAACATGATATATGAAGATGAAGAGTAAACAAATTATGCACCAAGTACAGAAAATTCTTTGCAAGCTCCGCATATTTGGATGTTTGTTATTGTACCATTGATTTTAAAAGTTTGAGAGCATATAGGTTGCCATTTCATATATAAAGTGAGCCTAATTCAACTTCAGTGGACAATGGATATTTATGTACGGAGTTTTGTTTCTCTTTTAATAGAAAGCTAATTCATTGTAACATGCCATTTAACTGGTAAATAGTGTTTCAAGATGCCTCGCAAACATTTCATGATCTTCGGAATAATTTCTTTGTTAGGTCATTGTTTCAAGATGTTTGATCTGATTTAATCCGAGCAAAATCTTTATGAATTTACAATACTGATAATACGTCATTATTATTATCATCAAGGGTATGACAAGGGTACCTAGCCATGCTTAAATTTAAACTTTTATTTGAAGTAAGATATTGTAATATTGTTCATACTGCAAATATTAACTTTTTTAGTATGCATGGTTTTTTGCTCATGTGATTTTTTTTATCTATATTTATTCCATCTTATTATCCATGCAAAATTTAAAATTTAAAGCTAACCATGGATGAAAATGGTTCAAATTAATTGGATTTCAGGATTTTGATTAAATTCAGGTGCGTAGGTTTACGACAGATAGCATGCAAATTAAAATTCAGGGTTTTGATAACACGTAATGATTTTGAAGATTTGGTACATAGTAAAACGAATAAAAGCAATTTTCACAATGATATCATATGTCCAAAATATATATTACAATAAAATTAACCTGGGAACCTTTATATTGTCCTATAACCAAGGTTTATATTATAGGGAGCAACACCTTCCAGAAATAAGTTAAGCAAATGCTTTGTGATATTTGAATTCACCATTGAAAATTCGTCTATCATTAGCCGTTTTGTATTCTCCTATCCAATAAGAGTCTAGAAGAAAGCTTTCATTTTCAATGTTTTTTTGACAGTTTTGGTGCTAAGTAAACAAAATAACTTGTTACATTCCTTGAAATAGAACATTGTTTTTGACGGTGTTGAACTTTTTTCGTTGTGTCAATATGAAAAATAGTCAGAAGTACCATTTACTACGGTGTTTGGTTGCTCCGATAATGAAAATTATTAAACCGAACCAAGATCGATAAAAATAAAAACTGAATTAAATTAACATGCTTGATTGATTATCTGGTTTAATCGAACTAAAAATATTTCATATATGGAATATCGATTGAACTTTTAAATAAAACATTATTATATGACTAAAGTATTCTTATTTAATATATTCTTATGTTTTAATAGTAATTTTGACAAGCATATGATGAATTAAATTTATTTAGACCAATTAAACTAATATGAAAATCATTAAAACATCAATAATTTTGGTAATATAATAAAAGTTCGGTTAATTTGGTTAAGTCGATAACGAAGCTAATTTTTTTTACGGTCGGATTATAAATCAACCTAGTTTCAAAACTAAATCAAACCGACCAAAATAAACTGATTTGGTTGGTTTACTTGATTTTAACAAAAGATTGCTCACCTCTACCAATTAGGCTTCTATTAAGTCCGGATTTGTATTCTAAAAATCGAAACTTTCTTTTATCGAAAATAAATTAAGTGGGGTAATTTAAAACTTGTTTTTTTAGAAGAGTTTTATATTATTATTTTTGTTTTGCATCTTGGACATGTTAAATGTTACATAAAATGATGAGAATGAACATAATGGTTAAAAAATACTAATATAGACAAGAAATTTAATTTCTTACCCTTTTTTTTCCTCTTGTTTCATTCAATCTCAATTCAAATACTTCTATCTCCCTAATTTAAGTATTTCTTTTCATATTTTGGCCCCTCAATTTTTTCTCTTCTCAACGCAACAATGTTCTTATATAAATTCACAAATCAATGTTAGGCATTACCATTTTTAAAAAATTTTACCTACATCGGACTAGATTTATAGCCAACCTTAGGACGATAATAAACGATAGAACTTAGCAAAGGTAATTCACTGAATCGTTGTTTATAATGTAAAATGAGAAACGATTAAGAGAGTAATATGTAATGCAATTAAAGTAAATGACACAACATGTAGAGTGGTTCGATCTAGAAGAGATCTACATCCACTTTGATTTTCTTATTGCTTAGAGCTTTCAATTACAAAAGGAATTTTAATGACATTACAAGAGCTTAGAATTAGATTAGAAAATTTTGATATTTGTACAAGTGCATACGAACCTCTATTTATAACTATAGGGATCATGCTTTGAAGAGTCGGGAATGCCTTGGATGCGAAGTTTCGTAAAAGCCATCGACTACGATAAACGGGCCATAATGGATTTCATGTGGATGTAGAGGTCCTAATGCATGCCAATTGGTGTAAAGACCTGCCATTCGTAATACCCGAAAATCCATACACTACGGCACCTAGATCCCCAAGCACCAAAAATGACGACTTTTAAGGCTCGTAAAAGAAAGCAAAACAAAGCATTTACTACAGGCTCGCACAAAACTCATATCGGAAAGCTAAAATATGATACCAATATGTGTGTGTTTATGGATAAGGCTATAAATATCATATATATAATATAAAGACAATAAGATCCATCATCATAATGTGTAACACTCCAAATATATGGAGTTCAAATGAAACAACATCCTAAAATAATATGTCTCACATACAATATAAAGTGTAAGATGTCTATATAGTACATACATAATACTGAATAAATGATCATAGCAATATAATGCTATGGCTTTATAACATGCTCTAGCTAGCAATATCCTCAAGTCCCTAGTCCATACCTACTCAAGAAATAGATCAAAATGGAAAACATGTAGAGGATCAGACATAAAATCTGGTGAAAGGGAAACATAACTGCTAAACATCACATCTATTACATTAATATGACATGAATACTGTACAAAGTGGTACCCCTAGAATATCACCCATATGTAAATCAAGTATATGTAAAATGAATGAGCAAGAGCTCTAGAGTAATGTCGTATTGTACATAGCCCTGCTTTCCCCCTACATCCAACAAGTTAGCAGAACTAATAATAATGCTAATACGACAATCATACACCGCATACAAAGGCACATGTAGACCCATGCGCACAAACAACAAGCCAATCTCCTTGGTAATGTCGTATCATATATTTAATTGAAATGCTAGGTAATGTTGTATCATACTCAAAACCATATCACTAAGGTAACGTCATATCGTACCTAATCATAATGTTGAGGTAACACCATGTCGCCATCAATCTTGACTCTAGGGTAACGCCATATCAGCCCTTATAAGTGTTTGAAACTGATGTTAACGAGTCTATCCTTTCCATCGAACTACCGTATGTTGAAAAAAATAAAGTGGACATCGTCACCTCATGACCGGTATAGACAAGCGTCCTCATCTCTCCTCGGCTATCACACTCAGTGAAAGACGTGAATGATTTCCAGCAATCTAGATGGAAAAATAACAACGCCTAAGTCATAACTATAGGACCTGTAACGTTTAGGATTTTCGACTCTCGAAAGTCGACATCAATACGTCCACTGTATCAACAACAACAACAACAATTATTTGGAATCTCATATAGTAAAATATACCAATATGTGTGTGTTTATGGATAAGGCTATAAATATCATATATATAATATAAAGACAATAAGATCCATCATCATAATGTGTAACACTCCAAATATACGGAGTTCAAATGAAACAACATCCTAAAATAATGTTTTATTAATGTAATCTCACATAGTTATGACAGAAGAGGCAGAAGATAGAAGAAGAAAGAAAGTAAAAGAAAAAAGAAACAACAACAGAATCTCACATTTTGCAGCGGAACAACATATAATAGATAAATGAATAATCTTTAAACAAAGAACTATATCAGTTATTACATTACATCACATTATCATTAGATTATTAGAGTTTACAACAACAAACAGCGGAAATGAAATACTATATACTAATTGATACGCAATGTCATCCAGCTTGCCTTCAGATCTTTACAACAACTTCTGAATTCCAGAATAACCTAACTCTTGACTGCCCGTGTGGAAATTGGTGGGCACCCAGAGTTTAGGAAGGAAACAATAAACTCCAGATCAGTCATGTGACTGGTGTGAGAACTTAAAACAGTTTATCTAAAAAAAACAAAGAAATATTTTAAGAAAGATTCGCAGTGCTTTTAGAAAATGAGACTAGCATAAGGCCTCCCGCACACGCACACACAATGCAAACGCATAATCGGAGGAGATTTCTCCTTATGATAGTCAAACATGCTTGATACACAAATTTCTTTGACATTATTACTATAAGTGCAAAGTGTAGGAAAATATTTCGAAAGTATGATATAAATCTTAGCCAGCATAGACATTTCACACTTATGCCTACTATAGCTACCATGTTCAATAGCAAGTTACCGCCACATTCCATGACAGGTTATACAACTGCAATCGTAAAGGCTTGTATTATTTTGTTTGTATTTCCAACAAATGGTCAGGCAAAGGAACTTCCCAAGTAAAATCGAACGCCTCTGGAGGGACGTCCCCGGATCCTAACCGGATCTCTGCTAGACAAGGTCGGGTTACCTCTAGCTGGGTAACAACTGACACGAGTATGCCATCCCCCGGTTGTAAACAACCTTTATCCAAGGATCCTCTCAACCAACTACCACAAAGTAATAAGTTTGCAGCAACCACAAAGTAAGCATCTGGGCTCCACACCATGATACCACTCATAATCTAGAAGGAAATGACATACCCTCAGAGGGCGCTACCCTCAAATAACCTTGCTGCTACGATTTCTGTTTCAACCATAACTGGGTTGTGAGGTTTGACGAAGTCTCATCCACAAAGCTACGCTTTTCACAAAAGCCACGCTTTGATCAACAAATAATCAGCAGCACTCAGCATGCCACATTACCAAATTGGGAGTATATCACCGATAACCATCAACTACATAACCTCTGAGCTCGTACGTCTCAAAGAAGGGTGTTAAGCTAAGAGAATAAATTCTCCGCCACCAACAGAAATGTATTTGAAAGAAATCTGCTTTATATCTCAAAATGTAATGTCAAACATACTATCAATACAAGTCTGTTCTGGGTTCGAACAGAACCGAAGGCACTTCCAAAGAAGCCCTTGCAATCCGGGTATTCACAATCTCGATCGAACTTCCCATCACAAAGGAAATCTCCATACCGTAGCTATCGGTGCAGAGACAATCGATAGGTCATCCTATCATTCTCGTAAATACCGGGTCTGTTAGGAACCGAGTTGATGATGTTTTGATGACAACAACCTTATATAGTTATTATACTTTACTTTATAAAATATATACTAACATTTCCATATATATATATATATATGTATGTATGTATGTATGTATGTATGTATGTATGTATGTATGTATGTATGTATGTATATAGGAAGTATATGCAGGTATCATCGAAGACTGATCAGTATAAAGACTCAAGCATCAAGATGAAGATTAGAGATTCAAGATTCAAGACTCTAGAGAATCAAGATTTCAAGATCTCAAGATAAGTGTCTAGTATTTTGTTAAAACTTCATAATAGCACTCTCATCTTTCTTCCAATTTTCTTTTGGAATGGAACCCAATTTCTATCCAAACCAGTGGCTTACAAACCCACGACAAGTAGCTTACAAACATACGACAAGTGGCTTACAAACCCATAAAAATCAAAATCATTTAAACTACTTTGTACAAGTTCTCGAGTCCTATGGAGGAGCTCTGTAGGAAGGTTCTTGTAATTTCAGTTTGAATAGATTTTACAAAATGTTTTTAAATCTGTTTTCAAAATGTTTTAGCTTTCAAAATCATGTTTTCAAAAATATTTTCAAACTTTGTTTTAGCCTTGAAATATTCCTCTATTCTGATTTTAAAAACTTCTATTTTTAAAACATCAAAACTTATTCTGATTTTAAATATTACTTATATAATTGACGGTCTATATCAATTATATATATATATTTAAAATAATGTTTTATATTAATTCTCTATCTCAAAATATTGTTTAAACACTTTACTTTGCTTCAGAGAAGTTTCAACTTGTTTCAAATTCAATTGTCTTTACAAAACAACATCTCTATAATTTTGAACTAAGGGATGTCGACATAAGGGGATACCCCATGTCGACATGGTGACAGTTGGATTCAAAATTCAATTTTCAAAAGAAGTGTCCATTCGTTCGAAAACCTTTCGCCAATGGTTATGACTGTTGTGCATCTATATAAAGGCTTCCAAAACGAAGTTTTTTACCAACTACTTTCTTATTTTCTTCACTCTTTCTTCTCCACCATTCCATATCCATAAAACTTCATATTTTCAAGATCGTGCCATCATTCTGCCAAATTCTCAGTAGGAAATCATTTAGATACTCTCTCTATTTGATTCTCCATCATTCTACTAAAGATCAAAGTACTATTCAGAGTTATAGGATCAATTTGTATTCAAAAAGTCCATAGAGTCTATCCATTCAAAAGGATTGTTATTAGAAAGTATTAGGGTGATCTTGTGTCCCGAAAATCAAGAGAGTTTACCCCAGACTCGGAGATAGGAGGGTTCCTCAAGGCCTTAGAAATTGAGGGTTGTAATTTGGATATTGGCTTATAAAAATTTGTACAAGGATATTGCCTTGGTACAGGACTGGATGTAGGAGGATTCCGAACCAGTATAAAATCCGGTGTGTTCTTTCTTTTTACTTGCTTTACTTTACTATTTGCATTTGTTATATGTTCTGTGATCATTCTGTGTTAGAATTCTGTTTAGATTTGTGTTGAAAGTTTTAATTTAGTCGTATAGTTTATATATTCTTTAAAACACTATTCACCCCCCTCTAGTGTTATTTCTGCCTTAAGATCCTTAATCCGCATCCCTAACAATTGGTATCAGAGCATTGGTTTTCATTATTTTCATAATCTGAAATTTTGAAAAGTTTTAATGGCACAACACACTAATAGTGTCACTCCTGTCACCACTACTTCTGTCAACACAAGCACTAACACTGGTTCATTTGTAGAAGGTCAGTCTACTGTCAGACCACCACTTTTTAATGGCGGTAATTATGCATATTGGGCATGTAGGATGAAAATTTATTTACAATCCATAAGTTTAGATACTTGGAATATGACACAAATTGAATATGTTGAACCAACTACTAATTTTTCCTAGTGGAGTATTGAGCAAAAGACGGTTGCACAAAACAATTCTAAGGCTATGAATATACTATTTTGTTCACTAGATAGGAATGAGTTTAATAGAGTCTCTGTTTGTAAGTCTGCATTTGAAATCTGGAAAACTTTGCAAGTAACTCATGAAGGAATAAGCAAAGTTAAACAGACTAAAATTTCCATATTAACTAACCAGTTTCAATTGTTTAAAATGCATGAAAATGAGTCCACTTCCGACATGTATTGTCGATTTCAAGATATTGTACATTCATTGATTGCTTTAGGAAAGGGTTTCTCGGAAGAAGATCAAGTCAGAAAGATACTCAATTCACTCACTATAGAATGGGATCAAAAGACACTTACTATTGAAGAGGCAAATGATGTTAGTCAAATGAAGATCGAAGAGTTAATCGGTAATCTAATGTCTTATGAAGTTCAACTACAAGGGAGAAAAGAATCTAAGGCAACGGAAAAGAAATCGATCGCATTCAAAGCAACAACTGGAGATTCAGAACAAGATAGTGATGAAGAAATTGCTTTCATGACCAGAAATTTCAGAAAGTTTCCGAAGTATAGAAAGATGAATAATTTCAAAAGAAATGATCAAAGGAATTCCAGAAATACTTCGGAGAATAACAACAATCACAACAACAACAACAACAACAATGGTGATAGATGCTACAACTGCAACAAAATAGGGCACTACAAGATAGATTGTCCATATCCAGACAAACAGACATTTCAACCAAACAACGAGCAACTAAGGAAAAGAAAGAAGGCATATGCAGCAACTCTTGACGATTCAGATTCATCCAGTGACGACGAAAAGAAAACTGTTAATTCAAATATGTGCTTCACTGCTATTCTCAAATCGGAAGACGATCGGAATTTGGATCTAAAAATAGGTACACATTTATTTTGATTTTATTGGATACTTTCTTGTTTTGATTTTGTTTGCAATTTCTTGAATTTTTAAATTCAAAATCACCCTTTGAAATTTGAATTTTTAAATTCAAAATAATATTATTTTAATAATATTTTAAATATTAAAATATTTTAATATTATTATATTTAATATTATTACTGGAATTATATATAGATATAGAATATATATTAGTTTTCTTAAGATTTTAGGAATTTCTTAGATTTTAGAAAAAGACACCTCTTTTCAAATTCAACAGTCAGATGTCGACATGCCAGGATACCCCATGTCGACATGTCTCTCAGAAATTTGATTTCAAAATTTGAATTCAAACTTTTGAATTTCCCTCCACCTTTTCACTTACTTCAAAATTCTGAAAAGATACCTCTTGACCAGAGAACATGACTTTAGAGAATCCATTTAATATACTTCTCTTGTCATCTCTTTTCACTTTATTCTCATAATTCAAACTTTCTTCATTATCTTCTACTCCTCTCAAACACTCATCAATGGCTTCCTCAAGCACCCCATCAACTATGAGGCTGACCAAATCCATCAAAAATGATCTTTTTAATGACCCGGAGGCTATCAAAGCTTACATAAGTTATGTAAACTATGGTAAAGTCAATACGGGAAAGTTTGCTATTTTTGATGATTTTCCTTCTTATGAAATCGATCAACTTTTTGAAGAAAACTTCATTCTTAGCTTGATTGATAACAAGCAAAATGATTTCGTTTGTTATCCAAACCTTGTCAAAATGTTTTATGCAAACCTAAACCATGAATTTTATAATGGAAATGAAGATCAAATTTGGAGTAGTGTTAAAGGAACACTTATTGTTTTGGATTCCGATATTTTGGGTACTATTTTGGGTTGCAAATCTACCGGTATGAATCTTTCGCAATTTCAAATCAATGAAACCGATCGAGAGACTTTTCATCACATTTTTGAAAGCGATGACCACATGGATTTTAAGAATCGCTTTTTCCACCGAAAAGCAAGAATTTTCAACCTTCTTATTCAACACACCGTTATTCCTAGGTCGGGAAACTACAATAATCCCACCTCAAAAGTGTGTAAAGCTCTTTTTGCTATATTTGGAAAATATGATATTAATTGGGCATAAACTATTTTGGATGAGTTAAGACCCAAAAGTTTTACTATGGGAGAAAACACTCTTTATCATGGAAATTATCTTACTCGGATTTTCAATTATTTTGCTGTGGATGTTAAAAAGGAAGAGTTTGTAAGTAGGAAAGTGTTCAATCATGGGAACATTTCTCTTATGAAAATCCCACTTATGTTTCAACCGTATGAAACACTTACCGAAAAGGAAGAGAGACTTGCTCATGAAGAGATGGAAGAAGAGGGAGAAGAAGAGGAAGAAGAAGGGGAAGGAATGGAAATTGAAGAAGAAGAGGAAGATGAAGAAACCTCTTTGGAAAGTATAGAGTATCCACATACACCCGCCAATCCGTCCAACAAAACCATACTCAAGAACCAAAAGATACTTGCTCAAAACCAAAAGGTTCTTAAGAGATCTATTAGCAAGAAAATGGATAAAATCTCTACCAAGATCGACAAGTTTTTTGGGAAGATAGACAGGAAACTTGGCTTGTCCTCATCATCATCTTCATCAAACTAATCCTAGCCATTATCTCTCTAGCTATCGTTTATCTATCTTTGTATTTTCTATTTTTTTGGTTAATATTATGTAATGTTAACTAATATAAGTAATGCTATCTTATTCTCTGTTTTCCAGCTTTATATATCTCTGATAGTTATTTATTTTAAGTTTATATAGGTCCACTAGTATAAAAATAAACTTAGAAATCAAAAATAACTCAACTTGGTCATTCTGTCTAGACCATGTCGACATGCACCATCCCCTCCATGTCGACATATAACAGTCAGAAAGTAGTTACAATTTCTAACTTCAAATTCTTGTAACTACCAAGTGACAATTCATTTTGAACGGCCAATAACTCCTATAAATACCTATTTCTTCCAGAAAAACTTCTCTACCTCCATTTCTATTCATCTTCTCTCATACTTCAACTTATTTCTTAAATTATGGCTTCTCCAATTAAGAATTTAAGTGAAAATATTGAAGAAACTCTTACTTCTTTCAAGAATATTCTCTCTTTTATACTTAGAAATCAAAGGCACTTAGAATTAAGCCAAATGCAGATGATCAAAGAGCAAAAGAGACACTTCGACGCACTTCGTTGGATGTCTCAAGCCTTAGCAAAGACGAACCCGAAGCAAATCCACCGGTCACTCTCGACAAAGATAATTGGGATGTTATCAAAACTGATCCTATCTTTGGAGAAGATGAATGGGTGGAAGTCCCAAGGAATGTCTGATCATTATGTATGTTTGTTTGTTTGATTTGATTTGATTTAGATTTGATTAGGATTTGATTGAATTGTTTACTTAAGTTTGATTTAGATTTGGTTTGTATATAACTTCATATACTATACATGATTGGTTTGCTATGTATGATATTGATTTGATTGTCAAGATACACTTATATATATGCTCACACACTTGATCACTTACACGTTCACTTTACACTTTTATTCTATATATACTTGATTATCTTAGAACAGGTAAATCTTTTATTCCTTTTTTTTGATGTCAAAGGGGGAGAAAGTTATAAAAATATATGTGCTTGGTGTAAGGGGGAGTCATGGAATAAAGGAGAGTTGTAGTTTTAAGAAGAAGTCACGGAGTAAGGGGGGGTTATGGAGAGTTATGGTATGGTAAGAATATTTTATAAATAAAGGTTGTCATCATCAAAAAGGGGGAGATTGTTAGGAACTGAGTTGATGATGTTTTGATGACAACAACCTTATATAGTTATTATACTTTACTTTATAAAATATATACTAACATTTCCATATATATATATATATATATATATGTATGTTTGTATATGTATGTATATAGGAAGTATATGCAGGTATCATCGAAGATTGATCAGTATAAAGACTCAAGCATCAAGATGAAGATTAGAGATTCAAGATTCAACACTCTAGAGAATCAAGATTTCAAGATCTCAAGATAAGTGTCTAGTATTTTGTTAAAACTTCATAATAGCACTCTCATCTTTCTTCCAATTTTCTTTTGGGATGGAACCCAATTTCTATCGAAACCAGTGGCTTACAAACCCACGAGAAGTAGCTTACAAACCTACGACAAGTGGCTTACAAACCCACGAAAATCAAAATCATTTAAACTACTTTGTACAAGTTCTCGAGTCCTATGGAGGAGCTCTGTAGGAAGGTTCTTGCAATTTCAGTTTGAATAGATTTTTCAAAATGTTTTTAAATCTGTTTTCAAAATGTTTTAGCTTTCAAAATCATGTTTTCAAAAATATTTTCAAACTTTGTTTTAGCCTTGAAATATTCCTCTATTCTGATTTTAAAAACTTCTATTTTTAAATCATCAAAACTTATTCTGATTTTAAATATTACTTATATAATTGACGGTCTATATCAATTATATATATATATTTAAAATAATGTTTTATATTCATTCTCTATCTCAAAATATTGTTTAAACACTTTACTGTGCTTCAGAGAAGTTTCAACTTGTTTTAAATTCAATTGTCTTTACAAAACAACATCTCTATAATTTTGAACTAAGGGATGTCGACATAAGGGGATACCCCATGTCGACATGGTGACAGTTGGATTCAAAATTCAATTTTCAAAAGAAGTGTCCATTCGTTCGAAAACCTTTCGCCAATGGTTATGACTGTTGTGCATCTATATAAAGGCTTCCAAAACAAATTTTTTTACCAACTACTTTATTATTTTCTTCACTCTTTCTTCTCCACCATTCCATATCCATAAAACTTCATATTTTCAAGATCGTGCCATCATTCTGCCAAATTCTCAATAGGAAATCATTTAGATACTCTCTCTATTTGATTCTCCATCATTCTACTAAAGATCAAAGTGCTATTCAAAGTTATAGGATCAATTTGTATTCAAAAAGTCCATAGAGTCTATCCATTCAAAAGGATTGTTATTAGAAAGTATTAGGGTGATCTTGTGTCCCGAAAATCAAGAGAGTTTGCCCCAGACTCGGAGATAGGAGGGTTCCTCAAGGCCTTAGAAATTGAGGGTTGTAATTTGGATATTGGCTTATAAAAATATGTACAAGGATATTGCCTTGGTAGAGGACTGGATGTAGGAGGATTCCGAACCAGTATAAAATCCGGTGTGTTCTTTCCTTTTACTTGCTTTACTTTACTATTTACATTTGTTATATGTTCTGTGATCATTCTATGTTAGAATTCTGTTTAGATTTGTGTTGGAAGTTCTAATTTAGTCATATAGTTCATATATTCTTTAAAACACTATTCACCCCCCCTCTAGTGTTATTTCTGCCTTAAGATCCTTAATCCGCATCCCCAACAGGGTCTTCAACACCGGTCTTCAAATGCTATCCATTACGATGAATCACTATTCGGAATGGGATTCATGACCCAAAGTCTTCTCCCGGCTAAACCGAATAACGAGCGCTTATTTATAAAAATAAGTGTTCATTCAGATTTAAGCAAATCACAGCAAATACCTATTTAAATGTAAATATTGATAGTCGGTTATTTAACTATCAATAGATATGCACAACATCACCAGATTCCAAATAATTTCCCAAATTATTTATTTTCTAAAAATATCTTTACAAGATATATTTTTTCCACACTTCAAAAATAAATCAATATTTATTTAAAAAAATTTCTTTTCCTTTATAAATTCCATGGTGAATTTAAATTTTCAGATATCCACTGATATACGATTTTCAAATTGATTTCAAATATTCACTTTCAATTTATCTTTAAAAGATAAAATCTCAAAACATTTCACTTCATATTGTAAAAAATTTGCATACTTATTTAATAATAAGTAATCTCACAAATCTATTTATTTTCAACATTTGGAAAATATTCAATATACTTAAATCACAATTAAGTATATATTTTATTCTCTAAGGAAAACATTCTCTTAAATACATTTATTTGAGTCAAAACGAATGTTGCGTAAAACAACATTACGACGACCAAAATCACTAGTATAGGGATTCGAAATTAAGGTAAATATATAAATCCCAATACTACATAAAACATCTCCTTTCGAAAATCATTTACTATAACAACAGTGTTACAGTCCACCATTTCCTTTTATTTCTCGAAAACGTCTATTTCAATAATGAATGTTGAATTCTATGGTTTTGATGCTTAATATATTTTAAAACATCTTTAAATCGTTTTAATTCTATTTTAAAATATCACTTCCTAAAAACATTTCTTTAATATATTATTCACTGTCCAAAATCGTGAATACACTCCTTTAATAAGCTTTCATATTTACTTATCAATTTCAATTGGTTTTGGATTTATAAAACAACGTTTATAAATTCACATCTATATAAATTTTATAAAAACTTCAACTTATAAAATTCCTTAATTAACAACTTCTATGTATATCTCATTTAAATGCCAAAATCCAATTTATAAGTTAATTACTTATAAATCTTTTATTTTACAAAATCTATTCATTTTATAACTTCACAATTTATAAATCTATAAATTTCATTCACTTATGAAATCTATTTATACTTCATTTTAACACTCATAAAATCTCGTTTTATAATTCCAATATTTTTAATTTATAAATATAAATTTTATAAATCTTTTATATAAACCGTTTATAATAATTCAAAAATCCCAATTTAAACCATTTTACAAAATAATCAACTACTTATTTGAAAAATCACATTTCGGTTATATTTCACAAAAATCATAATTTTTATAACATAAATTTTTTAATGTTTATTTATTTGAAATGAATCAATTCCAAAATTCAAGATAATATATACTTTCAAAAATCACTTGAAAATCCTTTTAAATTCGAAATCATTACTTTAACATTTTTAAAACTCCAAAAATAGGCCCAATGCTGCAACAGCACCAATACCTCAACCCTGGCATCCAAAACATCATATATCAATATGATAACAGAATATATTGCAAATATCTGTAAATAAATCAATACTGTTGAGGAATCCAGTTGGATCCCTCCAACCTGTTTCCCTGCATCCATAGATGTTAGCACAATACCAATCTCGTTTCAAGATGGAATATCGCGGTATATGGGTTCTTATAAAATATTATCCGCTATTATGCGGCGTAATAGGGTCTCATCCGCTATATAATGCGGGAAAATCAACTCCAATTACATATATAATACCAATTCCATTCAAGGTGGAATTATCGCGGTATATGTGTTTAATAAATAACATCCGCTTAGTATACGGCATATAGGGTCTATTTCAATACAATAGATAATAATTTATCATTCAATCACACAATCAAGAAATTTAAATCTAACTATTTAAAATTTAAATCGAAACAATTTCGATTGAGTGAGAAGCTCACACCTTGCTTTCAATAACAGTTTCAGTGGTTTATTTCGGATAAAATTAAATACGCATTTAATTTTACCCAAAAATTTCACTAGCTCCAATCAACTCCAATCCAGCTCCATCGCGTAGTGTTCGTCCATACGAACCCAACGCAATTCGTTTCGTCCAAAACAGACCTCGTATGAAAGAGATATCGCGTTACAAAGTTTGAACGAATTTATATAATATAAATTTACAATTTTCTTTTATTTTCCTTTACCTAGAAATCATCACAGCCGCACGTTTCAACTTCAACAGATCCAGGCCACAAAACTTTGTTTCTTCCCCTTCCAGATTTTCACGAGCGAACCACAACCCATAGCCGCCACTTCCTATACTAATTTTCGAGCCACCCTCGTTCATTTCTACAACGATCAGGCACCACCACTTGAATGCCCATAACGCGAGCTACCCACGGCCAGAGCCATGTTAAGCTCGGTTGCCTCCTTGCCTCGAAAAACGCGCACGAAAGACGAACGAACGGAAGCAATTTTCCGTTGATCCACTCGACTAAAATCGATCATCACTGTATAGAATCGAAGCTCTCATCGTCCCCTTTAATTTGTTAGTTGAAGGCTCTTGCTAATTGTCTATGGATTTGGAGAGATTAAGAGGAGAATTTTCGAAATTTTAGGCCATTAAAATGTTTCTGGCGGCTAGGGCTTTAAACCTAGGGTTTGTTGTAAAAGTGAAAAATAGAGGGCCTTTTATAGAAAATTCTCAAACACTATTCACCCGAAATTTTTCCGAACTCCAAACGAAGCGTGTCGCCTGACGTTTATAATGTTTTACCCCCATTCCGAACGCAATGGAATATATATCGGGAGCCAATTCGATCATATTTGAAAGATAAATTTTCAAATCGACTATTTAAATTTAAAAATTCACTCAAATCGATTTCTACGCGTTTTAGCTTGCCCCGGACAAACCGTAAATCCGATTGACACAAAATTTGAAACCTTACAATAAATAGCATTACGGATCCGATGAAACTGATTTCGTCGAAATCCGAGACTGTTTGAAAAATGGCTATTTTTACTCGTCAATTAAATATTAAAATATTCAATTTCCACAAATTAACTTTTAATTAAATTTTAAAAGTTCTATAACATCGTTCTAACTCCAATATGATTTAATACAACTTTACAAATCAATTTTAATCACATTAAACCCAATTTTCCATTTATTTCTATAATTTCAAATAATAAATTAGCGATTTAATTATCCAATTAAATCTAGATATTCGAAATATGAGTTATTCGACTTACAAATTTTACTTGTTAATATTTAAAATCAATTAAATATACGAATTTCAAATGACAGAAATTCTGGGTCGTTACAAACTTCCCCCCTTAAAAGAATTTCGTCCTCGAAATTACCAAGTAAGAAAAAGTTACAGAATCCATCAAATTTTCAAAACCATTTGTTCAAATTAAATTTCAAATTCATTTAAACATTTTAACTTTTCCAAAATCCATAGCTAAACTTCTTACAATAACTTTCTAAGTTTTCAAATCATACTTAGTTATCTTTTCAGAACCAACTATATTGCTTAACTTTTCACTCCAAAATCGAAGTTATAGTTTTCAAAATTTTTCAATTTTCTCAAAAATATTCTAACGCCTTAAATTTTCAGAAAATTTCGCCATAACTTCCTTTGCGCGGCTCGATCCGAAAAAAAAGGGCAATATATATATCACAAATATACATCTCATCAAAGTAATGAGGCATCCCGTAGGGAAAAAAGTGTAAAAGAACGATATGTAATCCGAGATATGTACCTTATATATTATTAGCGAGCATATACGGCTAATATAGCATGAAAGCGAGCTCCAAAAGCGAAGCAAGCGCAATCCACACCTACTAAACACTCAACAACAATGAGAAACATGTATATTGAAAATAATATCGATATACAACATATACCAGAAGCAACAACAATATGTGCCAATATAGCAAATGCAACAAAAAGCAATAAATGCAACCACCAAACAACTATCATCCAGCAACTTATCCAACAAATCAATATACATTCACTTCTCATTAATATTCAATGAATTGGTTTTTTTCATTTAATCACACTTGATTCATTAACATTGGACTTTACTAACATTTATTTTCAATTAGTTTATATTCACTAATTTACATTCAAGTTAGTTCACTTCCACATTCAAATCAAATTTCATAGCTTCCAACTTTTATCAATTCAACTTCATTAACACTTAATGAATTATATACAATCAACTAAAAATCATATTACAACCAAATCATAACTAACATAACCAAATTATTAAATTCACATTCAATTTGGTTTAACACTTTTAATTACCAATTGGTTGATATTAAATTGACTTCCATTTAATTATTCAGTTTTCTTCAACTTCATTAGCTTCTAATGAATTAACACTTGCATTCATTATTCTATATCAATTCATTTGCATTCGATTGGTTAATATTCAATCCATTTATTAATTCAATTGCTAATTCATTTAACCAAAAAAGTTGAATTTCATTTATATAACTCAAGTTCATATCCATCACTTTATTATTTTACTTCGATACCAAAATCAACTTCATTCAACATCACTTAAGTTATATTCCATTTCAAACACCATTTGTTTAACTTCACTTAAATTTCTACTTATAAATCCAATTCAGATTCCAATTCTAAAGTAAATTCTATTTAACTTTTACCCAAGTCAAATTTCGTCACTTATTCAAATTCATATCTCGTTTTGCTTATATTCAACAATTACAGCTTGGATTTTTAATTTCAAATTTGTTTATCACAACAAAACTTCAATTTATCAATTACTATGGTAGCAAATCCATCACACAGAAACTTGAAAATGATACTGATGATGCTGCAGTCATCGCCCTTATTATTTCCCAGCAACAGTAGTGAATTCAGTGCTTAATATTCTTTCAAAAAAAAAATTCCTTTTACTTATAACTCACATTTATAAATGTTTTTCTTATATAATTTCACTATTTTCTCTTTACTTATATAAGATCATTTCACAATTATAAATCATATTAATTATAATTCCATACTTATAATTCTTCGCTTATACAATTTATTCTTTTAATTAACTTATATATATTCTTACATTTTCAACAACCAAACAATCAATTTATGTACGCTTTAATAATTTCTGAAAAATATTTACTTTATATGTAAAATATAATCAAGGTAAAATTATTTCATTTACCCTATTTTAAAACGATATCATGTCAAATTGTTCTGTACAAGTGTTTATAGATCCCTATCAACAACGTTAATTACTCGTATTAACCAGAATCCATATACCACTCAACAAACCAATCATCATAATATAAAACGATTTATATTCACTAACAAGTACGCTCTCATAGCTATTATTACACTCAAAATCATTCTAGAGCACTACTGACTCTATCTCTAATGAGTAACACCCAACAGAGCCAAGGTGGTTGCTTAACTAAAAGCTCTGATACCAACTGTAACGTTTAGGATTTTCGACTCCCGAAAGTCGACATCAATAAGTCCACTGTATCAACTGCCGAGCAATCGAAAGCTGGAAAACCGTACCGTTAGGGTTAAAGAAGAGGCAGAAGATAGAAGAAGAAAGAAAGAAAAAGAAAACAGAATCTCACATTTCACAGCGGAATAACATATAATAGATAAATGAATAATCTTTAAATAAAGAACTATATCAGTTATTACATTACATCACATTATCATTACATTATTAGGGTTTACAACAAAAAACAGCGGAAAGGAAATACTATATACTAATTGATACGCCATGCCATCCAACTTGCCTCCAGATCTTTACAGCAACTCCTGAATTCCAGAATAACCTGATAACCTAACTCTTGACTGCCCGTGTGGAAAGTGATGGACATCCAGAGTTTAGGAAGGAAACAATAAACTTCAGGTCAGTCATTTGACTGGTGTGAGAACTTAATACAGTTTATCTAAAAAAAACAAACAAAGAAATATTTTAAGGTAGATTCGCAATGCTTTTAGAAAATGAGACTACCATAAGGCCTCCCGCACATGCACACAATGCAAACGCAGAATCAGAGGAGATTTCTCCTTATGATAGTCAAACATGCTTGATACGCAAATTTCTTTGATATTATTACTATAAGTGCAAAGTGTAGGAAAACATTTCGAAAGTATGATATAAATCTTAACCAGCATAGACATTTCGCACTTATGCCTACTATAGCTACCATGTTCAATAGCAGGTTATCGCCACATTCCATGGCAGGTTATACAACTGCAATCGTAAAGGCTCGTATTGTTTTGTTTGGATTTTCAACAAATGGTCGGGCAAAGGAACTTCCCAAGTAAAATGGAACGCCTCTGGAGGGACGTCGCCGGATCCTAACCGGATCTCTGCTAGACAAGGTCGGGTTACCTCTAGTTGGGTAACAACTGACACGAGTATGCCATCCCCCGGTTGTAAACAACCTTTATCCGAGAATCCTCTCAACCAATAACCACAAAGTAATAAGTTTGCAGCAACCACAAAGTAAGCATCTATGCTCCATACCATGATACCACTCATAATCCAGAAGGAAATGACATACCCTCAGAGGGCGCCACCCTCAAATAACCTTGCTGCTACGATTCCTGTTTCGACCATAACCGGGTTGTGAGGTTTGACGAAGTCTCGTCCACAAAGCTACGCTTTTCACAAAAGCCACGCTATGATCAACAAACGATCAGCAGCACTCAGCATGCCACATTACCAAATTGGGAGTATATCACTGATAACCATCAACTACATAACCTCTGAGCTCGTACGTCTCAGAGAAGGGTGAATATACTCCTTTAATAAGCTTTCGTATTTACTTATCAATTTCAATTGGTTTTGGATTTATAAAATAACGTTTATAAATTCACATCTATATAAATTTTATAAAAACTTCAACTTATAAAATTCCTTAATTAACAAACTCTATGTATATCTCATTTAAATGTCAAAATCCAATTTATAAGTTAATTACTTATAAATCTTTTATTTTACAAAATCTATTCATTTTATAACTTCACAATTTATAAATCTATAAATTTCATTCACTTATGAAATCTATTTATACTTCATTTTAACACTTATAAAAACTCGTTTTATAATTTCGATATTTTTAATTTATAAATATAGATTTTATAAATCTTTTATATAAACCGTTTATAATAATTCAAAAATCCCAATTTAAACCATTTTACAAAATAATACTCTACTTATTTCAAAAATCACATTCCGGTTATATTTCACAAAAATCATAATTTTTATAACATAAAAATTTTAATGTTTATTTATTTAAAATGAATCAATTCCAAAATTCGATAAAATATATACTTTCAAAAATCACTTGAAAATCCTTTTAAATTCGAAATCGTTACTTTAACATTTTTAAAACTCCAAAAATAGGCCCAATGCTGCAACAGCACCAATACCTCAACCATGACATCCAAAACATCATATATCAATATGATAACAGAATATACCGCAAATATCTGTAAATAAATCAATACTGTTGAGGAATCCAGTTGGATCCCTCCAACCTGTTTCCCTGCATCCACAGATGTTAGCACAATACCAATCCCATTTCAAGACGAAATATCGCGGTATATGGGTTCATATAAAATATTATCCGCTATTATGCGGCGCAATAGGGTCTCATCCGCTATATAATGTGAAAAATCAACTCCAAGTACATATATAATACCAATTCCATTCAAGGTGGAATTATCGCGGTATATGTGTTTAATAAATAACATCCGCTTAATATATGGCGTATAGGGTCTATTTCAATACAATAGATAATAATTTATCATTCAATCACACAATCAAAATTTTTTAAATCTAACTATTTAAAATTTAAATCGAAACAATTTCGATTGAGTGAGAAGCTCTCACCTTGCTTTCAATAATAGTTTCAGTGGTTTATTTCAAATAAAATTAAACGCGCATTTAATTTTACCCAAAAATTTCACTATCTCCAATCAACTCCAATCCAGCTCCATCACATAGTGTTTGTCCATACGAACCCAACGCAATTCGTTTCGTCCAAAACGGACCTCGTATGAAAGAGATATCGCGTTACAAAGTTTGAACGAATTTATATAATATAAATTTACAATTTTCTTTTATTTTTTTAACCTAGAAATCATCACAGCCGCACGTTTCAACTTCAAAAGATCCAGGCCGCAAAACTTTGTTTCTTCCCCTTCCAGATTTTCACGAGCGAACCACAACCCATAGCCGCCACTTCCTATACGAATTTTCGAGCCACCCTCGTTCATTTCTACAACAATCAGGCACCACCACTTGAATGCCCATCACGCGAGCTACCCATGGCCAGAGCCATGTAAAGCTCGGTTGCCTCCTTGCCTCGAAAAACGCGCATGAAAAACAAACGAACGGAAGCAATTTTTCGTTGACCCACTCGACTAAAATCGATCATCACCGTATAGAATCGAAGCTCTCATCGTCCCCTTTAATTTGTTAGTTGAAGGTTCTTGCTAATTGTCTATGGATTTGGAGTGATTAAGAGGAGAAGTTTCTAAATTTTCGGCCATTAAAATGCTTCTGGCGACTAGGGCTTTAAACCTAGGGTTTGTTGCAAAAGTGAAAAATAGAGGGCCTTTTATAGAAAATTCTCAAACACTATTCACCCGAAATTTTTCCGAACTCCAAACGAAGCGTGCCGCCTAGCGTTTATAATGTTTCACACCCATTCCGAACGCAATGGAATATATATCAGGAGCCAATTCGATCATATTTGAAAGAAAAATTTTCAAATCGACTATTTAAATTTAAAAATTCACTCAAATCGATTTCTACGCGTTTTAGCTTGCCCCGGACAAACCGTAAATCCGATTGACACGAAATTTGAAATATTACAATAATATAACATTACGGATATGATGAAATTGGTTTCGTCGAAATCTGAGACTATTTGAAAAAAGGCTACTTTTACTCGTCAATTAAATATTAAAATATTCAATTTCCACAAATTAACTTTTAATTAAATTTTAAAAGTTCTATAAAATCGTTCTAACTCCTATATGATTTAATACAACTTTACAAATCAATTTTAATCACATTAAACCCAATTTTCCAATTATTTCTGTAATTTCAAAGATTAAATTATCGATTTAATTATCCAATTAAACCTAGATATTCGAAATATGAGTTATTCGACTTACAAATTTTACTTGTTAATATTTAAAATCAATTAAATATACGAATTTCAAATGATAGAAATTCTGGGTCATTACAGGGCTCGGCATCGTAACATACCTCAATTTACGTGTCTTCGATATCCTGATGGTCGGATAACAGAGTCATACCTAATGCTGAAACCACGTAGAAGTCACACCTAGCGCAACTGCCTAACAGTTCCCTAAATAGATCATCCAAATATCTCGATCCATGACACACTTGCCGAATGCACTTTTTAATCGTCTCTCGGTCACCATACATCATAGTACAAGCCCAAAGTCTTGACCGCGAGCTACACATGCTTTTATGTTGAAGAACCCCAAAACATCGCTCCAAAGCTACATCGAATCCCATAAGCCTTGCACGAGTCGTCAAAGTCCCACCCCACCCCATGCCCTAGAGAAAACCAGCAGAATCATTGCACTGCAAATCCAGACGATTGTCGACCATAACTTGTCGATTATCACTTAATTTAATCGACTGGATATGGTCCCAATCAGACATTTTTGGCTTATTTCTTTGCGGGTTGGAAACTTGTATCTTTCGACCCCAACAATTGATTGACAATCCCACCAATCGGTCGAAAACTTGCATGGATGTCAACTAAACCATGATGGGGTGAAATCTCCTAAGGGAATTCATCCCACCTCTTTACTTCACACGACTATCATCCCGGACTTCCTTGTCCCGAAGTCATGCTTCGTGAGATGAATGCCAACAAAGGCAATGCGACGAATTATTCTAGAACTCCAACTTTTTACAACCCATAGCAACACGAAGTACGAACAAAACAACACAATTATAGACCAAAAACAATCATTCTCAAGCAATCACTAGTAGCAACATTATTGTTGGTTAATTTCATCAAATTTGATCTATTCATTCAATTAACAACCTAAGTATAATAATTCAATTCAATATTTACCTGATCTATTCAAAGTTTCATCCAATCTAACTTACAAATTTCATAAAGCAATCAACTGTTAGTCCGTGAGATGATGGTTTTGATGACAACAACCTTAGAATAGATTATAAAATATAAATACTAACAGTATAATTTTAGATATATATGTATATGCAGGATTTAACCTTGCAGGTAACAAGAATGAAGACTGTACAGTATAGGGATTCAAGATATCAAGATTGAAGACTCATGAGTATCAAGATTATCAGGAGCTCAAGAATTCAAGTAATTTATTATTATTTTTATTAGAAATTTTGTTAAAACTCATAGAAAAGCACTAACATCTTAAAATCCAATTTATTCATGGAATGGAATCCACTTCGAGCCTGTTAAAGGGATGGAACCCTAAGTAGGATGGAACCTACGAAAAATCTAGTGGAACATTGTTTTGTATCCGCTAACTTTTTATTCAAAATGATTTTTCAAAATTATATCTTGTTTTCAAAATTATTTCAGAACCTTCCTTTTAAAAGCATCAAAAAACATCTATCCTGATTTCAAATACTTTTAGCCTCAAAATAATCTTTAATTTCAAAATCAAATATCCTTGTTTTTAAACTATCTTTTAAATATAATATATTTAACTTTTAAATATTTTTACCTAGATTTTAATTCTAAAATTATAGTAAAATTTTGTATATATTATTCTTTAGATTTACTTATGTATTTTAAACATAGTTAAGTATATTTATAAAGTTTAAAATAGTTTTAATATAAAATAAAGGTTATTTTTCAAAGAAAACCAAAACACCAAAAATCCCTTTGGGATGTCGACATACTCAAGTACCCCATGTCGGCATGGTGTCAGTTGAGTTCAAAATTTAAATTTCAAAAGAAGTGTCTATTCGTCATAACTCTTTACGAATGGACATGACTGTTGTTCTTCTATAAATAGGGGTTTGTTTCAATGAATTTTAATTCAGTTTTTCTGGTTTTTCACTCCTCTTCTTCTTCCACATTTCTATATACAAGTTCTTTTCATTACTCTGTCGAAATCAACATTGAATTTAACTAGATTATCTCTGGTTTGATTCTCTATCACTATCTCAACAAAATCCTCAATGCAATTTAGAGTTATATGCTTTGTGTAATCAACATAGCGAGAAAAGCTGTGATTGTAGCCTTGAAAATCAATCAAGCAAGATAAGGTGTGATTGTAGCCTTGGGAAATCAATTGGGTGAACTTGTTGTACGGAAAATCAAGTATCTCTATCCAGAGGATTGTGATTTTGGAGGGTGTACTTCGTAGCCTTGAAATCGAGGGTGTAATTATAAAGATTGTTTTTGAAAGAAAATCCATACTTGTGTGTGGGACTGGATGTAGGGTAACTCCGAACCAGTGTAAAATCCGGTGTGTTCTTTCCTTTACCGCTTTTACTTTATATTTGCATTTGTGTTTGATTCTATGATCATATCTGTGTATGAATATTGCATACATTTGTGTTTAAATTAACAAAAACTCAGAAAGATTTAATAGTTCTCTAAAACACTATTCACCCCCTCTATAGTGTTTATCCTTAGCCTTAAGATCCTTAATATGCATTTCTTACATTTGGTATCAGAGCAAGGTTTTCAAAGTTTCATAATCTAATTTTTGAAAAAGTTTTAAAATGGCTATGCTTGTTAATACTAGTTTAGAAATATTTAGATCATCATTGTTTTTTGAGTCTGCATATAATCAATGTTCAAATTCAAGTTGTCTACCAAAATTGTTTGATGTACAGGAATCATGCTTTATGGCTATTGAGGAATCAATACACAACGTACAAATTGTGCAGATCAGAAAGGACAAATGGATAGTCGATAGTGGATGTTCTAGACACATGACTGGAAATCCAGATATGTTAAATGATATAATATACAAAGACGGAGGACTGGTTAACTTTGGAGACAATTTAAAAGGATATGTGATTGGCATCGGCAATGTCGGTAACTCTGAAACTCCTATTATTACTAATGTTTTGCTAGTTAAAAATCTGAAACATAATCTGCTAAGTATAAGTCAACTTTGCGATAAAGGATATAAAATTAAATTTGAAAAAGATAAATGTCACATTAAAGATAATAATTCAACTATAATATTTGAGGGAATTAGGAAAAAGAATATTTGTATTCTTAGTATGAAAGTTTCAAATGATAACTTATGTCTTTTGGCAAATACAAATGACCCTTGGATTTATCATAAGAGATTTGGGTATTTGAATTTCAAACTCTTATCTAGACTGTCAAAACATGACCTAGTAAGAGGCCTTCCTAAAATGAATTTTAAAGTCGATAGTCTATGTAATGCATGTCAATTAGGAAAATTTAGAAAATGTTTCTTTAAATTAAAAGATATGATTTTAACTTCAAAACCTCTTGAATTACTTCACCTTGATTTATTTGGTCCATCTCAAATTCTGTCAATAAATCATAGTAAATATGTTTCTGTAATTGTAGATGATTATTCTAAATTTACATGGACAATATTTTTGAAACATAAAAGTGATACTTTTGAATGTTTTAAGAAATTTTCAAAAAGGATTCAAAATCAAATTTCTCTGAAGATTATAACCATTCGTAGTGATCATGGTGGTGAATTTGAAAATGAAAAGTTTAAGTAATTCTGCAATAAAAAGGGAATAACTCACAGTTTTTCATTTCCAAGAACTCCATAACAAAACGGAGTAGTAGAACATAAAAATAGGACGATTCAAGAGTGTGCGAGAACTATGCTTTCAGACAGTAAATTACCAAAGAATTTTTGGACAAAAGCAGTTGCTACCGCCTGTTATATTTTAAATAGAATTTTAATTAGACCTTTAACTAATAAGACTTCTTATGAACTTCTTCACTCAAAGAAACCTAAAGTATCTTATTTTAGAATTTTTGGAAGTAAATGCTTTATTTTAAATACTAAAGATAACTTAGATAAATTTGATCCTAAATCCGACGAAGGTATCTTTATCAGATATTCTAATAGAAATAAAGCATATTTAGTCGCTCAAGGATTTTGTCAAGAAGGAATAGATTTTGATGAAAGCTTTGCTCCCGTGGCAAGATTAGAAGCCATTAGGATTCTACTTGCCTTCGCAAATCATAATAATTTCAAATTATTTCAAATGGATGTTAAAAGTGTCTTTTTAATGGATTTGTAAAAGAAGAAGTGTATGTTGAACAACCACCACTTTTTGAAAATGGTAAATTACCAAATTATGTTTACAAACTTAAGAAAGCTTTATATGGTCGAAAACAAGCTCCTAGAGCCTGGTATGATAGACTAAGATCTTATCTATTACAATCAAATTTTGAAATTGGTAAGGTAGATAATACTCTTTTTATTAAAAGAAATAAAAATAATATTCAACTAGTACAAGTCTAAGTAGATGATATCATTTTTGGATCAACTAATTTTGAAATGAATAAAGAATTTTCTGAAATAATGACAAAAGAGTTTGAGATGAGTCATATGGGTGAATTAAATTTCTTTTTAGGATTACAAATAAAACAACTAGATAATGGTATCTTTATTAGTCAAGAATAATATGCTAAAGACCTAATTAATAAATTTGGTTTGACTACTACAAGTGGAAAACCCACTCCCATGGCAACCAATGAGTACCTTAGTAAAGAAGATCTCTCGAAAGATGTAGATCCAAAGTTTTATAGAGGAATGTTTGGATCACTACTCTATATTACTGCTAGTAGACCTGATATCATGCATGGTGTTTGTCTCTGTGTAAGATATCAATCCTAACCTAAAGAAACCCACTTAAAAGCCGTAAAATGTATTATAAGATATGTTAAACACACCTCTGATTATGGCTTATTTTTATCCTAAAAATGATTCCTTTGACTTAATATCTTACTGTGATGTTGATTATACTGGTTGTAAATCAGACCGAAAGAGTACAAGTGGAACTTGTCACTTTTTGGGGCATTCTCTGATTTCCTGGTTTAGTAAAAAGCAAAACAGTTTCTTTATCAACAACTGAAGCAGAATATATTTTTGCTGCTTTGGCTTGTTCTCAAGTAATATATATGCAACAAACTTTAAAAGATTATGGTTTAAAATTTTCAAAATCACTAATTTATTGTGGTATTACTAGTGCGATAAATATATCCAAAAATACTACTCAACATGCTCGAACTAAACATATTGATATCAGACATCATTTTCTCAGAGATAATATAAGTAAGGAAGTAATCACTTTTGATTATATCAATTCTAAGAATCAAATTACTGATATCTTAACAAAACCATTAAATGAATCTATATTTACTAAATTAAGAAGAGAATTAGGTATTTGTTCAATAGCTGAAATATAAAATATAAATAAACAAAGTATAATTAAAAATTAATCCAAAGTAAATTAAATAGGCAAAAATTCAAGAACCCTGTCGACATACTCCTCTACCCTATGTCGACATACAATGTTTTTAAATTTTGGAAATTTTTCCCACCAAAATTCAAATAATTGGTATATATTCTTCACATTTTTGAAATTTTATTCATCCTTTCTGTTATCTCTCTGAAATCAAATAATCAATGGCCTCCTCTTCCAAATCAAACATAAAATCAACCTTTTCGTTCCCCTCTCCTACATCTGGTCCATTTCAATGTAATACTCTCGCTCGTGTGACTAAAATGGAGGATTCTCTAAAGGATGCACTTCAGTTAATGACTAAAATTCAAGTAATGCAACTTCGAATGGCCAAGGAACAAGAGAGGCAAGGCAAAATCCTTAGGAAGTTGAAAAAAAATTCTAATGGACAATCATGCTAACCCAATCTTGATTGACGAAGATTCTTCAGGAGATCAAGAACATGAGGCCAGCGAAGAAGAAGAAGTAGAAGAAGAACCCATGGAAGAAGCGCATGCGGAAGATGATGACAAAGTCGTGTGCATTGGAGAAGTGTGTTTTGACAAAGATGGGAATCTTGTCGAACAACGTGGAAATTTCTGTTTCCACTATCCAAACTGTTCGATCCATAGATCTCCTATGTTCAAAAACACACATTAGTTTCTTCTCTTTCTTTACCATTGTTGTTTATTCCTTCTTACATCTACAACAAAAATGTAAATATAACTATATGATTAATAAATAAGTTGGGTTCTTATATGTGTTCTTCCCTATTAATAAATATAACTATATGGTTATCACATAATTAGAATAGTTAGTAGTTTAGGATTAGGTTTATTATTAGATCTAAGGGTTGATTATTTATGATAACACTATCATTATAATCACATATCATAGAGTATTAGATTTAGGGAGAGTTCTATAGTTTGGTGTTATATAGTTTAGAGTTAGTTTTTGTTGATGACAAAGGGGAAGAAGTATAAAATAGGGTAGTTAGGCATAGATTAAGGGGGAGTTATTAGTTTTAAGGGGAGTTATTGGGATAGAAGTAATATTTTATAAAAAAAGGCCGTCATCATCAAAAAGGGGGAGATTGTTAGTCCGTGAGATGATGGTTTTGATGACAACAACCTTAGAATAGATTATAAAATATAAATACTAATAGTATAAGTTTAGATATATATATATATATATATGTATATGCAGGATTTAACCATGCAGGTAATAAGAATGAAGACTGTACAGTATAAAGATTCAAGATATCAAGATTGAAGACTCGTGAGTATCAAGATTATCAAGAGTTCAAGAATCCAAGTAATTTATTACTTTTTAATTCGAAATTTTGTTAAAACTCATAGAAAAGCACTGGCATCTTAAAATCCAATTTATTCGTGGAATGGAATCCACTTTGAGCCTGTTAAAGGGATGGAACCCTAAGTAGGATGGAACCTACGAAAAATCTAGTGGAACATTGTTTTGTATCCGCTAACTTTTTATTCAAAATGATTTTTCAAAATTATATCTTGTTTTCAAAATGATTTCAAAACCTTCCTTTTAAAAGCATCAAAAACATCTATCCTGATTTCAAATACTTTTAGCCTCAAAATAATCTTTAATTTCAAAATCAAATTATCCTTGTTTTTAAACTATCTTTTAAATATAATATATTTAACTTTTAAATATTTATACTTAGATTTTAAATATAAAATTATAGTAAAATTTTGTATGTATTATTCTTTATATTTACTTATGTATTTTAAACATAGTCAAGTATATTTATAAAGTTTAAAATAGTTTTAATATAAAATAAAGGCTATCTTCAAAGGAAATCAAAAAACCAAAAATCTCTTTGGGATGTCGACATACTCAAGTACCTCATGTCAACATGGTGTCAGTTGAGTTCAAAATTTAAATTTCAAAAGAAGTGTCTATTCGTCATAACTCTTCACGAATGGACATGGCTGTTGTTCTTCTATAAATAGGGGTTAGTTTCAACGAATTTTAATTCAGTTTTTCTAGTTTTTCACTCCTCTTCTTCTTCCACATTTCTATATACAAATTCTTATCATTACTCTGCCGAAATCAACATTGAATCTAACTAGATTATCTCTGGTTTGATTCTCTATCACTATCTCAACAAGATCCTCTGTGCTATTCAGAGTTATAGGCTTTTTGTAATCAACATAGCGAGAAAAGGTGCGATTGTAGCCTTGAAAATCAATCAAGCGAGATAAGGTGTGATTGTAGCCTTGGGAAATCAATTGGGTAAACTTGTTGCCTGAGAAATCAAGTATCTCTACCCAGAGGATTGTGATTCTGGAGGGTGTACCTCGTAGCCTTGTAATCGAGGGTGTAATTGTAAAGATTGTTTTTGAACGGAAATCCATACTTGTGTGCGGGACTGGATGTAGGGTAACTCCGAACCAGTATAAAATTCGGTGTGTTCTTTCCTTTACTACTTTTACTTTATATTTGCATTTGTGTTTGATTCTGTGATCATATCTGTGTATGAATATTGCATACATTTGTGTTTAAATTGACAAAAACTCAAAAAGGTTTAACAGTTTTCTAAAACACTATTTACCCCCTCTAGTGTTTATCCTTAGCCTTAAGATCCTTAATCCGCATTTCTCACATCAACTACCCATTATTCAATAAAGAGACAGAGCACTCATGGCTATGCCCCAACCCAACCAAGCAATTAAACCAGCATGAAAGTGTAAAAGAGGTCACACGGACTAGTGAATCTTTCCTACTCATCGAAGCTAGAAGAAAACCTTAATTTTTCTAGAAACCCACTTCTCTAAATATCTATTTTAGAAATTCCGAGATGAACTCTTCAAATCTAGGGAAATTTGACTTACTAGTATTGTAAAGGAAGATCTGGTTAGAATATAGTGTTTTTAGGTGATTTTACGTGAAGAGATGACATAGTTATGAAGAGTAGAAGAAGAGGTAGGGCTTAAGGAAGACGAAGAAGAGGAAGAAGGAGAAAAAATGAAAATGAGACAAGTGATGTATAAATTTTTAGAAATTGTTTTATACATAAAACCTTTTTTCCAACTTGTCCACAAGTTTTCCCCTCTCCGACTCGAATCTTTCGTTCTTCGATTCTTTCGAGTCTTATATGTTTTACAAACTTAAACGACATTCGAAACACAATGAAACTAGTTTTGGTTCCTTATTCCATTGTATTCAATAATTCAAGTTTTACATCTAAAATTACTCTTAATTCGCTTAACCCATTTTAACTCATTAAAATGATTTAAGCACATTCATAGTACTTCTATTAAAATCTGGTTCGTTGCAATTGGCGAGTTGTATTTCAATATGCTTGTGATATAAGGGTAGCATGACATAGGGAGTGGGTTATGCACGATGGAGCTTTAGCCAAATAGGCGGTGAAGTAAAAAAGAGTGGTTATGCCTCGCCGTGACGCTCGTAACACCCTGAGAATTTGACCGAAAATTTAATGAAAGAATTAAATTTAAATATAAGGGGAAAAAAATGAAATTTTCACAAACGTCCGAATTTGGCTATGAAACTTATACTGTTGCATTCGTAGCGTGATTTTTTTGAATAATTTTCATATATTATGTTTAGCGATCGGAGCTAATATGAGAAAGTTATTAACGTTTTAAATTTTGGAATAAAAAATAATTAGATATGTAAATTAGGAAACAAATATTTATATATAGAAAATATTGGTCGGCACCTACCGGTCAACATCCCCAATCTGGGCGGTCGACCGGTCATGTGAATCGGGCAAGGTTTTGGGTAGGCCGATGGTCCGGATTTAATTAAAATTTAATCAATAATCGATGTTTGTTTGTGCTGCTATAAATAGAACACTAACCTAAACCCTAGTTCACTAATCAGAAGCGGTATGTCAAAATTCTACCTAAATCTCTATCTCCTCTAAAACTAATTTCGCAAATTAAAAATTCAAAAGCAAATTGAAGGAAAAATCAAGCGAACGGAAGAAATTAACATCCAGGAGGAAGGATGATTCTTCGCAACATCCAGGAGGAAGGATGATTCTTCGCAAATCAAAGAGGGGTAGCTTTTTAGAGGCGAATGGGTTCATAATTAATATGCATATCTACATATAATTGATTATGTTATATCCTCATTGACTCAGAGTTGTTTAGTTTAATGAATTAGGAATTTTTGTTAATAATTTAATATTCAAACCTAATCCTTTTCTTTCCAATCTAATTATTATGAAAAAAGACCTGTTTAATAAGTACTGATTTAAATTGATTACACACACTTTTTGTTAAGGTAAATAAGAATTGACCCTATTAACCCTAAACATAAATTACGTTAATTTATTAAAATTGTATATGAAATCAAATGCGAAGTTGTGGGCTATAAATAGTAGATTTATAAAATTAGGGTTTCTCGATGATGAACCACTTTAATTAAAAGTTTACTATAATCGGAAACAACAACAATGATAATTATTGTGATTAAAACTTTACTGTAATTAACGTAAAATAATTAAACAAAATCACTATGACCGGTCGGCAGGCTCATTAGAGCCGATCGACAGCAAGTGGTCGACTGTTCCAGGGACCAGCAGTCGACCAATTAACATTTTATGGCCAAGATTAAACCTCGGCTTAAGGTCCAAGTTATTAAGTTAATTGTATATTATATACATATATGGATGTTAGTATAATAGGGAAGTTAGTTCCTTATGTGGGCCATCCTAGGACGTTATGGGATGGAACATATGTGTACGCTGGCAATAGGACCTAGACACTATTTTAGTGTGGTCCACTTTCGATTGGAGCGATTCTATCGCAAATTGCACACACATGTGGTTCTACAATGTACACACACCGATGATGATGCCTAGAGAAGTGCATGGCCGACACAATGGGAGTTCCTTGGTATGCACGGTTGGGAGGACGTGATACCGTGTTATTGATGGATCCCGACATGGTGCGATAAGAGGCATTACATTAATACTAAGAGGTGGACAAGGATGCAGTGGATGTCTTTTGTGCGAATCGGCATTGCAGGCTCCCCCTTGACGTGTAATTAAGATACATGTAGTCATAATTTGGGAATGTGGTGCCAATGATGATAGTGTAGGTAACCCTATATTGAAGTAGTTCTAGTAGCTATTAGCCAATACATAGTAGTATTAGGGCTCATTTAGTTGTTTGGCCCTTAGTGAGACTTTCCTTAGTAAGTGGTTCACGAAACAAGTATAACACCCTAGGTCACATAGAGTGTTAGAAGTTAATTGTATGTTATCAACATAAATTAATGTTGTAACTCATTCATCAAGCTTTTGTCTGACCCACTCCTTTTCTTTCCTTTTCCCCCACCATAGAAGGGCATGGCAATAGGTGATTGGCCCATAGATTAGTACGAGGAGAGGCGAGCTTGGCATTAGAGTTGCTTTTTATTTTTCATTACTCTTCATGTAACTATTTATCTACTTAGTACTTATTAGACTATATGCTATATTTCTATATACTCTCGATTTTGACTATGTACTACTTTGAGACTGTTTTTTGAGATATTTTCCGAGATTGTTATTTTCTATATTTATATCTCATTTTCTTCTGCTACGAGATCTAAAAGTGTAGAATGCCTTAACTTTTATCCTTACATCTTAAGTCTTTATAACATTTAAAAATCCAATGGATTGTACTTCTTGGCACCAACACGAGTCCAAAAGTCCCCATAGGATTTTGATCGGTGTGTCGGAAGGTGCGGGTTGTCATAGTTGGTATCAAAGCATACGGTTAAAATTCCTTAAGGATTAGGTGTGTATTAACAGAATGTGCTTGAAAAGTTTTGAAGAAGTTTTTCAAAATGGATTTAAAACAAAGCATTGGTAAAAAGTTTTCAAAGGATATATATATATATATATATATATATATATATAATATAGAAATGCTTTCATTTATTCTTGCTAATATTATCTTTGGAAAACCTTTTAATAAAGTCCTACATCATAGATAGAAAGGATGAGCGATCCTGCTAGTTGTAGCTCGGGTAATGCTGTTCTTTCCCATCCACCCGCCTTCAATTTTTCCAAGCTATATAAATACTTTACAAATCTAAGAGGAAAGCCGTATGTTAGTACCAAGTCGTATATAGACACAAAGATTTATAGTGGGCTTGCCACTTGACATTTATAGTGGGCGGCTATAAATTGGTGGGATGTAGTAGTTGCAAAGACTGATGAGGGAGAGATTACTTAAGGAGAGTTTAGAAAGCATTTTGCAATGAAGTTTCTTTTCATGACTGAGCAGGGAGTACAATAAGAGAAGTTCATACATTTGCAACAAGGAGAAATGTTGGTGAATAAGTATGTAAATCAGTTCAATGACTTGGCTCGGTTTGATATAGAGTTGATAAATACCCCTCATATGAAAGCTTTGAAGTTTACAAAGGGACTAAATCAACCAGTTCAAGGTTTGGCCCTTAGTCATATTCCCATGGGTTCGAGTTTCGAGGATTTGGTGTAGATGGCCTTGTTGAATGCTATTTCCAAGGAGGAAGTGAAGAGTGAGCCCAAGAAATCAGAAGGAAAGACATTCCAGCAAAATCAGCACAAGGGCAGAATAGAACCTAAAGCAAAAACTAAGAAGTAAGAGCTACAGTGTAGGAGATGTGGTAAGAAAGGGCATTTTGCGAAGAAGTGCAATACGGACAACTCAAAGATTAAGTATTACAACTACAATCAATTTGGACATAGGAGGAGGAGTGTCTGGCACCTTAGAAGACCTCTCCCCAAGTGGTTTCAGATTACACATTGAACACCATTCCCAGTTCGAGTGCGCCTCCAATAGCGGATAAGAGGAAGAAGGTCGTGATTGAATGTGTGTTAACTATATCTGGTTTATCCATTCGTATTTTATTTGACACTAGGGCATCTCACTCTTCCATTCGAGTAGACTTGTAAATGAGCTACATTTAGACACTAGCATTGTTACTGACCTTATAGTTGCATCAAACCTTGTAGGAGGATCGGCTTATTTTTCTATGATTTATAGGGGTTTGAAATTGTTTATTTTGTTGGTTGAGTTTGATTGCGATGCTTTTGTCTAAGGATTTCCTAAGTTTGGATTGATTTTGGGTATGGACTGGATAACCATGCATGGGGCAATCCTAGATTCTAATACGAAGGTTAATAGGTTAAGTACTAGCAGTGGACGCGGTCTAGAGGTTTACTGTGATCATAGAGGTTCAGTTATGTTAAGTTACCTATAATCTTTAGACCTATCACACGATGAGTTATATTCAGTGCCAGTAGTTAAAGACTACCAAATGTCTTTTCCGATGTCATTAGTCTTCAATCCTAGAGAGAGATCGAGTTCTGGATCTAGCTAGAGGAGAAAATTGGACATATTACCTTACCTTTGAGGCATATGGATCCTAAGGAGAGACGCGAGCTGAATAAGAAAGTGAATGAGTTGTTGGAGAAGGGCTTCACTAGAAGGAGCATTTTAGAGTGGGGAGTACCAGTTGTCTTTGCCACTAAGGAAGATGGTTCTTTAAGGATTTGCATCGATTACCATGAGCTAAGCAAGATGACAAAGGAGAATCGTTATCCGCTGCCTGCATAGACAATCTCTTTGATCAGTTTGTTGGAGTGAAGGTGTTATCTTCGCTTGATTTGTATTTTCCATCAGTTGCGTATGGTCAGGGATAGTATTCAGAAGATCGCTTTTCGTACCCTTTGGACTGACCAATGCACTTGCCTACTTTAAGGATCTTTGAGCCGAGTTTTAGAGGGTTTCTTAAAAATTCATGGTGATATTTGTTGATGGCATATTAGTCTATTAGAAAAGCAAGCAAGAGCACAGGTTGGATTTAGAAGAAGTGCTCAATACACTCCTTGGGCATAAGTTGAAGACGAAGTTTTCCAAATGTCACTTTTGGCGCAATGAGTTACACTTGTTGGGACATGTTATCTGTAAGAATAGACTGGCAGTCGATCCTAGTAAATTTTCGGTAACATCCCCTACTTGAGACTCCAAGATGAATGCCAATAATGTTGTAGTCATCACCGAAATTATCTTCCAGCGACGCAAAGAGATTTCAGTTTATTAATTAACACAGATAAGGTAAACAGAGCGGCTAAAATATTTCTATTTTATCATAGATTTTCTTTAACATTCTTCACATATACTTCCGTCATAATTAAACTCGAAAGCATGCCCACCCAAGGGTCAAATATAGTAGAAAATAACACAGTATAGAGTCAGGTCAACATACGGTGATGCGGCAGAAAACAAAAATCTTTATTAGCTACTAGGCCTTCTACACCTTCTTCGATCTATCACCCTTATTTCATACTTTTCTAACCCATAAATTTAGCATACTCAAATGGGTACCTCTGATTTTATATAAAAACAATAATTAAAACACGAGTCAGACATAAAGTCCAATGTGAATAATTCTTATCGAAATCAAACACATTGTGAGACCAATCTGTACTACTCGAAATGGGTTTTCCTTTCACTAACCAAACATCATAAGTGAAACAATAATAGTTTTGATAAAAGTAGTTATTACTCACTACTGCACCCCTTCACGTTCTTAAGCAGTTCCCTTTTACTACTACACCCCACGGAGTCGTTCCTAAACATTTGTTTAATTTGGAACTGCTTGGAATATCCCACCAGAATCCTTGGAAGTTGAATGCCTCCCTACACTTTCTTTAGGTGTTCACTCGAGTGAGCGTCCCTATCCGGCATCAGTAGCCCTTGCAATCTTATTTCTAGCATAGGATCTCTTCCCTGTACTGGTCTGGCCTCTCCCCGAGTCCCACTTACTTATCCTTTATTAGGTTTAGTCAACTACTTTTCCTGGATAGTACCTCTCTACCCCAACACTGAGTGCTTCCTACCTTTTCTATTAAGTGTTCCCTTCCCAAATGTGGCGCATCATGACCCCTTCATATTATGCACAATTCTTACTTATAATGTAGGGTCGCCGCCTGACTGTCATTTCAGACAAACTTTGACATCCTTGATAATGTCTTTGCATGTGTCGTTATTTTATTCATCCTTGTTTTATTTCTTGTTATTTGGAGTGTCATTTTTCTTTCTTTTTAGCAAATGATTTGGATCTGATTTCTCATTTACTTGACACTTATTAAATACAAGTATATATGCACGTCCAGGTGGACCAGCATTTGATTGCTCAATCGTATTTTTATAGCATAGCTATTAAGAAACAACAATAAAATTATTGCAATGATCGCTTGTCATGTCAACACCTTCAAATATAGTCAACTGCCTTTTTGTTACCTCATGAATTATCTCGATATACATAAACAGCAAGATCAGCACCTATAATAAAGAAACTATAATGTTTTAGGCACCCCTTTTAGCTTAAACGAATTATTGTGTCAAACTGTTTTGTACCTCATGAATGCCTTCAATTACTGGATTTGCAACCTAGCACCCTAAAAAAGAATACAATAGTTTCAAGAGGATTAAGATCATTTGTGTTTGGTATGTATTGCTACATAGTGAGAGCAGTTTGTGGCTTTGATGAGTTGTAGGTTGTTATCGATCAATTTGAAGCTACAAAGGGCAGCAATGCCCAGCTTGAAACTACAGCCTCATCTGCATCCTAATTCTCACAACTACACACACACACATCAACAAACCCAATTTATAGTAAAAACAGAATCGTCATAGTGTATTTATTCTTAAATTCTCAATTTTTGAACATAGAAATGAAGTAAATTTCAATTTTATGAACATAGGAAAGCATACTTTACATAAAGAAATTGGAGGCAAAGAAAATATGATGGCTCTGATAGGATCGAGGAATCAATACTTAAATCTTACCGCATGCGAGATTTCCAAGTAGTCTCGTCATCTTCAAATTGTATGCAAACATTCCCATATTACCAACAACACTACATTCAATAGAGGCAATTCTGGCATGATACTGGGAAACAACAATGTTGCTCGTGGTTTAGTTTAACTAACTCTCTCTCCACATATCAACAATCCTATAAGTAGTTGATGAAATAAATTTAATCAAAGGAACATTCATCAGCAATTTCCTCTGACTTCACAAAAAAAATGTTTTTTTAAAACAATTCTTTTAGTAGCTTTCAAACATCTACTGAAGAATGTCAATGCATAAAAGTCTTTGCCATAACAAAAGCTTTAGAAGTTACAATGCATCAAACGGATAAGCTGCAAATTAAATTTAAAAAATGTAAATATGGTAATAAAAATAATAATAACGATATAAAGGATATATCCACAATATTATACATACAAAATTAAGGACCACTCAACAAATGGTGAACAATGTACTTACCAAAAAATATAAACAAATAGCAGCGAATTACAAATTATACCTAGTATCCAGAACAAAACATGTACAAATACTTACATAGAACGAAACTTGCAATTATAATAGCAATAATTGATCTAGTGAGGAATACTTTCAGATACGGGTGGTGTAATGTCCACATTCGTATCTATATTATTTTTTCCATCATATATTCACATCCATAAATATTACCTACTTTTTTATTGATAAAAGTAAATTTCTAAAAATGAATAATTTTTAGCCTATGATTGTCAAATTATCCAGAATAATCAGCTCACACCGTGTCATTAAATTACAATTTATCACATAACTTCATTATTTAACAAAAACCATACCTATATATGTATGTATGTATGAATATGTTTGTATAAATTGCTAACCAAATCAACAAAGATAAACATATATGCATGGACAAAAGAAAAAAGTAAAGATGACCAAGTACTTGAATGAAATCTAAAACTTATAGTTGATATGATAATCACATATTTTTCTAGTGATAACATTAAACGACTTATAATGATAACACATCAACATAACCACCTTCTTCCCAATACACTTAACTGGGCTCCACTTTTTATTTAGAGATAGATAAAATCTTCTTAAAAGGTCAAACTTAATATACTCAAATAGCTTAGTAAAATGAAAAAATAGCACAATTTTTCATTTATGTTCAAAACAGTAAATTTTGCAATAATAAATTAGCTATATATATATAAGTTTTAAGCGCTTCCTTAATTTTATTAGACATTAAATCACTATTTACCAAGATTCGAGATTTCAGTTTCGATCTCGGTTTCGTTCTTTTATAATTTTTGGAATTTTGATGTAATTCGTAAATTTCGAAAATTTCGGTTCTATTTTGATTTCGGATATCATTTTTATTTTTCATATAATTACACATATATTTATTTAATATATTGAAACAAAATGTATAAATTATATTTGATTGAAAAGTAAGATATAAAAGAACAATACTAATTAACTATAAATATTTATAACACTAAAAAATGTTAATTCATTATTTCGTTATCAACTTTTTTAGTTAAACCTTTCACATATTTTGTGAATTTATATGTTTCCTAAGTTACAATTCTAAATTTGATTTTTCATGCGTTTGAAACTTAAATTAATTCTTTTTTGAGACTTTTTTTGTTGCAAAATTTGAAGTTCAATAGTTTTTATCGAATCGGAATTTTGGTTTCGTTTCGTTTCAGTCCCTACCGAAACCTAAACGGAACGATCAGAATCTCGATGTTTCGATCGAAACCTTAAACCTTGCTATTTACACATGAATATTTATCTCAATATTCAATGCCCATTTATAGCTTGACCAATTTATTGAAAATACATTTATAATCAAGCGAATCAAATAGCAAAAATCAACCATATCAGAAGCATACAGGTTCCCCTGTCAGATGACCAAATTATTGAAAACCTTCATGCATAGTTGAAATAAATGTTAGCACTGTTGAAAAAGAAGCTAAAATCGAACATGGGAAATAGACAAATTAAATTTTTGTGAATTGTATAGTGTTGACTCAAAGGCAATAGAACATTGGAATGTTGGCTAAATGAAGAATTCTTTTCAAAACTTGTTGACAAAATGTGGAATCAGTGAAGTGCAAGGGGAGCTCAAAAGACATTGAAGTAGTGTAATGTAAGTTCAAAAAAGTGTATATTACTCTTAGCTGAAGATAGTAGTGTTTTAATACTTTTTGTGAATTCAAATAGTCAAATTATGATTTATTTGCACTTCGACATGTGAGTCTCAGATAACTGTAAAGGTCAATAAGGGATTGATGTTCAGACAAAATCACTGTAAGCTAGAAATATATAAGAATAAAAAAGTAATAGTGATGATGTTTCCACCATGGCCATGAAAATTTGATGTCAGCCCTTTTGCTTCTCTAATAAGAGTAACAGAAGACACAAATGAAAAAGTATTAAATGTATGCAACTTTTCAAGGTGAAGTAGAAAGTTATCTAACATTAGATGGCAAGTGAAAACGAAAGAAGGGAACACAATCTCAATTTGATTGCAATGTAAAAGAAATTTAGCAATGAGGGAATTGAAAAAAAGGTAATATAGGTTGGTGAATACAATATGAAATGCATTCCAGGCTGATAATGAGGTTTGAGCTCTAACTGAGTTAATCTATACTCATGTTACTCTAAAACAATGTCATAAAAACAAATTTAATACTACATTTATGAATTTCTCTCCATTCCAGGATAATATTCATAATTTATATCACTTGCGAAAAAAGACATAATATTTGAAGACTATGAAATGTTCCCTGCCTGAACATATGCATAATTTGTCCAGGTTTAGTTTGTGCAGAACTTCTCTTTATAAATCGATGGAAAAATCATCCTTACCCCACAAAGAAATAAAAACAGTTTCGCAATATAACAACCTTAGATATTTAGAAACTGCAGCTCGAATTTCATCAAAACGTAATGACAAAACTATCATGTTAGGTCTTAAGTTCTAACAAATTCATAGGAAATTTACAATCAATTCTTGAATTTATCATTTTATGTGATACAGTTTTAGATCATTTGGTTTTCTTCAACTGATCAACCTAAAGATACAGTTTGAAAATATAATTCTTGTTGCCCTATTTTTGGTTTAGAAAAAGTTTTATAGTAGAAGTGGCCCTATTTTTGCACCTTGTAAAAGAATATACAATAGAATTAGAATGTTTAAAAGTTTGTTTAGCAATTAGATTTGGGTAAAAGGTAAATAAACTAAGCAAACATGGGTTGATGCAGGTCATTCATGAATAATATTTGTGCAAAGAGATAAAATATGGTTAATGCTAAGACACAAACACCAACAATCAGTTTTGAACCCACAACCTACTCATTCATTTTATATAGCAACAACATTACAAACACTTATGTGTGGTAAATACAATAATGAACAACAGTACCTATAGTCTCTAGAGAAATTCCTGGTCAATATTGTTGTTGAATGACATAGTATATGTACAACTTTTTTCTAAAAGAACCATAAAAGGTAAACATCAATGTGACCACTAAACATCAGTTGTATGTGTGGCATTCCAAAATTACAATTTGATGGAAAATGCATTAATAAATATAAACGGATAGAGTTATCATCAAATCGTGATCCCTCACCACATGATTTTGTTTAAGCCAAGGAAAATATATTGTACATTCACTACGATAAGTCTGCTAAACAGCATTCAAACTACTATATCATTGTAGTAAGTCCTATTAACCAAGATTGTAGGACAACTTTTTATTAACATGCTTTCAAGTTACAGACCAGAAGTATGTTTTCAAGTAAAAACATGGAACATACTATAAAAATAAGCTTCATAACCTAAATCAAAGGTTCTCGAATTTGTCGTTCATAGGAATATCTTATCAAGTGATATAGTATTCAAGTACACAAAAGTTACAGGAAGTGTTTTCTTACTGGATATGTTGGAGCCTTGTTTAGGATAGAGTATCAAGGAAGCAAATTTGAAGCCTACAGAAACAATTTTGTTAACTGCTAAGTGAAATAGTGAAGAGATTCAACGTCAATGCAGGAGCAGTCAACCAAAAATATAATAATACAGTAGAAAATCTAAATTCGATCTGATGATAGTAGAGAAGAATACAATACTAAGTGAACATATAACTTTCATACAAACATATCCAACCAAAACTGAACTCAATTACAAATCAGTGCATCGGCGAAATTCAGTACAAATCGGCACAAATCAATTACAAACATATATAACCAAAACTAAACATAAATTGCTGAACTCACGTAATAACTTTAACCATAGGTAATTGATTTGAATAACTTCAGCATTAGTGCAACAGTAGTCAACAGTGTTGGTGCAGGAAGATGTGGCAAAATTTGGCGGCAGGGATGCAAGATTCGAGACTCGAGATTTGAGAGATAATGATATTGAGCATAAATTTTGGGCGATTAAAGAATTAGGCTGCGAGATGATAATGATAACGAGGGTTAATTTTTGGAGATTAGGGTTTTTTAGGCCGTTGGAAAATGTAATGAGAAGAAATGCATAGTTGAAGATTACGTGAAAAGGGCAGCTTAGGAAGTTCCAAAAGACACGGATGATGACAATTCAAAGAATTCTTATTATTAATAGTAGAGATATATGTTTCCCATATAATTTTATTTTCTTGCATCCCTATGGTTTCCACTTCCCCCACCGTAGTTCTTAATACTTATTAGTTTATTTTCCTTATAGATAGTCTCAATAAATTCTCAGAAATTCCTGTACACTTATTCTAACATCCTTTAATTTTATTTGACCTTTTAAGGGTATTTTCCTTATTTATTAACTGGTTGGACACCTTTAATAAATGAAATAAAATCATATAAGCTTAAAAAATTTATCAAACTAAAAACTCATCTCTAAATCATGATTAGAACATTATATAAAATTTTCAGTACATTTTGAGATTATTAAAGTGGGAGAAACTTATCTAAACATCCCATGTTTATCCGTTCTTTCCCCAAAACATTCATTAAACCTTTATATTTCTTTATTGTAATCTGTGTCAACCCAATCATACTAAAAACATACAAATCTAAACCGAGACAATAAATTAGAGATCGGTATAGAAAGGGTGAGTAAGATTTTGGAAATGTTTAGAATTAGTCTTCTTAATCCCCTTTAGCTTGTGTTTTCCTTATATTATCTCTATTTTCCACCTTCATGCCACCACCATTAAAGTTTCTCTCTATCTTTTATTTTTATTTTGAATAGTATGAAATGAATCGATGCAATGAGTAATGTTTATCGTCCTACAATAATTTGGGTTTGGGCCCTTATATCCCTTTTCTATTAATTTTTCCCTTTAATTTTTTTATTTTTCCCCTCCCCCAGCCTTTTAATTAATTTATTTGATTAATTTTAAATTTAGGGTCGTTATGGTCTTCCCTCCTTAAAGGAATTTAGCTCCCGAAATTCAATTTAGGTTCGGTAGAGATTTGTCACGTATTTCATGCTTACCCTAAGCATACCCATGAATTCCAAATCCATGTATATATAAAACGTACTAGCGCTATCTACTAATACGGTAAACAACCATAATATTCATGCTTACATATATATGGTCTACAACAATACAACTCAATACATAGCTCATACGCTAATCTAAAATGAATAATTATATATATCCTCTATTTTCTATGTGTCGTCCTCCTGATCTGTGCTCTACCGGACGCATACTAGCTTGATTACCTTGTTTCGAAGCCGCTTCTCATCCCGATCCAATTTCTATGTGAAACACACTAAGAATCCCTGCAAACATGATACGCGAAACACATTATGAATCCCAACAAAAACACTTGGCAGATCCACTTATATGCCGCATTTCCAACCCTATCTATAATTGAAAGTGGTCCTACATATCTGGGTGCTAACTTTCTAGCTTTCCCAAAGCGCATCACACCCCTTATCGGGTAAACCTTCATGAACATTTGATCACATACTGCAAACTTCAGTTCTTTTTTCCTTATGCCAGCACAACTCTTCTATTAGACCGTGCTAACCTAATTCAAGCTCGAATCAGTTCCACTTTCTTGGTAGCATCCCTTACCACATCTGGTCTTAATACACTCCTATCCTTTACCTCCAACTAGCGTGTAGGCGATTTACATGGCCTTCCATACAACGCCTCAAATGGAGCCATCCCAATACTGCTATGATAGCTATCTTATATGATGATTCCACTAGAAGTAAGTAATCCTCCTAAGATCCAACAAAGTCTAAAATGCACACTCTCAGCAAGTCTTCCAATACCTCGTTGATCCTCTCAGTCTACCCATCTGTCTATGGATGGTATGCAGTACTCATGGGTGGTTCTGTATCTAATACTTCATGAAAACGTTGACAAAATGAACTATGAATAGAGAATCTCGATCACTAATAATAAAAATGGGTACCCCGTGTAGTTTCATTATTAGCTTCACATATATTTCGTCTAACTTTGGTGTAGTCCTTTTAGCCTTCACCGGAATGAAATGGGCATGTTTAGTTAGTCTATCAACTATAACCCATATATCTTCATTCCCTGCCTTTTTCGTTGGCAACACATCTATAAAGTCCATAGATATTGAATCCTAATTCCATACTGGAACCTCTATAGGTTGCAGGAGCCCACTTGACTTTTGATGTTCTGCCTTCACCTGCTCACATGTAAGACATCTCACATACTCTTCTACATCTTTCTTCATCCCTTACCAGAAGAAAATCCTCTTCATATCTCGGTACACCTTTGTACCTCCAGCGTGTATGATAAGCTTTGAACAATGACATTCGTCTAATACTTCCTTCCACGGTTCTTCAGTACTCGGAACATACAACCTACCATTCTTCTCCAGTTTGCCATCTTTATCAACATCAAATCCTTTCAGCTCTACTGCTTCAACTCTTGAGTCCAAATGCTTTACTATGTTTGCAAAAAACTCATCACACCTTTGTTGTTCAGCTATTCTTTTTACTAGCAGAAGCTTATCTTCTAAGCATAATATCATTCTGGATGCACTATTCAAAGATGCACTAGACCGAAACTGCACATCACAAGTAGACAATGTTTCTAAAACGATCTGTTCCTCCATCATAGCCAAAACACAACTTTATTATTTCTGGCTTAAGGCATCGGCTATTTTGTTGCCTTTTCCTAGGGTATACTCTATCCCAAATTTTATGATGCTAGAAACTCTAACCACCTCTACCGCCTCATGTTTATCTCCTTCTAAGGAAACAAATATCTCAAGGACTTGTGGTCAGCGTACAACTCAAACCTCTTCCCTAAGAGATAATGTCTCCAAATTTTCAATGCGAAGACAACGTTCGCTAACTCCAAATCATGCATTGTATACCTTCATTGGGTCGCAAATACTTAGAGACATAAGCTGTTACCCTACCCTTCTGCATCAATACTATGCCTAACTCCAAACCAGACATATTAGTGTATATGGTAATACCATTATTCCCTTCAGGTATTACCAACATAGGTGCATTTATCAATCTATACTTAGTTCTTGGAATGCCTTCTCACACTTATGCACCCAAACAAATCACTCACTCTTCCTAGTCAGGTTCATTATCGACGCAACTATACGGAAGAAGTCTTTTGATTAATCTTTGATTATAGTCAGTTAATCCTAAAAAACTTCGCACCTGTGTCAGAGTTTTAGGTCTTTTCCAACCATCTACTGTGCCAACCTTCATAGTATCTATTGCTAACCCTTCTTTCAAAATCTCATGGCTTGGGAACTTCACTTTCCGTCTCCAAAAATGACATTTAGAAAATTTTGCCTTCAACTTATGCTATATCAACGTCTCTAGCACAAGCCTTAAACTTCGTGTTCCTCCTTATCCTTAGAGTACACCAAGATGTCATCTATAAACACCAAGACCTATCTATCTCGCTTATCTCGAAAGATCAAGTTCATTAAGTCCACAAAGAATGCAAGCGCATTGGTTAGACCGAATGACATAAGCAACCACTCATATGAACCGTACCTTGTTCTGAATGCGGTCTAAGGAATTCTTTCCTTTACAACTCTCAGCTGATGAAATCATGTAGCCAAGTCCAACTACGAAAACACCTTATCCGCACTCAACTGATCAAAAAGATCATCAATTCTTAGTCAAGGATACCTATTCTTCACCATCCTTTCATTCAGTTTTTGATAGTCAATGCACGGTCTTAAAGACTCACCAGACTTTTTTATGAATACTATCACTACTCCCTAAGAAGAATTGCTTAGTCTTTTTAAGATCTTTCCTTCTAACTCTGCCAGTTGCTACTTCAACTCCTCCATCTCCTTTGGAGGCATTTTACTTTGGGGGGTCAATTAAGCGATTCACTCACTGGTAATAAATCCATTCGAAACTCCACCGCTCTAAAGGGTGGTAACTCTGAAAATGATTCAAACATATCTCGGAACTCCTCCCCTAGATGTATTGCTCTAAGATTTTCTTCTTTTGAAGTTAAAGAAAATAAAACACTCCAGCGCAATTCTCCACATTCTTCCAAGAGCATATATATTCTATCTCTACAGTCCGAATGACTTACATCAATTATCCTTTCAGCGTAGTGCAATCTTACACGATACTTCTTCATCCAGTCTATCCCTAGTGTCATGCCCGAATTTCAGTGTTCGAAAATCGACATTCGTACTTCGCTTGTACTCAAATGCCGCAGATTCAAACGTCGAAATCCGATTCGTGCCGGAGCTTATAACACATTAAGTACAACAACACAATGGAAGGAAATGAACAATATCATTGATATACAACAGTTAATACAATAATGATACAAATGATACTGATATCTATCAGAGATACAAGACACAGCAGCGGAATAAAATCTTCGACAAAGGAACACCAGCATTAACTTCAATAGAAGAGAGAGAGATAACATCAGCAGTAGCAGCGGAACAAAACATCTCCAAAGCCAATCTCCAAAGCTCTCAAGCTATAAGCTCGAATCCCCATCAATGCTGAACTTGTAGCAAATGCGATCCTAAAAATCCAAATACTCCAACGATTTCCAAAAGCTACCAAACAGAAGGCTGATGGCTATCGAATCCTACTATTTGATTATCTGAAAAAACCCGACTCTACACTGCCCGTGTGGAAAATTATGGCCATCTAGAGTTTAGGAAAGGAACAATAAACTCCGGGTCAGTCATGGGACTGGTATGAGCAAAAAAAACATTTTCCTTTAAAACAAACAACAAAAGAATTTATAATTTGAAATCCGCAATGCTTTTTGGAAAATGAAACTATCATAAGGCCTCCTGCCGCACACACCATGCAAATGCAGAATTGGAGGAGATTTCTCCTTATGACAGTAAAAAATGCTTGATACGCGAAACCTTTTGATATTATTATTAGTGCATAGTGGAAAACATTTCGAAAGTATAATATTATTCTTAGCCAGCATACAACATTTTGTTGTATGCCTACTATAACTACCATGTTCAATAGCAGGTTACCACCACATTCCATGGAAGGTTATACAACTAAAACCGTACATGGCACGTATTGTTTCTTTGGATTTCCAACAAATGGTCAGGCTAAGGAACTTCCTATTGCCAAATGGGAACGCCTCTGGAGGGACACCCTGAGAAGCTACCCGGATCTCTGCCAACACAAAGCCGGTTTACTCCCTTCCCGGGAGTAACACCTATAGATATCCATCCTCGGTTGTTTGCGACCTTTATCCGAGAGCTCTCAACACCAACAAGCACAAAGTAATGTATTTGCAGTAACCACATAGGTTAAGTGTATAGGCTCCATACCATGATACCATCCTTTTCCATAAGGAATGGACATACCCTAGGGGCGCGACCCCTGAGACCTTGCCGCATCTTTCATGTTTCGACCATTTCCAGGAAGTGAGGTCCGACGAGGTCTCGTCCACAAAGCTACGCTTTTCACAAAAGACTTGCTTCGATCAATAAATGATCAGCAACATTCAGCATCACTCAGCATGCCACACTACCAAATTGGGAATGTATCACTAGTAACCATCAACTACATAACCTCTGAGCTTGTACGTCTTAGAGAAGGACGTTAAGCTAAGATAATGAATCTCCTCCACCAAACAGAAATGTATTTGATAGAAATCAGCTTTACATCTCAAAGTGTAATGTCAGACATATATCCATACAAGTCTGTTCTTGGTTCGAACAGAACCGAAGGCACTTCAAAGAAGCCCTTGCAAATCCGGATATTCCCTAATCACGTCCGGACTCTCCATCACAAAGGGTGATCAAATCTCTATACCAGGGATCAGCCGGTGCAGAGACATTCGAAAAGTTATCCTTTTGGTTTCGAAAATATCCGGTCTTCACCACCGGTCTTCACCACCAGTCTTCAAATGCTATCCATATCATCGTATCAATATTCGGTTTGGGTTATATGATAAAAGGTCCTCTCCCAGCTAAACCGAATAATGAGCGCAATATTTAAAAACATATGGATATTGGGATCTCAGTTAAGTCACAACTTATTACCCAAAACTTTTCTTTCAAATAGTTTAAACAAATTACCATTTTCAAATCTTTAAACAAAATGATTCACTTCACTTAGTTCACTAATCTTCCACAAAGATTCATTCACAGCTTTTCAAAACAATTTGCTTTTCAAATTGGATTAACTCATCCAATCGTTAAATCAAAGACTCAATTTATAGCTTTTAAAACCATTTCCAAAGATTCATTCATAACTTTCAAAACAATTCCCATTTCAAATCTTTTATATATAAAAGATACACCATTTAAAATCCTCTTTAATTTCAAAACAAGGTTCAACCGTCTTTCACAAAGACTCATTCATAGCTTTCAAAACTATTTCAATTCCATTTCAAACTTGAAATCTTTCAACACAAATTGGAAATCCTTTCTTTATATGAAAGCTATTATTATTTGAAAATGAATAGATTTCATTTCGAAAAAAATTCGATTACATTTGCACGAGTTAAACCCCTTCAAGTATAAAACTTGGATAAAATTCAAATTTCCAAAATAATATTTTATAAATGGCTATAAACCTATATAAACACATTTATAAGTGATATAACCTTTTTAACCATAATTTCCAAACATAGAATTCAATTTCAAATCTTGAATTCAAATCAAATTATTTAAATTTCAAAACTTAATCAAGTAATTCAAAATAATTTTTATCTTCAAAACACCTTTTCAAAAGCTTTTCATATTTAACCCAATTCCAATACCCAACCATTTAGATTCAAAATTCAATTTTTAAAACCATTTCAAAAATCTACGACTTGACCAATTTCCTCATGCAATCCATATTTGTGTGTGTATGTGTTGTCTAGGGGTTTTACACAATAGTGCAACAACATTAATCATCATAGATTCAAACACATCAATATCGATAAGCGGTAAAATCAAATAACGCTTATCTCCATTCATAGATTCATAGATAAATAATATATATTTATCACAAATAAATAAATTACATTCATCACATATCACATCAAAACAATTCATAGCACAAAGCATAACATATCAGGGATATCAAGTAATTCAATCATTCAATAGAATTCAAACACCCATAAGTAAGATTAATTAATTATCTGATTAAGGTAAATCAGATTAATCACCAATTCTGGTTAATTAACATTAATTAATTTCAAATCATTTGATTAATTGTCCTTTAAGCATTTATTAATTAAATTAATTAACCTTTAACAATTAAATAATTAACCTTTAATTATTTAATTATTCTTTAATTAATTACCCTTAATTTATTACAATAATTAATTAATCCTTAATTAATAAATCATCCTTTAATCATTTTCATTAATTAATTAACCTTTAATTAATTACATTATCCTCTATAAATTAATTAATTCTTAATTAATTAACATTTAATTAATTATCTTTAATTAATTACAATAAATGGTTATCCCTAGTCATTTATATTTTATAATTACTAACTAATTACATTGAGTAATTGTACTTTAGTCACTTGATTTCTCAATCATAAATCATTAATTAATTATCCTTAATTGCTTTATGAAGTAATTATCTTTAAGTAATTAATTATTATTTTTAAACATCAATTAAGGAATTAATTAATTATTCTTTAATTTAATCTCAAATTAATTAATCTTAATTGAATTACACAAAGTGGTTATCTTTTAAATCAATTCCACAAAGTAATTAGCTTTAATTTTAATTTCACAAAGTAATTATCCTTAATTTAATTTCACAAAGTGATTATCATTTTAAATCAATTAACTTTAAAACATTTAATTCTTAAACTCTTAATCTTTGAAACAAAGTTATTTTTAATTCATAAATTAACTTGAGACTTTAAAGTCAAATAACAATTTTAAAACATCATTTTTTTAAATTAATTAATTTCTCAATTAAACTTAACTCAAATAACTTTAAAATAATTTACTTTAATCCTAATCCCAAAACTAAATTAAAACATTTATTATAATTCGAGAATGAATCAGAAAGGTTTTCAACTTGATTTAATTAAAATTTGAATAAAACTTGTTTTATTTTAAATTTTGAACTGTAAAATCTTCAAACCCGAAATGACTTGAGTGAAACCCGAGTCAAACACCTCAATCTTCGGGTCCATCTCTGAGCGAAACCCTTGCCACTTTATTATTTTAAAACTGTAACGAACACACACACCAACTCGATGTTTCCTCCGAGCTATCACCACGTTTCCACGAGTGCGACTTCGAGTTAAATCTTCATCATCTTCCTCAAACTCCCTGACACACACCAACTCCTCTGTGTACATGCACAGATGATCGAAATTGCTCCGATCATCATCGAGGATGCCTCCAAGTTGATGATGATCTCCTCATCCCAAATAGCAACCCAGATCATCGAAACTCACCCGCAAATCGAAATCGAACCATCATCTTCCACCTAGAACCCACCTATCACCATAAAATCATCATGCACCTCCGCGACAAGCTAACTGAGACCACGAGACTCTGACTAGAGAAACTTCATCGTCCCACGCTACTCCTTCCCCCGGTCCGATGAAACTCGACGCAGCAGCGACGACAAAATCGTCGCATATATATCATTGAAAAAAATTGGCCGAAAACACTAGAACCTCGTCGCTCTCCTTCCACAACGATCTGGATTTTCTACCAACATTTTTCACTTAAACTCCATCACTTAACCCTCCTCTGACATCAAGCCCGAGGCTCAATTGCACGTTGATCATCGAGAATTGCCGATTTTTCATTTTCCGTTCAATCTGACAATTCCCACTATTTTCAAACTTAAAATTTCCAATCTTTATATCTAAATTCATCGGTTTTCAACTCGAATCCACTCATATTTAGATATATAATTTTTGGACCAATTTTTACTTCCTACTATTACTTAACATTTTCCAGAACATTGCTGAATATTTTTGCTTAAAACAAATTTTAAAATTTAAATCACAATGTTACAATCATTTGCTTTTTAAAGATCAAAGCCTAGATTTGATTGTATAAGGAGCAGTTTAATTTTTTTTGTAGGGGACTGGAAACATAACAGAGTGTATTCATGTATACACTGGCATGCATACTTAAATCCACGCACAAACACATAAATATATATATATATATATATATATATATATATAGACACACACACACATGCAGAGACATTCATTTATCATCTTCACAACAATTACTTCACTAAGCATCATAGATTCAAATTTGAAAGGGGCCAGTTTGCTCACCTGATTAACTGTTGAACAGAGCAGCATATTGTTTTTCTTTTTAGTTGATCAGGATTTAATTTGAATTTGCATTTTACTTTTGCCTAAACTTTGAATCACTTGAAGCTTGATTTGTTTCTGTAATTGTTTGATCTTGACCCTTATTCCATATTGAAGCTACTTTTGTTTTGATTTGATTTTAGAAAAGCTTCCAGGCTTTGAAATTTACATAGGATTTTCCTTTCCAGGTTTTGATTTTTTCGAACTTGATCTTGGTTTTTGATTCTTCTTTTGATCAGGTCTAAATTAGGAAGAGGTTTGATTGCTAAAATCTTTGTCACTGACTTGTAAAATTATAAGGATTTTTTGTGTTTGTTTATTTTTCTGGTTTGCTTCTTTTCTCTGGTTTTAGGTTTTGAAATAGAAAGAAGATGAGAAAGAGTGGAGTTAGATGTATAAATAGCTTTGTTTATCCTTTTTTTTTTTCATTTATAAATTTAAAAATGGAAAGAAAATATAAAATTATGACCTTGTAAATACAGTTCATATTAAAGCAACACATGTTAATTCATAATATTATAAATATACAAATGTCATAGGTTTAAACCCTTATATTAATTTATTTATAACTTTGTTTTAAACCCTTAATGTTTCCATATTTACATAGGTTTAAGTTTTTATAAATTATGTAATATTTTTACAAATGCTTTTATATATATGTAAATATGTAATATATTTATTTTTAAGTATGTAAGTGAAAATTATTTTAAATCTTTAATTAAATCTCACTTTACATTTTTACAAACCAATTTTAAATATAAAGTTTTCAAATGCAATTTATTTTTCATAACATTGATTTTAAAATTTCAAATTTCAAAATTAATATACGACCGATTTGTGTTTATAAATGAGTAAACAAACAAATAATTTATTTAATTTGGAAAAATTCAATTTAACTCACAATTTAATCCAAAAATTTATTTTTTAATTACCAATTTAAATTTGACTTAAAACCGGGATCGTTATAGACTCCCCATCTTAAGAAAATTTTGTCCCCGAAATTTGCCAAGGAGACAATAAACGATGGATGCAAAGATAGAGAATCGACTCATTAATCAAGCTGATTACCTATTCTTTATTTGGCTTACCAAATCAGAATATCACCAATAATTATGAGAACAAACTTATTCAATATTACACAGGATACTCGGGTCACCAGATCTACGAAGATATATATAGGGCACTGGTTAGTTCGAAGGGTAACTAACCGTTCTTAGAACATATCTGTACCAAAAAGAATAGACAAACGGATACTCAACTCAGGTCAGAATATCCCAAAATATACACTAGCTTGACCCTTCTCGGACTTTGATACTTACCAAAAATTACAATAGAATTTAAAATTTGGTTTTAATCGAAATCATTTAATCGATACAAATTAATCTATCTTCATATTTTGTTAACCAATTTATTTCAAATAATATCTCAAATTCATTGAAGTTAAAAATGGAAAGATTTATACGAAACCAATGAAGATACGAAGTAAGGATTTTCTACAATGATTCGTAGGGCCACCACCACACCAAAATTTCTTTTTGGAGCTGCCACGAAGCCATCAGAGGATCGAAATTGAATGGTGATCAAAAGAGTCTGATAAGAAAAGATCGTTTCCGTTGTTGCAGGGTATTGACCATTTGTAGTGGTATGCCCCTGTCCCTTATCTCGTCCTCTTCTTACACTCATACTCACTATCAGCAGATAGTAAGAGAATTTACCAAGGCATACAAACGGATATCTTAGGGATATACTCATTCTAGGGCATTTACATCCTATCTCTAATGAGTTACCTAATGTGTTATAATCCAAAAGCTAAAGTTCAACCTTTAGCTCTGATACCAAAATGTCACACCCGAATTTCAGCGTTCGAAAATCGACATCCGTACTTCGCTTGTACTCGAATGTCGCAGATTCAAACATCGAAATCCGATTCGTGTCGGAGCTTATAACACATTAAGTACAAGAACACAGCGAAAGAAAATGAAAAATATATTGATATACAACAGTTAATACAATAATGATACAAATGATACCGATATCTATCAGAGATACAAGACACAGCAGCGGAATAAAGTCTTCGACAAAGGAACACTGTGACGACCGCCCATGACTCCCGCACCAAAACAAGAGGAATAGTGCGCTGAAAAGTGTGCCAGGTAGCCATGGACGATAGTCAGGGTAACATAAACATCGCAGACTCTATCGTAAAACTCACAGCGCATGGATAAAATACAATAGAGAAATATAATACAGTGAAGCTCCCATAGAACAGAATATCATCATCTAATCATAATAGCTTTATACAAACATATGAATCATCCATACATCAAAGCCTCACTACATAACACTCAAACCAATATAGCAGCGGAACACCCAGTACATATAATAGGAAATAATATGCAAAAGCCTCTTGCTCGTCTTCGTCATCATCAGCGTAGATCTCCAAGAACAGCACCTGTCACCTGCTACCTAGTCTGCCCATCCCAACATGGATGAACAGCCCAAGGTAATAAGAGGAGACATAAAACCTTGAGTCAGACAAAGTCTTAGTGAGCAGTAAATCAACTATCAAACATACCAAAAGAGCATAAGGGATAAAAGGAATAGGAACCAAACCATCCCACTCCACCTCTTTCGACAGTGATAGCCCCCAGACACATACTAAGAAGAAGCAAGCATAACTTAGCAGATAATTAAGGTAAAGCAATAATCACTCGAGCCAAGGACGATGTTTTCCAAATACAAACCCCCAAGGCCTAAACCAAGATCAGATAAGCACCCAGAAAACACCGCTCTTGAGACCGAATGATAATACAAACAAACATCCATGACTCTGGCTATCACTGTTATCCTTGCCTTGATTTCACCGTTAGTTGAATGACCACCTGTCAAGGGCTAATGGTGACCCCGGTTTTAGACAAAACTCCGCACGTCATCATGACCCGTGCCTAAGCCGAACGCATCAGCCCAGAGTACTAGCACGTCATCGTGACCCGTGCTTGGAACGTCATCGTGACCCGTTCCAACGTACCCTTGCTTTGAGTATGCTAGAACCTTCAACAACGATGAGATCTTAGCCTCCTAGTCATCCTCCTTGACGACTCTTTCCATACTAGCTCAAGCGCCTCTCAAGCTAACCATTATCCATCCCAACTCGGACCGCATCACCGAGTTATAACTTCGCACGTCGTCATGGACCGTGCTTGGAACGTCATCATGACCCGTCCCATCTCAACATATGCCTTGCCCCATCACATCATAGCAAAGTCCCATCTCAATATCATGCTTTGCCTTCTCGCATTATGGCAAGGTTCCACATCATCGAATCCATCCATATGAGCTTCCACATCCGCTTCATATGCTACAGGCAGTGTTTACCATTCAAGAGCCTTTCCACTTAGCTTTTGAATCACCATCGACCTTACTTGTCCAAGTCAAGTAATAGATCAACTAATCAATCAAATCAAACATTAATCCAAGCAATCAATCATTCAACAAGATCTACATAGAAAATCAAGTAATCAAACATGATCTAAATATGCATTTATAATTACAATGGCAATTTCGTAAATAAATGAGCATAGATCTAACATACATGAATCATGGGTCTTTAGCATAGATCTAACAAATATAACTCATGGGTTTTGTCTCTACAACTAGATGAATGAACTTAAAAAGGTAAACATCTTCATAAGTAATGGATCTACACTTGGATCTAAGGAAGAATGCATAAAATCACTATCTACAACACTCCAACAAACCACCAATCCAATACACTCCTTTGGGTCCACGTGAGAGATAACTACCACTCACCAAATCACCCAAACACTTCAAAAACTATCAATTTCAGATCTGGACAGCAAGGATTCAAGCTCGATTTGGTGAAATCTCGCTTGAAATGGTGAAATCTAGCTTCGTCGGATGAAGATCTTCAACTTTGGCTCTTCGATCTTCGATCTTGGATGGATGTTAGAACTAGATTGGAATGGAGAAAAGGAAATGAAGAAATGTTGTAGTCGAGCTCTCAAAATGGCAGCACTTCGTCGCTTCAAAAACTGGTGCCAAAAAGTGAGCCAAAGCCCTCTATTTATAGGCTGGAAGCCCCATGAGTCGTCGCCCCTTAAGTCGGTCACGACTTATCCCATGAGTCGTCCATGACTCATCAAACAACACGTTATACGACTCATCGAGCCCAGCCAACCTATCCTTAACTCGTAAACGACTCAACAACCTAGCGACATACGACTCAGCCATTCCCACGACTCAACAGGTACTACAACCTGACACACACAGAACCAAACGACTTATCCTATGCGCGGCCTAACTCATACACGAGCTACGACTCAACGGCTTACGACTTATCGAACTCAATGACTCAACTGGGGAAACGACTTATCACCTGGCCGACCCAACGACTTAACTCGTATACGAGTCATGACCTAACTACACATGCCGTCCTAACACTAAGCCGGCCCAATCCACTAACCCTTAACTCGGTAACTCTGCTAACTCGTTAGCTCACTAACCCGCTAACACACTAGCCTCACTAACTCGGCAACGCGCTGACTCCACTAACCCTTAAGTCGTTCAGTTCTTAACTCGGTCAGACCTAACCGGTTAACTCCTATAACTCGGCCATACGAGTTAATCCTTATCTCGCCCACTAGTTAACTCGTTAACTATTATGACTCGGTCAACATACTAACACGCTAACTCGTCCCAGCCACTAAGTCGCTAACCTTTCTAACCTGATAACTCGTAACTCGCTAATATCACTAACCTGTTAACTCGCTCTAGCACTATCTCGAGTTAACTTCCCAATCTAACTTCCACGCGACTCAAACAACATACGAGTTATCCTTCCTTACGACTTAGGCTAAGGACGACATAAACAACACTAACGACCTAGAATTCTACGATATATCGACACGTAAAATACTGGTCGTTACATTCTCTCCCCCTTAGGCATTTCGCCCCTGAAATTCCAAACAAACAACAGCAATCAAAATTATTCTGCATGTCTACCATCCATAGTAATCAACAAACCATGCATCCAATTCTAGCCTAGCATGCAGAATTCTATGATTAGAACAAGTTACAAATTCATGAGATGTCACGACACCTTAGGGCCATACCTCGAAGAGTTCAGGATGAGCTGCTTTCATCCTCTCTTCCTCCTCCCATGTACAGTCGTTAACATCATCACTCCATTGTATCTTGAGCAACGTAATCGTCTTCCTCCTAAGCTGTTTCGTGTCGGTTTCAACAACACGAAGCGGCTTACGAGGTCTCGTAACTACTGGATCAACCTCTAAATCTTCACAGCTATCAGCAGAAACCACCGTATTCGAGTCATGCACATACTTCCGTAGATAAGATACATGAAAGACATTGTGCACACCCGCCATCTTCTCCGGTAACTCCAATCTATAAGGGAGCTTTCCAATTCGCTCGATAATCGGGAATGGTCCAACAAATCTCGGAGTTAACTTTCCTTTCTTCCCGAATCTAATAACATTCTTCAATGGAGAAATCTTCACAAAAACCATATCACCCACGTCGAATTCCAAATCCTTACGACGATTATCGGCATAACTTTTCTGACGATCTTGGGCTGCCTTCATTCGTTGCCGAATGATTTCTATACAATCCGAAGTCTGTCGAATCATCTCTGGCCCAAGTATCAGCTTTACTCCAGTTTCCAACCAACATGTCGGAGAGTTACACGGTCTTCCATATAATGCTTCATACGGTGCCATACCAATACTTGACTGGTAACTGTTGTTATATGCAAATTCCACCAAATGAAGGTGATCTTCCCATGATCCTCCGAAATCCAAAACACATGCTCTAAGGAGATCTTCCAAAACTCGGTTGACTCTCTCAGTCTGACCATCTGTTTGAGGGTGGTAAGCTGTACTCAAACACAACTTAGTTCCCAAAATTTCCTGGAAGCTCTTCCAAAATCCACTAGTGAACAAAGGATCTCGGTCGCTCACTATATTCTTCGGAACACCATGGAATCGAACTATCCACTTAACATAAAGCTCAGCCAACTTCGATGTAGTCCTAGTCGATCGAACAGGAATAAACCTTGCACTCTTGGTCAACCGATCTATGATGACCCAAATCCCTTCATTTCCCGCCTTGGTTCTAGGTAGGCCATCGATAAAATCCATCGACACTTGCTCCCACTTCCATGTAGGAACCTCTAATGGTTGAAGTAATCCACTGGGCTTCTTTTGCTCAGCTTTCACCAACTGGCAGTTCATACACTTGGAAATAAAATTTCCAACATCCTTCTTCATACCTTCCCAGTAATAGGTTCTCTTCATATCCCGATACATTTTATTTCCTCCTGGATGAATTGTCAACTTCGAGTGATGACTTTCCCTAAGAACTTCATCTCTCAATCCATCTACATCGGGAACAACTAGTCGTCCTTGCTTCCGAAGCCAACCCTCTCGATCGACTTCGAATCCTTTATCCTTTTCTGGGTCCAATCCAGATTCCAAATCTCGGATAATCTTGACAAGCTTATCGTCTCGCTTTTGGCTCTCGCCAATCCTTTCCACAAGAGTAGGCCTTATCGATAAGTTTGCCAACATCTCAGGTTCCAATTCACATCTGGGCCTGAAATCAAATCCAGCCAAATACTCGAGACTTTTCCATTCCGAAAACATGGCTCCCAATCCTGCATGTCTTCGACTCAACGCATCAGCTATTGCGTTACCTTTTCCCGGAGTATAAGCTATACCAAAATCATATGATGCTAAAAACTCTAGCCATCGTTGCTGTCGAAGATTCAAATCCTTTTGGGAGAAAAGATACTTCAATGACTTATGATCCGTAAACAACTCGAATCGAACTCCCAATAGATAATGTCTCCACATCTTCAAAGCAAACACAATTGCCGCTAACTCCAAATCATGAGTCGGATAATTCCTTTCATGCGGCTTCAGTTGTCGACTTGCATACGCAACAACTTTACCCTTCTGCATTAGCACTGCTCCCAGTCCAGTACCACATGCATCGGTGTAAACCACCATCTCATCATTCCCACTTGGAATAGTCAAAACAGGAGCACTTGTCAGTCGTTCTTTTAGGATTACGAAAGCTTGCTCACACTTGTCATCCCATCTGAACACTTGGTTCTTCTTCGTTAATCCTGTTAATGGTGCAGCTATCTTGGAAAAGTCTTTGATAAACCGTCGATAATATCCTGCTAATCCAAGAAAACTTCTCATATCAGATGCATTCTTAGGTCTAACCCAATCCTGGATTGCTTCCACCTTAGCGGGATCAACCGCTATTCCATTTCCAGAGATAACATGGCCTAAGAACCTCACTTCACTCTTCTAGAAGTGACACTTCGAAAACTTAGCCTTCAGCTGATGTTTCCGTAAGATTTCCAAAACAATTCTCAAGTGTGTCTTGTGTTCTTCCTCAGTTCTGGAATAAATCAGAATATCATCCACGAACATAAGCACGAACTTATTCAACTGATCTCTGAACACCCTATTCATAAGATCCACAAAATATGCTGGTGCATTGGTCAATCCAAACGGCATTACCAGCCACTCATAAAACCCGGATGGTGTCCTGAAAGCAGTTTTCGGCACACTATCCTTCGCCACTCTCAACTGGTGAAATCCCGTTGCCAAATCCATCTGAGAAAACACCTTAGCCTCGTGGAGCTGATCAAACAAGTCATCTATTCTCGGCAATGGATACTTGTTCTTCTTAGTCACCTTATTCAACTCACGATAATCCACACACAACCTCAACGATCCATCCTCTTTGGTTGCAAACACAACTGGTGCACCCCATTCGGACACACTACGCCGAATGAATCCCTTCCGTAAAAGGTCATCAACTTGCACCCTCAACTCTTGTTGCTCCCTAGGCGCCATCCGCCTAAGAGGCATCACAACAGGTCTGGCTCCCTCAACTAGATCGATACGAAACTCGATCTCCCTATGCGGCGGTAACCCTTTGACCTCGTCAAAGACGTCCTCAAATCCATTCACAATAGGCACCGATGACAGTCCATCCCGTGGAACAACCAGCGAATACATGAAGCTCATGAAGACGCCTTCCTCATGCTTACATCGTATCACAACCTTTCGCCCTTCCACATTTCCGACTGTCGCCTCCAGCCTCTCACAATCAATCCTTGCCGCATACTTCCTAAGCCAGTCCATACCCAAAATAATTCCGAACCCCGTAAAGTTCAGAACAAAGCAATCACAAACAAACGAGCAATCATGACTCGACACAACTAGGCCACGGCATATCATACACAAACATGACGAACCCCCAACTGGATTAGTCACAACCAATGGTCTATCAACAATATCCGGTTTCAAACCTAACCGGCCTACCAAATCATCACAAACAAAAGAATGCGACGCTCCAGTATCAAACAACACTCTAACTGGAACACCACAAATAGAAAGAGTACCTTGAACCACCACACTCTTCCCCTTCTCTTCAGCAATAGGAGCTTTTGAAGACGACGACACAGCTCCCAAAGCATAAGCTTGCACAACCTGCCTATCTTTCCTCGGTTCTGGACAGTCCTTCTTGATATGTCCCAGCTTATCACAGTTGTGGCACTTCAACTGCACCTTTGGATTCTTGCAATCCCGGGAGAGATGACCCTTCTGTCGGCAGTTGTAGCAAGTCACTTCGCCTTTCAACTTCTTCTGGCCATCCTTTCCCTTCTGTTGCTGCTGCTTCCTCTTCTTATTTCCACCCTGCTGTGGCTTAGACCCTTCCTTGGTTACAGCAACAACAGAACCTTCCCTGGGAAACAAACTCTCATGCCTAAGAGCTTTTTCCACAAGCTTCTCAAACGGATCGTCCAAATGATCCACTAACTGCCTTCCAAGATAAGCGTCCAAACGGTCACAAACTTCTCGTTCTTCTGGTAGGGAGAATCAATATACGATCTGGCATACTTGGACAAGGCTTCGAACTCAGAAATATACTCAAGAATTGGTCTCCCACCTTGCTTGAGCTCCACAAACCTCTTAAACAAAACAGATTTCTGAGCCGTAGAGATGAACTTGGCTTCAAATCTGACTTGGAATTGCTCCCAAGTGATCCCTTCCTCTGGAGTATCGATGGTGATGGAATTCCACCAATCAGCAGCTCTTCCCTGAAGCTGTCTTGATGCAAGCTTCCTCTTGGTTGCATCCTCAATTCCCAAATCACCAAAAATCCTTCGACAAGCATCAATCCATCTCTGCACTTCAATGGTCGATTCCGTCCCCAAGAAAGCTTTTCCTCCAAGAGAAGTATAGTCCTTGCAAAGCTTAGCAAAATCCACTGGTCTTGGAGCTTGAACTTGAACTCCAACATCTACAGATGGCCCTGGAGCTGGTATCCTTCTCATGATCGAAGTCATCATCGCTTCGAACATAGTTCCATAATCAACAGCTTCTTCAGCAGCACGTCCTTCCCTTGCAGCTGGTCTCCCTCTTCGACTCATCCTTAACATCTGTAATAAGAATGATTAGAACACCTTAAGAAACAACCGCATAATGAGTTCAAATCCTTTTAAACTACTATATTATATATAGTAATCATCCATCAAAATATAATTACGTCTCTCATACGTAGTTACGTCAGCGAGCGTTGGCTAAAATCGATTAACCAAAGCTCTGATACCAAATGTGACGACCGCCCATGACTCCCGCACCAAAACAAGAGGAATAGTGCGCTGAAAAGCGTGCCAGGTAGCCATGGACGATAGTCAGGGTAACATAAACATCGCAGACTCTATCGTAAAACTCACAGCGCATGGATAAAATACAATAGAGAAATATAATACAGTGAAGCTCCCATAGAACAGAATATCATCATCTAATCATAATAGCTTTATACAAACATATGAATCATCCATACATCAAAGCCTCACTACATAACACTCAAACCAATACAGCAGCGGAACACCCAGTACATATAATAGGAAATAATATGCAAAAGCTTCTTGCTCGTTTTCGTCATCATCAGCGTAGATCTCCAAGAACAGCACCTGTCACCTGCTACCTAGTCTGCCCATCCCAACATGGATGAACAGCCCAAGGTAATAAGAGGAGACATAAAACCTTGAGTCAGACAAAGTCTTAGTGAGCAGTAAATCAACTATCAAACATACCAAAAGAGCATAAGGGATAAAAGGAATAGGAACCAAACCATCCCACTCCACCTCTTTCTACAGTGATAGCCCCCAGACACATACTAAGAAGAAGCAAGCATAACTTAGCAGATAATTAAGGTAAAGCAATAATCACTCGAGCCAAGGACGATGTTTTCCAAATACAAACCCCCAAGGCCTAAACCAAGATCAGATAAGCACCCAGAAAACACCGCTCTTGAGACCGAATGATAATACAAACAAACATCCATGACTCTGGCTATCACTGTTATCCTTGCCTTGATTTCACCGTTAGTTGAATGACCACCTGTCAAGGGCTAATGGTGACCCCGGTTTTAGACAAAACTCCGCACGTCATCATGACCCGTGCCTAAGCCGAACGCATCAGCCCAGAGTACTAGCACGTCATCGTGACCCGTGCTTGGAACGTCATCGTGACCCGTTCCAACGTACCCTTGCTTTGAGTATGCTAGAACCTTCAACAACGATGAGATCTTAGCCTCCTAGTCATCCTCCTTGACGACTCTTTCCATACTAGCTCAAGCGCCTCTCAAGCTAACCATTATCCATCCCAACTCGGACCGCATCACCGAGTTATAACTTCGCACGTCGTCATGGCCCGTGCTTGGAACGTCATCATGACCCGTCCCATCTCAACATATGCCTTGCCCCATCACATCATAGCAAAGTCCCATCTCAATATCATGCTTTGCCTTCTCGCATTATGGCAAGGTTCCACATCATCGAATCCATCCATATGAGCTTCCACATCCGCTTCATATGCTACAGGCAGCGTTCACCATTCAAGAGCCTTTCCACTTAGCTTTTGAATCACCATCGACCTTACTTGTCCAAGTCAAGTAATAGATCAACTAATCAATCAAATCAAACATTAATCCAAGCAATCAATCATTCAACAAGATCTACATAGAAAATCAAGTAATCAAACATGATCTAAATATGCATTTATAATTACAATGGCAATTTCGTAAATAAATGAGCATAGATCTAACATACATGAATCATGGGTCTTTAGCATAGATCTAACAAATATAACTCATGGGTTTTGTCTCTACAACTAGATGAATGAACTTAAAAAGGTAAACATCTTCATAAGTAATGGATCTACACTTGGATCTAAGGAAGAATGCATAAAATCACTATCTACAACACTCCAACAAACCACCAATCCAATACACTCCTTTGGGTCCGCGTGAGAGATAACTACCACTCACCAAATCACCCAAACACTTCAAAAACTATCAATTTCAGATCTGGACAGCAAGGATTCAAGCTCGATTTGGTGAAATCTCGCTTGAAATGGTGAAATCTAGCTTCGTCGGATGAAGATCTTCAACTTTGGCTCTTCGATCTTCGATCTTGGATGGATGTTAGAACTAGATTGGAATGGAGAAAAGGAAATGAAGAAATGTTGTAGTCGAGCTCTCAAAATGGCAGCACTTCGTCGCTTCAAAAACTGGTGCCAAAAAGTGAGCCAAAGCCCTCTATTTATAGGCTGGAAGCCCCATGAGTCGTCGCCCCTTAAGTCGGTCACGACTTATCCCATGAGTCGTCCATGACTCATCAAACAACACGTTATACGACTCATCGAGCCCAGCCAACCTATCCTTAACTCGTAAACGACTCAACAACCTAGCGACATACGACTCAGCCATTCCCACGACTCAACAGGTACTACAACCTAACACACACAGAACCAAACGACTTATCCTATGCGCGGCCTAACTCATACACGAGCTACGACTCAACGGCTTACGACTTATCGAACTCAATGACTCAACTGGGGAAACGACTTATCACCTGGCCGACCCAACGACTTAACTCGTATACGAGTCATGACCTAACTACACATGCCGTCCTAACACTAAGCCGGCCCAATCCACTAACCCTTAACTCGGTAACTCTGCTAACTCGTTAGCTCACTAACCCGCTAACACACTAGCCTCACTAACTCGGCAACGCGCTGACTCCACTAACCCTTAAGTCGTTCAGTTCTTAACCCGGTCAGACCTAACCGGTTAACTCCTATAACTCGGCCATACGAGTTAATCCTTATCTCGCCCACTAGTTAACTCGTTAACTATTATGACTCGGTCAACATACTAACACGCTAACTCGTCCCAGCCACTAAGTCGCTAACCTTTCTAACCTGATAACTCGTAACTCGCTAATATCACTAACCTGTTAACTCGCTCTAGCACTATCTCGAGTTAACTTCCCAATCTAACTTCCACGCGACTCAAACAACATACGAGTTATCCTCCCTTACGACTTAGGCTAAGGACGACATAAACAACACTAACGACCTAGAATTCTACGATATATCGACACGTAAAATACGGGTCGTTACAAACACCAACATTAACTTCAATAGAAGAGAGAGATAACACCAATAGTAGCGGCGGAACACAACATCTCTAAAGCCCATCTCCAAAGCTCTCAAGCTATAAGATCGAATCCCCATCAATGCTGAACTTGTACCAAATGCGATCCCGAAAATCCAAAGACTCCAACGATTTCCAAAAGCTACCAAACAGAAGGCTGATGGCTATCGAATCTACACCTACTATTTGATTATCTGGAGAACCCAACTCTAGACTGCCCGTGTGGAAAATTGTGGGAACCCAAAGTTTAGGAAGGAACAATAAACTCAGAGTCAGTCATGGGACTTGTATGAGCAAACAAAAACAGTTTTGTTTAAAACAAACAACAAAAGAATTTAAAATTTGGAATCCGCAATGCTTTTTGGAAAATGAAACTACCATAAGGCCTCCCGCCGCACACACCATGCAAACGCAGAATTGGAGGAGATTTCTCCTTATGATAGTCAAAAATGCTTGATACACGAAAACCATTTGATATTATTATTAGTGCATAGTGGAAAATATTTTGAAAGTATAATATTAATCTTAGCCAGCATACAACATTTCGTCGTATGCCTACTATAGCTACCATGTTCAATAGCAGGTTACTGCCACATTCCATGGCAGGTTATACAACTAAAACCGTACAGGGCGCGTATTGTTTCTTTGGATTTCCAACAAATGGTCAGGTTAAGGAACTTCCTATTGCCAAATGGGAACGCCTCTGGAGGGACGCCCCGAGAACTTACCTGGATCTCTACCAACACAAAGTCGGTTTACTCCCTTCCCAGGAGTAACACCTACATATATGCCATCCCTGGTCTTTTGCGACCCTTATCTGGGAGCTCTCAACACCAACAACCACAAAGTAATGTATTTGCAGTAACCACATAGGTTAAGTATCTGGGCTCCATACCATGATACCACCCTTTTCCAAAAGGAATGTACATTCCCTAGGGTTGCGACCCCTGAAACCTTGCCACATCTTTCCTGTTTCGACCATTTCTGAGGAGTGAGGTCCAATGAGGTGTCGTCCACAAAGCCATGCTTTCCATAAAAGCCTTGATTCTATCAACAAATGATCAGCAACATTCAGCAGCACTCATCATGCCACACTACCAAAATATAAATGTATCACTAGTAACCATCAACTACATAACCTTTGAGCTTGTATGTCTCAGAGAAGGGTGTTAAGCTAAGAGAGTGAATCTCCGCGACCAAACAGAAATATACTTGATAGAAACTAGCTTTACATCTCAAAGTGTAATGTCAGACATACATCCATACAAGTCTGTTCCGGGTTCGAACAGAACCGAAGGCACTTCAAAGAAGCCCTTGAAAATTCGGATAATCCCTAATCACGTCCGGACTCTCCATCATAAACGGTGATCCAATCTCTATACCGGGGATCAGCCGGTGCAGAGTCATTTGACAAGTTATCCTTTCGCTTTCGAAAATATCTGGTCTTCACCATCGGTCTTCAAATGCTATCCATATCGTCGTATCATTATTCGAAATGGGTTATGTGGCACAAGATCCTCTCCCGGCTAAATCGAATAATGAGCGCAATACTTAAAAACATATGGATATTGGGATCTCAGTTAAGTCACAACTTATTATCCAAAATTTTCTTTCAAATGGTTTAAACAAATTACCATTTTCAAATCTTTAAACAAAAAAATTCACTTCACAAAGTTCACCAATCTTCCACAAAGATTCATTCACAACTTTTCAAAACAATTTGCTTTTCAAATTGGATTAACTCATCCAATCGTTAAATCAAAGATTCAATTTATAGCTTTTAAAACCATTTCCAAAGATTCATTCATAACTTTCAAAACAATTCCCATTTCAAATTTTTATATATAAAAGATACACCATTTAAAATCCCCTTTAATTTCAAAACAAGGTCCAGTCGTCTTTCACAAAGACTCATTCATAGCTTTCAAAATTATTTCAATTCCATTTCAAACTTGAAATCTTCCAACACAAATTGGAAATCCTTTCTTTATATGAAAGCTAATATTATTTGAAAACAAATAGTTTTCATTTCGAAAAAAAATTCGATTACATTTGCGCGAGTTAAACTCCTTCAAGTATAAAACTTGGGTTAAATTCAAATTTCCAAAATAATATTTTTTAAATGGCTTTAATTCTTTATAAACACATTTATAACTGGTATAACCTTTTTAACACTACGCCATAAATAGCCTTCTGCAACACAAAAAAAATGTTGGCACAGGCCCGAAAAATGTTGCCATAGGTCTATGGCAATACTTTTAGGGTGATGCAACTTTTGTCGTTGCCTTAGACCTAAAAGGCAACATTTTGACTATCTAAGGTAACATAAGTAATATTGTTGCAATAGAATCCTATTTGGGTCTATGGCAACACCCATAGGTGTCTGTAGCAACATTCCAAAAATGTTGCTATAGATATTAACTTTCTGAAGTTGTGGGGCCCACATCTTGTGGGGCCCACAATGTGGGGCCCACGACCCAACTGGGTCCATCCCTATGGCAACACCTTGAATGACCATTGCAACATTATTTTAAGCAACATTTATAACCCGGTGGCAACACTATTATGAAGCTACTGCAACATTATTCTGGAAAACACTTGCATAATACACAGTACAATATCACATAAAACACTTGCATAATACACAGCATAATAAACAGTACAAATAACAATTCATACAACGGTACACATCACAATTCATGTCAGTTACCCCACAATATCCAGTTACCCCAAAATACTACAAAGCTACCCCCAAAATATCCGGTACACATAACAATTCATAAATGAGACTTAAGAGCGGGTGCCTCCAGTCAGATTATCAGTCTCACTGGACATGATTGTGGAAGTTAGATCCTCTACATTGATGTTCATCTCCGGGTTGGCATCACCTAATTTCTTAAGCACCCTAGCCAAATTCTCTTATACCTTCTGATTTACCTTGGATTCTAGCTGTGCTTCCATTTCTTCGACAAGCCTTTGCCTTAAGTCATTTACGTAAGCATTTGTTAGAGCCTCGGTTGATTGTTTTGCATACTTTGCACGCCTCCCTATAAGCAAAGGATGACCCTGTGATTTTCCATTCGAAATTACTGTTTCAACAGTATTTCCTCCTCCACCGGCCATTGCCTTTTGAACTAAGTCCTACAAAATAAAGCCACATCAAAATTACCCTACAGTAAATGTAGAGAATGCAGCAAATGCTTACATATGGATTGTGTACAGCAAATGCAGAGAAAGCCACATTTTCGAAAACAATTTGTTTATGTGCATGTAATTAGAAAACAATTTGTAACATATATACTAGTAAAAACTGGAAAACAATTCCGTCGACAGCCAGCCACGGCTTCGTCATCTGGATTCTGAGGCTTCAAAGGGCCATTCATTTTATTTATGCACATATGTGTATTACTATAGACATATATTTTTATATAAACCAAGTCAGTAATCCCTTTAACCAAATTCATTTCTTCGTTTCCAGTTTTTGTGTCATTTCTAGCCAAACGCAAAAGCAAGTCCTCTTCATTCGACTAGAAAAGGAAAAAAAGGCTAAGTCAAATACAATTTTTTTATAAGGATTTTTTTATAAGGAATGAACGAAAATGAAAGCAAAATAAACTTTTTTTTTGATTTTTTTTGAAAGAAGGAAGAATGAAAGTTAAAAACAAAGGAAACGAAAGCAAATATTTTTTTAATGAAACCAAAACAACGTGTTCTTTTTCTAAATTAAAAATCTAAATTAAAGAAAACTAAAAATTAAGAAAATTCTAGAAAATAAAATAATTTTTTGTACACAAACTTACAAAACAGCCCCAGCCCAGATAAAATCAATCAGCAATATGCAACGAAATTTCGCAACCAAATTAAAAAAATTGAGTAAACCAAATTCCCAAATTATAACACCATACGAAATCACACCTAGCTCGAATTCAATTCCAAGTAGAAATCGAATTGCGGGGGAGGAGTTAGTGATGGAGTAGCAGATGCGTATGTGATGGAGGTGGTTTTGGGAGGTGTAGGTTGATTTTGCGATTTGTGTTGAAGTAGAGGCGTTTTGATGTGGTGTTCGATGTTCGTTGGTTGTTTGTGGACGATTGCTTGCAGTGGGAATGAAAGCAAAATAATTTTTTTTTGGTTTTTTTTGAAAGAAGGAGAAAACGTACACGTGAACGTTGGAAGTACAGGTTGCTCTTCATAGAATCTAATCTGCATAGTTTGACCCACTCCGAATGAAATTTGTTGTGGAAGAGGATTAGCTTATCTTTGAAGTTGAACTGAATTGTAATATTATAGTGCCTGGTAAGCAAAAAATTATAACTTTAGAATCAATATAGTTAGCAAAACAACGCTTGAAATATGAATGAAAGGGAAATTGAAATGTTATCAGCTAGTAAATAATGCAGTGGTTAGTCCAAAGGAGGATCCATCTTCCTCCATTTGCAAAAAACAGACAGACAACCAAAAATATATTTTATGCAGGCCTGGAATGAAATAGAACTTATACTGGATATAGTTTAAACAATTATATGTAGAAATCAGTAAGCGAACAAATAGTGGTTACACATGTGGTTTTATAGAAGGTTATCACATATGACCCTAGTATAATTTCTCTGAATATGCATGCTTACTTTAAAATGCAACATTTGATACAAAATATTTACATATGCACATAGTTCTATTTAGTGAACCAATGATATCAATAAAAACTTTACTGAAAAGTTCAAAAAAATTGACACTTTATGCTAATTACTTGAAACATCGTGAATCATTTTACAGGCATGGCATGTAAATTTGTTAGCATCGCTTCTATGTTCATATATGCACCTTAATATTGTTTCAATATAATTCCATCTCAGTTTTTCTTATAGCCACATCTATCCCTCTTCCAATATGCCAGCCATCTATCAATTTCAGGCATTATCAACCTTGGAAATAATTAATATAATAATAGATTTCTTGCAGAATACCAAAAGTTAATAGTGTTAAAACTGACAACTATGTTCTCTACCAAATACCAATTTAAAAGTTTGTCGATTATAATGTTTTTCATTAAGATCGAATATTGATCATTCTTGTCCGAAGTTAAAAGACCAACCGTGTTAGAAGATTCCAAAAAGCATCGAGAAGCCAAATCTAACCATAAAAGTTTTAATTACATGATACATTTGCTTAAAATCCTATCAATAGGTCAATCGATTAGCATTTATAGGATACTTTGATTCATTTTCACGTATAGCGATATAACAATGCAGAAATTATTTTCAAAGGGAAGCATCATAATTTATTTAACATTATAAAATGCCCCAAAACTAACTCACCAACGAAAAGCCCAACACATGCAAACCAATTGGCCTGCATATTTCTTACTTACAGGTTGTAGCCTCCTTTGATCTATCCATACTCTAAGATATTAAGCATGTATTTGTTATTATATATGTTTTATTCAAGAACGTCAAATTATGCACTTGTTATTATACATGTTACTTTTAAAAGCGAATGTTCTTGATTATGGATATTTTAAATGGTTTTCTCTATCGGTAATGTATACTACAATTATTATCAATGGTCCATTACACTAGTGCACTACTTTTAACCCTTTATATGCAATAAGATTACATTCAATCTGCAAATAAAAAGATAATCTACAATGAGCAAAATTTTAGAGCATGAAAGTATACACACACGTTACAATGTGGATCTTTTGAAAAAAATAATTTACCATTTAAATATAGATACACTGTAATTAACTTTACAATTATGAATCATATTTCAGAAATGTTGTTAAGAAGTGCATATAATTTTTTATTACAACAAAAGTTCATGACTTTGTAGCCAAAGCAAGATGCTAGATTTTTATTTGTTGAGAAATTGGTGTGTTGTTTTCAGTTTTTCCGAAATTTGAATAAACTCTGAAAGTATTAAAACTTGATATTGAAAAAGCAAAATCAGTTTTGTGATATTTTTCCTATAACATCATTCAATTAAAAAATAAGTTGGAGTAGTAATATTATGCTTTGATGTTTTATTTGTCTGGGTTGATACCAAACTTGAAGGTGGAATAAAAATTTCAGGATAGCCCAAATGTTTACAAGTATCTACTTATACAATAATCAACAAGAACATTAGCAAAGAAATACACCTGGTTCTCCTATAAATGCTCCTAAAGCTTTAAAAGCAGTAAAACTCAATTTAATTTTTCCTTCGGTTGCTTTCTGACATGGATCAAGAAAGTACTGTGCTAATATGAAAGCACTCTTTCAAACAATTTCTTATTTTCATCTTCGTATGGACCTATACCACCAAATTCCAAAAAAATCACCCAAATTAGTTTCCACGTGCAGTAGAGTCCTCCAGCCTAATCAGTCCATGCACCGTTGATGTCGACGGTTGAAGAATAACGCGCTGTTGATGTCGAGCATTATTGAAGTTGAGTGTCGTCGAAGGCATGTAGAAGAATGGCACACCACGAGAAGGAATAGATGAGCCGCCGTTGATGTTGAACATCGTTGAAGTCGCTTGAATCGCCGTCGATGTCGAGCGTAGTTGATTTCGCTGAGCCGCCTGCGAGAAACCCTAGCGAAATTGAAGCCCTAAAGTGATGTGAACAATGCTTGAACCCCCAAATCGAAGTGAAATCACTGAACAAAGCTTGAACCCCCAAATCGAAGCCCTAATCGAACCGAAATCGTTGAACCCCAAATTAAGAATGTTCGCTTGAACCTTTGTAAGAAGACAGAGAAGAATGAAAATAAAAAGTTATTTGCGGGGACTTTTTTTCTTCGCGGCTCTAAAAGATCAAGGAGTGGTGTTCGGATTGATGAGGTGTCACGTTCTCCAACGTAGGATTTGCCTTAGTAGATTGGCGTGGATCGGTGCGAAAGATATGTAAAGGTCTGCTATAGCAACACTATAAAAAAATGTTGCATCAATTACACTTGTTTAGCTAGAGCAACAAATTTTTATGGCCAAGCCAACACCAAAAATTCAACGTTGCAGTAGGACCAAAATTGTATAGCTATCGCAACATTTTACCTGGCAACACCTGGCAAAAATGTTGCAGAAGGCCATCTATGGCGTAGTGTAACCATAATTTTGAAACATAGAATTCAATTTCAAATCTTGAATTCAAATTCAAATCAAATTATTTAAATTTCAAAACTTAATCAAGTTATTCAAAATAACTTTTATCTTCAAAACTCCTTTTCCAAAGCTTTTCATATTTAACCCAATTCTTATACCCAACCATTTGGATTCAAAATTCAATTTTTAAAACCACTTGAAAAATCTACGACTTAACCAATTTCCTCGTGCAATCCATATTTATGTGTGTATGGTGTAGTCCAGGGGTTTTACACAATAGTGCAACAACATCGATCATCATAGATTGAAATACATCAATATCGATAAGCGGTATGATCCAATAACACTTATCTCCGTTCATAGATAAATAAATTACATTCATCACAGATCACACCAAAACAATTCATAGCACAAAGCATAACATATCAGGGATATCAACTATTTCAACCATTCAATAGAATTCAAATATCCATAAGTAAGATTAATTAATTATCTAATTAAGGTAAATCAGATAAATCACCAATTCTGGTTAATTAACATTAGTTAATTTCAAATCATTTGATTAATTGTCCTTTAATCATTTATTAATTAAATTAATTAACCTTTAATAATTAAATAATTAACCTTTAATTATTTAATTATTCTTTAATTAATTACCCTTAATTAATTACAACAATTAATTAATCCTTAATTAATAAATCATCTTTTAATCATTTTCGTTAATTAATTAACCTTTAATTAATTACATTATCCTCTATTAATTAATTAACTCTTAATTAATTAACTCTTAATTAATTAACATTTAATTAATTATCTTTAATTAATTACAATAAATGATTATCCCTAGTCGCTTATGTTTTATAAGTACGAATTAATTACATTAACTATACTTTAATCACTTGATTTATCAATCATAAATCATTAATTAATTATCCTTAATTACTTTTATTAAGTAATTATATTTAAGTAATTAATTATAATTTTTATATATCAATTAAGGAATTAATTAATTATTCTTTAATTTAATCTCGAATTAATTAATCGTAATTGAATTACACAAAGTGATTATCTTTTAAATCAATTCCACAAAGTAATTAGCTTTAATTTTAATTTCACAAAGTAATTAGCTTTAATTTAATTTCACAAAGTGATTGTCTTTTTAAATCAATTAAATTTAAAACGTTTAATTCTTAAACCTTTAATCTTTGAAACAAAGTTATTTTTAATTCATATGTTAACTTGGGACTTTAAAGTCAAACAACAATTTTAAAACATCATTTTTTTCTTCTTTAAATTAATTAATTTCTTAATTAAACTTAAACTCAATTAACTTTAAAATAATTTACTTTAATCCTAATCCTAATCCCAAAACTAAATTAAAAAATTTATTATTCTTCAAGAATGAATCGAAAAAAGTTTTCAACTTGATTTAATTAAAATCTGAATAAAACTTGTTTTATTTTAAATTTTGAACTGTAAAATCTTCAAACCCGAAATGACTTGAGTGAAACCCGAGCCAAACACCTCAATCTTCGGGTCCATCTCCGAGCAAAACCCCTGCCACTTTATTTTATTTTAAATTTTAAAACTGTAACCAACATACACACCAGCTCGATGCTTCCTCCGAGCTATCACCACGTTTCCACGAGGGCGACTTCGAGTTAAATCTTCATCATCTTCCTCAAACTCCCTGACACACACCAACTCCTCTGTATACATGCACAGATGATCGGAATTTCTTCGATCATCATCGAGGACGCCATCAAGTCGACAATAATCTCCTCATCCTAAATAGCAACCTAGATCTTCGAAACTCACCCGCAAATCAAAATCGAACCATCATCTTCCACCTAGAACCCACCTATCACCAGAAAATCACCATGCACCTCCGCGACAAGCTAACAGAGACCATGAGACTCTGACCAGAGAAACTTCATCGTCCCAAGCTACTCCTTCCCTCGATCTGGTGCAACTCGACGCAACATCGATGACGAAATCGTCACATCTATATCATTGAACAAAATTGGCCAAAAACCCTAAAACCTCGTCGCTCTCCTTCCATAACGATCCGGATTTTCTGCCAACATTTTCCCCTTAAACTCCATCACCTAACCCTCCTCTGACATCAAGCCCGAGGCTCAATTGCATGTTGATCGTCGAGAATTGACGATTTTGCATTTTCCGTTCAATCTGACAATTCCCACGATTTTCAAACTTAAAAATTCCAACCTTTATATCTAAATTCATCGTTTTTCAACTTGAATCCACTCATATAATCAAAGCTTGAAATTCAGGTATATTATTTTCGGACCAATTTTTACTTCCTACTGTTATTTAACATTTTCTAGAACATTGCTGAATCTTTTTTCTTAAAACAAATTTTAAAAATTTAAATCACAATGTTACAATCATTTGCTTTTTAAAGATCAAAGCCTAGATTTGATTATATAAGGAGAAGTTTAAATTTGTTTGGAGGGGATTGGAAACACGACAGAGTGTATTCATATATACACTAGCATGCATACTTAAATCCATACACAAACACACACACACACACACATAGATATATATATACACACACACACACACATGCAACAACATTCATTTATCATTTTCACAACAATTACTTGGCAAAGCATCATAGATTCAAATTTGAAAGGGGTCAGTTTGCTCACCAGATTAACTGTTGAATAGAGAAGCATATTTTTTTTTTCTTTTTATTTGATCTGGATTTAATTTGAATCTGCATTTTACTTCTGCCTAACTTTGAATCACTTGAAGCTTGATTTGTTTCTGGAATTGTTTGACCTTGACCCTTATTCCAGATTGAAGCTACTTTTGTTTTGATTCAGAAAAGCTTCCAGGCTTTGAAATTTACAGAGGACTTGCTTTTCCATGTTTTGATTTTTTTGAACTTGATCTTGGTTTTTGATTCTTCTTTTGATCGGGTCTAAATTTGGAAGAGGTTTGATCGTTAAAATCTTTGTCACTGGTTTGTAATCTTGTAAGGATTGTTTGTGTTTGTTTTTATTTTTCTGGTTTGCTTCTTTTCTTTGGTTTTAGGTTTTAAAATAGAAAGAAGATGAGAAAGAGTGGAGTTAGATGTATAAATAGCTTTGTTCATCCTTTTTTTTCATATATAAATTTTAAAATGGAAAGAAAATATAAAAGCATGATACTTGTAAATACAATTCATATTAAAGCAACACATGTTAATTCATAATATTATAAATATATAAATGTCATATGTGTTTTAAATTATGTTTAAACCCTTATATTAACTTATTTATAACTTTGGTTTAAACCCTTAATGTTTCCATATTTACATAGGTTTAAGTTTTTATAAATTATGTAATATGTTTACAAATGCTTTTATACATACATATATATACATATATATATATATGTAACTATATTTATTTTTAAGTATATAAGTAAAAAGTATTTTAAATCTTTAATTAAATCTCACTTTACATTTTTACAAACCAATTTTAAATATAAAGTTTTCAAATCCAATTTACTTTTCATAATGTTTATTTTAAAATTTCAAATTTCAAAAGTAATACACAACCAATTTGTATGTATAGATGAATAAACCAACAAATAATTTATTTAATTTGGAAAAATTCAATTTAATTCACAATTTAGTCCAAACATTTATTTTTTAATTACAATTTAAATTCGACTTAAAACCGGGATCGTTACACCTTGAATAACTCCAAAGCCTATTAGGTCAAACAAGTAGGGATCACAAGAAAACATACACCCACTGAGTACCATATCTAGGTTAGTGCATCTCAATATGAGAGTGTCATACCTTTATATCGGATTTGCTACACATACGAAAGTATCTAAATAGGTGACTCCCTATCCAAGTCTACCAAGTAAGTCTTTAAATATAAATGACTGTGTAGCACCAGTATCAAATAGTACTTTAACCGAAATATAAGAAATCAAAGCTTTAAGACTTTCCTATTGCCTTTCTCCATGGTAGATGGTCCTTCTCTCAGTCCCTCCAAAGCGTAAACCTATGCTTTAAGCTCTTAGTAGTCCTTCTTCGGATGTCTCATCTTGTCATAATTGTAGCACTTCATCCTTCCAACATTCTTAAGCATGAGGCGCTTCGAAGCATAATGCCCATTCTATCCGCAGTTATAGCAGAAAACTTTTGCAATAGTAATCTCTCCACTCTTCCCTTAAGGCATTTCTTTCTTGCCTTTCATATATAGGGCAAACTTTTTCTTCTTCTCTGCTTTGGGTCTAACATCCACTCTTCTCTGCTCGTGGTACATCCCGTCATACCTTCTTGCCATGTCAACAACAAACTTAAAAGGAGATATTAGATGAGCCATCACCTTATGGTCAAACCTTTCTTTAACCCCTAATAAACTTTTCATTCTTCTTCATTGGGGTATTAATGATCTCCTTGCCATACTTAGCCAATCGGTTGAACTTCTAGATGTTCCCCTATATTGTGAGGTCACCATATTTCAGATCGATAAACTCTCTCAGTAGCACACTTTGTTGAGATTCCGGTATAAACTGCGCCTCAAACCTCTCTTTAAACTGCTCTAAAGTGATCTCTTCCTCTAAGGTCTCAACGATTACTACTTTTCACCAATCTAGTGCATCTTCTTGCAACTGCCTTGATGTAGCCTTCTCTTTTGTGCGTCATCCAATCCTAAGCCTCCAAATATGTGCCCACAACTCCTCGGCCTATTTAGTACTTTTACTGCAGGCTCCTTCCTTGTAAATGTCTTTCCTAATATATTTCTATAATCTTTATTCATCTTTGGAAAGTCCTCTTACCGTCCTAGGCCTCAGTTGAACAGTCTATAGTGTAGCTTCCGTCACCATCTGAGCCATGAACTCCCTAAATAAGAAAATTATACCTATGCCTACCTCGTTTGCTGGCTGTGCAGCTTCTTCTCCTATCGCTCTTGGGATTTCTCTCTCGTTCCTACCATTAGTCTGGGTACTTTCAGCCTCTCTTCTTACACTTTCCCCTCCTATCATAACTCGTCTGCTTCTCAAATCCATCTTTCATTTTCTATTAAGTAAGTCTTCATCGAAAATGGAAAGATAAGGAGTGAAACAATAATATAAGGATAGATATATCTTTTTACGTATCTATATAGCAACATACAAGTATGTTGTATATATGTTGATGCATCCCCTCCCCAGGATGTTCATATTATTTCAAATATTGTTCCTATTTATCTAGCTCTATTTTACTTAAGCGTCCCAAACCTATGCTCTAACACCGAACTGTAACATTCTGTACTTAAGACTCGAAGATGAAGTCGATGATGATGCAGTCATCACCGAAATTATCTTCCAACCTGTGTAGTTAATGCCCTGCTATTACCCCGCTATATCTCACAGCGGATTTCTACCGCTACGATTTTTCCATATAGCCCTAAAATACAGCCTTTCCGCTTTAATCCCCGCTATTTCCACTATATTCCGTTATTCCCGCTATATTTTGCTATTTCCGCTATATCTTCTTTAATAAAATGAATTAAAAAATTGCATTTATACATTATAAAAATTATGAAACTAATTTATTTGATTTAATTTTTAATATATTTTCAGAAATGAAAATAATATAATATTCTACTAAATTCAGTCATGTTATATAATAGTTTTACGTTTATTTAAAGTATATTCGCACATGTTTTTTGTTTAAAATTATTTGTGTATTAATTATAATTCAATTGAATGATAATTTTTTATTTAATTACCATTTATATATTTATAAAAACATTAAGTACGAGTTTTATATGCTATTTTAGGGCCATCCGCTATATCCCGCTATATCCTCGCTGTATCCCCGCTATAACTTTTTGCACCTCCACCGCTTTGAATCTGCCGAGCGCTTTAACTGCACAGCTTCCAGCGATGAAAGTGGGTATAGTTTATTAATTAATATAGATAAAGTAAACAGTGCAGCTTAATATTTCCATTATATCATAGTTTTCTTAACATTCTTTACATATACTTCAGTCATAATTAAACCTGAAAGCATGCCTACGCATGGATCCAATATAGTAGAAAATAACGTAGTATAAATCTGGGTCAAAATGTGATGATGTGGTTCACATTCCTTAGTATAACGGAAAAAAAATCTTTATTAGCTACTAGGCCTCCTGCACCATCTTTGATCTTCGTACCGTGGCACTTATTTCATACCTATCTAATCTTATAAACTCATCCTACTCAAATGAGTTCCTGTGAGTTTATTGGGAAAATAACAATAAGAAAGTGGGTCATACATAAAGTCTAGTATGAATAATACTTACAAAAGCAAACACATAGTGAGAGACCAATCTAAACTGCATGGAATGGGTTTCCCCTTCATAACCAAACATCATACATGAAACAATAATAGTTCTGATGCTAGTAGTTATTATTCATTACTGCGCCCCTATAAATTTTTATGCGGTTTCCTTTACTACTGCACCCCTCGGAGCAGTCCCCACACAATCTTCAATTTAGTTCATTCTTAGTAAAATATACCCATTTGATACTGCACCCTTTTCACAATACCATCTTATCATCCCATTAATATTTATCTCTTATTTAATACTACTTGGAACCATCCCATCGTAGTCTTCTTTAGATTCCTTCATTAGTTCATGTTGTGTGGACCTAGCCACTCGCAATACTTAACTGTTTAATTTTTTAAGCCATGGACTACAAAGAAACGGCCACCTACAGTACCTTTATATTTATTTACTTGCTGTTTTAAACTTCTTGGAATCACCATACCGCAGTCGACCACAAAGAAACTCACACACGGTCCCTAAACATTTATTTAATTTGAAACTGCTTGAAATACCCACTATAGTCTTTGAAAGTTGAATGCCTCTCCTCACCTTCTCTATATGTGTATTCGAGCAAGCATACCCACCCAGCGTCAATAGCCCTTCCAATTTTATTTCTAGCATAGGATCCCTTCCTCATACCGGTCTAAATTCTCATCGAGTCTTACGTACTTATCCTTTATTAGGTTTAGTCAACTGCTTTTCTTGGCACAGTACGCCGTGCCCCAACGCTGATTACTTCACACCTTTTCTGTTAAGTATTTCTTTTCCAATTGTATTGAAGCATGACCATGTTATAGGCAATTTTTACTTATTATGTAGGGCCGCCGCCCGACCTCCATTTCAGACAAACTCTAATATCCCTAATAATATCTTTACATATGTCATTATTTTATTTTCTGTTATTTGCAGTGTCATTTTTTTTTCTTTTCAGCAGATAATTTGGATCTGGTTTCCCATTTACATGACACTTATTAATATATATATATATATATTGCCACATAATTTTATTTTCTTGCGTCCTTGTAGTTCCCACTTGCCCTAACGAAATACTTAGCACTTATTAGTTATTTTCCTTATAAAATGTCTCAATAAATTCCCAAAAAATTCATGTATACTTCTTCTAACATCCTTTAATTTTATTTGGAGTTTTAAGGGTATTTTCCTTATTTATTTATTGGTTGCGCACCTCTAACAAATAAAATAAAATCATATAAGCTGAAGAAATTTCTCAAACTAAAAACTTGTCTCTAAAATCATGATTAGAACATCAAATAAAATTTTCACTATATTTTGAGATTATTAAAGTGAGAGAAACTTATCTAAACATCCCATGTCTATCCATTCTTTCCCTAAAACAATCATTAAACCTTTATATTTATTTATAGAAATCCATATAAACCCCATCATACTAAAAACATACAAATCTAAACCGAGATCATATATTAGGTACCGATGTAGAAAGGTTGAGCATTACTAACCTAGGTTTTAGAGATGTTTAGCTTTAGTCTTCTTAATCCCCTTTAGCTTGTGTTTTGCTACCTTCTCTCTATTAGCTCCCTTTGAGCCACCACCATTAAAGTTTATCTCTAGCTTTTATTTTTATTTTGAGTAAGATGAAATGAATGAGTGGAAGGAGTTATGTTTATTGTTCCATAATATTTTGGGCTTGGGCCTTCATAGCCCCTTTCCATTACTTTATTTCTCCTTACTTTTATTATTTACCCCGTTTTGGCCTTTTAATTAATTTATTTGATTAATTTTAAATTTAGGGTCATTACAGTTCCTGTAGTACGGGATTCGTAGGTGTCAATGAATGCCATGAAACTGAGGAGTTTCCTTGGCTTGGTGGGATACTATAGGAAGTTCATAAAGGAATTCACTAAAATCTCTGCTCCTTTGACCCGCCTTACCAAGAATAATTTGGTCTTCTTGTGGGAATCAAAGTGTGATGATGCTTTTATCAAGCCAAAGGAGGCATTGACTAATGCACCTATTCTAGTATTACCTACTAGTATGTAGGCATTCATAATATATACCAAAGCTTGAAGTATGAGATTAGTTCGATTTTACTATAGGAAAGGAGAGTGGTGAGCTATTCTAGTCGACGGTTGAAAGTCCATGAGAGATACTACCCTACCCATGATCTTGAGTTGGTAGCAACTGTCTTTGCACTCAATTCATGGAGACACTATCTATTTGAAGAGCGGATTGAGCTGTACATGGATCATAAGTCTCTAAAGTATTTATTCTCCCAAAAGGATTTGAATTTAAGGTAGCAGAGATGGATGGAGATTTTGGCATCATATGATTTCGATATCTCCCATACTCCTGCAAGGTCAATGTTGTAGCCGACGCCTTGAGTAGGAAGCATGCGTTGTTTAGTCCTATATTCTTAGAGTGGAAGCACTTCGACTTCATTTCTACATTCAATTCTCAACCATAATCGGACATCACTCCATGAATTTTAGCAGCTTTGGATGTAAAACCTACCTTTATGGACTACATTGGGTCAATTCAAAAGCAAGATAAGGAGTTATTTGATATTTTGAGAGGCTTAGTAGAAGAGAGCGGTTGAGTCATTTGAGGTGTTATGCAATTGACTCGAAGGGGTAGTTATGAAGAAATGGTAGATCATATGTTCCTATCATTATCTATTTGATTGACATGTTACTAGTTGAGTCTCTTCGTTCTAGAATGATCGTTCATCCCGGTAGAGGTAAAATGTACTATGACATGAAGAGAGTCTTTTATTGACATGAAAAGGAATATAGCAGAGCATGTGGCTAGATCTATGACTTGCCAAAGGGTAAAGGTGGAGCAGAAGAAGCCAAAAGGATTGTTACAGCCATTAGATATTCCACAGTGGAAGCGGGAGAGGTTTTTTTATGGATTTCATCGATGGATTACTTAAGAGTAGGAGGGAGAATAAGATTATTTGGATCATAGTCCCCCGACGGACCAAATGTGCTCATGTAATTTCGGTTAGGAGTACGAGGACTGCTGCATCTTTGGCAACATTATATTTAGGGGAGATAGTTAGGTTACATGGAGTTCCTTCTGGCATCGTTAGCAACCGAGATCCGCTTATCACTAGCAAGTTTTAGAGGAGTCTTCAGGACGATTTAGACACCAAGTTGAGTTTGAGCCTGGCTTATCATCCACAAATGGATGGACAAATGGAGAGGATGAATAGGGTGTTAGAGGATTTTCTTTAGATGTGTCTCTTGGATTTTGGAGGCTCTTAGGAGGATAACTTGCCATTAGTGGTGTTTACCTACAACTATCAAGTGAGTATTGGGATGGCACTGTTTGAGGCATTATATGGGAGACCTTGTAGATCACCATCTTTTTGGTGGGCCATTGTGGATAGCATTGTTCTTGGACCAAAAATGGTGAGGGAGACATCAAAGAATTGATTCTTAAAAGGATAAAAACCGCATAGGATAGGCATAAGTCTTATGTTGACATGAGATGCACGGAGTTGGAGTTCATAGTGAGGGACATGGTTTTTATGAAATTCTCACCGCTTAAGCATGTTATGAGACTTGGTAGTTCAGAGAAACTATAACCAAGGTTTTTAGGGCCTTTTCGATTATTGGTAGAGTTGGGAAGTTGGCTTATTGAGTGAAGCTTCCTGAGAAGTTAACGGGGGTACGCAAAATTTTACATCTATTACACATGCGAAAGTGTCTACACAATATAGCAGCCGTAATAAAGCCGATTCAGCTAGAGAAGATGAAGGTAGATAGGGAGTCACTTGTTCACTGTGCACCTACTCGTATTCTTGAGCATAGTACAAGGTGACTCCATAATATAGTTATCCAGCTTGTTAAGGTCCAGTTAGAAGACGATCCAGCGGAGAGTACATGAGAGCCCATGGAGAAGACCTGAGCTACCCATCTAGAACTCTTTTCTGGTATATTTCCATTTCAGTTAAATAATTATAAAATACTTATGTGTTTAGATTCTTGCTTAATATAATATAGCAGGGACAATTGGATGCAAGGATTGGTTGCGAACGTGTTATTGGGACATGTTTTGGATGATGGATGCTAATGGATGTTTAGTTAACTTAACCTTTGTAGACTTAGACAAATATATTCTTGAGTTAGAATACACTCACACCATTACTTGTTATATTTTACCACGTTATACGCATATGATTGCTTCATATGGATTGAATGGTTGCACATACATGTAGAATTGCTAGTATATTTACCTAGGATGTTGCATACATTTTGATACATGGCATGAGCAACTGCATTTCAAAAGGTCGACTAGATCAGGAGACCATCTAATTTTTGCATTAATGTAGGCTCATTTGCGTTCCATGCCTACGTGTACATATTGCATTAGAAATTGAACTAAGGATGATAATTGTAGTTTATGGATGAATTGATGGTTGTAAGTATTAACTGCCATATGTATGAATTACATTTTTCCATCCTTGGAGGTTTCGAGGACGAAATTCTTTTAGGGGGGAGGAGAATGCAACACCTTAAGATTTAATTGAAAATTTAATAAAAGAACTAAATTTAAATGTAATAAGGACAAAATTATAATTTTCACAAACGTCCGAATTTGGCTATGAAACTTGCACCATTACATTCATAGCGTTTTTCTAGACAACTTTCATATATAATATTTTGAAATTGAAGCTAATATGAGAAATGTATTAACGTTTTAAATTTTGGAATTGAAAATAATTAAATGAGCAAATCGGGAAATAAATATTTATACATATGGAAACCCACTGGTCAACACCCCAGATTAGACCGTTTGGTACCTAGTGGTCGACTGTGCCAATCTAAGCGGTTAACCGGTCACTTGTATCGGACAAGGGTTTAGGTATGCTAACGGCCCAGATTTAGTTATTATGTAATCAATAGTCGATGTTTGTTTTCGTTGCTATAAACATAATGCTAACCTAAACCCTAATTCACTAATCAGAAGTAGTACGTCTAGATTCTACTCAAATCTCTACCTCCTCTAAAACTAATTTCCCAAATTAAAAATTCAAAAGCAAATTGAAGTAGAAATCAAGTAAAGTGAAGGAATTAACATCTAGAAGGAAGGACGATTCTGTGCAAATCAATGAGGGTTAGCCATTCAGAGGTGGGTGAGTTCATAATTAATATGGGGAATTGCATATAATTGATTTTTTTATCCTTAATTGACCTAGAGTTGCTTTGGTTTGATGAATTGGAAATTTGCTAATAATTTAATATTCAAATCTAATCACTTTCGTTCCAATCTAATTTTTATGAAAATAGATCTATTGAATAAGTTCTAATTTAAATTGACTACAAATGCTTTTTGTTAAGGTAAATAATAATTGGCCATGTTAACCTTAAACCTAAGTTAAGTTGATTTATTGAAAATATATATGAAATCAAACATGAAGTTGCGGGTTATAAATTGTAGATTAATAAAATTAGGGTTTTACTGTGATGGATGACTCTAAATAAAAGTTACTATAATTGAATATAGGGAACGATGATAATTACTATGATTAAAAGTTTACTATAATTAATGTAAGATAACTAAACAAAAATCACTGCGACCGATTGACATGCTCACTAGAGCCTGTTGATAATAAGCAGTCGACCGTTAACATTTTATAGTCGAGATTAAACCTTGGCCTAAGGCCTAAGTTATTAAATTAATTGTGTGTGTGTAAATGTTAATATAGTAGGGAAGTTAGTTCCCTATGAAGGAAACCCTAGGACGTTATAGGACGGAATGAATGTATACGCTGGCAACAAGACCCAGATATTATTTATTTGGCATGGTAGACTTTTAACTAGGGCGATTCTGTCACAAATTGCACTCGTGGAAGTTTGTACGATGTACGAGCACACTGACAATGATGCTTGGAAAAGTGCGTGGCCGGCGCTAATGGGAGTTCCTTGGTATGCACGGCTACGCGGGAATGATACTATGCTATTGACGAATATCTGAGACACTACAATAAAAGGCATTACTTTACAATTGAGAGGTGGACACGTATGCAGCAGGCGTTCTTTGTAACACCTCAAAAATTTAACAAAAATTTAACAAAAATTTAATAAGAAAAGTTAAATTAAATAAAACAAGGAAAAAGAAATTTTACATAGACATCCGAATATGGCTAAGAAAATTTCACAATTCCGTTCATAGCGATTTTCTATATGATTTCAAATATAACATTTCGAAATTAGAGTTAATACGGAGATGTTATGAGCATTAGAAAAATTAGAGATAGAATAAGAAATTTAAATTAAAAATTACACATATTAATATAAGAACCGATCGACCCATGGGGTTCGAAGGTCGACCGGTAGCGTTCAACCTTGGGATATAGGCGATCGACCGTAAGCCTTGTAAATCGAACGTTTTGAATTCGTGTGACATGTTCGAATGGTGAAGGTGGATTGCTTTGCGACCAAGGCTGTGATGAACGAACTTGATTACCGAAGATATGCACCAAGCTAAATCTAACACTCTAAACAAATTGCTAAATCCTATAAATAATAGCCTAATCAAACCATAATTATCATACAATAGCTTACAGCAACCAAATTCTGCCAAAATTTATCCTCTTCCCTCACTCTAAAAATTCTTAAAAATCAAATTAAATCAACCAAGAAGAACATAAGTGTTTAAATCAAGGCGAAGCGAGCAGAGCTAGCGATTATAGGGCAATCCTCAGGCAAGAGCAATAGGAAGTGGTTAGGCTTGCGAAGAGTGAGAACAATTTTAATTAGGTGATTATTTACAGTTAAAATAGATCTATTTTCTATGATCTAGGGTGATGTTAAAAACCCTAAAAATTGTAACCAAGATTGAAATGGAAGTTACTGTAATTGCTAAACCTAATTTGATGCTAGCACACCTCTCTTGTGATCAAATTGCAAAACCCTAAATTAATAAACCCTAAATCAGTAAACCTAAAATTTAGTTGCAAACTGAAACATGGATTGATAATCTAGTAATTAGCGTTCGCTGATAACTGCTAAGGACATGAATTAAATAACAACAAAATCAGCAATTAAGAAAACATGAAAACCCTAAAAAAATTATGCGAATGGTCGACCCTGGAACCCTAGCGGTTGACCGGTTGAGAAGAAAATTTCGAAGTTGAACCTCGGCCTATTGCCCAAGTTTATTAATACACACACACTAATTGTTCGGGGACTATTTAAGGGCAATTAGATATACGTTAGGACTTGTAGAAAGCTAGTTCCCTAGGAGCTGAAGCTAGATCGTGGCGGTGTTGGGTAAATATTGTTTACCCAATTTTGGATTGAGTAATCAAATGGAGGCAATGTATTTTTATAATGACACTCGCAGGAGGTTCCACGGTTGGTGTGCAACACCGATGAGGATGCCTGATGGAATGGATCTCGTACAACGAATGTCTTAGTATGCACGAGTGACGCACGCGATATAGTTTAGATAGAGAATTCAAGATCATGTAATAAGAGGCATATCGACAAGTGCTTTCCATAGTTAGTAGCCAAAAGGGCAGTGTCTTACGTAATGTAATAGATAAGAACCCTTAGGGAACATACCTTAGGAATTCAAAGATACTTATATCACACCCTATATCATCTAGAGTAATATTGAAGTAAATGCGTGTGATCATTACATATTAAACTTGTACTCGTTCATCAGACTTTTATATGACCCATTCTCTTTCCTTCTTTTTCACCACCACAGGTCGATAGGGCAACATGTGATTGGCTCATTCTTCATACTTGGTGGGTCGATCTTATCTTTGGAGACTGCTTTTTACTATATTTTATCTCTATGTATTTATCTATCTTATCAGTACATTTTATGTCTATTATCAGACTTGGAGTGATAGTTTCTATGTACTTAATATTGGACTACGTACTGATTTTATAAGACTATGATTTGTATATTTTCTAAGATGGATATTTTTCTATGTTATATATATTGTTCCTTCTGATGTGAGTCCTCAAAGTGTTGTATATCTTAGATTATATTTGCTTGTATTAGTCTCTGTGATGTAAAATACTGTAAACCCCGATGATCCAAATTTCTTGGCATGGTACGAGTCCGAAAATCATACTAGGCTTTGGATCGGTGTGTCGGAAGGTGCGGTTTGTTATAATTGATATCAGAGCATATGTTTATGGTTCCTTTGGGATTTAGACCGTATTGAGGGAACGTATTTGAAAAGTTAAAAAAATAGTTTTCGAAAAGGATTTTGAAAATGGTGTCCAAAAGTTTTCAAAAATGGATTTTTTAAGAGTTTATATATAATTATAAATATAATATTACAAAAAAAAATTCAGAATTTTTCATATATTAAAATTTATCTTGTTTTTGCCTATGCTAATTCTCATTCGTGCCTATGTTATCTCTTATCTCTTAATCATATTAATGCTATCTGTGGAAAGATGCTAATAAAATTATTAAAATTTACAAATGAAGATAAGTGATCCAGCGAAGCAACCAAGATTTAAGGCATGAACATCCCGATATGGTTCCACCAGTATCTCTAACTGAGGGGATAGACTAGGCTTAATCCCACAAGAGCACGCATGGAGGAAGCAACAAATGCGGCTCCTACCCACCCACCTACCGCTATGGACTTTTCTAAGATATGCAAAGATTTCTCAAATCTTAGAGGAATGCCTTACACAGGGTTAGAGTCCTATGTGGATTCGAGGTCATGGACCCACATTTATAAGAGGATCTTTGGTTTGATGGGTTTGATTGATGAGGTGCGGATGCAGTTAGCTACATGGAATTCATAGGGTATGGCATTGAGCTAGTGGAAGGTAGTTGAGGCTAAGATGATGGAGGGGAGATCACTTGGAAAGAGTTTTGTAGGTGATTTGAGGTGAAGTTTATTTCTAGGGTAGAGGAAGGAGTGTAGTTAGAGAAGTTCATTCACTTGAAGCAAGGAAATCTGTCTGTTAAGGAATATGTCAAATGGTTCAACGAGCTAGCTAGATTTGTGATGGGACTGACTGATACCCCACACAAGAAGTTCTCAAATTTGCTAAAGATCTAAATCAACCTCTCTAATATTTAGCTCCGAGTCATATTCCTCTAGGTGCTATGTATGAGGATATAGTGGAGATGGCCTTGCTAAATATCGTCTCCAAGGTGAAAGCCACGGAAGAGGAACATAGGAAGACTATTGGGAAAAAGTAGCAAAACTAGAATAAAGGTGGAGATGGACTCAAAGGAAAGGTACAGAAGAAGGATATGCACTGTAGGAAGTATGGTAGGAAGGATCATTTAATAAAGGAGTGCATGGTAGATCTTCCAAAGGTGAAGTTCTATAACTACGATCAGTATGGACATCTGAAGTGAGCTTGCACAGCACCACTAAGAGCTTCTACTCAGGTGATTCTAGCTTATGCATTAGAGACAATTCCTACCTCGAGTGCACATCTAGTGGAAGACAAGGGTAAGAAAGTGGTGATCGAAGGTGTGTTGATTTTTTCGGTTTATATATTCGCACTTTATTTAATACCGGGGCTTCACATTCTTTTATTTCTAGTAGACTTGTTGATGACTTGCACTTACACGCTAGTATAGTTACGGACCCTGTATTTATGTCAACCCCATAGGAGGATCGACCTATTTGTCTGTGGTATGTAGGGGTTTGAATTTGTTTATCTTAAGGGTTAAGTTTAATTGTGGTGCCTTTGTATTGGGATTCTCTAGGTTTGGGTTGATATTAGGCATGTATTGTATGACTATGTATGGAGCTTTTTTAGAATGTGATAAAAAGGTCATTAGATTGAGCATGTGTAGTGGACGTAGCTTGGATGTTTATTGCAATCCTCGAGGATCGATTATGTTGAGCTATTTTGTATTCTTTGGACCTATCATACGGTGAGCTAGATACGGTGCCCGTAGTCAGAGATTTTAGACATTTTTGTTGAGGTTAACGGTATTTTGCCCTAGAGAGAGTTTGATTTTAAAATCTATATTGTATAGAATGGTAGAATCATCGCCTTACTACTAAGGCATATGGATCTAAAGGAAAGATGCTAGTCGAACAAGTAGGTTAATGAGTTGTTGGAGAAGGGTTTTATTTAGAGGAGCATTTCCGAGTGAGAAATACCAATCGTCAATGCCACTAAGGTGGATGGATCTCTGAGACTTTATGTTGATTATAGGGAGTTAAATAAATCGATAAAGAGGAATTGTTATCCACTGCCACATATAAACGATCTCTTTGATCAGTTAGTTGGAGCTAAGATATTCTCACACTATGACTTGGCTACCAGATTCCATCGGTTGCATGTGGCCAGGGATGGTATTTAAAATACGGTGTTTCGTACTTTCGAAAAACTTTATGATTGGTTAGCCATGCCCTTCGGATTAACCAATGCACCCGCCTACTTTGTTGTTTGATGAGCCTAGTTTCAGAGGGTTTCTTAACAAGTTTATCATAGTATTTTTGGATGATATCCTAGTTTATTCGAGGAGCAAGGAGGAGCATACATTGTATTTAGGGAAAGTGCTTAGTAAACTCCATGCATATAAGCTTAAGGCAGAGTTTTTGAAGTACCACTTTTGGGGAAAGGAGGTATGCTTTTTTGTATACATCGTCTTAGAAAGTGGCTTAGCAGTTGATCCTAGTTAGGTCTGTCGACAAATACTTTTGGAACAGATAGTGTCATATCTGCATCTGCATCCTAAATCATTTTTGGATATCCGCATTCATGGATATGGATGAATATCGTATAATTTTCCTATCCACAAACGATCGATAAATTAAGAAATATAAATAGAAAATTTTAGTTTAACATAAAAAAATTTCAATCCCATTGATTATAAAAGTGTTAAAAATAAACTGATATAATGATAGTAAATACTTTGAGTAGTTAATATGCATTAAGTGCATATAATATAAACTAGCAACTTAATAAAACAATAAATAAATGTCTTTCATTGTATTAAAATACACATTTAAACTATAACCTTGCTAAAAGCCAAATGGATAATTTTTGGATGTGGATGTCGTGGTACCCGTATTCGCGTCCGTTTATTTGAATATCGGATACTTATTTGCTTTTCGAATACAAATGTAGATAGATTTTGAATTTTTCTAGTATCCATTGATAGCCCTAATCCTAGTAAGGTGGCAACAGTTTAGTATTGACATGTTTCGAAGGTCCACAGAAGTGAGAAGTTTCCATGATTTGGTGGCCTATTATTGAAAGTTCATTAAGAACATTGTAAGATCTCTGCTCCACTAACTAGTCTTACTAAGAAGAATCTTGTTTCCACGTGGGATGTTAAGTGCGAAGATAGTTTTATCAAGTTGAAGGAGGCATTGACTAGTTTACTATTTTTGGTACTATTGGATGGGACGAAGCCTTTTACAGTTTATACCAACGCCTGTGGTATGAGGTTAAGCATGGTCTTGATGTTAAAAGAAAGAGTGGGAGGTATGCTAGTAGGCAGCTGAAGACCCACGAGAGAAACTACCCAACTAATGATCTTGAGTTGGTAGTTATTGTCTTTGCACTTAGGCTATGGAGGTATTACCTTTAAGGAGAGCGGTTAAGCTATATACGAATCACAAGTCCTAGAAGTATTTGTTCTCCCTAAAGGACTTGTATCTGAGGCAGCAAAGGAGGATGGACTTCTTGGCACTATGTGACTTTGATATCTTTTATACCTCGGGCAAGGGTAATGTAATGGCATATGCTTTGAGTAGACAGTGTGCGGAGTTGAGTCCCTTATTCTTAGAGTGAAAGCATTTGGAGTAAATTTCTACCTTTAATTTCCAATCAACATCAGATATTACCCTTGGAATACTAGCGGCTTTAGATGTGCAGCCAACATTGATGGAGCACATTGGATCTAGACAGAAAGAGGATAAGGAACTAGTAAAAATTATAAAGAAGATTGGTATAGGAGAGTCATCGATTCATTAGAGGCGTTATAGTATTGACTCAAGAGAATGTTTATGGTGGGATAACAAGCTTTGTGTTCCTTATAGTATGGACTTGGTGGGTGAGTCACTAGCTGAGTCTCACCATTCTACGATGACCATTCGTCCTAGTGGTGACAGGATGTATCATGACATGAAGAGAGATATCTATTAGCCCGGAATGAAGAAGAAGCTAGTAGCGAAGTATGTAGCTAAATGTAAGACTTGCCAGAGGGTAAAGGTGGATTAGAAGAAGCTGGGAGGATTGTTGCAGCCATTGGATATTCCTCAGTGGAAGTGGGAGAGTATTTCTATGGATTTCAAAGATGAGTTACCGAGGAGCAGGAGGGGGAATGAGAGCATTTGGCTTATAGTCAATCGGTTGACCAAATGTGCTCATTTCATACTAGTGAGGAGTATGAGGAAAATGAAATCGTTGGCGAGTTTATATTTGAGAGAGGTTGTTAGGTTGCATGAAGTCCTTACTAGTATAGTTAGCGACCGAGATCCGTTTTCACCAGCAAGTTCTGAATGAGTCTACAGGAGGCTTTAGGGATTGAGTTGAGCACCACATATCATCTGCAGAGGGACGGACGAATATAGAGAGTAACTTAGGTTTTGGAGGATTTTACACGGATGTGCGTTATAGACTTTAGTGGTTGTTAGGAGGATCAGTTACCATTGGTGGAGTTTACCTATAACAATAGTTATCAGGCGAGCATTAGGATGGCATTATTCTTGGAGTTGTATTATATGTCTTGCATACATAAAACCATTTAATACTTATTATAAGGAAATATACTGCCCAAGTACTAAAGTGGTAACACTCGAGGTTTTCATTCACTATACATTTGTTGTTCTGACTCCCTCCTCATTACAACACAAGTTAAGGAAGGAGTGATGATGGTGACAGCGCTTGAAGGTGGAGTGGCTCAAGCTTATAGTAGTTATTATTATCTTTTATGATGTTTTATATTGTACCCATGTATTTTTGGATAAATGATGCAACGGATTTTACTTGATAGTTTGACGATGTTTTGTATTATGACATTTCAAATGGTTTTGAAATAAATGGGTACAATTTGCTGTGTGTTATAAGTTCTGAAAGAATAGAAATTGCTATGTTCTATTACTTCGTTTTCTAACCAACAACCATCCTTAGAATTGATCCAAGTTTCAATGGGCCTTTTTTGAGTCCAAATATAGACATGTTTCGAGGTGGATTGTTACAATTGACCTTGTAGATCACCATCATGTTGGTGGGACTCTATAGATAGGATTATTCTTGGGCCAAATATAGTAAGGGAGATATCAAAGATGGTAGACTTTATCCATAGGAGAATGAAGACCACTCAAGATAGATAGAAATTTTATGCTGACAGGTGACGTACCGAGTTAGAGTTTGCAGTGCGCAATATGGTGTTCATGAATGTTTAACCCCTTAGATATGTGATGGGATTTAGTAGGTCGAGGAAGCTAGCACTGAGATTTATAGGACATTTTCTGATAGTTGCTAGAGTAGGGAAGTTGGCATATAGAGTAGAGCTTCCAAAGAAGTTAGCCGGGGTACATGATGCTTTCCATATCATACTTACGAAAGTGCTTACACTATAGCTACTGCAGTCGAATTGAGTCAGCTGGTGGAGATTGAGATAGTGCGAGAGTCATTTGTTCATCGTGCACCCATTCATATATTGGAGCATGGTACAAAGCGACTCTACAATAAGGTGACCGGACTTGTTAATTTCAATGGGGAGATGATCCAATAGAGAGTACATGGAAATTTGAGGAGAAGATCTATGCTACCTACCCATGACTCTTTTCAGGTACATTTCAATTTACTTCTTATAAGTATAGGTTACTCATATGTAGGACTTAGGTGGTATACCCTTTAGGTAGAAATCATTGGATAGTAGTTATGGTTGTAAAAGTGTTAGTAGGACATGTTATGGATGATGGATGCTAATGGATATCCTCGGATGTATTATTTGAGTTGTTTTCTTTTGCACGTTTAGTATAGTATATCCTCTAGCTATACACACACTCACACTTAATAGCTAGTTCTCTCTCGATTTGTGTTATGCTAGTGGATGTTATGCATATAAATGTTGCATAAGAGTTGTATGGTTATGCATACATATAGAATTGCAACTATATTTGCATGCACAACCGTATTTATTTAGGATGTAGCATACATTAGGATGCACGGCATGAGCATTTACATGTCAGGAGGTTGACTAGATCAATAGACCGCCTACTCTTTTGCATTAGAATAGGTTCACATGCATTTCACGTTGCATACATATGTATATATTACATTAGAAAATTGCTAAGGACAGTGACTGCTCATGGATGAGGGATGAGTAGTTGATTTAGCTATTGGTTGCTATGTGTATGAGTTACATTTTTCTATCCTTTGAGAGCTCGGGGATGAAATCCCTTTTAAGAAGGGGAGAATGTAACACCCTAAAAATTTAATAGAAATTTAATAAGAAAAATTAAATTAAATAAAAGAAGGACAAAGAAATAAAATTTTCACAAACATTTAAATTTGACTACGAAACCTGCACCACTGCGTTCGTAGCTATTTTTTGGACGATTTTTACATATACCACTTCGAAATCGGAGTTAATACAAAGAAGTTATGGACGTTAGAAGAATTGAAGATAGAATAAGAAACCTAAAGTAAAAATTACACAAATTAACATAAGAACCGATCGACCCATAGAAATTGAAGGTCAACTGATTGAAGCTAGTCGACCGTATGCCTTGTATAATTGAACATTTCGAATTTTCCATGTCGTGTTCGAACATTGATGATGGATTGCTTTATGACCAAGGCTGTGATAGACGAACGTGATTGCCAAAAATATGCACTAAATTAAATCTAATGCTCTAAACATATTACTAAACCCTATAAATACTAGCCTAATCAAAACCTAATTCTTATATAACTCTTACAGTAACCAAACTCGACCAAAATTTATTATCTTCCCTTGCTCTAAAAATTCTTAAAAATCAAATTAAATTAACCTAGAAGAACATAAGCGTTTTGATCAATGCGGAGGAAATGGAGAGAGCGAATAGAGGGGCAATTCTCAGGCAATAGCAATAGGAAGAGCATAGGCTTGAGATTAGTGGGAATAATTTTAATTAGGTGATTATTTATAGTTTAAATTGATCTATTCTCTATGATTTAGGATGATGTTAGAAACCCTAAATTAAAACTTGTAGCCTATACAGAAATTGAAATTACTATAATTACTAAACCTAATTTGATGCTAGCACACCTCTCTTGTGATCAAATTGCAAAACCCAAAATTGATAAACCCGAAATCAGCAAACCTCAAATTCAATTGCAAATTGAAACATGGACTGATCACCTAGTAATTGGCGTTCACTTATAACTTCTAACGATATGGAGTTAACAAAAATAAAATTGACAGTTAAGAAAATACGAAAACCCTAAATTTTATACCTTAACGGTTGACCTTAGAACCCTAGTGGTCGATTGGTTAGGTCTAGCAATCGACCAGTCAAGATGGAAATTATAAAGTTAAACCTCGGCCTAAGGCCTAAGTTTATTAATAAAAAAAAATATAAACGTTAACTGTTGGGGGCCTATTTAAAGGCAATTAGATGTATATTAGGACTGGTAGGGAAGCTAGTTCCCTAGAAGCTAACGCCAGGTCGTGCGGTATTGGATAAATATTGCTTACCCGACTTAGGATCGAATAATCGATTTGGAGGCGATGTATTTTCACAGTGGCACTCACAGGAGGTTCCATAAAAAGCATGCAACACTGACGAAAATGAAGTGGATCCAGCATAATAGGTGTCCTAGTATGCATGATTCTGACGCACATTATACAGTTTAGATGGAGGATCCTAGAGCATGCAATAAGAAGCTAACGCTATGATCGAGAGGTGGAAGCGAATGAAGACGATGAGACATACCGGTGACACATCATCTTAGGTTCTTCCTCTCTAGGCATAGTAAGGGGAATAAGTTCCCAGTAACCTAGAGGCGGTGATAGTAGTGGAAATTTATTTCCACAGTAGCTTAGTGGTAGTGTTTTCTGTAGTTAGTAGCCAAAAGGGTGGTGTCTTACATATTGATTAGCTCTAGAAGCGACGATTGATCGTTTGATATGAGATTTGGTCCTTAGTTCGATCCTCTCTAATAGCCTATATAAATTGCAGTGTAGGAATGTATTACACTAGAACCCTTAGGCAATGGACCTTAGGAATCCACAGACCTTTGTATTACATCCTTTATCATTTACAGTAGTATTGAAGTAACCATACATGATCATCACATATTAAACTTATACTCATTCACTAGACTTTTGTCTGACCCATTCTCTTTCCTTTTTTCCCTACCACAAGTGGATAACGCATCAAGTGATTGGCTCATTCTTGATACTTGGAGAGTCGAGCTTATCTTTGGAGACTGCTTTTATCATATTTTCTCCCCATGTATTCATCTATCTTATTAGTAAATTTTATCACTTTAATCAAACTTAGATTGATATTTTCTACGTACTCTATATTGGACCACATATTGATTTTCTAAGATTATGATTTGGATATTTTCTTAGATGGATATTTTTCTATGTTATATATTTTGTTCCTTCCACTATGAATTCTAAAAATATAGTATATTTTGGATTATATCTACTGTATTAGTCTATGTAATGTAAAATGTTATAAACCCTGATGATTCACATTTCTTGGCATAGGGCGAGTCCGAAAGTTACACTAGGCTTTGGATCAACGTGTCGGGAGGTCACTACAAGAAAATCGGCTTTTGGTTGCATTAATTGGTGTCATTTGATATGCAAGTGCGACTAATAATATTTTACCCTGTATTATTAACGCCTCAAAGGTTTTCACCCATCCTACCTTAAATAAAAATATTTCAAAAAAAAATTCATTTACTATCACATTTCCCTTCCTCTTCATTACTTAGGAAATTTTATCATTGTATTTCCTAAGCAGCTGCAGCAAAATCTACCTCGCCCTACAGCAAAATCCACCTCGCTTCATTGTCATCATCGCGGTAGCCCTCCTTCATTCTACTCTTCTCCACATCGTCGTGGTAGCCCTTCAGCAAAAATTACTCCTCAGGGTACCCAAAATAGGTTTATTTAAATATGAATTGTATTAACCAATTTTGTGATTCTAGATGGATTTTATATGATTCTAGATGGATTTTATATAATTCTGTATGCATGTTCTATTCGAATTTCTACATGAACTCTAATTGGAATAGTTGATTTAATCCTATTAGAATAAACCCTAATAGAAGCAGTTAATTTTATATAATTCTGTACGAGTCAAAAGTGTTTATAAATTTTAATTAAATTCTATTTATTCCTATATTTTGTTAGTGTGGTATATTTTTTTTGATTGTATCTAACTTATGTTTCACGACTATCTAATGTTTGATAAGTTTTCAATAAATATTATATAGGATCATATGCCTGTTAAGTTTATGTTTTTTATATACTATATAAACTTCCACTTGTTTCTTTCTAAAAAAATGTAAATTATGATGTTGAATGTCCATCTAAGTTAGCTGAAATATGCGTTGTAAATATGTCTTATTATCCAACTATTTTCATTTATATCCCGTATGTCCCGATCAAATTGTAAGACCTTGTTGTAAGGTAGTTGGCAACAAATTCACAGACTTCATTCGCTGACATCTCTTCCTTACTAAAGATATCATGTTATTCATAAAAAAAATCTTGTATTATGTTTATAAGTTACGATGTGTCATTTCATCTAAAAGTAGATGAGATGATATATTTTGAAAAGGACAAAATTTCAAAATAGGAATATCATTGAATGTGTTAGTTGAGTTTATAAGTTATGTTTATAAGTTTCAAAAATCATCGAATAATTATAAAAGGTAGACGAGATGGTTAGCTAGAAGCATAAGGAATAATTTATAAAGTGGAGTACAAGCCACGATGAAGTATTCTTTAGTTGTACTATGTTATATGAAGTATTTGAATAATATCTGTGATATCTAGCTTATAATTAATGTTGTATATCTCACACAAATCTTTGTTTTCTTACAAATATGATAATGTATATATCTAGATTTGACTCATAGATGAAACCTATATTAATTTTAGACAAAAACTAACGATTCATTCTTTTAAAGATATTTGTTAATTTACTGAGATAATTCATCCTTTTATTGCTTATTTAGGTAATGCTGACTTGAACTTCAGAATGAATTATCTAAAAGAAATTATATGCTTATGTGATGCTCTGCTAAAAAAACATGTGCAACACTCAGTTAATCTTCTCTGGAAGAATATAATTGAAATGTATGCAACAGTGTAGAAACTACAAAACATTGTTATAATAATAATAACTATATAGATCATAATCTGAAGAAAAAAAAATTAGGATTTGACTTATATTCAAAATATAATCAAATCAAATATTTTACAAAAAATTTATATTTTCGGTTGCCATTGCCATAAGTTATGCAATATAAAAATGTTGTAGTTTTATACATTTGTAGGAAATAAAAATTAAAAAAGAAGAGAAATAACCGTTCTCCCTTTTTTATGAGAAAGAAACCAACAATTTTCTTTTTTTGGAAATTGAACTGCTAAGATTTGTTTGTTGGATTGTAACAAAAATTTCCTTATGTATACATTGTCATTGATTAGTTTTCTTTATGTTCCTACGCATACAACATTTTAGCTAGATTGGTGTTCTACACAAAGCTTGGCTTTAGATTTAGGCTGTGTTTGTTTTAAGGAAAAAAGGGCTTAATGCTTAACTAAATAAGTGATAAGAGCTTGTTAAGTTGTTTGTTTTCAAGTAAGTATTTTCATTGAGGTTTTTTATTCACTTAATTGAATAAGCAGAATTTTAATGCTTATTGTAAGTGTTGATCACTTGTTGCACTACATTTTCTGATTATATCCATATGTAACATAACATATAATTATTTTATGAAGTTTTTTTCTAATATTTAAAATAGTTAGAAAAGTTCACATACAAAATTATTTTGTTTCCAGTTTGATCCCCTTTTGCGGCGAGGTAATTTTTTCTTGTTTTGTTTTGATTTTAAAAGGTGGAGCCATAAAGCAATGGTTTGGTCACCTACATGGTGATCTGGGCGTCAAGGTTCGAGTTCGGAAACAACCTCTTCGAAATGTGAGGGAAGTGTTACATACATTATTGACCTCTCTAAAGCCCGCTACCATATGGAAGCCTCGTGCACTGGATTCCAACTTTTTTGATTTGATTGTAGTTATAATATAGTTTTCAATCAATAGAAATATACTAAAAACTAGTAATAAAAAAATTGATGATAACCTAGCAATATTTATATATAATTTGAAATCCAAATATGATAGTTTATAAATTATTTAATAAGAATGAAAATGAAAAAAAAAATTGAAACATCTACGTAGGTGAGAAAAAATTATAAATAAATAAATTCAACATGTTGAACAATACAGAGATTTACCTTAAGATAAATGAAAACTTAACTAAAATCTGTAATGCATTAATAGAAACTCAACATTTTAAATAATAATGAAAAGTTGGTCAAAATCATCTGATATTTTTATAATAATTTATTTCGATACGTTGAACGCATACACGCATATAAATTTACTATAATAAAATATTTTCTTCTCGAGCAAACTTTTATAAAATATATCTACGTTATCAAATTTTCTATTTTCGACATGTTTTGTAGACTAGTACTTATACATACAAGCATTTGTTTGTTTGTTGGTTTTTTTTTGTGTATAAAATATAAGATATAATATAAGATGATTTAGTATGTTTTGTATGACAGTTACATAGAAGAATGATTAATTTAAATTTTAAGGGATATTATTGTCAAAATAGTAAGTTATTTTCACAAAACAAATTTCTAAATAAACAATATTTTAAGTATATTAGCATTCAGCAATTAGCATTCAACATTCAGTGTTCAACCCTCAGTATTCAACATTCAGCATTTAAAACAAATGATACCTTAGTGCATTTGATAGTATTTTAACTTCAGCCACTTTGTTCATTTGTTCTTATATTACAGTTTCTCATCTCTACAACGTATATGGTAGAAAGATATATTAGTTGTTGTGTTTATTTGTCAACGATATCGGTTCTTCATTTACAAATGAATATAATCAAACATAACTATTAGCAATTCAGTTAACACAGAACATGGTTAGATTAAAATAATCTAAGTAAATAAACCATACGGGAAAATTTTAAGGATCATACTATATATAAAATATAATCCTTTTACTTATCTTATTTTATTTTATTTAAAAAAATTAATACATGGATAATATAACAATGTGAAAGGAAATAAATACATATAGACATATTGTCTATCCATTATTTATCTTTTGTTTATTAGTTGTATAAAGTATGAACAAATTTATTATGTGCACTAATTAACATCCAATAATGGAAACTTTGTAAATAGAGTTATGCAAGAAACATAGGATCTACTCAGTATGCGCCAAACTTAAAATGCACGTACCTCTTAGTTTTAAAAAAACTTTTCTTTTTTCTCAACTCCTTGTCTATATATTCTTTCCCATTCATCTCTAAGGTTATGCCATTGAAAATTATGTTAACGAAATGAATCTTTTATTTATAACTTGATGGTTAGTGAAAGATCATATTGACATTTTGTACGAGTTTATATAATCATTATGAATCTAAACAATGATTAAGCAAAATGTAACTTGGTTGTTATTTTACATGGAAGAAATTGATAATTATTAAGTTTTCCAATTATTTTCTCACTCATTCATAGTCCAAGAAGTATGTAACATGACTCTGCATTAAAAAACTTCATTTTGAAAAGAAACATGAACCCTTAATACTTTTATTCTAAAATAAAATTGAATTTTCAAATGGTAGTTCATAACGCTTTATTACTTTACAACGCGTGATACTCATATTTACACATGGATAGCTTGTAAACAGACTGAAGTGTCTTAATCGCTTCATACCAAACTTTTTTTTTTATAAAACAAGACTTGGTATATTAACCAATACCAAAAGCTGTCAACAAGCCTGACAGGTAACCAGGAAAACAAAAAAGAAATAAAAACCGACGAAGCAAATAAAGAATACAAAATAAGAACATAAGCCCAAAAAACAAGAGAGGCGTTGTGCAAGAGAAGAAGACGACCGCTGGAAACAAGCACAGATCAATTTGTATGAGCTCCTGAAAAACCCCCGTCTATCCAACATCGCCATCGAGCTCCGGCAAGGCCACCGCCCAATGACGATGTCGAAAGACAACCGTGCAAGACAACTACAAACAAAGTAGACGAGCCCACCGGAGCTAGCGAAGAAAACCACTCCGAATTCCATAAAAGGAGTAGACGACAGCAGACCCCGGACTAACCCTGAAAAGTCAGAGCCTGCAAAACCAACAACCACATAAGAAGAACAATAGGGGGGAGGGGAGCGAGGGGGAATCAGCTGGAGCAACCAGGCCCTTGAAAGGGCATCAGCCAATTCCAACTCTAGGGGAAGCCTGATCACAGGAAATTGATAAAAGACCCACTAGCCGGCTAGAGTGGGAGGTAACCGAACCCTTAAAAGGTCTGCCTCGAAAAGCCATGAAAACATCATTTCTAACCCGCCGAATAATGGAAGAGGGGTCCATTGGAGAGTCCTCAAAAATTACCTTATTCCGCTTCATACCAAACTTAAAATACACGATACATAGTTATTAGCATATTGACACAGTGTAGCTTGCAAGTTTAAACAACTGAATAGTAATTGTCTACGCTTTCAGTTGACGTTTTCTTCATGTTAGATAAATTAACCACCTGACTGGAAGGTATACTTCACTTTTGTAGGAATTCATGTGTTGGCAGTTTGTAGCAGGGAACAAAAACTATTTTTTAGAGTTTCATGCACATTCATGCCAGTATTTTGTTTGGATTGCTCAGTTTCCTACATATTCACGTTATTTCTTTCTGTTTCTTGTCAATTAGTTGGTTATCTACATTTTCTTCATGTTTCGGGTGTATTTCAATGTGAAAATCTTTATATGCCACTGTATTTGAACTATCTTGACATGCCAAATCTTTTCTGGTACTTTGTTTATTGTAGAGGTATTTGGTTGGTACTATGTTGATTATTTGCGAATGCACAATCTATTACACATTGAGATATTTGTTTATGTAAAAAAATTAACCCAACAAATACGATAATAAGAATTTTGTAATTTCAATGTTATATAGCTTATTATATACCTAAATGTAATAATTTTACATCTTACATACCTAGATATTACATACCTAAATGTAATAACTTCAATGTATGTAGTTCTTTGTTTGATTATAACAGAGAACCAATTTCTATTGAAAACATATTTGTCTTCATATATTGGTAATGGAAAAAGATTGGGTTTTTTAGTAGGTGACAATACAGTGCTTAACTTAATATGAATTTTGAGAATTAAAACATGTATTCTAATATTAAAAAGTCAATTTTTTTAATGTTTTTAATTTTTTTCATAAAACTAGTATAGAGTACGAACAAGGAGTTTTGATTATCGTGCATGCTACAAAGAGGAATATAAGAAACATAGAAAAATTGTATGCCTCTGCAAAAATTGTCTGAATCTTACTCATCATGATCACCACATCCTCATTGAACATTTATTTATGAAAGGAATAGATCCTAGATACAAGGGCACTATATGGTATAACCACGTCAAAGAGATAAATGTAGAAAAGAAAACAATGTTGTTCGACACATATGGCTTTCAAGATGATTCACTATGAAGATGAAGATTTCCTAAATCATGAATTTTTTGATGATGATAAAGAAAATGTTGATTCTCAATAAGAGAGGATGAGTTACTTAAGAATTTGGAAGACGTAGAAACTCCATTATATCCTAGTTGCATAGATCACACAAAATTATATGCCATTGCCATCTTGTATAATCTTAAGTATGAGATTGGCTTTTCTAATAGTGGGCTTGATAACTTTTAATTTTGCAACATTTATTTTTGCCAAAGGATAACGTGCTTCCTAAAACTTTATATGAAGTAAAGAAATTCTTAAAGCATTCAATATGGGCTTTGAAAAGATATATGCTTGTGAGAATGACTGTTTATTTTTCAGAAAAGAATACAAAGATTTAGACACTTGTATAAATATGTAGTTCTTTGAGATGGAAGATAAATCAAGATACTAAAGATATTATATAAGCTGTTCCATGTGATAACCCGAATTTTTGGCCATCTGTTAATTGGAAACTAACAGATAAAGATTTAAAAATGTAATAAAGGTTGAATTATAAATATCTAGATAAATATTTATATTAATAATGTCCTAACTAAAGCATTAAAGTTTGATAATATTAGTTTAATAATCTTCTTTTATAATTATTTAGTTGGGCAAATTTATCTTTCCAGAATTAATAAAAGTGATTTTCTAATCATGATATATAATATATAGGTATGTATATACATTGAATTGGAAGTTATATTTTTATTGATTTTCAAGATTTATTTAAAGTTGAATTCTATATTTAACACTAAAATAGTTTCTATAAGGTATATATTTAAAAAGAGTTTTAGCTTAAAGTAAGATTTGATAAAGGTGTATATATATAAAAATTTCTTTAAAGGTTATACTTAAAGTAAAGGTAGTCTGTAAATATATAAGGTAATATATATATATATATAAAGATATTATATTGATTTAAGAAATTAATGAATGCATAAGACATGGGTAAAATAAGATTTAATAAAGAATATTATATAAAAATACATAAAACATATTAGGTACATTATAATTACAAATGTAAAAAAATTCACTATGCATTTTAACAAATGTAAACAATTTATAAAAAAAAATGACATGTGTAAGTTAATGCATACAAGTGTCTTAATTTTTATCTTCTTTTTCTGCCTACAAATTTAAAAAAAGCAAAGAAAAGGAAATCTGAAACAAAAGAAAAAAAACCAGTAAACAAAATTAAAAAGGATTTTAACAGCAATCAATACTTTCAAATAATTTCAAACCTGAGGCAGGCTAGGAAAGATTAGCTCAACAAATACAACTCAATTTCTAATCAAGATCAGAAAGCAGTTCAAGCTTCCACATTTCAAAAGTTTCCAGGACTTCTCTGTTTTAAGTTGAACACGTGAGTAGATCGCTACTTTTCATTATGCTAAATCCTGTTAAAATTAATGCTTGTGAATAGAACATTGACTAAACTTGTGGAAATTGTTTGCATGATGAGATTATGTCTGTAAATATGCAAATATTTGAATATATGTGCCTGTATAAACCTCTGTTCTTAGTTACAGGATTTTAAAACAAGTTTAAAAAAAATTAATTTCTTCTTTTACAATGTAAATCAGGCTAAGACCTTTAAAAGAAAAATGATTGTAGCTATGTAATATCATTTCTGAAAGAAAAACTGTAGATAAAAATATTAAGAAATATTGTAAAATAATGATTTTACAGTAAAATCATTTTTTATCACAAAAATCAAATGTGTGAATTTTAAAATCTGGTTACATAATCAGAATCGTATCTCGAAATGGTGATTTTAGGTATAGGCCACTTGATTTTTAAGCTAGTAGTTATCGAGATTTTCCCTGTTGAACAGAATTAGGGTTCTGTCCAAATTTCAGGCGATCGGGGAACTCAGTATGGTCGAGATTTAAGTTGGAGGAAGGTTGTGGTTCAGGGTTCGTGGGAAAATTGGCGGCACAATTTTTATGTCACGACGGTGATGGCAATAGGGCAGTGTTGGGCTTTGGGGCTTGGTTTGGTGGAGGATGGGTCCAGTCAATTTATGGTGCCACTGCAAGGATTTGAGGTTGCGGTACAGGGGAGGAAGTAAGGGAATGATGCGGTGCTCGTTTAGGCAAATTTTGGCGAGCAATGATGGAGATGGTCGGCTAGGCAAGGTGTTGGAAGGTGGTTCGTTTCGTTCCAGGTTTGGGATGATGGTCGTCCTCGTGATCCAGGGGTCATCGCGTTCTTCCTGATGGTCAAGCAAGGCATGAGGGTCGAAGTCGATGTGATGGAGAGGTCGGCGGTGAAATTCGTCGGCCAGGATATGTGGCGGCGTGCACGTATCTCATGCACAGTTGTACACGCTTGGGTCAATTGGAAGAAGGAGCTGGAAGTAAAAGGGTTAAGGGAAAGAAGAGAAGAAGTACTGGGCCGGGAAAAGGAAGTTTGGGCCTAGTAAAGTAAATAAGGGGAGAAAGCAATAAAAGTTAGAAAAAGAAAAGAAGAAGGGAAAACGTTAACAGGCTTACAAAGAAATTATTTGACAAGAGTTTGTCTGGGTTTGTTTGAAGCGGGGTTTAAACTTTAAAGTAGTAAATAATCAGTTTTAGGAATTAAATAAATCAAGTTTTAAGACTGTTTCTGAAAGTAATTTTTTTTATATGAATATATGTTTTATATAACATTTGATTTAAGAAGCTATGTGATTTGTTTAGTCTAAATTTGTGAATTAACTTAAACTTAATTTCGAAAATGTAATCAAGTGATTAATTAAATGATAATTAATTAATATGGATAATTAATTGAAGAGGTTAATCTAAGGGAAATTAATTAATTAATTAAGGATTGGTTAATCAGGATAATTAATCAAAGAAAGTAATTATAGAATTTGTAATTAATTAAGGGTTAAGATAACTAATTATAAATAATTAATTATGATGGTAATTGAAGGTTAATTAATTGGTTTTATAGGGTAATTAAGGGATGAATTACTCGGTCGTATTTAATGAGATGAATGTGATTAATTAATTTGATGATTAATTAAAAACTGTCACTTTGTAATTGATTAAGTATAATTACTTAATGAGATTTATAAGTGTAATTACTTAGTAAAGTAACTGATTGATAAATTACTGGATGTAATGAATATAAGAAAATTACTTAATGGAAAGTAATTAAGGGTTAATTACTTAGGAGAAGTAATTAAGGATTAATTACTTGGTGTAAATAATTAAAGGATTAATTAATTAAGGAGTTAATTAATTAAGATAGGTAATTATAGAATGGTTAATTACTGGTTATGATTGAATAAGGTTGATTAAAGGAAGCAATTGAATAAGGATCATAAATGTAAGTAATTAATGTAATAATGAAAGTGATTAAAAATTAATTACTGTAAATGGTTAAGGATAATTAATTTGTGTAATTAATTAAAGGATAATTACTTTATGTAATTGAAGATAATTAATCAAGGATGATTAAATAAAATGGATAATTAAAGGATGATTCATTAATTTGTTTGTTATTAATTAATGTTAAATAAGCAGGATTAAGGGTGATTGAAGTAATTAATTTAATTTGTTTAAATTAATTAGAAATGGTATGACTAATTTATCTTGCTTATGAATGATTGAATAATATTGTATGTCTTAGATTGATTAATATCTCGGATATGTGATTTGTGATGCTATGTGATATGATATGTTGGGTTTAAATTGAGATAATGTGGTTATCTATCGATGATGAATTAATGTGTATAGGTGACACCCTGTATTTAAAGTTTGAATTGTGTTTCACTTGAATAATGTGGGATAATATGGTATTGAATTCAAAGAGACTGGAGTCGGGTATTAGTAAATACTCGAAACCACATCGATTCTTTATAAACTGATATGTGAAATCAATAGGGTGAATTGGAATGATTTAAGTGAATTAGACCATTTTAATCTAAGTTTTGGTACTTAGAAATTGATGTGTAATGTAGGTGATGTCTATAACGACTTGTGAAGTTGTAAATTGATACAAGTTGCCTCGGGTTTATATAAGTAGTATTTTTGTGTGTGTTCCATATTAGATGGGTTTACTCACGCTGGTTTCCAGCCTGACCCGGGTGTTACTTTGATGTAATGATTAGGTCAGATCGAGTATTACAGATTTTTAGGTAAGGATGTTCAGGAGCTCAGGAGGCGAGCTGGATGGCAGGAACGTATGGAGTGTTTCCGCTATGATATATTGTTGTATATATAGGACATGTTGTAAACTGTCCAGTGTTGTGTAATGGTTGTTACTCTGATGTATAAAAATATAAGTGTACTGATACAGTTTTTCCTTGTATAACTATTATTTATGTTATATAATATTTTGATCCGCTGCGAACGTGAGAATCTACGTTTCTATCCTGTTTTCTTCTTCTATCTCTTTTCTTTATTTTCTATCTATCTGGAATTTTCGGGATCGAAAATTTCCGAGTCGTTACATTTGGTATCAGAGCAGAAGGTTAAGCGAGAACCTTGGCTCTGGTGGGATTACTCATTAAAGATAGGGTCAATGGTACCCTAGGATGAGTTGAGTGTGTGTGTGTATGTATGTATGTATATATATAAGAGAGCGTACTTGTTATTTTCTTATGTAAAGATTTTAAATCATTTTATATAAGAATATATTTTGATACATAAAGCAATATTTCTTTTTAATAAATATTAAGGTAATTGGTTGTTAAATTATTGGAATGAAATTAAGTGGTAATAGAAATACAACCAAATTGAAATTAAATAAAGATAAGTTTGATATGAATTCAAACTAAAATTAAAATCTTGAATTTTTGAAAAAAGTTTCGAAAATTGATGATAATTGATGGTTTCCAGATATGATAAGCTTGGTTATTATCATATATGGTTGTTGTATTTAATAATGAAAAGTTTTAGGGAAGTAAAACATTTAGGCAAGTATGACTTATAAATTAGAACTGAAGATGATCTGAATTGTGAAGTTTTAAATCTAGTTTCGGAAATTTGAAAATTTATTTTGAATTAAAACCAAAGGTGGTTTAAAATTTAAGGATAACTTGGTGTGTAAAGGAAATAAGTATGTATAGATGAGGGATATACATAATATCAAAAGTGATTTAAAATATACTCTAAGGTTGAGATTTGAATTTTACTTGGACTGTGATGTGAAAACCCAAAGTGATAAGTTTTTAAACCTATAAGTCGGAAGATTATTAATGTGAAGTTTAGAATTTGAAATGGGAATTCAAATTGGGTAAGGTTGGCTGGATTAAGTAAATTGAATTTAACTTTGGAAAATTAAATAATTTAACAAACAATCTGAATTGGAAATTTCAAGATGAAATTGGTATTTAACTTGGAAAGTTAAACGGTTAATTTGGATTGGGAGTTTGTGTGATCTCAAAATAAGGTTGAGATCTGGAAATTGAAAATGGATGGATATTTTAAAATAATTTGAATGATTTCATCCCATTGTTAATAATAATCTTCAAAAATTGCGAACTGGATTTGCTTAAATGAATAAAGAAATGGATTGTGATAATATATCCATTATTGAAATAAATGGGAAATAAAACTTTAATTTGAAATTAAGGATTTGAATAATTATTTGAACATTGAAATAGGTTTAAAAAAATGGAATTTGGATTCAGAATTAAATGGTTTAAAGATATAAGTTGATTTGATTTAAAGGATTAAATCAACACTTAAAGATTTAACTCGAATTATATAATACGAGATGGTTTAAATTTGAAATTTGAATTGAATTAGTTCAAATTGAATTTGATTTGAATTAATTGAAATTGTGATTGAAGATGTATAAGTATAAAATTCAAATGGAAAATTTGAATTGGATTGATTTGAAACGATTTGAAATTAAAGTGGGTTCAATTTGAAATTAGTCCAAATTGATTTGAATAATTTGGAAATGTAATTAAAATTGAATAGTTTTAAATTCAAATGGAATTTGAATTGAATTTGGGAGGAAATCAAGAATAATTCAACTTGATTTGGAAATGGAGTTTCAAATTGGGATTAATTCAAACTGGAGTTCAAATGAATTGAAATTGGAACTAGTTCAATTGAAATTTATTTCAATTAGTAGAATTTGAGATCAAAGTTGAATAAAGTTAAATTGGAAAGAAACTGAGGTTAATTCAACTTGAATTGGGGTTAAATCAATTTCAATGGAAGTTGAAGTTATTTAAATTGGAACTAAGTCAATTTAAATGGAAGTGGAAATTTAAATTGAATTGATTGGAAATGGAGGTTGGGAATTGAACAGTTTGACTCTGGACTATTTTCAAAATAAATTGTTTTAGTACAAATCTATTTTTCCAAACTATTTACAACTTTTCTGTTAAAACCTAAAACTATCTTATACGTACACAATTATTTTTGGAACTTTTTAACAATTTTTCAACTGCTTTATAAACTAATTACTGTTTTTCAACTACTATTACAACTAATTACTATTTTATAGTTATTTTGCAATTATTTAAAATTTCTATAACTATTTGACTATTTTCCAACTATTTTACAATTACTTAACTATTTTGCAGCTATTTTACAAACTAATAATTATTTTTCAATTACTTATCTATTTTTAACTTTTCAAGCTATTTTCTAAATTTAAACTGGATAGAGTTCGAACTGCTCATGATTAAATACCCAATTGAGATAAGAATTGAGGTGATAATCCAAATATGATTGAATAACTGTGAATAAGTGGGTAGAAATTAAAGGAAATGTGAATAGAAAGAGAAATTGATTTGGCTAATAATCAATGAAATTAAATACGTAGGATGCACGTATATTATTCTATTCAGATAGTGATTTGATCCAGATTCGAGCACAGAATTTCGAGATGGTTATATCGATCCGAGTTGGGATTTTGCACTCGATTTTCGACGGCGAACCTGGATATAGATTGTTGATTGGTTCTGGATATTCTCTATCATAGCTATAGCTATGCAAGGAGAATGACGGTTTCTGATCTAGAAACCAGATCCGAGTCTGCACTAGGAAGTTGGGTGGATAATACTAGTTCGGAAGTAAAATTGTGTGATCGAGTGAGCGATCAGATTAGTATAGCGTACGGATAATAAGTGTACATCGTACAGTTTTGAATGAAATTGATATTTGAAAGAGTAATCAAATTTGAATATTTGATTTTGAATAAACAAAGTTATATATCTTTGTTATGTAAGATAAATCTCCCCTTGTTGAATCTATTGCCGGAAGAAAATGAATTTGAAAATGTTTGAAGTATAAAAGGAGTTTTATACAAGTTTGAAATGATTTGAAGTTTTAAAAATTATATATATCTGTATATATATAAAGGATCTTATGAGGATTTTGGAAAAAGGTTTTCGGAACCTTTGGATTTAGAAAGGCTTTTGATTTTTGGGTAAAATCAATATTGGAATTTGGAAAGGCTTTTGATTTTTGGGTAAAATCAATATTGGAATTTGGAAAGCCTAGTTTGAGAATTATCGATTTTGGGATAATCGATTTTGCGTAAAGGAGCTTTGTATGAGATCATACTAGGTGTATGATTTGAAAGATACTATATGTGTGTAGTATAAAGTGTTTCGATAATGGCTCTGGGGAAAAAGACGCTCCCTTGAAATGAACTTCTCAGGAGTGCCACAGGGTCGTAATGCCTTGAACCCTAGGGGGGGTTCTAAAGTTGATCCTGTGAGGAGTCCGGACACAACTAGTTCCTGAGGATTTTGTGTAGTATGTAGCGAAAGTCGAGGGCGCTGAGGCCTACAGAGGCATTTGGGTTATGCTGTGACGACAGTGTAACTCGATGTCACTGCGATCTACTGCAGACCACAGCGAAAGTCGTGTGTGCCGCTGAGAACCAACATTCTACGTTGGATTTTATATCGGTAGACTGCGACCTATGGTAACATACCGAAAGTTGTGTGTGTGCTAGAGCCAACAGTCTACATTTGATTTTATATCAGTAGACTGCGACCTATGGTAACATAAGCGAAAGTCGTGTGTGCTGCTGAGAGCCAACAGTCCGCGTTTGATTTTACATCGGTAGACTACGACCTATGTTGGAGTAGAGAAGTTTCATTTTTGGCAGCGAAAATCGAGGGCGTTGATGCCTATAGTTACATGGACTTTTGCTGTGATGGCAACGTAACCCTTGAATGTAACTGCAATCTGTTGTGGGTTCCATGGCATAATCGAGGGGCGCGGAGTGCCTACAGTTACATGGACTTTTGCTGCAATGACAACGTAACCCAGGATGTAACTGCGACCATGGATGGGGGTGATGATTTCTAGAGCATTCTCACCAAAAGTATTTCCTCTATTTTCAAAAATATTTTCTATATTTTCAATAAGATTATTTTCCAAGTATTTTCACTGGATGTTTAAAACGGGTTTACGAAGTACTTATAGATTTTCAGTCTTACGCCTGATCAACGTATGACCGAATTTCTGTAAGCACAAGGATGGACTGTTGAGGCATCAAGTTATAAAAAGTATTTTTATATATAATGAAATTCTGGTAATATTATATAGATTTTCAAAGTTCTTTAAAAATGATCAAAGAATATTTATCAGATTTTAAGCATTTTAATAAATCCTGGCTTCGTTTCTTTTCAAGGACGAAAAGATTCAAAGGGGGAGGAATGTGATAACCCAAATTTTTGGGCATCTGTTAATTGGAAATTAACAGATGAAGATTTAAAAATGTAATAAAGGTTGAATTATAAATATCTAGATAAATATTTATATTAATAATGTCCTAACTAAAGTATTAAAGTTTGATAATATTAGTTTGATAATCTTCTTTTATAATTATTTAGTTGGGCAAATTTATCTTTGCAGAATTAATAAATGTGATTTTCTAATCATAATATATAATATATAGGTATGTATATACATTGAATTGGAAGTTATATTTTTATTGATTTTCAAGATTTATTTAAAGTTGAATTCTATATTTAACACTAAAATAGTTTCTATAAGGTATATATTTAAAAAGAGTTTTAGCTTAAAGTAAGATTTGATAAAGGTGTATATATATAAAAATTTCTTAAAGGTTATAATTAAAATAAAGGTAGTCGGTTATAATTAAAATAAAGGCAGTCTGTAAATATATAAGGTTAAAAATATATATGTGTAAAGATATTATATTGATTTAAGAAATTAATGAATGCATAAGACTTGGGTAAAATAAGATTTAATAAATAATATTATATAAAAATACATAAAACATATTAGGTACATTATAATTACAAATGTAAACAAATTCACTATGCATTTTAACAAATGTAAACAATTTATAAAACAAAAATGACATGTGTAATTTAATGCATACAAGTGTCTTAATTTTTATCTTCTTTTTCTATCTTTAAATTAAAAAAAAACAAAGAAAAGGAAATTTGAAACAAAAGAAAAAAAAACCAGTAAACAAAATTAAAAAGGATTTAAAAGCAATCAATACTAGCAAATAATTTCAAACCTGAGGCAAGCTAGGAAAGATTAGCTCAACAAATACAACTCAATTTCTAATCAAGATCAGAAAGCAGTTCAAGCTTCCACATTTCAAAAGTTTCCAGGACTTCTCTGTTTTAAGTTGAACACGTGAGCAGATCGCTACTTTTCATTATGATAAATCCTGTTAAAATTAATGCTTGTGAATAAAACATTGACTAAACTTGTGGAAATTGTTTGCATGATGAGATTATGTCTGTAAATATGCAGATATTTGAATATGTGTGCCTGTATAAACCTCTGTTCTTAGTTACAGGATTTTAAACCAAGTTTAAAAAAAATTAATTTCTTCTTTTACAATGTAAATCAGGCCAAGACCTTTAAAAGGAAAATTATTGTAGCTATGTAATATCATTTCTGAAAGAAATACTGTAGATAAAAATATTAAGAAATATTGTAAAATAATGATTTTACAGTAAAATCATTTTTTATCACAAAAACCAAACGTGTGAATTTTAAAATCTGATTATATAATCAGAATCGTATCTCGAAATGGTGATTTTAGGTATAGGTCACTTGATTTTTAAGCTAGTAGTTATCGAGATTTTCCCGGTTGAACAGAATTAGGGTTCTGTCCAAATTCAGGCGATCGGGGATCTCAGTAGTGTCGGGATTTAAGTTGGAGGAAGGTTGTGGTTCAGAGTTCGTGGGAAAATTGGCGGCACAATTTTTATGTCACGGGGGGGGGGGGGGGGGGGGGATGGCAATAGGGCAGTGTTGGGTTTTGGGGCTTGGTTTGGTTGAGGATGGGTCCAGTCAATTTACGGTGTCGCTGCAAGGATTTGAGGTTGCGGTATAGGGGAGGAAGTAAGGGAATGATGCGGTGCTCGTTTAGGCAAATTTTGGCGAGCAATGGTGGAGATGGTCGGCGAGGCAAGGTGGTTCATTTCGTTCCAGGTTTGGGATGATGGTCAGCCTCGTGATCCAGGGGTCGCGGTGTTCTTCCTGATGGTCAAGCAAGGCATGAGGGTCGAAGTCGATGTGATGGAGAGGTCGGCAGTGAAATTCGTCGGCCAGGGTATGTGGCGGCGTGTGCGTATCTCATGCACAGTTGTACACGCTTGGGTTAATTGGAAGAAGGAGCTAAAAGTAAAAGGGTAAGGGAAAGAAGAGAAGAAGTACTGGGCCGGGAAAAGGAAGTTTGGGCCTAGTAAAGTAAATAAGGGGAGAAAGTAATAAAAGTTAGAAAAAGAAAAGAAGAAAGGAAAACGTTAGCAGGCTTTCAAAGAAATTATTTGACAAGAGTTTGTCTGGGTTTGTTTGAAGCGGGGTTTAAACTTTAAAATAGTAAATAATCAGTTTTAGGAATTAAATAAATCAAGTTTTAAGACTATTTCTTAAGTCAATTTTTTTATATGAATATATGTTTTATATAACATTTGATTTAAGAAGCTAATTGATTTGTTTAGTCTAAATTTGTGAATTAACTTAAACGTAATTTCGGAAATGTAATCAAGTGATTAATTAAATAATAATTAATTGATATGGTTAATTAATTGAAGAGATTAATTTGAGGGAAATTAATTAATTAATTAAGGATTGATTAATCAGGATAATTAATCAAAGAAAGTAATTATGGAATATGTAATTAACTGAGGGTTAAGGTAACTAATTATAAATAATTAATTATGATGGTAATTGAAGGTTAATTAATTGGTTTTATAGGGTTATTAAGGGAAGAATTACTCAGTTTTATTTAATGAGATGAATGTGATTAATTAATTTGATGATTAATTAGAGATAGTCACTTGGTAATTGATTAAATATGATTACTTAATGAGACTTATAAGTGTAATTACTTAGTGAAGTAATTGATTGATAAATTACTGGATGTAATTAATATAAGAAAATTACTTAATGGAAAGTAATTAAGGGTTAATTACTTAGGAGAATTAATTAAGGATTAATTACTTGGTGTAAATAATTAAAGGATTAATTAATTAAGGAGTTAATTAATTAAGGTAGGTAATTACAGAATGGTTAATTACTGGTTATGATTGAATAAGATTGATTAAAGGAAGTAATTAAGGATCATAAATGTAATTAATTAATGTAATTAACGAAAGTAATTAAAGATTAATTACTGTAAATGGTTAAGGATAATTAATTTGTGTAATTAATTAAAGGATAATTACTTTATGTAATTGAAGATAATTAATCAAGGATGATTAATTAAAATGGATAATTAAAATGGATAATTAAAGGATGATTAATTAATTTGTTTGTAATTAATTAATGTTAAATAAGCAGGATTAAGGGTGATTGAAGTAATTAATTTAATTTGTTTAAATTAATTAGAAATGGTATGACTAATTTATCTTGCTTATGAATGATTGAATAATATTGTATGTCTTAGATTGATTGATATCTCGAATATGTGATTTATGATGCTATGTGATATGATATGTTGGGTTTAAACTGAGATAATGTGGTTATCTATCGATGATGAATTAATGTGTATAGGTGACACCCTGTATTTAAAGTTTGAATTGTGTTTCACTTGAATAATTTGGGATAATATGGTATTGAATTCGAAGAGACTGGAGTCGGGTATTAGTAAATACCGAAATCACTTCGATTCTTTATAAACTGATATGTGAAATCATAGGGTGAATTGGAATGATTTAAGTGAATTAGACCATTTTAATCTAAGTTCTAGTACTTAGAAATTGATGTGTAATGTAAGTGATGTCTATAACGACTTGTGAAGTTGTAAATTGGTACAAGTTGCCTCGGGTTTCTATAAGTAGTATATTTTTTTATGTTCCATATTAGATGGGTTTACTCACGCTGGTTTCCAGCCTGACCCGAGTGTTACTTTTATGTAATGCTCGGGTCAGACCGAGTATTACAGATTTTGAGGTAAGGACGTTCAGGAGCTCAGGAGGCGAGCTGGATGGCAGGAACGTATGGAGTGTTTCCACTATGATATATTGTTGTATATCTAGGACATGTTTTAAACTGTCCAATGTTGTGTAATGGTTGTAACTCTGATGTATAAAAATATAAGTTTACTGATACGGTTTTTCCTTGTATAACTATTATTTATGTGATATAATATTTTGATCTGCAGCGAACGTGAGAATCTGTGTTACTATCCTGTTTTCTTCTTCTATCTCTTTTCTATCTATATGGAATTTTCGGGATCGAAAATTTCCCGGTCGTTACATTCCAGCTAAAGTGTCGAGATATTTTCCAATAATCCCAAGATTTAGAAGAATGTGTAGATCTCAAAAAATGGCAGAAGATTTAAGATGGCATTTTAATAATAAAAACAAAGATGGAAAAAAGCGTTATACTTTGGATTCCATGACATGGAAAATGGTGGATGAAAAGTGGAATCTTTTTCATCTGATCCATGCAATCTTATACTTGGTACTGTTACAGATGGTTTCACTCCATTTTCCACGCTGAGTTTGAAATATAGTTACTGGCCGATAATTCTAGTAACATATAATCTCTCGCCTACGTTGTATATGAAGAAGGAAAATATTATGTTAACTTTACTTATTCCAGGTCCAAAGCAACCTGAGACTAATATTGATGTATATTTGGCGCCTTCGGTAGAAGACTTGCATCATTCGTAGTGTAATGGAGATGATGCTTATGATGCATTTAGTAAAACATTGTTTACACTGAATGCAATTTTGCTATGGATGATTAATGATTTTTCGGCTTATGGAAATCTTGTTGGATGTTGTGTGAAAGAGGGAAAAACATGCCCTCTATGCAGTGTCAATACTCATTATGTTGATCTAATTATAGTTGAAAAAATGTTTACATGGGTTATAGAAGATTTTTACCTATTTCAAATTCACAAAGGAAACAAAAAGCTTGGTTTGATACCAAGCTGTGACGCCCTATCTTTATACCTATAATAGTAACTTTAAAAAGGTTTTGTGAACAAATATTACTCATTTTTAAAAGCTTGGGATAGCAATTTTGAAATAAGATATAAGTTAAGAATATAATATAATTTAACTATATGATATAAAATAAATTCCAATAAGAAACAAAACAGATAAAAATTATCTTGAAAATATTTTAAAAATATTTAAACAATTCAAACAATAAACCCATCAAGAATGCAATTTTTCAAAGCGACGTTGGCTTTAGGAATTGCAATCTTGATGGGTAAATTGTTTGAATTGTTTAAATGTTTTTAAAAGGTTTTCGAAATGAGGTTTTATCTTTTTTGGTCCTTATTGGAATTTATTTTATAAAATATAATTAAATTATATTATATTCTTAATTTATATCTTATTTTAAAATTTTATCCAAAGCTTTTAAAGGTGAGTAATATTTATTCACAATACGTTTTTAAAGTTGCTATTATAATTATAAAGGTAGGGTGTCAAAAAACATTTATGCATTGATCAAGGATTTTCCAAATGATTTTAGAAAAAACAAGAAATAAAAGAAGGGAAAAGAAAAGTAAGAAGAGTAAGTGTGCTCATGATACAAAAGGCGAACATGATAAGGTTGACGGTCCTATAAAAATCGAGCTATCAAAGTAGAAAAAAGATCGATTTTCTTTGATTTCCCACACTGGGAGGTTAATAGTTAATTTACTTACTTTTCGTTGTTTTAATAGAATAAAAATATAATTGTTAACCCAAAAAATGGATCAACACACTGGATCAAGTGTGAAAGCACCAGTGTAGATAATCAGCAGCATAAATCTCAAATAAAAACAAATAAAGAGCACAAGGAAGAAAAGAGACACAAAATTTTTATAGTGGTTCGGCTGGCTTTGACATATGTCCAATTTAATCAATCTTTATTATGATTATACTAGTTGAATCTCTATGGATATCATCTAAGTTACAATAAATTAGAATAAGTTACAAGTTCAAGGGTTGACTGGAGAATCACAGTAACTCACTCGATGACTATTGTGAGGGAGAAAAAAGTTGAAGAAGTGAAGAAATTCCAGTAGAGTAATGGCAACTCTCTATCTAGAAAAGATCCATCTCTAGTTGCAGGAAGGTAAGTATTTATAAGGTAGTTCGGGGAGTATTGGGTCAGAAGTCCATTTGCAGAAGAGTCCAGTTGTTATGCAAAATCATGAAAATAATCTCAAATCAATCCGAGTTATTTCTTTGGATCGCTAGCTGTCCATATAGGATGGATCTTTAACTATCCATAGGTGATGGATCGCTAGCTATCCATCAACTTAACATATTTTTCTACTAGAAGCCTTTACTTAGTGCTACGAAGGAGCTCGAAAAGTTTTTAATTGCGATCCGACCTTTCTTGATGGATCGCTAGCTATTCATAGGGGATGGATCGCTAGATATCCATAGGGGATGGATCGTTAACTATCCATCGACTTAGCATATTTTTGAGTGATCTTTGTTTGTTTGTCTTCCTATCTTCTATTTAAGTGCCTTATCCAAATATCAGGTCGTTTGGAGTTAGTTTGATCATCCACCTTCATGGGTCATCTGGTCTAGAATAATCATCCATATCTCGCTTAGATCTTAACAAAATCGAATGAAACTTAGCAGGAACACTCTAGAGGGTATTAGGGACCCACCATAAAAATTTGGGGTGGTGGGGCCTAATCTAGATGGGTCGCTAGCGGTCCATCAAATCAACTCAAAATGACTTCATTTTTTTATGAGCCTTCTTCTATGATTTCTAAATGTTCTCCCAAAATTTCAAGTCAATTCGACTTCGTATGAATTATGTAGGTCCATTTTAAATTAGCTGAATTTTGAACAAACAGCTTAAATCAGATGAATCTTCACTTCTCGAGCTAGATTATTTGGCATGCTATGAAACTTGGCAAGCGTGCTTAGAAATGATAATGAATCATGATGCAAGAGGTTTAAAGGGTCCATGAGCAAGCCTTATGGATCGTTAGCAATCCATAGGCGATCCATCACCTTAGCTTATTTTGGCATCTTTCCTCTGAATCTTTCTCTTCTTCTTTTTCTGGTCCTTTTGGTTGATTCTTGAGTTGTTCTGGCATAGTCTGAATGTTCTAATTCTTATTGAATTTTTATGGTTTAAAAATCTAGATGACAGTTGCCGTCCAAAGCACGCATTTTGAATGGAAGGTGTGCTTTGTTTAAGAACAAGTTCCTATCTCTGGTCTTCGATAATTGAGATTTTTAGCCGCTTTAGCCTTGGTGAATCATCCCATTCCTTCGAATTCTCTTTCCAATTCACAAGTCGTTCCAAACCAGTTACATCCTAAGACTCTAGACTCTACCCAAGTGTAATCTATACATCACAATAATTTTGATTTCATTCGAAGTTATTACATCAAATATCTCTAATTAAATCACATGCTTCCAATTACAACGCATATTTCCAATTACATCACATATCTCCATTTACATCACATATCTCTAATTGTCCCATGTTCATTCCGGATTTACATCATTATCATTTTTCTTCTCATTCAGAGTTGTCATTATCATATATCAAAATCACATTATGTATCAAAAATCACATCATATATCCGAATCACATCATATATCGAGATCATCCTATGTTCATACAAGATTTATTAGTTTTACTCTATTTATAAGGCATTTAAATCCTTTTATTAAATCAATTTTGTTTTAAGGCTCGACTCTCCTGATCTTTAAGTTTAATATGCGATCTCTTTGAATCATTTAATATTTTAAGTTAAGGGAACGATCTCTTTGGATCATTTGTTTGTTAATTTAAGGGGGATTAAGTAATCCCAACCGCTCACTTTTTGATGAAGGGACTTACTTCTTGGACTCTAATCCCCTCTCTCCAATCGGGACTCTATGGAAATCAATAACGTACAAGTCCATCCACTCACTCTCTAGCAAGGGGACTTGCACCTTGCACTCCGATCCTGTGGAGGGACTCTAAGGCGATCAATATCAGTCATCAAAGTCAATGTGGATTTTTCAAAATTGAAATATTCAAATCAAAACAAATAAGTAGAAATCAAACAAGCAAGAATCAAAACAAGCAGAAATCCTAAATGTTCACTTAGGAGATTCGACTCAGAGCGCGCCTAGAGACCAATTTAGGTCTCGTACATATGTAAGCGGTCCGAGGTCATTATTGTCCTAAATAGTCATCTCAAGATTTTGAATCAGATCGTGCCTAGGGATCGTTTGGGATCCCGTACATGTTAAAGTGGCCTAAGATTATTATTGTCCTGAATAGTCATTTTAATCATCCGACTCAAAGCGTGCCTAGGGACCACTTGGGATCCCATACACATGTAAGCAGCCTAAGATTATTGAGGGAAGAAAAAGAAGAAGATAGAGAGTAAGGGATAAACATACCCTCTCTTCCAACTGTAGGCTTCTGGTTTCGGCTCATGGGGTCGTGTATTCGTACCCTGATTTGCTATTCTAGCTCCAACATCACCCGTTCCAGGCGTTAAATCTCATCCTAGATACAAATCTATCGTTCCCCCAAGTCATATGGGCATTATTTCAGTTTGGTTTTCTTTAACTCCAAATGCTCCTGCATTGGGTCCTATTATTGATTCCAGCGTTGCTCCCTCAGTATTGGTTGTTCTAGGCATTGGGGCAAGACTCCATCTTGTTCAAATCCAACTCCAACAGCTCCTGTGTCGTTCTCTGGAGTTTGATTCCAATTCTCTGCAGATCTAGCCATCCCTTGCTGCTCCATCCTCTAGAAGAAGCTATTCATCATCTCTTGTTGCTAGACAAGATCCCATCTTGCATCTCCTTCATCGCCATTTTCATTTACTCTTTAATCACATAGATGGATTGATGAGAAATTCAGAACACCTCCTGGCTACCCCCAGGCTCCGATTGACTTGCTACAGCCCCAGATCTAATATTAGGCCTATTCATCTCTCTAAATCTTAGATTCAAACTTCAGTTCTTCTGATCTCTTTTAAGGTTATCAATGAAAGAACCAAAATGTTAACCCAAAAAATGAATCAATACCCTGGATTAAGTGTGAAAGCACCAGTGTAGATAAACAACGGCACAAATCTCAGATAAACAACAAATAAAGAGCAGAAGTAAGAAAAGAGACATAGAATTTTTGTAGTAGTTCGGCTGACTCTGGCCTACGTCCACTTTAATCAATCTTTATTACGATTATACCAGTTGAATCTCACTGCATATCAACTAGTCAGTCCTTAGATCTAAGTTACAATGAGTTAGAATAAGTCATAAGTTCAGGGGTTGACTTGAGAGTCATAGTAACCCCCTTGATGACTATTGTGAGGGAGAAGAAAGTGGAAGAGGTGAAGGAATTCCAGTAGAGTAATGGCAGCTCTCTATTCAAAAAAGATCCATCTCTAGTTGCTAGTAGGTGAGTATTTATAAGGAAGTTCGGTAAGTGTTGGGCCAGAAGTCCAAGTGCAGAAGAGTCCAGTTGTTATGCCAAGTCATCACTAAAAATCTCAGATCAATCTGAGTTAGTTCGATGGATCGCTAGCTCTCCGTATAGGATGGATCGCTATCTATCCATAGGGGATGGATCGCTAGTTATCCATCAACTTAGCATATTTTCCTTCCAGAAGCCTTTATTTATTGCTGCGAAGGAGCTCGAAAAGTATTAGGGTGATCCGACCTATCTTGATGGATTGCTAGCTATTCATAGGGGATAGATCACTAGCTATCCATAGGGGATGGATCGCTACCTATCCATCCACTTAGCATATTTTTGAGTGATCTTTGTTTGGTTTTCTTATTATCTTCTATTTAAGTACCTTGTCCAAATATTAAGTCGTTTGGAGTTAGTTTGATCATCCGTCTTCATGGGTCATCTAGTTCAAAAGAATCATCCATATCTCGCTTAAATATTAACGAAATCGTATGAAACTTTACAGGAATACTCTAGAGGATATTAGACCGACTATGAAAATTTGGAGTGGTGGTCCCCACTCTTGATGGGTTGCTAGCGATCCATCTTGACGGGCTGCTAGCGATCCATCTAGGCGGGTCGCTAGCGATCCATCAAGATGGATCACTAGCAATCCATTGAATCAACTCTAAATGACTTCATTTTTTTATGAGCCTTCTCCTATGTTTTCTAAATTTTCTCCTAAAATTTCAAGTCAATTCGACTTCGTATGAATTCTGTAGGTCCATTTTAAGTTAGCTGATTCTGGCCAAATAGCTTAAATCAGACAAGTCTTCACTTCTCGAGCTAGATTGTTTGGCATGCTATCAAACTTGGAAAGCGTGCTTAGAAATGGTAATGAACCATGATGCAAGAGATTTGGAGGTTCCATGAGCAATCCTTATGGATCGGTAGTGATCCATAGGCGAACCATCACCTTAACTTATTTTGGCATCTTTCCTTTTAGGTCTTTCTCTTCTTCTTTTTTGGTCCTTTTGATTGATTCTTGAGTTGTTTTGGCATAGTTTGAATATTCTAATTCTTGTTGAATTTTGATGGGTAAAAAACCCAATGAACAATAATGATGCATTATTTTTTGATTTTCATAGAAACTTCCACTACGTCACAATTTAGATGTGATGCATGTGGAGAAAACATTGGTGAAAGCATATTGAGCATGATGTTGCATGGTAATAAATCAAAAGATGGAACCAATTCCATAAAGGATTTAGAGGATTGTGGAATTAGACATGACCTTCATGCGCAATTTCGTGGGAATAGAACATATCTTCCACCGCCTCCATATATGTTGTCAAATTTTGAGAAAAATATATTCTGCAAAAGACTGTATGATTTCAAAGAGCCTAATGGTTATTGTTCAAATTTTAAGAACAATGATTTCATTGCAGGATTGCAAAATTATTGAATTGAAATACCATGATTACCATTTACCAATGCAATACTTATTACCAATGGCATTAAGAGGATTAATATCAAAAAAGGCAAGAAAAACAATTATTCGCCTATGTTCTTTTTTAACAAATTATGTCAACGTGTTCTTGATAGAGAGAAGTCGAACAAATTGATGTTGGGATTAGTGAAGTTTTATGTGAGCCCAAAAAATTTTCCACCATTTTTTTAATATAACGGTACATTTGTCAATTCATCTCGAAAAAGCACTAATGTGTAGACCTTTTCATTTTTGTTGAATGTACCCTTTCAAAAGATACATGAAGACACTTAAAGGTTATGTAAGAAACTATACATGACCAGAAGGATGCATTGCATAATTCTATCTTGTAGAAGAATGCAAAGGTTTTTCAATGAATTTTTGTAAAAATCAGTATAAATTGAGGAGAAAGAAGCTCGAATTGAAGATTATGAAAGCAATGTAACACTCGAGGGTCATCCAATTTCAATGTCCAAGGTAGTTACATTGTCAATCAATGAGAAAGAAAGTGCTTATTTAGCCGTGTTAATGAATACGACTGTAGCGAAACCATTTATAGAGGAAGTTTATGTTACATTGTTTTAATTTTTTATTTGTTAATTATGCTAAATATAACTTCTAATCACTTGTTCTTTATTATTTTGCATCTAGAGGAATTATAAAATTTAGACCAGCGCATGAAAAAAAATGCGACTTTAATTTAGGAAACACATACAAAAACTTTTGCCAATTGGACTAAAAGGAAGGTTAGTTGGATTTTATACATAATGTCATTTGAATAATAATAATATTACTCTAAAATGTTCACGTTAAATGGAATTTATTGTAGATACCTATTAACTCCAAGGATCATAATCAAATGTTAAGTTGGATTGCTTTTGGTCCGAAAAATGATGCCTTGTCTTACAAAGGATATATCATTATTGTGCGACGTTTTTAGATAAAATATGTAGAGAGAAACTAAGAATGGTGGGGTGACTTTTGATGCGACTACTATGTGTAAAGCAAGTACAAAAAATATGTTCTAAGTGGTTGATGTGGTCACTTATTATGTAATGTTGACTAATATTATTTTATTAGATTGTCAAGTGTTTTATTTTCTGTATTTAAGTATTGTTGGGCACATAAAGGAAATGGACTAAAAGTTGATGAAGATGGGTTCACCCTTTTTGATTTACATCAAAATCAAGCATCATTTTCAAGAGATCCGTACACTTGTATCTTAAGAAAGACAAGTATTTTGTTCAAGAGAAAATGATTTTTCGAATTGGTATGTTGTAATGAAAGTACCATCAAAGAGTTTTTATGATTTAGGGACAAATGATTATATCGAGGAAGATTGCAAAATAACCAAAATGGATGATGAAGATGTTAGCTATGTCAGGGATGATTGCAAAGGCATACTTGAGTAGATTATATGTATGGTTATTAATTTTTCAGTGGCATTGTAATATGAAAGTAGGTTGTTGACTATTAGTTTTGGTTCACCAAAGTCTCTTTATAAAATAGTGGTTGCGCTCGTAGTTTTGGTTCACTAAAGTTACCTTCCATAAGAAAATTGAGTGACAATCCTATTTATCCATTTTATATTTATGTTTTACTAATTTGTATTTTGGATTAAATTATTTTATTGCTAATTTTAACTTTTTCCTTAATAAATTCGATATAGTTCTACTATGTATAGGATAAATATGTTGTGCATCTTTTTCGTATCATTTTTTTCATTTTCATGCATCACAATTGGACAATAGGAATTCATATGCTCAGTTCTCGGTAAAATTAAAGCCGGACTTGGTTTGCTTTTTGAAAATTTTAGTGATAGGAAACCTTATTTTGTCCATATGTAGGTTCCCATCTTGCTAAGTTCGCCTATAGTAAATATTAAAATAATATGAATATAATCACCATGCCTCAATGAATTACTTGTATCTAGAGTGTTTTGGAATTTACTATGACAATTATTACTTTAATCACTTTTAAATTTCAATATTTAATATATTTTTAAATAATTAACTAATAAATCCTATAACACAAATATAACTCTTTTAAATAATAACTAGTGATGGGGAAATATTTTTACAATTTGTTTACAGAAATAAATAGTTAAAAGGAAAATAGTAAATGTGATCGAAAATCGTTTTTCAAATTTTTGATTTTTCGAGATCTAAAAGTTGTTAGAAACGCTGTGTGCATTATAGTTAACACATACACATATTTACAAATAATATAAATATGGTGAGAACATATTTACTAAAGTAAATATAAGAAGATGTGACATCTTTTCAAAAAGTTAAATAAAATTAAATTAAGAATAAAATGTCACCTTTCCACTTACACGTAACGGTACAAAGAAGTGTTTTGTTTGGTGGACAAAATAAGGGAGCTTGCGCACTTGCGCATAGGAGGGAGGAAGTAGGATGGAAGTGATGATGCAGCAAAAGGAGAATGGAGGGTAGTGTGTACTAAAGGATTTTGGTAATTTGATTAATTCACGTCTCATAAAACAAGTTTTCTATTTTCACTCTCTCATTTTCTCATTTCCACTTCTTATTTTCAAAACTCATCCTCTTTTCCTAAGCTCTCTCATGGCTTCCAAAGAATTCTAAAGTTTAAAAATTCACCTTTTTTAAACCTTTTCCCGTAAGCAAAGTTGTTAAAACCCTTTGGTTTCTTATCTACACCTCAAATACTCCACAATAAGACCCAATATCACCCAAAACCCACCATAGCTGAGCATATATAATCCTTGGCTAAACCCACTTAGCCTATTTAGGCTCCAAAAATACAAACTTTAAAGAAGAAAATAAAGATTAGGTTTTGGTACAAGGCATAATGGTAGATCGACTTGATACGGTTGCATTTTGGTGAGCAAAACCTCACCTTATAAATAAAATTTTGACCTTTATTATTGTGATGAAAATATACGTTATTTCCTTTTTATGTGTTAAGAATGTTAGATTTGTTGGCTTGGTGACTACTTTAAAAAGTTGACATCTTGATGTAGTAATGTAACTTGAAATATTGTAGGAAAAAAGGTTTAAATAAATAATATTAGGATGCTCTCTACATGTTGTTTAGTGTTGTTTGCCTTTATATGCGTTCTTACAATTATGATATGTGATCTTTGGTATAATAAGTGACATGTAGAGAGTGTTTATGAAAGTGTTTATATAGCGACTATCGCTATATCGGCACTTTGAAAAATGTTATCCTCTTTGAAATATTTTGACTAAATCTTATGCATGGATTTTGCAAAGATAATTAATTATTCAAATAAAGATGTGATTAAAGTTAATTAGTTATTTTAATAGAGATATTTTAAAATAGATTAATCATTTTAAATAATGATGATTAAGGTTAATTAATTATTTAAAAAATAATGTGATTAAGATTAAATAAACATTTTATTAATGATGCTTTAAAATTGATTAATCAGTTTAACTAATGATGTTTAAGGATAATTAATTATTTAAATATTGATGCATTAAAGTTAATTAATTATTTTGTTAATGATATTTTAAAACTAATTAATCACTTTAGTAATGATGTTTTAAATTCAATTAATCCTTTTAAATAACGATATTTAAAATTAATTGATCATTTTAACAATGATGTTTAAGGTTCAGTTAATCGTTTTAATAATGATGTTTTAAAGTTAATTAATCATTTAAATAAGGATGATCAAAGTTAATTAATCATTTAAATAAAGTCATTTGAAGTAATTAAGCAGGATTAAAGCTAGTTAATTATTTTAAATAAAGATGTTTGAAATATTTAATCATTGATTTAAGTTAGTTGAACATTTTAAATAATGATACTAAAGAAATTAATTAGTGTTCAAAGTAAATCAATCATTTTTATAGTCAACTAAAGTTAATATTTGAAATGTGAAATCCCTGTAGAAGTTCGGTTTTAAAACTATAAAGGTTCGATTCAGTTATAGAAAAGAATTTTCTGTAAATGATATAGCTTATATGGAAAGGATTTAGTCATACTTTTAACACTAACATTGAGGCACAGACTTTTTTCTATATCGATGGTTAAAAATGTCATTAAGGTAATGCCTAGAGGTAGCATTACCTCAACTTATCTGGTTTCATTTTCAACCGAGGGATAGCACAAGTTTGGAATCAATGAAAGAATATGAAATTTAATTTCCAAAGTCAATTTAAGATGATTTGTTGCTATTTGAACATTGTTATCATTTATCGAAAATGACTTAAACAAGAAAGAGGGTGGGGCCCAAGTTATGTGGGATTGCTCCCATTAGAGTATATTAACAACAACTCTTGGTTGGTTTCAGTTATATGTGCATCAGGATTTGAAATACTTGGATTCTCGATAAGGTTGGCAGAGTCTAACTTGTAGTTCCCGAGACGAGTCATAGGAGAGAATGACCCTCTCAAGTATTGACTAAAGGTATTCGGTAAAGGGGCCTCAACCTCCTAATCTTGTATTGAAAAATTTCCCTTTCCTTTCCTTTGATTCCAAATTTTAAATTTACCTCTTTCTTAATTGCATAGGGAAGTATCGTGGGCACTTCACGATGTTTGATTACTTGTATCCGTTGCTGTGATTGGATGTTGTTATTGTGAGGGGAAATCCATTTCGCAGTTGGTGGCGTGGTCTCACATACTGTATTTATTTCCATCCTTTTGATTAGAAATTTGCTCATACTAGACCTATTGTCTAACTTGAGTTGTTTGTTCTATAAACTCTGGGTACTCAGTTATATTTAGCAGTCCATAAGTATCAGGTTCTTTAAACTCTTTGAAGATGATGGATAAACAGGATGTTCCTTTACCTATCTAGTTATCTATTTCCGCTGTATGATTATGCATGTATATTTTGTATCAGAAAGTGTGAAAGTAGTATATATATAACTGGCTAGTCTGATAGTTGCAGCAAATTTTGTGTAACTTTGATAACTCCATGTTAGGAGTAACCTAATGTACTATATTATTATTGTATTATATGTAACTGCTCTGGTGTGGGATTTTTTCTATTCTGTTATGATCTTTTGTTTTATTTCACCCCACAACAACTCGCCTTTCGGATTCTTGGGCAACTATACACAAACACTAAGGTTGTGTTTAGCGTCGCTCTCAAGAGTCAAAAAGGTGGGTCGTCATAGTTGATATCGAAGCTTCGGCTAAGCAAACACCTTAGCCTTATTGGGGTAAAACTCATTAGAGATATGGTAAATGATACTCTAGAATGAGCTAATCTTGAAAGAGCATATTTGTAATTTTTATAATATCTATCCGCTTTGTTTTCCTCAAAATTATTTTGATCCTATTGTTGTGTTCTAAAGATACCTTTTATCTGTCCAGACAATAGAAGATGAATACAAGAAGAGGAGGAAGGGGTGGATCCAGAATTAGTACAGCTACTAATGGTAGAGCAGCTACAAATGGGATAGCAGTAGGTCCAGTAGAGGAGGTGGTAGAGCAAGTTCAGCCCCTTATGAAATTCGTGGTTTATGCAAGAATCATACCATTTTAGGCGGAAACCGTTCCGCAGATCTAAAGATAGCCTTAGAATGTAGACTTGGCTTCGGTCCTATGAAAGGATATTTGGAGATCTTAGGTTGGAAGATGCAGAGAAACGTCTGTGAGCATCGCGACAACTTCAAAAGTTCACAGTAGACTGGTGGGATTCTGTAACTGCTAATATTCCAGAGGTGGAGTTCTCTTGGGCACAGTTTAGGGAAGTCTTTAAAGTGCAGTTTATCCTATAAGTCGGAAGGACGTAGTTGTTTAGGAGTTTTCAAGTTTTGAAGCATGGTAATATGACAGTGGCATGGTACGAGCACATGTTTAATGCATTACCCATTTTGGACTTGGATTGATATACACAATGCTTAAAAAGAATGAAATGTTTGTGAATGGAATGTGACCAGAGTTCTAGAGAGAAATGACCAACGATCTTATAGGTACTTTCACAAACCTTATCAATATGTCCTTGAGGTTCGAAGCCCTTGATATTAAGGAGGGACTCCAAAAGGGAGTAGTGTCAATAATCAATTCCAAGACTTTATCAATGGTACCCGTTGGAAGCAAGCCGAATTTCAAGTGCAAATGAAAAAAGCAGTGGTTAGGAAAGGAACGAGGGGATGGAGCCCCAAAACAAAAGAAGCTGCGGGACTTGTCAAAAATTCTTGGTTCAAATGCAACAATATGGGTCACTTCTCAAATCATTGCACTAATTCTCCTAGCGATCCAATCTGCTACAATTGTAACAAGCAAGTACACATAAAGAATGAGTACCCTTTTTCGAAGAAGGGGTCACAGGGACAGGCTTTTGCTATTAAGGAGATACTATCCACTTCGTCGGGACGGAAAGGGAAGTAGGTGTTTCAAGGTACACTATCCATCCATGGTCTTCCTATTAGGATATTATTCGATACGGGTGCTTTCCATAGTTTTATTTCAGTTGATTTCATTAATAGGCTTAACCTTAAACCCATCCTTTTGGGTAATCCCCTTTGTGTGTCGAACCCCATTAAGTGTAACGACCCAGAATTTTAATTAAGTTGAAATTTGAATATTTAATTAATTTTAAATATTAATAAGTGAAATTATAAGTCGAATAAATTTTATTTCGAATAATTGGATTTAATTGGATAATTAAATCGATAATTTAATATGTGAAATTATGGAAATAATTGAAAATTGGGTTAAATATGATTGAAAATGATTTGTAAAATTTTATTATATCATATTGAAGTTAGAACGATATTTTAGAACTTTTAAAATTGAATTAAAAGTTTATTTGTGAAAATTGAATATTTTAATAATTAATCGACTAGTGAAATTAGCCATTTTTCAAACAGTGTCGGATTTCGACGAATCTAGTTTCATCGGATCTGTAATGTGATATTATTGTAAGGTTTCAAATTTTGTGTCAATTGGATTTACCGTTTGTCCGGTGCAAGCTAAAACGCCCAGAAAATCGTTTAAATCGGTTTAATTTAAATTGAACGTTTATTGCCATATCTCGCACAGATGACCGAATTAGCTTTCGAAACCTGTTCCATTGTGTCCGGAACGCGGGGTAAACCCTAGAAACGCTGGTTACGGCGCGTAAATCGGAGTTTGGAATTTCCGGAATGAATAGTGTTTCCTTCGTTTTCCTATAAATAGACCAACCATTCACAAATAAAAAAAAATAAACTAAACCCTAAACCTAATGCAGCCGCCACCCCCTTCATAAATGGCCGAAAATTTGCAGTTTTCTCTCCTCAATCTCTCCCAATCCACTCAATGATTTCAAAAAACTCTCAACTAACAAAATGAAGAGCGAAGTGAGTTCTATCGATCCATACGGCGATGATCGCCTGAATCGTGATGTGGTGGCCTCAAATTGGCCGCGTTCCCCTTGCGTTCGCACGCGTTTCTAGGCAAAGAGAGGCGACCGAGCTTCGCAAGCCTATGGGCGGTGATGGAGTGATGGACGAGCTATTCGATGGTGTCTCCTGATCGTGATATAGGCAAGCGATTTTTGAACGAAGGCAAAACCTAGTTCGTGCGTATGGGTTTGTGGTCTCTGTACATGTTGCATGCACGTTTCTGAAAGAGGGAAGAAGAAGGGGGGCGTTGGATCTGAGATGGACGGTGGTGTTTTGGCAGTAGGTTTAAAATTAAATAAATTGTTGTATATTTATATTTAAAATTCGTGTAACTTCATAAATGCATATCTTTTTCATACGAGGTCGAAAACGCGCGAAACCAGTTGCGTTGGAATCATATGGACGAGCACTACGCTATGGAATTGGATTGGAGTCATTTGGAGTTAGTGAGAATTTCGGGTAAAATTAAATGTCCGTTTAATTTTATTCGAAATAAATCGCTAAAACGAAATTGAAATCAAGGTGAGAACTTCTCACTCAATCGAATCGGTTTCGATTTTAATTTTAAATAGTTAGATTTAAAATACTTGAATGCATGTTTGAATGATGATTGTTATCTATTGATTGTTAAAATAGACATTATGCGCCGTTAGTAAGCGGATGTTATTTATTAAAAACATATACCGCGAATATTTCATAAACAGTGAAATTGGTATTATATATAATAGCAATATATATATATTGGCATATGTATATATTGCAGTTGTTGATTTTCCCGCATTGTATAGCGGATGAGACCCTATTGCGCCGTCTATTAAGCGGATAATATTTTAAATCCCATATACCGCGATAATTCCGTACTGGAGCGGAATTGGTATTGTGCTAATGTTTTTGGATGCAGGAAACAGGTTGGAGGGATCCAACTGGATTCCTCAATAGTATTTATTTGATTTCAAATATTTTGATATTTGATGGACTATCATATCGATATATGATGTCGTTGTTGTCGTGATTGACTATTTGGTGTGTAGCATCATTGGGCCAAATTTTGGAATTTTAAAAATGATTTTTAAAGTGATTTTTGAAAGTATACGTTATAAAATATTTTTGGAATTGATCCATTATAAATAAATAAACGATATAATTTTAATGTTATAAAAATTATGATTTTTGAGAAAAATAGTTAAAAGTTGATTTTTGAAAATATGGGGTTAATGATTTTATAAAATAGTTAATCGGGATTAATTGAATTTATTATGAAAAGTTGAAATATAGGATTTATAAAATTTGATTATTTTATAAATCAAAGGGAATGGTGAAATTAAAAAAAAAGGATTAAAGATGTTTTAAAATAATAATATAAATTGATTTGTATAAAAGAGATTTATAAATTGATAATTTATAAATTAAAATATTTGAATTATAAAATGAGTTTTTATAAGTGTTAGAATGAATTGTGAATGAATTTCATAAATGAATGAAATTTATAAAATTATAAATGGTGAAGTATAAAAGAAATTTATAAATAGTAAGATTTATAAATTTTGTGAAGTTATTAAAGAATATATTTAGGTAAATAAATGAATCTTATAAGTTATAAGATTTAAAATTTGGGAAGTTTGAAAGAACGATTTTGTAAAATAATCGTTTTTAAGCATTTAACTTACAATATGAACCTTTGGTTTATAATTGAGTTATAAAGTGAATAGGTTAATAAAGAAAATTTATAAAGAAAGATGTTATAAGATAAATAGAAATGGAATTTATAAACGTTGTTTTATAAATTCGCAAACGACTTATTTTGATAAGTAAATTGTTGAAACCTATTAATGGAGTTATATTCACGTTTTGACTGTGAATAATCCTTTGAAATAAAATGAATAAAAGGATGAAATTTGTTAACAAAGTATATTCGCGTTTTTGAATAGTGAATAATATGTTAAAGAAAATGTTTAGGATGTGATATTTTAAACAGAATTAAAACGATCTAACGATGTTTTAAATGTGTTGAGATTCGAAACCATAGATTTCAACATTTATTGTTGAAATAGACGTTTTCGAGAAATAGAAGGAAATGGTGGACTATAACACTGTTGTTATAGTAAATAATTTCCGAAAGGAAATGTTTTGTATAGTATTGGGATTTATATATCTATTTTAATTTCGAATCCCTATACTAGTGATTTTGGGTTGTCGTAACGATGTTTTACACAACATTCGTTTTGGCCCAAATAAATATGTTTAAGAGAATGATTTCCTTAAAGAATGAAATATATGCTTAATTTCAATTTAAGTACATTGAATATTTTCCAAATGTTGAAAATAAATAGACTTGTGAATTACTTATAAATAAATAAGTATGGGAATGTTTTCCAATATGAAGTGAATATTTAGAATTTATCTTTTTGAAGATAAATTGAAATGAATAATTGAAATCGTATATTCATAAATATTTTGGAATATAAATTCACTATGGAATTTATAAGTGAAAGGGGGAATTTGTTTTAAAAATAAATATTGATTTATTTTGAAGTATTGAAAATTATATATCTTGTAAAGATATTTTGGAAAATAAATAATTTGGAAAATTATTTGGAATCTGGTGATGTGTGCATATCCATTGATAGTTCAATAACCGACTATCAATATTTACCTTTGAAAGGTATTTGTTGTGATTTGCTTGGATTTGAATGCCACACTTATTTTTAAATTATTGCGCTCGTTATTCGGATTACCCATTCCGAATAGTGATACAACGTAATGGATATCATTGATGACCGGTGTTGAAGACCGGGTATTTGCGAGAGCGATAGGATGACCTGTTGATTGACTCTGCACTGAGTTGCTCCGGTATAGAGATTTCCTAAGTGATGGGAAGTCCGAACGGGATTGTGAATACCCGGATTGCAAGGGCTTCTTTGGAAGTGCCTTCGGTTCTGTTCGAGCCCGGAACAGACTTGTATGGATTGTGTGTCCGACATTACACTTTGAGATATAAAGCAGATTCCTTTCAAATACATTTCTGTTGGTGGCGGAGAATTTATTCTCTTAGCTTAACACCCTTCTCTGAGACGTACGAGCTCAGAGGTTATGTAGTTGAAGGTTATCAGCGATATATTCCCAATTTGGTAATGTGACATGCTAAGTGTTGCTGTGAAATGATCATTATTTGATCATTTGTGATATGATCATTTGTTTGATCATTTATCTTTGTGATCATTACTTTGATCATTTGTTGACCCAAAGTATGGCTTTGTACCAAAGCGTAACTTTGTGGACGTGACTTCGTCGAGCCTCACACCCCGGAATGGTCAAAACAGGAAAGATGCAGCAAGGTTATTAGGGGGTAGCGCCCCTTGGGTATGTTCATTTCCTTCTGGAAAAGGGTGGTATCATGGTATGGAGCCCAGATACTTACTCATGCGGAAAACACTCTATTTATTATGGTGTGATGTTGGTTATCGAGCGCTCGGTTAAAGGTCCTAAAGGACCGGGGGATGGCATACTCGTGTCAGTTGTTACCCAGTTAGGGGTAACCCGGCCTTGTGTTGGCAGAGATCCGGTTAAGTTCTTGGGGACGTCCTTCCAGAGGTGTTCTCATGTGGCAATGGGAAGTTCCTTGGCCTGACCATTCGCTGGAAATCCAAAGAAACAATACGATCCTTGTACGGTTTTAGTTGTATAACCTGCTATGGAATGTGGCGGTAACCTGCTATTGAACATAGTTAGCTATAGTAGGCATAGTTCGAATTGTCTATGCTGGCTAAGATTTATATCTTTATTTTCGAAATGAATTTTCCTACACTATGCACTAGTAATAATATAAAATGTTCTTTTAAATGCGTATCAAGCATCTTTGACTATCATAAGGAGAAATCTCCTCCGATTCTGCGTTTGCATTGTGTGTGTGTGCGGGAGGCCTTATGGTAGTCTCATTTTTAAAAGCATTGCGAATTGACTTTAAAAATATTCCTTTATTTTGTTTTCAAAGATAAATAAACTGTTTTGAGTTCTCACACCAGTCACATGACTGACTCGGAGTTTATTGTTTTCCTTCCTAAACTCTGGGTGCCTACCAATTTCCACACGGGCAGTCAAGAGTTAAGGTTTATCAGGATATTCTGGAGTTGCTGGAGGCAAGCTGGATGGCATGGCGTATTACTAGTTTATATAGTATTTCTTTTCCGTTGTTTGATGTTGTTTGTTGTTGTACACTCTGATGTAATGTAATGTATAAAATGTAATAACTGATATAGTTCTTTGTTTAAAGATTATTCATTTATTTATTATATGTTGTTCCGCTGCGATTGTGAGATTCTGATGTTGTTCTGTTGTTTTCTGTTCTGTTCCGTTCTATTTTCTATTTTCTTTTCTCTCTATTTTCTATCTTATCTCTTCTTCTATCTTTTTCTTTTTCTTAAACATTGATAATTCGTATTTCTGTTCATCTTGAGTTAATCTATGGAGATTAGTGTATATTCAAGGAGTATGGATTTGCGGGTCTTCACATTAAGGGACCGACAAATCTGGACACCATGTATCTATATGTCCCTATTTCTTGTCAAAATTATTCTTTTCCTTTTGATTTGTTTGTTCTTGAGTTCATGGGTTTTGGAGTATTGTTGGGAATGGATTGGTTATCTAAGTTTAGAGTGATCTTGGATTATGATCGAAGGCTTGTCAAAGTTAGAGATACTGGAGATGTTGGTGTAGATATATTTTACGAGAGCTAAATAAGTTGATGAGTTGTTTTATGTATTCGCTCAAAGTAGCTAAGGAGGAGCTTAGGGATATACTAGTTGTTCGCGCTTTCACGGATGTTTTTGATGAAGTGCAAGGTTTACCTCCCCACCGTGAATTGGAGTTCCGTATTGATTTGACTTCAGGAACCAGACCAATTTTATAGCCCCCTCGAAAGTTGGCTACGAAAAAAAAGAGAGATTAGAAAGCCGAACCTTCAACTTGTTGTTGAAGGGATTGATAAGGCACTGTACTTCTATGGTCATGAGTCGTCTTTGGTATCAAGGTGGATAGTTCTTTAAGATTATATGTAGACTACGGGGAGTTGAATAAAAGGATTGTCAATAATAAATACCCTTTATCAATGATCGACAACATGTCTGATCAACTCTACGGCGCTTGAAGATTTTCCCAATTGGATCTTGCCATCGGCTTTCACCAATTAAAGATAGCAGAGGAGAGTGTGCCTTTAACCGCTTTTAGGACTCCAAAAAATTTCTACGAGTGGTTAGTTATGCCATTTGGACTGACTAATGCACCCGCTTTCTTTGTGGACGTAATGAATCATTGTTCTGAATTTGTCTTTGTCTTTGTTGATGACATTCTTGTTTATTCGAAAACGGGGGAGGAACACACGTACCATCTCTGAGTTGTACTCGATACCTTGAGGAGCCATGTATTGAAGGCTAAGTTTTCTAAGTGCTATTTTTGGAAAACCGATGTTAGGTTTTTGGGGAACTTTTTTTCAAGAGAAGGCATATCAGTAGACCTAGCTAAAGTTTTTGCAGTTCAAGACTAGAAGAATCCAAAAATGCTATGGAAATTAGAAGTTTCTTGAGAATGGCTGGATTTTACCATAGGTTCATCAAAGATTTCTCGATGATTGCTTCTCACCTAACAAAGTTAACAAAGAAAGATATTAAGTTCATATGGACACCTAAGTGTGATCAAGCATTCAAGGAAGGAGAAGTTGACTAGCGCTCTTGTTTTAACCATTTCAGATGGGAGCAAAAGTTTAATAGTATATACCAATGCTTGTAGTATCGGTTTGGGAGCAGTTCTAATGTAGCATAGGAAGGTTATTGCCTATGCGAGTCGACAAGTGAAGCCACATAAGAATATTATGCTACGCACGATTTAGAGCTTTTGGTTGTTGTCTTCACACCCAAGATGTGGAGGAATTATCTTCTGGGTAAAAAGTTCGAGTTATACATGGCCCATAGGTTTTTATAATATTTCTTTACCTAGAAAGATTTGGATCTGAGGTAGCAGAGATGGCTAGAATTTCTCGCTTCTTATGATTTGGAAATGCTTTACACCCCTAGGAAGGTAAATGCAGTTGTAGACGCGTTGAGTATGAATGCTGCAAGTTTTGCTAACTTAGAAGTCAAGCCAGTATTGTGGAGAGGATTCCGGCTTTTGGTCGACTCAAGAAGGATGTCCAAGAAGGTATTGTTTCTAGTTTTGAGGTTGATCCCCGAGGTGTATTGAGAATGAACGGGCATATCTATGTTTCGAACGTTAATGGACTCAGAAGGGAAGTGTTAATGGAATGTCACTGTACAAGGATATCTTTCCATTTAGGAGCGATCAAGATGTTCAACGATATGAAAAAGGTATTCTAGTGGAAGGGAAAGAAGCGGATGTTTCGATCTTTGTGAGTCAATGTGCAAACTTCCAGCCAATTAAGAGTGACCAATAGAACTCAGCTAGAACGCTTCAACCACTTGAGATACCAAAGTAGAAGTGGGAGAAAAGCTCTATAGACTTTATTGATGGATGTCCTAGGTCAAGAAGAGGGAAAGAAGGCATTTGGGTTATCATTGATTGGCTGAGCAAGAGTGGTCATTTCATTTCGGTGTAGCCAACTAGGAATGCTGCAAGTCTGGCAAGCTTGTATGTGAAGGAGCTTGTAAGGCTCCATGGTATTCCTTGTGGTATGGTATTGTAAGTGACCGAGACCCGATATTTATTAGTTGGTTCTAGGAGGGACTGCAAACTACCTTAGGAATCAAGATGATTTTGAGTACAGCTTACCATCCTTAAACAATGGGCAGATGGAAAGGCTGAACCGGATCTTGGAAGATTTGTTGCAAGCATGCGTTCTCGACTTTAGAGGTTCTTGGGAAGATCATTTACCCTTAGTCGAATTCACTTACAACAACAACTATTAGGCAAGTATTAGAATGGCCCCTTTCGAGGCTCTAAATGGTTGTCCGCACCATTCTCCTTCAAGTTGGGTTGAATCTGGTGATCGAATTGTTCTTGAGCCCGACGTGATCTTAAAAGCCAGTAAGAAAGTAGCTGTTATCCAAAGGAAGATGAAGGAAGCGCGGAATCACCAGAAGTGTTATGTAGATCAAAGGCGTAGGAATTTTGAATTCTCAGTGGGAGATTCTCTGTTTGTGAAGTTTTCTCCATTGAGGAGTGTTTTGAGATGCAAAAAATCAAGGAAGCCACCTCTTGATGTATTGGCCTTTTCCCATTCTGGAACGGATTGATAAGCTTGCTTATAGAGTGAAATTACCAGATAGACTATCGAATGTGCACAATGTATTTCACGTATCCCATTTACATAAGTGTGTATATGACCCTTCAACTATAGTGGAACTGACATAATAAGTTGATTTGGAAGTTCGGCCTAACCTAACCGTTCTTAGGTAGCCTATGCGTAACATTACTCGAGATATAAAGCGATTAAGGATGAAGTAAGTGAATCTTTTTAAGGTCTAGTGGAGCGAGGATGATAGGGATTGTACTTGAAAACCGAGGATTATATTAGGAATTTGTATCCCGAGTTATTACCGTAAGTTGTTTGTATGTTGTTATATCTTTTAATGTACTCACCGGGTGTGGTGGAGTCACTTTCTTGTAATTGTGTGATTTAATGATATCATTTGGGTTCTTTTTGGTATCTATTGTTGTGTATGATAAATTTCAGGTATGAAATTTCTTGGAAGGAGGGGAGGATTATTGACCCGTAATTTAATCACTTTTAAATTTTAATATTCAATATTTTTAAATAATTATTTAATAAATCTTATAACACAAATATAAATATTTTAAATAATACCTAATTTTTAAATTTTGTTTATAAAAACAATTAGTTCGAAGTAAAATATTAAATGTGATCAGAAATCTTTTTTCAAACTTTAAATTTTTCGATGTCTAAAAGTTGTCAGAAACGGTATGTACATTATAATTAATATATACACAAATTTACAAATAATATAAGTATGGATAAGATAAATAATATGGTGAGAATGTATTTACTAAAGTAAATATAAGAAGATGTGACATCTTTACAAAAGTTTAAATAAAAGTAAATTAAGAATAAATTGTCACCTTCCACTTACACATCATGGTATAAAGAAGTGTTTTGTTTGGTGGACAAAAGAGGGGAGCTTGGGCCCTTGCATGTGGAAGGGAGGAAGTAGGATGAAAGTAATGATGCGGCTAAAGGAGAATGGAGGGTAGTGTACTAAAGGACATTTTGGTAATTTGATAAATTCACATCTTATAAAAACAAAATTTCTATTTTGTCTCTCTCATTTTCTCATTTCCACTTCTTATTTTCAAAACTCATCCTCTTTTTTTAAGTTCTTTAATGGCTTCCAAAGAATTCTAAAGTTTTAAAAAAATCACCTTTTTAAACCTTTTTCCTTAAGCAAAGTTGTTAAAACCCTTTGCTTTCTTCTCTAGACCTCAAATACTCCACAACAAGACCCAATACCAGCCAAAACCCACCATGGCTAAGCCAATATAGCCCTTGTCTGAACCCATTTGGCCTATTTATGCTCCAAAAATACAAACTTTAAAGAAGAAAAAACAAAGATCGGGTGTTGGTACAAGGTGAAGTAGTGGATCGACTTGGTTTGGTTGCATTTTGGTGAGCAAAATCTCATCTTATAACTAAAGTTTTGTCCTTTATTATTATGATGAAAGTATATGTTATTTCCTTATGTTTTTATGTGTTAAAAGTGTTAAATTTGATGGCTTGGTGACCAATTTAAAAAGGTGACATCTTGGTATAGTAAAGTAACTTGAAATATATTCAGAAAAAGGTTTAAGTAAATAATATTAGGATTATGAAAGTGTCCGTATGGCAACTATTTCTATATCGGCACTTCAAAAAATGTTATCCACTTTGAAAATATTTTGGTTAAATCTTGTGCATGAGTTTTTGTAAAGATAATTAATTATTCAAATAAAGATGTGATCAAAGTTAATTAATAATGTGATTAATATTAATTAATTAATTTACTAATGATGTTTTAAAATTAATTAATAATTTTAATTAATGATGTTTAAGGCTAATTAATTAATTAAATAATGGTATTTCAAGATTATAATTAATCATTTTAAATAACGATGTTTAAAGTTAATTAATCATTTTAATCATGATGTTTAAAGGTTAATTAATCATTTTAATAATGATGTTTTAAAGTTAATAATCATTTAGATAAGGATGATTAAAGTTAATTAAACATTTTAAATAGTGTCGCTTGAAGTAATTAAGCATTAAAGCTAATTAGTTATTTTAAATGAAGATGTTTGGAATAGTTAATCATTGATTTAAGTTAATTGAACATTTCAAATAATGATATGGAAGAAATTAATTAGTGTTTAAAGTAAATCAATCATTTTGATAAAGTCGGTTAAAGTTGCTATTTGAAATGTGAAATCCTACCACACATTTGGTTTTAAAAGTATAAAGGTTCAATTCGGTTATGGAAAAGAAGTTTCCATAAACGATATCGCTTATACGGAAAGGATTTAATAAAACTTTTAACACTAAACATTGAGACATGGTTTATATCTTGAAGGTTAAAAATGTTGTCAGGGCAATGCCTTGAGGTAACACTACCTCAATTTGCTCAGCTTTTACAAACAAAGGATGTCATAAGTTTGGAATAAATGAGTAGTGGTAAGAATATGGAATTTAATTTCCATATATGATCATTTTTAGTTATCCAGATAGTTGATATATTAACTATCGGTTTAGCTTTATTCTTTGAGTATCGTCAATTTCAGATGATTTATTGCTCATTTGAGCGTTGTTATCCTTTGTCGGAAATGATTAAAGTCAAAAAACAAGTGGGGGCTAAGTTATGTGAGGTTGCTCCCATTAGGGTATATTCACATCAACTCTAGGTTGGTTTTGGTTATATGTGCACTAAGGTGTGAAATACTCGGATTCATGGTAAGGTTGACGATGTCCGGCTTGGAGTTCCGAAGAGGAGTCATAGGACATAATGACCCTCTTAAGTATGTTAACTAGAGGTATACTTTCGATAAGGGGGCACACCCTCCTAGTCATTTGGTGGAAAATTTCCCTTTCCTTTCCTTTGATTCCAAAATTTTAAATTTCTAAATTGCATAGGAAAGTGTCGTGAGCACTTCACGATATTTAATTACCTGTATCCACTGTTGTGATTGGATGTTGTTATTGTGAGGTAAAATCCGTTCCAAAGTTGGTGGCGTGATCTCACATATTGTATTTATTTTCACCCTTTTGATTAGAGATTTGCTCATACTAGATTTATTGTCTGACCCAAGTTGTTTGTTTTCGCAAAACTCTTAGGTTTTCAATTATATTTGAGTAGTCTGAGAGTAGCAGGTTCTTTGGGCTCTTTGAAGACGATGGATTAATAGGAGGCCGCTTTACCTATTTAGTTATCTATTTCCGCTGTATGATTATATATGTATATTTTGTATCAAAAAGTGTAAAGACAAAATGTATAACTGCCTAATCTGATGATTGTAGTACTTTTATGTAACTCTGGTAACTTTATGTTAGGAGTAACCTGATGTACTATCTTATTTTTGTATTATAGGTAACCGCTCCGATGTGAGACTTTTTTGTTTTGTTCTGATCTGTTCTTTTATTTCACCCCACAATAACTCTCCTTTTGGATGCTTGGGAACCGACACATGAAAATTGGTTGTGTTAAGCGTCACTCTCAGGAGTTAGAAAGGTGTGTCATCACATTTACCAAAGCATCCTCAAATGCTTTTGAATTTAGAAAAGAGTTGTAGCAAATAGATTTCCGACATGATGATTTTTTGCTTACCTTTTTTTATTTTCTTCAAAATACTCTGTTACAACATCTGCAATTTCCAATCTATTTAGGCATAAGTTTGGGCATGAAACATAGGATATTCCAATACCTTAAGCATAAGAGTAGAACGACATAAAATGATTGGTCAAATATGTGAAGTTTGTTAAGTGCAGAAAATTTTCAGTTACTAATACTTTGCTGTACTTTGTTTCATGTGAAGAAAAGAGGAATTCCGGAAGCTTAATTCAAAGGTCGAAAATAAGAAGCCAGCTGACGCTTGCATTGAAGGCCAAGAACAAGCAGCCGATGCTTTCAATGTTGGCCAAAAACAAGCACTAGGACATCATACGATGTGAATGCATTGTGATGAAAGGGATTTGTCAGGAGACAAAAGACTCTGCTCAGAAAATGAAATGCCTTCTGACCTAAATGCTGACGCTTAGATGGAAAGTGAAAGTGCAAGTGAAGTTGAAACTGCACATAGATCTTGAGAAAGAGGTGATAGAGGTCAAACAAAAGCAAAAAGACTCCCGTTAAACCATCAAAATCGAATTGAAGTTGAGTTCAATGATGTAGCCATACCAAAAGGACCAATGTCGGTATATTTATCTTCTTTTCTTGGACCGCTTGTGCAGGAGCATGTTCCATACATACTTGACGATTAGAGGATTCTAAGTGATGATTAGAAGTTTTTTGTGGGAATTTATTCAGGTATGGACAAGAAAATAATTATATTAGTTACTAATTCTGATATAGTTATTTCTATATAAATGAATTTCGTATATATAGAAAAGATCAAGATAGAAATGACTTAGTTACTGAAATCAGAAAAATGACTACCTTCAACCAATAAAATTGTCTAAATATAGGCTAGATTAAAATTACTAGGAAAGTATAATTAGATGCATGTAAAATTATAGTAAACAAACATAGGCGCATACACACAAGCGCACAAACACATGTATGATGATTCTCTTACTGTATAACATATAGTTAAACTTTTAGTTAGACTAGGTATAAAAAAACTAAAGTCACTATAAATAAATAATTACTTGAACATTAATAAAATTACAATTTATTTTAATAATGGCGCAAGTTTTAATTATACTATATATTGTAAGTGAATTCTTCATCTGAAACTCTAATTAAGAAATATTTTCACATTAACTAACTTCTCATTGTACACCAACTTGTCTGTATAATTTTCACATTAATCAAATATTATCAAGAACATAATATTTTCTGTTACTAGCAAATAGATTTATTAGAACAAACATAAACATGGCATTACGTATATTTGAATAAACACAAACTATCAGAGTAACTTATTAGAACAAGCATGTAAAATTTATCGAAGATCCTCATGAACAATTATAATATATTTGTTTATCTATATTAGATATATTTCTTTGGATTTTATTTTAGTTTAATAAACATGGCATTATATATATTTGAACATTTTGAAGCTTTATTAAAGAATATGAATATGACCTTCCATATGCCTTATATTCAAATACGGTTAAAACATTTTAAGTTACTTAAAAACATATATGATAATTTTTTGAAACACAAGTTGCAACTGACTGAAAGAAACTTGTTTTAATCTAGTTTGATGCATACTACTTCAGCTAGTAATAAATTTTCTATTAAAGCAAATAAATATCAACTTATACTTTAGTTTGTAATAATTAATATATTTTAAATTGTTATTTAAATAGATAATTCTGTAAAATTCAGGCTGTAGTGGATAGAAACGAACTACATTAAGTTTGTTTCAAATTACTACTATTATTAGTAACTTTAAATCAAACAAAATAAAACTAAGCAGCAATCAGATAAATAAAGAACTTATTGAGGTGAACTCTAATGGTATAATAAAAAATGATACAGATTAGCAAATGTAACATGTATTAATGAATAAGTCCTAAATTTTCATTGAGTCTGACTAAAATGTCCCATAGATACTTTCAGCCATCAAAGCATTTATTTTTTTCATAATTAACAGCTTCAAATGTCAATGCATAGAAATGGAAAAACTGCTGATTTAAATGGGAGATCGGTTGAGAAATGATTACTTTTTTAAACAAATTAAATCGCATTTGGAACCGACGTTTTTTGATTTAATAGTTACTATAATTATCTCTTTAAGATATTTTCATGTATTATTGTAGGCTAGATTTAAATTGGAAGAGGATTGGCAAAAAAGGGCAGTATTTCCAATAAATGGGACAATTCGGAGAAACTCAAAAAGCAAATTGGTTTGAAAAAATAATAAAGCAGAGACCAAAGAGGAAAGACTTATTTTAAACCTACCAACATCAAAAGCATGAAAGAATGAAGAAAGTTAGTGAAGGCAAAAACATTTCTGGAGTTTAAGGTAACATTAAGATTTTGTTTGAAAATGCCATATTTTCAGAACCGCGTTCTGTCTTTTATATACTATTTTCAATTCTGACATTGCATTTACATTTGAAAGAAATCTTATCTACTTATTTTTTTATAATTATTATAAAATTAATTTCATAAAATTCACTATGTTATTTATAAATTAAGCTCACTTTGTCTATTGCAGACATAGAGATCAGTGTTGCTATAAATATACCAAAGATTTTTTTTGTTTTTTCCTACTCTTTACATTTATAATATATCAACCATGAATTATAGAGAGCTATAAATTTACTAACCCTTAGTACCATATTTAAGTAAGAGACAACCCAAATACTTTGGGGTTGTCACAGTCTTCTTAAATTTAGATTTCAAATTGTATTTGAGATCCTTGAATGGATGCCAACTGCTCTCAAATTGCCTGAATTTGAACTAATTGATCATATTGAGCTAGATTCTATTTTTTACTTGTGCATTCACTTATTTAAGTACACCATGTAACTTTTCATTCATTCATTAACCTGTAATTGTCATAAAATTGATAGCTATATGAAAATGTATTGGTCATAGTTTATATATTTTAATATTTCATCCACATGCACACGGTCATTTAATTTTATAAGCTGATTAATTGTATAAGATTAGTTTGTATAAACTAAAGATTAGTTTGTTTGATAATTTGTAGTATACAATCATGCACATGGTCTAAAAGGTTCAGTTATCCTTTTCACCCATCTAAATGGTCGGAAACCTTTATCTATTTCCAAAAAATTAAATATTAGTTTATTTGATAGACAAAAAAAAATTTACTACTGAAAAATTATATTTGAAGTATATATTCTTTGGGAGTAAGTCAAATATTGAAAAATATTGCATCTAAGCCTCTTTCCTTCAGAATGCACTTTCCAATATTTTGACTCTACTTTGAATATAATATGTTCTTTTTATATTTATAATGCTAAGTTTTAACACCTTACAATATTTTCAAAAACGAAGTGAGAAATATACGGCTATTAGGGAAAAACAATTTCCACACACATCTGGTAGCAGAGGAATAGGTAGGGAGGACCTAGTTAGTTAATTAATTATAACATTTATTTACCCAGGTATTTATTACTTGTCAATTTGTATATTTAATGTTATTCTAAAATTAGAAAAAGCAGAGTCAAGATACATTGTCCATAACTAGAGTTGATGTTTGGATTAAATCTCACATTAAAAAAGGGTGAACCGGAGCATGAATGCTGCAAATATTATGTAAGAATTTTTTATTTGTTGGTATATTAAAAATTATCTAAAACTATGATAATTTTACCATCATACATTATCTACGTATATTTAATTTATGTAGGAGAAGATTAAACCTATCACAACCAAGCTTGTCATAGAATGTCGAAGGAGATGTTATTGCATAAGTGTTGGGACAAGATAAACCATGAAGTTAGGGCACTGGGAAGAGTTACACCTTAACCAAGCTTACTTTGTTATAGTTCAGGGATAAACAAGTATCTCAATGTTAACAGCAAAGAATTGTAGAGTATGTTACAGATGTTGAGGGACAAGAGGATAAACTCAATTGGATGACAATTGACAATTTGGTTGAGGTATAAACTACGTTTATAACTCTCAGTCAGTTGGTTGTCATCAGGGTTTGCCAATAACTGTAAATAAATTACATTATTTTCCAGCTTGGTTTTATCACACATTAGCTTAACATATCCAATTTGCTTACTCCATATTTTAAGAGCTGCTTTTAACTTCATTAGGAGCTGAAATGATGGATTGCCTCGAACATTCGCGGATTCAAAATAATTAACTTTAATATGAAAGAATGAATTAATTTGTATGGATGTTATTTTAGTTTATATATTGGTTGGGGAACACAACGTTTCCCACATCTCAACAAAATTTTGTCGTTTAACATCTATAACAATCTTCGCTTTGTTATGTCAATATAATAGAAACTGATTGAACTGTTTCCTGCATCCCATTTATAATAAGTAAAACATGAAATTACTCGAAAGATTAGAAACTAAATTATGAATATACTGTCATTTTCGTTTGCCTAATAGAAAGACAAAAGGTTAATTTACGCTGCTTTGATGTCCTTATCATAGTTCATACTGAACTTTTTGTAATGACGTCTAACAAAAAGATTTGGGTACTCTGTAATTTAATTGTTGACACAATGCCCCTAGTCCGCAACTCCACCCCAATCACCACGTATTTTTTAATCCTATTTCCAAATGTTTCTAGGGGTATCATTAGTTTGTAATTTAACTGTGCATATCCACTTAAGTGCTCCTAAAATTAAAATATTCTAGTAGTAATGCTTTGGCACAGGGTAACGAAAGTTCGAAAGAAAGAAGCATACATGAACTGGTTAGAAATAATTATATTACTGAAGAAACGACATTTGGATATTAGTTTTTGATCCTGTAATTAATGTAATATTTGATTGAATAATTATAGAGCAATGACAAGGCATGTGAGCTATTGAATTGCGATGGAACATCTGAAGTTATTGCCAAAGGGAGAATGGTGTCCACTAACCCAAATGAGGATGTCAATAACATTTGTATTGCACCAAATACTGTGAGCGTTTTTATAGATTACGTGGATAAACCAGATGCTTATTTATGGAGGGCTATACCTAATATATCGATATTAGGAAATGTTTAGAATAAGTTAGTAGCATGGACAGCTAATTACATTAAGATGGCCTTGCGATGACACTTGAATGAAGTCAATACGATAATTTTACAATTCACAATAAGCTCATAGGACTTCCTCAAATTTAATTTAGAAATGTATCCTGTACAAGAATTTGGCTTAATTACTAAACCCTTGATTTACACATCTCATTTAGTTCAATATCATCTGGTTCAGTTTTGTGCTATATCGATATAGCTTGAAAATTTACATATCTATGTCAATGAAATATTTGTTACTTTGACATTTAGTTTCATGGATTGGTGTTATTAGTGAAGTATTCTATATTTATGATCATAAATCTAAAATTGGTCCAGTAGTATCCTGCATGGAATGGTTCAGTTTTATTGGTGAAGTATTCTAAATGTGCCATGAGTACCATACCTTCTTTTTTATCATCATATCTATTTCAGTTAGAATTTCAGTTTTAATTGGATATGACGATATATATTTGATGCCTTCAATTATCTTCTATAGTTTTCATTTTCTCATGAAATGAACATTGGTGTCATTTTATTCCTTATTTTTTATATAGCTAGAATCCTTTTAAATATCATGAATCCGGGACTGTAGGCATAAATCTGGAACATATTGTAGCATTTCAGCTACGAAGCGAGTCGTACATTTCAATTGAGACAACTTATCTATATGTTTATATTTTTCCTTTTTAGAGTAATAGTAGTGCCCAAGATAACAATGCAAGCTTTATGATTGGAATGAGAGTGAGGAGTTAGTTGTTGAAGAAAGAATCTACTCCAGTGATTCAAAATATATTGTGAATGGTATTCTGCTTGGTCTGTATGCTATTGTGGTTTGGGTTGACAATGTAAAGAAAGGAGATGCTTACTTATGGCGACCCACGGCTGATATGTCATGCATTGGAGATACAGTTGGAAGGAAAGTAGCATGGCCAAAATCAAAAGTTGAAGTTGAAAAGGAAAATGGTGCGACTTTTTCTTCTAGTCACAGACCCATAACCTGAAGAAGCCACATCTAGTTATAAGTATATATTCCATAGTTTATATTTTGAAGTATTTATATATACTTGTAGTATTGTATAATTCAGTATTTTTATGTATGTATCTATTCTGCATAATAATCTCCTTTTTAACCACCAATTGCCAAGTTGGTAACAAATAGTAAATGCAAGTTGATTGATGTGGGTGAAACAGACGAAGTAGTGGCTGAAGGAACTATGGCTCTAACTAATTCAATATCGATGGTCCATTATCGACCATTAGGACATGATGTTATAAAAGTTTGGGTAGACTATGTGGGAGTTCCAAATGCAGTGCTATTGACACCTACATCGAAGTTGATGTGCATGGAAGATGCCTTTGGTACTACCATAGCCTGGCTAATCACAAAAGTCATCACGAGAACGAAATGAAAGATGAAATGTCTGTTATATATAAAACAATAATTACAGACCACACTGAATTTAATTTTACAAAAAGTAGAATGATTAGTTTCAATAAATGATCAGGTCTCATTGATGTCTAAAGCTTGGTACTTGTAGACTGAATTTAATTTACTGAAACTAATTACATAACTTCTTCTTTTTTTATATTTATTGCCTATTAATATTTTTGAACTATTACTTTGGATGCATGAAAAAGAATTATTTGATGTTCTATAATGTCCATATTTTATAGTTTACATTTTAAGATATTAATGTTAGAGAATGACAAATTGAGGAAGTTAAATAGTTGTAAACATTCGAATCATGTTGTTTGGTTATGTTCGTGACCTATTGCAAAATTTTGTAAAAATTTCAATCATGTTGGATAATTTGGACAATGTTAATGGTTCAGCTTGGAATAATATTATGTGCAAAACAAGTGAAGTGCCGACCCTTGTTAAGTTAATGATTCGGCTTAGAGCAATATTATGTACAGAATTCAAGTTGCGAGTAGGTCGTGTCCCTTTGTTTTTGGACAGAGTCGATTCTTTTAATATAGGTTGATATAATAAATTTTAAGACAAAACCTATATATAAAGTAGACATAAATACATGGAATCTACATAGATACAGAAGAGACACCTCTTCTCGCACTAAACTTGAAATTAGATGCATAAAAATAAGAAGATAAAGTTAAACATCATGTTTAATGGCCTTGTTGTACCCTATTTGATCATTATAATACTTGGACCATAACCCACAACACTTCACAGTTGAGTTTTTTCTCCAAGCAAGGACTTCCCAGTGCACCGATCATCTATGACTGGTCCACCGGTGGTGGTTTCTTGCATGCAGTTTTGTGGTGTGCGTATGTGTATTTTTTGTATGTATGTGTGTGTGTTCATGTGTGGTTGTGTTTGTGTATGGTTTTGTGTATATGCAATTGCGTTAGTGTGTGTTTATGTGTGAGTACGTATGTGTGTTAAAACTTTGTGTGTGCGTGAGTAAACGTGTAGGTGTGTGATGTGTTGTGCGTTTGTGTGTGTATGTAATTTTATGTGTGTGTACTTTTGTGTGCATGTGTGTTATCTTGTATGTATATCCATGTATATAAGTGTGTACATAGATTACATAATCCAAGATCTATACCTAATATATTGATATTAGGAAATGTTTAGCTTTAGCTGGACCCTCTATAACATCGTTTATAGAAACGCTGCTAAAATATTTTGGAGTAGCGTCAAGCAGTACCTTTAGGTGGCATCTTCAAACTGCTAAAATAAAGATTTTTGGTAGCATTTGTAAGATGCTGCAATACGAGACTTTATATTAGCGTTTATCAAAATGCAACAGAAAGTCGTGGAGTTTCAGTTGCATGTCATATAATGACATTCTCTAAAATGCTAACATAAATTATGGTAGAATTTATCGTTCACTACTAAAAATAAATTTTAGTGTAGTAGGTGCGGGTTGTCACATCTTTGGCGCAAGTTGGAATTGCGGGCTCCCCCTTAATGTGTAATCAAGATACGTGTAATCGTAATTTGAGAATGTGGTCCCAATGATGATATTGTAAGTAACCCTATGTTGGAGTAGTTCTAGTAGCTATTAGCAAATCTGTAATAGTATTGGGGTTCAATTAGTTGTCCAATCCTGAGTATAAGCCTTCACAAGAGGTGAAGTAGGTGTGTCTAAAACCATACTCTTAGGTTAGAAAGACTTTCCTTAGTAGGAAGTTCACGACACAAGTATAGTTAGGTCGCATAGCGTATGAACGAAGTTAATTGTCTTTTATCATCATATATTAATGATGTAACTCATTTACCAGACTTTTGTCTGACCTACTCGTTTCCTTTCTTTTTCTCCACCATAGGAGAATAGGGTAGCAGGTAATATGCCCAGAGAAAAGAATGTAGAGAGGCGAGCTTGGCATTGGAGTTTCTTTTTCCATTACTCTCTATGTGACTATTTATCATACATAGCACATATCGGACTATATGTTGTATTTCTGTATACTTTGAATTTCGGTTATGTGCTGTTTAGAGATTGTTTTCTGAGATATTTTCTAACATAATTATTTTCTATATTTGTATTTTATTTTCTTTCAATGTGAGATTTGAAAGCGTAAAATATATTAAATTTTATCCTTACATCTTTAGTCTTTGTAATGTTTAAAAACCTGATAGCTCGTACTTCTTGCTACCGACGCAAGTCCGAAAGTTACCCTAGGCTTAGGATTGGTGTGTCGGGAGGTGTGGGTTGTCACAATTATCAAATGAATAGTGCCACTATGATCCTTCTGTTAGAGGAATAATGCAGAGTCGTTGCCTCTTTTTGCAGAAGCAACCATAAAATTTTTGTTGCAGGTCTGGAAATTCCAACAAAAAAGAGCGGGCAGAGAAGCTAGTCGGTGAGGAATCTTGATGAATAGGAAGAGGTATAGACACGAACAGTTGTAAGTAGTTGAAATATGTAGATTTTAAAAAAATCCTACTTTAGATCTATTGGGCTATGAAATCTAAAGTGGATTTTAGATCCAATCCAACAGATTTTAAATAAACTCTTTATTTTATTTTTTAAAATTTTTTTTTGATAGATTTTAATTTATAGGTATATCAAATACACTATTTGTAAAGTGCATGTACTACATGTATGAATTGTACATGACTAATGAGACTGTATGTAGATGTTGAGATTTGTTCCGCAATGGAGTCATTCGTCCATTTATATAAGTCTTTATTGTCCGAATTTTATATTTAAAATATAAATATGTATAATTATTGATATATAATTAAGAAAATGTTTTAAATTGAATTTATAGTTTTACACAAAAGTCTATTTTATAAATTTTGAGTTAAAATAGTATAAATATACATATTCATATGTAAAAATAATTATAAACTATGTTTTAATGTTTAAAATAATACATGTATGTAAAGATTGCAATGTAATATTTACATATATAAATTTAAAGTTAATATATCCAATTTTCAACTTAGGAAAAAAATTAAATGATTTATGATTTTACATAAAAGTCGATTTATAGGACAAGCACCATTGTCCAAGTGGTTAAGTGATTCGGCTCTGGTGCAAGAGGTCACAAGTTCGAAACTTGCTTTCGAACGTTTATTGACATGGGATATGTTGCCCCAATGATTTGTTGTATATAAAGTACCATTTCAAAAAAAAAAGTCGATTTATAGGTTTTTGAATCAAAATGACTTTTACACTTATGCAACCAAAACTATATTCAAACAACAACCATGTAACACATGTATTCATTTTAAAGGTAAATTTAAATAGCTAAAGTCGATTTCAACCAAAATTAATTAAACATTAATCAATTGCTTTCAATCAATTTTTTATGAATAACCATGTAACACACACACACACGCATATATAATTAATTGAAAAGTAGTCAATCAAAATTGATGCCGAAACAAAAAAATGAATCAGACAACTCAAGCATATATGAACTCGTTACAGAAGGTTCAAAATCAAACTATTCAAACAATATGAATGAATAATCATATGAGATGAAGGAACTAAATTACTGTAACATGTGGATCAATTGACTAGTTGAGGTGTGGCAAAAACGGATCTGAATCATAAATGGATTAACTGAGGCATGGGAAAAATATATTAATCATATTACAAGATATTTATGTACATATATGTGTGTATATATGTGTGTGTGTTTATATGCACATATTTAGTATGAAACATATAAAGGATTCAATCCATGTGAACATGATTAATATATATTTATAAATGAAATTGAAAATCACCTTAAGGTGTAGCTGAAATGTTGCATCTTAAATGATGAACAAAGCTTCTAGATTCAACTGAATCGGCCCATAAGTTCTGCAAGAATCAGTGGAAATAACAACCTCCTTTTATTTTTATTTAATTTTATTTTGTTTTTGGGCTTTCTTCTTCCATCATGCCATAGGATTTCGATCATGAAAGGATGGAGAGAAAAGATAAAGAAAAGTAAATTGTCATGTGGAATACTTGAGGTGTGGAAAAATGGATCTGAATCACATTGCAAGATGAATATATGTATATATGTGTGTGTGATCTTTACAAATATATTTATATGTGTGTGTGTGTGTGTGATCTTTTCAATATATATATATATATATATATATATATATATATATATATCCGTGTGTGTATACGTATGTATGTGTGTGTGTGTGTACATACATACATTCATACATACATAAAAATATTTGGTATGAAACATATAAAGGATTCAATCCATGTGAACATAATTGATATATTTGAATAATTGACACCTTAGGATGTAGCTGAAATGTTGCATCTTAAATGATGAACAAAGCTCCTAGATTCAACCGAATCGACCTTTATGCTTTGAAAGAACCAATGGAAATAAAAGCCTCCTTTTAGTTTGATTTAATTTGCATTTTATGTTAGGAGTTTTTCTTTCATTGTGCCATGGGATTTCGGTCATGAGTAGGTGGAGAGAAGAGATAAAGAAAAGTAAATTGTCAGTTGAAATACTTAAAATGAATGAAATATAATTTGTTTTAAAAGAAATATTGAAACCTTTCAATTCTCTCCTTAAAAACCTTTCTTATTTAATCCCTCATTAAATCCCATCAAATCACCTCCTCTTTATATTTTCGTTAGGAAATAGAATGAAGAGAAAATGATGGAAAACATTTCGTAAATGTGTTTAAGGGAGTCATAAAGAGGAGCAAATGAGATCATTTTCCTTCCTCATCATGCATGGCCGGCAATAAAAGAGGAATATGGGCCTCAATAAAAATTTCAAAACCACTTAGCAGTTAAACTATTTTAATCCATTTAAATATTCTATCGACATTGTATATCGATATGAGCATTTATAACTTATATATATGCACTTTATTAAATATAAATGGCATTCAAACAAATAAAATCAAATAAAATAATTAATATTTCATAAATATTAACTAATTTACTTAATTTATAACGACTGTAACTTAATTATACCGTGTGGTTTTTGGAGTATTCATCAATACGGATGTGCGATCCAAAGATATAAATTGAGTCAGCGATTAATACCGAAAAATTCGAATATGAACATTTATAAGGCATCTTAGCTAGTGTCGTGATATTGTGGTTGAATTTTTCGCCTACACATTATTTCAGTAAAATCCAGTTTTACTTATTAAGCGGGTACCAATAGTAACGGTTATTTACACTAATTCTCTCTTCGTCAATGCTATATCGCATTAGAACTTATGGAATTTTGGTTTTGGTCAAAATTCCGACATCGCCCAGATACAACTTAATTAATTCAAATAAAAAAAATATTGGTTCAATGATAATAATTATTATCAACCGTGCTACTATGATCAAAGCTTTTGACTTTTACTTGACTACAACTAGCCATGATACTAATCTCATATAACCGAGAGGACGATTTCTCTATTAAATAGTGTTTCCCTTCCAATATTTCAACTCAGACCCAACTTGGATCGTTCAATGGATGTCATGTCATGATTTAAGTATAATCCAAAACCAACATACGTAGAAACACTAAAACTTAGGTTTTGGAGGTCATGAGTTCGAACTCCAAAGACATCTAATGAGTACTCTACTTGAATAAGAACCACTCTTATTATAAAAAAACTAAAAAATCCATATGACTATCAATAATATAGCATGCAAATCGAAGTTTGTTTCAATATTCTCATATCATCCCTTGATAATTCAATAGACAATGGTGTTAATTCAGGCCAATGCCTCGGTTCAAAACACAATTATTCAACCAAAGCTGCTTGCTATAACTATCATTACCCAACACAAAAAGAACAAGAATATCAATGGTGAACACTGCAAAATACATAAAATATCAAATTAACAAAAAAAACCAATAGAAAATATATATCAAGTATTAATGAAAGAAACATTAGTTATGCAAAAGTATTTGTCACACAAATATTGACATGGCAAATAGTTACCAACCAAAAATCAAAAAAATATTGGCCAAGTTAAATTGTTATATTAGTATTACAAATTTTTCCAGAATAGAACTTCTATTAGTTTGGCAAATATTTGCCAGAAAATGTTTCCCACAATAAAATTTCTATTAGTTTGGCAAATATTTTAGGCAAACTTTTACTAGAATAAAATTTATGCTAGTTTTGCAAATATTTGTCCAACTAAAATTTGTTATATGTTTGGGAAATATTTACCAGACAACTATTGGCAAAGTGAGTCATTGAAAACAACATGAAGTAATGAAAATTCTATCACAACAACTAAACTAGAAATATATAACAAAAATTTATATCATAAAGAATTCTAAACTTAAATCCATTATTGACAAACAAATGAAAGAAGAATAATTAAATGCAAAATACTAATCAAATCCAAAAAAACAAAATAAACATAAAAACAAACAAATAATCAAATTGAAAAACAACTAAAAAGCAATATATACAATTACTGTAATGAACGAATATTCGAACCTTGAAAATTGACACTAATACGTCCACTGTATCACATGCCGAACATTTAAGTGCCAGAAATATTGATTTGTTAGGGTGAAAGAAGATGGTAGAAGATAGAAGAAAACTAAACAATACAATCTCTCAAAGCAACATAATAACATATATTAATCACATAATGTTTTACAAATTCATCTCAAAACTGATACATCAGAGTTACACTAATACAATTCTAACCTAGGACAGTTATAAAATCCTGTCATTATATATCAGATGTGAGTACATAATATACAGCGGAAACAAGTAATAACCATCTACCGATGAAGCCTCCTGCTCCAAGCTCCTCCAAGTGTTTCATAGGAAACCTAGACTGCTAAGCTGCTTATAAAAATTTGAGCACCCAAGAGTTTTAGAGAAAGAAATAAAACTCTGGGTCAAACATGGGTCTGGTGTGAGTAAACTCAAAACAACTGAATTATCACTTTTCAAAACCCTTTTAAAATCAAAGGTATCTTGTAAGACCACGCCACATATAAACACGGATGGGTTTTTACCTCACGATAATCAAAACCACTTTTATATAAAAGTCATGTGATATTAGTGTCTAAGTATAAAAACTTATTAATACTAGCCGAAATTGTTACATTATTAAATTCCAGCATACTAAGTTCTACAATCAAAACCGTAAGGCACGCATTGAAGATTGGTTTCCATACTATGACAAAGTAAGTAACTACCTTCTGAAGGTACATCTATAGATAAATGCACCAGGGGCTGACAAGAACACCTTGTACCCCTGCCACACAGGACTGGCCTACCACTTGACTAGTAGTACCGAATATGATTATTCCTTCATTAAGGGACACAAGCATACAAATGAGAGATAATAACCATTGTAGATTTGGAATGACCATACCCTATTTGGGAGCGACCCATTGGCCCTGCTGTATGTCCAATTTTTGTCATTTCCCAGTTGATGAGGTTTAGACTATGTTTTACCTTTTGTATGGCAATCCCACTTGGAATACTACCACTTCCCTCTAAAACGTTAATGCAATGCTAGCATTCATCCATACAAGTTCATTCTGAGACTGAAGGAAATTGAAGGCGCTATTCCCATTAGATCCATTACGGGAAATCCCTACCAAGGAAAATAGAAAATGTCCCTTGCACTTCAAAAATCCGTCTTCGATTCCATGCTTCAAGTTGTCTTCATTTTGAAACGCTTGAGTTGGATCGAAGTGATATTCGGATAACATATCCGATCCCGGTCTCTTCGAAACAACTTTCGATATTTTCGATAAACTCAACCCCGTTTCTTTAGGAAATAAACAGACAAAAGATAAGAAAGGAGTTCATCTCCTAACCGTTTGTGGACGGATTTTCTTATCATTTATCCTAGAAGAAGGAAATGAGCTTATATGTACACTATAACACCTTCGACGGTTACTGTACAATATAATTCTCATGTTTCTTCTGAATGTTTCCAAAGTTAGGTTTTGTGTAACATCCCCGGATTTTAGCCCAGTTTAATTTGATAACTGAATTAATTTTTGAAGTTAATTTGTGGTTTTAATAGAGTTTTTCAAAATAAATATTAGTTGTTTATAGATGTTAATTTTAAATATAATTTGAAAATGTGAATTTGAAATTTAAATGTTAATATATAATGAAATTTAATTGGACTTAAAGAAATTATATTTGAAACAAAAATATAATAAGTATGATTACTTAAGTTTGAGATGAAAATTTTAAAATAAGTATTTGTTAATAAGTTTAATATCTTAAGTTTAAAAATATAAATGTATTGAAAATTATATTAACTAACATATAAATATTTATTTGTAATGAATAACTTTTCAAATCATTTATTATAAATAAGAATTTAATTTGAACTTTAAAAGAAATAGATGATAAATGGAATATTAAAATATTTTATAAAAAGGTATTTGATTATTTATTCATTTATAAGTATAAACTGATTTTTTATATTAAATTTTGAATTTGAATTTAAGATGTAAATTAGATTTGAATATAAAATTAGATTTGATAAAAAAAATTAAAACATAATTTATTTTAACATATAAATATATAAAAGTATGAATAATAAAAACATGAAAAACATGATTTGTAAATTAAAAATGAAGTACGGCTTAAAACAAAATTTATAAAATAAATTAGAGTAAGGGTTTAAAACAAAATATTGTTATAATTCAACAAGTGTTAAAAATAATAAGACAAGTGTAAACGTATTAAACAAGTGGCAAACTCTATTCTCTAATTTTCTTATTAATGTAAATCAAAAATGTATGAAAGAGAAAAAAAACAAAAGTCTTCAAAATCTGAAGTAAACGGATTTGATTAAAACAAATATCAAAACAAAAGCTTAAACCTGAGTATTAGAAAAATCAGAAAGCAAAAAAGAAAACAAATTCAAGTTCATCAATCTGGAAACAAGACTTCATTTCAAAAATCTGAAGCTTATGACCAAAGTTGATTCAATCAAGATTAGGCTAAAATCAAGATCAGGATTCAAATCTACAAAACAAAACTAGTTTCCAGTTTCAAAAACCAAAATCTGCTCCTCTGCCTTCACATCTATAGGTGAGTGAATTTTGTTTAAAAATAGTTCAAGTTGATTTAGACTCTAATGCATGTGATAATCTGTGAATTGATCTTGGTGATTGCATGAAAATCTTTCAGTATTTATATTATTGAATTTATAGATATGTATATATATGTGTGTGTGTAATAGGTCTGTGTGTCTATATATATATATATATATATATATATATATATATATATATGAAAACTCTGTTTTCTGTTTTTTTAAGACCAGGATTCACTTCAAAAATTCAAATCTCCCACTAACATCAATATTTGGCCTTGATGATTAAATGAAATTTGTATGTTAATGTTTGATGGTAATTTTATTGTAAATTTAAATTTACAAATAATTTTTAAAATGGAAATTACGGTAAAATACTGTTGCATGTCAAAAATCAATAAACACAATTTAAAGTTTGGATTGTATGAATGAATTCGTGGTTGGAAATCACGAATTTTAATATTAATTTCATGATTTTTAATTCAATAATCTGTTGGGAATTTGGAGATGAATGGTTTCGGCAATTTGACGAATTACCGAAGATCAATTCGATGTTTGAAGCTGGATTCATGGTCGAAGCTAGCTACGGTATCGTGGATGAGGGGAAAAATGTTCATGAATTTTTCCTATGGCGGTGATGGTCAGATTCGATCGAACTAGGGTTTTACCTTATTTTTGGTTCGGCTTGCTGTCGAGACGATTGCGACATGGGAAGTGGACCGGAGTCGATCGATGTTGAGGGAGAGTAGCGTGGTGATGCGGTGGTGCTTTGGAGAGGTTACTGGAGTTTCCGGTGGCAAGATCATCTGAGGCGATGGTTTTTGGGTGTTGAGTTGCTGCAGTTTTTCGAGCGTAGGGTCGAAATTTTGATTCGCGTGGTTGTTGTGTGATCTGAGAGTTTGAGGAGGCTCGCGTGTATTCGTGTGGTCGTTGACGATGGTCGCGATGGCCTACGGGGGCCGGAGGCGATGGGGTAGGTGCACGCGTGTACCTTGTGCACTGGGAAATATGGGTTTGGGGAAGACGAAGGCTGGGCTCGGGTGATGCTCGCGTTTTCATGGAGACGACTCGAAGTTGAAGGAGCTGGAGTTTGTCTCGGGGTAGGCTCGTGTTCAGGTGGTGTTCGACTCGAGTTTTGGTCGTTTGCTTTTCTGGTTTGTACTGTATAATGAGATACAGATTTAACTTGTAGTTTGAAATAAATAAAATCAAGTTTAAGTTTTATAAAAGAAAATAAATTTACAAGATTTAAAACTTGTTGTTTTGAAATAAATGTAAATCAAACTATTTAAGTGTTAATTGAATTTATTTTCACACTTTACAAAAATTTGGGTTTTGAGAAGATGATGAGAGCTCGAGTTTTCCATCGGGTATGTGATGTTTTGACTCGAAGCAAGGTGAAGGGTTTGGGGTAACTCGGGGTTTTTCTTGATTACTCGAGGTCGACTCAGGTTCTTGTAGTGGGCTGCTCGGGTTTATTTTTGAGCAGGATTTAGTTTCTACAGGAAGTTTTCAAATTTTTAAAAATTTAACTGCAATGTTTTAAAAAGTTTTGAAACAAAGAAAATATGATTTTGTAGATAATTCAAGTTTTAAACACTACAACAAAAGAGGCATATTACAACGGTGGAACACAGTTTTAAAAGATATATTACAACGGTGGATCAACAGTCGTATTTTAAGAAGTTGTAAAAGACTATCAATTTTTTACAATTGTGTTCTTTAGTTGCATATAACCGTTGTGATATTATATATTACAACTGTTTCTTACCCTTGCAAATAACCATTTTACAACTGTTGGTAACTCTTGTAGATATGTAACATTTCGTGCTGTAGCAGGTATGACAACTGTTGGATAACTGTTGTAGTTATCTACTACAACTGTTATTCACACTTGCAATTAATCTTTTCACAACAGTTGATAGCAGTTATAGATTGTAACATTCGTCATATAGCAGGTATGACAACTATGTGACCACCGTTGTAGTTATCCCTACTACAACTGTTACACGTAGTTGCAGTTTAGTATGTTCTGCGACCTCCTCCACAGTTGTAATATACTTTAATTACAACCACATCAATTGCAATTTAAATCCAAAAATATAATTGCATGCACCATTTAATAATTTACCAAAACTACAAATATACATAACTGAATCAAATTCGTTCATAAATATTAATATTTATATAATTCTAACAAAACACAATACATACCAAATAAAACAATCTAAAGTATTCGTTCACATCACCAACTAAAACAGTACCAAAACAACATTCTCACATAACCATTCCAAAATAGGATACACCACAAAATACATAAGAAAGATAAAGTTTTGTATCGCAAAACACATACCCTAAGGAAATACACTAGTCGAAGGCAACGAAGTCTTTATGCCAAGCCACGGTCGATCCAACTGCTTCTCCAATAGTACACATCTCGGAACTCGGCCTCCACAAGAAAGCTTTCGGATCCACCGCCACATCAACCCAAACTTTACAACCATCTGGTCCTAGTTGTTTAAAATGTACCAAACAATCAGGATCAATGGATACTACCGTTCCTTCTGCAACAACTTGCTTTTGCCAACTCAATATTTTGCATTTTCCGACCTCAATTCCAGCATGCCTTGCATCCCGTTTAGGCCGTTCTTCAACAGTCAGAGTATTTCTCTCACGGTGTGACAGCACAAAAATAATTTACGAATACATTAGACTATTTATGGTATATGTATAACATCAACTAAAAATAATATGTGTGTATGTTTGTTTTGTGTGTTAATTTGCATTTGAAAAACCAAAATATTTTACTACATTGCATTAGCATTTTTCATTTACAATAACATTCAATAAACCACTTGGTTTTATACCTATCTGATTTCCAAATAATAACAACTAATATAAAAGTAAAGTACGACTAAACAGCTTGAATAAAATATATGATACTTTGTATTCCTGAAAGAGTGTCAATGTCAATACAAAACTAACATTTAAAGGAACGATGGTTTTCATAACATATACACAAGGGTCCAAGCTCATCATAAAACAATACTGGAAGCACTCAGTTCACTAATGTATGAATTTTGCACGATCACTGATGAGAAGATAAAGAAAATTGTAGCTTATGTAGAAGCATTTCAAACCAAAAATGTGATATTAACTATACAAAACTTTTAAAGACAAAAATATTGTTAACTTGTTTATTTTGTCATGGAATAATACAAGTTATCAAAAATCGAGCTAAGTAGAAATAACAAGGAAAATCCGATTAGAGTAGCCATTATTAGTATCAAACATACAATGCAATGTGGTTATATAAAAGCTTGCCTATTTTTATTAACTGATTAAATTAAGTTAGCAAACAGACACAAGGCATTTGGAAGCCTAGTATCAAGAGATGTTATGCTTAGTAAATTAATAGAATACAAGTTATTAAATCATTAGAATATTGGCATTGGGCTTGCTTATTGTTTGCGATTTCCTCCTTAGTCCACTCTCTACCAAAAACCTTAGCAAAAAACAAATGACAGCATAGGAAATTTAAGTTACACTCCTATATCATATTTTTACTCGATGATGTTTTTCATTGCTCCAAAACTAGTTGACATTTATGACGGTTCCTTCAAAATTCACAAACAACTGCATTTCTACTTCCCCTCCCCTTCAACACAACCATCCAACTCGAAGCAGCAACATCATACATCTTTGTGCCAATCACTCATATACATCCACTGACGGTTCCTTCAAACCCCTACAACATTGCCTATCTAACCAAAACTACCCACTGCTTCAACCTATTAACATTGCCTATCATACCACATACTTCATCCCTCTGTTAACATCACGAACTGCTTCAAACAATCATACATCATCCCTCTGTTTACACCATACATCATTTCCACACTATCATCATAGAAACTGCCCAATAACTACAACCATACGCAGTCGCACAATCCTCACATCACTCTCATAGTTGCTCTGTCCAACATAGACATCACATGCATAGTTGCCTCAAACTCACACTGATTCCACTCACCTTGCGTACAACTTTCAACTTAAATTGCCACCTCCTCCATAATCATAACAATCAAACCCAACTGTCCACCTTCATATATCAATACAAACGCATCAGTTCACCACCCATATCAATGAACATGTAACACAGTGCACAACTAACTACTCATACATCCTCAACTCCTACCCCCTCTGATCTTCCTCAAACCAATCACAACCCACTTGAATCACAATCCAACCACCCCCCTTCAACACAACAGTGCAAAACATCCACCAACTACACTATGATTCATCAACCATTTCTTCTTACTGTTACATTCATCATCATGCCATATCAAACATTTACTAACCACTACACTTTGTCTACATCTCTGCCACCATTGCTTGCAATCCCCCAAAACCTCACAGACACAACAAAACAACACAGACCACCCAAACTTCAAACTGCAACATTCCCACTGTGACATATTCACGTATCTCCATTTCCTCTATATCGCTCTTTCAAACAAACCAATCCCTGCTGCCAATTACTTCCACTAACAAAACTGCCATTAACTCACTCCTCTCCACTGTCTTACCTGACTGCTCCTTTTGCCGCAATCCTTCTCTACCACACAAATACCTGACCAGACCACTGCAACAACACATATCACAGATTCCCTCCCAAAAACAATCAACTACTTTTTAAACAAGTTGTCAAAGTGCATCTACTTGCCTTACCATTGACCATCATCCATCATACTTTTTAAATGCAATTTTCTTAATTTGTAAATAAATATTTTGTAAAAATAATTTTCCCGCTTTTTAAATGCCAAAATACATCTGAAAAATAAATAAAAGCAAGTATGTTGCCAAGTTCTATACTATAACTCAGCAACATATGGAAACATATGCGGATGTCCTAGTCAAGTTCTATACTATATCACTAGAAACATACATATGGAAACGGTACCTGAGGCGTATTAGCAGGAGGAGTCTCTGGATTTTCCTCGTTGACTCTTCGCTTTTCTTTCATATCCTGTAAAGATTGTATTATTACATATATAACTAGTAATTTGTAAGAACATGTCACATATTCATTAGCATAGCTAATTAACACTTACCAGTATAATCGCAGTAAGCTCTTGTAATTTAGCCTCCATGCCACTAACTTGGTTTCGCAATGCATGTACTTCACCTAAATTAGCCCGATGAATACGCAGATGAGATGGTACAACCCCAAAGCCTAATCCTCTTACACGTCCGCCATGTTCCTGACCAAAAAGCATTGACACTCCATCTTGAGTAATTGATGTTGTTCCCTGAGAACTCTGACTCATGGTATTATGCTATGACTGTTAAAAGTATAATTCATGCAGTTGTAAGTGGAGTGGTAAATAAAGCAACCAAACATATGTAATTTTGATAATACTAGCAAAAACAAAGCATTTGTAGGTTGAAACTCACATACACGCAGTGAAGAAAATGCTATTGTTATATGTGGACAGTTATCTTCTGGAATAATATGAAAATAACAGGAGAAACCTCCAAAATTCAAGAAGATGTAATACAACACCTGATAAGCTTTGTTTTGAAAATTCTAAATTTTCAGTTACTCTTTTGCAAGTAGGTCTTGGTAACATTTATTCATGTCTCAAAAAGAAAAGTGTTTTTTTTTACTTTCACACTCAGTTTTGATGATCCAGTACTGAGCATTTTGATTTACAATCTGAATGACCTTTGGCTTAATTGCAGTATTTTAAGTTTGTTGCTCGGTTGAATTGAGCGTGGACTTATAATTACACAATGCAAATATAAGATTGAATACCATTGATTATTATGGAACTTAAACTTTTGTAAATATGTACTGAATAGTGAAATCTTTTGGATGGCTGCATTACAGTTCACATCCAGCTCAAGTAAATATGTAATGGATAGTAAAATGTAACAGAAACAACCCATATTCTACAAAGGAAAGGAAGAAAAGGGTGGTAAATGAATCCATCATTCATGCTAGACAGTAAAACATATGATGACAATTCTGTCCTAGCTTACCCCTAAGGCACAAGTAAATAATATTGCATTTTGGGCCCAAATAAAGTAGGCTTAGCACTATCGCTCTTTTGTCAAATATAAACAATCAATGCCTGAACATAGATAAAAAAAAGATACTCATAGCATGATTGTATTATAATGGAATTTGTAACAATAATTGCAAAAAAAATGTAGTACCGTGCTATGTTAAAAAAAGTGTCCAAAAAACAATGCCATTATCACAAACACCATACTCACACCTGACTGTACTAAACTCAATAGCAAGTGCACTTGTATTCCTCTTCATAAACACACACGTAAGCAACACAGACACAACACATTATCACTCAACCCAAAACCCATTCTTACAAGCCTAGACACTATGTTTTGTTTACAGAGGAAAGACACAGGTTGGAGATGCAACCATGTACAACTACATATGCATGATAATCCTACCTAAACAAACACAAGTACATGAACAAAAATACATTCAAACTAAATTGAAAAACAAATATAGTATATACGAACATAGACTATATTTGGGCAAATAAGAAAAGTGTGTATATAAAAAAATGACATACATATAGTTTCCTATCCCCACAGACGTCGGTTGCAGCAAAAACAAGTGGAAAGGAGGATAAAACAGAAGACACAAATATATGTTACATATATATATGTATATACAAAATAAAAACACACTTCATGTAAGATGTAGTATGTAGACAAGTGTAGCTGATATCCGAAAAACTGCATGTGGACATTAGTTCCAAAATGACGCAAAAGCGATGAAGTTGCATTCATAAATTTAGCTTGGTTGAAGTTGTGGGCATATCTAATCTAACTAGAGCAGCTGCAAACGAGCTAGCAAAACACAATGAGTATGTCTCGAGCATGTATAAATTAGATGGTTAATTGCTAAATGGCTAAGCTGAAAAGAGCTTCCATGTCATGGGAAGACACAATCAGTAGAAGCAGGCATAGCAACAAATTTATATATGTCCAACTAGACATAGTTGTATGCATTCCAGGCCGATCTGCATAGCAACAATTGACTAATTTTTTGAAACTGGAGCTAATAGGACACATATATATCCTGAACATATACTGCTTTGCATTTCATATATGCGAAAATATATACTAAGTCCTAATCTGCATAAAATATTATATATATTACTGCCCATCATACCCTAAAAGAAGAGAATTTATAGGGTACATATGTATATACCTCCAAAGAAGCACCTCCAACCAAAAACCCTTTAGTATCTCCTTGCTTAGAAAGTTCAGAACAGCTTCAACGATTCACTGAGCCTGTGATAGAGAAACAAAAACAAAAAATAATATTAAACCTGGGGCTGTTAAATCAAGTTAGGAAACTAAATCCATTAATTTTGATTCATATATGGAATGACTAAAGCACTGCCTTAAGTTTACCATGACACAATTGTGTATGCACTCAATAGTTTACATATTGGTAGGTTTATATTAAATATGCTACTTATTCTACCATTCTCTGTCTTAAGCCATTCACCGCCTTAAGCCAAATTATAATAGAAAAGGAATAGAAAATATATTTAAGCCAAAAAGGTAGTTTTTGTGTGCTTGATTTTCTCTAAAAACCATGTGACTATACAAAGATAAAAATATTTGAATATGGAATCCTTTCTTAAATTGTTATACATATTTGTGCCTTCCCCTATTTGATTATATCATTAAGCTTCCATTTTGTATGAGAGCATTTTAATGGTGCGTATGCCATTAAGCATTTGATTACCTGAGCATATTATGGTATCATTAGGTTGATTTTGTTAGCATGTCCATCTCGCTACATTATTTTAAGTATAATATATAATTTTGCAACTTAAGTAATGCTTGTATGCATTTTTCTTTTCATAGCATGCAATTTTCAGGTCAGAATGGTCGCAATTGAAGCTCATGAACAACAAAGTACAATTTTCATAAATGGATATGACACTTTTTCTACTGTCAATAGAGAAGCCTTACTGTATCATGCTTAGCTTTTTGCATGGTGCAAGCAATGTAGCCATGTAACTATAATGCGATGTTGAATATAATAGTTTGCATATTGATATTTAAATTGTGTCAACTTTGAGCTTCAGTTAATGTAATGACTTGCTATAAATTTGCACTTTGACGCTGGATTTGCCTGTTATTCTCATATTTTGTACTCTTTGATCAACTTTTATAGTGTTAAAAAGATTTCTTCGAAACTTTATCTATACAGTAAGTTGATTTATCACAACTACAAAACTAATCATGTGTCCTCTGCAACTTGGTCTATACTATTAAAGTATGACAATATATACCAGGGTTTAAATATACGGATGTTCAATTTTCATTTCTATGAAATTCTGACACAGAAAAATACAATCTAATACGGCTGTGCAAAAACTAAAAAAAGATCAATTTATAGTTAGTATTTTCTATGTCGATTTGCACAGATATTTCATCAATGTGAAGCTAAATACTTAGATTTTTGTATCAGTAGAAAACACATCTTCCTAACATAAAACAAGCATCTATATCTATATGATATAGAAAGGAGAGAAACACAACACATCTTCCTAACGTAAACCTTATATGCTTGTCTCCTTGTGTAAAAAAAAGAAAAAGAAAAGAAAGACAATAACCGAATCAAATTTACAGCCTTACAAGTTGCTTATAAAAGTTTATTTCAAAACTTTTGATAATTAATTTTACAGAAACAACATGTAAAACATTCAATAGTTATAGACCAACGAATTCTCCAAACAAATCGATTGATTCTCCTACTAATACAACTGCAAAGAGAAATAAAAATACTAACAAAGTCTCCAGCAACCAAATGCAATCAATAGAAATAATCCAAAAAAATGAAATTAAATCAAAAGATTAAAAAAGAATGAAAAATATCAAACCTTTTGAGTGGTAGCACGAGCGAGTACAAGCGGCGAACGCGAGCGATCTAGATAGGAGCGATAGTTGAGGCCAGCAATCAGCGACGACGATGATTTAGGGTTTTTTGATCTGTGACTAAATTATTACAAGGAAGGAAATCGAATTTTTTTGCTGTTTTTGGTTAATTTCTTGGCGTTTAGGTTTTGAGAAAAAGGGAAGGATCGATTTAGGTTTTTATTTTCATGTTTAGGCGGCCGAAGAAATGAAAGGAGGGAGATTGAAAGTCCCCTATGTAATGAAATATAATATTTGTTACAACTGTTGAAAACAATTGTTATAAATAAATATTACAACTGCTATAAAAATCTAGTTGTTAAAAGTGTCTTTATTACAACTGCTGAAATAGAACAGTTGTTAAAAAATAGCTATTACAACTGCTGAAATAAAATAGTTGTTAAAAATTACCTATTACAACTGTCAAATTTTGCTAGTTGTAAATGAAAGGTTGTAATATGGTTGTTTTGTTGTAGTGAAAACAAAAGTTAAACAAATTTTACATATAAAACTTAATTTGTTTCAAAGTTAAGTTTTAAACAAGTTTTTATATTTTGAAATATAAAAGTTTTTAAAAGTAAAATAAGTAGATTTCAAAAATAAGTTTCGTATTAAATTTTGTTCAATAACTTTGGGAAGTTTTAAAAATTTAAAAGTTTATTTTGAATGTCTAAATGGTTTAAAATTAAAATTGATTTCTAAAGTAATTTATCTTAAATAAAGTTAAATGATAAAGATTTAGAGATCAAATTATAATGAAGATTTATCTTGAGAAATTAAAAGTCTTGATTAATTGAAGATAAATAAATTTGTGAAAATAATTAAGATAATTCAATTATTATTAATAATTAAAAAGTTATTGGTTAATAGAAATGATTTAATTAAGATAAAGATTTTCTTAATTAAGGATCTTTTTAAATATAAGAAGTTAAGGGATCATTTAATTAAATTTAAATGATTAGTTAGATAATTGATTAAGTAATTAAATTAGTAAGTGATTAAAGATAATCACTTATGATTTAATTTGGTTAAATTACTTGGTGAAGTAATTAAGTAATTAATTACTGGTGGTAATTAGTTAAAGAAAATTATTTAACAAAGTAATTAGAGGTTAATTACTTTATGAAAGTGATTAGGTGGAAGTGATTAAGGGTTAATAACTTGTGTTATTAATTAAAGAATTAATTAATATAATTAATTAAAGGTTTAAATTTATTTGTTAATTGAAGATTAATTAATTAATGAAAGGATTAAGAGTAATTAACAAAGTGATTAATTACTTGTTAGATAATTAATTAGAAATGATTTGATGAATGGAAGTAATAATTAATTAAATAATTAATTAGTAATTAATAATTAGTTTATGTGATTTGTTAATTAAGGTAATTAATTTGAGAATAATTAATTAATTAAAGGTTAATTAATTAAAGGATTTAGTTAAAGGCTAATTAATAAATTAATAATTGAAGGTGAATTAATTTCTAATTTATTAAGGTAATTAATTAAGATAAATTAATTGCTAGTTAATTTATGGTTAACAAGGATAAGTGATTAAGAATAATCACTTATTTTAATTAATTAAGGATAATTAATTAACGTGATAAATTAATTTAAAGGTTAATTAATGATTAAAGTGTAATTAATCAAAATGGTTTATAACTAATTAATGATTAATTAACCAGGATTAGAAATTTATTCATAAATAATTTATCTGATTTAAGTAAATCAGATAATTAATTGATCTCACTCATGGATGTTAGGATTCTATGGAGTGCTTTGAATTGATTGATGTCCTTGATTTGTGATAATATGTGATATGAATTATTATTTTTTATGAACTGTGATGTAATTTATTCTGCGATGAAATTAATTATCTGTGATGTAATTTAAAGATAGAATAAGTTAGTCCAAACTGAAATGGAAATTTTTTTGAAAGCCATGAACAAACCTTTGTGAAAGATTGATAAGCTTTGTTTTGGAATCGAAGAGGATTCTAAATGTGTATCTTTTATATATAAAAAGATGGAAATGGGAATTATTATGAAAATTATGAAGGAATCTTTGCAAATTATTTTAAAAGCTATGAAATAAGTCTTTGATTAAAGATGGGATGAGTTAATCCAATTTGCTATAAATAAATCTTTGTTAAAGTTTTGTGAACCTTGTGTTTAAATTAAAAAAGGGTTTTAAAAATGAATCTTTTGTTTAAAAGATTTAAGTGCGGAAATTGTTTAAACCATTGAAAGTTTTCTGGAAGAAAATCTTTTTGTTTGAAAGATTTGTAAATGGTAATTTGTTTAAATCATTTGAAAGAAAGGTTTTGGGTTTTAAGTTGTGACTTAACTGAAATCTCATTATCCACATGTTTTTAAATATATTGCGTGCATTATTCGGTTTAGCCGGGAGAGGACCTTGTGTCATATGACCCATTCCGAATAATGATATGACGATATGGATAGCATTTGAAGGCCGGTGGTGAAGACCAGATACTTTCAAAAGCGAAAGGATGACCTGTCGAATGTCTCTGCACCGAATGGCCCCGGTATAGCGATTTGAGCACCCATTGGATGGGAAGTCCGGACGTGATTAAAAATTATCCGGATTGCAAGGGCTTCTTTGGAAGTGCCTTCGGTTCTGTTCGTATCCGGAACAGACTTGTATCGATGTGTGTCTGACATTACACCTTGAGATGTAAAGCTGGGTTCCATCAAATACATTTCTGTTTGGTGGCGGAGATTTAATCTCTTAGATTAACATCCTTCTCTGAGACGTACGAGCTCAGTGTAGTTGATGGTTACTAGTGATACATTCCCAATTTGGTAATGTGGCATATGAAGTGCTTCTGATCATTTGTTGATCAAAGAATGGCTTTTGTGAAAAGCGTAGCATTGTGGACGAGACCTCATCGAGCCTCACAAACCAGTAATGTTCGAAATAGGAAAGATGCCACGAGGTTTCAGGGGTAGCGCCCCTAGGGTATGACCATTCCTTCTGGAAAAGGGTAGTATCATGGTATGGAGCCCAGATACTCACTCATGTGGGCACTGTAGTATATTTATTTCTATGTGATGTTGTTGGTATTGAAGATCCTCGGTTAAAGGTCCCAAAGGACCGGGGGTGGCATATCTTAGGTTTTATTCCCCGGGAAGGGGGTAGTTGGCCTTGTGTTAGCAGAGAACTGAGGGATGGTTCTCGGGACGTCCCTCCAGAGGCGTACCCATGTGGAAATGGGAAGTTCCTTGGCATAACCATTTGTTGGAAACCCAAAGAAACAATACGCGTCCAGTACGGTTTTAGTTGTATAACCTGCCATGGAAGGTGGCAGGTACCTGCTATTGAACATGGTAGCTATAGTAGGCATAAGTGCGAAATGCCTATGCTGGCTAAGATTAATATTATACTTTCGAAATGTTTTTTTCCACTATGCACTAATAATAATATCAAAATGATTTTCGCGTATCAAGCAGTTTGACTATCATAAGGAGAAATCTCCTCCAATTCAGCGTTTGCACGGTGTGTGTGTTGCGGGAGGCCTTATAGTAGTTTCATTTTCCAAAAAGCATTGCGGATTTCAAATTCAAATTCTTTTGTTTGTTCTTAATGACCAAAATGTTTTTGTTTGCTCATACCAGTCTCATGACTGACCCGGAGTTTATTGTTCCTTTCCTAAACTCTGGGTGCCCACAATTTTCCACACGGGCAGTCTAGAGTTGGGTTTTTCAGATAGTAGATATAGATATCGATTTGGTAGCTTTTAGCTTTCTCTTTGGTATTCTTTGGAGATCTTGGATGTTGGAGTCTTTGGATTCATGGAACTCTGACTTGCTTAGCTTGGTGCAAGTGTTGGTGGTTCGAGATAGTGGTTTGGAGTTTTAGCTTCGGAGCATTGGATTGGAGTTATCTCTTGGCTATTTGTTTTCCACTGCTATATCATATTATTGTTCCGCTGTAGCATTGTTATCTTGTATCTCTGATATTGAATCATATTGTATCATTGTTGTATCGAATGTTGTATATCAATATTATTCATTTCTTTTTCTTCCGCTGTGTTGTTTACCTAATTGTGTTATGAGCTCCGCGAACTGGATTCGACGTTTGAATCTGCGGCATTTGAATATGAGTGTCGTATTCGGTGCCGATTTCCGAAGGTCGAGTCAGGGTCACTACATTTTGGTCCAGATTTGATAGTCGGTAACTTAACTATTAATTTTTACAAACAATCAAACATTGATTCCATTCCATATGGGATCCTCTAAGCCTTTATTAATTAAACTTTAATTAATAAAATCACTTTATAAAACCTAATCAAAAGATCTTTTGAAACCCTATTTCTAAACCTCTTACGTTCCTTTTTACTTGAAAAAACAATATAAGTATTTACCAAACATTATTGAAATTCCATTTCCTCAAAATTCCATATTAAATGGCCAAACAATTCCCTTTCAAAAACATCACCTCCTATAAAACGCATTTATTTATTCCTTATAAAAATTGTTTTTATATCACTTCACATTTTAAACCACTTAAAGGTTTCAAACTTGATTTAAAACTTCTTTCAAAAATATCTAAAATGATTTATAAAATCTCTTTATATTTTTAAAACTATTTAAAAATCTTCCTTCATAATTTCATTATAGAATCTCCTTTATAAAATATCATTTTTTAGATATCCTTTGTAAATCACTCTAGGTAACAAAAATTATTTAATAAACCCCTTTTAAAAACAAAATATTATATAAAAACAACTATGTAAAATAATAATAAAATTTGAAAATCATTTATAACCTTTAAACCCAAATTGAATTAAGAATTAAAGTTAATTCAAAAACATACTTTAATAATTCGAAAAGAGGCTTGGTAATCCCAACGGCATTAATTCAATTTACCATTCAATTTTAATTTCAATTCACTTAACAGTTATTTACATAGGTCAACATATATGTAAATACAACTCATATCCAAAATAGGGAATAACATGTCAATATAAACTAATTATCATATACATGTCCAAATAACATAATAGAAGAATGGTAATTTGTTCTGCTAAACAGATGTCCAAATAATTCATTCAATTCATAGCCGAACGGAGATTTATTCTCCTATCAAATTTCCACACAAACAAACAACAATCAATGTATAACAGAATGGGGATTTATTTTGCCAACACATGTCCAAATAACCAAATAAATAAAAAATCAATTTATAGCAGAACAGGGATTTATTCTGCTAATACAAGTCCATACAACCCAATGATCTAGATTATAACTCATTCATGGTTATATGGTTTCTTAATGGCATCAACACATGAATCACTTTATTCAAAGCCATCTTTGAAAAAGAAGTACCGTCAAATAATTTTACTTTCGAAAACCAAAGGATTAAAAAAATTAAACCCTTTTAAAAATAATTAATTATAAGTTAAATCCTTATTTAAATCATAATTAATTTTAATTGAATCTTAACTTAATTTAATTAAATAGTTAACGGTAATTAACTATTAATTAAATCTAAATTAATCCTTCATTAATTATTAAATAATTAAGTAAACCTTTATTCATAATTACATATTAATTAATATCTATTAATTAATTAAATAATCTTTAATTATAAATAATAAGTTACACCTTTAATAAATAATTTATTATAAATTAAACCTTAATTAATTTATAATTTGAACATAATTAAACACTTGATTAATAATTAATTAATAATTAATCCTATATTTAAATAATAGTTAATTAAAAATAATCATATACTTAACTCATAATTAACTAACTTAATCAATAATTAATTAGAATAAATGTTAACTTTAAAGGATAATTAATTAACAACCAACCTTTAATTAATAAAAGTTAATAACCCTTGTTTAATCCTCAATTAATTATTAATTATCAAAACATAATTATTTAAAAATTTATTATTAAATTCTTAATTTACCTTATAAAATATCATTATTTAGTTTATAAACCATTTACAAAACAATTTGAAGTATAAAATCCAAACTTTAACAACAACATCCATGGCAACTATCGCTATGGATACCCGTAATTTCCAACTTGTTGCTCATTAACGCTTCCATTTACTAATTTTGTGTAACGACCCCAATTATGAATTAATATTTAATGTAAATTTTGAACAAATTTTGGAATAAATTTTGGAATTGATTTAAATTTGACCTTAGAATATTGAATTTGTATTTAATAAATAAATGACTTACAAAAAGATGATAGTTAAAACTTTAAAACAAAATATTGTTATACAAGATAAATTTTTGTTAATAGTATTTTCTTTTAAAAATAATATGTATATGATAATAATAAGAAAAGATAAAATATAAATATCTTTGGCGTACAAAATAAATAAAGTAGAAATAAAACCAATAAATAAATATTACTATATTTAATATAGGACTTTATTCATATCCCAAGAAATAAAATACATTTGAAAATGTATAATGTGAAACATAACAAAGAAACAAACTAGTTACAAAGTATAATAAAAATAAATAAAAAATAAAAAAAAAGACTTAGTATTTGCAAAAGGAATCAAACAGCACATGCTGTAGATGTACAAGGAGTAGATGTACAAGGAAGCATGAGGCATTAAATGACATTTACTCTTCAGCCATAAACAAGATCACATCACCAATTCAAGCATGGGTTTAGCAAGAGAAAAAGAAATATAAAAATACTGAGTAAAAAGAAAAAGTGTACTTGCTTATACCTTCCCCTAGACACAATCTACATTTATATATATACACATCCACAAATCTTTATTCTAGTTCGTTCAAACATTTCATTATAAAAAATAAATAAAAAACAGAAGAAAGAAATAAGTAGCATCAACAATTCATTCAACAAAAACAAGCAACAGGATTCAAAGGCAGAAAAAAAAAACTACAGGGTTCCAAAGCAAAAGCACCTCTGTTCTTTCTTTTGGAAAATAAGGTGAGCAAACTTTAAACTTTTTAAAACTTGATCTTCTTTAAGTCTATGTTGATGGATGAACATGACGATTTGAAAAGTTATGTTTTGTTTGGGTATACAAATTTTCAAACACTAAATGTATGCATGCAGGTCTGTATGCATCTGCATACCTCTGTTTGACAGGCTTGTGATCTCTCAAAATAATTTTTATTTACCCATCTAGATCATTATAAAATATGATGTGTATAAGGAAATTGATGATAATGATGTGATACAAATTTTAAAGATAAAATAAGAAAATTTAGTATGTATATTATCTGGAAAAAATTTCTATTTACAGTAACAAATCAAATGCAAAGATTCAATTCAATGTGAATATCAAGTATCAGATCAAAGATAAAGGTTTTCAAAATCAAATATGCAGTTTCAAACATAAAAAGGCAGCCCTCTGTTCTTCAGTGGAAAATAAGTGAGTAAATATATTATCTTGAAGTTTAAAACTTGATGATTGATTTGTAGAAAATTTTGGTTTAGCTAGTATCTATTGTAAAGATGAGTTCTGTGATGAATTCTGCTTACTGGAAGTTGTATCTTGCTATGTTTTCAACATTTCAAGCTACAGAGCAGATGAAAGCTAATAAATTTAAAACAAAACTCCTTCATATAAATAGTTTAAACCTAGGAATTTAAGTTAAATAAGTAGGTTTGAACTAATGTCAGAGCTTGGAACCTTGTTTTGAAGGTTTACAGTGAGTTATAAATATTGGGTATTCATTTTTACAGTAAAAGGAAACACATGTTAAAATTCAAATAATTTATTTTGTTAATTCGAATTCATATCTGGATTTAACATACCAAAGTAAGATTTTTAAAACAGAAATGATGATTTTTTGATAAGTATACAAGGTGTATTTTATAACTAAACAAGAAATGTTTTTTTGTAAATTTCTAGTGATCCAACAAATTTTAAATGTTGAAACTTGTGGTATAGCTAGTTTGATGATTCTCGAGTATAGGAAAAATATTAGAAAAAAATTTCTATTGCAAGAATCAAAGGGATGAGAGCACTTTAGGGTTTAAGGGTTCGAATTTGTCGACTACGTTCGCGAGGCCATTGGGGAGGCTAGGGGAAATTGGAGGCCATCGCACCGGTGGCGATAGATGTGTGATGGATCGAAGTTCCTTTGGCCAGAGGGGCTCAGGTTCCGGTGACGTGACGTGGGGATGCGAGGTGATTTACTGGAGATGATTGGGTTTCTGGTGGGAACGGAGGAGCTCGATTTTGATTTCGAAATTGCTTTGGGATTTTGGTGGTTGAAATCGAAAGTGGAGATGGTCAGAGACTTGGCGGTGGTTGGCGACTCGACCGGAGGTGGCGGAGGTTCACGTGCATGTGCACGTGTCAGGGTATCAGTGAGTTGCAGATGGGAAGCCTCGAGTTGAACTCGAGAAATGCAAGATTGGCTTCGTGGAGGAACTCGCGTTCTCGAGTGTACTTCCTGTAGTTTAGTTTAAAGAAAAAAAAAACTGAAGTAAATTTAAACTCTAAACTGGAAAAAAAAAAGAAGATGAAAGAGCAGGTTGGAGTAGAAAAAAAAAGAAAGAGAAGAGGAAGTGTACAGGAGGGGCTCGGGTAATTTTAGTGGGTAATTCGAAGCACTTGTCGAGCAAATTGTGATGGGGCTCGGGTATAACGTGGTACAGGTTTCACAACCTGTTTCTGTTTAAACTTTAAAAAAAAAAATGTTTTGGAAATAAATGATTGAGTTTAAAACTCCTTTGAATTTCTTTCAGATGATTAATATTACTTTAACATGAAATCTTAAAAGTAAATTTAAAATGAATGTTTTCAAACTTAAGAAAGTAATAAATAAAATCATTAATAGGAATAAATTATCTTTATAGTTAAAAAAAAACATATTGAATTGAAATTCATAAATGATTAAGTTAATTTGAATGATTAATTTTGAAATTGGTTTAAAGGTTAATTATTTAATAATTAACGGTTGATAATAATAATTAAAGGTTAATTAATTTATTATTAATGGTTAATTAATAAACTATTAAAGAATAATTAATCAAAATAATTTGTAATTTATTTATGTTAATTAATCAGGATTAGTAATTCCTAAGCAATTTATCTGATTTGAATTAATTAGATCATTAACTGATCCCAGTTATGAATATTTGGATTCTATTGGATGACTTGATTGTTTGATATCCTTAATATATGATACTTTGTGATACATCCTGATTTATGTGGTGATCTGTAATTTACTATCTGTGATATGTATATCTGTGAATCTGTGAATAGACGATAAGCGTTATAGTTTATATCGCTTATCAACTATATTTCTGTGTTCTAATCTGTGATGATTGAATGATGTAGCACTATTGTGTTAAACCCTTGGACCACACTATACACACACAAATATGGATTTCACGTGGAAATCAGTTAAGTCACAGATTTTTAAATAAGTTTCAAATTTGAATTTTTAATTCAAATATTTTTGGAAATAAATTAAGTTTTAATGTGGAAAACTTTTGAAAAGCTGTTTTAAGAATAAAAGTTATTTTTGAATAACTAATAAAGATTTGGAATTTGAATAATCAGATTTAAATTGAAATTCAAAAATCTGAAATTGAATTCTATATTCAGTTTTTATGATTTAGAAAGGACTTTACAAGTTATACGGGTTTAAACCGTTTTTAAGCATTGATTTGAAAATTCGAATTAAAGATTGTAACTTGTATAAATGGAATCGGGGTTTTTCCAAAATAAAACTATTGTTTCTAAGTGATAAAAAAGCTTTCATATGAGTAATGAACTTCCAATTTATATTAATGAGATTTCAAGTTTGAATCGAGAATGATTTTCCAAGTTATGAATGAATCTTTGGAAATAAGTTTTGAAAGCTATGTGATAAATCTTTGATTTAAAGATTTAAACGAGTTAATCCAAATGAAATGGAAACTGTTTTGAAATCCGTAAATGGGATTTTGTGAAATTAATCTTTTTGTTTAAAAGATTTGAAATGGTAATTTGTTTAAACCATTTGGAAGAAAAGTTTTGGGTAATAAGTTGTGACTTAATTGAAATCCCATATCCATATGTTTTAAATATTGCGTTCACTATTCGGGTTAGCCGGGAAAGGACCTTTGGGTCGTATAACCCATTTCGAATATGTGATACGTCGTTATGGATAGCATTTGAAGACCGGTGGTGAAGACCGGGTATTTGCAAGAACGATAGTATGACCTATCGATTGTCTCTGCACTGAGTTGCAACGGTATAGAGACTCCCTAAGTGATGGGAAGTCCGATCGGGATTGTGAATACCCGGATTGCAAGGGCTTCTTTGGAAGTGCCTTCAGTTCTGTTCGAACCCAGAACAGACTTGTATGGATTGTTATGTCTGACATTACAATTTGAGATATAAAGCAGATTTCTTTCAAATATATTTCTGTTGGTGGCGGAGAATTTATTCTTTTAGCTTAACACCCTTCTCTGAGACGTACGAGCTCAGAGGTTATGTAGTTGAAGGTTATCAGCGATATATTCCCAAATTGGTAATGTGACATGCTGAGTGTTGCTGTGAAATGATCATTGTGTTGATCATTTGTGATATGATCATTTGTTTGATCTTTTATCTTTGTGATCATTTCTATGATCATTTGTTGACCCAAAGCACGGCTTTTGTATAAAGTGTGTTTTTGTGGACGAGACTTCGTCGAACCTCACAACCCGGAAAATGGTCGAAACAGGAAAAGATGCGGCAAAGTTTTCAAGGATCGCGTCCCTAGGATATGTCCATTTCTTCTGGATAGGGGTAGTATCATGGTATGGAATCCAGATACTTACTCATGTGGATACACTATATCTATTACTGTGTGGTGTTGCTGGTACCGAGCGCTCGGATAAAGGTTGGTTACGACCGGGGATGGAATATTTGAGGTTGATACTCCCGGGCAGGGAGTGCACCGGCTTTGTGTTGGCAGAGATCCATTTGGGATGCTCAGGGATGTCCTTCCAGAGGCGTTCCATTTCGGGGTTTGGGAAGTTCCTTTGCCCGACCATTTGTTGGAAATCCATTCTTCAAATACGTACCTTGTACGGTTTTAGTTGTATAACCTGCCATGGAATGTAGCGGTAACCTGTTATTGAACATGGTAGCTATAGTAGGCATACGATAATGGTCGTATGTTGGCTAAGATTTATATCTTTACTTTCGAAATGATTTATACTACACTATGCACTAGTAATAATACCAAATGTTTCTTTTTAATGCGTATCAAGCATCTTTGACTATCATAAGGAGAAATCTCCTCCGATTCTGCGTTTGCATTGTGTGTGTGTGCGGGAGGCCTTATGGTAGTCTCATTTCTAAAAATCATTGCGAATCTATTTTAAAATATTTCATTGTTTGTTTTTAAAGATAAACTGTTTTTGTTGCTCACACCAGTCCCACGACTGATCCGGAGTTTATTGTTTCTTTCCTAAACTCTGGGTGCTCAAAATTTTTCTACACGAGCAGTCTAGAGTTGGGTTTTTCAGATAGTCAGGTTTAGTAGATTATCTGGAGCTAGTTCAGCCTTTGGATACGGACTGCACTTGCTTATCTTTTGGGGGTTCTCGCTATTTTGGATAGATGCCTTGGGGTACTCTTTTGAAGACTATTTTAGAATTATTTGTTCCGCTGCTAGATGTTATCTATTTTTCTTTTCCGTTGCTGTTTTATTGTATCATATCTCTGATGTATATTGATATCTATTGGATTATCTGTTGTAACAGATATTGTATCAAAGCTGTATATCAATGTATTATCCTTTTATTCTGCTGTGTTATTTACTTAATATTGTTATAAGCTCCGGCGAATCGAATTTGAACGATCGAATCTATGGCATTCGTATACGATATGAAGTATGGATGTCGATTTTCGAGCGCGAAAAATCCAGTTCGTTACACTTTGCTTACTAACTTTCCATATCACTTCCAATTCCAAGCCAAAGATTATAATTTTATAACCAAACACCACTTAAATCATCAATTCAAAGTTTTAATGCTAAACTACAAATTAGCGCACAAATATACATCCAAGCCATACCATAATCCAAATAATAATATCACAAATACAACCATGTATATAAATGTAAATTCTTTTCCAAAAAGTTAAGGAATTTACTCACCGAAGGCTATCCAAACTTTCGCTGATTTGAGTACAACCTAGCACTTTCATTCCTAAGCAAAAGATGGAGTATTGAATCCTAAATGTACTAGGTAGGCTAGGCCATGGATGAACAAGGAAATGAGACATGTTTTGGTAATGTAGAGCGACTTCGGATAAACATCGATTTCTCGATAATAAACCCAAAAATAGGTCATTTTACAACTGATTTTTGGGCTAACTACTCATAGAATTTCAAAAACCACTCAAAGAGAAAATTATTGGAATTTCTTTTCTCTATCATAACAAAAAAGTGTAACGACCCGGAAATTTCGATCCCGAAAATTCCATATAGTAAGTGCAAAGAAGAAAAAGATAGAAGAAACAGAAGAACAGAAATAGCAACATCTCACATTCGCAACGGATAAAGTATAATAGTAAGTAATAACAGTTTACAGAAGAATACTATATATGTGGTTAACATTTTAATACATAAGAGTAACACATATATACAGATACTGGACATATACAAATCAACATGTCTCAGATTTACAATAATATAATATAGCGGAAATATTCCAAATGTTCCTGCCATCCAGCTCGTCCCTTGAGCTCAGAACGTCCTTACTTGGAAATCTGTAATACTCGGTCTGACCCGAGCATTACATCAAAGTAACACCCGGGTCAGGCTGGAAACCAGCGTAAGTAAACCAATCTAACATGGAATGTAATAGCATAAAACTTACGTAAAACCCGGGGTAACTCGCATCAGTTACAAATTCACAAATTTAGTATAAACAACACTTATTACACACATCAAATTCTAAATACCAAAACCTAGATTAAATGGTCAATTCCACTTAAATCATTTCATTCCAGCATATTGATTTCACATATCAAATCTATGAAGAATCGAAGTGGTTTCGGGTATTTACTAATACCCGACTCCGGTCTCTTCGAATCCAATACCATCTTATCTCAAATTACTCAAGTGAAACTCAATTCAAACTTTAAATACAGGGCGTCACCTATATGCATTAATTCATCAATGAATGACCACATTATCTCAGCTTAAATCCAATCATATCACATCACATAGCATCTCAAAAAACATACCCAAGATATCAATCAATTTAAGGCATACAATATTATTCAATCATTCCTAATCAAGATAAATTAGTCTTACCATTTCTAATTAATTCAAAATAATTAAATTAATTACTTCAATCTCCATTAATACTGTTTAACATTAATTAATTAAAACAACTTAATTGATCATCCTTTAGTTATCCATTTAAATTAACATCCTTGATTAATGATTTTCAATTACATAAAGTAATTATCCTTTAATTTATTTACACAAATTAATTATTCTCAACCATTTACGGTAATTAACCTTTAATTACTTTCATTAATTTATTACATCAATTAATGATCCTAAATTAATTACCTCCATTAATTAGCCTTAATCGATCATACATAGTAAATAACCATTCTGTAATTACTTACCCAAATTAATTAACTCCTTATCTATTTTCCTTAATCCTCTAATTAATTACGCCAAATAATTGATCCTTAACTACTTCTCCTAAGTAATTAATCTTTAATTACTTTCCATCAAGTAATTTTCCTTATATTAATTACATTCAGTAATTTATCCATCAATTACTTCACTAAGTAATTACACTTATCAATCTCCTTAAGTAGTTATACTAAATCAATCATCAAGTGACTATTGACAAATTAATTAATCACATTCATTTCATTAATTATAACTGGTAATTTATCCCTTAATTACCCTATAAACCAATTAATTAATCTTAAATTATTAATTAATTAACCTTAATTATTAATTTATCTCTTTGAATACCAAGTAATCAATCCTTAAATACTTTTAAAATCAAAAAGTTAACCTTTAGTTAACTGATTTATTATCCATTAACTATTGATTAATAACCCTAATTATTAATCAATATCTCCCAAAACAAATTAATAAATCCATAATTAATTAATCAATCTTTAATTATAGATTAATTATTCCTTATCTGTAAATTTATAAACCTTAAATTAGTAATTGATTAATCTCATTTAATCCTTACCTTAAGTGATCATTCTTTGACTTACTTCCGTCAAACAATTATTATTTAATTACTTCATTAAGTAATTCAACCTTCATTAAATTATTCTTCAAAACCCTTTTATCTCCTTTAATTACCACTTACATAACCATGGTTTCCTTGCCAAAGAAATCTGGGTTCTGCTTATAACTTAAATATCCTATACATGCTTATCTACCTACAATTCTGGGCACCAATACTTACCCGAGCTCATACAGCAAAATCCCGAGAAACTCTCGAGTTTCTCTTGTCTTTAATTTCTTCGAGTCGAGGCAAAAAAACACACGAGTACTTCCCGAGACAACGCCATACTTCCCAAACCCAATTCCTCGTGTCACCACTGTGCACGTGTACAAGGCGTCACCGCTGCTTCGGTAGGCACTACGACCTCAGGCAAGTCGGCGATGATCTCACCGTCGCCCACATCCACCCAGATGTAAAAAACTACCTCAAACACGAAATCGAGCAAATCACTGCAGCTAAACCCAAAACCAGATCATCAATTGTCCCTCAATGTCAATGTCTCCGGTTGCCGGAGGTTACAATACTCTAAGCTAACCTAGGTCAAAGGCTCATGCGCCCATCCCACCCACGCCGATCAACTCCGAAGGGCTACTGACGACATACGGTCACCAGAAAGTCCGACTACCAATTCCGGCCTCAAAGCCCTAATTTACCTTCACCAGAACACTAAGGTGATAAAAAAAAAACCCAGACCATTTTTCTGATGATCCCCCCTTCGCAAACCTCCTCCAGCGCCGACCACGACACCCAGCTCCTCCTTGATCACCGGCAAAAGCCAAAAACCCAATCTTCGGTCAACTAGTAAATTCCCAACACCCCAATCTCTAAAAATCATGAAATTCATTCCAAAAATCATGATCTTGATGCTCGAATTCATTTATGAATCCAAAACTTTAAATTTCAATATTTGATATATTTTTTTTCTAAATTAAATTTTAAATGTTATCACTTATTTTCCATCTTCTACTTGATATTACCTCCTAAAATACTTTTTAAAAATAAAATTATGCTGGCAAGAACAATTTCCTTTTTAAAATTCTTTTTTATTATTGTCTATATAAAGAGAATTTAAGTTTTAAAAACTAAATTATATACCTGTATCAAGGAACAGAGGCCAGTGAACAAATGTTCAGTCATACTTGATCAATAACTGTATATCTAACTATATACAGACATATCAACAACATGCAACCTGGTTCCACAAGTTATTACGATGATAAATCACAAGCATCATTGTTAACAGTTTTAAGCATTTAATACTAGTTGCAGTTTCACTCACTTGATTTCTGGAAACAGAGAACAAAGCTACATGTACTTCTTTGATCTCAATTTTGAAACAAAATTTTGATTTCTGATTTGCTCCCAGATTAGCACTTGAATTTGATTGTTATTTTTTTGTTTTTCTTTTATCTGAGTTTTGCCATTGCTACTTTAGTGAGTATTTGAGTTTTTCCAGAAATTGTATAGGGTAGTTGTTTTCAGATTTTTTTTTTTATTCTTCAAAAGAAAAGTGAAGCCTGATTTTAATTCTACATTAAAAAAAAAATTTGAAAGAGGAACATATCTTGCCACTTGTTCCCTACATATCAATTAAACCTTACATTTGTTTATCCCTTTATTTTAATTGATTACAAATGTCAAGATAAAATATTTTATGTTTTAAACCTTGCCTCTAATTTATTTATAATTTATGTTTACGTCCCTACTAAATTCTTATTTGTTTATAGATTATTTATTTTATATTTACATATGTGTTGTATATTTCAAATAGCCCTTGAAAGCGGTTTCTATATTTTTAAATAAAATTTAACTTTAATTACCCTTTGAAAATTATTGAATTCAAAACAATGCCTCCTAATTACTGCACATATACATACATATGTATATATATACTTATATACTTGTATGTATATATATTTGAATTTTCTAACAATATAAAGTTTGCCTAAATTTATATATATGTTAATTTCCTACAAGATTATCATTTCCAAAAATTTAAATTTATAGATTCAAATTCATTTATATACACATCCAGATATTTATAATTCAATTTTTATTATATTTCCAAATTTATTTAAACTTCCAGATATCTTTTATTATCAGAGTTTTATCTGTTTAATTGATTAAAACAGTTAATTACCCAATTATCAGATGTCCAAAATCCGGGTTATTACATTTCTCCCCTCTTAGAATCTTTTCGTCCTCGAAAAGGTTCGAAACCAGAATTTATTAAAATACTTAATATTAGTTAAATCACTTTTGATCATTTTTTTAAACATTTTAAAATCTATATAATGTTGCCAAAATAGTTACTTTTATAACTCGATGTTTCCACAAGTCCATCCTCGTTCTCATAGAAATTCGGTCATACGTTGATCAGGCGTAAGACTGAAAATCTGTAAATACTTAGCAGACTCATTTTCTACATCAGTGGAAATACTTGGAAAAAAAATTTATTGAAAATATAGAAAACGGTTTTTGAAAATAGAGGAAATAACTTTGATGAGAATGCTCTGGAAATCATCACCCCCATCCATGGTCGCAGTTACATCCTGGGTTACGTTGCCATCGCAGCAAAAGTCCATGTAACTACAGGCTCTCCGCGGCCTCTCATTACGCAATGGAACCCACGACAGATCGGAGTTACATTCCAGGGTTACGTTGCCATCACAGCAAAAGTCCATGTAACTGTAGGCTCTCCACGGCCTCTGATTTTCGCTGTCGAAACGAAAACTTCTCCACTCCTACATAGGTCGCAGTCTACCGATATAAAATCAAACGCAGACTGTTGGCTCTCAGCGGCACACACGACTTTCGCTATGTTACCATAGGTCGCAGTCTACCGATATAAAATCAAACGTAGACTGTTGGCTCTCAATGGCACACACGACTTTCGCTAAGGTATACTCTACTCATAATCCCCAGGAACTAGTTTTGTCCGGACTCCTCAAAGGATCAACTTTAGAACCCCCTCTTGGGGCTCAAGGCAGCACCAGCCAGTGGCACTCCTGAGAAGTTCATTTCAAGGGAGCGCCTTTTTCCCCAGAGTCATCATCAAAACATTTTATACTATACACATATAGTATCTTCAAATCATACACCTAGTATGATCTCATACAAAGCTCCTTTACACAAAATCGATTATTCCAAAATCAATAATTCTCAAACTAGGTTTTCCAAATTCTCATATTGATTTTACCCAAAAATCAAGAGCCTTTCCAAATCCAAAGGTTCCTAAAACCTTTTCCAAAATCCTCATAAGATCCTTTATATATATATATATACATACATATATATATACAGATATATATAATTTTTAAAACTTTTTTTTTAAACTTTGGATCATTTCAAACTTGTATAAAACTCCTTTTATTCTTCAAAACACCTTAAAAATCCTTTTCTTTTAGCAATAGATTCAACAAGGGGAGATATATCTTATATAACAAAGATATATAACTTTATTTACTCCAAATCAAATATTCAAATTTGATTACTCTATAAAGTCACTTACCAGATTACTTACTTCCATAAATTTCTACCATAGAAATATCCAATTTTCACTTTATTTCATCATATATTTCACAAAATATATTTTCATTTTAAAAACCATTTCATATTTCTTATCCACAAATTCCCAGTATTAATTTCATTCAAATCCGTACAACGTACACATATCATCTGTACGCTATACCAATCTGATCGCTAACCCGATCGCACAGTTTCACTTACGAACTAGTATCATCCACCCGACTTCCTAGTGCGGACACAGATCTGGTTTCTTGATCGAAAACCGTCATTCTTCTTGCATAGTCATAACTATGATAGACGACATCCAGAACCAAATCCACAATCCATACCCAGATTTGCCTTCAAAAATCGAGTGGAAAATTCCAACTCGGATCGATTTAACTATCTCGAAATTCTGTGCTCGAATCTGGATCAAATCATTATGCGAATAGAATAATATACGTACATCCTACGTATTTGTCTTTATTGATTATTAACCAAATCAATCCCCTTTTCAATTCACATTTACTTTTGACTTCTATTTACTTATCCACGATTTTCTTCAATCCCAACTGGATTATTACTTTAATTATAAACATTTGTACTCTGACCGGCATAAATTTTTAAAAATAGCTTGAATAATTAAAAAAAAGATAAGCAGTTGAAAAATAATTATTAGTTTGAAAAATAGCCATAAAATAGTTAACAAATTATAAAATAGTTGAAAAATAGTCAAACAGTTACAGAAATTTTAAATAATTGCAAAATAGTTGTAAAATAGTAATTAATTTGTAAAATAGTTGAAAAATAGTAATTAATTTATAAACAGTTGAAAATTATTAAATAGTTCCAAAAATAATTGTGTATGTATACGATAGTTTTAGGTTTTAAAAGAAAAGCTGTAAATAGTTTGGAAAAAATAGATTTGTACTAAAACAATTTATTTTGAAAATAGTCCAGAGTCAAACTGTTTAATTCCCAACCTCCCTTTCCAATTAATTCAATTTAAATTCTCACTTCCATTTAAATTGACTTAACTCCAATTTAAATAACTTCAATTTTCCATTGAAATTGATTCAACCCCAATTCAAGTTGAATTAACCTCGGTTTCTTCCCAAATTTAACCTTATTCAACTTTGATCTCAAATTCTACTAATTCAAATAAATTTCAATTGAACTAGTTCCAATTTCAATTCATTTCAACTCCAGTTTGAATTAATCCAAATTTCAAGCTCCATTTCCAAATCAAGTTGAATTATTATTGATTTCCTCCCAAATTCAATTCAAATCCCATTTGAATTTTAAACTATTCAACTTTAATCACAATTCCAAATTATTCAAATCAATTCAGATTAATTTCAAATTGAACCAACTTCAATTTCAAATCATTTCAATTCTAGTTTAAATTAATCCTAATTCCTCATTTGGATTTGAACTCATTCATCTTCGATTTCATTTCAAATCAATCCAATTCAAATTTTCCATTTGAATTTTTAAACTTATCGATTTTCAGCCACAATACCAATTAATTCATATCAAAATCAATTTGAACTAATTTAATTTAAATCTCAATTTTAAACCATCTCGAATCATAAATTCGAGTTAAAATTTTTAAATGTTGATTTAATCCTTTAAATCCAATCAATTTATATCTTTAAACCATTTAATTCTGAATCCAAAATTCCATTTTAAACTTATTTCAAAGTTCAAATAATAATTCAAATCCTTTTTAAACAACTAACTCTTTGAAATTCAATTTATCATCGAATTTGAATTTTGAAACCTAACCTTTGAACTTTTGTTTTAAACATTCAAATTTTAAGTCCAAAATGATTCCATTTTATCTTAATATTGGGTATATTAGCATACCTCAATTCTTCATTTTTTTAAACAAATCCAATATACGGTTCAAAGATTATTAATAACAAAGGAATGGTATCATTCAAATTATTTTTAAACATCCATCCATTTTCGATTTTCGGATCTCAAACCCATTTTGAGATCACTCAAATTTCCTAATTCAAATCAACCATTCAACTTCCCAAGTTAAATCTTAATATCATCTTGAAATTTTCAAATCCGGTTGATCATTCCAACTTATTTAACCTTTCCAAAGTAAAACTCAATTCACTTAATCCTGTCAACCTTACCCAGTTTGAACTTCCATCTTAAATTTTGAACTTTTCATAAATAATCTTCCCACTCATTAAGTTCAAAAACTTATCACTTTGGGTATCATATCTCATTCCAAATTTAAAACTCAATATTTAGAGTTTATTTCAAATTACCCTTGATATCATGTATATCCATACATATATACATAATTACTTCTTAGCCTACCAAGCCAAATTTTAAAATTTGAACCACCCTTAGTTAATTCAAAACAAATTTCCTTTAACATTTTGAAACCAATTCAAATGTTTAAATTTAGAATTCAGAACTTCACAATTTGAAATCCACTTTCATTTGTAACCTTTCACATTTACAAACTGCTCTCTTTAAATGGTTACTTCCTTAAAACATTCTATTGTTTATTGGAAAGCAATCATCTAATTATTAAACACAATAACCATTCTATTTCTCTGGTTTCCAATTCTAATTCATCTTATTTTGAAAGTTTTTCCCAACTTCAAAATTTAATTTCAATTTCAATTTGGTTGTATTCTATTACTTCTTTATTTAATTCCAACAATTTAACAACCAATTCCCTTAATATTTATTAGAAAGAAATATTGCTTTATATATATCCAATTATATTCTTATATAAAATCATTTAAAATCCTTATATAAGAAAATAACAAGTACGCTCTCATATATATATAGATACTCAACTCATCCTAGGGTACCACTTACCCTATCCTTAATGAGTAATCCCACCAGAGTCAAGGTTCTCGCATAACCTTCAGCTCTGATACCAAATGTAACGACCCGGAAATTTCGATCCCGAAAATTCCAGATAGTTAGTGAAAAGAAGAAAAAGATAGAAGAAACAGAAGAACAGAAATAACAACATCTCACATTCGCAACGGATAAAGTATAATAGTAAGTAATAACAGTTTACAGAAGAACACTATATCTGTCGTTTACATTTTAATACATCAGAGTAACACATATATACAGATACTGGACATATACAAATCAACATGTCTCAGATTTACAATAATATAATACAGCGGAAATACTCCAAACGTTCCTGCCATCCAACTCGTCTCTTGAGCTCCAGAACGTCCTTACTTGAAAATCTGTAATACTCGGTCTGACCCGAGCATTACATCAAAGTAACACCCGGGTCAGGCTGGAAACCAGCGTAAGTAAACCAATCTAACATGGAATGTAATAGCGTAAAACTTACGTAAAACCCGGGGTAACTCGCATCAGTTACAAATTCACAAATTTAGTACAAACAACACTTATTACACACATAAAATTCTAAATACCAAAACCTAGATTAAATGGTCAATTCCACTTAAATCATTACATTCCAGCATATTGATTTCACATATCAAATCTATGAAGAATCGAAGTGTTTTCGGGTATTTACTAATACCCGACTCCGGTCTCTTCGAATCCAATACCAGCTTATCTCAAATTATTCAAGTGAAACTCAATTCAAACTTTAAATACAGGGCGTCACCTATATGCATTAATTCATCAATGAATGACCACATTATCTCAGTTTAAATCCGATCATATCACATCACATAGCATCTCAAAATACATACCCAAGATATCAATCAATCTAAGGCATACAATATTATTCAATCATTCCTAATCAAGATAAACTAGTCTTACCATTTCTAATTAATTCAAACAAATTAAATTAATTACTTCAGTCTCCATTAATACTGTTTAACATTAATTAATTACAAACAACTTAATTGATCATCTTTTAATTATCCATTTAAATTAACATCCTTGATTAATTATTTTCAATTACATAAAGTAATTATCCTTTAATTTATTTATACAAATTAATTATTCTCAACCATTTACGGTAATTAATCTTTAATTACTTTCATTAATTTATTACATCAATTAATGATCCTAAATTAATTACCTCCATTAACCAGCCTTAATCGATCATACATAGTAAATAACCATTCTGTAATTACTTACCCTAATTAATTAACTCCTTAATTATTTTCCTTAATCCTCTAATTAATTACGCCAAATAATTGATCCTTAATTACTTCTCCTAAGTAATTAACCTTTAATTACTTTCCATCAAGTAAATTTCCTTATATTAATTACATTCAGTAATTTATCCATCAATTACTTCACTAAGTAATTACACTTATCAATCTCCTTAAGTAGTTATACTAAATCAATCATCAAGTGACTATTAACAAATTAATTAATCACATTCATTTCATTAATTACAACCGGTAATTTATCCCTTAATTACCCTATAAACCAATTAATTAATCTTAAATTATTAATTAATCAACCTTAATTATTAATTAGTCTCTTTGAATACCAAGTAATCAATCCATAAATACTTTTAAAATCAAAAAGTTAATCTTTAGTTAACCGATTTATTATCCATTAACTATTGATTAATAACCCTAATTATTAATCAATATCTCCCAAAACAAATTAATTAATCAATCTTTAATTATAGATTAGTTATTCCTTATCTGTAAATTTATAAACCTTAAATCAGTAATTGATTAATCTCATTTAATCCTTACCTTAAGTGATCATTCTTTGACTTACTTCCGTCAAACAATTATTATTTAATTACTTCATTAAGTAATTCAACCTTCATTAAATTATTCTTCAAAACCCTTTTATCTCCTTTAATTACCACTTACATAACCATGGTTTCCTTGCCAAAGAAATTTGGGTTCTGCTTATAACTTCAATATCCTATACATGCTTATCTACCTACAATTCTGGGCATCAATACTTACCCGAGCTCATACAGCAAAATCCTGAGAAACTCTCGAGTTTCTCTTGTCTTTAATTTCTTCGAGTCGAGGCATACAAACATACGAGTACTTCCCGAGACAACGCCATCCTTCCCAAACCCAATTCCTCGTGTCACCACTGTGTACGCGTACAAGGCGTTGCCGCTGCTCCGGTATGCACTACGACCTCAGGAAAGTCGGCGATGATCTCACCGTCGCCCCCATCCACCCAGATGTAAAAAACTACCTCAAACACGAAATCGAGCAAGTCACTACAGCTAAACCCAAAACCAGATCATCAACCGTCCCTCAATGTCAATGTCTCCAGTCGCCGGAGGTTACAATACTCCGAGCTAACCTACGTCAAAGGCTCACGCGCCCATCCCACCCACATCGATCAACTCCGAAGGGCTACTGACGACATACGGTCACTAGAAAGTTCGACTACCAATTCCGGCCTCAAAGCCCTAATTTACCTTCACCAGAACACTACGGTGATAAAAAAACCCAGACCATTTTTCTGATGATCCCCACTTCGCAAACCTCCTCCAGCGCCGACCACGACACCCAGCTCCTCCTTGATCACCGGCAAAAGCCAAAAACCCAATCTTCGGTCAACTAGTAAATTCCCAACACCCCAATCTCTAAAAATCATGAAATTCATTCCAAAAATCATGATCTTGATGCTCGAATTCATTTATGAATCCAAAACTTTAAATTTCAATATTTGATTTTTTTTTTCTAAATTAAATTTTAACTGTTATCTCTTATTTTCCATCTTCTACTTGATATTACCTCCTGAAATACTTTTTAAAACTAAAATTATGCTGCCAAGAACAATTTCCTTTTTAAAATTCTTGTTTATTATTGTCTTATTAAGAGAATTTAAGTTTTAAAAACTAAATTATATACTGTATCAAGGAACAGAGGCCAGTGAACAAATGTTCAGTCATACTTGATCAATAACTGTATATCTAACTATATACAGACATATCTACAACATGCAACCAGGTTTCCACAAGTTATTTCGATGATAATCACAAGCATCATTGTTAACAGTTTTAAGCATTTAATACTATTTGCAGTTTCACTCACTTGATTTCTGGAAACAGAGAACAAAGCTACAGGTACTTCTTTGATCTGAATTTTGAAACAAAATTTTGATTTCTGATCTGCTCCCAGATTTGCACTTGAATTTGATTTTTTTTTATTTGTTTTGCTTTTATCTGAGTTTTGTCATTGTTACTTTGGTGAGTATTTGAGTTTTTCCAGAAATTGTATAGGGTAGTTGTTTTTAGATTTTTTTTTATTCTTCAAAAGAAAAGTGAAGCCTGATTTGAATTCTACATTAAAAATATTTTTTTTGAAAAAGGAACATATCTTGCCACTTGTTCACTACATATAAATTAAACCTTACATTTGTTTATCCCTTTATTTTAATTGCTTACAAATGTCAAGATAAAATATTTTATGTTTTAAACCTTGCCTCTAATTTATTTATAATTATGTTTAAGTCCCTACTAAATTCTTATTTGTTTATAGATTATTTATTTTATATTTACATAGGTGTTGTATATTTTAAATAGCCCTTGAAATCGGTTTCTATATTTTTAAATAAAATTTAACTTTAATTACCCTTTGAAAATTATTGAATTCAAAAAAATGCCTCCTAATTACTGTACATATACATATATACATACATACATGCATGCATATATATATATACATATATACTTGTATGTATATATATTTGAATTTTCTAACATTATAAAGTTTGCCTAAATTTATATATATGTTAATTTCCTACAAGATTATCATTTCCAAAAATTTAAATTTATAGATTCAAATTCATTTATATACACATCCATATATTTATAATTCAATTTTTATTATATTTCCAAATTTATTTAAACTTCCAGATATCTTTTATTATCAGAGTTTTATCTGTTCAATTGATTAAAACAGTTAATTACCCAATTATCAGATGTCCAAAATCCGGGTTATTACAAAACGGGTCGCTTATTTTGAAAATAGGTTTGAAGAAGTTATGATCAAAAGAAAAAGGATAATTTTCGGACTTGAAATTCTATGTGAAAAATTGCTTTGAAAAGATTGGGTATTTTGACATAGCTACGATAGAACTTGAAAAGGTGGTCAACTAGAATGTTGTAGCCATTAAAATTTCACACGGTTTTCAAAAAAGAAAACCTCCATATTAGTTAGAAATGAGGAAGAAAAGATTGGTGGAAAGAGGATGGAAAATGGAGAAACACATGGCTATTTATAGGCAATATTTCTACGTCATCATTATATCCAGTCACATCACAAATCTTTTATATATATATAATAATGTTTAGTCACATCACTTTCTTTTATATATATACATAATTATTATGTTTAGTCACATCGCTTTATTTATATATATAATTAGTATGTATAGTCACATCACTTTCTTTTATATTTATATATATAAATATAAAAGAAAGTTAATTATTAATTAACTAAGATGTGATAAGAGATAATTATGATTAAAGATTGCAAAATCTAAGATGTGACAATACTTAATATATAATATATATATATATATAAAAGAATGTTATTATTTTTAAAAATATGTCTTTTCACATCACTTACTAATCTAAATTAATATAAGATAATTTATTTCTAAGTTTATTATTATCTAGTAAATTAACTCTTATATATATGTGTGTACATATAGTGCACAAAGACGAAAAATATTTTTGACAACTTTCCGGTGTTGAAAGGTCGAAATTTCAAAAAACGATCTTCGGTTACATTTTCTGTTTTTCTACGAACTATTTAATTTGGTAAAAAAATTTGAAAACGATTTTACCATCATATTAATTAATAAAGTGAGTTTATTTTCATTATAAAACCTATATATTGAACATTTAAAATTAATTAAATATTCACTAGTGAAATTTTGAGTCGTTACAATTAACTCACACAAATAATTGATGTTTGATTATAGTTTATTAATGCACAACCAAAGATGAAATTTATGAGCAATTAGGCTAACGTGGCGCAAGATTAATGATTACTATTGTAAATTGGGGACTACGGTTGAAGATTAGATATAATCAACAGTAATAACATCGCTTTTGTTATTTGATGCGACATTTTTGAAAGGGAAGTGTGAAATGGAAAACACGAAACGAAAATAACGTATGTGAAGTAACATTGACGTGGAATATAATATAAAAATGACAGGGGTATAAAATGGGTTTTACTGTTTACACTAACATAAACATTTACAAACGCCACTTAAATATTTGATAATATTAAATCATAAAATATACTTCAAAAATCCACATTAGAATTAAAAATGGATCTGGAAGTAAAAAATGATTTTTTATGCAAAATAGAGAAATGCAGAAATAGAATGAAGTCTTAATTCTCAAACATAATTATTTTCAATCCAATCAGTTATTAATTGCAGAAGAAAATGAAATGAATAACATAAGTAAAAGTAAAAATATTTAGAACAAACATGTGAGAGAGAAAGGAGAAGTCGAATTGGTTTTGAGAGAATAAAAAATTCATGAAAAGGTGGATGTGGGGTGAGTGAGTGAAATATTTTTTGTTGGGTGAGAAAGGTGTTTAGGTGGATGCAAATAGTAACATTATGTAAAATTGATATTTTTAAAAATATTGATGTGTCCTGATTACCACTTAAATTTATTCAAAATTCATTTATACCTATGTACATCCATTTGATTGGATTTTATATATTTCCAAATTCGTATGAAAGAGGAAGTTTCCCTTTTTTTACTTAGATTCCAATCCATTAATCATTGCGCTCAAATGACATTTATCAATACCTTTTTCAAATATAGTGGTTTAGTAGGATCCAGATTAGGGTACCTCGAACCTTCTTTAATTATTTTTCCAACAATGGCTATTTTGACTTCTTTCTTTCTCTAAATATTTAACCTAAACCAATGAATACCTTAACAAAACAATGAATACTTTTTTAAATATAATATTTCACACGGGAATAATGCAGTTAATTATAACATGTAGTAGTCACATATAAGGTCGAAGCTTCAATCCTCATTAGCTATGTATTAAGTATGGTATAAGATTCCAACCATAACCATGAGATTTCAACCAACTCATATCGGTTTCGGCCGGTGGAGGGACAAGATTAAGGAAAAATCCCGTCCCGTTACAAAAAAATCAAAATAAATGGAATTATTTGTTATCAAAGGAAGAGGAGGGGACCAATAAGAAACGGCATGGCAAATCCAATCAATCAAAATGGCAAAAGAAAAAGAAAACCCTAATCTACACATCTAATAATTCATAAATGTGTTTGAACAATAAGTGAGTCAAAATTTCACCTACAAAAGCATCGATGGAAAATAGAAATTGCTATAAATCGAGCTTCAGCAAACCGCTTCCCAAGTTAGAGCACTATTGACCATATTCGAGCATCACTGAGGAGAAGCTTCGACCAAATTCGAGCCTACCAAGGACTTCGATGTCACTGAGGAACTTTGACATCACAAGTGAATTATTTTTGTTTTTGCCTTTTTTTCCTGTATGCGATTTGTAGTATTTTTTTCATTTTGTTTATGCGAATGAGAGAGGGGTTTATGTAAATGGATGGGATTTGGACTTGAAATTTAATATGTTTGGGCTGAATAATTATTATAGGACTTGGACTTGAATATGGAACTGAATATTTGACTTGAATATGTTAGACTTAGAATATATTAAACTTGATTGTGGACTTAAATATTGAATTTAATATGTTGGACTTGAATATGACCTTGAATATTGAACTTGAACATTGAACTTAACTCGGAATATTCAACTTGAACATGAGTATTGAACTTTGACGGCTTCGATGAATGTTTTTTTGTTCATTTTTATTTTACTTTTGAATGGACTTAGATTATTAAATTGTTTAGGACTAACTTTTATTTAATTTATAAATACTTATATTATATCATTTATTTATTATCCCAGGTACATTATGGCAAATCAAACTGAAATTGGTTGGAATTATGGTACTACGATCGATGGCAATCTTCGGAACACAAAATGTAACTTTTGTAATAAATTAATCAATGGCGGTGGTGTGACACATTTGCAAAAACATCTGGCAGGAGTTGACGGCGATGTATCAGCATGTCTGATTGTCCAAAAAGAAGTTAAACAATTTGTAGGATCACATATCGTTCAAAAGAGAAATGAACGGAACAAAGTAAAACTAGACAAACAATGCTTGCAAGATGAATTAATGAGCAGATCACAATAAGTATCAGACGATGAAAATGAAGATGATGAAGAATTTTAATGTGTCATGCGGTAGAGAAGAGATGCATTTAGAGACGAGAAGATGCACATATCTTATGTTGCTGGACGATCAAGTGGTGATCCAAGTCAAACAGAGCGCAACATATGTGGAAAATCTGCCAAGGTAGATGACAATTTTGGCACTCATGCTACTAAACGAATTGACTCATATTTGCAAAAAAAAAGGGTAAAACTCAACCTTCTATTAAATCCACAATGAAAGATATTAAAGATGCCAAAAAAGCATATAGGTATAGCAATTTCTAAGTTCTTTTTTTAACCATATTCTATATAATGCTACCAATAGTCCATATTGTACAACAACAGTTGATGTGATTGCTGAATGTGGTTGTGGAATTAATCTACCTACTGCGTATGAAATATCACATTCATATTTGAAATGAAAATAGAAGAAGTTGGACAATATATTAAAATGTTACATAATTTCTAGGACGAATATGGTTGCACACTACTGTGTGATGGTTGGAGTATGCAGAATCGATGAAAAATATTAAATTTTCTCCTGTGCACTACCCTATAGAACAATATTTATCAAATCTGTAAATGTCACGGATGAATTCCAAAGTGAAGAATATGTTTATGGATTAATGGATGATGTCATTGAACAAATCGGTGAAAATAGGATATTGCATGTTGTTACAGATAATGGAACAAACTACAAAGTTGTTGGTCAAATATTGATGCAGAAAAGAATGCATTTATATTGGGCATCATGCGTAGTACACTGCATTGATTTGATTTTGGAAGATATTTCAAAAAGTCAGAGGTAACAGTTGTTATCACAAATTATCAGTTAATAAAGACATTTATATGCAACCATGGTTGAGTACTTTCCATCATAAAAAAAGAGACCAACAACAAATAATTGATTAAACTGGCAGTAACATGGTTTGCAACTCATTTCATCGCACTAGACTCTATTCATAAAACATAAAGATGGCCTAAGAAGAATGATTGCTTCGAGAGAGTGAACATCAAAAGTTCCTAGACTCAATATTAAAGACAAAAGAATAGCAAATATTATTTCCATTGATTTGCCACAACGATTTTTGGACCGGCTTTGCTTCCATCATCCTTGTTTTCGAGCCACCGGTGAAGGTTTTATGAATGGTGGATAGTGACGACAAAGTATATATGGGATATCTTTACGAGCTGATGGATCCAGCAAAAGAATAATCAGAAAAAATGTTGCTAGAAGGCAACGTCAAAAATGATGGAATATAATAGACAAAAAATGGAAAATACAATTACACCGACCTCTTCACATGGCAGGTAATTTATTTCATTTTTTCATCATACAGATAGTCAAACACATAACATTTCATTAATATATTACACTTTTTTCCATACTTTTTTTCTCGATCCTACCATTCAATATGGGGATGCAACAAATGGAAGAGAAGCGTTAGTTGAATTTAATGTCTTTAAAAGGATGATGTTGGATATTGTAACACAAATTGAAATTTGAAAAGAAGTAAAACTAACGTATATAATAGTTATGACAAACGTTTAATGTTTAAGATATATTTAATATTTAATTTATACATCAACAGGTAGAAAGATATAGAATGAAAATTTATGCATTTGGTTCTACGAAAGCAATGGTAGTCATAAAGACATGTTTTCCTGCTTATGGGTGGTCAGTAGTTGAAAGAGATGATGTTTCAAGTTTAACACGTTTAGCAATGCACATTTTAAGGCAAACATTTTTCTCTTCAAACTACGAAAGAAACCTGACTACTTTTTTGATGATCCATACAAAATTACAAAATAGAATGAAAAATGAAAAATCTAGAAAAATTGATATATATGCATTATTACATGAGATTAATAGCAAAAAATTCAAGACGTCGCAATATTGAAAATCAGTTGATCGATTTGGACTATATATTCCATGAAAAGAATTCATTAGCTGAGTGGACCACTGAAGTTGAATCATCCTTGTTGGACAACGATCCTTGAATAACCAATACATTGAATGATACGGCCGTGGTTGTTGATGGTATAACTACGCGAGCAGCAAGGAGTCAAAGTAATGAAATAGCAGCAGCTCGTCAAATTACGATCATAGTAATGCTGGTGGAAATGGTATGGGTTTAACAAGTAATTATAATATTGATTCTAGTGATGGTCGTGAATTATATAGACTGACTAAAACATATCCATGAAGAAGAATGCGGACGGCAATCCTAACCGAGTAGATAGTATTTAAATATTGAATACGTACATTAACATGATTACGAGCACCATAATCCATATATTTCAATGATCCACCAAACTATAATCATACTTTTGATCATACAGATGGTGACTCATATTATGGAATAAACGAAATATATATTGATATCTCGAATGATCAAAATAATCAAACTACATATACAACACAAAATAATGACCCCTCGCCATTTGATGATATGATGACGATATTTATGAATTCATGACAAATGCAATATGATCATCCATCATATATACAATACAAAATGATGAAGAAAATTATGAAAACAATTCATATGTAGCTCTAAAAATTAGTTTCTAGATGTAATAGTGTCGTATGTTACATTATATCTTTTTATAGACTATACTTTTATATGATTTACATGGTTTATTATTAATTTTTCATTCAAAATACAAAAACCCGATATTACAACCGAAACTTTCAAAATTCCTGAAATTGACAAACCATCAAAATTTCAAATGACCAAAAGCGAGACTGAAAGCGAATTCTCAAACCTTAGTATTTAGAAAGGAAAAAAAAATCCTAACCAATGGAAAAACCTTTTGCTTTAAATTGCCAAATGCATTCTAAAAGTACCAATTTAAAAGCATAAATAGATCTCCAATTTTGTAATATAACAATCACCCTTTCTCATCTATAACAGCAAACGACTACTAATTGAACCACACAAATTACAAATGAGATAACGCTGCCTGCATACGATCAGGTATACTACCACTCATTTGAGAGATAAACAACCGTATTGTTTAATAAACCTCAACATGCCATTGCTTCTTCTTCTTGAGCTGAGATAGCTTGGCATCCCAACTTTCTCCTCTTTGTTCCGCCACTCTTCTCAAAGTCTCTTGAATTCCAGGCATCATTCCTTTCAATCCACAAAAATATATGTGTGCACCATTTTCCAAAAGCTTGAATATTTCATCGCTGTACTCTTCTATTTTGTTCTGCACATACATTTTTCCTCCTTCACGGTTCCTCTCTTCTCTGCTTAGTGCTTTATCATACCTGAAGAAAAAGGCAGTATAATGGTAATTTACAAAGGCAGTTATGGTTGTTAAATCTTGAATTGTAGGATTCAGATCCAATTTACTCAGATGAAGCTTCAGTAGTATTGGCATCCAAGTTCCATTGCAGTTCATACTTGTGATTTTATGCAGTTGGAATTAAATCACTGAATCGGACATTAACCAAAGGTTATAGAAAATATACCTGAAATTATCGGGGTAGTGTTTGAGATAGGTAGAGAACTCATCATCGTAAAGAAGGCTATCAGAGTTGGCAACACCAAGGAAGAGCCATGCAAGTCCATTAAATTTGTAAGTGGGGACGGATTCCATGAACATTCGTCTGAGGTAGGCACGGTATGGGGCAACCCCAGTACCTGTAGCTATCATGATGTGAGTTGCTTTCGGATCATTTTCAGGTAATAGCATTATTTTTCCAGCTGGACCTGCCATCATAATTTGTTTTTCTATGAATCTCGTAAAACAAATTTTTATCAAGGCTTGAGTCACTGACCGTATACAGGGACGAACCCAGTATACAGGGACGAACCCAATTTTTATCAAAGCTTGAGTCACTGACCGTATCACTTTTTTATACATAGAAATTAAAAGTGCAAATAAGAAAATGCATTCTTTTTTTTTCTTTCTTAAATGGCACAATCTTGAAACCATTAAACCATAAATTCATCTTATACCATTGGTTTTGTCAATCAAAAACCAGTCAATACTAAATGCCAGTGTGTATTTCTTTGTCCTGAGATAGATTATATCTATTAAAAAAAAGTAAGGTTGAATTTTAAAAAAATAAACAAACAAATTTGTGATGATTATTCATTGAAAGTTAGATTTTTTAAAAACTTTGCTCAAACTCGTCGACTTTTTCTTCAGGGGCAAAGAGAGCAGCTCTGAGAAAAAGGAGTGGGTACATAATGAGGTTATGTATGCAATATGATCTAAGATCAATAGAATATACAATACGGTTACAGACATACCTGTTATTTTAATCCTGTCTCCTGCTTTTGAGTTGCAAAGGAAATTGCTGCAGACACCATTCTTTGAAGGATCCTCCTTTCCTGTCTCTGGATCGTAATAGACAGCACGACGAACACATAAACTGGTAGTCTTTCCATCAAATGAGTCACCATATCTAGTTGATGCAATAGAGTATAGGCGCACATTGTGTGGAGCTCCAGGTTTCTTAGGATTCTCACCCTAAATAAGGAAAGAAACAAATTTCAAACATGAGTCACAGTAGCTACTACAAGTTGTCACAGTAGATACAAACTAGCACGTACCATTCAAGGGAAGTTTTAAAAGATGTTTAAACAATACTATGTGTAAATGGGTTATAATAATTTGCAATTAAGATAATAGTATCTCGGAAATGGGAAAACGAATTTGTCATTATCAGTGTGTCTGAAGTTGCTAGAGAAATCCAATTAAAAAGAAACGCAAAAAATTGAACTTGTGCTGCTCCCGAACCCAACTGAGTACCAAACTGGGGTTTGATATGCAGTTTTACTATCCAGGTTTAGCATTGGGATCCTATATTCATGCCAGTAACTGAATGGTGTGTGGCATTCAATGACTATTTGTAATGTGCTGTGCTTTTGGCCTAATATTTGGTTGGGGATGCTCTAACAACTAACTTTGGTAAAAAGTTACCGTCGTGTATTGTTTGATAATGTTCCTCAAACTTTCTATGTGCTATGAGGTTTGGATCATGAGTCTTGACTAAGGTTCGAAATTTTGGTATAGGTATGGTACAAGCATGCAATTAAAAAGCGCAAATCAACCGCTTTATCTAACTTGATGGATTAAGTATTTGCATCACCGTCTTAAAACCAAAATTCAATTTTACCAGATTTTGGCTAAATCAGGTAATTGTAGGTACCTTTCATTCTTGATGTTTTCTTGGTTTAAGTAGATAATTAAAATATTTAGAGCAAACTTTAATATGAAAACATTATATAGAATGTGAATGCATTGCTTGGACAAGCATATGTGTGTTTGTGTGATCAGACCAACTATATTGTCTCCATTACAGTCTTCGATCTTGGGCTGTCAATTTTGGACCTGACTGGCTATTGTCTTGATAACAGTGTGAGTTTTGAAAGCGGTAGGGAATCTGGATATCTTTTGTAAATATTATTTGACATTCCTTCTGTTTACATTTAGATAAATGGCTAAATGATTGTTACCTTGAATTTGTAAGAGTCAGGTCACAATATCACATACCTCATGAATTAAACATCTAAAATGATACTTTATCGATGCACTAGATAGGATTGTTTATGTAAAATACACGCATGGTACTTGCTGAAATTCAGCTTTAGAAATTTTTTCTAAATTGATGTATTGTATGAATAAATGTCAAAAGAGCATATTCCATTAAGCCCATGTTAAAATGATAAGGATTGGTTAAGGCTTAAGAGCATAAATGATTACTTAGATTATAGACCTCCTTATGAAATAAAAGCGTGTACTATAAACGATGCTAAAGATGTAAAATCAATAACAACAATAATATGTTTCTGTTGCTGAATAGTAAATTCTACGTTAGTGAGACATAACCGATGATAAAAAAGCATGCATAAATCAACTAAAGTAATATAAAACTGGCAGTTAAAATGAAATCAAATGTGTACTCACTGGAGGAATTACACCATAACTTTGTCCTTCCCAATATGGGACATTGCCTCCATGATCAATTACAATTTGACAAGTCTCGCCTGGAGCTTTGGGTCCCACAATCCTATCTACTGAGACAATAGTTGCTGTGTATGGCTCCTTAGGTTTGTATAGGTTGAGGGGTGGCTCTTTAGCATCTTCAAGTTCAACTGGTTTCACTGTGACTTTATTTCTGGTTGCTTCTTGTGTAGAAATGCATGATATCTTAGTCTCATGTTTCGGTCTCAAAGTATAAGTTTTTAATACTTTAAATGCAGCAGTAGTTCTCCATGGTTTAATTTGGACGCTTAGGTTGTTGTGCACCTAAATAACAGAAACTAGCAAGTGAGGCATGCAAAACAAAAAACCGACTAGATGCATAACAAATCATTAATAACGCCATAAATTCAAGGACAACCCCCAACAATTCATATTTAAACTATGGAAAGAGAAGAAAAAATATATCAAGCATTTATTAGATCATTGATGGTGACACTCATCAAACGTAATTTTTACTCGTATAAAGAACACAAGTAGTACATATTTAATGTTTTGTAGCAAACATTTCATGGCAAAACTGAAACTTGCAAAAAAAAAAAAAAAAAAAAAAAAATTGCTACATGTGTTTGATCATTGACCATACATGCAAAAGAAGGGGATTAACACTGTCCCAAAATATAGACGGCATGAATTATCGGATTTAATCGATTTTGCAAATATAATTCAAACAGAAAAGAAGTCATCATTGAATCATTGAATCAGTATGGCTACAATCACAAATATTATTCAACACAGCAATCAAAGCCATGAAAATATCTTTTACCTTCGATCGAGATCCTCTAACAGGCAACTCAGTTCCAACGCTCGCGTTCCAACAAGACTACAAAAAGAAAATTGAACAAATGGATAGTAAACTTTGCAAAAAAAGAAATCGTTCGCAAGCAAAATGAAAATTCTAATATACCTGAGCTGCAAAAGTACAAGCCATTAGCGAAACTGAGGAAAATATTAGGGATTAAATAAGAGAAACGTGAAGTAATTAAGATTTGTGAGTACAATAGGGTTTGATTTATAGAGAGTGTACTGATCGTTGGGAGACGAGAAAGGGCAAAGAGAGAGCCCTCCTCGATCGTCTGTTGTCCTTCCGCTATTTCTTTATGGCTTTGAGCCAAAATTTTCAATTCTTTTAATTTATATTTATATCACGACCAATTAAAATTGAACTCCTCCCCCAGTCCCAGACATGCTATTCTCCTCCCACACTATTTACATTTTCATCAAAAAAAATTGTTTCAAAAATAACAAATTTGTTTTTTCAGTTGGATAGACATTTTTAGCGTGAATAGAAAATGATAGCTGTAACTATCATGATGTGATTTACACTAAACATTATAGTTTCAACTATCATTTTTCATTCATACAAAAAATATTCTTCAAACTAAAAAAACAAACTTGTTGTTCATGAAAATAATTTTTTACCACTTCTTCCCTGTTTCTATTTTTTCTGTTTCTAAAATTAATAACTTGTGTAAACGATATCTATTTGAGACACCGTTTTTAGCGTTACGATCGTATCAAAGTTCTCTATGTTATGTAGTTGGTTTGAACTGAATCCGAATAATTTATAATTTTCTAATTTATTTTTCAAATTATTGACACATTTATTTATTAAAAAACAATTAAATAATTAGCTATAAATCAATTAATTAAACGTAACGACCCGCAAATTCATCATTTTAATAAATAAATATTATTTTTGAAATGTTCAAATATAACGATATATAACCCCAATAATGATGTTTTAAACCATAAACAAAAATGGTAAACCTGTTTTAAAACATATTAACAAAGATTTAATTGATTTATGACATCATTAGTAATGCTAGTATATATAATAATTAATTAATGATTTTATATTTACATTAACGATTATTATAAATATTCAAATAATAATTTTAAAATGATAATAATTTATTAATAAAGTGATAATAAATCAAATGTGATAGTTTTATAAATTTACAAATAAAATTTGAAATTATAAGGAAACTCGATATCGGTTTATGGATATAATGACACTTTTTGTAAAATATTGTTTAATATTGATTTATATGATTTTATAACTCAAATATGATCATTTTAATTCATGGATGAAAATAAGAAAATATTTTTAAAACTTAGCTTACAAATATATACGTTAATTAATAAATGAAAATATGACTAAAGATCGGAATCCGAATTCGTAATGGTTTAGTGCATATAAGTTATACGACGTTGTTCAAATGACTTGTACACCTTTGTGACATGCGCACACACATTATCATATACATATACACATGATAATAGCATGTATATAAATAAATTTACATAATGTAAAGGAATAAAAATCTTAAGTAATTATTACTTTTAAAAAGCAAACATCAAATCAAACTTATCACCTTCATACACCAACATCACCACCATCATCTACATCTCATCTCCACATGGCTAGGGGGGGGGGGCGGCTGCTGTGAGTTATAAGGAGGGGATGGATGGGATGGGAAGGGCATTTAGGTCATTTACCATTAAGATATTTTATTCTCCAAATTTTCCTATGAATACCCCACCTCTTCTTCATAATTTTCTAAGTTTTTTTTCTTCATTTTCTTCCTCATTTCTAAGTTATTTCCATGGCTTTTCAACTTAATAAAATAACGAAGAAAATATTTGTGGAAATAAATCAAATTTATATAATATATATGTTATGAAATGAAAAAAAAATGAAAGCCATTAAAGAGAGAGGCAAAAGATATGTTATTCATTATTTAGAATTAGACATGTATTTACATTACATAACCACCTTTATATAAAGGCTTCAGAGCAAAGGATTTAACCTATTCCACGATGTGGGACTTAACAAAAGAACATAAAAGCATATTCATTTTATAATTTACATATATTGTAACACTCCCCCTTGAATATGCGTCTTCAAAATCTTGAATGCTCTGATAACTTGAAATTTTTCATTTCGAAACATGTATGATTATTGCTCCCCCTCATTATTATCTTGCTTGCATTTATCGATTCAGTCGATATTGTTGCCTCATTAAAAACCTCTATAAGGAAAACCCAATGGGAAAAACCTTAAAAGAGGAAATGAGTGCAACTTGTGAAATCATAAATATCGTACTAAAAATGATATTCCTTCTAGTTTGATACTTCGGGATCAAAATAATGTCTCATTAAAACCTTACTAAGAAAAACCCAATGGGAAAAATCTTAGTGAAGGAAAAAGAGTACAATGACATATTTTATTTTCTTATTTTTTTTAAATAAAGCTTGATACTTCTGGATCAAACTAATGCCTCATTAAAAACCTTACTAAGCAAAACCCTATGGGAAAAATCTTAGTGAAGGAAAAAGAGTACAATATTGTACGCCATATTTCTATAATTTATTGCATCAGATAGAGTTTGATACTTCTGGATCAATTTAATACGTCAGTAAAAACCTTACAAAGGAAAACCCGATGGGAAAAACCTTAGTGGAGGATAAAAATATAATTTAACTTAAATAACATATTTGAGACGTTATTTCTTGAAAAGACGTTTGATTCTTCTAGATCAAGATAATGCCTCATTAAAACCTTAATAAGAAAAAACCAATGGGAAAAATCTTAAATAAGGAAAAAGAGTACATTATAGCTTATTGCAAATGTTACTAGGGAGTTGATACTTCTGGATCAAGATAATACCTCGTTAAAACCTTACTAATAAAAAACCCGGTGGGAAAAATCTTAGTTAAGGAAAAAGAGTGCATTATAAAATACTTATGAATTCTCCCCCTGATTTTAATTTTTCCTCTGAATTCATATTCGTCTTTCGATAACTTAAATTGGTTATAGATACTTCTGGATCCATAAATATGTATCTCATTAATAATACAATTTATTAATAGTTTTCTTTGGTACAATCAAATTTTCTAAGATTGCTTCTTTCAAATATGGTTTGCATTTTATGCATTTTGTATGCTACTTTTATGAAAAACACTTCATGTGCTTTCATTTTTGTGCTTCAAATTAGTTTTGTGCATTGCAACTATACATCTTTCATAAATATTAAAAATTTTATTACAACATTACTAGAAAGCAGGAAGTAATCTACTCATCTTGATGTATCAAGATTTTCATTACAACAATACTTAGAAGAAATTTGTAATCTACACTTCATGTCTTTTTCATTCTTTATAACTACAAAAGTTATATATATTCTTTAGAAATTTGTATACTTTAATAAGTAGTTGCATATCGCAACTATCACTTCAATGGATATTAAGAGTTTCATTACAACGATACTTAAAAATAGGAAGTAATCTACTCATCATGAATTATATTAAGATTTTCATTACAACAATACTTAAAAGTATGTTAAAATCTACTCTCATTGTTCTTCGCATTCTTTATAACAACGAACGTTATTTATATTCTTCAGGAATTTGTATGCTTTCATTATTTAATATGATTTTAAACCACATTTATACCTTCAGGGTATATTAAGCATTTCAAGTACTTTCGGTACTTTGCGGACTACGTGTCCATATTTCTCTACAATTAAAGGATTCATGATGGCAAGTCATGTTTTCTCCTAATTCAAGATTCTTAATCTATTTATAAATATAAGCGCTTTATTATTTACAAATTTATCATCGATGATTATTTCTTATCAGTTCTAGACATGATTTATTGAGATCTCTTTAATTATCATGTTTTAGGTACCTAAACCACTTCTGGGTAATTTGACAATCATGTCATGGATCTCTTTCAGAGCATTCTTAGGTGTTTCTTCAAGAACACTCACCTCCTTTATTTGGCATCTTTATTACTTACTCCAAAAATATTTTGAACTGACTTTTGAACCATATTTCAGATGTGGCTTACAAATTTTGATCCTTCAGGGATTCAAATCTATACTGGAGAAAGTCTACTAGGGATAATATTGATAATATTTTGCATCATTGTATATTTAAATATTTAACGCTGATGATCAAAATGAGCTTGTATCCCTTTATCCTCCCCCTCAATGTTGACAAACATTGTCACATTAAATAATAATCATTTTTGGACTCTCATTTTGATCCATTATGATATTGCTACTAGCGAATACATCATACGTATTAATAATAGGAGGATAATTCTTTTATAAGATGCATTCAATTGATATTGATTATTAGAGTTTGTTCTCATTCATTGATCTAAGCAATTGGAGGAATTTGCTCATTGTGTAGATCATTTGAATACATACATGACTTCAGGTCATTCAACATTTATGTTGATTGAATTTTAAATCACTAAATAATGTCTATGCATAATCTATAAGATGAGCTTATAACAAACTTCAGGTTGTTAGCTAAATATTTACATATATGGATGTATACGTGCGTCCATGCATCACATATATTATAAAATTTTCATATTTTTTCTCATTTGAATTAGTGATTTTTAGAACAAACTATTACAAAGATCCAAACTATTAATTTCTATTTATAAATCAATGTCAATGCAACCCTGTCAAAACCGCATGATAATTTTCAAAACATTTGGTTTGAAACCATATCGAACTTTTGGTTCGAATAAAATATACACACAACTTCAAGTTGTTAAGTTTTATTCCTCAATTATATCTCAAATATCAGTTTTGAACCTAATTATGATTACTTATCAAGGAATAATTTTTAATTGCACATAGACATTTTTACACATCTCTATTGAGAGTTCCGTAAAAAAAGTTACAATAAAAATAATAATAGTATCTTCTGGATACTTGAAATGTTACGGATACGGATTTCCTCAGGACCGTATGCATAGCTTGCATAAAAATTATGATATGAAATATAGACTGTCTCTTCAGGAGAATATTTAAAGATTATCTTCAGGAATTGATTATACGTGTAATATTTCTCACTTTTGATATAATTATAATGAAATATATGATATATGTTGCATAGCTCTCAAACTTTTAGGATCTAATCTAAACTAAATTAGGATCCTTTATAATCAAATTTCTATGCATTTATTTGGTTTAATAAAATTACCAAATATATAAGCAAATCTCTTCTAGAGATATGTTATCATTTCCTAATCTATTGTCTCTTTTAGGGATATTTTATTATCACTACTTTTGGAGTGAATTTATCTCTTCTAAAGATATATATATGTACTATTGGAATGTCATATCAATGTACAATGTTTCTTTTGTAGAAATTACATAATTACTACCTTTACAATAACATAAAACATCAAGTGTGCTTATTTTTTTTTGTAACTATCTTTGAAATGACATATCAACTTTAAATACAGTAATAAAATTAGATGCACGAAATGAAAGTAAGATGCAAGGAGATAAAACCACTACTTCTGAAGTGTAACATTGGTATATAATATCATTTGTTTTTGCATAAATTATTGTTATTACTCAAAAAAAAATTATATCATTATTCCTTCAGGGAATACAGTATTTCCTTTTAAGGAATTGCAATGTAACAAAAATAAAATTCCTATAACATCTCTTCTAGGATGTTAGATTTTGCAATATAAATATAAATAAATCTCTAAAACATCTTTTCAAGAGATTAATATACACACACACATCCAATGATGTTTGAAATATCATATAACATAATATCTTCAGGATATTTTGTTAATGTAGTGTAAATGTTAAGATATAAGGTAAGGTATAACTCATTTGGAGATTTTTGTATTCTATTGAATGCAGCATCATTTTCTCATATGATTATTTATTAATTTTCTTTAACTTCTTCAGGAAGTACAACTTTATCATTTTACATAATATCAATAGAGCTTCGGGCTTCTAATTCATGAGCTTCAAGTTCATTAATATGTTATGAACTTCAGGTTCTTAAATTTTGTGTAAACTTCTCCCCCTTTTTTTTTATACCACATTGTTACAAAATAAAAGTCTATTCTTATTTCAGGACTTGTACATTTTGACAAAAAAATACCGACAAGAATTCGAGTTATATAGCTTCTGGTTGGAAAAAAAATGTTTGCACAACTTCAGGTTGTTGTTCAAACTTATTTCTTTCATTATATCGAGCATTGTTTGCCAAAATGAATATACCATATAATAAACCGTATGTCTATTCTTATTCCAAACATAAAAATACAACATCATTTAATTTACTGTAGCCAGTGCATTTATGATGATATGGCAATTTAATTTATTACCATGACGACAACATTTAATGCATTTATGATTAAAAAAATGAATGCAATTTACCATTATTGTGACATAAAATATAAAATATTATCACAATGAATTGATTTCTTTACAAACAAATAAATCAATCTAACTAACTTTAGTTAGCAAAATTTAATCTCAAAGCCAAGTTTAATATACTTAATGTTAAAATTAAATGAATACCATAAGAGAAACTTTATTTCTTAATAGTCAAAATTTCTAAAATAACTAAAATAACTCTTATATATATATATATATATATATATATCTATGTATGTATGTATATACATACATACATACATACATACATACATATATATCCTTTTTTTTATAATTCAAGTTTCTGCTCTTTTATTGAAACTTCTGGTTCTTTATTATAAGAAAACTTGAAATTTAATAATTTATGGAAACTTAAGCTTTTAGCATTATAGGAACTGCAGGTTCTCAACTTTTATTTCAAATGCTAGAAATTAAGTTTACCGTATATGTTTTCATTAACGTTTCCATTCACTTCAGGTGTACTAAATCAATATTAATATTGGATCTAAACTAATATAATCTTCTAAATATGCATTGTTCTTGTATATGTTTCTTTAAGAAATAATAGAATATATCTTCTTGAAATATAAACAATATATAAAAAAATAATTTCCAAAATCAAAATCCAAATCAAAGAGTTTTCAAAATGAAAACTTCATTTATCAAACATGTATATATTACTTAGATCTATATCACAAACCAAAACGTAATCAAGATCAATAAATTTATTTGAATCAACAACAGAAATTGTCAAATTCAAAACTTGCTTTCCAAAATAATGAACTCAAAAAAAACATGCAATAATAAGCAAGTTTGAAATCAATTCAAATCCAAATTCAAAAAAACAAAACATTTTATTTTTAAAAAATGTACAGATCTCAACGATATATTATTTGAGTGTGATTTTGAGATCTATAATATAATGATATCAGAAAAATAAGAACAAAAAAATCGGATCTATTGTAGGATGTGATTTGAAATATAATGACAAAAATACATGTGCGGTGGAATAAGATCTATAAATTTAGATCTATAACAAAATAAGATCTTGAAAAGATAAGATATATTAAAACTTCAATCCAAATCTAAAAAATTAGAAAATAGATATAGAATTGTGAAACAAGAATACTTAAATCTAGATCTAAATTAATTACAAAATAATTCTAGAAAAGCATATCTAGAAATTTTCAAACCTGATTTCAATGGTTGAATAAGAGGAAGAGATAGATCTGATTTCATTAACTGAATAAGAGAAAGAGATGTACATACATGAAGAAAAAAACGGATCTAATCTTCTGGATTACAATATCCAATACATTCGAGAAAAAGATCATGCTGGTAACGTGTTATGAAATGAAAAAAAATGGAAGCCATTAAAGAGAGAGGCAAAAGATATATTATTCATTATTTAGAATTAGACATGTATTTACATTACATAACCACCTTTATATAAAGGCTTCAGAGCAAAGGATTTAACATATTTCACGACGTGGGGCTTAACAAAAAAACATAAAAGCATATTCATTTTATGATTTACATATATTGTAACAATATAGTAGTATATACCCCTCAAAACACTTTAAAATCACTCCTTTTCACCTTCAAAACCCATGGCCACCATCATCCACCACCTCCATGCTTGACCGTGAGCATTAGAGCTTCCAAGGACCAAGGTCGAGCCACTTCAAGGCTTCTGGGATCGAGTTCGTAGAGTTTTAGTTCGACTTAGCAAAGATATAGCGAAATAGAGTTAGACCGTTATCAAATGAAGGTGAGAACTCCTAAATTAAATCTTTACAAATAGTCATAAATATTCATCGTGACTATTGAAATGCTTAAAATGTTTGATTGGATGAATTACAGTAATTAGTGGATATTTGGGAAGTCATTAGTAACAAAAAGTTAGATATGTTATATTAAAAGTTAGAAACTCCATTTATATTATATATACATATAATGGATGCTATGGTTGTTTATAATGATTATTTATCATGTTTGGTTGTTGTGAAAATATTGTTGTTTAGACATATAAACAAGTCACGTGAAATACACGTCCATATTACACAAGGAAATCACTTTCCGAATCAAGTTATAAAAGCAATATGAAATCATTAAACTCTTTAAAATGATTTGAAATTGATCTATAAATGTTTTATAAATATATATAAAATTGTCTCGACGAGTTTTGAATGAAAATTGAAAAACGAATCCAACCTAGGCGCGTTGCGTAACGATAGTTCACGATTTTGCACTGCAAAGGTTAAATGAGTATATAAAGTGGAATATAGCTCACAATTCTTTGTAATAAGAATTCCAAACTATTATTTTCATATTTTTCAAACAAAGGAAAAGAATCGAGATTTCAATTAGTAGATTTTGAATTTAACTTAAATAAGTTTTCAAAATAATCACGATTTTGTAGTTCGTAATCAAAAAAATGATTCCTTAAAATTTAATATTTTTAGATGTTTTAAAAATATGAAAAATCTTTATAAATATTTTAAAAGAGATTTGAGTTGTGTAAATAAATTTTCAAGTGAGTGAAAAGTCGTTTTGGTCAATATAGCTTTAAAAACCGTATTCGCAGCACTACTTGCAATGGTTTTCAATAACTTTTGAAACATTACTTTAGACTTTTAAATATGATTTGAAGATTTAATTATTTATTTAAGAGGATTTAAATAAAAGAATTAAAGAAAATCTATTACAAGAAACTGTTTTAATTTTGGCTTTAATAAGCCGACGAGTACACCTGATTTTTCTATTCATGAGATCTTGCTGAGAGGCTTAAACTAAGGAAATGTTATGGAGTAACCAGTGCCCTGGCTCAGCCAGCCTCACTTATGCGAGGGATAGATAAGGTTGAAATGTCGGAAACGAGTTAAGTATAAAAGATTAAATTTTCCAACTTTAAACAACTTGGGTTGTATAGAGATAACCTTCTTACAATTGATATTAAATTTTAAGGATGGAACTCGTACTACTCATATGACTTTAAATTCTTATTTCACCGTTATTTGATGGATAGTACTTGTTGAAAACGGAAATTAACATCAAATATAACTTGAAATAACTTGTATGGATCCGTTTCATTCAAATATTAACTAATTTGGATTTACCATCTTAGATAACATAGTCTCTACTTATTAAAAGTTACATTTTTGGAACTGAGAACTCTTTGTCAAAATTTAATTAAAATGATGTGGAATTATTCCAAGTTTTAAAAAGAGTTTAATTAAACCAAAGAATTTAACAAAGAGAGCTTTAATGAATTCCATATATGCCGTAAAGAAATGGTTTTCAAAAGATAAATATCTTTAGAAGATATTTGGATAAAAATATATTAATTAATGGAATAATAATTACCTATTATCCATGATTGGTTTGAAGAAACCAGGATCGGATTTGCGTCGGCACGTCGTGTAGCATGATAGAGGGTTCTCGCTATGTGTTTGGTGGCGAGCAGTTGACTCTTACTCCTACATGTCCTCCAGGGTTGGTGCAGTCGAGAGGTTGATTGTAAAAGCAAATGTCGAGGTACTAGTGTGAGCCATAGTGGTTGTACCCACTGTCAGGAGGGCTAAAGGCCAGGTCATCACATTTGGCATCAGAGCTTAGGTTTAGCAAACATCTGAGCCTGGTCGGGGTAAGAACTCATCGGAGACAGGATTAGTAATATCCTACAATGAGTTCATTAGAGATAGGGTTAGTAACATCTAGAATGAGCTAAGAGTAATATATATATATATATATATATATATATATACACACACACACACATATAAGCACGTATTTGTTGATATATTAAAATGATTTTAGAAAAATATGGTAAATGAAATAATTTTACCTAGGATTATATTTTGAATATGAAAATATGTTATAAAAAGATATATCGTAAATTGAATGATTGTATAATAACAAGTTAATAAAAAGATTTAAGCCTAAAACATTTATGATTAGAATTTCATAGTTTGACTATAAGATATTTATTAAATAAGAGTAACAAGGAGAAGTATATAAAACCTAAGAATTTGGATAATAAGAACTTTTATCTAAAAGGGATTTTGAAGAAAATTTCCAAAGGATTTTTGCATTGGTTTAGAAGTAACAAGACCAAGTGCTTAGTAAATTATTTAACCGTCAACTGAAATTATGATACTGAAAGGTTGTAAAGCGAATAATAGAAACATTCATCTAAAAGGTTTTTCAATAAGGAGTTTTAAAGGATTTTGAAAGTTGATAATAATAAAGTTTGAAAGACATTTTGGCAAGGGTTTAACCAAACATCGATTGGCTTCCTTAAATTTGGTCAAGTATGATTTTAAGGAATATACTAAAGTACTTAGAGAATTATTACCCTTAACTATCTAATGAATTTGTGATAGGATCCATTTAGATATAAACATTGACATTAAAATAAGTTAGTATCCATATCTAAGAAGACTTTGTTTGCATCGGTATAAACCATTCATAGGAAGTCATTCAAAGGGGGAGTCCTCGAAGGGAAAGGGGAAGAAGAAAGACAATTTGATCGTCCTATTGAGCGACGAAGAACCCATGCAGTGGCCACTTAGAAATGTTCGGCCCATCATAGATGAAGAATTAAATCAATATACTAGGTTATACGAACACGGCTATCCTATGGCCACAATGCTTATACTTCCACCACTTCTGAACTTATCATTATGTCAAGCGGCGAAGAAGTTGCTGCAACCTCCGAGGAACTGATAGAACCAATGAATCAAACAACAGAAGCATTGATAGCAATATGATATGGGATTTAGATGGAGACCATATGATTTGGCGAGAAGAATCTTCAAGCTCGTACATTAACTACAACCGGTAGGAAGAACCTGATGAAGTAGAGGTTGAAATGTCTAAAGCGGAGGAAGTGCAGAGGAGGAGATCGATGAAGGAGGTCCATGGGACATCCATATGAAGGGTCTCGAGGAACAAGAAGTTGGGGAATTAATCCATGAAGTTCTACTAGGAATGGGGCATGTTTCGATAACCAACGTGGTTGCCATATGAGGAAGATAGGATGCAACAGTATGAGGATGCAAACGAGGCAGACAACGAGCAGGGGAATAACGACGACGACGACGATAAAGGAAATGATGGGGAGATATTTTTATGTTGGCTATTGAAATGAATCAGCTTCAAAATGATCGTAGTGTTTGGAAGCTAGTTGTCTATTTAGTGGTATTTAGTATTAAGTGTTAGCTCGTATATGAGCCGGAGATTTAAGGAGATGATATTTAGTGATGTACTAGCATCTGTAGTATGAACCCCTGTAGGGTTGTAATGACTTAAGAATGTTTTTAGTATATATGTTGAGATGGTTTGTATGGTGATGGAAGAAAGAAATTATCTACAAAAAATTTATGACCTTCATTCATAACTTTGTTTGATAGCGAATACATGAATCACTTAAGAAAAATTTCATAAAACTTTTGGTAAAATATATATATAAGTAAGAATAGACTTTGAAAAAGAATAAAACTATATTAATATGAAATGTCACTACAACAAAAACATCTTATTACAACAGCAAAAAATACGTTGTAATAGGGGTTTCACAACGTTTTTACAGACGTCGTCTTAGGCCAAGTTGTAATAGGATCGACATCTTTTACAACATTTTTATTGAGTTGTAAGAAAACGTTGCAATAAATTTTACTACAACCTTTCCGAGATGTTGTAATAAACTCTTTTGCAACTGTTATCTACTGTTGTAAATCACTAATATACAAATGAGCCATTTTACAACGTTTTTAAATTGTTGGGAAAAAATTTCTTACAATATTTTGGAAACGTTGTAAAATAATTTTTTACAGTTTTTTATTGATGTTGTAGTATACATGTTTATAACTATTTTTTAATGTTGCAAAAACATTACTATGACATTATAAAAAGTCGTATATGTAGTGCAGCTTCTTGACTGGCTCAATATCATGTTACAAAAAATACAATAATACAACCACGGTAACCTAAATACACGAAACAGAAACAAAATAGAACACTTTTCAAACTACTTCATTCGAGATAAGTTAACATATGTTCCGATACAAACAAAATATCAAAGATTCCAATACAATATAGACATAATATCATAGGCTCTAACAATATACACATGTGTTGGACCATTTACATACAAACAAAAAAATCAAAAAATACCAAAGCACAACGGTCTAATCGACAATAGCGACAAAATCCTTATGCCAAACAACCGTTGTTGCTACAACTTGCTGAATAGTACAAGCTTCTCAAGTCTCTCTCCATAACGGAGCTTGAGGTTCCATTGATGTAACGACCCACTATATTGGACCATTCAATTCGACAATAATCCACACATGTCAGACTTGAATACTTCAAAACAGTGGATTGTTAAGAAATTTGGAGCAAATAAAATCATTCATAGAATCACAGACACAGAGATATCAGAATAATTGCAGCAGAAATAAAATACCATAGTAGTTCATGAAGCTACTATATACATACTCTCAGAACATATACAAAATCTCATAGTAAAATAGATACAATAGGAGTCAGGATACATAAACAACAATACAGAGATAGATACCGAATAGGAACTAACTGGAAGAAGTAGACGAATGGATAGACATATAAGCTCCAGCAAAACTCTAGCTCCAGAAGGTGAATTCAAAGCTGTGATCCTTAGGCTGACCCGAACGTAAAGTAAAACACAAACACTTGAGTCAGGACATACATACTTATACAATGTACACCAACTCAAGTGAACTGTAATAGCAATGCACAATAACTTAAAGTATGCTTGGGATCGCCCATCCTTTAAGGATCAGTCAAACCATCAATTAAATAGTAATAAACACTATCCTAGAAATATCCATATTTAAATTAAACAATGCAGATAACGGTGTTATCATGACTAGGGTAGCGTAGAGCTGCAGTAACCGCTCACCTCCAGCCACACTCTTAAAATCAAAGGTGTGCATCAAACAATCACAAGGAAATCATATTACACACAAAACAGTGTACCCGTGGTTATAAATTTCAAAATAATTTATAATTCCGAATTAAAATCATTCATTTAAACCATTAAAAGTGAAGTCATTATTTCTTCAAATCAATTATTCAATTCTCAAAAATTTAGCCTTTTCTGAGTTCATTTATTCAGTTAAACACTTCAAATAATGAAATTTCAGCCACAAATAAACTTTGATTTTAACCCTTTAAACATTATAAAAATCATATTTTAACACTCAAAAATGTTCATCAAATACCTTTAACTTATGATTTTTATAAAGTAAATTTCCTATAAATAAAATCAAATTTTCAATAATTCACTTAATAAATTCAAGTGTACAATTTCCTAATCTTCACATTTTAATAAATTACTTAACACTTAAATTTTTATTACCATTTTCCAAATATAACTTAATTTCCATTTTTTATATAACTTAAATTCCATTTTTAATTTTTTAACTTAACCTTTAATTTCAAACCAAATTTCACATTTCCAAGTTAAGTTAAATTCCAAAATTTCCATTTAACTATCTATTTATTTAACATTTTAAACTAATTACCTAAATTCAAAATACACCATAAGTTTCTTAACTTTATTTTTACAAATAACTTTGATATTTTCTTTTACTTTATATTTATCCAATTCATACATCAATTATATTAATTACCAAGTTCATCTTATAATTCCATTTTTACTTAAATTTCCATTATTAAGTTAAATTAAACTTTCACACTACAACTCAAACCATCTATTAACTTATACAATTTATCCTGTTAGAAAATCACTGCTTAACCATTTTAAATCCAATATAAGTCAAATTTCATATTATTTTTTTCTTTCATTTACAATACATGAAATTTATAAGAAATCATATTTTGAAATCAACCACAGGTCCGGATAATATTTTACACCTAAATCAAGCGATACGGAAAATATCTTTTGAATCCGTAATCAGTAAAATTTTCAGGTTTTGATTATTTCAAACCCGCAATCCCAAGTCAAATACAAATAAATAAAAATCATCTAGGCTTACCGTTTCAGCCCGTAATAATTTTTCCCTATTCTAAAGTCCATTCGGGTATGTATCATTTCAACCCATAGTGATTCTATTCTACAAGGAACTTGCAGTGTGAGAAATAGAAATAAATAAACAATATAGCAGAATAGAATATAACAGATGATGTGACAAGTTAATAACAGGGTTTAACATCATATAAATGATATCACAGGCAGGTATAACATAATATAAAAATTTCTACACATTCACTTGGTGTCCCTTCACAATTATATAGGCATATATGTCATGTGTGAATTACTCACTTCTACGATGCTGGAGATTTGATTCAAAAACAATGATATCCACACCGAAAAGCACAAAGAAAGTACGATCAGATTTTAGAGGATGCGACTACTAGATTCAAATCTTGAAATCAAAATAAAGCAAATCTAAGTATGCTAACACACATACGCATATATCAAGTTTTGATAAAGCAAAACTGCAACAAGAGGAAAAACAAGAAAGAAGAAAAGAAATAAAAAAAAATGTGTAGCCATTACTTACTGATGGGAAAGCTCACGCGAGAAGATGAAGGAAAATTGATATGCACGGTATTGTGTACGAGGCTTTTGAATTTAACATATAGGCTTGCGTTGGTTAAGTGGGAAGAAACGTAAGAAATAAAATTTTGAAACGGTAGAGGAATTGTAGGATTTTATTCCTATCAATTACAAAGAGGCAAATGGAAAGTGGAAAAAATGTGAAATAATTTTTTTACACATGAAGTGTAAGGCAAGATTTTAAATTCCTTTTAAAATGCACTGCTAATGATTTTAACAGCTAAGGTAAGAAATCAAAAAGAGTGCGTCTTATAGAGGAAATAAATAAATCGAAACGTATGCCCACAAAAATTAACAAAGTAACGCATCTTGAATTTATTTGTTTCTTATTTATTTAGTACAATATATGCTAAAGTATATTTTAGAAAATAACGTACCAGTTATATAACGCCAAATAATTAAACAAGAATGAATATAAAACGTACCAAATAAAAAGTATAATTAAATATCTATTTACACATTATTTATTACTTAATTTAAACAAGTATATAACCAATTTACATGAAACAAAAGCGGAACAATTGTTGTACATATATGTACAATATAAAACGTACCAAATAAAACGTATAATTAAATAGCTATTTACACATTATTTATTACTTAATTTAAAAAGTATATAACCAATTTACATGAAACAAAAGCGGAACAATTGTTGTACATATATATACAATATAAAACGTACCAAATAAAACGTATAATTAAATGGCTATTTACACATTATTTATTACTTAATTTAAAAATATATAACCAATTTACATGAAACAAAAGCGGAACAATTATTGTACATATATATATAGTTTATAATAAAAGATTGGAAGTTAGAATTTAAAATTTAAAAGTTTCAGTTAGAGCCAAAATTTAACCCAAAATCTAAAATTACAAAAATTGTTTATATAAAATAAAATTGGGCAATGATTTATAACCAATTCAGGAAATTTCCAAAAAATTAATTTTTTTAAATAATTAGACGCCAAAGTTTTTTAAAATAAAATGAATAAAATATTTATCAAAAATTTTGGGCTGTTACATAAACACTATATAAATAAATAAGAAAACGGTTATAGAAACGTATAAATTAATTGCTATTTACATCTTTGTAAGTTACTTAACTTACAAAGTATATATCCAAATTAAATGAAACAAAAATGGACAAATATTGTTAATATATACATAATATGTAATGTTACATATATATACACAATTATAACATGATATATCAACCAAAAATATTACTTATATTAATTAAAATAAACAATCAACATTTGAACATTATAACTATACTTTAAAAATGTTTTAAAAATAAAATATATGCAAAACACATCATGTTACACAAATTAGAACATGATTTTACAAACAAAAATATTATTTATATATATTAAAATAAACAAATTTGTTAAATAAAACAATTTATACACAATATTGTAAAAAGCATAACTTTCACAGTATTAATCCGATTTCAATGAAATGAAAAACAGTATTCTTGAAATTAAATCTATTTTCATAATAAAAGATAAAATTCAAAAATTCAAATATTTAAATTTAAAAGTCAAAGTTTGACCATTTTGACCAGAAATCTACTTTTTTGGAAATATTCCATTTATTCAGGTTTGGAATTATAATTCACATAAAAATCAAAATTTATATTTGAAATAACAAAATTTATTCATTTTAAATAAATAAAATAAAGTTTTTAAATCAGGAAATTAAAATAATTAAAATATACAATTAAAGTAATTACAAAAAAAACAGGGTTGTTACAATTGACACATCCACTCAAGTTTTCCAATTATCCATGCCAAGAGAAATATGATGTACCAAAGTAGTGGGATCAATAGATGCAAGCATTCTTTCAGAAACAACCTTCTTCTAACCTTTTGCCAATTGAGTAGCTTGCATTTTTTTGGAAGTTGCATATGACTGTTTAGAAAACTAGTACTGCCATGTTGTGACGACGTGCATGATATATATCTCTACAAGAATGATAAATTAATTACATATTAAGTCTCATAAATACAATAGAAACTTATTTTCTCTTAAATTAAAGAATAAAAACTAGACATCTGAAGTTTTTTGAAAGAGGTGCATGTATATGCCTTTATAAGTGAAGGCACATGTTTTGTAGGCTTATAATTAATAATTCATGAGAATTGGTATTACTCTTAAATATATAAAAAAAGCAAACAATAATAAAGGAAATACCTGTCCAGGTAGGAAGTTGAGTTAAAAGGACAAACAAGAGTAACTTCTTCCATGATTACGTTAAAAGTATCTTCTTCTTAATGTTATGTATCACAGTGGGCTTATCGGATGCTGTAAATACATGAGTGATGCCATTAGAGCAAAATGTTTGAAGAGTGATCGGTTGTGTTCCAGCTGATACTTTCTTCCTCTTAGATAGTTTACCGGTATTCCTATTGAATTCGAAATTGAACAGGTTTCCATCTTCAAGACCGCATAATAAATATGACATCTAAAATAGATGGGTCAAAAATTAGTAGTTATGAAAAAATTACAATTAAAACAGAAGAAATAACATACTCCTACAAATTTACAGAGAAGGACGGATCTAGGAATAATAGCTTCTCCCTCAAGATATTCAGTAATGATCAAGTCAAGGTCCGATAGGAAATATATCTTGACAGCATTAACTGTCCACAATCAAACCGCTGCAAACAAACTTCTACTAGGATCTTTTCCTATTGGATTTATGTTGAGACATGAAATCTCATGATCAAGCTTTACACTTTCTTATGGATTAATTTTTTCTCCTCAATTTCAAGGTAAGCAAGTAATTTTTTTTCCACTGCCAATTGCCAGTAGAACCAATATTTGGCATTCGGTATTAAGATGATCTAGATTACATATTGTACATGCATAATCATAATGTAAGGATCATGTATTAGGATAACCTTTCATCAAACACATATATTATGAGAGTCATACCATACTTGTACAAATAAACATAAAAACAAACACGCACCACAATCTTATTCAACAAGGAGCACAATATAAGTTGAAATGTTGTGCTTATCACTTGTATGGAAAGTCGGAACTACTTAGATAAAGGATATCCAATCTACTATGTGTTACTTCATTCATCAGCACACCATGAGGTATAATAATCTATGAGGAGTTGGACTTCCTTTTATTTAACCAATGAAAGAATATCACATTAATACATAAAGATGGGTTTTTAAACAAAAAATAATGGGTAGAAAGGAACTATCATGATAACTTAGATAAGGTTGGTAACTTAGTTAACCTGACAAAGGTAACCTAACGACATAGCCAGTTAAGCTTTGTAACTTAGTAGCCAAACAAATATAATTAATCAAGTATAAAATAAAAATTTGTTTAAATATAGTACATTACAAAACTACGCACCCTCCTACCACAAGCACTTATTTTCATACTATGCAACAAGATTCAAATAAAATTCATCCTGCAAAGCTACGGTAACCAATACCTTATAAAGCGAATTTGGTAATTTGTTTGGCGATTTGGGTTGGCTATTAATAACATTGGGCATCCAAACATCCTTAGTGTCAAAAACCAATGCCGAATTGAAGGAACATCTGCTCAGGTTAGATAGTTAAATAGGTGGTGAAACAGTGACAGAAACTAAATTAAAACGTAAAAGAAAAGATTATAAGATCTATAAAGTTTATTTTCTTGGATACATACATGTATAAAGTAACGACTTCAAAGCAATGAATGATGAAACATAAAAGTTAAACGGTCCTTGGACATCTATAACTAAGTAACTGAGTTTTTCATGAATCAAACGAGAGCATGTGAGAAGAATCCAAGGCAGAAATAATCTAGAGTGCAACATAGATGATGGGCCAGTAAAGCAAGATATGACTTAGTTTATTCTTATTTCATGGTAAATCCAACTATATATCTATATATTTGGTGGACAACTTCTAGCAAAAAGTAATATCCTGGCCCATACCACTTATCCTTAGTACTGCATAATACATTCCATCTTGCTTAACATGACACAACCCACCACGTTCATAGCCCAATAAGTCATCCTCTTTATATTATATTCCTAAAACCTGCATGTATATGAGAATATCAAATTGCATTAAGGGTGCATTCAAGAAACTGTCATGATTATATTTGCAGTGCAAAAAAGAATGGCATGTAGATGCTAACCAATTTTCATTATCAATTGAGAGACGAACAAAATTACAACAAATGCACCATACTTCAAAAAAAACAAGTACAATTTCATTGTTGTACAATATTATTTTTTATTACGAAAGAGCCTTGACACTTTCAGTGACTTGCACAAAGAAGAAATACCAACAAAAAGTAATAAACCAGCGGTTGATATAAATAAACAGTCAAAATTTGCTTCTAGAAATCAGCAAGTGTAAGATTGGATCGCAACCCGTGTAAGTTGTACGATCTTATTTCAGAACAAAAAAACCGACTTACCATAACTAATCGATTTCAATTTAAACTTTGATTTGGAACAAAACCAAAAAAGATTCAGTTCAGCATGGTTATCTCAGTTCAGTAGTCAACATGGAAAAAAAGGGAGTGAAACGAAGCAGTAGAATACCTCTTTTGATTTTATTCCCTCTTTCGATCTCTAGGTTTTATTCCCAACTCGTGGTATGATGAAGGACTTGACAGGTGCGACAGCTGGTTATTCGTAGTAAATCGATTGAAATTTTGATGACGTCGAATAAGAATTAGGCTATCAGGCAACATCGTTGAACAATCATGGAAGAATTCAAGTTAGGGTGGAGAAATCGAAGAGCGAGTGAAGCGAAGGAATATTGGAATCAAGTATTGGGAATTAGGGCTAGCATAGGGCAAGGTAATTAAAGTTGGGGACAGTGTGGAAACTAATGATTGGATAAAGACAGTAAGGATAGACGCGAAGAGAGTTTCATTTTGAGACGGTTACAGGAAACAATAGATAAGGCGCGGAGGGAGAAAAAATTCATGTTGGAGCCAAAAGTTTGAAGTGGGGGGAAACTTTTGTTTTGGGACCAAAATATTTATTATTTAAACAAAATATAAACTATTATAAATCAAATAAGATGGAGCTAAATACACTTCCATCTCAAATCCATTTTGCTCAGTAGTTTCGGCTGGTGGATTGATGGTATACTAACGATCATGTGTAATTTTTTTTATATTTTCGATTGGCAATGTACAATCATTCGAAATTTGAGTAACATGGAGGATGCACTCTGGTGTATATAGTTCAACTCATCAAACAAGATAGTTACAAAAAAGCCTTTAAATGCATATGGAAGTAATAATTTGCAATGGAATATTTATATTTTTTCTTTTCAAATTTTGATTTTTAAACATTTTGGAATTTTTTGAAATTTCGAATGTTTTACGAAGTTTATAATTTATTTAAAGTTTTAATTTCTTTTAATTTTGAATTTTATGAACATTTTAAAATTTATTTTATAAAATTTAAATTCTTTAAACTTTATTAAATATTAAATATAATTATCAATTATAATTATTAATTATTGAACATTAAATAATAAATCATTAAATGTTAGTTCCTAAAATGTTATTTTTTAATTGTAAATTAATTAAATATTAAAATTAATTATTAATTATTTAATAGTCAGTATTTAATATTAACTATTAATTATTTAGTACTAATGATTAATTGTTAATTATATTTATTAATTATTAAGTGTAATTAATAAATATTAACTGTAATTTACTAATTATCAATAATTAATTATAATAAGTTATTAAATATAAAAATTAATTATTGGTTACATATAATAATTAATAATTATAAATTTGTTATTAATAATGATTAATTGTATAAATTATGAATAATAACTTATATAAAGTGTCATTTATAATTATTAATAATAAACCATCATTTACAAATTGTTAAATAAGTATTAATTATTTTTTATTGATTATAGCTTAGAAGAAAAGTTGTGCAAACAATATGTTTACAACATTTTTGTAACCAATGTTGTTAAATGGGTATTACTACAACCTTTCCAAAAAAAAGTTGTAAAAAACAAGGTTTTCACAATGTTTATATAAAAAAGTTGTAAAAAACATTGGTTTTCACAACATTTACTGTAAAAACTTCGTAAAAACAAGGATTTAAAACATTTGCTGTATAAACTTCGTAAAAACAAGGATTTTAAAACTTTTCCTGTAAAAATGTGGTAAAACGAAAGGATTTTACAACTTTTCCTTCGAAAACGTTGTAAACTGAGATTTTTACAATGTTTTAGAAACGTTGTAATAGGTGTTTTTTGTTGTTGTAAAAAGTAAAGAGTTCGAGAGATGGCACTTGAGATTTTATACTGGTTTGAATTTTGCCTATATCCAGTCCTGTATAATTTCTTGTACGGATTTCTTTTCAATCGCCAACTTTGTACGGTAGCAAGCAAACTAATTACAATCTCGATTTTAAGGTTACAAGATAAACCCTTCTTTATTACGAGTCTAGGGCAAATCCACTTCGTTTAAATGGGCCATAAGCAAACCTACTATATTTAAACGGGCTACTAAGTACACCCACTCGATTTAAATGGGCTATAAGCACACCCACTTGATTTGAATGGGCTACAAGCACACCATACTTGATTTGAATAGGCTACAAGTACACTCACACAAACAAGAGTAGAGTTGAAGTTTTGCAAAGACAAATAGTTGTACTTTGGATGCAATGGATAATATAGGCTCTTACATAGCACTTTGATTTTTGAAATGAGAGCGAGATGCTTGAAAAATAGTGGGTAAGTAGTGGTGAATCAATACAATGAAGTAAGAATTGATTCTATATGATTTTGAATAGAATAGAGTATATTTTGAAAATAATTTTCTTTTAAATTATTTTTAAAATCCTATACTTTTTGAAATAATTTATATATAGTTTTTAAAATTTTGAACTCTTAAAAACATTTATAAAATATTTTAAATATATACTTTGAAATTTAAATAATTATTTTTATTTAAAATATCAAGGATCGAAAATTGGAGATGAGGATCAGAGATTGCTATCAAGGACTTTAACAATGTATTCTAATGACTCTAAACACTAAATTATAACCTTGAGATTTTCATTTGTTTGTCTTTGAAATCATATGTCTTTATCTCTTTATCTTGAGTCTTTATACTATACAGTCTTCGATTCATCACATGTGCAATATTTTGCAGTATATACTATATAACTTAGCAAAACATTAGTATCTATATTTTATATGATTGTTGTCATCAAATCAATAATTGAGGTATTAACATTTTCTAGATCGACTTTGGATGATATAAACTTTGAAGTTTGTTGTTTTAATTGTTTATTTGGATTTTGGAAAGTTTTTTATGGTCCTTTCTTTTAGTTGGTTAGATAGGATGGCTTCACTTTGATTGCCTTCATATTTACTATCAATATTTATTAATTCTATTCTCCTTCTTTTTTTAATTTACAAGTCGGTACCGAGTCATGAAGGTTGACTTGGTATATATTTTTATTGTGAATATTGGGGGGCGATCTAGCAATTAGGCATTTTTACCTCCCTTTTATCTTTCACTTCTCATTTCTATCTTTATAACTTTCAAGCTCTAGCCATTTCATCCATTATCGATTCTTGAACTTGACTTCACTTCCATCATTGCCAAATCGAAAACTATTTAGCCATCAACTTAGAGTTCTAGTGTGTGGTTTCATATGACTATTACATTGAACACGCTCTGGCATTCGAATGGATTTTTTCATTAATTTGACACTTCATTCTGATGTCCCTACAAAGTGAAATTATTTGTTGCTCAGGAAAATGGTTTTGTTACCATAAATCGTACGATAACAGGTAAAATCCAACACATGATTTCGTTATGCGACGGTGCTCGTTTGCCAGCACGTGTAAGCTATCTAGACTGATTTTTAACACTTATCATACCGTGGATGCGGTACACACGCTGCGTAGATTGAATTTCATATTATTGTCCATTAACATATAAGGTCCGATTGGTCAATACACTTGACTCCATTGTGTTTTATACATCGAGGACACAAGGTTTTATTTTAGCACAAAGATCAAAGTTATATTCTATATATTCATGCTCATCTATGAAGTTTTCGATAGTTATGGATCACATGCTCTCTTTTTGTATCTCAGCGATGGGTGTAGGTCAATCGTCATTATCGTTAGCTTCATCTATGACACGATCAGATTCCACTTCAACTTCTTCTGCACCATCTACTTCGTCCTCCTTTCAACCTCAATCACCTCATCGTTTAACAAGGAAATCTATCGAGATCATTTCCTTTGTGACATCAGATGAGGCATTCTCGGTGGTTACTCCCGATGTCGAGCATGCGATGCTATAATTTTAGATAATCCTCTGGACTATCCTGTATCTAAGTTAGATGAAGCTACAGTTAGAAGAATTTGTGAGAAGCACATCATCCCCCTTAAAGATGTTCGAGTTCCAAAGCCCTTCCAATGGGCTCACAATCTACTCGATGACTATATTGCATGTAATCGATATATGTGCTTTTCTAGATGCATTACCTAGTTTGATCACTTTATCTGACTTGCGCTTCGGTTCGTGAAGCCTTCCCCTATCCAGCTTCATCCCAATAGACTTGCTTTATTACACGGCATGTATATGGTTTGTCCTCATCATATAAGCAGGGTGCCCATATTAGAGGAGATATGTATGCTTTCAATAAGCATAAAGAAAGCCCTTCTCTTATATATCTGGAACCTTCTAAGGGTTGTCGTATTATCTTGGTCTTCGGAGTAAGCTTAGATATTGTAAGGACAAGTACTTCTTCGCGCGATGCTTTCTTGGATTTACTAAGAAAAATCTATCGAGGCGTAAGTTCTAGTATCATACTTGGTTAAAATTTTATCGAGGCGGTGAAGTTTTATCATAAAGTTGTTTATTTTAAATAATTTTAAAGTATATATTTTTGAATAAAGTGTTTATGTAATTTTAATTTAAATGTTTTAAAGTATGTTTTAGAATAAAATGAATTAAATTATTTTTAAAATCTTAAGTACTTAGGACTTGGCGGTTTTCAGTGGAAATAAAATAATTAGGTGGAAATTTATTTCCACAAGAGAGAGAAAAGTGATTTGAAAACTATTTCAAAGGATTGAAATGTAGGAATATATCTTGCGAAGATATTTAAAAATAAATAATTTGGGAGAAATTATTATGACTTGATGATTGCTTATGAATGTTATTTGATAGTTAAATAACCGACTAACAATATTGGCCAATACGCTGATCGTTTCGAAGAGACCGGGATCAGAATTAATTTTTCGAAAACTACTTCGATCCGGTTTGAACGTTTTCGTGAGGAAGACAAGAGTTTGGATTGGAAGATGGAGCAGTGAAGTGCAAGGGCTAGTTGCTACTAATCTTGAGGGTGATTTCAAAATGGATGTAGTAGGAGTAGTGCCATCAGTTCCGTTCGAACCCGGAACGGATTTGTACGGACGAATGCTTTCGGAACATCGTCAGGAGGACGATGAGCATTCTAAGTGATTGTGTGCTAATAAGGTAACACATAGCCTCGAGCCTCATCAATCGAAAATGGCTAAAACAAGGGAGGTACACACAAAGCTAAGTGGCTAGCAACCAATTAGGGTTAGGTCACCCCTGTCTAGATGTCCCTTTTTTATATTCGGTTGTGAGGCGGTTGCTGATCCCAACCGCGGGATGAAGTTTATTGGACTATCCAGTAAGGGGTAGCTCTGGCCTTGTGTAGCAGGGGATCGCGAGGGATCATCGGTACGGTGATCTAGACCATGTAGTGTGACGAACGGTACCCTAGTATCCTTGCCATTGATGGAAATCCATTTTCCCTACATGCCTTTACGGTTTTTGTTTGTATAACCCACTTTATGGCTAGTAGCTGGAATTTAATAATGTAATAATTTTGGCTATTTGAATAAGTATTTGTATATAGACACTATTATAATATCAGAGGGTTTTATAAGAAATGTTTTGGTTATCATAAGGTAAAAAACCGACATGTTTATTTGTGGCATGGTCTTACGAGATTCCTTTGATTTCGAATGATTTTGAAAACTTTAATAGCGCAATTGAGTGTGTTCATGCTGGTTTTCCAGACTGACTCGGGTGTATTTAACTATAATGCCCGGATCAGACCGAGTATTATTGAATACAGGATATGGTGCTGTGGAGCTCAGGGGACGAGCTGGATGGCGAGACGTACTTCCATGCTTGATTATTATTCCACTGTGTATTCAGTTTTGAGGACAAATTTACATAATTGTCCAGCCTTTGGATATTGATTGTGTTGTTGAATTGAGTTGTACTCTGGGAAATGTATATATATATATAATGAAACATATTTTTTTGTATTTTAAAATTAATGTTATGTATCATATTTTATTCCGCTATTTTGTGAGATTCTGATGTTGTTTTCTATTTTTTTCTTCTACTAATGGTTCGGTTTTCTGATATTCGATTGTTCGGCATTTGATACAGTGGACGTATTAATGTCGATTTTCGGACGTCGGAAAATCGGGTCGTTACATTTGGTTATCCGAGCTGAAGATTTAGCGAGAACCTTGGCTCTGGTGGGGATTACTCATTAATATAAAGTCCATAGTACTCTAGAATGAGTTTTAGTGTACTAATAGATATGAGCGCGTATTTGTTAGTGAATAAAAAAATTGTTTTTATATTGTGTTGACTTATCGGTTAAGTGTTTATGGATTCTGGTCGATATGTGGGATGCCATATCATCGATAGGGGTGTCTAAACTCTTAAACAAGATAAACCGACACGGTATTGTTTTATAATAGGGTAAATGAAATAATTTTACCCAAATTATTTTTGTGTATAGAGGAGATAATTTTCTGTAAATTATTATAGTCATATATGGTTGCTTGATTGTTAGGAAGTGATAATATTAAATTAGTATCGTTTAGGTGTGAAATTAATAAGAAGTTAAGATAATAATCAAAGGTTAAGGAAATAAATTCATTAATAGAATGGAATTTGAAACGTAAATTATGAATGTGATTTATAATTGAGATAAGAATTCCAGAGTAATGTTTGAATATGAATTGGATAGATTTGGAATTTGGAATTTTGGGAACAGTTTAAATTCCTTTGGGTTCGAAAATGGTTTTCAAAAAAATTTGAAGAAATAATGGTGATATTATTTCAGATTGGATTGAAATCTGGAGAGATTTGGAATTTAAAAATATTTGAAGGGGTTTTAAAGAGATAAAAGCATTTAACTCTCTTCGGTCGCTGGAAAATAACTTTGGTGATGACTGCAGCATCAGCGATGTTCATTTTCGAGTTTCCAAGGAAGAAATTGCTCCCCGAATATTTTGACTTGGTATTTGTTGCAAAATTGAGTTTGATTTTGTGATGTAAAGGAATAATTTGGTTTGGATATAATTGATTTCAAAAATGATTTTGAAATATTGAGTAATTGATTAAAAAACTCTGGAATCTTATTAAAATGCAATTGGAATATAAATAAGCTGGAAAAACTTATAGAAGTTAAAAATTCATATTAGAAAGGAATGTAATTGAATCTAGTAAATAAAAGTAAAAATTTATTTTATTGGAAGTAAAATTATGGGAGAACAAATTTATTTAAATTTGTAAGTAATAGAACTTGAATTAAAGTTGAATAATGGAATCAATTTAAATTGTGTCAAGGAAGGTGAATTGTAAATTTGTTCGAAGGAACTAAAAGAAGTAAAAGTTTAAAAATAATTTTTTTATTAAAATTTATGGAATAAGATTCAACTTGAAAGGGGTCAAATAAACACTACTACAAAACATGCCATTTGCATCGGTTGTTTACCCTCATTTTGCATCAGTTAAACATCTGATACATATGCAACCAATGCAACAGGCTTAGCAGTTTTGCATCAGTTCTAAAACCAATGCGAAACGGTCCTTTTTGCATCGGTTGTTACTAACAAATAATGCAAAATACGGTTGGTTGCTTGGACACAGCCCTCATGTTGCATCGGTTGTAATGAAAACCGATGCAACAAAGGAACTTGTTGCATAGGTTGTTGTTGGAAACCGATGCAACATAAGAGTCTTTGGGTTAAAAGACTTCTTTGTTGCATCGGTTTTTTATAACAACCAGTGCAAACTAGTCCCTCTATCGCATCAGCTATTTATACCTGATGCAAAAAGCCATTCTTAAATATCATTATTACAGTACTCAAATAGACAATATATATTATTGATTATAACAAGCAATTATTGCATGCAATATTACAATCATTCAAAATTAAATTTGATGGCAAATAAAAACCGAATAACATAATACCAAAATAAACATATATCAATTATAATGTTAATAATCTATACAAAATAATGGTTCATACATTCATTTTAGCAGCATAATTCAGATCTTTAATACAATCATTAAGTGGTATGGTCTTAATTTAGATCTTTAATTAGTACAACCATTAAAAAATAGTATAGTGAAAACCTTAAAACTTCATAGAATCTTGAAAACCCAAACTTTTAGGCTTTAGCTCAAAACCATATGCTGCATTAATTCCATGTTTCCGATGTCAACTTGAATCTGGGAAAATAAGAAATAAACATGTTTTGGCAATTTGGTTAATATATAAGACCTTGCGTTCCATTCTACGCAATTACTAGCTAGCACATCAAACAGAATGTGTATGACTCTAATTACAATACCATTACAGTTTGCAAATAAACATGGCATTAAAAGTAGTAAATCATCATGTAAACTCACCATCTCCTGAATCTGCAGCTCCAAAACAGACTCGGATTTCTTCAAAAAATGCGGAGACAAGTATATGGCATGTGTGATGATCTCCATCCTTGCTCCTAGTTTTGGCTTCATCGAATAAATTACTATACAATACCTAATGTCTTTAGCACTTTAGTAGCTTGATCCATAAATAATTTAAACTAGATAACTTAGAAAAGCTTTGGACAAAAAAATTGAAATTAGACTAAAATATAAGTGCAGGTGGTAAAAAGGTCAACATCGTTGTTCTTATCGTTATCAGAAGCAACGTTGGAATCAACGATAGTATGTCACTGTCAACTCATGAATACAACAAGGTTAAAGTAAGAAATTATACAACTTTTCTCTGAGCATCCTTACTCTGTCCATCAATTTTTGTTTTCTATTCATCAATTTCTCTGTTCACTATTTATACAACTGCATTCCATCCTCTACTCTACGCCTGTGCAAAAAACTGCACATCAGTTCACTGCTCTGCCTCATACGTCTCCGCCACTAACAATACAGCCATTTAACATCTGAGCAAACCACCCACACTATACTGCCCTGCTTCCTCACCCTCTCCAGTCCAACCCACAGACACACTCACAAGCATTCACAAACATCACTCCCCCACCATCAAATAGCAACAAACTGTCATCACCCCCCAACCACAACTACGTACATCACCTTCACCGCCTATACAACATCAAAAAAACCAAAGAGCACCCTTCTGACACACTCCAGTGCCACTATTGCTCTACTTCCTTTACATTAGTACATACCACTACATCTTTTACATAATCCCCATCATCATTCACAAATAACAAACTGCTGCTTGTAAATCCTACTTCAACATTTCAGAGCACATTTCCATCCACTTCTCATCACCACACTATACTTCAATAGCTACTAAACATCCACACCTGACCACAAGTTCACCATTTAACCCACCTCTACCTGAACTTTAACCATCCTCAACCAATACTGCCTCAACCATAAAACCACCCATTGTCATCCCAAATTTCATCTCCTCAAACAAAAAACAGAAAACAAAAAACAGGGACTGCCACAACTCACCGAACTAACCACTATTCATATAAAGTGGTATTTATTATAATCATTCAAAGAATAAGAATACAAGAAAAGGTTGACTTGTAGGGTTCACCTTTCAGCTCCTGGACGCAAAGGTATATCGTTTGAAGCTGCAAACTCTTCCAATGTTTTTTTCTACAATCAACGATATAACCAATCAAATATATGCCAACGTATGACTCAACAATGATAAGAAGCACAAAATCATTATTTTTCATTATCAAAGAGAAAAATCACAATGCACTACAAAAAAAACATTTACGTTTTGATAAACTTAAAATGTTATAACAATCAATTAGTACTAAAACACACAACAAAAAGAAACAGATGCAACAACGAATATCATCATCATACTTGCATTTTTTTATAACATTAAATTTAATAACATCAATGCATGAATGTGTAACTGAAAATTTGACTCAATAGATCAACTTTTAGTTTCTCAACGACCGTAGATGATCCTATTCTGATATGTGGGTCATAAGGCCTAATTATTCAAATAGACTACTTGGAGAAAAAATGTTATTTGAGCTTTTTTGAGAAATTTTGTTGTTAATAGACCAATTAGACTAAAGTATGTGCTGATATGTTGGATAGCATCAATAAAGCAAGAAAGAAATGTCATCTAAGCACAACAAGAATACATAAGCTATAATGGACATTTTTTATTTCTTCCATGTCATGACACAATGCTATAACACAATCCATTTTTTATCTTGTTTCTCCCTAATTATAAATTCATTGAATTGTTCATAAGTATAATGAATATAGAAAACTCTTACGAGCAGTTTTTGTAAATTGAATGGTTACACTACTTATGGCATATACTCTATTGGCAATAAGCCTTAAATGAAAAGCCTATTATTCCTTACAGTTAGCTGTTTGTATATAATATACCTGGGCATGAACAGTTTCTTGAACTCGAGTTAGAGCTTGCGTGATAGGAAGAGTTGCAGTAGTTGGCTTTTTTACTGCGGTGATCACTATAAGAGTTAGTGAAGCAGTCTGAAAAAAATTCATATTTACAGACACATGATTTAGTAATCAAAAAAAAATTGAATGAAAACAAAATAGAATTAATGCAGTTGTACTTTGTTTGTATATATAGTATAGTTGGTAAAGAGCTCAAACAACATTGCTCCAAGAAGTCCAAATAATGCACCAGATGCACCAACCGAAATGTTATTTTCGGTAAATAGAGTTGAGACTTGAGAGGATGCCACCACCAAATCCTGGTATAAGATATATTGCAGCAGTTCGAACTGCAATACAACATTATAGATTGATAAGTGCATTGTACATATGCATGTAAGCCTCAAAATAAATTATTATAATTCTGGCATGTATCCATATAAGGATAAAGTCTAAAAAACATATTGTTCCTCTCTTCCCAATATAGCAATCCAAATGCTAATATGTTGTTATCTAACACGGTAACACCAATGTTGAAACACATTTTAACCAAACAATGGTGATGTAAAGCCATTTTAGTTCGAATACCAATGAGTCCATAAATTCAAATTCAGTGATACAGAGAATCCAACAACGTACAAGATTACAGTTAGACTGATAACAAAGGGATACTTTTCCCTGGAGAGGGCGAAGTCGAGGTTTAAACAACTAATATACATGCAGAAAGTATAAATTCCATGTTTCGTTAAGTTCATGCATAATGTTTAAACAACTAAAACACATGGGCAGAAATTTTTAATTCATAGACCTATTCATTACATATTATCAATATACAATCATGCAAAACTTCAAACATTGCACATAACAGTAGGCGCTTTTAATAAGGAAGAGCAGTTATCTTCCACTAAATTACCCACTTATTACATTGCTTATCCTTTCAAAAATTAAAAATTCTATTCAGACATAAAAAACTCTGCAACATGTGAGACTTATTCAGTTATATAGTGTGAATGGGAGATAACAAAGAAGGACCAACCCTGAATTCCTTATTTTTGTCCTATTGCTCATTTTTATCACTTCATGTTTCGGTCAACACATCATTCTAGTATTCCTATTATTCTTTGACCATAAATTCAATTGGGCCCATCTTTTCACAAATCCAGAATAGTTGTTAAGGACGATGCGCGTATAAGGAAACCAAAGGAAGTTCATATGCCTTATCTTATCTATCTATTACTTGTTTATGCTAACAGCGATACCATTGAATAGTATAGTTTAAAGAATCAATTAACGGAAAAAATGATGCATAGACAAAATAACTAAACCTGGAGAGGGCAAAGTCGAATCACTTGAATTCGAGGGGAAAATCGAATCGGCAGGGAAAAATCTAAGTCGAGGTTGATGCCAAAGTCGAGGGTGAAAATCAAATCACCAGGGTGAAATCGAAGTCAAGGCCGATGCTTAAAGTCGAGGCCGATGCCTGAAGTCGAGACACCGAGATTCGCCTGAAGTTGAAATCGAGGCACCGACCGAAATGGAATGGCGTGATCCAATTTTTTTTCCAGTAATGTCAGATTTAATGCAAAGCTGGCATTAAATCCAAATCAATTTCTAGGGTTTTTTTTTGTTTTGAACCAGGCAATATACTTTTTAGGGGAAACGATGGGAAAATAAGCGGCGGTAAAAAAAATTGTGATGGCGGGAACTAACGAAAGTGAGTAACGAAAGGGATGCAAGTTAATGTAGTTGCATCGGTTGACTTTAAAACCGATGCGACTAAAACTATTTGCATCGACATATTTTCTTCAATTGTTGGTGACAACTGATGCAAATTTGATTTTTTATTATCTATTGCTTTTCATGTACCAATTGCACCAGTTATTAAGACAGAACTGATGCAAATAGTTCTATTTGCATCAATTTTTACTTCAACCGATTCAAATGAGGCGAAGCAATATGCATTTTTTGTACTAGTGAAAGGTAAGTGTGACTAGAGAATAAAGTTAGAAAGATAAGCCAATTAAAGAAGGTTGGTAAATGGAATGGAAATAAAATTGTGGATAGACAAATTAATTTGCATCTGTGAGAAAATAGAATTGAAACTGAATATTAGGAATTAATTTGAATTGTGTGTAATGGAAGATAGTCAGGATTTGACTAAATAAAGTAAAGAACTGAAATAAAATTAGTAAACAAACTAATTGATTCAAGAGGGTAAGTAGATGAATTGGAATTATATGTGGGGATGATATTTAATTTAAAATGTGTAAAATAAAGTGAAGTTATAAAATTAATTCGAAATGAACTAAAATTATAAAAGTTTGGAAATAAGAAATTGTTTGGGATTTAAATAAATTAGTAGTGAGACTAATTAAAGAAATGATTAATTGAATATGGCTTTAGATGAAGGTAAATTGAATTCATATGGGACTGGAGATCCAGTTTAAAAATAGGTGGATATAAAGGCTAAAGTGGTAGAGTAATAATATAAGAGCATATAGAATGCTTATATTAAACTTAAGACATAAATGGTGAAATTCTTAAGTAAGTTTGGTATTGGAAATATACTAAGTAATTTTGGAATGGAGATTAAGTGAAGCTGTGAAATGGGATAATTGTGGATAAGTGAATAAAAATCAAAATAATGTGAATAAAAGAGAATTGATATAGTTAATAATCAATGGACATAAATACGTAAGATGTACGTATATTATTTATTCGCATAGTGATTTGATCTAGATTCAAGCATAGAATTTCGAGGTAGTTGTACCGACCCGAGTTGGGATTTTTCACTCGATTTTCGACGGCAAACTCTGGATATGGATTTTTGATTGATTCTCGAAATTCTCTATCATAGTTTGTGGCTATGCAAGGAGAATGACGGTTTATGATCAAGAAACCAGATCTGAGTCCGCGCTAGGAATATGGATAAGTAGGATACAGGTTTTCTAAAGGCAAGGGATAAATTGGGGTTTTTGATTTTAGAAGATAAATTTAAATTGTCCGACAAAGGCATGTATTTAATTTCTATATAAATTTGATGATTTTCTTGTCTAGCCACTTGGCTTTTTTTTCTTTTGAAATATGGGAGCCCGTAGAGGCATTTTGTAGTTTACCGATTTAGCCATGCAAAGGAGACGTTGGCGAAATTTTTCAAAAATTTAGGGAGTTAGAATATTTTTGGGAAAATTATGATAATTTAAAATTTATAATTTGAATGGTTGAGTTAGCAATGTTGTTTGAAAATTTTGGATAGGTTTGAAAGGTTAGTAAGTGTAATAGTGTTGTTATAAAAAGATTGTTTTGGTATTGTTTAAATTGTTTGGTTTTGGAAAATTGATAAAAACTATTAGACTGAGAAATAGTTAACGGGTATTGGACCATTCTTCTTAACTAGCAATTTCAGGAACAAAATTCTTTTAAGAGGGGAGGAATGTAACGACCCGGAATTTTTAGATATTTGAAATCGAAGTATTTAATTGATTTTAAATATTTAAAAGTTAGTTTCTAACTTGAATTTCAAATATCCCTATTTATTTGATAATTTAAATATTAAATTTAATGATTGAATTGGGAAAAATGTTGAATCTGGAATTCTAAGCTTGTTAAAAATATTCCAAAGGCTTATAAATTTATATTGATAATATTGAAGATATCAGAACCTTTTAGATTTAAAAGTTATTTGTTCAGTTTTAAAAATATATCGTTTAAATCGATATTTAAAAATAGCCTTCTGAGGCACAGTCTCGGAATTCGATGAAACTAATTCTATTGGATCCGTAATATTGTATTATTATCGAATTTCAAATTTCATATTGTTTGGGGTTGTTGTGTGAGCATATGATATATAAACGTGCTAAAATTTATATCGAAAATTCAATATAATAACTAGGTCCAAAAGGGCTATCTTCTCCGTATGATCGAATTAGGACTCAAAACCTTTTCCATTGCGTTCAAAATAGGGGCATAACCTTATAAACACCAAGCGGCACGCCTCGATAGGAGGTTGAGATTTTTAGCTCGATTTCTTGACGTTAGAATTCAATTTAAATTAAACTTTATATTGTAACTAGTCAACAAAGCCTTTCAAAACGTGTCTTCTGAGATAACACTTGTTCACCCTGGTTAGACACGTGTTTAATTTATAATTCTTTCTTCGTCCATTTGTGATGCATGTTTCAAATAAAAAAAGAAAGAAACACTTTATCTCAAGATTGAAATCAAAAATCGACAGCCCTCTTCACTCTCCTCTTTCTCCAGTTCGAAGCCATCAAATTCAAATCGATTTCCCTTTCTAAAAAAAAGAGAAAAGAAATCGAGCTTATCCTCGTTCAATAAATTCCTCACTTCCCTCCTTATCCATTCGTTCTCGAAACGAATCAAACAAATTCGAATCGGGGCATGGTTTTCTCGAGGCTTCGATCCGACATCAAGCACGAGCAATACTTTGGAAATCGTGACGTAGTTGAAGGGTTCGTGGCAGCAAGGGAAGCATCTTTCTCACATGTGAGGACAGCGGCATCGAGCTCGAGCTCGAGAGCATGACGTGAGGTTTCGCTGTTAACTGAGGCGCGTGGGTGCGTGCGATTGAAGGAGGAGGATTGTGGCAATGGGCCAGGTTGTGATAAGGGTTCGATCTGGGTAGTTCGAAGAAAATCTCAAGGGTTGTGATTATCGAGTTGTTGAATCCGATCGAGAGTGTTGGAGCCGTGAGGTATCTTCGGTTATTTATAAATTTTATATATATTTACATCTTACAGGACGCTGAAAGAAATTATTACAGTAAACGTAAAGAAATTCTGTTTTAGGTTAATGTAAATTTATGTACATATGAAAGTAGGAAGTTGGAAATGTTTATGTGAAAATGAATTTTTAAAGCCTATAATTCATTTTATAAATTGATATATGTAGTTTCAAAAATAAAATAAGTATAATATTTTTAAATATTAATTTAAATATTGGATTGAGCGATTAATTGTTTAATTTACTCATATTAATTATTTTAGTCACTAAGGATTTTTAAAGGGGAAGTAGTTAAAATAAAATCCTTAGTTAAGTAATTTATAAAACGAGATAAATGGTCCGATTTATTTCAAATATTAATAAAATCATATGATGTTATACAAGGTCTAAAATCAGGAAGAAACAAGCTGGTTTCGATCAGATTGCAATATCAAAAAGCAAAGGTGAGTTAATCTCACTCATTTGGGTTTTATTTAAATTTAAGTAGTCAAATTTAAATTTTGGTTGAATGATTGAATTGATTGGATGTGGTATATTATATATAGTAGTGTGTATATATATATATATATATATATATATTTGAGTGATTGATTTCCTGTATTATATAGTTGATGATACCATATGCGCCGCATAATAGCGGATGAGATAATACGATCCCATACACCGCGATATTCCACCTCGAAGTGGAATTGGTATTATTATATTGTGCTAACATCTGTGGATGCAGAGGAAAATAGGTTGGAGGGATCCAACTGGATTCCTCAAAACATATGAATTTATTTTATATATTCGACGATATGATTATGTGATGATCTGTGATGAATTATATTGATCATATTGGGAATTGGAATTTATTGAATATTCTAGCTTGGTTAAATATATATATTGGAATTTTGAGAATTGATATATATATATATATATATATATATATATATATGAAGTTTGGATTTTTAAAGTAAATAAAAAGGTAATTTTAAATAAAATAATTATAAGGAATTTGGATAATTAAATGATTTAGAAGATTAAAGTTGATTTTTAAATTTTAAATAAATAAATTCCGAGTGTTGGAAGTATATTTTGAATAAAGAAGAATAAATAAATTTTTAGACTTAATGAAATTATTTAGAGGAATAAAGAAATTATTTTCAAATTTAAGGTTTAAATTTGGAAAAGGTAAAGAAGAAATTTGGAAAAAGTATGAAATTTGTATTTCATCTTAAATAAGATTTTGAATTATAATAAAGAAGTTAAATCTGAAATTAATGAATTTTGAAATGAAACTGGGTAAGTAAAGAAATTTAATTTAAATGGAGTAAATTTTGAAAATCGGTTTGAAAATTGATTTAAGTGTTTGAAATAAGAATTTTAAAGGGAGATGAGACTATGAAATTTATAAACTGGGTTTATAAAGTGAATTGGATATCGGTAAATATTCGAGAGTATATATTCACGGTAGGAATCTATAAAGGAATGGGTAATTTGTTTTAAAAATAAATAGTGGTTTACTTTTAAAGGTATGGATATGGAAAGTATATTTCCCTATAAAACCAAGTATATTTCAAAGGAGACTTTTTATAAGTTAAAGGCATTAAAAATTTGTTTTAAAGAAATGTTTTAGAATATTTATTATTTTTAAATGTTTTAAATTTTAAACTAAATATTTTCAAATTTATTTTGGTAGTAATTATGTAAAGGTTAATCAGTATTATGTTCAAAAAGAAATTTTTTAATACTTATATTTTGTAAAATCGTTTTATTTTAAATAGTTTGGTTAAAATTTTATAGAATTTCGTAACTCTTATTTTTAAATTTAGTTTGGCTTAACTTTGTGTTAAAAATTAGTTTTTATACTTTAAAAAATAGTTTATTTTAAATATTTTTAAAGTATATATTTTTGAATAAAGTGTTTAAGTAATTTTAATTTAATGTTTTAAAGTATGTTTTTGAATAAAATGATTTTTTTTTAAATCTTAAGTATTTAGGACTTGGCAGTTTTCAGTGGAAATAAAATAAATGGGTGGAAATTTATTTCCATGAGAGAGAAAAGTGATTTGAATACTATTTCAAAGGATTGAAATGTAGGAAAATATCTTGCCAAGATATTTAAAAATAAATAATTTGGGAGAAATTATTATGGCATGATGATTGCTTATGAATTTTATTTGATAGTTAAATAATCGACTATCAATATTAGCTAATGCACTGATCGTTTCGAAGAGACCGGGATCGAGATTAATTTTTCGAAAACCACTTCGATCCGGTTTGAACGTTTTCGTGAGGAAGACAAGACTTTGGAGTCGAAGATGGAGCAGTGAAGTACAAGGGCTAGTAGCTACTAATCCTGAGGGTGATTTCGAAATGGATATAGTAGGAGTAGTGCCTTCGGTTCCGTTCGAACCCGAAACGGACTTGTATGGATGAATGCTTTTAGAACATCGTTAGGAGGACGATGAGCACTCTAAGTGATTGTGTGCTAAAAAGGTAACGCATAGCCTCGAGCCTCATCAACCTGAAATGGCTAAAACAGGGGAGGTGCACACAAGGCTAAGTGGCTAGCAACCAATTAGGGTAAGGTCACCCATGTCTAGATGTCCCTTTTTTATTTCGGCTGTGTGGCGGTTGCTGATCCCAACCGCGGGGTGAACTTATTCGGACTATCCAGTAAGGGGTAGCTCCGGTCTTGTGTAGCAGGGGATCAGGAGAGATCCTCGGTATGGTGATCTAGACCACGTACTATGACGTGCGGTACCCTAGTAGCACTTCCATTGATGGAAATCCATTTTCCCTACGTTCCTTTACAGCTTTCGTTTGTAGAACCCACTTTGTGGCTAGTAGCTGGAATTTAATAATGTAACAATTTCGGCTATTTGAATAAGTATTTGTATATAGACACTATTATAATATCAGAGGACGTTATAAGAAATGTTTTGGTTATCGTAAAGTAAAAACCCGACATGTTTATTTGTGGTGTGGTCTTACGAGGTACCTTTGATTTCGAATGATTTTGAAAACTTTAATAACCGAACTGAGTGTGTTTTCTCACATTGGTTTTGTAGACTGACTCAGGTGCTGTTTAACTATAATGCTCGGGTCAGACCGAGTATTATAGAATATAGAATATGGTGCTGTGGAGCTCAGGAGACAAGATGGATGGAGAGACGTACTTCCGTACTTGATTATTATTCCGCTATGTATTCAGTTTTGAGGAAAATTTACTTAATTGTCCAGCCTTTGGATATTGATTGTGTTGTTGAATTGAGCTGTACTCTGGGAAATATGTGTGTGTCTATATATATATATGATGAAACAGATTTTTGTATTTTAAAATCGATGTTATATATCATATTTTATTCCACTGCGTTTGTGAGATTCTGATGTTGTTTTCTATTTCTTCTTCTACCTCCTTCTTCTTTAACCCTAATGGTTCGGTTTTCCGACATTCGTTTGTTCGACATTTGATACAGTGGACGTATTAATGTCGATTTTTGGGCGTCGAAAAATCGGATCGTTGCATTCCTCATAACCATGACCTTCAAGTTAATCAAAAAGAGAATGTGTAGGGTAACAATAATGATGATATCGTAGAAGAAGGAGATGATGGCGGTGATGACGATGATGAGGACAATAAGGATAGGGGTGATGATGAGGATGTGAACTTCGGTCATGAGTCTGCTACGAGGCGGATGGCAACAATCAAACACCAAGTATCCCTCATCGTCTGAAGCTAAAGATAATTTCACCCCATCCAGTACCACATCCACATTAGGCCTTGGTTAAGGAATAAACACTGGCTCCTCCACCGAGTGATATATATGACACACTTAGGAGTATGCCGGACAGAATCCTCTCTTATGGCCTTGAAATCATTAACCTTGGTGACATAGGTTCTTATATCTGTTTGACTACTGATGTGTCCGCAACCGCTATAGGGGAGATAACTCATGGCAGTAAACTTCAAGAGCATGGTCTGTGGGGGCACTAAGACACATTAACACTTCACAGCACTTTAAGTCATTACACATTTACACTACATGTGTTGTCTCTATATCTCCAAGTCCTAACTTGTTTGTGTTTTCTTTTCAAGTTCAATGGAATGTCAACGTCTTTTTGATGGTCTTCAAAGTTATGGTGCTAATTATCATAGGCCTGACTCCTCATGTCGACATCGTAAGTCGTCTTTGAATCTAGTTTGAGTAGGCACCGTAGAAGAGAGCAAGAGAGGTGAGATAGAGGTTACAAACATCATGATGATCATCATAGAGGGTCGGGTAGAACTCCTCCTACTCATCATAGGGCACACTCTCCCTTGCCCATAAGTATGGATCGATACTCATCAAGGCCTGATCCTATTTCCTATTCCTAAATTCCTATTACGCCCACTTTGATGCCACCTAACATGTAGCCAATGATATCCACTAAAAATCAAAGCAGCCAATTCAACCCTCTACGTTCGCATCTTCCGATCCCTCTAGATGACGGCATGACAATGACTGAGTTGTTCTTCCTACTTTTATTATAGTTATTGAATCCGTTTCCAGCCTATAGCTCATTGTGATGCAAAGAGCATTCCCTAAGATACGTTTTAATGGAATTAAATTTGTATATAATCTAAAGGACATTCCCTATAATGTAGGCCTAGAAGTCACGACATGTGTGGGTGACGTTTACAATTAGCATTTCCTGTGGATGAGGCCTGCGGTAGCTTTCTTCGATGTTAATGGAGAAAAAATGGTGGCTCTCTAAGGGAAATAATTGATAGAGCAAGATAACAAGTGCGTTATCAAAAATTTGGACAAGGAGATGGATGAATTCAAGGAAGTCTCTAGTAGATATGAGAAGACATTGGAAGAAGGAAGAAAATATTTCGCAAAAAGTACTTAGTTGTAGTAGAATAAAGCTGAATTCGCACATCATAAGAGTCATACCTTACTTTGAAATATGATAAGCTTCAAAAGACTGTTGACAAACAGGCTTTATAAATTAAGAATTTAAAGGCCAATGAAAATTGAAATGAAAGATAAAGAATGCCCTCACCCAAGCCTAAGAGTACGTAGGCAGCTGGTGGATGCTCAACGAGTACAAAAGGACAGAAAGCTTCAAGAGAAGACCACCGAGGACCGAATCAAGTCCCAAATTGAGCCTACCTTAGTTCACTTCTATGCGAATGTAATTAAGTCTAGGAATTTGAGGTGGCTTGGCAAGGAATACCCTAGGGCCTTAGCTATGGCCTGTGAGGAAATAGTTAAAAAAGAAAGGGAACATTTGAATGGCGCTGAGTTTGATGAGGATATGCTGAAATATGACCTCTTAGATGACGAAGATTTAGATGCACTTACTGTTGGCCAAGTTATGTTAGAATCCAAGGTCGTTGCTTTTGTTGGTGTGCCTGTTGGGATCCCTCCTAAATTTGGCTCTAAACATTTGGATGAAAGTTCTACTCCTACACTAAGGGATTTCCAATGGACACTTCAATGCTAATGGAGACTACTTCTATTGTTTTAACTTCTTCCATATCAAGACCTCTCTATACTAAATATACCATTCCATCCTCTGGCATTATGATAGATCCAACTACGACAATGATTTTGGGAACCTTTACTACTTTGACATCTTCAGCCAAAATTCCATATAGTCCCGAAGAGTCGAGCTACACATGGCTAGAGTCCATTCCAAATTTGCTCATCTTATCTCCAATTATAGCGAGAGGTTCTACGGGAACTCCTTCACAAGCGACGTCTACTTCTCCTGGATGTAAATCATTGATTTCTCTTGTATTCAAGGAGGCTTAAATAATTCCCATCGATGCCTCAAATCTCTTTTTTTATCACTTTCTCAAGTTTTAGGCCACCTGCTTACCCTTTTACTAGAAGGAGACCTTATTTCAGGCACCTAGGATTTAATGATGGAATAAGTTATCTTATCTTCCCCCACTCATATCCCAACTTCTTAAGCTGGTAAAATTCCCTATCCCAAGGCCGAAAAATTCACGCATTGACTAAAGAAGTTATGGATGATCCTGAAATGGTTTGGGGGGATGAGGACATAATCATTATAGGGGCCACTGAGCATATGTTCGAGCCGTCAATGCAGGAGGATAAGACCATACAACTTAAGAAGTTCAAATAAATTAAGAAACAAAAGATTAATGGTGTTCTTCTCCTCTTTTGGTTTTATTGTTGATACCACCAGTTGTCATCCTACCTTCTTCTCCTACGATGAGTAGCATTCAAGCTAATGCTCCCGAATCTTCGGGGAGCAACTATGACCAGAATAAAGATACTAAGGCTACCTGGCTGAGGGAAGAAAAGGTGGTCCGGCAAAATGCATTTCATAGTTTCTCCCAAAGGAAAGAAGGAGAAGAAGCACACTTGGCTTTCGTTTCCTTACATTATCATTTGTTTTACTTATTTGTTTGTGTATATATGACATTGTTGTGCGGGTACGACCCCCACTTTTGCTTTTGTAGTTATTCAACTGTTGATAAAATAGTTTTTTGGTATTACATCTTTTTTGCCTATATACTTAGTTTGATTAGGTTAATTGTGTGTTCAATATTATTATTCACCATAACTCGTATGTATGAATAACCTTTCACTATTGCTTGGCTTATTTCACTATTTCATTCTTTTCATTTCTGCATAAATGCTTCTTTGCTGGCGAGCTGAATCATAACCATCTGGCTAATTCTATAGCCTACCAGACCCATTTCCAATTAGGTTCCATTTGGCTAAAGATGGGATTAAATTTCCACATCGATGTCTATCTCTGGGAAGAGATGTTTGGGATATCTATCTCTGGACATCCATGTTTGATCTTGCCTGTCCTTGGGTGTTAATCATTAGTGTTCTACAGAAGTGGTGTTTCAAATGCCTATCTCTGGACATTTGTACTCGATCTTGCCCGTCTCTGGTTGTTTATCTTAGACCTTGCCTATCTCCAAGCAATGGTCTAAGGTTAAAGTTATAGGGTAAATAGTCACAATCAACCCCGGTGTGGTTATACTCGGTGATCTTATTTTGATTGAAGATGTTGGTTATTACCTATCTTTGGATACTTGAAATGATTATACTCCTATGATTCGATCATCGATCGAATGAGTCCGTCAGTACCTAACTCTAGATACCTAGATATCAACATTTTTAAAATATAGAATATTCAATTTCGCTGTTGTTCACAAAACATAGAGTCAGGCTATTGGAAATACAGTTCCATTGATCCCAAAAGCTAATTCTTTTATAGACGTAAGAATGGCAGACTCTACCTTATTGCAACAGAGCATAATCAAGTATTTACAAAGATACATATAAGCGAAACAACATCGTAAATGTTTGCTATTCCACACTCTCGAGAGTGATACTCTGTCGACGGTTGCTAGCATGAATGTTCCATCTCCAAGCTTGTGTTCAATTCTATATGGACCTTCCCAATTCAAGCCTAGAGCCACCATATTAAGGAAGATTCGTTTTAGAGAGAGATTGCTGATCTCGAAGGTCTGATTCTTGATCTTTGCATTGAATTGTTGTACTACTCTTTTTTGGTGAGCAACAACTCTTAAATCAGCTTCTTCACACCTCTAATCATGTCAAGGGACTCAAGTAAGAGTTCCTCATGGTAAATCTTTTGGTAATAAGGCACTTCCAATTCAATTAAAATTATTGCCTTTAATCCGTAGGCCAAAGTAACTGGAGTATGGCCGGTCGTGGACTTATGAGTCATTCGGTAAGCCCACAATGTTAAAGGTAATTCATTGACCCGCTTTCCCTTGGAATTTATCAGTCATTTATTCAAAATTTATTTGATAATCTTGTTCATCGTCTCTACCTATCCATTTACTTGTGCTTGTGCTTGTGCTTGTGCTACAATCGCAAATCTCTTTTCAATCCGGTACTTGCTGTAGAAACTTTTGAATTTAACACTATTGAATTAGGTTCTATTGTCATGGATGATTATTTATGGAGTTCCAACTCGATAGATATTGTTCCTTGCTATGGATGATCATAGTGATTGTGGGAAGCAGTTCCACTTCATCCTACTTCGTGAAATAATCTACCGCAACAATGGCATATTTTGCTCCACCTTTCGACGTTGTTAGCACATCGATAATGTTAATTTCCCAAAATGCAAATAGACATGGTCTAACCATTAGAGTGATCTTCATGGAAGGGGATCTAGGAGTCTTTAAAAAACTTTGCCACCTATCGCACTTTCTGGTATAATTAGCAGCAACCCAGTTGATTTTTGGCTAGAAGTATCTGTAACGAAGAATCTTCCTTGCCAAAGTTAGTCCCCCAATGTGATCACCATAAACTCCTTCGTGCACATCTATAAGGATCCTTTTGGCTTCCTTGTTGGTGATAGATCATAGTAGGGGAGCAGAGAATCCTCTTCTGTATAGCATTCCTTCCCGAATTATTTATTACGGTACTTTGCGTAAGAGCTTTTTTTCATTTCTTCCATTCATAAGAGTTCACTTCAACAAATATTTTATAATCGAAGTCATCCATGTATCCTTCTCCATTTTGGCCTCCAAGATATATTCAACGTTCATCTGGTCGATGCTTAAAGCCATGAAACCTTCATTGGAACCAATTTTATAAGTTGTGCATCCCTAGAACAGGCCACCATAGCCAACGAATCAGCTTTCTTGTTCACTTCTTTAAGAATATGCATTATCGTGTAATATTCGATGTCACTTAGCAGTTCCAGCAACTTCATTGGGTAAGGGGAAAGTCTCGTTCCCTTGGCTTGAAATTCCTTCACTTGGCAAACCACCAATTGAGAGTCACTAAATATATGCAATGCCTTCACTCCCAATTCTTTTGCAATTTTGAGTCGCACAATCGATGCTCTGTACTTAGCTTCATTGTTCAATGCAAGAAACTCAAGCCTCAAGGCGTAACAGATTATCTGTTGCTTTGGAGTTAACAAGATCACTCATGCCTCTGGAGTAACGTTCATTAGATGCTCCATCTATGTATAGTCTCCACTAAGCAACCTAGACCACATCCTCTTCCATTTTTGTAATACTCCGTAAAATTAATAGGAAATTAATTAAGAAAAATTAATTGATTAATAATAATCCTAAAAATGGAAAATTTTCAAACGTCGTAATTTGGCTATAAAACTTGCATCATCGTGTTCATGACGATTTTTTGAGCAACTTTCATATGTAGCCTCCGCGATCGTAGTTCAAACGAAGAAGTTATGGACGTTTCAAAATTTTAAATCGAAAATAATCCAAAATATATTAAGATAATAAATATTATTAAGCTTAACATTAAAGTAATTGTTAAATATGAAACTTAACGTCTAAGCAAATGATTAAAGTGGATAATAAATATTTGTATAGCATTAACATTTGACGGAAAAAATAAAGGTTAGAAGACCAATCGGTCAGCCGCGTCATTGGGCCGGAAGACCGCCGGTGGTCGACAGGTCATTGTTGAGGCAGCTAGGTATTGCCCTAGCCTGAACAACCCAGATCTAAATTATTAAAATATTCTCGATCTAACGGTCCTAGCGCATCCAAGAAACTATAAACAAGAGCCTGGCCTCCACATTCTTTTCAAATCTAAAAATAGAATAGCGTTATGTCAATCCTCTTCCTCCAAAAAACTCTTTTAGCTCAAAATAAATATATATCTTCAAGGATTAGGAGAAGATTTGAAAGAAAAATCTGAAGACAAAGATAATAAATTACACATACGCACGCGTACATGTAATTCTCTTCCCTAATCTACAAGTTCTGAGTCTGATATGTATAAATGAATCGATTATATGTTAAAAAATAAATAGGGAATAAATTGGAGGAAGGGATAAGGCAATCATACAAAGAAAATGCAAGGAGATTCATTGGGCATTATCTATGAGTGAAAATCTTAATTTTTCCCTAATAGTGTATTGTGCAATTGATAGTTGGATTTGTGTGCCTTGGGAGATTTTATATGAGAAAAATCTATTAACTTAAAACCCTAAAATCTCCCCATAGTACATTAATCTTGAGTTGTTTGGAATCCTAATTGTTTTATCTTAATTTGGTAACAACTGGATTCATTAATATTTACAATACATATAATTTGTATTCATTTTAGTTCCACTTTTCAGTTTCTGATTGTAATGACAAAGAATTCTAAAACAAAAATAAGTATGATTTCTTTGTCATTTTGACGCTATTCATTTAAAATTTGAATGGAATATAAAAGAAGCGACGACCCGAAAATCCATACCCTTTGAATCGACAATAATCCACACACGTCCGACCCAAAAAGCAAAGACTGACAGAAAGTCAAGAGAAAGAAAAGAAGAGAGAAGAAGAGAAGAGAAGAAAGAGAGAAGATAGAACCAAAAAGAACAATGCAAAATCTCACATCGCAGCGGAAAATATATAATATCATATCAATGATCTTTACAAAATAGAAACTGTATATATACACATTAATCAGAGTTAAACAATCAATCAATAGTTATCAACTTGAACAGTTATAATAACATGTCCTCACAATTGCCGATAATATACAACAACAAACAAAGCACAGCGGATAATCAAAACAAGTACATGTGTACGAAAATGTAGATCTCCGGTGCTCTCCTGTTGAAGCTCCAAAAGCACCAAAGCATAACCTGTAATTATACTCGGTCTAACTCAAGCATTAAAAGGGAAGAATGCCCGGATCAGTCTGGTAAACCAGCGAGAGAAACACACTCAACTGAATTTATTAAATTACCAAACTTTTCCTTTATCAAACAAAAGTATCTCGTAAGACAAGTCCACACATAAACACGGACATGTTTTTACCTTACGATAACTAAAACATATATATCAAATCCTCTTATATTATCGTAGTGTCTACTATATACAATAATATTAATCATACCCGAAATTTTTACATTGATTAAATTCCAGCATATAGCTCAATTGGGTAATACAATCAAAATGGCAAACACGTAGTGGGATTTGGATTTCCATACAAATGACCAGGTGAAGGGACTACCTTCCAGCAGTACATCTCTAGAGGAATGTACCGAGAAACCATCACAAAGTTTCTCTACCAACACAAGACCGGCCCACCTCTATAACTAGATGGTACCAAATATGTCATCCTCTGGTCATTACCAACCTTTACCGAGGGCCCTCTAGCATAAAAAGCACAATAATCAGATACATGACGTCATAGCGTGCAAAGATATATCTAGAAGAGGATGATCATATACTAACGGGAGCGACCCACTTAGTCCTGCTACATCTAACCATGTTTTGGTCATTTTCGGTTGATGAGGCCAGAGGTAACGATTACCTTTCACAATCACATATCACATCACTTTGAATGCCACGTAGCCATTTCCATTGACTATCGAATCTATAGATTACCGTATCCATACAAGTTGATCAGGAATAGGACAAATCGAAGGTACTTTCCTACCACATCCTGTCGGGAAATCCCTAGGATTAGTAGCGAATAGTCCTTGCATTGGATATTTCATAATGAAGAGACTACCGCTACTGGATGTATATTGGGATTTTAACCCCAAACGATCAACAAGCAGTCCCCCACTATGAAAATCCAGAATATCAATATCATCAATAAGCAACCTGCACAATCGTCGCATATACGTTGGTCCAAAGTGGTTTTCAGATAAATCTGATCCCGGTCTCTTCGCACCAACAACGCAAAAGCGTTTCTCAACCTCACACAAAAACTAAGTCTCATAGACTTATCACGTCTCTAACTTTCAACTTGCTATCCTTCGGGCCTAGAAGGAAGCTCGATAGATTGGAGTAATACTCCATACTATACGAATCAACATCCTCAACACAAACGATAATCAAACCTACACAGAAGGCTACGTACTAAGTATACGACTAAATAGTTCCCACATAAAGTCGGGGAACTAAAATTTGGCCAAGTTTGATAGTCCGTTATTTAGCAAACAAACAAATATTTAGCACCACATACAATCACTAGGCCTTTTAATGAATCTTTTATTGATTAAATCACTTGCCAAATATTGATTTCAATTTATCTTTAAAAAGATATAATCTCAAAACCATTTCAATATTTCAACATTGGAAAACGTGTTCAAATACTTATTTAATAATAAGTAATTCATAATTCAATTTATTTTCAACACTTAGAAAATATTGCATATACTTAAATCACGATTGAGTATATATTTTATTCTTTAAGGAAAACATTCTTTTAAACATCTTTATTTTGGATTAAAACGAATTGTGCGTAAAACATCGTTACGACAACCCAAAGTCAATAGTATAGGGATTCAAAAATAAAATAGATATATAAATCCCATATACTATAAAAAACATTTCCTTTCGAAAATCATTTACTATAACAACAGTGTTATAGTCCATCATTTACTTATTTCTCGAAAACGTCTATTTCAACAATGAATGTTGAACTCTATGTATTCGATACTGAACACATTTTAAAACATCTTTAAATCATTTAACTCCATTTTAAAATATCACTTTCCAAAACATTTATTTTATTCAAAGATTATTCACTGTCCAAAATCGTGAATAAAATGTCTTTACCAAATTCATTACTTCTATATATTCATTAAAGGATTATCCACTATCCAAAATCGTGGATATATCTCCTTTAATAAACTTCTATATTTAACTTATCCAACTCCATTGATTTCGGATCTATAAAACAATGTTTATAAATCATGTTTATATTTAATAAAAACTTCCATTTCTAAAATCCTTTTTATTAACCAATTCTATATATAGCTCATTTACATGCTAAAATCCAATTATAAGTTAATTACTCACAAACTATTTATTTCCAAAATCATTCTTTTTATAATTGCTTCTGTTATAAATCTATAAATCATATTTACTTATACAATCCATTTATAACCTCATTTTAACTCTTACAAAATTCCTTTATAATCCCATCATTTTGATTTATAAAATATCCATTTTTATAAATCTTATATATAAACCATTTATAATAATTCAAAAATCTCCATTTATACTATATCACAAAACAGTTAACTTCATATTTCAAAAATCATAATTTACTATATTTTCACAGAAATCATAACTTTTATAACATAAAAATTATAATATATATTTATTCAAATTCAATTCCTTTACAATTCAAAAATCAATAAAACGTTTATTTCCAAAATCACTTTTAAAACCCTTTTAAATTTGAAAATCATCACTTAAACATTTTTAAAATTCCAAAAATAGGCCCAATGCTGCAACAGCACTAAATACAACAATCACGGCATCCAAAACATCATGTATCATATTATAACAGCATATATCATAATATCTGTAAATAAATCAATACCGGTGAGGAATCCAGTTGGATCCCTCCAACTTGTCACCTGTAACAAATATTGATATTAGAATATGTGTATAATATCCACTTCAAGGCACACACACGTACAAAGGGTCATCCGCTCATATACGAGAACGTATATGGTCATTTGCTCCACTAGGCAGGAATATATCCAAATACCAATCAATATATCATATATCATCCAGACTATCATCAATCATCATAAAATTAATTATTTCTCACTTATATAAAAATATCAGCTAGTCAGAAAGAGTGAGTTGTACTCACATTGCTTGTAGTCGTTGCTATAGCGACTTATTCCGATTAAAATTAAACAAGCGTTTAATTCCAGCCAAAATTATTACTAGCTCAAATAAATCCTAATCCAACTCCATAATATAGCGCTCGTCAATATGGTTCCAATGCAATTCGTTTCGTGTGAAACGGACCTCGTATGAAAAAGTTACGCATTTTTAAAGATTATACGAATTATTATATATATAAGTTTACAAATCTTTTTATTTTTAAAACCTAGAATCAATCAGAGCCTTTGTTTCCCATCTTCACATTAGGGCCGCTATTCTTTTCTTCCTTCTTCACGTAAGAAACCAGATCGAAGAACCCACTTGGCCGCCATCTTCATCCAATTTTCGCTCCACCATCGTTCACTTTGACGTCGATCAGCTAGCACCATTTCGAAGCCCATCATCAACTCCGTCACCGCCGTGAATGCCGTAACACTCGGTCGCCTATGCATCTCGAAATTCATGCGTGAAGGCAGCACGAACGCGGCCCATTTCTCGTCAATCCATAGCTCCATTCTCGATCACAGACGTTGAGAATGTAGATCTCATCGCCCTCTTCGGTTTTCGTTTAGAAAGTTTTAGTTAATTCTATGTGGATTAAGAGATAAATGAGGAGGAAAATTAGTGTTTTCTAGCCATCGAAATTAATGGCGGCGTGCCCTAGGCACCATTAGGGTTTAGTGAAAAATGAAAAGATCTAGGGGCTTTTATAGAAAATTTACGCGCACTATTCATCCGAATTTTTTTCGAACTCGAAACGAGGCATGCCGCTTGGCGTTTATAATGTTTTACCCCTATTTCGAACACAATGGAATATATATCGGGAGCCAATTCGATCATATTTGAAAGATAGGTTTTCGAATCAACTATTTTAAATTTTAAATTTACTTAAACCGATTTCTACGCGTTTTAGCTTGTCCCGGACAAACCGTATATCCGATTGATACGAAATTTGAAATCTTACAATAATATAACATTACAGATCCGATGAAACTTGTTTCGTCCGAATCCAAGACTGTATAAAAAATAACTATTTTTACACGTCAATTAAATAATAAAATATTCAATTTCTACGAATTAACTTTTTATTCAATTTTAAAAGTTCTCTAACATCATTCTAATTCAACTAGGATTTAATTCAATTTATAAATCATTTTCATTCACATTAGATCCAAATTCCAATTATTTATGAAATTTCAAATATTAAATCAACAATTTAATTATCCAATTAAATCACTATATTTCAAAAATAAATTATTCACCTTAATAAATTTAACTTTTTCATATTTAAAATCAATTAAATATACGAATTTCAAATGACTGAAATTCTGGGTCGTTACATTATCCCCTACTTAAAAGAATTTCGTCCCGGAAATTACCAAGTAAGAAAAGGTCACAAAATCAATTAACTTTTCAAAACAAATCGTTCAAACTAGATTTACCAAAATCACTTAAATGTTTAACTTTCCCAAAATCCAATAGTTAAACTTACAAAAACTTTTCTAAGTTTTCAAATCTACTTAGTTATCTTTTAAAACCAACTAATATCATTTAACTTTCAACTCCAAAATCAAAAATTTAGTTATCAATTTTTTTTTTAATTTCCCAAAATTTTCTAACCCCTTAAATTTTCAAAAAAATTCGCCAACGTCTCCTTTGCATGGTTCGATCCCCAAAAAAATAGCAATATATATATATATATATATATATATATATATATATCACAAATATACATCTCATCTTAGTGATGAGGCATCTCGAAGGGAAAAAGTATAAAAGTACGATACGTAATCCGAGATATGTACCTTATATATTATTAGCGAGCATATTCGGCTAATACAGCGCGAAAGCGAGCTCCAAAAGTGAAGCAAGCGCCATACACACCTACTAAACACTCAACAAACCATGAGAAACAAGTATATGTGAAAGTAATACCAATATACCAAATATATCAACACAACTACTACATATGCCAATATAGAAAATGAAACAGAAGGCAACAAATCCAACCATCAAACAACTATCATCTAACAAACCATATCTATCCAATCAATCCATAACAAAATCAATACACATTCACTTTTCGTAAATATTCATTGAATTGATTTTCAATTTAATCACAACTGATTCATTAACATTGGATTTAACTAACATTCGTTTATTTGAATTCAATTAGTTTACATTCACTAATTACATTCACGTTTGTTCACTTTCAATTCAAATTAAATTCAACTTTATTTAGATTCACTTAACTTCCCATTTGAATTCAATTATTTATAGCTTCCATTTTCATTAACACTTAATGAATTTCTATTCAATCAACTGCCATCCATCTAACAAACAATGCATAACCAACATTTACCAAATTAATTTAATTCGCTTACAATCAATTTGGTTTAATATCTAATTGACTTCCATTCAATTATTCAATTTCCAATTTCGTTAGCTTTTAATGAATTAACACTTGCATCCACTATTCCATATCAATTTACTTACATTCGATTGATTAACATTCAATTCATTTGTTAATTCAATTGCTAATTCATTCTTACAACTAAAGTTGAATTTTTATATAACTCAAGTTTACATTCATTAAATTACTTCATTTTATTAATTCACTTTGATATCAAAATCAACTTCATTTAACATCACTTAAGTTATCTTTCATTTCATCTTCATTTTATTTAACTTAAGTCAAAATCATATCACCATTCAAATTCAGATTTTTGTTTTGCTTAACGAAATTGTTTAACTATTTTAACAATTGGTTTTACTTACATTTTCTCATTTCATAAGTTATACAACTTATTAATTCATACTTGCAGATTCATGTTGTATAATCACTTATCTTTTAAGTGTAATTTCCATTTCAATATCTTATCAAATCCAGTTAAAATCCAATTCAATTTATTTAACATTTCTTTAATTAAATTTCAAATCATATAATTCACTTACCAACTCAAATTTATTTCAACTTTACCAAAGCTAAATTTTCTTTTATTTCGTATTATAAGTCCAAATTCATTCCACTTATATTTACCAATTACAACTTGGATTTTAAATTCAAATTCGTTTATCACAACAAAACTTCAATTTCAATTTACTATAGGTAGCAAATCCATCACATAGAAACTCGAAAATGGTACTGATGATGCTGCAGTCATCACCCTTATTATTTCCTAGTAACAGTAGTGAATTCAGTGATTTATATTCTTTTAAAAAAAAATCTTTTATTTCTAAATCTTTCACTTATATAATTTCATTTATTTCACTTTACTTATATAAGATCATTCCAAGTTCTTTTATCTTATTTAGATTTATAACAAAATAACTCTTTAACTTTTGAAAAATAACTTCCAAAATCAATGGGATTCAAATTTACAAAATAATTAGTCTAAATCCATATTTATATATAACTCATATTCATAAATATACTCTGGTTGTTTCCTTTCCTATATATAAGATTATTTCACAATTTTAAATCATATTAATTATAATTCCATACTATATAATTCATTTGCTTATATGATTTCATTCTTTTACAATTGTTGCTTTTATTTAGATTATTCAAACAACTTTTATTTAACTTATATATATTTACATTTTCAAACAACCAAACAATTCATTTATATACACTTTAATAATCGTGAAAAATTATTTCCGTTATATATAAAATATAATAGAGGTAAAATTATTTCATTTACCCAATTTAAAATAATACTATATCGACTTGACTCGTTTAAGTGTTTGAAAATCCCTATCGATAACACGGCGTCCCACATACCGACTAGAATTCACAAACAGCTCGACGGATAAGCAAACACAATATAAAATATTTTATATTCACTAACAAATACGCGATCATATACATAATACACTCAAACTCAATCTAGGGTGCTAATGTCCCAATCTATACTGAGTACACATCAAAGCTTAGGAATATACAAAATCTAAGCTCTGATACAATTTGTGACGACCCGAAAATCCATACCCTTTGAATCAACAATAATCCACACATGTCCGACCCAAATAGCACAGACCGACAGAAAGTTAAGAGAAAGAAAAGAAGAGAGAAGAAGAGAGGAGAAGAAAGAGAGAAGATAGAACCAAAAAGAACAATACAGAATCTCACATCGCAGTGGAAAATATATAATATCATATCAATGATCTTTACAAAATAGAAACTGTATATATACACATCAATCAGAGTTCAACAATCAATCAATAGTTATCAGCTTGAACAGTTATAATAACCTGTCCTCACAATGGCCGATAATATACAACAACAAACAAAGCACAATGGATAATCAAAACAAGTACGTGTATACAAAAATAAAGATCTCCAGCTCTCCTACTGAAGCTCCAAAAGCACCAGAGCATAACCTGTAAATATACTCGGTCTGACTCGAGCATTGAAAGGGAAGAACTCCTGGATCTGTCTGGTAAACCAGCGTGAGAAACACACTCAACTGAATTTATTAAATAACCAAACTTTTCCTTTATCAAATAAAAGTATCTCGTAAGACAAGTACACTATGAAAATCCGAAATATCAATATCATCAATAAGCAACCAGCACAATCATCGCATATACGTTGGTCCAAAGTGGTTTTCAGATAAATCTGATCCCGGTCTCTTCGCACCAACAACACAAAAGCGTTTTTCAACCTCACACAGAAACTAAGTATCATAGATTTATCATGTCTCCAACTTTCAACTTGCTATCATTCAGGCCAAGAAGGAAGCTTGATAGATTGGAGTAATACTCCACACTATACGAATCAACCTCCTCAATACAAACGATAAGCAAGCCTACACAGAAGGCTACGTACTAAGTGTACGACTAAATAGTTCCCACATAAAGTCGAGGAACTAAAATTTGGCCTAGTTTGATCGTCCGTTATTTAACTATCAAAGAAAACAAATAAATATTTAGCACCATATACAATCACTAGGCCTTTTAATTAATCTTTTATTGATTAAATCACTTGCCAAATATTCACTTCAATTAATCTTTAAAAAGACATATTCTCAAAACTATTTCAATATTTCAACATTGAAAAACGTTTTCAAATACTTATTTAATAATAAGTAATTCACAATTCAATTTATTTTCAACACTTAGAAAATATTGCATATACTTAAATCACGATTGAGTATATATTTTATTCTTTAAGGAAAACATTCTTTTAAACATCTTTGTTCTGGGTCAAAACGAATGTTGCGTAAAACATCGTTGCGACAACTCAAAATCAATGGTATAGGGATTCAAAAATAAAAAAGATGTATAAATCCCATATACTATAAAACAAACAGTTCCTTTCGAAAATCATTTACTACAACAACAGTGTTATAGTCCATCATTTACTTATTTCTCGAAAACGTCTATTTCAACAATGAATGTTGAAATCTATGTATTCGATGCCGAACACATTTTAAAACATCTTTAAATCATTTAACTCCATTTTAAAATATCACTATTCAAAACATTTATTTTATTCAAAGATTATTCACTGTCCACAATCGTGAATCAAATGTCTTTACCAAATTCGTTACTTCTATATATTCATTAAATGATTATCCATTATCCAAAATTATGGATATATCTCCTTTAATAAACTTCTATATTTAACTTATCCAATTCAATTGATTTCGGATTTATAAAACAATGTTTATAAATCACATTTATATTTAATAAAAACTTCCATTTCCAAAATCCTTTTTATTAACCAATTCTATATATAGCTCATTTACATGCTAAAATCTAATTATAAGTTAATTACTTATAAACTATTTATTTCCAAAATCATTCTTTTTATAACTACTTCAGTTATAAATCTATAATCATATTTACTTATACAATCCATCTATAACCTCATTTTAACTCTTACAAAATTCCTTTATAATCCCATTATTTTGATTTATAAAATATCCATTTTATAAATCTTATATATAAACCATTTATAATAATTCAAAAATCTCCGTTTATACTATTTCACAAAACAGTTAACTTCATATTTCAAAAATCATAATTTACTATATTTTCACAGAAATCATAATTTTCATAACATAAAAATTATAATATTTATTTATTCAAAATAAATTCATTTCCTTTACAATTCAAAAATCAATAAAACGTTTATTTCCAAAATCACTTTTAAAACCCTTTTAAATTTGGAAATCATCACTTTAACATTTTTAAAATTTCAAAAATAGGCCCAATGTTGCAACGACACTAAATACAATAATCACGACATCCAAAACATCATATATCATTTGATAACAGCATATATCACAATATCTGTAAATAAATCAATACCGGTGAGGAATCCAGTTGGATCCCTCCAACCTGTCACCTGCAACAAACATACATATTAGAATATGTGTATAATGTCCGCTTCAAGGCAGACGCGCGTACAAAAGGTCATCCGCTCATACATGGGAACGTATAGGGTCATCTACTCCACTAGGCAGGAATATATCCAAATACCAATCAATATATCATATATCATCCAAACAATCATAAATCATCATAAAATAAATTATTTCTAACTTATATAAAAATATTCGCGAGTCAGAAAGAGTGAGTTGTACTCACATTGCTTGTAGTCGTTACGATAGTGATTTATTCCGATTAAAATTAAATAAGCGTTTAATTTCAACCAAAATTCTCACTAGATCAAATAAATCTCAATCCAGCTCCATAATGTAATGCTCATCAATACGGTTCCAACACAATTCGTTTTGTGCGAAACGGACCTCGTATGAAAAGGTTACGTATTTTTAAAGATTATACGAATTATTATATATATATATATATATATATATAAATTTACAAATCCTTTTATTTTCAAAACCTAGAATCAATCAGAGTCGTTGATTTCCCATCTTCACATCAGGACCGCTATTCTTTTCTTCCTTCTTCACGTAAGAAACCAGGTCGAAGAACCTACTTGGCCGCCATCTTCATCCAATTTTCGCTCCACCATTGTTCACTTCGACGTTGATCAGCTAGCACCATTTCAAAGCCCATCATCAACTCCGTCATCACCGTGAATGTCGTAGTACTCGGTTGCCTATGCATTTCGAAATTCATGCGTGAAGGCAGCACGAACGCGGCCTATTTCTCGTCAATCCGTAGCTCCATTCTCAATCACAGCCGTTGAGAATGTAGATCTCATCGCCCTCTTTGATTTTCGTTTAGAAAGTTTTGGTTAATTCTTGATGGATTGAGAGATAAATGAGGAGGAAAATGAGTGTTTTCCGGCCATCGAAATTAATGGCGGCTTGCCCTGGCACCATTAGGTTTAGTGAAAAATGAAAAGATCTAGGGGCTTTTATAGAAAATTTACGCGCACTATTCATCCGGAATTTTTTCGAACTCGAAACGAGGCGTGTCGCCAGGCATTTTTTATGTTTTACTCCTATTCCAAATAAAATTGAATATTTATCGAGAGCAAATTCGACCGTAGTTGGAAGTTAGGTTTTCGAATCGACTATTTAAAATTTAAAATTTACTTAAACCGATTTCTATGCTTTTTAGCTTGCCCCGGACAAACCGTACATCTGATTGATACGAAATTTGAAATCTTATAATAATATAACATTACGGATCCAATGAAACTAGTTTCATCGAAATCCGAGATTGTATAAAAAATGAATATTTTTACACGTCAATTAAATATTAAAATATTCAATTTCTACGAATTAACTTTTTATTCAATTTTAAATGTTCTCTAACATTATTCTAATTAAACTAGGATTTAATTCACTTTATAAATCATTTTCATTCACATTAAATCCAAATTCCAATTATTTCTGAAATTTCAAATATTAAATCAACAATTTAATTATCCGATTAAATCACTATATTTCAAAAATAAATTATTCATCTTAATAAATTAACTTTTGCATATTTAAAAACAATTAAATATATGAATTTAAAATGACTGAAATTCTGGGTCGTTAGAAAATATTTGTTTTGTAAATTAGCTTCTTTGAAAAGAAGGACCATAATTCTACTATGTTAGAGTAAAACATATTTTATGTTTTGGATTCCATTTTTGAATACACATATACAAGTCTATTTTGTGTAATTTATTTATTTATGAAATTAGTTTTATGTGAACTTCTATATTAAATTGGGATTTGTATTGTAATTATAGTTGTGAACATTAAAATAACCTAACACCCCAAATAAGGAACGAGGAAATTACTTAAATATGCTTAAAACTAATTAGGCATAATTTAATATAAGGCATAAATATAATGGTAACATATTATTTTAAAACTTAAAATTGGTAATTATAATTGTAAATCTACGACGCATATAATAATTAACAAACCAATAAAATAAGTTAGGACGAAAATGGAATTTAATCCATAAATGAAAGACGAAATAAGGATTTCCCTTTATGGGACCTTGAATGCATAAATATAGGTGAGGTGAGTGTATATAGGTATAGGTATGGGTATATATTAATGTAATTTTACACTAAATATTGGAGAGTGGAAATATGGCTAAGTTATAGGGATGCAAGGTCAGTTGAAAGCACACAGAAGTCTGCTCAACTATCCTGGCTACCAACAGTGTGACTTTTATAACTAATATTACATATCGCTTATAATAAATACCCACGTAGACATAAGGGGTTATTCTTAACTTTGTAGGATAAGTCTCTCTGGCTAATCTAACTACCGGCACCTATAAATAGTCGGACTAATGTGGAACGTCACGGTTGGGTTATAAGTCTGAAGGACAGATATCTAAGTTGGGTCTGCTTTGGGGTTGAGGTATTAAATGGTCGTGTTAGGGCATGCCTCTCTCTATTAAAGAAGTATTAAATAGTCGGGATTATTCTTTGGATGTGTATTAAATGGATAGGATTATCTTTTACATGCATTTGTGAAAATCTATTAGGGAGGTTCCTTTGGGGTTGAGGTATTAAATGAATATTGGAGGGTCTGTTTCTTCCTTATCTAAGAAGTATTAAGTGGAATAAAAGATGTTTTCTATAATAATAGTTGGGGAGTACCAGGAGGTGTTCTCCTGGGGTTAGGTATTAAATGGCTATTGAAGTGTTTGCCTATTTCCACATTAAGGGTATTGAGTAGTTCAGGTTCTTCCTTTTGCATCGTTAGGATATGATTGGATGAGAGATGGGATGATGAGCCCGATATACTCCATAGTTGCATTGCACCCACTTTTATAGTCGCGAAGTAGGACTCGTAGGGCCACTAGCCCATAGTTGGAGGTATATGTGGAGAGATATAATAAATACATAAGACATAATGCTTATGTGAATGCTTACTTCCCACATGTTATTACTGTTAAACTTAACATTTTCATTCACCAGACATGGTTGTTCTAACCCCTTATTACAACTTATATGTTAGACTCGATGATGAATGTGAAGGAGGAGATGACAAAGACATCATGGAAGTATTAATTATCTATTTATGTTTTTTATCTACCCAAACAATGTATTCAATTTGATTTATGCTGTATTGATAAATTATGTTTTTTTGATATTATGAAATGTGTACTTATTTGGTTATTATATTTTATCCATTCCCCTGTAATACTCTAAAAGCATAGATATCTCCACTATTGTTCTATTAAATCAATTATAGCAACTAACAACTAACAACTAGCTTTAAAATGGATCTAAGGTTCGATGGATTTTTATTGGATCAAAAATTAAGCCTGCTTCGGAGAGGGTTGTTACAATTTTTCCATCATGGATAGTGAATTCGGCAATGAAATCAGACAATGTCTGTCCTCGTATCACTCTTCTAGGATGATAGGTACTATCATGTTGGCTTAGCTCAATATTTCATTTCAGTAACCTTCCCAAATTTTTAGGTCGACGAAACCACTAGTCATAAAGGTTGATCAGTCGACACTTATAATCAAATGATTTTGGAAGCAGGGTTATAACTTCATCGAAGCGATCGATAAGCAATAAGCAGCTTCTCTAACCTTGAATTGTTCTTCTTTGCTCCGATAAGTTGCTTGCTAATATAAACATAGGCCTCTGGGGTTTAGATTTGGGACACTCTGCATACCAAGGCAGTACTTAGTGCAACGAATATTGCCTACTAAACAAGTAAGTCCTCCCCTTCCAAAGGTTAGATAAGACTGGTGTTCTCTCCTTGTGGTCAAGAAAGGCCTAGAAAGTTTTTTGACATTCCTCTGCCTAGACAAACTTTTATTTCTCTTTTTTGATGGCTTCAAAGAATGTCACAAATTTGTCTATCGCTTTTGAGATAAATCGCCTCAGTGCAGTGGCCTTTCTATTTACGCTCTACATTTACCTCCTTGTCTTTGGGGCTTCAACTTCTCTCAATGCCTTAATTTTCTCTAGATTAGCCTATATGCCTCATATGAAATTGATGGATGTCCTCCATTTTCCATTAGGCTTCTTGACCAGCACTAGATTTTGATACCCATTTGGGGTATAAAGCATCACGTATGAAATCATTGGCCTTCAGCTTATCCACTTCTTCTTTCAATGTAGCGGATCTCTCTGGACCTAGGATGTGCTTTTTTGCTTCATACGAGGGCATTTGGGTTCCACATTCAATGCATGATATGTTGCCTCCAGCGATATTTCACACATATCGGAATGTGTCCAGGCAAACACATCTAGGTTTGCTAGTAGAAACCCTGTTAACTCCTTCATCTTCATGTTAAGATGAGATCCGATCTTTAGGACTCGAGTAGGGCCATCCTAATCAAGCGGAATGTAATCATCAGCTCGATTGGGGCCGCCCTTGCATCCTTTGGCTTTTTCCTCGGATCCATATATTTATAAAATTTATTATGTCATTCGAGTCGGGGGTTAGGCAGCGGTTGCTATGTATCAATTGATTTAATGTAGATAGTCCTCCTTGCACCTTTTCCTTTAGCGCATCGCTTCACCTCTCTCAGCTCAGCGACATAACATTCTGGCCCCATACTCTAATCTATTTGAATGACGCCTCCCCCATTCTTAGTTAGGAACTTCATTATTAAGCACCACGAGGCTAAAGCAACTCTAAAATTTGCAAGGTCATTTGGCCCAAAAAACATTATAAGCAGAGTACATGTCTATCACAACGAAGGTCGAAACCCACACTTTCTTACGGTCTCCTTCACCAAGTTCCATGTGTATAGAAAAACACACACACACACAGACAGATATATATATATATATATATATATATATATATATATGACAGACTCTACAGCCTACTTGGTAAATCCCTGGATGTAGGATTACATAGGTTTAGATTCTGCCCATCCACCCTTGTATAGTTATAAGTCTTTTTAAGCAAAATATTGGCAAACCTCCAACAATCAATGAGAACCCATTTCATAAGAGCCAGTTCCATCATGGCTGTAATCACCAAGGGTCAAGCATAATGATTCTACCACATCAACATCTCGAATTCTAAACACTTATATCATCAGTCATCGATCTTAGTTGCTTTGCCTTAGCTCCATCTTCTATAGCAAAACAGCTCTCCTACACAACATGTTTCAACAAATTCTAATATCGTTCCATTTCATTCTAGCATTTCTTGACTGGATGAGGTATGCTAGTTATAGTGTTAATCACAAGTCTTTATTCAAGTTGCCTATGCCCATCCTCACTAGGCCTAACATTGCCCCCGTTGAGCCATTTGCCTCAGGGGATCGATTGTTCACTTGCCCTCCAACCCATGGTTCTTTCACATGCTATTAATGCTTTTTCCTTCTAATCAGATCTTCGATTATATCCTGCAAATATCAACACTCATTTGTGTTATGGCCATGGATTTCATTTAAATGACAATATTTTCCAAACATCTTTTATCTTTCTGTTGGTTCCCTTCAGACTGGCTTTTATAATTCTTTCTACATTGCATAGCAATGTAAATATTCTCCACGGTGTCATTTAATAGGGTATAATCTTCGTATTTCGAGTACGTTGGATGCTTCTTAAAGTCAGGTTTCCTATCTTCACCAACCTTATTTCCTCTTTTTTAATTGTTATTTTTATTCCTAACATTAATAAAATGGCATTCTTGCCACTTTCACCATCCGCATCGCGACAATATTACTTTACAATACCTCAGTAGACGGTCTTCCAACTTTTCCAACGACCATGTCTACCTCTTCCAAGTGCAGATGTTTGGTCGCTTTTTGATAAAAATCCTCCATGATTGGAGGTGGCTTTATCTTCGTCTACTTACAAAAATTAGCTTCTGAATGGATTCCTCTAATTAATGCCATCAACACAATGTCCTTTTAGCCATTTCTCACTTCCATTACATCTGTATTGTATCTGCTCAAGAAATTTTTCAAAGACTCTCTAGGACATTAGAAAATAATGGATAAGGACATCACTCTTTTGGACGAGCAGCGTGAAGTTGGAATTGCTTAATAAACTTTCTGACCAACTGGTCAAAGAAGATATGAACCTCAATGGAAGCCGAGTGAACCACATCATAGCAACTCCTTCGAGAAATATTGGGAAACGTCTATACCTAACAACATCATTTTCCTTGACACTATCCATGTGCTACATACTTCAGAAGATCCTATCTCGGATTAATCACTCCATTATAAGACAACATCGTAGGCATAACAAATCTCTTGGGATACTCCTCCAATAAGATCTCCTCGGTGAATCGGTTCCTGCTAGATAATGAACTTGAATCATCGCTACTTTTATATTGTTTCTCATTTACCAACTTTATCACCATATCGGCAATATATTCCAGGTCAGTTGAATTGACCAGACATCGTCAATGCCTATCCCAAGTGATTGACCTCACAAAGGATATCGGTTAGTTCCATTATATCTAGGTTTCCTTATCTCTCAAAGAACTGTTTATCTAGACATTCGATTTCTACATTCTCTGTCTAATGGCTTAACATCAGTTGTTTGAACTCCACCACTCCAGCCACAAACAGCGCGACCAACATCAACATCATCTTGCAACCTAACATCTACGTCATCAATCAAGATTCCAGACCTTAGAACGGTACCAACTTGTCAAGTTGGATCGGTATTGAGTTGACTCTTGTCGACCTGAGCTTTTCCAGTTCCAACTTTTGAAGTCTCATCTTCCTCTCTCTGCATCTTCTACTTTCCATCTATGTTGTTTCTATCCAATGAGAAAGAACCTTTTTCTTCTGAATCAGAAGATAACAACCCCTTTTTGCTCCTCCTACACCTCTGTGATAGCTGGGTTTTTCTGTTTTATTTGCTTCATCATAGCATTCTTGCTCTCCATCAACTCTTTGTTCATTTCCATCATCATCCTATCTAAATTAACCTTAATTATCATTTCTGATGCAATCTGAATTTCTAATGCAATAAGTTGATTGGTCACTTCTCCATGTTGAGATCCTTCATTTTCAACATCATTAGTAGGACTAGAAGCGGTTGACTTCTCTTTGGTGTTTCTAAATGCCATGGCTTTCTTAGATACGATGATGGACTTTAAGAAAATCTAAGTATTCAAGATTCCTCTAACAATAATTTCTAGATCTCGGCGATTGTAATAATTCAAATGTTCAACATAGATCCAAGTAGTTAGATTTTCGATCTCGATGGAAGCACTAAAATATTTATGCCAAAAGTTGGACAAACACTCTATCAGATTATAAGAAGAGATTAAATGAAGAAATAAATGGAAAAACGAAGTAAATAACATATGAGAATTTATACTGGTTCAACAAATACTTTGTTCTACGTCCAACTAAACTTTGTTAACAATTTTTGATGCTATTTAAAACTATGATTTCACAATTTGATAGCTTACAAGTTGGTAAGAATCCAACAAAGTCCCAAGGTAAAATAAGTAAAGAAAGATCTTGTTTTAACGCTTATCGCCTCCTGTTCATAAATGTAGATAAGTGAATTTGGCTTCGATAATTGCTATCCACTTTCTCCATGTTCAGGAAGAAGATTGTGGCCAGATTAGCATCTCCGCAGTGAACTCAAAACCGAACTGTGTCTCACAACTTGGTGTCACGTCATGGATTTCTGAGTTTTAAAGTACTTGGCTATACCTCTTCATTATCTTGAATGCGGTGTCTTTAGCCCATCTTCCTTAGCTCTATATAGAGTTTTGCCTTTAGTTTAGTCTTCAATCCCCACCATATGGTAGTGTTCAAGTCAACTCTATGACTCGGTACCGAGTTGAGAAAATCAACTCAGAATCATGTTTAGAAAGTCAACTTGGTGTTAACTTAAGAGTTGAAATTGGTATTTGCAACTTTGGCTTTCACTACTTGGCTCATCGAGGATTGACAAGGTACTTTCAAGTGGCAAGCAAGATTCTACATCAACTTTTTGGACTGTGATTAGATTATGCTCTTCAAAGCTAGGTTTTCGAATTTAGTTCAAGAACAGAATAACGCCTACAAACCTTGAAATTTCATATGGTGATCTTAGTTATCTCATTTTATCGAGGGTTTAAATGAATCAATCCAATTTTAGACTCCAACTCCAAACTAAAGACAATGAAATCCTAATTGTAGTTGCAGAAAAACTAGTTCCACGGTTGATGACGTCCGCACTTCAACACCAAAAAGAGAAGAAATCCAACTACATGGGAGAAACCAACTAATAGTTCGAGGCATTTCAATTATTACTTGTTGGTAGCAACCGTCCATTATGTTTGAAACACATGTCTGCTTGCACACAGATTGTTTGAGGAAATGTCTTCAAATAAGAAAAAGAACCGATAATGTTCAGGTTGATAGTAAAGAGATAGAGAAATGTTTTGTTGGGAAGTTGGAAACAACCTATCTAGATTTTAACGATTGTGATGAAATTCTTGTTAAAAAGAATGAAGAAATTAATTTTTTTATTGTTTATTATATAGGAATTTGTGATAGGATGTGTTAATGCATTATTAAGTTTACATAAAGTTGAAGATAGTATGCAATAGAGTAACAATGCTAAATCAAATTATTCAGTATGCAAAAAGAAGATCTCAATTTTATGCCTCTCTCCTCTTATTTATAGATGTAGATCAGCAAAATAAGCTTTCATATTTGCTACCCACATTCTCCACGTTCAGGAATAGGTTCAAGAAGGAGATCATGGTCATGTTGTGAGTTTGATAGCCAACTTGGTACCGAGTTGTGCTTCACAACTCGGTTTCGAGTTATTAGTTCTTTTATTTTCCAGTTTTATAACTTTGCCCCTTTGTTTCTCTGAACGTAATTGTCTTGGCCGCCTCCTTTGTTCCAGTGCTTCACTTTGTGTTTAGCTTAGTTTCCAACCTTCTTAAAGTAGCATTGCTAGTTCGATTCCATGAATCGATACCGAGTTGTGGGCTTCAACATGGTATCAAGTTGACACTTGAGCTACTTTTTTTCAACTTTTAACTTTATCACTTGGTTTATTTGGGAAGATGGCAAGCTACTATCAAGTGGCAAGAAAGCCTCCATATCAATTCTTTGGACTTTGATTGGATTTCGATCTCCAAAGTTAGGATTTAGGATTTCTAGTTTGCTTTTCAAGCATTCAATCATTTCGAATCATACAGATATGGCCTGGTTCACAAGTAGGATAACACTTGCCCCCCACCGTATATATTGTTATCAACAAGGTATGCTTTAGATCGAGACAAGCCATCAATTTCAAATCCTAATTCGAATAGATATTTTCATTCTTCGAACTAATTTCCAAAATGTTACCTCTTCTCCGGACCATAACATCACTTGGAACAATTAAGATTCATATCCTTTGGATGATATAAAAGTTGAAGTTTGATGTTCGAGTTTTCCATTCAAATTCGAAGTTTTGAAAGTTCATTCTTTTAATTGGCCGGGTAGGATGGTTTCACTTTGATAGCCTTTATGGTTACTGTCAAAAGCTACCAATTTCACTTTCCTTCTTCCTTTTCTTTCATCATCATTTTTTAAGATCGATACTGAGTTGTGACCCTTAATTCGGTACCTGTTTTCTTACGAAAATAGGTGTCGATCTAGTACTTAACCACTTTTGTTCCCTTTTATTTTTCACTTCGCTTCACTTTTCCTTTGTTATCATTAAACTCAGAGCTTTCCACCATTGTCGATTTTTGACCTAGGGACTACATCATCATCGCTTGATTGCTCTGCTGCTGCCGTCCTTAATGCTTCGCCGCTGCCATCAAGGTTCATTCTGTTGAGATCCAATTCTCATGACCTCACCCCCTAAATTGATTTTGAATCAAATTTGACTTCCTTCATTTCTATGTAGCTAAATCCCCAATAAGCCCTGCAAAATCCCCACTATAGCACATAGCGCTCTCCAACCGCTATGCTATTTCGATGTAGCACTATTAAATAGTGCATCCACTTTAAGACCCGCTATACCTACTAAATCATGGCTTTTTAGCATCCACTTTAGCAACATTTAATGTACAAAAGTTGATTTGAGTGGTTTTCTTTTAAATTAAATTAACAAAGTTAGGTTAAAGACCTAATTTTAAGACATTAGTGTTCCATATAAGTTAGAAACCTATTATATTCACCAAATCTAATGTGGACAAATCATGATATTCTTCAATTTTGTTATATAACATTAAAAATACTTCTTTTTCCTACACAAATGGTGTGAGAACAAGAATAAAATAATTTTAAATATTTGGTTCCATATATAATGAAGCTTTTCGCACCTCCGCTATTTTTATCTATACCCCTGCTTTATTCCCGCTATATCTTTTTACACAACCACCCCTATAGAAACGCTAAGCACTTTAACTGCATAGCTTCATTTTCAACCATGCCATCTTCCTCAGCTTTTGATCATAGGTAGGTGGAGGCGCAGCAATGGGGGTTCATGGATGTCAGCAGTAGAGCATTACCTATACTCGGCCATGAACGAACTTAATTTTCATTCCTGGACTTAACCATGATTTGTCAAAGACTTTGACATTAACTTAATCCAGAAAAATCAAATCTAACTTAGAGTTCTCTTACAAATTTTCTAGGCATGAATTGGGTCATTGCCTTTCATGTTTGCTTCGAGTCAGCCTTGAGTTATACTTAGGTTGAGCTCGATTTTTTTGTATAGCTATAGATTTTCAAAATTTGGATTAATGTTTTCCAAGTACAAAGGGTGGAAAATGGAATATTCAAACTATTTTGGTCGAGTGTGAGTTTGTGATTTAATTTTGATGGGACGGCTCCGGAAAACGGTCACATTGAATGCACTCCAGCATTTGGATGAACCTTTTCAATATTGTTTTAAACTTGACACTTCACCTATGTGTCCCTACAAAGAGGAAATGTTGCTCCAGACAATGGTTCTGCAATCTTAATCATACAATAACAGGTAAAATATGACATACGGTTCCATTATGCAATGGTGCTCATTTGCCAGCACGAGTGAGCTATCTACATAGAATGTTCATGTTCACTATTCCATGGACACTAGACATAGACCGCACAGATTAAATTATATACCATTTCCCCTGTCAATGTATGAGGTCTAAATTTGTCAATACACGTTGACATTCATTGGGTCTTATACATCGACTACATAGGGTTTTAATTCAACATGGGAATCAAAGTTAAATTCTACCTAACTTAGCTCATCTGTGAAGTTTTCAATAGTTATGAACTGCAGACACTCTTCGCATATCTTAGCGATGCGTAAAAGTCCATCAACATATAAGTTAGTTGCATCCATAGCAGAATTAGATTCAAATTTCACTTTAACATCTCTATGTCATCTACCTCATCATCCTTTCGGCTTTAATTGTCTCATTATTCAACAAGGCAGTCTCTAGAGGTCGTTCGCTTTGTGACCACAGATAAGGCATTCGTGGGGGTTGACCTTGATGTTGATCTTGGGGATGTTATAATCTAGCTAACCCTCTAGACTCTCCTACGTCCAGGATAGATGAAGCGGGTGTTAGAAGAATTTGTGAAAGGTATGACATCCTTTTTGAAGACGTTCTTGTTCCACAACCTTTTCATCGGGCCTACAATCCGTCCGATGGCTATACTGCATGTAATCAGTATGTATGCCTATTTGGATGTCCCTCCTTTTAATCACTTCATTCGGCTCGTGCTTCAGTTTATGAAGCTCGCTCATGCCCAACTTCGTCCAAATAGTTATGCTTTAATACACATGTATATGGTATTTCTCCACCATTTGGGAAGGGTGCCAACACCAAAGGAGCTTCGTTAATTATATGCCTTTAAAAGACGGAAAGAAAACTTTTCTTCCAAGTATTTGGAGCCAACTAAGGGCTGTTGTATCCCCTTTGGCCTTTGGAACAAGCTCAACAATTTCATAGATCAATACTTATTTTTATGATGCCCCCCTTTAGCTTCACTCGGAAATGGCTATCAGATGTAAGTTCTACTGTTATACTTTATCGTAATGATGCAGGTCCATTTGGAACACTAATCTCTTTATCATATTTTTTTCCAGATATTCCAAAGAGACCTGACAACACAACTCTGGAAACACTCTTTGAGATTTGCATATTATTCCCAAAAAGAGCAGAATATGAGATATTTGTTAACGGATGAAAGAATGTGACACTTCAATCTCATGGGTCATAATCATAATTTGGGCCTCATGTAAAATGTTCGTGAAGATGCCCAACCCGCTCTCGAAGCCGAGGAGATCTAGATATTCCCCCATTCAAGGTCCTTAAGTTGATCCAGAAGAGAATGCGGAGGGGAGATGGGAATAAGGATATCACCATAGGAGGAGATGATGGTGGCAATGACGATAACGACGAAGATGGTGATAACGAGGACATGGGTGATGGTGAGGAAGTAAACCTTGGTCATGAATCTGCTGGTGAGATGGATGGTGATGATCAATTGCCACACATTCATGGTCGACCGAAGTAAAAAGATTGTCTCACCCCATCCATTTCCGTAGTCATATCAGGTTCTGGCTGAAGAAAAGGTACCAATTCCTCTATTTGGAGACACATGACTCACTCGGGAGCATACTAGATAAAATACCTATTTATGGCCTCGACAACATCAGCTTTGGTGATACCGGTTCTCCCATTTATCTACCTACTGCTGAGCCTACGACCTCTCTAGGGGAAATAATTCCCATTAGCAAACTTCAAAAGCATGGTTCATGGGGGGCACTAGGAGATATTAACACTTCGTAACATTTTGAGTCACTACACATTTGCACTACACATGTTAACCTTTGATTTCCAAGTCTTAACTTGACTACATTTTGTTTTCAGGTTCTATGGACCACCAACCTTTGATGAGCTTCAAAGCTACGGTGATGATTTTCAGAGGCCCGTCGCATCGTGTCGCCATCGCGAGTCATCTCATGAGTCCGACTCAAGTAAGCGTCATAGAAGAGAGCAAGAGAGACGAAACATAGACTACAAACATCATGATGACTGTCATGGAGAGGTCTCATTCTCCTTCTCAACATAGCGCTCATTATCCTATGCCCTTTAGTTTGGATCGATACACGATGAGGTTCGATCCTATTCCTTCAATTCATATTCCTACTGTGCCCACTTCGTTGACATATCCGATGATATTCTCACATAATCAAGCAACTTGTTCAACCATCTAGGGCTGAAACTTCTAACCTTACTAGGTGGAGGCAAGAAAAGTCCAAATTCACGTTTTTGCTTCTACAGCGGTCAGTAACTTGTTTCAAATCCGCATACTGTCGTGATATTGACAGCCTTTCCAAAGATTTATTTTGATTGAGTTAAATTTGCTTATAACTTGAAGTATATTCCTCGCCATGTGGAACCAAAAGCCACGACTTATGTAAGTGGTGTCTACGGTCAATATTACACGTGGAGGAGGCTAGCGGAAGCTCTTTCTATAGTTAATATGGAAAATACACCGGCTCTTCAAAGAAAGGAGATGATAGAGAAAGATAAAAAATGCATTATTGACACTCCAGATAAAGAAATTAAAGAGCTTCAGACATCTTTGGTACCTATAGGGAAGAAGCTGGAAGAAGAGAAAGCGACTTTTAAAGAAAAGTCCAAAATGCAGCGCAATCAAGTCGAAGCTGCATATCATAAAACTTGTACTCTCATTTTGGAAAATGAAAAGCTTCAAAAAACTACTGATGAGCAAGCTTTGGAGATCCAGAATTGAACGCTGCATTGGAGGTTGAAAGAAAAGAAAAATATAATGCCCTTACCCAGGCCCTAGAGTATCTAGATCAATTAGTGGATGCCTAATTAGTACAAAAGGGAGTCGAGCTCCATGTGAAGATCTTCGAGGATCGAGTCAAGTACAAGATAAGGTCTACCCTAGTTCGCTTCAACGCGAATGTCATTAAGTCTAGAAAATTTAGGTGGATTAACAAGGGGTATCCCAAGGCCTTAGCTATGGCGTGGGAGGAAATGATTAAGTAGGAATGGGAGCCTCTGACGATGCTGAGGTTGATGAGAAGGCGTTAAAGTATGATCTCATAGAGGATGAAGATTTAGAAGTGCTTGAGATTGGTAAAGTTTTGCTAGAGTCTGAGGTTGTTTCTCGAGCTAGTATGCTTGTTGGGGTCCTTCTCGAACCTAGCCTTAAAAGTTTGGATGAGAGTTCCACTTCCATTTCTAAGAGATCCTTAGCAGAGACTTCGACATTAATGGAGGCTGCCTCTAGTGTCAACACCTCTTCCATATCAGGCCCTCTTATTATTGAACATGTTGTTCCTTCTTCTAGGATTATCACGACTTCCACCACCACAGTGACTTCGGGAAGCTAAAATGTTCCGTACAATACAACCTCGAGGAGCCTGGCTATATAGAGTTAGAATCCTTTTCAAATCCACCCATCTTATATCCTATCGTGAACGGGAGTTCTGTAGGGTATCCTACGCACATGACCTTCGTTTCTCCTAGATGTATATCATTAACTTCTCCCCTGTTGGAGAAGGCTCACGTAATATCAGTTGATGCCTATAATCTCTATTTTTAACATTTTCAAGTTTCAGGTCCACCCGCTCTTTCCTCTTTCCAAAAGGGAACTTATCTTCAGGCGCTCAAATTTCAATGATGGATAAGTTATTATGTCCACCCCTACTCTCATTCCAACCTCTTTAGCAAGTCCCATTCCTAGTCCTGATGCTAAAATGATACATGCTGAAGAGGCCATGGAAGAGGCCACCGTCACATAGAGATACGAAGATATAGTCATTACAAGGGTACTGAGCAGACATTTGGGCCTCAATGCAGGAGGTAAATATTTCGCAAGTTAAGATGGTTGGAGAAATTAAGAAGGAAAAGATCAGTGACATCCCTCCTCCTCTTTCAGTTTCATTGCTTATACCACCCGTTGTCATCCTCACTTCCACTCCTATGGTGGGTATCATTCAAACTGATGTTTTTGAGTCTCCAAGGAGGGATTATGACTAGAATACTAACCCTAAGGGCTACCCGTTCGAGGGAAGGAGTGGTAGATCTGGTAAGAGGTGCAATGCAATTTATTTCATGGAGAAGAAGGATAACAAGAGGAAGAAGAAAAGGAACACCTAGTTGTTGTCATTTCACGTTATAATTTTTTGCTTTAGTTTTTGGTCTGTGTATATAGGCTATTATTATGCGAGTATGGCACCCCTTTTGGCTGAAAAAATTGCAGTTTGTCAATAAAATAGTTTCTTTAGATCTCCATCTTGTTCTTGTCTGTATACTTAGTTTAACTATATTTATTATGATTATATTTGAATCAAAGCACTATTATTATTCGCCAATACTCTATATGCATGAATAATTTCTTGTTATTGCTTAGTTGCATGTCATTATTTCATTTTGTTCATTGCTGCCGAAGCATCTCTCCATTGGTGAACAAAATCATGATTGCTTGGTGTTATGGGAAATTCTCCAATGAGATCTAAACATTGGAAGGCTAGGAAGGCAGCTTAGACACGACTAAGGAGGGGCGAGTTGATAGGCAAGGAAAAGGAGCAGAGAAGGAGGTAGACCCCCCTATGTCCCATACTTAAGGTACTGAATAGGAGATCATGTTCAACACCCAGCGTACTGAATAGGATCATCTATTCGATAAGGAGGTTACAAACCAAGTGAGGCATCATATGAAGGTCGGGCCGTGGCCTGGCATAGGAAGTCCAACCAAGTAAATAGAGGTAGGAACTTCCCCAGCAAAGTGTCCACGTGCACTACACCGAACCAACCGAGCTTTCAGCCGAACTAGGCAAGCTATATATGAAATAAAATCTACATATATTTGGAAATTAGAAATCATATCTTTTAAACATGAGAATATCTGATTTGAGCGAGTTATACATGGAGGTCTCATGTATTTCTAGATTGACCATGCCACCTCTTCACCTCGATAATATCTAAGCATTTGGCATTTATAGGGGCAATTTCTGAATCTCAAAAGCACTATGCTACAGGAAAAAACCAAACCAAGCTTCATATCTCTATTCTAAGTGATAATCCATTGTATTTCTTATCAAACTCTTATAAAAGCTGAATAATAAGAAAATGAATAAATATGAACGGTGGATGTAGGCCCGTTACGGTTGAACCACTATCAATCTACGTGTCTTTTACTTTCTTTACATTTATTTACTGTTGAATCTGCTATTGATAATTTGATTATATGTGTTTGTCAATTTTTGTGCAAACATTTTTGGTGCTTTGACCGAGATCTTTTTAACATGCCTCCCAAATCAAAGAGCAAGACATGTGGTATTAGCACTAGTGCGAATTGCAACACTATCGAATAAGATAATCATTCTTCCAGCTCCGTACAACATCACTAGAGGTGACTTAGACAGAGTTGTGATGGATCTTGATACCCACTTCGTTTCCCAACAGCAAGTCATTGTGGATCAAATCATGACACGCTTTGGGTAGACGAAGCTAACCATGCACAACACTGAAACCAAAGGGAGGACCCAGTCTCGAGGGCCCATGAGATGATGGAAGTCATACTTTAGCGGCAAATCGGATCAAGAGAATCGAGGAGCTAAACGAGTAAAATTCTCAGAAACAATTCAAGCAGGAACTCTACCACACACCGCACCCGAGGACCGGTTCAATCTTGAACCGAATAGGGGAGGTAACGAACTAGGGGCAGACACGGTTGAACCTTCCTGACCTAGGCAATGCTTCCTAGTTTTGGCGGAAGTAGCAACTGGTGGAAGACGAGGTCATAACCATGAACGATTCCAAAGCAGGGAATGATGCCAGGATCGTAGGTCGAGTCATCATAGAAGGTATGAAAGAAGCCTCTCGCCTCAATGGGAGAAGTTGATTCAATTCTACTCATCCCTGAACCAAAAGATCGCGTGGTGCGACTTGTAAGGGAGTGAGTTAAGAAATTAAATGAAAAAACAGAGTAAATAGCACAGAAGAACTAATGTGCTTCAACAATGCTTTGGCCTACATCTACATAAACTTTGTTAATGATTTTTGAAATTCTTATAGACTGCGATCTTATAATTCGATGCTCACTAGTTGATGAGAATCCAACATTGTAACAGTGTAAAATTAAATAATTCAAAATACAAAGAGAATATCCTAATTTTTGTTCCTCTCCTCCTATTTATGGACGTAGATCAAAGAAATAAGCTCTGATATTTGTTACCCACATTCTCTACGTTCAAAAGGAGGTTCAGGAAGGAGATCGTGGCCACATTGTGGCTTTGATAGTCAAATTGGTACTAAGTTGTGCTTTACAACTCGATGCCAAGTTGTGAGTTATTTTATTTTCTAGTTTTCTAACTTTAATCCTTTTTTCTATAAATGTAATAGTCTTGGTCCGCCTCCTTTGTTCTACTACTTTACTTTATGTTTAGCTTAATTTTCAACCTTCATGAAGTAGCGCTGCTAATCCAATTCCATGACTCGGTACTGGACTTCAACTTGGCACCGAGTTAAACACTTGAGCTACTTTTTCCAACTTTTCTCTTAATCACTTAGTTGATTTAAAGATGGCAAGCTATTATCAAGTGGCAAGCAAGGCTCTGTGTCAAATTTTAGGACTCCGATTGAATTTTGATCTTTGAAATTAGGATTTAGGATCTTGGATTGCTTTTTAACCATTCAATAGTTCCGAGTCATCCAGATATGGTCTGGTTCAAAGGTAGGATAACAACATCATTCTTAAGTCAGATAGTAATGTTGCCACCAATTAATTTACGCCATGAATTGTGTTGATACTTCAACCTTGCAAAATGATGATGTAAACAGTGTTTCATAAGAACTGAAAGCGGTGGATCTTCCTATGTTTCACATAAGAATGTGTTAGCTGGTGATATATATGTGCCAATCAATGTGTCCTCTCGTAGAAGGAACATTGTGAATTGGAGTTGTATTATTAAGCTTTACATGTCCTAAAGATTCCATTGCAATATTTTTAAAAATCACTTAGGGTTAAATACTACATTCGTAGGAAGTATGATATACCCATGATTTTGATGAAGTATCGAAGTACTATAGAAACTTGAATGCCATTATTCAAGAAGTAATGGATGTTTACACTTCATACTTGTGAAGCTTTCGATGTGATAACAAAACATATGCATATGATATTGTTGATTTGCAAACCTAGCTTTTTTAAGGACTATCTAACCTTAATGTATTAGAAATTGAGGCTATATCAGTTGGAAGTAGTTTATCGTATACAGTTAAATTACTAAAAAATTATACAACTTATTTTGTAGAAATATTTGTATTGGATATTTCATCACGGAAGGAAATAAAAGTGAAGGAAGATGCAACCTATACAATGCATTTGATTGTTTTATAATTCCATCTTTACACTCCTTAAACGATATATCGTTTTGCATCAATAACTTGTAAAATGCCAAAGAATATAATTCTCTCATCTAAAAACTAATCTTCATGCTCATAATCAAAGGTTGTTATCTCTTCTTTATCTTCTTCTAGTAGGTTTAAGATATCTATAAGCGTTGTGGTTATTGTAATGTAGAAGGTGATTTTAATCTTAACCATGATAATACACTGTTTCTGCTTTACTATTATGAAGCTGAAAAGGTTATTTGATCATTGAATTTGAATGGGATGTTTCTATTTTTGATCACAAGTAGAAAACTTAAGGAATTGTTGGCACATTATCCATATGTCAAAGTTTAAATTGTGAAATGCCCTTTTGTTTTGATCTTTAGTAGAATTCTTAGTTTTTTGTGTATGGTTCATTTTACTAAAGCGGTAACTACTCCATTTCGTTCGCCATGGAATGCTTTGGAATAATTGATGAAATGAGGCAGAAATTATAATTTTTCTATAGCTAGAAGAAAAGATATTGGAATGGTGTTGTTGTTTTTGAATGCACTTGGTATTCATGGGAATGAAGTGAAGTGGCTTTTCATGAATGTGAAAAGAGGTTTGTGAGATATATATTTATCAAAATTCGATGTGAACTGGCCTTTCATGAATGTAGAAAAGCTGTTTACTGAGATTTATATGTATCAAAATTTTGGCAGATACCAACCAACAATGGCTTGGCGGCGGAAAAATTAAACTGAAAAAAAAGCAACCAGAACGCAGCCAGTATGGCTTGTTGACTTATCCATGGCTGGTTCAATTCGATTCTGTTGTTAATGTACTAAACAGAAGATTGATGAATAAAATGGCAAAGAGTTTCCATTTTATTCAAAATAGGGTTAAAAAGGGTTAAGATTTTCCATTTTATTTAATTTTTACGGTAAAACAGCAAAGTCTTTGCCATTTTATTTGTTTGCGATTATTTTAAAAACCGGTTCCATGTTTGATTTTTTTGAGGTACATAACTCGTTCGTTTAGTGTATAAACAAGAAAGAAGAGACAAGTGAATAGATGTTTTGTTGGAAATGATCTTACTTATATTAGGAAAGACATACAAATTTACTTGATTGTAAAGGATTCTGAGAAAATTAGGTAGTATTTGGTTAAAACTGAATTTTGAGTTTTGCATTTGGCTAAAATTCACCAAAAAGGAAAAGGAGGTGAAAAAGGTCAAGAAAAATTATTTAAACATATAAAGTTGATAATTGAAAATGGTTTATTCAAAACTAGAGACCTTATGTTGCTAATACCATTAAGTATATGATTAGTGGGGCTCTAACCTATTTACCCACATATGATAATTTTGCGTGAACGACATTTAAGAGAACTATTGGTGTGAGCCTTGGATGAAAACCAAACGTAATGGTGTGTGTGAATACCTGTGAAGAGACTTTACTTGTCACAATATAATTAACCTGGCAAATATGCTTATTGTCACTTGCATATCTGAACTCATGTGTGACATTGTTGAATTTCAGTAAATAATCAACCATTTTGGCTTTCAAACTATTGAGGTGAATTTATAAAAAAGACCGTAAATCAACCAAAATACACACGAAAGCAATAGGGTCGTGTTGTAGTGCAATAAAACAAATAGCAACAAGAGAATTTAAACAAAAAATCACAAAAAAACAGATAGAGAGTTCACATGGGGATTTATAGCAGTTCCACTATCGCAAGATAGTGTACATCCACTTTGGAAGGAGGAGAATTTATTACTTTTCAAGATAATAAAATTTTACAAGATTGATAATGGAGGCAAAGAAGAATAATAATAAATACAACATGAGAGGATGATACTAATCTCTACGAAATGACTATCTTTGTAAAGAGATTAATACTTAGGGTTGAAGTAATTGATTTATTGTTATAAATAAATGTCTCATCAATTCTCTTATTCATATGGGAAAAGTTTATCCTCTGATTTTTCAATTTCCTTCAATTTTACACGCGCCTGATAAGATTCCTTTTTTAATCAGTTGATTAGGGAATTGTTTGATTATTCAACATTCAAGATAATTCTCCTTCTTATGCAGATAATTTATTTCCCTTTTTAACTTAATAAAAGAGGTAATATATTTGAGTCACTATCTCAAATATCTTTCAATTCATCTTTAATTAGAAATATTGTATCACCAAAATCAACAATATCATCCAAATCTTCTCTAATATGGAAATATTGTATCATCGAAATCTATCAATCTCCACCTTGATACTATGTTTCCACCCAAGTATACCGACTCTACCTTCATCCTCTTACTCCAAGCAACTTTCGGTCAAGACACCATACATACTTCCCCAATGAGCTTCGACATGGTCATCACCCATTGCACTTTGTCGCCTGCCAACAAAGTGTTAAACGTACTCTCTCCATGTAGGACCTATCAATCTCCACAAACATCTCCATCTACCAACTCACTCTTCCATTGTGTCACCAAGTAGCATATAACACTTCAGCAAGCGAATTAAGTTCGAGCAATGCTCAAAGTTTGCAATAGGCAAGGACTTAGTGGACATGCCTGCTGCATTCTCCTTGGTGTGAATCTTTTGAAGATGTGTCTGCTTTTCTTCATTCATAAAGATAAGGAAAGACTCTCTTACCTATATGTGCTTTATCCTCGAACTAAATGCCAGATTCTCAGCCAGTTGTATTGTGCTTTGATTGTCGCAATTTACTGCTATAGTCCTATGAATAAAGCTTAAATCACAAAACAACCGCTTCAAGTAAAGTTCTTCCTTAGCTGCTTCAATAGCAGCTATCAGTTCTACTTCTATGGTTAGACAATGCGGCTATAGACTATAACCATGCTCTCCAACTAAGGGTAATCTTTCCAAGTGTAAAGACGTGACATGAGGTTAATTTCCTTCGAACTCTGTCTTTGGTATAATCAGAATCACAGAATCTGACCGAGTTAAAATCTTTCTCCCTGTCGTAAAAAACAAGCCCATAATTAGCTGTTCCTTTGACATACCTCAAAATGTACTTCATTACTTCCTAATGTGGTTTTCTCGGATTAGGCATATAGAGACTAACTAAACCAACTATTTGTGCAATATCGAGTATCATGCAGACCATAGCATACATCAAGCTTCGAACCGCACTAGCATAAGGTACCTTCTCCATAAAAACTTCGGATTCGCTTGAGAACGGAGAGTTTTTCTCTGAAAGTTGAATGTGCAAAGGCATGAGAGTACCAATTGCCTTTGCCTTCTCCACAATGAACAGATTAAGCACTTTCTAGATATACTCTTTCTATATTAATTCCAAGATCCGCAAAAAATTTCTCTTTGAATTTCCATCCCTAAAATATTCTTTGCTTCATCAAGGTCTTTCATCTTGAATTCCTTCTTCAACTTCAGTTTTAACTGTCAATTTCTGCTTTATCCCTGAAATCGATTAGCATATCGTCCACCTAACAAGAGTAAATATATCCAGCTACCATTATTCATATGCTTAAATAAGCGCAAGCGTCTTTAATGAATCTATCAAAGCCAAGAGCAATCATAAAAAAGTCAAACCCCTTATACCATTGCCTAGACGACTACTTCAAACCATATAGAGACTTCTTTAGCTTGCAGACCCATTCCTTTTCATCCTCTACAAATCCTTCTAGTTGTTTCATATAGATGGTCTCCTCTAAATCTCCATGCAAAAAAGTTGTCTTTATGTTTAATTGTTCCAACTTCATGTCTTGAGTTGCAACTATAGCTAGCAATATCAATCTCCTCTAAGTCTCCATGCAAAAAAGTTGTCTTTATGTTTAATTGTTCCAACTTCATGTCTTGAGTTGCAACTATAGCTAGCAATATCAAGATAGAAGTATGTATAACAACTGGAGAAAACACCTCATCATACTCCATTCTCCTCCTCTATGAAAACCCTTTTGCAACAAGTTTAGCATGGCATCTTCCATCATCCTTTATCTTATATACCCATTTGCATCCTTTGGCTTGGCTTCGTTGAGGGGGCGGCACCAATTCCTAAGTCTGATTCTTCTTCAATGAATACATCTCCCCCACCATAGCATGCATCCATTTCAAGCCGGCACTCGAATTCATAGCTTCTTCAAGGTCGAGAATCTCATCTTGCACTATATGCAGTGCGTAGTCAAACTGATCATCAAGACTAATATTTGCACAGTTCCAATATCCATACATATTTGGTAGCCTTCTAACTCTAGAGCTAGCCCGAATAGGTGTAAATTCATCTAAGCTTCTGTCAACTCCACCTTGAGTTGAATCATCTCTAGTTTCACAATCATTATCATCATTTCTAAAGTAATTTTATGGGCCTTTATGTGAAGTGTCAACAACTGCAATTACTCTGCATTCGATTACAACTCTGACTCTACTAATAGGTCGATATATGAGAATAGTTTCCATATCCTTAGGCCTTTCAGATTCTGAATCTATTGAACTAGGTGGATTCTTCTTCATCTTGAACATAGTGGACTCATCGAATGCGACATGTCTTGAGTGCACTATCTTCCTATCAACAGGGTTCCAAATAAGATACCCTTTGATGCCTTCTATATAGCCAAAAATTATGCCTTGATAGTGTAACGATCCCGATTTTTAATTAAATTTAAATTGATAATTAAAATAAATTTTTGGATAAAATTGTAAATTAATTTGAATTTTTCAATTTTAAATAGAATATTTGTTTATTTGGACATTGATTTTTAAAATTTAACTATGGATTTGAAATTCTATATTTAATATCTTATGAATAAAAAATAACATCCTAAAATTTATCAATTAAAATCAATAATATATTTTAAACTTTTGACATTTAATTTAAAAAAAACAAATTGAGAAAAATCTCAAAACAAATAAAATAAGTAATAAACTATGTATAAATGAATTCCAATTCCTTTTGGGTTTAAAAGTTTTGAAATAATAAATATTTTAAAAAATCATTTGAATTCAAAATTAAAAATATATAATACATACTTTCTTTTGAAAAAGGAAATTCACTTATTCATAAAAGTAGTTTTTTTAAAAATCATTTCTTTCTTTAAATTGTTATAAGTAGAAGTAATAGACATAAATAAAATTTAATTTAAGTGAATTGGGAATTTGAATCTGCATTTGAAATGAATGTTTTTAAAATAAATATTTGTCTTTTAAAACCATTAAGGTGAAATTTATATAGTGTAAATTATTGATTAAAGCAATTATTTTTTTTAACATTGTATATATATATATATGCTAATGAAATAAAAGGGTACATTCATTTATAAAGTAAATACGATAAAAAAAATTATTTTAAAAATAAAAATTCTTTTGTCTTTGAAAACTTCAAATGATAAACATACACAAGGAGGTGGAGTAAAGAAGTAAACATTACATGGGAATATCATGATGATTTCTTACAAATGGTTTAATTAATTAAATAAAATAATTAAATAAAAAATTACAAAAAAAACTCTTCACTTCCCCATATGCAATCATATATTATTTCAGCAAATCTGAACAAAACAGTAAAAAAGAGATTTGGGTATCACCAGCTCCAACACCCAAAGGAAAGGAAAAAATCTGGCTACTTCATTTATCAGCTCATAAACAACCCCTGCTCAATTCAATTTAAAAACAAAGTAAATCAAAACCATTTTCAACCTGAAACGAAAGTTACAAATCAAAGAAAGCAATCAAACCAAAGCATGCAAGTTCAAAAAACAAATTCAGATGAATGCAAAGGATCAAGCAAAACAGATTTGGAAAACAGGAAAAGAAATTTGGAAGAAAAATGAAAACCTGGAAACAAATAGATAAAGGCAAGTAATTTTCTTTAAAAGTTTGAATTTAATGTTGTTTATCAATAACAAAGCAAAGGAATTAATCAATTGAATCAATCAGTGCAGGAGAAAAATCAAGATCAAAAACTTAAACCATTTCTAGATTTCAACTGCAGAAATAAAAAAAGAAACTTCTCTGTGTATAGTAGAGATTCATACTGTAAGTAATGGAAAATTGTTTGTATTTAATGAATTAAGTACAACAAAGAGTAAATAAAGATCTATATTTACAATTTACACATTTAAACTCCAAGATTAAAGAAGAAGAAAAAAAATCAGGCAGGCTAAACAAAAATAAAAGTTCCAGGCTCAAACCACTTCTCTGTTCCTTCCTGAAAAAAAAAAACCTCCATGTGAGCAAACTTCACCTTCTTTACTTTTGAAATACCTGTGATGATGAGTGAAATGATCTGGAAATGTTTTGTATGGTCGTGGATAGGCATTTTTATTTGAATATACATATAGCTGTATGGGTGCATGTCTATTATAGGGATATACATTCTTTCTTCTTCCTCTGTTCAACATTTTAACAGACTAACCCATAAAGGAATTCAAATATCTCTCTCTCAATTTGTTTTTAGGTTATAACCTTTGAATAAAAGTTGATGCCAACAACTTAATACTAATTTTAAAATATATTTCAACTATATTAATTAAGGATTTATCTCTAAATTTTTTTATTACAGTGAACTTTTTGGAAATGAAAAAAATAAATCTTTTTAATCTCGAATTTGGAATTCATATACTGAATTGTATAATAGGATGATGAATTTAGATAGTAAAATCGAGATTTATTTTTCATTTAATTTTGAGAAATTATGAGGGGGACGGAAATGACATTTTGTCAAATTCTGTTGAATGGCAAGGTGAAGCTCATCGAAGTTGGGTTGGTAGGGAGTTCGATCATCCTTGATCACTAGAAAAAGGTTCGCCGATTTTCTAGTTGATCATGGCAACGGCGAAATCAGATTTTAGGGTTTAGGCTCGGACCTTTGTCAATCGTGTTCTCGAGGCTGTAGAGTCGCCTAGCTTGAATCGGATGGTATCGCACGTGGGGGAATGGGTTCGTGAGCTACCGGAGCAACTCTGGTGGAAGTATTTTGGTCAACGATGGGTGAGATCATCGGTGCAAGGCATTTTTGGCGATCTTACTAACTCCAGTAAATGGATCTCGCTGCTCGATTTTGTATTTCGATCGAAGCTGGAAATTTGGGTGGTCGTGGCGTTTGTAGAGCCTACCGCCGACTTGTTCAAGGCCACTGCGTCGGTCAGAGTTCGTCGAGGGTGATGTGCACATGCACACGCGAAACTCTGTGCATATGAAAAATATGGTGGTAGGAGAAGATAGGTGGGAACTCGTGTCGATCTCGAGTAAGTAGCGAGAGTGACTCGAAGGGAGGAGGGCTGTGGGTTCAACCCGAAGTTGGCTTCGGGGAAATCCAGAAAAAACTCGGGTCATTTAACATGTTTAACAGTTTTTTTAAATTTGAAGTAATCTGTTTTAAATCAGTTTTAAAATTTGAGAAAAAATATTGTGAGTCTTAGACAGTTTTATTTAGCCAAGTTTAAAACATGTTGTATGATATGAAAACCCCTTGACCCGTAGAACGGCATTTGAATTTCGATGCGACAGGGAGTCGGATTCCATTTGGTTATCCGAAACTCACATCGAATTGTAATGGTAAATCTTTGTGATTGATAAATTTATTTTATCTATGAATCTGTGAATAAAGATAAGCTTTATGGGTTATACCGCATAACGATATGATTAAATTTGTGATGATGATGTTGTGCTCTATTGTGTTGAACCCCCGGACCACACTTATACACACACAAATATGGATCGCGCGTGGAAATAGGTTAAGTCACAGATTTTTGAAATTGTTTTAAGATTGAATTTTTGAATCCGAAATAGTTTTAGAATTAGAATTGAAAGCTTTTGGAAATGAATTTCAAAAAAATATAAGTTATTTTGAATAACTTGATTAAGTTTTGAAATTTAAATAATTTGATTTAAATTTGAATTCAATATTTGAAATTGAATTCTATGATTTGGGAACTAGGGTTTAAAACGGTTATTCAACTTATAAATGGGTTTATATGGGTTTTAAATCATTTTAAAAGTGTTGTTTTTGGGACTTTAAATTTAATCCAAGGATTTTAACTTGTATAAATATGATTGGATTTTTATGAAACGAAAACGATTTGTTTTTTTCAAAAAAATAAAATAAAAGCTTTCACATAAGAAATAAACATCCAATTTTTGTTAAAAGGATTTCAAGTCTAAAATGGAAAATGGTTTTCCAAGTTATGAATAAATATTTGGAAAAGGGTTTGAAAGCTTTAAATTAAATCTTTAATTTAAAGATTTAATTGAGTTAATCCAAATTGAAATGGAAATTGTTTTGAAATCTATGAGTAGATCTTTGTGAAACTTGGTGAAGCTAGGGAAATAAATCTTTTTTTTTAAGATCTGAATTGGTATTTGTTTAACCATTTGAAGAAAGTTTTGGATTTTAAAAGTTGTGACTTAACTGAAATCCCATATCCATATGTTTTTAAATATTGTGCACACTATTCGGTTTAGCCGGGAGAGGACCTTATGTCATATAACCCATTACGAATAGTGATACGACGTTATGGATTGCATTTGAAGACCGGTGTTGAAGACCGGGTGTCTTCAAGAACGTTAAGATAACTGCATCGAGTAGCTACGGTATAGAGATTCCCTAAGTGATGGGAAGTCCGATCGGGATTGTGGATACCCGGATTACAAGGGCTTCTTCGGAAGTGCCTTCGGTTCTGTTCGAACCCGGAACATAATTGTGTGGTTGTATGTCCGACATTACACTTTGAGATATTAAACTGATATCTATCAAATACATTTCTGCTTGGTGGTAGAGAAATTATTTTCTTAGCTTAACACCCTTCTCTGAGACGTACGAGCTCAGATGTTATGTAGTTGATATATATCAGTGATATACTCCTAATTTGGTAGTGTGACTTGTTGAGTGCTGCTGTGTATCATTTGTTGATCATAGCATGGCTTTTGTATAAAGCGTAGTTTTTTGGACAAGACTGCATCAGGACCTCACACCCCAGAAATGGTCGAAACAGGAAAGATGCGGCAAGGTTATGAGGGTCGCGCCTTTTAGGGTGTGTCATTCCCTTCTGGAAAAGGGTGATATCATGGTATGGAGCCCAGATACTTACTCATGTGGATACTGCAGATCTATTACTTTGTGATTTCTTTGTGGTTTAGAGGCGCCTCGGATAAAGGTCCCAAAGGACCGGGGGATGGCATGCTCTAGTAGTAGTTTCCTAGTTACAGAGGTAACCCGACCTTGTGTTGGCAGAGATCCGGTTAGGTTATCGGGATCTCCTGCCAGAGGCATACCCATGGACAGTAGGAAGTTCCTTAGCTTGACCATTTGTTGAAATTCCAAACAAAACAATATGCGCCTTGTACGGTTTTAGTTGTATAACCTGCCATGGAATGTGGCGGTAACCTGCTATTGAACATGGTAGCTATAGTAGGCATAAGTGCGAAATGCCTATGCTGGCTAGGTTTTATATTATACTTTCGAAATTGTTTGTCTACACTATGCACTAGTAATAATATCAAAGAAATTTTCTCGTATCAAGCTTATTTGACTATCGTAAGGAGAAATCTCCTCCAATTCTGTGTTTGCATTGTGTGTGTGTGGCGGGATGCCTTATGGTAGTTTTATTTTTCAAACAGCATTGAAGATTTCTTTTAAAACCTTTTGTTTGGCTTTTGATAAAGATAAACTGTTTTGTTTGCTCATATCAGTCTCATGACTGATCTGGAGTTTATTGTTCATTTCCTAAACTCTAGGTGCCCACAATTTTCCCACACGGGCAGTCTAGAGTTGGGGTTTTTCAGATAGTCAGGTTTGTAGATTATCTGGAGGTAGTTCAGTTTTTGGATCAGGATTGCACTTGCTTATCTAGGTGAAACGTCGTTATTGGGAGTTCGAGCTATTTCTGGATTGGAGCTTTGGAGATGGGGATTGCCGATACTGGAGTTCTCTCTTGAAGACCATATTGGAGATTTTGTTCCGCTGCTGGTGTTATCTTTTCTTTTCGCTGCTATTGTCTTGTATCATATCTCTGATGTATATTGATATCTATTGTATCATCTGTTGTATCTTATTATATCAGTTATTGTATCAATGTTGTATATTGATATATGCTATTCATTTCTTCCGCTGTGTTGTACTTAATGTGTTATAAGCTTCGGCGAACCAGATTCAACATTTGGATCTGCGGCATTTGAATACGAGTGTCGTATTCGGTGCCGATTTTCGAAGGTCGAGTCAGGGTCGCTACAATTTGGTATCAGAGCTGAAGGTTGAAACTTTAGCTCAGGAGTATAACACATTAAGTAGCTCATTAGAGATAGGGTGAAGTATACCCTAGAATGAGTATATCCCTAATATATCCGTTCGAATGCCTTAGTAAATTCTCTTACTATCCACTGATAGTGAGTATGAGTGCAAGAAGAGGACGAGATAGGGGACAGGGGAGTACCACTACAAATGGTCAATACCCTGCAACAGTGGAAATAGCTTTCTCTATCAATCTCCTTTGATTCGATTTCAAACTTCTTTGATATGTTCGTGACAGCTCCAGAAAGAAGTTCGGTGTGATGGTGGCCCTACGTATCGTTGTAGTAAATCCTTACTTCGTATCTTCATCGGTTTCTTATCATCTTTTCGATCTAAACTCTAATGAATTTGAATTTGAAATTTTTTAAATAAACTGGAAATTTTAAATTGAGTTAAATTGGCTAATAGAATATGAGGCTAAATTTGAATTGTATCAATAAAACGATATCGGTCAAAACCAAATTTGAAATTCTATCGTAATTTCTTGTGTAGATCGAAGTCCGAGGAGGGACAAGTTATATATAATTTAAGGTGTTCCGACTTAAGTTTGGAATCCATATCTAGTGTTTAAGAATTATGGAAGATTAAATCTATCTATCTATCCATTCTCTGGGATCCGATATATTCTACGAACGATTAGTTATCCTTCGAACTAATCAATGCCCTTGCATATTCGTAGACCGGTGGACCCGAATATATTGTGAAGTGTTAAATAGATTCGTTCTTGTATCTATTGTTGGTATTCTGATTAGGTAAGCCAAATACTGAATTGATATCCAGTTTGATTTGGAAAAGTATTTCTCTATCTATCATCTTTCCCTTCTTGTCTCCCTTGCAAATTTTGGGGACGAAATTTTTTTTAAGGAGGGAAAACTGTAACGATCCCCATTTTTAATGAAATTTAAATTGATAATTAAAATAAATTTTTGGATAAAATTGTAAATTAATTTTAATTTTTCAATTTTAAACAGAATATTTGTTTATTTGGACATTGATTTTTAAAATTTCACTATGGATTTGAAATTCTATATTTAATATCTTATGAATAAAAAATAACATCCTAAAATTTATCAATAATATATTTTAAACTTTTGAAATTTAATTTAAAAAATCAAATGGAGAAAAATCTCAAAACAAATAAAATAAGTAATAAACTATGTATAAATGAATTCCAATTTCTTTTGGGTTTAAAAGTTTTGAAATAACAAATATTTTAAAAAATCATTTGAATTTAAAATTATATATATATACATACATATATATATATATAATACATACTTTCTTTTGAAAAAGGAAATTCACTTATTAATAAAAGTAGTTTTTATTAAAATCATTTCTTTCTTTAAATTGGTATAAGTAGAAGTAATAGACATAAATAAAATTTAATTTAAGTGAATTGGGAATTTGAATCTACATTTGAAATGAATGTTTTTAAAATAAATATTTGGCTTTTAAAACCATTAAGGTGAAATTTATATAGTGTAAATTATTAATTAAAGCAATTCTTTTTTTAACATTGTGTGTGTGTGTCTATATATATATATATATATATATATATATATATATATATATATATATATGCTAATGAAATAAAAGGGTACATTCATTTATAAAGTAAATATGATAAAAAAATTATTTCAAAAATAAAAATTCTTTTGTCTTTGAAAACTTCAAATGATAAACATACACAAGGAGGTGGAGTAAAGAAGTAAACATTACATGGGAATATCATGATGATTTCTTACAAATGGTTTAATTAATTAAATAAAATAATTAAATAAAAAATTACAAAAAAAACTCTTCACTTCCCCATATGCAATCATATATTATTTCAGCAAATCTGAACAAAACAGTAAAAAAGAGATTTGGGTATCACCAGCTCCAACACCCAAAGGAAAGGAAAAAATCTGGCTACTTCATTTATCAGCTCATAAACAACCCCTGCTCAATTCAATTTAAAAACAAAGTAAATCAAAACCATTTTCAACCTGAAACGAAAGTTACAAATCAAAGAAAGCAATCAAACCAAAGCATGCAAGTTCAAAAAACAAATTCAGATGAATGCAAAGGATCAAGCAAAACAGATTTGGAAAACAGGAAAAGAAATTTGGAAGAAAAATGAAAACCTGGAAACAAATAGATAAAGGCAAGTAATTTTCTTTAAAAGTTTGAATTTAATGTTGTTTATCAATAACAAAGCAAAGGAATTAATCAATTGAATCAATCAGTGCAGGAGAAAAATCAAGATCAAAAACTTAAACCATTTCTAGATTTCAACTGCAGAAATAAAAAAAGAAACTTCTCTGTGTATAGTAGAGATTCATACTGTAAGTAATGGAAAATTGTTTGTATTTAATGAATTAAGTACAACAAAGAGTAAATAAAGATCTATATTTAAAATTTACACATTTAAACTCCAAGATTAAAGAAGAAGAAAAAAAATCAGGCAGGCTAAACAAAAATAAAAGTTCCAGGCTCAAACCACTTCTCTGTTCCTTCCTGAAAAAAAAAACCTCCATGTGAGCAAACTTCACCTTCTTTACTTTTGAAATACCTGTGGTGATGAGTGAAATGATCTGGAAATGTTTTGTATGGTCGTGGATAGGCATTTTTATTTGAATATACATATAGCTGTATGGGTGCATGTCTATTACAGGGATATACATTCTTTCTTCTTCCTCTGTTCAACATTTTAACAGACTAACCCATAAAGGAATTCAAATATCTCTCTCTCAATTTGTTTTTAGGTTATAACCTTTGAATAAAAGTTGATGCCAACAACTTAATACTAATTTTAAAATATATTTCAACTATATTAATTAAGGATTTATCTCTAAAACAATTTATTACAGTGAACTTTTTGGAAATGAAAAAAAATAAATCTTTTTAATCTCGAATTTGGAATTCATATACTGAATTGTATTATAGCATGATGAATTTAGATAGTAAAATTTTGTTCATTTAATTTTGAGAAATTACGAGGGGAACGGAAATGACATTTTTGTCAAATTTTGTTGAACGGCGAGGTGAAGCTCATCGAAGTTGGGTTGGTAGGGAGTTCGATCATCCTTGATCACTAGAAAAAGGTTCGCCGATTTTCTAGTTGATCATGGTAACGACGAAATCAGATTTTAGGGTTTAGGCTCGGACTTTTGTCAATCATGTTCTCGAGGCTGTAGAGTCGCCTAGCTCGAATCCGACGGTATCGCACGTGGGGGAATGGGTTCGTGAGCTACCGGAGCAACTCTGGTGGAAGTATTTTGGTCAACGATGGGCGAGATCATCGGTGCAAGGCATTTTTGGCGATCTTACTAACTCCAGTAAATGGATCTCGCTGCTCGATTTTGTATTTCGATCGAAACTGGAAATCTGGATGGTCGTGGCGTTTGTAGAGCCTACCGTCGACTTGTCGAAGGCCACTGCGTCGATCAGAGTTTGTCGGGGGTGATGTGCACATGCACATGCGAAACTCTATGCATCCGAAAAATATGGTGGTTGGAGAAGATATGGGGGAACTCGTGTCGGTCTCGAGTAAGTAGCGAGAGTGACTCTAAGGGAGGAGGGGTGTGGGTTCAACCCGAAGTTGGCTGCGGGGAAATCCAGAAAAAACTCGGGCCATTTAACATTTTTAACAGTTTTTTTAAAATGTGAAGCTATCTGTTTCAAATCAGTTTTAAAATTTGAGAAAAAATGTTGTGAGTCTTAGACAGTTTTATTTAGCCATGTTTAAAACATGTTGGAATGGGCAAGATTAAAAAGGGATGAAATAAGAAGGTTTCAAAATGAACCAAGTTTTAAAATGTGCAAATAGGTTATTAAAACACTTTTTTCCAAACTTAATCAATGTTTGTTTAAATTGAAATTACTTAAAGGATTAAAAATAAATTTGTTAAGTTAAATTATATAACTTTGGGTTTGAAGTTTATAAACTAAATTTTTGAAATTGAGTGGATGATTGAGGGAACGAGATAGTTTTATAATCTTTAATCTAACTTAAAGATCTTAAGTTGATAAATATATTGATGACGGTCTATTTCCAAAGGTTTATTAAATAAGAATCAAACGATAAGAAAAATAAAAATAATAATAATAAAGATAAATGGCCATCTTTCAATCGATGAAATTTTAAATAATTAACTAATGAAATTACTTAAAGTAATTAAAGAAATTAATTAATAATTCAAGTTAATAAATCAAGTAATTAATGAATGATTAAATAAAAATAATAATTACTTAGTGAAAGTAATTAAGAATAGATAATCAAAGATAAAGATTGATTAATCAAATATTAAGTGTTAATTACCTTAAAGCATAATTAATTAATGTGGTTAATTAATTAGGGTAATTAATTTATGAATAATCAATTAAGGATAATTAATTATAATTAAGAATTAATTAATAATTAAGGATTCATTAATTAAAGTAATTAATTAAAGGTCAATTAATAAAAGTAATTAAGATTTAATTAATTACAATTAAGGGTTAATTAATTAAGATAATTAATTAAGAAATAATAAATTAAGACTTAATCAATTGAAATTAATGATAGTTTATCATGGATAAAAAGGTTACTGATGGAAGTGATTATGTGAATTTAAACCCACACAATTTATTCATCTTAATTGTAGATGTTTAATTGTTACTGAATGTTGTGTGATGAATGGATATATTTGATAGGTGATGTAATGCTTTGTGTTGAGCTGTTATATTTGTGATGAATATACTGTTATATGAATATGAAAACCCCTTGACCCGTAGAATGACATTTGAATTTCGATGCGACAGGGAGTCGGATTCCAGTTGGTTATCTGAAACCCACATCGAATTGTAATGGTAAATCTTTGTGATTGATAAATTTATTTTATCTATGAATCTGTGAATAAAGATAAGCGTTATGGGTTATACCGCTTATCTATATGATTAAATCTATGATGATGATGTTGTGCACTATTGTGTTGAACCCCCGGACCACACTTATACACACACAAATATGGATTGCTCGTGGAAATGGGTTAAGTCACAGATTTTTGAAATTGTTTTAAGATTGAATTTTTGAATCCAAAATAGTTTTGGAATTAGAATTGAAAGCTTTTGGAAATGAATTTCAAAAAAATAAATGTTATTTTGAATAACTTGATTGAGTTTTGAAATTTAAATAATTTGATTTAAATTTGAATTCAATATTTGAAATTGAATTCTATGATTTGGGAACTAGGGTTTAAAAAGGTTATTCAACTTATAAATAGGTTTATATGGGTTTTAAATCATTTTAAAAGTGTTGTTTTTGGGACTTTAAATTTAATCCAAGGATTTTAACTTGTATAAATATAATTGGATTTTGCTGAAACGAAAACTGTTTGTTTTTTTCAAAAATAAATAAATAAAAGCTTTCACATAAGAAATAAATGTCCAGTTTGTGTTAAAAGGATTTCCAGTCTAAAATGGAAAATGGTTTTCCAAGTTATGAATAAATCTTTGGAAAAGGGTTTGAAAGCTTTAAGTTAAATCTTTAATTTAAAGATTTAATTGAGTTAACCCAAATTGAAAAGGAAATTGTTTTGAAATCTATGAGTAGATCTTTGTGAAACTAGGTGAAACTAGGGAAATAAATCTTTTTGTTTAAAGATTTGAATTGGTATTTGTTTAACCATTTGAAGAAAAGTTTTGGATTTTAAAAGTTGTGACTTAACTGAAATCCCATATCCATTTGTTTTTAAATATTACTCACACTATTCGGTTTAGCCGGGAAAGGACCTTGTGTCATATAATCCATTCCGAATAGTGATACGACGTTATGGATTGCATTTGAAGAACGGTGTTGAAGACCGGGTGTCTTCAAGAACATTAGGATAACCTATCGATTGTCTCTGCACCGAGTAGCTACGGTATAGAGATTCCCTAGGTGATGGGAAGTCCGATCGGGATTGTGGATACCCGGATTGCAAGGGCTTCTTCGGAAGTGCCTTCGGTTTTGTTCGAATCCGGAACAGACTTGTATGGTTGTATGTCGACATTACACTTTGAGATATTAAACTGATCTCTATCAAATACATTTCTACTTGGTGGCGGAGAATTTATTCTCTTAGCTTAACACCCTTCTCTGAGACGTACGAGCTCAGAGGTTATGTAGTTGATATTTATCAGTGATATATTTTCAATTTGGTAGTGTGACATGCTGAGTGCTGCTGTGTATCATTTGTTGATCAAAGCATGACTTTTGTATAAAGCGTAGCTTTGTGGACAAGACTGCATCAGGACCTCACATCCGGAAATGGTCGAAACAGGAAAGATGCGGTAAGGTTATGAGGGCCGCGCCCTTTAGGGTGTGTCATTCCCTTCTGGAAAAGGGTGGTATCATGGTATGGAGCCTAGATACTTACTCATGTGGATACTGCAGATCTATTACTTTGTGATTGCTTTGTGGTTTAGAGGCGCCTCGGATAAAGGTCCCAAAGGACAGGGGGATGGCATGCTCGAGTAGTAGTTACCTAGTTACAGAGGTAACCCGACCTTGTGTTGGCAGAGATCCGGTTAGGTTCTCGGGACATCCCGCCAGAGGCGTACCCATGGACAGTAGGAAGTTCCTTAGCCTGACCATTTGTTGGAAATCCAAACAAAACAATACGCGCCTTGTACGGTTTTAGTTGTATAACCTGCCATGGAATGTGGAGGTAACCTGCTATTGAATATGGTAGCTATAGTAGGCATAAGTGCGAAATGCTTATGCTCGCTAGGATTTATATTATACTTTCGAATTTTTTTTCCTACACTATGCACTGGTAATAATATCAAAGAAATTTTCTCGTATCTAGCATATTTGACTATCATAAGGAGAAATCTCCTCCAATTCTGCGTTTGCATTGTGTGTGTGGTGGGAGGCCTTATGGTAGTTTCATTTTCCACAAAGCATTGCGGATTTCTTTTAAATCCTTTTGTTTGGCTTTTGATAAAGATAAACTGTTTTGTTTGCTCATACCAGTCCCATGACTGACCTGGAGTTTATTGTTCCTTTCCTAAACTCTGGGTGCCCACAATTTTCCCACACGGGCAGTCTAGAGTTGGTTTTTCAGATAGTCAGGTTTAGTAGATTATCTGGAGCTAGTTCAGTCTTTGGATCAGAACTGCACTTGTTTATCTAGGTGAAACGTCGTTATTGGGAGTTCGAGCTATTTCTAGATTAGAGCTTTGGAGATGGGGATTGCCGATATTGAAGTTCTCTCTTGAAGACCATATTGGAGATTTTGTTCCGCTGCTGGTGTTATCTTTTCTTTCCGCTGCTATTGTCTTGTATCATATCTCTGATGTATATTGATATCTACTGTATCATATGTTGTATCTTATTGTATCAGTTATAGTATCAATGTTGTATATTGATATATGTTATTCATTTCTTCCGCTGTGTTGTACTTAATGTGTTATAAGCTCCGGCGAACCAGATTCGACGTTTGATCTGCGGCATTTGAATACGAGTGTCGTATTCGGTGCCGATTTTTGAAGGTCGAGTCAGGGTTGTTTCAGATAGGCTCTAGCGTTGTCGTTTCCGGTATGATGAACATATATAAGGATAACAAAAATACAAAAATAATTGATATGTATAGATGTGATTTTCTACCTTTCCTCTGGATTCTACCCATCAATGGCTGAGCATAGAATTTGATTGATAATATACGTTGTAGTTGATAAAACTTCAGCCCAAAAGCCTCTAGATAAACCCGCCGTCAATTTCAAACAATTAGCTTTCTCCAGCGGAGTCCTATTATCCTTTCAGCAACTCCGCTTGATTACGGATCTTCGGGTGTAGTGAAGTCTCTCTGAATTCCATATTGCGTATGGAAATCTATGAACTCCTTAGAAATAAACTCACCGCCATTGTCAGATCATAACACCTTCAAATTCCTTTCGACTTCATTCACTGCCAGTGCCTTCCAAGTTTTGAACTTCTCAAACGACTCTGACTTGATTTTCATCAGAAACAACCAGAACTTTCGAAAGGAGCCATCGATAAAAGAGATAAGATTAGCTCCTCCAATTGAAGTTGTAGCTACTAGTCCTCAAACATCCGTATAGACAAACTTTAGTGCTCCTTTAGACTCATGTCTATCAACACCAAAAGAAATCTTTGTCTACTTCCCCGATATATATTCTTGGCAGAATTCCAGATGGTTGAAGCTTTCACCCTTGATCATATTCCTTCTACGAAGCAACTCCAAGCTCTTCTCTTAAATATGACCCAATCTGAGATGCCAAAGTCTGGTTGCATCCAAAGCTCGAGGACTATCAACTCAATTACACGATTCTCCAAGAACTACAAATCCTTTCAGCAGATAAAGGTTTCGGATCATCACTCCTTTCATCAATACAAGTGCATCACGTGTCACGTTCAAACTATTCGACTCCATCATAATTCTATAACCCAAAGATGTTAGCTGATCCCAAGACAGAAAAGATTTCCTTCAACTTGAAGCATTGCAGACACTAGTGATAGTGCACACCACACCATCGTGCATGCGAAATGCGAATACACACCAATCCTTCTCCTAATGACTTGCAAGCAGAACGACCCCTTCGATATGGTGCGTTCCTCTTTATCTTCATAGAATAGAAATACTCCTTTCTAAGCGTTATGTGAAAAGAAGCCCTTAAGTGCAACATCCAATGGTCAGATACATCAGAAACAGATGTAGTTAACACATCATCAGAAACAACCTTCTCCACCGCAATAGATGAACAACCATCTACTTCATTTCTCTTCCTCAAATCTAGACAATCTTTCTTCTAAAGGCCATACTTCTTACAATGATGGCACATGTTGTCTCTAGACTTGCATTTCCAACTACTTTTGGGCTTCCTCGTCAAAATTATTCTCCTTCTTCTTCTTTCTTCCTCTCTTTACGAACAGTCCTTGATTACTGCTAGTTTCTCCATTTTCGCCCATAAGCTTTATTTAATCCCTCGTCTCTTCACTCAGGAGTCCCATCTTCACATCTTCTAATGTCAGCATGCTTTTACCGTAAATCAAACTGTTAGCGAATACCATGTATCACTTTGGAAGAGATCACAATGCCATCATAGCCTTCTACTCTTCATCCATATTCAATTCAACGGCTTTCATCTTCATCATTAAGTCATCGAAGAATTTAAGATGTGCTTTCAATGACGTATCTTCCTACATCTTGTAAGTGAAGAAAGTCTTCAACATAATTAGTCTATTCATGAGCGACTTTTTCATGTAAAGATCCTCATATTTCTTGCACATGTATCTAGTGGTAGTTTCACTATTAATCTTGGGGTGATGTTCTCACCCATGGCCAATTAGAGGGTTGAAAAGGCTCATTCTTTCATCTCCTTCCTTATCAATTTTGAGATACCCGCTGGCAACAATTCCATGTCAAACGCAACTGAATGCACACGATTTCTTCTCGACAGCGCCTTCATATTCCACTATTGTTTTCAAAATCATTGTCTCCGTTCCATTTGTCTATAGCCTATTGCGACCCGAATGTTGCATCTGAACCCTTAGTGTAGGATGCATGCTCTTGGGTAGGTCTAATCTCGCTTCCATCTCTAGCCCTTGACTTCAACAAGAACCTTCAAAGCTCTGATACCAGAATGTTGGGGTAAATTTATACAAATGATTGTAAATCAACTTAAATAAACGCGGAAACAATAAGATTATGTTGTAGTGCGATAAAACAAACAATAAGAGAATCAAAACAGAAAATCACAAAAAACAAATAGAGAGTTTACACATGAATTTATAGTGTTTCCACTATCGCGAGATAGTGTACATTCACTTTAGAGATAGGAGATTTTATTACTTTTCAAGAGAAGAAAATTTTACAAGATTGATAATGGAGGCTAAGTAGAAGAATAAAAAATACAACCAGAGACGATACTATTCAGAATGACTATATTCATATAGAGGTTATTACTTAGGATTGAAGTAATTGATTAATGATTATAAATCAATGGCTTATCAAATCTCGTATTCATATGGAAAATGTCTATCTGCTTGAATATTCAGTTTCCTCCAATTTGCACGTGTCTGATAAAATTCTTTCTTTAATCAGCTGATAATTTATTGTATCCTTATCATGTATATAATTTATTGTTCTCTTTAATTGAATGAAAAAGACAATGTATTTGAATCATTATCTCAAATATTTTCAAAATCTTTTTTAATTAAAAATATTGTATCACCGAAATCAACTATATCTTCCAACTCTTCTCTAGTATGGAAATATTGTATCGTCAAAATTTAACAAAAACATATTATAAGGATCTTTTATTTGTTTCTCTATACTGAATGCCCATGCTGAATTGTTTAATGTACGATTTAAGCAAGTTTTGCCGCAAAATAGTTTCAGATATATGTATGATAAAATATTTAAAGAGTAAAAATTAGAAAACCTCCCATTTTTGGTGATGTAGTCGGGATGAAAAATTACTAACGGTATTGAATTTCTAGGCCAAAAGCAGTGTGCAAGTCATCAAATTTTGTAGTAAACATATACCTATTTTTCTTAGATGGCAAAAGCAAGATAGTTCGTTCATTCAACCATCCCAACAAATTTTTTAAAGTAAACATTTTGGCAGGTGGAAAGTGGGTCATAAGTTTTGAAGGTAAAGTTTGAAGGTGATGATTCATTGAATAATGATTGCAGTATATACCTATACCATGACTGTAGTAGGATATTACACTTGGTTGATCGTATTATCAAACTTAAATAACTTAATTTAAAATATTTTGACATTTCAGTTAAATTAAATATATTATGACAAATGAACCAAAAGACTTTTAGTTAAGGGGTTAAAAGTATAAAACAAAAAGGTTAAAAGGATCTATGGCGTGCATAAAATATCGCTGGTTTATTTTAATTTGGATCCTGGAGTTTAAAGCGATGATTCAACTCATGTGGTGTGAATTGTGAAAGAAGAGTTTTTACATGGATCACACATGATAACACAAATATCAGGCATCAAAATTCATACTATCCGCAATAAATTAGTTCATCAGCATGTATAATATACAGAGAATCGCAACGTGCATCATTTCTTGTAATCATCGTAGGACAAATTTTGATCCTATTGGGTTGAAGAGCCATCACTAGAAAAAGCCATCACTATAAAGTAATATGTTAAATTTTGTGTTTTGCATTTTTAACATACATTACAAAACATGAGTATAACGTTGAAAGAACATTTAAAATTCTAGGGCATCACGATTATAAAAGAACAACGGAAAGGTTGGAATGTTTTTTGTTTTTTTATTTCTCGAAACATGAAAAACAAAATACATTTATTTACGTTTTGTATGTTAACTTCATTTAAAAATTTTAAATTGCTTGCAATTTTGGAAAATAGTGCGCGCTTTTATTTGGAATCCTTAAGTGCAATAAAAAAAGCCTTAACTTTGCACTCTTGTGAGCACAAAAGAAAAGTCAACAAAATGCAATCTTGCTTGACCTGTATGTCTCCGAAGCGGAAGTAAATTTATGGAATCTCATACACATGGTGCCTAAATGGTCAACGGAGAGAAACCAACTTCTTCAAAACTAAATAGCGGACACGTTAACTGCAATAAAAAAAAGATTTTCCATCTAATAATATACATGTATATATATAAGCTCGCACGCACGTATCAATTAAATAATAGTAAAGCAGAAGATTTTCTGGCCCACTCATTGTTTCTAAAAATTTTCTCTCTCCTTCTTAATTCTCTCTTTAAATATTTTATTTTCATATTTTTTAATTTATTACTTTACAGTTATTTTCAAACCGACCGTAGGAAGGTTTGCCTACTTCTACTAGCCAAAATCAATTTTCCTGAAGCCAAAAAAACGTGGATCTTGTCTCATCACAGTTTCTCTAAAAACGTGGATCTTGTCTCATTTCGGTTTTTCTAACTTTCTCCTTTTATTTTGGGCATCAAAGATTTCAAATTCAAATCTATTATGATTTTAAAATTTTAAAATTTTCAATTTTAAATCGACAATTTTTAATGTTTTGATTAATATTTAAATTTGAAATTCATATTTTCAGATTCAAATCTCAATTTATTATTTTTCAACATATTATCACTTAATGTTTAAGTAATATTAACAAATTTTTTAAATGTATATTTCTTATCAAAGTTATACAATCGAACGGTCGGTTTCTCCACCGTTGTGCGGTTATACTAGTACTAATTCTCTTCTACTATTTTACATTTTTGTACACGTATTCTAAAGTTTATATAATTATTTACATATAATTTATCAGCTACCTTCTAATATTTTATATTTAAGTCCACACACTTAGGTTAATTAAAAATTCAAAATTTAAGCTATTTAAATAAATTCATTTAATATCTATTAAATAATAGTAAAGCAGAAGAAATTCAAGCTCTCTCATTAATTGTAGGAGTTTTCTTTACTCTTCTCAATTTTCTCTCGACATTTTAATTTTAAATTTTTGTAATTTATCACTTCATAATTATTCTACTAAACTTCCAATGCTAATTTATAATCAAATACATACTCTTAAAATTTTCTAAGATCATTCACAAATGCTTTCTTAATTCTCTTCTAATGTTTTACATTTAAGTCCATACAATTAAACTAATTACGTAATTAAAAATTTAAACCATTTGATAAACTCAATTGTATAACATTCGATATATCATGTAAATTCTAAAATATGAAAATTTCAACACTATACCATAGTAGCATCAACAAACTGGTAAAACAAAGTTTTCATTTGCATATAAAGATATATAGATCACATAGCATAAATTATATACATCAACAACAATAACAAATTTATTTTATAATTCGTTTATCTCAATGAAGTTATCATGTATTGCACTGAAAAATTATACTTTTAACTTTAAACACCTATATTTTAAATTCTCATAGTTACTTACAAACCCTTCACAATTCTCTTCTAATATTTTTTTCTCATATACATGTATTTAACCAACCAATCAGGAAATTATTGTCAAGGACAAAATTTCACAGCTTTTTAGCCTCAAGGACAGACCTTTAATATTTTATCCTGAAGGACAACTTTCTGTAGGTATCAGTTTTTAGTTATTGATAGCAGTTTTTAGGTATCATTTTGTAGTTATCGGTAGCAGTTTTTAGGTATCAGTTTTTAACTCGGTATCAGTTTTATTGTCCTTATGAATAATTTTGAAAAATGTTTGTCCTTGTGAATAAATTTTAGAAGAATGTTTGTCCTTGTGGCAAAAATATTAAGGTCGTGTTCTTGAGGCAAAAAATATAGAAAATTTTGTCCTTTAAATTAATTCCCCCTTAACCAATTATGTAATCTTTATTTTAAATCATTCAAATAAATTCGATTTACTAATATTTAATAATACATCTAATAAATTTTAAAATATATATCGATTTAAGTATGCATACAACACGCGCGCGCACGAAACGATAAAATTGTTATTTTTATTCATATATAAAAATATATGAATCGCATAACATAAAATGTAAATATAAACAATAATATATTTTTAATTTATAATTCATTTCTCTCAAAATAACATCGTACATTTTTAGTACAAAATTTTATTTTTTACAACTTTTAAATGATAAATTTATAATTTACAACATTAGGATGTGAATGCACGGATTACTCTAATACAAATTAGGTTATGTCGACGGTCTCATTTTCAACATGATATTAAAACTTACCGACCTCACAACTCAAAGTAACGCAACATTTTTGTTGTTGTAACATGACACTCCTACAATAACGTGAAATTTATGATTAATTGCTAAGTTAAAAAAAGGTTTACTAATTGAAATCTCAAATAATGAATAAAAGTTCATTTCAAATACAACTACATACAAAGCTTTTCTCATTTTTTCTCTCATTTCTAACGTTCGGCTCCATATATCTAATTAGTTAAGCTGATCACTGATTTAAAATATTTAAATATATTCAATTACATAATATTCAATTCCATTGCAAATCATTAAAATCATATATACAATATTCATATTAATAGAAATGGAAAATTCAATTTTTTTTCATCCATTTATATAAAAAATACTCGTATCACATAGCATCAACTATTTACATATACACACACACACACACACACATATATATATGTATGCATACATACATACATATATATATATACATATATATATATATATATATATATATATATATATATATATATATTAGCGATCCTTTACCTTACATCTGAGTGTTGTATGTCATTTTAAATTATAATTTTTTTATTTCAACAAGTTTATCATACAGTGCTTAAAAAAAATTCAATTTTTAATAATAATTAAAATTAAAATATTACTTTTTAACATTCTTACCGTGTGCAACGCACGGGTTACAAACTAGTATGTAAGTAAACCTTTCAGTTAAATTTCACAACTCGTGATGTTTATTTTACTTGTAATTTGAGAAAGAGGTAAAAAAGAAAAACGTGGTAATCTTGACAAAAATGCTTGGAAAAATGTGATTCACAGTAACATCCATTATTATCGACTGATTAAAGGCATACCAATTGTGCTTAGAAGGTATTTCCGTCAAAATGAAAAACATATAAAATTGAATAAAAATAAAAATGGCGAATATATTTAAAACTAAAAATAGTAATCAAATGCAATTCTAAACTTACAACGTTAAAATTGACTACGGAATGTGTTACTTCAATTTAGTGGCAATTTGGAAATGGCACAAAGATTAGAAACAGACTATAAGAAAATTTGGAAAGAAGGGGGTTGGGAAAAAAAAAAAAAACAGAACGCATGGGACTGAATAAAAGAGGAAAGAGAATTCAGTGCCATTGGATGCAGTTAGAGAGGTGATTGGATGAAGGTGAAAAGAAAAAGGCTTCACTGAGAAACTGATGCTGCTTTATTCTTATTATTGCTCTACATCACCATTAAAGGCGAATTTCATTATTTTTTCCTTGGTAAGATGACCGTTAAAACCTTGCAACTCCCAACCTAAATGAGTACCTTTCTAGAAAAACGAGTATATATCATGTCCGTATATTAACACACTACTAGAAAACGGTCAAATGACGACGAGGGGATCGACGTCTTCCGACGAACCGTCGACGGCCGTCGAAAGTCGTCGGAAAATCACGAATTACAGCAGCTCAGCCGAACCTTTCTTTACCATTTTCAAGCTACATCAAAAAACGAAAAAAACCCCTAAAATCACCATTTTCCACCTCCAATCGCTAATTTCGTGCTTTTTCCTCCTCCTCCGCTATGAATTAAACACCATTTGCTCCCCAGCTCAGGTATAATCTCTTATTTTCGTGAAAAATTCAGTTTTTATCCTAATTCTAGATTTGCATAAATTGATAAATTAAGGCTAATTAATGATTGATATTGTTTCCAATAATGTTATAATAGTTTCTAGCATTCCATGGTATTTCTATTTCATCTTTTATCGTGAAATTGTGAAAAAACATGTATAATTTATGGTTGTTCGTGTATATTTAAACCGTTGTGTATGCCTTGATTATATGATTGTATATGTGTGTAGCGCTGCTATCATTATATTGTGTTAGTTGGAATAAGATACACTACAACAAAAATATCATTTTATAACACCGATTCTGCAACAGTTCACCAGTGTTGTAAAAATGGTAAATCTTTCATAACATTTGGTAAAAAATGTCGTAACAGAATTTTTCAAACAACGTTCTCTGTACAAATATTGTAAAATAAAAAATATCCACAACGTTTGTTCAAACTGTCGTAGAAAACAACTTTTAACAATGACTTTTCTATATTGTATTATATTTACTTTTTCATAACATATATGTAATATTATTGAAATATGCAACTAATACAACAATTTTTAAACACGGTAAATCTATGGTGTTCAACAATATTTATTAAACGTTGTAAACTCAAAGTTCAACAACAACAAAAATTAATTGTAAATACTATTTATTTTTTATTTACAATATTTGCATAATGTTATCTCAATTCACATTTAGAACAATGTTTATTTTACATTGGTACTAACATTATATTTAAAAACTTTTTGGTGATGTTGTTAATTCTCATATTTCAACAATATATTAGTAACATTGTCATAAGTAGGCTTTATTACTTTTATATGGTATTGTTAAAGGTCTTAATAAAGACAACAAACTGTAAATATTATAAAGACAAAATGTTTAACAACTTCAACTAGATGTGATAAGTTTTTGTACCAAACAAAAACATTTTAGTGATATTGTAAAATATTTTGCATTTAATGATGTTTGTTTTCTATGTAAAACCACATCACATTCAATGAAGTTAGCCAATATTGTAAAATATTTTAACAAGAATGTTTTATTACTGATATGAATTGTTCATTAAGCATTTTCATATTTAAACAACCTTTAAACGTCCATCCAAATCATAAATTTATAAGATGTGCATCGTTAATACAATTAATATACTTTTCAAAATCATAATTTTATAAATTGTATTTTTAACTTGAGCTGGAGATAACATTTTGAGCTAGGAGAAGAGACCAGAAATATCAGCTGTTTAGAAACAGGTAAGAAATTTACAACGTTTCATAACATATTCAATCAATCGCATTGAATAGCTCATTGGTAAGATACAACACTATAACATTCATAATGATAACTCGACATTCAGTATGTAATCAAACTAAGAGTTACAGATTACTCCAAATGTTTATAGCAAAATAAAAGATAATACACCAAACGAAAAGTAAATTTTATTTGAAATGTGTTAACAAAAGGTAGAAAGGGAGACCGTACAAAAACAGATATAACTCTATGATTGATAAATCATTAGAAGTTGGTCTTTATTTTATAATTCTCTTTTAGATCTTTTTGCTTGCCAGGAGCTCCAACTCCTCAGTGTGTTGTTACTGCATTAAAAAGGAAGAAATATAACAGATGGAATCAAATCATAGTTTGCAGCTCAAATAAAGGACCCTGAATATACTAAATTCTACTTGAAAAAGACTTCACTTACCATGAAAATAAAAACCATAGGATACTCAATAACTTGAGAAATCAATACATAATCCTCAAATTTAAACTGCATGTACTATGCAGTTCTTAAAGTTTTATTACAAAAGAGTTGATAAAGTATGTTTTTCACCAGCAATAACATGAAACTAATAATAAAAAACTGTTAAAACAACTTAAATTTTGCTTAACAAGGAGAAATTTAGGAGATTACAATCAAAATAAAAAAATTACGAAAAATATATCAGTAATTGTTTACCTGAAACGCCTGAAACAAATACCGAGTAGGCTAATGAACTGTCTTTGTCTCATCATCCATCTTCTCTAATCATCTATCTTGCGGCAATTATTTTTTCCTCTCTTCCTACATTTCTACAAGCTTGTCACAAATCTGCATATAGCCTAAGTGTAGTATTCCTCCAAAATGATTGGCCAGACGACCATCATCATCATATACAATCAAGGATGCTCCACATATGTCACAAATATATATTTTTTCATCATTAATTTGGACATCAACAAGAGTATACTTTGGGATTGAATAATCTTGTGTCGGATCTTGTCTTGAACTTAACTATAGAAGTAGCAAATACATTATTTTAGCAGACAAGGACTGAGAGAGGCACATTCCCCTATTTAGATCGATAGTCACAGTAAATGCTAAAGATAATAATAACATGTAGATTAAGAGAAATAGTCCATGCACATAGATTGACTTGACTATGAACATGAGTATATGTGCAGTGCATCTTACCTTTCTTAATGCTTCTGCCTCTTCTAAAGCCTTTTGTGCCTCGTCTATCATTCCTTTCTCACCAAGGTCCTCTGCTTTCTTCTACTTTTCATTGATCATTTCTTGCATTCATAGATCTAGAGGAGTGTAGAAGGTAGTGCCATCTGTGAAGATTTCTGAAGTGGCAGTGATAGTGAAGCCCTGTTCTTTCTCAGTGCATCAAGAAGAAATGCAAACTGCAACTGCAAGTCTGCCATTTTTGTCATTGGCTCTTCCAGCGTTTTGTTTTTCTTTTCCCATATTCTCTCTACAGCTGCTAGGACGAAAATTGTGAACTTGGACCCAGATCCGTTTTGGTGAGCTGGAACAGGTAATAGAAGCACAAACCAGAATGGTGCGATTTATTTTGGTGACATCGCTGTTGTGGTTTGGCCCCATTAAAGCATCTGATTGCCTGCGAAATCAAGAGAATGTATTGTACATTATGCGTGTCACCTGAAAAACATGGTAAGCAACTAGTTCTCTTCTAGCAACTGATTGACTACTATGCAGTATGTACATGGGATTACAATTTTCTTTGTAAGAGAAACGTGTCTTTATAGTGCAATACAATATCTTCTTGGGCTATTTGATAAGTTTAATTTTCGATAAGAAAAAGTCTTGCTTCTTATTTGACACAAGTTATAATTACTAAACAGGTTATAAGTTTCCACACTACTAACATCAATAAATTATAAAGATCAAAGAAATTAATTGTTTTCTTCTAACCTTCAATATATTCGTTATTACCGAAACTCAAAACCATTACAATTAAAGAATATTAATCGAGTTGTAGGGTTCTTAATCAGAACTCACGTGTTAGCTACTCGACGAAACATTTGTCTGGCTACCTTCCTCAATTTCCCAAGTTTCATTCTATTGCAATTACTAAACATATTAACCCAAAACTTTCATTAGAAGCAAGCAAAATAATCTTTTTACCCTGCACAGGCTTCTCCAATTGCTCCATGACCAAAGTTTTCACCTCCAACTGTACATACACAGCCAAATGAGTTATTTGTGGTCTGATTATGCTATGTAGAGTCTATTTATCACTATTGTTAAGAGCCCTTCAGTTCACGGTGATATATGTAGATACTAGTTTAGAATGAATGAAATAGCCGTGGGAGTACATAAAAAATCATAATTCATCCATTGCTATCTCTTAGATATTGATATAAAGAAATAGCTGTGGGAGTACAGTTCATTTGACATAGAAAGATGAATTTAGTTTCATATGTGTAAAATTTAAAGTAATAAGATATAAATTTTACCGTCACCAATTTATATTTTTTTAACAAAATTGACACTTTATATCAAAATTCAGATGGATGTAGGGAATTAATTTACCCAGAGAGGAGCAAACCACTTGTAACAACATATAAGACATTTTTTGACTAGTTTATCTCAAAATTTGGCTTCAAATATTATCAAAATAAAATTATACATTGAAGTTGCACAGGACCATACGTTACGTCTAACAATCAACTTAGGAATATTTTTACAAAATATGTATTTCATGAAGTTTATACGTTCATAATAAACAATGATGAAATTGTTAAGGAGCAAACCTTGTAATAGGAGCCCAACCTCTCTCGAGCAAGCATAGTTTCGGCAACATGTAGAGCTGGTCCCTGCCTTAACTGGATCCTAACCTGAAAGAATTAAAGGGTTCATAATGAAATGTGGGCGATTGTCAACAACAGAGTTTTATTTCAAACCGAAATGCTAGTTGTATATTATCTAGCTATAACAAGTAGCTAAAATTCAGGTTGGCAAATGCATTAGATAAAGTTTAAAAGAAGTGGACATGGCATATGCTTCATGATTTAGGTGTCTTGTATTACTTATTTATGCTGTTAATAATAAATTAAAACAGTGATGCCAATCTATTCCTACACTGATCATGACGACTGAGACAGACAATCTGTACCATGTAATCATCATAATTCAATTTAGACATCCTTTAAACATACTCTAGCTTAGGTTCTCAAAGGAAATTAAAAGTACGAGTGGTAAATTACGGGTCTAGTTGGATCTTTGGTACTTCAGACCGGGTTTATTCGGGTCCTAAGTGTGATTTTCAAAACGTTGACCAGGCTAAAGGTGTAAAACTATGTTGGAAAAAATAATCTGGATAAAAAGTTGATTTTTCTTTCTTTTATAAAACTGTATCATGGCCGTACATACAATAATATCCTAAAAAAATATAATTAGCAGTCAAGTCGAATGGGAAAAGAAAAGAAAATCATAATACCAAATTAGTATATCCATGCTTAATCAGAGTCGAACATATCCATATAAGAATCACGGTTAACTCTATGCAACAAAATAAAGTTAAAAATGGTTAAGTTAAATATTACCTTATAGGCAAGCTTTTTAAATAAATGCATTCATCAAATTCATAGGCACTAAATGGTTGTTCGTTTTCCAAAATGAATGGCACGATTTGTACTCTTTGTAATTAGTTGCTCATATTGTATTTTTGTTGGAGCTCCCAAATCCTGTAATTTAAAATGAGTAAATGTTAACTAACTTTGTATTATGAAAAATTTCACAAGGTAAAGAAAACCACATGCACTGGTTATTCTAAAATACAGTGAAAACGAAGCAAGTTGTAAGAAATTACCTTCCTGATGTCACTATCTACCATCTTTCATTATTTTGGGCTTATATCAAGTGAAATGCATAAGAATCCCATCACAATTTCAGTCCGCTGTGTAAACATTTGAATACGCAAACAAGGGGAATTGATGCTAATACATAATACCTTAATGAGAAGAATTAACTAAAGGAGACAATCCATAAACAAATAATTGAACGAACCCAGAACAAAATTATGAAAATAGTTGGTTGAACATCTAAAGCTTCATAACATTACAAACATTCTATAGTGTGAAAATACAAAATCAAACATCCTAATATTAACTGCTTCATAATGAAACTAAATTACTAGCAATTATTAAGAAACATCTATACTGATGAACTCTTTTCTCCAAGCAACTGTAGATCCTACATCATCTCCAAGAACTTTAAATTCATCTGTACTTTGCCATAAATAAGCTTCTTCATCCTTAGCATAATCAACAGAAACTTTCCAAGCATCAAGTCCTAAAGGTTTGAAGTGAACCAATTGACAAGGATTTGTGGAGAAAATTACACCTTCAGCCACCACTTCCCCTTTTTTATACCAGCTCATCAATTTGCATTTAGTTCCAATCACTGGATCTTGTGAAATAGCCGTTCCAATTTTTTCGTAGCTTACATGGTTTTCAGCATCGTTCGACTGTTTGGACTATAATTTTTTTAAGAAGTTAGTTCAGCAAATGACAACAATTTAAAGTACAACAGAATATATTTTGCACGGTTACCATGGAATTATTGAACTCATGAGAGTGTGCATTGCCAGTTTGCTGATTTGACTGTCGTAAACATGATAATCATAACAAATTAGACCATGAAATTATGTAAAATTGTGGAAATAAACTCTAGTACTTGCCTGTGAAAGTAAATCCACTTTAGCTGCAAGTGCCCTCAAATTTTCTTCTAGTGCAAGCTTCGCTTTATTTGTATGTGCTTGAGCTTTTAATTTTGACATTGTAACCCCGAATCCAAGCCCTTTTACTTTAGCAGGTCGGTCTTTACCAAGAACATTTGAAAGGGCATTTTCTTTCAATGACGGTCTTGGATTTTTGGACTGTAAGCTATTAAACAGCTGCATTTTTTTCTGGAGAATATCAAATGATTATTATTCATGACAAATATGAAGGTTTATTAAGACAGTTTACTAATATTACATCATTTCTTTTAGCCTAATATTAAAAATATATTAACATGCTATTTTGATCTAACATTACTTTTGTTTTATTATATGTTATTATCTATGTTTTTCTTACCATCTATTCTTCAACAGCTTTATTTGTGGGATTTCGGTCCTTGTTTAAGCGCCCTTCGGTCCACAAGAGGACTCTAGTTATTTCTTGATCTGGATTTTCTTTCTTCTGCAGCATTTAATTTAAAAAATGATTTAGTGATCTTTGGACAAATATATGTATTGATCAAACTATATTAACTGCAAAAGTACAAAAATGTAAATTTACCAATATTCGCTCTAGTATTGCATAACCTTGCCAACTCATCGTGTGTGGTTGAGTATGTTTTTCCCTTACTTTCTTCATCGAAACGCTCTTAGCCTATATCAAAAGAAACTTTTTTCCAACTTTCTTGCTAATACTGATACTCATTGGCAATAACTATTTGTTCATTTCTAACAAAAAAATGTTCTAGTATTAAATTCGTAGATGGTTATAACTTACTTGAAATTTTACTGAAATTCTGCTGTTGATGAATTCACTCCATTCACGATCAGTCAAGTTTAAAGGCTTTAAATCAGTAAGTTTTTTTGATTTTTCGTCCTCGCCCAACAATTGTGATTTAGCCACACCATTCCCTACAAGGCATCTATACTCTCTCAAAGAGTTTGACATTTTCTGCAATATGTAGTCCTTATGCGTTTCATCCAAATTGTATCTTAGCTGTAACAAACATTAAGTATGAAATCAACATAACATAGAATATTAAGCATATGTGCACACACATGTGAGTATATGAATATACACATAAATAAACATGCATATATTTATTCGGTTTGATCTTATCAAACAAAAAATTTGTAAATGTTGTACATTTTATCTCGTAATGCAAATAACAGACCAACCGCATTGTATGAATACGGTTATAGTTTATAATGATATATGTCGTACTAAGTATATTCTTTCTGGTTTATTCATGTATTGCTACACAGTAATGGGAATGTAGTCATACAATCTAACTTGATGGTTATCGTATGTTCAGCTTATTAATTTTGGCCTTGCATAAATTAATGGATATAGGTGTGTGTGGTACAAGCTACCAAAACTGAACATGCATTTCTATAGGGAAAAAATGAGAGAGAATATTGACTTACCAACACCAGTGCCCAAAGGTTGTCTTTGTGATCCGATGGAACCTTTCTCTAGTCATTATAAAGTATTGAAACTTTATCACGAACTAACGCACCTATGAAAGAGGCTAATGTAATAGAATTATCACCTATTGGCTGTCCCTTTTCATTGAAATCTACATCCATGCCTGCACAGTATACATCTCGGATTCCCAAACCTTTGAGTTTTGTTATGCCACATTTCTTCCTTTTGACTTCAAGGTTATTGTCTTTGTTGTTATGGTTATTTTTTCCGGCGTGACATTTGACAATGGTGAATCATTTAAACCGGACTGTTGAATGTTATCATCGTTAAGCAAGATCGAATTTGAATGCAAAGGTTGTGGTCTGTTTGTCCGCTTTCCAGCACTTGTTGATTTCTGTAACAATGGTTATTGAATAAACTTTGAATACAAAAAACAAAACAAAAACACAACATTAAGAAACTAAAGCATTGTGTTGTCTTCGTATTTTACTTTAAGTGAAGCTTCTAAGCACAAATCTTGCTTGTCACCCTCCTGGACTCCAACATTATCTATAGGCGATAGTTGCAGTCTTTTTGATGAACGGGTTTTTCCAATATTAACAAAAGTTTCATCAAAAATTGATAGTCAATAAAACATCTCAAGAATTCACAGCAATGGAAAGTTTCCCAAATACTTAAATATCAGATGTAATAACCATTGAACAATATCAATGCTAACAACTTTCACAAACGAACATATAACTCATTAAAATCTACATCGTATTAAAAAATTATATTAAAGTTGTGTGTGAGTTGAATAATAATTTGATATTTCCATTTATATTTCCTATCCCAACTAAGCAAACCTCAAAACAAAAAACATAGGATCATATCTAGTCTCTGAAATCCAGATATGTTATAAGTACTAAGATACAACAACATATACATAACGCTGTTTAGAAGATTGAGTTGGAAAATAACAAATACTGAATGATTTAAGTACAAATAAGAAAAATATTTTACTTTCCTAACTCAATATCTTAGGAAATCGTGATGGAAAACAACTAAAAAACAACACAGGAGTTGAAGCAGATAAAAGAAATTTGCTATTCGAAATTAACTAATCCTAAACTTCTAAGAAAAGCATGACAAAAGCAATCGTAAACCCTATGAAAAAGTTAATATCAATTAATACGGTTGGAAATCAACATCAAGATTAACCTATAAACTTTGCCAAATAAGATAGAATAGTCAAATTTACCAAGTTTTGGCTTAGAGTTTGATGAGAGATCGAGCAGGATTTTGAGAATAATCACAGGGTTCATTTTGAGGAAGCGAACTATATATCAGGAATAGAGAACATGATTGAGTGGCCGAATTAAATGTCGTTTATGCTCTACAACGCGCCAAAATATGTGAGATGCCCACCACGAAGTTATTGATTTTTGCTGGAGCATTTTCCGCGAAAAATAAAAATCTGTTAACTTAAACGAGCATGCCTAGAAATCCCTAGAAGCAATAAGGATTTATACTATTGAAGTGATATACAACTTTGATTATGGAGTTAAACTAATGAATAGTTGATTACATATCTAATCGAAGACTAAATTTCACATTTCAAAAATTTGGATTTTCAAAATAAATGTTTTCAAAGTTTAGATTTTAAAATTTTCAAAAATTGAACTTTCAAATTCAAAAGTTGAAGCTTTAAATTTTGAATTTCAAATTTTGAACTTTCAAAGTTTGAATTTTTAAGATTATAAAATTTCTAAATTTAAACTTTTGAATATAATAATTTTTCACACAATAAACTACATTTATTATAAAAAAATTGTGTTTGGAAATATATTTTATTTAAAGTAAATTTTTATATGAAAATTAACTTAATTAACAAAAATTTATATTTTGAGGTTTAAAATTAAATTTAAAGAAAAACTAAATTTTTATGTGTGAAAATGTTCATAACAATCTTATGAGTTTAAAATGGAATGTTATATGATTTCACCTCTGTTGTATCATTATTTACAGGACGAGTTCTGTATGAGTATTTACGAGGCTGAGAACCGATCTAATCATCTGATGAGACTAATGTCGAAATAGTTATTTTAGGCTGAGAGCCCAAATGATATGCATAGAATTGAGATTCCAAATGAATATCTACGAGACGGAGAGTCATATGGATCAATTATTTAAGAGACTGAGTGCCCATACGATTACTTATGAGGATGAATATGAGAGCTAAGTTGACTAACAATGTGGCTAAAAGTCGAGATGATTATTAATGCAATTGAGGATTTCTTGGACAATTCTTGAGATCGAGGGTCCACGAAGTAGTGTGACCCCGTACACGTCTAACGTATGGCTGTTTGAGAGATAACCTTGGATGTTATGATCATTCCATGTTAGCGTGTGATGTGTGTTTGACTTGGATATGTTTCTTTGTTATGTATCTTGTATGTTATGCATGACGGGCTCCGGAATGTCTATTATATGATTATCTGTGAGATAATATAGGTTTCGCGGAGAGCAAGCCACGTTTGTATTTGATGTGTGTTGGTGTGTTTGTTTCATCCACTTTGATCGTGAATCATTTAATAAGTTAATGGAATCGTTTGTTTATTTAGGTGATGTTTCATGCACATGGTATTAAGATGGTATGTTACTTTGTGAAGTTTGCATGCTAACTTGTGTTATATTATTTTTTATACTATGCAAGTTTTGTTGTAAGCGAATATCGACATTTTAGACATAGTTTGATCCGTATGTTATTTATATAATGCTTGCGTCAGTCTGGGACATCGCAGGTTCATGGGTGAAGTAACGAACTTTTGTTCGTTGGATATAGATTCGAGGGATAGTTTATCGTAGGACTAAGTTATGTATGTATGTGTATATTTGTGTAGCCGCATTTGTATATATTAATGATAGGCGAGTGTTATGTATTGGACCAGTGTTATGTATATTTTTGATGACAGTGGACATCTGACTCTTTTATATAGACCAATTGGGCATGTAAATTTTGCCTATTATATTTTATTAACGTGTATTTGATGACTTTGTGTACTTTGATTAATTATATTATGTATTGGCATATCGTGGAATTACACGCGTACGTTGCTTTGTGTCGATATTGAGTATACATATGTGAGCTGTATATGATTTTAGCATACATATCGTTGTTAGCCGAAGGGAATATTCACGTGTGACAATCTAATACTGCTTTTTTCACTGTATAATCAGACAATATTACTCATTAACACTCTTTTGTAGTATGTATAGAGAGGTGGAGTGTTACAAGTTTTCAATTTACCGGGTTTCAAATAAATTATTTTCAATATTCCAAAATTAGTCTGTTCAAGTTTTCAAATTCAAATTTTATGTTTTGTTTTTAACTTTAAATTCATGGGCCAATCAACACAAATTTAAGCAAACCAATTAAGGATAAGGGGTTATTTCATATAAAGAACAGTTTTGTTACCATAACGAGAAACTCAATGGATCTACCACTACCGATCGTTCATGACCTATCATTGACGATTGGTTGGGACTTAAGCCAAAATTGACCAAATTTCCACAGACAACACCTTTATCTATACTCCCTTAGTCTAGATCCACGTGCAAACATTAAGATTTATTACAATTTGTCTTTTTTTATATTTGGTACAATGATTTTAGATCTCGCTCTACCAATATGAATCTCCATTGTTTTGTGCATCCAACTTCAATGATCTAATATCTCCATCGTTACATGCAAAAGATCCATTATCATCACATTGTTTTGTGAATATACTTATACTGATGTGATAAGTATATGGATATTTTTCCAAGCATTGAGGTAAATGAGAAATGAATGAGTAATATACATATGTATATATTTCGTAAAGGTATTTTAATACAAGTGTTTGCAGAGTGGTTCTAATTAATGAATGCATTAACCAAAAAGGCTTAGTGGTGGCTTATGTGTTCAATCATGCTTGGTTCTCCATATGAAAATAAATCTCTGATTTGACTGTTTGTTTATTTTGATAGTTAAATAACGGACTACCAAATCTTGACCAGATATAAATTTGGTAATATATAGAAGAAACACAGAATTATATGGTACAGTGAGGGCATGGGCAACGGTAGTGGAACAAGAGCATCCATCGTCCGCATCAAATGGAAACAGGGATGGCCCTGGATCGGGGTCACGGCTCGTCATCAACTGATCATGACGGCAAGGGCCGAGTTCGAGACTTGGATTCCGATCGTAGTAATTATATTTTAATTTCTTTCCTTATAATAAAAAGGCTAAGTCATTTACACATTTAGGAATCATGAACGGTCCCTAGGCATGCTCTAAGATGACATTAAACTATCATGCCTAGAGAAGCACGCATCGCATTGTTTGACTTTTTTTTTCGTTTTCCCTTTTAGCATTTTGAACTTGATTCTTTTAGTTGAATTATTTGATTACAAAACTCACACGAACGTGAAATATGACATCGATAATTCTAAACCTCGTCCAAAAAGATGAAACAGAAGGTAAAAACAAGTCCCCTCACATGATCTCGAACGATCACAGTAACACCTTGAACGGCACGATCACATTTTCGCCTCGAACGACAACCGATCTCGAATGATCGCATATTTCGCCTTGAACGACATTCGATCCCTAACGATCATATTTCACCTCGAATGACACTCAATCTTGAATAATCATATTTTGCTTCGAACGATATCCGATCTTGAACGATCATATATCATCTTGAACGATAATCAGTTATAAACGACCATCAAACTACCATGAATGGCCATCAATCCCGAATGACCACACTCGCCTTGAATGGGAACATCAACCTCAAGTAAATGCTAGCCTTGAATGGCTACAGATCTGACTAACGGTCTTGAACGACCACAATTAAGGCCTAGAGAGACTGAAGATTTTAATCAATGGATTATGGATTTTGGATTTATAGCAATTCAAAACACACCTTCCTACTGCAAGATATGTTTTGGAGGGCAAATGTTATCTCGCCCTTTGATCCAGCCGAGATACTATGGATTTGACTAAAATGGATGGACTGGAAATTGATTACAGTTGAAACTATGGATGATAGTTAAATGGATTCAGATAGACAACACTCAAAAAATGACTAATTATGAAATTGGCACTTCACCTAGGCAACGGGTCGGATCGTATCCTCAATTTCTGACCTAAGCAAGGTGCGATTAGTATGGAGTGGCAAGGAAGTCCACTAAGGCTGCATTCAAAATTTCAATTCGATTGGAGTTCGATGCTCGAGTTATGGACAAAAGAAGGTGGATCGGTATCGACGGATTAGTGGTAATCTGCTTGGAGTCTGTAACGACCCATAAATTTTAATTGGTTTTTTATAACGTATTTAATTGGATTTGTGAGAAAATTTAATGATAATATTTTGAAATAAAGTTTTATCATTTGAATTACGTATCATTAAATATAACAAATGGTAAATTTTCAATTAATTTTATGAAAGTTTATTTATTATGTAATTTTATTAAATTCAAGCTAGCCAATAATTATTGACAATAAATTTATTTTCCAAACCTGAATATTTTTGCATAGGAAAATTCTAAATCATCTTCTGACTGAGTCATCATTTTTCGTTTTTCCAAATTCGGACTTGTTTAGCTCCGTCGATCTTATTTTCTGTGTTTTGCTACACTTTCCCTTAGGAGAAAATTCGAATTTTTATAATTCAATCGTACCACTGATATCTGTATACCGTTTTGATCATCTCGTCATGCTGATCTCAGCGGTATATTTATTTCTGTATTTTGAGGAACGGTACGCGACGGAACCGAGAAACTGTTCGTTGTAACGGTACCGACAATTTTGACTTTATACTTTCTTTCGATTTCAAATTGAAACGTATGTAGAAGCTAAATTAATTTGCCTTAAATGTTCAGTTGAATCATAGCCAACAGTCACATTTCATTTCAGCTCTTGCCTGTTTATTGTTTAAAAGTGGTAACCGTTTAAAATTGCTTTAATTATATGTATATATATTTTTTAGCTAAATCAGGGGGACGTGTGACCGTTACACTTACTTTTGTTTTATATTTTAGTTGTCCTCGTCTCTCAAAAACTAGCCCCTCTTTCTTCTTCCTTTCCACTGTTCTTTTATTTTCTTTTTCTCTATTTTCCTCTCTCTCGTTCGAAAATAAGCATCTTCCCTTCCGTTTGCAACAACCGCTCTCACCCCTCCTACCTGCGCCACCATCGTACTCCACTTCTTCCCCTCGCCCTCTCTCATCTCCTCATCGAAGCCATTAACTCACGCAACCACTGGCCTCCTCCCTTAGCAGAGATCCAACTCTCCCCATGTCACCAATCAGCTCGTTTTCACACCTCGCCTCCTTGGCGACCAATGGCCGCGACCGCTTAGTCCACGTGCTTTCTCCTCATCGTGGCTTTACTAGGTACATCTATGGTACCCATATTTATATATATGTACTTGTATATCCTGTCTCATATTAGCATGCATATTATTGTATATAAACTTGTACAGATCGCATGCATGACATGCCGTTGTATTTATATAAAAATTATATAGGGATGGTTAGCTGTGTGTAGGTACATTTGAAGTTATATTATCAATATATTTGGTATATCATAGAATAAGTAAGTCTGGACGTATATATGTTTTCTATTATCTATGATCAGTTATAAATATATGGAAATTTTTGATTTCTAAGCTTTATATAGATTTTTGAAATATAAAAATTTAAGATCACTTGGTATATGTTTGAATATATAATTGTTAGTTACAATATGTTAATTATATAGTTTACTAGGCTATATATTTGTATGATTATATGCTATAAATAAATGATAATAGATGTATGAGTTATATGGGTTAGCTTTAAAAAATAAATAAATAATAATAGAGCAGAGACTTTTGCTGTAGCCTAGAGTGCATGTTGGGGGTGTATGTCCATTGTCTGTATGCGTTTATATATTTTAATAAAGTAAGTTTATGTAAATTTTTAATGACTATGATCGTACAATAAATCATATATGCAAGTTATGTGCAGTGATATATTTATAGGAAATGCATTGTGGTCTGCATATATACATTGGGTTGGCATATCTTTGTTCAATGTCTGGGTTTACGTAGTTTATTTATTCATAGTATAGGCAGTTTTATAATAAGTTAAAGTATCATATTTTATATTATTTTATAGGATATATATCAGTTTATGTACAGATATGGCTTATGAGTGTGCACGTATGTTAGTCTAGGTGATTTTAGTTATAACATATAGGTGAAATGTTGGGTTTATAATTGAGTATATCGGTCTTGTCTTTGTTAGTAATTTTTTTGCACAGTATGTATTAAGTATAATTTTATATAGTATGCTTTAAACTTGAATCTGTTGGGTTATATGTATAAAATAAAGCAAGTTTTAAAAAGTTCATTAAAAGATATAACGTGTATGTGGTGTTTTCTGTTGCTATATACATGTATATAGGAGTGCGTACGTTATAATTAATGTTTTTCCAAAGATTTTTCATATTCCTGCCGACCGTAGCGTCAGATGTATATAGCAATTTGGACTTTTAAAAGAATTGGTGTTATATGGTATTGGGTTTTGTTTATGTATTATATATATATATATATATACTAGTTAATAAAATAGTTTATTTTATATATTGGTCATACATAAGATCTGCATACGTATTCGTTCGTTTCTTATATTTGAAGCAACTATATTATATTATAGAAGCCTAGCTTGTTATAGGGAATGGTCGTGTATAAATAGATAAGTTGCAGTAAAATTTGCATACGTTTAAGTGTTATATTTTATAAGTTTTGGTCAATGTCCACGGTAGTGTTGATTTTAAACATATTACGTATATATGTAAATTTTAATATATGTGTTAATTTGAAGAAATGAATTTTTGAAATATATATATTTGAATATTAAACATGTTTGATTTTAGAACACGATTCTTTTCTTTATATGCATATATATTAATTCGCTTATACCAATTATCTTCATCGGTCCAGTTTGATTTGATTCCGTCGATCTCTGTTATCAGTTTTGTTCGTCGTGCCTGTTTCTCCATCAAATAGTATCCATCTAGTGTTGCTTTGGAATTCATAATTCATTTCTTTGTCAGATCTCTCTAGCCTCGAAAGGTGAGCAATCACTCACGATTAACGTTCTTTTAATTATTAAATTTGATTTCAATTGAAACGACAATTGAAATATGAGGCTGTAGTTATTTAAAATTGTTATATATGCTATGATCTGTAACTATTCACTTATGGGATATCACCATATCCTATTGTTTATATTTTTCTGTTATTGATGATATTATTATTATATATTATCTGCTATCACTCTGCAAGTTCCCTGTAGTTTAGAATTCACTATGGGTTGAAATGATACATACCCGAACGGACTTTAGGATAGGAGAATTTCGTTATGGGTTGAAATGATAGACCCAAGCGATTTTCATTTAATTGAATTTGGGATTACGGGTTGAAATGCTATCCACCCGTATATATTTAGTGTACGGATTGAAATAATAAATATCCGTAGCATTTGACCATATGATAGGAAATATATACAGACACCGTTGGTCCATATATAAATATTTTGAAAATAATTTCTATGATTTTGGAAAGAAATATATGGTTTAATAAATATTGATTCTTAAGATATTATATAAATGGAAATTTTATATATAGAGATTTAGTAGTAATATTTGATTTAAATTTGATTGATTTAATACATATAATATGGTTATGTATTTATGTAAATCTATATTTCAAATAGATTTTCTTGTAATAAATTTAATAATTGAGATTGGGAGATAAATTTGGGTTTATTAAAAATGACATTTAAGTAAAGATTTATTTAATTAAATCGATTTGAAATTTTTGAATAGGAAATTTAAAGATATGATTTTATAACTGGATTTTTTGATTTAAGTGATTTAATGAATATTTCACGCTTAAATAAATTAAGGAAAATATTGAGAAAAATGTAATTTAAGGTTACTTAAATGATGTTGTATCTAATGAGGGAGTATTTCAAGACTAAAAAATAATGAGGTTAAACCGAGATCTATATGAAACTGTTAAATTGAACATTTAAATATTAAAGCTTTGAACTATTTTGGAATTTAAATGGTTTGGATCTGTAATTGAATCAATATAGTTGAATCTATTATTTAGAAAACTAAATTGAATAAAAAGTTAGTTTGAAACGTTGAGTACTTAAAGTTGGAAAATATTGAATATAATGGGTATTTTGTGATTTCAATCCGAATTTGAGATCGATAAAATTGAAGTGGTTATTTTAGAAATTGAGTTGAATTTAAATAGATAAATTGAGATTGAATTTAATTTAAATGGGAAGGTCGGGTTGATGTTAAAACGATTTGTTAAGTTGAGGGAATTGAAAATACTTTACTATATAAATAATTAATATATAAATATTATTTTGGGAAATATAGAGATATTTGAAGTAAAATGATATTTGGTTTTGAAGTATAAATTAAGTTGAAATGACCACGGTGTTATAGTGTATATTTCTACCTTGTAGATAGTTCTATGGACCCCTAGAGGATGGTTATCCCAAACATCCCTTAAGTTACTTGTATTTCAGTTGATATTTCACTTGAGTTGGATCTATAGATATAAGAATGTTAATCCTGACTCGAGTGTTTTGTGTTTTGCTTTACGCTCGGGTCAGACTGAGTAATACAGCATTTGAGACTCACCTTCGAAGTTGGAGCTTTGCTTGAAGATCCAGATATCTATCCTTTCAGTCATCTAGTTGATTGGTTCAGAGAAGTCATCTGCTCGTACTGGAGGCTTCACTGCATCTGGGACATTCTGATGTATTTTATTCTAACTCTGATGTTTATAGTAGCTTCATGAACTACTATTCTTTATCTATTCCGCTGCATTTTATTTCTCTGTGTCTGTGATCTGTGATTATTTATTTACTGTTTATGCTGAGTTTGCCAAATGAAATTAACAATTCGGTATTTTGAATTATTCAAGTCAGACATGTATGGTTTTATTGTCAATTTGAATGGTCCAAAATAGCGGGTCGTTACAGTTGGTATCAGAGCTTTGGCTCTAGGCAGAACTTAGCATATATGGTAAATTTATTTACAGAATCACTTTCGTTCGAGTTGAATCTCTTCCTTTTCGAATCGATTTCCTTTGAATTTTGGAATGCCCCTCGGTTCCGAAATTCATTCTTATCTCTCCCTATTTATATTCGTTCGATTCTGGAGTATCCCATGACTCGACTGAATGATTTGTAAAGGGAATGAAACTCCTTTACAATTGGCATTGATTCACCGAAGATTTTTGTTTCCTCGGTTTACGATGCTGCTATATTTTGATATGCCAAATTTTATTTCTGGCGATCGAATGTCGATTTGCTTTGGAATTCCGCATCGATTATATTCCTAAAGTCACGGTTGACCCGGTTAAGGTCTCCCGAGATTTATAGAAGTATATCCATCTTCTATTTTGTAATTTGATCATTTCATCTTCGATCGAGTCTATCTTCGAATCATGATTCTATTGATTGGAGTTCCTCTAGATTAAATCTCTATCTTGGTTTTGAAATCCATTCTTGAATCATCCTTTGAAAATCGGGTTTTGTTTGTATTTTTGAAATAGTTTATACCGAAATTATATTTTGATAACTATGATTTTTTTTATATATACAAAAGTGAAAATGTTTCGATAAGGATTATATACCTATATATATAAAGCAAATAAGAAATGTTATTCTCTATAAAAAGGTTTTGAAAGGATTTGAGATTTTTTAAAATTATAAGAAATTGATTTATATAAAAATGATTTATAGCTGTAGAGTTAAATTTGAAATCCGAGAATTGAATACCGGTATTTTGAAATTGGTTTTAAGATTTTGGAAAATATATAAAAATAATACGATTTAAAAGTATTTTTCCGAATAAGAAATGTTTCAAATGAGTTCAAATGAATTCCAATAATTTTGAAGAAATTTCAAAGAAGTTTTCAAGAAAATAGAAGTCCAGAACTCACTTATGTCGCTGGAAAATAATTTCGGTGATGAGTGCATGCATCATCGACATTGATTTTCGAGTTTCAGAGTGGGGGAGAGGCCACTTTAATAGCTTCGCTATGCAAGTGATTTTGTAAAACCGTTTTTGATTTCAAATTCCGAAGTATAAATTGATATTTTAGAAAGATATAAGTATATATTTGAAACAATTTAAAGTGAGACCGGTGTTCAGTCCTCGAGTTTCGAATTTGTTTTGGTATAACCCTATATATTGAAATTGATTTATTGTTGATTTCCAACTCTTGAATTGAAAATGTGATTTCCCCTTTATCATTTTGAAGGTTCGAACACTTCCAAGTCAAGGTCTAAAATTTTAAAACTAAGAAATTTCGAAGAGTATAAAATGTTTGATAAAGAATATAAATTTAGTTTGAAATGTTTTGAAAAAAAAAATATAATTTTGAATAATAGTTTTCAGAAAGGTAAATTGACTATTTCAACTAGAAATAGATAGTTTAATAGTTTTAAAGGGATAATTATAAATTTGGAAACCATTTTGAGTATAATTGATTTTGGGAAAATATTTGGTTTTGAAATTAAATTGGAATTAAAAACCAGTACTTATATGGTGATTTTGGAAATGAATTTGTTTGAATTGAATTATTTTAATTTAGAAACTGGGATAATTTTCTAAACCTATTATTTTGGGAACTTTGAAATTTAGATACTTAATTTGGAAGAAAATTTGGTGAAATCATATATGATTTGGAAACTGAATGGATATTGAATGATTTGAAATTGAGAACCTTATATTATGAAGCACTTTATTTGGGAGTGGTCGAACTTATATAAATTGGATTTGTAAAAGTATGAAATTGATTTGAAATCCGTTGATTTGAAGGTACTCAATTTGGAAAGATATTTTATATAATCAAAGTCTATATAAGTATGATTTGATCTACTATTGATTTTGAAAGTATTCGATTTGGAAAAAAATGGAATCCTATATATATGGACTTTATATAAGTACGATATTTGAAAGTGATTTGAAAAGGTACTATATGGTATATATTTTCGAAGTAAAGATATGGAAAGTGCCTTCTGCTTGATATCCGCTTTGTGGCCACATCGTGGATTCATTCTATCGATATTATTCTTTCTGATTTTTGGTTTTTCGGATGTAATACTCGAGTGTTCCCACCGTGGCGTAACCCATGGTTTCTTTTTCTCTCTCTCGTGAATGCATAGCGCAATTGCCTGGCTGAGTCTTGCCTAGGGGTACGGATTGTTTCCTGGGGAATCCAGGCGTAACCATTGTGTATCCCGCAATCTGTGTAGGTCGCGAATAGTAGCGCAAGTGCCTGGCTGAGTCTTGCCTAGGGGTACGGATTGTTTTCTGGGGGACCCAGGCGTAACCATTGTGTATCATGCACTCTACTAGTCATCATGGCGTAACTCGCAAGGCTGAGAAAGCTTACGGATAGGGATTGTTTCCTGGGGGATCCAGGCGTAACCATTGTGTATCTGCGAACCATGGTCGGACAAAGGTCTTGGTTTGGTTGTTTTGTTTGGATTGTACTTTCCATATCTGTTTTAAAGGTTTTCAAGTATTTTCACTGGGTGTTGAAACAAGTCTACTAAGTACTTGAAGAATTCTAGCTTTGCGCCTGATCAACGCATGACCAGAGTCTGCAAGAACGAGGATAAACTTGTTGGAATATCGAGTTATAAAAGTATTTTCGAAAGGAAAATTGGTTTCGATATAAATGTATTTTATTTTAAAAGTATTTCCAACAAGAAAACTCCGTATTAGTTTTGAAATTTAAAATTCTTATGGTTTGAAATAAAATTATTTGAGCCCGATTCTATTCTTTTGAATCTACCTCATCTGCCCAGCTTTATTTTTCACCTATATTCCGTTTCCAGAATCTATCTTCCTTTCCTTTGTGAATAAATCTCTTAAATATTGCTTATTTGTATACTACATTGTTTAAAATAAAATTTTAGTGTTATAAATATTTTTGAAGTTATTAATTAATAAAATATCTTTAAAGAAAATGATTATTAGTTTATTGATAATATTTAAAAGGTATCTTGAGATAGGCTCTCGGGGTCCCGGGGGGGGGGGGGGGGGGGGGGGGGGGGGGGGGGGGAGGGTCTTTAATAATGTAAATAATCGTTTTTCAAAGGAGTTTGAAAAGTACTAAATATTAAAGAAAATTAAATTTCAAATGAAATTTTCAAATAGATATTTCAAATAAAATTTGTGTAGTTTTAAAAATTAATGGTTTATCTTGTCTTTCAATCTATATTCTTTCTGGTTGTTTTTATTCTCCTACCTCCTGCCTTTTCGGGGACGAAAAGTTTTGAGTGGGGGAGAGTGTAACGACCCATAAATTTTAATTGGTTTTTTATAACGTATTTAATTGGATTTGTGAGAAATTTTAATGATAATATTTTGAAATAAAGTTTTATCATTTGAATTACGTATCATTAAATATAGCAAATGGTAAATTTTCAATTAATTTTATGAAAATTTATTTATTATGTAATTTTATTAAATTCAAGCTAGCTAATAATTATTGACAATAAATTTATTTTCCAAACCTGAATATTTTTGCATAGGAAAATTCTAAATCATCTTCTGACTGAGTCGTCATTTTTCGTTTTTCCAAATTCGGACTTGTTTAGCTCCGTCGATCTTATTTTCCGTGTTTTGCTACACTTTCCCTTAGGAGAAAATTCGAATTTTTATAATTCAATCGTACCACTGATATCTGTATACCGTTTTGATCGTCTCGTCATGCTGATCTCAGCGGTATATTTATTTCTGTATTTTGAGGAACGGTACGCGACGGAACCGAGAAACTGTTCGTTGTAACGGTACCGACAATTTTGACTTTATACTTTCTTTCGATTTAAAATTGAAACGTATGTAGAAGCTATATTAATTTGCCTTAAATGTTCGGTTGAATCATAGCCAACAGTCACATTTCATTTCAACTCTTGCCTGTTCATTGTTTAAAAGCGGTAACCGTTCAAAATTGCTTTAATTATATGTATATATATTTTTTAGCTGAATCAGGGGGACGTGTGACCGTTGCACTTACTTTTGTTTTATATTTTAGTTGTCCTCATCTCTCAAAAACTAGCCCCTCTTTCTTCTTCCTTTCCACTGTTCTTTTTTTTTCTATTCTCTCTTTTCCTCTCTCTCGTTCGAAAATAAGCAGCTTCCCTTCCGTTTGCAACAACCGCTCTCACCCCTCCTGCCTGCGCCACCATCGAACTCCACTTCTTCCCCTCGCCCTCTCTCATCTCCTCATCGAAGCCATTAACTCACGCAACCACTGGCCTCCTCCCTTAGCAGAGATCCAACTCTCCCCACGTCACCAATCAGCTCGTTTTCACACCTCGCCTCCTTGGTGACCAATGGCCGCGACCGCTTAGTCCACATGCTTTCTCCTCGTCGTGTGCTTTGCTAGGTACATCTATGGTACCCATATTTATATATATGTACTTGTATATCCCGTCTCATATTAGCATGCATATTATTGTATATAAACTTGTACAGATCGCATGCATGACATGCCGTTGTATTTATATAAAAATTATATAGGGATGGTTAGCTGTGTGTAGGTACATTTGAAGTTATATTATCAATATATTTGGTATATCATAGAATAAGTAAGTCTGGACGTATATATGTTTCCTATTATCTATGATCAGTTATAAATATATGGAAAATTTTGATTTCTAAGCTTTATATAGATTTTTGAAATATAAAAATTTAAGATCACTTGGTATATGTTTGAATATATAATTGTTAGTTACAATATGTTAATTATATAGTTTACTAGGCTATATATTTGTATGATTATATGCTATAAATAAATGATAATAAATGTATGAGTTATATGGGTTAGCTTTAAAAAATAAATAAATAATAATAGAGCAAAGACTTTTGCTGTAGCCTAGAGTGCATGTTGGGGGTGTATGTCCATTGTGTGCATGCGTTTATATATTTTAATAAAGTAAGTTTATGTAAATTTTTAATGACTATGATCGTACAATAAATCATATATGCAAGTTATGTGCAGTGATATATTTATAGGAAATGCATTGTGGTCTGCATATATACATTGGGTTGGCATATCTTTGTTCAATGTCTGGGTTTACGTAGTTTATTTATTCATAGTATAGGCAGTTTTATTGTAAGTTAAAGTATCATATTTTATATTATTTTATAGGATATATATCAGTTTATGTACAGATATGGCTTATGAGTGTGTACGTATGTTAGTCTAGGTGATTTTAGTTATAACATATAGGTGAAATGTTGAGTTTATAATTGAGTATATATCGGTCTTGTCTTTGTTAGTAAAAGTTTTGCACAATATGTATTAAGTATAATTTTATATAGTATGCTTTAAAGTTGAATCTGTTTGGTTATATGTATAAAATAAAGCAAGTTTTAAAAAGTTCATTAAAAGATATAACATGTATGTGGGGTTTTCTGTTGCTATATACATGTATATAGGAGTGCGTACGTTATAATTAATGTTTTTCCAAAGATTTTTCATATTCCTGCCGACCGTGCGTAGATGTATATAGCAATTTGGACTTTTAAAAGAATTGGTGTTATATGGTATTGGGTTTTGTTTATGTATTATATATATATATATATATATATATATATATATATATATACTAGTTGATAAAATAGTTTATTTTATATATTGATCATACATAAGATCTGCATACGTATTCGTTCGTTTCTTATATTTGAAGCAACTATATTATATTATAGAAGCCTAGCTTGTTATAGGGAATGGTCGTGTATAAACAGATAAGTTGCAGTAAAATTTGCATACGTTTAAGTGTTATATTTTATAAGTTTTGGTCAATGTCCACGGTAGTATTGATTTTAAACATATTACGTATATATGTAAATTTTAATATATGTGTTAATTTGAAGAAATGAATTTTTGAAATATATATATTTGAATATTAAACATGTTTGATTTTAGAACACGATTCTTTTCTTTATATATATATATATATATATTAATTCGCTTATACCAATTATCTTCATCGGTCCAGTTTTGATTTGATTCCGTCGATCTCTGTTATCAGCTTTGTTCGTCGTGCCTGTTTCTCCATCAAATAGTATCCATCTAGTGTTGCTTTGGAATTCATAGTTCATTTCTTTGTCAGATCTCTCTAGCCTCGAAAGGTGAGCAATCACTCACGATTAACGTTCTTTTATTTATTAAATTTGATTTCAATTGAAACGACAATTGAAATATGAGGCTGTAGTTATTTAAAATTGTTATATATGCTATGATCTGTAACTATTCACTTATGGGATATCACCATATCCTATTGTTTATATTTTTCTGTTATTGATGATATTATTATTATATATTATCTGTTATCACTCTGCAAGTTCCCTGTAGTTTAGAATTCACTATGGGTTGAAATGATACATATCCGAACGGACTTTAGAATAGGAGAATTTCGTTATGGGTTGAAATGATAGACCCAAGCGATTTTCATTTAATTGAATTTGGGATTACGGGTTGAAATGCTATTCACCCGTATATATTTAGTGTACGGATTGAAATAATAAATATCCGTAGCATTTGACCATATGATAGGAAATATATACAGACACCGTTGGTCCATATATAAATATTTTGAAAATAATTTCTATGATTTTGGAAAGAAATATAGGTTTAATAAATATTGATTCTTAAGATATTATATAAATGGAAATTTTATATATAGAGATTTAGTAGTAATATTTGATTTAAATTTGATTGATTTAATACATATAATATGGTTAAGTATTTATGTAAATCTATATTTCAAATAGATTTTCTTGTAATAAATTTAATAATTGAGATTGGGAGATAAATTTGGGTTTATTAAAAATGGCATTTAAGTAAAGATTTATTTAATTAAATCGATTTGAAATTTTTGAATAGGAAGTTTAAAGGTATGATTTTATAACTGGATTTTTTGATTTAAGTGATTTAATGAATATTTCACGCTTAAATAAATTAAGGAAAATATTGAGAAAAATGTAATTTAAGGTTACTTAAATGATGTTGTATCTAATGAGGGAGTATTTCAAGACTAAAAAATAATGAGGTTAAACCGAGATCTATATGAAACTGTTAAATTGAACATTTAAATATTAAAACTTTGAACTATTTTGGAATTTAAATGGTTTGGATCTGTAATTGAATCAATATAGTTGAATCTATTATTTAGAAAATTAAATTGAATAAAAAGTTAGTTTGAAACGTTGAATACTTAAAGTTGGAAAATATTGAATATAAAGGGTATTTTGTGATTTCAATCCGAATTTGAGATCGATAAAATTGAAGTGGTTATTTTAGAAATTGAGTTGAATTTAAATAGATAAATTGAGATTGAATTTAATTCAAATGGGAAGGTCGGGTTGATGTTAAAACGATTTGTTAAGTTGAGGGAATTGAAAATACTTTACTATATAAATAGTTAATATATAAATATTATTTTGGGAAATATAGAGATATTTGAAGTAAAATGATATTTGGTTTTGAAGTATAAATTAAGTTGAAATGACCACGGTGTTATAGTGTATATTTCTACCTTGTAGATAGTTCTATGGACCCCTAGAGGATGGTTATCCCAAACATCCTTTAAGTTACTTGTATTTCAGTTGATATTTCACTTGAGTTGGATCTGTAGATATAAGAATGTTAATCCCGACTCGAGTGTTTTGTGTTTTGCTTTACGCTCGGGTCAGACTGAGTAATACAACATTTGAGACTCACCTTTGAAGTTGGAGCTTTGCTTGAAGATCCAGATATCTATCCTTTCAGTCATCCAGTTGATTGGTTCAGAGAAGTCATCTGCTCGTACTGGAGGCTTCACTGCATCTGGGACATTCTGATGTATTTTTTTCTAACTCTGATGTATATAGTAGCTTCATGAACTACTATTCTTTATCTATTCCGCTGCATTTTATTTCTCTGTGTCTGTGATCTGTGATTATTTATTTACTGTTTATGATGAGTTTGCCAAATGAAATTAACAATTCGGTATTTTGAATTATTCAAGTCAGACATGTATGGTTTTATTGTCAATTTGAATGGTCCAAAATAGCGGCTCGTTACAGAGTCTGACCCGGGAAAATTTGCTATTTGCTTGGGTTCGACACATGGTTTGCTTGGAGTTACAGAAATTTAAAGCGCTGGATCGTGCTTGGTATCAAATACATGTTTGCTTGGAAAAAAACGATCAGCACCGATCGTTTTTCATGCTTATAGTCAAAATCACGTCTGCTTGGAGAAAATTTCAATTTTACCCAAGTCTAACCCTAGGCTAGAATCTTCGGCACCTGCTTGGGGTCAAAAAGGTGATTACTTTGGGTTTCGCTTCGAGTCAACCCTGAAGTGGATTTTTCGATGACTGTTTTGGTGATTTTTGACGATGATGGATTTATAACTCAAAATATATAATGGAAAACGCTAAGAAATTTGGAGGACAACTAGACAACATATGAGGGACTCACACCATCAATCATTGGGCCCCACGAACAGAGATCGAGCAACATCTCGCAAATGATAAGTCGGAATGACACGAAATTTGGAAGGTAAGTAGCTAACATCACGGGGGCCCACAAGGATGATCGCACCCCAATTGGTCCAACTTGAACGATCGACGCTGATCGTTCCAACAACAAAGTGGGACCCGTGATCATACGTACAACCTCATCTTGATCTGTAGAATTTTTTGGCAAAATTTTAGCCCGATCCAAGCACGTCTTCACCTATATATACAGCAGACTTGGCTCATAGCAACGGATCTTGTACATGACTTCTTTTGGCTATCCTTCATCACTTCCTATCTCTTCCTTCATTATTTTTCGAAGACAAAAGCATCTGTAATTATACTCAAACAGTGTAAATAAAAGATCATTAAAGTGGATGTATGTCAAAGTTTGCCAAACCACTATAAAATTTGCGTGTTCATTTAATCCATTTGTGATCTGTGAACTCGTATTCTCTGTTTGGATCTAAATATTAGGTATTGGTGCTTTCGCATACAACTGGGTGTTTGTGCCTATTTTTGGCGCTAACACCACATATGACCAATTTTAATTTGAAAACAACATTTTACGGTCCTTCGATATGCAAAATACATATCATTACATATAATGGTTAATTCATCACAAATCAGTTACAAATCAACTATGAATACTAGAATCATAGCTAATATTTGTGACAAGTAATATAATCTCATACCATACCTAGTCCGTTAAAAATCCTTAATAGAAAAATGCATCTCTCTCTTGAAGCTACAAGTAACTTTATATAATAACTACGGATGTTTAAGATGAAAAAAAAATCATATTGTGTCTCATAAGTTTTGTTGAAACAGAATATTGTAAAAAATAATACTTATTCTAAAATTTCTGTCAAATTTTATTTTTTAATGATAAAATTATAAAAATAATTATCTATACCGCTTATCTAATCTTTCACTTGCCGCTTCTCATAATTACTCCCAAATCAATCACTGCCTCCCTAAATTTGACCTAATTTTTCTATATCTGATCCACCGCTCCAAAAATCATCAATGTTACCATCAGCAGCTCAAATCAAGGTGAACACAGATCATTCACCCGCATCAGACCGCGCAAGCGTGACCTTTCCTACTCGGCCGCTCAAGCTTCGCTTCGCATCTTGATTCCACCACAGCTCCGACATCTTAATTCTGTTACAACTTTGGCTGAAGGTAACTTAAGGTTTTAATATGCATATCTATTTTTCCTATATAATTCATTGAAATTATTCTAAACTGTATATGGGTTTGCAACTTCGGTTAAAGGATATTTATTCGTTTGCTCAGGCCATTGCTTTGCCTGATAGTGAACTTTATTCAATGCAGTGGACTTTTCAATGTTTATTAGCATGTCCTGTTGGAACGGTTAGCTTTAGGATGATGAAATATAGAAAGCATGCATATATATAAAGAAGTTAGTAGGGCATACAACTGATAATCCAAAAATTCAAATGAGGAAAATAATATAGTAGTAGAGCAAGTGTAGTAGTGTTCATGAGGGGAAAAACCAAGATGTCCATATAACCACGTGTACAGTTTTGATCACAAATTCTATACTGTCCATTTATCTTTTGCAATTTGCAGTGTGTGTGTGTCTATACATATATATATACACACACATATATATGCACGCACACACACATACACATATATAGACACACACATGTTTGCTTCCATAGAAAAAACACATGGCTTTATATATTGATTTTGTAAACATGAATATTTTATTTGTTAAAATTAAGAACATATAAAAAAACATATTTTAACTGGGGAAAAAGTTTACATAGCACAAAAGGTAATTTTTTGACAAAGTGTGTGATAAGCTGGATAAGGATGTCGAAGTGGTGTAGTTTTATCAATTGCAGAGGTTGAATTATTGGTCATTATGTCAGTAATTATGAAAGCACGCTACTAGAAATAATTACTAACTTGAAATGTCATGCAAAATCAAAATATGTCCTTTGTAGGCCTGCTAGAAAAACAAATTTCCATTAGAACAAAATTTTCAAATCATAAGATTAATCAATCCAGACTAGCAGTATACAACATGAACAACTTGAAGAAACTTATAATGTAGGACCCAAAACAATGGAAAAACACAATATTGCAAAAAATCAGACCCTGGTGGTATAAGCATTATGTGCACGGTGATATATGTAGATAATACTTTAGAATGAAAGAAATGGCTGTGGGAGTTCATAAAAAATCAGAATTCATCTATTGCTATCTCTTGGATATTGGTAGGTGAATTTAATGTGACTCTCTATCATAGTGAGAGAACTATTGATGGTGAAATGAGTTATCAACAGATATGGTCTTTATGGAATGTCTTTGAAATACTTTCGTACAATGCAGTTTCACAACCACTTATTTACTCTAACCGTGTTTTTTATTTTGTTTCTGCAGTGAACGATCCACATTTTCGCCCACACTGATTTGACGTATCTTTTTGACCATTCAATGTGAGTCTTTATATAAGATTATATATGTTTGGTTTTACAACTGTCATAGAAGCTTGTCTAATTTGATTATATTGGATTTCGAAAATATTAACTTAGTTCAAACACCAGATCAAGTAAAGATCAACTTGGTAAAGCAAAAGGTCGGATAAAATGTAGAAAATTACTATAACCTGATTTTAACTTTGGATTGGGTTGGACCTATGTTTGGAAAATGTATTTGTTAAGCCCATTAGAATTCAAATTTGTAGAGCAGAACTGCAGAAAGGCAGCTAGATTCAAAATTGAAAGCCTAATGACTTGTATTGAAAAAATTACCATAAATGATAGTCAATTAATTCTTCTAAAATTGGAAAATTAATCAAGAAAAAATATATTCTATTTCTTTTGAGAGAAAGTATCTTCATTCATGATGTATTCAAATGGTAAACATAGTATGTATGTATGCAATATAGGAAGAAAAATAATAATATATAAACAGTTTCTGATACAAACAAATTATCAAAAAAACTTCTTTTGAAAATAAAGAACACCATCAATGGAGATCAATTTTTATCTTTTTTGAAAATGGCAACACCAAGGTTGGAAATTTTTTGTTTCCTTAAGTTTTTGTTAAATGATAACTATCCATCTGGTGTTCAAACGGTAAAGTATGCATGCAATAAATGAAACCATATGTCCAAGGAGTGAGTTCAGTCATTCTAAACTACTTTGCCCATCTATTGATTTAGATTATAACACTATACTGACCCAATCAATAAATGCACTCGGCTAATAATTTAACCAACTATTTTTCTGCAGCTGAAGAAAATATGCCACTGATTTACCATGGGTTAGAGAAATCTTGGGTTCATCTACCCAGGTTTGTGCAATATCAATTCATTATATTGATAAGTTTTGAATATGTTTCAGTTGTTTCATGTCTCAAAAAAATAAATTAATTTATGTGTTTAGAGTCATAAGTGAATATAGAGAAGGTGCATGGAATTTATAAGCAAAGCTTTAAAGTACAATGAGAAAGTTGTTAAGATGAATGCAAAATATGATTCTGAAACCATGGAACAACTTAATAAAATTAGTTGTCCATGCTCAAAATGTTGCAACTTGGGTGCTCATCTATCTGGTTATGTTGTATTTGAGCACTTAGTTTGTGATGGTATGGATCCAACTTACACTACATGGATTTTGCATGGAGAAAGACATACTACTGTCGAAAATGCTCGTGAAGATAACGAATTTTATAATACATATAGAATGTACACCGATGCTTTTGATGATGAAGTGATTTTGAATGATACAAGCATGATACAAGATGATATGGTAGGAGATTCTTTACTTCCATTGTATCCTAGCTTTAAAACGTCTACAAAGATTTCTGCTACATTAGCTTTATACCAAATCAAAACCGAGAACGGATTATCAACTAAAAGTTTCAATGAACTTTTAAAGGCAATACATGATCATATGCTACCAGATGAAAATTTGCTTCCGAAAAGCAACTACAAGGTTAAAAAGTTTCTCAAGTGTTTTAATCTCAATTATGAAAAAAATACATGCTTGTGAGAATGATCGTTGTCTTTTTCGAAAAGAGACTGCAAACTTAGATAAATGTCCGGAATGTGGTTTTTCGAGGAACAAAAAAAGTGACAATGATAATGAGAGAAAGAAAAATATTCCTGTTAAGGTGCTTAGATATTTTCCAATTATACCTAGACTTAGAAGAACGTTTAAATCCCAAGAAACATCAACATAGTTGAGGTGGCATGATATGAATAAAAGCGAAGATGGGAAATTGCGACATCCTGTTGATTCGTTAGCTTGGAAGAAAATTGATAAAAAATGGCCTAGTTTTGCTTCTGATCCAAGAAATTTGAGATTTGGGCTTGCGACTGATGGTTTTGGTCCTTTTACTGATCCACTATCGACTTATAGTTGCTGGCCCGTAATACTAGTTACGTACAACCTTCCTCCATGGTTATGCATGAAAAAAGAAAATTTGATGTTGTCTTTGCTGATTCCAGGCCCCAGGCAACCAAGTAATCATGATAACGTTTTCATAATATTTTCGTGGATTGTTCTCTTTCGTGCATATACTAATACACACGTTTAAAAATAATTTTTCTAGTTAATGTTTGTGTATGTTTTTAATTGATGTGTTGAATTTTTCTCTTTAAATCCACCTTGTTTCCATAACCACTTCACTAGTTTAATAATTAAAACTATAGATAAGTGTATGAACATGATTTATTAGGATAGCGACACACGATAGATGGATGGAAGCATACCATCTTTTAATTAATACAGTGCACTTATTATTTGGATTCAGTATAGAAGAATGTAAATAGAAATGGATATATGAAAGACTTAAAGTATCTTAACTAGAAAAACAGCATGTGCATGATTATTGAATACACTCAGTTCCAAAGTGGAACTTGGAAAGAAAGCATGCTGAATTCATATAGCATCACATATAATGAGTGTAACAAAACTAAACACATTATTTATGATTCAACAAGAAATTTGTCCAACCTTGATTAACAAAATTAGTCTAGGACTAATGGGTATTTACTTGCATTGTCAAGAGGGCAGTAAAAGCTTAGCATTCCATCCGACAGTAAATTTATAAATACTTATTGATATCAAAATTTTCATATTCTTGTATGTTAAATTCATTCTGCTGTTTTTTATAGTGTTTATGGTATTTAAAATTGTTTTTCTTATTTCTAACCCGATACAACATTTCCATCTTAAACATATTTTACTACAGTAACCTCAACTTTTTTGAAATTTGATTGCAATATAAATGTGGTATTCAATGAAGAAAATTTTATTTCTACCAATCAAGTCATCCTGTCAACATTGCAACGACAAATCCAATTACTATGAATTATGATTTCTTTTTGTCTATAATAAAGAGTATTTTAGGATTTCTCATTACGTTATTTTTACCATTATTATTAATCATCAAGTAAATGTATGCCCATGGTTTATTTTTGTTATTATTAATCATCATATTGACGTATGTGCAGACAATTATGAATATGTAACATTATGAATTAAGTGATCAAGTTGATTTTGTTAACTTTTTCCCTAGTTCAATTAGTTATTTTTGTTCTCAACACGGTAATCTTTTTACTATATTTTTTATTATCGCTTCTGTTTTTGTGAGTATACATTATTGTGTGTAATGTAGAGTTTGTTAAGTAAAAACACTATAATTTTACATAATCTAAAATGCTCTTTATATGCTTGTCATGGAATCAAACTGCAGAATTTTTGTTTTAACAATTATCATCTATTACATTTTTTAAGTTTACAAAGAACTTTTTCTTTATAGTACTAAGATTTTACTTTTTAAGCCAAGAAACACATACATGTATCACTTTTCACATATATTACATAATCTTATTATAAACACTTGTAAATATATAATCGGAGCTATATCTTTTTAACAAGCATTAGTTTTTTATTATTTAAAATAATAATCATGTAAGATAAGTTTTGTTAAACATATTTTCTTTTCGCATTTGTCATATACAGTTGTAAATCACAAACATGACTTTCTAATAGTCGTCTATTTCAAAATAATTATATAAGAATTAAAATTTACTCTACACATTTGTGTCTACTTCTAAATGATCCTTGTTTTTCATTCATTGTTTCAAAAGTTCTTCAACCAAAAATTAGTTATCTTATAATTTACAACACACATTTTTTATTTTTGAATTTCACGCTTTTTCATTAACATAATGTCACATAACTTAATTAGGTCTACGTTGGTTTGGAACTAGAATTTCTTATTACTGTCATACGACATTTTCTACGGTAAATATCTTGGAAATTTACATCTATATTTCAACTGCCTTCTATTTGCATTTACATTTTGGGCAGTAGTATAATTGTTGGTTATAACATTTGGAAAAAAAATTCGTATTTATAATCCATTTTTATTTCGAAAAAACTACTCATTTGTTATAATATCCTTCTAGAAAATATATTGATATCACATGTATATCAACCTCCTCGTACTGCTAATTAGTTGCATGTAGTTCTTTGTTTTAATTGTAAACAAAGGTTTATGTTACTTTGATAGCATATAATGTCAACTCAACGACATAGGAAGTTTCATATTCCTCTATACCGTAATAATGAAGTGGGTAATGTAGAATCATTTAAATGTATTCTAATTTCCAACATTTACGATTAACATTATTTGCTACATGCATAACATTTTTTTACTGTATTCTGATTAAGGAGTATTGATTTTGAAGTAAAAAACTTATGTATATATTAATTTTCACATGTTATTTAAATGACATAAACTTAATAAAAATTATTTGTTTGTGAGAAGGCAATGACATTGATGTTTACCTAGAGCCACTCATAGATGATTTGAACGAGCTATGGAATAATGGCGCGGAGGTATATGATGCTTTCAGTAATTCCAATTTCAAGGTGAATGTTGTTTTACTGTGGACTATAAATGATTTTCCAGCTTATGGTAATTTGGCTGGTTGTACAACAAAAGGTAAGATAGGCTGTCCAATTTGTGGAGTTAATACACTGTCAGATTGGTTACCTTTTAGTTGTAAATGTGTATACATGCACCATAGAAGGTTTTTGTCTCTAGATCACCCTTTTCGAAAAAGGAAAAGTTGGTTTGATGATAAAATCGAAGAACGAGGTAACCAATAGTAATGAGTGGTATAAATGTGCTAAATCTATAAGTAATATTCAAAATCACTGAGGAAAGAAAATAAAGAACTAAAAGGAAAGGCTGTGAGAGTTTCTAAGAGAAAGAGACAAAACCTAAAGAAGAGGAAAGTTGCATATGATAAAAACACTTATATATGGAAAAAGAAGTCAATCTTCTTTAAGTTGCCTTATTGGAAGGTACAAATTATTAATCAGTAATATATGCATTTTTTAGTTTTTGATTTGCCAGTTTAATTCTTCCTCATACAAAAGTGACATTTTGTATTAATACCTTCAGGAATTGCTTTTACGTCACAATTTGGATGTTATGCATATTGAAAAAAATGTATGTGAAAATCTAGTGGGAACAATTTTGAACATAAATGGAAAATCCAAAGATGGGCTGAATTCTTGTAAGGATCTATAGCATATGGGAATAAGAAAAGAGTTACATCCGCAAGAAGTTGGTGGAAAGACATACCTACCTGCTGCACAATACACCTTAACAAAACAAGAAAACAAATTTTCTACAACCGATTTAGGAATTTAAAGGTTCCCGATAGCTATAGTTCTAACATTCGGCAATGCTTCTCAAAGGATGATAACATAATAGGAATGAAATCTCATGATTGTCACGTTTTAATGCAACAATTATTACTTGTAGCTTTGAGAGGGCTCTAACCAAAGGGGCCGAGAAATGCAATATTTCGACTCTGTTTATTTTTTAATAAACTTTGCCAAAAATAATAGATCGAAAGAGGTTGGAACATCTTGAAAATGAAGTTGCCGAGATATTATGCATGTTTGAAAGATTTTTCCCTCCATCGTTTTTTGATATAATGACACACCTGACTATTCACTTGACGAGAGAATTAAGATGTGTGGGCCAGTACAATATCGTTGGATGTACCCATTTGAAAGGTGACATACTATCACTTTTTTTATTCTTAAAGCAAATTCGTATGATTCACATTTGAACTAAAGCCTTTTTAGTGTATGAAATGAGAGAAAAATCTGATTTCAATTTTTGGACGCATATAGCCTGGTATAGTTTAGAAAAATAAATAAACTTTGCTTTTGCCAATGATTTTTAGAGCATGGTTACTATTGAATTTTGTCAAACTAAGTTACATATGAGATCCATTTATTAATGAAACTTTACCATATGAAGCTACAAGTTGAGAACTATTATATCATCTTAAGCCCCATCAATGTATAAATGACAATGCCATATCAATCTTATGTCATTACATCTACCAAAAAGAAAGCAAGAGGAGATGTAGTCATATAGGAAGACATTTTTTATTTGGATAATGAATAAATTTACATAAATAATAGATTGGAAATAAATTTACTTGATTTTTTTTGTTTTTGTAGATATATGAAAATACTGAAAGGATATGTTAAAAATCCCACACGTCCTGAAGGATGCATATCAGATAGTTATCTTGCTAAAGAGTGCATCAGGTATTATGCTGGTTATATGAGACAAAATGCTGAAATAGGTGAGAAGCACGGTCGAAATGAAGAATTTGAAAATAATGATTCTCATGTCGGGCGCCCAATCAGTAAAGAAAACATATTACGATGTCTAATGAAATGCTGAAAATTGCACATCGTTATGTGCTTTTTAATACGGCAGAAGTGCATACTTATGAGAAGTAAGTGTAATAGGATTTGCTAAGCTACAATTATACCTTAAAAAGTGTAATACTTACCATCTTTATCATCTTGTTAGATTTTAAAATGCATATGGATGAGCTAAAGCATTCAGATATTCGCTTCATCAGAAATGAAAATTTGCTTTGGGATCAACATTCCACTACCTTCTATGATTGGTTTAAAAAAAAAAGGTATCTTATATACAACATAATTAGTTTGATTTCTATTATTTGGACGTGTATGCATGCCTTACATAACAAATGCACATGTGCGTACATGATTGTTAAGCCCATTTCAACTTACTATGTAGGTTGGAATGGACATTAAAATAAAAAACATGTTCCCGAGAAGATGAAGTGGTTATCATTTGGTCCTGAAAAGCAAGCAGTTACATATACTGGTTATTACAAACGGATGCAGATTTCATACCCATTATGTCGAACGGTCAACGCAAAACATTGGTGTAATGATTGAAGCAAATAACATGAGCGATTCACGTTTAAATAATAGTACAACTTCAAAGGCATACTTTGGTGTTCTTCAAGAAATTATCATGTTAGACTATCATATTATGCAAATTCCAATGTTTAAATGTGCTTGGGCTAATATTGATCATGGTGTTAAGACGGAAGACGGTTTTATATTAGCTAATCTACACCAATTTCAGAACCAATTCCAAAATGATCCTTTTATATTAGCTTCACAAGCCAGACAAGTTTTCTACTCAAGAGATTCTAATGCCTCTAACTGGTATGTTGTATTGAAAACACCTTCGAGAGGTTTCCTTGAATTATAAATGTGTAATGAGCATACCTATATAAATTGTCAACCTCTGGATATTTCACAACTTGATGAAGCTTCGAAAGGTGATGATGGCTTCGAAAGAAAGGGTCAGGAAGGCATATTAGTATAACTTCTCTTATTTCCATTGATTAGGTAATGGTTTGACCTTAGCAATTTCAAAACTTTATAAATACAACAATGTTTTGTATTCAACTTAATTGTTGTGATATGCATAAGAAATTTGTTTATTTATTATATGTTTAGTTACTCATATTATTTTTTTGCAAAAATAAGTAAATAATTCTATGTAATCTCTATTGTATCAAACCATCGGTGCATAAAGATTTAGGATTATAATTTTTAAGTGGCAGTGTAAATAATATGGCTTACATTTCACTTTTTATCACACACTTCCACATGCATATGATTGCAAAAGCTTCTTGAATCAGATCACTATTCTACTTGACTGTTAATTTTATTTTACTTTATGTTTTAAATAATGTCATAGCAGCTGTACATTTCGGTGAACCTATTCTTATGCTTCACTTCTAGTATTTTTTTATAAGTGGTAACTAAGAGTAAAAATTATGTCTTAAAAGTTTGCCCTTGTGGTCTATTATTACTAAGTTTTTTGTTTCTTATATGTAGCAATAAATAGCAATTATTGTTTATACTAATGCATTCCTTATGTTTGTAGGCTCGCAGTATCTCCGTACCAAGACGACTGGAAAACTGACTATTGTTACAAGCTGAAGACCCCTTTATTGTAAGTTCTTATACCCATTAATCTATTTAATTTCCATAAAACTATTTTTCTGCTATATAATCCTAATATTCCCTTGCCTAATCTTATTAGTTATTTTCCCTTAATATTAAATCCCATCCAATAATATAATAGTACTAGTAGGAAGTCCGTGTCGATGGCATTGGTGTAGATTTTGTATTTATTAACTATGATGTGTTATACGTTAGGTTATTAATTTTAAATTTGTTGAATATAAATTATATGATAAAATATCAATTTAGTTTTGAAGTGCTTTTGAGATGGAGTTTTCAAATTATTACAAAAGCCAACTTATGAATAATGTAAAAAGGTTTAAATGCATGAGCACTAAACAAATTGATATTCAATATTCCCATTAGTACAGTAAAAAAGGAAAATCTTTAGGTGGCAACTCATTTAAGACTTATACTAAACATCTTGCCACCTTTCAGTAGTGTTGAAGCCTTTGTTTTAACACCTTCTCACTACTTAACCACCGTTGTCTGCAACGGAATACTGCACCTCTGCATTTCAGATCCGCATCTCGCTTTCAAATTCGCTTCCATTCCTATATGTACCTCTGTGCTCACTCATTCCTTCCGTATTGAAGCAGCTTCGGATCGTAATTTTCAAACTGATGTAGGGCAATTGCTTGGTGCATTATGATTCATTCAGCCAAACTATTACAGGTTATTTGATGTATGTAGGCATCAACAAGAATTCATTCATTCTGTCATTCCATTGAATTCTACCACTGTATGCATGCTTCAAGTGTAGCCTTTATTCATTCATTCAGTCCTATGATTATTCATTCTGTTCTACAAGTCCTACAGTGGGAGCATGCTTCACCAACAGTTCAATTTTGGCCTCCATCCAATTAGAATGCGCGACAGTATTGCTTTCAATTCGCTTCAGCCAAGGATTTGGCCGTATTTTTGATAAATCCGATACCTTATCCCATCTCATGTCCACTTAGCTAGCACACTCCAATTGTGTTTCAAGTACTCATAATGCCCATTGTTGTCCAACCGATGTTTATTGTTGCACTTTGCTTCAACTGTCAAGTATTCATCAGATTCAACCTAATTTGATTTTCATATTAGTTGTATTATTTTAGTTTGGAGTTGAACAGGATAAGTTTGCGTCGATCATCGATTATTTTCAGCAAATAGGTTTCAACATCGCTTCAACGATTTCAGACCATAGTTTGTTTTAGTTCTTCTCAGGTTGACTGGGCTTCATGTTATTAATCCATGCCATTCAGCCTATGTGCCTTCCAACAATCATTCCGTTGCATCATTAGCACTGATTTTCCTTTGTAAGGATCTCTAGATAGATAAATAATAATGTATGTTAGTGTTTTATTAATTTGTTTGAAAGATGGAGTTCTGGTGGAATACTAACAATGTATTAATGTGTGAATCTGGTAGTAAAGTCTCAGTAACCATCTTGGTTAACATGGATTTTCCTTTATAAGGATCTTTATCATTTGTCATTGCCAAAAAATTTGTAATTGCCAAAATTCTGCTTTATCTTGTTAAAATCATATTAAAATTTTGCTGAATAAAATTCAGAAGAGGTCAGTCCAAATTCGAGTACAATTTATAGTAGTAACAAATTTTACTGCATTTTTACATGATAAGCATTCTAATAATCAATGTTACATGAAATGTAAAAGGAAAATAGATTTGAACACGCTAGTTGCCAAAAACCAGTGCATAAACATATATATTTATGGCTGACAACAAACAATAGTTGGAATTTTTTATCAATTACTACTATAGAAATAGTTAGAGTTTCACTACATCCGTTTTAAGTGTGTCCGAGACTCTGAATTTCATTTGAAGTATGTTAGAAATGCGGGAAGCATAACTAAGCTACCAATTACTGTTTTAATTAAACTTTTATGTTGTATTAATGCAGGAAATAAAGATGCTTTTAGGAAGAAGGCTTTTGCTGTCATCATATTTTGGTTTGAAGTAGTTTTCATTTCTCAGTTTATATTCTCATTTGAATGTTTGTCTTTCAAATAATAAAACGCTTTATGACTCATGTAATAATTTGTATTAGTAAATCATTAGTTGTTTAAATGTATGTCCTATGCATGCTGTACACGCTTCTTATATATTAATCAATTTTGTCATGTGTGTGCTTATATATAATATATTCTACAATATTTGTGCACAGTTGTGATCTGATATTTAATAATGTTTTGTGATTATTGCGATACTTTATAAGTATTGTTAAAATACATGATACAACATGTAAAAAATGTTGGCATAATTAACATATAATGTTTGTCATTAGTTGTAAAATATTTATGCTTAATGTTTATTGTATGAATTAAATGTGTGTTTATCCATGTTAAAGTAATGTTGTAGCAACTTCATTTACAATGATTCACAATCGTTGTGGGAATACAAATATAACAGTTAAAAATAGTTATATGATTTTTGTCTTGTAATGTTCAACAACTTTTGCAAATGAAGTTTGAATAACATTTAAACAACATTGTCTTGCTCATATTTACAACGTCAATCAAATGTAATTAAAATACATCATACTACGTTCGAAAATTGTTGTATAAAAGTAATACGCAACTTTTGTCGAAAGGCGTGAATAATGGGTTTATAATAGATGACTAACGTTGTTAAAATTATGTTATAACATATTTAAATAATTGAAAAAAGATATACAACATATAAATATTATCGTAAAAAAGTATGTCACAATATTTGAAATATGTTGTATTTGGCTATCTCATAACATTCAACAAATGCAGTAACTAGTTTTTCATTTATTTTTTTATGTTTTTGCTATATTTATGGTTTGTTATAATTGATTTTTCTACAACATTTTATACAACATTCAAACAAATGTTGTAGAAAATACCACGTCTTTCACAACTATGGATATAACAACGTAACGACAAATGTTGTTAAAATACATTGACTACGGTTATTCGGTGTTGTAAAATAATATTTTTGTTGTAGTGATAAAATGAATGCACGAGCTAGGAATATTATATTGTGCACGTATTGACTTATGCCATAAAAAAAATACGTCGAACGAGCCTTAAGTTGATGTAATATGTCAAATAAATGTGTTAAATTAAAATATTGTAAATGTGAACAATTAATACAACTGTATTTTTTCATAAAATGCGCAAATCTAATTGACAAATGTCCCTTAGAGAGTTTTTGGCCACGTCTGACAAGTGTTGTACATGATCGTTGTATAAATAGTCGTTTTTTCAAAAAACGGCCATTTATATTCATCTGGTACAATGTTTGTTGGATTTGTCCTTGTATTGGACAAGTTATGAACACAGTAAGCATTTACATTTTGTATACTACTTCGTCTCAAATGGTTCATAAAATTTCGGCCTACCTTTTCTTTTTTGTTTCCTGCGTACACGCATTGTGTACAATGTAGGGAACAAAAGGGAAATGCTGTCGAAATTTTGTTGAATCGTTTGATATGAAGAAATATACGAAATGTAAATGCTTACTGTGTTTGTAATGGAAAGTAGGATGTCTGACCATGGAAAAAAAAATTGTACAATTTTTTGTATCGATACGTTAAAAAATAAAATGTACCCTATTTGAAAATATTTTAAAATTTGTGAAGTAGTTCTTTAAATTCAAATATTATCGACCATGAAAATAATCTTTTTCGAATTTGTATTCTTGAAAATAAATATTAAATTTTAAACTTCACAATTTCTTAAATAGGAAAAATGATTGATTATTTTGTTGATCAGAGGAGATGGATGTACTACAGAAAAGGACCGAGGGGCTCAATAAAAGAAGATTTTTAAATGGTATAAACGTATTTGTTGAATTCGCTTTAAGTAATAACGGAAATGATCCAGAAATTCATTGTCCGTGTAGTAGGTGTAGACATTTGAAATATTTGTTACCAGATATTGTGAAAGTTCATTTGTGCCAAAACGGTTTCGTACCCGAGTATTATGTTTGGGATCGACATGGAGAAGTTATAGCAAATACTTCTGTAGAGTCCGAAAGTATCGTTAACGAAATAGTTACGACGACCCATATAGAAAACATGGTCGGAGATGCCGCACGACCAATGTTTCCTATGGTTGAAGTTGACGACGACGATGAAAATGTTGAAGAACCAAATATTGAAGTAAAAAAATTTATGATTTACTAGATGCTGCTAAGAAACCTATTTGGGATGGTTGTAAAAGCGGCATTCAGCTATCAGCAATCGCAGTATACATTGCGATGAAGTCAAAATACAACATCACTAAAGTTGGGTTTACGGCTGTTGTACAAGCTGCAAAAAGTCATATTCCCCCCGATAATCTAATGTGTGAAAATCACTATGAAGTTAAAAAACTTATGTCGGCTTTTGATTTATCTTATCAGAAAATAGATACATGTTTAAAACGTTGCATGTTGTTTTGGAAAGAAGACGCAAACCTTAGAAATTGTAAAATTTGTAACCAGGAGAGATACAAACCAAGAAAAAAAGAAAGGGAAGGAAGTTCCGTACAAGCGTATGCATTACTTACTCATAACTCCAAGTCTTCAAAGATTATATGCATCTTCTGTAACTGCATCTAATATGAGATGGCATAGTGTGAGAAAGGAGGAAGAGGATACGTTAACACATCCGCCCGATAGAGAAGCATGGAAGTACTTCGATAAAACGTATCCAAATTTTGCAGCGGAGAGTCGAAATATTAGATTAGGATTATGTACGGACGATTTTTCTCCATTTTCTCAATTTGGTTCTAAATATTCATCCTGACCCATTATCGTCATACCGTATAATTTACCTCCATGGATATGTATGAAAACGTAATATATGTTTCTTACTGTTGTCGTTCCTAGCCCCGACGATCCGACATAAGGAGTCGATGTATATTTACAACCGTTGATTGAGGAGTTAAAAATACTATGAAATGAAGGAGTAGAAACATATGATGTGTCTAAGAAGAATTTTTTTGTATGTTTGCATGGATGAAACACGGGCATTTTCTTTACCTCATGGTAAGAAAATTTCATGGTTTGAATGTCATCGATATTTTCTCCATGTAAATCATCCCTTCAGAGGAGACTAGAAAAACTTTTTAGCTAATAGAGTAGAAACCAGATAACCACCGACGATATAGTCAAGCGAAGACATATTTGAACTTGTTAGGGACTATCCAAAGATATATAAAACTGGAGAGAAAACAGAAATTGAAGGCAAATTAGTTGTTCATAACTGGTGCAAACAAACTATTTTTTAGGAGTTGTCGTGTTGGATACATCTTCTGCTTCGTCATAATATAGATGTGATGCACAATGAGAAAAATGTATTTAATAATGTTTTAACACAATTTTGAATGTGAAAGGGAAGACGAAGGATGATTTGAAATCAAGACGTGATATAGAAGAATTATGCAAACGTCCTGAGCTTCATATGAAACCAAATGACGGTAAAAAAAACCAAAGCATGTTATGAATTAGATAATAATCAAATTTAAAGCTGTGTTAAAATGGGTGGAAGGGTTAAGATTTCCTGGTGGGATATCATCAAATCTTTGTAGATATGTTGACTTTAAAAATGGTAGATTAAGTGGAATGAAAAGTCACGACTGTCACATAATGATGGAAAATTTATTTCCCGTTATGTTCAAAGAACGACTGCCGTTAAAAGTTTGAAAGGTAGTAACGGAGCTTAGTATATTTTACAAAGAGCTTTGTTTGACTACTTTAAAAGAGCAACGGTTTACGTAAACTTGAAGTGGATATTCCTATATTACTTTGAAAATTAAAGAAAATATTTCCGCCAAGTTTTTTTAATGTAATGGAACATTTACCTATTCATCTCCCATTTGAAGCATGACTTCGAGGTCCTGTCCAATATGGATGGATGTATCCATTTGAGATGTAAGTAATATGTTATCATGTAATTTAATTGCATTTGAAAGATAAAATTAATATGAATTAATTTTGCATAGATATTTGAATCATCTAAAGAAAAAAGTGAGGCAAAAAGCACGAGTTGAAGGTTTGATATGTAAATCTTACATCGAAGAAGAAGCTTCGTTCTTTTCCTCTTACTATTTCAGTGACCATGTGAATATTTCATTTGAAAGTGTTTCTCGTAATGACGAAGGCGACGAACAAGAATCCTCTCACACAATGTTATCTATTTTTAGACAACGTGGCCGGCTTTTAGAAAATGTGTAGAAATATGGCTAGACGATAGAGATCTTCATATGGCACACACTTATTACTCTAAACTGTACCGAGGTTGCACCGTTTGTTAGGTAATCTGAAATAATAATTTGTGTTTTATTCTTTTCTATAATGCATGCGCGTGTATAACCTAATGTAATAATTTGTTTATATAAACAGTGTTTATGAATGTGAACATCCGAATGGATATCTCGATAAAGAATTTTCCGGTTGGTTTTCAAATTATGTTTATGAGCCGAGAAATTGTGTTGTTGACGAAGGGTTGAAACATCTTGCGATGGGACCAAAAAGAATGGTCAAGACATATCCAATATATTTCGTCAATGGATACAAATTTAACACCAAAGAATACGATGCAGAAAAATTAACAAATAATACTGGTGCATTTGTTAAAGGTAGCGACGATCCAAAAAATCACTCAAATGATTTATATGGCGTTCTAACACAAATTTTGCAACTGACATATTTCTCACGACCCGCGGAGGAGGTGTTTCTATTTAGATGCAATTGATTTAGCAATGTTTCAGGTTCTGGAATTAATGTGCACAAGGATTTTAATCTTATCGAAATAAAGCATACATCGTACTATCACAAGTATGATCCTTTTGTACTAGCTAAATAAGCATTGCAAGTTTATTATGCTCCTTATCCGTCTCTAAAAAGAGATAAAGCAAATTGGTCTGCAGTTCTTAAAACAAAGGCCAGATTCACATTCGATGGGAAGAATATTCCGAACGAACAAGCTTATCAGGCAGATTTTGAGCAAAATAACAAAATAATAATTACAGGCGATCATATAGATTTTGGTCCTTTGATCGATGAATCAAATGTTTTGGTAGAAGAGTTTGACAGTGCAGAGGAAAATATCGTAGAAAACGAGACCCAATCTGAATCAGAAGACCATGATGACTGATATAAAACTGAATCTGATTTTTTGCAATTGATGTAACTATGTTGAATTCTTGATGTATTATGAAATTGATATGACCATGAAACCAAATCTGTTTACCATTGTTTACATGTTTATGTCATTTCCATTTGTCATTTATTTAGCAATTTTTATTAAAATGCAACGAAATTTGCTTATCATCGGAACAGTACACCCATTATGAATCAGGTATAACACACTGCCATTTCTATTTCCATTTCAGTCATTAATTAAGTAATTTATACCGTTGATGCCATTTACATATGAAATATATTTCATTATCATGTTATTATTCTCTTATATAATGATGTGTATATATGTCACAGGTTTATCATAATGTCATATAGAGGTAGGAGCTCTTCGCGATCATCAGGAGGTGATGGCAGTGGCCCATCGCAAGAGTCACAACATCCAGTAGTTTCGTTAGTCCCTAGAGCAGAGGGGTAAGAATTAAATTTTATTCAGCATTTTTTTATGATAGACGTACGTACTTATCTATATCGTATTTAAAAATAGGGGGTTCGACCTACTTCCCTCGAAGGTTGTGCTGGATGTCTCTAGAGCTTCTTATCGCAGTAGGATGAGTGCTTGCTGGCTAAAGTGGGATAACATCCCTCCTCACATCATAGAGTGTATATGGCAGGATGTTCTAGTATGTATATTTTTCTGTTTTTCATTTTTAATTCGTTTTTGTCGTTTTTCTACTGTTTATCGTTTACATTGTAATCTTTTTTTTACTTTTTATCGTGAAATACAGGCTGAGATAGACATCCAGACAGACGATATGCTGTTGGCACGAGGATACTGGATGAAGAAGATGCGCAAGAACTATAGGGACTCGATATCTGAAATTAAGAAATCCGGTAAGAAACCACGGTGGATGGGGGAGAGCATATGACAAGCATGGTTGGGATACTGGGAAATGGACGAGGCAAAGGAAAATATACTAATTTTTTTTGAATTATTATTTTATTTGATCGAAAAATAATGTATCAAATTTTGAATGTACAGGCAGAGTCGGATAGAAACTCTACAAACAGAAATAAAAATCCTGTCACTCATCGTGGAAGGTCGAAGTCATTTCAGCAGTATCGACAAGAGTTGGTAAATTTACTGAATGATAATTGTATATAGTTTATGCTATATAATTTTAAATGTATAATAATTGTATGTAAAAATCAACTTCAGAAAGCTGAGGCGCATGGTCCCATGGGATATATGGACGTGTTCACTCGTACGCATGCCGTCGAGCATGTAAATCCGGACGGGAATGTTTCGTATACATTGCACAACGATAAACGCAGCAGGAGCCATGTATGCATATTTCATTTTATGCAGTATTAGTAATTGTTCTGCTTGTTAAACTATAATGAAATAAGATATGATGTTAATAAAATTTGTTAATGCAGGAAAAGTTTATGAAGCAGCGCCAGAAACTCCTTGCTGATACGGGTCGAGATTAGCTGACGACTGATGAGGAGGATGCTACTTTTAAGTCCGTTATAGATCCAGCAGAGCATGGCAGACGATACAGATTTGGCAATCAAGTGGTAAATAATTTATTTTACTGCTAATTTGATATTTAAGTCATAATTCTATGTTGGAATATATAATTTTATCTTAAAATACTTCAAATATGCTATTTGGACCTTTTCAAAACAATAAATTGAATTTTATTCATTTTTCCATTATTTAAAAATATTTGAACCTTGAAAAATCCTCCATATTGAATTTGAATTCAAACCAACTAAATGACTTTATCACACCGGTAAAGCACAAGTAGGCAGATGATATGAACGTTATGTTACTTACTAGCTTACAGAGATATGCACATATACTTACAAAGATCACACAGCTAAATTAAATATTTATTGTAGGCCAGCAGTCAGAGACGGGTCGGCGGAATAGAGCTTAGAGCGATCTAGCAGATATCGAAGATTTGCGGGCTAGAGTGTCCCAGCTGGAGGAGCATAACCGCCAATACGCCATACAGACCACACAGTTGCTAGAGTACATGCAGTGGTATGGTGGCCGCTTCCCTTCCTCGGTTGGCTCTGGATCTGGAGGTGATTGATTGATTGCTTGCTTTTTCAGGTATGTTTTTTTAGTTTTGTATGATTTAGTAGACGTGGAGGTAGTTGTTGATTTTTGTATATGTTTGATACACTTGTTTATGTGGTTGTATGATGATGTGTATGTTGATGATTTTGTGTTATGTTGTGTATGTATGACATGATAGAATACTTGTTGTTGGGGTTGTTGTGAATGTTGGAATGATTATGTGTATTATGTATTTTATTTTGATGTAATTTGATGTATTTGTGTGTTTGATGAATTTTGTGTAGTTTGGGTTCTGATATTTGATTGGAATATTGTATGCTGGATTCTGCAGTATTGGTGTAATAGTGTTTGGAAGGGAAATGTGGATGGAAGGCTATATTGCAGCAGGAATAAAAAAAATACAGCAGATTTCCGACGGCTTCCGACAGCTTTCAGGTAGGCATTTTCTGACGACTTTCGACGACTTCTGATAGCCTGTAGGACATTTTTTCCGACGGCTTCCGACAAGTGTCGGAATCTCTCGGAAATTGTCGAAAGCCGTCGGAAAAATGTTCGGCGCCCTGTATCGGAAGCCGTCGGAAACACTGCTCCCCGACGCCTTGTTTTTTGACGGCTTTTTCCGACGGCCGCCGACGGCTTTCGACGGCCGTCGACGGTTATCAGCCGTCGGCAAGTACTGTTTTTCTTGTAGTGACAGTACAACGAATAAAGACAAAGCTTGTCAAATGGATGGAGGAGTAAAAAAAGCAGAGCCGCACTCAAAACCATCCATATGAACAAACTTGGGGTTAAAAAAACAAAAATAAAAAGGGAAAAAGCAAAACAAAGTGCCTCGTCGATATAACAAAACAAAGCAATTAAGGCCGGCAGCATCAAACTAGGTTACCATAAATCCACAACTTCCGGAGAGAGAGAGAAAATTAAATTCACTTAAACGAAAAGACATTCTCAAATATGAGAAGCAACATCGCCAACCCTAGTTAACAGATTCGCCAAAATTGTCTAGCTATGGAAAGAAAGGAACTCGGGCCCAGAACACAGAGGTCAGTAACTTCACCAAGCATAAGGAGGACGTTGACTGGAATTGGAATCAATAACGATGCCGAAATTAGTCAAGATAAGTTCAATTTCCTTACTTTTCGCATTATGGTCTGCTTTATGCTGAAGTAAATGTTTACAATCTTGTATTATAAGTGATTTCCACACTTGAACCGGCATTTCAATTCCTTTGAAAGTTCGGGTGTTCCGTTCACACCAAATATGCCAGATCAGAGCAGTATAGGCTATATTAATGAGATGATTTTGAAGAATAGTAATTTTCTATTTTTGGCACAGTGTCTCCATGATTTGGTTGATGTCATGTGTATTTCCGAGATCAATTTTTAGCTTTTTCTCAATATCATCAGTAATTGCCTCGAATAACTACATTTGAAGAATAAATGATCTCTGTCTTCATTTTGATTTTGACACGGAACACAAGATAGATTAACGTCAGACTTCCATTTACTAATCCTGTCTTTCGTATTTAATTTATTTAATTTTCCCAAAAGAGCACAAATAGACATTTTAGGAGCACATAGTTTGTCCCATACTTTTCTTGTTTAATTAATTTCTGCATGTTTGTATCTGACTTGGTTCCATGCCGAGCTCAAGGTGAATTGGCTATTATTGTTAGGAATCCAGAACCAATGATCATGTTGCATGTAATTGAGAATTTTGGTGTTATAAACTGTTTGATGTATTTAGATAGGAATACCATTAAAGTCAATTTTCCATTTGTTACATGTAATAAGAGATGAAACTTTCATATTATAAGTATTAGCATTTTTCATGAAATTCCACCCCAACTTGTCCACCAATGAGTATACATTTAGCAATGGATCAAACCAAACATTAGTATTATCACTTGTAGCAATTTTCCTATCTATTAATCCTCCGCACCATTGTCTAGTTCGAAGTAGAGATTTCCAAGTAGCAGAGGCATTATTATCCATTACAATTGTCCAAAAGTTTTTGTTTTCGCAGTATTTATTATTCATCCACTTGGACCATAATGATCACCCTGAATAAATTTCCATAAAAGTTTGATTCCAATAACTTTAGCAATATCATCAATTTTCCTGATACCTAATACACCCTCACTTTTAGCTTTACTTACATCATCCCAACACATCTTGTGAGATTTAGACTTCCATATAAAATTGGCACAAATAGAGTTAATCCTCTATGTGACAGCAGCAGGAAATTATGAAAATTGTAACCAGAATTGAATCATTGGATGGACAACTGTTTTTACTAGTGTTATTTTACCACTTATGTTTAGCAATTTACTGTTCCAATGATTGAATTTTTTGTTAATTTTGTCTATTAAGCATCCAAAATCTCTTACTTTCAGTTTGTTGTTTGATAATGGAATACCTAAATATACCATAGGAAGTTGACGAATATTAATGTTTAGAATATCTGCAGTTTTCTATTTGCGAAATGCTCCTTTACTAAAAAACAAAGTGGATTTGTTTTCATTTAAGTTCAGTCCAGTTAACAGATTCAGCACTTGAAAAATCTGATGTATACTCTCAGCATTTTTAATGGTTGCCTTTGCCATAATTTAAATATCATCCGCATACAATATATGAGTGATCATAGGCTTAATTTTGTATACAGAGATGATATTACCTTTTAAGAATTCCACATCAAGATTACTAGTGAGAAATTCCATAGCTATGGAAAAAAATAAGGCGAGAGAGGATCACCTTGTCTTAATCCCCTCGTACTTTCTATAAATCCAATGGGGAAACCATCAATTAATATCCAAAACGAAGAAGTAGAAATACATTCATAAATGAGATCAGCAAATACCAATGGAAAAACCCATAGAAAGCAGCATGTGATGAATAAACTTACGATTAATTTTATCATAGGCTTTATGTAAATCAATTTTTAGGCAAAAATTGTAAGAATTTTTCCTATTGAATCCTCTAACCATTTCATAAGCTACTAAAGAATTCTCAGTGATAATTCTCCTAGGAATGAAGGCATTTTGATTATATGAAATAAGATCATTCATATATCTTTCATTCGATTGCAAAAAAGGGTGGCTAAAATTTTATAAGAAACATTGCATAACAAAATTGGTCTGAAATCAGTCATATTAATCGCTTCAAGTCTTTTTGGAATGAGGCAAATAAATGTATGGTTGCTTTCTCTGAAATTTTACCTGTATGTGGAATGCCATTCATAGCATTAAGAATATCAGATTTGATCTCCCAAACCCTGGAAAACTAGGGCCTTGTCCCATCATCCCCAAAAAACTTGATACTTGTGGAGCTGGCGAGGTGGCCAAGTCTTTTTTTGAGGGAAAGGTGCGAACTCTTAAATATGCATAATACAGGGCTAGGAATCGTGGGTGCCGTAGAGCTTCTCATAGAAATACAAAAACATATCACTCACTTCCTACAATCCGGCCTGAACCTTTTGGTTGGCTTCGTAGGATCAACCAATTTGGATTGGCTCCTTTTCGTTTAGAAAATTCATGATGAGTCTGCTAGTTTCTTTGATCCCACTCGGTCTTCCTTTTTCATTTGCTTCCAATATTTTGACCTATCCAGAAAAATTGTCGGCCCACGAATGTGGTTCCGATCCCTTCACTGTTGCCAGGAATCGATTTAAAGAATTCTGAATCATGGATACATATGTATTCTTGATATACTGAAATTACTGCCATTATTGGTATCAAACCAATAACGATTCATCAGTTATGAGAAGCCGAACATCTTTCCAATTTCAGAAAGTCATAATCTATGGTGTCGACGTAAAGTGCGGAGCATAACCAATGCGATGTCGCCATGCGGGAATTTGATCCCAGTGTACCTTGTAGAATTTTGAGCTAAAGCCACCTGTTTGTCATTGATCTGAAATATGGTGGTTTTTATTTCCTCTAGCTGAAATGGTTTGCATAAATTTTTCCTTACTTGTTCAGATGGGATTTTCTTGCAAATAATGTCTAGAAATTGATTTATAGCCTGTGATGAATTAAATAGAGAAGAAAATAATTTATTTCTTCATTTGCAAGTTTATCTGATGTTGAAGCATAAGTACAATCTGAGTTAAGAATGTAATTACTCCTTCGTTTAAGTAGAATATCAAATACTTTACTGTAAAAGAAATTGGTAGGTTTGTCCCCTTTAACGAACCATTTTATTTTCATTCTTTGATCATTTTCAGCAGCTATGTATCTCATCATGGATTAAATCAGGTCATATTTATCTATATATTGATTAATCGGGTTATTGTTTAGAGGATTGTTTACCAAAAGTTGATATAAACCATTGGATTCATTTTTCAATTGAGCAACTTTAATCTGCAAATTTTTTTTTGCTTTTGTTGCAGGTTTTCAGAACAGATTTAGCAGCTTTATCTTGCATAAGAGGTTATACAGTGGATTGCCAGGAACTGTAAGCATCAGAACATCTTGAAGAGAAGATTGATAATCTGCTTATAGAGGCCAAGAGTTGTTGTATTTGAAAGTTACTATGTTCTTAACTTTGTTGTGAAGTAGCATTTTGATAAAAATAGGGGCATGATCACTTAAAGAGTGAGTACCAAAATTTATGCCAAATTGAGAAAATCTATCCATCCATATCAAGTTTACAAAAACCCGATCTATTTTACTGTGTATAGAAAAATTAAGACCTCCTCTCAATGTAAAAAAATTTCTAGTGTAATCTGGTTCCATAAGCTTAGCTGAGCAAATACAATCGATAAAATATTGATCATCCATAGAATTAAATGGACCATTATTAATTCTTTCTCTAGATAATATGATATCATTAAAATCGCCCGCCACAATCCAAGGAAGATTAAAATTTCTAGACTGTTCATTAATATAGTTACGTAAGTCTAATCTCTTTACTTCATCATTAAAGACATAAGCAATGGTATATAAAACATTAAGGCCAATCATATTATGTAATATACAAGAAATAAATTGGTCAATTGAATGGAGAATGATGTTAGACCCTCATAGAATTAGAATTCTAATTTTTTGGCCATTTGAGATATTATGAGAGTGCTTCCATATATTACTGACTCTGTTTATAAGTCTATCAATGTTATTAATTAATAACTTATTTTCTAAGATACCAAGAAAATAAAATTTTCTATTATTTAACAAATTTAGAGTCTCTAGCTGTTTAGAGGGGGCATTTAGGCCCCTTATGTTCCAAATAGGAACTCCATCTATAAATTGCTTTCTCTGTTGCTACTGTCATAAGGGGAAGTAGCAGTCCCTAAAATCTTAGCTTTTTTTGGCTTTTTGTTTTTACTTTCATCTGTTAACCAAAATGGCACATGCGGGTTCTCTACAACAACCGAAGAAGTGTTGGCCTTAAACTCTAATGGAACTTCTTCTGTTCTGGTCTTACGAGTAGACCTGGTTTTTGTAGCTGTTAAATTTGCCGAGCTAATCTCATCAGACGTAGATCGGGGTGGAGGATCCAGAGGCTCAAAGGATATCTTAGCGGTTTCACGGTTGTTAAAAGTATTACAGCAATTTTCTTTTTGTAATTCTAAGTTTTGTTCTGAAGAGTGAGAATTGGGATTGAAGTTGGTATAAGAAGTTGGGACTAAACATTCTGACCGGACATTATAAACTTCATGAGTTTATTGTTCTATCATTGAGACCATATGATCAACATTTAGTTCTTTATTATGAAGTACTTCCAGATCTGTAGTAATTGATTTCATAATAGAATCATTGAGAGCTGGATTCTCTGTATCTTTGTTTTCCATACATTTTTATCAGCGATCAATTCCAAATTATCGGTAGGTTGATTCTGTTGAGAGAGTTTAGGTCTCCAAACCTTTTGAAATTGGCGTCGAATTTCATTGTGCCCAAAACTCAAACAATTTAAACAAATAGACGGCTTCCATTCGTATGTCATATATTGCCAACTGATTTCATCTTTCTCAGATAGATAGGGATTCTGCTCGGGAATTCAAAGGAATTGTTGATTTCAATTAGAACTCTAGCATATGCAATTTTAATTATACCTTCCATGAATTTGTCTACTTTAATGGGTGATCCAAGAACAGATGCAATACGACTTATCCCTTCTTCAATCCAATAATCTAGTGGTAAATTGGGAAAACAAACCCAAATCGGGATGGAATTAAGTAGTTCTTTGTTAACTTGCATACCGAGAGACCACCTTTTCATCATCATCAACTTTTTATTGTAATCATATGACCACCTTCCAAAATTCTATCACAATCATTTTTACTGTTAAATTTAATAACATAAAAACCATTCTTCTTAGAGAAAATAGAAAATTCATTCTCACTTTTCCATACTCATTTAATATAATCCTTGAAACATGGATAATAAGGATTAGGACCAACAACATAGATTATAATAGCATTGTCCCATTGTTTTCTAGCATTTTGAACAACCTCTACAGACATTTTGGCACGTTTCAACTAATCAAATTCACGGGGAGAGTAAAACTTTAGAGGAATAGAGACTGGGACGTTATTACCCTTGACAACTTCGTTCCAAGCCCGACTCGACGAAGTGGAGAAATTCCATTTGTTAATGGGATTTCTATTTTCACTTTGCGTGGGGCGGTTAATATTCTTGTTGTTTTGGGAAGAATTATGGTTGACAATCTGCTGAGGCGGAGGGCATAAATTCTTATACTGAAAATTTATAGAAGCTTGATTTGGTGGTGATTTTTGTTGCAAAGCATGGGTTTGACGTTCCCATCTCATGGATCTGCCTTATGTGAATCGCTCATCAGTCTCTACAGGGGAGGCTGGCTCCAAAGGGGGAAAACCAGGTGGATGGTCAGGGGCTAAAGCGGCGGATCGGGCGGGAGAGGAGATTGACTAAAATTGAGGTTGGAGGCCTCCACACTCACAACAACGTGAGAGGAGGTAGGCGGAAAAGGGATGAAAGAGGATTCATGGGCTAATAAATACCGGCGAGGACAAAAAGATGCTAAAAAAATCAATCTTTCAGTTTCTCTAATTTTGTACCGTTGCCTGAAATCAGGATAAACTTTGAAATTGTTCTCAAATTCTATAAAACTAGTGTGAACCCGTGCTTCACACACGATTTTGTGTAAAATTTTAAAATTAAAAAGTAATGTATTGGTAACGTGAATCAAAAAGCAATTAGTAGTCAAATGGTAATTCACTCACTATTGCATCTTTGTCTTGTTCAGATTAATTATTGACTGATACATTTAGGTGTACTGTAAATTTATAGCAAACCAGACATTAATTGCTTATAAGATAATAATAGAGGCATAACAAATTCAATAAGAATGAAAATATCTAAGGCCAATAAGGCAACAAATAAAAATCGAAACATGTTCGCAACCATCAACAGGCTGTAGAGAAAATTTACCTCCAACAATAGAGCTAATACCACAAAGTTTTCAAAAATGAATGTTAAAACCAAGCTCTCCCATCTTTAATTAGTTCCTCGACAATCAAATTATTTAAACAAAAGATGATTAAATAAAATATAAATGAAAACCAAAGCCCAGTGTTGTCTCAGAATACTTACATTACTGGAAAACATACACATGCTCGTGGATACTTGGCGCTACCATGAAATCAAAATTTGAACTATAGTTATGTTATGTGTTATAAATAAAAACTCCTGCATTAATGAATTTTTTTAAATGATAGAATAATTAATTTCATCTTCCTTGTTGACCATAAAAAGTTAAGCATTATTTGGTTTTCAATTTTTGATTTTAACCAAAATGTATCTATAAAGTATTTACAAAAACTTGGAAAAATGAACAATTTAAAAAATGATTTTAACATACAAATTTTTTGTTGTTAGACATTAAAGGCACTTCTCACATTTTTCTCTCATCAATTGTAACAACTATTGATTACTTCTCCTCTCCCCTTCTCATTTGTCATATTTTTAATATACATATTTAAAACCCAAAAAATACTATTTGGATCCGATGGCATAAATATTACTAAGATAAAATTTCAGATGATATCATTGCTCACTCTTTAAGTCTTTAACTATTTGAATAGGTCGTGTTGCATATTTCTTATTCACTAAACACGAATGTGTGCTGCATCTTTATACTTGCTCAGATTAATTATTGACTGATATATTTAGCCATGGTGCAAATTTTGTAGCGATTAGAAGTTAATTGCTTATAAGGAAATATCAAAGGTACAATAAATTCAATAAGAATGAAAACATCTAAAACCAATAAGGCAACAAATAAAAATTGAAACACATTTACAACCATCAACAGGCGGTTAAGAAAATCTAACCTCCTACAATAGAGCTATAATACCATAAAATTGTTAAAAAAAATGCTTAAAACCATCAATGGACTAAACCCAACTTGTATTTGAATGAGTGAAGTATATTGATGTTTAACATAAAGTTGAAAACCAACTTTTTTACCTATTGGTAATATGATTTCATTAGTAAAAATTTCTTTTTTGGGAAAAAGGAAGAAAATAAAACTACAAATAACACGACCGTTTGATGATGGGTGCCAATTAGATCAAGAAATCTCATATCATGTGCAACATTTATTACAAGTAACTCAGCGGAATAAAAAAAATATTTTCTAAGAGAATAATGACATTGTGCACAACTTACCAAGCATGACATCAAACCAATTGAACCAAAAAACACATTGATAAATTTATTAACATGTTGAGGTAATAACTCAACAACTGTACGAAAGATGGAGACTCGAATTTCAAAGCGAGGATCAAAATAGAAGTACATTCATGGTTTTTTTAAATATAGCATATGATATACATAAATATAGTATAAGGATTTGAGATTAATGCAACAAAGAGAAGTACTATCATATAGCGATTCCAGATTCAAGAATCCAATTAAGGTACATGCAAGTATATCAGTCGAATACAACCACTACTATAAGAAGCATATAACTGTACATAAATAACTTAAGTTTTTATGTCATCATTTGCATTACCATAATAAATGAAGCTCCTATATTTAGTTGACATTGTGTTCTCTAGCAACTATCGCAAAGTTTCATATCTGAATCACAGACAATAGTTTGTTAGTTTTAACTAAATAATAGCATCAAAAAGAGAAAGGTAAAATAAATAGAGGTGAATGGACAACATGATGGAAGTTGGAATAACAATTATAAAAATGGTTAAATGAAGCAAAAAAGTGTTGGAAATTAAAAGGGAAAAAATAGTTGTATGAGTTTTGAACCTAAAGTAACATGTCAAAAACCTGATTTTTAATTCAAAACTCATTTTTTCGCTAGTTATATCATTATTTTCTTATACATTGAATTAATATTCATGATATTATCATTTTATATGTCATTCGATTAAACACTATGTCATAATTATGTTTTTAATACTTGCAGAACAATGTCTAGTGTAACTATTTATAGTTGTGGTCACTGGAGTAAAATGTCTTTTCACTACCATTTAACCAATTATCGAATTAGATAGTGGTTAAAAATGATATTATAAGCAAAAGTCGAACATACTTGATCAAAATTTTATTTTTAAATAAAAACGTACACTGATCTGAATAGGCCGACGTTTGATGTGGTCAGATGAGGTAAGTATTAGCTCTTTATACACTATACTTTATTATTTCATAGTAGCAGTGATATACGGTTATAAAACCTTAGCTTTATAGTTAAGTTTTTGTGTGATATTTTAACCTATCATTATTTCATTATTTATGCAATAGTTCTCACTTGAAGTTGTCTTAACTATAAATGAATGTTAACTTCTTAATATATAATGAATGTGATTGGATTACCACATAGTAGTAAATATAATAAGGGCTATGCATTAATGATTTGAAGAGCAAAGGCAACAAAATATTGGTTACATGTACGGATCAATCTCTAGCATATAATTAGCACCAAGGGAATTCCAATTAATAGTCTATTCCCTATAGGATTACAGAGATGTGTTAGTGATAGCTCTCATCCTTTTAGCACAATGGATTTTACGATAAGAAACGAAGACTTCAATGCTTATGAACGCTTGATTTATTAGGTTATAATATGCCGACAAACATAGTTTCAATGATTTTGGATATTAATTTTTGTTGATATTAAGAAAATAACATGTATAGTCCAAATGCCTATTTACGAAGAACAAAGTCAACTTCCCGTAGTTAAGAGAATGTAGTTGAAAGAAAAAAGAAACAAAATTAGTTATCACATTCAAGAGTCTGCCTGAAAGTTGTACTAGGTTCATTCGATAAGATAACTTGATGCAATCTGACGCCGTATACCTAAGGAAAAATACGCAAAAAAAATGTAAGTTAAATAAACACGAAATGACTCAACGCAACAAACTACAATAACATATCAGAACAAAATGAAATAAACGTAAATCTAAAAATTGGGGAAATTGTTAGGATAATCCTAGGTCATATGTAAGGTAAACCCTTATATTTTACTCATAAGTGTACAATAGGTTACTCATATATTCTATTTTATAAATATTTTATCATCTTAACCAAACTTTAAATGAAAATTAAATTATATATCAGATTGACAGATCAATAAATGCTTTCCAACGGTTTAATATGCAACTTCATTATTGCATATTTTCTTTTAATGAAATAATAATAATTTATATTTAAATAAATAAATAAAATACATGGAAGGAAGGAAAATTTGTGTTTGTTTCAAGCATAAAAAACCTTAAAACTATGACAAGATATCATTATAAAATTGAAACAGGCTGCTTCAACAAAGGCAGATGCAATTTCATTTTAGATAATATGCACATTGATAGACTAAGTTGATACTACAATTTTATTGGACGATTTCTAATATAATACAGTATGGAACTAACACAACACCGGAAAGGCAATTTCCTCACGGTTATAAGCGTGACAAAACTAATTTGTTACGGTTATAACCGTGAAAATAGGTACCGTGGAAATTCAGTCACACTTTTGTTCACGGTTATAACCGTTATAAAATAGTAATTTCTCACGTTTATAACTGTTATAAATTTAGGTATTATCACACTTATAACTGTGACAGAACAGTATTTACTCACGGTTATAATGGTGATAAAATGGTTATTACTAACGCTTATAACCGTGGGAAATTTGGATAGTATCACGCTTATAACCGTGACAGAACAATAGTTTCTAACATTTTTAACCATTACCAAAAAGGAAACTCTAACACTTATAACCGTGACAAATGCAAATATATTCTTGAAGCAAAGTTCTATTGCAAAGAAATTTGTAACCATTACCATTAGGAAATTGGTATTGTATTCCTGAAGCAAAGTTCTATTGCAATTAATTACATGCACATCTAATCAAAATTCAAAATTCAAATGTTGAATAAAATTTAAAACAGTAAATTTATAATGAATTTCAAGACAAATAATAGCAAACACATACGTTTCATACTAAACTCCATAAATATCAAAATATCGCAAGTTAAACTTACATAATAATTTCATAGTACACAACAAACATCAAAATATCATGACTTCAACATACACAAAAAAATATCAAAGTATAACATAGCCACAAAATAATACAATTTCGAAAAAAGTCTATAAGTTTACAAGTAACTTGAAAGTCATATTCTACTTCTTCTTCAATTATAATGTCTTCTTCTTCATCTATTACTAATGTTAATTTGAATTTTCATAGCGCTCTTTTGGTTGGTGGCTTCAAAGCTAGCACTTTAAGATTGCCACTATGTCAAATTACACCGAATGGAAAAAGAAAATTTCATACCTTTTCTGCATTCATGCTCGTTGCATCTTTGGCTATGCATTGGAAAGTAGCTTCAACATCTTTGGTTACGCATCGAAAAGTGTCAAATCGCATTTCTTCTTATAGTTCATTTTTAGGGCATTTTTGGCTATGCATTGGAAAGTAGCTTCAACATTGAACCCATCTTCAGCAGACGTCTCTTTTATGCCTTTTCTAGTAAAAACAGAAAAAACACTACTGTTAAGTGCTTAGTGCGCAATGTGATATGTATAACATACTATAAAACCTTTTCCTTTCGTTGTCAATATGCAAGTGGATGACATAGCTATTCACATATTTACTAGTACAGTCACTATTCAATGGACTAAATATTAGTAGATAATAGCATTACTGGAAAAGGAAGGGTTAAGTTAAACTATATTATTTGAGAAGAAAATCATAATCATAATACTATAATTAATTGATGCCTAGAGAATCTTGTACTGCAGCATCTCAGATCCTAACGTAAACTCCTACCAAAAGGGTAAAAGTATGTTTCACCGTTTATTGTCGTTTTGGAAAACATTGTAGTGTAAACACGCACATTATGGGTTATATTTTCTTATGAACAATTCCCTAATATTTATATAATCCTAATATACATCATAATATTTACATTTATATGTAGGTGGGCGCCGATCAAGGATGAGAAAGTGTACAATAAATTAACAGATTACGTAACACGTAATTCCGAGGTAACATCCCACGACACACAACTTCGAACTCTAAAACTCATAAAGGAAGTTTTATCACAAATAAATACAAATAAGGGTACCAGAAATGACATCAATGAATTTGGTTACCAGACTTTGAGAAAAAGATGGATTAAACTAAATAATCTGGTATCATCCTCTGACCGATTCAGCCTACAAAGATGGACACCAACCAACGACCTATTGTCGACCTATCACGTTTCAAAGACTGTCTAAATCGTTTTTTTTTACTTGACATTTATTATGCTGGAAAAGGCAACAATATAATTTAGCAGGGATATACATCTAACCACATAATGAACTTTTTTGATCATTCTTTAAGACTGATGCAAAGGAAAGAAAAAAGCGAGTTTTTGTTCATTACATATGATGCTTACCTATCTCGCTCGCTTTCTTTTCAAGTATTTTGCTTTTATCTGATCCAATATGAACTTGATAACTTTTTTGAGTGTCGCTTTTCTTCCTTCAATTAAATTCCACAACTCTGAAACAGCATACCTACCACTAGGATTGTATGTATTAATCTCCAGTAAAGCGGTTATTACTGCATTGTATGCCTCAACACCTAGTTCACTTTTAAGAGCTGTTAATTTTTCATCATCTTCATCCAATACCTCCTGCATGATACCAAATTTCACGTAATTAAGAATTCAGGGTTATGTTTATGCTGACAATTTTACTTATATCAGCGTTATTGATTCCTCGACTAATCAAATTCCACTATGCTTACACTGTATAATAAAGATATACAGTGTGTGCACTGAATGATATGCGTGCATTGCAAGATATGTGCATTGCATGATATGTGCCATAGATGCAAGTATGATAACCTGATTTCACAAAAATTATGGACCATTTTGGACTTATTGAGTTTGAGGTCTACAAATTAAGTGAACAAAGAATTGTGCAGCTTATATTTATTTGAACATTTTAAAATACATTTGACCATAGACGCTTATGCCAGAGAAATATAGCAACTATCGAAAAAATATAGTGAAATTGTTGTTTTATTTAAAGCTATCTAAATATGAACATAATGCGAAATTGAGAGGAAACAAATCATGGTTGGGAGTCAAATGAATCACTGAAGAAGAAAAAACATTTTGAAATAAAAACTTGAGAAATTTTGAACAGAACGAAAGCTGAGTTGAAATGTACCATTACGTATGGGACTTACAATGGATTGAATTCTTAATCGAATCAACCTCAGTTTGAGACCTCTATCTCTATCTGTTTCTATATTGAAAAGTTCCATTGGTATATGTCCCATTTTTTAACTGGAATATGTTGTGTATCGATAGATTGTCATTATGAGTACAAGAGGATCCTATAATTTATTTATTTTCAAATTTTTAATCAATGTAGATAATTTCAGTTCTAAATAGAAAATTAAAATTACAACCAATTGAGCTTTACTAGAACTCATTTCATAATTTACTAGATCCATTTCTGTTTAGGATCTTCCTGTTTATCAGCTACTAGATGCATGCCTCAGAACTGAATCACTGTAAAGGTACATTACATATCAGCGAACATCCACAATTTCAAGACACCCTAAAATTTCATGATAATCATAATAGGAAATTCATATGGGAACCGACAGAGGTTTGCTATGTCAAAATAAACCTTTGATTTGTACCATAAATTGGTCTGAAAGTCCAAACTTTTCTTTGTCATTCAACAAAAATATGACGTCGTGCTACTTAGATTTAAAGCTCTATAACTTCTCCTAAATAAGTTTTATAACAAAGATTGTATGATTATATAAAATTAGTGTTGGTTGTAGCAACATATGAATAAAACAGGATAATTCTACAATCTACACCTTTATATGGGTTCAAGTTTACCTTGAATAACCATCATCTAAACTGCGAAATCTAGCCCATGTTGGAGTTTGTCTTGATCTCATGGAATGAGCAGTGTGAACAGGGCTTGAGTTAAGCGAAGCAGCACTTTGCAAGGTTCCATGGAAAGTAGGGCTTGGTTCATTCATACATCGATATTCGTTTTTTGGTAGCTCACCCTTGCTAAGTTTCTCAATCAACTCCTAAAATGAAAAATATATATTTATCATCAGGAACAAAACAGTTAAGATTGCAGATTACGATAGAAGATACATTAATATGCCTTCTCTTTAGCATCAATAATGTAGGTGAACATAATGCCAGAAATTTTATATTATATATTCATAGAGAAAAACTAGCACAATTATATCATGGATAGAAATGAAGTCATAACTTAATTTTAAAGAGTGTCTTTTAATAATATATTCCACCCATAGAAACCCCGGGCATGGGTACTAGAACTCTACCATTCTTCAAAAACTACAGGTATTTAGACCATGCTTGCAAAGCGTTACAGCTCCACTGTGAATGCTAGTGGCTGTATCACTTACCGTTCACCTGATTATAATCGCTACTAAATTTAAACCCAAAAAAAAGTATTTTGGACTTGTTTGGGACTTGTATATTAGTCCAATTTCCTTTTAAAAAGAAAAAAGAAAAAAATAAATCCATACTTCAAAAAAATCCAACACGTTGTATTAGTTCATTAGTGTTTGTTTGATCATAAAGCAAGAGATTTTAATAGTTTAGAACAAACATCATGTAGGAAAAACTAAAAATTTAATACACAAATTCAACACAAATGTTTCGATGCATGTGTAAATGTCATTGCTTATTAGCTACAAAAATCCGTGCTTGTTCAAACAAAGACAACACAAATGATGTCTTCAGTTCTTTTTTCATATATAATATTAAAAATAAAAATCACAGTGCAACAGACAACTGATTTTATAAAAGTTGGATGGGTGACAGGAAAACAAGTATTACACGCAGACCAATTCAAAAAAAATTGTATAAGTCCAAAGCTGGTCGGTAACCATATCTGAAACTCGCTTGAAGATCATAAAACAAAACTGTTGACAAAATGTTTTCGAAAAAATGTAATTAGGTAATATTTTATAAAAGTCATACATACAACAGTAAATTGTACTACTCCAAATTATGTATTGAGAGACTAATAAATTTACAACGAATTGGTTGTTTGGAAAAAGGACATTCGTCAGTCTTTAACATGCTTGGACAGAAATTGTTAATCAACTGTAAAAGAAGTGCTACGGATGCACAATTCAATATCACAATTGGTGAAGAGAAAATAATTTAATAATATTCATAGGTTATCAGAAACTTATGTTGTTACCAACAGACGGTTGTTCTGCTCATGATCTGAGTACCCTTGCCCTTTTGTCACTAATAAAACAGTTCACCCAGTGAAACGAGCACCAAGAAATCTATATTACAACTGAAAATTACGTACGACAATCAGTAAGACAATAGAGAAATTAAACAAAAAAGACAGATTTGTTTAGGTGTAACCTTAAATTTAATAATTTTAATTAAATGTATGTACAAGTACGAGGAAAAAGGAAAATTTATGTATGAGGTGACAATATAAATCAGAGTTTGATATCACAACCTTGTTAGCATGTAGGAAAATGTAACAACGGAATTGAGATATATTAGGTTTTGAAATATCATAAGCACGCACAGGATGATTACTGAATATCAGACACAACATATAACCAAAGCAGAAAACAAATCATCACACCCTTTTTTTCTCAATAACATTTTTTAGTGAGATAGGAAAACAAACAGCAGCATTAAAATTGTTCGATCAGCATTACATGCAAAACCATTATATGTGTAAGGACGTTAGCACTTCCGTACATGTAGATGCATCAAAATAACATGGTACATGCTGCAAAAGCGCCATCTTTACGTTCAGAATACCACTGACATTTAACCATTAGGTTCATAAGTCGCCCACCTACAAAGATATTACTCACAACATATGTATGTTAACTTAATTTTTTAAATTGATTGTTTTTGACATTATACATGCGCGCCGTATGCATTTTTGTATGAACAAAAATTCAAAATTAAAAATAACAAATCAAACACTATCTAAAATGTTTACCAAAATTGAACGACCAGTAGTTTAAATCGTCATCTAAGATTCTTCAGCAACAGTTGTGGTCAGTAAGACAGTGCTGGAATTAAAAAGTGTGCAGCCTACAGTAAAATAAAAACATAGTAATAATTATGATCTGGAAGGAAAGTGCTGGTATGTAGGCAAAATAAAAGGGCATACATATGACAGCAAACGTAGTCGTGTAAATACTCGTCGTGGATGGTTCGTTGCCCAAATCACTGTTCGACGATGAAAAGATGATCAACAAAATAGCGGAACCTGACAGCGATCCCTACAGCACGTTGATGCAATCGACCAGAACTCATCAACGATTGCATCTGCATTAATAGTTTAGGGATTGTAAACAGAGGAGACTCCAATTAATACACAGTTTAAAGAACTTTAAACTAGTTTGTATCCGTTAATAGTCATCAAATATAAGAGAATAATATATTAATTGCTAATGTTAATGTTATAAATACTTCACTATATAGGTACCATTAAGCAATACAAATTCTGAAAAAATTGTCTCATGAACCAGCTATGTTTGTAAACTATAGTGAATCATTACAATTTATTTTCTAATCTTGAACCCAAGTCCCTTTTAAATTTATATTGAATGAAAAGACTCTAAAATGAAAATGGTATGTTCTCCATGAACAGTTTCTACCAAAAACGTTTATACCAAAATATAAAAAAAATTATTCAATATAAATTAGCAATAAATTGTGCAAGGAAAAAAGAGGAGAACCTCACCTTTTTCACTACCTAGTAGAAGGAGGCGATAACCTGGTAACGACATTGCTTGAACGAGGCGGAGGCAAAGGAGGCGATAACCCTAGAATGAATATCGAGGCAGAGGCGGAATGGTAACGAGGCGGAGGAGGAAGCGTGGCGATAACGGAGGGAGTGAAAACCCTAGGTTTGAATTTTTGATTTACAGAAAGAAGCGTGAGAAATGATTTTAGAAGCCTGAGAAACAGGATGAGTACCAATAATAAACAAAATGACACTTTTATCCATATTATTGTTAATTATTTACTAAACTACCAGATTTAGTAACAGTTATAATCGTGATAAATGGTTGTAACAGAAATAACCGTAAGAAATCTATAACGGTTATTACCATTACAAATTGAAAGCGGAAAAATGTTACAAAATGAGCTGTTTGGTATTGTGTAATTTCATTGTTACAATCTTTTAACTTTTTGTCATCTATAAAGTTATAGAAAAAAAACAGTGAGATTTAGTTAGTCTTGTACATGTAATCATTGCATAAAGTGTTTATATCTCCAACCTATCGCTAAAGCATGTGGATTACATACAACCAATCAAAAATTCATGATTACTAATGGGTTCCCTTTAAAAAAATTATAGGAGAATTATAAACAGTTCCAGGGAAAGCATTTAAGGTAATGTTGCTCTCCGCAAGATAGTAACAGTGCACTCCTAATCGTACACCCATACAAAATTAAAAGAATTTTTTACATGAAAACAAATTTCTAAAATTTGTTGGCATATAATCCAAATTCTAAAAGGAAAAAAATACAGAGAAAAACAGAAGACTTAAATGATAAATGGAAAAAAAAACACTTAATAGCTAGTCCAAAAATAAACTAAATAAGAACTAAAGTATAAATGGGAATATTTATTAGAGTTTAGTTGCTTTGTTTGGTCTGATGAGGAAAAGACTGATTTTGAAATTGAAGATGTATGGCTCATGCTGAAGCAATAACAGATAATTATTTGTGTACATAAACAAATATTAAATATATTTTTATGAGTATGCCGTATTGGTTGTTGTAGTGATTGAGCAGCTAGATGTCTTGCAGCAATATCATATTTGGTTGTATAACTTAGAAGTCATCGACCTATTAACTTTGTAGTACAATAACTAAATTCAAGATGACAACATAAATAAACTTGTCCTCTTTATCTAGAAAAACTATGTATCTTAACAGTCAGCCTTATATATTTTCCATTCTAGTGTTGGGTTCTAACTGTTTTATGTGGGCATTGTCAAACCAAGAAAATCATAATAAACAAAACTGGAAACTCATACACCTGCCCCATCCATTAATTTAAATATACTTCAACTGTATGATTTTTTAAGGATTGTTATGCTTTTGTGTTGCAAAACTTGATTTATGCTACTTGTCGAAATTTATTTTGGTACTTGCATACAAATGAAATATGAATAATACACTACTCAATATAAAATGACTATTTTATAACATGGTTTTAATGTATGTTCATAATAACAGCAAGTTTACAAATCAAGGAGGTGGAATATTGTGCACATCCTGATAAGTTCAGGAAATTTTTAGAGAAAGATAACATTGCATTTCCATTCAAACTCCTAGAATATATACGCTAATATACAACCACTCATTCCAGGAAATATATCATTATCAATCTTCTAAAATATATAACCAAATATACAACCAGTCATTATAGAAAATATATCCTAATATAACCCACCATATCAAATATATCCTAATACAACCTGTCATATCAAATATATCCTAATACAACCTGTCATATCAATATCCTAATATAACCCATCATATCAAATATATCCTACCACGCCCCCTCAAGTTGGAGCATGCAAATCACAAATGCCCAAATTGCGTAACAAATAACCAAACGTTTGATGACCAAGGGCCTTAGTCAAAATATCAGCTAACTGATGACCAATAGGTATACGAAGCAGTAATATTTCTACCCTACAACTCATCACGAACAAGTGGCAATCAACTTCACCGTGCTTGGTACGGTCATGAAACACTGGGTTCTTCGCAATATGCAAAGCAAATTGACTATCACAAAACAGCCGCATGAGCTTGGAATGAATCACACCAAGAGAACGCAACAATGATTTTATCCACTTAAGTTCACAAGTCGCAACGGCCATAGAACGATATTCTGCCTCCGTAAATGAACGAGAAACAGTCGGTGGCTTCTTAGTTTTCCAAGAAACAGGAGAGCGACCAAGAAGCACAAAATAACCAGACACCGAACGACATGTCAAAGGACAAGCTGTCCAATCACTATCACAATAAGCTGTCAATTGCACATCACTGGGACGAAGCAAAATACCTTGACCAGGTTGACTTTTAATATATCGTAAGACACGGATGGAAGCATCCTAATGTGCGACCTGAGGATTACTCAAAAACTGAGCAATATTATGAACAGAATAACTCAACTCAGGTCGAGTAACAGAAAGATACACCAAGCGCCCCATCAAACGCCTATATTGCACCGGATTCTCATAAGGATCATTCGCCGCATAAGCCAACCGATGATTCTGTTCCATTGGTGTATTAATGGGTTTACAATCAAGCATACCTGTCTTTGTCAATATATCCAAAGCATACTTCCGTTGAGAAAGAAACAAACCCTCCTCACCACGGCCTATTTCAATGCCAAGAAAATATTTCAACGCACCAAGATCCTTCATATGAAAATACTTACTCAAGTATTGCTTGAACCTCAAGATCACATCATATGAGGAACCTGCAATAATCAAATCATCCACATAAACTAGTACATGTGGAGAAACCTCATCCTGCTGATAACTAAATAATGAATAATCAGCATAGGATTGTGTAAAACCAAATTTCCACAAAGCACTAGATAACTGTGCAACCATTGCCGAGGAGCTTGACGTAAACCATACATTGACTTGCGTAACCGACACACTTTCCCAGGAGTAGGACTACTATAACCTAGGGGAAGCTGTATATGGACCTCTTCCTCCAAATCACCATAAAGAAAAGCATTACATACATCCATCTGATGCAATGCCCAATTATGAACAATAGCAATAGCAAGAAAAATACGAACAGTACCCATCTTAGCAACTGAAGCGAAAGTTTCATTATAATCAATACTAGCAACCTACCGGTTACCATATACAACCAAACGTCCCTTAAGATGCTCAACATCACCATTAGCACGTCGCTTTATTTTATAAACCCAACCGCTAACAATAGCCTTCTTACTGGGTGGAAAATCCTATAATGTCCACGTGCCATTCCATTCAAGTGCATTAATCTCCTCTATCATTGGCTAACGCCAACCTGCATCCTGAACGGCCTCTTTAGAGGAAGTAGGCTCGTTTTGAGATGTAATTACTGCTAAAAAATGCTTATGTCTCATAGAAATTTATCATAATTCACATAACAAGTTATACTAAAAGGTTTACCTGAGGAACAAGATGGAGTAGGAGAAGCAGTACGGGGTCTATCTTGCACATAACTGTGTTAGTAACATATCCTCGAAGACGAGACGAGGGAAGCTTGATGCGGTGCCCACGACCAAGATTATCACCATTTGAATCAATGCTTGAATTCTCTCTGGACTCCACACCATCTAAATTACCTCTCGTACTCCCCCTCGACTCCACACCATCACACTCGTGCGTACAAGGCTGCTGGGCAGCATGCTCCACGGCTACTCCAGCGGACTGGGTTGTTGCCTGTTGCTCACTCACGCCACCTTTACCTTCAACTATCACATCCGTTATGATATCGACATCTCATGCATTACCCAAATCAAACATAACACCCAACTCATCATAATCATCAAACACACTATTCGTGGAATTTTGGGATAGAAACCGATTCAAATGCTCATTGGGGAAGGTGGAAAAAGAATCATGGGTGGAAAAAGGAAAGACAGGCTCAATAAATTTTGCATCACGACTAATAAAATACATATGAGCATCTAAATCATACAAATGCCACCCCTTTTGACCCAAAGGATAACCAACAAAGATACATCTCCTAGAACGAGGGCCAAATTTATCCTGAATACCAGGCTGATTCGCAGCATAGCAAAGAAACCAAATACCTTTAAAGTAGACATACTAGGTGGACTCCCAAAAAGCATTTCATAGGGAGTTTTACCATCCAAAACACGAGTGAGAATCCGATTAATAAGGTGACAAGCAGTTAAGACACATCCCCCCTAAAAATCAATAGGTAAGTAAGCTTGAAAGCGCAGGGCACGAGCAACATTTAGAACATGTTTATGTTTACGTTCTTCTCTACCATTTTGTTGGAGGTATTGACACAAGAGGTTTGATGCAAGGTGCCTTGTTGAGAAAAAAAATCCTTTAAACATTTAAATTCTTGTCCATTATCACTACGCAAAACCTTCGCTAGTCTATTAAATTGTGTTTTGACCATACAAAGACATTTTGAATCAATTCGCCAACCTCATAGTTACCGACCATCAAAATATCCATGTAGCACGAGAAAAATCGTCAACTATGGTCAAAAAATAATGAGCTCCACAACTAGAAGCAACACGATAAGGACCTCAAATATCACAATGTATTAAATCAAACAAATCAGTTGCTTTACTTGTACTTAATGGAAAAGAGTCACGAGGCTGTTTAGCCATAAAACAAACATCACAATTATCATCACAAAATTTATTCGTAGTACTACTACTACTTCCAACAGGTAATAAAGAACAGACCACTTTCATGGAAGGATGACCCCACTTTTTTTGTCATAACTAAGTGGAGTCTGCAACTGTGGAGTTATTTGCTTGAATGCTACAAACTGGTCGGAAGAGATATACCCCATTACACCGCTTCCCTGTGCCAACCAGGTTCCTCAAACTCTGGTCCTAAATAGCGCATAGCTTGTTAGTGAAAAATAAAATAAATTTTTGTTTTTCAAGCAATTGAGACATAGACAACAAATTGCAATTAAGGATAGGTACATATAAAACATTATCAAGAATTAAGTCATGGCTTAATTTAATGCGGGCTTCTTTAGTGGCAGTGTCATCTTTTCCATTTGGAAAACCAACGGGTTCTGAAGCAATTTCTTTAATATCAACAAACAAGTCAAGATTACCGACATTTGAAGCTCCTATATCAATAATCCGTTGGTTCGAAAATTTCTTACCATGCAAATTTGGAGTAGAAGACACGTCTGAGGAAGTCTTGAGAGCTGCGATGAGCTGCTGCACTTGTGCATCAGTGAGAGTGGGTAACAAAGCATGATACACCCCACTTATTGCAAAACCAAATCTTGTCTATACCGTGAAAAAGAAAACAAACCTCTGCTTGAAATACAAGCACACACCACAAATCCACAGCATACAAAACTAATTTTCTGGAATACGAACCATGAACCAGAAAAAAAGAAACTATTTTTTGTGCCTTAACTTAGGAGGCTCCGATACCATGATAAGTTCAGGAAATTTTTAGAGAAAGATAACATTGCATTTCCATTCAAACTTCTAGAATATATAACCCAATATTCAATCAGTCATTCCAGGAAATATATCCTTATCAATCTCCTAAAATATATAACTAAATATACAACTAGTTATTGGAGGAAATATATCCTAATATAACCCACCATATCAAATTATCCTAATACAACCTATCATATCACATATATCTTAATATAAACCATTATATCAAATATATCCTGTTACATCCACTACATATTTGTGAAATATGTCTAGATTTAGAAAAAAAGATGAATTAAGTCTGAAAAAGTTGAACTTCATGCAATTAGGAGTTAGAAAATGCATTCACTACTCTTTCCTAACATGAATGTGCATCCTCAGATAAAGCTAACCTTTTGAGAATTAGAGGGATAAATTTAATGTTCTAGTGTTTAATATTAGGTGACATCTTCTTCTGTTGCTAAAAAATGTATTGATTTAGCTTAATTTCTTATAATTATTTGCCTTACATCCAATGGTTGGGAGGGAAAAATACTATCTTGCAATGTAAAGCGCAAAAACATCCTAAAGCTATGTTTTCCTTACAAAAATTAAGGAAATTTCTTGAGAGAACTAATAGCATCAAGAATACCATACATCATACAACGCTTTAAACTTACTGAGCATAAAATGTAGATTATCAATATCTTGTATCAATTAACCATTTAAGAATCTCATGCTCCTTTGAATTAATTAGTTATGATCTAGGGTTAGATGCCCCTACAAAATTATTTAATAATCAAATATTAACATGGTAGTGATATTAATTTCTAGCACACTAACAACAAACATCAAAATATCCAGCACAATAATGTCCATACACACACATTTATGGATATATGTATGTATGCATGTGTCTATGTATGTGTACACACACAAAGATATATAATATATATGGGTAAGGAAACACTACAAACCCTCTTTTTCTAAATCTCATTCTAGAACCATATGAATTTTTAGTGTTGCATTGTTCAAAATCAAATAAAGCTATAAGATTATTCAAGTCAAGCTTTAAAATTGTGTTCATAAAAATTGAAATCATTTTGAATTTCTTACACTTTTAAACCGTCAAGCCAATGTCATCACTTAAAAATATAAATAGGGCTAAAAAAATAAACTGCCGATTTGCAAAGTATTTTAAACATGTTAGATTATTCAAATTAACCAAAATTCCATGAAGAAGATGCCGAGGGATGTAAGAACATAATGAGAATTTATCCAATTTCAAATTATCTAGCTTTAAAAATAATAAAGTTTATGAATGGAATGTATCAAAGAAGGCTATAATAGAACTTTTCCATATCTGTACATGCATACATAGATACACTCATCTTTAATCCTTCAAATTACTACAGTTCATATTCAACTTAATACCATTGTAACAAAAGTTAAAAAAATAATTTTTAAATTTTCAATATAATAAAAAAAGGCAGCAAGAAGCTATATCTACGTTACATTAATGCTAGGAAATTTGGTGAGAGTATGGTAGGTTTAATAAAACATCATATTGAAATAACGTGCAACATTCATGAAAGACGTTAAAGTAAATACATATAAACTCTTAATTGCTTAATTTACTACTCACATATAGTACCTTGCTTGCCTTATCATCTTCTGTAGAAGTCATCCTCTTATTCATTGACTACAATAGCGGTATTTTCTAAGATTTGTAATATGTACAGATTGCCATAGAGCAACAAACAAAATGGTTTTGTCCTAAAATTGGTAAAGGTATATAGGTTGAAAAAGGGACTTAAAAAACAACAATGTAATAAATGTAGATTTTTTTAAAGAAAAAAAACCCCAACGCTTGAGAAAACCAATGTTTTGATTTATAATTGATGCATATAAACCCGGTAAAGAAATAGAAATAGCTAAATCAGAGCTAACACAATCATACACTAAAAAAACTCAACAAACAACATTCATGAACATAGACAAAAGCAGCCACACAAAAGTCAAATATTGTTGCATCTTTAAAGGTTCAAAACATGTTAACGCACAACAATAAAAAGAAACAAAATTAGTTATCACATTCAGGAGTCTATGTAAAAGTTGTACTAAGTTCATTCGATAAGATAACTTGATGCAATCTGACGCCATATATCTAAGGAAAAATAAGCAAAAAAATGTAAGTCAAATAAACCACGAAATGACTCAGCGCAACAAATCACAGTAACATATCAGAACAAAATGAAGTAAACCTAAATCAAAAAATTAGGAAAATTGTTAGGATAATCCAAGCACAAGGATGCTAAAATATATAAGAAAATAGTGAATATAAAATATGACAAACCAAATTAACGATATTCTTTCATTTCCATCAGCAACATCATATTACCATAAAAATTTTGAAACACGCTATTACAATAATACATCCATCGCCCTTGTCTCACATCTCACTCACAAAAATAAAATTCGTATTATGTAGAAGGGAAGAAAATATCAAAAATGAAAATAGGAGGTTTGTGGATTTGAAATTGTTTGCCCAAATATAATCCTGCTTCACTTATGTTTAATTTTATTAGCACCTTGTACGCTATTTTGGGTATGCTATAAACTGCAGACTCATGCCTTTTGCTATAAATGAATGAATGCACATTTTTGATTCTATGTATTTCACATCGCTTACTGTACAAATTTTCAAAGCAGGGGTGCACCTCTCTATCTAATACCTCCATATAAATTGAAATAGATCAAAGCTATTCTTTTACATCATGTTGTCAATTACCTTGCACGCATATCCTTCTCATGTGCATAAGTTTCTCCCCCTGCATGCATCTGATCCCATTTCTAAGCATGCATCTGATCCTATTTCTAAGCATGCATCCATATTTTTTGCATACGATTTGCATCTTATTTCAAGTCTGATCTATTTCTCATCGTGATGTTTGTTACCCGCACATGTGTGGTTTATGTCCAGACTATGTCTTGCTTGTAAAGTTGCACTGGATTTCTTCTTGGATGATCCATGGATCTACTATAGGTGTACACTACTGTTCTAACGATCCTATCCACCTTTTATAGCAATGATTTGCTTTCTGACTCCCTCAATCTGGCATCATATTCCTGTCTAACATCTGCTCCAAAGTTTGGTTATTTTCTGCTTCAAATTGCATTGTTTTGTTCCAGCTTTACCCCATATTTTCTTTTCATTGTTTTAACACCATTCTCCACATCACACGTACTATGTAGCTACTTTGTTTGCTTACTCGACTTCTACTGATCGATAATTGGCGAGCCTATACATGCTTGGTTACTGTGCGTTGTTTAATGCCAAACTGCACATATTTGCACTACAATAAAAATGATAATTAAAAAGGCATATACCTTTAATGATAACAGCCGCCCCTAAACGACAATAAAAGTAATAAAATATTCCAAATTCTAGGTTACATATGATGAATTAATTAACGAAAACGATCAAAATTGAACTTACTCTATTTTATTCCAAGTTTAACCAACTTGCAATTGCAGCAGTATGGGAAACCCTCGATTTCAAAATGGGTTACTCCAATTCTATCTAATAAAAAAAATTCAAATCAGTTATTGCAATTGATATATGATGCAACTCAGGTCAAAGGAATAAGTCATCCACGACTTAAGGAAGCAGAGCTAAGTCGTCCACGACTTAAGGGAAAGGAGCTACGACTTAACGAGAAGGATGCAAAGAAGCTACGACTTAGTGGAAACCTGAATCGTTCGAGTTTGATGAGTTGTACACGAGTTAAGAGCAGCGGCATGAGTCGTTCACGACTTAACAGATCAGAAGGTGATGACATGAGTCGTCTACGACTTAACAGGAATGAAGAGAAGGAGTTTCGACTTAACAGGAGTTTGAGGTGTTCGAGTGTGATGAGTCGTACACGACCCAACGACTCATCCATAAGTCGTCTACGACTTAACATGAAGCAGGGGAAAGTTCCAGCTATCAATGACCTTGAGTCGAAGGAAGGTTACGACTTAGATGAATCGTTCGGAGATAAATCATTGGAAATGAGTCGCTCAGATTTAGGTCGTTGGACCTTGAGTGGTGATATGAGATGAGTCGCTTGATCCATGAGTCGTTAAGCCTATGTGCTGAAGGGTTAAGTCGAGACTGTCTTAAGTCGTAAGTCGTCCAGGGTCAGTGTTCTTAAGTCGCTTGCGTGATGTTGTGTTGTAACCTTTTTTGTTTTTCTTTGAGTCGTTACTTCTTATGTCGTAAGTCGTATACGACCTAAGAGTTGTGCTGTGTTGTACATGTGTTGAGTCGTAAGTCGGTCTGGTGAGTATGTTGTGATGTAGTTACCATAAGTCGTATATATATACTATGGTGATGAGTCGGCAGCGACTTAGTTAAGTCGTAAGTCGTATGCGACTTAAGGGTCAGGGTCAAAACTCTATAAATAGCGAGTGAGTTGTACATTTGAAAAGGTGGATTTTTGAATAAAATTTCTTGTTGATTGCTGTGTGCTTTCATCTTAAATTGGTAGTTGAGTGTAATCTCCTATCTCCTCTTTCGGTTAATCGAGTGCGCTCGATTCAACGATCGTAGAAGCCGATTCACGGTATCTAGTGCGCTAGATCAACGTACGAAGAATCGTAGATCTTGGAACACGGTATAGTGCGCTATCAACGTGTTTGAGATAGCTAGAATTCGGTATCTTCAGATCAACGAATTTGGGCATTTTGGTATTCATCAATCCACCGATTGCTACTTTCACCGATTGAAGTTTATTTTTGATTAATCCGCTGCGTCAGTTTGGTATAGGAGCCATACTTAGCCAATCATAGCTAAGTTGATTCTTGGAGCCAAGTATTTGAAGTTGAAGTTTGAAGTGTTGTTCATCGTGTTCATCTTGAAGTTGCAACGAGTTTGAAGATTGTGATCCATTTCATTTTGGATCTAGAGTTGGAGAAATGTTTGAACTTGAAGTTGCTTGGAGACCTTGAGCCGAGCCAAGTTAATCCATATAGAGTTAAGTTGAGGCCGAGCTAAGTGTTAGGCCGTGACTTGTTTGTCTTGTGTTGAAGCTTTGTTAAAGAAATTTGAAGTATTTGTTGAAGTGTTTGTGAAGATTTGAACCATGCCACCAAGGAGAGCTAATCGTCATCAAAACGTGGAAGCGTTGTATAGAAGAGAAGAAGCCGAGCTTATGGAACAACGTATTAATGAGAAATTTGATGAAGGCATTGGAAAGTTAGAGAAGTTGATGAATGATTTGAATCAAACTCAAAGGAGGAGATCACCAAACTCGAACCATGGAGGAAACTGAGTTTCGCCATCGGTTACGGAAGCGAGGAGGGTATCACCGCATTCTTTTAGAGATAGAAGAGAAACATCAATTTTATCCAGGAGAGATCATCATGACTATGGACATGAAGAGAGAAGAAGTCAACGTGAATTTGACAATGAGCCATATAGATATGAAGAGAGACATAGTCGAAGAAGTATGCATGAACGAAGGGATGACAATGGTCGAGATCGATGTAGGTGTACATTTGATTTTGATGAAGAGGGTGATAGAGCTAGCATTCATTATCGAGATCGAGACCAAGTTCAAAATTCTTATCGGGATGTAGAGGATGATCGTCGATGGGAGTCGGGGATGAAGATGGAAATTCCAGAGTTTAAGGGTGGAATGGTAGCTGAAGAATTCTTAGATTGGTTGTCTAATGTTGAAGAGATCTTTGATTTCAAGGAAGTTCCAGAGCATAGAAGAGTGAAGTTGGTTGCTACTAGGTTGAGGGGGAGAGCTTTGGCGTGGTGGCAGCAAACTAAACTTACAAGGGAGAGAATGGGAAAGTCAAAGATTGAATCATAGGAGAAGATGAAGAAGTTGATGAGAGCTACATTTTTGCCTTGCAACTACCAATCACTTATGCACCAGAGGTTGCAGAATCTGAGGCAAGGGACGAAGTCTGTTAGTGATTATGCTGATGAATTTTACCAACTCATTGCCAGGAATGATATTATGGAAACGGAAGAACAGCTAACTGCTAGATTCATTGGGGGATTGAGAATGCAGATCCAGGATATGGTTAATATGTTTGATCCTAGATCAGTGGCAGAGGCGCATCAGAAAGCATTGGCTTGGGAGAAGTAGGGAAGGCGTGGAGGTGGTGTGTTTGCTAATTCCAATAATCAAGTGAAGGGTGTTAGTGGGAGTTCTAATGTTTCTAAACCTGTCAGTAAGCCAGTGGTGAAGGAGGCTGAGAAGGCAAAGGTTAGCAGTGGTTTCAAATGTTATAATTGTCAGGAGTTGGGTCATAAAAGCAATGAATGTCCGAAGCCAAAGAAGAGAGCAATGGTTGCTGAGATTGAGGATGATGGTGAGGAGGCAGAATGTTCAAATACACCTTATGTTGAGGAGGAAGAAGAATTTTTCGGAGATGAAGGTTGTAATCTTATGATGAGGAGGTCATGTCTTACACCAAAGCAAGAAGAGGATTCTAGTTGGTTGAGAAGCAATATTTTTCAGTCGACATGCACTATTCTAGGGAAAGTTTGCAAGTTCGTTATTGATGCTGGAAGCTGTGATAATATTATCTCTACAGAAGCAGTAAGGAAGTTGAACTTGAAAACTGAGAAGCATCCTAAATCGTACAAGCTAGCATGGTTAAGGAAGGGTGGTGAAGTGAAGGTGTGTCGAAGGGCTTGTGTTAATTTTTCTATTGGGAAGAAGTACAAAGACGAAATTTGGTGTGACGTTGTAGACATGGATGTGTGTCATCTGTTGTTGGGCAGACCATGGCAGTTTGATAGAGCAGTACAACATGATGGTCGTGCTAATAGCTATAGTTTCATGTTTGAAGGTACTAAAATCACTTTAGTTCCCAAGAAGCAACAACAGAAGGAGAGCAAGTTAGAGGAGATCGAAGAGCTGAAAACTTTATTATCTTTGAAGGAGTTTGTTAAGGAAGTTGAAGATGAGCCTGAAGTCTATTTGTTGATTGGACGAGAGAGTCATGACGAGGTTGAGATTCCAGAAGAAGCAAAGCCAGTTTTGAAAGAATTCGAAGATGTATTTCCAGAGGAGTTACCTAAGGAGTTACCGCCACTGAGAGACATTCAACATCAAATTGATCTTGTTCCGGGAGCAGTATTACCACATCGACCAAATTATCGAATGAGTCCGAAGGAACATGAGGAGTTACGAAGGCAAGTAGAGGAATTGTTAGAACAGGGACGTGTTCAGGAAAGCTTGAGTCCTTGTGCCGTACCAGCCTTGTTGGTGCCGAAGAAGGATGGAACGTGGAGAATGTGTACCGATAGTATAGCTTTGAACAAGATTACTGTTCGTTACAGATTTCCTATGCCGAGGTTGGATGACTTGCTAGATCAGTTGAGTGGGGCTATTATCTTTTCGAAGATTGATTTGAAGAGTGGTTATCATCAGATTCGAATTAGACCTAGAGATGAATGGAAGACCGCATTCAAGACAAGAGAGGGGTTATACGAATGGTTGGTTATGCCATTTGGTTTATCGAATGCACCTAGTACATTTATGCGAGTGATGAATCAAATCTTTAGACCATTCATTGGGAAGTTCGTGGTAGTTTATTTCGATGATATTATGATATATAGCAGGAGTACGGAGGAGCATGTAGAGCATTTGAGAAAGGTGTTAATTATTCTTCGTGAGGAACAATTTTATGCAGCTACGAAGAAATGTGTGTTCATGATGAGAAGTGTTTTATTCTTGGGATATGTTGTATCGGAGAAGGGAATCCAGGTGGACCAGAGTAAAGTTGAAGCTATTAGAAATTGGCCACAGCCGAGAACTATCACTGAAGTTAGAAGTTTTCATGGATTGGCATCATTCTACCGAAGATTCATTCCACACTTCAGTAGCGTGATGGCACCGGTTACTGATTGTATGAAAGGGAAACAATTTTCTTGGTCGGAGGAAGCAGGAGTTGCTTTTGAACGAATCAAAGAACTTTTGACGATAGCGCCAATTCTTGTATTACCGGATTTTCAGTTGTTGTTTGAGTTACACACTGATGCATCAAAGGTTGGGATTGGAGGAGTGTTGAGTCAGAGTGGGAGGCCAGTTGCTTATTTCAGTGAGAAGTTATCAGGGGCAAAGATGAGATATAGTACATACGATGTTGAGTTTTATGCTGTTGTGCAAGCTGTTAAGCATTGAAGGCATTATCTATTTCAGAAAGAGTTTGTTCTTTACACTGATCATGAAGCTTTGAAGCATTTGCAGGGGCAGGATAAAATTTCAGCGAGACATGCATCATGGATTGCTTATTTACAACAGTTTACTTTTGTCGTGAAACATAAATCTGGGGTGTCGAATCGTGTGGCTGATGCTTTGAGTAGGAGGAGTCATTTGTTGACAACATTAAAGATTGAAGTAACGGGATTCGAAGTATTGCCAGAATTGTTTGAGGAGGATCCTTACTTTGCAAAGTTTGTTGAGAAAGTTAAGGATGGAAGTTCTGATGAATTTGTGTTGGTTAATGGATTCTTGTTTAAAGGAAATCGATTATGTATTCCAGAGAGCAGCTTGAGAATGAAGATTATCAAAGAGTTGCACGAGGAAGGACATGTGGGCCGTGATCGTACATTGCATTTGATTTCTCAAACTTACTTTTGGCCGTCGATGAGGAAAGAGGTTGAAAGGTTTGTGGAAAGATGTCATATATGTCAGGTTTCGAAGGGAACAGCGACAAATGCAGGATTGTATATGCCGTTACCTGTACCATCTAAACCGTGGGTTGATATCAGCATGGATTTCATTTTGGGTTTGCCGAGAACTCAAAGGGGAAATGATTCTATATTTGTTGTGGTGGATAGATTTTCGAAAATGGCACATTTTATTGCTTGTAAGAAGATGGCGGATGCTATTCATGTTGCTCAGTTGTTCTTTAAAGAAATCTATCGTTTACATGGGTTGCCAGAGTCTATTGTTTCGGACAGGGATACCATATTTTTGAGTCATTTTTGGCTTAGTTTGTGGAAAATGGTGGGAACAAAGATGAAATTTAGTAGTGCTTATCATCCGCAAACGGATGGACAGACCGAAGTTGTTAATAGATCGTTGGGAAATTTGTTGCGATGTCTTGTGAAGCACAGTCTGAAAAATTGGGACATGAAGTTATGCCAGGCGGAGTTTGCACATAATCATGCAGTGAATCATAGCACAGGATTCAGTCCATTTCAGATTGTATATTCAAACGTACCCAGGGGACCATTGAATTTGGCAGTAGTACCACAACCAAAGGGGACGATTAAACGAGCTGCTGATTTTGTTGATGAGTTGACTGAATGTCATAAAATCGTTCAGGAACGATTGGTGAAAGCAAATGTGTAACGACCCAGAATTTTTAGTAATTAAAATTTGAATATTTAATTAATTTTAAATATTAATAAGTGAATTTATAAGTCGAATAAATTTTTATTTGAATTATTGGATTTAATTGAATAATTAAAACGATAATTTAATACGTTAAATTATGGAAATAATTGAAAATCGAGTTAAATATGATTGAAAATGATTTGTAAAATTTTATTATATCATGTTGAAGTTAGAATGATATTTTAGAACTTTTAAAATCGAATTAAAAGTTTATTTGTGAAAATCGAATATTTTAATATTTAATCGACTAGTGAAAATAGTCAATTTTTGAACAGTCTCAGAATTGAACGAAACTAGTTCCATTGGATCCGTAATAGTTAGTTATTACCGGATTTCAATTTTCGTGTCAATCGGAGTTATCGTTTGATCGTGGCAGCTCGAAACGCATCGGAATTATTTTTAATTTTTATTTGGCAAGTTAAAATAGCCATTTTTCAAAAAGTCTCGGATTTCAACGAAACCAGTTTCATCGGATCCGTAATGTGATATTATTGTAAGGTTTCAAATTTCGTGTCAATTGGATTTACTGTTTGTCCGGTACAAATTAAAACGCCTAGAAAATCGTTTAAATCGGTTTAATTTAAATTGAACGTTTGTAGCCATATCTCGCACAGATGTCCGAATTAGCTTCCGAAACCTGTTCCATTGTGTCCGGAACGCGGGATAAACCCTAGGAACGTCAGTTTTGGCGCGTAAATCGGAGTTCGGAATTTCCGGATGAATAGTGTTCAAAAAAATTTCCTATAAATACACCTTAAATTCACAAATAAAAAAATAATAATAACCTAACCCTAATATTCATCAGCCGCCACCATTAACTATCAAAGGCCGAAAATTGTTCATCTTCTCCCCTCAATCTCTCTCGATCCATTCACTTTCAAGCCTCGTCTTCAACTAGAGAATTCAAGAGCATATGAAGATCTACAACTTCAACGGTTAAGATCGCGAATGGTGTTATGGATCAACGGATATTTGCGTTCAAAGGCCATAGGGTCGGCCTCGAACTGCGTGCGCGATAGGCGACCGAGCTCCACTTTGCTCTGGCCGTGGGTAGCTCTTGCGAAGGGCGTTCGCATGGAGGTGGTTTAATGAAGTTTAGTCGAGTATTGGCGGAGCAAATCAAAACCCTAGTTGATGTGTTGGGTTTCTTGTGTGCGTGTTTGTTATCTGGGTAGAGCCGCGTTTGGGGAAGGAGAGGAAGCACGGTCCTGATGCTAGCAAGTGGATCCAACGGTCTATGTTAGAGTAGGTTTAAAACTATAAATAAAATTTGTAAATTATGTATATAAAATTCGTGTAAACTTCAAAAATTGATATCTTTTTCATACGAGGTCGAAAACGCACGAAACTAGTTGCGTTGGGATCGTATGGACGAGCACTACGCTATGGAGTTGGATTGGAGTCGTTTGGAGTTAGTGAAAATTTCGTGTAAAATTAAACGTCCGTTTAATTTTATTCGAAATAAATCGCTAAAACGAAATTGAAATCAAGGTGAGAACTTCTCACTCAATCGAATCAGTTTCGATTTTTATTTTAAATAGTTAGATTTAAAATATTTGAATGCATGTTTGAATGATGATTTTTATCTATTGATTGTTAAAATAGACATTATGCGCCGTTAGTAAGCGGATGTTATTTATTAAAAACATATACCGCGAATATTTCATAAACAGTGAAATTGGTATTATATATAATAGCAATATATATATATATATATATATTGGCATATGTATATATTGGAGTTATTGATTTTCCGCATTTGTATAGCGGATGAGACCCTATTGCGCCGTTATTAAGCGGATAATATTTTAAATCCCATATACCGCGATAATTTCGTACTGGAGCGGAATTGGTATTGTGCTAATGTTTGTGGATGCAGGAAAACAGGTTGGAGGGATCCAACTGGATTCCTCAACAGTATTTATTTGATTTCAGATATTTTGATATTTGATGGATTATCATATACGATATATGATGTCGTTGTTGTCGTGATTGACTATTTGGTATGTAGCATCATTGGACCAAATTTGGAACTTTAAAATGATTTTTAAAGTGATTTTTGAAAATATACTATACGTTTGGAAATTGATTCATTTTAAATAAATAAACGTTATAATTTTTAAAGTTATAAAAATTATGATTTTGAGAAATACGGTTAAAGATTGATTTTTGAGAAATATAGTTAGAAGTTGATTTTTGAAAATATGGGTTAATAACTTTATAAAAAGAGTTTAAATTGGGATTTTTGGATTTATTGTAAAAAGTTTAAATATAGGATTTATAAAATTTGATTATTTTATAAATCAAGAAAAAGGATGAAATTATAAAGAAGTTTAAAGACGTTTTAGAATAATAATACAAATTGATTTGTATAAAAGATTTATAAAATGGATATTTATAAATTAGAATATTTTGGATTATAAAACGAGTTTTTATAAGTGTTAGAATGAATTGTAAATGAATTTCATAAATGAATGAAATTCATAGAATTATAAACGGTGAAGTTATGAAAGGAATTTTATAAGCAGTAGGTTTATAAAATTTGCAAAGTTATTAAAAGAATGGTTTTGGATAAATAATTGAATCTTATAAGTGATAAGATTTATAATTATGAAGTTCAAAGGAACGATTTTGCAAATAAATAAATTATAAGTATTTAACTTATAATATGAACCTTTGGTATATAATTAAGTTATGAATTGAATATAGGGTAATAAAGGAATTTATAAACGTTGTTTTATAAATTCGCAACGACTTATTTTGATAAGTTAATTTTTATAACTTATTTATGAAGTTATATTCACGTTTTAGACAGTGAATAATCCTTTAAAATGAAACGTATAGAAATGATGAAATTGAAAACGTGGTATTCACGTTTTTGAATAGTGAATAATATGTTAAAGAAATTGTTTTGAATGTGATGTTTTAAATAGAATTAAAACAAGCTAACGATGTTTTAATTGGGTTGAGATTCGAAACCATAGATTTCAACATTGATTGTTGAAATAGACGTTTTCGAGAAATAGAAGGAAATGGTGGACTATAACACTTTTGTTATAGTAAATGATTTCCGAAAGGAAATGTTTTGTATAGTATTGGGATTTATATATCTATTTTAATTTCGAATCCCTATACTAGTGATTTTGGGTTGTCGTAACGATGTTTTACGTAACATTCGTTTTGGTCCAAATAAATATGTTTAAGAGAATGATTTCCTTAAAGAATGAAATATATACTTAAATTCGATTTGAGTATATTGAATATTTTCCAAGTGTAGAAAATAAAAAGATTTGTGAATTACTTATTTTTAATAAGTATGGAAATGTTTTCCAATATAAAGTGAATATTTTGAGAATTTATCTTTTTGGAGATAAATTGAAAATGAATATTAGAAATCGAATTGAAACGTATATTCACAGATATTTTGGGAATTATAAATTCACCATGGAATTTATAAAAGAAAGTGGAATTTGTTTAAAAATAAATATTGATTTATTTTTGAAGTATCGAAATTATATATCTTGTAAACATATTTTGGAAAATAAATAATTTGGAAAATTATTTGGAAACTGGTGATGTTGTGCATATCCATTGATAGTTCAATAACCGACTATCAATATTTCCTTTTGAATGGGTAATGGATGTGATTTGTTTGAATTTGAATGCCACACTTATTTTTGAACAAGCGCTCACTATTCGGGTTAACCGGGAAAGGACCATGGGGTCGTATAACCCATTCCGAATATGTGATACGTCGTTATGAATTGCATTTGAAGACCGGTGTTGAAGACCGGATCTTTTTGAAAGCGAAAGGACAACTCGTCGATTGTCTTTGCACCGAGTAGCTACGGTATAGAGACTCCCTATGTGATGGAAAGTCCGGACGTGATTAGAGATTATCCGGATTGCAAGGACTTCTTTGTAAGTGCCTTCGGTTTTGTTCGATCCCGGAACAGACTTGTATGGATTGTATGTCTGACATTACAAATTGAGATATAAAGCAGATTTCTTTCAAATATATTTCTGTTGGTGGCGGAGAATTTATTCTTTTAGCTTAACACCCTTCTCTGAGACGTACGAGCTCAGAGGTTATGTAGTTGAATGTTATCAGCGATGTATTCCCAATTTGGTAATGTGACATGCTGAGTGTTGCTGTGAAATGATCATTGTGTCGATTATTTGTGATAGGATCATTTATTTGATCGTCTATCTTGGTGATCATTTCTATGATCATTTGTTGACCCAAAGCATGGCTTTTGTATAAAGTATGTTTTTGTGGACGTGACTTCGTCGAGCCTCACACCTCGGGAATGGTCAAAACAGGAAAGATGCAGCAAGGTTATGAGGGGTAGCGCCCTTTAGGATATGTGCATTTCCTTCTGGAAAAGGGTGGTATCATGGTATGGAGCCCAGATACTTACTCATGTTGAAAACACTTTATGATTGTGTGAATTGATTGCGAGCGCTAGGTTGAAATGTCCCAAAGGACCGGGGGATGGCATATTCGGTCAGTTGTTACTCAGTTAGGGGTAACCCGGCCTTGTGTTGGTAGAGATCCGGTTTGGTTCTCGGGGATGTCCATCCAGAGGCATTCTCATGTGGCAATGGGAAGTTCTTTGGCCTGATCATTCGTTGGAAATCCAAAGAAACAATACGATCTTGTACGGTTTTAGTTGTAGAACCTGCTTCCTCAGGAAGTAGCTATAGTAGGCATAATATAATGGTACCTATGCTGGCTAAGATTTATATTCTACCTTCGAAATGATTTTTCCTACACTATGCACTAATAATAATATCAAATGTTTCTTTTTAATGCGTATCAAGCATCTTTGACTAACATAAGAAGAAATCTCCTCCAAGTCTGCGTTTGCATTGTGTGTGTGGCGGGAGGTCTTATGGTAGTCTCATTTTTAAAAGCATTGCGAATTGACTTTAAAAAATATTCCTCTATTTTTGATTTTAAAGATAAATAAACTGTTTTGAGTTCTCACACCAGTCTTGCTTATGCTAGGTGATATGTGATGGGGGGTTCTCGCTTCGCGGTTTGGTGGCGAACGGGAGACTCTTACCCCCACACGTCCTCTTTACGGGGTTGGTTAGGCAAAGCCGTGACATTCGAAAGGGTGGCCGTAAAAGCAAGTTTGGGATATCAATGTAAGCCACGGTGGGGCTGGGATGGTTGAAAAGCCTACCGGTTGTGACCGCTGACGGTACGTTCCTTACATCTGGTATCAGAGCATATGGTTAAGCGACAACCATGGTTCTATTGGGTATTACTCATTAGAGATAGAGTCAGTAGTACTCTAGAATGAGTTTGAGTGTAATAATAGCTATGAGAGCGTATTTGTTAGTGAATATAAAATTGTTTTATATTGTGATGATTGGTTTGTTGAGTGGTATATAGATTCTGGTTAATACGAGTAATTAACGTTGTTGATAGGGATCTCTAAACACTTGTACAGAACAATTCGACACAGTATTGTTTTAAAATTGGGTAAATAAAATAATTTTACCTGGATTATATTTTATATATAAATGAATAATTTTTCAGAGTTATTAAAGTGTATATAAGTGGATTGTTTAGTTGTTTGAATAATCTAAATAAAAGAATAATTGTATAAGCAAAAGAATTATAAGAAAAGAATTATGATTAAAGTGATTTACAATTGTGAAATAAACTTATATATATAAGAAGTGAAACTATATGAATATATTTATGAATATGAGTTGTAAATGAAAATGAATTTAAAGTTAAATGGAATATAACTTAAGTGATATTGAATGAAATTGATATTGGTATCAAAGTAAATTAATAAAGTTAAGTGATGGATATGAACTTAAGTTATTTAAATGAAATTCAACTTTTCTAATTGAATTGAATGAATGGATCGAATGTAAATCAATTGAATGTGAATTAAGTTGATATGGAATAATGAATATAGGTGTTAATTCATTAAAATCTAATGTTATTGAAAGTTGAAAGATTGAATGAAAATCAATTTAATTAAACCAATTGAAATTGAAGGTACTAAGCCAAATTGAATGAATATAGCAAAGGAATTTGGTTGTGTTGAATAAACGTTAGTTGTTATATGGTTGTTAGATGATTGTATATAATTCATTAAGTGTTAATGAAATTGAGTTAATGAAATTGGAATTCAATTGGAAGTTAAGTGAATCTTAAATAGAATTGAATTTGATTTGGAAGTGAACCAACTTGAATATGAATTAGTGAATATAAACTAATTGAAAATGAATGTTAGTAAAAACATCCACTGTAAAGAATCAAATGTGATTAAATTGAAAACCTATTTCATTGAATATTAATGAGAATATGAATGAATATTTATTGGTTATGGATGCTAGTTGGTTGATGGTTGAATATATTGCTTTTATTGCATTTGCTATGTTGGCATATATAGTTATTATGTCGCTATATGATGTATATCGATACTATTGTCTATATGCATGATTCTCATTTGGTTGTTGAGTGTTTAATAGGTGCGGATCGCGTTTGCTTCGCATTTGGAGCTCGCTTTCGCGCTATATTAGCTGTATATGCTTGCTAATAAAATATAAGGTACATATCTCGGATTAAATACCGTACTTTTATACTTTTTTCCCTTCGGGATGCCTCATTACTTGATGAGATGTATATTTGTGATATATATACTGTCATTTTTTTTTCGGATCGAGCCGCGCAAAGGAGACTATGGCGAATTTTTCCGAAAATTTAAGGCGTTAGAAAAAATTTGAGAAAATTGGAAAATTTTGAAAACTTTAACTTTGATTTTGGAATTGAAAGTTAAACAATAGTAGTTGCTTTTGAAAAGATACTAAGTATGATTTGGAAACTTAGTAAGTTATTATAAGAAGTTTGGTTATGAATTATGGAAAGTTAATAAATTCTATAACTTTTCTTACTTGTTAATTTCGAGGACGAAATTCTTTTAAGGGGGGAAGATTGTAATGACCCAGAATTTTTAGTAATTAAAATTTGAATATTTAATTAATTTTAAATATTAATAAGTGAATTTATAAGTCGAATAAATTTTTATTTGAATTATTGGATTTAGTTGAATAATTAAATCGATAATTTAATACGTTAAATTATGGAAATAATTGAAAATCGAGTTAAATATGATTGAAAATGATTTGTAAAATTTTATTATATCATGTTGAAGTTAGAATGATATTTTAGAACTTTTAAAATCGAATTAAAAGTTTATTTGTGAAAATCGAATATTTTAATATTTAATCGACTAGTGAAAATAGTCAATTTTTGAACAGTATCAGAATTGAACGAAACCAGTTCCATTGGATCCGTAATAGTTAGTTATTACCGGATTTCAATTTTCGTGTCAATCGGAGTTATCGTTTGATCGTGGCAGCTCGAAACGCATCGGAATTATTTTTAATTTTTATTTGGCGAGTTAAAATAGCCATTTTTCAAAAAGTCTCGGATTTCGACGAAACCAGTTTCATCGGATCCGTAATGTGATATTATTGTAAGGTTTCAAATTTCGTGTCAATTGGATTTACCGTTTGTCCGGTACAAATTAAAACGCCTAGAAAATCGTTTAAATCGGTTTAATTTAAATTGAACGTTTGTAGCCATATCTCGCACAGATGTCCAAATTAGCTTCCGAAACCTATTCCATTGTGTCCGGAACGTGGGATAAATCCTAGGAACGTCAGTTTCGGCGCGTAAATCGGAGTTCGGAATTCCCGGATGAATAGTGTTCAAAAAAAATTCCTATAAATACACCTTAAATTCACAAAAAAATAATAACCTAACCCTAATATTCATCACCCGCCACCATTAATTATCAAAGGCCGAAAATTTTTCATCTTCTCCCCTCAATCTCTCTCGATCCATTCACTTTCAAGCCTCGTCTTCAACTAGAGAATTCAAGAGCATATGAAGATCTACAACTTCAACGGTTAAGATCGCGAATGGTGTTATGGATCAACGGATATTTGCGTTCAAAGGCCATAGGGTCGGCCTCGAACTGCGTGCGCGATAGGCGACCGAGCTCCACTTTGCTCTGGCCGTGGGTAGCTCTTGCGAAGGGCGTTCGCATGGAGGTGGTTTGATGAAGTTTAGTCGAGTATTGGCGGAGCAAATCGAAACCCTAGTTGATGTGTTGGGTTTCTTGTGTGCGTGTTTGTTATCTGGGTAGAGCCGCGTTTGGGGAAGGAGAGGAAGCACGGTCCTGATGCTAGCAAGTGGATCCAACGGTCTATGTTAGAGTAGGTTTAAAACTATAAATAAAATTTGTAAATTATGTATATAAAATTCGTGTAAACTTCAAAAATTGATATCTTTTTCATACGAGGTCGAAAACGCACGAAACTAGTTGCGTTGGGATCGTATGGACGAGCACTACGCTATGGAGTTGGATTGGAGTCGTTTGGAGTTAGTGAAAATTTCGTGTAAAATTAAACGTCCGTTTAATTTTATTCGAAATAAATCGCTAAAACGAAATTGAAATCAAGGTGAGAACTTCTCACTCAATCGAATCAGTTTCGATTTTTATTTTAAATAGTTAGATTTAAAATATTTGAATGCATGTTTGAATGATGATTTTTATCTATTGATTGTTAAAATAGACATTATGCGCCGTTAGTAAGCGGATGTTATTTATTAAAAACATATACCGCGAATATTTCATAAACAGTGAAATTGGTATTATATATAATAGCAATATATATATATATATATATTGGCATATGTATATATTGGAGTTATTGATTTTCCGCATTTGTATAGCGGATGAGACCCTATTGCGCCGTTATTAAGCGGATAATATTTTAAATCCCATATACCGCGATAATTTCGTACTGGAGCGGAATTGGTATTGTGCTAATGTTTGTGGATGCAGGAAAACAGGTTGGAGGGATCCAACTGGATTCCTCAACAGTATTTATTTGATTTCAGATATTTTGATATTTGATGGATTATCATATACGATATATGATGTCGTTGTTGTCGTGATTGACTATTTGGTATGTAGCATCATTGGACCAAATTTGGAACTTTAAAATGATTTTTAAAGTGATTTTTGAAAATATACTATACGTTTGGAAATTGATTCATTTTAAATAAATAAACGTTATAATTTTTAAAGTTATAAAAATTATGATTTTGAGAAATACGGTTAAAGATTGATTTTTGAGAAATATAGTTAGAAGTTGATTTTTGAAAATATGGGTTAATAACTTTATAAAAAGAGTTTAAATTGGGATTTTTGGATTTATTGTAAAAAGTTTAAATATAGGATTTATAAAATTTGATTATTTTATAAATCAAGAAAAAGGATGAAATTATAAAGAAGTTTAAAGACGTTTTAGAATAATAATACAAATTGATTTGTATAAAAGATTTATAAAATGGATATTTATAAATTAGAATATTTTGGATTATAAAACGAGTTTTTATAAGTGTTAGAATGAATTGTAAATGAATTTCATAAATGAATGAAATTCATAGAATTATAAATGGTGAAATTATGAAAGGAATTTTATAAGCAGTAGGTTTATAAAATTTGCAAAGTTATTAAAAGAATGGTTCTGGATAAATAATTGAATCTTATAAGTGATAAGATTTATAATTATGAAGTTCAAAGGAACGATTTTGCAAATAAATAAATTATAAGTATTTAACTTATAATATGAACCTTTGGTATATAATTAAGTTATGAATTGAATATAGGGTAATAAAGGAATTTATAAACGTTGTTTTATAAATTCGCAACGACTTATTTTGATAAGTTAATTTTTATAACTTATTTATGAAGTTATATTCACGTTTTAGACAGTGAATAATCCTTTAAAATGAAACGTATAGAAATGATGAAATTGAAAACGTGGTATTCACGTTTTTGAATAGTGAATAATATGTTAAAGAAATTGTTTTGAATGTGATGTTTTAAATAGAATTAAAACAAGCTAACGATGTTTTAATTGGGTTGAGATTCGAAACCATAGATTTCAACATTGATTGTTGAAATAGACGTTTTCGAGAAATAGAAGGAAATGGTGGACTATAACACTGTTGTTATAGTAAATGATTTCCATAAGGAAATGTTTTGTATAGTATTGGGATTTATATATCTATTTTAATTTCGAATCCCTATACTAGTGATTTTGGGTTGTCGTAACGATGTTTTACGTAACATTCGTTTTGGCCCAAATAAATATGTTTAAGAGAATGATTTCCTTAAAGAATGAAATATATACTTAAATTCGATTTGAGTATATTGAATATTTTCTAAGTGTAGAAAATAAAAAGATTTGTGAATTACTTATTTTTAATAAGTATGGAAATGTTTTCCAATATAAAGTGAATATTTTGAGAATTTATCTTTTTGGAGATAAATTGAAAATGAATATTAGAAATCGAATTGAAACGTATATTCACAGATATTTTGGGAATTATAAATTCACTATGGAATTTATAAAAGAAAGTGGAATTTGTTTAAAAATAAATATTGATTTATTTTTGAAGTATCGAAATTATATATCTTGTAAAGATATTTTGGAAAATAAATAATTTGGAAAATTATTTGGAAACTGGTGATGTTGTGCATATCCATTGATAGTTCAATAACCGACTATCAATATTTCTCTTTGAATGGGTAATGGATGTGATTTGTTTGAATTTGAATGCCACGCTTATTTTTGAACAAGCGCTCACTATTCGGGTTAACCGGGAAAGGACCATGGGGTCGTATAACCCATTCTGAATATGTGATACGTCGTTATGAATTGCATTTGAAGACCGGTGTTGAAGATCGGATCTTTTTGAAAGCGAAAGGACAACTCGTCGATTGTCTTTGCACCGAGTAGTTACGGTATAGAGACTCCCTATGTGATGGGAAGTCCGGACGTGATTAGAGATTATCCGGCTTGCAAGGACTTCTTTGTAGGTGCCTTCGGTTTTGTTCGATCCCGGAACAGACTTGTATGGATTGTATGTCTGACATTACAAATTGAGATATAAAGCAGATTTCTTTCAAATATATCTGTTGGTGGCGGAGAATTTATTCTTTTAGCTTAACACCCTTCTCTGAGACGTACGAGCTCAGAGGTTATGTAGTTGAATGTTATCAGCGATATATTCCCAATTTGGTAATGTGACATGCTGAGTGTTGCTGTGAAATGATCATTGTGTTGATTATTTGTGATAGGATCATTTATTTGATCGTCTATCTTGGTGATCATTTCTATGATCATTTGTTGACCCAAAGCATGACTTTGTATAAAGTATGTTTTTGTGGACGTGACTTCGTCGAGCCTCACACCCTGGGAATGGTCAAAACAGGAAAGATGCAGCAAGGTTATGAGGGGTAGCGCCCTTTAGGATATGTGCATTTCCTTCTGGAAAAGGGTGGTATCATGGTATGGAGCCCAGATACTTACTCATGTTGAAAACACTTTATGATTGTGTGAATTGATTGCGAGCGCTCGGCTGAAAGGTCCCAAAGGACCGGGGGATGGCATATTCGGTCAGTTGTTACTCAGTTAGGGGTAACCCGGCCTTGTGTTGGTAGAGATCCGGTTTGGTTCTCGGGGATGTCCATCCAGAGGCATTCTCATGTGGCAATGGGAAGTTCCTTGGCCTGATCATTCGTTGGAAATCCAAAGAAACAATACGATCTTGTACGGTTTTAGTTGTAGAACCTGCTTCCTCAGGAAGTAGCTATAGTAGGCATAATATAATGGTACCTATGCTGGCTAAGATTTATATTCTACTTTTGAAATGATTTTTCCTACACTATGCACTAATAATAATATCAAATGTTTCTTTTTAATGCGTATCAATCATCTTTGACTAACATAAGAAGAAATCTCCTCCAAGTCTGCATTTGCATTGTGTGTGTGGCGGGAGGTCTTATGGTAGTCTCATTTTTAAAAGCATTGCGAATTGACTTTAAAAAATATTCCTCTATTTTTGATTTTAAAGATAAATAAACTGTTTTGAGTTCTCACACCAGTCACATGACTGACTCGGAGTTTATTGTTTTCCTTCCTAAACTCTGGGTGCCCACCAATTTTGACACGGGCAGTCAAGAGTTAAGGTTTATCAGGATATTCTAGATATTCAGGAGTTGCAGGAGGCAAGCTGGATGGCATGGCGTATTACTAGTATATAGTATTTCTTTTTCCGCTGCATTGTTGATGTTGTTTGTTGTTGTACACTCTGATGATGTAATAAAATGTAATAACTGATATAGTTCTTTGTTTAAAGATTATTCATTTATTTATTATATGTTGTTCCGCTGCGAATTGTGAGATTCTGATATTGTTGTGTTGTGTTCTGTTCCGTTCTATTTTCTATTTTCTTTCCTCTCTCTTCTTCTATCTCTTTTGTCTTTTTCTTCTTTTTCTTTTTCTTAAAACCCTAAGTGTTCGGTTTTCCGTCGTTCGATTGCTCGGCAGTCGATAAAATGAGTATCGATGTTGAATTTTCGAAAGTCGAAGAATCGGGTCCTTACAAAATGAGAAGTATAAGCGAGCTGCAGATTTAAAGCGACGAAATATAGAATTTAACGAAGGTGATTTGGTGTATGCTGTATTAACGAAGGATCGTTTTCCAGTAGGCGCTTATAATAAGTTGAAAGCCAGAAAAATTGGTCCTGTAGAAGTTGTGAAACGGATCAATGAGAATGCTTATAAGTTGAAGCTGTCGGAGGATGTACACACTTCTGACGTATTCAATGTTAAGCATCTTGTGCCATATTATGGAGATGAACAATCTGGTACAGAAGAAAGTACGAATTCGAGGGCGAATTTTTCTCAACCAGGGGAGGATGATGCAGCTCAGGTCAAAGGAATAAGTCGTCCACGACTTAAGGAAGCAGAGCTAAGTCGTCCACGACTTAAGGGAAAGGAGCTGCGACTTAACGAGAAGGATGCAAAGAAGCTACGACTTAGTGGAAACCTGAATCGTTCGAGTTTGATGAGTTGTACACGAGTTAAGAGCAGCGGCATGAGTCGTTCACGACTTAACAGATCAGAAGGTGATGACATGAGTCGTCTACGACTTAACAGGAATGAAGAGAAGGAGTTTCGACTTAACAGGAGTTTGAGGTGTTCGAGTGTGATGAGTCGTACACAACCCAACGACTCATCCATAAGTCGTCTACGACTTAACATGAAGCAGGGGAAAGTTCCAGTTATCAATGACCTTGAGTCGAAGGAAGGTTACGACTTAGATGAATCGTTCGGAGATAAATCGTTGGAAATGAGTCGCTCTGATTTAGGTCGTTGGACCTTGAGTGGTGATATGAGATGAGTCGCTTGATCCATGAGTCGTTAAGCCTTTGTGCTGAAGGGTTAAGTCGAGACTGTCTTAAGTCGTAAGTCGTCCAGGGTCAGTATTCTTAAGTCGCTTGCGTGATGTTGTGTTGTAACCTTTTTTGTTTTTCTTTGAGTCGTTACTTCTTATGTCGTAAGTCGTATACGACCTAAGAGTTGTGCTGTGTTGTACATGTGTTGAGTCGTAAGTCGGTCTGGTGAGTATGTTGTGATGTAGTTACCATGAGTCGTATATATATACTATGGTGATGAGTCGGCAGCGACTTAGTTAAGTCGTAAGTCGTATGCGACTTAAGGGTCAGGGTCAAAACTCTATAAATAGCGAGTGAGTTGTACATTTGAAAAGGTGGATTTTTGAATAAAATTTCTTATTGATTGCTGTGTGCTTTCATCTTAAATTGGTAGTTGAGTATAATCTCCTATCTCCTCTTTTGGTTAATCGAGTGCGCTCGATTCAACGATCGTAGAAACCGATTCACGGTATCTAGTGCGCTAGATCAACGTACGAAGAATCGTAGATCTTGGAACACGGTATAGTGCGCTATCAACGTGTTTGAGATAGCTAGAATTCAGTATCTTCGGATCAACGAATTTGGGCATTTTGGTATTCATCAATCCACCGATTGCTATTTTCACCGATTGAAGTTTATTTTTGATTAATCCGCTGCGTCAATATATCTGTCAAGAAGTAAATAGCATAAGATACTTGAATTACCAACCGTGAATTAGAGCACAATTGAAATAACGAAATGAAGAATCATTGCGCCTGTAGTTTATCTGGAGCATAGTTCGAATTTTTGGACGATTGCGCCAATGGCAGAGCGCAATACAATCGACCAAGCTAAACACCAAATCGCTGCGTAGATGCAGCCGGAGGTAGGAAGTGCATCCATCGAAAATAATGGTGGGAAAAGAGGCGATGCTGCCATTCGAGGGAGACGCGAGCAGCAGCAATTGAGGTGGCGACCATTAGCTGTGCTTCTCCGAAAACGAATCTGAAGGATGTAACCTAAATGAAATTAGGGTTCTTGGTTTAAGGTGAGGTCGATTAGCTGTAGCTTTTCGAAAAATAATATGAATAATGTAAGCATAAATGAAATTAGGGTTATTGTTTTAAGCGGAGCTGCAAGGGTAGTAGAAGATAGAATGCGACGTTTGATTTCACAATTTACAGAGGGGCTTCTACGAGCTTGAAATGGAACCAGGTAATAATCTATTAAATAATAGTAAAGCAGAAGAAATTCTAGCTCTCACGTTAATTCTAGCATTTCTCTCGCCTCTCCTTAATTTTATCTAGATATTTATTTAAATTTTATTTTAAAGACCTAATACAATGCATTAGTTTTGAATTGTTTATAAGATTTTATTAATTTTACACTATTGTTTTACATACAAAAATCTACACTTTCTGCTTTCTAAAATTATTTTCAAAGTCCTCAATTTTCATGTACAATTTACATTTAAGTCCGTATATTTAAATTAATTAAATAATTTCATTATAAATTATTTAAAAAAATTAATTAACAATTATTTATTAATTTGTCTAATAAATAATATAGATAACCATTCCAATAAAATATCATGCTCATTGTAACAAAACAGTATAAATATGGATCACATAAAAAACAATACGAACAGCTTTAATGTATAATTATTTATTCTAATAAATTATTAGTTAAATGATTGAAGTTTAAAGATCACAAATCATCACAATAATTATAAAATTTTCACCCCTACTCATTAATTCTCTTCGTTTTTTTTGAATCCATATAAATTATCATTTTATAGTTATCCAAAATATTATGTTAATTTTTTCGACGATTTTATATTCATATATACCGAGATTTTATAATTTCTACAGTCATTTACAAAGTTTTCATCAATTTTCTTTTATTATTTTACATTTAAATCTATGTATTTAAATTAACCAAACACTATAAATCTATAATATATAAATAAATTCAAGTAATTAATACACATTAAATTCTTTGATAATTTATAAACAAAATGACAATTTCAATTTATATACCGCATTAGTAGTATCACATGGTAGATATTTCTTTCGAATATAAAAATATCTGAATCACTTAACAAAAATCATAGGCATAAAACGTTTAATTTATGATTGATATGTCGAACATCGCATAACAAAATTTTATTTTAACAACATTTAAAGTATGAGTACCATATTTTTACAAAATTAGCGTGTGCAATGCATTAGATGCATTCTATTACTTTATTATTATTATTCACAATTTTCGTAAATTAAAAAAATAGTTTTTCCCTTAATATCTCATGTTACATTTAAAATTCTTATCAATACAGATTTGCAATTTGACATCTAAAACTCATCATCATGCGTATGTGCGGCTGTGCATGCGCATGCGTATCAAAACACAAAGTATCATGAATTTACTCAATATTACTTCAAGAAGGAACATATTACATCTATATTTTTCTTTGAAATTTATCGTAAACATAAACACTAAAAATTGTTTCACATGCATAGGTACATCGATCATATTTAACGTATAATTTCTTAATTTCAAAATATAAATTACACTTATTTTAAAATTACATAAAATATTTTAAAATATTTTAAAATATAAAATTTTGGAAATAACAATAGTGTGTGTATATATATATATATAAATTTTTTAAACTTATAAATCGATAAAATAATATGTTTAGCATATAATTTCCTTAAACTTTAGAAATATTATCGTAAAACTAATTTGAAACAAAATCTACCATTTTAAATTGTTAGAATATGAAAATAATGAATATATGATAATTTTTAACTATTCGAAAATAATTTTTGAATATATTTTACTATGAAAACTTAACATTTTAACATGCTAAAATCAAAAAATATATGTTTAACATTAGCATATTACATTGTACGTCGACTATTTAACTATGTATACTTAACAATTTCTTTTACAACATTACCGTATGCAGCGCACGGGCTACACACTAGTATAATAGTATAGAAGAAATAAATCGAACTATTCAGCTTTTTGTGTGTGTGGAATCAAACTTGGCTGCTCAGAGATAACTGGGTTATCTGTTTGTTTATTTTGAAAAAAAAAATTGTAATTCATGTTCAGTTAAATGCATTCTTTTGGCACAACAACATGCACGGAAAAAAGATAATTTGAAAAGAATACAAAAAATGCGTATTTAAAAGAAGCATGAAAGGAGAATGTTTAATGAAAGAATATGCGTTATTGTGTTGTGAAAGAGGCATTTGAAAAGGGTGTTTTAATTGTTTTGTTATGAATAATTATTTTTATTATTTTGTATTTCAATTATACTTAATTAATATAGTTATTGAATTTATATTACTTATAAACATGAAAAATTGTAATAAAAAATAATTTTCATTAGATAATAGCAGTTTGGAGTTCATATACAAATACAATACTACCAAACTGATCAAATACATTGGCCAGTAGTCAAACCGACCTTTGCGAGATCCGATGTTGGCAAAGCTAGTGTCAATAAAGACCAATGTCGTTCTTCGGTCCAACCTACAATGTAATTGGTAGACAAATGGAAGATTAATTGGTTGACATTCTGAAAGAAAAAAATAAAATATAAAAGGTAGATATTGGTATGTAAAACACAAATTCGATGATATTTATCTTAAATAAGCGATGTAGAAACGACAAAAATTAGAAGAATTTTCAGATTGTAGGGGAAGTAAGTGTGATTTGGTGAAAAGAAACGGAGGAGAAAAGATTTTGAAAAAAATGAAAGGGTGAACCGTTGGAATTTGGACAGTAGTGTCCGATATGTCCTATACGTCGGATGACAATCGTTCAATTCCAACGGTTCGACCAAACAAATCAAATACGTATCAAATAAGTGGGACTTTTGCGCCTCGGACAGGATGCCAACTTCAACTGGCCATTCTTTCGCTGCAAATGGTATCTTAAACAAAACTATATTGTCTTACCGCTGGAATGCTCCTCAACCTACCTTTATTATCACACTTATACATAACGTCCAACCAAACAACACCCTAGTCTTATTTCTTTAACTGGAGCAAGGAAAATAAACTTAAACTAGGACTCTGGCAATAGGGAAAACAAAAGAATATATAGTAACAAAAGGTGCATGTTGGTGTGTGTATAAAGAAAAACATTATCGCTTATATGGAATGAAAATAACAAAGTAAGCTGACCATACTTTCTTCTTAGTTCTTAACATGTGACTCATCATGATTCATCTATGCATGCATGCACGAAGAGAGCTCCATCCTCAATTATATCCATCCATCCAGCACCTGTATGTACATAGCACAATTTTTAATTAGCGTCCATTGGTAAAATGCTTAGTTTGTATACTCCAGTACGGAATAGTAAATTTACTTACCATGCTCTGCCCAGTTTATGATCAGGACGGAATAGTAAAATAGATTATATTATTATTTTTTTTCTTTCTAAAATTTGTAATTGACGTTCAGTTGATTCCAATCACGACTTCTAAATCAACCATCTAGAGGTCTTACAACTAACGTGTGCTCCTACGCATGCTTCTATAATCTGCTCATATCTAATATCAAATCAAACAACAGCCTAGTCTTGTTTAAATGGAGCAAGGAATTAACCTAGCCTGGGACTCTGGTAGTAGGAAAGGACAAAACAATACATAACTTGGCTACTCAGAGATAACTCTCTGATAACAGCAACATAAATTAATGCATCAATAATACGAAAAAGGTAATTGGGTTTTCGCTTCTCATCCCCGAGAGAGTTTATTATGACAAAAAGATCTTGTATAAAAGTACATTATATCCTATATATTGGAGAAATGATGTTTGCAGAGCCAAACCAGCCGCATATAACTCAAGCTCATACTGGATGCGGGCACACAAGTTTTGGGCCAATCCCATGTATCAGAGCATTTGTAACGGAAAAATACATTGCTAATCTGCTTTATCAATAAAATCAAGAATATTTCATTTCTTCAATTTAGCATCAGAGCACATAAATTTGCTTAATAGCAAGTGCTTCACCAATTTTTTCATCAAAAATCATATATCAGCAGAAAAATTTCATTACATGAGATTCAAGTTACACAGTTCAACAACTGTGTACAGAATTTGCAAGAAATTTATCTTTTGAGTATCGTGCCTTGCCAAGAAGAGGCACATCAGAATAATTTCATCATATTGCCACCCGTTTGGCTGCATCGGTATCATCAGAATAGTCAATATTCAGATTATCTCACCTGAAATGCCGTGCCAAAGAAACCAATAGTCAGAAAACCAGTTATCATCCAGTCGGTTTTTGGCTGCACTTTCTCCATCTGTTAGGTAACTTTTCATATCATCATCATTTCTTGTTCTGATGTCTTCAAATATGGCTGAAGAAAATGATGATAATGCCATTTCTCTCATTTCTGCATCAAAATCAACTCAAACTCAATCCAATGCCACACAAGAACTGCTCATAACCATTGTTAAACCACAAAGCCAAATTATCACCACCCAACTAGATGAAACCAATTATCTACTTTGAAAATTTCAGGTAGAAACAGCAATTAGAGCTTATGGTCTTTAGGAATATGTTCTTGGGACACTGAATACTCCACCAAGATTCACTGCAGATGCACAAGGCAAGTTGGTTGATAATCAAGAATATGTAATTCATGAAAGGCAAGATAGTTTAATCAGTTCTTGATTATTATCTTCAATCGATGCAAGTCTAATGCCGCAATTAATTGGTTGTAAAAAAGATTTTGAGATATGGCATACAATATAGCAAGTCTTTAGCTCACAATCTTCTGTAAGAATTATACAGTATAAAAGATAACTGCATAATCTAAAGAAAGACAATTTATATATGAGAGAATATTTGTCAAAAGCCAAAACACTATGTGATCAGTTAACATCAGCAGGACATAGTGTAAGTGATACTGAACAAATATTGTCACTGCTAAGTGGGTTAGATGAAGTGTATGAAGCAGTTGTGGTTGTAATATCATCAACAGAGAAATCGCCAACTCTACAGTATGTTCACTCTATATTACTTACACATGAAGGAAGATTAGAGCAAAAGAAACCAATAAGTCTGGAGTACTCAGCAAATTATATCACTTATAATAGAGGAAAGAATCAAGAAAGAAACTACAACGGTAAAAATCAGTCAAGCAATAGTAAAAGAGGTGGACAGAGCTATAAATTCAGAGGAAGAGGTGGTAGATGGAGCAATACAAACAACAATAACACACTTAGATGTCAGATCTATGAGAAATATGGTCATATAGCAAGCAGATGCTATTTCAGATTTGATGCTAACTATACACCATCCCAACAGAATGCTGTCAATTCAAGAATGCATAATCCAAGTGCAAGCATGGCGAATATTCAACAAGAATGCAAGGGTCACTCACAAAATGCAGTCAATGACATAGCAAAAGTGGAAGGCATACAAGATGACTGCTGGTATCCAGATTCTGCAGCAACCAATCATGTTACAAACAATCACAGCAATTTAAATCTTGAAAACAAGGAGTACAAAGGTACATTTATTATACATGGGCAATGACAAATCAATTCATATCATATACAATGGAAGTGCAAGTTTTAAAGGTGCAAGGCAACTCTACCTTTATAATTTACTGAGAGTTTCTTTAATAAGAAAAAATTTAATGAGTGTCTCACAATTTTCAAAAGATAATAATGTATATTTTGAATTTCACTCAAAACATTGTTTAGTAAAAGATGTACTAACAAATAAAATTCTTTTGTAGGGTAGAGAGTGTAAGGGATTATACAAATTTGATGTTGCAAAATCAAGAAATTTTGAAAGTAAGAAAAATTGGTGTAATATGCTTGAAACAAAACCAGTTGAAAGTTGTAATAGTTATGATGTTTGGCATTCTAAACTGGGACATCCCAGTATGAAAATTGTAAGACATATCTTGAGTAAACATAATAATATTCACATTGAAAATATCCCTTCATTCTACACAAGCACCTAGCCCAATGGGCAAGAGTCACAAACTTGCATCTCCACATTCAAAAACTAAATATGATAAACTATTAGAACTTGTTGCTATAGATCTATAGGGACCAGCCCCAATATCAACTGATTATGCTTATAAATATTATATCTCATTTATTGATGCATTTTCTAGATATGTATGGATTTATTTTCTAAAATCAAAATCCGAGATTTGCAATGCAGTTCATAGCAAATGCCGAAAAGCAAACAAGTTGTCAAGTAAAAATTAAGCAGACTGATGGCGGCAAAGAATTTTTTATTAGGATTTCAATATATTTTAAGACTAATTAATCATGAAACCCTAGATCTGAATAGATGACCCATATTGATTTAATTGAAAAGAAATAGAGGAAAGTAAATGGGTTAGCGGAAGTCATACCTGAATTCATTGTTGTTGTTGGAAAAGTAAATTTGGCTTAGTTTTCCATACTAACACAAAACCTAGACCTTATATTAGATCCGAATTCATAATTGCTGCTTTCATAAACTGATTAAGAGAAAGTGATAGATCTAAAAGATGGAAGTTGGATCTGATTTTTCAAATTGACGTAAACCTTAGATCTGAATTATTTTCATGGAAGATATTAGAAGAATGACTAGAGCTTATGTAATTTGGGACCATAACCACTTATTTATAATGTTGGCATTTTCTAATTTGGCTCTTCAATAAAATAGAAAGTTCCCGGTATTTACACATTAATACCATGACATTATTGATCACTTTAATTCATAATTTGATCACGTTAATTAGGCTTTACACCAAAATAGCATGATACGTTTATTTTACATATGTGGTCCACATATTGAAATTTTCTAACAATCTCCCCCTATGTCATATGTGTAATAACCTTATAAATGTGTTTTACTTTGTGAGCTCCAAAATTTGCTATTTATTAACATAAGGTGTTTTTGATACAATCTCGTCCATCAACTATGCTTACAAATGATCAAAGTGGCTTTCGTTACCTTCTGTCTAACTAAACCAATCAATGGTCACATATACCAACACTACCAAACGACGTAGATCAATCATGGATGCATGACATGAAAATTACATGAGATGTGATCTTCACATGTCTATTTCCAACTGATCCTACTTTAGTGAGATCAAAACATCTAATATTTGAACAACCTAGACTGCAAACAAAACTTTATTACTTTATTTCTGATTAGAAAAAATAACTTGATATGTATTTGTAACCAAAGTATAGAGCAATGTGTCATATGATGGTATCAAATACATACTCTCGCTGAACCAAAATATTCTTACTTAAAAGTTACAACAATTGAGCAAGATGCTCCTGAAAGACGTTGGGTGATAATCGTTTTGTAAGCGGATCCTCCATAGTGAAGTTTGTCACAGTATGCTCTACGAATTACAATCTATTTTGCACTCTCCCCTTACTGGAAAATAATATATTATTTATTGTTACAATATTACTTTAATGATCTTTCAATTTCTTTATTAAATAGTCCATTACTTTATACAGAATTATACAATTATTTTCCATCGTTGGATCCCTCATAACGAAAAATAGCAAAGAAGGCTATAAATATTTGTATGATAGCTTTGCTTATATAGCTTCATCCAAAAAAAATAACAACAACAACAATATTGTTGTTGTCTGAAGTGGATCATTTGTACTCTTGGCATCCAAAATGTTCGAACTGTAATGCCTTTTGATCTCCAATTAATCCGTCTTGAGCATGCAATCCTTTGTTTCTTAAAGATATTTCATAACCATTTTGGCTAACAATTGATCCCACATTTAATGTCAATAAGATATCTACCAAATAATGCACGCAATATCCATATGTGTATATGCTTTAGCGTGCATTAGACTCGACACCGCAAATGCATGAGGAATATTTTGCATATCTTTAGCTTCAAGAATGTTCTTATATTACTATATAAGACAACATTTGTTTATTTTGGCAAAAGAGAATTGATCTGCAGTTTGCATACCAAACTCTCCCTTTTTTTAAAGCCTTATCTGCCTATTTCTTTTGTGATAATCCAAATAGCACTCCATGAATGATAATGGTGTATTTGGATCCCTAATACAAAAGAGTAATTCATAAGTGGTCTTTTTAGTCGTTTCAGCAATGTCTTCATCGAGTAATACAACTTTAATATCCCTTCGATATTGCTTAAAATCATAATCTGTAACAAGTTTCAAAATAATTTTAAAGAGTCTTTTAGTAAAACCAAAGAGAAAGTCTCTTTAAAAATAAAACATTGTCCTTTGAGTATAGTCTTTTCTGTAATGAGCCTTATATCTTTCTGCATTACTCACTTGATTCATTTTTATTTTAAATAATTATTCATAACCAATGATCTTGTTGGCTTAAGGTGGTGGAAAAAAATCTCAAACTTTATTATCCTTATAGATTTAGATTATATATTCATATCTTAAATCTACATTTCAAATTAGTACCTTATATGGATTGATGCAAGCCCAAAGAATCATCTTCACCAATCCAATATTTATCTTTGTGAAAAAATACTATATATTCATTGGAATAGTAGTTCTTCTTTTCAAGTGGATTTCCTTAGTGACCTTACACTTTAGGTTGTTAAGTTTGTTTTCTTGAAACAATAACCTTAATTTGAAGAAAATTTAGTTTGACATTGTCTTATTATGGTTCTTAGTCTACTTCTTGTTAATGAAAGAAAACAAATCCTATATATTAGTCGACGAAGCAACTGTAGTTGAATCAAAGATAATGATTCTCCTTAAAGACAATAATACAAATATTAGAATTTTGTTTGACATTGTCTTATTATGGTTCTTAATTTACTTCTTGTTGATGAAAGGAAACAAATCCTATACATTATCCAAAGAAATAAATGTAGTTGAATCGAAAATAATGATTCTCCTTAAAGACAATAATCCGTACTTTATTTCTTCCCCCAAACTCAACATCCTTAAAAATTGTAGCATTTTCATCTTATAATTTTTCTTAGTCTAAGTTTATAATGCTTGTAGCTTTTAAGTCACTTAGAACACTAATAAAGTATTTGCTATCTTTAGTGCCTCAATCTACAATTATTTAGTATACTGAAACAAATAATCATATTAATCACCGAATCAAAATTTAAGACTTCGTTATAAAAGGTATTTAGCATAAGTAGATATATATAAGTTATATTTTAAACATTAAGAGCTTTAATTCAAATAATGTTTGAATTTATTCATAAATCAATCTTATTATTTCTAAATGAACAATAATAACCCAATTTGTTCATACCAGAAATAAAAAGCTGAAATCTATCTAAATGACAGCATAACAAAAATATCAAATAAATCAAAACAATGACACTGAAATCTCAATAATATCTTAAAAAATATCTAGTAAACTTTATGTAACGACCTAAGTTTTAATAACGTATTTAACTAAATTTTTGTGAAATTTTAAATAATAATAATTTGAAATATAAATTTAATATTTGGAATACGTCTAATTAAACGTAGCAAGTGGTAAATTTTCATCTAAAAATATGAAAGATTATTTATTGTGTAATTTTATTTAAATTTAAATCAATTAATATTAGATGATAATAAAATATTTTTCAAACCTGAATATTTTTACATAATAAATTTGTAAATCATTTTCTGAGTGAGACGTCATCTTCCATTTCATCAAATTTGAATTGCTATTGCTCCATTTATCATATTTTCGACAAAATAGCAGCATTTCCAGTATCGATATCGACTTTTGATTAGATGATCGTATCATGAATGTCTGTATACTATTTTGATCGTCTCGTCATGCTGATCTCTGCGGTATATTCATGGTTGTATTATGAAGTTTGATTTAGCGGAATCCGTGAAACCGGTAACCGCACCGTTCCCACTTTCAACCTTTTGGGTTAATTGTCTATTTAGTTGTCTTCTAGTTGAAATCGAACTGTCATAACCATCTGTATTCTAAATATTTTGACTGTTTATTTGCCTTAGATATTTAATAAATTTTATAGTTCATTCTTTCATATTTCTCTGGTTTCCCTACTCTCTTTTGCTCTGTGTTTTCAAAAAAAAAAGAAATCAAATAGTTTTGCCTGCTCGTCTTTTTCTCCTCCCCACCATCAGCCAACCCTCATTCCCAAAGCCACCTTCCTCCGTCGCTTAGGTCACCTTCCATGAACCGCCTTCCCTCTCTGCCTCCGCCATCACCTGCCACCGAAACCACTCCATCTCCACCACCAAAGCTCCACAGACCGAACACTTCACCCTTCCTCAACCCATGCCCATCGATCAGCCTATGCCCACGCAGCCACACGGTCGCTAGCACCACCTCGGCCGAGCACGGCCTCCCTCCTCCTTCTCTCGCCTGTTGCTACGCGTCCATTTTTTCCTTCAGCCTTCTTTATAAAATAAGTTTATATGTATACGTATGTTTTTCAAATTTATATTTTTCATAGATGTTGTTTTGTTATATATATATATTTATTAGTATGTATGTACCAGTTTTGATAGTTATATATATATATATATGTTAGAGTATATGATCTGTTGGGTTATCATCTGTTAGTTGAATCCATTTACATGTGTATTTGGTTTATATATTATAATATGTATAGTTGTATTACAAGCTATAGGTTGTGTATGCAGTTATATGCTTTAACTTGTAAATTTTTAAGTATATAACAGTTTGTTTAAAATATATATAAGATATATATTAATTGTTATGTTTTAATAAAAATATTTATCATAGTTTATTTTATTCATAGGTTGTTGTAGCTTACTGCGTTCATTTATATTCAACCATGTTTATAATGGGTCTGGCTTACAATATTATAGTATCTTTTATATGCTGTTTATATATATATATATATATATATATATATATATATATATATATATATATATATATATATATATATATATATATGACCGTATCTGTTTAAAGATGTATAAGTATTTATATGAAACTGTATGGGTTAGTTTACATCTTATTATATTTATAGTTTGTGTGTGTGTGTGTGTGTATTGCTCAGTTGATCTGTTGGTATAAAATAAAGGCAGTATTTTCATATTTTTATTGTTACAGTATATATACATATTAGGTATAGTATTTTATATACATGTATATGTTGGTAGAGTTTTGAATGGAGACATATATATTATACGTTTAAATATGCTTATATCATTTATGTGTCATATGTTTTATAAAGGATTGATGTTAAAATCGTATGAGTTATAAGTTGTTTCTACTTTATATGTTATACTTATATATATTACACAGTTTGGTATTTTGTTTTTGGTTAATGTTTTATATCTGTATGTATTATAGAAAAAAAGATTTTTATGTTTATTTTAATATGTTTTTGTTTTAAATTTAATATTGGTTTTTATAACAAGGATGGATCTTAAGGTATAATATATTAAGTCTACACATATTTGAGTTTGGTTTGGGTATAAATATATATATATGTTATTTTAATATTTATTTTAAATTTAATACTGATTTCATCGAAACAATAATAATGTATATATATTTGCTGTTTCTATGAAACCGATTCTAATAGTTTCGTCGATCCCTCATTATCAGCTTTGCTCTTCTAACTCGTATCCATCGTACTTTGCTTCGAAACTCATGCTTGAATCTGTAACTCATCTCATTCTCATCCAACTCTAGCCTCGAAATGTGAGCAAACGTTCTTGTAATTATTAAATTTGATTTCAATTGAAAACGACAATTTAAATATGCTGTTGTTTGTTATTTACATTGCTATATATATGCTATTATCTGTATTTGTTCAGCTGTGACATCCGACACCATTATCTGTTATTTATGTTGATGATATATGCCTATTATATTATTATCGTATCTGTTATCGCTCTGCAAGTTCCCTGTTAGTATAGAATTCCCTATGGCTTGAAATGATACATACTCGAACGATCTGTAGAATAAAAGAAAATTGTTATGGGTTGAAATGATAAACATAAGCGATTTTCATTGAATTGAATTTGGGATTGTGGGTTGAAATGATATATACCTGTATATATTTACATTGCGGATTGAAATGATAAATATCTATGTCACTTGACCATAAGATAGAAAATTATAAGCAGACACCATTGGTCAATATATATATATATATATATATATATATATATATATATATATAGAAATGATTTTCAAGGTTATTATACTCTAATAAGATTGATTTGAAATTTATTATATTTAGGATTTTAAAGATATGATTTTGTAACTGGATTTTAGATCAAAAGTGATTTAAGTGAATATTTCAAATTTACATAAATTGAAATGTATATTTAGTTTTATTTAAATTTGAAATTTGAAGTTTTATTTAAATGTTATTTGAATGATTAAGTAAATATTTCAAAATAAATAATAGTAAAGTGAATTTGATATATATATATATATATATATATATATATATGGAATTATCAAATCTAGTTTTGAAATGTTTGAATATTTAAAGCTTTGAAAATATTAAAATTGAAATGGTTTATTTATGGTTCAAATCTGTATTTGAAATCGATATAATTTGAAATAGTTTATTGAAAAACTGAAATAAATTGAAATTGATGATTTGAGATTTGATTAGATTTGAATTTTTGGAATTCGAGTTGATTTGAAATCGATTTGTGAAACTTAAGGAAACTATTTTATTATACAAAGTATTTTTAAATTATTTTATGTTTTACTTTATAAATCATTTTTAATATTTTTTTTTAATATAAATCATTTTTAATATAAAATATTTTAACTTATAACTCTTTATATAAACTATTTTAACTTACAACTCTTTTATATAAACTATTTTATCATATAACTCTTTTATATAAGCTATTTTAACTTATAACTCTTTTATACAAACTATTTTAACTTATAACTCTTTTATAGAAACTATTTTATTTTATAAAATATTTTATTATATATACTATTTTAATATCTAAACTGTTTAAGTGGTGGAAGTTATGTTTTCAAAGTTATGAATTTCAAAGTATTATGTTTTGAAAGTGCTATAATTTCATGTGTTTGGTTTCGAAAGTGTTATAACTTTGAAAGTACTATGATTTTGAAAATGGATATCTTTGAAATGGAAATGATATCATATTGATATGGTTTTGAAATGGAAATGATATTTTGGTTTTGGAGTATAAGCTATTTTGAGATGACCGCGGTGTTATAATAACGTTTGGTTGTTAAAGAGACCGGGATCGGAAGTTGTCATACTCTCTACCAACTCCGAAAACCACTTTAACAACCGTGTACGCGATGGAGATTCCAGAACGAAGTAGGATGGTGGAGACGTCCTATTAAGCTATATACGTAGACCCGACTTCCGTGAGTTCGCATAAGGTGGCTAGAATATGAGCGATTCTCGGACCAAGTGAGTTAGCTCCTCCGATCGGACACATTCCCTCGATACTATGTTCTGACTTTGTGATTGATTTGGTGGCCACACTTGATTTTTTTTATTTGGGAGCGTGTTTCGAGGTGGGCGGTAGTGGCTGCTATGCGTTACCTCCAACCTCAATGCGTAATTGGTATATCTACCCTAGCATTGTCTTGTTGTGTCGTGTCACCTACCCTATCGAGGCCACTACGAGTTTGTTTTGTACCAAAACCTATGGAGTGCTCTCTGAAGGCGCCTAGTATGGGGGAGATTATGGGATTGTATAGACTATGGGAATATATAAAACGTGTTAAAGTGGAAAATGTGAAGCCTTAACGCTATTTTAATAGTTTACTTTATTTTAGACATTATTATAATTGCGTATATTATGAGAAATGCGGATTACGGATCTTAAGGCTAAGATTAACACTAGAGGGGGGGGGGTGGATAGTGTTAATAAAGAATTACTAAATCTTTTTAATTTATGTTAATTTAGACACAAAAGTATGCAATATACAGACACAGATATGATCACAGAAACAATCACAGATGCAGAAATAAAATAAAAGCAGTAAAAGAAAGAACACACCGGATTTTATACTGGTTCGGAGTTACCCTACATCCAGTCCCGCAACACAAGAACGGATTTCCTTTCAAAAGCAATTGTACAATTACACCCTCGGTTTCAAGGCTACGAGTTACACCCTCCAGAATTTTGATCCTCTGGATAGAGATACTTGATTTCCGAGCCATAAGTTTACCCAATTGATTTACCAAGGCTACAATCGCACCTTTTCCCTTTTGATTGATTTCCAAGGCTACAATCACACCTTTTCTCGCTTAATATATTACAAAGAAGTCTATAACTCTGAATAGCACAGAGAATCTTGTAGAGATAGTGATAGAGAATCAAACTAGAAGTAATCGAGTATGATTCAATGTTGATTTCGGCAGAGTAATGATAAGAATATGTATTAAGAAATGAGGAAGAAGAAGAGGAGTGAAAACCATAAAATTATAATTAAAAATTCGTTGAAACTGACCCCTATTTATAGAAGAACAACAGCCATGACCATTCATGAAGAGTTATGGCGAATAGACACTTCTTTTGAAATTTGAATTTTTGAATCAAACTGTCACCATGTCGACATGGTCATGCTAGGCATGTCGACATCCCAAAGGATATTTTGGTGTTTTTGATTTTCTTTGAAAATAATCTTTATCTTACATAAAAACTATTTTAAACTTTATAAATATACTTGACTATAGTTAAAATTCATAAGTAAATATAAAGAATAATATATATAGATTTTAACTATAATTTTATATTCAAATCTAAGTATAAATATTTAAAAGTTAAATATATTATTTAAAAAGATAGTTTAAAATCAGAAGTAATTTGACTTTGAAAATAAAGATGTTTTTGAGGCTAAAATTATTTAAAATCAGGATCGAGGGTTTTGAATCTTTTAAAAGGAAAGTTTTGAAACATTTTGAAAACAGGATATAATTTTGAAAAATCATTTTGAATAAAAGTTAGCGGATACAAAACAATGTTCCACTAGATATTTCGTAGGTTCCATCCTACTTAGGGTTCCATCCCTTTAACGGGCTCGAAGTGGATTCCATTCCACGAATAAATTGGATTTTAAGATGTCAGTGCTTTTCTACGAGTTTTAACAAAAATTCCTAATAATAATAAAAAAATACTTATCCTTGAAATCTTGAACTCTTGATAATCTTGATACTCATGAGTCTTCTATCTTGATATTTTATCTTGAATGTCTATACTGTACAGTCTTCATTCTTAGTACCTGCATGGTTAAATCCTGCATATACATATATATTTAAACTTATAATGTTATTGTTTATATTTTATAATCTATTCTAAGGTTGTTGTCATCAAAACTATCATCTCACGGACTAACAATCTCCCCCTTTTTGATGATGACAACCTTTATTTATAAAATATTATTTCTATCCTAATAACTCCCCCTAAAACTAACAACTCTCCCTTAATCTATACCTAACTATCCTATTTTATATTTCTCCCACTTTGTCATCAACAAAAACTTTATCTAAACTAGATAACTCCAAACTATACAACTCCCCTTAAAACTATTACTCTATGACATGTGATTATAATGATAGTGTTATCATAAATAATCAACACTTAAGTCTAATACTAAAACATAGTCCTAAACTATTAACTATCCTAACTAAGAATTCACAATAATACTTATAATAAAAACACATATAAGAACACGAGTTATTTATTACGTATATGGTTGTGTTTATATTTGCGTTTGGAAAACATAAAAACACAAACAACAACGGAAGGAAAGAGAAGAAACTAATGTGTGTTTCTGAACATAGGAGATTTATGAATCGAATAGTATGGATAGTGGAAACAGAAATTTCCACGTTGTTCGACAAGATTCCCATTTTTGTCGAAACACACTTCTCCAACACACACTACTTGGTCATCATCCTCCTCGTGTGCTTCTTCCATGGGTTCTTCTTCTTCTTCTTCATCGCTGACCTCTTGTTCTTGATTGAGTGAAGAGTCTTCATCGATCAAGATAGGGTTGGCCTGGTTGTTCACTAGGAATTTTTGCAAATTTCTAAGAATCTTGCCTTGCCTTTCCTGTTCCTTTGCCATATGAAGTTGAGTTACTTGAATTTCAGTTAACATCTGAAGTACATCAATCATATACTCCTCTATTTTCGTTACATGAGCAAAAGTAGTGCATTGGAATGGACCAGAAGTAGGAGAGGGAAATGAGAAAGTTGATTTTATGTTTGATTTTGAGGATGAAGCCATGATTTTATTTATTTCAGAAGAGAGAATGAAGAGAAAACAGAGAGAATTAATGAAAAGTCGAAATTGAGAAGAATATATAACTAAATTTTTGAATTTTGGTGGGAAAATTTTTAAAAAAATCAAAAACGTTATATGTCGACATGTATACCTAGGGGTATGTCGACATGGTCTTTTTAAAATTTAACTCTTTGATTTATTTTTGATACCAATTGGTAATTATACTTGTTATTTATATTTTATATTTCAGTTATAGAAAAAATTCCTAATTCTCTTCTTAATTTAGTAAATATTGATTCATTTAAAGGTTTTGTTAAGATATCAGCAATTTGATTTTCAGAATTGATATAATCGAGAGTAGCTACTTCCTTGCTTATATTATCTCTGAGAAAATGATGTCTAATATCAATATGTTTAGTTCGAGCATGTTGAGTAGTATTTTTGGATAAATTTATCGCACTCGTATTGTCACAATAAATTGGAGATTTTGAGAAATTTAAACCAAAATCTTTTAAGGTTTGTTGCATATATATTACTTGAGAACAAGCCAAAGCAGCAGAAATATACTCTGCTTCAGTTTTTGACAAAGAAACCGTGTTTTGCTTTTTACTAAGCCAAGAAATCAGAGAATGCCCCAAAAAGTGACAAGTCCCACTTGTACTTTTTCGGTCTGATTTACAACCAGCATAGTCAGCATCACAGTAAGATATTAAGTCAAAAGAATTATTTTTAGGGTAGAATAAACCATAATCAGACGTGTGTTTAACATATCTTATGATTCGTTTCACGGCTTTTAAGTGAGTCTCTTTAGGTTGGGATTGATATCTGGCACAGAGACAGACACTATGTATGATATCAGGTCTACTAGTAGTAATATAGAGTAATGAGCCAATCATTCCTCTATATAATTTTTGATCTACATCTTTCGAGAGATATTCTTTACTAAGGTACTCATTGGTTGCCATAGGAGTGGGTTTTCCACTCGCAGTGGTCAAACCAAATTTACAAATTAGGTCTTTAGCATATTTTTCTTGACTAATAAAGATACCATTATCTAATTGTTTTATTTGTAATCCTAAAAGGAAATTTAATTCACCCATATGACTCACTTCAAATTCTTTTTTCATTATTTCAGAAAATTCTTTATTCATTTCAAAATTAGTTGAACCAAAAATGATATCATCTACGTAAACTTGTACTAGTTGAATATCATTTTTATTTCTTTTAATAAAAAGAGTATTATCTACTTTACCAATTTCAAAATTAGATTGCAATAAATAAGATCTTAGTCTATCATACCAGGCTCTAGGAGCTTGTTTTAGACCATATAGTGCTTTTTTAAGTTTGTAAACATGATTTGGTAATTTATCATTTTCAAAAAGTGGTGGTTGTTCGACATACACTTCTTCTTTTACAAATCCATTTAAAAAGGAGATTTTAACATCCATTTGAAATAATTTGAAATTATTATGATTTGCGAAAGCAAGTAAAATCCTAATGGCTTCTAATCTTGCTACGGGAGCAAAGGTTTCATCAAAATCTATTCCTTCTTCTTGACAATAACCTTGAGCGACTAAACGAGCTTTATTTCTGACTACCTCTTCTTGTTCATTCATTTTATTTTTATAAACCCATTTAGTTCCAATTATAGTTTTATTTTTTGGTCTAGGAACAAGTTTCCAAACGCCATTTCTAGTAAATTGATTTAATTCTTCTTGTATAGCCAAAATCCATGAATCATCAGTTGATGCTTCTATTGGATTTTTGGGTTCAATAGTTGATATAAAAGCTACATTACTCATTTGACTTAGTTGATTTCTAGTTTTAACAACAAATTGCATATCTCCCAATATATTTTCTATAGGGTGATCTTTTAAAAGTTTTGTCCTTTTATTAGGATGGTTGATTTCATTATTAGTTTCAATAGGTTCTTGATTTTGAGTGATTAAATCCTCTTCATCATTTGTATCTTCAAAATTTTTGAAATTTTCATCAAATGAAACATGCATTGTTTCTTCAATGGTATTAGTTTTAAATTAAACACTCTGTACGCTTTACTTCTATTAGAATATCCGATAAAGATACCTTTGTTGAATTTAGGATCAAATTTATCTAAATTATCTTTTGTATTTAAAATAAAGCATTTACTTCCGAAAATTCTGAAATAAGATACCTTAGGTTTCTTTGAATAAAGAAGTTCGTAAGATGTCTTATCGGTTAGAGGTCTAATTAAAGTTCTATTCAAAATATAACAGGCGGTAACAACTGCTTCTGCCCAAAAATTCTTTGGTAAATTACTATCTGTAAGCATAGTTCTCGCACACTCTTGAATCTTCCTATTTTTACGTTCTACTACTCCGTTTTGTTGTGGAGTTTTCGAAAATGAAAAATTGTGAGTTATTCCCTTTTTATTGCAGAATTCCTCAAATCTTTCATTTTCAAATTCACCACCGTGATCACTTCGAATAGTTATAATTTTTAGAGAAAATTGATTTTGAATCCTTTTTGAGAATGTCTTAAAACATTTAAAAGTATCACTTTTATGTTTCAAAAATATTGTCCATGTAAATCTAGAATAATCATCTACAATTACAAAGACATATCTACTATGATTTATTGACAAAATTTGAGATGGACCAAATAAATCAAGATAATGTAATTCAAGAGGTTTTGAAGTTGAAATCATATCTTTTAACTTAAAAGAATTTTTTCTAAGTTTTCCTAATTGACAAGCATCACATAAACTATCTACTTTAAAATTCATTTTAGGGAGACCTCTTACTAGATCATGTTTTGACAGTCTAGATAGGAGTTTGAAATTCAAATGCCCAAATCTCTTGTGCCAAATCCAAGGGTCACTTGTATTTGCCAACAGACACAGGTTATCATTTGAAACTTTCATACTAAGAATATATATTCTTTTTCCTGACTCCCTCAAATATAATGGTTGAATTATTATCTTCAATGTGACATTATCTTTTTCAAATTTAAATTTATAACCTTTATCACATAGTTGACTTATACTTATCAGGTTATGTTTCAGATTCTTAACTAGCAAAACATTAGTAATAGTAGGAGTTTCAGAATTACCGACTTTGCCGATGCCAATCGCATATCCTTTTGAATTGTCTCCAAAGTTAACCAATCCTCCATCTTTGTATATTATATCATTCAGTATATCTGGATTGGCAGTCATGTGTCTAGAACATCCACTATCAAGTATCCATTTGTTCTTTCTGATCTGCACAATTTGTCCGTTGTGGATTGATTCCTCAACACCCATAAAGCATGATTCCTGCACATCAAACAATTTTGGTAGATAACTTGAATTTGAATATTGATTATACGCAGACTTATGAAACAATGATGATTTGAATACTTCTAAATTAGTATTAATGAATATAGCCATTTTAAAAACTTTTCAAAAATCAGATTATGAAACTTTGAAAACCTTGCTCTGATACCAATTGTGAGAAATGCGGATTACGGATCTTAAGGCTAAGATTAACACTAGAGGGGGGAGGGGATGAATAGTGTTAATAAAGAATTACTAAATCTTTTTAATTTATGTTAATTTAGACACAAAAGTATGCAATATACAGACACAGATATGATCACAAAAACAATCACAGATGCAGAAATAAAATAAAAGCAGTAAAGGAAAGAACACACCGGATTTTATACTGGTTCAGAGTTACCTTACATCCAGTCCCGCAACATAAGTACGGATATCCTTTCAAAAGCAATTGTACAATTACACCCTCGGTTTCAAGGCTATGAGGTACACCCTCCAGAATTTCGATCCTCTCGGTAGAGATACTTGATTTCCAGGTCACAAGTTTACCCAATTGATTTACCAAGGCTACAATCACACCTATTCCCTTTTGATTGATTTCCAAGGCTACAATCACACCTTTTCTCACTTAATAGATTACAAAGAAGTCTATAACTCTGAATAGCATTGATAATCTTGTAGAGATAGTGATAGAGAATCAAACTAGAAGTAACCGAGTATGATTCATTGTTGATTTCGGCAGAGTAATGATAAGAATATGTATTAAGAAATGAGGAAGAAGAGGAGGAGTGAAAACCAGAAAATTATAATTAATAAATCGTTGAAACTAACCCCTATTTATAGAAGAACAACAGCCATGACCATTCATGAAGAGTTATGGCGAATACACACTTCTTTTGAAATTTGAATTTTTGAATCAAGCTGTCACCATGTCGACATGGTCATGCTAGGCATGTTGACATCCCAAAGGATTTTCTGGTGTTTTTGATTTTCTTTGAAAATAACCTTTATCTTATATAAAAACTATTTTAAACTTTATAAATATACTTGACTATAGTTAAAATTCATAAGTAAATATAAAGAATAATATATATATATATATGTATAAATATTTTAACTATAATTTTATATTTAAATCTAAGTATAAATATTTAAAAGTTAAATATATTATTTAAAAAGATAGTTTAAAATCAGGAGTAATTTGACGTTGAAAATAACTCCTGACGTTGAAAATAAAGATGTTTTTGAGGCTAAAATTATTTAAAATCAGGATCGAGGGTTTTGAATCTTTTAAAAGGAAAGTTTTGAAAACATTTTGAAAACGGGATATAATTTTGAAAAATCATTTTGAATAAAAGTTAGCGGATACAAAACAATGTTCCACTAGATTTTTCATAGGTTCCATCCTACTTAGGGTTTCATCCCTTTAACGGGCTCGAAGTGGATACCATTCCACAAATAAATTGGATTTTAAGATGCCAGTGCTTTTCTACGAGTTTTAACAAAAATTCCTAATAATAATAAATAATACTTATCCTTGAAATCTTGAACTCTTGATAATCTTGATACTCATGAGTCTTCTATTTTGATAATTTATCTTGATATCTTGAATCTCTGTATTGTACAGTCTTCATTCGTAGTACCTGCATGGTTAAATCCTGTATATACATATATATCTAAACTTATAATGTTAGTATTTATATTTTATAATCTATTTTAAGGTTGTTGTCATCAAAACCATCATCTCACGGACTAACATATATAACTACATAGTAGAAAGTTTAACGGATCCTTAGAGGATGGTTATCCTAAACATCATTTGAGTTACTTGTATTTCAGTCATTATTTCGCTTGAGTTGGATTTATTTATATAAGAATGTTAATCCTGACTCGAGTGTTTTGTGTTTTTCTTTACACTCGGGTCAGACTGATTGTCACAGAATTTGAGACTCACCTTTGGAGTTGGAGCTTCGCTTGGAGATCCATATATCTATTCAGCTTGTAGTTATTCTGTTGATTCCAGTAATGCATTATGATCTTGTATTAGACTATTGTATTTGAAACTTCTACTGTATCTTAATTTAACTCTGATATATATATATATATAGTAGCTTCATGAACTACTATTCATTTTGTTTCCGCTGCATATTGTTATATCACTCCGTGTCTATGATTCCGTGATCTTTATTTACTGTATATGCTAAGTTCTGCCAAATATAAATTAACAGTCTGATATTTAAGAAATTCAAGTTCGACATGTACAGATACGAATGGTTGAAAATACCAGGATGTTACATGTGGTATCAGAGCTTTGATATTAGGCAAAACTCAACATATAAGGTAAATTGAATTACGGAATCACTTTCGTTCAAGCTTGAATCTCTTCCTCTTTGACTAAGTTTCCTATCTAATTTCTTTGATTTTGGAGCATCCCATAGCTCCACCTTATTGTAAAGAGGTGAATCTCCTTTACAACAGACATTGATTCACTGAAGATTTCTGTATCCTCGGTATAGATGCTGCTATTTCCTACGATGCTCAAATTCTATCTCTTGAGATCGAATGTCGATTTGCCTATGGATTCTGCATCGATCTTATTCTTGAATTCACAGTTGACCATGTTAAGGTTGCCCGTGATTAATATTAGTATATCCATCTCCATATTTCGAAATTTAATTATTTTATCCCCCGCTCAAGCCTATCCTCTTAGCTAGAATTTGCTTTGATTAGGGTCCCATTGAATTTGAATCCTTATCCTCGCTTTGAAATTCATTTTGTATTATCGAGTGAATGAGTATATTTGTATTAATATAACAATATTTTATATATTGTGTTGTTTGAGTTATTGATGATGATTTGGGTTTTCGATCAATTCTTCGATTAACCCTACCGATAGAAATTCCAAAACACTCGAACAGAGCGAACTAACACAATATTATTTTTAAAATTGGTAAATAAAATAAATTTTGCATGATTATATTATAGATATAAGTAAAGTTTCTGAAATTTAATAGTTAAATGAATTTGGTATTTTGAAATGATAATATATGATTTTCATTTATTGTTTTGTAAAGCGTTGACTATTGTCACATGATATAAATAAATGGAATAAAAAAGATGGTTTAGAAACTGTTTTGGAAATTTAATTGAATTTAAAATTTAGAATTTGAGAATTTAATTTCTGGTAATTCCAAACTTTGGTTTTAATTTTTTTAAAATATATACTATTGAAAGTATCTTCAAATATAAATCGTTTCCAAAGAATTTTAAAGAAATAAGTCAGTAGTCTCCTTTTTTGTCGCTGAAAAATAATTTCGGTGATGGCGACCGCATCATTGACATTCATTTTCGAGTTTCGAAGTGGAGAGACCATTCTGTAGCTTTGTTACACTTTGCTTTGGAAAATGAATTTGGTTTGAATTTCTAAAGTGTGGCTTGATTTATAATTGGTGCATGATTATTTTTATATACAATGTATATATGTATATAATTATCTCTAAATTGTTTGAAGTTAATCGGGAATTTAATTCCTAAAGTTTTGGTTATAGGATGATTTTAGTTATAAATAAATCCAAAATTTTTGAATAAATATTTAACTTGAAATAATTGAATTGGGAAAATTTCACTTGTATAATACCCAGTTACATTCTAATATAACTTACCTTAATCATTCAGAGGTTGGATTGTAAATGGATAGTATACAAATGAAAATGATGTTAGAAGGAATTTATACATAAATTTGATTGGTTATAACAAATGTTTTATTCTTAATTTATGATTATAGGAAATGTTAATAGAGATAAATGAAATAATAAGGTAATGAATAGATAAATATGAAGTTATAAATAATTAAGATTGAATTTTTGTGAACTTAAGTAAAATAAATGGATTAAATAAATGAGATAAATAAAATAAATTTTGTTTTGAGGGAATTGATAAAATTGAAAGTAAATCAACTTAATGAAATTCCTTGAATTAGAATCAATTTCTGAATGTTAATCAATCTAAAAGTTAAATCTATATGGTTTTAAAATAATTATTTTATCTTGTATTTCAATTTAATTTTTCTGGTTATTTCCTTTCTCCTACCTCCTTCCTTTTCGGGGACGAAAAGTTTTGAGTGAGAGAGAGTGTAACGACCCGTAAATTTTATTAGTTTTAATAACGTATTTAACTGAATTTTTGTGAAATTTTAAATGATAATATTTCGAAATATAAATTTAATATTTGGAATAAGTCTAATTAAACATAGCAAGTGGTAAATTTTCATCTAAAAATATGAAAGTTTATTTATTGTGTAATTTTATTTAAATTTAAATCAATTAATATTAGATGATAATAAAATATTTTTCAAACGTGAATATTTTTACATAATAAGTTTGTAAATCATTTTCTGAGTGAGACGTCATCTTCCATTTCATCAAATTTGAACTGTTATTGCTCCATTTATCTTATTTTCGGCAAAGTAACAGCATTTTTGGTACCGATATCGACTTTTGGTCAGATGATCGTCTCGTCATGCTAATCTCTGCGTTATATTCAAGGTTGTATTTTGAAGTTCGGTTCAGTGGAATCCGTGAAATCAGAAACCGAAACGGTTCACACTTTCAACTTTTTGGGTTAATTGTCTATTCAGTTGTCTTCTAGTAGAAATCGAACTGTCATAACCATTTATATTCTAGAAATAAATATTTTGAATGCTCATTTGCCTTAGATATTTAATAAATTTTATAGTTCGTTCTTGCATATTTCTCTGGTTTCGCTACTCTCTTTTGTTCTGTATTTTTGAAAACAAAAAGAAAAGAAATCAAATAGTTTTGCCTGCTCGTCTTCTTCCCCTCCCCACCATCGGCCAACCCTCATTCCCGAAGCCACCTTCCTCCATCGCTTAGGTCACCTTCCACGAACCGCCTTCCCTCTCTGCCTCTGCCATCACCTGCCACCGAAACCACTCCATCACCGAAGTTCCACTGACCGAACACTTCACCCTTCCTCAACCCGTGCCCATCGATCAGCCTATGCCCATGCAGCCACACACTCGCTAGCACCACCTCGGCCGAGCACGGCCTCCCTCCTCCTTCTCTCGCTTGTTGCCGTGCGTCCATTTTATCCTTCAGCCTTCTTTATAAAGTAAGTTAATATGTATACGTATGTTTTCCAAATTTATATTTTGCATAGATGCTATTTTGTCATATATGTATATATTTGTTAGTATGTATGTATTAGTTTTGATAGTTATATATATGTTAGAGTATATCATCTGTTGGGTTATCATCTGTTAGTTGAATACATTTACATATGTATTTGGTTTATATATTATTATATATATGGTTGTATTACAAGCTACAGGTTGTGTACATAGTTATACGCTTTAGCCTGTATATTTTTAAGTATATAACAGTTTGTTTAAAGTGTGTATATATATATAAGATATATATATATATATATTAGTTGTTATGTTTAAATAAAAAGATTTATCATAGTTTTTTTATATATAGGTTGTTGTAGCTTACTGCATTCATTTATATTCAACCAAGTTTATAATGGGTCTGGCTTACAATATTATAGTATCTTTTATATGCTGTTTATATATATATCTAGGACCATATTTGTTTAAAGATCTATAAGTGTTTATATGAAACTATATGGGTTAGTTTATATCTTATTATATTTATAGTTTTTGTGTGTGTGTGTGTGTGTGTATATATTGCTCAGTTGATCCGTTAGTATAAAATAAAGGCAACATTTTCATATTTTTATTGTTATAGTATATATACATATTAGGTACAGTGTTTTATATATATGTATATGTTGGTAGAGTTTTGAATGGAGATATATGCATTATACGTTTAAATATACTTATATCATTTTTGTGTTATACGTTTTATAAAGGATTGATGTTAAAATCGTATGAGTTATAAGTTGTTTCTACATTATACGTTATACTTATATATGTTACACAATCTGGTGTATTTTTTTTGTTACAGTTTTATATATGTATGTATTATAGAAAAAAAGATTTTTATGTTCATTTTAATATGTTTGTGTTTTAAATTTAATATTGGTTTTTGTAATAAGGATGGACCTTAAGGTATAATATATTAAGTCTACATATATTTGAGTTTGGTTTGGTATAAATATATATGTTATTTTAATATTTGTTTTAAATTTAATACAAATTTCGTGGAAACAATAATAATGTATGTATATATTTGTTGTTTCTATCAAACTGATTCTAATTGTTTCGTCGATCCCTCCTTATCAGCTTTGCTCTTCTAACTCGTGTCCATCGTACTTTGCTTCGAAATTCATACTTGGATCTGTAACTCATCTCATTCTCATCCAACTCTAACCTTGGAAGATGAGCAATCACTCACGATTAACGTTCTTATATTTATTAAATTTGATTTCAATTGAAAACGACAATTAAAATATGCTATTATTTGTATCTACTCACCTGTGACATCTGACACCATTATCTATTATTTATGTAGATGATATATGCCTGTTATATTATTATCATATCTGTTATCACTCGACAAGTTCCCTGTTAATATAGAATTCCCTATGGGTTGAAATGATACATATCCGAACGATCTGTAGAACATAAGAAAATCGTTATGGGTTGAAATGATAAGCCTAAGTGATTTTCATTGAATTGAATTTTGGATCGTGGGTTGAAATGATATATACCCGTACATATTTACATTGTGGATTGAAATGATAAATATCTGTATCACTTGACCATAGGATAGAAAATTATAAGCAGACACCGTTGGTCAATATATATATATATATATATATATATATATATATATATATATAGACACACATATATTGAAATGATTTCCAAGGTTTTGAAATTGAATTTATTTAAGAACTATACTCAAATAAGTTTGATTTGAAATTTATTTAATTTACAATTTTAAAGACATGATTTTATAACTTGATTTTTGATTAAAAGTGATTTAAGTGAATATTTCAAATTTACATAAATTGAAATGGTATATTTAGTTTCATTTAAATTTGAAATTTGAAGTTTTATTTAAATTTTATTTGAATGATTAAGTAAATATTTCAAAATAAATAATAGTAAAGTGAATTTGATATATATATATATATATATATTGAATTATCAAATCTAGTTTTGAAATGTTTGAATATTTAAAGCTTTGAAAATATTGAAATTGAAATGGTTTATTTGTGATTCAAATCTATATTTGAAATCGATATAATTTGAAATGGTTTATTGAGAAACTGAAATAAATTAAAATTGATGATTTGAGATTTGATTAAATTTGAATTTTTGGAATTCGAGTTGATTTGGAATCGATTTGTGAAATATGAGGAAACTATTTTGTTATATAAAGTATTTTTAAATTACATTTAAAATATTTTATATTTTACTTTATAAATCATTTTTAATATAAACTATTTTAATATAAATCATTTTTAATATAATCTATTTTAACTTATAACTCTTTTATATAAACTATTTAAGCGTATAACTCTTTTATATAAACTATTTTAACTTATAACTCTTTTATATAAACTATTTTAACTTATAACTCTTTTATATAAACTATTTTACTTTATAAACTATTTTATTATATATACTATTTTAATATCTAAACTGTTTAAGTGGTGGAAGTTGTGTTTTCAAAGTTATGAATTTCAAAGTGTTATGTTTTGAAAGTGTTATAATTTCAAGTGTTTGGTTTCGAAAGTGCTATAACTTTGAAAGTGCTATGATTTTGGAAATGGATATCTTTGAAATGGAAATGATATCATATTGATATGGTTTTGAAATAGAAATGATATTTTGGTTTTGGAGTATAAGTTATTTTGAAATGACCGTGGCGTTATAATAATGTTTGGTTGTTAAAGAGACCGGGATCGGAAGTTATCATACTCTCTACCAACTCCGAAAACCACTTTAACAACTATGTTCGCCGTGGAGATTCCAGAATGAAGTAGGATGGTGGCGACGTCCTATTGAGGTATATACTTGGACCTGACTCCCATGAATTCACATAAGGTGGCTAAAACATGAGCGATTCTCGGGCCAAGTTAGGTAGCTCCTCCGCTTGGACACATTCCTTCGATACTATATTATGACTTTGTGATTGATTTGGTGGCCACACTTGATTTTTTTTATTTGTGAGTGTGTTCCGAGATGGGTGATAGTGGCTGCTATGCGTTACCACTTGCCCGGATGCGTAATTGGTATATCTACCATGGCATTGCCTTGTTGTGTCGTGTCACCTACCCTATCGAGACCACTACGAGTTTGTTTTGTACCATACTTATGAAGTGCCCTCTGATGATGCCCAGTGAGATTATGGTACTGTGTAGACTATGGGAATATATAAAATGTGTTAAGGTGGAAAATGTAAAGCCTTAACGCTATTTTAATGGTTTTCTTTACTTCAGACATTATTATAATAGTGTATATTACTACATAGTGGATATTTTAACGGATCCTTAGTTGATGGTTATCCCAAACATCCTTTGAGTTACTTGTATTTCAGTTGTTATTTCATTTGAGTTGGATTTATTGATATAAGAATGTTAATCCTGACTCGAGTATTTTGTGTTTTGCTTTACGCTCGAGTCAGACTGAGTGTCACAACATTTGAGATTCACATTTGGAGTTGGAGCTTCGCTTGGAGATCCATCTATCTATTCAGCTTGCAGTTATTCAGTTGATTCCATTGATGCATTCTGATCTTGTATTTGACTATTGTATTTGAAAACTTCTATTGTATCTTAATTTAACTCTAATATATATATAGTAGTTTCATGAACTACAATTCATTTTGTTTCCGTTGCATATTGTTATATTACTCCGTGTATGTGATTCTGTGATCTTTATTTATTGTGTATGCTGAATTTTGTCAAATATAAATACAGTCTGATTTTTTGAGCAATTCAAGTCCAACATGCACGGATGCAAATGGTTGAAAATACTAGGATTTTACACTTTACATCTTATTAAAGAAATAACTGCAGATATATTTATATCTTATTTCTTTTTTTCTAGATCCTTAGCGACTTCTTTATCCTTATTTATACATTTACGTACAGCGTAGGATAAATAAGTACTTTCTATCTTACCATGCTTTAATCTCTTTTCTTCTTACCACAATATGAAATGAGCTCAATAAAGTTCATTTTATTCTTAGAAAATTAATAATAATCTTAAAACGGTTATACCGAGATTAAAGAGAGCACAAGAATAAATAACAATAACTTGAGTACCTTAATCTTTTGAAGCAATATTTTACATGCGGTACTTATTTATGTTTCCTTTATTTTGACTTTATGGAATCAAACAATATAAAGCGTGCTTGCTTTTCCTTACCATTTTAACAAAATGCTTTTCATTTTCAATAAAGAACTCCTTAAAACTGGTTATCCCTACAGATACCACATCCTTGAAAGCTTCTGCAATATTTTACTTTATGATCTTTTGACTCTTTCTTTATTGAATTGTCTCAACTTTGAATGTTCTTCATGATATTATAACAGCATTCAACCATAATATGAGTGGGTGTGACCCTCCTAATTGCAAGATCTAGATCCATAAAGTTAAGAACAAACAAAATATTCTCTTAATAATCGTTAGAGTTAGTCCCAAACAAGATAAGAATATTAAAATTGGCAGATACTTTAGTCAAATTAGTTGAAAATTAAACAAAAATAAAGGATTGACCGTATATGCCCATATCCAAATATCATTTATAGTAAATTCAAATAATTGGCATGTCTCTTCTCAAGATACCTAGCACAACATTAATATCAAGTCTTTGAACAGTAATATTAACTGTAAGTGGTACTCTTGTTGTAATGATCAAATATTGATAATAAATTCAAGTCAAATAACAATCTTCCTTCGGACCCATTAGTTATTCACTTGTAAAACCTTATAGTTATCACATATTTACCACCACATATGGGTAAATTATTCGGCCAAATATTATTCTTCCTTTGGGCTGGCTAACATCTGTATGAATAAATACATACAAATATCAAACATTTTCATGAACAATTAAAATAAGAGAGGTCACTTTGGTGACATGTTATATCAATTAGATCACTTGGAATGTAGGATATTTATAATTAGTTCGCAAAGAGACACCGAAAATATGTTTGACTTTATTTCTTAGTATATGTACAATATTTCAAGTGCTATAAAATACCCCCAAAAGCATTTTAACTCTATATGACACTTGAAATAATCTCAAAATTAAAACCATGGAACAACATGTTTTAATCATAGTGGTTATAGGCTTTTACTTTAAGTATGTGGTTACATTCATGATATTTTCTAAATAAGTACGATACAAAATATCATAAATAAATAACATAATGAATGTAATAGACGAATGCCAGAATTAAATGATAAAATTATGCATAAATGACATAGTAACTGTCATACTAAATAACATGCAATAGCTATAATGTACATCTGAACCATAATATAGCTATATAGTATGCTACTTTGTCACTTTATCTTTAGTTTATTATTTGAATACTTAGTTAAGGCCGGTAACCATGCATTTTGGCAAAATGTGGAAAATGATGCTCCTTTTATTTTATGCTAACCAAACCATGAAAGTGAAACATGTTTTCAGTAAGCATGGTTCAAACATATAAAATATATGTAACTATTAAACATAAATGCATCAAATAATAAACCATACGTCTTTTCTTATTTCAAATACAAACATGATGCATCATTAAATTTATTGTAACTAATGCATTTACTACGTTTACTGCATTTATGGTAATAAATTAATTAATTTATTACCATAACAACCACATTTAATGCTATTACAATAAAAATAAATGCAATTAACCGTTATATGGTCCAAAATGTAAACTAGTGTCATGTTAAAATTTATTTCAATAAAAAATAAATATAAACACATTAAAGGAGCATACTTTATTTTCAATTAATCAATTTTTTTGAAATAACCCAAATATCTTGTATAAATATCCAAATTACTCAATCAAAAGTTACGTAAGGTAAAATAATCATAAAACTAGATTTACATTTCTTACATAAATGGTTCTAAATTATATATAAATATATCCGTTTATAACATTTATAAACATTAAAAAAATGACTGAACATATTAGATACAAAACATTCCTCACCTTAAAATTCACAATTATTTATAAAATATATAATAACAAAAATGTGAATGCTTTAACCAATATAAATTATTTTTTAAAATGTAGAGGAAGTTAAATTATTTCCCATAATTTAATGATTTCAAAAATTCTAATTGTTTCATAATAACATATAGATTATTTAGATATATCCGTCTTTCTACACCAAAAAAATTCATAAATTAGCCTTTTAATTTACAACAAAAAATTGATATTAAATCCAATTCAAAATCATCATCAAAAATTCCTTGATGCATAGATCAAGCAGACCTGAAACTTAAGCAAGATTATTACAGGACTTCTAAATACAAGTTCAATTCAAAACTTACTCATAATTAAAATGCATAAAAATTTTTTTGAATGAAATCAACGATGGATGACTCTGATACCACTTGTTAGGATTTCAACATACTTTAAGACAGATTAATCATGAAACCCTAGATCTGCATAGGTGAGCCATATTGATTTAATTGAAAAGAAATAGAAGAAAGTAAACGGGTTAGCGGAAGCCATACCTGAATTCATAGTTGCTGTTGGAAAAGTAATTTTGGTTTGGTTTTCCATATTGACACAAATCTTAGACCTTATATTAAATATGAATTCATAGTTGCTGCTTTCATAAACTGATTGAGAGAAAGAGATAGATCTAAAAGATGAGAGTTGGATCTGATCTTCCAAATTAACATAAACTCTAGATCTGAATTATTTCCATGAAAGAGATTAGGGGAATAACTAGAGCTTATGTAATTTAGGAACCATAACCTCTTATTTACAATGTTGGCATTTTCTAATTTAGCCCTTCAATAAAATAGAATTGCCCCAGTAACTACACATTAATACCATGACAATTATATTTGTAAGCCTTTTAACTTTTATTCATAATTTGATCATTTTAATTAGGCTTTACACCAAAATAGCATGACACGTTTATTTTACATATATGGCCAACATATTGAAATTTTATAACATTTTAACTACTCAAAGAATTTTTTCAAAGGAAAGGAATAAGTCACGGGACAGCATGTCCACATACCTTGAGCAAAATGGTCTCATTGAAAGGAAGCAGAGGCATATTGCAGAGACTGGACTAACTCTTCTTGCACAAGCATCTCTACCCTTAAAATTCTAGCCTTATGCTTTTTCAACGGCTGTATACCTCATTAGCAGATTACCAATTAAAGTATAAAAACTAAAAATCCCTATGGAGGTACTGACAAAGATCAAGCCAGACTATCAAGGACTAAAAGTATTTGGATGCATATGCTTCCCTTATCTAAGATCTTACAAGACACCCAAGTTAGAATTCAAATCAACTTCACGTACATTTTTGGAATATGCAACCAATCAAAAAGGACACAAATGTCTTGATAGTAATGGTAGAATGTACATATCAAGACATGTGATATTCAATGAATTTGAATTTCCATTTAGCAAGAAATCAAAACAACTAAAAATATATATATAACCCAAAGTATTCTATACCTCCAATACCTGAAATGATTATACCAGTTGAAAGTCAAATGACCCATGAGAAAGTTAATGCTGGTCAACAACCCACAATGCTCGGAGATGGATCAAGTCATGAGAAAGATGAAGCATCTGAAGGTTCATGTCAGTCACCACAGTAAGGCAGAACCAGTCAATTAGGTACTACCAAATATTAGATGATTTCCAATCATCTAATACTCAAAAGGAGATCACAGTGGCTAACAGAAATCAACAGCCTACTCCTGCAAATACCGTTCACCATATGATAACAAGATCAAAGAGTGGCATATTCAAACCAAAGATTACAATGCAGAGATGACTAGTGAGGAATCTAGCACTTATTATCAGGCAACACAAAAAGAAGAGTGGAAGACAACCATGAAAGAAGAATATGATACATTGATAAGAAATAAAACCTGGGATCTTGTTCAATTACCAGAACATAAAAATATTGTAGTGTGTAAATGGACTTACAAGCTAAAGAAAATCCTGATGGTACAATTCTAAAATACAAGGCTAGATTGGTGGCAAAAGGATATTTACAATAAAGTGGCTTTGATTTTATGAGAATTTTTCTCCATTTGTGAAACCATCCACCATTAGAATTATACTAATTATAGCCTTGTATAAGAATTGGACCATTAAACAATTAGATGTAAATTATGCCTTTTTAAATGGTGTATTGCAGAAGGAAGTCTAAATCGAACAACCACTTGGATTCAAACAACAAGGCAATGAGGGACTAATGTGCAAACTGAACAAAGCAATCTATGGGCTCAAACAAGCACCAAGAGTGTGGTTTGACAAGTTGAAATCAACATTAGCCAGGCTTGGCTATATCTCAACAAAATCTGACAACTTCCTTTTTACTAAAATTTCCCGTGATACTGTTACTTATATATTAAGTTATGTTGATGATTTTATAATTACACATAAGAGTGAGATAGAAATCAGCAAAGTCACACAACATTTGAACAACGAATTTTCAATAAAGACTTGGGAGAATTGAATTACTCTCTTAGTATAGAAGTCAAGAGGACATCGGACACCGAGCTGCATTTATGTCAAAGGAAATACATCTCAGAGATACTGATAAAGGAAAAAATGGATAAGACTAATCCTTTTCCTACACCAATGACAAGCAGCTTACACTTATCAAAATATAAAGGAGAGCCAATAGAAAATGGCAAATTATACAGAAGCATAATAGGAGCATTACAATATGCAACAATAATTAGACCAGACATATCATTTAGTGTGAATAAAGTCATTCAACTCATGCAAAAGCCACTAGATGAACACTGAAAAGTAGTCAAAAGAATATTAATGTATCTCAAAGGACCTATAAATCAGGGTCTAATTTTACAAGCAAGCAAGTCACTAAACATCAATGCATATTCAGATGCATACTGGGCTACTGACTGTGATGATAAAAAATCAACAACTGGTTATTGTATCTTTCTAGGAAAAAAATCCACTATCATGGCGTGCAAAAAAACAACCAACAATACCTTCATCTAGCACAGAAGCTGAGTACATAAGCGTCGCTAGTGCAACAGCTGAGATTATATGGGTAGAATCACTATTAAGTGAATTACGGATCAAAAATGACAACATAGCAACCATTTGGTGTGATAATCTCAGTACAATACCACTTACAGCAAATCTAGTATTACATTCTAAAACAAAGCACATGGAATTGGATCTATACTTTGTACGAGAGCAAGTTATAAAAGAAAATTTAAGAGTTAATCACATACCTTTTACTTACCAGAAAGTAGATATCTTCACCAAAGCATTATCAAAGAGTAATTTTACCAGATTCAGACATGAGTTGAATGTTGATGAAGCTAACTGTAATCCGAGAAGAAATGGAGACTACAACGAAGTTTTGACTGTATCAGATCTAACGTCGCCACTGATACAAGCAGCAGTCTCAATCTTACAAGCAACGAAAGAAGATGAGAGCCCATCAGATCTAATAAACCTTCATCAAGATGAAGATATGCTAGATTAAAAGAGGGAATTTTTTGTTTGAATAATTGCGGCGGCCATTTTTGGGAATTTCTACAAACGCAAACCCTCGACTGGTTTGAGGGAGGTATTGGAGAAATGATGTATACAAAGTCAAACTAGCCGCATATAACTCAAGCTCATACTGGATGCGGGAACACAAGCTTTGGGCCAAGCCTATATATCTCATTTGTACAATAAATGTTCTGTATTGTACAACATAAATACATTCAATGTATCAGAGCATTTGTAACATAAAAATACATTTGCTAATCTGCTTTATCAATAAAATCAAAGACATTTCATTTCTTCAATTTTCTATATTTGCAAGATAATACAAATTGATTTATTTGGGTAACACAATAGGTGCATTCCATGATTAGTATTTCTAATACCATATACAAACATACACGAGTGTGAGAGACTCAAGTGTGACATTCAGTCTTGAAATGTCAAAATCAATTTATTTAACTTTCTGTATCTAACATAAATGAAGCAGCCAAATGAAATCGTGTATTCTCTGATATGTATTTAGAAATATATATATATATATATATATATATATATAAAGGGTTATAAGGGAAATTTTGTAAAACTCTCATATGTATAAGACCGAGTCAATAGCTTATAGTATAAAAGCTAGTCAACATTGTACAAACTGATAATAATTCAGTTGCTTTTCATTTCGTCATTAATAAAAACTTTCTTCTTCATCAAATTCAAAAATCTAACTTGGTATCAGGCAGAAAATCATCACAGCCTAATGGCATACCCATATATGATCTAGATACCATCAAAAATATCACCATCTGATAATTCAGATTATAAAGATCTCATCAGAAAACGTGAATCATCATCTGAGATCAGAATTTGAAAGTGATTCAGTGATCAAGAGATACCCTGCCATAGATTTCTGTAAGAAATCTGGCTGCATCAGATTTGATTAGAAAACAAATCCAAATTCAAAGAAAATCCAAGAAAACATCAAAAGATCATCAAATCATCAAAGAAAGTGCCATGCCTAAAAAACCCATCATCAGAAATCAATCATCCGGGTTTATGACTGCACATACCTGACTTTTTTTTGAACATTTTGACCAAATTCTTGAATTTTCTTAAACCCTCTAGTATCAATCTTCTCTTCTTCTTGAATCATTTCATTTGTTGTATTTCCCACTCGGCAACATTGCATCATCATGGGAGAAAGCTCTGCAACTTTTATAACTCCTAATATGGATCAATCAGCCACAGAAAGTCTCATTAAAACCATTTTCAGTCCACAAAGTCAGCTTGTCACTTCACACTTGGAAGAAGATAATTATCTTCTCTGGAAAGTGCAAGTTGAAACTACAGTTAAAGGCTATAGACTCGAAGAGTATCTTCTTGGCACACATATTGCTCCTCCAAGATTCATCACTAATGAAGAAAATAAGACGGTTAGTAACCCAGAATTCACCAAATACCAGAGACAAGATAGTCTGATCTGTTCATGGTTGCTATCATATATAACTGTCAAGCTATTGCCACAAGTCATTGGAAGCAAGACAACATATGGTATATGGTCAACTGTTGAGAGAATCTTTAACTCTCAGTCAGAAGCAAAAGTAATGCATCATAAAAGACCGTTGCATAGTATCGGGAAAGAAAATCAGTCTATGAGTGACTATCATGCAAAAATTAAAACTACATGTGATCTTCTTGAAGCAGTAGGACACAAAGTTCCTGCAGCAGAACAGGTTTTAATCATCCTAAGTGGTTTAAGTGAAGACTATGAAGCTGTTGTAGCAGTTATTTCATCTCAAAGAATTACACCATCTATGGAAGTTGTTCATTCTATTCTACTTGCACATAAAGGAAGAATAGAATTCAAGAAACCTACTGATTCAGATATGTCTATAAACTACACAGAGGTCACAAAAACAAGAATCAATATAACAGTAAAAGTAATCAGTCATTCCAGAGAGGAAATGAAACAACCAGAGGCAGGGGCAGAGGAAGATGGAATAACAATAGTAGACCAAAGTGTCAAATCTGTGAGAAAGTGGGACACATTGCAAGCAAATACTACTTCAGATATGATTCTAACTACAACCCATCTCAGAACACAAATGCTCGGATAGGATATGGTGGAAATGTAAACTTGGTGAGCACACAACATGATTCAAAAGGTTGATCAGATGATCATAGTGCAAACATTTATGAAACTGGAAAATGTGAAGAGATTCAAAATGAATGTTGGTACCCAGACTCTGGTGCAACACATCACGTGACCAACAATCTACAAAATATGAATCTTGGGAGCAAGGAATACAATAGTAATCAAATTATTTGTATGGATAATGGCACTAACATTAATATCACACACACTGGTTATGCACAAATCTTTGGACAGAAAGTTTTACATTTGAATTACCTACTACGTGTTCTAAAAATAAGAAAGAATCCCATTAATGTATCACAGTTTGCTCATGACAAAAATGTGTTTTTTGAATTCTATCCAAGATATTGTGTAGTTAAAGATATTGAACCTAAACAAACTTTACTGCAGGGTGAGACATATAAGGGTTTGTACATATTCAACTTGTCAAAAGCATATCAATTCAATAATACAAGAAAATGGTGCAATCTGACAGAATCATGTATAGAATGTAGTGAAAGTGATTTCAGTATCTGGCACTCTAAGCTAGGACACCCAAGTGTAAAAGTTGTAAAGCAAATACTGAATGATAATGAAATTCAAGTTAGAGATATACCTGTATCTTTTATCTGTACTTACTACCAAATGGGGAAGAGTCATAAACTGGCCTTTCCTCAATCACAGTCTGAATATAATAGGCCATTGCAATTGATTGCAATAGATTTATGGGGACCTGCACCCATAAATTTAGACTATGGATTTAATTACTATATCTCTTTTGTAGATGCTTGTTTCAGGTATACATGGATATATCTCCTGAAATCAAAGGCTGTCACATATAATACAGTTATACATTTTATAAGACAGGCAGAAATGCAGACAGATCAGAAGGTAAAAACCTTCCAAACTGATGGAGGAACAGAGTTTAAACCACTCAAAGAATTCCTTCAAAAGAAAGGAATTATACATAGGGTAACTTGTCCTTATACTTCAGAACAGAATGGATTAGTTGAAAGGAAGCATAGACACATGGTAGAGACTGTCTTACACTACTTGCACAAGCATCACTTCCATTGAAGTTTTGGCCTGATGCTTTCTCAAATGTAGCAAATTTAATCAACAGATTACCTACTAAAATTTTACAAGGTAAAACTCCAATGGAGGTGCTATGTGGTGTAAAGCCAGACTACAAGGCCCTAAAGACTTTTGGGTGTCTATGCTTCCCTCACCTAAGGCCATACAATACTCATAAGTTAAGTTTCAAATCCACTTCATGTACCTTTATGGGATATGGAGTGAATCAGAAAGGATATAAATGTCTTGACAACAATGGGAAACAATTTGTGTCAAGACATGTTATGTTTAATGAAAAGTCTTTTCCATTTAAAAGCAGCAGTACAAAGACAACACAGAAGGTACACAATCCAGTGGTGTCAATACCACCCATACCAATATACAGTAACACTGAAAGTCAAGAGTATGCTGAGAGTCAAAATGATTCAGATGCTCAACTCACAGTGCCAGACATTAAACCAGGTCAAGTCATCTCAGAACATTTGCAACATCTCAGTCACTCTACAACAAATGCAGATAATCAACAAATTAGAAGTGAAGAGAATGAACAGCAAGCAACTTCAGATCAAATTATTATACAACAAGAACAACCAGACAGGAGGCATCACATGATAACCAGATCAAAAAGTAGCATATTTAAACCAAAGTTATATACAACATGTGTTGTTAATATAGAGCCAGACACATATGAGCAAGTCATCAAAGATGACAAATGGAAACAAGCAATGAATGAAGAATACTCTACACTGATGAGAAACAAGACTTGGAGTCTTGTTCCAGCACCAAAGCACAAAAATGCAATAGGTTGTAAACGGACATATAAGTTGAAAAAGAATCCAGATGGCGCCTTTCAGAAATACAAAGCAATGTTGGTTGCAAAAGGGTACACACAGCAATATGGTTTTGACTTCTACGAAACTTTTAATCCTATGGTCAAACCAACAACAATAAGAGTTATATAACCATTGCTCTACACAAGGGATGAGATATCAGACAATTGGATGTAAACAATGCATTCCTAAATGGTAAACTACAAGAAGAAGTCTATATGGAACAGCCACCAGGATTCAAGCATGCAGACAAAAGTAACATGGTATGCAACCTTCATAAAGCAATTTATGGCTTAAAACAAGCTCCAAGAGTATGGTTTGACAAATTAAAGAGCACTTTTATTCACTTGGGATACAACTCAGCAAAATCAGATACTTCACTTTTCATTAAGGCAAAACAAAGACAACACAACATATATTTTGGTCTATGTTGATGATTTTCTGATTACTGGCAGTTGCAAAGAAGATATAAATCATGTTATTCAATTTCTAGATAAACAATTTTCAGTTAAAGACTTGGGACAGCTAAGGTACTTCCTTGGAATAGAGTCACTCGAATGTCAAACTCAGAATTATATCTATGTCAAACAAAATACATCAAAGAATTACTTTTCAAGACAGGGATGAATGAAGCTAAACCATTACCAACACCCATGACAAGCAATCTCCACTTATCAAAATATAGATGTGAAGCTATACCAATGAAAAGGAATACAGAAGTGTTGTTGGAGCTTTACAGTATGTAATAATCACAAGACCAGAACTTGCATAAAGTGTGAATAAGGTATGTCAATTCATGCATCAACCATTAAGTGAACATTGTAAGGCAGTAAAGAGAAAACTCAGGTATTTAAATGGCACTTTAAATCATGGTCTGATTTTAAAATCAAATAAAGCTATGTCTATCACTGGCTTCTCAGATGCGGACTGGGCATCAGATCACGATGATCGCTGGTCAACAACAGGATACTGCATTTTCCTCGAAGAAAATCCAGTATCTTGGTGTTCAAAGAAGCAACTCACAATATCGCGCTCAAGTAACGAATCAGAATATCAAAGCCTTGCCAACACAACATCAGAAATTATATGGTTAGAATCCTTACTATAAGAGCTACAGATCAACACAGGCAAAAAACCAGCAATATGGTGCGACAACCTCAGTGTCGTCTCTCTGTCAGCATATCCAATGTTACACTCACGAACGAAGCATGTAGAACTTGATTTGTACATCGTTCGTGAACGTGTAAATACTGAAAAATTAAGTGTAAATCACGTACCTGCTGCATATCAGAGGGTTGATATACTTACGAAAGCTTTATCGGCTATAAGATTTTCCCTTTTGAGAGAAGAGTTGAAAATTAAAAGCAACTGCAACAAAATCGAGGACAACAAGGAACCTTTAACCCACAATCAAGGAAGAAAACAACTTGCCGACAGCTAAACGACTGGTATTTTTCAAGACAAGAGGAGCGATGCAAGTATTGGGGACGAAAAGAAAACCCTAGCTCGAAGCAAAGGAGAGAAATGAAGCAACCAAATGAAATCGTGTATTCTCTTATATGTATTGAGATATATATATATATATATGTATATATATGTATATATATATATATATGTATATATATGTATATATATGTATGTATATATATATATATGTATATATATATGAAGGGTTATAAAGACAACTTTGTAAAACTGTCAGATGTATAAGACTGACTCAATAGCTTACAGTATAAAAGCTATTCAATATTGTACAAACTGATAATAATTCAGTTGCTTTTCATTTCTTCATTAATAAAAACTTTTTTCTTCATCAAATTCAAAAATCTAACTATTTAACTTTCTGTATCTGACATGTCTATTAACTAATTGGTTGCTCCTTAGAAGCAAATTCATGGACTATGGCTGGAAATTTGGACTATGAATAAAAACCTTTCTGTGACCTTGAAAATAGGATAAAATAACAGATACGTCTATAAAAAAAATTAAGTTGGATCAGGATGTGATTTAGGTGCCAATTGTTTCACAAAAAAATAGGAGTTGCCTACTATTCTTAGTAAAAAAACAGTATAATGGTTTAGCTATTTTTAATAATTAGATAACTTTAATTAATCGGACCTCTTCCTCGTAAATTTGTTTCTTTCCTTCTCCTGAAGAAGGAGGAAGGAAACAATGGCTGCCAATAGTGGGTACGATGTCCCCACTATGGAAAGTGTAAATGGCCACAATATGTGTGTTGATTTCGAAAACAATGAATTCAGGGTACACTCATTTGGCTACTTCTCTGGCGAGAATCCAATCATATTCCCATTTCCGGTTCTCATGTTGCAGATTGTATTCATCATGTTTCTCACCAGGCTCGCCTACTACATACTCAGGCCCCTTAAGATCCCTCGAATTGTCAGCGACCTTCTTGTACGATACTAAATCCTCCTTTATTTTTGTGTATCACAATCATGTGTAAATATATTTCCTTTTTTAAACCCTTGTAAATATGGCATTGTCCTTAAACTACTGAAGGAATATGCATTTTTACATCTCTATGCTTTGGCCGGATGAGAAATTACAAACTAATGCACGATATCTTTTTTTACAGGGTGGTATGGTACTAAGTCCTTCTATACTTGGACGATTTAGATTAAACTACACGGATGATGTCGGTGAAACACAAAACACTTCGTTCATCCATTTTCTGTACCCAATTCGAGATTACTCAATCCTGCGCTCCATAGCCGGATTAGGGATAATGTTCTACCTCTTCCTAGTGGGAGTGAAAATCAACCCTAAAATGATTGTTCAGTCCGGTAAAAAGGCATGGGCTATCGGTGCAATTAGCTTTGTCATCCCTTTCACCTTTCTCGCCCTCATGTCCTACGCTTTCCGCAAATACCTTTTCCTTGTTATCCCAAACAGTCCCTTCATTCCATTCATCATCGCTACTACGACCCTTTCCACTTTCCCAGTGCTTGCCGACATTTTAATGGAGCTCCAACTGCTCAACTCTGAAATGGGTCGAATTGCCATGTCAGCATCCATGGTGCATGGCTTGATAGGGTTTGTGTTCATGTCGATCTTCATTGCACTAAACCAGGCTCAGAGTGGTGCTCTTGCAGTGGAATCTGCATTAGGGTATCTTGCAGGTGTAGTTGTCATAACGGCCTTTGTCTTTCATCCATTGATGAAACTGCTTATCAAACGCACCCCTAAAGGTGGCCGCATAGCAGAAATGTACATTTTCTCAATCTTTGCAGTTATGATATTTATGGCATTCATTAGTGATGCTATTGGAGCTTCGTTTGTGTTTGCTCCGTTTATAATGGGATTGGCTGTACCTGAAGGCCCCCCGTTAGGGTCAGCCCTAGTGGAGAGGGCCCAGTTATTAGCAGCAGAAGGGTTGATGCCTCTAATTTATGCAGTGTATGGCATGTCCACTAATTTTATGTTCCTCTCAAAACCCAGAATTTGGGCTGGGATCATATTTGTGTTATTTATTGGACATGTTCTTAAGGCTTTGGCTACTGCGTTACCCGCCCTTTACTGGAAAATTCCAACACAAAATGCTATTATTTTAGGGCTTATGATGAATTTTAGCGGGATTGTGGAGGTTTTAACACTTCTTAACTTGAAGAATGGCAGTGTAAGTACATCCTATCAAATTATCGTTAAATGAATGCAGAGATATTAGAGTTTCCATTAAGACGCGTATAAAAATACAATGGGTTACACTATAAATATCTAACGAGATGAATCGTGTCACCCATTATGTTTTTATCTCTGCCTTGATAGTTGCTAATTTATAACAGTTTATTATCATTATTGCTTTAAAAACTTACAGGTACTCACGGACAAGGGCTTTACAGCGATCACACTTGTAATGATAACAATAACAGGCATTTCAGTGTCCCTGGTCAGAAAATACTACTGTCCCTTAGCCATGGGGTACAGCATTGGGAGACGCACAATTCAGCACTTGAAATCTCATGCAGAACTCCGAATCTTGGCATGCGTGCATAGCGAAAGCCCTGTTCCATCCATGGTCAACCTTCTAGAAGCATCAGCTCCAGCTAATGAAATGCCAGTATGTGCGTATGTACTTCATCTAACCCAGATAGAGGGCCGTGTCATATCACAAATGATAGCACACAGGAACAAGAAAGGATACATTAACCCATCTGAAATGGACCGGTTGCACAATGTATTTCTCAGTCTTGAGCAGAGCAAAACGGGGCAAATTGCAGTGCAGCCATATACATCTATCACCCCTCTTAATACCATGCATCAAGATATATGCTCATTGGCCGCACAAAAAAGTGTAGCCCTTATTATCGTTCCTTTCCAGAGGAAAGATGGGGCACTGCTGACTGATCTTGATAATGCCATGCATGCTAATATTCCTACAATTCGGTCACAGGTATCTATCATTGTTTGCTGAGATGTGTAATCCAAAGAAATGTTATACCATAAAAATTCTCCTTCTCCCACCATCATAAAAGTATCATTTTATATATGTGAAATAAAATGAAATATAAGCTCCAGTAGTATTACTGTGCTCAATTATCATTTATCTCACTTAAGTATAATGTTATATATGTGATGGTGAGAAAATTATCGTCACTCTTTTTCAAATAAGTACTTAAAATGAACTCCCTTTTTTGGTATACAGGCACCATGCACGGTAGGAATACTCGCGTATCCAGATATAGTCACAACAATAAATCAAAATGGACGGCAATTCCAACACAAAGTGGCGGTGCTATTCTGGGGAGGGCCGGACGACCGGGAAGCTTTATCTTATGCTTCTAGAATGGTTCGCAAAGTTGGTATCACACTCTCAGTATTTCACTTTGCGACTCAGGGAGATAGAAGAGAAACGAAGGACAAGAAACTGGATGAAAATCTACTAGCGCTGGTGCAATATGAAAATGCTAACAACAACCAACTAACAATTGAGGAAATAGAGGTGAATGGTGTGGAGCAAACCATAAAAGCAGTCAGGTCCATTGGAAATGCTGGGTATGATCTTACACTTGTAGGGAGAAAACAAGGAGAAAACTCTTTACTGGACGAGAACATTGCTGACTGGTGTGAGTTTCCTGAACTTGGTGTCGTTGGTGATATACTTGCTTCTAAAGATTGTGAAGGAAATGGGTCTATACTTGTCTTAGAGCAGCAAGTTTAGAACATACGAGTCATGAGGGAGTATTGTACTCATTTTGATACACCAAACGACACAACTAAATTTGGCGCTCTACATCAAAGAAGTCACGGTTAATCTCAGTGTTATAAATATTGCGTACATTTGAACACAAAATCAAACAACTGCTCAGTAATTAAAAAAGAATGCACTATGAATCAAAATGGAAGCCAAATAAGAGTAGTATACTATCATCACCTAATGTTGTGTAGCAAATGTGTATGAGAAGCATACACGAAAATGTAAGAACAAGTTGAGAACAAATAACGTGCAAAGTAAATGATATATCTATGGACCTACTTGACGATCACACCATATCAGATATAGGAAGAGCAGCAAAACCAATACGTACGTGTTTCCATTGCAACCTAATTAAGGAGACAAATCCATTTGAACTCATGTTTTGTGTCCAGGTGCACGCACAAATTGCTGTGCCTTCAGATGCAATGACGTGCTCGATTTTCACATCTTTAATCAATTTTATGTCAGAAATATTAATGAACAATTGATACTCAATGTCACGGATATTAACAAACAACTGGACTGCGTTAATTATTCATGATTAAAAAATTACGAACCACAGTAAATAATTAAATTAGTAAAACAACAACGTAATTCCTGGAGGTGTTTTGTACACGGATTATAGGAGCATCACTACTACCACTAGCCTACTAGCACCATAAATAACAAAAGGAGGAAAGTCGAGTGCGTAATTCTTTGGAAGGAGCAAATATTGAAATCGTATTACCATTCCGAGCTTCAACGTTCTTCTTCTATTTCTTGGGCTTACTTCAGCTTAAGTTCTTCCAACAATATAGCTAAGGCTTTTTTTTAATTGAACTAGTTATAAGAATTTTTCTTCTTCACAGTGATCGAACTTTTCGTCCCAAATATTTTAATTAAACATGATGAATTTTTCCTTTTGATTTTCCTATCATCTAGATGGTAGCGAACCATGAGCAGAGACGGAGCCAGGATTTCATTATGACCTGGGCTAAGTAAAAAAGAGGGAAAGAATGAAAAATAAAGCTAAATAATATGAAAAATTGCAATAACTAATTTTTAATCATGTCTAGTGAAAGCTTACAAAAACACGAGACATTCATATATATATTTCATGCCTGACTAAGATAAATGCAAAAGGTAGACACGCTAATTTAGACAAGTTGTACTCTACGCTCTTTACGTGAGTTGAAATCACAAACTACCGAATTCATATCAATATTTTCAGCAAGTTCCCTTTCTATGTTGGTAATCATGCAATCTTCAAGAAAATCATCACCCATTTTGTTACGTAGAATACTTTAACATTTTCAATAACTGAAAAAGCTCGCTCCGTCGTTACCGTGGAAACTGAAAGAGTTAAAATAAGACGAACCAATCGATCAACCAAATAATAAATGTCTTTCTTTCTTGTCTCAAATAATTGTTTGCACAACTCGGAGATAGTTGATAGATTTTGAAAACTTGGATGAGATGGAATATCAAGCTCATAATGTTGTAGTTGACACTTTAATATATGTATCTCTTGGAATGTGAAATCTTGCGGGTAATATTTCTCCGTTAGAACGCAAATGTCATCAATTTTTAACGATCTATAAGCATCTCTTGGATCCAAAGCAGTGCTAAGGATTAGTAGCTCCATTGCTCCTTCAAAGAATCTAGTGTTCAACTCAACTATTTGAAAATCAATAGCAACATTAAAGATGTCAATATGATAATGATGGACAACATTAATATCATCATGTTGTTGACAAGAGCGAGATGTGACAATTTTGTAACATATTCATATAGGGTATGTCAACGAAACATTTCTTACAAAATTCTTCAACTTTCTTAAAAAAAGCAAGCCAACCTTTGTCTCTTAGCTTTTGAAGGAGTGTTTTTGTAGCGGTGGCAAGATTCATAGCATTTACAATATCTTGTGATTTTAGTTGAAGAGATTTACAAAGCACATCCGTGATACTTAATATCTCGTTCAACAAATGAAGAATGAAAACAAACACAAATGAAGTCATAGCGAGGTAGGCACCTTTTGCTTCAGCACGTTTATTTGGTCTCATGTCTCGACTTTCCCATATGTTCTTAATTATATCACAGGAAGGAGAAAAGAGATCAATTAAACTACTTACGGAACTCAAATGAGAGCTCCAACGGGTAGCTCCAGCTCGTTGTAATGTCTTAAATTGGTTAGCTTCACGGTCTGTTTCAATTTCACCAAGCGCTACTTTATTGGCAATCTCTGCTTCTTGACTTGATTTTAATTCGCTATGACGCTTAGGAGAAGCATCAACAAGGTTAACAATAATACTCAATTTTGAAAAGAATAACCAAATATCTTGAACATCTTTTGAAGCAGAAACCAATGCAAGCTGTAGTTGATGGGCAAAACAATGTACATAATATGCATATAGGCATTCTTTTAGGAATAATGCTTGCAAGCCATTCCATGCTCCTCTCATATTGCTTGCACCATCATATCATTGTCCTCTTATTTTATTAATTCCAAGATTATAAAGAGAAAGAACTTTTGATATTTCATTCTTCAAAGTCAATGATGTGGTATCTTCAACACTAACAATCCCAAAGAAACGTTCTTGAACTAAACCACCATTATTAACAAATCTTTGGACAATAGCCATGTGCTCTTTGGTAGAAGTGTCTTGTGCTTCATCAATCAAAATATAAAAAATTTCCATCTCCAACTTCTTCTCGAATTTTATTTCTTATTTTATCGCCTAAAATAGTTAAAATTTCTTTTTGAATAGTAGGCAAAGTATACTTTGCATTTCCCGAAGCATTTTCCAAAACCACTTTAGATATATCTTCACTACATTTTTCCGAGTGCTTTATCAACTCAATAAAGATTCCATGATTTTTAGATTCAAGAGATTCATCATTACCTCTAAAAGAGCATGATTGCAAAGCAAGCCATTGGGCGCATTCAATAGATGTTTTAAGGCGTTGTTGATTTCTCTCAACCATTTCTTTTGATTGTGCATCAAATACTCTTTTAATATGCAAAGAAGGATTCATTAAATCATCCGCGGCCTTAATAGCACACAAATAGGATGAACCTAACCCTCCTACATGTTGCAAAAATGCACAACTAACTCCTCCCACTCTTTTCCAACTTTGAAACCCATCAACTGTAAATGATGCACGTGTTGGCGGATTGCTTTCAAATAAGAAACAATATAAACAAAAGACCATATTGCACTCAATCGAATATTCAATCCATGGATATTTTTTAAACCAACTATTTTGAAACCGGCAGAGTTGTTTTCCATCTTTTGTTGGTGGATAAATGTCAAGAAGTGGTTAAAATGGTCCCAATCTAAGATATTTTCTTCGAATTTCATCTCTATCATTTACATGTTCTTTCCATATTTGTTAACGCCTCCCCGGATCTCTTGTAAAATAATCTCCGCCATTATCAACTATGATTCTTTGCATTTTGCAAGGACGTTGTTCGATAGAGCTTGTAGAAGTTTCATTTTTTGGATCCAAAGTGTTATCTCCTTTTAACTTGTAAAACGACAACAAAGTTTGCTAGACTTTGAGTTTGACATTACCTAAAAAATATGCCTAAGTTACATAAGTTTTTTTTAAATAAAATTAAAAATAAATGAAATACTTTAATTTTTGGTTTCTAACAATTGACATGAACATAAATGAAATCACAGCAACAATTATGCTAATAAAAAATTAGGATTTTATATTTAAGTTCTCTAATAATAATTTTGACCCACATCAAAAAAGGTAATACATTCAATAAATTGTTTCAATTGAATGGAATAAAAAGAATGAGCAAATTAGGATAAAAATTGATTACAATATGACAAATAATTTGAAGTTTGCAACAATTTTATGAACATAAGATGAGATATTAATGAAAAAAAGGAAATAGAACATACAAAAAATGATAAAATTTACCTCAAAGACAGCAGCTTGAACGGATCAAAGACAGCAGCTTGAACAATTGAATAGCATTTTCTTTTTCTGTTGCCTGTGCTGAGAAGAAAGGTAAAAAGTAACGTGTGATTAATTGACTGCTGAGTAGCTTGACTTTGATATCAATTGAATGCATAGGTAGTGGTAAGTGGGTTCTAATTATACTGGGCTAAATAATACATAATTTTTTTTTTAAGAAAACAGCACCCAGGCTGTAGCCCAGGTAATATTATGCATACATCCGTCCCTGCCCATGAGATTCGATATCCGGCACATGGATTTGGGATAGAGATACTCTCTGAAAAGGGAATAAAGATTCTGATGGCTTAAGCCGAAGACAAAAGAGTTGTTTTATGCAATGATAAAAAAGTGGAACGTTTTGAAAATATTAGCTTCATACAATATACACTTTCACTTGAGTGTCGATTAGAGTAGGGTTTTCGGGATACTATCGTGCTTGTAAGTTTGGATAGCTCTTATGGAAAGGGTTGCTGAAAAGCAAAGAGGAAGTTCACTCTATACTGAAAGAGTTAAACGCCTAGAGTCGAGAACAAAGGCAGAGGAGATGAAAGGTTTCAGTGTGGATGAAGGAAGTATACTTTAGGAAAGAGGAAGGTTGTATGCTCCTGATACAAGAGGCCTTCGAAAAGAAGTCTTGAATGAATGTCATTGTTCAAAGTTCTCTATTCACCCAGGTGGTATTAATATGTATTAAAATATAAAGAGAAACTTCTTATGTGAAAGAACGAAAATGGATGTTAGAGAGTATGCAGAGAAATGTTTCATATGCCAATAGGTTAAGCAAAGCATCAGAAGCAAAATGGACTTTTATAGCCTTTGGAAGTTCTGATATGGAAATAGAACTCGATTTCTATGGATTTTGTAGCCATCATGTTGTGGTCTAGGACTAGGAACGAGAGCATATGGGCTATAGTTGATAAATTAACTAAGAGTCTCCATTTTATCCCAATAAGACCTACAAGGATGAAAACAATGTTAGCTAAGATTTATTTGAAGACTATAGTGAGATTACATGGAGTACTGAATGTTGTAGTTAGTGATCGAGACCATTATGTGCTAGTAAAATTTAATGCATCATAGAGAGTTCTTTAGATTCGGGGTTATGTACGAGTATAGCATTACATCCACAGACCGATGGATAGATCGAAATAGTTAATCGAGTGCTGGAAGACTTGTTATGAGCTTGCATTTTAGACTTTGGAGGAGATAGTGTGTTCGTTGAGATCTTCGAAAGAGTTGAACATGAAACAATAAAGGTGATTAGAGTTTTTAGCATCTTATTACTTTTGGATAGAGTACACCCCGAAGAAGAGAAATAAAGTTGTCGATGCCTTAAGCTGAAGTAGCAGATTTGTCTTTGGCGATGATTGAAGTATGGAAAGTTTTGGAAACATTAGCTTCCTACAACATACATTTTCGATCGAGTGCTGGTTCGAGTAGATCTTCTGCGACAATACCGTGCTTAGGAATTTAGAAAACTCTCATGGAAAGGATTGCCTAGAAGCAAAGAGAATATCCACATTACGCTGAAAGAGTTAGACGCCTTGAGATTGGAATTGAAGCGGATGAATTGAAAGGTTTTGGTGTGGATGAAGGAAGCAGAGTTTGGAAGAATGGAAGGTTATATGTTCCTTATATAGAAGGCCTTTGAAAATAAATGATGAAAAAATTCCATCATTCAAAGTTTGTAGTTCAACCAAGAGGTACTAGAATGTATTGAAACATGAAGAAAAGCTTCTTCTAGGAAGGAATGAAAAAGAAAATCAAAGAATGTGTAAAGAGATGTTTCACATGTTGACTGGTTAAGGATAAGCATCAAAATTCAAGTGGACTTTCGCAACCTTTAGAAGTTTCGGTATGGAAATGGGAACCTGTTTCTATGGATTTATGGATGGCTTGTTGAGGTTAAAGCCTAGGAATGAAAGCACATAGGTTATACTTGATAGATTAACTAAGCTTGCCCGATTTATCCCAATGAGACCAATAAGGACGACAATAAAGTTGGCTAAAATCAATTTGAAGACTATTACATAGACTTTTGAGTACAACACTCTATTGGAATTGGGCCAACCTGCAGTGAAAATTATAAGTGAATTTCGAATATTTTATCATATTGGATCTTTATTGGGCCTATGAAGTCTAATTTATTTAGAACATTTCTAAATTTAATTTAAATAAAATCAATATTTCATTTAAATTCATAAATTGTAGATGGAAATTTATTTAATTTATTTTCAACTTATATGTAAGTATACATATGTATCATATACATACATGTATGTATGCGCATGTGTAACATGATATTCGGTGCAAGGTATAACATACCCATATCTAGATGCTAGGATTTACATTGCAAAATGACATGTTAGTTCATCCTATACGTATTGTATGTTGTCCGAATATGTGTATATATTTATATTATTATATATAAAGACTCAAGTGAGTTTATATATGTATGTGTGTGTATGTATATTATGAGAAAATATTATAAATATATTTAGAATTAAAATATTATAGTGTTAAATATAATATAAACACACACACACACATATGCAAAATATAAGTTTAATTTTTAATTTTTTTTAATATGTGTGTGTGTATATAGGTGCACTTCACTAGAAGGACAAACTTTGCAGTCCAATTAATTTCTAGGACACACATCCATAGAAATTAATTTGAAGGCCAAAGTTGGCAGAATAATTGCTTTTAAGGACAAAGTCAGTAGTCCAAATACTTTCAAGGATATAATTTCATAGATTTTTTGGTCGTAGAAACTAATTATTTTGCATTTTTATCCTCAAAAGCAGTTATTTCAGTTGTGTGTCCTAGAAACTAATTGCACTTCCCAAAGAGGCCCTTATGGCTAATTTCCACATATTTATAAAAATGTATGCATTAAAGTAACATAATTATATATATATAATAATTAATGTAAGTATGGGTTAGAATAGTTTATATAAATATATATAAATTTAAAATTTTAAAAATTATATATAGGTTTATTTTACATTTTAGATCGAATACACAACATGTCTAGATTTAATTATAATTTTATTATATTAGTGTGTGTGTGTATTATAAATTAATTAGTTAAATACAAAGAAATAAATGATAGAAAAATATCTAAATAATAAATATTTTGAATTCCAAATTTTTTTGAAAGTCAAAAATGATATTTTATAGCTTAGGAAAAGTTTTCAAAATTTTCTAAGTCAAAATTTTATTTTTTAATAATTAAATACTTTCCATCGAATTCAGAAATGATTTTTAAAAAACTCAAATATTGACTTCAAAAATATGATTTATTGACCGAGAGCTTCTATGATGACAATGTAATGTTAATAAAATTAAATTTGAATTTTTGAAACATAATTTATTTTATATTAATTTATTATTCATGTAATGATTGAATAATAATAAAAAATATTAAATAATTACCAAAAAATTATTTTCGATCATTAAAAATCATAACCAATATAAATATACAACTAAAAAATACTAATTCATTTGTTTTATGAAATTGTTATATAGGTTAATACAAATCGTATAAACAAATAAATTAACTTATTAATATATATATGTATAAATTAATTAATACAATATAATATTTTAGATCCTTAATTGAAATATTGTTTTTTATTTTATTTTATTAACATATACACGTAACCAATTAATATATGACAGCATCAATACCTATAGGAATCTCGCCTGACTAACAATACAATAATCAGAATATATATATATGTAAGAACAATATACAGTTATACAGAGGTTATGTATCATGAATATGTGTAGGCCTGTCAACGGATACAATTGAATACGAATAGTGCTGTATCCGAATCCGTATCTGAAAATAAAAATCCGTATCCGAATCCGTATCCGATATTCGCGGATACCAGTTAAAGAATATCCATATCCGTATCCGCGGATATTTTCGGATATCCGAAAATATCCGTATCCGGCTCAGCGAATACGGATATTTTCGAATATCCGAAAATATCCGTATCCGAATTTCAAAATGCATATCCGAAAATGCATAAATTGTAGAAAATACAACATATAATTGTAGCAAATTCATCATAAAAGCAAATACATAAATTGCAGCAAATATAGTTGCAAATTCATCATAAAAGCAAATATATAAATTACAGCAAATACATCATACATGTCATAAAAGCAAATACATCATACATGTCATAACCTAAAACAACATAAATTGTAAAAGCAAATACATCATACATGTCATAAATTGTTGCAAATACCAAAAATCATCTGAATAGCACACATATAATTTAATATATTTCATTCTTTTTCCATTTTTTCATGGAGTAACGGCTAGTCCATGCTTCAAAAGTTTACCCCTACAAATTGTAATAGACTATCAGTTAGTAAAAAAAAATCTAAAAAAGTAGATTATTTTTGTACGTTGAGTATACTATATACATCATCATAACAATGCACTCAAAATTCCAAACGACTTTAACTTGCAAAATTACTTAACCAAACACACTTGCTGCTCTAAGCTTGGACAAGCTTTTTCATGCTTGCTGCTCCAAGCTTGGAGAAACAATGCAAGCTTGGAGCAGCAAGCATTTCATGCTTGCTGCTGCTCCAAGCTTGGAGCAGCAAGCATTTCATGCTTGCAGCTCCAAGCTTGGAGCATGATTTTTCAAGCTTGCTGCTCCAAGCTTGGAGCAGCAAGCATGAAAAAGCTTGCTTGCTGCTCCAAGCTTGGAGCAGCAATGCAAGCTTGAAGGGTATGAACTATGCACTTAAAACAACATTGGAGCAGCGAGCAAGCTTGAAGGGTATGCAATATGCACTTAAAACGGTTAAATAAAATCATACCATGTGTGAAGAGTACATATAGGCTACAGTGTAACTGATGCATCGTCCACAGGCTCAACGGTATTTCCTATAAAAAGAAGAACGGAATAATTATATGAAATAATTATTGCATTTAACCAAATTAAAAAACTAACCAATATCAGATGGTAACCAATCTTTTATACACATTAATGCTTCTACTATATCTGAAGACAATGAAGATCTACTCTCGGTAATCAACCTTCCACCGCTACTAAAAGCCGATTCAGATGCTACAGTCGATATAGGAACTGCTAAGATGTCGCGAGCAATCTTTCCAAGAATGGGAAAAGTGGGACTATTAGTTTTCCACCACATCAAAATATCAAAGTTATCTTCATCCTCACCCATTGGCAACCATTCATCTTCCAAATACTTATCATGTTCCGTCTTTAAAACTAGTGAACTTCCAACTTTCTGCTCAACGTAGTTTCTCCATTTTAAATCAATTTTTGTTCTCTTTTTAGGAAGATTAGTAGATAAATCCACAATATTACAAGAAGAATTGGTAGATGCATTCATGGATGAAGTACTTTCCTTTTCATATAAAGAAAAAAGAGCCTTTAAAGATGCATTTATTTTTCCAACATGAATATGTGAATTTTCTCCGTAGATTAAGCCAAAGAAAAACTTAATGTAAGTCATCCTATGGGATCAAAAACCATACCAAGGCTCATCATTAGATTACAAGTGCTTCAATATTTGTCAAATTTAATTCTCATCTTTTGTGCCATTGATTGAATATACTCATGTTCATTTAATTCCCAACTTATAATGTTTTCATAAACATCACACACGCTTTTGAAATATAGATTAGCCGTTGGATACTTGACACCAGAAAATTTAAGGGTAATATCATAGAAAACTCTTAAACATTCGCTAATTTCTTTCCCAATCTCCCATTCTTCACTTGATGGCAATGATTTATAATCATATGTCAAATCAACCAATCGCTCAAATGTAGGATGCAGTTGAAGTGCACTTTCAAACATAAGATACGTCGAGTTCCATCGTGTTGGAACATCATAACAAACTCCTTTTCCACTTAATCTAGTCTGTGCTAATGCATTTTCCCAACTTTGTTTTCTACTTTGTGATGATTTCTTAAAATGACACTTTCTCTTATTTTTTCAATAAGCCCATGCGCAATTGTTAAACCGTCTTGTACAATCAAATTTAATATGTGTGTGCAACAACGCATATGAAATAATACACCATCTAAAGGCAAAACACATTTACCAACTAACCATTCTTTAAAATCTCTTATCAGAACATCGTTATTCGAAGCATTATCAACTGTAAGTGCAAATAATTTTTTATCAATATTCCAATGCAACACTTTTTCCTTCATAGCAGCACTAAGTGCCAATCCGGTGTGTGGAGGAGGCAACTCATGATAAGCAATGATTTTTTTTCGTAATTTCCAATCATCGTCAATATAATGACATGTTATGCAACAATATCCTATATTTTGATGTTCTGATGTCCACAAATCTGTAGTAAGACTAATATGAGCTGATAAGCAATCCAACGTATCTTGTACTTTTGTTCTCATATCAACAAAAAGTTTTAGAACATCACATTTAATTGTATTTCTAGAAAACATTTTGACCGTTGGATTAATGCTTCTAACATATTCTTGAAAATAAACATGCTCGGTCATATTAAATGGGTAATCATGCTTAGCAACCATACGAGCAAAACACATTCGAGTTCGATTTTGATCAAATTTCCAACTTGATAATTTGAAAGGCTTATTGGGTGAATGTTTAGTAGTCAGTATTCGCTACCCTACTAGCCTCTTACTATCAACATTTTTCGGACAAGATTTTATATGGTTTTTTGAATGAGTTGTTCCCATAGAGGCGGCTCCATTAAATACCCTAGTACAATGTTTGCACATTGCCTTAATACGGTTAATACCATCTTCCATTACTATTTTTCTATCAAAATCTTTCCATACTTCAGATTTTAAGGATTTCATTACAGGTTCATTTTTATCCGAATTTGTTGAAACATCTTGAATTATTAGCAAATTATTGTCCGGATTTTTACTTTCTTGCACAGTAGACATATTATCATTGACATTAGCAATATTCATTGATGAACACTGAATGGACTTGCTACTGCAACTTGATGATGTATTTGACATTTTTGCAATCTACAACATAAAAAAACAGTACAAAAAATTATTTTTGCATTCAATGTAAAAACAGCTCAATTAACTACATATATGTATAGACCATCAAATTTGTACTTGAACACATTCAATATTACTTGATGGAAATGTAGAAACTGCATATAACATAGAAACTGCATACCTTTATGCGCTTTCCAGCAGGTCCAAATATATAGGATGTATACACACCAGCTTGTTTTCTCCTGTAAGAAATGATTCAATTTGATAAATAAAATATAGCAACTTAATGGGAAAAAAGGTATTATGTATATTTAATTGCACAAAAAGTCACTAGATAAAATCAGTAGAAACTGCATATAACATAGAAAAAGTATGTGGAGTCAGTCCACGCTAAGAAATTGACAACATTTCTGAAAACTTGACTTGCCCAAGCAATAAACTAATTAGGTGATTATTCTATGGAACCAACATGAAAATTTACATGATCAATAAGATGGCCAATTTTCTAAATATAAACATTCCACGTCTATGCTTTTAGACATCAACTTGTAATTTATCTTGTACATTTATGCCAAAGCATACGAAATGCTAGATTTTAATTATTGACTACAAATTTATCTAGAAGCATCCAATCAATTAATTATTGATTACAAACGGTACCTTTCCGGCATTGCACCGAAAAGTAATAGCATGGCTATAAAAATTTGTTGATATTCAGTAAACTACTTCAAGCAACTAACTGGTTAATTTTTTAAATCGACTAACTGTAAATCAACTAACTGCAAATCTTACTTTCATGTAGAAGTAAAGTTTATAACAAACAAGATTAGTTCAGTGTTATACCAGAATCGTGCAAGCGCAAGTTTACATGAAAGAAGCTGGTATGGAAAATACCTTATAAAAATCAGTGTGCGTGAGATTGTGAAGCCCTAATCGGCAGTCGGCACGAGATTCGAACAACTGTGATGGCGGCAGACGAACTCCAATCTGCGTGATTCGAACTCCAATCGGCAGTCGGCATGAGATCGAACAACTGTGAAGACGAAGTTGAAAAGATTGTGATTTGTGAATGGCGGCTGAATTTTGTTTTGTTTTGGGGTAGGGTTTTGAAATAAAAGAAGTGGGGAAATTGTAATTTTGTATGGGGTCCTAGTAGTTATGAAATTTCAGATCCGACCCGACTTGGTGGTAAGAAAATTATATGTACATTTATAATTTAAGCTTAATGGTCTAAGACTCTAATTAAATATTATATATATACTTACACGTTAAAAAGTCGGACGAATATTTTTCGGATACGGATAACAATATTACCATATCCGTATCCGGAATGCTTTTCGGATATCGGATATCCGTATCCGCTTTTCGGATAACGGATATTTTTCATATTTTCGGATACGGATTCGGACGGATATCGGATTTTTCGGGTACCCACTGATAGCCCTAAATATGTGAACACTTACCTAAAACTAATGCTCTTAAGTTCACCCTGTAATGATGAGTTCTCCTCTTTGAAAAACTTCTCGATTCTACAGACTGGCTAGTCCCGAATCACAAACCGTTTTGCTATCAAATAGCTATTAATTTGAATTTATTTGATTTGAGTTTTGTTGGAGCTTTTGGAAGGTGTAATTCGGCCAAGATGAAGGGGATAGGAGGTAGAAAAAATCTCTTCTAAAGTTAGGGTTAGGGTTCCTTTATAATGTCTAAATAAGAGGGAATAGTGGATCACATCACATACATTTTCTCACTAAATCTCTATCATCCATCACTAACCCTATTACCCTATTTTGGTCGCCCCCTGTATCTAATGTTTGCTTTCAAAAAATTTCCTCCAACTTCATGGGCATGTAGCCCATTTAAGCCAAAGTAAATATATTTAATTAAATCTAATTTAATTCCTTATTGATATCACATATCGATGGATATATTTACAATTATTATAAATACACATACAACAATATTTATTCCCTAAATTAAAATTTTATAATTAACATTTCACAAATATTAACTAATTTATATTATTAACTTATTAAATGGTTTATCCTAAAGAGAATTCATCATTTCGGTTATTTAACTCGTGAGTGTAAATTCGATCAGCGATTAACATCGAACTACTCGAATGATAACATTCACCCGTCGTTTAGTAGGTGGTGTGACATTTTTGCCAAATCTATCACATACTTAGTTTCGATAAAATCTAACTTCACCTTATCAAGCGTTAACCCGTTGTGATATTTATTTACACCAATTCTTTTCGTCAAAACTATATCACTTTGGACTTATGAAATTTGGTAATGGTCAAAATTCAAATATCATATATATTGAAAACTACAGTTCAAACACAAAATCCTTGATTAAATAATAACAATTATTATTAACCGAATTGCTCTGGCCAGAAACTTAGACTTTGTATTGACTTGAGTTGACCGTGAAATTAACCCCTTGTAACTGAGGAGACAAATCCTCTCTTGGATAGTGCTTCACTTCCAATACTTTCACTTGACCCATAGCCACTCAATGGAATGTCATGCCATGATTTGACTATAATGAAAAGGAGCTTTCATATTGAAGATTCATCGTATTCTTAAGTCGAGAGAACTATGTAAATCAGTCATATCTATATTTTCTATTTGGCCCAAGTTATATTAACCAACAGAAAACTATCGAGTGAGTCATTCCATAGTTATCCAATAACTACCAATACGTCGCCTCTAACAGCATCCAATAGCCATGAGAAATACAATGCCCAACACTTGGAGAGCGTTATTGTAATAGTCCGCACCTCACTTAATGCAGATATTGTCCCCAACTTAGTCACCTCAGCCTAATGGGCCAAGCCAAGGTGTGGGGTTATGTTCCTCAAAAGCCCTCAAGGTTGTTATGAGGTGAAGGCTTTGGTACATAAGTACCAACTTCATAGTGTTTTTCCGCGATGTGGGACTATTATTCCCATTTTGAAGGGGTGTTACAATCTCCCTCCCTTTAGAGCCCAACGCCCTCGTTGGCTCATGAACACAATTCCACACAGGCATCGTGGCTGTAACACGTACATACCAGAATTCCGGCATGGTATGGCTCTGATACGAAGTTGTGACGCGCACCCCGAGACCCACATTAACAAAGAGTATTACTAAGTAAAACCGTCTGCTAATGCGGAGAATATAGCTAGTTAGGAGCGACCATCGATAGCCTTGTCTTAAATATCTATTGAATATGTCGACAAATGCTTTGAAAAATTTCATCTAAAGTGGATCGACATATCCAATAAATATTTAATACAAAAATATAGGTGGCTGACGGGTCTATCAAAACAAAATATGACAACTAAATGCAAATCACATCATAGAACAGCAAACAGCAGATATATACATATATATATATATATATATACATATGCATTCCTAGTATAATACAAATGATACACTATTTATCAAAACAAAAATGCATTTCTTCATATTTTTACATAGGAAAATTATGAAAACTTTTTCACTTACAAAATAAAACATTTTCTACCATATAAAACGATATTTTGTTATTAAAATCCTTTATTTCACAAAAAATGCACTATTTTCGCAATAAAATGCAAAAGTCTATATTTTTTACTTATAAAATTTAACAAAAATATTTTTCTCCCTTAGAAAAATATTCAAAACCATTTTCAAACTTAATTTATAGCCAAACATATTTTTAAACCAATTTCCACCTTTTTATTTAAATAAAACACCTTAAAAAATCGAATACTTCTTTTAAAAACTATTAAAAGATGCAATTGGGCAATAATTAATATAATCATTGCATTTTCTCTAAAATAAAGTCATTTTATTTATTTAAAGCCTATATTCCATTTGTTATCACTCTAAAGAATATAAAATAAAATTCTAAGATTTATTTTCACAATTCAATTCCAATTTTATTGTTTATTCCAAATAAACAAATTAGTTTCTTCAATTTTAATTTAGTTTATAATATTAAATTATAATCACCATTATAATTTAGTATTGATAGGTAATCTCCAAACCAGTGTTGTTACAGATACGTACTCTCTCAACGGATACATTGATATCCAATCTCGATGCATCTTGACTAGGAACATGTAAAATGGTATATTTATTTTCATTGTGATAATTTACTCACGATTACAACAATTTGTAACTATTATCACAAACTGAGCCACTTACGGATTTTCTATTAATATACTTTTAATTAAATTAATTAACTAATATAACACTATATCATGTCTATAATAGAAAGAAAACATCTTTTATTTCGAAAAAGATTGGTTATCGAGTTAGATATAAGTTACAAATTACATAATTGCCCCTAGTGCATACCCCTAACTCTATCAATCTCCCACTTGCACTTGGGGTCAAGTATGAAGTCTTATTCTAACTTCTCCAATCAATATTGCTCAAAACCGATCGGATCAGTCTCTCGATGAACGGATATGCTATTATATTTCAATTATCTACTATATCAGTCAACTCTCTCTGATGTTAATAAACTACTTTTATCACGTGGAATAATTTGAAGTATGTCTCCCAACTTCTAATGAGCTTTAAGTTTTGTTATGAACTATATAATGACATTGTTATCATATAATAATGTTGTGGGATTCTCAATATTTGGAATCACCCTCAGGTCATTTATAAAGTTTTGCATTTATATTTGTATACATTTCTTTATTGCTACCTATTCAAGGCAATGTATTTAGTCTTTTCCATTGAATCAGCTACGGTCTTTCACTTAGAACATTTTCAATACAAAGACTTTTAACTTGAATTTATTGTTGACGTAATGTATATAATATCACTTATGAAGTTTGATTCCAAATACTCCTTCATAAGTATTTTTTGTTCATATAAACAATTCTTTAGTATTTTATAAATACTTGCGACAGTTCAAACAAACATAGTGATATCAATTTGGATTTAATATTTTCTTCATGTATCAAATACATAAACAAATCACGTGTAACAACCTGCTTTTCTGTACCATTCAAGCTGACAATAAACCACACATGTCCAAACCAAATCGAACAGAAAGATGGATAGTTATGGGGAAGAAAGAAGAAAGAAGAAGATAATAGAAACTAAAAACAACACAGAATCTCACAATCGCAGCAGAACAGTATATAATATAATATTAACGATTTTTACAAAAGAGAAACTGTATATACATACATCCATCAGAGCACAACAATAATAACGGTTATCAGCCTGGACAGTTATAACAACTTGTCCTCACAATTTCTGATAATTTCAATAACAAAACATCGAAAAATAAACATATAGAGAATACAACTTGACGACCTCCAACTCGTCTCCTGAGCTCCAATGCATCCAAAGCAATCTGTAAATATGCTCGATGTAACCTGAGCATTATAATAAAATAACACCCAAGTGAGTCTGGAAAACCAACGTGAGAAAAACACACCCAACTGGATTTTAATGTTATAAAAACCTTTGAAAATAAAAGTATCTCGTAAGGCCACGCCGCAGATAAACACGGACGAGTTTTTACCTTACCATAAACAAAACATTTCATACGAAATCCTCTGACATTATGATAATGTGTAAAATATAAGTACTTATTAATCATAGCCGAAATTGTTATATTATTAAATTTCAACATACTAGGTTCTACAATCAAAACTGAAGGCGCTTATTGGAGATTGGATTCCAATTATGAAAGGGCAAGGTTCTGCCCATTGAATCCCTCTAGATAAAATGTACGAGAGGTCGCAATCGCAACTGCGCCACAGCTACTTAGGACCGGTCCTATCCCTTACTGGATAACACCGAATATGATCACTCAATGGTTGATAAACAATCATCATAGGCCCCGAAGCATACATAGAGATATCGACGCTAGATTTTGGGATGATCATACCCTAATGGGAGTGACCCACATAGCCATGCCGCATGTCCCTGCTTTAGTCATTTTCCCGTTTTATGAAATTCTTAAACCTTTAAACTTCTCTAATAGATGATAAAATTAAATAACTTTAAACAACCTTTTAAATAAAATTAATTATCTTCAACAATATTTTTAAATGAAATAATTATCTAGTTTTAAATGACTAATAACAAAAATTATTATTATCCTCAAAAACATTAATAAAATAATTTATTTTAAAACAGTATACATAATATAGTAATTAACTTACAAAAATAATTTTACAATCATTTGTAATTAATTATTAATGAAGCTCCTTTTATATATAGAAATAATTAAAACTTATTTGTTCCAATTTATAAAATTAGAAGTTAATCAAATCCAAAATTTTCAAATCTAGAAAAGTCTCGGCAATCCCAGTGGTACTTAACAAGCTACTATTACCTTCCAATTAACTCCTCAAGTCAAATTGCTGGTATTTTGCATAATCAAGCATATATGTAAACCAATTCATAATTAACGATCAACTGACACTTAAATAAATGTCCAACTTAATTTAATAGCATATCAAGGATTTATTCTGCTAACCAATGTCATTCAAAGATGCACAACTTGCCTTTATTAAACGGTGTTTATTTGACCAAATAGAAACACCAAAAAGTATACTTACATTAACTACGCTATAATTTTAAAAAACGAAATTATATGAGTCAAAATCAATATCAATTTATCACCTCATATATTGATCCATTACTTAAAACAAGTTTAAGTACAAATTTAAACTCAAGCAATCTAATAGCATTTTAAGATATATCGTTATCCTAGATCAAATTCAACCAATCTAATAGCATTTCAAGATGCTATATTGTCATCCTAGACCAAATTCAGTTAACCAGCAAAATGCAGCAATCCAAACAGATATAAATAAATTTTATTTACGATAAACATACTAATTAACCAAAAAGAGTGAGTTTTAAACTCATAGATGTGTTCCACTTTGAACTAAAATCGAACGACGTTCGATTTTAGTCCAAATTTCCAACTTGCTCCCAATTGGACCAAACTAGTTTCATCATGAAGCTATCATCATAACGAGCGCAACAAAAAGTTTCATCTCGATTGGACCTTATATGAAGAAGTTAAAGCTTTTATAAGATTTTGAGATAAATTAAATAATTAAACAACTTAATTACTTTATAAATTTAATTACCCTTCATAATTCAAACTTCTTCTTCGCCACTTAATCCCATCTATGCCATAAACTACCCAACCTGGCCGAGCCTCTCCCCTTCCGTTGACCGTTCCACCATGAAATCGACTTCCGACCTCGCCGGCAACCGCCCTAGGCCTCCTCTACAAATCATTCACTATCAAACAACGCTCTACCCCACAGATCAAAACGCGACATCACCTCCTCCTATATAGTAGCATGACATCACGACCCCCTCATAGTCGACCGAACCTCTTCTAAAACCTGACACCGAAGCTCCAAGCCATCGAGAACCCAAATCTAAGCTCCGATCGCGCCAATCCTTCCTCGATAATAAAAGAAAGTCAACCCTAGTTCCTATCTCTTCACTATACACTATCGAGTATTGCATAGAGATACCGCAACCCCTCCAAATCACGTTTCTTATAGATCTAGGCTCCAGAAATTCAAAGAACTATGGTTTGCAATTTTTAGAATTTTATTTACATTTGTTACTAAATTCAAAGGAGTTTTTTTTTTCTTTTTTCTTGCTTTAGAATTTCAAAATGAGAGAAACATAAAGGTATAGAGAGGAGACAAATACGTGAGCTGCTCGTCCTTGTTGTCTAAGTGTTCGCCTAGATATATTGATTATTCCGGTATCTCGCTGCACCACTTTTTGTTCACATATGGACCCTAAATCGACCAAACAAAAATACAATCATGCTTAGGACAACAACGCGATTCTAAAACAACAATAATATATACTGGTTATTAAATTTTGTGAAAATCATGAAATGTTGTCGTTTGTCAAAAAATCATCAGACGACAACTTTAATATTTTTCAAATTAAAAATTATTGAAAAATCAAATAAAATAAATTAAAAATACATCAATGGAATTCGGGTCGCAAAAATAAAAATAAATTTTTTGATTATTCATTCGAACCATTTAGTATTGTAAGAATTAAATTTACTAATTTTATTTATCATTTAAAAGAAATTAACAAGTCCATTTGATCCACGGAATTAATATTCAATTTAAAATCCAAATATTTAAATTACTATTGAAACAATAAGTCCACAATTCCAAATTTAAATCACTATTCAAATATTTATTCACAATTCAAAGATTTTAAACAATCCTAGAATTTAATTCTAGTTTTAAAGCTTTTAAACACATATTTAATAAATAAAATAAATTAGATATCCAAAATCAAATGATTAAAATCGTGGGTTGTTATACTACGATATTATAGACAACATAACATGTATGATAATTCCTACTGCTATGCATAAGGAATTCACCTTACATGTTTCGTATTAAACAATTTAATAAGGTGTCTTTGCATATCGATTTGGGACATTCCCAATATCTTTTGTCCTCACTATAAAAGACATCATTTACAACCCAACGTTCAGTATTAAAACAAATAAGGCTAATTTTAATACAAGTACATTATTAAAACCAGCAATTTGTTGTTTACTTATAGTTTAGAAATATCAGTGTACCTTTTAATGTTCTTTCTCATGAACACACATTTTCCCTGCATTTTGATGGATAATCAAACTATTTGACATTTCTATCGAAATACATATTCAATTCCAGTGCTTATAAAATGTTATTTTCTATCATTTCTAGGATCATATTCAAAGACTCACAAACTCAATATTGATGTTAGTGACTTTGAGACATTTTGTTTATTATGTGTAAACATCTTAGTCTAAATCATTATTTAAAGTTTTCTTTTTTAATACATATGTGCCAAACATAACGTTGTACTAAGTGATAATTTTTTGAGTAAATCTGAAGTAACTTGAGCACGTTGAATATCAAATCTATTATGTTAATTTCAACAATTGGAATTTGTGATGTTATTCTTATCAATGTTACTCATTATATTCCAACCACATTAGTCTTGCTCTCGAAGACACACTAGTAGTCAATGTATCATATCCCTTCTAGGTACATCTACCGAAATCATACGAAATTGGAACCTATTTCGGATCTGCGCATCATACCATATCATAGACTCAACACTCTAATGGCTTAATTAAACAGCCGAGGGTTATATATTTTTGATATTGATTAGAAACTCGTAGTTTCTCTTCAATGTGTGAGAATACTTATTAGACTCTAATGTGATGTATTTGTTTAGGTTAGTTGGTTTCGTTTCGTCTTATGTGATCAGTTTTATTGTTGGATCAATCCAATTCCATTTTACTACTAATAATTTCGCAAAGAAACTCCTTTACCATGAAGTTGGTATTTCTTGAAACAAAAATCGTTTCCCAATGCAATGGAACATGTATTCATAAACACTGTATGAGTTGTCATTTATTTAAAATTGATTTAGTTTTATCTTACAAAACTTATGTTAAAAACATAAATATTTCACCCAATGATAGTCCTTCCCAAACTCTTTTTTGGGGAGATTCATACAAGATCCATCACAAACAATTATTATGTACAGATATTCGACTCGCACAACCTGCTAACCCCATGATCTAGGATATGTTAGGGTTTCTTATAAATTCTTAACTTATATGATTTTTTAAACTATTATTTAGATGAAATAATACTAACCTTGTGTGCTACTCTTAAGTACATACATGTAAAGAAAGAAATTAACTCAACTTCACTCACAATAAATTGTACTCTATTCAACAAAATTTGATTACTCCTTATCGATACACCATTGTGTATCACATAGAGGAGTGACTTTTGAGATTGAATCTTTATTTATTTTTAGGGACATTCGAAAATATTTCCAATATACTCACACATTCGATCAAGTTGAATCATTTCTATTGCATATCATATTTGCATTTGTTTTATAGTCTATGAATCTATCTTAGACATAGTACATGTGTATCAAATATACATGTCTATGTCGGTGATAACTCATCAGTAAATATGATGAAATATATGGAACCGTTTTGGTGTTAATAGACTTACGATTGCATACATCTATATGTATCAATCTGAAGAGTTTATCAACTCCTATCACACTTCCACTAAAAGGTGCATAGCCCCTAATTTCTTGAGATATAATTAACCAATAACATATGATTCATAATCATATAATAAAAATTATTTCTCAAAACTACGGCATAGTCTATTATTCCAATTAATCAAATAATTTTAGATACTTCAACATTTTCTAATGCATCACTTTTGTTATGAAAACAAATGCCACATTAATTTTTTATTTCATAACAAATTTTCGCGTTGAAATATAATTGCTTCTATTTTTCAGTCGACGCAAAAAGTAGTCATTATTTTATGAATAATGTTCGGTGTATTTTATGATACTAATTTTTGTAGTTTGATGCAATCAATCAGTGCTATATGGTATGCTCCCACAATTCCACCATTACTATAATAGCATACTAAATTCAAAGGTCCAGCATTCACTTAATATAGATTATTTATTCCATATACTGTAACTATATTACAAGAGAGTTTTTTGACCAAATATGTTGAACTTAAAAAAAAAATCTTATAGAAAACAAATTCTATATAAAAAATATATTTTGGAATAAAAATAATATTTCTTATTCCAATATAAGGTATCAATTATTATTACAATTCTTATTTTTGATGTTTCTTTATAAAGTAGAATGACCATTCGCTCTCTCCATCCTAGCTATACCTTATATCATATCTGCTCTTGTACATTCATTTTTCTTTCTAAATGATCGAATAATTCAAATGAAAACCTTAACTACATCATCATAATGAACTCTTTATAAAGATGCATTTAATCATCTTTAACATTTAAGGACATCAAATATGATGCACCTTATGTAAACTGATCAAATTAACATTTCGGTGATCGAATTCTTAAATTTATATTATAGTTTTGGTCTTGTGTTGCATTTAACACAATATGATATTCTATTGTAATCAATCAAATTTAATACTCGATCTTATAATAATGTTTATTTGGTTTTTTTAAATGAACTAATTTCATTGAAGTATCGTACATTTCGAACTGTGACCTTTCCCTATATAATATTTATATGCGATAGTATATGGATCAAATACCATAGTCTCATAGTTCTTTTGGAGTTCGAAACTCATAGAATGCAATACACAGTCTCGACTAAAATAACATGTAAGCGACCACATTGCAAATGTAATAATCAGTTGTAAAATTAGGCGCTTGCATCGGTGTAGAAACGTTAACATTCAATAGACATTTATTGGCAAGTTTATGTTTTATTTCTATTTGTCAATATTCAATTCAGTTCACTTGTATATCTTGATCGATAAACGTTTTATCAATTATATTAAATGCACAATAACATTTTAGATTACTATAACATTATATAGAATTTATTCTTACAATATTAGTGTTATCATTTTATTTTTCTAATAAAGACCCACTAGTCTTTTATGTTTCACCATACCTTAAGCGAAACATAGAAGTCTTTATGACTTCACTAGTGAATGTTAAGACTCGTATGTCTTGGGATTATGATCTTGAGAAGAGCTCAACAAATCATAGACCTCCATACGATGGATAATTCCTTATCGGTTATATCATATACAACTGCCAACCCGTAGTTTCTAGTCCTAATTCCGCCTTTACCTTGAGGAAACCTTAATAAGTAAAGTAGGACTATTCACTCGGACCTATTATTTCGCGACGACCTAAGTATAATACACATACCTTGAGGAAAAATCAACAAATATATGCAGTTATCTTACCTTGTCTATTCAATATATTAGTAGTACTAAACATAACATTCTTAGCTTGAGGAAAACTAAACGACTAAAGATTATGCAAGCAATCTAGTAATATATAAATGATAGAGGACGACTTTATGTTAAAGATTAATAATCTTTAACATATTATATCGAGTGATATCAACTTATGGAATAATGTACTTTTTATGAAATGCCCTCATATTCAAGTGTCGGACACATCTAAAATCGCATTATACGTACAATACATATATATATTTATCCCTTAAGTCTGTTTAGGATTTCTTTAATGTTCCACATTTAGTTTATACGTTCATATTATATAATTCTATTATTATGCAACTTTTATATTTTATAGTACTTATATAACGGTCTTATGTATAATATTATAATATTTCAATCTTATTAATTTAATTTTTAATCAATTAACATTTTAATTAATTTTATATTATTTTAATAAACGTTAATATTAAATATTTATCACATACTATAACCTTTATAATATTACACATATAACTTATATGTGTGTGTATTCATTTAATTAATTAACCTTTAATTAATTTACTTAATTAATTAACCTGTAATTGATTTATATATTGATTGACTTTCTGATTAATTTATTTAATTAAATAGTTCTTATTAAATTAAATTAATTTCAAAAATTAATTCATATACATACATTTATACTTATGCTGTTTTAAACATTTTAAAATGTCATAACATATATCATGTTTTATAATATGTGCATATATATTTTTATTAATTAAATTATTTAATTTATTTATTTTATTATTCCAATAATAAATAAAATTTTAAAATTAATATATGTATTTTCAAACATTTTGAAAATTTTATTATATTATAACTAATATATATATATATGTGTGTATCTTATTTTAAATTTAACTTTTAAATTTACAATGTCATATTTTAGTTTTCAAACAATTTTGAAAATTAGCCCAAGGTCCAATTTCAATTTGGGCCTTTTCTAATATGGACAACAACTTTTGGGCTGTGGGCCTAGTAGTTAACCCTAGTATGACTAATTTAAACCGTATAAGTTATTGAGCTATGATACTATTGTTGGAACTTGGCTAGCCCGCAGCGGATGTTATAGTGAATTTCAGAAAAAATATCATATTCGATCTTTATTGGGCCTATGAAATATAATTTATTAGAACATTTCTAAATTTAATTTAAATAAACTCATACATTTCATTTAAATTCATAAATTTTTGATATAATTTCATTTAATTTATTTTCAATTTATATATAAGTATACTTATGTATCATATACATATGTGTATGTATGTGCATGTTTAACATGATATTCCATGCAAGGTATAACATGCTCATATATAGATGTTGGTATTTACATCGCAACGGATATGTTAGCTCATTATATATGTATTGTATGTTTATATATGCGTATACGTTTATACATATTATATACAAAAACCTAAGTGTGTATGTGTATACATATATTATGAGAAAATATTACAAATATATTTATAATTAAAACAGTTAAATATTAAATAAGCATATATATATATATGCAAAATATAAGTTCAAGTTTTAATTTTTATTTTAATATGTATATATATATATATATATTTGTGTGTATATATATGTATTTATGTATATTTATGTATTAAAGTAACATAATTTCATATATATATATATATATATATGATAATATGTGTATATGTATAAATATTATAAATATAGTAATCAACGTAAATACGAGTTAGAATAGTTTATATAAATATATATAATTTTTAAAAATTATATATATATTATATATATATTTCATTCTAGATTGAATACACATCAGCTTTAAATTTAATTATAATTTAATTATATTAATATATATACATATATTATGAATTATTAGTTAAGTAACAAGAAATAAATGATAAGAAAATATTTAAATAATAAATATTTTGAATTTTGAAATTTCAAAAAAATCACAAATGATATTTTATAGCTTAGTAAAAACTAAAAATTTTCTAAGTCAAAATTTTACTTTTTATTAATTAAATACTTTCGGCCAAATTTATAAATGATTTTTTTAAAAAGACAAAAATTGATTTAATTTTTTTGATTTTTTGACTTAGAGCTTCTATGATGACAGTCTAATTGTAGAAAATTTTAAATTAAAATTTTGAAATATAATTATTTTATATTAATTTGTTAATTTGTATAATGATTAAAAAATATTAAATAATTACCAAAAAGTTACTATCATTCATTAAAAATCATAATCAACGTAAATATAAAATTGAAAAATATTTATTTAGTTATTTATGTGAAATAGTTATGTAGTTTATTACAATTCATACAAACAAACTAATTAACTTATTAATATATGTATAAATTAATTAATAAAATATAATGATTCTAGCTATGTGTATCAAATCCTTAATATAATTTTTTTAATATTTTATTTTATAAACATACACAGATAACCAATCAATATGCAACAACATCAATACTCATAGGAACCTCACTTAACTAACCATAAATAATCACAATATATACATGTATGAACAATATATAGTTATGTAGAGGATGTGTACCATATATATATATATACATATACATACATACATATACATACATACATATATATATATATATATATATGAACACTTACCTAAAACTAATGCCCTTATGTCCACCTTATAATGATGAGTTCTCCTCTTTGGAAAACTTCTTGATTCTATAGATTGATAGTCCTGAATCGTAAACTCTTTTATTTTCAAATAGATGTTAATTTGAATTTATTTGATTTAAGTTTTTTTAGAGGTTTTGGAAGGTGTTATTCATCCAAGATGAAGGAGATAGGAGGCGGAAAAAAGCTCTTCTAAATTTAGGGTGAGGGTTCCTTTTATAATTGTTGAATCAGAGAGAAAAGTAGATCACATCACATACTTTTTCTCACTGAATCTATACCTACCATTACAAATCCTTTTACCCAATTTTGGTCACCCCCTACATCTAATGTTTGTTATCGAAATTTTGCCTTCAACTTCATGGGCTAATATCCAATTTAAGCCCAAGTAAATATATTTAATTAAATCCAATTTAATTCCATATATTGGTATCTCATATCGATCGATATATTTATAATTATTATAAATATATATACAATGATATTTATTCCTCAAATCAAATTCAAATTTTATATTTAATTTTTCATAAATATTAATTAATTTATAACAATATAAACTATTAAATCATTTGGTCTAAAGAGAATTCATCATTTTGGTTGTGTGGCTCATGGGTGTAAATTCGATCAGTGGTTAATATCAAACTATTCGAATGTTAATGTTCATACATCATGTAGTAGTTGGGGTGACATTTGGCCAAATTTATCACTTATTAAGTTTCAGTAAAATCCAACCGGTTGTGACATTTATTTACACGTATTCTCTTCGTCAAAACTATATCTCTTTAGACTTGCAGAATTTAGCAATGGCCAAAATTCCAATATCATTTATATTCAACTCTATAGTCCGAACATAAAGTCCTTGGCTCAATGATAACAATTATTATTAACCGCATGATTAGGCCAAGACTTTGACTTTGAGTTAAATTAAGTTGACCGTGATACTAACCCCATATAACCGAGGAGATGAATCCTCTTTTAAATAGTGTTTCACTTTCAATACTTCCACTTGACCCAATTATAGTCACTCGATGGAACGCCTTGCCATGATTTGACTACAATCAAAGTGGAGCTTTCGTATTAAAGATCCAAAGTATTCTCAAGTCGAGAGACTGTATAAATTAGTCACATTGCTATTTTCTATTTGACCTTAGTTATATATACCAACAGAAAACTACCAAGTGGGTCATTCCATATTTATCTAATAACTATCGGCACATAATCTCCAAGTGCCTCCAACAGCCATGAGTAATACACTACCCAAAATTTGGATAGCCTTACGTGCTCTAGTCTCACCGGATACATTGATATCCAATCTCAATGCATCTTAACTAGGAACATTTAAATGGTATATTTAGTTTCATTGTGATAAACTACTCACGGTTACAACACTTATAACTCTTATCACAAAATGTACCGTTTATGGATTTTCTATTAAATATACTTCTAATTAATTTAATATAACACATTATATCAAGCATATAATAGAAAGAAAATACCTTTTATTTCAAACAAGATTGGTTATCGAGTTAGATATATGTAATAAATTACATAATTTCCCCTAGGACATATATCATAGTCGGTGACCATGACCTATTGTTTGCTAGTGAGTTTCGGTTAGGCCTGCGGAGTGCTTTGGGCTCAGAGTATATATGAGTACAATGTATCTTCCACAGATAGAATGACAGATTGAGAGAGTCAATAGAGTGTTAGAGGACTTGCTTCGAGCTTATATGTTAGACTTTAGCAGATCTAGGAAAGATCACCTACATTTAGTGGAATTTTCATACAACAATAACTACCAATCCAATATAGGGATGACGACATTTGAAGAGTTGTATGGAAATCCATGTAAGTCACTCATATGTTGGTTAAAGAAAAAAAAGAAGCTTGACAACAAGGGGTGTAGCTTGTATAGGTCTAATGGATTAAGGACTAAGAGGATTGTACTTAGGAAACAGAGGATAACGTCCGAAGTGATAAAGTTACGGGTATGCCCTATGGGAAATTATGTAATTTGTTACATATATCTAACTCCATAACCAATCTTGTTCAAAATAAAAGGTGTTTTATTTCTATTATGTACTTGATATAATGTATTGTGTTAATTAATTAATTTAATCAAAAGTATATTTAATAGAAAATCCATAATGGTACGTTTTTGTGATAGTAGTTAGAAAGTGTTATAACTGTGAGTAATTTATCACAATGAAAATAAATATAAAATTTTAAATGTTACTAGTCAAGGTGCATTGATATTGGATATAGATGTATCCGTGAGACTAAGGTACGTGATGCTCTCTGCAACGGCCCGGATTTTTCTATCGTTTAATTTAGAATATTTAAATGGTTTCAAATATTGAATTTGGAATTTATAATTTAGTTATAAAATTTTAAATATTGAAATTTCAAGCGATTTCATAAAATTTTGAAATTTTTCGATTTAATCTACGCGTTAAAACAGCAATTCGAGGCACAGTCTCAAAATTCGATGAAACAATTGCATTGGATCTGTAATAGTGTATGATTATTGAATTTCAAATATTATAGTGTTTGGAGTTATCGTTTGATCGTAGGGAATGTAAACGTGCTGAAAATTAATATCGAAAATTTAATATAATAATTGGGTTCAAAAAGCTATTTTCTTCATACGCTCGAATCAAGACTCGAAACCTTTTCCATTGCGTTTGGAATAGAGGCATAACATTATAAATGTTTAGCGACACACCTCGATAAGAATTCAAGACTTTAAGTTACGAAAACAAGACGATTGAGAAATTTAACATACATACATACATACATACATACATTCATACATGCATGCATGCATGCATGCATGCATGCATGCATATAAAATTGACTTGACCTTTTTAATTCACGTCAGCTGTTATTCTTCCTTTTGAAATCACAATACACCTATCCTAACACGTAATCCTTCATTCTCTCAATTCATAAATCATGTCTTCCCCTCCTTTATTCCTTCAGTTGAAATCGACCTCTTTAAAACGAAAATCACTTCATCTCGTTCAAAACAAAAAGAAAAAATGGCTGAGCAAAATAAAAATCACTTCAACTCATGTTTGAACCTCCTCATTCACATTGAGATCAAATCCAATTCGAATGCGCCTGTTTAAAATCGCGACTTTATTCCCTCCTCAGTTCGAACACAGGAGAAAAAAGTTGAAATTGAATTCGGATGTGGTCGCTTGGAAAATCGAGAGGCTGTGGGAAAGTGAAGGGAGATACGACGGCATGAAGGCGGTGGACTGGAGCACGGGTGTGGTCGATTTAGGGGTAGGTGTTTGGGCATGGATCTGCACGTGCATCTGTGTTGGAGTTGAGGTCGCGACTCGAATCAATTAGCAGAGGTGCGGCGGAGGCTGTAGGGGATCGTAATGAAGTTGTGTGGAAAATCGCGATTGTTTGGGTGAACTGGAAGTGGTTGCGCCTGGTGGTGGGCAGCTCGGTAAGGTCTGGTTTTATATGGCAGTGCTCTTTGGGGTTTTTCTAGGAGGAGGAGGCGTTTCAGGTGATGGGCGATGCGGCTACAGACGAGGCGGAGTGCTGGAGGTCTGAAATACGGACTAGTATTGGAGGCAACGCAATCAGGCTTTGGGTAATTTACTTTGTAGGGATGAGGTAAACTAATTAAATCTAGTCATATAATTAGTATAGTTAATTCTGAAATTTGATTTAGGTAGCTAATAAAAATTTAATAAAATTTTCATATGATGTCAAAACCAATGAAGCGAGTTGTATTTGGCTCGTAGCTGTGAAGTCTACGGAATAAAATTCGTCTGGAGATTTTTGGAGGCAAGCGAAAATTTTAAATTTAATTGGATGACGTTCAATTAAATTTAAAATTAGAGTGGATTAGAAATTAAATCAAGGTGAGAAAATTTATCACTCATTTGGATTATCGGATTAATTTTAAAATATTTAAAAATTAATTTTTGGATGCCTGGTTGAATTAATAATTATTATCTATTGAATTTTATACATATAGTGGTATATATATTAGTAGTTGGATTGATATTCTCGCATATTTTAGCGGATGAGACCATATGCCCCGCATAATAGCGAATGATCTTATATACCACGATATCCCACTCGTAGTAAGATTGGTATTTTTTTATTGTACTAACATCTGTGGATGTGGGAAAAAACAAGTTGGAGGGATCCAACTTTATTCCTTAAAATGTTGAATTTAATTTCATATATTGCAATATATGGATTGTGTAGAATAGTCTGTTATAGATTATTGTAGTGATTGAAATTTTTGGATACTATTGTAGCACTGCCTGAATTATGATATTTTAAATACTATAAATATTTTTTTAAAATTAAAGTAGTGAAAGGGAATTTTTATGTAAAAATATTTGTATTCTAATTAGGAATTATTTTAAAGAAATTGAATTAGAAAAATATATCGATTTTTGGTTATACTTAACTATTATGAATTATTAAATGGAGATTTTAAAAATGAATTATATTAGAGAAATTATAAATGATATACTAGAAATAAAAAAAGAGTTGAAGTCGATGTTAAAAATAAATTTGAAGTTATAAATGGAATTATTAAGGTAATTGATTCGTAAAAATGGAATTTTATAAACGAGATTGGTTTTATAAAAAAAAGTGAAACTCAAAGGGGTTATAAAACTCATAAACGATAATATAAATAAGGGAAATCGATATCAGATGATAGATTGGAAATGTAAACTTAGAGGGAGAATTTATATTAGAATATGGAAATAGGATAAGAAAAATAGTGATACTATTTTTGAAAAGTGAAAATGGTTAAAAAGATCGGAATGGAAGTGATGTGATTTAAGAGGAATTTATAAAATTTAACTAGTTATCGAGGTTTAAAAATATATTTTTAATTCAAAGGAGTTAAGTTGTTTTTTTAAATGAAATTTTTATTATTTAAAACTATGGAATTTTAAAACAAGGGATTCAAATATTTCGGTAAGTAGATTTTCAAATATTAAGTATTTATTTTATTAAATTCTAACTTTTAAAATCAGCTTTAAAATTTTATTTGTTTATAAAAAAATAAGTTATTGATGTTTATAAAAATGTTTTCGATATTTTAAATAATTACTTGAACATGTTTTTAAAAATAAATTATTACCCTTTTTAAATATTTATTATATATATAGGGTTTTGAAGCGATTCAAAAATTTTATTTACAAATTATCTCGAGATTCGCAAATGAGGTTTTTAAATGGATAATATTTTTAGGAAAGGGATTTTATAAGGGATTTGGAGGAAATGAAAATTCAAAATGTTGAATATGGTAATTTTGAAAATGAAATATGAATTTACAAAAGAAGTTATAAATTGTTGAATGGTGTTATAAACAAGTACATTGAGTTTTGGAAATTTAAAAGAGAATTTATTAGTGATTCCGAAGACTTATGAGATAAGTTATGAAATATTCTCTTAAGTGTTGATATTTGAAAGATTTTTGAAAATAAGACTTGTAATATTTTCCTAAGTATAAAAATGGAAATTTGGAAATATTTCTAAGTGTGAGATGGTTTGGAAATATCTGGTTACGGATTTAAGTATTTGAAATTGTTTTCAAATATTAGAAGGAATCGTTATATCTTATAAAGATGTTTTGAAAGTAGATATTTTGGGAAAAAATGTATTATATGGCCTGGTGTTTGCTTATGGATGTTTTATTCATAGTTAAATAACCGACTACCAATAATTGGTTGATTTCGTTAAATTTTTCGAAGAAACCGAGATCGAACTTTAATTATTCGAAAACCTCTTCGATCCCGTTTGAACGTTACGAATGAATACCGTGAAGATGTAAAGATGGTGATTCGGTTAGTCCTGACTTAGGACAACTTGTATGGACGAATGCTATCAGAACATCGTCATTGGAGGACGATGAGCATTCCAAGTAGAATTTTTTCTTGAAAGGTAACGCTTAGCCTCAGGCCTCATCAACCTGGAATGACTAAAACATGGGAGATGCAGCAAGGCTAAGTGGGTCACACACAATTAGGGTATATTTTCACTTTTCTCGATATCCTCGGAAACCTATATATTATGAATATGGTTGTGCATAAAAGGAGCGCTTAATTTTGAGCATGGGGACACCCGGGGTGATAACATTTTCAGTCTATCTAGGTTAGGGGTTGGCCGGTCTTGTGTAGCAGGGGATCTCGGTGAGTTCCTCAACACATTATTCTAGAGGTGTACTATGACGGGTGGTACCCCAGTGGCACAATCGTTGTATGGAATTCACTCTCCAATATGAGCCTTTACGGTATTTTTGTAGAGCCTAGTATGCTGAAATTTAATTAATGTAACAATTTCTGCTATTTGAGTAAGTATTTGTACTTAGACATTATTATAATATCAGATGATTTTGATAAAATTGTTTTGGTTATCGTAAGGTAAAAATCCGTCGTGTTTATGTATGACGCGGTCTTACGAAATACCTTTGTTTTTCAAAGGATTTTGATAACTCTAATAATTCAAATTGAGTGTGTTTTCTCATGCTGGTTTTTCAATCTGACTCGGTTGTTATTTTATTATAATGCTCGGGTCAGACCGAGTATTACAAATTCGGAATAGAATGCTATGGAGCTTAGGAGGCGAGCTAGATGATAGAGATGTATATACTTGAATTATATTTCCACTATATGAGGACAAGTTATTATAACCGTCCAGATTGTTGTATTGATTGTTGTACTCTGTATTTGTAAGTATATAAACCGTTACAAATTCTTTTATGCAAAAATCTGTTATTATGTATTATATTTTGTTCCGCTGCGATTGTGAGATTCTATGTTGTTGCTTAATTTTCTTCTATCTCTTTCTTCTTCTTTACCCTAGATATTCGCTCTTTCGTTCAATTTGAGTTGAACCGATGTGAATTATGGTTGACTCAAAGGGGTACGGAGCAATGGGTCGCTATAGTTGGTATCAGAGCCAAGGTTCAGAGCTGAAGGTTAAGCGAGAACCTTACCTCTGGTGAATATTACTCATTGGATATAGGGTCAGTAGTACACTAGAATGAGTTTGAGTGTATTAATAGATATGAAAGCATATTTGTTAGTGAATATAAATTGTTTTATACTGTGTTGGTTGATTTATTGGGTGGCGTATGAACTCTGGTCGACACAGTCCGTACAACTGGATCGATAGGTGTTTCTAAACATTTGAATAGAGTAATTCGACACGGTAATGTTTTGAAGCGGGTTAAATGAAATAATTTTACCAAAGATATGTTTTGATACAAAAGGGATAATTTTCTAAGATTATGATATATAGTTGGAGCGTTTGGATGATAACATTATAATCTAACAAGATTACAAAATTGAAAACAGTTTATATAACCAAATGTTGACTACAGCATCTATAGCGCTTAGCTTTGGGCCTCTAGATAGGGCATGTTACAACTTGGTATCAGAGCATAGGTTTATGAAAAAATTTAAATTAATATGATTTTTCGAAAACATAATCCTAAGGAATTAGAGGTAAGATCGGGGTCTGGGATAACGCTATAGTAACGTACTTGTATTTTCTGTATATAAGTATATCTCTATTCTCCTATCTCTGTTAAGTTGATCTTTTGTATCCTAGAAGGCTTGAATACGGATATGGGTGCTAGAAGTGGAAGATTGAATATTAGAGGAAGCACAACCATGAATGGAAATGCCGGACCGAATATTAGAAGGAACCAAGGTCAGGCACAACCAGGAAATGTTGGTGCTGGATTATCACAAGTGGATATGGGAGCTATATAACAGTTTTTCGTGAATATGATGCAAGCTGGAATTGCTGCTGGTGTGGTTGGAGGAAATGCTGGAGTATAAGTTTAGGAAGCTCCAATGGTCAACAATTATGCTACCTTGAGTAGAGACTATGCTAGGCTTGGAAGGAAGCCATTTGTTGGAGCTGATGATGCTATTGAGGTGGACAGCTGGTTGCTGCATTATGAGGAAATCTTTGAAGATTTGGGGCTCAATAATGAGCAGAAGAGACGGCCAGCTCTGAGATAGCTTCAAGGAGCAGCTTTATCCCGACAGAATAGTGTGACAGCTGGGGTGGATGAAGAGACAATAATATGGGCTGAATTTAAGGTTCCAGAAGAGGTTCATGTCTGTGATGGTGGAGTTCACCTTGATCAGAAAGTTTGCTAAGTTGGAACAAGGGAAGATGACTTTGTTGGAGTATGCTAGAAGGTTAAAGGAGTTGGCTAGGTATGGAAATGCTACTGTACATACTATGGTGAAGAGAAATGAGAATATCATTGGGGGTTGAAGCTTGAGTTGTAAGGGCTACATTACCTCATATTACAGATCCTTGTGATGTTATAACTGAGACAGGAGGAGATGCTTGCTTCTCTGGAGAAGAATAAGGCAAAGGAGGTCCAAATGGGGCAGGGTAAGAAAAGGATGTTCTTTCATAAGAAGAGTGTTCAGAAAGGTGGAACCGCAAAGAAAGGGAAGTCGGAGGTTGTTTGCTTCAAGTGTGATAAGAAGGGGCATTTTACTAGTGAGTGCCATACTGGAACGGCGAAGGAAGTGATCGGGGGGAAGAACATTAGATGCTTCAACCGCGATTAGATTGGTTATAAGAATCAATGCAAAGAGCTTGCTTATGATGGAAGGGGAAAAGTATTTGCATTGGAGACTGCTGCATCAGGACCAATAGCTAAGGAGAAAGGGAAAATAGTATTGGGAGGTACGCTTCAGATCCATAGTATGTCTGTTAGCGTTCTGTTTGATACCGGTGCATCACGTTCTTTTGTATCTCATTGTTTAGTAGATAAGCTTAATGTAGAATCCTTGTACTTAGTTACTTCCTTAAGAGTTGCAAATCCAATAGGAGGGTATGCAATACTTAGGATGAAGTGTGACCACCTAGAGTTTGATTTGTTAGGTCACACCTTTTTTTGCAGTTTGCATGTATTTGACTTTGTAGGGTTTAGAATTATTTTGATGTGGATTGGTTTAGTAAGTATGATGCTTGGATATTTTTCCATTGTAGGAAAATATCACTTAGACGCCCTGGCTGTAGTGATCGGATTGTTTGTACCGTAGAAAACCCAAGATGTGAGGTGAATTCTTCGTTGGATGTTGTGGAGGTAGAGGATGAGTTGAATCGAGTTTTCGTGGTTAGAGAATTGCAGATGTGTTTGAGCCGGTAGTAGGAATGCCATCGAAACGAGCCATTGAGTTTCAGATAGATTTGGTGCCTGGAGTGGAACCAGTGAGTTGGCCGCCAAGCAGGATGACACCTACCGAAATGAGAGAGTTGATGGTGCAGTTGGTGGAGTTAGAAGGCTAGAATTTTGTCATACCTAGTAGTTCACATTGGGAAGCAACCACAGTGTTTGCTAAGAAGCTGGACGGGTCGTTAGGTTATGTATTGATTATCGTAAGTTGAATGAGAAGACGATAAAGAATCGACATCTATTGCCAAGAATTGATGATTTATTTGATTAGTTGAGTGGAACCAAAATATTTTTTCAGTTGGATTAGGCAATAGGATTCCATCAGCTTAGAGTAGTAGAGGATAATATTCGTTTGACGGCGTTTAGAACTAGTTATGGATCGTACGAATGGTTACCGATGTCGTTCGGATTGACTAACGAGCTAGCATTCTTTGCAAATTTGATGAAACGAATTTTAGGTTCGTGTTGGTTTCCGTAGATGATATCTTGATATACTCTAAGGATGAAAGGATGCATGAAGTTCATCTTAGAATTGTGCTAGAGACGCTGAAGTAGCATCAGCTGAAGCAAAGTTTTCGAAGTGTCATTTCTAGAAGAAGGAAGTGAAGTTTCTTGGTCATGTAGGCTCAGAGAAAGTGTTGTCTATAGATTCGACTAAGATTGTAGCAATAAATAATTGAAAGAGACCCGAGACGGTGACTGAGATAAATAGTTTCCTTGGATTGGCTAGATATTATCGAAGGTTCATAAAAAAAATTAACAAATAGCAGCACGGATTACTAAGCTAACGCGAAAGGATGTGAAGTTTGTGTGGATTGATAAGTGTGAGTAAGCATTCCAGAGCTTGAAGCACTTATTGACACATGTAACTATGTTGGTTGTCTGGAAGGGAATCAAGATTTGGTACTTTATACAGATGCGTGTAGAACTGGATTAAGAGCTGTGTTAATGTAAAGAGGTAAAGTGATTGCCTATGCTTCTCGACAACTTAGACCGCATGAAGTTAGATATCCAACGCATGATTTGGAGTCGCAGCAGTATTTGTGTTGAAGGTGTGGAGACATTATCTTTTGGAAGAGAGGTTTGATATATTATATATATATATATCATAAGTCGTTAAAGTATTTGTTCTTTCAGAAGAAGTTGAACATGAGATAGCAAAATGGTTAGAGTTTATTGCTGCTTACGACTTTGGAATTGAGTACACACGAGGAAAAGTTAATGAGGTGGCAGATGCGCTTACAAGAAAGTATCAGAATGTAGTATTGGCATTGATAGCTGAGTGGAAGGATTTGGATGCGTTGTCGACTTGTAGAGTTCAGTGGAGATCTAAGGCTACATCTAGTGAAGGAAATGCTGTATTATCTTGTTTTGAAGTTCAACCGGTAATGATCAAAAAGGTTGACTCTAAACAGGAGAAGGATCCATTGTTGGCTGAATGGATTAAGAAGTTAAGGGATGGAACCGAGAGCGATGACTTGAAGTATTTCAGTCTTGATCAGATTGGGTGGTTGAGAAAGAAAGGGAGGTTGTGTGTTCCGAATGTGGGAGACATTAGAAAGGAAGTTTTGGAGAAATGTCATTGTTAGAAGTTCACTATTCATCCAGGAGGAAATAAGATATATCTAACATGAAGAGAAGTTTCTTCTGGGAAGGTATGAAAAGGGATGTTGGCTTATGGGTGAAGCAGTGTTTGAACTGTCTATAGGTAAAAGCCGAAAATCAAAAGCCAAGTGGGTTGCTACAAGCATTGGATAATTCGGTATGGAAGTGGGATTATATTTCAATGGATTTTATAGATGTGTTTCCAAGATCTAGTAGAGGAAATGAAAGTATATATGTCGTAGTGGATAGATTGACCAAGAGTGCCTATTTTATTCCAGTTAAGTCAACTAGGACGGCACCTGTTCTAGCAAGTTATTTATGAAGAATGTAGCTAGACCGCATGAAATTCCTAGTAGCATAATAAATGATAGGAATTCCTTGTTTACTAGAGAGTTCTGGAAGAGTCTACATGAGATTTTAGTAACCAAGCTCAAGATGGGTATCGCTTACCATACGTAGACTGATGGGAAAACGGAAAGAGTTAACAAAGTCTTGGAGGATTAGCTAAGAGATTGTGTGTTTGATTTTATGGGATCATGGGAAGACCATCTACGCTTAGTCAAATTTTTGTATAACAACGGTTATCAGACTAGTATAGAGATAGCAACGTTTGATGCTTTGTATAGAAGGCCATGCAAATCTTTAGTTTGTTGGTTAGAGAACGGGGACAGGTTGGTTCATTGTCCAGATTAGGTTAGAGAAGCTGCAGAGAAGATTGAGTTGATTCGAGATAGGATGAAGGTGGCTCAGTCTAGGCAGAAGAGTTATGCAGATAGAAGATGAAAAGACGTGGAGTTCTCTGTTGGAGATCATGTGTTTGTTAAGGTATCACTGATGAAGGGTGTTGTTAGGTTTGGGAAATCAGGAAAGTAGGCACCGAGATTTGTAGGACCATTTCCTATTATAGAGAGGATCGAGAAACTCGCATGTAGAGTAAAGTTACGGAATAGTTTGGCAGGACTCCATGATGTTTTTCATATTTCTCATCGAAGGAAGTGTGTTAAAGATTCAGAGTCTACTATAGCACCGACTGTGTTAGATGACATTGGTAGAAGAACCAGACTTGACTATAGTTAGAAAGAGGGTTCAGATAGTTGGAAGAGATGAGAAGAGGCTAAGAAACAAGACAATCAGATTAGTGAAAGTTAAGTGGAACAACGATGAGAGAGAATGTACTTGGAAGACTGAGAGCAAGATTAGAGATGCTTATCCCGATTTGTTTGATAGTATGTTTTACCTTTATGATTGATTTGTTGTGTACCTTATCGTAATTTCAAGGATGAAATTCTATATGGAGAGGAGTCTATAATAACCCTAATTTTTAGTTAACATTATCCCCTAACAATCACATTATTTTATTTAATTTAGCTAATTAAATGTCATATGAGATTTGTGATTAATAAGGGGTATCCGTGCCACATACAGATGAACTGAAGAATTAAAAAGTTAAGGCAAATAGATAAGCGGCAATATAGGAATAGGACATATCATTTTACCCTTAAACCTTAGACCATCATTCCATACCTACATTTCATAATTCAAAATTTTTAAAAATTAAGGCCGCCATTAGCAAGAACAAGAGGAAGAAAAGCTAAAGGAAGAAGAGTAATCAATTCAAATCCATTCAAAACTCAAATCCTTTATATCAAAGCTAAGGTGAATAATGATTATATCTCATTTTTATAATTGTTTTTTATTTTAAGATGAATCCGAAATAGTTTGCAATATGCCATGATTTTGAAGGATTAAATGCTTATATATCTTGTTGATGATTTATGATTATTCATTTATGTTTTGATGTGAAAACCCTATCAATTGACATCCAAATGCCTTATGATTTTAGATTTATATTAGAAATGATATTTTAGAGATGAGTTTCAACTTTCACAATTTTCCAAATTAATATGGATCTAATATTAATTTTCTAGTGTAGAAAATGATTATTTGGGTTTGAAATAATTTACGGCTAAACTATCTATGTTTTGGGTTGAAAATTGATGTACGTTAGAAAACATATTAAAAATGATTTTTTGGAATTTTTGTAGAATTTTCCTAAATGTTTTAATGAATATATAAAGTTATTTAAGGTATGAGACTTAAATGTTTTATATATTTATAAAAAGAGAAGAAGTATTTTGTAAATTATTTAAAATGATTATTTCTGAAATCTTGGAACTTCTTTTATAAAAAAATTTTGAAACCCATAATGTTTTAACAAACAAGGCAGGTTAATTGAAAAGAAATTCTTTTTAAAGTAAAAATCAATTTTTACATGCTTTTGGCATATTTTGCCTCTTTCGGTAGCTTAGGTTTCAATGGAGTACTTCCGCTTCCACCTTGATCGAAACCAATGCACATAGTATCAATACCTTGGTACATGGTGAATTGGACATAGGAGAATGATACTGGGTCAAGACACCAGGTTCCGATAGGGTCGAACGCTGCTTTGTTTTTAAATGAAAATGCACCTGCTTTGCTTTCGAAGTGTTTGCTTTTGACTTGATTGGCTTTCGACCAGGTCTAGTTGTTTAAAGGAATTATTTCGAATAGGTTGCGTCTTTTTTTAAGTAAATGCTTTCAAAGGGGTCGAAACCCCTAGTTGTCGCTTTTCTACCTTTCGAAGTCAATGACTTCGGAAGGTATACTTTTTTTAAAAAAATCCAAGCAACTTCTCCAATGCTTTCGGAAGGGTTGGTTTTGACACCATCACTTCTTTACTTAAGAACTGTTTTTGAAAGAGAGCTTTCAACTTAAATGTTTTATAACCTTTTTGCTTCGTTAAAGGTAGAACACAAAGGTTTTGAAGAAGATAGATTTGAAAGGTTTCTACATGTTTTAAATTGAACCCCAAATGCTTTCGAAAGGTTTGTTGTTTGTAAAGGTTTTAGTGCTTTCGAATGGTTTTAAAGAAAGGTTTCTTAGGGGTGGTTCCCTAATGGTTTTGAAAGGTTAAAAGAAGGTTTCCATTGTAGGGTCGATTTCACCCTAGAGAGGGGTGAATAGGGTGATACTATCAATTTTAAAATTTTAATGTGGAAGTATATAAAATATTCTCAACACAGATATATCAGAATAATAGTAGCACAGATAGTAGCAGAATAATAAATGCAGAAATAAAACAACACAGAATTTACCCAGCTTTGGAAAAAACCTGCCTACGTGCTGCCCCCAAATTTTCTACTAGAAATTAAGCAGTCACACGCTTACACACGTAAACTCGTGACACCCGCTATTGACTAACCTAACTCTACGCTCAAAACCCTGCCATAACTCAGCCACTAAGTTGCAAATTCTCAAACTACGTCACGTAGTTTGTTCCCTAGTCACACGACTAGAAATTACAACGGTTTAACAGAAGAATTTAAATTTAAAACAAATTTAAATAAAACCCTAATTTAAAAAGTTAAGCTCAAATGAAAACAACAGAAAGGCCGGCCCCATTTTTCTTTTATGTCTTTATTCCTCTTTGCTCTGTGAAATGGTGGCCTCTTTCTTTCCTCATTTTGTAATTAGGGCTTTGAATAAATTCAAAGAAGCTGACTTTAATTAGATCGATCGAATAAGTGATTTCGATTTCCTTGCTCTGTCGGTCGTCTCTTGAGATGCTTTTGGCTGCTTCTATTTGATTGAGTTCGACTTTGATTCCGATATGTAATTAATGCCTTTTGCTCTCTAGGTTGAATGCTTGAACTCGATGATCAAAACTGCCGATGATGTTAATGTTTATATAGGGTTTGAATTCCTATTTTCCCGTTCGTTGGAATTTTCCATTTAATTTAACTCGGCCACTGATCTTCGTTTGGATGCTTGAGATTATTACCGACTTCTTCCAATTCGTATATTTGTTGTTTACTTGGTTAACATGGTTTGATTTCTCTGACATTGTTTTCCTTGCTCACCACGGTATTGATTTTGAACTTTTCGATTCCGTTCATTATTGCCTTGGTCATCACGGCATTGATTTTCTGGTGACTACGGTCATGCATTGCTTTGACCTTGGCCTTGATAAAATTGATTTGCTATTTCCTGTAAAAAAAATAGAAGTCATGCCTGATAGCACTTTTAACCTGTTCGATTTTTACTTGTCGTTCCATGTATATATGTACTCCATTGTCCATGATTTAGTGATACTGTAATGTTGGCTTGCATTTAGTTGTAGCTGCTATCCATTTTGGTTTTGCTAGCTGTATTTGTATTCACTTGAGCTTGAGTTCATTATATAGACTGGTTGACTTTTGCAGTTCACTGGTCTTGCATCATGTGTATACATACATTCATGTATGTATATATGTGTATGTTGGCTTGTGTTTTGAACTTGCATTTTGAACTTTGGTTTGTGTTTGAAAAGTTGAACTCTAAAGCTTGATGTCTACATGCTTATGGTTCTATTGATGATGCTATGCACTGTATATACATGCACCATTTTATTTTCTTCTCTGGTCTTGTTCACTTGATGGCATTTGGTATGGTACACATGTGCACTGCTCACTGGTCTGATCATGCTACTTGTATGTGGTCTGGAATTGCTCGAGTCTGGTTCCATATCTGACCAGCTACATTGTTTTCTTATGCACGTCACCTTTCATTTTGATTTCACCTGAACTTCATCTTGATTTTTGAGATTGCACCTGAGTTGAATCCAGCAAAAAGCTCGGGTTTGACTTTGTGCTCGTGTCACGACTTTATTTGTATTGCACTTGAGTTGAACCCAGCTTTTAATTTGGGCTTGACCTTGTGCTCACATATCCCTGTAATGTTATAAAGTGTATATATTGGTGTGCACGGCCTTGTGGCATGTACAGTGATACGCTATGCATGTCACAAGCTGTTCGTGTATGATGAATTCGAATTAAATGATGATGAACAACCCAAATAACTAAGGCAAATAAAATTTCCAAAAGCACATTTTATTTTATACCGTAAAAATATTTTATTTTCAATTTTACTGCGTTAGTGTGTATTTTTGCAAATTACTCAGATGCTGGATTCAATCTGGAATAGAGTTGAAGAATAATACAAGTGAATGAGCGATATGTAGTGAGGACAGTTGTGTAAATGAAAAATTGTGATGTAATCAAATTTGTATTGTAATTGAAATTTGTATATATGTAGTGAGAGCTCAAATTTGTACTATTCAAAATTGCAATAAATATTTGTTTGAATAAAATATCTGTTTGAATTTAAATTCTATGTTATTTATTTTATTCAGCAAATATTTATTTTATTCTGTGAAAATAAAATAGTACATTAACAAATACATTTAAATGAATATATATATATATATATATATATATATATGTTTATTATCTCAAACAAACATCATATACTCGCATATTCAACAATCTCCCCCATTTGGAGATAACAAACATATATTTAAGATTTTGAATTTATTAAATGTATTTGATTATTCAATTTGCTCCCCCTATTTGAATGCTCCCGCTCTAAACTAAGCTCCCCCTTCATATATGCATTGAAATGGCTAAAAATATGCAAATGGACCTAGATGCAAATAGAAAATACAAAATAAAATATTTGATCATTATTTATCAAAATCTTAACTTTTTCTCCCCCTTTTGTTATCGCAAAAGAGTAATGTATTAGAAAAATAAAGATATAGTTATAGACATTAATACAAATTAATACTCTATCGAGTATAAATATTAAATTTCAAAATTAAAATCAAACAAAAATCATAAACTGATTGTCGCAAATTCCACTTTAGAGTGAAGGAATGATATCATCATATAAAAGCATATAGTTGTGTCTATTTGTGGTATATTTATTTCAGGAAATTTGAATATCACTAACCATGCATAACCACTAGGACTTTTAAATGAGATTAGTAGTATTCCAAATTTTTATTAAAAAATGAATTCAAGTATCTTCTAACCACGCATAACCGTGAGGACTTTTAAATGAGATTAGAATCAACTTGTTTATTTAATCAATCAACTTTAATATGCATTCCGTACATGCATAACCGTGAGGACTTTTAAATGAGCATGGAAGCACATAGTCAAAAATTCCGAGTAATTCACCCATGCATAACCGTGAGGACTTTAAATGAGAGTGAATACTTTTGGATTTTTTTTTACATAACAAATTGAAAAATGAATGATTTCCCATTTAAACTACCACATGTATACTATAATGGATTATGATGAGTGATGGTCGATAGAAATATGATAGAAATAGAAATGGTCATGGAATATTTATCAGTAAAAAGTTTTTATAACTCTTGTCTAAATTACTAAAGAAATTTACTAATTATACTATCTTGAGTTATAATATATGATTAATATCAATACTCATCACTTTTTCAATTATTATTTACTTTTTCGATAATCAGTAGGGAGAAAAAAATTGATAAATAAGTAGAAAATCAAATTTCTAAAACACCTAAGCTGAGACGTAGTTAGAAAAACTATTTTCTGGTAGGGGTTTTGTAAAAATGTCTGCCAATTGAGAATCGGTTGAAATGAAATTTATGCAAATATTTTCCCTGAAAATATGATCTCTAATAAAATGATGTCTAACATCTATATGTTTTGTTCGTGAGTGATGTACATGATTATTTGTGAGATCAATTGCGCTTTTGCTATCACACATTAGTGGTACACGTTTAAAATTTAGACCATAGTCTTGCAAAGTTTGTATCATCCATAAGATTTGAGCAAAGCAACCACTTAGAACAATATACTCTGCCTCTGTGGTAGATAACGCAATACGATTCTGTTTTCTATTTGACCATGCAACTAATGAATGTCCTAACATAAAGCATGCTCCACCAGTACTTTTTCTATCAACTAGAGCATAATCCGCATCCAAAAATCCTTTTAATTCAAAATTATCATTTGTTGGATACCAAAGACCAAACCGTGGGGTGTGCAACAAATATTTTATAATTCTTTTAATAGCTTTTAAATGAGATTCTTTTGGGTTAGATTGAAATCGAGCACACAAGCAGGCAGAAAACATGATGTCAGGTCTAGAAGTGGTAAGATAAAGGAGTGATCGAATCATCCCTCCGTATTGCTTTTGATCAACTGCCTTACCTTTTTCATCATTGCCAAGTTTAATTGTTGTGCTCATGGGGGTTCTTGCTGGTTTAGCATCTTTTAATCCAATTTTTTTGACAAGTTCCCTAATATTTTTTGTTTAAGAAATGAATGTACTTTTATCGCTTTGTTTGACTTGAAATCCTAAAAAGAATTTTAACTCTCCAACCAAGCTCATTTCAAACTTTTCCCGTATAACTTTTTCAAATTTTTCATACAAAAAATTGTTAGTAGCACCATAAATGATGTCATCAACATATATTTGAATAATCAAAAGATCATCGTTTTCATGCAACAGAAATAGTGCGGTGTCTAAACAGCCCTTTTTGAACCCATTTTCAAGAAGATAAGTACTAAGGCAATCATACCAAACTCTACGAGCTTGTTTTAATCCATATAATGCCTTTTTAAGCTTATATACATGGTTAAGATATTCATGACTTTCAAAACCTTCTGGTTGTTCAACAGATACATCTTCTTTTAAAATTCCGTTAAGAAAAGCACTTTTAATATCCATTTGTCTTAGTTTAAATCCTTTGTAGCAAGCAAAAGCTAACAATATCCTAATTGATTCTAGTCTAGCTACTGGTGCATCATCAAAGTCAACTCCTTCAATTTGATTATATCCTTTAGCGATTAATCTAGCTTTATTTCTAATCACATTTCCAGATTCATCATATTTATTTTTTAAAAATCCATTTTGTTCCTACGACTAGATAATCCTTGGGCCTAGGTGCTAGACTCCAAACATCATTTCGCTCAAATTAATTTAGCTCTTCTTGCATTGCCGTAAACCAGTTTACATCGTTAAGAGCTATATCTATGTCTTTGGGTTCTATTTCAGAAATAAATCCACTATATAGACACAGATCACACAGATTTCTAGTGAAGGAACGAGTTTGAACACCTGTGATAGGATTTCCTATTATCAATTTGGAGGATGATCTGCTTTGAATTTCAACCTCTCTGGATCTAGATTCCTTCGGACTTCTTTTGTTGTTGCAATTTCTTTTGGTTTTTCATTTTCATCCTTTTCGTTCTACTCTTGAGCATTGGTTTTGACCGTTTCCTGTTCATTAATGCCTTCATAAAATTTCACATTGATTGACTCCGCAGTTGTTTTTTTCCTTTTGTCGTAGACTATATAAGCTTTGCTTCTAGAAGAGTATCCCATGAATATGCCCACATCGTCTTTTGCTTCAAATTTTCCTAATTGATCATCTGTATTGAGAATATAGCATGGACACCCAATTACTTTGAAGTAAGTAATGTTTGGTTTATTTTTGAACCATGGCTCATAGGGTGTTTTGTTAAGAATCAGTCTAATCATAACTCTATTCGTTACATAATAAGCTGTATTTACTGCTTCTTTCCAAAAATGCAAAGGTAGCTCATACTCATTTATCATAGACCTATCCGACTCTTGCAATGTTCGATTCTTTCTCCCAACTACTCCATTTTATTGTGGAGTACGTGGTGCAAAAAATTCATGTTTGAATCCATTTTCATCACAAAAATTTTCAAATTCATAATTTTCAAATTCTCCATCATGATCACTTCTTTACAAAATAATAGGAACTCCTTTTTCATTTTGAACTAATTTTGTGAATTTTGTGAAGTATGAAAAAACTTCTGATTTTTTAGCTAAGAAATATACCCATGTATATCTTGAGTAACCATGGACAATGGAGTGCACCTTTTAATAGAATTTTCTCTCCTTGTGTTTTCACTCTCTTTCAAAGTTAGAATTTAATTTTCAAGTGATTTTATACTAATTTCTGATTTTTTAATTTCTTCTTCAAACAATGGACACTTGTCATACTTAGGGCACTTGTTTTGATAGTTTTTAACTAATTGTTCAAGCTATTCATTTACTTATATCAAACTATCTCTTTGTGATTCAATTTTAGCATATTTCTCCCTAAGACATTCAAAGCACCCATTTACCCCGTGAAAATATATAAGTAATTCTGAATGAGTAAGTTTCGATACCTCACTTGGCTCGTCATCATCACTGTCAGTTATTCCACCATGAAGACACAAATTTTCGTGAATATGATGCAAGCCGAAATTGCTGCTGGTGTGGTTGGAGGAAATGCTGGAGTAGATGTTCAGAAAGCTCCAGTGGTCAACAATTATGCAACCTTGAGTAGAGACTATGCTAGGCTTGGAAGGAAGCCATTTGTTGGAGCTGATGATGCTGTTGAGGTGAACAGCTGGTTACTGCATTATGAGCAAATCTTTGAAGATTTGGGGCTCAATAATGAGCAGAAGAGACGGCCAGCTCCGAGACAACTTCAAGGAGAAGCTTTATCCCGATAGAATAGTGTGACGGCTGGGGTGGATGAAGAGACGATGACATGGGCTGAATTTAAGAGAAGGTTCCAGGAGAGGTTCATGTCTGTGATGGTGGAGTTCACCTTGATCAGAAAGTTTGCTGAGTTGGAACAAGGGGAGATGACTGTGTTGGAGTATGCTAGAAGGTTTAAGGAGTTGGCTAGGTATGGAAATGCTACTGTAGATACTATGGTGAAGAGAAATGAAAAGATCATTAGGGGGTTGAAGCTTGAGTTGTAAGGGCTATATCGGTGTTCACGGCCTTGTGGCATGTACAGTAATACACTATGCATGTCACAAGCTATTCGTGTATGATGAATTCGAATTAAATGATGATGAACAACCCAAATAACTGAGGCAAATAAAATTTCCAAAAGCACATTTTATTTTATACTGCAAAAAATATTTTATTTTCAATTTTACTGCGTTAGTGTGTATTTTTGCAAATTTCTCAGATGCTAGATTCAATCTGGAATAGAGTTGAAGAATAATACAAGTGAATGAGCGATATGTAGTGATGACAGTTGTGTAAATGAAAAATTGTGATGTAATCCAATTTGTATTGTAATTGAAATGTGTATATATGTAGTGAGAGCTCAAATTTGTACTATTCAAAATTACAATAAATATTTGTTTGAATAAAATGTCTGTTTGAATTTAAATTCTATGTTATTTATTTTATTCGGCAAATATTTATTTAATTCTGTGAAAATAAAATAGTACATTAACAAATACATTTAAATGAATATATATCTTATATATAAAGGGAATACTTGAGTAAGTGAAGCCTTTTTCGACTTCTCAAAAATGTCCTTTCCGATCTCCACCAGGTTTTATCTTCCTTATATAACGGATGAGGGTATATTTGTCTGTCCACTGTCCACCTGCTCCACAATCGGTTCACTACCACGTTTTCCGATCACGTCTGCAAATACGCTTCTACAACTGAAGCCTTTGTTTTCCACGTTCTCAACTCATTGCTCCCTTCTCTTCTACGACTCAATTCCTCAACCCTATTTCTTCATCCTCTCAATTTCTGACCTTACACGCTAGCCTCATCCCTGCCCAAAAGCTTAACAGGAGTTCCTGATCTAGGAGGCATGAGATGTGAAGCAGACAATTCATCAGATCCCAGAATTCTTCCAGGCCACCACAATCCGTGCCTTCTTCTGACCTAAACTATCTTGCTCATTTCCATCTGAAACTCCCATCGAAACTGCTGTTCAAATCGATCGACCTCAACCACTGGAAAATGCGAGATCTCCCGAAGTTTCCATTTATCGGCTGGAAAATCTTAACTTTTCCATTATCCGGTACAACCTGATCTGGATTCGTAGTTTCGAATTGAAACAATTGTTCTGCTGCTTTTTCTGCTGTATTTCTGATATATTTTCTCTTCGTTTTTGTTAAAGATTTTATTTCTGTGTGTCAGATTACATGTGGTAGATGTATTGTAAAGAATTGATTAGAGCTGACAAATAAATTGGAGGAATTAGCAGATTGAAAGACGGTTCAGTCATCATTGAAGGTAAAACTTTCATTGTGTTCGGAATTTTCATACCAGTATCTCTATTACTTCCCTTCTCTTAATCGTCAAAGTCTGTACACTTGGTACAACCTTTTTGGTTGACATTGGTACTTACTGTTATTCGCTCATTTTAAGCTTTCTACAAGATTATAAACACCCATGATAGTAGATGGAAAAAAATAGTTCCACTAGAACGCTTTTCTTTGTTTTCATGTTCATTTACCAAACTTTATTGCTTTTTAACAAAATAATAATAATATGCACATGCTAAAGAATCAGTATACTTGATTTATCACATTTATTGATCTCTTTATTACCTATTACTCTCACTTGGATTTACTGTATTAATGAAATAACTTCCGTTGAATGTTAAAAGCATATATGTTTACAGTTGGCATTTGTTTTGTTTTATAAGTTTATTTAGTGTTTCAATCTTAATAACAGATGGTTGATAGACAGACTGAATAGAATTGACAGACTTTTTATGGAGATAACTGAGATGTAGGAGTTTAGAGGTGATCAGTGGATCAACTGAAATGAAGGATGATTAAATTCAAGAAAAGAACACAGTAATTCCAAGTTTCCCTGATCATATGATATGGTATTTTCTCAGCTGCTACATTTATGATACCATGTTCCAACACTTACCAACTTCCTCCTCATGTCACTACCCTTATTTCCATTCCTTTAGACTGCAACCTCAAACAATAATGGTGATCGAATATTTCAGTTCAGAAACTGAAAACTGAAACAGAGGTAATTGATTGACAATCTCCTGCCTTTATTTATTGTCACGAAAATCTTCTATTTATACACAGTTTTTCAGTCATCTTAGTTTTAACAACTGAACTCTAAATTGCTTTGACTTTCACTATTTTTAACCTTTTTCCAATGTGTACAACATTTTAAGTGCATAGACACGTATGTATGAATTTAAGTGAATGTATGTTTTCAAAAGTATGTGTTAATTTCAAATGACTATATGGTTTCATGTATGTTTTCATACTTTATGATTACTTAAACCAATTTTCATACTCCCAAATTTACTTTCACTGTGTTCGAATTTATTTTATACAAAGTTTGATTTTATTTGTTTGGAGTATTGATTATGGATATCATAATCAATTTTGACAAATTTTCCATTGATTCGCTATTTATTTGGATTGGTTTCGTAACTGCAAATTTTGAATGTGCTTTAGTTTCATGAATGCCTCATATATACTGTTTTAGAAATATTAGTCTCATAAGAAATTTAACTCTCAATATATGTTAAACTATAAGTATTAGGTTCATGTAAGAAGATTTCAAACATATATATCATTATTTTTCGAATGTGTACAACATTTTAAGTGCATAGACATGTATGTATGAATTTAAGTGCATGCATGTTTTCAAAAGTATGTGTTAATTTCAAATGACTATATGGTTTCATGTGTATATGATATACACGCAATCTAGATTTAAGTTCACATGGATTTATAATATATTTGATTTACAAATATATATCAGGTTCAGGTGTATACAAGTTTTAAACAAGTACAAGCTTCAAGTATGTTTGATTTTAATATATATGTAGAATTTCATATATATACAGTTTCATATGTATGTAAGTCACAAAATACATATGAACTCTGAGTATATAAGTTTCAAACAAATATATAGTTTTGAGCATGTATGTGAATTCATATATGCATGCAAGTTTCAAATGCATTGAGATTTAAATATTCATGAATCCAAACAGGTATAAAGTTTCATACACATAGATCATAAATGTATATGGATTCCATAAATCTATAGTTCCACATATATGAGTCAGCTCCATATACATATAGCTCTATACATAATTTCAAATATAGCAAGTTATGGATATGGTGGTTCTGAATATATTTGAGTTTTAAATATACATGGTTTTGAATATATACTAGGGTTATACAAAAATGCAGCTTTTAGATACATAAAACTTCATGCATATGCAGCTCGAAACATATGGGATTCTGAATGTATACAAGGATTTCATATAAGCCTTTTGAGTACATAAATTTCTTAAAGACACATTAGCTTCAGATATGTGTATTTGGGTCTCCAACGAGTATACAAGTTTTGGATAAACAAACTTTAGATATATATAGTTCCATATATAATAGGTTTGTATTATTTAGTTATTTATCAAGTAAAGATTTTTGATGTGTAAGTACTCAACAAATTTATATCAAAAGATTTTTTATATATTAATATTCATGTTTAAGAAAGTATATGTCTATATACATGTATGTATGTATGTATGTATATGTGTGTGTGTATATATATGTACGTATGTATGTATATGTATGTGTGTGTATATGGTTCAAGTGTATTTAACAAGACTAAAAAAGGGTGAAGTTTCAAGTAGATGTGGTCTCAAATATGAGAATTTGAGTATGTGTATGATTTTATGTATGTGTACAGGTTCAAATATGCAAAGCTTTTGGATATATATTAGATTTCAAGTCTAATAGTTTCAAATTTATTTATAGCAGGTTCCTAGAAGACAAATATGAATAGAATCTTAAATATGCAAAGACTTCAGATGTATAGATATGGATTTTCAAATGAGCGCAGTATCATAGGTATAAGTTTTGTATATTAAACTTTGGAGTATATATGGTATTTAATGGAATATAGCTTTATGTATACATATATGTGGGCTCTTGATAGTGATAGTACAAATATGTCATTCTTACATAAATTCAGATACATAATGTATATATATATATATATGGTTTTGATCAAATATAATTTAGTGTATATTAAGCTCTTTAAAATACAAGTTTTTCATGTTCAGATTTTAAAGCAGGAACAGTTTTATGTGTATCAAAGTTTTGAATATATACATTTTCGAATACAAGTATCATTAAACTACTGATATGAAATTATTCGATTTGACTACAGATCAATTTTCTTCAGTAGTATTTTAGGTTTTCATTATTCATTTTTTTACGTACACTTCATTCGCTGTGTGGCAGATTGAATGTGGGAGATGTAATGTAACCAATTGATTAGAGTTGACACATAAGTTGGAGGAATTAGTAGATTGAAGGACGGTTCAGCCATCGTTTAAGGTAAAACATTTACTTTATGATTAATTCAACCAATTTTCGTACTCATCAATTTACTTTCACTGTGTTTTGGAAACCGGTTACAAATACATGTATCTAAAAGGCAAAGAATTTTTTACAAAATTAGATTGATTCTTGCTATTCATTGTTAAATGTAGCATTTCAAGAAAAAATATCTTTATTACCTATTATTTTAGACAATCAATACATGAGTTTTTTCTATTTTTATATTTGCTAGACAGTCAGTTGGTCTACTTTGGATTTTTATGTTAAGTTGATTTTTTACTTTGAAGTTTTACATAAAAAAATTATATGGAAATTTATCTTCACTTTATTGGATAAGAATATATTTTAGAATTGATTGTTCATAAAATTTATTGTTTATTAATTTAACCATCAATCTACCCATTTATTCAGGTATATTTTACCATGGTTTTCCATAAATGGATAGACAATGAAATGCTTAATTGTCGTTATTGTATAAAAATTGATCTTAAACGACATGTGTAATCTTTAATGATAATAATAAATGTAGTATCGTAGATAATTTTTCATTATTTAAAAAAAGAAGGGGCAGGGGAGATGGCCAGTAGATGAATATATTGGTTTGAGGATTCAGAATCTTACAGATGAGGTTATTGGTGTAGGGTAACTGAGCATGTATTATAAGTACGATGTATTGTCTGTATTAGCATTAGCTCTTTCCTTCTTTTTTGGATGTATTATAAATATGATGTACATCTTTTTTACTTTTGTCAACAAATAGAAAAAGGACTCATTTTGTCTGTATTTAACAAGATTCACGATATATTGGTAAAGAACAATAATTTGTTATCCTAAAATGGTAAATTTGAAGCCTGACAGTGTGTTTTAAGTTCTTGATACATTTATCTTTTCCTAAATACATATGCGTTCAATTTTACTTTTCAGTTTCACATTGCTATGTATAACCCTTCAACAATATCTCATGTTTGATCAAATTTGATTGTGTCGTACATGAGGCATGTATGGGAAAACTTTTGTCTGCTGTATGGTAGTAATAAGCTCATCAATGATGATTCTCCTATTTCAGACCATGGCATGCAAAGTAATTCTTAGGTCCACTCATGTTCAAATGATTTCAACTATATAGTAACGACATTATATGATACAAAAACACCTGGAAAGAGCTATAAGGTGAACTCACTCAGGTTCTAATGCATTAATAGAACAAGCAGTGAAAAAAAATCTTCAATTGGGTAAGATGAGTGAAGGGGGTCACTATAAGTGGAGGGAGTTACTAATTTCAGTTGTCCAGGTCGCTCACCTGCCTCCTTCATGCAAGCACCTATGTTCCACTTCAATGTTGATTTTGATATGGAAAAAAAATTGTGTGAAGTTACAGTTGACATGAAGGAAAGAAGGTAAATCCTCTAGACCAGAGTTTTTTACAGTTGATATAACTAACTTTAAAGTAAATATTCTTTGTAATATCAAACTGTAACATGGGTGAAGTTTTTTCAAAGGGAGATAACAATGAATTATATTCAATCAATGTGTATATTCATTATCAATAAATATGACAATTACATGTGTAATAATATGCCAGATTAGGTTATGGAGTTGTGGAATTCAATAACGAGAATTCAAGAACACTATTTGCTCTATAGCAATGCCGATATTTAATTTCTACATACACTTGATAACCCAAAATTGATGCATGGATGGTTTGAAACCCAAAGCTTATCTGAACTAAAGTTTTATGTCTGTTTAATGATATAATAGCAATCATGTTTTCTTTTCAAAACAGCTGTAAAAGCGGTGCAAAAATGCTCGATATATTAATATGGTGGTTTAATACTTTTTAAAAGAAAGATGATGTAAGATTTCTAAGTTTCAAACTACTGGAAGCACTAATTTTAATATTTGTTACATTTCTCAATATATTTATATAATAGCTGATTATTTTCTTTACCTATTTGATTATTTCACAAAATAACTTAGTCTAATTCATACTTTGATAAACAGGTGATTTATGCATATATACGCATAAAAAAATCCAACATTACGCGCACGTCAAAGTCATTTTAAAAATCCAAAAAACCATACAACCATCGTTTTTTAATATAAATTTCTTCTGCGCACGTGCATCGCACGTGCCAAAGTACTCGTATATATATATATATATCTATGTTTATTATATCAAACAAACATCATATACTCGCATATTCAACAATCTCCCCCATTTGGGGATAACAAACATATATTTAAGATTTTGAATTTATTAAATGTATTTTATTATTCAATTTTCTCCCCCTATTTGAATGCTCCCTCTCTAAACTAAGCTCCCCCTTCATATATGCATTGAAATGACTAAAAATCTGCAAATGAACCTCGACGCAAATAGAAAATACAGAATAAAATATTTGATCATTATTTATCAAAATCTTAACTTTTTCTCCCCCTTTTGTTATCGCAAAAGAGTAATAGTATTAGAAAAATAAAGATATAGTGATAGACATTAATACAAATTAATACTCTAAAGAGTATAAATATTAAATTTCAATATTAAAATCAAACAAAAATTATAAAATGATTGTCGCATATTCCACTTTAGAGTGAAGGATTGATATCATCATATAAAAGCATATAGTTGTGTCTATTTGTGATTTATTTATTTCAGGAAATTTGAATATCTACTAACCATGCATAACCACTAAGACTTTTAAATGAGATTAGTAGTATTCCAAATTTTTATTAAAAAATGAATTCAAGTATCTTCTAACCACGCATAACTGTGAGGACTTTTAAATGAGATTAGAATCAACTTGTTTATTTAATCAATCAACTTTATTATGCATTCCATACATGCATAACCGTGAGGACTTTTAAATGAGCATGGAAGCACATAGTCAAAAATTCCGAGTAATTCACCCATGCATAACCGTGAGGACTTTTAAATGAGAGTGAATACTTTGAATTTTTTTTACATAATAAATTGAAAAATGAATGATTTCCCATTTAAACTACCACATATTGACATACTATAATGGATTATGATGAGTGATGGTCGATAGAAATATGATAGAAATAGAAATGGTTATGGAATATTTATCAATAAAAAGTTTTTATAACTCTTGTCTAAATTCCTAAAGAAATTTACTAATTATACTATCTTGAGTTATAATATATGATTAATATCAATACTTATCACTTTTTCAATTATTATTTACTTTTTCGATAACTAGTAGGGAGAACAAAAATTGTTAAATAAGTAGAAAATCAAATTTCTAAAACGCCTAAGCTGAGACGTAGTTACAAAAACTATTTTCTGGTAGGGGTTTTGTAAAAATGTCTGCCAATTGAGAATCGGTTGAAATGAAATTTATGCAAATATTTTCTTTGAAAATATGATCTCTAATAAAATGATGTCTAACATCTATATGTTTTGTTCATGAGTTATCTACAGGATTATTTGTGAGATCAATTGCGCTTTTGCTATCACACATTAGTGGTACACATTTAAAATTTAGACCATAGTCTTGCAAAGTTTGTATCATCCATAAGATCTGAGCAAAACAACCACTTAGAGCAATATACTCTGCCTCTATGGTAGATAACGCAATACAATTCTGTTTTCTATTTGACCATGCAACTAATGAATGTCCTAACATAAAGCACGCTCCACCGGTACTTTTCTATCAACTAGACTTCCAGCATAATCCGCATCCAAAAATCCTTTTAATTCAAAATTATCATTTGTTGGATACCAAAGACCAAACCGTGGGGTGTGCAACAAATATTTTATAATTCTTTTAACAGCTTTTAAATGAGATTCTTTTGGGTTAGATTGAAATCATGCACACAAGCAGACAGAAAACATGATGTCAGGTCTAGAAGCGGTAAGATAAAGGAGTGATGGAATCATTCCTCCGTATTGATTTTGATCAACTGCCTAACCTTTTTCATCATTGCCAAGTTTAATTGTTGTGCTCATGGGGGTTCTTGCTGGTTTAGCATCTATTAATCCAAATTTTTTGACAAGTTCCCTAATATTTTTTGTTTAAGAAATAAATGTACCTTTATCGCTTTGTTTGACTTGAAATCCTAAAAAGAATTTTAACTCTCCAACCAAGCTCATTTCAAACTTTTCCTGTATAACTTTTTCAAATTTCTCACACAAAAAATTGTTAGTAGCACCATAAATGATGTCATCAACATATATTTAAACAATCAAAAGATCATCGTTTTCATGCAACAGAATAGTGCGGTGTCTACACAGCCCTTTTTGAACCCATTTTCAAGAAGATAAGTACTAAGGCATTCATACCAAGCTCTACGAGCTTGTTTTAATCCATATAATGCCTTTTTAAGCTTATATACATGGTTAGGATATTCATGAATTTCAAAACCTTCTGGTTGTTCAACAAATACATCTTCTTTTAAAATTCCGTTAAGAAAAGCACTTTTAATATCCATTTGTCTTAGTTTAAATCCTTTGTAGCAAGCAAAAGCTAACAATATCCTGATTGATTCTAGTCTAGCTACTGGTGCATCATCAAAGTCGACTCCTTCAATTTGATTATATCCTTTAGCGACTAATCTAGCTTTATTTCTAATCACATTTCCAGATTCATCATATTTATTTTTAAAAATCTATTTTGTTCCTACGACTCGATAATCCTTAGGCCTAGGTGCTAGACTCCAAACATCATTTCGCTCAAGTTGATTTAGCTCTTCTTGCATTGCCATAAACCAGTTTTCATCATTAAGAGTTGTATCTATGTCTTTGGGTTCTATTTCTGAAATAAATCCACTATATAGACACAGATCACACAAATTTCTAATGGAGGAACGAGTTTGAACACCTGTGATAGGATTTCCTATTATCAATTCTGGAGGATGATCTGCTTTGAATTTCAACCTCTCTGGATCTAGATTCCTTCGAACTTCTTTTGTTGTTGCAGTTTCTTTTGAGAATATAGCATGGACACCCAACTACTTTGAAGTAAGAAATGTTTGGTTTATTTTTGAACCATAGCTCATAGGGTGTTTTGTTAAGAATCGGTCTAATCATAACTCTATTCATTACATAATAAGCTGTATTTACTGCTTCTGTCCAAAAATGCAAAGGTAGCTCATACTCATTTATCATAGACCTAGCCAACTCTTGCAATGTTCGATTCTTTCTCCCAACTACTCCATTTTGTTGTGGAGTACGTGGTGCAGAAAATTCATGTTTGAATCCATTTTCATCACAAAAATTTTCAAATTCATAATTTTCAAATTCTCCATCATGATCACTTCTTTACAAAATAATAGGAACTCCTTTTTCATTTTGTACTAATTTTGTGAATTTTGTGACGTATGAAAAAGTTTCTGATTTTTTAGCTAAGAAATATACCCATGTATATCTTGAGTAACCATCAACTAACAAAAAACAATATTTCTTACCACCTAAGCCAGCAATGTCGTTAGGTCCAAACAGATCCATATGAACTAGTTCAAGAACACTAGAGGTGCTTACATTGTTCTTGGCATGAAACGATGATTTTTTAAGTTTTCCCAAGGTACATGCTTTACATAAAATTTCTGTTTCAAAATAATGTGATGGCAACCCTCTTACCAAATCTTTTTTTTTCAATTTCTTTAACAAATTCATGCTAGCATTCCCTAATCGTCTATGCCATAAATTTACTTCTATATCCATAGCTACCAAACATTTTGAAAGGGTGAGATCATAAAAAGATAGAGAATATATATTACCTTTCCTCTTACCTGAAAATAAGATTTCTTTTGATGATTGGTCAACAATTTTGCACAACTCAGAGTCAAAAATAACATTCATAACTTTATCACATAGCTGGCTGATTGATAGCAAATTGTGGTATAGATTTTCAACGTATACTATGTCATTTAAGGTAATGTATTGTTGCCTACTTTACCTTTACTGACAATTCTACACTTTTCATTGTTACCCATTGTGACTCTGCCACCTCTAAACTTTTCTAGGCTAAGGAACTTTGATTTGTAGCCTGTCATGTGCTTGGAACAGCCAGAATCCAAGTACCATTGTTGTACTGAGCATACCTACACAAGAAGAGAGTTCAGTGACCCATTTGTTTTTATAGGTCCAAGATTGTTAGTGGCAATAGATTTTGAAAATAAGTTTGTGGAGACCCAAAACTCTTTATATATGTTCCTTTCGGCATCCAAGTTTGTTTAAATTTAAGGTATTTTATATTTATGCCTTTCGGAACCCAAATTGGTATAGTTTTCACGTGTTTGGGTCTATGCCAACAAATATTGTGATTATGTCCAGTTTCTTTTACAAATTGTGCACTTAGAATTTACTTGATTAAATTTTCCATTAGTACGTTCAAGGTGAACATACCCAAGTCCTTGTCTATCAATATTAACTGTTTGTTTTCCTAATAGCATGTTTAATGATTTTTCGCTTTTGGAAAATTTTTCCAAAGTTGTAGTCATTTGTTGGACTTGTGTTTTGAGAGATTCATTTTTGTTTAATAATTGAGTGCACCTTTAAATAGAATTTTCTCTCCTTGTGTTTTCGCTCTCTTTCAAAGTCAGAATTTCATTTTCAAGTGATTTTATACTAATTTCTGATTTTTTAATTTCTTCTTCAAACAATGGACACTTGTCATACTTAAGGCACTTGTTTTGATAGTTTTTAACTAATTGTTCAAGCTATTCATTTACTTCTATCAAACTATCTCTTTGTGATCAAATTTTAGCATATTTCTCCCTACGATGTTCAAAGCACCCATTTACCTCGTGAAAATATATAAGTAATTCTGAATGAGTAAGTTTCGATACCTCACTTGGCTCGTCATCATCACTGTCAGTTATTTCACCATGAAGACACAAACTTTCGTTTTCACTCTCACTGCCAGTGCTATCACTTCCATCTTCATCGCTTTCATCCCAAGTAGCTGCAAAACATCTCCTTTTCATTTATTTTTCTTGGCTGAGTCGATTTTGGGGACAATTTGGCTTGATATGACCGGGTTTATTGCACTTGTGACAAATGACTTTCTGCTCTTCTGGGTTGTCTAGTGCTTTGTTTATTCTGCTCTTTACTTGATGATTTTTGGCCAGATTGCCATATTTGCGATTCCACTTTTTGAATCTTCTTATTAATAGTGCTAGTTCTTCTTCACCATCATCGTCATCATCTTCACTTTCAGTTGTCCCTTTAAGAGCTATTGATTTCTTTCTAGTGTCTCCTCCCTTAACGCTCTTCCTTGAATTTCATCTCTAGCTCGTAAGTGGTGAGGTTTCCGATGAGTTCTTCAACTTTCATTTGTTTCAAATCTTTTGATTCTTGAATGGCAGTTACTTTGGCTTCAAAACTTCATGGAAGGATTGTGAGGATTTTTTGGACTATCTCCAATTCTGTGTATGATTTTCCAAGAGCCTTTGTTTGTATACGATATTGGAAAGTCGTTCGTACATCTCTTTGACATTTTCTTCCTTTGTCATTGTGAAGTTCTCATATTCGCTGCTTAGCATGGCAAGGCGAGATTTTTTGACTTGAGACGTTCCTTCGTGAGTCACTTCGAGCGTGTGCCATATTTGCTACGCAGTTGAACAATGTGAGACACGATTAATTCAAATTCTGTCCATTGATCCTTCGGTTTATTTATTTTCTGATTATTTACAATTATAATTGGTGCTCCATACCCTATCTCAACAATATCCCAAGCATCAATAGTTTTCAGAAAAATTTCCATCCTATTTTTCTAGTGAGCATATTCACCATTGAATATTGGTGGTCTAACTATGGACTGACCCTCCGCAAAAGCTTTATTAAAAGAAGCCATTTTAAAAATTCAATTTTTTTAAAAAAATTTGTTTTTGTAAAATCCAACTTTTTAAAACAAAAAAGGCTTCTGTTCCTAGCTCCAATACCACTTGTAGGATTGATTTCACCATAGAGGGGGTGAATAGGGTGATAATATCAATTTTAAAATTTTGATGCGGAAGTATATAAAATATTCTCAACACAGATATATCAGAATAATAGCAGCACAGATAGTAGCAGAATGATAAATACAGAAATAGAACAACACAGAATTTACCCAGCTTCGGTATAAACCTGCCTACGTGCTGCCCCCAAGGTTTCTACTAGAAATTAAGCAGTCACATGCTTACACACGTAAACTTGTGACACCCGCTATTGACTAACCTAACTCTACGCTCAAAACTCTACCACAACACAGCCACTGAGTTGCGAATTCTCAAATTACGCCATGTAGTTTGTCCCCTTATCACACGAGTAGAAATTACAACGGTTTAACAGAAGAATTTAAATTTAAAAAATATTTAAATAAAACCCTAATTTAAAAATTTAAGCTCAAATGAAAACAACAGAAAGGTCGGCCCCTTTTTTTTTTATATCTTTATTCCTTTTTGCTCTGAGAAATGGCGGCCTCGTTCTTTCCTCTTCGTTCTGTAATTAGGGCTATGAATAAATTTGAAGAAGCCGACTTTAATTAGATTGATCGAATAATTGATTTCGATTTCCTTGCTCTGTCGATTGATCGTCTCTTGAGATGTTTTCGGCTGCTTCTATTTGATTGAGTTCGACTTTGATTCTGGTATGTAATTTATGCCTTTTGCTCTCTGGGTTGAATGCTTGAACTTGATGATCAAAACTGCCGATGATGTTAATGTTTATATAGGGTTTGAATTCCTATTTTCCCGTTCATTTGAATTTGCCATTTAATTTATCTCGGCCACTGATCTTCGTTTAGATGCTTGAGATTATTGCTGACTTCTTCCAATTCGTATATTTGTTATTTACTTGGTTGACACGGTTTGATTTCTCTGACGTTGTTTTCCTTGCTCACCACGGTATTGATTTTGAACTGTTCGATTCAGTTCGTTGTTGCCTTGGTCATCACGGCGTTGATTTTCTGGTGACTTCGTTTATGCTTTGCTTTGACCTTGGCCTTGATAAAATTGATTTTCTATTGCCTGTAAAAAAAAATAGAAGTCATGCCTGATAGCACTTCGACCTGTTCGATTTTTACTTGCCGTTCCGTGTAGATATGTACTCCATTGCCCATGATTTAGTGATACTGTAATGTTGGCTTGCATTTAGTTGTAGCTGCTATCCATTTTGGTTTCGCTAGCTGTACTTGTATTCACTTGAGCTTGAGTTCATTGTGTAGCCTGGTTGACTTTTGCAGTTCACTGGTCTTGCATCATGTGTATACATACATTCATGTATGTATATATGTGTATGTTAGCTTATGTTTTGAACTTGCATTTTGAGCTTTGGTTTGTGTTTGAAAACTTGGACTCTGTAGCTTGATGTCTACATGTTTATGGTTCTATAGATGATGCTATGCACTGTATATACATGTGCCACTTTATTTTTTTCTTCTTTGGTCTTGTTCACTTGATGGCATTTGGTCTGGTATACATGTGCACTGCTCACTAGTCTGATCATGCTACTTGTATGTGGTCTAGAATTTCTCGAGTCTGGTTCCATATCCGACCAGCTACATTGTTTTCTTATGTACGTCACCTTTCATTTTGATTTCGCCTAAACTTCATCTTGATTTTTGAAATTGCACCTGAGTTGAATCCAGCAAAAAGCTCGGGTTTGACCTTGTGCTCGTGTCACGACTTTATTTGTATTGCACTTGAGTTGAACCCGGCTTTTAATTTGGGTTTGACCTTGTGCTCACCTGTTCCTGTAATTTTATCAAGTGTATATATCGGTGTGCACGGCCTTATGGCGTGTACAGTGATACACTGTGCATGTCACAAGCTGTTCGTGTATGATGAATTCGAATTAAATGATGACGAACAACCCAAATAACCGAGGCAAATCAAATTTCCAAATTCATATTTTATTTTATACTGCAAAAAATATTTTATTTTCAATTTTACTCGTTAGTGTGTACTTTTGCAGATTGCTCAGATGTTGGATTCAACCTGGAACAGAGTTGAAGAATAATACGAGTGAATGAGTGATATGTAGTGAGGGCGGTTGTATAAATGAAAATTTGTGATGTAATCGAATTTGTATTGTAATTGAAATTTTTATATATGTAGTGAGAGCTCAAATTTGTACTATTCAAAATTATAATAAATATTTTTTTGAATAAAATATCCGTTGGAATTTAAATTCTATGTTATTTATTTTATTCAGCAAATATTTATTTAATTCTGTGAAAATAAAATAGTACATTAACAAATACATTTAAATGAATATATACATATACATACATATATATATATATATATATATATATATATATATATATATATATATGTTTATTATCATCAAACAAACATCATATACTCGCATATTCAACATCTAATGCTTTCGAAAGCCAATACTTAAGTGTTTTAAAAAGAAGGATCTCTAAGGTTTTTTAGCTTTCGAAGGAAAGAATTTTCAATGGTTTCGAAAAGTTTATACGAATGATTTCGAAAGGGATGTTTTAGCCCTGGTTATAAAAAGGGTTTACTTGGTTTCAAAAGGGATAGTTTCAATGTTTTGGAAGGGGTACTTTCAACGGATTAGAAAGGGGTATTTTCAAAGGTTTATGTGTTTTCATCAACGGAGATTTGAGTAAAGTATATATGTAACATGGTATAATGATTTGAGTAAAGCATAAAGCATATATTTTTCTTGTTTAAGTTTGATTTAAAGGTTTAAATCATTTTGAGAAGAAAAGGTTTCCAAGGAAAATTTAAGGGAAGATTACCCTAAGTAAAATGACTCGGATATTTGTATACCAAATGGGACTGGTATAGGGTCGAGTACTATATATTAGCTATTAGCCTCAACTAATTTAGTCAAAAATTCCAGCGAGTAGGGCTTTGTCACAGGTAAGACTAAAATGATGTTACACACAAAACGGAATATACATATTGTACAGAATTAGGTTATTAGTGAGCCCGCAAAACCATTAAGATCGGGTGACCCTGGGAGAAGATAAGTTAGGGCAGACCATCAAGAAGAAGAGTGTCCAACAGGTGTTAGATTATTTGTTTATATATTGTATGGTAGGCCTGAGTCAGCAAAAGGTTACTAGTTAGCCAAACAAAACTATAATGTTCGGACAGATACTTCATTAATTATAGTTGACATGTAAGTTTGCATGATAGTGCTTTACCGTTTTAACCAGTTTTGGTTGCAAGATAACGATTTGCAAAAGATATGTTTTAAAAAGATACTAGCGAGGGGAAACCCATGCCGCTAAGCCATATGGTCTCACTTAATTTCAAATAATCGAAATGTATAGTATTATTCACTCTAGGCTTTATGTATGACTCGAAGTTTATGTTTTTCTCCTTAAACTCTCAGGTTCTCAAAATTGATTTGTGTAGGCTAAGTATTGAGAATTTACACGTTTTAGTATGTTGACAAATAAAGTTTACGAAGACGAGCATATGGCTGATGGATAGCTATTTAGGAGTTGATGTTTTAATTTGTTTGATTTCGCTTTGTTGTAGTAAGTCAGTTATGACTATATAATACTCTGGTCAATCAAGGGGGCATCTTCATATGCCACTCTTAGCATATTTATGTAACGATTATATTTTATTTGAACTTAAGAAATTTTTTAGGATTATGTAATTTGAATATGAAATGTTATTTTGAAATGTAATCAGAAAAATGTCTTTAATATGCGATGTTTTTATTTCATATTCAACTTCTTCTGATATTATGAATACCATTAAAATTACCGTATTTGATCACCGGAAGTTAATACTATGAATGACTGCAACATCTGTAGTGCTTAGCTTTGGGCCTCTGGATATGGAATGTTACATTATATAAGTATGATTTATAAAATATATTTTGTAAATAAAAAGAAAATGAGAATTTGAGAAATTTAATCCTGCTTTTTTTGAAAATTGTTTTTTAAAATGTTAAAGAAAATAATAATAGTATTATTTGAAAGTATTTATGGATAGAAATATTTTAAAAGGGTTTTAAAGGAAATAGAAAGAACTGAACTCAGTTTTTTCGTTGGAAAATAATCCTGGTGATGATTGCAGCATCATCAGCGTTGATTTTCGAGTTTCTAAGTAGAGGATGCTACATAGTAATTAGCTATAGGGTTGTTTGGTAAAATAGATCTTGTTTCAAATTCCAAAAGTATGATTTGATATACCAAAAGAAAAATGTATATTATTATTTCAAAATGATTTGAAATAAAACTTGGTGTTTGGTTCATAAGTTTTCTGTTAAGTTATTTTATGTACGCATGTATCCTATGCATTAGAGTTGTATGGTTTATACATCTCATTATGATACGTTGTTTGGTAATTTTCATTTGTTGAAATGAAATGGAATTTTCAATGATTTTGACAGTCGAAAACTTCTGGATTAATTGAGAACTTGAGGCAAAGTTTTTGTGAAAATATTAAAGCCGGATTCTGTAACTCTAGAATGGAAAGATAGCTATTAGAATTTTTTTAAAGTGTTGATAAACATAAGTTGTGTTTTATAAGATGTTTATAATCTTTTGAAAAGCTTTATGGAACGGTTCATAGGTGATTTAAATATTGAAGGAAATATATTATAAGTAAAAATGAACGTGAATTAAAAATAATTGATGCTGTTAAGAAACCAATGGAATAAATACGTAAATTATATATAGATCATTTTATTCGCATAACTGTTCTTGATCCAGATTCGATTACACGATTTCTAGGTGGTATACATGGATTTGAACAAGGACTATTCACTCAATTCTTGATGGAAAACACTTGATGCGAATTTTTGGTATGGTTCTGAAGTTTTCTATCATGGTATATTGCTATATAAGGAGAATAAAGATTTCTAATCAAAGAACCCGATCGGAGTCCGCATTAGGGAAGTCGAGCGAGTGATACTAGTTCAAAAGTAAAATTTGTATGATAGAGCAAGTGATAGGATTTGATATTGCATACAGATGACATATGTACATCGAATAGGCTTTAATATATTATGTGCTTCTTACATGTAAGTTACGTGGTATCTATTGCAATTGTATTTAATCCCCTTTGTTGAGTACATGATCAGGTGCATGTTTATGCATAATGGGCGTGTTTGCAATGTGACATACACACTCTATCATAAGTATATGCCGTTGCTAATGATTTTATTCCCCGATTATGGAAGGGCACTTTTGGGCTTTTTGTTGATTTGGCTAATTGTATCGAGTTGTAGTTTTTCTAGATCAAATCATGCAAAGGAGGTGCTGCCAAATTTTTCCATAACATAATTGATTTTATAAACGAAAGGGTGTGGTGGCATATTTCTTCCTTTGGGAATTCGGGGGCCAAAATTCTTTTAAGAGGGGAAGAATATAACGGTCCGCAAATTTTAATGGTTCGAATGAGAATATTTAACTTATTTAAATATTCAAATTTGATTCAAATTTAATAAATGATAGGAAAATAAATTATGAATAAAACGACTTGATTTTTGAAGATATATTTTTAAATGAATTTGTAGGATCTTTTTATAATTTTTAATTTGAAAAATATTTAAATTATCATTGAACGTGTTTTTATGGCAAGCATTGGTATTTTTATAATTTCACATAATTTTTTACTAGCGTATTTTTTTGATCATATCGCATTGTATAGTGCGATCTTATTTTTTAATTCCGTCGTTCGTCGTTCATATACAAAAGAAATGCTATATAGCAAAATGTCAGAAATTATAGAATAAACAAAAAACTCACACTTAGAATATTCATCACAATTATCGTTTTTCCCCCTTTCCCTCTTTCATTTTCATTTACTGTAAACATGAAAATCTAGCCTCCTCAAATAAAAATCAAAATCAAATGATCCTATTAAACTAAAGAATACAAAATTAGATCTGTTGGACTCGTGTTGTCAAAAGCTTTAAATCTACGTGAGGTTTGGGGGTAGCGGTTGTTGTTGGGGATCTTTGATGTTGCAAAGGTCGACAAGGTTTTAGCGATTTTGGAAGATTTAGGCAACGATAGGTCTTGGGGTTGGTTGATTGAGTTTGTCGTGTGAAGGGAAGTTGGCAATCGTAGTTTGAGGTGGAACAGTGACTTAGGGATAATCGCGACATTTAGGGAGGGGTGGTCGAAGGAGTAGGTCGCATTTTTCTATGGGTCGTCAAGCATGATGTTTTGATGTTGGTTGTAGATAGGAGGCGGGGTGGAGTTCGTCGGCAAAGTTCGTTCGTCGATTCATTGATTGGAGGAGGAGAAATCGTGTGCGTGTATGGTGGAGGAATGTGTGCGCACAGGGGTAGGGTTTTCAGGAAGAAGGATTAGTGTGGGGGGGGGGGAGGGGGGTGGTAATTAGTTAGGTGATTAAGTAAATTGAATTTTAATTAATTAATTATTTAATCTCAAAATCTTATAAAATCAATAACTTCTTCATATGAGGTCCAATCGAGACATGGTCTTTTGCATTACGCTCGTAGGAGCGTTATCTATGCATTGGAATTAGTTTCATCGAGTTTGAAGCAAGTGGAATTTTGAGCTGAAATCAAACGTCGATCAAACTGGAATGCTTAAACGTCAACTGGAATTTTGGTGAATTATCTCACCTTTGGATGAATACTATATGTTATATATATTGATATAAATTATTGTTTTTATTTTTGAATGATTTATAGGTTTAGATTGTTTGAATTTCCGCTTTGAAAAGCGAATGACATATAAAATAAAATATATGGAATATTGTAGAGGAATCCGGATTCTTCGTTACTATTGATTTTAAATTTCAATTATATACTTGTTGCATAAATTGTTGAATACCAAAATTATTGGTTGTGACATTGGTTTATGTTAATTTGAACCTTTTTAGTGATAAATGTAGTAGTAGCATTGGTTAAGTACTATAGTAGCTATTGGCTTAATTTTAGTATTTTGGAAATACTGTTATTTACTATTTGGATTTGAAATTGGTTTTGATCCGGAGAATTATTTTCCATGTAATTTTGGAATTTTCGATTGCATTTTATTTAGAAATGGTTTTTGAACTTCTCTATTTTACTCTAACCTTTTTGGAAATGTTTTAAGAGTATTTCAAGAAGTATTTATTTTACAGAAAAATTAATATAATATAATTTTTATTTTGAAGTAAAAAAGGGCTTATTGTTTATAATAAAATGATACTGTTTTAAAAGAAGATATAAATATTTATGAAATGTTTATATAAAATGTTGTAAAAAAATGATAGATTTATAGATGGTATTTAATAAATAATAGAATATATTTATAAGTTATGTTTTATAAAAAGGAAATGTTATGTCATTTGATGAACTAGAAAATAAATCACATTTGTGAATTTATAGTGAAATATGAAATGATCGTTTCATGGAAATTATTTAGAACTATCTTGAAACTGAATATCTTTGATAAATATATGAGATTTAAAATTTGAAAATTTAAAAAAGAAGTTTTATGACAGAAAGGAGATTTATAAAAATGAGTTTTATAAAAGGAACGAGATTTGATTTCTGTAAATGATCGTTTTAAATTATGGTGGTATGGAAAGTATTCTTTCATACTTAACATCAAATTCCAAGGTATAGAAACTCATTTTATTTTAATAATTAAGAATGAATGTCGAGGAAAGGATAGTTTTCTGATTTATCGAGTCTCATTGTTAATCAAGGGATAGTGCTATTTTAAATCGTAAAGTGGCGGTAATTATATTTAGTTTAATTTCAATATGATCCATTTACTTACACCAATAGTGTTTTAGATTTATTATTACCAGCGTTTTAAAGGACAGTTGTTTTAACCCAATTAAGTATGTATTTGGAATTGAAATCTTTCTAAAGTTTTTGTGAACATAATTATACCATTAAGAAATGTTTATGGATACATGTACTGGCTTCTAAATAATTCGGTATATGTGATTTTTTCTGGAAAATTGATTCAGTAATTCGGAAAATTGATTGAATATGTGAAGATTTTTTCTGGAAAGGCAAGACACATAAAATTTCTTAGGATACTCTATGTAAGCCTAAACTGGAAGGTGGAATAGGCCTGAGAAAGTTCACTGATCTTAATTCCATAGCCAGAATTAAACTTTTATGGAAATTATTGGCTTCCAACTGTTTATGGTCTGACAGCAAAATATTTGTCTAAAGCAAATTTTTGGATAATGCACATTAATAATAATTTCTTTGGAACAATGAAATCTATTTTACGACATAGAGATTTGGCAGCAAAAATCATGAACCATATTATTGTCAATGGGGAGCATACAGACTGTGGTATGATCCGTGGAAATTTCTTATGGATTTAATAGGCTGGGACAGAGTGTTTATATCAACAACTAATAACAGCAAAGTTAATTGTGTTTTACAGGGAGGATAATTACAACCACAGACTCTGCTAGAGACCAGGTAGATGGCTGACCACATTATGCAATTTCAACGAGCTTTAAATTATTCTAATGATTACTTGGCTATTGCTCCTCATAAAAAATTTATTTTCACTGCTGTTTGGTCAACAAGATGACATATTTAAAATCATATGGTTCAACAAAATTACTAGGAAATTTTGTTACACTACGTATATGGCCTATTTACAGCATTTTCCTACTTCGAATAGCATATCGGCAAGGGGGATGATAGTAAATGAACAATGTGAACTGCATAAGAAATAGAATGAATTTCATCAATATTTATTTATACACTGTGTTTATAGTGCTTATCTGTGGAAACACTTGCTGAATAAGATGGATCTGCAGCCTGAGGTGGAAAATTCTTTGAGACGGCAGTTGTTGATGTTGCGGCGAAGCTTTGGTCAGAAATCAGGTGCTGAGCACATAGCTTATGTCGTGGCAGCTACCACAACGCACCATTTTTGGATGGAGAGTGTTCGGTATCGATTTGAAGGAAAGAGTTGTTCGGCCGATCAAAGAAGCAAGCTTATCAAGATTGACGTTCGCCTTCAGCTCACAAGATGACTACGGCAGTACAAATTATCATCGATTGATCGCCATATTCTACTGAAGTGGGGAATCGATCTGGATGTCACTGGATGATGGCGGTCGCATTGATGTGCGGAGATAATGGCTTGTGTTTAGTTTGGGCCAAATGGGTTGATGTTTGGTAGAGGCGGTGTTTTATTTTGCCCTTTGGGCTGGTTGCACTCTTTTAATTTTGTTTAGTTTACATTGTATTTTGTTTTGTGTGCTTTTATCTTAATATATCAAAGTTGGTGGCATAGAGGATTTCATGCTCTTTTTCCTCACCACAATGGGAAGATTTTTTAAGGAGGCGAATCCTGCTATTGTATGGTTCTTATTGGTTATTAACAAAAGAACCTTTCTTTTGTAACAAATGTATATGGATACATTTTCTAAAGTGTAGAAAGTGCAGTGGTTTGTAAATATACTTATACCATTGAGATAAGTATATGAATACTTCTCTAAGTATTGAAATAGAAATGATTTGTGAATATACTTATACCATCGAGATAAGTAATGAATATTTAAGTATTGAAAAGAGTAGAAGGGGTTTATGAATATATTTTTTGAGAAAAGTATTTTAATACGAATATTTGAAAAGAGAATTTAGCTAATTAAAGAAGCTTAATGGTTGCTTATGTTCTTAACCAGGGTTAGTTTCCATATGGAATAAAATATCTAATTGGATTGTTGTTTATTTGATAGTTATATAACCGACTATCAAATCTTTGCCAGTTTTGAAACTATTGGTTGTTGGTTTGAAGTGAGCAGGATCGGATAAGCATGAGTTATTGGAAAACTAGTTTGATCTGGCATAAGCGTTCGAATTTAAGACATTTTGAGATGATGGAATAGAAGTTGGAGTTCTTTGAAGTGCAATAGCTAATTTCTACTAATCCTGAGAGTGATCCAAAATGGATTTTGTAGAAGTAGTGCCCTCGGTTTGTTTATATGCTGAACAACTTGTATGGATGAATTATGCATTGCATTGTTTCTTGGAGGGCAATGTTAGCATTCCAAGCGGGTTTTGCTTAGAGGGTAAATCATAGCTGCAAGCCTCGCACCTAGTAATGACTAAAAGGGGGATATACTTTAGGATTATGTGGCTCGCTACCATTAGAGTATGTGCATCACCCGATCTAGATCGATATTGACCTATTTATGTATGCTAATGGCTCAGTACAGTTATTGGTCGACAACCGCGATGATGACATATTCGGTACTATCCAAGAAAGGGTAGGTCGGTCCTTATACGTAGGGTTGAAAGGATTTCGACCTTGGTATATTTTTCTAGAAGTGCACTATGATAGACGGTATCCCAGTAGCCTTGTCATTGTATGGAATCTATTGTCTAATAAGTTCCTTACAGACTTAGTTGTGTCCAATATGTTGGAATGTGAGATGCAGACATTATAGTTATGTTATGTATTTATTTTAAACCTTAAACATTATTATAATATCAATGGATTGCTAATAAAATGGTTTGGTTATTGTAAGCTAACAACTCGTCTGTGTTTATATGCGGTGTGGTCTTACGAGATACCTTGATCTTTGAAAGGTTTTATAACATTAAAAATCCATATGATTCGTGTTTCTCTTGTTGGTTTACTAGATTAATCCGGGAGTTATTTTCTTGCAATGCTCGGGTCAGTCTGAGCATATTTCTAGCTCTAGTTTGGATGCTTTGGAGCATCAGGAGATGAGTTGAATGCCTCCAAGATGTATTCCCATATCGTTATTTTCTACTGCATTTCTTATTTGTATTATCGACATTTGTGAGGATAGGCTATTGTAACTGTCCAGGATGATAATAAGCTAGTTTACTCTGATTAACATATATATATATATATATATATATATATATATATATTACAGATTTCTTTTATGAATATCATGTATATATTATATATTACTCGTCACAATGTGTAATTCTATTCCGTCATTTTTTCATTCATCCCCAACAATCTGTCTTTCCGACACTTAGATGCTCAGTACATGACTACCGTGAATGCATTAATATCGACTTCTGAGGCTAGAAAGGTTGGTCGTTACTTTCTCAAAATAAGATGTGAATAAAAATGAGAGGCTAGGCTCTTATTTAAAGTAGTTAGGAAGCACCATTCGGTTAAAATAATAAAATCTACACCTTCAAATACACAAAACTCTAGCCGCCGCCATCGTTCACTGGTGGACCAGTTTACACTAGCGATCGACCAGTTCCCCTATTTTTGGACCATTTTATTTTTCATCGTTGTGTATTTATTTCATTCCTTAATTATAAATTAACGTTAAAGTTTACTTAACCCATAAGTCTAATTACTTTTAGCTTTTGAATTTCAAATTTTGGAAATAATTATTAATTTGAATTTGAATTCTGTTTAAATTATTTTTGTTATCTAAAATTTTAACCCAGCAGAATCCAAAGGAATTCGGAATAGCTTGGTCGAGTCCGAATAGCTCAAGAGCCAACCAAAAAGACGAGCATTTGACTAAAAGAAATCAGACGAAAGAAAAGCGAAATTACGTAAAGCTGATGGATCGCCAGCGATCCATTATCTATGGATCGCCAGAGATTCATCATCTTGGCTCGAAGTTTCATTAATTCACTTACATCATGGTCCAATGGGTAGTCAAAGACAAAGCTCAAAGATATACTAAGTACATGGATCGGTAGCGATCCATGCACTATGGATTATTAGAGCCAAGTCGCCATGGACTTCAAAGCAGAGGTAGGGGAAACACCTCAAGCCACTGGATCATTATCGAGCCAGAAGCTATTGGTCGCCTAGTGACCCATAGCCTATGGATCATTAGAGATCCATAAAGTTAGCTCGGTTCGTGTTGCTTTTTGCAGTGCATCTTCCTACAGTGATTTGCAAGCATCTACCAAGAAATCATAGACAAATAGCTCTCCAACCCCATAAATACTCACCTAACTGCAACGTAAAGAGGATGTTCTGGACTGGCTGCTGAAACTCTGCAGAAACTATTCTTCACTCTTCTCCTCCTACATAATAGTCATCCAAAGGATTCGCTGTGATTCTCCAGTGAACTCTAACACCGGTGACATGATCTAACTTATAAGCTCCAATCAAATTGTAATCAGATTCAACTGCTAATTGCAGTCAGTCAATAACAAAAGTTATAAAGTAGATGTAGGCTTCTTTAACAAATGAGCCACCATGAAAATTTTCTTGTCTTTTTGATATTTATGCTCTTTTTTCATTTATTTTCTATATTATTGCTCTGTAAGAATAGAGTTGTTGCTTTCACACTCAATCCAGGGTGTTGATCCATTTTTTGGGTTAACAATTCGGTGCTTTCACTAAGAAGCCAACTCATGGCTTAGATTTAGCTATCTACGTTGGATCATATAGGTTCAGAAGTTGGATCCTCAATCTTTGCTTAAAAAATATGTTGCTCGGAATCAATGGCTCTGGGAAGGAAAAGACTGCCTTTGGAAGATCCATAGGGGCGATAATAGATGGATAGGAGATGAGTCATCAACAATCCGAAGCAAATGGCGCTAATGTAGGAGATCAGGTGCTAGGATCCTCCAATCAACGCGAAGTTATTACAAGTATGCATTGAATAAAATGGTTAATGAAATCAATCAAAAAATGAAAAGTAGTCAGAGAGCTCTAATGGATAAGTTTAATGTCCTCTTTACCTTACAATCACATCTTACTCCAAGAACTATGGTCGAACCCGCAGCTGCCGTAGAATAAGAAAATTCTTTCGTTTTCGGTCTAAGAAGAAAGGGAAAGCAACCACAAAGAGAAGTGATAGCTGGAACCATGGGAATCAACATGGAAGGAAACATAAGTACACCACCATTCGCAAGGCAAGCAGCTATGAACTTGAACCGAGGAGCGAACACCTCATAAGAGGATATAGCTATGGACTTCACCGACTCAGAAGATGGAGACCAATTTAATGATGGAAAGTTGGATGGAAATGCCAATGCATTCAATAATGCTAGGAATATCCAAACTGCCCCATTCATGCCAACCGCAAAGCCACGGGACCCCGAGGGAGTGGCTCTTCCGAAGATATAAGAGCCTAGGTTCCAGCCCAGCAAAGCCAAATGCTCGATGTGGTGGTTGACAGCTGACCTTCGAACTACTGGACATCAGTGGCATTTATCACGGATGTAGTCAGGCAGTTAATAGATAAGAATAAGAAGAAAAGAGATAATGAATAGGGATCTAACCTAAATCGAACTCCCTTCACTGATGAGATATTAAATGAGCGGTATCTAGAAAAGTTCACAATGCTAACTATTTCGTCCTATGACAGAACAAAAGACCCAAAACCTATTGTATGAGTACAGTTGGTACATATTTGGAGCAAATGCTTCAGATGCTGTCCGGTGTAGATGTTTTCCCATTTTTCTAGAAGGAATTGCTTCCGTAACTAGGCTTCCGCCAAGACCTATCTCTACTTTCGACCAACCAGTAACAAGATTCCTTGATCAATTTAGACTTCACATAGCACAGTCTAAAGATGTGATGTCCTTATCCAGCCTATTCTAGGGACAAAATGAATATTTGAAGTCTTTCATAGCCGGTTTAATACAGTAGTGACCGAGGTAAGTATTTCGAACGAGGATATGGTTTTCACGGCTTTGGTCTACGCCATCCACCCTATAACTGAGTTTGGAAAATGGATCAAGATGAAACAACATACCACTAAGAAAGTCTTCAACCATAAGGCGAGTGAATAGTTGAGATTGGAAAAGGCTCGGGAGTTAGAAAGGAAGTCTGCTGGCATGCAACCAATGAACGTTGGGCAAAGTGACATGGCGATGAACAAGAACACAAATGCCTCCGCGACTGCTGAAGGAAATGCAGGGAAAGGCATAAACCAAAAAAGGAAGAAACAAAATTCCAATAATAGAATTGGTAATAATAAATGGCTTAAAGGCTTCAGGCCCAAGGATTACATCATGTTTAATGATACTTCGGAAAACATCTATCTCGCAACACATGGGATAGAGGAATATAAAAACCCCTAAGAAGGAAGCAACTGAACAACAAAAGCACTCGGGAAATTTTTTGTCACTTTCATGAGATGCATGGCCACAACACAAACAAGTTTCATCATCTAAAGAACTTGATTAAAGAGCTGATCCAAAAAAAACAAGCTTCAGCAATAAGTGAGAAAATCACAAAATCCTAACCAGCTCGTAGCTCCCCAGGGTCCTAGGAATTAAAGAAACCAAGCCGGAACCAGCGAGGAGGGATCGAAGCGAACTGACTAGAGACTCATTATTGGAACGATATCTGGAAGACCATATCTCGCATAGTGAAGTTGGAGAGAAATGGAGTGGTATGCGAGTTCGCTAAAGCACGCTCCAAAGGAATCGTTCCTTGAAATCGAAGATGGAGCTCCAGCCAAGCAGTAGAAAAATTTGAATAATGATATAGTGTGCTGAAATAAGGATACCAAAGGACTGAAGTTCTAAATCTCAATCTCATGGTCGTGACAATAGGGATCGGACCCGTCGTGGTGCGACGAGTATTGGTAGACACTGGCAATTCTGTGAATATCTTTTTCAAGCTCACTTTTGATCAAATAAAGATCAGCATGAAAGATGTATCTGCCTGCCAAACCAAAATTCAAGGATTCACCAGCGAGCCTAAACAACCTGTCGGAATGATAGACTTACCTGTAGAACTTGGAGAAGGCGACCGAAGAGTCACACTCACCCAAACCTTTGTGTTCGAAGACGAATTATTGACGTAAAATGCCTTCTTAGGACAACCCATAATGGTGGATTTTAGAATTTCTTTAGCCCAGTAGTGCCTTACCATGAAATTCCTAATGGAAAAAGGAGTTGGAGTGATCAAAGAAGACCAAAGTATCGCCAGAGAATGTTATATCACAGAACTACGTGAATCCAAAAGAAAAGAAAAGAGGAAGAATGTTAGGAGAACTCTTCACATTCGCGAACCTACCGAATAACAACTATAGAGAAGCCCCTGGCTTGGGGACCATAGCCGATTTGGCAAGGCTTTGGACCCTAGAAAGAAGAGTTCATGGGAGGATCAAGTAAAACCGGCAGAATCGACGATGCCTGTTCTAGTTGATATGGATAATCTGACATAGGTCTTGAAAATTGGATCGCACCTTACAAACATTATGAGATTAGAACTCACCAAATTTCTTCTTGCCAACTTGGATGTGTTCGCTTGGACACATTCCGATATATGTGGGATATCACTAGAAATTGCATGCCATATGCTCAACATTGACCCCAAGTGTACCCCGGTAAAGCAAAAGAGGTGCAGCTTGGGCCCTGAGCGGTCCAAGGCATTGAAAAACGAACTAGACAAACTGATGGCCAGTGGTTTTATCCTTTATGCGACCTACTCCGAATGGGTATCTAACCTAGTTTTGGTCAAGAAATCCAATAGGAAATGGCAAACTTCCATCGACTACTCTGACTTAAACAAAGCATGCCTGAAGGATAGTTTTCCACTTTCCAAAATTGACCAGCTTGTGGACGAAACGGCTGGGCAAGAACTGCTATCATTTATGGACGCATACTCGGGCTACAATCAAATCCTGATACACGAGCCCAACTAGGAAAAAACCAGCTTCATCATCCACCTAGGATTATACTGCAACAGGGTAATGCCATTCGGTTTAAAGAACGCAGGGGAAACATATAAAAGATTAGTAAACGCCATGTTCAAGCATCAGATCGGAAAAACCATGGAGGTCTATGTAGGTGACATGCATATGTAGCAGCTAATCACCTAAATAATCTCACTGAAATATTTGAAATTCTCTGAAAACATGGAATGAAACTCAATCCACTCAAATGTCACTTTGGAGTAGCCTCTAGAAAGTTTTTGGGATTAATAGTGAGTGCCAGAGGCATTGAGGAAAAAACCAGAGCAAATAACTGCCCTACGAGAAGTCCAAGCCCCAATGAACGAGAAGGAACTACAAAGCTTGAATGGAAAAGTCACAGCATTAAGCTGGTTCATCTCGAAAATCATCGATAGGTGTATACCATTCTTGATGCATTAAAGAAAGGAAAGAAGAACGCCGAACGGAATGAAGCTTTCAAAATGCATTCGAAGAGTTACTACGACATATGGAAACCCCGCCAATCCTATCAAAGCCAGTAGACGGAGAGGACTTGTTCATCAACTTAGTAGTCTCACCTCATGCGTTGAGCGCTACCCTTGTGCGTGAAGAAACTAGGATTCAACGACCCGTATACTACATTAGCAGGCGGTTCACTGAAGACGAGAAAAATTATCTAAAATGCGAAAAACTAGCGTATTACCTCTTAATCGTCTGTAGGTAGTTACGACCGTATTTTTCGAGTGCACCCCATTAAAGTATTGACTGATCAACCTTTAAAGCAATTATTGTATCGGCCCGAAACTTCTGGGAGACTCCTCAAATGGAATATCGAATTGAGCCAATATGATGTCACTTACCATCCAAGAAGGGCAATTATTGGGCAAGTGCCGGCAAATTTCATCGCCGAGTTTACCATATGGGATGATGAGGAAGTGATACCGTTGGAAATTGAAACGCGATGGAAATTCTTCTTCGATGGCACGTCTAACAACCTCTGCTCGGGAGCAGTGGTATTGCTTGAAACCCCCGAGGGATGAGCCATTTTCTATGCCCTATGCTTGGAATTCCCCGTGAAAAATAATGAGGCAGAATATGAAGCACTGATAGCAGGACAGAAAGTTGTGTAGGAACTCAGAATAAAGTTCGTTCACATCTATAGCGACTCTCAGCTAGTTGTCTGTCAGGTGATAGGCGAATACCAGACTCGATGGGAGAATCTTGCCCCATATCTATCTAAAGTGCAAGAGTTGCTAAACGACATCGAACATTGCGCTATAACTCACATCCCGCGGGAGTAAAACAAGAAGGCTGACTACTTGGCTAAATTGACAAGCTCAGGAGAAGCTCAATCGTTGGGACTAGTCCTGCTTAAAACCTTGACCGCTCCAAGTATAAACTAAATGGATGTCGATTGGATTTTTGAAACCACAATTGAACCGAAAATATGGATGACGCCAATCAAAGACTACTTGCTTACAGGGACTCTTCCAACTGATAGGAATCAATGGAAAAAGCTTCTATGAAAGGAACCGCGGATCATAATACAGGATGGAATACTCTACTGAAGCAAATTATCTACCCTTTGCTTAGATGCATGAACGATGATGAAGCTCGACAGATCCTGAAGGAAGTTAATGAAGGCGACTATGGAGACCATACTGGGGGACAAACTCTTGCAAAGAAAATCCTCTGGTATGGATATTTCTGGCCAATGGTAAATCACAATGCAGCAGATTATGCCAGACGATGTAATCAATACCAAAGATTCAGTAAAATTAAAAGAACTCCCTCAACAAAGCTAATGCAGATGGCCATCTATGACCATTCACAATATGAGAAATTGACGTAATTGGCATATTGTTGATAGCTAAAGGAGGGGCTAAATATGACATAGTTATCATTGACTATTTCACAAAATGGGCCGAAGTGAAACCGCTGGCCACCATTACCACAAAGAAATTTATTAATTTTGTTACTAAAAACATCATTTGCAGGTTTGGCGTGCAATAAAAAATCATCACTGATAATGGGACCCAATTCGAAAGCGTTGAGTTTAAAGGCTTTTGCAAATGCTTCCAGATCGAAAAAAGCTTTTTCGCAATCACTTATCCACAAACAAATGGGCAAGTGGAAGCAATAAACAAGATCAAGTCCACTATCAAAAAGAGGCCGACTAAAGCTAAAGAAAATTGGGTTGGTGAACTTTCACTCGCACTATTGGCCTATAGAACAGCATATAATGCAGCAACTGGGCATACCCCATTTTCTTTGGCATATGGTTCAGAAGCAATGATCCCCATAGAGCTAGAAGTCCCCTCCCATCGAAAATAGAATTTCAATCAAATGCAAAATGAGCAGGTCCTACTCGAGTCGCTTGATATAATTGATGAAAACAAGGAAGAAGCCGAACTAAGGACTGCTGCTTACCAAAAAAGGGTCGCATGGTACTTCAACTCCATAGTTCACAACCAAACTTTTGAAGTGGAAGACCTCTTCCTCAAAAGAGTCTATCCCGTGCCGAGAGCCTTCGGACCAAACTGGGAAGGGCCATATGTGGTCAATCAAAAGATGGGAGATAGAACTTTCAAACTGACAACCATGGACGAAATCCAAATTCCTCGAGCATGGAACAACGAACCGCTGCGTCCTTACTTTATCTAAAACTATCTTATGTACTTCCTATTTTTTTTAGTAAATAAGCCATCCTAGGATGCTAGGGGAATTGTAAATAGGTAGAACTTTCCTAAATTTTCTTAAAAAAATGATTTTCTTTCTGAACCAATAAAACAGTGTTCATAATAGTAACATGTTGAGTCCACGGGGTCAAATCGGCCCAAAACTATTCAAGTGCTACATAAGATAGTGGAATCACTCTCAAGTACGCCCCACTAACCCACCGGGTTGACGGAAGCAAATCGGCTCAAACCGTTGGATCAGTGGAACCCGATCCCCGTCTTCCAAGAACCAATGTTGCTCCGACGGCATCGAGAAGGCTCAAATCAAAAGCCGTGCATCCTATAAGCCACGCGCTACCCTTTTGAGCCATGGAATCATGCTCTTAAAGCATAAACCCCTTACGTTACCTGAAGATTCGCAACATTGAGAAGTTCCAAAACCGTTCTAGATCAGTGGGTCATATACGTCCCAAAACCCACGCACTCCATAAGCCATACACTACCTTTTCGAGCCGTGAAATCACGCTCTTAAAGCATAAATTCCTCATGTCGCCAGAAGATTAGCAACATTGAGAAGTTTCGAAACCGTCCTAGATCGACGGGTCGTATTGGTCATAAAAGCTAGGCATACTTTTAAAAAAGCCACACACTTAATAAGCCGTGCACATTTTCAAGTACCTGAATTTCCCCTTTGATACCGAAAAACTTGTTTATTGTAGTAATAGCAAGGATTAAACTGCTCCCATTATCAGGAGTCATGGGAATGAATCCAATAAAATCAATATGCTACAAATCAGGAGGAAATTCTAATTGTTGACCAACAATAAATCTGTTATTAAGCCATTTAAATTATAAGCTCCCAAGGATAGGAACAACAAAGCAGGTCTGGTGATAAAGAAGCAATAATAAAGAAACACTCGCATCAATTGGTCGTTTGTCAGGTGTTCGAAGTAAACAGCCTTATGAATTGAGAGGCATACATCGGTACTCAAATATAAATACTCAAGAACAAAAACACTTCGCAAGTTCTGTTACTCCAAACAAAGAATTTTGGTGGTAATCACAGGACTAGATAAAATAAAATAGCAGCAAATGAAATAGGCATGAGTACGTAAAACACAGGTAAGATGGCAGGTAAAGTTACAATAAAAATGTCACAAATTATTACTCATAACTTTTTTCCTACAAGGTAAAAATATAAGGGCCATACCCACACAATACCGACCAACAAAAAGAAAACGTACAGATGCTACAACAAAAGCAGTAAGTGTAGATTTTGCACTTGAACAATATAAAAGAAAATTCCTTAAAAATTAACTCCATTGCCATCCAGGCTTCTTAACGCCTCTTTCTGCCGTTCCCCTCCCCGCCTTAGGTTGGTACTTTTTGCTTTCCCTCAAAATCCCAACCATGGGTAGTGTCAATGCCGGTGATATCGACTATCTCCTCGATATCGACGTCTCCTTCATGTTCTTTAACCTTCTTGGAAGTCTCCCCTTTCATATTGTGCTTTCGGGATTTGCGAGGGCTCTCCAAGAATTTTATCACTTCAACCTTTTCGTTCTTGATGGTAACCAGTTGCTTTGGATTTTCACGACTGCTCAATCTAGACCTCCTACTCCTGAGCTTTGGCTGCCGCAAAGTCGCCCTCCAAAGATAGAAGGATCATCCAAGCATGTAATGCAGCGATCTTCTCAGACTCCAGCCCTGACTGCGAACCTAACACACGCAAAGCAGTTGGAGCAGCTATGGAAACAAGTACTAAGGCTGTTGAAATAGCGATGGGTCTACGCATCGAGGAAACCGGTGGATCAACAGATAAGGAAAATGGACTGTAGGATGAAAGCATTAAGTTCATCTTGCTCTTGCGGCGTGGGTTGAAAATTTTCGAACTCAGGAGAAACAAGAAGGTTAACTGCATCAGAGGAGTGACCAAGAATGCCGATATCATATTCATCGCCTTCTCCTTCTTTTCATTGTTGCACAATCTATGGAGAAGCTTTGGGCCCAGAACTCACCAATTGATCGTGAGGCTGTCTTGATGATGCGCCAAGTCCAGAAACAAGGGGCTCTGGCAATGTTTTGGCAGTCATTGCCACATCAGAAACTTCCTATTACCTCTCAATTCGTAGGATTTCTCGGCCTTATATTAAAGCTTTCTTTGACTCCTCATTACGGCAGGCATCCTCTAGCTTTCGTTCAGTGTAGACATCCCCGCTATCACCGAAACTGGTTAGAATTTCCTCTCAAACCATGGCGAGAGTGCATGGGAACTTGGGCCTAGATAATTGAGACTCCTCTAATGCAATAGAGAGTTGACGTAGAATTTTAAGAAGGTATCATCCATCTTCTCCATTTTCATCTCAAAGGTGTCCAATAGATCCAAATAATCCGCCGTAACGGCAGCCTTTTTAACTTCAACACAAGTCTTGCCGGCGCTAAGCTGCGCAACTCTTTCATGGAGTAGGGTAGTCTTCTGAGCTTGATAGGAGATGGTCTTATCACGGGAAATCAAGATCCAGTCATACTATGTGATTGTTTTTTTATGCCCTTCAACAATCTTATCGTGATCAACAATAGTCTGCTTTTGGACTTCAATAATCATGTTGCGAGCTTCTAGCCCCTCTTTCAACCTGACTTCGTCTGTATAGGCCTTCTTAATTTCATCTCTGTAGAAGATCTCTATTTTTGCATGGGCCTCTTTCAACTCTTTCAGCAAGCCGACGTTATTTTTACCCTCCCGAAGCGCCACATCCTTCTTTGTATCAGTCGTTCAATTCTGGCATCGCATTTCCCCAGCTCCTTCTCGAAGCCATCCTTCTCCGATTCAAGGGAGAGGATCTCTTGATAATTGTTGCGATTAACCAGCTACTTCCATAACTTTTCCCATCCCTTAGCTTGCTCCAAATCATTTTGGATTTCTTAAAGGCGAGGCATATATGAATCTTTGCACATAGGGTGAAGGTTGTGGTGAAACTTAACCCCTTTTAAGAACCACCTAGGGAGTGTTGCTTCTAGGAGGACCAGATGGAAGAACGTAAGTCGATCTTTGGTGAAGGTGCGAAGAACCAGGGGCAAGCATCACATGGGATGAAGATGGAGCATGAACAGAAGATACTTAAACTTTGAGATCGACTGAAGCCGGGGCTTGGGGCAAAGGGTTGTTGCTTTGATGGATGAGAACTGTGATCGTCCTTTGACTTTTTGGACAGTTACTCTCGCTCATCAAAGGCCTTTCTCTTTTCGTAACTGCTTTTGTACGTACGACTAAGTTTCCTCTCGTCCCGACGATGAGCTTCATCCTCCAAATCCTTCCATCTTCTCCATTCCTCCTCAGTCTTGTGAGCTTGGTGATGATTGGTGGAACATTTCAACCAATGTTGCGAATAAGTGGACTCCTTGAGATCATCATAAAGACACATCCTCTCATGGTACTTGACATAAAGAATAGATATAGAGCTTTAGTAATGGACAATAGGCTTGAATAGTGAACGTGACCCTAATCAAACGTGTAATGTGTTTGGGGGGTTTTAAATGATGTCATAAACCAGATCGACTAGCCATTGTGGTAGAAATCTGACTGATTTCGGGTGCAAAATGGCCCGGACGAGGAGATGTCTCTTTAAATCTAAAATCTTCCCCCATAAGTTGGTCAAGCAATAAGTCTTTATTTAGCTCCAAAATAACTGCATGTAGCATTTAATATGTTAGAAACTTCATAGCAACATTTAGAAATTCAATAAGTAAAGGTGTGAACTTACCCCACATTTTCCAAAGGTGATTGAACGCTTCAGGACATCTAACGAAGAAGTACTGAGTCTTGAACTCGGATAAATTGCTTTGAATCTACAGCATGATCTTTCGATTCCTCTAGGCCTTAATGATGACAAGGGATGGACACTCGATTCTCCTCTTAAAGGAGAGGAAATATCTCAGCTCATTGAAACTTGGAGCGCGGTTAAATGTCCGCATAAACAGAATTTGCTGGCAAGCCAAGATTGCATACCCATTAAGATGAATTTGGAATGGGGGCGATTCCCAAGTTCGAAAGAGTTTCTCTCAAGAAATCAGTAAAGGTAGGCACTTCTTCATTTAGACACATACGTCGATGGCAAGCAGTGTATCTCGGAGGCGGCGTATGGGCGAATTCATCCTTCTTTGGTAGGTGCATGTCATCTTCCCGGATACCATGTTGCAAGTAAATGTTATTCAAAACCTTGGTGGAGATTACGAAGGAAGCTTTCTCTGGAGGGTTAAGAAGAACTCTAAAATTCGACAGAGTATAGTCCATAACCGGACCAACTGGGACTAACTGACCGGAGTCAAGTCACAAAGTGGGAGAGGAAGGGCGACAGATGATGATTCAGCTTCTGGGCTTCCTACGTTGGGCTTACGGTGGAAGACAGATACTTCATTCTATATAAATAGACTTGCGTCCAAGCGGTTAGGTAATTCTATCTTTAACTAAAAACTTCTTTATAACTTTTGAATTCCGAAAGGATATCAATTCACGCCGACACGTCGGATTTCAAGTATATACCGGGGCAAGTGCAGTGTGTTATCTACGAGGGGAGAGCTCGGTATCTTCAATACTACAAAAGTGCTATCCCGTGTGGATAGTTTGCTCATAGTAAAGAAAGAAAAGGACTTTTCCTATCATTTTTGGAAATTATTTCTTCTACATTAACCTGTTTTCGATAAATGGTTGATAACAGATCTGTTGTTTGAAGTGACACGGAATGCTCTTTCCAGTATAGGTACACCGAGCGTGCAAGAAACAAAACCAGTCGGAATTCTCCAGAAGGTGACAACAACATAAGCTGCTTGCGAGATGCTATCCTAAGCCATTCTCCCCTTTCGAAAGGGTAAAACCAATTCACGATGCATCATGCTATATAGGCAATGTAACTTAGTACAAGTCAATTTTGGTTCTATGGACGAAGATAGCGAAACATGTCAAGCACCGAGGCAAGACACAAATGTCGTTCCGTAAAGAACTCAAGACTCGATTAACTATCTTCTTCCGTAAAATCACAATCAACTCTGGCTCTTTGCTATGATCATCCCCGATATACTCTATCGTCGAATCGCTAAACGAATGTCAGAATCATCATTACCCACCTTGAATCAAGAATCGGAAGGAAAGGCTGATCGAAGTTGTTGGCCTAGCGATCCAAGTTAAGGGGTCTGTGACGATCCAAGAAAAGAGTTGGAGTTAGGGTTTTGGTTGGCAGCGATCCAAAAGGAGCTAGGAACAAAGTCAAAGCATCAGCGAGCCTCCGATCCATCAACAGCGATAAACTCGGGGGATGGATGATCGACGACAATGGCGAAAAGATTGGATTTGGGGATGGTTCGAAAATCGGGTCAAGTCGCAAAAGTAGGATCTGGTCTCAAGAAGATGGGAATGAAAGATGGATCGACTGGAGGAAGTTAAATAGGAGATTGCATGAAAAAATTACCAAGTCATTGGATAGCTAGAGATCCTTGTATTAGGAATTGCCAACGATCCATCAAATAGAAGCTATGGGTCGCTAGCGATCCATAGCCTATGGATCGATAATGATCCATCAAATTGAGCTCGATCAACTCTGAAATTAGCCAGTGCCATCCACATGTTGTCTAAAGGCATTTTGAAAGTTATGGGACCAAAATTAGTTTGTTATGAGAAGCAACAATAATTTAGGTCAAAACTTAACGAGCAATTGAACAGCCGAAGTAATTTTCATATGGTCCTAACACGATTACCTAAACCTTGCCAAGTTGAAATAGAAATCACTTACTTCTAGAGCACACCTTGTTTTCAATGAAGGAATGCTCTAGGGGAAAATGTTATCTAGGTTTTTAACCCAGTAGAATCCAAAGGAAGTCGGAACAACTTAGTCAATTCGGAATAGCTCAGGAGCCAATTAAAAAGTCTAGAGCATTTAACCAAAAGAAATCAAACGAAAGAAAATAAAAAATATGCAAAGATGATGGATGGCTAGCGATCCATCATCTATGGGTCGCCAGCGATCTATGATCTTGGCTCGAAGATTCATTAATTCATTCGCGTCATGGTCCAATGAGTAGTCAAAGATAAAGCTCAGAAATACACTAAGTACATGGATCGCTAGCAATCCATGCACTATGCATCGCTAGCGATCCATACCATTTCGCTAGGTCCCCATAGACTTCAAAGCAGAGGTAGGGGAAGCACCTCAACCCACTAGATCGTTATCGAGCTAGAAGCTATGGGTCACTAGTGATCCATAGCCTAGGGATTGTTAGCGATCCATTAAGTTAGCTTGGTTCGTGTTGCTCTTTGTAGTGCATCTTCCTATAGTGATTTACAAGCATCTGGCAAGAAGACCTAGCCGAATAGCTCTCCAACCTCTATAAATACTCACCTAACTGCAACATAAAGGGGATCTTCTGGACTGGCTACTGAAACTCTGCAGAAACCATTCTTCACTCTTCTCCTTCCACATAACAGTCATATAAAGGATTCACTGTGATTCTCCAATGAACTCTAATACTGGTGACTTGATCTAACTTGCAAGATCCAATAAAATTGTAATCAGATTCAACTTTTAATTGTAGTCAGTCAATAACAAAAGTTATAAAGTGGACGTTGGTTTCGTTAATAGCCGAACCAGTATAAAAATCTTTTTGTCTCTTTGATATTCATGCTCTTTTTACATTATTTCGTATATTATTACCCTGTAAAAACAGGGCTGGTGCTTTCACACTCAATTAAGGATGTTGATCCAATTTTTGGGTTAACAATTTTTAATCCAAAAACTTCAAACGTACATAACTTTTTTGTTTGAGCTCTTTTTTCAAAAAATATTATATATGGAAATTGATCGGGAAAATGCCACGAATACAACGACATAAATATCGTGGTCAAATTCCAATATTAATAAAATTTCCATAGTTAGTCTTTATCACTAACTTATTAAATAATTCTTTTTCAGTTAGTTAATTTCTTAATAATTTTTACCGAATGTAACATTCTCCACCCTTAAAAAGGATTTTGTCTTGGAAATCCCTAAGCGATGGACAATGCAATGCGCATTAAGCATCCATGTTATATAACCAGGTTATCTACACAATCGTTTACTCAATCAGAAAGTGCAATGTGATTATTTATGTAGACATACTATAGGTGAGCTCAATCCCAAGAGAATACAAGTACCGCAACATATACGCATGTTTGCAACATCCTAAACATGTTAAAGGTCCTATATATAAGTGCAAAAGTGGCAGTGAAAATAGTGGAAACCATATCCTACCATCAAATCTAGCAACCATGATGCAACCAAAACCTAATTTTGAAGAGAAAAGTTTACAATTGAAAAGCTCAGGATGAGAAGTCCTCATGCTTTCTGATGGATTTTCCCTACTCAAACCAACCTAATAAATTTATCGCGGAACTTCCTAGTTTCATGCTCCATATTGTGTGTGGGGCGACGAGATGTTATTTATATCAACACGCTCTGAAATGGGACTAAATTCCAACCCGGAAAAGGCCCATCGAAACATACACATCTCAAAGCTGGTTGTTGGTCGGTAAAAAGAATAATACAGAACTAATTATCTACATATTCAGAATGTAATAGCGGAACGATAAAATATAATAATAACAATAATACATGTTTTATTCAAATTTTGAAATGTCATTCAAAACCATAACAAAATCTCCATAGTAGCAAAACCTAATAATAATTGTAACATACCTGTGATACAGTATTCCAAAATCACAACATTGTTTTAATTTCATGGATACATCAAAAGCTATAGAAGACTACTGCCACAAGTCTCTCATCACCATCTCCGCTTTTAATATTGCCCTTCCAAACCTGTGTTGTAATGAGGAGGAAGTCAGAATAACATATGCCTGGTAAATAAAAATCTCTAGCCTTTCTATATTAGTATTTGGACAGTATAATTTAAATAGGAATAGGTCTTATGTATTTTACCTATAACATAGTGTTTTCAAATACATATCCAAAGGCTTTTCTCAAACATGAATAAAAAGGAGTTCTAAATATAAGCCCAAAGAAGTCTTGCTTTCAAACTAACAATCCATATATGTAGTCAATAATGTCCTATCAATATAAGAGACAATACACAAGCACCCAAGTCACTTAATAACTTTTAATGGGAATTAGGCAGACTCCGACCATTTATTACCTTATTTAAGGTAGGTCCGCATCATTAACTACATATAATCCTAAGGCGGACTCCTCGCTAGTCACTATCAAGCTGACATTGCATGGAATCTCTTTAACCACTTAATACTTCCTTTTGAAGCAGGCTCTTTCCTGAGACATCTTCTATATGCCTGAACCATAATCCCAACCATTTACAACTTCCTACATAGAGAACAGGTAGTCCATCACATAACCACTTATCAAATTCAATCACTGAAGCGGGTTTTTTTATTATAACCCATACCCACGGTGGTGTCACAAATTAGCTTGACTATTCGTAGGTACTGATAGTCAGATTAACTGAAAATTTTTACCTTATAGAATTTGGGACTAACCTTGCATCATCGTAGTTATTTATTATAGGCGATGTCTCACAACAGCCCTAAAGCCATACTGCTAGTCGTAAGATTAGCCGGATAGCCTTCCATGTGCTTTTGACTGACCTCGCATCCCTATAACATAATCATAATCTATTACCACTCTCTGCATAGATTATCACACTGAAACACCCCACACCCCCACAACCCTTAATATACCCAAAAAGGACACATTAAAAGGCGGGGGCATTGTAGGTATAAATAAACTAGCAGAGACTAAGATTCACAAGACCAAAATGGATAAAAACAGCAAAAACATAAAAAATAACTTAAGTAAAACAAGCTTCATAAATAAGTCAAATACCAAATACATGCCTAAAAATCCAATATGTCTCATGAAACAAAAACTCATAGTCTCAAAAATCAGAGTAGATAATATCCCTCATAATAAGTCAATACACTAAAAGGACTAAAGCTGAAATAAAAGAAATAAATAGTAAAAATCTTCCCCAGACAGACTCCCAGCAACAACAATCTAGTGACTTCTCCTTTGATTGCCTAAGGGGGGAAAGGAGAAAATAGAGGAGTGGGTCAGACCAAAAGTCTAGCGAATGATAGTAATTACTATAGTCTTTAAGCAAGATAAAAGTAGTAGACTCTACAATAGTTCTAGCATAAATAACGATAACAAAGGAAATAGAAAACAAAATAAACTGGAAATAAGTACAACTAAATATTAGGATGTAACCCTACTTGCACTTGTTCGGATTTAATTAGTCTGAATTCCTGATCCTGTAATTAGGATGTAACCCTACTTCTATCCTTTTAGATGGGCCTGCTACTCCACAGACCTTTCTATGGACCAACCGCTATATGACTCCCTGCACAGCAGCAAATGGTATCTATGGAAGATGCTTAGAGAAACTACTTTGGATCCGGACAACATATATAGCTCCCTACACAGAAGGAAATGGTGTCCACTAAGACACCATACTAAGCTCTTGGAACTTAGCTATTACTGAGCACCCGAATGGAAGTCACACATGTAACTGCCACCATGCCCATCCTACCATTTTCTCTACCTATTGAGTCTTTTTATTACCTTAAACATACAACAAAGCATGCCCTCATCTCACTTTAGCCTAATGCGAGATCACCGTGTGTCCATAGAAAATAGAAGAACTGCTGTTGGTACTGGCCCTTCATCCAAACAATACCTAGTTGCGCCCCTTATCCAAATCCCCGTGATCTGGACTTCTATTTGACCAATTACTACCACTTTTAGCATAAGCATGCCCTAGAGAACATTATTTGGTACAGGTCCTACTTTCATATTTGCCTATTAACTTAGATAAATTATTTAAATAAGCATTTATTACCATTTTCACTTTCTACACTTATTAATTTATCCCAAGCCTTAAAATAAGCACCATTTTGTTCTTTTACTTATCATAACCTACATTATAATCCTGCTTATTACTTAACCAAAGGTCTAAGTGTGAAAATAAGCTCTTTTCAACTTTGGTTCATTTTATTATAATTCCAAGTTATAACTCTGTCAATTATCTTTATTAGTTCAATTATAATTAGGCGTTATTTTGGTCCAATTCTATTATTTATTACAGTCTTTATAATTAACATCTTATTTTCTTCATTTAATATTCTTGCTTATAAAATCCATATTCGCGTTCAATTTATTCCAATCTACAACGCAGAAAAGGGGAATGAAGAGAATAGACGCTTGCATAAAATCCAAAACGTCGAAAAGATGTAAGAAAGAAATAAATAACAGTAAATAAACTTAAATACTGTAAATAGACTGTAAATTAATAAAAAGCTATACTTAATAGTAATAAATTATGATTAACAGAACTAATTCTAAAATTGCTTAAAGGAATAGCTGAATAGACTGAAAATAATTAAAAACTATAAATAATTATTGAAAATGGCTATTCTAAAAATCATAGTAAAAATACAACTATTGGAAACCCTCTTATTCTAAATTACTTAAAGAAATCTTAAAATAATTACAACCACTCACCTCTGGTCCTTTGCTCTTCCCTTTAGGCCTTCATGGATCCACTTGGGGATTGTTAAAATATTTTTTATTATAAAATTCTCTTCTTGGAAAATTATTCCTTATAGGGTCCTTCCTGAAAAAGGTGAACCCAAGCAAAGAAATCTAGAATGAGAAAAGGTGTTAGTCTAAGGGTCTATTTATATGTGTAGAAATGGAACTCGGACCATGAGATTTGGAGATTGAATAGGATGCAACCACGTCATAGGCTGAATAGGAGCCATCAGAAGTAGAAATGGAGGGACCAAATTAAACTAAACGACGTGAATGACGTGTTCAATGGACTCTAATTCGTTCGAATGAATTGACATTCGTTCGCCTGCCGAAATACAAAGCTGGTCGATCGGGCGGTCGACCACACCCTTGCCCGACCAACCGATCGACCTAAACACACACACACATATCATTTTATTTCATTTAATTTATAACTTGGTCATATTAGCTCGGTTTCTGACGTTCTATATATGGAAATTGACCAGAAAATTTCCACCGACACAATGGTGCAACTTCCACGGCTTAATTCTGATAATTTCACAAAGTTATTTTATTGTTTAATTTATTAAATAATTATTTATTATGGGTTAAATTTCGGATTGTTATATTCTCCCCTTCTTAAGGGATTTCGTCCTCAAAATCTCTAAGGATAAAAGAATGTACTAAATGTTTTCATCCAATTCTACAACCAACTACTCAATCATCAACATTCATCCATTGTCCTTAAGTTGTTCTAATGTAATTTATGATACTTATGCAATTAGTGTAGAGTAAATATCACTAACTAATGCAAAAGATTAGGCGGTCCACTGATTCATTTGACCTCCTTTTATGCAATCATGTCTGTGCCATGTATCCAAATGAATGCGAAAATTTCCTAACGATAACTGATAATTCTATATGCATGCTACAAACATCATCCAAATGCAACGATCATGTGATAAACATCCATTTATGGCAACCATGAAAATAAAGTAAAAATACACACACATCCATATGCATATGCTCTAGTGTCCTAGTTATGTCGAACCCTAAGAAATAATAGTGCCTAGTGTACCAATATGCGTCCATAGAAAACACTTGCAATCACTAGTATACATCATTCATAACATGTTCTATTAACATGTTTACATTAAATCCTACCATCCATAGGTTAAATCCTAAGTTCTACCCTCGCAAGGGACAATAAAGGAAAGAACCTATTCAGATCTAAAGATGGAAAAAGGAAATTCTAAAACCTATTATCAAAGAGACATGGATATGAGATACGAATTTTTCCCCTAATCAAATTTTTCTTCTCCGAAATCTCTCTAACCATGTCGGAACGAAGAAGAAACCTTTTCGTAGACTCTAACCAACATTAAGATGTCAAACATGGTCTTCCCAAAAAGTGCTTCAAAAGGTGACATTCCAATGCTAGCTTGAAAACTGCTACCATATGAATTTCACTAAAGAAAGACGCTTCTCCAAAGTTCTTCCAAAATCAAGAATACTCATCCACAACCATGCTTGTCTTATTATACTACTAATTTCATTTTACTATTCTTCATGAATCAACATTCTTAGGTTCTTACTAGTGTTCTATACACTTTACGGAAACTTCCATTTTTACTTCTATAAGTAATTACTACTATCTTCTTACATCTTTTCTATTACTCCTAGAAAATGATTCTTATCTACTCCACATTTAAGAGTTTGGTTTAGTATTTATCACCTCGTTTTAAAAACTAAGGTTTCGAAAAAAATTTAGACATCAAATCTCCAAAATCTTTGTCTTTAATAGTGTTATCTTTCTAGTTTCTATTAATTTCAAAAATACTTAGTCACTTATTATTATTTTCCAAACCTAGAGGGAAAAAACTTCCAAATTTTTAAGGCTAAAACTTATATCTAAAAACTTTTATAGTTTTTTATATAAAAAATTGAATTTTCGAATTTTACTTTTATTAAAATTTTCATTTCAAAACTTATTTAATTTTTTTCCAAACCATTTACTTTTTAGCATATCTTTAAAATATCCTTTATGTGTTTTCAAAATAGCTTCTTATTACACCTAATAGTCTCATATCTTAATGTAATGGAACTACTTTCTTTTATGAGAAGTCTTTAATGCTAAAATCTTCTACGGACCTTTTAAAAGAGAATTTCATGTTTATGTGAAATCACAAGAAACTTATTTTATATATTTTGAAATAGGCTATAAAAATATGGTACTTATACCTTGTATATCTCTTTCATGTATTCCTTGCAACTTGCACAAATTTTTTTATTGGTTTCATAGAAAATCATACCATTATTCTTTTACTCAATTAGATTAAAATATGTTTAAATTATATTCTTCCATGACAAATATTTTCTAATTTCTAACTTACACATTTTTCTTTCGGAAAAACTCATCTGCAAAACTATTTTAATATTTCCATAACTTCAAAAACACTTCCTTATACTTATTAATAATAAGTGTACTTTATAAACCATTTTGTTTCTATACTTTGAAATTACCTTTAAAAGTATATTGTTATTTGGATTAAAACAGATGTTGCGTAAAACACCGTTACTACAACCCGAAAATACCACTATATGGATTCAATTAAATAAATACCCATAATCTCTTATACCTATGTAAAAATATGCCTCTTAGAAGTCATTTGTTATAAAAATAGTGTTATAGCCTATGATCCTCTTATTTTTCACGAAAACATTTATTACAACAATAAAAGTTGTATTCTATGTTTTTGATGCTTAATACATTCTAGGTTTTTATGTTTAAAACCTTTGTTTACTTATGATGAAACTAGTGAGTTTTATATGTACAATCACACACACACACACACACTCTATAATTATTCAAAAAGAATTCCAATTTTTCATTATATAAAAAACAACTTAAATTTCACTCCATTCTTCAAAAACTTCATGTTTAAGTTTTGAAAGAAAATATTAACAACGAAAATTTTCAATTCCAACAATTTCATTTTTTATTTTTACAACTTTTTAAATTTCAAAAATTTTATTTTATTGGGCTTAACATAAAGTGGATCTTTCTACTTACTACCCTTGGAGTACTTTTCCTAAACTAGAGGCTTTTACTCCTATTACTCTTGTATACTCATATTTATTCTAAGGCATCACTGTTAAATCCACTTGTCTGAGACAATTATAATTTCTGCAATTACCTACACATGGACTTTCTACTCTGCTTATCTACTGAATTTTATTAACATCTCTAACCTTCGCATACATCTCTTTGGATTTCCATAATCCCAATCCTAAATGTTCAAAACTGTCTCTTAAATCTCTGTCATGTGTAAACATTCTCTATGCCCCAACAAAAGCACTTCAAAAGTGATACTTCAAGAACTCTTCTCTCAACCGACGAACACGAAGCGTACAAAGAATCTCCTTTAGACGAATAATATGCTCTTCCATACTTCTTGGAGAACACCAAAATTTCGACCACGAATACCACCATAAACCTTATTTTAGGACATCTCTAAAGACATGGTTCATCAAATCTATAGAATAGGCTGAGGGATTGATTAGCCCAAAAGTCATGACTAACCACTCAAAGAATCCATTTGGTGCCCTAAATGTAGTCTTATCAATGCTGTCATCAACGGCCCTAAGCTGATGAAATCCAGCGGCTAAATCAAACTGGGATAATACTAAAGAGCCAACTAATTGGTGAAAAAGATCATCCATCCTACAGAGTGGATAATGGTGCTTCTTTATGATCTTATTCAATTCTCTATAGTCAATGAAAAGTCGAAGAGAACCACCTGCTTTGGTAGCATAGATGACTAGTGCCCCCTATTTCAATATGTTTCTTCCAATGAAACCTTTTTCCAAAGCTCATGTATCTGCTTTCTCAATCCCTTCCATTCCTTAGGCGCCATATGCCCTACGGGTAATGCTACTGGCTAGCAAAATAAATCCTGAAGTTAATCTCACTCTTAGGGGGTAGTCCCCTAACCTCCTTAAAGATGTCTGGAAAAATCTCTAATGATAGAAACTGAATCTAACTCCGATGATGATGAATTGAGGGAACAAAGGAAGCTCAACCTAAGTGACCCTTGTGGGTCAAAGAAATCTCGAGAGTCCTACTGATGCATGTCTCTAGTCTAATGACTCTCCTCTCGCAATATAATAAAGCTCCCTATGTGGATAGCCAATTTATTCCAAAAATCATCCCATAACCCGAAAATCCCAAAATATTGGCGTCATGGTCAAACTCTATGCCTAAGATATAAATTTTCAAACCCTTACAGACCATTGACAAGGGCGTCGATCCTCCTATGGGGTTTGAAACAACAATGGGGATGTCTAAGTGCAAACAGTCTACCAAAAAACTAGAGATGAAAGAGTATGACACTCCAGAATCAAAAAGAGTCCGAATGGGAAAATCAAAAATATAAATCAAAACTTTCTATGGTGACTTTCCTACCTCTATCTGATCCACTGCTAGAAGGTGCTGCATTCAAAGATTATAAATGCGCTGTAGGTGCGCCTGCTCTCTGCCCCTTCCTGTGGGGACAATTCCTACTCATGTGACTGGGTTGTCCCCAATTATAGCACTTTCCCTTCATCTTGCGGTCTTTTGCATAATGACCAATCACCCCACAACTATGGCACTTCGTTCCTTGCTTGATTTGCTTCTAAGGGCCTTACCGTTTTGACATAGCAACCTCTTTAAGCTCTTCCTTCGGTTGCGAAGATACAGGCTGAATTAGACTTTGAGGGGTTTTTTATAAAAACTCTTTTATACTTAAAAACTATTTCTAAGAGTTCTTTTCTGAAAAATACTTTTAAAACAAGTTATTTTAGAAAATACTACTTTTAAAAATAAATTTTTAAGAATCATATAACCTCAGGCTCTGATACCAAGTGAAACATCCCACACGCCTTAATATACCCAAAAAGGACACATTAAAAAGGTGTGGTGCATTGTAGGTATAAATAAAACTAACGGAGATTCAAATTCACAAGACAAAATGGATAAAAACAGCGGAAATATAAAATAACAACCTAAGTAAAACAAGCTTCACAATAAGTCAAATACCAAATACATGTCTAAAAATCCAATATGTCTCATGAAACAAAAACTCATCTCGGACACACATCTCACCGTTTCCATAATCAAGGCCTTATAAGAGATCTTTCTTATTTCACCTTTAACATTAATTACCTTCCTAAGGGGGATTTTAATAAAATTAATAACCAATTTAACTATGCAATTATACGTTGTACTTATATATTAATTATGCATATATATATATGTATGTATGTATGTATGTATGTATGTATTGACATATTTTGATACGCGTCTAGTAATTTCTAAGCGTGTAGAATATACGCCCTAAACTAGCGTTTAAAATCAGCTCTGTCAATAATTATACAAGTCTTATCCTATATTATCAACAATATCAAAATTTCAATATTCATATCTAAAATTTCAAATAGATATGTATACAATAAAAATTTAAAGTCAACTTATTACATCAGAATAATGGAAAATATTGATACTAGAAATTTACGATTCCAATTTTTATGCTTTGTTCAACACCTTTTTCATATAAAAATAAACAATGGGATTTCTATTTAATTCATGGGAATAAGCAGTGAAGACTACAAATAAAATCTGTACCTTACGCACTATTCCTTAATCGAAATCCTTTAACCAAATTCATAGAAAAAGAATAAGGAGTAGAATAGAAGGTAAAATTATCAAAACTGCAAATTAATACTTTTCCCATTATTTTGACATAAACAAATTACATTCCAACATAGAATTGACATTTCTCATTGAAGGAGTTTATGATGTTTTTGCAAACCAAAACTCCCTAAGGCATATTCAAACCCAAACAACTAATCAATTACTAATATAGAAAAGCTATGATTTCCACTCGTAGTATTTCCTTAGCCTTGCCTCCTTTAGATTTTATATGCTATCAACAATTTCTATCAGATCTCTTCTTTTTGTTATCCACACACACACATATATACAGCAAGGGATTTGTATGTACATCAAATTTAGAAAATGGGAGAAGAATAGGTTAGGAAAATAAATATAAAACAAAATAGATATATAGGATGTCTTACCTAAAACCCTAATGGAGTTTTTCTGAATCTATGAAGAGACGAACTGAACATGTTAGTGGTCTAGGTTCTTATTTACGGTGGTTGGAATGCACGAGAACCGTTATATTTAGGTCGGCAAAAATAATTAAAATTCAGACATTCAAAGTGCAAAATCCTAGCCGCAACTTCACAGCCAACGGTCGACCACCCTGCCCTAGCTGTCGAACGTGACTTCTGTTTTGGTAAGATTTTTTTTGCCATTTTTTGTTTATTTTCTTCCTTGTTTATCACCTTAATGTTATTTTTAACGTTTACTTAATCCCTAAGTCTAATTACTATTAACTTTAAAATTGCATATTTAAGAATTATTTGAATTTGAATTCTGTTTAAATTATTATGAATCCAAAAACTTCAAAAGCCCATAATTTTTGCATTTAAGTTCCATTTTCAACGTATTATATATGGAAACTGATCAGAATTTCGCCACGAGCACAATGACATAACTTTCATGGTCAAATTATAACTTTATAAAATTTCCATTTTTAATCTTATATTATTTTGTTTTGTTTATTCAATTTATTTGCGGTTGATTTTACAAGGGCGCTATATTCTTCCCCTTTAAAAGGATTTCATCCCCGAAATCTTTCCAATGGGCGAATAGCATAGCACGTAATAAACATATATATGATACAACCAGGTTATTTAGTTAGTCATCTACTAAACCAAAAGTGAAATGTGATTATGTGTGCAGAGATATTATAGACGAACTCAATCCTAGCGTGAATGTAAGTGTCCTGACATATAGAAATGTATGCAAACATCCTAAACATGCAAAAAGTGTAGTAAAAGTGTAGCGACCATCTCCTATCATCCAATCTATAAACCACGATGCAACCAAAAACCAAATTTTGGAGAGAAAAGTTTACTGGTGAAAAGCTTAGGATGAAAAGTCCTCATGCTTTCCACCGGATTCTCCCCTTATTGTACTTCAACCAGAAAAATTTGTTGTGGAGCTTCATAGTTCCATGCTCCACAATGCCTGTGGTGGCGCGAGATGCTATTGGCTTCGCCTTAGTATCCCTTATTGATCAGGCCCTACAACAGTAGTTTGCCACGAAGGCATATCCTTAAATGCGAAATGGAAAAAAAACGTCATGGACTCATGCCAATTATATGGTAGCTCCCCATGATAGCAAGTCTTCCTATTCTTTCTAAAATCGAGAAACGCCCAACAAACTTTGGTCCTAACTTTCTCGACTTTCCAAATTCACAAACTGTTTAAGAGTGGTAACTTTAATAAACACCATATCCCCTACATCTAATTCTAACTCTTATCTTCGCTTGTTCGAATAGGATTTCTGACAATCCTGTGCGGCCTTCATTCGTTGCCCAATCGATTCTACCTATTCATTTTGGCACGTTAAACACCTAGTGGCAAATTTTACCACCTTCTTCTTCATTCCTATCCAATTGAAAATTCTCTTCATATTCCTATTCATCTTATCCCCTCTGGGGTGAAGGGTCATCCTTGACTAGTATCTCTCCGTTTGCTAAAATTTATTTTTCCAAAATCCTAAATTTTTTAGGACTGGAGCATTCTTTTATTTCTAGTTTTTGACATAATTTCCTCATTAATTTCTAGTCTTAACTACAGTTTATCACTAGTCAAGTGCTTTTATAAAATTTTCTTATTTATGATTTTCTTCCATATATACATTTATCTGGCGATTTAATCTCATCCATAAAATCAACCCAATGATTAAAAAATACATATCTTATATCATATCACACGCTTTTCTAATAACCTAAGGGAGACAACTAGCGATAACAGCCTTAAAAACTCTAAAAGAAAATTTTTCTAGAAGTTGTCGTTTATCATTAACTGGTGCAAATAATGTTGTGGGGTCCTAATATTCCTTACTCAATTAAGATGGACACTTCAAATATGTCATTCCACTATCACCTACCTTCCTTAATTTTCCTTCTTGATTTCCAATAAATGTGGTCCATTCATTACTTTGATTAACATAACTTTAATGATTGATCATTAATGTCAAAATAGGACCATCTCTAACCTGTCCACATTTAAATACCTAATCTTTACACCGGTTTCAAAATCTAGTTCTTATGCCAATTCAAATCCTCCCTCAATGCCATATCAAACTCCTTAATCAGTCCCCATATGATTATTTTTAACTCTCATTAATTACAAATTTATTGCCTATTAAATTTCTAATTAATGTTTATAAATTCTACTCCGTTAAGTACTAACTAATACGTATATATTCGTAAATTATGCTATTGATATATTTCTATTTTTATATGTTAAGCATGGTATACATGTGTCTATACATTAATTTCCAAACTAGAACATTCGCTTCCACATTTTAATTTATCAAAGATATATTTCTAAAAAGGATTACTGTTATAATTTTTTCGTATATTAAGCAAAGTGAGATTTTTGCTTCATTTGCAGTTATAATGAATTATTTCCTTTCTTTTTAACAAAATAGACAATGTAAACTATGGAAAAGAATATCTGTATCTTACACATATCTTGGTATATTGCTTGTTAATTCAAACGACACGCTTCTATACATATTTTGGAGTTGGGCAACTCATGGAATTTACATGGAACTCGCTTCAAAAAAATCAAAACACAAAAATTCACATTCCAAGTCAACTAGGGCAACCGAACTTACAATCCAATTATAAATCTATTACATCTTCACAACTTTACCAATATTCTACAGCTAAATATCTGGGACTGATTTCCAAATCAGGTTGTACTTACTATTCCAATTTTATTCATATCTTAGAACTTTTAAATTGTCTTACCTAGGTAGTGGTCCCTATATACACTATAAATTTTTTTTTAGTTCTCACCATTCTTAAAACTAAAATTTCAAAATTATAAAGTACCTTATCAAAAACCTTTGCTTTTAAAAGTATAAACTTGGAAATCTTTTTTCTAACCAACTTTTTCTTTTTAAGGACTTTCTACAGTAGAAATTTATTTCTATGAAAGTTGGACTTTTAATTTAAAACACTTAATACTAATTATTAAACCAAACTATTATTAAATCAAAAATTCAAAGTTGAAGCAAAATAATTTCCCTTCTTTAAAACCTTCTAAACGTACAAAATAATTTCTAATAGATTATTTTTACATGAATAAACTTATTTCATTAAATTCAAAATCAGCACTTACCACTCCATGAAATTATTGCCTATACTTAGGAAAAGTTCATTATTTCAAAGATATTTATTCTTTCAAGTCAATTATTTTAGTAGACATCAATCATCAATCTATTCACATGCATGCCCAATTTCTAATTTCAAGTTGTTAAATTATCATAAAGTATACATTAATATCTATTGCTTTATTACTCAAAATTTATTGTCATTTAACTAAATACCTTTTATAACATCGTTTAAATCTTATTTTATCTCTAAAAATCTTTATCAATCCCAATTTATTTACCATTTTAAATTCAATAATATTTTATTCTTATTTACAAATTTTAAATAGAAAAATGAAAAATTAAGATTCTCGTCCTCACATAAATGCTTTTCCTTATAACATTCACAAAATTATCCCAGCTCATTTATTAGTTATCATTATTTTGTTCCATCAAATTATAATTTTTTTTGAAAACATCTTCTATAACCATAAATAATGAAAAGTGGAGTAGAAAAGGATAGATTCCATCCTATTAATTTCTAACCAGATTACTGATTTTCTTTTATACATATTACTAATGTTATTTCTATATGATCTCCTAATACTGCCCTTATTTACATTTCTCGTAACTAGTTGGCACATACTTCATCTGTTATTCTCCATATTTTCCTTATATGTAAATGTTCCTCCTATCCTCGTTATTCTTATCCTTCTATTCTTTATTCCCTAATAAGTTCCACTTCCATTTGTTCACTATTTTAGAAAGAGCTTAGAAAAAGAAACTTCTAAATAGAAGAAAAATTATCAAGTCCATCTTATGCCTTATTTTACATTTAGTAAAAACAAAGAATCCCTTTCTCTAAAAATCGAAAACATTTTCACTCAACCAATTTTAAACTAGAATTTCAAATTTGAAGATTCCTTTTTCAAAAAAACAACGTCTCAATAAACCTTTTGAAAATCTATTAAAAACATTTTAAGGAAATTTTCCAAAAATATTTTATCAAATTTTTTCACACAGGGCTGGATTGACTTTAATTATCCTTTCGATTCAACTTTCCTTCTTCCCTGCTCAGTCTTCATAAAAATCTAATTATCTCTTTGTGGTAAATAATATACATCTTATTGTGGGACATGCTCCACTCCTTCATCACATCTTGCTTCATTCCAACCATTCCTTGCTTCTGGATGTTTACAACACATAGACCCGTAAATCCTATCTATTTTTATGTATTGAGCTAGGCCCACAAATTTTTGTCTTTACAATTAATGACAAAGTTAAGGGTACGCCCTATGAGAAATTATGTAATTTGTTACATGTATCTAATTCGATAACCAATCTTGTTTGAAATAAAAGGTATTTTACTTCTATATATACTTGATATAATGTGTTATATTAATTAATTGATTCAATATATTTAATTGAAAATCTATAAATGGTATATTTTGTGATAGTAGTTATAAAGTGTTATAATCAGGAATAATTTATCACAATAAAAAAATACATTTTCAATGTTCCTAGTCAAGATGCATCAAGACTAGATATCAATGTATCCGTTGAGAGTAGAGTACATAACGCTCTCCAAATGTTGGGTAGTGTATTACTTATGTTCGTTGGGGTCACCTAGGGATTACGTACTCATAGTTATTGGATAACTATAGAATGCCTCACTCGATAATTTTCTATTGGTTATTATGACTATGGCCCAATAGAATATATCGATGTGACTGATTTACATAGTTCTCTCGACTGAAGAATAATGTGGATCTTCGATATAAAAGCTCCGCTTTGATTATAGTGAAATCATGGCATGGCATTGATCGAGTAGTTATTGTTGGAAATTTAAATAGTTTATTGAAATACTGAATTGTTAATTAATTGACGATAAAAAACTATGATTTTTCGCATACGATCTAATTAGGATTCAAGACCACTATGTTGAGTTTGTATCGACGTTGCGGATTAAAATGGGTATAAAAATTGATTTATTTGGAAATAGGATGATCTGATGGTCGAAACGGTCACAAAAAACGTGAAATTACCATCTCGGAGTGCTGCCTCGGATAGCGGTGATATTTATACCATCGGGACAAGAAAGAAAGATGATGTGTGCAAACGAGTTTACTTGCGATCTGACGCGTTGTTTGGTTGTGAGCTCGAAATACGTGATAATTAATTTAGGAAATTGATTAAATTAATAATTAATAACAAAATCCTCCTTTATCTTATCCAAAATAAAGGTTACTGTTCCATTAGCAGTAACAAAGATAATGGCTGCCTCCCTTATTTAATTTCAGAAATGAAAATCGATATATTTACTCGATAATAAGTCACGTGACATGGCTCATTAGACTCCTGGGGAAGAGAAGCACTTTGGTATGAGCTTGGGCATGGTTGGTGATGTTTGACATCGAACGTTCGAGACTAGGGTTCAACTTTTCGGATGATGTAGTCGAAGATAGGGAAAACGGAGACCTGTATTGGCCAAAGAGAGGAGAGGAGTATCGACGCCGTGATTTTTTTGGGGTTCGGTCGAGGAATGACAAATGCGTTCGTGGACAAGCCCCGGCATCTGGTCGCATTTTTCAAAGGTGGATCATGTTCAAAAAAGTAGTGTCCATCGCGGAGAGGAGTAAGCCAAAGCGTAAGAGCCGACGGCTCGCAATTTCATCGAGTAAATTAGGAGAAATCAAAGAATGATGGTTGCGGCCATAGGTTTCTAGCGCACAATCAAATCAGTTCATGATAATCAGCAATTGGAGGAGGAAAGGTTATTGAGGTGATTAATTAACCAATTACATTTATGTTGATTTAATGTTTAGTTAATCTCAAATCTTATAAATGGTATATCTTTTGCATACGAGGTCTGTTTTGGACGCAATTTCTTACATTGCGCTTGTGATGGAGAGCTCTACGACTCGATGATGGTTTGTATGCTAAGGTGAGTGATATTGTCTCTCACCATATTATGATTGTTAGTATAGTATTAAAATGATGTTTTGAGACGTTTTCTAACTTTAAAAGGGGACTTTTAGAATAATTAAACCTATATCTTATTTTATAAAAAGAACTAGAAGTGTTTTAAAATGATTTTAAGTAAATTTCATATTTTTTCCATTTACAGATTATTTCGATGATATTGATAAATATAAACTATTTTGAAATTAATCCCACATTATCCCATATTGGTTACTTGGTTGGATTGTGTCGTGTTATTATAGACATCTGTAGGCTATTATGAACGTTTATATGCTTGTTAGATGTATGTATGCTAGTTTGGTTGCTTTGGTTAAAAATGTCGTTCGAAGGTGATATGATACTAGAATATATCCCATAGCATAAGATTACGTGCATAGAGTATCGTGCATGCCGATTAATTTAAATACGGATGACGGATTTGGATATGTGCTTCAGAATATTTATTGTTGGTCTTGATCATCATATTGAACATTGGAAGCTTGAGCTCTTCAAGTCATTTGTCTCTAAACTCATGAGTCTTGATCATCGTCTCTAATCTTTATTTTTGGTCTTTATACTGATCAATCTTCAAGTATAATCATTCTATACCTGTGTAATAATTTGTGATATATACTATACAACTTGAAAAATATTATGGTTGTTGTCAACAAAATCAATATCTAAGGTATTAACAATCTTCCCCGTTTTGATGACGATGACTATGTAAATATTCCTATGTATAAAATATAATATAACTCCCACTAAGTTAAATAAGTCTCTTAATATATGCATGTGTTATATTTTATATTTTTCTCACCTTTTGTCATCAATAAAAAGGGCGATAAATGATACTCCCCCTAAATGTGATATACTTATGAATCTTGCAGTCAACATCAATATTTAAATACCAAATCTTGGAGACATTTAAATAAGACAAAACAAGTTTTATTAATAAATCAAACTATTACACAATTCAACGATCCCTAAAAAAACAAATTGAAATTATGCAATCTAGTTCAAACCAAATCAAATATTATATACAAGGTTATATCAATCCAAACCAAGCTATATTACTTATAAACCAAATATATAAGTTTTAAAACATATACTTACAAATTATAAATAAACAAAAATACTAGATTTCTTTGGAACTTCAACCTATCCTTTGGATCCAAAGATTGGATTTGTTTAGATGATGTCCCAATCTTCTTATTCTGTCTTTACCTTGGAATTTGAGCACTCCGATTGTTGTTTTAATCAACTTCGATAAGAAGGAAAATTAACCAATGAAGATCATTATAGTTTTTCTCTTGTTCCTTTATAATTTGCATTTGGATTAGTTCCAAATGCCTTTGATTTTAGAAAATAAAATGGAGAACATATTTGGAAGATTGAAGTATTTCTTCTAAGTTTTCATCAATTTTTTTATGTAAAAAACTCATTTTATGAAAGGAAATGTTTGGAATGGAAGGAGATTAAAGATGAATTAATTTATGAGTTTTTCTAGTGGAAAATAGTTTAAATAGAAATGAAAAATTGGATTAAATAACTGCTTTAAAAGTAGTTACAAAATTTTTGAAATTTAAAATTTTAAAAAATGGATGGTATATTGACATATCCATGTAGTGTATGTCGACATACGTGTCTTAATTTGCACATTTATGTTTTTTTTCTTTATTTTGGTTTCTACTTAGTACTATTTTATTTTAATGATTGGTAGAGACTATGATAACATAATTGAACAACAAAAAGTAAATTTAATAAAACAAAACGGGGAGTTACATGAATTGAAAGAAAAAATCTGAAAATGACATAAAATAAAAATAGAAAAACATGTAACAATTTGATACAAAGGTAGACAAAGATCTAAAAACGATGATAATAAAGAAGAGTTTCCACTAAACTTTCTACTGATCTTCCCAAAGCATCTGTCCATTTTCTTGGAGTGAGAAGTGAACTTTTTAGTAAAGGAGCATTTAAGCTTATTTTGATGATTGAGAAGCTACTAATCGTTATTTAGAATCTCTTTGTTGGAATAGCAAGAAGGTTTGCCAAAGCTTTCTAGGGAAGTATCCATTTCCTCCTCTTCCATTTCTTGTTCTTCCTCCTCTTCAATTTCCATATTGTCACCTTCCTCTTCATCTTCTTCTTCTACTAATTGTTGAATTTCTTTCTCTTCTTCTCACGCCAATCTTTCTTCCTTTTCAATAAGATTTTCATAGGGTTCGAATTCAAGAGAAATGTGCACAAGAGAATGGTTGGTTTTATCGAAAACTTTGTGATGCAAAATGTTTCACCTCTTTGATCGACACAAAAATAATTGAAAATTCTAGTAACATATAAACCATATTAAAGTGTGTTCTCATGCTTGGAGATTTTCTTTTTAATAAAGTCATCCAAAATCACTTGAGCCCAATTATGTCGTACTTTCCGAAAATAGAAAAAGGAGCTTTGAAACTTTTTAAGTAGGGTTATTATAATTCCTCGTCGTCGATGTAATACTTTTTTGTAAATTAAGACTTATTATTCTTGCTTTAAGCATAAGATTTTTTCCCTTAAAACCATACTCTTCATCATTAAAAAATAAATCATGCATAACTTCTCTGTTACCATAATCGATTTCAAAAGTGGGGATGTCATCTCTGCTACTTTTACAATTAAGAATTTGTCCTAAAATTTCACAATTCAAAACAGTACTAGTGTTTCTTACACTACTTAAAATTTGACTTTCTTCTCCTTGAAAAAAATTTCCATTCAAATTTGCATAAAACATTTTAACTAAATCGGGATAGAATTCGAATCATTTTGAGATAAATCGGTTAAACCAAATTAACACTTTAAAAGAAAGGTCTTGTAAACTATAAAAAGAAAATACATTGAAATTTACAAACTCCCCAAAAATACTTTTCCATAAGTGGTACATTCGATATAAATTTCCATGCACTCTTAATCATTATCAAGTTGACTTTTTATCCTTTGGTAAACCTAATGGCTTTGGATGAGGAGGGTTGGCTTAAGGAAGACATTGTTTGAAGTTTTAAAAGTAAGAAAGTGAAGAATGATTTTGAATTTGGAAATAAAGTACGAGTGAATAAAGGGATAAAGATGGATGATTTAATAAAGAGTGACATTTTCAGTTCGAAAGGATGAATTTTCACCCTTTGAAATTAACGCAAAAGAGACGGAAATTCAAAATCTAATTTGGAAAGATTCTCTGGTTTTCTATCATGAATGTCGATGTACCCATGTGACACATGCCGACATATAGGCCAAAGATTTCAAATTGAAACAAAGGCAATATGTTCCTATATATATAAATATATACTTAGATAAAATTATTATTATATATATTTATTACTAAATTTCATAATATCAACTAAAAATAAATAAATGTAAAAATACCATTTTCCTCATTGTCCTTTGTTCTAATCTGATTAACCTTCTTCTACTGTGAAACACATACTAACATTTTCTATAGTTGGTTCACCATTATTTGATGCAATTCAGAATTTCTAGAGTTGTTGTGTAAGCCCTCTTTCTCTTATTGAATGAATCTGTGACAGGCATGATCATTGATTTCTTTTGATACAGGCAGCCTCTTTGCTAATGACTAGTTTCATCGAAGTTGTAACATTTAATTACAGTCACATTTCTAGATTTTTTTTTTTTTTTTTTTTTTTTTTTAGGTCTACGAAAGTTATTCATCTTTCTATACTTCAAGAAATTTTTAAATTTCTAGTCATAAGACCAATTTCCTCATCATTATCGTCATCATCCAAATCTTGACTGTCAGTTGTATCATTAAACACAACTAATTTCTCTTGGGTTGATGTGTTTCTTTTCCTACCCTACATTTGTGATTCATAGGATATTAGATTACCAATTAAGTCTTCAATTTTTAAAGTACAAATGTCATTAATCTCTTCTATTGCTAATATTTTTCGATCTCGCTTTAGAGAAAGTGAATTAAGGACTTTTCTGATTTGATCCTCTATAAAAGATTTACCTAATGATGCTAAAGAAAGAACTCTATCCTGGATTCTAGAATACATATCAGAAATAGACTCATTTTGTTTTATTTTAAAAGATTGAAACTAATTAGTTTTTGTTTGTTTCACTTTACTAGTGCGTTCATGTGTAACTCATAGTGTTCTCTAGATTTGATATGAAGACTTACAAAAACACAAACTCAATTAAATTCATTTCTAACTAATGAGTATAATAAAATATTCATGGCATTCGAATTATTAAGTGCTTGTTCTTTTGGTTTGGTGTGCATGTTAAGTATTCAATTTGAGGTTCAGTGTACTCTACTGTATATCATTCCAAATATCTAAACCGTTAGATTGTAAATAAATCTTCATCCTACATGACCAATAGGTGTAATCACTACCATTAAACGGTCGTGGTCTGGCAGTTGATTGTTCTTCAACAAAAGTATTAATAGGTTTACTAAGAGTATTATAACCATTTAGAATTTTCAAAAATTAAATTATGAGCATTTGAAAAACTAATGCTCTGATACCAAACGTGGAAAATGGTGTAGTACTAATGTGAATGGATTTGAAGGCTACTTTAACACTAGAGGGAGGTGAATAGTGTTTTATAATTTTATAGAACTTTTTAACTTATTTCAAGATTTGAATCAAAAACAGATAATCAAATACAAATATATGTATAGACACACACAAAAAAAAAATATATATATATGCTAACAGGCAATCATAGAAATAAATAAAGAAATGCAGTAAAAGTAAGTAATGAGTTAGAGACGTAAAACCAGGAGTTTTATACTAGTTTAAATTTCTCCCACATCTAGTCTGGTACAATTTCTTTTCAATTGTCTACTTTAACCGTGTAGCAAGCATATCAAAAAATAGTCTCAATAGGCTATGAGATACACCCTCGTGTCTCACGAGTCCGAATTAAACTCCCTTGATTTACGAGGCAACAAGATTACCAACTAGATTTAGATAGGTTACTAAGTATATCCACTTGATTTGAATAGGAAAAACACACCTAAATAAATAAGAGTAGAATTACTGATTACCAAATATAAACGGTTGCACTAGGGATACAATATATCCTATATCCCTTTTGATAACAGTTTAATCATTGAGTTTGTAAAGGGAATGCTTACAAAATAGTAGATAGTTGTTGGAGAATCAATCTAGTAGAGTATGGATTGATTCTATGTAGATTTTGAAGAATGTAGAAAGTAGTTTTCAAGAAATAGAATAATAGAGTAAGTACTTAGAAGAAAGTGAGAAAATTAATTAAAAAGTTCATTTGCACTCCTCTTTATATTGTGAATGAACAGAAGCATCCATTTGTGAAGAGGTGCATCCAAAGAAAACTCTTTTCAAAATTTAAAGACAAACCATGGTCCTAATGTCGACATATCAAGGAGGGGTATGTCGACATACCCTTGTTAATTTTGAAAAATTATTTTTCTTTTAAATTGTTTTCAAACTTCAATATCTTTGTAAATTAATTTAAACATAATTTTTAAATATTTAAACATATAAAAACTGTAACGACCCGTTAAATTCAATGATATTAAATGAGTTAATTTAATATGATTTCTAATCTAATTTAGAATGAAATAAAAGTCTTAAGATTTTGTTTGAGTAAATGTAGGAATTAGATATAGTAACTGTAATTAAAGGTTAACAATTTAAATGTTTATATGGCAATAGATTGAAATAACGTAAATTGGCGTTTGTGGTTATAAGTTATAATTTGTTGATTAATACTGGAAGATATAAAGCGGAAATAGTATTAATGAAATAATAACTGAATTGAATTTCAACTATATAAATGAAAGTAAAAAAAAAATTAGTGGATGTCAACATTGAATAAATTTATTTACAATAAAAAAGATTTAAATGCATGTTGGATAGAATTTATAATTGTTGGGTTAAGTGGTAAGTAATTAGAATTTAATTCTATAAAATTTGGAACTGAATGTATGTAAATAATTTTGTAGGAATAAGTTAATTAACAATTTATTTGCGCATACCCAATTTAATTGAAATAACAGGAAAGACAAGAATTTGATTTGCCTAGGTATTTATATATTGATAAGCTATAACTAAATAGAAAGTTTGGTAGTAAATAGGATATAAGATGACAAAGGCAACTGGTAAATTTATAAATGAATTCATAATAATAAGTAGTAATTTATGCGTAAATATATTTGGCATTTGGGATAATTTCAAAATTTTACCCATTCATCTAATTTATTTAGTTGAATCTAAATCTATGGCAACATTGTGTTATTGATGTTGTAAGTGAATTTGAATACAAAAGGGTAACAATATTTTTTTTTTAAGTTAACCGTTTATTGAGTATGTTAAGTTAAGTATGGACATCGATTGAAATAAATCTAAATTATTTAATTTTGGTGTGTTAATGTGTTCTAGTAAATAAAGGGGAATTTATAGGAAATAAAACATGCACTAATGAAATGTATTATAATTCAAATATTATTTATACCCATAAAATGTCTATTTACTGAATAGAAAGATTTTAAATCAATAAACGGATTTATTGAGATTCCAATGAATAATTTATAACATTTAATGTAGATTTAATTTCAATTAATTGATTTAAATTGTGTAGTTAGAGTAGATTTGGTTGGTAATTGAAGTAGTTAATTCTATAAGAGGAAGTTAATGCTAATTCTATTTATAATTGGATCCTTTGTTGATATAAATTATAGAAAGCTAGATTTATAAATTAATTTGAGTATCAAATTTCAACAATTGAATTTATTGCAAATAAAATGGAATTTAACGGTTTAATATTTCGTTATTGAAATTATAAATGGACTTTGAGGATAATAATGTGAAATCATGAACCAATGTTAGTGGCATCCTTATTTTCGATAAAAAGGGAGAATATAAAAGTTGAAATCTAATAAATGGGTTTTGAGAATTTAATTTATAATTCCTAAATATAGGGAAGTGAAGAAATTAACACTGAAATTGATAAACTTATCAACTTATAATTCACATCTAAACTTGTTAAATCATTAAAATTGATTATGAAATATATAAGCAGTAAAATTTGGTCAATTTTAGAATTTTAATATAAAACTGGATTTTTATGATTTATTTTAATTTATTTAATTAATATAAAAATAGCCATTTTGGCCACGGACTTGGATTTCGACGAAACCAGTTTCATCGGATCCGTATCGGTGAATTATTGTAGGGTTTCAAGTTTCGTATCGATCAGACCTGTCGTTTGATCGTACGGACGCGAAATGCCTTGAAATCGATTTAATTAAAATCAATTTGAAATCAATTTGGAAATTTTGTTTTCAGCATAACTTCTTCATACGATCAAATTTGGACGTGAAACTTTTTCCATCGCGTTCAGAATATGTTAAAATACCTATTTGGATATATGGGTTTAATAAATTTCGTTCCGGGGTTAGAACGGGCTTTTTGGGCCATAGTTTGTTCCGTACGTTCATCTATTCGGTCTATCTACTCTAATCCAACCCTACTTATAAATAGACGATTATAAACCCTAGTCTCCATCTTCAATCATTTGTCTGTACGTTCATTTTCTTCATCTCTTCCTCCTCCTCAAATGGATGCAAACCTAATCTATTTCAATTCAAAATTTCTAATGAAAATTCAAACCCTCCAGAAAAATTCTAGAAAAATATATATAATGAAGCTCTCGAAGAGCGCAACTCAGATCTGCAATTTGTTTCTCAATTCGAGTTATGATCTATCCAGAAATCGATGAATTAGCTATGGCCGTTCATCACGTCGTTTCAAAAAGTAGTCGGATCGGGAAACCGTTACTGGGTCTTGAAGAGGGGGCCGAGGGGATCGCATCTAGGTGGTTAGCTTGTCGAATCAACGGTCAGATCTATGAAAATTGTTTAATTAGGGTTTCGGCCCTAGGTTTAAAACGGCGGCGGCGGAGGCACTAGGGGCGACCGGACTTTGGTGGGGCGTGCGCCTCGGCTAGGCTAAGCGCTGGGTGGTGGTCGGCCGGGGGGGCGATGGCCGTGGATGCCCTTTTTCGCGGTCAAAGGGGGCGGTCAACGGCTTGTATTGGGTTCTGTTCGAACGGTTTGTTCCTGGAGGGAGAAGCATCGCGTGAGGGAGAGGGGAAGATCTGGGTGACGTGGCAAACATATATTATTAGGTAGGTTTCGCTTTTAATTTAAATTGTGTTTCAATCGAAATTTCGACGTAACTTTCGCATACATTATCCGATTGACACGAGATTTTTTTTGTTAGGATCGAAATTAGATTCCAGATTTTTGACGCTGGTTTGGACAGATTTGGAGACCGTCGAATTTTTGGGTTTAAATCGGATTTAAATCCAATTTAAATTCAAAAGGTGGGTGTTTTAACCCACTCACAACTTCTAAAAGTTTTTATGTTTGTTAAATTTATTTTAGATATGAGTAGAAATTCATTTATAACTATTTGGCATGTTTTGTTCATCATATTTGCTAAATCGCGTTATTTAATTTAACTGTTAATTTGTTTTATTTATTGCATATTAATTGACAGTTAGAATTTATTTATTTGCATAGGAACTGCTAGTAAACAGTTATAAAATTTATTACTAAATATAAACTGTTAGTTTAATAGTTATTAAATTTATTTTTGAATATAACCGCCAGTTATTACCTGATATATATTATCAGATATATATGGATATTGAATTATTATTGGATGATGATTGTGATTTGGATGATGGATGATGTTGATGAATGGATGTTTTATTTTATATCATTAAACTGCAAGTTATCATGCATTTTTCGTTTCATTCGGGATTGTGGTTTGAAATGATATACAACCGCAAAATTTTATTTTTAAATTGCGGATTGAAATGATAAATATCCGTATCACTTGACCATAGGATAGAAAATTATATACAGGCATCGTGGTCTATATATAAATTATTTTAAAGTGATTTCTATGGTTTGGATGGGATACGGTGTATAAAAATTTGATTTTGATATTTTATAAAATATTATTCGTCGATATATATACATATGAAGTTAAAAATTTGAAAATTAAGTTGTGTATAAACCTGTTGAATAAAAAATGAAAAATTGAGAAAATGGAATTTGGAAATTTATCTTATATGTTTAAGTTTGGAAATTTTAAGGTATGATATTTATAACTGGAGTTTTTCCAAGATAAATTTAAATGAATATTCTAGTATAATTAAATTTAAGGGAATATTAAATTTCTAGAAATTGGAGTTATATTGATGGATTTTTATGTGAATATTCAAGAATAAATAATAGAAAAATTGATTTGTTGAAAGAATAAAATTCCAACTTTAGTTTTGAAATATTAATGCTCCAAATGGATATATATATATATATATAGACATTGAAATGGTTTTGGAACTTGAAAGTGATATTTAAATTATGGTTTAGACTTTAAATAAAGAAATATATTTGTAAAGCCATGGAAATTATTTTTCTTTAAAAAGTAACCTTAAAGTCAAACCATTTATTTTATATACCGTTGAATATCCAAACCATTCAAGTTTAGAAGTTATGGTTTTAAACTATGAATTTTCAAAATATTATGCTTTGAAAGTATAATTCAAATGTTTGGTTTCCAGATATTATAGATTTTAAAGCAGTATGATTTTGGAAAAGAATTATATTTGGATAAAATGATATCATATTTTTTTGGGTTTTAAAATGATATCGTATTCATAGTTTTTGAAATGGAAATTTTTATTCTGGTTTTAAAGTATAAACTATTTTTAAACGATCGCGGTGTTATAATAACGATGGGTTGGCAAAGAGACCGGGATCGGATATGGACATACTCTCTGTCGATACCGAAAACCACTTTGACTAACCGTGTACGCAGTGGAGATTCCAGAATGAAGTAGGTTGGTGGCGACTTTTCCTGTAAGGTAAATACGTGGACCCAACTCCCGTGAGTTGGCATAAGGTAGCTAAAACAGGAGCGATTCTCGGGCCAATGAGGTCATTCCTCTGATCGAACGCACTTCTTCGATACTATACTCTGACTTTGGATTGATTCGGTGGCCACTATTGATTTCTTTGAGTTGGGGGTGTTAGTTCGAGGTGGGCGGTAGCTGCGGCTACACGTTACCACCAGCCCGGATAGCAATTGGTATATCTACCCTGGCATTGCCTAGTTGTGCCGTGTCACCTACCATACCGAGCCTTTACTACGAGTTTTTTTTTGTACCATACCTATGGAGTGCCCTCCGACGACGCACAGTACGAGGGAGATTACGGTACTGTATAGACTATGGGAATATATTCTGTGTTAAGGGCTATATGGGTAACCCCTTAACGCTATTAAAAAGAAAGTTTATTTTACAATTAGACACTATTATAATAGCGCAATATACTACATAGTAAATAGTTTAACGGATCCTTAGGAGATGTAAATCCCGAGCATCTCTGGAGTTACTGCCCTCATGTTTACTCCTGTTGATTTAACTCACATAAGATCTTTTAGTTCTGACTCGAGTGTTTTGTCTTTTCAATTCGCTCGGGTCAGTCCGAGCGTTTCAGGATTTAAGGATTTAGCTCTGAAGGACGAAGACGAAGATTTGTATTACTAGTATCTACTATATTATTCTACTACACCATTTAATTCCGCTGCATTGTTATTGGTATGTGTAACTCTGATATGTAGTATATAAATGTTTTGTGAACAGATTTATAAACTATATATATTTTATTATTATATTTTATCCTTCCGCTGTGAGATTCTATTTTGTTTTTCCTTCTCTGTTTTTCTTATTTACCCCATAACAATCCGCCCTTCCGTATGGTTTGAATTGGCACGTGTGTCTGTTTGAATCGTGCGAAAAGGCGAGACGTTACATCTGGTATCAGAGCTTTGGTTTAGCGATAAACCTTGGCTTTGTGGGGTTTGACTCTTTGTTTAATAGAGTAGTAATACCCTATGGGAGTCGCTGAGTGTATATATATGAGAGAGCGTATTTGTTAGTGTTATAAAAAGATTTTAATATTTTGTTAATCTGTTCCGTTTTGTATTTATAAATTCTGGTTGATGCATGGGACGCTGTGACATCAATAGGGGTAAACACTTAATAGGACAGACCGACATAATATCTGTTTTAATATAGGTGAATGAAATAATTTTGCCTATTATATTTTCTATATATAAAATAAATTTTTAAATGATATTATATATATATATATATATATATATATATTTGGTTGCAATAGATTGGTTGTTAGGAATAAAATTTATAAATAATAGGTAAAATAAGATTGAAATTAGAATCAATGAAATTTGAAAATTTTAGAACTTAAGTCCGGGATTTTTTTGAAAATTTGCTTCCTAAGGATTTATGAAATATAATAATTTTGTTTATAAGTATTTTCTTATATAAATATTTAGTATAATTTGGAAGAATGGTTTTAAAGAAGATTTTGGAGAAAATAATTTTTGTACTTTCCTCTCTGTCGCTGGAAAATAATTTCGGTGATGGCGGCCGCATCATCGACTTTCAATTTCGAGTTTCGAAGGGGAAAGGCCACTGTGGTAAATTCTACTGCAGATTTATTTTGAATTTACTTAAAATTTTAATTGTTTTAAATATAATTAGAGATATAAAAGTTGTAAGAAATTATTTTTTTATTATTTTTTTAAAATAATTTGAAATTTGACCCAGTATTTAATTCTTAAATTTCCATTTATTAATTGTTTAAATTATTTTAGTGAAATAAAAGATAAGTAATAAATGAATTGAAATCTCTAAATTAGGCAAGAAATTAATGCAAAGTTATAAAGGAAAATTGGAAATTTTAACATATGAGACAAAAAGTAATATTGTTGAACATTAAACTTAATTAAAAGAAGAGATAAAATTTGTATAAGTTCTTTTGCATTTTCTTTGACATATATAACTTACCAAATATGAAAAGTTGAAATGTTAAATAAGTGATTGGAATAGAATATTATACAAGTAGAAATTTTGGAAATAATGAAGTATTCAATGAATTGCTATTATAAATAAGAATTAAATGGTATAAACTTAAGTTATAATTGAAATTTTACTAAAATTAAAGGTAAGTATTATAAATAGGTGATTTTAAACTTAAGTAAATAAAATGAAACTCTTTAATAAATAAGGAAACAACCACTGAATGAGAAAATAAAATATAAAGTTTGTTAGAAATAAGTGTAAATTATAAAAGGAAAATTTATGTGGTTTGAATAAAAGAAAGGAAATCAAACAACTAAAGTATGTAGTGAATTTATAATGAGTTAATTGACTTGTTGATTGAATTGTTATTGTTTGATTTATGGTTGGTCGGGTAAGGAAATTTGAAGTTGTTGGATGAATAAATAATCTATTTTGTTCCATCTATGATTGTTGAGTAAATGATGCACTGGATGGTTACTTTTCATTCCGTACCATTTCAAGTTTTGAACCCGAACAACTATTTGCTTGTTTGACTGAATGGTTGTTTTGTTTTGTTGTGTATGCTGTTTGTTGAAATTTATGATTGTATATTTAGTGTTGTTAGTAGTTGAAACCATGAAAATATTTCGTTTTATATAAAATTGTTAAACCTTTGGATGTTTATAAGTGAAATGCAGGTTATGGAAGCAATTGATACTGCTTTTGGTTCCATAATAATAAGCGTAATCTGCCCGACAAATAGGTACGTTTCGGATTACGATTTATAACGCTATTTATATATTTTTCCCGTATTGGGATATATTATTTTGAATATTATATATGATATTTTGTTATATGTAATATTATATTTTCTTCCGAACCTCTCCGTACAAAGGAGACTCTGCCAAAAATTTTCGAAAATTTTGGACTTAGAATTATGTTGAAATTGTTTTCCAACTTTAATTATTTAAGTATAAAAGGATATAATGATTATAAAATGGTATATTTAATTTAAGGAAATTAATTTAGTAAATTATTGTTTCTAAGTTAATATTTGAAATAAGATGTACTGTTTATTCTTCCTTCTCCCTTCTTTTTCCTTTTCGGGGACGAAAAGTTTTGAGTGGGGGAGAGTGTAACGACCCGTTAAATTCAATGATATTAAATGAGTTAATTTAATATGATTTCTAATCTAATTTAGAATGAAATAAAAGTCTTAAGATTTTATTTGAGTAAATGTAGGAATTAGATATAGTAACTGTAATTAAAGGTTAACAATTTAAATGTTTATATGGCAATAGATTGAAATAACGTAAATTGGCGTTTGTGGTTATAAGTTATAATTTGTTGATTAATACTGGAAGATATAAAGCGGAAATAGTATTAATGAAATAATAACTGAATTGAATTTCAACTATATAAATGAAAGTAAAAAAAAAAAATTTTAGTGGATGTCAACATTGAATAAATTTATTTACAATAAAAAAAGATTTAAATGCATGTTGGATAGAATTTATAATTGTTGGATTAAGTGGTAAGTAATTAGAATTTAATTCTATAAAATTTGGAACTGAATGTATGTAAATAATTTTGTAGGAATAAGTTAATTAACAATTTATTTGTGCATACCCAATTTAATTGAAATAACAGGAAAGACAAGAACTTGATTTGCCTAGGTATTTATATATTGATAAGCTATAACTAAATAGAAAGTTTGGTAGTAAATAGGATATAAGATGACAAAGGTAACTAGTAAATTTATAAATGAATTCATAATAATAAGTAGTAATTTGTGCGTAAATATATTTGGCATTTGGGATAATTACAAAATTTTACCCATTCATCTAATTTATTTAGTTGAATCTAAATCTATGGCAACATTGTGTTATTGATGTTGTAAGTGAATTTGAATATAAAAGGGTAACAATATTTTTTTTTAAGTTAACCATTTATTGAGTATGTTAAGTTAAGTATGGACATCGATTGAAATAAATCTAAATTATTTAATTTTGGTGTGTTAATGTGTTCTAGTAAATAAAGGGGAATTTATAGGAAATAAAACATGCACTAATGAAATGTATTATAATTCAAATGTTATTTATACTCATAAAATGTCTATTTACTGAATAGAAAGATTTTAAATCAATAAACGGATTTATTGAAATTCCAATGTATAATTTATAACATTTAATGTAGATTTAATTTCAATTAATTGATTTAAATTGTGCAGTTAGAGTAGATTTGGTTGGTAATTGAAGTAGTTAATTCTATAAGAGGAAGTTAATGCTAATTCTATTTATAATTGGATCCTTTGTTGATATAAATTATAGAAAGCTGGATTTATAAATTAATTTGAGTATCAAATTTCAACAATTGTATTTATTGCAAATAAAATGGAATTTAACGGTTTAATATTTCGTTATTGAAATTATAAATGGACTTTGAGGATAATAATGTGAAATCATGAACCAATGTTAGTGACATCCTTATTTTGGATAAAAAGGAAGAATATAAAAGTTGAAATCTAATAAATGGGTTTTGAGAATTTAATTTATAATTCCTAAATATAGGGAAGTGAAGAAATTAACACTGAAATTGATAAACTTATCAACTTATAATTCACATCTAAACTTGTTAAATCATTAAAATTGATTATGAAATATATAAGCAGTAAAATTTGGTCAATTTTAGAATTTTAATATAAAATTGGATTTTTATGATTTATTTTAATTTATTTAATTAATATAAAAATAGCCATTTTGGCCACGGACTCGGATTTCGACGAAACCAGTTTCATCGGATCCGTATCGGTGAATTATTGTAGGGTTTCAAGTTTCGTATCGATCGTACATGTCGTTTGATCGTACGGACGCGAAACGCCTTGAAATCGATTTAATTAAAATCAATTTGAAATCAATTTGGAAATTTTGTTTTCAGCATAACTTCTTCATACGATCAAATTTGGACGTGAAACTTTTTCCATCGCGTTCAGAATATTTTAAAATACCTATTTGGATATATGAGTTTAATAAATTTCGTTCTGGGGTTAGAACGGGCTTTTTGGGCCATAGTTTGTTCCGTACGTTCATCTATTCGGTCTATCTACTCTAATCCAACCCTACTTATAAATAGACGATTATAAACCCTAGCCTCCATCTTCTATCATTTGTCTGTACGTTCATTTTCTTCATCTCTTCCTCCTCCTCAAATGGATGCAAACCTAATCTATTTCAATTCAAAATTTCTAATGAAAATTCAAACCCTCCAGAAAAATTCTAGAAAAATATATATAATGAAGCTCTCGAAGAGCGCAACTCAGATCTGCAATTTGTTTCTCAATTCGAGTTATGATCTATCCAGAAATCGATGAATTAGCTATGGCCGTTCATCACGTCGTTTCAAAAAGTAGTCGGATCGGGAAACCGTCACTGGGTCTTGAAGAGGGGGCCGAGGGGATGCATCTAGGTGGTTAGCTTGTCGAATCAACGGTCAGATCTATGGAAATTGTCAAATTATGGTTTCGGCCCTAGGTTTAAAATGGCGGCGGCGGAGGCACTAGGGGCGACCGGACTTTGGTGGGGCGTGCGCCTCGGCTAGGCTAAGCGCTGGGTGGTGGTCGGCCTGGGGGGCGATGGCCGTGGATGCCCTTTTTCGCGGTCAAAGGGGGCGGTCAACGGCTTGTATTGGGTTCTGTTCGAACGGTTAGTTCCTGGAGGAAGAAGCATCGCGTGAGGGAGAGGGGAAGATCTGGGTGACGTGGCACATATATTATTAGGTAGGTTTCGCTTTTAATTTAAATTGTGTTTCAATCGAAATTTCGACGTAACTTTCGCATACGTTATCCGATTGACACAAGATTTTTTTTGTTAGGATCGAAATTAGATTCCAGATTTTTGACGCTGGTTTGGACAGATTTGGAGACCGTCGAATTTTTAGGTTTAAATCGGATTTAAATTCAATTTAAATTCAAAAGGTGAGTGTTTTAACCCACTCACAACTTCTAAAAGTTTTTATGTTTGTTAAATTTATTTTAGATATGAGTAGAAATTCATTTATAATTGTTTGGCATGTTTTGTTCATCATATTTGCTAAATCGCGTTATTTAATTTAACTGTTAATTTATTTTATTTATTGCATATTTTGACAGTTAGAATTTATTTATTTGCATGGGAACTGCTAGTAAACAGTTATAAAATTTATTACTAAATATAAACTGTTAGTTTAATAGTTATTAAATTTATTTTTGAATATAACCGCCAGTTATTACCTGATATATATTATCAGATATATATGGATATTGAATTATTTTTGGATGATGATTGTGATTTGGATGATGGATGATGTTGATGAATGGATGTTTTATTTTATATCATTAAACTGCAAGTTATCATGCATTTTTCGTTTCATTCGGGATTGTGGTTTGAAATGATATACAACCGCAAAATTTTATTTTTAAATTGCGGATTGAAATGATAAATATCCGTATCACTTGACCATAGGATAGAAAATTATATACAGGCACCGTGGTCTATATATAAATTATTTTAAAGTGATTTCTATGGTTTGGATGGGATACGGTTTATAAAAATTTGACTTTGATATTTTATAAAATATTATTCTTCGATATATATACATATGAAGTTAAAAATTTGAAAATTAAGTTGTGTATAAACCTGTTGAATAAAAAATGAAAAATTGAGAAAATGGAATGTGGAAATTTATCTTATATGTTTAAGTTTGGAAATTTTAAGGTATGATATTTATAACTGGAGTTTTTCCAAGATAAATTTAAATGAATAATCTAGTATAATTAAATTTAAGGGAATATTAAATTTCTAGAAATTGGAGTTGTATTGATGGATTTTTATGCGAATATTCAAGACTAAATAATAGAAAAATTGATTTGTTGAAAGAATAAAATTCCAACTTTAGTTTTGAAATATTAATACTCCAAATGGATATATATATATATAGACATTGAAATGGTTTTGGAACTTGAAAGTGATATTTAAATTATGGTTTAGACTTTAAATAAAGAAATATATTTGTAAAGCCATGGAAATTATTTTTCTTTAAAAAGTAACCTTAAAGTCAAACCATTTATTTTATATACCGTTGAATATCCAAACCATTCAAGTTTAGAAGTTATGGTTTTAAACTATGAATTTTCGAAATATTATGCTTTGAAAGTATAATTCAAATGTTTGGTTTCCAGATTTTAAAGCAGTATGATTTTGGAAAAGAATTATATTTGGATAAAATGATATCATATTTTTTTTGGGTTTTAAAATGATATCGTATTCATAGTTTTTGAAATGGAAATTTTTATTCTGGTTTTAAAGTATAAACTATTTTTAAACGATCGCGGTGTTATAATAACGATGGGTTGGCAAAGAGACCGGGATCGGATATGGACATACTCTCTGTCGATACCGAAAATCACTTTGACTAACCGTGTACGCGGTGGAGATTCCAGAATTGGTGGCGACGTTTCCTGTAAGGTAAATACGTGGACCCAACTCCCGTGAGTTGGCATAAGGTGGCTAAAACAGGAGCGATTCTCGGGCCAATGAGGTCATTCCTCTGATCAAACGCACTCCTTCGATACTATACTCTGACTTTGGATTGATTCGTTGGCCACTATTGATTTCTTTGATTTGGGGGTGTTAGTTCGAGGTGGGCGGTAGCTGCGGCTACGCGTTACCACCAGCCCGGATAGCAATTGGTATATCTACCCTGGCATTGCTTAGTTGTGTCGTGTCATCTACCATACCGAGCCTTTACTACGAGTTTTGTTTTGTACCATACCTATGGAGTGCCCTCTGACGACGCCCAGTACGAGGGAGATTACGGTACTGTATAGACTATGGGAATATATTCTGTGTTAAGGGCTATATGGGTAACTCCTTAACGCTATTAAAAAGTAAGTTTATTTTACAATTAAACACTATTATAATAGCGCGATATACTACATAGTAAATAGTTTAACGGATCCTTAGGAGATGTAAATCCCGAGCATCTTTGGAGTTACTGCACTCATGTTTACTCCTGTTGATTTAACTCGCATAAGATCTTTTAGTTCTGACTCGAGTGTTTTGTCTTTTCAATTCGCTCGGGTCAGTCCGGGCGTTTCAGGATTTGAGGATTTAGCTCTGTAGGACGAAGATGAAGATTTGTATTACTAGTATCTACTATATTATTCCACTACACCATTTAATTCCGCTGCATTGTTATTGGTATGTGTAACTCTGATATGTAGTATATAAATGTTTTGTAAACAGATTTATAAACTATATATATTTTATTATTATATTTTATCCTTCCGCTGTGAGATTCTATTTCGTTTTTCCTTCTCTGTTTTTCTTATTTACCCCATAACAATCCGCCCTTCCATATGGTTTGAATTGGCACGTGTGTCTGTTTGAATCGTGCGAAAAGGCGGGACGTTACAAAAACTTTTATAAAATATTTATAAAAATATATTTCGAATTTAAGATAATATATTTTGACTAAAATTTCAAGGATTGGAAATTTGAGATAAAGATCAGAATCTGCAATCAGGGACTTTAACAATTTGATCTAATGACTCATACTAAACACTAGATTAGTAAAATCTTTAAGTCATTTGTCTCTAAACTCATGGGTCTTGATCATCATTTCTAAATATTTGTTATTAGTTTTCATTCTATACTGTGTAATATTCTGCAATATATGCGATATAACTTGACCAAACATTAGTATCTATATTTAAATTGTTATTGCCATCAAAATCAATATCTACGGTATTAATAAATAGCTAAAACTACAAAGTAGTGAGCCTAAGATCAAATCCACGTGTAGTTTGTTGCTTATAGTAACATCTAGCTCTGAATGTCTATTAATATATCCTTTCGTGGTTAAGATGAAATCCTCAACACGACTTCCCTTACCCGTCTTCATATTAGACAACTCCTTAGTAATCTCATACATAATGGAATGAGATTGCTCCATAAACAAAGCTTTAATACAGTTGAAGATTTTGGGGACATGTATATTTTCATATTGCCTTTGCAACAACTTGTTTGATGTATTCAATACGAAAACTTGAACGATTTCGCAATCAGCAACCCAAGTGTTGCAGCTTTCAATGCTTCGAGTTAGCATTTTCAGTGCATTTCTCTCTTAATGGTTCAGGCAACCACAAACACTTATACATGAGTATTATCTCAATTAGTATTAGCCAATCCATATAGTAAGGTTCAGTGAGTTTATCTCACCTCGTAATTTGACACTAGTTATTTAATTAATATATTAGTCAATTAATTAGGCTCTAAAATAAAATTTGTGCAAAGGATGAAATTTTACCATGAAACTTTCACTGTTGCATTTGTGGTGAAACTCTAAGCAACTTTCATATTTTTAGTTTTGCGATCGAAGTCCAAACGAAGGAGTTACAGATGAAAAACGAATTCGTAACGGAAATAATTCGAGTAGAAAAGTTAACACTTTATATTAATTAAGCCGAGCCCACAGGTCAATCCGCCACTATGAGCGGTTGACCAGGGGTGGTAGACCCTAAGGTAGTAGGTTAGACGACCGCTCCCTGTGTAGCAGTTAGGATTAGACTGGGGTCAACGACACGGATTTAATAAATTTCCTTCTAACGGTTGAGGTTGATTCTAGCGCCTATAAACTAAAGTCTAACCCTTCCTTCTCTTTTCATATATCGTTTATGATTTTAAATCTATTCCATTGGCATACGTTCGATTTTTATGCCTAAATCAATTTTATTTGTGAATTGTAGGCATAAATTAGTGTAGACAACTATTGCCTAAATATTCTTGTTTTAGATCTAAGTTGAAATATGTTTACATCTAGATCTGAAAATCAGTCACAAAGGATATAGAGTTTGTGTGTTGTTTTTATTCCAGATCTGTACTTAGGTGCAAAATAGGATTTTTATATTATTACCCAAATTGTGCTATGTTGTAAATTTTCCATAGTTTAATTTATGAGAAAAATATCCGTTTGATTTTATAATTTTTTTTTTACCTTTTCCACTTTTCATTCAAAAGGGCGACGTTAGACTTAACCACGAATACCCACAAACAAAAAGGAAAGATATGTGTAAAGTACATATTTATTCTCTATAGTTTACACTGTCTATTCTAATCAAAAAGAATTATCCATTCCTTGTAATTTCAAATGGAGTTAATCTATCCTTTCTCTGTTAAACCAATTTATGGAAATCATGGCATAAAATCTTTTTAAGAAATTTAATTCTAGCAAAATAAATATGGAAAGCATGTTCTAGTAACATATTTAAGACTAGAATGTATTTGGTTACGAATAAGTACTTTTGTTAGGCAACTCATACGTGTTTATTGCGTTGATAAAGTAGAACAATGTTTATTCTTACGGTATTTATGCATAACGTTCATTAGTTGTTACTATATTTAGGGAAGCGAACAGTTAGTATTTAAAAAGGTAGTAATTCATATTAATGGGAAATAAATTAAAAATTCCTATTAATTAATTAATAGGAAATGAAAGATTGTAACCTAAATTAATAAGCACTTAATAAGAAAAAATTGATAGTATTAAATTAAGAATTACAACTAATAGAGTCAAATGGATTAATGAGATGGATAAAAGTGGAAAAAATATGAAAAGGTTACTAATTTGAAATTAGTAATCATACATAAATGTCTTAGGAAATGCCCGTTATGATTTTATGGACAAATTGACATTTATGAGGATTAGAAGGGTATTTATAAGTAGATAAGTATTTAGGGTAAATCTTATTGCCTTAAATAAAAAGGGAATTAGTAAGTTAAGTCCAATGTCAACCTAAGATAGTGTAAGTAAAGACTTAGGATGGTTAATTGGAATTAGTCGATTAGTGATGCGAGGTAAGTAGAGTCACTCGACAGAAGACTGTCATTCACTTCAAGGCTACCAGCAGTTAGGTGCACTTGCTAATGATGTGAGATATCACTAATCCTATGACCCATGATGATGTGAGAGGTTAGACTTTCTTTTTTAATTGGAAAGTGTTAAATGGTCTAAATTTGGAATTAGGAGCGGTGAGGGATGTCTCTAAAAAGGTTTACTTCGCAATTTAGGCCCACTAAAGTAAGGTTTGTTACATTATCATTTTCAAAAAATAGTTTTAGGTTGGTCATTTTCCTGCAAATTCAATTTAAGTATATTAGAACAATTTATACATAGCATATGTTCATATATTATTAGATAAGTTGTTTTTATTTTAATTATCTAATAAGCTCTCGCTAGAATTTTTGGTTTCTCAAAACCCTAAGAGAAACATTGTAACAACCCGATATTTTCAGCCATTCGCATCCGCCAATGCCGGACTTGAATTGCTCAAAATACCGCATTGTAAATAAATTTGGAGCAAATGAAATACAATCACAGAATCACAGACACAGAAATATCAGAATAACCCACAGCGGAAATTAAAATACCATAGTAATTCATGAAGCTACTATAACAAACTCTCAAAACAAATACGTAATATGAGTTTGAAAAACATATACAATAGAAATCTCAAATACATAGAAGTTTATAAATACCAGAGCTGAAATAGAACAACTGAAACTGAAAGAGAATAGATAACTAGACAAGCAGAATCTCCAGCGATTCCTAGCACCAGAAATGGAATCCAAAGCTAAGCTGTAAATACTCAGGCTGACCCGAGCGTAAAGTAAAACACAAAACACTCGAGTCATGACATACATACTTATGTAATGTAAACCAACTCAAGCAAACTGTAGTAGTAATGCACCATAACTTAAAGGATGCTTGGGATCGCCCATCCTCTAAGGATCGGTTAAACCATAAATTAAATACATCTCATGGTTAAAATTCCAAAATGGTATTTTATTTCGTAAATAAAAAATCATTTAAAAATTCAATATCATTTCAAATTCATATTAATATCAAGATATGATATTATTCCAAACCACATTCATTTTTATTTAATTTAAATACCATTTCAAATCACATTTCAAAATGGTTTATATATCAAAGCAACTATTCCAATTAAACCAATTAAATATTCCAATTAAACCAATTAAATATTCCAATTAAACCAATTGAATATTCCAATTAAATCATTTAAATATTCCATTTGAATCATTTAAAAGCGAAGTTATTATATTAAATAATCAAATATACAATTCTCATAATTTGATAATTATCAGAGTTCATTTATTTACTTTAATTTATTAAAACAGTGAAATTTTAACTTTCGTAGCACTTAGAAAATGCTACGGAAAATTTCATTTGAAAACAACTTAATTTAACAAAGGCAGCATTTACAGAAATGCTGTAATAATTCAAGTTCCAAATAAAAGCTTTAGTTAAATTCTGCAACTACAGCACTTACAAAGTGTTGTAATAGCCCTTAGTTCAATTTTAGCCATTTAGTTTATTTGTATCAACTACAACACTTAGAAATGCTGTAATATCCTTTACTTCAAAAATAATAGCATTTCTGAAGTGCGGTTAAATTAAATTTCAAATTTCAGTACAATTCCATAAACCATTTAAATTTAATTTAAATCATTTTGAATTTATAAAAATCATATATTTTACTTAAAAAAACAATCATTTAAATACCCTTTAATTTATGATTATATAAAGTGAGATTTTCACAAAAATCAAATTTCAATAATTTACTTATTAGATTAATGCACAATTTTATAACATTTCATTTACTTTACATTTAATTAAATTAACCATTTCATAAATTAAATTTAAATTCCATTTTATTTCTTTAACTTAACTTTTAAATTTAAAACCTATTTCACATTTTTCCAAGTTAAGTTATATTTCAAATTTCAATTTTAAACATTTATTTATTTAACTATTTTTAATTTATAGAAAATCAATAACACTTTATACAAATCATTTTTAAATTTAAATCAAATTATCATATTTTCTTACTTAACTTAAACTTCATTTATAAACAAAATCATAAATTCCAAAATTAACTTATATTTCAAATTCTACTTTACCATTTAATTATTTCTCTTATTTAACTTGTAGAAAATCACTAATATTTATAAAAATCATTTTTAATTAAATTTAAATCAAAATATCATAATATTTACATTTTTAACATATTTTAAAAATTTTAGAAAAATATATATTAACCACGGTCTGTGTATAATTTTCTAACCTAAGTCAAATGATACGGACAATATATCTTTTCATTCCGTAATTTACAAAGAAAATTCGGGTTCTATCTTTTCAAACCCGCAATCCTAAATAAAATAAAATAAATAAAAATCTCTCCTATCATTTCAGCCCATAACGATTTTTTCCTATTCTAAAGTCCGTTCGGGTATGTATCATTTCAACCCATAGTGATTCTGTTCTACATGGAACTTGCAGTGTGATAAACATATATAAATAACAGTATAACATCATATAACAGTAACAGATGATATGAAAGGTGTATAAACAGGGATGAACATCATATGATCATAGTATAGGCAGTTATAACATGATAATATAGTTTACAGATTCAAATGGTGTCAATTTACTAATTATATAAGTATAAATGTCTAGTGAGAAATACTCACTTGTTTCAGCTGGAGATAGCACGACAAAGCACACAGATGAATATACAGAAGGTATGATAACACCAAAAAAGACTTGAGTAGGAAGAGAACCAAGATAGATCTTGTACACAACCCATAAAACAAGACAAGTTTAAATATGATTTCAAAACAAATATACTTGCGATTTCAACATAGAATACATATAGAAACAATTTGAATATGAAAGCAACTATGAAAGGAACGACTTGACCATTGCCTCCATCATTCAAGTGCTTGGACTAGGGTCAGTTTTTCCCGGCCAAAGTGGTGCATAGGGTCAGGTATAGGTCCATAAAGGCATAGCTAGTAAGGAGTTGGAGTGGTGTAAGTTTCAACATAGGAATACAAAGTGATTAAGGAAAATAAGTGATTTTTATGCACTCATTGGGTTCGGCCTTGACTGATGTGGGCTCAACCATTCATGCTACAGGTCAGATGGGGTCTGGAGTGGCGGCCAGAGGTGGTGGAGGATCAGGCGGCGGTGGCCAAGGAGGTGGTCTTGGCAAAAATGATGACTAGGTGATTTTTGGAGCTCGGGTAGGCAATAGTTGAAGTGTTTGAGGAGTTTTGTGGTGTAATCTTCTTAGATGGGTCATGGCCTGATCAAGATAGAGGGGAAGGAGGGTGAAGTTGCTGTGGATGGTGGTGGAGTTGGTCGGAGGAGGTGGTGGAGGAGTATGGCCGAGATAAAGCATGAAGAGGCAAGGCAATTTCAAAGGAAAAATCAATAGAAATGAGAAGAAAAAGTGGGAAAAAGAAGACATTACCAAAGGTTTTCTCTTCAGATCTGAAAGTGGCATGAAAATGAAGTGAGAAAGAGTGTTTTCATGTGAATTGCATAAAATAAACACATGGTTATACGTAAGAGAAAGGACGGCCCAAATATTGAAGGGGTGTGAAGGTGGAAGGTCAAAAGTTATAAAGGCTAAAGTCTCTTGAAATTTCCCTTTTCATTTATTTAAATAAATCAAAATAAAAACCAGGTAAATAAAATAAAACTAAATACAAAATAAAGTGAAAATGAAATGAATAAATAAATTTTAGAAAAATATATAAAAATATAAGAATATAGTTAATTATATGTAAACTGGTATTGTAAACTGGTATTGATAATTGAAAACAAAATATAACTAGTTTTGGAAAAATAACTACAACACTTTAAAAATGTTTTAACAATAAAATATATACATAACAAGACATATTACACACATATATACGAATTAGAACAAGATATGACAAATAAAAATATTATTTATATAAATTAAAATAGACAATTTTATTAAATAAATCAATTTACATACAATATTGTAAAAAGCATAACTTTCACAACATAAATCGGATTTCAACGAAACGAAAAGCAGTATTCTTGAAATTTAATTTATTTTCATAATAAAATATAAAATTAAAAATTCAAATATTTAAATTTTAAATTTAAAAGTCAAAGTTTGACTGAATAGATCAAAATCCACATTTTCTAGAAATATTCTATTTATTCAGGTTTGGAGTTATAATCACACAAAAATTAAAATTCATAGCTAAAACAACAAAATTTATCCATTTTAATAAATATAATAAAGTTTTTAAATCATACATTTCAATTAAAATAATTAAAATATACAATAGAAATAATCACAAAATACAGGGTTGTTACACTCTCCCCCACTCAAATCTTTTCGTCCTCGAAAAGAACGAACTAGGAAAATAAGGAAACAAGATAGAAAAACAAAATAGTACCTGAAATGAGCAATTCTGGATTTGAAGCACGAATGCTTTCCTCCGTCTTTCAGGTGCAATCTTGATCATCAGTACTCCATTGTACTTTGACCAGACTAACAGATTTCCTTCTTAGCTACTTCGTACCTCTGCTGACAATACGAAGTGGCTTACTCTCGACAGTTAGATTAAGCTCAATATCCAAACTATCAAGAGCAGAAGGCTGCACAAGATGGGTTATGAAAATACCAAAGAAGATGTAAGACGTGGAATACATCATGCACTCTAAAAAGTTTCTTGGGCAAATCCAAACGATAAGCCAAAGAACCAACTCTTTCCACAATGCAGAAAGGACCCTCGAAGAGGAAGAAGGTAGAAATAGCTAGAAGGGAAAGTAGGTTGAAAGACAAGGATGGACCATTATTTTATAACCATATAAATTTCAATTTAAATTTTTTATATTTATAACATTTTAAACATTTTATAATATGATGAATCGTCATTTGATTCAAATTTGATAGTTTGAAGTAAACAATATTTAGAACATTTTAAATTATTTAGAAAAGCAAAATAAATGATCAAAATATCCTTTATATAATACTTTATCAAAATACTTTTATAACTCGATGTCTTAACAAGTTTACTTTCGTTCCTGCAGACTCTGGCCAAGCGTTGATCAGGTGCAGAGCTAGAATTCTCTAGGTACTTAGTAGACTTGTCTCGATACCTAGTGAAAATATTGGAAAACCTTTTAAAAAATAGATATGGAAAGTACAATCCAAACAAAACAACCAAACCAAAACATGTCGATCATGGATCGCACATACACAATGGTTACGCCGATCCCCCAGGAAACATCCGCACCCGTAGGCTGACTACCGCAGCCCTGCGATTACGCCATGAAGACTGGTAGTACCGTAGATACACAATGGTTACGCGTGGATCCCCCAGGAAACATTTGTACCCTTAGGCTCTCGCAGCCCCTGTGGATTACGCTACCAAGCAACGAAATAGATCGCAGATACACAATGGTTACGCCTGGATCCCCCAGAAAACATACGTACCCTTAGGCTTTTGCAGCTCCTGCGAATTACGCTATGCAGTCGCGCTCATAATACCATGGAGATCGCCATGGAATTCGATGGACACTCGAGTATCATATCCGGAAAACCCAAATCAGAGAGAATAATATCAATAGAATGAATCCACAGTGTGGCTACAAAATGGATATCAAGCAGGATGCACTTTCCATATCATTACTTCGAAAATATGTATCATATAGTACCTTTCAAATCACTTTCAAATATCATACTTATATAAAGTCCATCATATATAAGATTCCATTTCCAAATCAATAGTATATCAAATCATACTTATATAGACTTCGATTATATAAGCTTTCAATTTACAAATCGAGTACCCTTTTCCAAACCAACAGTCTTCAAATCAATTTCATACTTATACAAATACATTTTATATAAGTTCGACAACTCCCAAATCAATTATTTAATAAAACAAGGTTCTCAATTTCAATCCTTCCAATATCAATTCAGTTTCAAAATCATATATGATTTCGCAAAATCATTTCTTCCTAATTACATATATTCAGTTTCAAAGTTTTTTTTAAAATAATAGATTTCAAATCAACAAAATTTATGTCTAAAAAATTCATTTCCATTTCAAACATTTATTCACTTTCAAAAATCATAATACTTTCAAAGTTATAAATCTTTCGAAACCAAAATACTTGAAATCATTACACTTTGAAAATCATAGCACTTCAAAATCATACATTTGAAATCATAAAACATTCCATTAATTCTTTACATTTCACAAATTTATTCAATTAAACCCAAACCTAAAATTTCCAATTTTAATTCAATTCAAATCATCAGTTTAAATTCAATTTTATTTTTCAACAAAACCATTTCAAATATTATCAAATTTCAAATAAAATTTGATCCATAAAATAAACTATTAAATCTTTAATATATTTCAAAGCTTAAATATACCATATTCCAAAACTAAATTTTATAATTTCATATATCTCAAATTTTACTTCATTATTACTTAATTTTGAAATATTCGTTTCATAAATCCAATATTTTTAAATAAACCCAAATTACAAGTAAACCAAATATCCTTTCATACAAATATAAACTTCAAATATTCATTTATCAAAATCAATTATCATTTCAAATTCACATTCTTTATCAAATAAAGTTTAAATCATTTCCAAACCATTTCAATCATCAAAATATCTAAAATGGTTACTAAGTTTAAAACCATCTCTTTTTTTAAAACCTTCAAACTATTTATTTCGATATGAAAAATCCAATTTACCATTGGAAAGATTATTATTCTATATATATAATTTATTCAAAACATTTCAACATACCAGCATAATTCAAAATAGTCTTATTTATTTCACCCAACAAATTCAAACTTATATAAATCATATTACCTTATACCTAAATCATACAAAACTAAACTTATATTCTTTATCAAATACCTTATACCTTTCAAAATTTCTTAGCTTTGAAAGTTAACCTTGATTTGGAAGTGCTCGAACCTTCAAAATAGTCGAAAAAATCATATTTTCGAATCCAAGAGTTGGAAATCACCAACAAATCAGTAAATCAATTCCAATAGATAAGGTTATACCAAAACAAATCTAAATCTCGAGGACTGAACACCGGCTTATTTTAAATCATTAAATATATATATATATATATATATATATATATATATATATATAGACACACACACACACATATATCTTTCGAACATCAAACCATACTTCGAAATCTGAAATCAAAATTTGGTTTCACAAAATCACTCGCATAGCAGAGCTACTATAGTGGCCTCTCCCCCACTTAGAAACTCGAAAATCAATGTTGATGATGCATGCATTCAACGCCAAAATTATTTTCCAGGGACATAAGTGGGTTCTGGGCTTTTATTTTCTTAAAACTTCTTTGAAATCTCTTCGAAATCTTTGGAATTCAATTCGAATACATTTGAAACATTTCTTATTCAAAAAAATATCTTTAAATCATATTATTATTATATATTTTCGAAAATCCTAAAACATATTTCAAAACACCGGAGTTCGATTCCTCAAAATTCAAATTCAAACCCTTCAGTTATAAATTATTATTTTTTAAATCAAATTTCTATAAAATTTCAAAATTTCAAATCCTTTCAAAACATCAAATTTCCATTTTTAAAAGATATAAAATCTTTATCGAAAACATTTTACTTTTATATACAAAATAAGGTCATCCTTATCAAAATAATAATTTCGATGTATGCACAAATTCCAAAATACAACCAAACACAAATTCCCAAAGAATGATTCAAGGATAGTTTCAAACAAACAGAGATTCAAATTTAGAGGACTCTAATCAAATAGAATTATGGTTTGAGGATAAGCTCGAACGAAGATAAGATAATTTTATTACCAAATAGAAGATGATAAGCTTATATAAATCATGGGCGACCTTAACCGGTCAACCATGACTTCAGGAATATAATCGATTCGGAAATCTAAGGCAAATCGACATTCGATCGCCAAAGATAGAATCCAGGTAGAGCAGGAGATAGACAGCATCGAAATTTGAGGATACCGAAATCTCTGGTGAATCAATGCCAATTGTAAAGGAGTTTCACCCCCTACAAATCATTCGAAGATTTACGGAATCACTGATCTTTATAGAGGTCATTCCAAAGTGGAGTAACGGAATGCTCCAAAATCAAAAGGATAAAAATAGGGAAGACAAGATAGGATTTCAAAACCAGTGGGAGCGTTCCAAAGTTCAAGGAATCCTAATCGATTAGAATCCTAACCAAGAGATTTCTAACAAGGTGGATACCAAAGGGACGAAGTTTAGAAAAATCTTGATTTAAAAATAAGAAATTTTTTTATACCAATATAATATTTGAAAATCCTTTAAAAAACATTTGGAAATCATTTTATACTTCGAAAATACGCTCTCTCACAAAAAAAAGGATTCTGAGATTGATTTCACCCATTCTAGGGTATTTCTACCCTATCTCTAATGAGTTTTTGCTCCGCAGGCTATGGTTTGCCTAAAATCAAAGCTCTGATACCAACTGTAACAACCCGATATTTTCAGCCATTCGCATCCACACATGCCAGACTTGAATTGCTCAAAATACCGCATTGCAAATAAATTTGGAGCAAATGAAATACAATCATAGAATCATAGACACAGAAATATCAGAATAACTCGCAGCGGAAATTAAAATACCATAGTAGTTCATGAAGCTACTATAACAAACTCTCAAAACAAATACATAATATGAGTTTGAAAAACATATACAATAGAAATCTCAAATACATAGAAGTTTATAAGTACCAGAGCTAAAATAGAACAACTGAAACTGAAAGAGAATAGATAACTAGACAAGCAGTATCTCCAGCGATTCCTAGCTCCAGAAAAAATCCAAAGCTAAGTTGTAAATACTCAGGCTGACCCGAGCGTAAAGTAAAATACAAAACACTCGAGTCAGGACATACATACTTATATAATATAAACCAACTCAAGTGAACTATAGTAGTAATGCACCATAACTTAAAGGATGCTTGGGATCGCCCATCCTCTAAGGATCAGTTAAACCATAAATTAAGTACATCCTGTGGTTAAAATTCCAAAATGGTATTTTATACTTCGTAAATCAAAAATCATTTAAAAATTCAATATCAGTTCAAATTCATATTAATATCAAAATATCATATTATTGCAAAACCACATTCATTTTTATTTAATTTAAATACCATTTCAAATCACATTTCAAAATGGTTTATATATCAAACCAACTATTCCAATTAAACCAATTAAATATTCCAATTAAACCAACTAAATATTCCAATTAAATATTCCAATTAAATATTCCAATTAAATATTCCAATTAAACCATTTAAATATTCCATTTGAATCATTTAAAAGTGAAGTTATTATATTTAATAATCAAACATACAATTCTCAAAATTTTAGCATTTTCATAATTCATTTATTTACTTTAATTTATTAAAACAGTGAAATTTCAACTTTCGTAGCACTTAGAAAATGCTACGGAAAATTTCATTTGAAAACAATTTGGCAGCATTTGCAGAAATGCTGTAATAGTTCAAGTTCCAAATAAAAGTTTTAGTTAAATTCTGAAACTACAGCACTTACAAAGTACTGTAATGGCCCTTAGTTCAATTTTAGCCATTTAGTTTATTTGTATCAACTACATCACTTAGAAATGCTGTAATACTTCAGAAATGATAGCATTTCTGAAATGCTGTTAAATTAAATTTCAAATTTCAGTACAATTCCATAAACCATTTAAATTTAATTTAAATCATTTTAAAGTTATAAAAATCATATATTTTACTTAAAAAATCATTTAAATACCCTTTAATTTATGATTATATAAAGTGAGATTTTCACAAAAATCAAATTTCAATAATTTACTTATTAGATTAATGTACAATTTTATAACATTTCATTTAATTTACATTTTAATTAAGTTAACCATTTCATAAATTAAATTTAAATTCCATTTTATTTTCTTAACTTAACTTTTAAATTTAAAACATATTTCACATTTTTCCAAGTTAAGTTATATTTCAAATTTCAATTTTAAACATTTAGTTATTTAACTATTTTTAATTTATAGAAAATCAATAACACTTTATACAAATCATTTTTAAATTTAAATTCAAATCAAATTATCATATTTTATTACTTAACTTAAACTTCATTTATAAACAAAATTATAAATTCCAAAATTAACTTATATTTCAAATTCTACTTATATTTCAAATTCTACTTTACCATTTAATTATTTAACTTGTAGAAAATCACTAATGTTTATAAAAAGCATTTTTGGTTAAATTTAAATCAAAATATCATAATATTTACATTTCTAACATATTTTAAAAATTTTAGAAAAATATATATTAACCACGGTCTGTATATAATTTTCTAACCTAAGTCAAATGATACGGATAATATATCATTTCAATCCGTAATTTACAAAGAAAATCCGGGTTCTATCATTTAAAACCCGCAACCACAAGTAAAATAAAATAAATAAAAATCGCTCAGGCCTATCATTTCAGTCCATAATGATTTTCCCCATTCTAAAGTCCGTTTGGGTATGTATCATTTCAACCCATAGTGATTCTATTCTACAGGGAATTTGCAGTGTGATAAACGGATATAAATAACAGTATAACATCATATAACAGTGACAGATGATATGACAGGTGTATAAACAGGGTTGAACATCATATGATCATAGTATAAGCAGTTATAACATGGTAATATAATTTACAGATTATGGTGTCAATTTACTAATTATATAAGTATAAATGTCTGGTGAGAAATACTCACTTGTTTCAGCTGGAGATAGCACGATAATGAACGCAAACGAATATCCAGAAGGTATGATAACACAACAAAAGACTTGAGTAGGAAGAGAACCAAGCTAGATCATGTACACGACCCATAAAACAAGACAAGTATAAATATGATTTCAAACCAAATATACTTGCGATTTCAACATAGAATACATATAGAAACAATTTGAAAATGAATGCAACTATGAAAGGAACGACTTGACCATTTCCTCCATCATTCAAGTGCTTGGCCTAGGGTCAGTTTTGCCCGACCAAAGTGGTGCATAGGGTCAGGTATAGGTCCATAAAGGCACGGCTAGTAAGGAGTTGGAGTGGTGTAAGTTACAACATAGGAATACAAAGTGATTATGGAAAATAAGTGATTTTTGTGCACTTATTGGGTTCGACCTTGACTGATGTGGGCTCGACCATTCATGCTACAGGTCAAATAAGGTCTGGAGTGGTAGCCAGTAGTGGTGGAGGATCAGGTGGCCGCGGCTAAAAAGGTGGTCTAGGTGAAAAATGAAGACTAGGTGATTTTTGGAGCTCGGGTAGGCAATAGTTGAAGTGTTTGAGGAGTTTTGTGGTGTAATCTTCTTAGATGGGTCACGGCCTGATCAAGACAGAGGGGAAGGAGGGTGAAGTGGCTGTGGATGGTGGTGGAGTTGGTCGGAGGAGGTGGTGGAGGAGTATGGCCGAGCTAAAGCATAAAGAGGCAAGGCAATTTCAAAGGAAAAATCAATAGAAATGAGAAGAAAACGTGGGAAAAATAAGACATTACCAAAGGTATTCTCTTCAGATCTGAAAGTGGCGTGAAAATGAAGTGAGAAAGAGTGTTTTCGCGTGAATTGTATAAAAGAAATACATGGCTATAGGTAAGAGAAAGGACGGCATGAATATTGAAGGGGTGTGAAGGTGGAAGGTCAAAGGTTATAAGGGCTTAAGTCTCTTGATATTTCCCTTTTAATTTATTCAAATAAATCAAAATAAAAACCAGATGAATAAAATAAAACTGAATACAAAATAAAGTGAAAATGAAATTAATAAATAAAATTTAGAGAAAAAAAAATAAGAATATAGTTAATTATATGTAAACTAGTATTGAAAATTGAAAACAAAATATAACTAGTTTTGGAAAAATAACTACAACACTTTAAAAATATTTTAAAAATAAAATATGTACATAATAAGACATATTACACACATATATACAAATTAGGACAAGATATGACAAATAAAAATATTATTTATATAAATTAAAATAGACAATTTTATTAAATAAATCAATTTACATACAATATTGTAAAAAGCATAACTTTCACAACATAAATCGGATTTCAACGAAACGAAAAGCAGTATTCTTGAAATTTAATTTATTTTCATAATAAAATATAAAATTCAAAAATTCAAATATTTAAATTTAAAAGTCAAAGTTTGACTAAATTTATCAAAATCCACATTTTCTGGAAATATTCTATTTATTCAGGTTTGGAATTATAACTCACACAAAAATTAAAATTTATAGTTAAAATAACAAAATTTATCCATTTTAATAAATATAATAAAGTTTTTAAATTAGACATTTCAAATAAAATAATTAATATATACAATAGAAATAATCACAAAATGTAAGGTTGTTACAAACATAGAAAAAAATTTGATTTCTCTAGTGAGTGCTACGACTGGCTTGCCTTGGGATTATGACCTTGAGTTTTCTCAACAAATCATAAGCCTACAGGCAATGAGTAACACCTCATCGTGTGTACATATAAAACTCCTAACTAGTGGGTCTTCGTCCTAAACTCATTTCGACCTTGAGTTTGCTCAAAAATTGAAAGAGGTTTTGCATTTGTACCTACCATTTCGTAACGGCCAAAGTATAATACACATACCTTGAGTTTACTCAACAAATACATACATATATCTTACCTTATCTAGTCAGTATATTCATAGTACTATACATAATATCTCGAGCTTGAGTTTTCTTAAAAAATAAGGTGTATGCTAGTAATCTATTAATATATAGATGGTAGAGGAGAACTTTATATATTAGAAATTATTAATTTTTAATATATACATTTATTGAGTGATATTGATTAAGTAATGTATTTCTTCTAAAATACCCTAATTATTCAAGTGTTGGACACATCTAAAACCATGATATATGTAAAATACATATGTACTTACTCCTTAATCCATGTTGGGTTTCTTATAGTTCCACTTATGTTATATATATATTTATATTGTAGAAGTTTAATTTATTTATCACTGTTTATGTTTTAATTAAATAATACAATATTCTTATGTATATTATAAATTAAGTCATATTTAGTTAATTTAATTCATTTATCTAATTAAAAAAATATTTAAAATATTTAAAAATTCAAAACTTTATTTTATTCATCCTTTACAATTTAAGATGAGTTAACTATTTCATTTATAGTTTCACACAAATACATACATTTATGTTTTACTAATTGACATTTAATTTATTTACCTAATATTTTTTTATTTAATTGAAACAATTTATAATTACATATTTTAATAAACTCGAAAATATTATTTACGATTTAACTTTAAAAAAATTAAGATAAACACACATATATAAATATACGTGCACATATATATGCATATTCAACTTTTATACGTGTATATATATGCATATATCAATATACATATATATATATATATATATATATATATATTCAACTATTATACGTATATATATGTGCATATATATGTGTGTGTATGTGTGTGTATGTGTGTTTAATTAATTAATTAATTGAATATTCAAATAATTTTCAAATATTAATTTATTTTACAAGCTTTTTGTAAAAATATTTTATAGTGTCTGCATAATTTATTTAATATTTTAAATTTTATTTTAAATTTATTATTATATATATATATGTATGTATGTATTTTAAATTTCAAACTACCAAATGGACATACTCAACCAGAGGCAAGCTAGTGGCCAAAACAAGAAGAACACTTGACTATCCAACCACAAGCCCAAGCATTACTATTCAAGACACCCTTATAATAAGTAGGCTTTATTAGTTGGCTCCAAAGTTGTTTACTTAGACTACATAAACCATTATGGCTCTAATACTATTGATCGAACTAGGTCAGTTTGCAACGGGTGAAATAGATAGATTTCAAAAAAAATTCCTATTTTTGATTATATTGGGCCTACAATGTCTAAAGGGTTATATTATATCCAGTCGAATTAATTTAATAAAATCCAACTTATTAAATTTTATTATTCATTTAATAATTTAACTAAAAATTATATATATTATGAGTATGTCATTTTATACTCATATGTGTATAACGTACACGTGCAACATAGCATAGGGCGTACATGGTTAAGTTTATACATAAATAGATACTAGGATTTATATCTACTATGTATATACTTCGCTTTTTCATATACGTATCTATTGCCTGAATAATATATTTCATATATATATCTGTGTACTTGAAAACTTTAATTCGAATTATTTATAAATAACTATGCTATATAATTTGACTATGTATTTGATTTCAAATTTCAAAATCTAAAATATCTTAATTTGAACTAGTAAAGAAGATTCAAATTTAAAACTAGATCTGTAATTTAAATTCTAATTTTAAAATATTGTAATTTGAATTTGTAATGTTCAAAAATAATATATATATATATATATATATGTGAAAATAAATTTATTTGAACAATTATATAAACATTTTATATTTACTAAAAGATATGAATATATTATATATGTATGTATATATGTATTTTGCAATAGTAATATATATATATATATATATTAAATCAAAAGCAACTTTTTTAATAAAGTCTATAACCAAACAAATATATATATATATATTCTACACACAAAAAATTCGAAACATATGATGAAAATATTTAATTAATATTTTAACTTATTATTAATTTATAAACAAAACATATAATTATTAAACTATAGTTTTAAAAATAAATCAAAAAACTTTATATATTTTTTAAATTTTATTTGAACCAATTTTTTTAGCTGAAACATAATAAATAAATAAATATATATATATACACATATGTGTTGCATTTTTCTAAATCATTAACATATTATAATATTGAGATGGTTCACATAAATTAAATTTTAAATATTAAAGTAATATAAATTGATAGGTAATAACATATATGAAAGGTGATATAGCAAATACAACTCACAATATTCATTATATAATGTTAAATGAATTTTACATTAAGAGATAAGGCCATAGAAACACATGATGATGCAGTCTATCTCCTTGATTTGTCGGTTCTGCACCTACTGCAGAAACAAATATTATGCAAACACCCGATCTGTGAATGGAGTTTGTAATAAAGGGGGAAGCCAAATGGTAGAAAATAAAATGGAGGCTCATGCTTGAATTTATAGGGAGATTAAGAGAAGGAATCTCTACGTATCTCTTACACCAATTCAAACCCAATAGCCAACCCTTTTTGCCTCTTCTTTGGTCGACCACGTAATGGTCCATAATGGACTAAATCCCCTTCCAAAACCTTGATAAATTATTTAATTTAAATCCGACTGTTATTCTAATCGGTGTCGTATATCGATACATACTTATATAAATTTTATACACATATTCAATAAATTACTAACATCACAACGAACAATTTTAGTGGCTACTTCATTTTACAAAATACACCCATAAAATAAAAATTAAATAGTTAATTTTCATAAATATTGATTAATTTGTAACTATTATAAATCAATTGAATCAATTAGTGTTTTGAAGACTAAATAGATTTGGTTGTGCGACTCCTTGGTGCGAATTTAACTAGTGGTTAATACTCAAAAATTCAAATACTAATGTTCACGCATCACTTTAGCTATTGTGTGATAGTTTGACTTAATTCATCACTTACAAACCTCATCGGCAAAATCCAATTTTACAAATTTCAACAGTACCCTTAAGTAATGACTATTTACACTAAAGCTCTTCATCGATGCTATATCACTTTAGGATTTATGGAATTTGGTTCTTTCAAAATTCTAATATCATCCATGTTCAATCTGTTTAGCCATAAACAAAGTCTTTAGTTTAATAATAACATTTATTATTAACCATATTATTTTAACAAGATATTTTAACTTTGAGTTGACTATTATAGTTGACTGTGATACTAACATAATACAACTGAGGTGACGAGTACTATTTTTAATAGTGTTTTAATTCTAATTCTTCAACTCATGCCCAACAATAGTTACTTGATGGTTATAATTCATGATTTAGCTATAATCAAAGTGGAGTGTCCAAATTGAAGTTCAACGGTATTCTCAACTCGAGAGAACCATGTAATAACGTCACTCAAGATTTCCTATTTAGCCTAGTTGTTATTAACCAATAGGAAACCCTCAAATGATCCATTCCATAGTTATTGAATAACTATCAGGTATGTAACCGCTTGATGCTCTTAACAGCCTTGAATAATATATTACCTAAAATCTAAAGAGTGTTATATACTCTGGTCTCAACGGATGATATCCTTTGTCGAAACATCTTAACTAGGAATATTTAAAATAATATGTTATTAATATTGTAATAATTTTACCATGACTACAACGCTTTATTATTATTATCACAAAACATATAATTAAGGAATTTTCTATTAAATATACTTAAATACTTATTTAATTTTTATGAGTTATACTTAGAAGAACCTGGCGGACCGGTAAACTCCTAAGGGGCTTCAACTTGATGACGATTATAACCCTAGGGTTCTAATTTTTGCAAGAAGTGTCTGCAAGGCAAGGCTTGAATCTAGGTCTGTTACCCGATTTAGTGACCCCTTTCCATTGCTCCACACCCCGCGGACTTATTTATTTAATTAATACATCAAAATATAACAAGTATATATAGAAAAACCAATATCTATTATTTCAAACAAGCATTTATTACAGAGTCAACAATTTGCAATAAATTGTAGAATATCCCTTAGTGCATACCCCTAACTCTCTCACCATCGTTAATTTTTTGAAGGAATGCATCTCTACTTTTTATGGCCCACCATATTAGATCCAAATCGTGATGTGTGTTTTTGACCAGATGAATCAATTCCTAGGGAACAAATATTGCAGTGTAACAATTCATATTTTTATACAACAGGATATTTAAATAATTGACTTATTTAAATATTAAAATTTTAATTTAATTGATGGGCTGGAAACTCAACTTTCACAGACGGATGAATTAGGACTCGAGATCACTTCCATTGAGTCCGGATCATCCGAGCGGTTGAGAATGAGTATAAGCGTCGACATGTTTCGACCAATGAATTTTTAGTCATTAGTATGCGTTCAATTAGTAGATCGATCCAAAATGCTAACTTTTGTATATGATGGAATTATGCCTCAAAACCATTTCCGTTGAGTTTGAGATATAGGTATTTGGTTTTAAATGACAGTAAGCATGCTTTATTTGGAGTAGCCGATTTTTCTATAGATATTTGTGACCGATACGTGTGAAATTAACCATTCATTGAGTAGTCTCGAATGATGTCGTATTTTATACCATCGGGAATCGAAAAATGCATGGAGTCATGAGGTTCGAGAATCGTCTCAATCTAAGCTAGCTAGCGCTCGTGCGGGTCTAAAATGTTGAGTGAAAATTGAATAACAATTTTATTTTCATTCTTTTCCAAAAAACGAAATATCCTCCCTCCTTAATCCATGCCCGCCTCATCCAACGGCCACATTCATCTGAGTCGATGTAGGTCGAATTGGGCTTAGGTCCTAAAATGCTCGACTTGGGGAGACAAGAGGGATGAAGGTTGGATTGGCAAATGGTAGCGCGTGGCGGCACAGATTTCAAGTCGAACGTCGCTAACGTTTTGGGATCGTTCTCCGGCCATATGTGACAATAGGTGGCGAGGCTGGTGTTGATGGGTGGTTGGGGCCAGGGCTTCAATCAGTGGTGTGCAGGCTGACCTAAGGCGGCGGCATCGAGCAGTTGAAGGAGGCGGCTGCCTTTTGATCGATTTTCGAGTAGGGTTTTAAAAAGGTAATGATGTAATTAGCTTTAATTAATTAATTATTTAGTTAATTAATCGATTGAGTGTTTATTAACTCGTATCTTTCTCATATAAAGCCATAGTCGGACGTAGTTAGTTGCATCGTACTCATGAAGTTGTTGCCTTCGCAATGGAACAGCTTTGGTCGTTATCTGGGCGATTGAAAAATTTAGGCAAAGGTAAGCGTAAAGATAACTCTTTGGTTATTTATCGTATAAATCTCAGTATTTTTGTATACCAGTTTATATGATTAAAATGATATAGTGTAGTGGGGTTCATCGATATTGGTGTTTGGATGGATCATTATTGACATAGGATAGTTGCTGAGATTTAGATAAATGTTGACGACCCAGTTGTGTTATTTATTTAATAATTCCCCTATTCGATTGGATTGGTTCGAATGAACATTAAGAATGATTGACTTTGATCCCGAATGCATACATGCATACATATATACATACTACACACACACACACACAAACATATATACGAAGTTCTATTCGTATTGAGTGGAGTTGGAGAGGGTTGATATTAATTTATATGTGATTATAAATTAATTCAACCCTAATTTTTAGTTTAAATTAGTGATAGAAATATTGGTATGTATCTTATTACTAATAGGGATTTAAAAATATGAATTTTAAAGGTAAGGCCGAAGACTTAAAATTAATTGAATGATTTTTGTAGATTTTAGAAATGGATTTGCACTTAATTATAATTACTAAAACTTGTTTGAAGTAAATGGGATATTTATAAAATGTTCTTATAATTTTATAGCATAGGGAGAATGAAACATAATTGATTTAACCTAATAAACTAAGTGTGTTATAGCTCAAAGTGATTTTTAAGCAGATATAATATTATATTAAAGGATTTATCGACTTATAAAATATTATGAGGTGAAATATATTATTTTAATTAGTTTTAAGTATATAATTATAGTTTTACAAAATGGTTACTATTTTATAAAAACAGCATGGAAGGGTATATTTAATTATAGTAGCATTATTAAATAAAATAGGTTTTAAATGATTTGTAAGCTTATAATTGTTTCTAAAATGGGGTATTTCACCAGAAGGACAAACTTTGCAGTCTAATTAGTTTCTAGGACGCACATCTACATAAATTAATTTCAAGGCCAAAGCCGGCAGAATAATTACTTTTAAAGACAAAGTTAGTAGTCCAATTACTTTTAAGGACATAATTTCATAGGTTTTTAGGCCGTAGAAACTAATTATTTTGCATTATGTCCTTAAAAGTAATTATTTCAGTCGCGTGTCTTAGAAACTAATTGCAGTTGCTAAAGAGGCCTTGTGGCTAATTTCCACTTCCAAAACAATATATATAATGTTTGGAGATAATATATTAAGGAATGAGCTATCCTCTAGATTACCATATGATATAACGAGTTGATTAAGGATGGAATCATATAATTTTCATGTCATTGATTTCAGTTGATTGAATAAGCTGAATTGATTATATTGATGATAGATTAGAATTGAATGATAGGTTGTTTGAATGGTTGAGTAGTTTGACTTTCTAATGGTAGAATGGTTGTTTTGTTGGATATTGGCATTTGATAGATAAACGAGAATGGGATGTACTGATTAGTCCATATAGATGAACTGGTTGTATTTTACCCGCATATAGTTTATGTGGGTTATATACATCTATGTTTATATATAGTTCTGGTATGTTCGACTTAGAATTGCAGCAAAGGGTACATTATATTTTATAAATATTCATCGATACGTGGTTTCAAGCATATGTATATAGTTCTGGTATGTCTGACTTGGGACTATAGGAAGGGCTATAGAATATTTTATAGGTAATCATCGATATGCGGTTTCAGGCACATGTACATAGTTCTAGTATGTCCGACTTGAGACTACTGGAAGCGGCAAAGAATATTTTATAGATATTCATTGATATGCGGTTTCAGGCATATGTATATTGTTTTGGTATGTCCAACTTGGGGCTACTGGAAGGAGGTACGGAATATTTTGTATATGTATTCATTGATATGCTGATTACGGCATATGTGTATAGTTTTGGTATATCCGACTTGGGGCTACTGGAAAAAGGAACATAATATTTTATTACATTCACTGATGTGTAATTTAAAGTGTGTATAGATAGTTTTGGTATGTCTAACTTTGGACTACCATTAATGCAGGTAAATCCATTATACCTTGGGGAGACACGACTTGCATACATAGTTTCGAAGCAGGGGCAAAGAGAGACTGGGATGCCAATCTGGAGTAGGTCATTCATCATTGAGGCTATGATGAGACCTATAGGCCAACTTCTTTTGAGGGGTTGGTTTTTCAGGGGAGGCCATAATATAATTGTGGCTCTCAATAGGCCTCGAAGGTAGCTAATGGCAATTCAAGTTTATTTATTGATCTACACGAGAGTGATAATATTTTGGTATCGTGTATCCCTGTGGGAAGGATGTACATAAGTCTTAGCATTTACATAAGTTTTCGATAAGTTGATATTGACAATTAGAAGTAATAGACACTGGCACGGTGATCTATTGTACCATGGAGACGACACGACCTACAAATGTGATCCCGGAGCAGGGGTGGAAAGAGACTGGAACGCCAGTCTAGAGTATGTCATATACTATTATGCAGTACTCTTGAAGGTTATGATGGGAGCTATGAACCAACTTCTTCTGAGGTGTTGGTTTTCAAGGGAGTCAACAAATTAGTTATGGCTCTTGATAGGTCTCATTGGTAGTTAATGGCAGTTCCAAATGCGTATCAATTAAGTTATCAATATTTCGGTTTTTGGGTACAGAGATGCTATGTTAGTAGCATTGTTGAATAGACATATTTTTTTTGCATTTCATATGCTTTGTTTGAGATCATTGTATCAATTGGAGTCCATAGTTCACCCACCCAACAATAACGAGGGGAATCAAGCTATTATTGGGTGTTTGCTTTAGTTATGATTGTGCATGTTTTATTTGTTGGTTGATTACCATTATGGAATATTGTTTGTTAGACTTATATATGGATGTTTATATTACTCCTTCATTGGTATATTGGGTTACCTCTATCGTGTTATGTTGTTACGTTTTAGTCACATTATATTAATTATGCTAACGCCTTGGTTGTAGGTGAAGAGAAGGTCATGGTATGATCTCCTACTTTTGAGCTAGATTTACTTTACTTGTTTAAGATTTGTCCGGGTTATCCCTGAGCCACATTTATAGAGAGGACCGGTTGTATTTCACTAATTCCCTATATATTTGTATATTGATTTGATATACAATACTCTGAGAATGAGTATAAGCATCGATATGTTTCGACCGATGGATTTTTAGTTAGTAACATGCGTTCGAATAGTAGATCGATCTAAAAGGCTAACTTTTGTATATGATGGAATTAGGCCTCGAAACCTTTTTCATTAAGTCCGGGACATGAGTATTTGGTTATAAACGACAGTAAGCACACTTCATTTGGAGTTGTCGATTTCTCGATTGATATTTGTGATCGATACATGTGAAATTAACCATCCGTTGAGTAGTCTCAGGTGATGTCTTATTATATACCATCAGAATTGGAAAAATACGTGCAGTCAAGTGATTCGAGAATCGTCTCGATCCGAGCTAGCTAGAGCTCATGCGGGTCAAAAACATGGAGTGAAAATTGAATATTTATCATTTTTATTCAATTTTATTTGTTTTTTTTGAAACGAAATCTCCACCCTCCTTAATCAGTGCCCGAGTCATCCAACGGCCACGTTTATCTGCATCGATGGAGGTCGAATTGGGCTTTGGTCCGAACTAGAAAAATGCTCAGCTTGGGGAGATAAAAGGGATGAACGATTTGATTGGCGAATGGTGGCGCGTGGTGGCCCAAATCTCATGTCGAACGTCGTTGACATTTTGGGCTCGTTCTCCGGCCATAGACGACAATAGGTGGCGAGGTTGGTGTCGATGGGTAGCTGGTGGCCAAGGCTTCCTTCAGTGGTGCGCGGCAGTGGCCGGTGACACGTGGCGGTAACATCGAATAATTGAAGGAGGTGGTTGTGTTTTGATCAATCGTGATTAGGGTTTCACGAGGGCAATGATGTAATTAGATTTTAATTAATTGATTATTTAGTTGATTAATCAATTGAATGTTCATTAAATCGTATCTTGCTTGTACGAGGTCGTATTCGGACGCAATCAGTTGTGCTGTACTTATAGAGTTGTCGCCTTCATAATGGAATAGCTTTGGTTGTAATCTAGACGATTGAAAATTTAGGCAAATATGAGCGGAAAGATAACTCTTTGGTTATTTGTCATATAAATACCAGTATTTTTGTACATCAGTTTATATGATTAGAATGATATAGTGTAACGTGGTTCATTGATATGTGGTGTTTGGATGGATCATATCAACATAGGATAGTTGCCGACATCTAGTAAATATCGACGACGCAGTTGTTTAATTTATTGAATAATTCCCCTGTTCGATTAGATTGCTTTGAATGGATATGCATGATGATTGATTTAGATCATATACATATACATATACATGTATGTATGTATATTCGTATTGAAAAGAGTTGGAGAGAGTTGATATTAATTTATAATATGGTTATAAATTAATCCGACCCCAATTTATAGTTTAAATTAGTGATAAAAATATCGGTACATATCTTATTACTAATAGGGATTTTAAAATATGACCCTTAAAGGTAATGTCGAAGACTTAAAACTGATAGGTGATTTTTTTAGATTTGAGAAATGGATTTACACTTGATTATATCTGGTAAATTAAATGTTATTACTTATAGCTTGTTTAGAGTAAATGGAATATTTGATAAAATTTTGTTATAATTTTAAAAAATAGGGTGAATGAAATATACTTGATTTAACTTAATAAGTTAAGTGTATTATAGCTTAAAGTGGTTTTTAAGCGGATATAATATTTAGTAAAATGATTTATGGATTTATAAAATGTTATGAGGTGAAATATATTATTTAAATTGGTTTTAAGTATATAATGATAATTTTATAAAATGGTTACGATTTTATAAAAATAGTATGGAAGTGTATATTTATTTATAGTTGCATAATTAAATAAAAATAAGTTTTTAAAGGATTTATAAGCTTACAGTTGTTTCTAAAATTATATACTATGTTTGGAAATTATATATCAAGGAATGAATTATCCTCTAGATTACCATATTTTGGTATTGTATATCCATATAGAAAGGATGTACGTAAGGCTTAGCGTTTACATAAGTTTTTGATGGGTTGATATTGATAATCGGAATTAAAAGACAATAGCACGGGGATCCATTGTACCATGAAGACGACACGACCTGCAAACGTGATCCTAAAGCAGGGGCGGAGAGAGACTGGAACGATAGTCTAGTGTAGATCATATACTATTGTGTAGTACTCTTGGAGGCTACGATGAGACGTACGGGCCGATGTCTTCTGAGGTATTGGTTTTCAAGGGAGCTCGCAAATTAGTTATGGCTCCCGATAGGTCTCACTGGTAGCTAATGACAATTTCAGGGTCGTATCAATTGTAGATGTCGTATTTCGGTTTTTGGGTATAGAGATGCTATGTTAGTAGCATTGTTGTATAACCGTATTCGTTTTTCATTTCAGATGCTTTAATTGAGATTGTTGGATCGATTAGGGTCCATAGCGAATCCTACCCACCAACAATGTTGGGAATCGAGCTATTCTTGGTTGTTCGCTTTAGTTATGATTGTGCATGTTATATTGGTTTTTGATTACCATTATGGAATATTATGTGTTAGACTTATATAGGGATATTTATATTACTCCTTCATTGGTATATTAGGTTACCTCTATCGTGGTATGTTGTTGCGTTTTAGTCATATTATATCAGTTATACTGACTCGTTGATTGCAGGAGCAGAGCGGTTTATTGTATTATCCTCTACTTTTGAGTTGGGTTTACTTTAATTGTTTAAGGGCGGCCCAGGTTATCCCAGAGCCACGTTTGCAGAGAGGACGGGTTGTATTTCGCTAATTCCCTATATATTTGTGCATGGATTTGATATACAATACTTTGAGGATTTTCCCCTCACAACAGGCTTTATGTCTGACCCGCATTTTGTCTCTGTCTACTTATGCCATGACAACTCTTGGGTACTCGGTTGTGTAGTTTGAGAGTCGGGTGCTTTTTGGGATATGCTTTCAGGACAGTTGGAGCATTTTTGAGGCAAAGATGGTACTTTACGTTTATATACTTGATGTTGTAGTAATACATGGCAAATACGCTATTTATATACGAGAATTGTGTATTAGATATTGCATTCTGACTTTCTGTATTAGTATCCATTTATCAGTTGCTTCCATTAGTAAAGCCTCTTATATATTGTTTATCTTATTGCTCGTGTATATTCAGTATATTGTATATTGTCATTCCACTGTGAGATGCTACTATTGTGCCTTTCTGAGGTTGAATATTATTTTTTATGTTACCTAGATGGACTGTCCTATGTAGTATTCCGGAGTCGGACGTCGTCACTCAATGTTGATTTATGGTACTATAAAGGGCGGTTTGTTAAATATAGCATTTGATACAATCTCATAGAAAACTTCAAACACTTAACTGCAGATCAATTTTATTGAATAAGGTAAAATAAGCCCATGGGAAAATATAAAATAGGTATAGTATCTATACCTGTTTTTATAGCTTTTACACATAAACACAAACGAGTCGGCTCTCCATTTACATTTAATCATATTAATTTTTGGCCCTCAAAAGAAAAACAGGGTTATAAGAAATCAGACGATTTGATAGTGATTCGTTTCAATTTCCAAACATTTGTTTGCAATTGCTTTCAAGGGGAGATTTAAAAATCTTTTCCTTGTTGTTTTCCTCCATTTGAGACTTCGAATTTGAGATATGATCTCTTATTATATTTGTTACTTTGTGTATACTTGAGTTAAGCTTCCCTTGGCCTTGAAGATTGCTACTTTCTCTCTTATATCTTTTAGAAACTAGTTGATCTTTGTGGTTGAGCTTCAAATTTGGGATAATATTGGGAGTTGCTTCATATTTTGTTGCGAGTGTCTCCTCACATCGTTGTAATTTTCTGCTTTCTCCCATATTCCATACATATAGGTGATATAATTTGTTATTGGGCTTGCTTCTATAGTAATTTTCGCTTGTCCTCTGATTATTGAAATCAAGTCATGAAATTTTATATTTTTATAGAAACCTCTCATCTGGCATGATATTGGGTGTGAGGTAGTCCCTGCCCAAATCATGTAAACTATGGTTAAAATTAAAACTCCTATTATAATTATAATTATTATTGTAAGAACTGATTCTTTTTTAACTTCCCTTTGTGGGAGTTTCTTCTGGTTTGGGCATCGAATCGGCTTCCTCAATTGAAATTGCAACCGAGATTGGTTCTTCTCCTATCCCATATCTATAGTGTTAAATAATTAGCTTTGTATTGAAATATTTTGGCTCGGAAAATGTCTAAATTGACTTTCCCACTTTGTAAGTATGCCTAAAACTTCTCTTCATAGTTGTCCAGATCATGAATGGTTAAGTTTTGGTTATTTGAATTTGATGACATTTTCTGGCTTTATGATTTAGTATTTGGTATTCTGTTTCAATGGTTTTCCACAACTGTATGCTTGTTGTTTCTTTTTGCTTGTGTAACCTGACATTCTTCTCTTTCCAGATATGATAAATAATAGTAGTTAATATTATATGTGCTTTGTCAAATTCCTTTTATTTTCTTTTGAACTTTTGCTAAATGCATTGAATGCTTGATCTTATGTTGTGGATTAGCTCAAATTGACTAAGTTGAAGTTTTCCTTTTGCAATATATCATATATGCCCAGAGTAAATGAAATCAAAAAATATGTGATCTATACTTTCAATCTCACTTTTGCATAAAAGACAGTTGATTTCCCCTTTTGTTCCACTTTTTACATCTGTCTCTTGTAGGTAGCCTATTCAGTATAGCAAAATAAGTGCAGTGAGCCATTTTTGGGAAAATACCCTATTTCATATTGTTTTATACTAATCGCCTTCAACTTCGGCACCTTTGATATACTCCCATGTTTTTAAGGAGAATTTTACTTTTGTTGATAATTTCCGACTCCAGCTACCTTTGTTTAGGCTTGAGTCTATTTCAATATTTTCTATTACTGATTTGAATATTGATGTAATTGGTACTGTAGATTTTTGTTTCATTTATGTCTTGAAATTATTTTTTCCACTTTTATATTTGTTTCTCCAAACTGTACCAAATTATTCCATCCTAATAAACTGACTAAAGATTTACCTTTTATCCATAGATCAAACCAAAAGCTAGTATCTTTGCCATCCTTGAATTTTCTATCTATCGATTTGTTGCCTGTGTCTCTACACTTAAGAATGAGATTTACCTTTTATCCACGGGTTAAACCAAAGGCTGGTATCTTAGCCATCCTTGAATTTTCTGTCTATCAATTTGATACGTGTTTCTCTGCACTTAACAATGCTTTTCAAAGTGTGTGAGTAATGATTTTCTATTGGCATATTCCAAAAGTTTTTGTTCTTGACATATTTCTTTTGCATCCACTTTTCCCATGATGAGTTTCCTTCAATAAATTTCAAACAAATTGAACTTTCATGCCTCAGTTAAGTCTTTAAAATTTCTTTGGCCAAATCCCCCATTCTTTTTTGTTTTATAGACGTTCTCCCACGAGATTTTATGATATTGTCCCTCCAAACAAAATTTGCACGCATTCTTTCTATTTTTTGTAATGCTTTTAATTATATGTGGTGAGTTTTTATCCAATACATGATAATAGCAGTAATGACAGTGTGTGTAAGCTCTAGTCAACCAGCAATAGACAGTAGCTTACTTGACCAACTCTTTTTGCTTTAAATAATATCATATAATCTGGCACAGTCTCCACCTGCGATGTAATTCAAACTAAAAGGAAATCCCAAATGTTCAACCGGAAGGTTACCTGTCTGAATTTTTAAAATTTGAAGAATTTCCTCCTTTCTTGTACAATTTTTGATGAAATACGCCTTGCTTTTGCTCTTATTTATTTGCAGTCCTGCATAATCTTTCAGATTTTCAAAAAATCATTCAATAGAGTTTGCACTGCATAAGTTTGCATTCATAAATAACAAAAGATCACTAGCATAAAACAAATGAGAAATAGTAGGTTTAGTTCTATTTGTAAGTTTTAAATTTCCATTTAACCGCTCAATTTCCATTTGTGAAGAAAAGTATTACACAACCATGGAGAATAAGTAAGGAGAAAGTGGATCTCTTTGTCTTATTCCCACATTACTATGTATAAAACCACAAGGGGAACCAATTATTAATATTGAAAATATAGTATTGATGCATTCTTCAATAAAATTGCAAACAATTTCATGAAAGTCCAATTGTGACATCATATGAGTTATGAAATGTATGTTTATTCTGTCAAATGCTTTATGTTAATCTATGTTGATGCATACTTTATTTTTACAACCCTTACTGAATTTTCTAATAATTTCATGAGCTAATAAGGTGTTTTCCATAATTTATCTACCTGGTATAAAAACACATTGGTTGTCATAAATCAAACATATTAAGAATATTTTTATTCATTTACTCAAAATAGTAGCTATAATTTTATAAATAGTATTGCAACATGGCATGGGCCTATAATCCCCTAAACCATTGCAGATTTTGATTTTTAGAATAAGGGTAATAAATATATGATTTAGATATTTCAGTAGCTTTCTAGTCATGAAAACTTCGACTACTGCATCAAATAAATTTTTTTTGATATCATCCCAATGGGTTTTATAAAACTTTACGCCAAATCTATCTGGTCCTGCGCCTTTATCAATGTTAGCATTAAAAACTATACTTTTGATTTCCTCCAAACATATAGAAAAAGTAGTATTTCTTCACTATTTTCATTAAGCAAGAATTTTGTAGCGAAATTTCAGAAATCCTTCTTATATGAGTCGGTATTATACAGATCGGTAAAATAAATAATGGGATTTCCCAATATTTGTGAGACGCCATTAATTGTAGCTCCTTTTTCATCTAGCAATTTTCCCGTGTCACTAATATATTTTCTATTGGACATTTTGGCATACAAAAACTTGCTAGATTCATCCCTACTAGTGAGCCAGTTAATTTTTTAGTTTTTTGCCTCATGCTATAGCTTGCACATGTAAAGCTTTACTTAAGTTGTCTTGCATTTAGAAAAAAAAAAATTCACAAGAAATTTTTTTGAGCTATCAAACTCTATTTCAATTGGATACTCTCACATTCATTCTAATTTGTTTGGTATTATCCTTATTTTGATTTTTTATTCTAAATTTTCATATTTTCCTTTATATTTTTGAGAAATTTATTAAATTTGTACTGGGCTATACCATGAATAGGTACGACTATACATTTTCTTATAATTTCCTTATAATTGCTTTGTAGCGTTCAACTATTCGCAAATATGAATGGTTTATTTGTAACAATCCTGAATTTCCGACCCAATTTAAAATTTTAAATCCATTATTTAATATAAAATTTTGAAATTTATATACGATCTCAATTAACGTCCAAACTTCGTTTATAAGATGCGTCTAGTTAGTTATGGATGTGGGTAAAATTTCGTCGTAAAATATTGCAGTAAATTTCTTTCGCGTTTTTATTGTATATCAGTTCATTTTAAACTACGAAAAAATTATCTTTCAAATCTAAATATTTTTATGCAGTAATGTTGTAAAAATTTATCTCATTTAGACGTTGCTTTCCGTTTCGTCTAATTCCATCGTCGCCTGCTTCATTTAAATTGTTTTGTCAAACGAACAATTTAATCGGCGTAAATTTGGAGTCTATATAAAACTGTCGTATCGCAATTATCTATGTACCATTGAAAGCGACTCATCACGCTGATCAAAATGGTATATACATTTGTGCAAATCGGAGTCCAACGTTAAACGTCGTGTTAATTTAACCGTTCCGGGCGGACCGGTTAAACCTTATTCAGCCCAAAACAAACACCCAGTATCCATACAAAAATTTGAAAATAAAATTTCAACTGACAGAAATTAATATGGGTAGTTGGCTGATGGGAGTTGTGACTTGGAAATAGGTGTGACGTTTGGGAATTCAAAAATAGAAGCTATTGCTACGAATTAAAAAAAAAACGAACGAACGCACTGTTCATTCACAAACTTCTCCAGGTAACCTCTCTTCTCTCCTCATCTTATTCTTTCTCTTTTCTTTTTAATGTTTATCCACTGTTAAAAAAAACATCAAATGCAAAAGAAAATATGAACCCAACCCAAAGAGTTTCTCCCAGTCCACTCCACCACTCTTTGGCAGCACACCTCCTTCACTTCGCCTTCCTCTCCCATTGCGTTTCACCTCATCCACCACGCACAACACCCAAGTCGCCTGTACCGAGCCAATCACCATCCCCTCAGCCACATGCGGCCGACCGAGCTTCCGCCCTCCACTCCCAGTCACCGCAAGTTCGCCCTCCCTCACCACATGCGCATGCAATCATCGGCCGCCATCTCCCTCAGCCGCGTCGTGCGCATGCGTACCGCCCTCGCCGCTTCCCCCGAAACGACCTAGCCACCACTGCCTACCGCGCCACTCCTCCGAGCACCACTTCCAGTTCTTGGCCTGCACGTGCGTCGTTTGCATGCATATGTGGGAGCATGTGCGTGTTGTGTGTGTACAAAAGAGTGTGCATGCATATGTTAGTCAGAATGTATTAAGTCCAGTTTAAATAAAATGATGAGTCCAGTTTTATAAAGAAACAGTTTGTTGTATATAAAATTGTGTGCTTGATTTGGAGAAGTAGCGATGAGTCACTATCTGGAAGAAGAAGAAAAAAGAGTCTCCGTTTTGTTTTTAAAAAAAAAGAATTTGAAGCAACAGTATCGTTTTACAAAAGTGAATGGGAAGTGAGTGCGTATGTATGTATGGGAAGTGAGTGCGTGCGAGTCACTGTGTTTTATGTGCGTGCGTATAGATGAAGTTAATGTCTAAAAAAATAAAGTCTCGGTTAAAAAAAGAAAGAAGAAATAGTGTTTTGTAGAGAGACTGAAAGTGTACAGTTTGCTTTACAATAAAGGAAGTGTTACTGTGTTTAATTTGCAGAAGAGAATATACGCAGCATCTATTTTGTTACTGAAAATAGTAACCACTTTTCTTTTTTCCTGTTGTGTACAGCAGCAACCGGTTGAGTTCCTTTTGCAGCAGCATCAATTTCTCGGCTTTCGTTCTTTTCTTCTTCATTGGTAAGCGCATATATATAATTTTATAAATTATATATGAACGTTCATTTGAATTAATATCATCTTTCTTTTATCGATAATTACAGTGTTCCATTGTTCGTGTTGAACCGATTCCATTCGTGCTTCTTCGTGCTTCGTTGTCAATTTCTTCAACCACGAATGGTGAATTAATTTTCATGACTTATATTCTTATACGATGATAATCCAGTTTGGTTGATAAATGATTGATTGTTTGATGTTGACATTGGACGTCAAATTGTTAATGTAGTAAGTGATAAATAATTTGAAATTGAAATTGACGTAGGATAGTTAGATTTGATATATGTGTTGAATCTGATTAGATGACATTTGCATAATATGACCCCTTTAAATGTTTAAATAAATTGACATGTAGAAATATGGTTAATTACACTTTGAACCATTTAAATGTATGATATATAAAATGATGTAATATGAAATTATATAATAGATATCAAGTGTAAAATTGCATAAAATAATAAGTGTAATAATCTTTAATCTACATGAAATGATAGTATAGATTCTAGAAATAATTATATTAATTTGCACAAACAACAATGTAAATTAATACGATTATTTCGGGACTATTTGAATTAATTTTTGGATTATTATTGATGGTTGCTATTGCCTGTTTATTTACTTTGACACCATCCCAGTTATCACACTGCAAGTTCCCTTTGCTATGCTTTGATTTTTGAATTGAAATGGAATCGGGTTGAAATGATAAATACCCAAACAAAAAAATTGACTTAGGATAGAAAATTGAATAAAATCTGATTGGTAATAATTTGATTTTAAAAATAAAAATAAAATTAAAGATTTTATTTGAATGAAATAATAAAGTTTTTAAATTGAAGTTTGAAATTTGAATTCTAGTGAAATTTAAATGTTAATATTTAATAATTTAAAATAAAATATTAACAAAGTAATTGATGAAAGAACGTTGTCTTAAATATAATTATTTAATAATTAAGTTTGAAATTATTTAATAACTAAGGTTGAAATTATTTCATAATTAAGTTTTGAAATTATTTCATAATAATTTTGAATTATTTAATAATTAAGTTTTGAAATTATTTAATAATTAAGGTTTGAAATTATTTCATAATTAAGTCTGAAATTATTTAATAATTAAGTTTGAAATTATTTAATAATTAATATTTGAAATTATTTAATAATTAAAAAAGATTGAATTATCTAATAATTAAATAAAATTGAATTCTTTGATAAGTGAAATTGAACTTCTTTAATAAATGAAATTGAGTTCTGTAATAATTAAGTTTTGGAAATTTGTTTAAACTAAATAAGTAAACAAGTGAAATTGAATTTCTTTAACAAGAAATAACATGTGATTTATTGAATTTAATATAAGACTTGAAATTTAAAGGATTTGATTTGACGAATTTAATTTAATTAAATTTATAAGTTTGATATGTTATAGGAAAACTTAAATTGATTTAATGAATTGGAAATTAAATTAGAATTGTTTGAATGTTAATTTAACTTAATTTTGAATGATTATTGGATTAAATCCATCAATGAATTTAAATTGATTGGAATGTTAAATTAACTTAATTTAAATGATTATGGAATGAAACCTATATGTGAATTTAAATCAATATTTGAATTTGTTTAAATCAAAAATTTAAATTGAATTATAGAGTTTTGAAATGGTAAATTTGGATGGTAAATTTGGAAGCTTTGAAACGTACACTATAGAAATTGATTTAGGAAGACATATGGAATGTTGGTTTACAAATTCTAATTGAAATTGAATTTGATTTCGTTTTGAAATATATTAAACGACCAATCGGTGTAATAATTACGAAAGTTATTAAAGAGGCCGGAATCGGTTAGGGACATACTCACTGTCTAAACCGAATACCACTTTTGATAACTATACACGGAGTGTGATCCAGAATGAAGTGGTTGGAATGACGTACGTGATGATTGAAGAAAGAGAATGATAATGGATAGCCTTGACACTTGTGTCAAATTGGAAATGACTAAAACAGGAGCCATGTCGGGCCAAATGGTGTTAGCTATCTCGAGCAAACACACTTCTTCGTAAACTACGCATTACTTGTTATTGATTGGTGCGCACCCTTGAATTTGGAGGGTTGTATCGCGGTGTTGAGATCGTTGCGGCGATGCGTTCTCACTAGTCCGGATCAGGCAAACGGTAGTTTCACTACCTTGGGTATTGCCTCATGTGCCTTGTCATACTTGTATCCCTATACGCGACCACTACGAATTTGTTTTGTATTATACCTATGGAGTACTCCCTGATATCCCACTAGTTTATGGTGGAGTTTATAGTGCTGTATAAACTATAATGCTATATAAATGTGTTAAGGGGAATAATGGTAACGCCTTAACACTATTTTGATATTTTATTTTACTGCTAGACATTATCTACTTATCATACACTACTATGTATAGATAGTTTAACGGATCCTGAAAGATGTTTATTCCATTCATCTTTGAGTTATTGTTATTTCAATTTTGAACCATATTATATGTATAAGAATATATGTCCTGATTCAAGTATTTGTTTGCGTATATGCTCGGGTCAGTCTGAGGATTTCTGTTGTTGTGCTGCTTGGGAGCTGAAAACTTGAAGACTATCATTTATCTTTATCTTTTCCAGTATTGCTCTTTTCCATTTCGATATTATCCAACATCTATGAATTTCTATTTCACTATTTGCTTGAGACATTGTTGTATTTACTTAGTAGCCTCATGAACTACTATTATGACATTGTTGTAATTCCACTGCACTATTCTGTTATGTTATATTTTCTGTGATTCTGTGATGATTCTCATTTTTATACATATAATCCATTGATGATTCGTGTTTTATACTATTTAAGTTGACATATGGATTATTGTCAATTTAAATGGTCCAAATATACGGGTTATTACCGTTGGTATCAGAGCTTTGGTTCTCGAAAACCTTAGCCAGTGGAGTTTTAAAGCTCATTAGAGATAGGGTAACCATACCCTAGAATGAGGAGAATCATTTCAGAATCCATATCCTTTGATTCCATCCTTCTTATTGAATTCGTAGATTAGAATTCCTTAAGTTCTATAAATCTTTATCTTTGATTCTAAAATCGCTTTTGATATTCCAAGATGAGTACCAGAAGGAATGCTAGAGGTGGGGGTAGAGGAAATGTTCCCGAACCACATGCCCCAGCTCCCGTAGTCAAATTCTCTACTCTTAGCAAAGAATACACCCACTTGGTGGCGTTAAGTTCTCTGGATTCGAGAGCATCATTGAGGCACAACGGTGGATGAAAAGTCTAGAAAGGATCTTCACTGGCCTTGAGATTACTAACGCGCAGAAGCGTAAATTGGCCGCTTGACAGCTTCAGGATGTGGCACAAGATTGGTGGGAGTCAGTCACCTCCCGTACTGACGAAGAAACTATCACCTGGGCTCGGTTTAGGTAGAAATCTAACTGAAATTTCATCCAAATAAAATTCCTTCTATCTCATCAAATTTTGACTCATCTTTATATCACTTGTAAATAGGGATTCCTTTACGACTCAGTGGATGCCAACAGCCGGAAAGGCTCAGCTTTATCGATCATTTATGGACCTCAAGCGGGGTAACATGACTTTCTCCGAGTATGAAAGGAAGTTCAACGAACTCTCCAAGTTCGGACCTGGATTAAATGATACCACACTGCTGAAGAATGAGAAATTAATCCATAGAGCACATTCAGAGTATTACGAACTCCTCACAGCTCACATCCATGGCACTTTCACCGAGTTGATGGATTTTGCTCTTAGGTATGAGGGAAAGCCAAAGGGAACATCAGTCGCCAAGGCTCCAGTTACTCAGCCATCCTCTAGTCAGACTGGGAAGAGGAAGCCAAATTTTGAGCAACAGAAGAAGAACCGGCAGAAGAAATCCGGGCTTGGCTATTCTCAGAAGAAGCCCATTGACATATCCTCTATCACCTGCTTCAACTGCAATTAGAAAGGTCCCAGTAGTTGCCCATCCCTAAAAGGTGCAGCTATTCCGCTACGGCTTAGATGGCCAAGAGAGATGTATGTCACATTTGCTTACAGCTAGGACATTTTAAGAAGGACTGCCCTACCCAGAAGAGGGGCACTCCATCTGGAGTTTCTGCTATTACCACACCTACCCCGGAACTTCAGGATGACCAAGGTACATTACAGAGTACTTTTATGTTGCATACTTTGCCTGTTAGAGTTCTATTTGACACCGGAGCAACACATAGTTTCATATCTATTGATTTATGTAACAAACTTGGGTTGGAACCTATCCTTGAATCTACCTTCTAATGTGTATCAAACCCTATTAGAGGGCCCGCTAACCTCAAAAGGGTATGCAAATATGTCACGCTTATGTATGACATGCATCGTTTCACTTGGGATTTCTTTGTACTTGGATTTGAGGCATTCGATATCCTATTAGGTGTTGATTGGCTACGGAAGTTCGAAGTCGTTATCTCTTGCAAAGCTCGAACCGTCTCTCTAATTGATGCCAAGGGTATACCTTTAGTTATTGAAGGTAAATCGCCTCAAGAATGTGTTGGGAGTTTTATATTCTCTCTTGACTCCCATCCGAATGATCTAAGCTTTACTCCGGTTGTTCGACTCTTTTCTGATGTGTTTGGAGAAGTCAATTCTCTACCACCTCCGTGGAAAATCGAATTCTGCATTGATCTTATCCTTGGTGCCCGACCAGTAGTTCTCCCTCCCAGGAGAATGGCTCCTAAAGAGAAGACAGAATTAAATGCTCAGATTGAAGATTTATTTGCTAAAGGCTTGATTCGACGAAGTTATTCAGAATGGGGTGCTGCAGTTGTATTCGTTACAAAGTCAGATGGTTCTCTCAGAATGTGTGTGGACTATAGAGAGCTAAACAAGCTCACACACAAGAATAGATATCCAATGCCCCGCATTAATGATTTATTCGACCAGCTCCATGGAGCTAAAGTTTTCTCTCTACTCGATCTGGCTACCGGCTTCCACCAACTCAGAATTGTTGAGGTGAGTATTCCTAAAACAGCATTCCACACTGAAAATGATTTCTTTGAATGGCTAGTTATGTCGTTCGGTCTTACTAATGCTCCAGCTTATTTCGTCGACTTAATGAATAGAGTTTTTCGTGATGTTCTTAACAAGTTTGTTCTTGTTTTCATCGATGATATTCTCGTTTTCTCTAAAGATGAAAAAGAGCATAGGTCACATTTGGCTTTTGTTCTTGAAACTCTTCACAGACATCAGCTTAAAGCCAAGTTTTTGAAATGCCACTTTTGGGGCGATGAAGTTCAATTTCTTGGTCATATTGTCTCGGAGAATGGGATTTCGGTTGATCCAGTTAAAATCGCCGTAATCAATGTAAGTTCTATCCTTACTTGTCATTTCTATCCAAACATCTTATCTCTATCTAAATTCTAATCCTTTGAATTTGCAGGATTGGAAGACTCCGAAAACTCCTACAGATATTCGTAGCTTCTTGGGCTTGGCCGGCTATTATCGCAGAGTTATAGAAAACTTTGCTCGTATTGTCGCACCACTTACCGCAATTACCAGAAAGAATGTAAAATTTATTTGGTGTGAAAAGTGCGAAGCAGCTTTCAATGAGATAAAGCGAAGGTTGACCTCTGCCCCAGTTATTACAGTTATTGACGGTAGTGAAGGATTGACCGTCTATACTGATGCCTGCCGTGATGGATTAGGAGCAGTTTTAATGCAGAAAGGAAAGGTCATTGCCTATGCTAGTCATCAATTAAAGACCCATGAAGTAAATTACGCGACTCACGATTTAGAGCTTCTTGCAGTTGTATTTGCTCTAAAGCTATGGAGGCACTATCTATTGGGGACCAAGTTCGAACTATTCATTGACCATAAGTCATTAAGATATATTTTCTCATAAAAGGATTTGAATTAGAGACAAGTTCGATGGCTCGAATTCTTGGCTGCATATGATCTTGATATTAATTACACCCCGGGAAAGCAAACACCGTAGCCGGTGCTTTGAGCAGAAACCAAGCAATGGCATGTTGTAATCTTGTTAAGGGGATGTTATTCCAGCTCGTCGTCTCCCCATCTCTTATGGATCGCATCATAGCCAAGCAATATGAAGACACCTTGCTCTATCGTATCAAATAAATAGTTCTCGGTAGAGTTGGAAATGCTGATAGTAAGATGGGTGCACAAGTTAATAGTAATGGAGTCTTAAGAATTGACAATCGTATTTGTGTTCCCAATGTTGATGGTCTAAGACAGGAAGTGCTGAGAGAAAATTATTAATCTTCGCTTTCATTTCATCCAGGAGTCATAAAGATGTATCAAAATATGAAGAAGTTATACTGGTGGAGTGGGATGAAGCGGGATATTTCTACCTATGTTAGTAGAGGCACAATTTGTCAACAAGTTAAGGCTGATCACCGAAAGACGGTAGGTTTACTTCAACCTCTAGAGATTCCAGGTTGGAAGTGGGAGCAAATTTCTATGGATTTCATTGATGGGTTACCAAGGACCAGAAAGGGTAACGAAAGCATTTGGGTGATTGTCGATAGACTGACAAAATACGCTCATTTTATTCCAGTCAAAACCACTCGTAGTGCTTCAAGTTTGGCCGAGATATACATGAGAGAAGTTGTTAAACTTCATGGTGTATTATCTAGTATCGTATGCGATAGAGATCCTATTTTAACTAGTAAATTCTGGAAGGCATTTCAGGATACTTTGGGCACTAAACTGTATCTGATCACAGCATATCATCCTCAGACAGATGGCCAAACTGAGAGGGTGAATCAGATTTTGGAAGACCTTCTCCGGGCTTGTATTATAGACTTTGGTGGATCCTGGGAAGACCACCTCCATTTGGTTGAATTCACTTATAATAATAGTTATCAGGTAAAGAAATCAAATTTCAAATTTGAATAAGTATATTTGAATTTAAATTAATTATCTTTAATAAAATCAGGCAAGCATTGGTATGGCACCGTTCGAAGCTTTATACAGACGTTCGTGCAAATCACCAGCTTGTTGGATTGAGTCTGGAGATCGATTAGTGCTTGGTCCAGAAATAATTATGGAAGCTTCCGAAAAAGTTGAAGAAATCAGAAAGAAGATAAAGACAGCACAAGACAGACAGAAGTGCTACGCTGACAGAAGGAGGAGAGATCTCGAATTCAGTGTAGGAGATGAAGTATTTCTGAAAGTGTCGCATTTGAAGAACGTTATTCAATTTGGAAGGAAAGGGAAGCTTGCTCCCAGATTTGTTGGTCCGTTTAATATTACGGAAAGGGTTGGAACATTGGCCTATAGAATTGCATTAGCAAAAAAGTTTGTCGGTGTGCACAATGTGTTCCACGTCTCACATCTCCGCAAAGTTGTGCGTGATTCATCTATGACCATTCCCACAGCTCGGTTGAAATAGATAGTTATCGAGCCTGACTTAACTATTGAGCGTAAGCCACTTCGGATAGTCGATCGTGAGATGAAGCAACTTAGAAGGAAGTCGGTCAATCTCATCAAATTCCAGTGGAGTGAAGATGAGCGAGATTGCACGTAGGAAATTGAAGATAATATTCGGGGTTCAAATCCCGAGTTACTAATTTCAGGTATAATTCAATTTTCTTAAAATCTATCTTAACTTTTCTGCTTGTTTCTTTCCTACTTCTCCCGTCTCGTTCCTTTTCGAGGACGAAAAGTTTTGAGTGGGGGAGAATGTAACAAACCTGAATTTCCGACCCAATTTAAAATTTTAAACCCATTATTCAATATAAAAATTTGAAATTTATATACGATCTCAATTAACGTCCAAACGTCATTTATAAGATGTGGGTAAAATTTCGTCGCAAAATATTGCAGTAAATTTCGTTCGCGTTTTTATTGTATATCAGTTCATTTTAAACTGTGAAAAATTTATCTTTCAAATCCAAATATTTTTACACAGTAATGTTATAAAAATTTATCTCATTTAGATGTCGCTTTCCGTTTCGTCTAATTTCGTCGTTGCCTGCTTCATTTAAATTGTTTTGTCAAACGAACAATTTAATCGGCGTAAATTTCGAGTTTTTATAAAACTTTCGTATTGCAATTATCTGTGTACCAATGGAAGCGCCTTGTCACGCTGATCAAAACAGTATATTCATTTGTGCAAGTCGGAGTCCGACGTAAAACGTCGCGTTAATTTAACCGTTCTGGACGGACCGGTTAAACCATATTCAGCCTAAAACAAACACTCCGTATCCATTCAAAAATTTAAAAATAAAATTTCAACTGATAGAAATTAATATGGGTAGTTGGCTGATGGGAGTTGTGACTTGGAAATAGGTGTGACGTTTGGGAATTCAAAAATAGAAGTTATTGCTACGAATTATATAAAAAGAAAAACGAACGAACACACTGTTCATTCACAAACTTCTTCAGGTAACCTCTTCTCTCCTCACCTTATTTTTCTCCTTTCTTTTCAATGTTTCTCCGCTATTAAAAAAAACATCAAATGCAAAAGAAAATATGAACCCAACCCATCGAGTTGCTCCCAGTCCACTCCACCACTCTCTGGCACGCACACCTCCTTCACTTCGCCTTCCTCTCCCATCGTGTTTCACCTCAACCACCACACACAACACCCAAGTCGCCTGAACCGAGCCAATCACCATCCCCTTAGCCACACGCGCGCCGACCGAGCCTCCGCCCTCCACTCCTAGTCACCGCAAATTCGCCCTCCCTTACCACATGCGCATGCAATCACCGGCTGCCATCCCCCTCAGCCGCGTCGCGCGCATGCGTACCGCCCTCGTCGCTTCCCCCGAAATGACCTAGCCACCACTGCCTACTGCGCCACTCCTCCGAGCACCACTACCAGTTCCTGGCCTGCACGTGCGTCGTTGCATGCATATGTGGGAGCGTGTGCGTGCTGTGTGTGTACAAAAGAGTGTGCATGCATATGTTAGTCAGAGTGTATTAAGTCCAGTTTAAAATAAAATGATGAGTCCTGTTTTATAAAGAAACAGTTTGTTGTATATAAAATTATGTGCTTGCATTTGGAGAAATAGTGATGAATCACTATGTGGAAGAAGAAAATAAAATAAAAGAGTCTCCGTTTTGATTTTTAAAAGTTTTTGAAGCAACAGTATCGCTTTATAAAAATGAATGGGATGTGAGTGCGTGCGTATGTATGGGAAGTGAGTGTGTGCAAGTCACTGTGTTTGAAGTGCGTGCGTATAGATAAAGTTAATGTCTGAAAAAAAATGAAGTCTCGGTTTTAAAAAAAAAAGAAAGAAGAAATAGTGTTTTGTAGAGAGACTGAAAGTGTACAGTTTGCTTTACAATAAAGGAAGTGTTACTGTGTTTAATTTGCAGAAGAGAATATACGCAGCATCTATTTTGTTACTGAAAATAGTAGCCACTTTTCTTTTTTCCTGTTGTGTACAGCAGCAACCGGTCGAGTTCCTTTTGTAACAGCATCAATTTCTCAGCTTTCGTTCTTTTCTTCGTCATTGGTAAGCGCATATGTATATTTTATAAATTATATATGAACGTTCATTTGAATTAATATCATCTTTCTTTTGTCGATAATTACAGTGTTCCATTGTTCGTGTTGAACCGATTCCATTCGTGCTTCTTCGTGCTTCGTTGTCAATTTCTCCAACAACGAAAGGTGAATTAATTTTCACGACTTATATTCTTATACGATGATAATCCAGTTTGGTTGATAAATGATTGATCGTTTGATGTTGACATTGGACGTTGAATTGTTAATGCAGTATGTGATAAATAATTTGAAATTGAAATTGACGTAGGATAGTTAGATTTGATATATGTGTTGAATTTAATTAGATGACATTTGCATAATATGACCTCTTTAAATGTTTAAATAAATTGACACGTAGAAATATGGTTAATTACACCTTGAACCATTTAAATGTATGATGTATAAATTGATGTAGTATGAAATTGAATAATAGATATCAAGTGTAAAATTGCATAAAATAATAAGCGTAATAATCTTTAATCTACATGAAATGATAGTGTAGATTCTAGAAATAATTATATTAATTTGCACAAACAACAATGTAAATTAATACGATTATTTCGGGATTATTTGAATTAATTATTGGATTGTTATTGATGGTTGTTATTGCTTGTTTATTTACTTTGACACCATCCCAGTTATCACACTACAAGTTCCCTTTGCTATGCTTTGATTTTTGTGTTGAAATGCAATCGGGTTGAAATGATAAATACCCAAATAAAACAATTGACTTAGGATAGAAAATTGAATAAAACCCGATTGGTCAAATAATTTGATTTTAAAAATAAAATAAAAATAAAGATTTTATTTGAATGAAATAATAAAGGTTTTAAATTGAAGTTTGAAACTTGAATTCTAGTGAAATTCAAATGTTAATATTTAATAATTTGAAACAAAATATTAACAAAGTAATTGTTGAAAGAACATTGTCTTAAATTTAATTATTTAATAATTAAGTTTTGAAATTATTTAATGATTAAGGTTTGAAATTATTTCATAATTAAGTTTTGAAATTATTTAATAATTAAGTTTGAATTATTTAATAATTAAAATTTGAAATTATTTCATAATTAAGGTTTGAAATTATTTCATAATTAAATTTTGAAATTATTTCATAATTAAGTTTGAAATTATTTAATAATTAAATTTGAAATTATTTAATAATTAAGTTATGAAATTATTTAATAATAAAATAAGATTGAATTATTTAATAATTAAATAAAATTGAATTCTTTGATAAGTGAAATTGAACTTCTTTAATAAGTGAAATTGAGTTCTGTAATAATTAAGTTTTGGAAATTTGTTTAAATTAAATAAGTAAATAAGTGAAATTGAATTTCTTTAACAAGAAATAAAATGCGATTTATTGAATTTAATATAAGACTTGAAATTTAAAGGATTTGATTTGACGAATTTAATTTAATTAAATTTATAAGTTTGATATGTTATAGGAAAACTTAAATTGATTTAATGAATTGGAAATTAAATTGGAATTGTTTGAATGTTAAGTTAACTTAATTTTGAATGATTATTGGATTAAATCCATCAATGAATTTAAATTGATTGGAATGTTAAATTAACTTAATTTAAATGATTATGGAATGAAACCTATATATGAATTTAAATCAATATTTGAATTTGTTTAAATCAAAAATTTAAATTGAATTATAGAGTTTTGAAATGGTAAATTTGGATGGTAAATTTGGAAGCTTTGAAACGTACACTATAGAAATTGATTTAGGAAGACATATGGAACGTTGGTTTACAAATTCTAATTGAAATTGAATTTGATTTGGTTTTGAAATGTATTAAATGACCAATAGGTGTAATAATTACGAAAGTTATTAAAGAGACCGGAATCGATTAGAGACATACTCACTGTCTAAACCGAATACCACTTTAATAACTATACGCGGAGTGTGATCCAGAATGAAGTGGTTGGAATGACATACGTGATGATTGAATAAAGAGAACGATAATGGATAGCTTTGACACTTGTATCAAATTGGAAATGACTAAAATAGGAGCCGTGCCGGGCCAAATGGGATTAGCTACCTCGAGCGAACATACTTCTTTATAAACTACTCATTACTTGTTATTGATTGGTGCGCACCCTTGAATTTGGAGTGTTGTTTCACGGTGTTGCGATCGTTGCGGCGATGCGTTCTCACCAGTCCGGATCAGGAAAACGGTAGTTTCACTTTCTTGGGTATTGCCTCATGTGCCTTGTCATACTTGTATCCCTATACGCAATCACTACGAATTTGTTTTGTATTATACCTATGAAGTACTCCCTGATATCCTACTAGTTTACGGTGGAGTTTACAATGCTGTATAGACTATAATGCTATATAAATGTGTTAAGGGGAACAATGGTAACGTCTTAACACTATGTTGATATTTTATTTTACTGTTAGACATTATCTACTTATCGTACACTACTATGTATAGATAGTTTAATAGATCCTGAAAGATGTTTATTCCATTCATCTTTGAGTTATTGTTATTTCAAATTTGAACCATATTATCTGTATAAGAATATACGTCCTGATTCGAGTATTTGTTTGCGCATATGCTCGGGTTAGTCTGAGGATTTCTGTTACTGTGTTGCTTGGGAGCTGAAGACTATCATTTATCTTTATCTTTTCCAGTATTGCTCTTTTCTATTTGGATATTATCAGACATCTATGAATTTCTATTTCACTATTTGCTTGAGATATTATTGTATTTACTTAGTAGCCTCATGAACTACTATTATGACATTATTGTAATTCCGCTGCACTATTCTGTTATGCTATATTTTCTGTGATTCTGTGATGATTCTCATTTTTATACATATACTCCATTGATGATTTGTGTTTTGTACTATTTATGTTGACGTATGGATTATTGTCACTTTAAATGGCCCAAATATACGGGTTGTTACATTATTTTTGTTGAGATGATTTTTCTAAGTAAAAAGAATTTGCATAGGGGTGTGATCATTAGAAGCTTGTGGTAAAATGGAACGTTGAAAATTGTAAAATAGCTTACAAACTTTTGATTAATTAAAGCTATGTCTAATTTGCAATGTATATTTCTAGATCTATATTACCCAACAACATAGATGTGGAAACTAATTGGATCGAATATAGAAATGATGAAACAATTAAATAAAATTATCAGGATTGTTCAGCTTGAGAAGGTGAAATTAACCAGTTAAAAATCAATGAAAGGGACGTACACCAAAAGTTTTTAAAGTGGTTCCATTATCAATGGGATAGTGTACGTCCGCTTAGATAAGAATTTTTTTATTAATATCGAGAAGGAAGGTTACATAGATTGGTACAAGTTATTTTTATTACATAGGCTCCTTTAAATATAAGCTTTGAGACTTGAAAATTGGACTCATCCCGCGACATGAGACTAAATAAAACAACAAAACCTAATATTGTATCATATTTTTTAACACTCCACCTTGATACAATATATATCTTTAAAAAAGCCATCTAATTCCATCTACACCTTCATACTTTGAGTAGTCTCAAGCATAGTAGATACATTCCTAATGAGATTTGGCAATGCCATCAACCATTACGCTTTTTGATGAACTCCGACAATGCCACCTCCTGCCAACAGAGTATTTAAACACATCGTTCCTGTGTAAGATCTATCATTATTCTCAATGAAAACAAATGTCTCCATCTACCAATTATCTCTCCCATGCCACCATATTGACCTATCACCTTTTTAAGCGAATCAAGTTCGAACAATGCTCAAACTTTGCAATAGGTAAGGACTTGATGAACATGTCTACTGCATTCTTCTCTACATGAACCTTCTGAAGGCGAATTAGCTTCTCTTTATTCATTGAGTTTGAAAGGATTCTCTCACCTCTATGCTTCGTCCTTGAGCTGAAAGCTAAAATTTCAACTAAGTGAATTGCACTTTGATTGCCATAATTCATTTCTACTCCATCATATTTGAAGCCTAAATCACACATCAACTATCTTAAATAGTTCCTCCTTAGCCTCTTCAACAGCAACTATAAGCTCTGCCTCTGTAGTAGACAAAGCAACAACAGTTTGCAACCTCACTTTCCATCTAATAGATGTTACTCCAAGAGCAAACACATAACCCAAAGTTGGCTTCCTTCGATCTCTATCACCGGCTAGCCGGAAATACAAAATCCTACCAAGATGAAATCTATATCTCTACCGCCAAAAACAAGCTCATGATCTATAGTTCCTCCAAGATGTCTGAAAATGTACTTTACAGCCTTCCAATGCGTCTTTCCTAGATTTTTCATTTATATATAATAACCAATCCAATAGCTTGTGCAATGTCAGGCCTAGTGCAAACCATAACATGCATCAAACTACCAACTGCACTCGCATAGGGCACCTTATCCATGTAAGCTTTGTTCTTCTATGAGATCAGAGAGCTTTTATTAGAAAGCTAAATGTTAAAAGGCACGAATGCACTAATTGCCTCTGCTCCTTCCACGCTAAACAGAGCAACCATCTTCCTAAAATACTCCTTTTGAGTGAGCCTCAAAGACCTAGCTTTCTATCCCTTTGAATTTCCATACCAAAAATCTTCCTTGCTTCCCCAAGGTCTTTCATCTCAAATTCCACTTTTAGCTTCATCTTCAAACTACCAATTTAAGCTTTATCCTTGGAAGCAATCAACATGCCATCCACATACAAGAGTAAATATACCCAACTACTGCTCTCTAAATGCTTGAAGTACACACAAGCTTGTTTAATAGTGCAATCAAAACCACGTGAAATCAAAAGAGTCAAACCACTTGTACCATTGTCTAGGCGAATATTTGAGTCCGTGAAGTGACTTCTTCGACTTACAAACCCATTACTCTTTCCCACTTATAAAAAATCCTCCAAGTTGCTTCAATGTTAATGGTCTCGTCTAAGTCGCCATGTAAGAAAGTGATCTCCACATCAAGCTGCTCCAACTTTAAGTCATGAATAGCAACAATAGCAAGCAAAATGTGGATGGAGGTATGCCTCACTACTGGTGAAAATATCTCATCATGCTCCACTCTCTTCCTCTGTGAAAATCCTTTAGCAACTAATCTAGCATTGTATCTCTTATCATCCTTCACCTTAAATGCCCACTTGCAACCTATGGCTCGACTTCCTAGAGGAGGTGGTACCAAATCCCAAGTCTTATTCTTTCTCTATGACTCTTAACTCCTCTTCCATAGTGCACATCCATTTCGAGCTATCACCCGACTTTATAGCTTCTTCAAGGTCAAATGGCTCATTATGAACCACGTGTAGGGAATAATCAAACTGATCATCAAAGCTAATGTTTGCATACTGCCAATCATCATACTTCTCGGGCGGCCTAATAGTCCTATGACGGACCTGAATAGGTACAACTTCACCTAAACTCCTTTAAGCTCTACCTTGAACTGAACTTTCTCTAGTCTTATGCACATCACCCACACTACTAGAATGAACATGTAGACTAATCTACGATGTCTCATCAACTACATCTATATATCTCACATCAACAAATCTACTACTAGGCTAAAATGTGGGAACCTCTTTCAACTCCTTAGGCCTATTAGACTCATCTAATATGATAGGTAACCCATCCTTAGGATTGAACATTGCAGACTCATCAAAAGTTACATGTCCATAATGCACGATCTTTTTTATTAACAGGGTTCCAAATGCGATACTCTTTGATACTATCTGTGTATCTCATAAATATGCCCTTGTACAGTCTAGCTTCCAGCTTATCATCACATATATGGTAAACATACAAAGGAAAACCGAATATACGAAAGTAACCAAGATACACTACTTTACCCCTCCACTTCTCCTTTGGAATCTTGGCATCTATGGCTGAGCATGGAACTCAATAATATGTGTTGCAGTCGATAAAGCTACAACCCAAAACCCTCCAGATAAGCCTGCCATCAATCTCAAACAACGTGCCTACTTAAGTAGAGTCTGATTCATCCTCTCAGCAACCTCAATGGTTTGTGGATCTCCTGGTGTAGTGAAATGTCTCTAAATACCATGCTGCTTATAAAAATTAAGGAACTCCTTAGAAATAAATTCATCACCATTATTAGATCTAAGCATCTTTTTCAACCAGACTGATTCGACCAGCCCTTTCTAAGCTTTAAACTTCTTAAAGCTTTCTAATTTGGCATTAATCACATACATCCAAACTTTTTGAGAAAAATCATCAATAAAGGAAATAAAATACTTTGCTCCCCCAAAGTAAGTAGTAGCTATTGGTCCTCCAACATCTGTATGCATATAATCAAGCACTCTCTTCGATCTATTAAGTCCAACTTCAAAAGATACCTCCGTCTGCTTTCCCAGCACACACTCCTGGCAAAATTCCAACTTGTCGAAGCTTCCTCCTTTAATCACCTTTTAACTGCGAAGAAACTCTAAGCCTTTCTTCAAAATATGACCTAATCTTGGATGCCAAAGTCTAGTAGCATCCAATGCATGAGAACTATCCACTTTAACATAGGACTCTCCAAGACTGTGGTTTCCTTCAGCGGATACAGATTTCGAAACACATCTCCCTTCATCAAAGTAAGTGCACCCCTAGAAACCTTTAAACCATCATTCTCCATAGTTACCTTGCATCCCATGGATGTTAACCGCCCTAAATAAATCAATAACTTCCAAGGACTTGGAACATAGTGGACACCTGTTAAAGTGCGTAGTACTTCATCTAACATCCTAATCCAAACTGTACCCTCTCCTATAACTATACAACTAGCATCAATTCCCATAAGGATTGGACTTCCATTTTTCAATAAAAGAGCTGAAATAATCCTTGTTTGGCATCATATGGAACAATGCCCCTTAGTCAAGCAACCAGTGGTCTATTACATCAGATACCATTGCAGTCAACACATCAACAGATATAGTTTTTTCCACCGCAATCGATTAAGATCTATCCTTAGCCTTCTTCTCAAATCCGAACAGTCGTTATTCCAATGAACTGGTTTCTCACAATAGTGACACTTTCCATCTCTAGAATTTTCTCTACATTCATTTTCGGGCTTCCTAGACGTGGAACCCCCATTGGTATTCCAACTCTTCTTCTCCTCACTTCCTCTCTCAACAAATAGGCCCTGACTACTACTCCCTTCTCTTCCTTCACCCATCTTCTTCATTTGATCCCTCAAGTCTTGAGATGGAAGACCCGACTTCACATCATCTACAATCAAGGTGTCTCTTCTATAAATCAGACTATTAGGGAAACCTATGTAATACTCCAGAAGGGAACACAAAAGAACCATCATCTTTTGTTCTTCATCCACCTTCAAATCAACCGTCTTCATCTTCATTACAAGATCATTAAAGAAACTAAGATGCGCCTTCACCGAAGCACCCTTTCTCGTATTCATGGTGAAAAACGTCTTTGGTATAATCAAACGATTAGTAAGTGATTTCTTCAAATAAAGATTCTCCAACTTGGTCCAAATTTCTTTAGCAGTGGTTTCCATGCTAATTTCCAAGATAAAATTTTCTCTAATGATCAGATGTAGAATAGTAAACGCTCATTGATTCTTCCATCGCCACTGTAGAAATTTCATGCGTTAACTCCTCAGTGTCAAAAATTGGATAATGAACCATATTCCCTTTTAGAATAGCCTTCATCCACCGTTGCCACTTCTTAAAGTCTTTAACCTCGTTCCACCTTTCTATGGCTAACTGAGATCAAGATGCATTATAAAAACCTTAGAAGATCTTGTTACAATGGGGGTAGCCCATTGAAACGACCTGCCTTTCTCTCCACGGAAAGACGCATCATTTTGAAGAAAGAAAGGGATGGAAAAGAGAAAGATAGAGAAGAAAGAAGAAACAACATCAGAATCTCAACAGCGGAACGAATAAATTATATTAATCACATAATATATTACATAGTACCATATACATCAGAGTTACTCATCTTATACAACACATACTAGACAGTTATAAACACCTGTCTAGTTATACAACTCAATATACAATACAGACAAATGACTCAGAGAACACACAGTGGAATACAATATTTCTACACGCTGAAACCTCCTGCTCCATTGCTCCTCCAGAATACGTCAAACATAACCTGAATCCCTTGGCAACTCGTAAAAATTTGAGCACCCAAGAGTTTAAGAAAAACAGAATGAACTCCGCATCAGACATGGGTCAGGTGTGAGTAAACGGTTAAAGTTGCTTAACTTTAAAAACCTTTGAAATAAAAGGTATCACGTAAGACTCCCCACCAATAAACATGGGTAAGTTTTTACCTTACGCTAACCAAAACATTTCATAGGAAATCCAGTGATGTTATAATAGAGTCTAGGGTTTTCAAATAAATAAGAAATAATCGAAATTGTTACATTTATTAAATTCCAGCTACATAGGTATACAATCAAATCCGAGGGCGCTTATTGGAGTTTGGGTTTCCATACAATGGCAGGGCTACTGGGATACCGCCCATCATAGTACGTGGCCTGAATCACCGTACCGAGGATCCACCCTAAATCCCCTGCAACATAAGGCCAAAACCATCCGTTACTGGACAAGACAAGCTCAGCGGTCGTAGTTATTCAACCGCCCACACAGCCGAAATAAAAGGAACTCTAGACAAGGGTTCATCTCATCCTACATGGGCATGACCCACTTAGCCTTGCTGCACCTCCCTTGTTTTAGCCATTCCCGGTTGATGAGGCTTGAGGCTACGATTACCTTTAGATAACACATCTCTTAGAATGCTCATCGTCCACCTGACGATGTTCTGAAAGCATTCAATCCATACAAGTTCGTTCTGGGTTCGAACGAAACCGAAGGCATTATCTCGTTACACTCATTTTGGAATCACCCTCAGAGTTAATGACAATAACCCTTGCACTCTGAATCTTCATCTTCACTTGAGATTCACGACCTATCGTTAATTTGGATCGGTGTGGTTTTCAGATATCCAAATCTGGAAACCCGATCCCGGCCTCGTCGAAATCCAAAACGTATCTTTTAGGTCCAAGTTGTTTTAAAGTTAAAACAATTCAATTCTATTATCTATATACACACACATAGATAATTCACAATATCACAATAGATAATCTACATTATCATCACAATAGATAATCCATATTATCATCGCAATTCAACAAAATTATCTCATATCACATATCACACATATTTCATCAGAGATATCAAACAATCAAGGCATTCAATATCATCCATCCATACATAAGCAAGGATCTATAAATCACACCATATATAATTAATTTAAAATGAATTAAATTAATTACTTCATCTCTTAATTAATTTAAAATAAATTAAATTAATTACATCATCGCATAAATCTTGCTTACTTATTCATTAATTAAACCAATTAATTAATCATCTTCTTAATTAATCACCCTTGATTAATTAACTTTAATGTCATTAAGTAATTAACCTTTAGTTAATCACACAAATTAATTATCTACAACCATACATTAATCCTTAACTAATTAAAATTAATTAATTACCTTATAATCACTTATTATTGATTGATTAATATTAATTAATCAATCCTTAATTACTCTCATTTATTACATTAATTAATGATCCTTAATTAATTACTTCCATTAATTAATTAACAATAGTTAATTACATTAATCCTTAATTAATTACCTTAATTAATTAAACTTTCATTAATCACCTTCGTTAATCAATCTTAATTATAAACAGTAATTACCATCCTGTAATTACTTACCTTAATTAATTAACTCCTTAATTAATTATATTAATCCTTTGATTAATTACACTAAGTAATTAATCCTTAATTACTTCCCATTAAGAACTTTCTTTTAATTAATTACATCCTGTAATTATACATTAATTACTTACCCTAAGTAATTACATTTATCCATCTCATTAAGTAATTATACTTAATCAATCACCAAATAATTTTCTTTAATTAGTCAACCCATTTGATTAACCCAATTTAATCACACTTACTTGATTAATTACAATTGGGTAATTCATCCCTTAATTACCCCTTTAAATAAATAAACTAACATTTAATTATAGATTAATTAATTCTAAATTATTAATTAATAAACCTTAATTATCAATTAATAAAACTTAATAACCAATATATTAATCCTTAATTAACAGTTAATCAATTCTTAGTAACAAATAATTAACCCTGAATAATAGTTAATTAATTCTTAATAAACTTTAATTATAGATTAATTATTTCTTAATTTTTAATTAATAAAACTTAATTATTAATCAATAAAAATTAATTACAAATTAAGTACCTTTTTAAATACAAATTTAGTTAATCTCTAATTACAAATTAATCAACCTTAATTACTTAATTAATTAATTTCTAATCATCAATTAATTGCTAAATTAATTAATCGTTAACTATTAATTAATTATTTCTAATTATCTAATTAATCATTCTTAAATATTATTTTTAAATAAATTAATTAAATCAATTAATTACTCTTAATTAATTCCTTAATTAATCCTTAATCATTATTAATTAAATTAATTATTTATATCTAATTTCCTTTAATTAACTTAGTTAATTTCAAGATAATAGATCTTTAATTATCTTAAGATAAAACATTATCTTATAAATACCTTAATTACCATTTACATTTTTAAACCATTTTACCTTAATAATTAACTATACTTAATTAAATAAAAAATTAAGTTTAAAACAAAATAATCATTTCAACTTGATAAATTAAAGTTATCAAAACTTTAAAATACTTAAAACATTTATCAAGTAATAGTTTTAAAAGCCAGATTTAGATTTGAATTTAAAACTTGCTTTTATATAAACCTTTAAAAATTCCATTTCTTAACTTAAATTTAAAATCACTTTAAATTCACTTAACAAGATTTAAATTTAGCAAACTTCAAACTTCTTAATCAAAGTGTTTAAGAAAACATTTATTTTTAGAAAAAAAGCAAGATTCATTGCAAAAGTTTAAAACTTCCTTTATATAAATTTTAAATTTGTTTTAGAAAAACTTTTAAAAACTTTTGAAATTTTCTTTTAACTCAAACTACTTCAGTTTGAATCCCGAGAACCAGTCGAGACATTCCAAGATTCAATTCTTTTCTTAAATTTCGAAAGTTTAGTATAAATTTTAAATTTAAAAAAGAAACTGAAACAACACAACAGCTACTGGTTAAAAACACACAGGCTACTCGAGTTTCAACTCGAGCCATCAACCCCAAATCCCGATCAATACTTCGAGACTAACACCAAACTCAAACAACTGACACAACCGTGCACGTGTGCACCCGCGCACCAACTCCGATCGACGACGATCATCAACGCGACTCTCATCCAGTCACCCACGACCTTACCGACCCACTCGAACACACGGCACCACGAGATCGCCAGCCAAACCCAATAGAGCCATTCGATTCGCATAGCAACCCTAACTACTAAGCCAAAAACGATCTCCTGTCATCGCCTCAGACCACCAGCCATCGTGCGATTACGACCCAAACTACGACACATCTCTACGCCACATTCACCTTCGGTCCGGTCCAACTCGAACCATCACCGTCGATGAAAACAACCTGACAACACCCTCGACCAAAAACAATCTCCAAACCCTACTTTGCCATCCCTCGACCACCACGGTCAACTTAAAAATGCCACACCATTTTCTGATGCTCCCTGACCATCCAACATCCCCCAGACCTACTCCATCCACCTCGTGATCACCAACAGTCAACAGAAATCCACCTTATGTTCAACCCAAGATACCTCACCAATAACTCGATTAAAAAAACATGATTTTAGTTTCTAAATTCATCATTTTCCATGAAGAATTATATCATATTCCTGAAACACTAATTTGTTAAAATTGAATTTTTCCAATTTTTGGGTTTTACTGTATTTTACTAAATTCCAGATGTTTATAAACTAATTGAACTTGTAACCATTTTTAGAATGTAGATCTTACAAATCTAAACTATTTTTGTTTGTACAACAAAGCCTAAAACAAATCAGGGAATGGGATTCAGATTTTTGAAAGGTTTTTTTTGAACCTGTAAAAAAACAGAGGGTATATCCTTGTTTCAAACATGCACACATGCATTTACATATATTTATTCAATTCAAATCTAAACAACATGCAAGAATTATATCACATCATAGATTCAAGTATTTCAACATGCATCAGATCATCCAACAATGTTTAAACTTGTTAATTTTTGTTTTGATGTTGAACAGAGATTTTAAAACAGAGGTTCTATGATTTTTTAAACTGCAATCACTTATATAGACATGCAAGCATCATCATCACAGAGATTTCATAAGCAAAAATCAGTCATCTACTTAAACTTTTTAATTTAAAGGTTTACTCACCTTTTTAAAATGCAAAGGCTTTGATTTTCTGGAAATTTTGAAAACAGGGAAACTTTGAATGCTGGAAGAAGAAATATAAAACTGGAAAGCTTGCTTCACAGGCTTTGAAAATTGGTTGCAGGTTGTCTTGCTTGAATTCTGCTTGAAATTTTTATCACAGGCTTGAGTTTGAAAATGGGTTACAGACTTTGTCTTTTGGTTTTGAGAATATTACAGAGTTTTGAAAATGCTTTTGATAAATGAAGTTACAGACTTAAATGACAGAGCTTGATTTCAGGTTGCTGATTTGTTTACAAGCTTCAAGATAATGGTTTCAGGCATTTGACTGAAAGGGATTTGTATTTGAGATGAGGAGTATTTCTGGTTTGATGATTCTTGCATTTCTGGTTTTGAAGAGTTTTGGATTGCATGAAAATTCTGGTTTTAGAAATGAACTTCAGATTTGAAAAAGAAAATGAAGAGGAAGATAGAGGTTTTAAATAGAGTTTTATTTTTGATTAAAATAAAATGAAAATAATTAAAAGAACTGACACTTATCTCTTACCTTATTAATATGTTAACACATGTTACTTTAAGGGGTTTATATCTTAACACTTGTATTAACTTATATTTATATTATTCATAAATGATTTTAAAAGCTTTTCAATATGATTTTCTAATTAATAAATAACTTTCTAAATTAATAAATGCATTTCTAATTTTAAATAAATAAAACTTTTTAAAAGAAAATAAAATAAAACCAGTTTGATTCTAAATAAAATCATATTAAATTATTTAATCCATTTTTAAATGCTATGAAAAGCTTTTGTATTTATTACTATTAAGTAAATACTTTTCCAAATTTCGATAAATAAATTTCTTTAAAGAGAATAATATAAAACAAATCTTATTTTTTAAATAAAGACCTTATCTATATATTTTAAATCCAAACTATATTATTATTTCTATTTTAAAATATATATTCCTTTAAATTCAAATTTTAAATCCAAATTTCAAATTCAATTTAAAATCCTATTTAAAATCAATTCAAACAAATATAATATCTATTTTAAACAAACACATTATTAATTGTAAATAATTATCCTATTTAAAATCAATTTAAATACACAGATATATATATATATATATTTAAACAAACTTATTAAATTTTAAAATAATAAGTCTATTTATAAAATAACGCAAATTAAATCATTATTCTTATTTAAAATCAATCTATAACCATAATTAAAACATCACATTATTAATTAATTGGTTATTTATATTTGAAAATAACAATTTTATCAATTTTAAACAATTTAATTAAAAGATTATCAAATTTTAAATTCCTTGAAATTCTGGGATATCACATTCCTCCCCCCTTAAAAGAATTTCGTCCTCGAAATTTAAAACAAAAGATAATCCAAAGTTCTATTTTATTTCAACCAATTCAAACATACATATCAGTCATACACAACCAAACAACAATTTCATCCAAACAAACAATTCAATCAAGCAATCAACACAAGCTGTCCGGACACAGATCCGGATAAGCTTCCTAAAATTATCCCGAGTTTCCCAGGTACAGACCTGGAATACTCGCTCTACTGAAACCAAACTAGCTACACTACTAAGCTACTGAGCTCCTACTCATCTAGATTCTATAATCTGCATAAGATATTAGACCACAGATAAGATTGATCAACAAAATCATACACGTACTCCCTCAGAGATACGTGAAATACCTTGAATCCCAGTTTTCCAAACTGGTAATTCAACCCTTATAAGCCAAACACTAATCTCCTACAAGAACTCAGAAGAATCCAAGATACTACGGAGCTAATTTCCCAGTCTTACCCAATCTTATTGCTCCCTTCGACCGGAGAAAATCTCAACAACAATGATGTCTCTAACTTCGAATTCCAAATTCTTCTGTCTCTTAACCACAAAACTCTTCTGACAATTCTGGACTGCCTACAGATCCTTCCCGATCAGCTCAACCTTCGCTGATGCTTCTCGAAACAATCAGGTCCAAAAACAACTCAACCAACTGATCCTCTCAAGATCTACCCAAAACCAATAACACAAACTCTACTCCACAATCATTAGAAGATTACAACCTACTTCTCCTATCCGAAAAAGACAGAACAAGATCACTCACCAACTTGCCTCAAATTCTTAAAAATTTCCTATAGAAATCCTCAATCCAACCACTGCAACTTCTGATTGCTTCCACTCAAGAATAGCTGCCACATTGCTTCCACTGCACAACTCTGATCTGGAGTAGATGAGAATGTCGTTCGATGAACACGAGCACAGACTCGACAGCACATCCCAGAAATAAGGTTCAACAGATCCATAAAGAGAAAACTCAGAAGTTCCAAGAAATACCGAGCTGCTTCACCAAATCCTCACTCTAGGAGACATCATTCTACCTAGCTGAACTACTGGATCATTCCATGAACCAAGTCGATACGGACTCGATCTCCAATGTAGATAAATATCTGACTTCCCTGAAGTCATCCGGAGAAATCTCTGACAACTTCTATAACTCAAGAGAACACTCAAACTATCGCAAGTCACTTTTGCGATCCTATCCAATCCAATATCCACAGACACTGTTCTCTCTTCACCAATCAGAACAGCTTATGCTTATCTAGCCAATCCATCAAAGAAATGGATCCACTCTACGGCTTCTGAATTCCACCTCTAGGAAACTGCTAAGCCAAAAGATCTTCCTGCTGGCACACAGAACATTATCCAGCTGCAACGCTGCCACTGATGCCAAAGACTCCTAATCCAAAGCTTCTTGAGAAAATCAGACCTCAAACCAAACACAAACATCCTGCTGAACTCAGCCACAACATCAAAGCAGACACACTTCCTAAACTCGCTCCAAAAGAACACATCTTCGGAGACATCCATAGTCACTACGTCCCATCACGCAGCTACTACTTCCTGTGGTTGCTAAGACACTATCACTTGCTTCTGCCTAACCGACAGATCAAAACTCTAGAAAATCCGCTCACACGAGCGCGATCATCTTGCACTTCAAAGATGAACTCCGAACATTTAAAAGGTTTCCTTCAGAGATCAATAAAATCCTTACACTAAGCCACAAAGCTCACTCGAGACGGTATTAGGTCTATAGTCTCGACAGATACACTTCCAACCCAAACATTCAAACTCCAACCATTGGTAGTCATGTTACACACACCACTACCCTATCTACCTTTATAACTTATATTGGAAAACCCGAACAGGTAATCCATCAAATAGGCAGAAATATATATATATTACAAATACGCTCTCTCAAGAAAGACACCACTCCAGAGCCTAGGTGTCATGACCCGATTTTTCGACGCCCGAAAAACCGAACCATGAGGGTTAAAGAAGAAGAGGTAGAAGAAGAAAATAGAAAACAACAACAGAATCTAACCATCGCAGCGGAATAAAATATAATAGATAATAACAGATCTTTACACAAAAGAAAACTATATCTGTTTGTACATTACATCATTAGATTATACATAACACACAATTGGACAGTAATCATAACATGTCCTCATAATCTGGATACACAGCGGAATATTTAACACAAATACGGGAGTACGTATTGCCATCCAGCTCGTCTCCTAAGCTCCACAGCATCCTTTCCTGTATCCTATAATACTCGGTCTGACCCGAGCATTATAGTTAAATAACACCCGAGTCAGTCTGGAATACCAGCGTGAGAAAATCACACTCAATTGGATTATTAAAGTTTCAAAATTCTTTGAAGTTAAAAGCATATTGTAAGACCACGCCACAAATAAACATGTCGGGTTTTTACCTTACGATAGATAAAACAGTTTTTATTAAAATCCTCTGATATTATAATAATGTCTATAAAAGTAAAATAGAATCTAGCTGAAATGCTTGCATCTTACGTTTCAGCAATAGTTGGGCACAATCAAAACCGTACAGGCGCTTAGGAAGAATGGATTTCCAACTAATGACTAGGCACTGGGGTACCACCTGTCACGGTACGTGGCCTAGATCACTGTACCGAGGATTACTCCCAATCCTCTGCAATACAAGACCGGGACTACCCTTTACTGGATAATCCCGAGTAAGATCACTCCACGGTTGGGATCAGCAACCGCACAACTAAGCCGAATAAAACAGACATCTAGACAGGGATGACCTCACCCTAATGGACGCTACCTACCTAGCCTTGCTGCATAACCCTTGATTTTCAGTCATTCTCGGTTGATGAGGCTTGAAGCTAAGCGTTACCTTTTTAGAACATATCACTTACAATGCTCATCGTCCACCTGACGATGTTCTGAAAGCAATCATCCATACAAGTCCATTCCGGGTTCGAACGGAACCGAAGGCACTACTCCTACTACATCCATTTTGGAATCATACTCAGGATTAGTAGCGACTAACCCTTGCACTTCACTGCTTCACCTTCGAATCGAAATTATTGTTTTCCACACGAAAACGTTCAAACCGGATCGAAGTGGTTTTCGAGAAATTAATCCCAATCCCAGTCTTTTCGAAACGATCAGCGCAATGGCCAATATTGATAGTCAGTTATTTAACTATCAAGTAACATTCACAACATCCATCAACATAAATAATTTCACCAAATTATTTATTAATCTCAAAATATCTTCACAAGATATATTTCTATTTTCAACCCTTTTGAAAACAGTTTTCAAACTACATTCTCCTCATGGAATGAATTCCCAAATATTTGTTTCCACTGAAGACACCAAGTACAAAAAATTTAGATTTGAAAATAATTTAAAACACTTTATTATAAAATATCCTTTAAACATTTAAATTAAAAATTACTTTAATACTTATTAAAATATATACTTTAAGAATATTTAAAATAAAACTACTTTGTACAATATAAAACTGAATTTCTAACTTTTAAAACAAAATACCAAGCCACCTTTAAATAATTACTCCTATAAATAGATTAAAAGAAAATACTTACTTTAGAATTTAAACATTTAGAAATAATAAATTTTCTAAACATACTTTTTAAAACAACATTAAAGCCTTTAACTTATGTTTAAAAATTTACTTTGAAAACGTACTTGGCTATCTAGGGAAATATACTTCTCTTCACTTCGTTTAAAAATAAATCACTACTTATTTTTAAACAAATTATCCCATTTCTTTAATAAATTCCCCTCGTGAATTTATTCTTCAAATATCCACTGATATATTACTTCACCTTTATAAACCCAGTTTATAAATTCCAAAGTCTCACTTCTCTTTTAAAAATCTCGGTTTTACACACTTAAATCAATCTCCAAATTGATTTCCAATTTACTTCTTTTTTTAAATAAATTTCTTTACTTACTTCATTTATTTCAAAATCCATTAACTTCAGATTTTATTTCTTCATTACGATTTAAAATCTTTTTAACTGAAAATACCAATTTCATATTTCCCAAATTTCTTCTTTATCCTTTCAAATAAATCCAAAACTTGAATTTCAAAATAAATTCTTTATTTCTGGAAATAATATCACTTGAGTTTAAAATTCATTATTTCTCTGTTTATTCAAAGTCCCTTTTTCATTCCCAGAATTTATTAGGATTTAAAAATCACTTTTATTCCTTTCCAATTCATTCTTATTTTTATTCAAATTCTTTGTAATTATTTTACTTAAAAATTCACTCTTTTATTTCTTTTCAAAAATCCAATTCTATATATTTTGATAACTCAGTGTACCGAAATATATTCAAACAAACCATAGCATTCAATATTCCAAATATTTTTCATCACAGAATATCAAATTCATAACATAGAATATTAAATAATCCAAATAATTTTGAGGAATCTAGTTGGATACCTCCAATCTGTTTCCCTACACCCATAGATGTTAGCACAACATAAAATACCAATTCCATTTCGAGGTGGAATATCGTGATATGTGGGTTTTAAATATAATATCATCCGCTATTATGCGGCGCATAGGGTCTCATCTGCTATATAACGTGGGAAATCAATCACTCCAAATATACTATATATATATACTACTATATGTGATATTGCACATCAATCAATTCAATCATTCAACCAATTATTTAAATTCATTGTAATAATCCAGATGAGTGAGATTAACTCACCTTTATTTTATTAGCATCCATTTTCAATCCAGCTTGCTTCTCAATTTTAGACCTTGTAAAACATTTGTATAATTTTTAATATTTGAATTAATCAAACAATTGATCACCATTCACTTATTTAATTTAATTTATTTTTGATTTAAAACTTTTAAACTAACAGTTTCCTTTAACAACCTCTAAAATAATTAAATAAGTTAATTGAAAAAAAAATTAATTTCCAAATCCATTACTAAAAATAAGCCAGCAAATTAATTTATTCTTATTTTAAAAACAATTTCCTATATTTTCCCAAAATTCTACAATATATATATATATATATATATATATATATATATATATAATTCCTGTAATAAATATATTTCCTGTGTATAACATACTTATCCCCATTAAATTAAAAACAGCATTTTATCTCCTTACTGTAATTTTTTTTCCACCATTCATCATTTTTGTTCTGCATATAAATATTTATTAAATTTTAAATTGGAAAATAGGAATACCTCAACGATCGAGCATCTGGCCGTAACCCCCCATCGACCCTGCTTATGCGCGCGTGAATTGTCGACAACCACCCAGGCTTAGAACAACCCTCGTGAGTCTCCCCTACAAGCTCGCCGACCACCACCAACGAACACGCACGTGCGAGGGCTCCGACCCAGATGAACCGATGGCAACCTGCTGCAAGTCGCGAAGAAAGGCAACGCGACCCTAGACATATACCAGCAACGACCTTCCCCAAATTCCACAGGCATACCTGTTATTAACGCGCTCCACTGCCGCGACCTCCCTCTCTTGCACACGTCGATAGATGCTGCCAGGATCACCTCGCGTGATGATTACCTCCGAGTCGTCTCACGATTTTTTTTCGAATCGCGATTTTGAATTTGGGACTTAGGGCTCCAGTTCAAGATTAAGAACTAAGGAGTTTTATCTGCCATTGATTTCGGTCGCCATTTTTTCATTTTTTTTTCTTTTTTTTATGATCGTACTGCCTTCTTTTTTTCGATTTTAAGTTTAATGAGCTGCTCTATTTCCAGATAAAGGAGAAGTGACGCAACATATAATTGAAGAGAGTAGGTTAGCGTACAGGTTAAGCTTAAGATGGGTAGGTCGGTAGATGTTGACTTTTATAAATTATATTTTATTTTATAACCAAAATATATCGTATTGTAATAACCTTAAATTCCGAACTCCTATCGAGGCGTGCCGCCTGACATTCCTAATGTTATACCTATATTCCGATCGCAAAGGACAAGTTTCAAGGCTTCACTCGATCGTATGTGGAAGATAGATTTTTAAATCGACTATTTAAATTAATGTCAATTAGATTATTCTAGGCATTTTCAGATCGTACGACCAAACGGTAACCCTAGATGTTATGAAATTTGAAATCCGACAATAATACACTATTACGGATCCAATGGAACTGCTTTCGTCGAAATCCGAGACTATGCCTCGGAAGGCTATTTTTAAACGTCAATTTAAACGATAAAATTTCAAAACTTAACAAAACGCTTCCAAATTCAATTTCAACACTATTACTATCTTCAGTACTATCGATATAAATTTTACAAACCCTTAAATTATTTTTAACAGGCTTAAAACTTCAGATTCAACATTTGACCCAATTTCCAGTAATTAAATCCAATAATTAAATTTCCAAATAATAGTGATATTTGAAATTTAAGTTACAAACTAACTTTTAAATATTAAAATCAATTAAATATCCCAATTTAAATTTTGCAAAATTCCTGGTCATCGCACTAGGTATTCACTCAACCTATGCTCCGATACCAAATGAAACGACCCGCCTTTCTCTCCACAGAAAGACGCATCATTTTGAAGAAAGAAAGAATAAAAAAGAGAAAGATAGAGAAGAAAGAAGAAACAACATCAGAATCTCAACAGCGGAACGAATAAATTATATTAATCACATAATATATTACATAGTACCATATACATCAGAGTTACTCATCTTATACAACACATACTAGACAGTTATAAACACCTGTCTAGTTATACAACTCAATATACAATACAGACAAACGACTCAGAGAACACACAGCGGAATACAATATTTCTACACGCTGAAAACTCCTGCTCCATTGCTCCTCCAGAATACGTCAAACATAACTTGAATCCCTTGGCAACTCGTAAAAATTTGAGTACCCAAGAGTTTAAGAAAAACAGAATGAACTCCGCATCAGACATGGGTCAGGTGTGAGTAAACGGTTAAAGTTGCTTAACTTTAAAAACCTTTGAAAGAAAAGGTATCACGTATGACTCCCCACCAATAAACATGGGTAAGTTTTTACCTTATGCCAACCAAAACATTTAATAGGAAATCCAGTGATATTATAATAGGGTCTAGGGTTTTCAAATAAATAAAAAATAACCGAAATTATTACATTTATCAAATTCCAGCTACATAGGTATACAATCAAATCCGAGGGCGCTTATTGGAGTATGGGTTTCCATACAATGGCAGGGCTACTGGGGTACCGCCCGTCACAGTACGTGGCCTAGATCGCCGTACCAAGGATCCACCCTAAATCTCCTGCAACACAAGGCCAGAACCATCCCTTACTGGACAGTCCCGGCAGTTGTAGCTATTCAACCGCCCACACAGCCGAAATAAAAGGGACTCTAGACAGGGGTTCATCTCATCCTACATGGGCATGACCCACTTAGCCTTGCTGCACCTCCCTTGTTTTAGCCATTCCCGGTTGATGAGGCTTGAGGCTACGATTACATTTAGAGAACACATCTCTTAGAATGCTCATCGTCCACCTGATGATGTTTTGGAAGCATTCAATTCATACAAGTTCGTTCCGGGTTCGAACGAAACCGAAGGTATTATCTCGTTACACTCATTTTGGAATCACCCTCAGAGTTAACGACAATAACCCTTGCACTTTGAGTCTTCATCTTCACTTGAGATTCACGACCTATCGTTAATTTGGATCGATGTGGTTTTCGGATATTCAAATCTGGAAACCCGATCCCGGTCTCATCGAAATCCAAAACGTATCTTTTAGGTCCAAGTTGTTTTAAAGTTAAAACAATTCAATTCTATTATCTATATACACATAGATAGATAATTCACAATATCACAATAGATAATCTGCAGTATCATCACAACAGATAATCCATATTATCATCACAATTCAACCAAATTATCTCATATCACATATCACACATATCTCATCAGAGATGTCAAATAATCAAGGCATTCAGTATCATCCATCCATACATAAGCAAGGATCTATAAATCACACCATTTATAATTAATTTAAAATGAATTAAATTAATTACTTCATCTCTTAATTAATTTTAAATAAATTAAATTAATTACTTCATCGCATAAATCTTGCTTACTTATTCATTAATTAAACCAATTAATTAATCATCTTCTTAATTAATCACCCTTGATTAACTTTAATTTCATTAAGTAATTAACCTTTAATTAATTACACAAATTAATTATCTACAACCCATTAAAGTAATTAACCTTAATTACCTTATTAACTATAATTAATTACATTAATCCTTAATTAATTACCTTATAATCACTTATTATTGATTAATTAATATTAGTTAATCAATCCTTAATTACTCTCATTAATTACATTAATTAATAATCCTTAATTAATTACTTCCATTAATTAATTAACAATAATTAATTACATTGATCTTTAATTAATTACCTTAATTAATTAAACTTTTATTAATCACCTTCGTTAATCAATCTTAATTATAAACAGTAATTACCATCTTGTAATTACCTACCTTAATTAATTAACTCCGTAATTAATTATATTAATCCTTTGATTAATTACACTAAGTAATTAATCCTTAATTACTTTGCATTACGAAATTCCTTCTAATTAATTACATCCTGTAATTATACATTAATTACTTACCCTAAGTAATTACGCTTATCCATCTCATTAAATAATTATACTTAATCAATCACCAAATGATTATCTTTAATTAATCAACCCATTTGATTAACCCAATTTAATCACACTTATTTGATTAATTACAATTGAGTAATTCATCCCTTAATTACCCCTTTAAATAAATTAATTAACATTTAATTATAGATTAATTAATTCTAAATTATTAATTAATAAACCTTAGTTATCAATTAATAAAACTTGATAACCAATTTATTATTCCTTAATTAATAGTTAATCAATTCTTAATAACAATTAATTAACCCTAAATAATAGCTAATTAATTCTTAATTAACTTTAATTATCAATTAATTTTTTCTTACTTATTAATAAATAAAGCTTAATTATTAATCAATACAACTTAATTACAAATTAAGTACCTTTTTATACAAATTAATTAATCTCTAATTACAAATTAATCAACCTCAATTACTTAATTAATTAATTTCTATTCATCAAGTAATTGCTAAATTAATTAATCATTAACTATTAATTAATTATTTCTAATTATCTAATTAATCATTCTTAATTATTAATTTTAAATAAATTAATTAAATCAATTAATTACTCTTAATTAATTCCTTAATTAATCTTTAATCATTATTAATTAAATTATTTATTTATACATAATTCCCTTTAATTAACTTAATTAATTTCAAGATAATAGATCTTTAATTATCTTAAGATAAAACATTATCTTATAAATACCTTAATTACCATATACATTTTTAAACCATTTTACCATAATAATTAACTATACTTAATTAAATCAAAAATTAAGTTTAAAACAAAATAATCATTTTAACTTGATAAATTAAAGTTATCAGAACTTTAAAATACTTAAAACATTTATCAAATAATAGTTTTAAAAGCTAGATTCAGATTTGAATTGAAAACTTTCTTTTATATAAACCTTTAAAAATTCCATTTCTTAACTTAAATTTAAAATCACTTTAAATTCACTTAACAAGATTTAAATTTAGCAAACTTCAAACTTCTTAATCAAAGTGTTTAAGAAAACATTTATTTTTAGAAAAAAAACAAGATTCATTGCAAAAGTTTAAAACTTCCTTTATTTAAATTTGAAATTTTTTTTACAAAAACTTTTAAAACCTTTTGAAAATTTCTTTTAAATCAAACTACTTCAGTTTGAATCCCGAGAACCACTCGAGCCATTCCAAGTTTCAATTCTTTTCTTAAATTTCAAAAGTTTAGTATAAATTTAAAATTTAAGAAAAAAAACCTGAAACAACACAACAGCTACAGCTTAAAACACACAGGCTAGTCGAGTTTTAACTCCAGCCACTAACCCCAAATCCCGATCAATACTTCGAGACTAAGACCAAACTAGAACAACTGACACAACCATGCACGTGTGCACCCGCGCACCAACTCCGATCGACGACGATCATCACCGCGACCCTCGTCCAGTCACCCACGACCTTATTGACCCACTCGAACACACAGCACCACGAGATCGCCAGCCAAACCCAATAGAGCCATTCGATTCGCACGGCAACCCTAACTGCTAACCTAAAAACGATCTCCTGTCGTCGCCTCAGACCACCAGCCATCGCGCGATTACGACCCAAACTACGACACATCTCTACGCCACGTTCCCCTTCGGCCCGGTCCAACCCGAACCATCACCGGCGATGAAAACAACCTGAACCCTCGACCAAAAACAGTCTCCAAACCCTACTTCGCCATCCCTCGACCACCAAGGTCAACTTAAAAATGCCACACCATTTCCCGATGCTCCCTGACCATCCACCATCCCCCGGACCTACTCCATCCACCTCGCGATCACCAACAGTCAATAGAAATCCACCTTCTGTTTAACCCAAGATTCCTCACCAATAACTCGATTAAAAAAAACATGATTTTAGTTCCTAAATTCATCATTTTCCATGAAGAATTATATCATATTCCTGAAACACTAATTTGTTAAAATTGAATTTTTCCAATTTTTGTGTTTTACCGTATTTTACTACATTCCAGATGTTTATAAACTAATTGAACTTGTAACTATTTTTAAAATATAGATCTTACAAATCTAAACTATTTTTATTTGTACAACAAAGCCTAATACAAATCAGGGATTGGGATTCAGATTTTTGAAAGGTTTTTTTTTGAACCTGTAAAACAACAGAGGGTATATCCCTGTTTCAAACATGCACACATGCATTTACATATATTCATTCAATTCAAATCTAAACAACATGCAAGCATTATATCACATCATAGATTCAAGTATTTCAACATGCATCAGATCGTCCAACAATGTTTAAACTTGTTTTTTTTTTTTTTGATGTTGAACAGAGATTTTAAAACTGAGGTCTCTGATTTTTTAAACTACGATCACTTATATAGACATGCAAGCATCGTCATCACATAGATTTCATAAGAAAAAATCAGTCATCTACTTAAACTTTTTAATTTAAAGGTTTACTCACGTTTTTAAAATGCAGAGGCTTTGATTTTCTGGAAATTTTGAAAACAGGGAAACTTTGAATGCTGGAAGAAGAAATATAAAACTGGAAAGCTTGCTTCACAGGCTTTGAAAATTGGTTGCAGGTTGTCTTGCTTGAATTCTGGTTGAAAATTTTATCACAGGCTTGAGTTTGAAAATGGGTTACAGACTTTGTCTTTTGGTTTTGAGAATATTACAAAGTTTTGAAAATGCTTTTGATAAAAGAAGTTACAGGCTTAAATGACAGAGCTTGATTTCAGGTTGCTGATTTGTTTACAAGCTTCAAGATAATGGTTTCAGGCATTTGAATGACAGGGTTTTGTATTTGAGATGAGGAGTATTTCAGGTTTGATGATTCTTGCATTTCTGGTTTTGAAGAGTTTTGGATTGCATGAAAATTCTGGTTTTAGAAATGAACTTCAGATTTGAAAAAGAAAATGAAGAGGAAGATAGGGGTTTTAAATAGAGTTTTATTTTTGATTAAAATAAAAAGAAAATAATTAAAAGAAATGACACTTGTCTCTTACCTTATTAGTATGTTAACACATGTTACTTTAAGAGGTTTATATCTTAACACTTGTATTAACTTATATTTATGTTATTTATAAATGATTTTAAAAGCTTATCAATATGATTTTCTAATTAATAAATAACTTTCTAAATTAATAAATGCTTTTCTAATTTTAAATAAATAAAAAATTTTAAAATAAAATAAAATAAAACCAATTTGATTCTAAATAAAATCATATGAAATTATTCAATCCATTTTTAAATGCTAATTCAAAATCTTTTGTATTTATTCCTATTAAATAAATACTTTTCCAAATTTTTATAAATAAATTTCTTTAAAGAGAATAATATAAAACAAATCTTATTTTTAAATAAAGACCTTATCTACATATTTTAAATCTAAACTATATTATTATTTCTATTCTAAAATATATATTCCTTTAAATTCAATTTTTGAATCCAAATTTCAAATTCAATTTAAAATCCAATTTAAAGTCAATTCAAATAATATAATATCAATTTTAAACAAACACATTATTAATTGTAAATAATTATCCTATTTAAACCAATTTAAATACACTGATATATATATTTAAACATACTTATTAAATTTTAAAATAATAAGTCTATTTATAAAATAACACAAATTAAATAATTATTCTTATTTAAAATTAATTTATAACCATAATTAAAACATCACATTATTAATCAATTGGTTATTTATATTTGAAAATAACAATTTTATCAATTTTAAACAATTTAATTAAAAGATTATCACATTTTAAATTCCTTAAAATTCTGGGATATCACACCCGTCTTCTGCCATACTTCCTTACATCGTCTATAAATCAACCTAGATGCTCTGATACCAGATTATTAGATGTTATCCTTGCAAGCTGATATTACCCAACAACATAGATGCATAAACAAATAAGATCGAATATAAAAATGGTGAAACAATCAAATCAAATTATCAGGATTGTTCACATTGAAAAGGTGAAATTAACCAATTAATAATAAATGAAGGGAAGCACACCAAAAGTTCTAATCTGGTTCCACTATCAATGTAATAGTGTACGTCCACTAAAGTGAGAAGAATTTTATTAAGAGAGAGAAGATTACAAAGATTGGTACAAGTTATTTCTATTACATAGGCTCCTTTAAATATAGGCTTTGAAAAGATTCAATTTACCCGCGATATAGGACTAAACAAAACAACAAAATCTAATATTGTATTGCAATTTTCAACACTAAATTCACCATATTTCCTAGTGAATTTATTACCCATCATAATGGGTTCAACCAACCAAGTTTTTTTAAATAAAATTATTGAGGAGTTCTAATTTTTTAAAAGGAATAGCCAAACCTCCTTTCTTTTCAAATAACTGCAATATTGTATTAAAATCCCCAATTATTATCTAGATTTTATTCATATTTTTGTTTAGTATTTCTAGATAATTCAATAAAAAAAATTTCATCTTTATTGCTAGAAGCATAAATAAATGACATTTTAAATTGAAAACCCCCTTTGTTTAAAAATTTACAATGAAAATATTGTAAATTTATAAAATATTGTTCTAAATCCCAAATATTTGAATGCCATAATACCATAATCCTCCCATTGTCTCCCATAGTATTATTGTTTACAATGCTCCAATTTCTTAAGCATCTTGACTGATAGTCTTCTATCTTAAAGTTATCTAGTTTATATTCTAATATCCCTATTATATGTGGTTTGTTAAAAAATAACAAATTAGATAAATCTAATTTCCTTTCTAGGGAATGTAATATCCTAACATTGCATGTAATTATCAACATAATATTTAAAATAATATTTTTCAAAGGACACTCGAAAGTACATATCTATTGGCCATAGTGAATAGCTGGAATTGCCATCATCTATGCTTCCAGAATTCTTTCTAACGACCATGAATTCAAAATTCTTTGTTCACTTTCTTTCAAGTAGTTTTTTATCTTGTATTCTGAGATGTTCTTTCCATCTTAGATTTTTAATAATGTATTTCTCTTTGAATTTGTCTTGCACTTTATTCTCTTCACTAGATATTGATATTATGTCTTGCAAGTTCTTTGTCTTGCTTTCTTCTTTCTTCTGTTAGAGGGAGAGGAAGAACTTGATAAGAGCTTTACTGCTTTCTGAGCCACGTTTTCTGATATGATTTGAGCAGAGAATGTTTTTCAGTAGAATGGTAGTTGGAAGAATTCGTAATTTCCTGGGCTATGTTTTCTGAGTTTACATTTTTTTTCCCAAATTGCTTTCTTCTATCATGAAATCAGAAGTTTCTTCTGGTGGTAAGAGTACAGTATTCTATGCACTATGATCCTCGGTGAACAACTGTTTGTTTGCATCTTGGTTTGTAGTGTTGCCCACCATATTCTCTTCCACAGAGTATTGTAGATTAATCACTGATTCTGCTTGTATATGGTTTATCTCTATTTGCTCAGCAACATTAGAGTATCGAGAGTTTGCCTCCATAGTTTGAAAAGTAGCATCAATTCTCATACTTTCAAAGAAATGTATTTTCTCAGTAACTACATTTTTTTTGACCTTTGAATAAAGAATTGTTATGCTCTATATTATCATTGTACATATTTTTATCTCTTGCACCAACATTTTCCCCTGCATCACCATTTGTTGAAATTTCAGTTCTCGAATCGGGATTTTGCTCAAAAACATTTTTTGAAATGTTTTCAGCCCTCTTTCCACTACTGGTTCTGTCAGAGCTTTCATCTTCTTGATTAACCGCATGTTCATTAATCTTTTCTTTCTAAAAATTTTTTGTGGAGTAATTTTCCATGATATGCCCTAAACAACATATACCATACATCTAGGAGGAATCCACTCATACTCTATTTTTTAAACAAGGTTTTCCCCATCTTGCATTGTAGTATAAGCTTCTTCCAACAAATCTGCATCAGCTTTTATTTCGACAATAATTCTTGCAAAACTTAGTCGGGTTTTCTTTGCTGTTGGTTCATCCAACTTTAGAGAGATTCCAACTACACTAGCAATGACACTAAACACCTCTTTATCCCATAATTTTAAGTTTAATTCAGGGAGTCATATCCAAATATAGTAAGTTGATAAAAGATCTCCGTCGAATGCTATTTTGTTATTCCATTTTTTCAGATCTATCAGTTTTCCAGAAATGAAATAAGGCCCACCGTTTACTGCATTTTCACAATCACTAGTACTTGCAAAATCTACTTATAAAGAACCCATTACTCTAGTATAGATTTTGAAATTACATGTGGGATTCCATGTTCTTTAAGCAAAGACTTTGAAGTGATGATAATAGAGCCTATTGCCAAACACATAGGCAATAATTAAATTGCTCCATTTAGAATCCATCCTTCTACTAACCCCTTCTTTCACAACAATTCTCTTTTTGTTGCTGGTTGTGATAGGTGGTACAAATTCAAGATCAAAAATATGGGAGAAACCACCATTCTTGATAATATCAGCCCATGATGAAGAAGTCTTTATAAATGCAACCGAATTCTGACGTTGATGCCCTGATGGATTTGCTTCTGCATAGTTGCCTTTCTGTCCATTGGGGTTTGCATTGAATTGCCTACTACTTGCAGTTCCATTCTAAGAAGACAAATTTGCATTGGACATCATGATTCTTGCATTTTTTGAATCAGTTTGATTGAGATTTCTGTACCGCGGTTGATTCTTGGTGCCTTCTTAGTTATTATCAGAGTTGTGTGAGGGAGATTAAGCCTTCTTCAACGATTCCTAACTTGCTGGAATCCCTCGTTATCGACATCTGGTGGCTTCTCCTTGAAGTTTGAGGAAGGGAGAGGGTTGTGAATTGGTGCAGTGCAGAGATAGAAATTTGGAGAAATGGCTCTTATTCTGATCATAAGCCGCCATTGTTTTACAATTTGATCTTGTATCAGGTGATAGTAAGAGGCTGAAGACTTAACTGCAGATCAATTGAATACATAGTAAGTACAATATGTGTTTAAAGCGCACAATGAAAAATGGAGCATTTCATTTGTATTACACACTGGCAAGTTACTTATTTTGCTATAGCAAGTTACATAGGTAAGTAAACTAGTAGAACAAAATATGAAGCATGCTTGCATTTGTAGGAAACCACAAAGAAAAATTGACATATTCAGCTGTGATACAGGTGAACTCGGTGTAAACGGAAATTTTTTTCCACCCAGCACAGTTGTAAATGCAGTAAATAGGTTTTGTAATAAATATATTAAAGTATCACAAAAATTAATTTATGCTAACCTGATATTATAGTTCGTATGATAAATTAATTAGAATTTAACAGACGGCCAATCATTAATGCTTTGGAATTGAAGACCTTGAAAACATTCAAAATAGGCACGACTCGATACTTTGCATAATTGTATTTGACATACACTTGTAACTTGCCGAGTCAATCAAAATATGAACTTAGTATGAGTCAAACAACATAAACGATATCTTTGCTGCTGTAGTTAGAAAAGTTTAAGAAAGCTATACTATATGAAGCATATTCACCCTATTTTAACTAGTATGTGACTGTACTTCGTACACGGACTGTTTGTTTGTGTTACTGTATACGTACATTTTGTTTGAGCGTAAATATGTAAACGGAAAGCAAAAACATTTTTTAAATTTAAAAAAAACGTCGAGTAAATTAGTTCAACGAATTTTTTTTATTACTAGTAGAGATATGACACTGGCATTTTTTAGGTTATATACCGTGAAGAACACCATATTTTCATTGTAGCCGTATGTTATTCTATTTATAGTTTGTTAAATTTTTTAAAAAAGGAACGTTACATACCTAAAAGGTGTTTTATTTTAGCAATCATACATGAGAGTCAAAGTAAGTAAATGTATGTAAAATGTCTGAAAAAAATTGTGATCTGTTTAAAAAGGTCTAAACGTCCTGACTACTGCAGTAGAGTTCTTCCATGATGCGCTGCACCATAGTATTTTTACTCAGTTGGTACATCATCATTCTGAAGACAAGCTGAAATTGTGAATATAACAGAATGTGTGGGAACAAAATTAAAATTCCTTTACATTATACCGGAAGTATCAAAGAACTAAAAATTAACTGACTGTTCCATCATTGACCTAACTCTATATTCCACGTAATATTAATGAGTAAATTGAGTAATCAACATTTTTGCCTCAAACCTCAGTACACGAAAGGAAGAAAAAAATTGGATCAACATATGGTCATCGGTGCATTGGATTGAACTTGTAAGACATCTTACTACAGTTATTAGTAAGCATGGCACCTCTGAATTGGTCTGCCTTGATAGTCAACATTAAGGGATATTGTCGGTCAGAACTTGAAACAACGTCCAAAGCAGTTAAAATCTGCCCGAGAGAAGGAAATGGTCCACAAAATCATTGAATTGGGAATTAAAGCCAACGAATAGCAGGATGTTACTACTTCATCTGCCACCTCTAGGAGATAGAACATTAATTTGTTACTAGTATAAATTATATGTACGTGCATCTAATAGCTAGACTAATATACTTCTTTTATTCAATAAAATAATTAATGGACTGCTGTGTGCTATAAACGTAAATACTTTGAAGGCGTTTTTATTTCAAGCCGTTATGTTGATGGTGTTGGATATAAATTAATAGTAAATTATGTTGGTTGATCGAAAAAGAAATGGTTGTTAAGGTTGCAAATTGTTGGTGAAATCCAATTGACGGATGGGAGGATATATTCGGAATTTCAAAAAGACACTGTGCAAATTCTATTCATTGAATTCTCTTTATTAATAGTAGTGATGCAGTGGTGCATTGTAGTTGACTTTGTTGGTAGATAGTAGGAAAGGGAGAGAAGGTTCAAGGGAAAACGGTGTTTATAATTAGGTTATGAAGGAGGAAATAGAGGTGGTTTGAAAACTGGTTATGGTAATTTAACGATTCAATTCGTTCTTTGTTTGTTAAAAAAATACAGGCGGGACACGAGAATTAAGATTTTTTAGTTATTTAATATTCAGTTAGGCTGCCAAAAAAAATTTAGTTTCTATTTTTAAATTTAGGTAATAGATTTATGTTTCTCTCTTTCATGCATGGTTCCTTCTCCCTTTTTAGAACCCTAAAATTAATCAAACAATTCTGATCTCAGAATGAATTCCTCAGACTCCACCAAAGAGAGAAAGTGCATCTGGAGAAGGCTATATTTAATTTGCATTCATCCATCAGAACATCCTATTCACAGTCAAGGTTGTTGGAATTGGACAGTGAAAGTAATGAGTGAATTCATTATAATTATTTTTACCATTTATATTTTTATTAGACCTATGAAATCTACTTTATTTAGATATTTCTAATTTTCCTTTCAAATAAAATAATTATTTTATAAAAATTTATAAAATGAGTTTATATTATTTAATTTAATGTTATACTTTATATATATGTGCATCGTACATACATATATATGTGTATGTGTGCGTGTGTAACATATCGATTTGTGCAATGTATAACATATTTGTGTATAAGTGCTGCGATTTAAACCTCGACGGGCGTATTAGCTTATTCAATATACAGATATGTTATCCCCATGTATGTTTATACTTTTATCTATAAATTACAAATACACACACACACACATACATGTATGTGTGTAAACATAAGTATATTAACATTTATATATTTATAACTAAATGAACAAATTTAAAACATTTATAAATTATATTAAGTTAAAAATATATTTTTTATTTTTTACAAAACTGAAAACAGCATACGTAAAAATATTTTTTTTTAAAAAACATATACATATACATATATATATATATATATATTTTAAAAGAGAGATATATAAATAGAAACAGAAGCTGTCAACAAGCCTGACAGGTAACCCATACCAAGAAAGACTAAAAGTCGGCGAAAGAAGCCAACGAAGGAAAAATCAAATAAAACCGATAAAAAAAACGAAAAAATAAGCCAACAGAAGGACCATAGAACAAGATGCGGCGAAGCAGCCGTATATATAAAAAAACCCCAAAAACAGAAGCAGCGAAGATAGCTGCCGAAGGATCCTCCCAGTATGGAAATAATACAGAACGATGAGATCCGGCAACGGGAGCCGAAAAAAAAGAATGATGAAACAATATCCAGAAAATCGACCGTCCGAATCCAAGTCAATAGAAGAAACAACAGACCCCAAACCAAACCTAAAAAGCCAGAGCCTGCAACCAGAAGCCACTAAATCAGAGAAAAAATAGGGGCGGAAGACGGAGGTGGTTAAGCCAGAACTACCTGGCCTAAGGACGCACATCAACCAACGCCCGCACTGACGGCGGGATGAGAACAGATAATAGAAAACATAGCCACAAGATGGGCAGAACGAGAGCTAATCGATCCCTTGAAAGGTCTGCCACGAAAAGCGAGAAAAACATCATTTCTCACCCGGCGAATAACTGATACGGGATCCATGGTAGACTCCTCGAAAATAGCCCTATTCCGCGCACACCAAAGGTGCCAGCAAATAAGGCAGGGAATTAAGCGGAAAACAACAGAACGGAGAGATTTGCCTTTGATACCGTTCCACCAGGTCATTCGTAAATCCTCCGACGAGTTGTTGCAACCTCTTACACCTAAAAGGTTACCGAAATAATTCCAGCAGGATCTGGTAGAGAAACCGGTAAAGATTAAATGATCCAAAAATTCCGAATTTCCGTTGCCGCAACATCTGCAACGGGAAACGAAAGGAATACCAATCCGCTGAAGGTTCTCATCAACTGGCAATCCCTTATGAAGGGTTCGCCACATGAGCAGAGACACTTTAGGAGGGATTCTGGCGTCCCAAATGAAGGAGAATAAAGGCTGAATGGGGGAAGAAAGACGAACCGAACTCCAAGCTTTCAAGATGGAAAACGAACCACCATCCCAACCGGATTGGCCTCCGTGGGAGTCGGAGAGAGGCTTGACCGATTGCATGTGCTTCCAAGTTTCACTAGCGGAGGTTGGACAGCCGGAATAGCCTGCGGAGGCCAGACTTTGGTGCTTGGCTCGGAGGAACTTCGCCCAAAGGGAATCAAAAATCCCAAACCTGTACCACAGCTTGCAAGCAAAAGCCGAACAAATATCCTTCGGATTTCGCAACCCTAGCCCGCCCTCGTCCTTGGGACAACACACCACGTCCCACGAAACCCAGTGATGACGGTGGTTGTCAACCTTCGACCCCCAGAAGAAAGAAGAAGCCAAAGATTGAAAAGACCTGAAAAAAGAGGTGGTAGGAGACATCGCTACGAAGACATGAGTACCCAGCGAGCCTAATACCGACTTGATAAGAACCAATCTTCCTGCCTGAGATAGAAACGAAGCATTCCACCGAATGATCTTTCCCCTAACCTTATCCATCAGAGGGTCGAAAAGCGCATTATGTTTCCGGCCCCTGTAGAGAACAATACCCAAGTAAGGAAGAGGAAGAGAAGCCTCCCTGAATCCTGTGAACGAATGGATCCAGGAAACTCTGGTAGAATCCATATCCTTCGCATGAACGAAGCAACTCTTCGACGAGTTAACGCGCTGGCCCGAGCATCGCTCGTACTGATGGATAAACCGAATAAGACGATGAACAGACGTTCGGTTACCGTTAGAGAAAATGACAATGTCATCCGCAAAGGATAAGGAAGATATGAGCGGGCACCTACTCGGAAGACCAAATCGGTGAACCTGGCCGAAAATCGTTAAGGTGTGGATCTCTCGAATGAAAGCTTCGGTCGCAATCACGAAAAGAGAAGGCGATAGAGGATCACCCTGGCGGAGACCCCTACCAGCCCTAAAGAAACCATTGGCCGATCCGTTAATGAGGACGGAAAACCAACAGTTAGAGATAAGTCTCCAAACCAAGTCGATAAGGGTTTCAGGAAGGCCAAAAGCACACAGAACTCTAATGATGAAAAACCACGACATGCGATCATAAGCCTTCTCCATATCAAGTTTGAAAATGACATTGGAACCTCTAACCTTCCTGTCAATCTGGGAAATCAGTTCCTGGGCTAGCAGGACGTTATCAGTGATAAGACGACCCTTCACAAAACCTGCCTGCGAGGAGAAAATGATACGGTCAAGGTACGGAGCCAAACGAATGGCCAAAACCTTAGAAATAACTTTGTTGGAAAAATTACACAAGCTGATGGGACGAAATTCCGCGCATGACCGAGGGTTATCACACTTCGGAATTAAAACCAAGTTGGTAAAAGACCAACTAATAGGGAGAAGACAGCCGGCTAAGAATTGCTGGATTGTTAAACAAAAATCCAATTGAATGATAGGCCAGACCCTCCGATAGAAAGATCCGTTGAAACCATCCGGACCGGAAGCACTATCCTTGCTGAGAGCAAAGACGCAAGCACGGATTTCCTCCGTAGTTGGCGGATCCGCCAGACCATCGGCATCCTCAGAAGAGATCAATCTGGGAATGAAAGAGAGGATATCCAGATACTACTCCTCCACCGAGGGAAAACCCAGGAAAGATTGAAAGTGTGACACTATGATCTCTTTAACTTCAGACGGAGAGGACGCCAAAGAAAAATCCGGTCTCAAAATCTCTCGAATGGAAAGAAGGTTGGCTTTTTTACGAATGGATGAATGGAAAAATTTGGAGTTCGAATCCCCATCGACCACCCATTTTACCCTTGCCTTTTGGCGAAGATAAGAGTGTTCGATACGAAGCTCCGAAGAGAAAGCCAATTGGGCCGACGCCCATTTCTCCCTATTTTCGGCCGTAGGGTTCTCGTCGAACGACGATTCGGCAAGAATAAGGGACTCCTCAGCCGCTCTAACACGGTCGAAAATATTCCTGAAAACAAGGGAATTCCAGGTCTTAAGTCTAGCCTTAAGACATTTCAGCTTTTGGGAATAAACCCCCATGGGAGAAGCTGAGATAGGAGCGGACCACGACTCCTCGACAACCTGAAGAAAGGAGTGATGGGAACACCACATACCGAGGAAGCGGAAAGAAGTAGGCCTCGAGAGAGATCGAGGAATACATCGCAAAACCAACGGGGCATGATCAGAGCAGGCACGATGGAGATGCGATGTAGAGAAAGAGAAAGGAAGATTAAGCCATTCAGGTGACCCAAAAATCCTGTCCAACCGAGAGAGGATCCGGTTCGGACCCTCCTGGTTGTTAGACCAGGTATAAGCCGATCCCACAAAAGGAATTTCGGAGAATCCTGAGCTCACAATGAATGAATTGAAATCAGCAACCGATGAGCGGTTAATGACCACCCCCCCCCCCCTCCCCAGTTTCTCAGCCTGGCTAGCGACAACATTGAAATCACCACCCACTACAGAGCACGGAAAGCCCATCTCAGGTAGATGAAGAATATCATCCCATAGGGATAATCTCTCCATCCTATCACACTTGGCGTACACCGCCGAAAACAGAAATGGATGAGGAAAAAGAGAAGCAGTGCAAACCACAGAGATAAGCTGATCCGAGTCAAACAAAGGGTGGACCACACAGCATTTGGACCAAAGAATCCAAATCTTACCTGAAACATTGGACACAGCACCTCCGAACCCAAGCGACAGGACAACCCTAGAAATCTCTCCAGATCTTACAAAAGGTTCTAACGGAGCAACCAAGCAAATAGAATGTTTACGGACAATGCGCTTTAATCTAGCATAAGAAGCTTCATTGCCAATACCACGAACGTTCCAGAAAAGAAAGTTCGACATGAAAGCTTGAAACCAGAGGAAAAAAGACAAGACAGGGAGAGCAGAACAGACCCAGCTCAAATAAGATACAACGATGAAAAAGCAGACCGATCTGTCTGCTCAGTCGCCGCTATAGAGCGAGTACGGATAGTACGAGGAGTGGAGAGGTGATCTCTCGTGCGCCGACGAGAAGGTCTCTGCACATGGGAAGCCGAAACCCGAGGGATGGGATCGGCAGAAGCCTGAGCCGGCTCCGGCGAGCCCGAGAACCTAAGAGAGGATCTGGAAGGAGCCGAGTTCTTAGTTAGGCGAGAGAGGCGATCATTAATGATCGCAATCTCCGCTTCGCTAAGCATCGGGATGGAAATGGATAAGGAACAAGAGGACGATGGCAAGGAGCAAAGAGAAGAGCAGCAATCAGACGATGAGGCTGAAGACACCTCGACAGACGGAATAAAATGAAAGTATGTAGGGCCGCATATTATACGCAACCCACGGTGCTGTAGGAACCTAACCCAAGCCGGACTGTCACTGATGAGATAGCCCCGCGAGACAGGTGAGGTTCGCACGATGGTCGAAACAGAGAGATCAACAGAGGGAGTCGAGGAAAGCCGGCAAAGTTCCCGGCTTTCCGCATAGTGATCCATATATATATATATATATATATATAATACTTATATATATATATATATATGTATATATGTATGTATGTATAATATAATAATAAATATAAATTAATACTTACAAAATACAAAAAAAAAATATTTACAATAATTATGGATTTACCTGGTCATGCGCACGGCTCAAATAATATAATTTTTTTTAACTTTAAAATATGTTTTATTGAAATTATAAAATATTTTTAAACTATTAATAAAAAATTATTTGAATTTTAAATTTCCAGTAAAATTCTAAATGGTATTTTTGTATTTTGAGTACTATTATATAATTTTATAATTTGAAGCAAATTTAAAATCTATATTTTTAATTCTCGTCTTATATTAAATATTTAAATTATACAAAAAATTCTTTTTTTCAAGAGCGTGTTAATCTAATTTTAAAAAAAATAAAGCACAATTTATAATGTGTATACGTAATTAATTTATATAACTATTTGATTTGAATATTATCTTAGTAATAATATGTAAATATGAAATATAAATTTTTTCTGGGAAACATTATATCTATTTAACTCTATATAACCATATTTTATAAAGTATAATGTAGTAAATTATAAACTATATACATATATTTAAATATTGTACATTAAATTATTAAAATTAAAAAATTGGTTTTTTTATTGTGAGCCATGCTGCATACAGATGTATACATGATGACTTTTTTTTAAAAATATAAATGCATATGCATATATACAATCACTCAAATTGTAACAATATATTTATATTTTGGAATCGTCACGTAACTAATGATATAATATACGATATAAACATTACCATACATACATACATAAATATATGTATATGTATATGTATATGTATATTCATAAATACGTTATGGATATATCTTATATTAAATGCTTGTAAGTGCACCTTGAAACGATGAGATCAGCTCCTCGAAGTAATTTTAAATCCAGTAGAGTACTAGTCCCTAAACTGATGACCTCCAACAATCGAATAGAACTGTATGTGATTTGATCTAAACTTGAAATGATGGAGGATGAGAGAGAAATGGTTCGACCAGAGGTGGGTTAAGATAGAGGCTTAAAAATGTCTTCTAACAAGTGTGGATAGAGATGTTTATGTAGAGGAGAGTTTAATGATAATTTAGGATCTTGATCCTCCTTTATCAATTATCAATTCTCTTCTATCTTAGCCATCCAGATCAAAGCCCTCTTGTTCCATCATATGGACGCACCTACCTGTAAATCTACAGAGTGGATCGTGTAGTGTATATGCAAGTATATATGACAAAATATATGATGCAACTAAAAAAATATTAATTTAGGGAAATATAGAATAAGCACACCAGGATTTTATACTGGTTCGGACCTCCCATCCGACGTCCAGTCCCGAAGCTCCCCTTCGGAATTTGATTATCAAACACCCTCGCTTCGACCGGAGGAATAGCCTTGGTTACAATAAATTGTTCTAGTCAAATGTATGTTCTATAACACGAATATTGACTAATTAGTACAAATGCTTCCAATATATATCTAGAGAGTATTTTCTATGAAGAGCTAGATATTTTGAAGAGTGAAATACAAGTATAGATTACTAGAGATCAAGAATATATGATAGAGTGTGTAATTAGAGAGCACAAGTAAGTAAGGTGATTTGTTTGCTTGATTCTTGATAATATATATAGTTGTAGAAAGGTTCCTTGAGTAGGTGCATCCATTAACAAGTGCTCTATAGTTGCTTGCTGTTGATGATGAAGAGTTGCAGCAAAGAGAACCAGAGACGTCTATTCAAATGTGGCAGTTGAAGATTGAATTTAAAATCCGAGTTCAAAATCAGAAGTACGTGGAACCATTTAAGTATTAATAGACTTATGATTGCATACATCTGTTATGTATCAATCCGAAGAGTTTATCAACTCTTATTATGCTCTCACTGAATGGGCACATAGACCTTAATTGTTTGAGATATAATTAACCAGTATCATATGATTCATAATCATATAATAAAATTATTTTTCAAAACAACGGCTTAGTCTATAATTCTAAAATAACTGTAAATAATATTACATGTTTCTTATTTTTCATTGCATCACTTTTTTTATGAAAATAAATACTATATTATTGCTTTATTTCATAATGAATAATCATAATATTTGTATTGAAATATAACTATGTCTATTTTTCACTTGATACAAAATAGTCATTATTTCTTAAATAATGTTTGGCATGTTTTATTGAAAATAATTTACATAATATGATGCAATTATTAAGTTCTATATGGTATGATTCCACTATTTCTGTCATCGTTGAAATAGCGTACTAAATTCGGAGGTCCATCATTAACTTAATACAGATTTATCTCACATATTGCAACCATTTTATAATGGGGAGTTCTTGGATCAACTATCTTGAGCCCATTGAAAATAATCTCATAGAAAACAATTTTCTATAATAAAATACAATTTGGAATAGAAATCATATTTCTTATTCTAATGTTAAATATCAATCACTATTATTACAATTCTTGTTTACGATGTTTCTTTATGACGTAGAAGTGACTGCTCACTCTTTTCATCCTAACTGTACTTTAAATCACATTTACTCTTGTACATTCATTATTCTTTCTAAATGGTCGAACCATTCAAAAGAATTCTCTTACTACAATATCATAATGAACCCTTTACAAAAGTGCACTCGACCATCCTTAACATTTAAGGACATCAAATTTGTTGCCCTTTGCGTAAACCAATCAAACTGACATTTCAACGATCTAGTTCTTAGATCAATCTTGTAGTTTTGATTTAGTGTTATAGTTAACACATTATAATTCTTTTGTAATCAATCAAATTGAATACTTTATCTTGCACTAAGGTTTATTTGGTGTTTTGAATGAACTAATTTCATCGAAGTATTATATATTACAAACTTTGACCATTCACCATGCAACATTTATATGTGAATGTATATGGATCAAATATCCATAGTCTTGGATTGCTTTTAGAGCTTGAAACTCTTGAAATGCAATACATGGTCTGGACCAAATAAATGTGTAAGTGACCAAAATGTATTTAGTAGTTGTAATATCAGGCACTTATATGAGTATTGAAAAATTAACATGCAATAATCTTTTCTTGGTGGGTATATGTTATATTTCTATTTGTCAATCTTCAACTCATTTGTGTATCTTAATTGATAAACGTTTTATCAATCTTATTAAATGCATAAATTTATCAATATAGATTATTATAACATTATATAGCATATGTTCTTACAATATCAGAAAGGCTAAACGTTATCATTTCATTTTTCTAAAAAGGCTCTCACTAGTCTTTTATGTTTTATCAAACCCTAAGCGAAACATAGATGTCTTTCGACTTTGGCAGTGGATGTTAGGACTCGTCCGTCTTGGAATTATGATCTTATGTTTGCTCAATAAGTTATAGCTCTACGGATAATGGATACATCCTTATCAGTTGTATCACATACAACTCCTAACCCATGGTTCCTTGTCCTAATCTTATTTCGACCTTGAGTTTGTCCAACAAATCGAAAGAGATTACTCACTCAAAACTACCATATCACGATGGCCTAAATATAGTAATGTACCTTAAGTTTGCTCAACAAATACATATAGTTATCTTACCTCATCTATCAATATATCAATAATACTACACATAACATTCCTAGCTCGAGTTTGCTCAATAACTAAGGAGTATGCAGGTAATTTGTTAATACACACACATGGGGCAGAAGATGACATAATATTAAAGATATATAATCTTTAACATATTATATTACGTGATATAGACTTATGGAATAACGTATTACTTATAAAATACGCTTGTGATTTAAGTATCGAGCACATCGAAAAATCACTATAAACGTACAGTACGCATGTATTTATTCCTTAAGTTTGTTTAGGGTTTCTTTAATGTTCTGCGTTTAGTTTACACATTCATATTTCATAAACTTTATTATTATATAACTTTTTAAATTTTATTTTACTTATATAATTGTCTTATGTATAATATTATATCAATTAAATATTATTTAATTAATATGATTAGTTAACGGTTTACTTAATCTTATATTAATATAACATTTATATTTAATATTTATTATATACTAAAACCTTTATAGTATAACGCATATATCATATACATGTGTATATTATTTAATTAATTAACCTTTAATTAATTTATCTAACTAAACAATTTTAATTAAATTATATCAATTTCAAAATTTAACTTACATACATACATGTATACATACGCTATCTTAACACTTTTAAAATAACATGACATATATCAACATATATAACACATGAATATAGTACAAATTAATTACTCATTTAATTAATTTATTTTATTAATCTTATTAATAAATTTTAAAATTTTAAATTAATTTTCAAATAGTTTCAAACAATTTGAGATTTTCATTATCTTTTCAAACATTTTGAAAATTTATGTTATATTATAATCATTTATAATAAACATGTTCTAATTTTAAATTTAACTTTTAATTTAAAATCTTGTCTTAATTTTTAAAATTATTTTGAAATTAATCCAAGGCCCAATTCAAATTAGGCCTTTAATTTTAGGGGCAATCTTTGAGCTCACTTCACCATTCAAGCCAAGCCGGTAATTAGATAGGATATGGTACTTGATTGCCTAATTCCAATCCTAGACATTACATTTTTAGCCACCGCACTTAGTGGGCAAGCTTAATTAGTTAACCCAAACATTACTAATTTTGACTGCATATTCTATTAAGTCGGATACCGTTGAAGCTCCGACCCAAACTCCTTTGGGGTGACACAAGTAGGCACCTCAGCAACAAATTTTACATGTAGCCTTTCGACTAGCACAACCATCACAGTACATGTAGGGGTAAGCGGAATGTTTCATCACAGATTACAATATGAGAACCCCGTATCTTGCCAGTTGTAGGGATTGAACCTGGGACTAGGTGAATTCCTCAACCAACCTCGCTCTACTACCATTGAAGGAACTACGCCGGTCCGCAATGGAAGAAATTGGTGAATTTCAAATTTTTTTGCCCTATTGGATCTTAGTTGAGCCTATGAAGCTTAATTTAATCAGAACATTTCTAGATTTATTTTAAATAAAATCATATATTTGATTTAAATTAGTTAAAGGAAATTTTAAATAAATTTAATTTTAAATGTATAGTGTATCAAATACACCTAACATTTATTAATAAGAGTTAAATATATAGGGAATAAAACCACTCATTTCTTTCCCTAAAATAAGGGCATTAATAAGATTTAATGTACATATAAAAAAGGAAATCTTTCATTTCTTTTCCAATAACAAGTAATTAATGAGAGCATTAATTGCATTAAATGAAGAAATGAACCTTTCATTTCTCTCGTTGATTTGAATTGATTGACTAGATTTAATTTACATGCATACATACACACACACACACACATTTGTGTGCACATGCATGTGTAACATATTAATCCATGAAGGATATAATGTGCTTGTATATTGATGTTGGTATTTATATTATAACACACACATTAGCTCATTTTGTATGTACTGTAATTTGTCTAAATATGTGCTTGTACAATATGGAAAAACAACATATTAATATATGTAAATGAATATACATATATATGTATACATTATATATATAATCAAATAAAATAGTTTCTGCCATAAAAGATTAATGTAAAATAACTATATGAAAATTTACAAGTTTTACAATTTTAGAAAATCTTGAAATACACTTTGACCTAAAAATAATTTAAGGAATTTTATCGCTTAAAATAATATTTATCATTAAATAATTGATAATAGCACGAAATCATATTAATTCTTAAAAATATGAAATCAAGTTGAAAAATTCTAAGCCTTTTTGTGATGGTACCTAAAAAAATCTTAGGCTAAGGAAAAATTTCTGGAATTTTCTCAATTGAAATTATATTTTTAATTAAATAAATGATTGCAAGCCAAAAAATTTAATTATAAAAATTATAAAATTAATTTATAAAATTTCTTAATTTTTATATAGGTACTCGAGACACATTTTAGGCTTAAGACAAACTTCTAGAATTTTCTTATCTGAAATTTATTTTTAATTAAATAATGTATATTAGGACAAAAGTAAATTAATTTTAAAAAGTTTAAATTAAATTTTAAAAACCTTAAAATTATACAATAGCTTTTTGAATGGTGCATTAATTTCAAAAAAGTTGAAATTTTGAATCGTTAAATATTTTATACATAATAAATAACACAGAAGATCATTAAATAATAATAAAATATGTATATACGTATGTAATAATTATTTTTATATTTTATGGTCAATAATAAGTATAAATCATCGTAGGAAAATTTTAAGATCAAATGTGTACGATATATTATCATATATACTATTATACATATTGACAATTTCCACATCTCTACGCATTTAATATATATACACACACACACGCACGCATGCACCCATATATTAATATAATCAAATATAAAAAATATTTTTTTTCAAAAAAATTAATTCAGTTATAAATCAATAAACAAAATATTACAACCAGCACATAGCCATGTACTCGTAAAAGTCTCACATAATCTAAGCAATAAATAGAGCTGAATATAAATATATGATTTAGATGTAAATCAAATTTTGTATGAGAAACATGATATCAAAAAAATAATACTAAATGAAAGTTCATCTCTCAATGAAGCCATTGATTTTATGTTGAACAATGATTTATCTTCTTAAAACAATTCCCAATCCATCAAGTTGTTAATCCTGGATTAGAGACCTTCCACTACAAATTACTGTTTTTAATTTAAATTAGATTTGATAATTTTTTTAGGATTTTTTTAGAGGATAGTTGCTGCCATTAGAATGAGGAAGAAGAAGAAGAAAGTGGTGGCTTAAAACTGAAATTAGCCTTAGATTCGGGTTTTAGAATTGGTATTTATATACGTAGGATAAGTGAGCAAATTATGTAAGTTTCTCACTGGAACATAGCCACACATCTCTAAACACTAATCCTATGTTGTCGCCACCTCTAACCTCTCTCAAACCAACACCTATCCTCTTCAAATCTCATGGGTTGTGAGCTTGTTCTACCCAAAATATTTATGTACAATTATATTTAACCTATTTTGTTATCGATATCTTATATCGACCAATATATTCATGAATTCTATAAATATATGCAACAATTTTATTTCTCAAATCATATTTAAATTTCATAATTAATATTTCATAAATATAAATTTATTTAATTAATTTATAACAATTACAAACTAATTAAATCGTTTGGTCTAAAGAGAGATTATCTTTCGGTTGTATAACTCTTGTGTGTAAATTCGATTAGCAATTAACGTCGAACTATTCGAACGTTAACGTTAACACTTCACTTAGAATGTGGTGTGATACTATCGCCAAATTTATTGCTAACTCATTTTTAAAAATATCTCATCTTAATTTAATATGTGTTACCTAGTTGTGATAATTATTTACACCAATTTTTTTCGTCAAAACTATATATCACGTTGGACTTATTGAATTTGATAATGGTCAAAATTCCAACATCGTCCACATTCAACTCTATATTCCAAATACAAGATCTTCAATAATAACAATTATTATTAACTGAACTATCTTGCTAGAGATTTTGACTTTGGGTTGACTTGAGCTGACCGTGATACTAACCCAATATAACTGAGGATGAATCCTCACTTGAATGGTGCTTCACTTCCAATACTTTTACTCGATCCAACTATAGCCACTAGATCTATGCTTTTCTACGATTCGACTATATTTAAAGCGGAGCTTTCATACTGAAGATTCACAGTATTCCTAAGTCGAAAGAACTGTGTAAATTATGTACATCGATATTTTCTGTTTGATCTTAGCTATATTAACTAATAGAAAACTATCAAACGAGTCGTTGCATAGTTATCCAATAACTATTAGCACGTAACCCATAGGTGCCTCCAGCAGTCATGAGTAATACATTGCCCAACATTTGGAGAGCATTATGTACTTTAGTCCCAATGAATACGTTGATATCCAGTCTCAATGCATCTTGACGAAAAACATTTAAAATGGCATATTTGTTTTGATTGTGATAAATTACTCATGATTACAACACTTTGTAACTATTATCACAAAATGCACCATTATGGATTTTCTATTACAAATATACTTTTAATTGAATTAATTAATTAATATAACACATCACATCGAGTATACAATAGAAGAAAACACCTTTTATTTCGAACAATATTGGTCAACGAGTTAGATTTATGTAACAAATTATATAATTGCCCCTAGGGCATACCTCTAACTCTTTTAATAATAACATTTATTATTAACCGATCTACTCTTGCCAAATATTTTGACTTTGAGTTGACTGTGATGCTAACCCCATATAAATGAAGAGACTAATCCTCTATTGAATAATACTTTACTTCTAATACTTCCACTCGACCCAACTATAGTCACTCGATATAACACTCCATAATTTTGCGTTAATTATTTAATTATTCAGCTCGAAAAATAGAATTTTTGCAAACAATGGAACTTTTTCATGAACCTTTCACCATTGCGTTTGTAGCAGAATTCTAAGCAATTTTCATACTTGGAGTTTTGCGATCGGAGTCTAAACGAAGAAATTACGAACAAAAAATGAATTTAGAATGAAAATAATTAAAAAAAGAAAATTAACTAAAATTCCAGGGCCCACAGGTCGACCGCCGTGTATAGGCGGTCGACCCCTGGGTGGGGGCGATCGTCCCGCCTCTATGTAAGGCTCTAGTAAACCTAGGCTATATACGAACTAGATTTTAAATCGTGTGGCTCTATTTGATTCTAGTATCTATAAATTCAGCCTTAACCCTCCCTTATCTTCTCATATTTTTTGAACTGAGCATAGAAGTTTTTCTACTTCTTCTTCCCCATTTTCTAAGTTATAAAAATAAGGTATTTATATTTATATTCGTACAAATTGGAGAAGAATATAAATCAAATGAAAAGGAAAAGAAAATATACTATATGCGCATTCGAGGTAATTTATATATTCATGTATTTGTATCTATTTTCTTTTCCAATCCCAAATCTCTTCTTAGATCTGTAATTCTAATGTATGTATATACCCTTTTTTATACATATTTCTTGGATTACAAAGGATTCAGAGGTGAATTTAAAGTTCTATTTGAGATGAAGATTTGAGTCACTTTTAAAAGGTGAGTGAGAAATTTTATATTTTTTTATGATTTAAATCTATTCAATTTGCATACGTTTGATATTTATTCCTAAATCAATTTTATGTGTGAATTATAGGCATGATTAGTGTAGAAAACTATTGCCTATATATTCTTATTTTAGATTTAATTTGAAATATATATACATCTAGATTTGGAAATCAATCCCAAAGATCTTAGAATTTGAATGTTGCGTATTTTTTTCAGATATGTACTTAACTGTAAACTAGGATTTTTGGATTATTGTCCATGTATTATTTTGTAGATTTTCCATAATCTTCTTCGTGGGAAGAACATCCATTTGATTCTTATAATTTTTTTACTTTTCTGCATTTTATTCAAAAGGGCGATGTTTGATTTAATAAGTAATACCCATAAACAAAATTGAAAGAGATGTGTGAAGTACAGATTTGTTCTCCATACTTTACATTATCTATTCTAATTAAAATGAAACTATCCATTACTTTTAATTACAAATGGAGTCAATCTTTCCTTTTTATGTCAAACCAATTTATGGAAGTCATAGCAGAAAATATTCCTTAGGAATAAAATTCCAACAAAGTAAATACGAAAAGCATACTCTAATTAGAGATTTATGACTAGAATATATTTGGTTATGAATTGGTATTTTTTATGCAGTTTATATATATTTATTGCAATAATAATGAAAAATAGCGTTTGTTCGTGCGTTATTTATGCGTAACGTTCGTTGGTTAAGGTTATATGTAGGGAAGCGAATAATTAGAATTAAAAAAGGTAGCAATCCATATTAACGTGAAATAAATTAGGAATTCCTATTAATCAATAAGAAATGAAAGATTGTAACCTAAATTAATAAGCATTTAATGAGAAATAATGGAGTATTAAATTAAGGCATACAAGTTATAGAGATAAATGAATTAATAAGACAAATAAAAATGGAATAGATATAAAAAGGGTACTAAATTGAAATTAGTAATCATACATAAATGTCATAGGAAATCTCCATTAGGATTTTGTGGACAAACTAACGTGTATGAGAATTAAAAGGGGATATATGGTTAGTTAAATATTTAAGGTAAATCTTATTACCTTAAATAAAAAGGGAATTAGTAAGCTGCCAATTCACGTATAGCACCAACTCAACCGTGTTGCGCATGTGGATCTGTGAAATTTCCTATAATGGGAGACCAGTGCTTTCAGGCTCTTCCAGGCTTCTTGTTTTCTTTTTTGGAAAAACCAACGCAAATATCTATCAGCCTCTTTGAGATTTTCGGCCAGTCACAGAATAGGAAGACAAATGATGGCAGAGTTATTCAGGGCATTAGAATGGCGATTCCTCACAATCGCTCCCTGTGATGTAGCGAACCATGGCAATTAGGATCTCAAGACGCAGTTACAAGTAAAGACTTAGGATGGTTGTTTGGAAATTTTAGGTTAGCTATGCAAGGTCGGTGGAGTCGCTCGACGGAAGGCTGCCCTCCACTTTAAGACCACCAATAGTCAGATGCACTCTACTAATGTGAGATATATCCATTATGATGTGAGAGATTGGAATTGCTTTCTTAATTCGAAAGTGTCAAATGTTCCAAATTTGGAATTATGAGTGATGAGTGATATCTCCAAAAAGGTTTACCTCAATGTTGAGGTATAGAGTAGCTATCTTAGGGCTCGCCTCCTCATTGAAAAAAGTCATCTAGTGAGATTTTATATTTATAAGAGTGAACCTGGATATCTCGGGACAGATTCGCTTTAGGTTGAGATTAAGCTGCTGTATGGTCCTCGTTTTTCCTATAAAAAATATATTAAGTAGCCCAATGAGATTTCCAAGGAATGTCAGCTAGATAGTACCAGTGAGGAATCCCCTTGGGGTTAGGTACTAAATGGCAAAGACCTATTGATAGATATGTGTTAAATGGTTTGAGGCCTATCTAGTCCTTATTAATGAGGTATTAAGTGGCTTGGTTATAATCTCTCACATTGCTAAGACATTAATAATGATAGATGCGCTAGTAAGGCCATATATAGTGGTCAAAGGTCTCTATAGTTAGGATTAATAGACTATAATGATGGTGCTAGAAGTCCACCTTGGGAATAGGTCTTAAATGACGAGGTCTATCTCGATTGAGGTCTTAAATGGCAAAGTCTTCCTACTTCTCTTTTAAAAGTATTACGTGGCGATAATAGAATCCCATTTCATATTTAGAAGTTTCAAGTGCCTAATGGGCTTGGATAAAGCTTCGACAATATTTCCTACCTTGGAAATGGGTAGATTATTAATTGTATGTGCAATGCAAGGTTAGATTAGAATTGCTAACCTTAATAGGCATAACAATTAAATGGAAATTAGTCAGTATAAATTTATGTAACTGACAGTTTTTATATTTTTTAGTCATTAGAACATTGTTCTGACCCCCTCCTAATTACAACCCACAAGATAGATTTAGAGGAACATGTTAGTGGAGCTGAATGTGTTCAGATGTTGGAGAAGCCTTCTTTTCTCTCATGCTCGATGCTGATGTGACAATCTGCTATCCGTGGATATCATTAATTCCAAGATAATAGTCAAAGTCAGTGTTCTTATCCTATTATTGTTTCTGTTGTGAGTTTAAATGTAACAACTCAGAATTTAACCACTTAAAAATATAACATTTAAAGTGATATTAAATATAATATATAAAAGGTTTTATTATTTAAATAATATTAGGTAGGATTTGTAAATAGAAATATACATAAAAAAGGAATATTTGCCTATATCGACAAACGTGAAAAAATCCTAATTTCAGAAAAGTAAGTTTAAATGGTTTAATTGATTATTTTAATTCATTTATGAGTGTTTATATTTTTAAACAACATTATGCAAATTTATATTTAAATTTTATTTACATAAATAAATATTCTAAATAAAACGCTAAAATATGACCGTAAAACATTTTGTCAAAAATCAATGTTTTGTCGATCTAAAGTTGTTGCAACATTGTTGCACCTTTATGTACACAGTTTAATAAATATGCTAACATATAAAGGTAGTTAACAATTAGCTAAACTAGGTTACTTTCAATAATCATACTTAGAAAATTATAGAAATTAATTAGCAAAAGCAAACTATAAAAGAAAAAAACACATGTCACATTAGATGTGACATAAAGTAAAGTAATCATTCTTATTCTTTACTTAACTCTTAAGCGTTTGAAATTTAAAAGTGTGATGTGATGTGGATGGTAAGTGTTGAATTAAATAGTTTACTTAATTCTGAAGAAATGTTATTTAAGTAAAAACACAAACCTATATTTTAATCTCAAATATTTTCTATAAATACTCATCCTCTTCTTCTTCACTTTTGCACCATTTCTTCTCTACATTGTTAAGATCTTTTACATTCTTTAATTTCTTCTTTTCATAATTAAATAATGCCAAAATATTTCCAAAAATAAAACAAAGAAAAATATCAACAAAACTCCGTCCGAACCACTTCAAAACTCCTCCTCCCCCCTCTTATTGCTCATGGGCCCCCCTTCCTCCATTAGGCCAAGCACACTTTCCCCTTTCTAGCTTGGTCGTGGCCTTTTAAGGCAAGTACGAAGAAGTTTAGCTAGTTCTAAGAGTTTAAGGCGAAGTTTAGCAAAGTTGGAAAAGTCTAAAACTAGATTGAAAGCAACAAAAGGCGAGAACTCTAAATTGTTAAGTTGAAAATGTTTATATAGTATTTTGCAAGTTATAAATTTTATTTGGATGCTAATAGTGATGTTTAATAAGTGTTTGAAAAAGAAATCAACCACCTTTAAGTCATTTGCAAAAGTTAGTAAGCAAATATGTATACAAATGACAATCATGTAACATTGTAATAAAAAAAGTTGTTAAATTGATTTGCAATATCATATGACATGGTATGATATGTTGAAATGGTTATAAACATTGTTTTGGATGTTTATTAGGTATATACTGAATATATATATGTTGAAACAAGTCACAGATTTACACGATATATAATCAAATGGAAATCACTTTTCAAAAGAAATGAAATGTGATATGGATTCATTTATACCTTTGAAAAATGTTTGAACATGCTTTAGAAAGGATTCCTAAGTGTTTAAACTTATTTCAATAAAGTTTGGATATGAATCTCAAAACATACCCAAAATAGGACGCGTCACGTAACGGTAGTTCGTGTTTTCGCGTCAAAAGTTCAAATGAACATACGAAGTGGAATATAGTTCAGAATTCTTTGAAGTAAGAATTCTATGAATCTTTATATCCACATCTTTCATATAGAAAAATAAAATTGAGATTTCATCTTGTATACTTTGAAATATGGCAAAATCAATTTTCAACAGAAATCCAGTTTTTGCACTAAATGACCAAGTTGAAAATTGACAAAATAATCATTTTAAAATTATAAAATAAACTAAAAAATCTTTTAAATCTTTTATAAGTGATTTAAGTTTAAAATATGGTTTTCTAAATGATAAAAAATTCGTTTTGAAGAATATAGTTTTTAAAACACTTTTTGTAACACTATTTGCAACACTTTTCGATAAAAAGGTTGAAACTTAACCATTCTTTCCCATATCCTTAGTAAATGTTTTTAAGTAAATAGCAAAGAATTTTAAAATAAATTTGAAAATTTAACATTATTTCAAAAATGGTCAAACAAATAGATAAGTGATTTAAAAAGGGAAAATGAGTATGCGAAAACGACTAGTACATTTGTCATGCCTGCGAGATCTAAAATATTTGTCCTTGAGATGATGGTTTTGATGACAACAACCTTAGAATAAGATTATAAAATATAAATACTAACATTATAGTTTGAATATATATGTATATGCAGGATCTAACCATGCAGGTACCAAGAATGAAGACTGTACAGTATATAGATTCAAGATATCAAATTAATATTGCATACATCTGTGATCAAATTAATATAAACTCAAAAAGATTTAGTAATTCCTTAGAATACTATTCAATCCCCCTCTAGTGTTAATCCTAGCCTTAAGATTCGAATTTCGCATTTCTCACATTTGGTATCGGAGCAAGGTTTTCAAAGTTTTTATAATCTGAATTTTGAAAAATTTTAAAATGGCAATTTTTTTGATAAAATTATTAACACTATTTTCATATGAATATTTCACAGAATCATCATGATATTGTTGTTTAAAACTATATTTAGTTATTTGTGAAATTTACTTGATTCTTTAAAAAGTTATGTTGTTTTGCAGGAGAAGAATTATGTCTAATGACTATTGGTTTAAAGATACCAGATAACCATTCAACAATCAAGAAGAACAAATAGATATATAATGACAATCGACGCTGAAATGGGTACCAGATCAATACAAAGCTTTTGATTCTCATCTACAAATTGAAATGATATAGTACTTCTCTCCATCTACTTCGCAATGTCACTGGTTTCGTGCGAATCTGTCAAGAAACGATCAAGTTATGATCAAATGAAGTTTTGGTGAACAAAGAGAAAAAGAAAGAAAAATTGACAATGGTATTATTCAAATTGCATCTAGAGATTTGAGTATTTTGTTCCCACTCCTTTTCAGATTGTAGTTTTTGTTCTTACGGTCATTTTGATGGGTTGATCATCAAATTCCGATCAAAAATGAGTGAGATATGACAGTTTGAAGTTGGCTATCCAAACTGAAAACTATGTATGGGATTTCCTGCATTTCTCCTACTGTTCGGCATGTTGCACCACAATACTCTCAAAATTCATTACCAAACTATTACTGTATCGTAGCCATTGCCTTCATCTTCGATTTGCCGCCGGTTTCATCCAGTTCCGTTAAGAAATGAAAGAGATATGCCTTCTAGAAGTTTGATGATAAATAGAAAAAGGGGAAGAAGAAGAAGAATTTATGAAAAGTGGTGACCGTTGGGCCTATTTATAGTGGTTGAAATGTCCATTCATTCAAAATTCAAATTCAAAGTTTTGGCGCTAAGTTGGTCAACTAAATCGGTTGTATCTTTCTCATACGTTCTTCAAATTCAGTAAATGAACATACTACGCTGATCAGAAAAACGAGCCTATCGCAATAGAACAGATTTCATCATTAAATTCTGAAAGATATGAATGTGTGGTTCACGACAATGGAAGAACAGCAAAGTTAGAAAGATGGAGTGCAAAAATTGGTACGCTTTACTATTATTTCATTTTTATTGTTGCATTTAGGAATATAGATTTACGCATTTAGTTAGGTATATAAATTTATCTCTTTTATAAGTTTTGATATTTTGGTCCATATATCGACACATCATAGTATAAATATCGATATACCGGTCTAAATTTAAAAAAAGTCTTTTAAAATGTTTTTTCTTTCAAATAAAACCTTATTACTAAATTATTACAACTATATTAAGTAGAAAAGCATTTTTTTACATGCATAATGCCAAGTGTCTTTACACATGTTTTCTCATTATTTTTTATGTTAATTAAATGCTATAAAAAATGGGGTAAAAAAATCAATTATTTACATGTTAATGTCTAGTCGTAAAATTAGTGCAAAATCATGTTAAAATTAGGCGCAAAACAATAGATAATATATCTGAAGTGCTGTCTTTTCTTTTGGAACGTTTCTTAAGTGTTGCGAATTCGTTTTTATAGCATCGCTGTGCTTTGAAACACTATAGTGTTTTAGAAACATTTCACAGCATTTGGTAAATGCTGCAGTTTCTATTTAAAATGTTTTGAATATATTTTACTCCAAAAACTTTTTACAGCATTCTGTAAATGTTGTCTTTTCTATTTGAAACTTTAAAATATGTAAAAATAATATTTAAATTAAGTATTTTTCTCTATTCTTTTTAGAGTTATTTTCTAACTTATATTAGAATATTTTAAAATTAATTTCATGCTTGAATATTTTTTAATAATTAATTAAATTTTTTGACGTAAGAAGCCTTAATATAACGTATGTTTATTTTAGTTTTTCAAGCTTTATTATTTTATTTAATATTTCATTATGATATTTTTTTTAATTTAAAAGATGTTTAAACATGTTTTAAATATTTAAACGAATAATAATTTAATATAAAGGTTTTAACTAGTAAGTCAAGTATTTTATAAACATGGAAGTTTGGATTCTTTCATATTTTAAATAAATTAAATAAGTAGGCTATTAATTTTTATAAAAACCTATTTGATCATATATATAGTTTAAATTCGTATTTCTTAGCAATTTGATTTTGATATTGAGTTTGATTACTACCTTTCATGAATATGTTATAGTTTAATATCATTTATTACCTTTAAACTCTTGTCTTTACTACTCTTTCAGTCCCGTACATTAGTTTCCTTAACCTAAGTCTAGTAATTGGTGTGTATTACCTTTGTTTGGTTAAAGTGATTTATAAATAGTTTGACATATGTGTACATATACATATACATACATACATACATACATACATACATATATATATATGCTAGTCAATTAGATATTTCTTATCACTCATGTTTATCTTATAATCTGAATATCTCTTACCATAGTATATATTATCATTTCATTTTGCATATTATTATTTTACTTTGTTATCATTTTATTTCATATTACATATCGTTGTGCATCTTATTTCATATCACATTTCATTGCATATTACATCATAAATTACAATGAATGAAATATCATAATCATTTGCATCACAAGCTGCACTTCATTCCGCATATCATCTCATGTTACGTTGCATATGTCATACATTTCATATTTCATTACAAACTACATATTACATATAGGTATACATAACGAGTGTATTTTATTTAGAGGGAGTTTGCGGTATTGTCTTATAGTTTAGGATAATTAATTTCTGATTTGTTTGGTATGTTTTAATTGACTTAATTGTCTTGTTTGACTTGTTTGACTTGATTGACTAGTTTGACTTGATTGATTTGTTTAACTTTTGATTTGTTTGATTGTTTGACATGATTGGATTTGATGTGTGTGTTGATTGGATTGTTTGAAATATACTTATACATATTTATGTGTTGAATAATTATAATATAATTACGTTAATGTCTTTCACATTCCATTTACTATACTTTGTCCTAGTATTTGTGTAAGGGGGAGTTGTATAGTTTTATGGTTTTAGGATGGTTTTTGTTGATGACAAAGAGGGAGAAATATAAAATAGGATAGTTAGGCATAGATTAAGGGGGGTTATTAGGATAGAAGTAATATTTTATAAACAAAGGTTATCATCATCAAAAAAGGGGAGATTGTTAGTCCTTGAGATGAACGTTTTGATAACAACAACCTTATAATAAGATTATAAAATATAAACACTAACATTATATTTAGATATATATTTGTATATGCATCATCTAACTATGTAGGTACCAAGAATGAAGATTGTACAGTATAGAGATTCAAAATATCAAGATTGAAGACTCATGAGTATCAAGAATATCAAGATTTCAATATAAGTAATTTAATTAGGCTTTTTTTAAAACTCCTAGAAAAGCACTGGCATCTTAAAATCCAACTTATTTGTGGAATGGAATCCACTTCGAGCACATTGAAGGGATGGAACCCTAAGTAGGATGGAACCTACGAAAAATCTAGAGGAACATTGTTTTGTATCCACTAACTTTTATTCAAAATGTTTTACAAAATTATAACTTGTTTTCAAAATCTTCCTTTTAAAAGAATCAAAAACATTTATCCTGGTTTTAAATATTTTTAGCCTCGGAATAATCTTTATTTTAAAAATCAAATTATCCTTGATTTTAAACTATCTTTTAATAATAATATATTTAACTTTTAGTATTTATACTTGATTTTTATATAAAATTATAGTAAAATTTTATATATACCAAAATATTATTCTCTATATTTACTTATGTATTGTAACTATAATTAAGTATATTTATAAAGTTTAAAATAGTTTTAATATAAGATAGAAGTTATTTTCAAAGAAAACAAATCACCAAAATTTCCTTTGGCATGTCGACATCCTCAAGTACCCCATGTCGATATGGTAGCAGTTTATTTCAAAATTTTGAATTTCAAAGGAAGTGTCCATTCATCATATCCTTTCACAAATGGACATGACTGTTGTTCTACTACAAATAGAGGTGGTTTTGAAAGAATTTGTATTCATATTTTTCTGGTTTCACTCCTCTTCTTCTTCCACAATTCTTTATACACATTCTTACCAGTACTCTGCCAAAATCAACATTGAATCTAACTAGATCATTTCTGGTTTGATTCTCTATCACTATCTCAATAAGATCTCAGTGCTATTCAGAGTTATAGACTTCCTTGTAATCAATTTAGCGAGAAAAGGTGTGATAGTAGCCTTGAAAATCAATCAAGCAAGAAAAGGTGTGATTGTAGCCTTGGAAATCAATCAAGTGAGAAAAGGTGTGACTGCCTTGGAAATCAATTTAGTGAACTTGTTGCCCCTGAAATCAAGTATCTCTACCCAAAGGATTGTGAATCTGTAGTGGTGTATCTCGTGGCCTTGAAATCGAGGGTGTAATTGTACAATTGCTTTTAAAAGGAAATCTATACTTGTGTGCGGTACTGGATGTAGGGTAACTCCGAACTAGTATAAAATCCAGTGTTTCTTTCGTTTATTGCTTTTACTTTATTTCTGCGTCTGTGTTTGATTCTGTGATCATATCTGTGTCTGAATATTGCATACATTTGTGTTCAAATTAATATAAACTCAAAAGATTTAGGAATTCCTTAAAACACTATTCACCCCCCTCTAGTGTTAATCCTAGCCTTAAGATCTGAATTCCGCATTTATCACGTAAAAATGAAAACCAGGTGTGTAACTATGGTTAAGGATGGAGCAACCAGTATCCTGAACTTACATGGCCTTAGTTTTTTCTTTTAGGCGAGGGGTGGACCATATCAAAAGGAAAGCCCGGATGCTCAAATTAGATTTTATAGAAATATTCTTCTTATACTCATTATTATGATCCGAAGAGAGAACTTATCCTATTCGTGGAACTTAAAGATCTCACCATTATTCCGCCCATATCACTCGTTGAATACAGAAGTTGATTTTGAATAAAAGTAGAATGATTTATATAATCCTATTTTCTCAAAAGGTACTCCTTAAACATGATTTGAGAAGTATTCAAAAAGAGGTTTAAATGATTCCGTATTCACTAAAAGAATATTTTGAAAATATATATCTCTCTAAGATATTTTGGTAAAGGAAAATGAATGGATCGAAAAACAATCACTTAAGTACATCATTTTTTATCAATGATTGGATTATGAAGGAATCGGGGTCGGATTTAGGTGATTCCTATTCAAATACCACTTCGAACCAATTTACGTGTTCGAAAATAAAGATGTTTGAAGATGGAGATATTGAGACGAATAATAATGAGAGACTACTTGTTGATTAATTGAGGATGAACTCCCGATTCACTATATTGTAGCAGTGTCTCTTTGTTTTGTAAAATCTTACAATCACAAGGACTTCTCGCCTAGTAATTGCCGAGGAAAGTGCCTACGGCTTCGTTCAGTCCCAGAACGAACTTGTATGAATGAGTGTCTGACCTTGCATTCTAAATCACAATGAATGATCTCTATAAATATATATATCAGTCGGTGGTGAAGAAGACACATTCTCTTAGCTTAGCACCCTTTCCCACGACATACGAGCTCAGGAAGTTATACGTTTATAGAAATCCGTCGTGTGAATGTGGAAAGGCAATGTGGAATTTAAAATCAAAGAAGATGTGTTATGTGAAAAGGTAATCGTTGCCTCGAGCCTCATCAACCGAAAATGACCGAAACAGGGTTAGATACAATAAGGCTAAGTGAGTCATTCCCAATTAGAGTATGATCATTCCCTTCTAGATATATTTCTTTCCCCTATGACGTTCTAGATGTAGATTAATATGGATGTATGTGAAGAGAGCTCTCAGATAAAGGTAACAACCGGGGGATGATATATTTGGTACTATCTAGTTACAGAGGTAGGTCGGTCTTGTGTTGGTAGAGGATCCTTTATGATGGTCCTTGGTACATTCCTCTAAAGATGTACTGTCAAAAGGTAGCCCCTTCACTTGGTCATTTGTAAGGAAATCCATTCTCCAATAAGAACTTTCGAACTTGATTGTAAACCTATTATATTGGAATTTAATCAATGTAACAATTTCGGCTAAGATTAATAAGTTTATTTGCAAATGATTTCAAAGAAGTCAGTAAAAATAATTATCCCTAAATTTTACGTAATAAAGAGTTTTTCTTATCATAAGGTAAAAACCCGTTCCGTTTTTATGTGCAGCGTGATCTTATGCGATACCTTTTTGTTTTCAAAAAATTGTACTTTGAGTTCTCACACCAGTCCCATGACTAACCCGGAGTTTATATTTCCCTTTAAACTCTAGGTGCCCTATTTTTTGGGCAGCCATGTGGTCAGGATACCTTAGGACATTTTGGAGGACGTTGGGGAGCATTTTGGAGAAGTCTTTTGGTGCTATGAAGATGAATTACCTTATGTAGATATCTACCCATTTTCTGCCGTATTATGTAGTATGTATTTCCCAGCATATGTACGGATAGACAGTTATAACTGTCCCACTAGATTTGTATTTGACTCTGATCATTTATGTATAATTAAAATGTTAAATGCGATGTGATATTCTATTATGTGTTATCTTCTATCTTTATTTTCTTTTACATCCCTGATAATCTGCCTCCCCAGCACTTAGATTTACGGCATGTGAATACCGTGGATATATTAGTGTCGATTTTCGAGGGTCGAGGAGATGGGTCGTCACATTAAATTTCTACCAATCTCCGATAATGCTCTTGCTTATTTGCAAGTACCAAATTCAAATGTACTTTGATGGACTTGGCTTTTGGTTATTATTTTTTGAAATTTATGCTCATTAAGGTCAGGTGGTTACACTCGATGGACAACATGTCATGATGTGAGTATAATCAAAGTGGAGCTTTAATACTGAAGACCAATAGTATTCTCAAGTCAAGAGAACTACGTAAATTACTCACGTCGATATTTTCTATTTAAGCTTGGTTATATTAACCAATAGAAAACTATCGAATGATTCGTTCCATAGTTATCGATTAAGAGGAGGTATGTTATTTAATTTGGAACATGTTGATATCAGGAGGGATTTGAGGTTTTGCAAAGCTGAGGTGTATTTGATCCTTGTCATACACATGCGTGCACACACACATATATATAGGATCTCTCAATGGTGCTCCTGTTTTGCAACACCTATGTAGCCTCTTGTTATCCAACACACAATTCGAATTAAATAATATGGCTAATGGAAAGAGGCAGAAAACATATTATTTAATTGGAATTGTGTGGTGAAAATCAAGGGACTACAAGAGTATTATATTATTTGGTGTGTCGTTGAATGCTCCTCATATAAGGATCGGCTACACCTGAAATTCCCATTGATTTCAATCACATGTTCGGATTTAAATGATATATATTTTCTCTCCTGAAGTGAGCCATTGTATGTATTTCTTTTTTCTACTATGTTTCTAGTCTTTTCCTCATTTGTATTTCTTTTTACTATGTTTCTAGTCTTTTCCCCATTTTTAGTGACTTTCCCCTATATTTTACCCATTTATAATTGAGTTTATATTAAAAAGTTTGTCACTTAAAGGCACTTCGTACATTGGTGCAAAATATTGGTTGTATATAGGTCTGATGGGATAGATGGATTCAACGTGAGGTAGAGAATAGATGATGATTTGGTTACAAATAATTCTTATCATATAGTAGATATACATTTTCTCAAATGTTGTACCAGTCCAGTTTAAATAAAAAAGCGAAAAGTAATTATCTTATTTCATGTCCAAGTCAAATGAAAATTGGAGAATCCAAGTTGTCTAACTCAAAAATCAATACAAAGCACTCAAGATCCTCTAATTTATGAATTATGTAGCTCTCTAACATAAGAAGATTCTCCTTTTTGGCGTAAATTTATTATATAGTAATGGTCTTGTTATCTTATACGAAATAAAATATCTATCTAGAAAATGAATACTTATTGCATTTTATCTTGTAGTTTGTGTAGGTTTTGACATTGATTGGCTAGTCTAAAAGGGGTTAGTATCATAAACTTCATATTTTGAAAATTCAATTGCCGCTATGCAAGTTGCATCAAAAGGAATCATTGAAAGAAACTGAAGAAATTGAGTTTATTGATTTTTTATTGTATTATCACAACTAGTATTGATACAATAATATTCTGTTTTCATACACAGCTTGTATTGATAAGGATAACAATATATTTGATTGCTGGGCTGAAATACAGGCCCAAATACTTGATGCTTGAACTCTTCTATTTAATATTGCAACGCATTCCTTATATAGTTGTACATAGTTCAATTGAGTCATTTTATTACATTTTTTACCCCCCTCAAACCTAACTTTGGATTAGCGTTTGCGATTTATCCCCAAATAGTCATCGACACTAATAGTCTCTGCATTCAGCCTGCATCGAGTGAAATTATCGCTTCAATAAAGATTGTTGACTAATTGCTCTTCAATTGTTGCTTGAGTTGAGTGAGACTTCACTTCGATGATGGCTGTTGATTTCATTAACTTTCAAATTTTTCTTAAATCGAATGAAGTATCCCTTCATAGCGGCTTTGTCAAAATATCTGCAAACTGGAAAGATGTTGGTATGCGGTTTACATTAAGCTTTTATGTTGTCACTTGTTCTCATACAAAATAAAGATCTAACTCCATATGTTTTGTTCTAGAGTTCAAAACTGGATTATCAGTAACTGATATAGTGCTTAGATTATCACATCAGATTATAGATTTATTATTTGTTTTAACTTGAAGTTCACTTAGCAATGATTCGATCCACATTATTTCAGAAATAGCCTTAGCAAAACTTCTGTATTCGTCTTCTATATTGGATCTGTACATAGTAGGATGCTTCTTTGAATACCATGAAATTGGATTTTTACCTAAGAATATATAGTATCATATGGTAGATCTTCTATTGTCAGGTCCTAGAGCACAATTAGCATCTGTATAGCCATTAATGTTGATAAATTTACATGATTCAAGTGTTAATCCATGATTTATTGTTCCCTTGAGATATCTTAATATTCTTTTAATAGATTTTCCGCACTCATCGAGATTTTGTATGAACCGACTTACTTTATTTGCACTAAATAAAATCTCTAGTCTGGTTATTGTAGCATATTGTCAATGCCTACTATGCTTCTATATTGTTTAGTATTTGTTATTAGTTCACCCTTGTTTTTGGATAAGTGTAAATTGCTAGTAATAGGAATAGAAAGAGCATTTTCTTGGTCCATTTAGGCTCTGACTAGAATTTCAATTCCTTTTACTTAAGCAAATTTCTATGCTTGAAATTCTTTTAACTTCAATACCAAATAGTAGCTTAAGTACTGAAGGTCTTTAAAATTCCTTGTCCAAATACTGTGTAAGATTGTTGATTTATGCTTCACTATTTCCTGTAATTATAAAGTCATCAAAATAAATTAGTATATAAGTAATTGTATGGTTACTGAATTTTGTAGATACGGAGTTGTCTGATTCTGTTGAATTATAGCAAAGCATGGTCAATGTTGATTTTAATTTGCCAAACCAGACCCTTGGAGCTTGTTTGAGACCATAAACTGTTTTGTTCAATTTGCATACATGCTCTTCATCACGTTTCTGGCTGAATCTAAGAGCTTGTTCGATATATACTTCTTCCTGCAAAATACCATTTAAGAATGCATTATTTATGTCCAGTTATCTGATTTTCCAATTTCTATGCAAGGAAATAGTGTAAACAATTTTGATAGCGAAGGATTTCACAACAGATGAAAGATTTCATTGAAGTCAAATCACTCGGTTGTGAGTACCCTTTTGCTACAAGTTTTTCCTTGTGTTTAGAAATTGAACCATCATCAGTTTTCTTTATTCTATATGTCCATTTACATCCTATAACATTATTATTGCTCAGTAGAGGGACTAGATCCCAAGTTTTAATTCTTATCAATGAATCATAGTCTTCTTTCATAGCAATTTTTTAGTTCTCATTCTGTATATCTTGATGGTACATGCTTGGCTCTTTAGTCTCTAAGCCTGCACCATGTATTTTTGGTTTAAGTATACCACTCGTTACTCTTGTTATCATGTATGTCCAATCTTTGCAAGAGTGAGATTTTGACTTGTGCTTTCTATTGTGGTCTCTTATTGATTGTTAGATTGTTGTAAATCATCCAATGATTAATGATGACTGATTGAGTACTAGTGCCTTGCGGAGATGCTTGACTTAGAGTTTGAAATGATTCAAGTTGCTCGGGACCTGATTTAGAGCAGGAAAAAGTGATTAATAACCTGGAATATTTTTGGCTGAGATTTGTGGGCATTGAACATTCTAACTTGCTTCTTCCAAAGCTTGTATGATCCTATCGATTGCTAAGGTATTGGTGATATTAAAAATTTTGAGTTGTATATTTTTTGAGAAGTTATGATTGCTGACTTGCTAAATGGAAATATTTTCTAATTAAATACCACATGTCTTGATAGAAAAATTCTTTGATTATTGTCTAGACATATATATCCCTTTTTATTAGCAGCATAACCTAAGAAAGTACATAAAGATGATCTAAAGTTTAACTTGTGAGCGTTATTTGCCACAAATAGGGAAAACATGGACACCCGAACACCTTTAGACTTTGATAATCAGGTCTAATTTTGTGAAGTGATTCTATTGGGCTTCTGAACTGTAATACTTTTGTAGGCAATGTATTTATTATAAAAACGGTTATAGAAAAAGCATCAGGCTAAAACTTTAGTGCTAGTGATGCTAAAGAAAATGAGTCTAGTTTCTACAATATATCTGTGTTTTCTTTCAACGAGCTCATTTTGTTCTGAAGTATATGGATAAATTGTTCTGTGAATCATTCCTTTTTCCAAAAATATTCTCTCAGTAGTTGAAATTATATTCCACCATAGTTTGCTTGAATTTTACCTGACAAATTGTTTACTTTTTAGCTTGAACTATAAACTATAACACTGCATTATGAGTTTTTGATTTCAAAAAATAAATCCATACATATCTAAATGAAGCATCGACAAAAGAAATATAAACTTATACCAATAATTTATGTCTATTGGTTCTGGTCCCTGTAAATCTGTAGCACATAATTCCAAAGGTTTATATATTTGGTTTCAGAGTCTAAAAATGCAAGTTTATGGCTCTTACAGATTTGAAAATATGTGCAGATATAAGGTATTGAAATTTTTTCAAAATAAATATTATTGTTATTCAACACTTATTTTACAATGCTTACATTTTTGGATGTCCTAGCTTATAAAGCCAGATGTCAAAATTCTTACAATTCTCTGCTGTTTAATTTTATAAATATTACACCACTTTTTTAAAGTCCGTTTTTCTTTAATTAGAAACATTGAATTTGTACAATCCTCTAAATTATTTACACTTCAAGAGAGTTTCTTTAGTTAGATTATCTTCAATTAAGCAATATTTTGGATAAAATTCAAAATATACATTGTTATCCTTTACAAACTATGATACACTTAGTAAATTTTTCCTAATTAAAGGAATTCTTGATAGATTATTAAGATAAAGTTGTTTTTGTACACATAAAGCATGCATTTCTAGTATGAGTAATTTTAATAGACTTACCATTACCCATGTGTATGGATTGCTTACCTCTGCATTCCTTTTTGCTCAGATTTGAATTGCTTAACTTGCTTGTAACATGACTAGTGACCCCTGAATCCGGATACTAGGTTTCGTCTTGAATGTTTTCAATCTTAGCAACATCATTACCTGTTTTTTCAAATTGATTTTTAGAATCTTGCTGAACATTGGTTATGTAGCACTAGAATTATATTTTCTTAAAACATTATTACTTTGATGTGACAGTGTGTAGTTTGCATCAAATTTGAAATAACATATATTAGATGCATGACCATATCTTTCACATATTTGGCTTCTAAGCCTATTGTTGCCGTTATAGTTGTTCCATCTTCCACCTCTTTCTTGTTATATAGGAATGATTCAAATGTTTTCGAACAAAGAAAACAATTTAGCTAATTGATTTTATCAATCAATTAGGCTCTATGTGAAAAGAAAAGGAGAAAAGTTATATTTAATTATTTTTGTAGGATGAAAACTAATTAATCACTTAATCAATTATTTAGTCACTGTATTCTTTATATGAAGAAAGAAAAGATTGCTAACGGAGATTGATTCAAGCAAGGAAAATTATGGAAACCAAGATCATCATTGTCCATTTACATAGAAATCAAATCATGAATATTTGAAAAGGTATCAAGACAACTGAGAAATTGATTTACTTAATCTCTAAGTAATTCCTCCATTCTGAAGTCTATTTAAATGAAGAAAGTTCATCTTCATATGCACGTGAGAGAGCATCCATCATTATCCTCTTCTTTATGAAACCATAATTTCTATAGTCAAATAAAATTAGGGGTTTTGAGCGCAAACTAGTCTTTGAAGAAATTGATTATTCAATTTGTAATTATAGGTTAGTCTCTCCACTTTATTACCTAATTTTTTAATCTCTTTTATGCTTTCTTTCTTCAGTGAAATACAGAATAATTGTTGGGTCCGTAGACGTAGGCAATTTTTCATAACCACATTAAATATTTGTGTTCTCTACTCCTTTGTTTTCTATGTTTGGCGATTATTTTCCATTGAATTAGTGGTTGATAATTTATCGATAAACATGATTCTTTTGATTTCTCCCGTGTATAAGTCTAACTATTTCACGATGGTTTGGCATTAGTGCAAATTAATTGAAATTTTTCATAAAGGATTGGTATCAGAGCTAGCTATCTTGTTCTAGATTAGTTATAATGGCTAATTCTTTAAGTAGTGGTAAAAAAAATATGGAATCACCAAATTTCCTAGAAAAAGATTTTTGGGACGTTGAAGGTGAAGATTAGTGACGATGTTCTTCAACAAAAACTTTATTCTTTTAAAGGAAGAGATAAGAGCCAAAAACACCTTGGAGATAGAAGAGGCATGCATATGTCCCATTTCATGGGTCATAGAAGGCATATTAGTTATCGCTGTAAAAAGAATGGACATTTCATACGGGACTGCCTTTCTATTAGAAAGAAGAGAGAGAAGAAGGAGAAAGCTTCAGTTTCGATAGCAGTTAGATCAGATGCATAAAGAAGTGGTAATAATGCATCATTATTTTCAGTCAGTATTTCACCTATAGAGAGTACAAGTTGGGAAATTAATTCAGGAGCCTCTTGTCATATGACGAAAAATAGGAGCTACTTTTTCAATTACAAGAAGATTGAAGGCGGAGCAGTTCATATAGAGAATGACACATTTTTTCATGTTGTGGACGTCGGAGGCGTGAGGTTTAGAATGTTAGATGGTGTTGTTAGGACTATCATGGATGTTAGACATGTTATGATGAGGCATAGAAGTTTGGTTTTAGGTGGAGTTTTGAGTTGACTTGGTATAAGGATAATAATAAATGGAGTGAAATTAAGAGTGTCAAAGGGTTCCTTGATAGTGATGAAAGGTGTGCGAATCGATGCTATTTATGTGATTCATGGAGAGATAGTCTTGGGAGAGCCAATAGTTTCTGCTAATTCTAGTGTTCCAGATTCTACTCGGTTATGGGATCTTTGTTTATTTCTTGTTGATGTGGAGAGTCTTGAAGAATAAAAAAAGTGGGGGTTGATTAATGGTGTTTGTCAGTCAAAGTCTACCTCTTGTGAAGATTGTTCTTTGGGAAGAAGAAACAAGTTACATTTAATGTTGGGAGACCCAGATCGACAGAGTTTCTAGAGTATGTTCATTCTTATGTGCGGAGACCTACTCCAGTTGCAATTTTAAGTGGAATCAGTTACTTCATCCTATTTGTGGACGATTTCTCGCATAAAGTTTGGGTCTATTTCTGAAAAGCTAAAGCGAAATATTTGCCCAATTTCGTAAGTGGAAGACCTTGGTAGAGAAGCGGTCTAGGATGCGTTTAAAAGTTCTCAAAGTTGGAAATAGTACTGAATTTATGTCACGAGAATTCACTAACTATAACCAAGCCGAGCATGTAGTTACCGATATTTCTATCGAGTCACATTATTATGGAGTGGCGAAGAACATGTGTCTGATATTACAAGAGAGAGCTATAAGCTTAAGAATGGATGCTGGTCCAGAAAGGGATTTTGGGCAGAAGCGACATCTATGGCAGTATTTCTCATTAACCATACACCTTCTATTGTCGTGGATATGAAGATCCCAAAAGAAGTATGGAAAGGAGAGCATGTTGACTATTCATTCCTTAATGTGTTTGGTTGTTCAGCTTATTTAGATGATGAGAGACATGATAAGTTTAAAGCTTAGGGAAAGCAAGCACATCTTATTAGGCTATAAAGAAGGAATGAAGAGGTATAGGCTGTTGTGTAAAACAGTAGGAGAATTGTTACTAGAAAGCAAACATAATGGGAAATCTTTGTCGAAGGTGGAGCCTCTATCATGTGATTACATTGGGAGGACAGAAAATTGCCAAAAACATTTGAAGTCATTAGATTGTTTCCTATTCTAAGAGATATTTGTATTCCCAATGATACTATAGTTGATGAGAAAATTTCAAAGGTTCAGACTGTAGATGGAGCTTAGTTATAGAAAAGACCTTTTGGTTCAATTGGCCTTATTTGTAAGCATATACGTGATGATGATTTTATCTTATACTTTGAATGATATGGAGCTTATTGGTGAGTTTTTAGTGTTGACTTACGAAAGTCTAACAAAATTATTATGAAGTAGATTGGATTAGATAATATTGAGTTTGTACTTACTCAATATGGAATGGAGAAGATGAAGCGCGTTGTTAAATCTCCATTGGTCTCTCAATGTTTAGTATCTGTTTACATCAAAAATTGGCACAAACACCCAATAGAGTTTTTGTAGACAAATAAATGAAGAATAATAAATGCAAACAAAGGAAATAAACAAGTAGATAACAAAATGTAAGCAATAACAAGAAGACAACAGTTTATAGTGGTTTGACATTGAAAGCCTACATCCACCTTTGTGAAATAAATTTATTAAACACTTGAACTACTGAATACAAAAGGATGGATCGGAGTAGAACCCCCAGTTACAAGAGAGGGCAAAGAGATAAGCAGTGCAAAGATCTTCAAAATGAACAATCAATTTTATATTTATAGAGGAAAACGGCGAAATATCTTCCTGAAATTTTGGCACTCGAGTCTCCAGATCCAGAAAAAGTCATGGTATCGATCATGGGTCCCACATCCTTTACAATAATGATCGGTATTGATCATTCCATGGGCTTATTTTGGCATGCGATCGAGGTGGTAGGCTCAACTCTTCAGTGTATTGATATTTCCAAAGTTTCATATGTATTTGACTTGTAGAATTTGAGATATCAATCGTTTTTCGTTGAGTTGAATCGCATTATCGGTACGGTACGATCCATAATTCGTGCATGTGGATTATACTGGATCAATTTTCAATAAAAGGTATATTTTCATACTTTTATCATTCTATTGAGTCTGTCTTCTGCTTTTACTTTGCCACTGCTTTATATTATCATCGGTGCCCGATCTATGGGCTTTACCTTTGTTAATCTGACTTGTCGATCTCGATGACAATCGAATCTAACTTGTCTAATCAGTTGGAGTATAGCAGGGCCAAAAGGCTGGATTACACTTGCCTTCCAAAGTACGTCGTGTTTCAACATGACGTGCTTTGAATCGATGCAAGTTATAATCGTCGGAAATGAATTCATTTGGCTTTTTGAAAAGTTGTCATCCCTTTGATGAATTGCTTTCCTTGAAGAGTTGTATCTCTTTCTCTTTTTCATGTAGATTGAATGATTTCCAATAGTATGAATTCTATGTCATAATCTGCCAATTAATAGCTATGGACAGTTCCATTAAGCTAGCAGGCCTCGGTTATCTGATTCGGTTCTTTTTCTGATAATTCCAGGCCATGAAAATTCAATTTTCGTTAATTTTTAGAAATCAAATTTTAGGGATGCATACATGCACGTTCATGTGCACATTCTTATTGTATGCATCCAGATGTGTCTATACACTTATGCGTCGTTGCCAATTTGGTGGAATGTAATTCAATCATTTGCACTTTTTTTTCAAAAAGATGGATCGACACGAGTCCATCAGGCAAATGGATCATACTTGATCCATTTTTAATATGGATCGGTTCAAATTCGTTTGATATTGGATCATGTTCGATCATTCTCCCGCTCTCTCTTCCTCTTTTTTTAAGCCCGAGAAAGATGATGATGGATCATTTCAAAGCCATTAGTTTTGGACCGTACATGATCCGAGTATGTGTTGAACAAACCAATTGCACTGCGTACTAAAGAGAAGGATCGGCATACATCCATCACAAAACGATCGTGCTCGATCGTTTCTTGATTAGCCATTTTATTTTGCCATTTGGTTGAACTATATGTTAAGAATGAATGGATCGTCTTATGGCCATCTTAAATGATCGTACCTGATCCTTTACCGATTGGGCTTCCATCGAACTACAAACTTTGATGGTTCGTATTGCATCCTTCATATATATACTTAGATACTTGGATCATTTTCTTCACCTTGTATAATTTTCCATCATCGTTACTCGAACTAAAAAAGAAAACCAATCCTCATATTCTCCTTCACCATCGATCCACCGAGCCTTCTAATCCAACTCCGTACTTATCTCGCAACCATCTCCAAAGGTCAGTCTATCTCCTTTCAACACTAACTATCTCCGTCGACATCTCCTACAAATCTTTCTTCATACTCGAATTCAAATTGCCTCTGATTTTCTATTTTTACACGTAGGTAGGTTCTATTTTCTTCTTACTTGTTAGATTTAGTGATGAGATTATGAGATCGTTCTAATTTGCATGATTCAAGTCACGGCGATTCGATTGGTTGGAGCGGAAGGGGAGATGATGATATGATGTTGAGAATGGACAGAATGTGCTAGTTTGAGCCCGAAGGTAGAAGATCATTCTTATCCGATCATTCTTGGAGTTTGAGAATTTAGACTGTCATCGATCGTTTCTAAGGAGGTGATGTTTTGAAGTTTTAGAATAGGGGAATCAAACAGAGTTCGATCGATCGTTATGATGGATTGGTATTTGAAAATATGAAGATAATTTGGACCGCTCATTTGAATTTTTGGCTGGTCGTTTTTTGGATCGGTGTTTCGAGTCTTGAATTGGAATGAAGTGTGGAACCAGAGTGGAAGGTTGGAAAATGATCGGTTGAAGAATGGTCGGGTGTGAAATGATCGTGCAGAAACGATCGGTTATGCGCATTGGGGTCGATCGATCTTAACATTGTTTTGGATTGGTTGTTGGTTTAACTTGGATAAACAAACTTAAAACCCTCAAATTTTAATTTTAATTAGAACATTATGATGAGCTTCATCCTCCAACGCTTGAAAGGTAGCACATGACTTGCATATGAAATGGACTGCATATTAGACGTATATAATGATCGAATCGCGGAACAAACTTGACTAATTGCATGCATATTTATATTCGTTACCAATGCCTTGGACAAATTTTTGAAGCTCATCCACTTCTAAATGCATAATTTGAACTTCGACATGCTAATAGCTGATCTCGATGATTAGATTGAACACTTTGCTATTTACATAGAGAATCAGTTGAGACAGTCAGCAATAACGATCACTCCGATCGAACCCCAGAGACTCATCACAATCACAGTCTTTAATTTTGAACTATTTTTATTGCATTGCATGACATTGTACTACTCTGCACTAGCACACACTTTGCATGGTGGATATGGTTTATTTTTTCTAATGATGATTATTTACTGAGTTTAGCAGTCATGGGTTCTAGACACTTGGGGCTTTTAGCTGCCAAGTCTTGTGAACAGATTTCATAGCATAATAGTAAGAATGATGAATCAAGCTCCACAAATGCTTAAGATGAATTCTCCCTCGGACATCATGTAGAACAACTAGAAAGTTCATGTCCATCGTTCGACCTTTTCTCTGTCGTTCCTGTTTTTCCAGCAGAAGTGATAGACCTTACTCCTGACAATTTAGAATATGTTATATTTTGGAAGATCTGGAGGATCCATGGCTTTGAAAATTAAGGAAGCCACTTTTCACAGAATTTGTGCTAGACACGGGACTCCATTTGATGACATGCGAGTCCTGACTCGAGATGATAGAGCTCATATGCCCCTTGAAGGGTTCACTGCACATAACAAGTTCATGTGTTGGACAAGATGTCCCACCCTTAATTTCATTTTTCCAAGCTACATCAATTATAGAGGTTAAAACCAGCAGAACTATAGCCAAATAGCTATTTCGTTGCTTAGCTATATCGATAAGGCATTCAATCAGTTTTTGTTTCGTCCTCTAACTCCTGAAAACATTCGATTTCTTTTCACCTTCAAGTGAAGAAAGGGAAGCCTTTGGTTCACATTTCTAGAGTCAGCCAAGAAGTGAATGATCACGACTGGTACTTGGAATAAGCTAAGCACTTTAAAAGTGAGTGGTTCTATATTTGCTGCCTGCCCAGCTTTACTAAATGGTGGTTAGAAGGACGTAAGTGTTACTCATTGCTTAATTTCTTGAGTGCTTGTATCCAGGTCATATCCTGAATTAAGATTTTTTTTTTTCATTTTGTGCAGGCTCTTATCCATGATCCAATGGAACAAAATATACAAACGTGGTCATAGCACTTAAAAGGGTTCCATCAGAAGATAGAGACACTGAGAATCTCCTTGGTGATGAACATCTCATTACCTACTTCCGAATGAAAGAGGGTCATAGCATATGGCTACCATTAACTGATGGAGTTATAGTGACTAAGCAGCAGGATGCAGATGATGAAGAAAGCAACTAAGCTGATTCGATCATGCCCCCAATTGAGGGGGCTCATGAAGCTACCGATAAAGATGCAGAAGGAGATAAGGGTAACAAACTCGATGGCGATGATGTAGGTTCTAGTTTCGAGGCTACGGCTGGATCTTCACAAACCTCATAGCTCCCCGTTCTCAAAAAAGAAAACAGAAGAAGCTGGTTTGCAGGTTCCCTATGAGCCACCTCTTTAAATAGCCCAAGCTGTCCATCAACATTTAGATTATTTTGAATCAATCTGCATCTCAACCTTTAGGACACTTGGACAAAACAATTGAGGCATTATCTGATCTTCCGATACCAGATGATGTTGATGCCTTTCACTTTACTGACAAGAGCATCGTGGATCAGAATATCCTTCCAGAGCTGGGGCTGGAATCCCTCCTACCACTAGTGGAGAGGTTACTCCTACCAGTAAAGCTTCAATAATTGGCCTATTAGGGGGACATGAGGACACGCACGTTCGCAAGCACTTTACGATATTGCATTGCACTTATTTAGAATCCTTCTTTACCAAGAGCTGATTCATTCTTTGTCTTTCTTTATAGAAACAATGATGAGGAAGAAGAACATGTTTCAGTCTCTATAGGAAATATCATGCCAGAATCCTAGTTCTCGTTCGAGATCGTATCGCTAAAGTAGTGGTCGTCAATATGACCTAGCCATCACTTCAACCAGGATCGGGATTACTAGAATAGAGGCGACAGAGTCAAGTCTTCCCATGATAAACGTCGATCCAAATGTAGATCTCCTCCTCTTAAAGATAAAAGGAAACAGAATCGTAGTGACGACGTTCCTCGCATTGACATCTCTCGTAGTCCCCCTTCCACTTCAATTTCTTCACAGTCCATTGTTACATTTTATCCACAGTGACTCAGCAACTGACAACATCATAATGTTCACACCAAAAGGTCGGGCAAAGAAAGCGCTGACACCCAAGTTATTACTGAAGCTCTACAAGGCGATGCCACCGCTCGCATGGCCCAACTTAAACTAGATTTCCCTAAAAGTGAGCGCGGATTAAGGATCTTAAGGCTAATTTAACACCAGAGGGGGTGTGAATAATGTTTAATGAATTATAAGACTTATATGGACTAAATTAAAATTATGACACAAAAAATGCAGAACTTAATCGCAGAACAATCACAGAATCAAACACAGATGCAAAAAGTAAATAAAAAGCAGTAAAAGGAAAGAACGCACCGAATTTTATACTGGTCCTGAGTTACCCTACATCCAGTCATGTACCAAGGCAAACACCTCGTACATATTTTTATTATACCAATGTCGAGATTACAATCATTAATTTCTAAAGGCTTGTGGTACCCTCCTGTCTTGGAGTCTGGGGCAAACTCGCTTGCTTTACGGGACAAAAGATCACCTAATTGATTTCTAGGCGCAACCACACCTTATAGAGAGGCTCGATAAACTTTTCATTACAAATTGACCCTATAATTCTGAATAGAACTTTGATCTTCGAGAGAGGGCATAGAATCAAACAAGAATGTGATTCTAATTTGATTCACTTGAGAATTCGGCAGAATTTCGGCACGATCTTAAAAATATGAAAATTTTAGAATATGAATTTATGGAGAAGATGGAGAGAAGAAAATAAGAAAATAGTTAGTTAAAAATTCGTTTGTGAAGGCTATTCATAGACCAGTAATGGTCATAATCATTCGTAAAGAGATCTAAACGAATAGGCGCTTCTTTTGAAAATTGAAACTTTTTCTGAATTTTATGGCCACCATGTCGACATGGGGTATCCCATGATGTCCACACCCCTTAATTAAAAACAAAGTTAGATTTATTTTGAAAATGGTATTGTAAGGAAAATAAGGTAAAATGATTCTGGAGTAAAATAAACTAATTTTCCTATGTTTTAAAATAAAGAAGAGTAGAAAATTATAATTTTAGAATGTATATATAAATTTGATTTTAAATCTCAAGTATATATATATATATATATGTATGTATTATAAAGAATATATAAAAATCAAAAGATAGTTTAAAAAACAAACGAAGTTTAAAACAAGAGTTTAACAATAACAAAGAATATTCTAAAATAACTTTTTTAAAATCATTTGAAAAGATAATTTTTAAGGCTAAAATATTTTTAAAAGTAGTTTTGAAAAACATTTTGAAGTAGTTTTTCAAGCTTCTTCTTGTATAATATTTCATCACATCAGGACTCGAGAACTTGTACAAAACTAGGATGTTCGTGGGTTTGTAAACCACTTGTCATAGGTTTGTAAGCTACTTGTCGTGGGTTTGTTAGCTACTAAGAAGACAGAAATGAGTTCATCCCAAATGAAATTTGGAATGAAGATTTCCATACTATTATGAAGTTTTAACAAAAATTAGACACTTATCTTGAAATCTTGACCTTAATACTCATGGGTCTACAAACTTATTTCTTCGTTCTTGATTTTTATACATACGGTCTTCAATAATCAGTACCTGCCTTATATATATAATACATAATAACATTCATATATATCTAGACAATAGTGTTAGTATATAAGTTATAATAAAATAAGTTATAAATATTGTTTTCATCAATACCACTATCTCCAGTTCCTAAAAGTCTCTCCCTTTTTGATGACGACAACCATATAAAATATACTTACCACTACGATCATACCATAACCCCTCCTCACACTAACAACTCCACCTTACTCCAAGCCTACTATTTTATTTAACTTCTCCCCCTTTGTCATCACCAAAAATAACCTACAAACCTTGAACTTAATAGAAAAGGAGATAAACAAACATATGGCACAAGAATAATAACTATGTATGAGTGAAATATAACATCCTATGTTAAATGGAATTCAAGATTTTATACACCAAAAATTGTTTTTAAAAGAACATTAATTAATATAACACTTATATACAAATTAATAAACCAATATACAATCACGAAAGAGAAAAACGAAAAACGTTTAACGAGGACCCTTAACCGTTTTGTGATTCGTGGACTAAACAATTTGGATAATGGAGATAAAGGTTTCTACGTTGTTTGACCAAGTTCCCATTAGCTTCAAAAAGGAACTCTCCAATGCAAATCACGCCATTGTCTTTGTCCATATGAACATCTGGACTCGGCAGAGGATGTTCTTATTCTTGATCCTCCTGTGGTTCATCTAGAGGCTCTTCTTCTTCAGAATCTATGGCTTGTGATGATTCTTCGATGACTATGGGATTGGCATCCATAAGGAAGTTTTGTAAATTCCTAAGGATTCTACCTTGCCTATCTTGTTATCTAGCCATTCGCAGTTGACTCACTTGAATTTTCATCATCATTTGAAGCAAATCTTTCATCTTCACTTGTAATTTGATGACTCGTACGTGTGTGGAACGTTGAAAAAGATCAGAATGAGGAGAAGTAGGTGAAGAAGGTTCATTATTAGAGGAGGAAGCCATTAGTTTACTGTTTTAGAAGCTTATTGCAGAGCATAGAACAAAGAAAAGGAGTAAAAGTCGAAATATATAAATATATAACCAAATAACTTCTTTTGGAGGGAAATTTAAATTTGAATATCTCGTCCTGTATGCTGACATAGGGGGACGGGTCATGTCAACATGCCCAGTTCAATTTTCGAGAAATTTTTATTTGTATTAATTATTAACTGTACTTTTATTATTTATAATTTATATTTCACTTAATGAACATATGCCTAATTCTCTTCTAAATTTAGCAAAGATTTCTTCATTTAATGGTTTGGTTAATATATCAATAATTTTTTTCAGTATTAACATATTCAAGAGTTATGGCTTCGTTACTTATATTACCTCTAAGAAAATGATGTCTAATATCTATATGTTTTGTTCTAGCATGATGAGTTGGATTTTTAGATTGGTTTGTTGCACTAGTATTATCACAATAAATTGGTGATTTAGTTATAGTTAATCCAAAATCTTTGACAGTTTGTTGCATATATATAACTTGAGAACAAGCTAAAGCGGCAGATATATATTCTACTTTAGTTGTTGACATGGATACAGTGTTTTGTTTCTTTCTAACTCAGGAACCAGAGAATGTCCTAGAAAGTGACAAGTTCCACCTGTACTTTTTCGGTCTGATTTACAACCAGCGTAATCAGCATCATAATATGAAATTAAATCAAATACATCATTTTTAGGGTAAAACAAACTATAATCTAAAGTATTTTTTACATATCTTAAAATTCTTTTAACGGCTTTTAAGTGAGTTTCTTTAGGTTGAGATTGGTATCTTGGACAGAGACAGACACTATGCATGATGTTAGGGCGACTTGCTGTTATATAAAGCAGCGTACAATCATTCCCCTATATAATTTTTGATCAACATCTTTTGATTTATCTTCTTTACTTAAAACTACATTAATTGTCATTGGAGTTGGTTTCCTACTAGAAGTGGTCAATCAAAATTTATTAATTAAATTCTTAGCATATTTTTCTTGACTAATGAAAATTCCTTTATCTAATTGTTTGATTTGAAGTCCTAAGATGAAAAATAGTTCTCCCATATGACTCATATCAAATTCTTTAGTCATTATATCTAAAAATTCTTTATTCATTATGTTATTAGTTGACCCAGATACGTCTACATATATTTGTACAAGTTGAATATCGTTTTTGTTTTTTTAATAAAAAGAATTGTATTTATTTTACAAATTTCAAAGCTAGATTGTAGTAAATAAGATCTTAGTCTTTCATACCAGGCTCTAGGAGCTTGTTTCAGACCATACAAAGCTTTCTTTAATTTATATACATGATTTGGAAATTTATTATCTTCAAAAAGTGGAGGTTGTTCAACATAAACATCCTTTTTTACAATACCATTTAGAAAAGCACTTTTAACATCCATTTGATATAACTTGAAAGTATTGTATTTTGTGAAAGCAAGTAGAATCCTGATAGCTTCTAGTCTTGCTACGGTTGCAAAGGTTTCGTCATAATCTATTCCTTCTTTTTTACAATAACCTTGCATGACTAAACGACCTTTTTTTCTCACGACCTCACCAATTTCGTTCATTTTATTTTTATAAACCCATTTTGTTCCAATTATATGTTTATCCTCAGGTCTAGGAACAAGTTCCCAAACATCATTTCTAGTGAACTGATTCAATTCTTCTTGCATAGAAAGAATCCATGAATCATCAGATGATGCTTCCTTTGGATTTTTAGGTTCAATAGTTAATATAAAAGCTACATTAAATATTTCCTAGTATATTTTCTACAGGATGTTCTTTTAATAACCTAATTCTTTTATTAGGTTGAATGATTTCACAATTAGTTTCATTAGGTTCATTATTTAAAGTTAAAAAATCTTCTTCATCTTCTATTTGTACAGTATCTTTAAAATTTTAATTAAAAGATACATGCATTATTTCTTCAATAGTGTTAGTTCTTAAATTACAAACTCTAAATGCTTTACTTCTATTAGAATATCCGATAAAGAAACCTTTGTTGGATTTAGGTTCAAATTTATCTAAATTATCTTTTGTACTATGAATAAAACACTTGCTACCAAAAACTTTAAAATAAGCTACTATAGGTTTCTTATTGTAAAGTAATTCATATGGTGTTTTATTAGTTAATGGTTTAATTAAAATCCTATTTAATATATAATAAGCTGAAGCGACTACTTCAACCCAAAAGTTTTTAGGTAAGTTACTATCAGAAAACATTGTTCTAGCGCACTCTTAAATCATTCTATTCTTACGTTCTACCACTCCATTTTGTTGTGGAGTTCTTGGAAAAGAGAATTTTGAGTAATTCCTTTTTTATTATAGAAATTTCAAAATTTTAATTTTCAAATATCCACCGTGATCACTACGAATAGATTTTATTTTTAAAGAAAGTTGATTTTGAATTCTTTTAGCAAGATTCTTAAATAATTCAAAAGCACCACTTTTAAGTTCAAGAAAAATTGTCCAAATATATCTACAATAATCATCTACAATTACAAAAACATATTTATTATGATTAATTGATTGAACTTGAGATGGACCAAATAAATCTAAATGAAGTAATTCTAGAGGTTTAGAAGTAGAAATCATATCTTTTAATTTAAATGAACTTTTCTTAAGTTTTCCTAATTGGCAAGCATCACATATACTATCTACTTTAAAGTTCAACTTGGAAAGACCTCTAACTAAGTCAAGTTTTGATAACCTAGATAACAGTTTGAAATTTAAATGACGAAATCTTTTATGCCAAATCTAAGGGTCACTTGTATTAGCCAAAAGACATAAGTTATCATTTAAAACTTTCGTACTAAGGATGCAAATGTTTTTCTTCCTAATTCCTTCAAAGATGATATTTGACTGATTATCTTCAATGTGACACTTATCTTTTCAAATTTAATTTTAAATCCTTTATCACATAGTTGACTTATACTAAGTAAATTATGTTTTAAATTCCTAACTAGCAAAACATCGGAAATAAGAGGAGTTTTAGAATTACCGACATTGCCGATGCCAATCACATATCCTTTTGAGTTATCTCCAAAGTTGACCAATCCACCATCTTGATGTATAATGTCATTGAGTATTTTGGGATTTCCAGTCATATGCCTTGAACAACCACTATCAAGTATCCATTCATCTTTTTCAATTTGCACAGTTTTTCCACTGGTTGTTGATTCTTTGATAACATGATTTTTCATTAAAAAAATGCAGACTTATGATACTTTGATGAAATGCATAAATTCAAACTAGTATTAACAAAATTTCCTAAAAATGCCATTTTTTAACTTTTCAAGTTTCAGATTATGAAAGCTGTGAAAACTTGTGCTCTGATACTAATTGAAAAGGAGTGCGAATTAAGGATCTTAAGGCTAATTTAACACTAGAGGTGGATGAATAATGTTTAATGGATTCTAAAACTTATATGGACTAAATTAAAATTATGACACAAACAAATGCAGAACTTATTCACAGAACAATCACATAATCAATCACAGATGTAGAAAGTAAATAAAAAGCAGTAAAAGGAAAGAACACACTGGATTTTATACTGGTTCGAAGTTACCCTACGTCCAGTCATGTACCAAGGCAAACACCTCATACAGATTTTTTTTATACCAATGTCAAGATTACAATCCTCAATTTCTAAAGGCCATGAGGTACCCTCTTGTCTTCGAGTCCGGGGCAAACTCTCTTGATTTATAGGACATAAGATCAACCAATTAATTTCTAGGCACAACCACCTTATAGAGAGACTCGATAAACTTTTGATTACAAATTCATCCTATAACTCTGAATAGCACTTTGATCTTCGAGAGAGGGTAGAGAGTCAAACCAGAATGAGTTCACTACAAGAAAAGTATTTATTAACGGCATTATATATCAGCGTTTCAAGCAATAATGCTGTTTTAGGACCGATAGAAATACGTAAAACGCTGTATAATTAACCCGACTAAAATTAAATGGCGGTTCTTCCAATTAAGTTCAAAAGCCGCGTTCTTTCACGATTACTTCCCTCCTGTTTCCCCCACTTCACACAATCTTCTCCTTCCTCCGTGAAAACCCTAAAATAGATCTACTCTTCTTCCGATTCTATTTAACTGTACAAAGATCAGATCTACGCGATAAAGTATCCCTCTACATCCGCTCCGTCTTTCTCACGTCTACCCAAATGTCTCTATACTTTTTTTTGCTTTACTTCATCACACTTCATGCCTTTCATGCCACCGTCACCGACCCCTGCATCTGCAATTGTTGACCGAATTTGCACAGAGAGACGCATGACAAACTTAGGCATCCGAGGCAATTCCACTTAATCCAATTTTTGACTTCATCACCTAATTCGGACTCCAATTTTCTGGTATTACGCATTCTACTTTTTTCTAATTTTAGTTTGTTTGAAATTAATATTGTTTTTATTCATTTAACTATTTTCTACTTTTAACTTGTAAAAATATGGATTCATAAGACTGAAACATGGAAGTTGAGAGATTGTATAGGCTATGAAGTTAAGGAAGTTCAACTTTATGCGATTACTTATTTAGTAGGTTAAATTGTAGGATGTTGGTAGTGTGGATAAAACCAAAATAACTGAATTTACTCTCGATGTCTTAAAGATTTTTTGACTTCGGTCTATCTATTTCAGTTTCTATGTTTAAATGATAATGTTGGATGTTACTGTATATCTTTAATCTCAAGGTTGATTTAGGCTATATATTTTATTTGTAGCCCGAATCATGGAAGATTAAATAACTCTTTGTTTTGAAATCATTGACCAATTTTGTTAGACTGAATTCAAGTATGCTAGATTGAATTCTATTCTCTATGCTTTGAAATGATTGACCAGTTTTCCAGTTTATCTATGCTTTGAAATAAGTTTAAATACGTCATCATGGTACCTGAATCTTTACTGATTAATGCATGGAATCAAATACTAATGTTTCAGATACAGAAGACTTGCAAGATGAAGCTGAGAATTTGGAAACTGATGTGAGTTAGCATACACCAAGGTAGGATGAAGTTAAGGCACGGATTGAAAAAACTTGCAAGCTTTTGTTTCTCGGAAAGATAGGATAGGTTTAGAGACTTGCACAACAACATATGCATTATCATGTACATCAAGTATTGATAGTAAGGAGGTGATAGCAGATGTGGAAACTGGTTGGGTATGCCATCTAACATTGACCGATATCAAAACGGTGTAATAAAGAATTGCTTATAAACTTGTTTTCCTATTATTCGAGTAGGAAGTAAAAGATTTTGTAGCTGAATTAACCAAGGTGATGGAAAAACAAGGTCTTGGTACGTGTGTTATAGCACTGGTAAGTGCTCACTTAATTATATTTTGCTTTCTTTTTTCCTCGCTTGTAAATTTTGAACCATTGTTGTACTTGTGAGATGTGAAATTAGGGTGTTGATATAGGTCAATGATACCATTGGAATTTTTTATTTTCTTGTATGCATTTGTGTTAGTTTGGCTTTATGCTATCAGGAAATGGTTTCAAATAGATTGTGGGAGTATAATAAGTTATTGGATATACAGGATAAGACCGGTGTGCACAAGAACTTGCTTCAAGAAACAACTTACAAAGCAGGTTTGAAACTACGGTTTGTACAACCATTCAGTTTGGTCCATGTCACTCACCTTCATTTTCATGCACAGTTGAGCTTGCTGGAATATGCTTTAGTGGTAAGCTAGCTAAGACAAAGAAGCAGGCGTAAAAAGGTGCTGCATTGGCTGCATGGTGTGCATTAAAACAAAGTGAGTGATCTTGTTCATTTTGGTTTACCTATTTTTATCACAAAGTGTAGCTGAATGAAGAGACCTAGAACTTAAGAATATGAATTGAAATATTTTTAGACTGATTTTGGTATGGTTCCTACTTTCGTAATGTATTATTATTAGCTGAACCGTGAAGCATCATGTGTTGAATGATACATACGCTACTTTCTCAGGAAAGATGTTAGGTATTAAAATAAACTAGTGGGACTTGAGCTATGTACATGTATTTTATTTTCATGTAAGGGCAATATGTTAACGTTTTCCCGTAGAGCACAATTTGACTTCAAAAAAGATTTAATTGCATTGTTAATAGCTTTTATCAAATCTCGTGAATTGAAAATTGTAAATAATAGAAATTAATGCATACGAAATAGAAATCGCCACCACTGGTAGGACACCCGGTATGAGTTGCCAAGGGTCATGGATTCTAAGTATTATAAAAATTTAAATAATATAAATAATAAAGTTAACTAAGATTTCTAAATATTAAGTAAGCTTATAAAAATTAGTCAAGTATTATAAAAATTTAAATAAGTTAACCAAGTTTTATAAAAATTAACAAGTTTAGTTTATAAACATTAACCAAGTATATAAAAATATAATATACAACAAAATCTTCTATAGTATGATTATTATAAAAAAATTAACTAAGTTAACCAAGTTTTATAAAACTTAACAAGTTTAATTTGTAAAAATTAACTAAATAAATAAAAATTTAAAACATAACCAAATAATAATAATAATTATTATTACTATTAACTAAGATTTATAATAATAATACTAAGTTAACTAATATTTATAAATATTAAATAAGTTTATGAAAATTAACCAAGTTTCATGAAATTTTAACTAAATTAACTAAGTTTTATATAATTTAACAGGATTAGTTTATAAAATTATAACATATAACTTAATATTTTTATACTACTAATAATAATAAACTAGATTTATAATAATAATATGTTAGCTATGATTTATAAATATTAAATAAATTTTTAAAAATTAACCAAATATTATAAAAATTTGACTAAGTTAACTAAGTATGATTTATAAATATTAAATAAATTTATATTATTTTATATCATCTTAATTAATTAAATACAAAGATGGAGTTCAAAGTACAACACAATGAGATTGATTGCGGTGAATGCTACATATTGCTTGAACGTCCAAGTCTTCAAATTTTGACAATTCAGTTGACACACTGCTTAATTGTCAAATGAGCTATATCGATTTATGTTGAAATTTGATGGATTCATTATCCATTCATGTTGAAATTGTCAACTTCTAATTTGTGGGTGTAATTGCTCTTTTGTGCATCAGTACAAGCGGTAGCTTATTCATAAACAAGAGATATATAAGATGCTACATCAGTGGTGGATGTACTATACTACAGTACAAGTGGTAGCTTATCCATAGTATCTCTCTGTGTTGGTTCACTGCCAGTGGGAAGAACAAAATCTGTAGAAATGGTTGGATCAGTTCCAGCATTTGACAGTATTCCAGGCTATAAGGTTTGGCTGCATTTGTTTGCAATTGTGAATGTAGGCCAATGCGCTTGTTTTGCTGCATGACATCTTCAAGATCACCACATTCGTATGAAATACCATTAAGATCTAAGTCAATAGTTCCTTAGTTTCATTATCTTATTTTGGTGAAGTAGTCATTGAATTTAATTCTTACCGTAGTTCCAAAAAAATGAAATATCCCTACTGTCAATCTTTTTTGGCAGTGACTCATGTGGAACCTGGAGTTGTGGCATGGCTAATAATGGACCTAATACTAACGGAAGCCAGTATTTTATTTGCACTGCTAAGGTATCATCTTTTACTTGAGGCAATATATCAACTTATTTAGCTTAAAATCATCCTATAGGGTTTAAAATTTTCTGAGTTTGTTTATGTAAGTAAGCTTTCATGTTAGGACTTACGACACATTGCAATTCAATGTAAATAAATTTTATATTGGATTAATAATACACATGAAGAGACTAAAACTGAAATGGTCAGACTAAAATTGAGTAATAAATTTGGAATTAATGTGTGCAAAGGGGTAGAAATATGTGAGAGACTGAGTATTAGGTAGCTTTGAATGAAAATAAGACTGTGTTATGGGTGAAGATAACGAAGAATTGGACTTATCCTATATGAATTATATTATGTATTTTTTAGGGAATCTTACTAGAGTTAATAACACTGAATTATTTTTTCCATTTACATGTCAAGAATGTTGTTATCATAGAAATTATTTACATGGTTATGAAAAGGACAAATATAATAAAACAATCTATTCATGAGATACTCTCTAGGTTGGCAACTGGTTGCATGGGCATAAAAAATGAAAAGTCTAAGGATCTAGTTAAAGTAATTTTGGTAATTTATGTTGTTAAGTTTAAATTAGTTGCTTTATGTTTATATGTAGTACGTTATGTGGTAATAGATACAGATATTGACACTGCTTGAAGCTGAAGTATAACACACTCTCTACTGGTAATAGCTTGGGTTCAAACTTCAAACCCTGTAAAATTGTTCACAGGCCATCTTTTTCGGTATTTTTACAAAGAATGGCAACTAGCTGTAGCAAAAATAATATCTGGATCCACCAAAACAAAAATTAACTAATTTGATTTGTTTAGCCATTCATGTAACCTATTTTACAGCCATTGGCAATACCCATCATCATGTATTTCTCATTATCTTTTATGTAAACGTATGCATATGTTTGGATTAACATCTCCAATGTAATTCAAGTAATTTTCTCATAGCTATGTATTATCTTTTATGTAAACGTATGCATATCTTTTACAAAATTTGTTTATTACCGCACTTAAAAACAGCGTCCGTTGCTATATGCCGTTGAAAATCTTCTATGAATTGAAAAAACACTAAAACACGCTGTAATAAGGACTCCCTCCCGTTAATTTTTAAGCCCGCCTAAGTTTTTCGTTCACCGCTTAAAGCATGTCCTCTTCTCCCCCACAATAACAAACCCCAAATCTCAAATTACATCTCTAATCCAAAATTCGCCACCGATCTCCACGGATTTTGCCAATCATCCAGAGTTGCGAATCCATCAAAACTCCTTATTATGCTCTAGCATTCATCAAATTATTATTCCAATTAATTTCGTGCAATGTCCTGATTAGAGGTTTCAGATCCGAGTTATTATGAATATGTTTCTCGCTGTCTTTGCTTGAGAGATGCTACCGTTGCTTTTCTTGGTCTGAAATTTGAGATACTTGCTGCTTGTTTCTGCTTGTATTTGAGATGTCAACAGGTTGTTGATTAAATTGTTATTGGCTGGAGATGTTCGAAAATGATGTGCAGTGGTGCCGATGAACCAGTTTCATCCGTTGATGGTGCTTTGGCTGAAGCTGCTCTGACAGGTAAGCTTCAGATTAGATTATTGCATTTGCTTGTAAATGATGAGAGTATGAATCTATGCACTGATAATGGTAGTTGCCATGTTTGGATTCTCAGAACAGTCTGGGGTTGTATATGAACCTATTTACTTTGTTTATTTTCCATAATTCCAAACCACACCTTGTAAATTAAATCACAAATTATAAATTTAAATTAACGAATGCATTACTTTTCAATTTTTTATTTTATTATATTTGACACCAGTTTTCATCCATAGTTCCAAATTGAACCATGTGTCCCAATTCACATGATATAACATTTGAATTGATTAATACAGTATCCTTCAATTTTTATTTTTACCATTTATAGATGTATTCACTTCAGCTGCCTTTAAAAAATCCAAAATGAATATGTAAATTAATCATGTGGTTGCAAGAATATGAACTATACTTACTACTGCTACCAATCTGTGATAGCACAAAGTACAGACTTTGCGAAAATGAAAATGGTTTTGATGGATTGAGATTTGGTTAATATAGAATATATTACATAAATCATATATTTTCCTGGTAATAGCTAACTGTCATTATTTTTTTCTTGCTAGAAGTTCAATGTTGCATTTTAAAATTAATGAGAATGATAAATCATGTGGTTGCAAGAATATGAACTATACTTACCACTGCTGCCAATCTGTAATAGCACAAAGTATAGACTTTGAGAAAATGAAAATGGATTTGTTGGAATGAGCTCTGGTTAATATAGAATATATTACATAAATCATATATTTTCCTGGTAATAGCTTACATAAATCATATATTACATAAATCAGTATCCCATTTTGATCAGGCTACATGCTTATGGTTTATTTGAAATTAAGGTTTCAAGCAATGTAATTGCTAGCTTGGAGTTATGAACATATGATCATGTAGTAATAACATAATATTTTTATCTTTTATTAGGAAAAAGAAATAGTATTAATAGCTTCTATTAATTTTTTCACAACTATCTCTATTTCAGTTTCCGTGATATTTCAAGTCAGCTATGTAGATGACCAGAGTATCATAAATTTGACCTTAAAGATGGAGGATGCAGCTTGGAGGATGAAGCTTGGAGGATCATAGCGCTAGTTGGAACAGCATCAGACTCTGGTAGGGTTTCTGATGGGGCTTGTAAGAAGTTTCTATTTGATAGTTGGTCAAGTTTACTGATGCTGGAGCTTCTACGTTTACTGTGCTTGGAGTTTTTGACGGCAAGCTGATGGGAAGATGGCCAACATGAGGGGGAAGAACTTGTAGTCCTCTCAGGTAATTTCTGCTTCACCACTGTTGTTGGACATCAGCTTCGTCCATGCTTGCGATTTAATTCCCTTAGTACTCTACAAATTATATTAGTATCACACTTCTACCAATTTAATTAAATCAGTTTTTGTTTAGCCGTTCTCAATTGTTCCGGCTTAATAATCCTCATGTTTGCTTTCTGATTTTTTTTGTTTTATATTAGTTTCAATTTATGGTGTGTTTCAAATATAAATGATTAAAAACACAAAGAAGTGGCCGTAGTGGATTTTTCATTCACGGTGCGCATTCATTTGATTGAGAAACATCGTCTGCATATTTTATCAGTGCACTGTGCACAGTTTTTGGTAATACGCAAAAATTAGCCTATGAATTTGTACATGCATACATAGGCTAATTCATACATAGGCTAATTTACACAGGTTAATTCATACATAGGCTGGTGATCAGAGTATGTAATGGTTGTTGTGTGAATTTTGCTGTAGAGTGGCAGTTAAGCATTTTAGCATATGAAACTTCAAATTTTTAGATGGCGTTTACTCACTGATCATTTCAAATTTCTTCATTGCAGGTAATTACAGATGGCGATGACACATTCTTCTTCCGTAGCAAGTAGCAAGCATATGAAACTTTTAAGATGCACGTTGTTGTTCGCATTTGGTGTGGACTTACTGTATTGATATTATACTTTTACTTAACATATAGCGTGTCTTTGTTTAACAGAATTTGTGGCAACTTGGTTTACTTTGTTATTTTTGTTTATGGATATTATTGAAACTTGGTTTATGGATGTCTTTTGTTTATTAATATTCTCTTAACTAGTTTATGTAACCAATTAATAGTTATTAGAACCTGTTATATATACTAGTTGCTTGAATATGCTCAAAATATAGTTTTGGAATATTCAAAAAAGCTGTTATATAAATAGAAGACAACGTTTGATTAATGCTGTCAATGAAGAAACAACAGCGTTTATTTCGTGCTGTAATTATCTTGAAATTGTCAATAACAACGTTTTTCACATGCTGTCGAAATAGTTGATGATTCAATCACAGCGTTTTTAACATGCTGTCGAAATTGTTGATGATTCAATAACAGCGTTTAGAAAAAGCTGTTGTAAACAGTTAAAGTAGAATTTGAACATCTTCGACAACTAAATTATAAACGCTGTTGAAACATAATACAGCACGTCTGAAACGCTGTAAAAATATTGTTGACGGCTCGTAATAAACGCTGTCACAGAGATGTTTCAACAGCGTTTATAGAAACGCTGTTGTAAGTTGTGTATATACGACAGCATGTCGTTATACAGCGTTTCGAATAACACTGTTGTATCATATTACAGCGTTTATCAAACGCTGTTAAAAGCCTTTTGTGGTGTAGTGGTTTCTAATTTGATTTACTTGAGAATTCGGCAGAATTTCGGCACGATCTTAAAAATTTGAAAATTTTAGAATATGGATTTGTGGAGAAGAAGGAGTGAAGAAACTTAGAAAACAGCTAGTCAAAAAATTCGTTAGTAAAGGCTATTTGTAGACCAATAACGGTCATAACCATTTTGTGAAAAGATTCAAACGAATAAACACTTCTTTCGAAAATTGAAACTTTTGAATTTAACGACCACCATGTCGACATAGGGTATCCCATGATGTTGATATCCCTTAGTAAAAAACAATGTATTTTTTTTTTGGAAAATGGCATTGAAAGGAAAACAAGATAAAATAATTCTGGAGTAAAATAAACTAATTTTCCTATGTTCTAGAATAAATAAGAGTATAAAAATATATTTTTAGAATATATATATATATTTGATTTTAAATCTCAAGTATATATGTATTATAAAGAATATTTAAAAATCAGAAGATAGTTTTAAAAAAAACGAAGTTTAAAACAAGAGTTTAACAAAAATAAAGAATATTTTAAGCCTAAAACATCTTTTTGAAAATCATTTGAAAAGATAATTTTTAAGGCTAAAATATTTTGAAAAGTAGTTTTGAAAAACATTTTGAAGTAGTTTAGCAAGCTTCTTCCTGCAGATATTTCATTATATCAAGACTCGAGAACTTGTACAAGCTACTTGTCGTGGGTTTGTAAGCCACTAAGAAGATAGAAATGGGTTCCATCCAAAATGAAATTTGGAATGAAGATTTCGATGCTATTATGAAGTTTTCATAAAAACTAGACACTTATCTTGAAATCTTGATCTTGGTACTCACGAGTCTTCAAACTTTATTTCTTCATTCTTGATCTTCATACTGTACAGTCTTCAATAATCAGTATCTTCTTTATATATCCTACATAATAACATTCATATATATCTAGACAATAGTGTTAGTATATAAGTTATAATAAAATAAGTTACAAAGGTTGTTGTCATCAAAACCACTATCTCATGTTCGTAACATTCCCAAATGTATGTCTTGATGGATTTTTCTTTGTAACTAATCTTGAGAAGGTTCCTAAAAAAGTCCAACAAATGACTATTGATTGCATGAATGATATCCACAAGAAGTGTAATGAATGGATGAGAGCGGCGGAGAGGATTTCTAAAGTATCTCAGGAAAAAGCGACATTGATTGAGAAATTGAAACGCCAAGAGGCCCAAGACAAGAGGATCATCGAAACTCTAACCGATGAGTTAGAATCTTTAAGCAGTTCACAAGCAGAAGCCGAGAGAAGAGCATAAACGACCATCAAGGCACTCGAGGATGAGAAGGCCAGGCAATTGGTCGAGGTTGAAGCGCTTCATTATCGGAGTCATAAAATAGTGCTAGAAACAGATAACGGCCCAAAGAAGAGCAGCGAAGTATAAATTTAGGTTTGAGAGCGAATCCAAAGATAAAGAGGAGGCGTGGTAAAATTGATCAGGATGCCTGTGAGGAATTGGTTACCATCGGTCTTGAAGGAGACATGGCTATCGAAAAGGACATAAACATTGATTCCCTCGTTAAACGAAAAGTGGAAGCCGCATGTGAAAAGGTCAGGGCGGAGATTATGAAGGAATTAGATCCGTGCTTATTCTTTACAATGTTAACGCTCTAAAGTACAGAAACTTCGAATGGCTCCAAGGTGACTAGCCTTACCATCTTGTACATGCTTGAGAGCATCTTGTTCAAGAGGAAAAGTAGGCTCCCGACATTGAACAAATTGATTTGATGAGGCTGGAAGACGAAATTATATTGGGTGATAAACCAAAGTTCTACATGAAATTTAGTTTATACTACAAAAAGAGCATTCCATAACCTCTCAACATGAAGTTGGTGAAGGTACTGGTTCCATATCACACAATGTTGTAGATGATCAGAATCTGGTGACCCAAGATTTTCCCAGCACCACTATGGTTTATCGAGCCCGGTTACAATCCAAAGAAGCCGCATATTGCTACATCTAGTGGGCTCTCCTCGATTAAGGGATGAGGTTTCAGTGGCACTCCGGCTTATGTGGGGGATCAATCTAGGGAATGCATTTCATTAAACTTAGCTATCCTTCAGCTGGAGTGTCCCAGGTCAATATATCTAATCTTTTTAGTTATGTTTCCTTAGCTTTGGATCCACTGGCTGCAGTTCCACCTCTTCCTCAAGATTCTCAACCAGGACCTCAAGTGCCAACAACGGAGTCTATTACTATCAAGGCCTCTACAACAACCCAAGATGTCCAGGAAGAGGAAGATTTTTGATCGATGAGAACCTGGTGGATGCTTTGTTGAGGGAAGAAAGCGATCCACGCCAAGAAATTCTTGTTGATGATGATGTTGTGGTTATTGGAGCTTCCCAATCCTTGTCAAGCCCCTCTATTAGGAAATGGCATAGAAACTTGAAACAGACATTGCCCTTGGAGAAAAAGTCAAGTAGGAGAAAATGGAGTGTTCCTCCTTCCCTCTTCATTGTTTTTCCTGGAGAAACTGTAGATGCCTCTACTCCTCAGCCAGAACCTGCTCAATCTAAACCTACTGGGTCATCCCAGTCTACTTCGGCTAAAGGTTAAGGAAGTGAGAAGAGAGATGAGAAGAGGAGTGGAGAAAGTTTGAGTGAAATCTCTCCTGATTCCAAGAAGAATAAAGAAAGCCAAGAAGGAAGTGATACATCGCACGCACTCATGCTCCAAATCTTTTGTGTTTTGTTGGTTGAATTTGTACGTGATCGACCCCATTTTTTTGATTCTTTTTCTGTGAATAGTTGTGCTTGACTTTCCAAGCTTATGCAAATAAAGTTATTTTACTTTTGTTGAAATCTTGTGTAAATTTACTTAACTAGTTGAGCTATTACATTTTCCATTCAATGTACTTGTAATTCGTTACTCGTTAATTCAGATTATCGTCCGTTAATTTTTACTCAAGCCTCCATGTGGTCATGGCCTCAAGTTGTGCCAAACACTGGGTTGAGCACTAGTGTTACGCCATCAGATTCAGCGGTTTAAATGATTATACTCATGCCCTAGTCTTATGTTAGCATAGATAGATAGTGGATGGTCAAACTCCATCCTTATCGAGTCGATACTCCTCATGTCAATTTCAGGTTGGAGTTTATGGAATAGTGAATGGTCGAACCACACTCATCGATTTGTTTATACTCATATCTGCACTCTAGGGATAAGAGTTAATTGGTGGGTGATTGGATCGCACCCAACTTTTTTTATACTTCGGTCCACGCTCTGGGGACTTAGAGTTATTTCTGAAAATAGTTGGGCTGTACTTTCCTTAATTGATTGATTTACCCCAAACCTGGAGTTTTACTAAGCAAGCGATCGGTCATGTCACCATCGCTTTTGATTCATGTCAATCTCATCGCTTAATGGGATTAATTTGATTATTGGAAGGTCAAGACGTATTCATTTCTCGTTAGATACTCCGTCTATCGGGTTATGAGCGAGAATCATTGAATGAACGGTCGGACCACATTCAATTTCTTTAGTTCGGTCATGAACTTGTGTAACCGGCTAGCTCCAAACTCTGAGAACCTACTCGGACATGTCAATATTAGTTAGTCGGGTATCACAACTAACATGTAGTGCTAAAACAATCACAAATTGAAGGAAATTTCAAAATTTTATTTGCCAAGTGGAAAGAAATGACATAACTTGTCTTATTACATATCTGGAAAATTAAATGCTAAAGCAACTTCGGAAATTAAATTCAACTGAATGAAAAAGAATAAACTAAGTGAAATAACTTCGTAAATGCTCAATACTCCACGCCATTGGCAGTATGACGCCATTAACAGTTGCTAGCTTGAAAATTCCTTCTTCAAGCCTATGTTCAATGATGTGCGGCCCTTCCCAGATAAGATTTATGTGTGATGGGATAGGAAAAACCCATTTCAAATGAGATCACTATTTTCAAAAGTCATGGGTCGGACTTTAGTGTTGTAGTATCGGGAAATTTGATACCGATATGCAGCTGCTCTCAAATTTTCTTCTTCGCATTTCTCATCTACCAAGTCTAGAGATTCTAGGAGGAGATCTCTATTCATTCTGGGGTCGTAGTAGGTCACTCAATGAGATCGAGTTCAATAGGAATGATGGGTTCAGAACCATAAGTAAGAGAGAATAGAGGTTGGCCAATCGCAAACTTGTGTGTGGTTCTATAAGCCCATAATGTTGTTGGGAGTTCAACCAATCAATTTCCTTTAGCCTTTTCCAAATGTTTTTTGCAGAATTGCCATAAATCTCTTTTCAATATGATGTCAATGGTAGAAGTCTTTGAATTCAACACTGTCAAATTGAGTTCCGTTATCAATTACTATAGTTCATGGAAGGCCAAAATAGTAGATGATTTTCTTGAAAATGAAGTTAATTACTTTATTCGTCGTGATCATGCTAAAGGTTCTGCTTTAGCACATTTGGTGAAGTAATCAACTACTATGATGGCATACTCCAGGCAACCTTCAGAGATAGGAAAGGAACCGGTAATATCTATACTTCATGTGGCAAATGGCCATGGAATGATCATTTACGTAATTTCCATCAGTGGAGCTCTAAGAACTTTCGCATACATCCGGCAATTATCGCATTACTTAGCGTAATCAATAGCATCCCGATTGATCTTTTTCAGTAATACCCATATCGAAATATTTTCCTTGCTATGATTTGCACCACAGTGTGATTGTGACATTCCGTTTCATGAACTTCCCTTAGGACTCGTAATATTTCATCATGAGTGACACACCATAGCAGGGAAACGAAAAAACTATTTCTGTACATGACTCCATCCTAAATGATATATCGTGAAGCTTTACGAAAGATTTCTCATCTTTCATTCCTTCGTTCGAAAAGGACACCCTATAGTAAATATTATTTAAATGGAGTCCTCCATGACTCCTTTTTTAGGCTACGTCTTTAGAATCCAATCGATTTCCATCTAGTTTATGCTCAGAGCATCTAATATTTTGCTTGAAATCAAACCCATTTGTTGTGCATCCCCAGTGCTAGCAAACTTTGCCAATGAGTCGGCTTCTTTGTTTTGATCTCGAGGAATGTGCGTGATGTTATAATACTCAAAGTCTGTTAATAGCTCTTGAACTCGGATAAGGTATGGAGCGAGTCGTTCCCCTTTAACCTGGTAATCTCCCCTGAGTTGGTATGCCACCAACTTGGATCACAGAATATTTCAAGAGATTTTACTCTCAGTTCTCTTGCAAGTTTGAGTCCAGCAATCAGAGCTTCATATTCAGCTTCATTGTTCATTGCAGGGAAGTCAAGCTTCAAAACATAGCAAACTGATCGATCGCCTGAAGTTAATAGCATAACTCTGACTCCAGAACAGTGATCATTAGATGCTCCATCCATCCACAGAATGGTAGGGATCCATTGCTCATTGAGAGATCATCCTATGTAGTGAATTCTGGTATAAATTCTGCCAGTGCCTATCCCTAGGTGGCTCTTCGTGGGAGATAATTGATGTCCAATTGGCTAAGTTCAATGTTCCACTTCAGTAACCTACCAAACGTCACAGGTCACTACAAGACGTGTCGTAACGGCTGATCGGTATAGATGTTGATGCGATGCTCAAAAGAGGGGCGTAGCTTTCGTGAAGCAATCAAAAAGTATAATGCCAATTTCTCTATATTCGGATAATTCCTTTCAACTACTGTGACTAGCTTTGTAAAATAATAGACCGATTTTCGAATTCGATTCCTTATGAAACACTGTGGCACTTATAGCATGTAACGGCATGGCCAAGTATGTATGTAAGTCTTCATGATCCACCGGCTTTGATAAGATGGGAGGCCTCTCTAAGTAGTTCGCCAAAGCCTGGAATGTTTCTTCACAACCCTGCATCCATTCGAAGTTCCTTTTGGCTCTTCTAATCAAGTCAAAGAAAAGAAAGCATTTGTCAGTAGCTCTGGAAATAAATTGAATTAGGGCGACAACCTTCATGTTTAAGCTCTATACTGATTTGATAGTCTTTAGCACCTAGATGTTGCAAATTGCTCGAGACTTCATGGGATAGTTTTGTTCCATGAGCATTGACAATGAAAACCAAGAATTTTCTTGATGCGACGCCAAAGTAACATTTCAGAGGATTGATCTTCATTTTGTAATATCGAAGCATATCGAACATCTCTGCTAATTCTCTTATATAGTCGCTTGATCGTCGTGACTTCACGAGCATATCATCCACATATACCTTCATCATCTTCCCCGACTGATCTTTAAACATTCGGTAGACAAAATGCTGATAATTTTCTCCAACATTCTCCAATCCAAATGGCATTACTACATAGCTATACAATCCGACATCCATAATAAAGCTGGTGTGCTCCTTGTTGGGGATGTGCATCCGGATATGGTTATATCCAGAGTATGCATTCATGAAAGAAAGTAATTCGTGCCCTGTGGTTGAGTCCACCAGCTGGTTGATCCTTGGAAGGGGAAAACTATCTTTTGGACATGCCTTGTTTATGTCTGAATAGTCAACGCACGTTCTCCACTTTTCATTCACCTTTCTCATAAGTGCATGATTGGATATCCATTCAGGGTAGAGGGCATCGCAAATAAACCAATTGCTTTTGTGCCTATCCACCTCCTGTTTAAAGGTGATAGATCTCTCCGGACCTATGCCATGCCTTTTCTATTTCACAAGACATGCCTCAGGTTGATATTTAATGCATGACTCACAATGGTAGGCAAGATACCACATATGTCAGAGTGGGTCCAAGCAAACAGGTCAAGATTTGCTTGGAGAAAACCTGCAAGTTCTTTAATCATCATGGTTTTGAGATGTGATCCGATCTTTAGGACCCATGGCAGATCATCGTAGATGACCTTGATGTCGATTATCAGCTCAACATGTGTAGCTTTAGCCTCTTTAGGCTCCTCCTTGCCATCCCTTGCATCTATGTCTTTATAGAACCAACTACGGTGCATGAGCCAAGGCCCAAGCACTAGTTATCAATCTTCAACGGCTTGGATATGGTAAGACTTATCCATACCCTTACCTTTCTCGTTCCGTTGAGCGTCTCTCAATTCAGCCACGTAGCAAGGCATCCATTTTCCTGGTCACCGTGCAAAACTCCAACACCGTTATTAGTTGGGAAATTCAAAGTCAAACACCTTGGGGCAACAGCTGCTCGAAATTCAGCTAGGGCCAGTCGACCTAGAAAAGCGTCGTAATGAGAGTCAACATCCAAGACAGAAAATGGTAACATCTGCACAAGCTGCGGTCACCTTCTCCCAACTCTATAGGCAATTTGACATTACTGACAGCTTTAGTCGTAGCACCGTTAAAGCCATGAATGCGGGCTTTATATGGTTTTAAGTCATTGGCTTATATCTTCATCAGATCATAAGCCTTTCTGAAAATTATATTCACAGAACTTCCATAGTCAACCAAGATACTCCTCACTAAGGCGGGGCCGATCATGGCCGAAATGACCATTGGGTCGATTGTATGTGCCTCCTCCTTGTCTACATCTCTATTTTTGAATACAATGTTATTTGCTATTATGCACTGCTGTTTCGCTGGAGCGCTATCTCGTTCCTGCTCTTATCAACTGGATGTGGTCCTCCGACTATGGTATTGATCCTTAATCCTCCACCAGTCTGCAGAGGCTCCTCAACCCTATGCGGCACTTATCCTTGGTTGTGGTCGGATGTACTCTTACCGCCATCCTGTAGGGCTTTAACAAACTGTTGTAGTTTTTTTCCCAAATCAGTTTTTTGATAACATACGAGAGATGCCTACACTCATTCGCGTTATGACCATAACATTTGTGCAACTGGCCATATTTTCCAATATGCTTCTACTTCATCGTCGATTCTTTCGAAGATTGCTTCCTATACATGTAGACAAGTAGATGTTCTCTGGAGAGGTATTCGGTGGTGTATAGGTATCATATATTAAAATCATTGACTTTCCTCTTCCAAAATCCCTCTTTCGCTCATGGTTCCTATCACCGCCTTTCTTTTACTGATTCGGTTATTTTGGACATTTACTTGAACTTTTTCGAAACTCTTCGTGGATTGTTTCACCATAATATTACTCTACAATCCTTCTCCACATGGTCCCACAACGTTTTTCTTCCTAAGCATTTAGCTTTCTCTTTCCTTAAATATTGAGCTGCTTTTGCATAGAAATGCTCCAACGTTGCTGGTGGTTTTCCAACTAACCAATCGTCAAAGTCAGATTCTGGGTCAATCCCTCTTGTTACCGCCGTCAATATTGAATGGTCATTTAGATTATTGACTTCTATGATGGCTATGAAGTCCCTTAAAAAAATCTTTTAGCAATTCTCCCGGAGCCCAGATCACGCTTGATAGGGACGTTACATCTTTAGGGCGAGTTGCATACATATGAAACTGCTCCACAAATTTTTTTCCAGATCGTCAAATCTAAAGATTGACCATGGAGATAATCTCATAAACCATATCATTGCTATGCCAGAGAAAGTAATAGGAAAATATCTGCATTTTGTGGTATCATTAGCTCGTGCGAAATCCATTTGCCATTCATATCTAATGATGTGCTATCTAGAGTCGGCTTTTCCCTCATAGGCAAGCATCGACAGCATGTTGAACCTCTTGAATACTCTACATGTAGGATATTATTGGTGAATGGGGTATGGCTTCTTGAGATTCCCAATCATCATTGGTCAAGCCTTGGCTTTCCTTTACTAGCTCTCTCACCATAGCCGACAAGTCCGACGTATGGATAGTTGAAGCCAAGAGTAGTCGTGCTCCACCTTACATAAATGTCTGGTCGATGTCTATGGGTCGTTCCATGCCTCCTTGGCTCAACATTCTCTCGATGTGCATCATGTGCGTTCACATTGTTGTCATTCCAGAGGGGTAATTGATCTGCATTAACCTGAACTCTATCAACCAGATCAAACACGGTGCCACCAGGATGCATTCTTCCCGTCCTCGATTATAACTCGCCTCCAAAAGTTGAATCGGCACCAATCATTCCAGAGGATCAATACCGATCGTTATCAATCTGTTTAGATCGGTCGGATAGTGGCGGGTCGATGTTTTCGCATGGTATCCGTCGGTTTTGCGTTGTCTACGTCTGTGATAGTCATCCAATGAAGTTGAGCTCTCCAATGCAGAATAGGGAGTTGACTCCCTCGTAGTTTTCCCACGTTGTTGAGCCCTGAGATGATTCATTAGATCGATATTGGCTTGAATCTGTTGGTCAACTGTCGGTGGCTATCCATGAGCTCTCTCATTGGATTTTGGAAAACAGCTCTTTTGATAGAATCAGCTTGATTCTGGATATCAACTGGATTAGTAGTGTTAACCTCTACTGGTACATTTCTCTGGCCTCCTTATTAGATGCCGACATTGTAACGACCTAGGTTTTCGACCCTCTAAAATCGACACTAGTACGTCCATTGTATAGAATGCCAAGCAATCGAATGCTGGAAATACCCGATCATTAAGGCTTAAGAAGAAAATATAGAATAAGAAACTGAATCAATAAAACAGAATCTCACAACTGTGGCGGAATAAAATATAATATATAATAACAAATTTTTATACAAAAGAATCTGTATCAGTTAATATACATACAAATTATCAGAGTACAACCATCAATATAGAAATCTAGGCAGTTTAATAACATTTCCCCAAAAATGCTGAATATAAAGCCTACAATAGACAACGTAATATAATCAAGTAATCGTAATACGTCTCTGTCATCTAGCTCGGTCCTTGAGCTCCAAAGCGTCCTAACCTAAATCAGTAATACTCGGTCTGACCCAAGCATTATAACAAAGTAACACCCGAGTCAAGCTGGAAACCAGCGTAAGTAAACACACTTAATTTGAATTACTTAAGATATCAAAATTCTTTGAAAAACAAAGGTATCTTATAAGACTGTGTCATGCGTAAACGCGACGGGATTTTATCTTACGATAACCAAAACACTTTTATAGAAAACCCAATGGTATTATAATAGCGTCTAAGCATAAATACTTATTAAAATAGCCAATTTTGTTAAATTAATTATATCCAAGTATATTAGACTCTATAATCAGAACCGTAAAGGTTCGAAGTGGTTATTGGATCGAAGTGGTTACGGATAATGTAGATATTTGATTCCGGTCTCTTCGAATCTAAATGATAAGTTTTAAAAGTCCAAGTCGTTTAAATAACAATTTCACAATCAAGTTTTTAATCTTACACATGGAAATTTACTTCATATGTTTACTTTATCATGACCAACCATCGACATTAATTTGATTGTAATCACTTTATGATTGTGAAAATTGAACTAGTGGTCAGTACGAATCGATTTACTTGTCAGTAAAATGTGTGAACGTTTTATTCTTTTTGCTTAAATTTATTTGGCTCCTTAATAACACAACAATAGATAGATGAAACTTTATCTAAGAGTAATGTTAGTCAAAGCATAGATCAAACTAAATCAATAACTTTGATTTAATATTAAAATTGGTTTACAAATTAGACTGACCGATTTTACCTTCACTGGGTCGAGTTATATTTTAAAACCCGATTATTTCCACTAAAAGAAAATTAAATAAGATAATTTATTTTAAATAAACTTGACATTAAACAGTTCATTAAATAATTAATTAATTTATTAAAGTATAAATAATTTAAAAGAAATTACTTATTTGTTTACCTCAATCATTATAAATAATTAAATTATTTTAAACCATTAAATTATTAGTTAACATATAAATAAGAAAATTTACTTATTTATTTACTATAGCCGTTTAGATCATTTAATGTTCACATTGCAGAAACTCGATGATGCTAGTTCAGATGATAATACTTGTCCATAGGGTCCTGAAGCAAGAATTCACGCGTTGATTGTATTTAAAATGGAAGAGAAATAGAGTTCTAGGATTTATAGGTTTTAAATAAATTAACTAATTTTAAATCTTTTAAAAGGGACAAGGGCCCAACCCATCCAAACAAGACCGCCCAAACAAATCAAACCCACCTTCTCCTTTCTCCTCCCCCTAGACCCTTCCTTCTCCCTCTCATTCTCATTTGAAAGAGAGCATGTGCACGTATGCATGCACCTACACACCCATACCGACCCACAAAACTTGCCGCCGTCCACTCCTACCAGTCCTTCACGACTACCACACAACGTCTAACCAACTGAGCCTCGGTGAAGCTGCCTCGTTTGAAATTCGAACAGCTACCTAAATACTTGAACGCGACAGAGCCTCTTCCAACACCTTGCCACGGCCACTCCGACCACCATTCACTGCCAAACTTCACCAATAAGCTTGCCACCTCCTCCTCTGTCGATTCCCCCACGTGTGCATGCTCCGTTGTTCCCCACATCCCTGCCATATGCACGCGAACCACGAGACCCATGAACGCAACACTAAACCCTAAAATGAACTCGACATGAACCCACACACTATAGAAAAATCACCTACCATTTCTCTCGAGTTCACCATCAACTAACTTGCCCCACGCCAATCGACGAGCCACGAAATCAACCAAGGCTCCAGAATTTGGCGTTATCCCCAAATACGATCATCTCAACATTTCTCCCTCTACAAAGCACTAAAAATAATGAAATCATTCTTAAAAATTGTATTTTTTAACAACGATCAAAACTGTATAATCCATTTGTCGAACTACGATAGTTGATTTCCGTCTAGAGTCGACCCACTTGCGGTTATAAGTAGTTATCTCCCTATATGCTTGATGGAATTACACGAATGAATTTTTACATGTTCTATACTCAAAAACATACAATTTTTTTTTAGTATCAATGTTTAAACTAATTGGATATGGAGATATTGATATTTAGAGCGAAGGTTTAACTGTTTTTATCAAAAAAAACATGATCGAGCAACTCTAGGAAGAAATACAATGTCTTGATGCCATGATATGTCAAACACACTCATTTATATACATTAATTCACATTTCAGGTTCGTATAAATTTTTCCCAGCCAAAGATTCATCCATAATCACAAAATATATATGCATATATAATACCAGTAAACAAAACAGTGATTACTCACTGTTTCAAATAGAAGACAACAGCTACTTCGATTTTTCATTCATCCAAGCTTTGAACACCAAAACTTGATTTAATTTTAATGGCAGATTATTCTATTTTTTTAGGTGAGAACAAAATGAACAATCGGCCGTGTATATAAAGAGAGATGGAATGGGGCATTGCAAAAAAATGATGCTGAGCAGTTTACAGGCTTTACACATTTTTTTTAAGTGATTTGATTCTTAAGTGCGATTAGATATTAGGGGATGATTTGATTTATTATGTGGATTTGATTTTATATGTGACTTTATTTTATGGTTTGTGATTTGATTTGAAATTCTGCCATGATGATGTTTATTGTGTGTATATATAGCACATAGATATAGATATATACATTTACACCATTGTTGCCATATATATTCACATACTTACATATTATCTATACATTTAAATACACACATGTTTTCATACATTTACATATTCACTATTTAATATAAACATATATACATACACATATTTTACATTTTTACCTATACACGTGTTTTCATATAGATATTTATATTTTCTTATGCATTATTTTTATAACATATATACATATTGTAGGATCTAGATTAACTCTAGAGGGGGGGTGAATAGGGTTATAGCAAATTTTCTCGAATTATTCACAGAAACAAACTGCAGAAATGAATATGCTGAAAAGTAAATCACACACAAAATTTACCCAGCTTCGGCAACCCCTGCCTACTGCTGCATTCGCAGATTTCTATTAGAATTAAACAGTATCACGCTTACAAACACTCTACTAGACTCGCAAACATTTTCTCCCGCTCACAAACACTCTACTAGACTCGCAAACATTTGCTCTCGCTCACAAACACTCTACTAGACTCGCACACCCTGCTCCCGCCTATAGAGTTTCGCTTACTTGCAAACTCTGCTCCCGCCTATAGAGCTTTGATTACTCGCAAACTCTGCTCCCGCCTATAGAGCTTTGATTACTCGCAAACTCTGCACCCGCCTATAGGGCTTTGCAAACTCGCACACCCTACTCACTGAACTAATTCTAACTAGACAATCTGACACGACCTAATCCCTAGGTGGTGATTTACAAATTCTTCGATTCGAAAAAATAAAAACAACAAGACAATAAATAACCCTAAATTTAAAAATAAAAGCCCTTTTTAAAAAAAATTCTCTTTAGAGAAAATAGGCCGGCCCCTTTAATTAATTTGGCCCGTCTCCTTTGTTTGCTTCGTTCGTTTACGGTGGCTGTTCCTCTTTGCAACCTGATTAGAGCTTCGTCTCTTGTAATTTATAATGGCGGCTTGCGTTTCTTCTTCGTTCCTCTTCCTTCAATAAATTAGGGCTTTCGAAGTTGTTTTTGCTTCTGTGAGAATTTGCTATGGCTTCGGCTTGGCGCAAATTAGATTTGTACTTGGCTATGGCTTCGCGCTTTGGTGAGTTTGATTTTTCTTTTGGTAAGATTTTAGCTCTATTCCTCTTTGTTTTTTTTTATTCGAACTCACACGTTCTGCCGATGATGATGTTGGGTCTTTTATAGGGTTCGTTGCCCTATTTTCTCGTTCGTCTGATAATTTCATATTTGTTGCTTTGATCGTTCGATTTTGTTTGGATGTTTGCGATGAATTCTGACCTGTTCATATTACTTGAATAACACGGTTTTAAACCGTGACTTGTTCAGTTTGCTTGGCCACTACGGTATTGATTTGTGACTTGGTCAATTTGCTTGGCTATTACGGTGAACGCTTGATTGACTTTGACAATACTGATTTCATGAATTTTTACTGCTGGCTTCGGTCTTGGCTTTGATTCATTTCGTGATGACCATTTCAAAGATACGCACTTTTTCATTTTTATACTGCGTTGATTATTTGCGTCTGCATTGTTATTCTTCGACTTGTTTACTGTCACTACTTCGAGCTCAATTGCTGTTTGTGGTCAATCGCTTCGAGTTGATCTTCTAGTTGGTGCCAGTTTGCTGTGACATTGTGCATTTGGTTTTCATTTGTGTTAGTTGGTTCACCATGCAGTCTGGATTAGTGGTATTTGCATTTGAGTTGTAGCTGTGTTGTGTAGTAGCCGTGGTCTTTGTTGTTGTAACATGCACTCATTGTTGTTTCCAGTTGCACTTGGTCATTTGTTCACCTGCATGTAGTTGGTTGTTTGCATTCATGAATGCATATTGGCTTGCATACGTATATGCTTCATTTGTCTTGTTGACATGGTTTGATGTGAGGCTGTAGTTGCATTGAGTATATGTGTTCATTGTGATGACTGTGATGACATTCATGTTGTAGTGACATGTTTTCCTGTATTCATGTTCTTGCAGTCTTCATTTTCGGCCTTGACTTTGGTTGATGTGCATGTCGCTATTGCATTATGTTGGTCTGACTTGTATGTTGATATTGTGGTATACTTGAGCTTCAGTAGTTGTACTCTGGTTGGTCATTGTTGCATTATTGTACTTGGTTAAATTCATTGCTGAGTTGATCATGTTCCTGGTTTTGTTTGATGGTCTTGTGGCACTGCTTGCAGTCATATTGGGTTTGTTTATGTTGCATCGACTTTGCATACTGCTCTGATCTGTGTTGAATCCAGCTTGAGGCTCGGGTTTGACCTTGTGCTGTGAGTTGTGACATTTATGTTATTGCACGTGAGTTGAACCCGGCTTTACATTTGGGTTTGACCTGTGCTCACCTGTCCCTGTAAATCAATCAAGTGTATATATCGGTGTGCATGGCCTTGTGGCATATACAGTGATACACTGTGTATGTCACAAGTTGTTCGTGTATGATGAATTCAAATTTAAATGATGACGAACAACCCAAATAACTGAGGCAGATATTATTTTTAAAATCCATTTTTTTATTTTAAGTCGCAAAAATATTTCTTTTTCAATTTTACTGCGTTGGTGAATATTTTTGCAGATTGCTCAGATGCTGGATTCAAACTGGAATGCAGTTGAAGATAAAGTACGAGTGTGAGTGATATGTAGTGAGGTGCTGATGTAAATGTGAAAAATGTGATGTGATGTAATCAAAATTGTATAGTTATAGTGAGAGCTTGAAATTGTACTATTCAAAAATGTAATAAATATTTATTTGAATAAAATATTCATTTGAATTCAAATTCTGTGTTGTTTAATTTATTCAATAAATATTTATTTAATCTGTGAAAATAAAATAGTATATTTAACAAATACATTTAAATGAATGTATATATGTTTATTATCATCAAACAAAAATCATATAAGCGCAAAACGCATATTCAACAATCTCCCCCTTTTGATGATAACAAACACATATTTAAGATTTTGAATGTATTAAATGTATTTGATCGTTCAATTTGCTCCCCCTATTTAAGTGCTTCCTCTCTACACAATACTCCCCCTACATATATGCATACAAATAAAATATGTAAATGAGCCTATATGCAAATGGAAAATTAAAATGAGCCTATATGCAAATGAAAAATTATTTGACCTTTGCTTGATTCTATTTGACAAAATCTTAACTTTTCTCTCGCCCTTTTGTTATCAGCAAAAGAACAACGGTGTTATAAAAATAGGGATGAAGTGACAGACATGAATCAAACATTTAACTCAATTGAATATAAATATCATATTTCAATAAAACTCAAACAAAAATCATAATTACCCTTGCCAGACACATATTCCACTTTCAGAAGTGATAGGGATAAAATCATCAAAAATCATACAGTTCTGTCTATTTGTGGTATATTTATTTCAGAAAATTTGAATATCTACTAACCAAGCATAACCGTTAGGACTTTTAAATGAGATTAGTAGTATTCCAATTTAATTTTTATTTAAAAATGAAATCAAATATCTTCTAACCACGCATGGCCGTGAGGACTTTTAAATGGGATTAGAATTAACTTGTCTATTTAATCAATTAATTTTGATATGCGTTCCATACATGCATAACCGTAAGGACTTTTAAATGAGCATGGAAGCACATAATCAAAAATCCAAGTAATTCACCCATGCATAACCGTGAGGACTTTTAAATGAGAGTGAATACTTTGGATATTTATTTTTATTGAAGAGTATAATAAATTGAAGAATAGATAATTTCCTTTATAATAATAAATTGAAGAACGAATAATTTCCTTTGTAAACTACCACAAATTTTCATACTATATATGATTTTGATGAGTGATGGTCGATAGAAAGATGATAGAAATAGAAATGATCATGGAATTTTTACCCAACAAAAAGTTTTTATAACTCTTGTTATGAAATTCTAAAGAAAATTTTCTAAATATACTGTCTTGAGTAATGTATGACAAATATCGACACTCGTCACTTTTTCTATTCACTATTGATCTTTTCGATAATCATTAGGGAGTTAGATAAGTCAAAAAATAGTCATTTAAAATCAAATTAAAAAATCAAATAATTTTTTTTTAAATTTTAAAAAATGATTAGTCAATTTCTATAATTCCCAAATCCAAACGTAATCTGGAAAATCTATCTTCAGGAAGAGGTTTTGTGAAAATATCAGCAAGTTGAGTTTCAGTTGAAATATATTCAATGCAAATGTCTTCTTTAGCAATGTGATCTCTAAGAAAGTGGTGTCTCACATCAATGTGTTTTGTGCGTGAATGATGAACAGGATTATTTGACAAATCTATAGCACTCCTACTATCACATTTTAATGGAACTTCTTTATAGACTAAGCCAAAATCAGAAAGAGTTTGCATCATCCATAAAATTTGAGCACAACAACTTCCCAAAGCAATATATTCTGCTTCAGTGGTGGATAATGCAACACAATTCTGTTTCCAACTTGACCATGAAACTAATGAATGTCCTAGCATGAAACATGTCCCACTAGTGCTTTTTCTATCAACCAATGAACCAGCATAATCAGCATCAGAATAACCAACTAAATCAAAATTTTCACAAGAAGGGTACCATAATCCAAATTTTTGTGTGTGTGAAAGATATCTCAAAATTCGTTTAGTGGCTTTCAAATGAGATTCTTTAGGGTTAGATTGAAAACGTGCACACAAACACACAGAAAACATAATATCAGGTCTAGAAGCAGTAAGATACAGAAGTGAACCGATTATTCCTCGATATTTCTTCCGATCAACAGCAATTCCTTTCTCGTCTTTGTCTAACTTTGTTGATGGACTCATAGGAGTTCTCAATGGTTTGGAGTTCTCAATTCCAAATTTCTTCAAGAATTCCAACACATACTTGGATTGTGAGATGAAAATACCATCACTGCTTTGCTTGATTTGAAATCCAAGAAAATATTTCAATTCTCCAACCAAGCTCATCTCGAATTTAGCCTGCATGACTTGTTCAAATTTCTCGCACAAGAGTTCATTAGTAGCACCATAAATGATATCATCCACATAAATCTGAACTATCAAAAAATCACTTCCTTTATGTAATAGAAACAGTGTCGTGTCAGCACTCCCCTTTTTAAAACCATTTTCCAAAAGATATGTACAAAGGCAGTCATACCAAGCTCTAGGAGCTTGCTTAAGACCATATAATGCTTTTTCTAATTTATACACATGACTTGGAAAATCATGATTTTCAAAACCGGGGGGTTGTTCAACAAAAACGTTTTCTTTCAAATCACCATTCAAAAAGGCACTTTTTACATCCATTTGTTTAAGTTTGAAACCCTTATAACATGCAAAACTTAGCAAAATCCTAATGGCTTCTAACCTAGAAACTGGAGCAAATGTTTCATCAAAATCTAAGCCATCAATTTGGTTATATCCTTTTGCGACCAACCTAGCTTTGTTTCTAATTACGTTTCCCGATTCATCAAGTTTATTTTTGAACACCCATTTAGTTCCAACAATTGGATAGTCATTAGGCCTGGGAACTAATTTCCAAACTTTATTTCTCTCAAATTGATTAAGTTCATCTTGCATTGCTAAAACCCAATTTTCATCATTAAGATCCATTTCAACAGAATCAGGTTCAATTTTAGAAATAAAACCACTGTGACAACAAAACGAACACAAATTTTTATCAAATGAAGAGCGAGTACGTATACCTTCCGTAGGATCACCTATAACCAATTCAGGAGGATGATTGGATTTAAATTTCAATCTACCAGCATCAGCTTGCAAATTTTGAAAAATAATCAAAAGTTTCAGACTTTTTGGCTAAAAAATAAACCCATGTAAATCTAGAGTAATCATCAACCAATACATAATAATAACGTTTTCCGTTTAAGCTTGCAATTTCATTTGGTCCAAATAAATCCATGTGAATTAATTCAAGGACCCTTGATGTGCTAACAATGTTTTTAGGACGAAATGATGATTGACTAAGCTTGCCAAAGGAACATGCTTTACACACTTTGTTATTTTTAAATTTCTTATGTGGTAACCCCCTGACTAATTCTTTCGTTTCAAGTTTTTCTAAGAGGCTCATGCTAGCATGACCAAGTCTCCTATGCCATAAAGATGCCTCTTCGTCTGTGACTACCAAACATCTAGAAAGATTTAGATTATCAAATGAAAGTGAGTAAACATTTCCTTTTCTTTTGCCCATAAAAACAATGTTATTAGAATCTTTATCAATGATTTTGCAAGTATCACTATCGAAGACAACATTCATACCTTTGTCACATAGTTGGCTAATAGAAATGAGATTGTGATGCAAATTTTCAACGTATAAAACATTAGTCAAAGAAAATTTACCGTTACCCACTTCACCTTTACCAATGATCTTACACTTACTGTTGTCTCCCATGATCACATTTCCGCCTTTAAAATTCTCTAGACTAAGGAACTTCGATTTGTCACCTGTCATATGTCTAGAACAGCCTGAATCTAGAAACCATTCTTGTTGCTCCTTAGCCCGCCAACAAATCTCACTAGTTTCCTCTGAGCTGGCTTCTGAATCTGTTTTTGCCATCAAACACAAATTAGCTTTCTCTGAGCTACTGTCTGAAGCTTCCTTTCCTTCTTCACCATCCCAAGTCGCTGCAAAGACCTTGTATACAAAAGTTAAAAAGCGTTCAAACATATCTCTAGAGTTAAAGTAAAATACCTTGCTCTGATATCACTTGTAGGATCTAGATTAACCCTAGAGGGGGGGTGAATAGGGTTATAGAAAATTTTCTCGAATTATTCACAGAAACAAACTGCAGAAATAAATATGCTGAAAAGTAAATCACACATAAAATTAACCCAGTTTCGGCAACCCCTGCCTACTGCTGCATTCCCAGATTTCTATTAGAATTAAACAGTATCACGCTTACAAACACTCTACTAGACTCGCAAACATTTGCTCTCGCTCACAAACACTCTACTAGACTCGCAAACATTTGCTCCCGCTCACAAACACTCTACTAGACTCGCACACCCTGCTCCCGCCTATAGAGTTTCGCTTACTCGTAAACTCTGCTCCCACCTATAGAGCTTTGATTACTCGCAAACTCTGCTCCCGCCTATAGAGCTTTGATTACTCGCAAACTCTGCTCCCTCCTATAGGGCTTTGCAAACTCGCACACTCTGCTCACTGAACTAATTCTAACTAGACAATCTGACACGACCTAATCCCTAGGTGGTGATTTACAAATTCTTCGATTCGAAAAAATAAAAACAACAAGACAATAAATAACCCTAAATTTAAAAATAAAAGCCCTTTTTAAAAAAAATTCTCTTTAGAGAAAATCGGCCGGCCCCTTTAATAAATTTGGCCCGTCTCCTTTGTTTGCTTTGTTCGTTTACGGTGGCCGTTCCTCCTTGCAACCTGATTAGAGCTTCGTCTCTTGTAATTTATAATGGAGGCTTGCGTTTCTTCTTTGTTCCTCTTTCTTCAATAAATTAGGGCTTTCGAAGTTGCTTTTGCTTCTGTGAGAATTTGTTATGGCTTTGGCTTGGCGCAAATTAGATTTGTACTTGGCTATGGCTTCGCGCTTTGGTGAGTTCGATTTTGATTTTGGTAAGATTTTAGCTCTGTTCCTCTTCGTTTTTTTTATTCGAACTCACACGTTCTGCCGATGATGATGTTGGGTCTTTTACAGGGTTCGTTACCCTATTTTCTCGTTCGTTTGATAATTTCATATTTGTTGCTTTGATCGTTCGATTTTGTTTGGATGTTTGCGATGAATTCTGACCTGTTCATGTTACTTGAATAACACGGTTTTAAACCGTGACTTGTTCAGTTTGCTTGGCCACTACGGTATTGATTTGTGACTTGGTCAATTTGCTTGGCTATCACGGTGAACGCTTGATTGACTTTGACAATACTGATTTCGTGAATTTTTACTGCTGGCTTCGGTCTTGGCTTTGATTCATTTCGTGATGACCAATTCAAAGATACGCACTTTTTCATTTTTATACTGCGTTGATTATTTGCGTCTGCATTGTTATTCTTCGACTTGTTTACTGTCACTACTTCGAGCCCAATTGCTGTTTGTGGTCAATCGCTTCGAGTTGATCTTCTAGTTGGTGCCAGTTTGTTGTGACATTGTGCATTTGGTTTTCATTTGTGTTAATTGGTTCACCACGCAGTCTGGATTAGTGGTATTTGCATTTGAGTTGTAGCTGTGTTGTGTAGTAGCCGTGGTCTTTGTTGTTGTAGCATGCACTCATTGTTGTTTCCAGTTGCACTTGGTCATTTGTTCACCTACATGTAGTTGGTTGTTTGCATTCATGAATGCATATTGGCTTGCATACGTATATGCTTCATTTGTCTTGTTGACATGGTTTGATGTGAGGCTGTAGTTGCATTGAGTATATGTGTTCATTGTGATGGCTGTGATGACATTCATGTTGCAGTGACATGTTTTCCGGTATTCATGTTCTTGCAGTCTTCATTTTCGGCCTTGACTTTGGTTGATGTGCATGTCGCTATTGCATTATGTTGGTCTGACTTGTATGTTGATATTGTGGTATACTTGAGCTTCAGTAGTTGTACTCTGGTTGGTCATTGTTGCATTACTGTACTTGGTTAAATTCATTGCTGAGTTGATCATGTTTCTGGTTTTGTTTGATGGTCTTGTGGCACTGCTTGTAGTCATATTGGGTTTGTTTATGTTGCATCGACTTTGCATACTGCTCTGATCTGTGTTGAATCCAGCTTGAGGCTTGGGTTTGACCTAGTGCTGTGAGTTGTGACATTTATGTTATTGCACGTGAGTTGAACCCGGCTTTACATTTGGGTTTGACCTGTGCTCACCTGTCCCTGTAAATCAATCAAGTGTATATATCGGTGTGCATGGCCTTGTGGCATATACAGTGATACACTGTGTATGTCACAAGTTGTTCGTGTATGATGAATTCAAATTTAAATGATGACGAACAACCCAAATAACTGAGGCAAATATTATTTTTAAAACCCATTTTTTATTTTAAGTCGCAAAAATATTTCTTTTTCAATTTTACTGCGTTAGTGAATATTTTTGCAGATTGCTCAGATGCTGGATTCAAACTGGAATGCAGTTGAAGATAAAGTACGAGTGTGAGTGATATGTAGTGAGGTGCTGATGTAAATGTGAAAAATGTGATGTGATGTAATGTAATCAAAATTGTATAGTTATAATGAGAGCTTGAAATTGTACTATTCAAAAATGTAATAAATATTTATTTGAATAAAATATTCATTTGAATTCAAATTCTGTGTTATTTAATTTATTCAACAAATATTTATTTAATCTGTGAAAATAAAATAGTTTATTTAACAAATACATTTAAATGAATGTATATATGTTTATTATCATCAAACAAAAATCATATAAGCGCAAAGCACATATTCAACACATATACATGGTCATAAGTTTGAAATCTTACCATTGTGAAGTTATATATTCGTGTGTGTATATTTATTTACATATACCATATTTTCTATAACATATATACACATATATAAACTTATATATGCTTTTAAACATCATAAAGCTTGTATATATTTATATACATATAGGATATTCTATCTTAAATTTTAATGGTGGAGTTAATATACATATATATATAAAAATTATTTTATTCAAAAATTTATAATTTATAATTAAATACATTTTTAATCAATTTATAGATTCAGATATTTTAAATAGTAGAAAATTTATCTATTCGACTTATACAATTTATATTCCAATATTTAAAATTAGTTAATTGTTTTTTGCTCATATCGAATTTTGTTATTTAAAATTTTATCTAAGTTCATATCCAGTAAATTACACTAATAAATCATTCAATTTTTTTAACCATTTTAATTCAAAAATTATATTAAATTTACCAATCTAAAATAGTTAAAATTATGGTTCATTACAGGTGTTTTCATTTCCCTCTGCATTTTGAGCGGCAGATCTGGTGTTCCTAGCCATTGTTGATGGTTTTCCTTAGACTTTTGAAAATCTAAATAAAACGGATAAGCCACTTAAAGATAATTCTAGATCTCTTCATGGAATTTATGCAATCCAATAGCAGCAAAGGGATCCAAATAGAGCTGAGAATCTCCATCTCCCTGAAAGCAAAAACTATTTGACCGAAAATTGGCACAAACACCTAATAGAGATTTTGTGGAGACATGAATGAAGAATAATAAATGAAAACAAAGAAAACAAACTAGTAGATAACAGAATATATGCAATAATGAGAAGACAACGATTTATAGTGGTTCAGCATTGAAAGCCTACGTCCACTTTTGAGAAATAACTTTATTAAACATTTGAACTTTCGAGTACAAAAGGATAGACCAGAGTAGAGCTCCCAATTACAAGAGAGTGCAAAGCAACAAGCAGCGTAAAGATACTAAAAATGAACAAACAAGTCCATATTTATGGGGGAAGACGGTGAAATATCTTCCTAAAATTTTAGCAACGGGGTCTCCAGATCTAGAAGAAGTCATGTATCAATCGTGGGTGCCACATACTTCATAATAACGATAGGCACCGATCGTTCCATGGGCTCGCTTTGGTATGCGATAAATAAGGTGGGCTCCACTCTTCAATATAATGATGTTCCCAATGTTTCATGTGTACTTGAGTTGTAGATTTTGAGATATCGATCGTTTTCCACTAAGTTGAGCATTAATATCGATACGGTACAATCCATAATTCATGAATATGGATCATACCATTTTTAGTAAATGGTATATTTTCATACTTTTATCGTTCTATTAAGTCCGTCTTCTACTTTCACTTTGCCACTGCTTCATAATATCATCTATACCTAATCTTTAGGTTTCGTTATTTTTAATTTGACTTGTCAATCCTAATGACAGTCGAGTCTAACTTGTCTAATTAGTTCGAATATAGCCAGACCAAAAGGCTAGATAACAGTATCTACTAGTTTTCTCCTACATCAGATATATTGAAGAATTTTGGTATTTGCTCATATGCATGTTGTTTGTTTATGTGCATATTATCTTTCTTATGCTTAGGAAAATTTGGAAGTTATGTTTGGGGAACAATGCCCAAACTTATTCGTTTTGAATTTGGCATCATGCGGCGTAGATCCAATAGTTTGTTGAGATATGATGATGAAGAGAGATTGTTATATTTGAATCTAGGTCGAGTTTAAATTTGGATGATTCTAGTATTTGCCAAAGAAAAAATAATTTAGCTAATTCATTTTATCAATCAATTAGGCTACATGTGGAAAGAAAAAGAGGAAAATTATATTTGATTATTTATGGAAAAAGAAAACTAACTAATTATTTAATCAATTAATTAGGCAATATATTTCTCATATGAATAAAGAAAAGATTGCTGATGGAGATTGATTCAAGCAAGAAAACTTATGGAATTCAAGATCGCCATTACCCATTAGCATAGAAATCAAGTCATGGATATTTGGAATGATTTCAAGACAATTGAGCAATTAATTAACCTTCAAGTAATTCCTTCATTCTAAAGTCTATTTAAATGAAGGAAATTCATCTTTATATATGTGTGGGAGAGCATCCACCATTATCCTCTTCTTTAGTAAACCGTAATTTCATTGAATTGGCGGTTGATAATTAATTGACAAGGTAGATCTTTTTGATTGCTTCCACGCATAAGCCTAATTACTTCACATGGGAATAGTGTAAATTAATTAAAATTTTACACAACATTCCTTTGGGTCTATAAGATTGACCACCTCTTTGATTATTTGTTTGATTTCTGTTGTTGTTATTTCTTTCTTGACTTTTATATTTACTGCTACTGACAAAATTAGAAGAAAAGTAGGATATTATTGACTTCTTTTGCTCAATTTTATCTTCATGAGCAAGAAGTGTGGAACGAACATATTGAATGGTTGGTGTTTTTTCTTTTGAGGATATTACTGCTACCATAGCCTCATATTCTTCATCAAGTCCACTTAATATATGCATAAGATATGCTTAGTGTTTGAAACTTTATGACCAAATGATGCCAGTAGATCCTACATTGTTTTGATTTTGGTTACGTATTCTCCAGTTGATAAGTTTTCTTTCCTTAGATTTTGCAATTGCCTCTTGTAAAACATTATTCTTCCAGCAGACCATGTGTTGAATACCTGCTCAATTGTTGACCTTTTTTTATGGTCACTTTTACACCGTATTAACTGTGGCAGGAGATATGGACTTATAAATGATGAGAACCAAGAGAAAATTAAACTATATTGCTTTTGAATTGCTTTTGATAAGTTATTTATTCTTGGTTACTTACAAGTTTCCCATCATTATATGTTGTATACTTTGATGATCTGCACGTAAATGTGCATATTTTTACCACCATATTTATTCTATTTAAATTAAATAAATGATCATATTGGGTATTTTAACTTGTTTTAACCAAAATTCATATTAATTCTAAATTTTCACATATTCATCTTCATATAAGGGTAAAACAGTCATTTGTGTGCATATATTTATTTGAGAAAAATTAATTGGAAATTTATGTATATTTTTGTAGGAATTTGGTCTCAAATAGGAGTGGTTTCATGAAGACACATGCATGCACAACATGAATATAAAGGAATGAAGATGGAAATAATTCAAAGTGAAGATAATGGAGGACCCCACCTACCCACCTACCTTAATGTACAAATTAAAGGCTAATGCACATGCTTATGGAGCTAATGGTTTCATGTACATTTAATGGGGGATTAAGACATGTTAATGTTTACTTGGCCTCCACACTTCCTAAGGGGCATTTTGGGTACTCCCCAAAAATATGCATTAGGGTTTCTAACTTGTATAAATACCCCTTATGTTTCATGTAGCCATCTTCCTCTGAGTTAGTTAGTTTTAGTTTAGAAAATAAAAGAAAGCTCTCTTTCCCTTTTCATGGCTACTTAGCCATTTTTCTTCATGTATTTTTTTTTATGCAATGTTATTTAGTGTTTCCATTTAATTACATGTTCATTTTCTTTTCTTGTTTATTTTCTTTCATGTTCTAGTATAGACCTCTTTTATTTTATGCAAGTAGAATAATTTTTCTTTTCATTTTGCTCTCTTTCTCTCTTCTTGTTTAATATTGTTTTCTACATTTGTTCATATGATAACAAATATGAGAGCTTAATCCCTTCAATTTAGGGGTAATGAAGCTCTCTAGTATGTAGATCCAACATTTTGATGTTTATGCTCTCTTTTTGTGCTTAATGAGAATGATTGAAGTGGGTTAATGATGTTGTTTACCTTTGAATTTGATAGTCTATATTGTTCATAACAAATAGGTTATACTTAAACAAACAAAACAGAAATTGCCTCTTCATTTACATATGATTATGGCAAGGATGTGATTGTTGAAATTAAAATCTGATGGCCTACATTTCTAATTAATAGTTAATAGGCCATGCTTAAAATAGATTTTGCTTTCAACTTTTTTGTCATATTTTATGAAATTTAAAAGTGTATTAGTGGTTGTGTTATAGTTTGATGGTTTATATTGAGCTAATTAATAGCACAAATATACCATACTTATGATAAGCACATCAACTAATTCACTAATGACTAGAAAAGAGAGATCATAACTTCAAATTGTTGATTTATGTGATCTAGGGAGTGGAAATTGCCTCTAAATTGTCTTAACACTCTTATATTTTTATCAATTTTCTTTTGCTTGTTTTTATCATTTTTTTTTAGCTAATCACTCTCGACTTTGGTTTAATTTGATTGAATAGAATTTTAAAATCAACAATTCCCTGTGGATCGACCCGTATTCGCCACGTGCTACATTCGTACACCGTGCGCTTGCGGTTATTTTTAATTTAAATTCGTTCGACGGTTTTCTAAACCGATAGAATTTCCGTCGACGAACATTTGGTGGCGTGAGTAACGTCCCAAGAACATAATTTTTTACGCCACGTCTTCTGATTGTTGTCTCAATATAAAATTTCCAAAGCAAAAAAATGGTTTCTTCAAGTTGAATGGTGATTAACTGACTCTGGGATTTAATTATGGCCTTGAGGAGTTCCTGAGTAGTCACTTTTCTGAGATGCTAAGGCGGTATTTCTTGAGGCGGATGATGCTGAGTTGTCAATGTCACCTTTCACTGTGATTGAAAGTGATGAAATCTGAGAAATTGTTGGATTTTATATGAGACTGATAGGGGTTCTGGATGATGCCTGATTTTCAGCTGGAGGTGCACTGAATGATGACCAAAATAGCTTTGATAGAACTTTCTTGGTGAGGCACAACAATATTTTTAGATTTGAAATAGGGGTGAAAGATACTGTTCTTGAAAAATGCTGACTTTAATCAAGTGATGAGAATCTTGATTCGATTCTCTAATGATGGTCAAGGCACGACCTACCTTTAGGTGATAATTTTTAATCTAATGAAGTTATTGGCACGACATTCTTGCCATTAAGCAGTAACGGCTCTGATACCATTAAAGAAATTGAAGAAATTGAGGTTTATTGATTTTGTGTTGTATTATTACAATAAGTATTTGATACAGTAATACTCTGTTTTCATACACTTCTATTTATAAGGATAACGATATGTTTGATTGCTGGGCTAAAGTGCAAGCCCAAATACTTGATGCTTAAACTCTTCTATTTGATATTGTTGCGCATTCCTTATGTAGTTGTATATGGTTAGGTCGAGTCTTATTATTTGATTTATTAACCATCAATACTAGAATGCTTATGATGAATTTTAATATTCGAAATCAAAACTTCTCTTATGAATTTTTCTTAATGCAAGTTGCCACACATATGCATATAACGTTATGGAAATCAATCTTACTACGATTGTAAAATAAAGCTTTACAAAAATTGATTTTGTGATACCTTAATAAATATAGGCATATATCTCATAAGTGTTTGGAAGGAGAACAAATATGTTGTTCTGGATACTAAATAGGTTATGGATTAATTTCACATAGACCTTGATGTTCGTATTTGATTTTTCAAACATTAATTTAGTACGTTGGTATGTTTTTCTCAAATCTATTTTATATGTTATAATAATGGGAAAATTGTTATAGGCGACGAACTACAACCAGGTCAAATCTCCTGTCCCCTCATTCCTGTCACTCTGCCCTCAAATAAATCTATTCCATAAATTATAATGATCTGATCAATACGTGGGACCCACAAAATCCATCTGATGATAATGATATAAAATCCAATAGCTGATGAAGAGTGGACACATGTGGACAGGGAGTTTGGGAGAGAAGATTTGAACTCAATTACAATCTAGCACGAACACAAGTCACAAGAAATGCAAAATAGAATTGAAATCTAATGATTTAAAAATTCAAAAATGCAAACTTAATATTCCTTTTCATCAAAGTTCTAGTTAAACTCAACAAATTTCATAGAGATAAGAATATAAACAAGGAGAATCTTCGAGAACTTGATTTTGATCTCGGTTTCGATCATTTAAAATTTTGTTAGTTTCGGATGATTATGTAAATTTGAGAAGTTTCGATTTTATTTCGATTTCGGTCCAGATTTCGATTTTCGATAGTTTGTAATAATGATCTCTGTAAATAAAATATAAAATATAGCCTGTAAAGAAATGAAATACAACATCATAAATTTACTACATTTAGAAACTATTTCTTGGAGTTGTACGTGGATTGTTTTCATAATTTTCTTCATCAACTTGTATCGTATGATATGGTGGATAACCACATTGTATTTGTCCTAAACCAAGAAACGTTGTCAACATATTATTGAATGAGAAGGGTTCGTTATTCTGTATTGTATATGTAGCTGACTATTTTGATCGCTTGCTATATCACTGTTATATGTCTCGTTTTCTCCGTGATAATAACAACCTACCGTATAGTCAGAAGTAAATGTCTGTAGTTAGATGGATCATTTGAAGTATTTGGATTATTAGCGTAATGATAATTTTATTGTTGTCCATATTAAACATTCAAATTACCATCTCTTTTGTCATGATTGTCAATGACACCTCTCTTTCTCACATATGGCATAGTTTGTCTAAGCAAGCCATCGTCATTACTAGAACCAATGTCATAATTACTCGTTAAACCGATACCGTTATCACCACTATTACCATGATCGTCATTTAAGGAGCCACTACAATTTTCAGTGCGACGATTTGTTGTTCGTGACCATCAACTACAATAACAACATCATTCATTATATGACCACCAAAGGATCATCATCAAGCAACCGTGGTTCAACTTCAATAGTCACCTCTGCTAATGGATCCTCCTCGTGAAATATGTAGTTCAGATCAATCAAGTGATCATTTGTATCACGATGTTTAACATTCTTTTCTCTTAATCTCATATTGTAATGTACATACACTAGTTTTTTGAGATTTTCCATTTTGATTCTATTTCTTAATTTTTTATGAATCATGGAAATTGTAATTCAATTCTTTTCACACTTCAAAGAAGAAACTACCTGACATAGGATATGCGTTGCTAGACATGTTAGATTTAGGGCATGTATTTATAGTTGCTTGTGCTTTTGATGAGCCAAATACACAAACTTTCATTCTGTAATTGTCCACTTGTGGATGTAAAAATTAAATATTTAATCTATATTTTGAACAAAATATTTAATGTAATTTACCTCTTTTTCAATCTCGATTTGTGTTAATATGTCCGAGATTATTCTTCCAACGACATTATTGAATCCGTTAAATACTTCATTGTCAATTTTCGCATCATCATATTGAATGATAGGATTAAGAAAATAATCCATATTTTAAGCAGGGCAAGCATGAATGTGATATTGTGAATCTTAACACTGATCGTTGAAGCATGGTCAGTGCAATCACTAATATAATCACTGCCCATCATTTAATATTAACACTTATATACACACAATAAATAATACACTACCAATGCACAACAAAGTAGGGAGATGAAGGGAAAAAACACACTGAAGATAAAAAAGCTTCACTGTTGTCGTACAAGTTCGTTGACTGGAATCCTTCTCCACCGCACAACCTTTGACTTCGCTACTGTACAAGGTACTGCTGTCGTCGAACAAGATGCTGTTGTGTTTTCTTGGTTATTTTTTACATCGATTTCGATTGAATTTATAGATGGAAAAATCGAATCTTTTCACTGTATAATCATGTTCGACAATTTCTGTAGCCGACTAAATTTTTATTCAGTTGATTTGGCCTTCTGTTTTATTTTTCATATCCCGTGATTTTGCTGTCAATTTCCTTTAATTTTGGATTTCATACGTTGATTATTACGTTTTATTAACAAGAAAAGAGTCACGGGTCTATGTTTTTGATGTTGTTATAGGAAAAGTCCATACAGAAATGAATATGTAAATTTGGTCTCTATTTTTGAAAAATAAAAAACGCAAGGTGCCCTGCTTTTTTAAGTGAAAATGTAAGATAACTTGGACTTTTCTAAGTGAAAATGCAAGCTAACTTGCACTTTTCTGATTTTGGAATTTTTTTTGAAATTTCGAACACTTTCGAAAGTTTTTTTGAAAAAATGCAAGCTTGTTTGTGCTTCTAATTTTAAAAATATTTTTGAAATTTTTGAAAAGCGCAAGATAACTTGCGCTTTCTAGTAGGAAAACGTAAGTTAGTTTGCGCTTTCCGATTTTACATATTTTTTAAAATTTTTGAAAATTTTTAATGTTAAATTGCGCGAGCTAACTTGCGCTTTTTAATTTAGAAAAAATAGGGACCTAATTTACATACTCATTTTTACGGGGATTTTCTTATAACAACAACAGAAATATGGATCTTTCGTGCAAACCCCATTTAATTAATCTGAAGATAGCTGGAATCATTTTTTGCCTTAATTTCGGCTCATTTTAGGTTGGCATCGGTACAATACCCCTGAATTTTTTGTGTATCAGCCGATATTGAAACCATGGAGAACACCAACCATAGTTACGACAATGTTGCGTTTCCTGGTAGGTAGAATGACTCGTCGAGTTCCTATTGAAATAGCAAATATAAAAGGGACAACGTTTGTCATTCGTTGGTTATTAGGGCCATTCCAAAGAACTGTGGGGGCCCAAAAATGAACTTCTAATAAAGCTTGAATGTCTAAACATTCATTGATAATGCTAACACCAATGTTTGATCCATTGGATGCACAAAGGCATGAGATAACTGGCACTGAAAATGATGATAATGACGAGGTAACTTTTGGTATAATACAGTTTCAATTTCTTGATATGTCATACATATGAAATTAAATAAAGTAATATTTACTTGCCATAAAGGAGGTACTCATATCTAATTTTACATCGTTCAAGTACAAAATTTTATTTTGGTTGTCAGAGTATCTCACCGCATCTAAAGCTAGGATGAGAGGGAAAAAAACGAAATCCCCACACCTCCAGCAATGAGTGGAGGAATTTTTTTTATTGTTTAAAACCCACCAATAAACGGCAATTTGATTTTCATTTATACTACAAAAGGCTTTCTGATTGCAATTTATAATATAAACGGAAATTAGATTGTCGGTTAGCAAACTTAAAAAAAAAACAAAACAAAAAAAACAAAAACAAAAACAAAAACTTCCGTTTAATTTTCGTTTCCATGTTTGAATCATCACTGCTAGAGCATGGAAAAAGAAGTTGAAGCTGGGATTTTTTCCATTTTTCAATTCATTGACTCTGCCGAAGATGCTCTTGTAGGTAGTAGTTAAACTTACAATGTCTCATTCGGACAAAAGCACGGGGTAATAAAAAGAAACGTCCATTTTATTTATGTTTGTTTATTTATTTTATTAAATAGGATTAAAAAAAACTCAGTGGATAAAATTTAGGAAATGTATATTTCTCCACACAAGTATCCAAGTACTTCAACTTTGATCTAAGGAATCATCTAAATTATATTTATAGGTTCTCTATTCAAATTAACAAAATCGAACGAGCATTTTGTTGGAAGAATGGCTCAACTAGAGGTTACATTCTCTTTGATGGGAGAAAATATAACATAAAAAGGTGCATCAGCTCTGTTACACTTTGAAACTAACTAGCATTCAATGAGCTTGAGTAATTGATCAGCTTCAACGTAGTGTTCTTTTTCTTTACTGGATTGATTCCTGGAACAGGGAAGTTTGGTACTGTTGATGAAGATGAATGAATATAGTTTATTTTGATATTATTGGATTGCTGGATATATGGAATGTATAAGATGTTTTATTGCTGAATTTTCCCTAACATTTTTCCTTCTTGATTGAAATTCTGTAAATTTAGTTATATGAATGCTCATGTCAAATTAATTTGGAGGACGATTATTCTGTTAAAGTTCTTCTTGTTAGGGATTTACTGACATCATGATGTTTATGTAATTGAGCATATGTTGGGAGAATTTTAGATACATAGACTAAGTGATTTAAGAGTGATATATGTCTTTGGTTTTGTGGACGTAATAAAATACCAATTTCAACTAGTAGTCGGATCTAAGGGGCACATGTATTGCATTGAAATATTATTAGCTTCCCGGCTGTATAATTGGCATGAAGTGGTCATTGTGACTCTGTGAGTGGACATAAATGGGTCATATGAAACGTATATTTTTGTATCGTGTATGTTGCATTGATGTAACAAAATGTTTGGTGACTTGGATAAACGTGTAATTGTAGGCCTTCTATTGATGATCATACAAATGACACAACCATAGAATCTTAGTATGAAATCAGCGACTATGAACCACTCCTCTCTACAGAATTAATTGGTCTTGGTTTATCTTAAATAAAAAAAAAAAAACAGCTTGAAATATTGCAGCAGACCAACAAGATAATGAATTTCCGTTTTCGCATGGTAGGCTTAGACTTGGAATTATTCCTGCTGGCTCTACTGATGCCATTGCGATGAGCACAGTTGGCGTCAACTTTTGCTTTACAAATTATACTTGGTAAGAAGGTATTCGCTTGATATAACGCAGATTGTGAAATGGAAAACTACTCCATCTTCTCTTCACGTACCAATCTGTACGCTATGCAACTTCTTTTGCAGGGTACGGCTTTTATGGAGATGTCATCAAGGAGAGTGAGAAATCTGAGAAAATTACTTTTTGTACAAACTGCAATCTTTGCGATACAATATTCAACCAGAAGAATCAAAGTGGTTCCCCATTGAACTTCAAGTTTACGAACAAAAAGGACAGGCGACAATAGTGGAAAATAAATTAAGTTTATTGAAAATGTTATAGTTAACAAAACTAAAAATACATTGGTAAATAATAAATTGGACAATCTCACATGAAACTCAAACTTAAGATGCGAACCAATTAAAGTTTTTCAAACCAAATGATGAACCCAAAGGAATCTAAAATCATCAATGCCATCCAAATAATCCAGTGATTTGAAGTAATGATTTCAAATGCTGCTAAAATGTGTAACATCAAATACCAGTTTAGATCTAATTAGTGGACAAACTATCTACAAAGACGACAATAATGAACAAAAAACCAAAGTCGTCATCCAGTCAGAGAAAATAGAAATAAGAAAATTCATATGCGACTAGAAACGGAATTCTAGTCAGGACTGAAAGAGTAACTGCAACCTAAAATCCAGAGTCTAGGAAAAGAGAATAGAAATACGATATTTCTATGTGATTGGAAGAGTAATTCCAATTAGAATTTATTATTGTCATTGTCGGAAAATTGACGTCAATCAGAGAAAATCCGAAAACTGGAATCAAGAATGGAAACAACGGTCATAAATTGCTTAATAGGTAATTCAACAATACTTTTAAGGAAGTTGGGTGGCTCGGATCTAAGGTGGTGAATCCAAGTTGAGGCACGCGTGATGAAGATATGGTTTTTGGAGATACGAGAATGGCGATGCTTTGATAAATCAAATAATAAAATTTTCAACGGGATTGAAACCTAGTATCAAACATGTGTTCATACCATGTTGGAACTAGTGAATAAAAGAAAACAAAGTAAAAAAGTAGAAGAGGGGGGAAGAAGAAAGCAATAAACCTTAAAAATCTACATCTTTATTGATAACTTAGTTGTTGCTCAACAATACATGGTTAGAGTTTATAATTGTATTATTTGTGATCCGACATTTTAACCCGGCTATATTGAACTAATTGCACAAATTAGATTCGACTGCCATGAAGACCGATGACTCCAAAGTGGTGATTGTGCAGCCAAAAAGTCAAGTACAGATGGTAACATGAAGTCGAGGTAGAATGGACTTGATAGATATGCAAGATAAAATATTCAATGCATGAAATATGGCTCAATACATAGGAGGGATCGACATAAATTAACTCCAATAATAGGGATCGACATGTTTCAAGGTATGAGAGCATTCCTATAAAAAACAATTAATATCTCAAGATCAACAAGTCCAACGCATATGAAATTTTGTGAGCAAGACATAAAGACCTTAGGGAGCCTACCCTAGGGATCACACCTAAAGAAGATGAAGTTGGAGGGATATATATACTTTCCTTGGAAGGGATCGGTAGCAATAAGCAAGTAAACCATGATGGAACAAAGATCGAGCAATATCTCAAGATTTACTGATCCAATTAGCATGAAATTTGGAGGCTAAGCGTATTTTAGCATGAACAAACCACCATAGGGATCGCTTCCAAAAATTCAAAAAAAAAAAAAAAAGATTGGTACCGATCCCTCTTCTTTGGGAATTAGGCCACGCGATCCTTCTTGTGGGCCCTTATGGTTTTGAGAGTCCTTCTGTCGAGTTTTCAAAGAGATATTTGGCCATCTTCGTCTACAAATACAGGCTTGGTTTTTCATTTTCGAGTCCTCGACGCAGCTAGTTGCTTTATACTCTTTTTTAACTAAGGATTTTCATCCGATCCCTATTGTACTCAGTTTATAAAGTGATTAATAAAGCAATCTATTCAAAATGGACGTAGGCAAACAATGCCGAACCACTATAATCGTTGTCTTCGTGCTATTCTTTCAATTTACTATTATTTCTTTGTTATCATCCTCTATTTTCATTTTACGTTCTTCATTTGCTTCTTTTCAAAACTTCTATTGGGTGTTTGTGCCAATTTTTGGTGCAAAAATCTTGATGCTTTCATAGAGAGTCTTGATTCTCAGCTCATTAGGATCCCTTTATTGCTACTGGATTACATAAATCCCTTGAAGGAGATCTACAGTTATCTTCATTGCACATTCTACTTAGTTTGGCAAAAATCAAAGCAAAGCTTTCAACAATGGTGAGGAACACTATATCTACTTTTCAGAACGTAGAAGGAAACGAAAACGCTAGCATCCAGTAAGGAGACCCTAGCAGTCAACCAATGGATGTGAATGCTGATCCAGTTGAAGTTCAAAATCCATCTGATTCTATTACAAGAGCTAAATTCCAAAGTATAATAAGAGAACTAGTGGATAGACCTCGACAATTAAATCAACAGATTCAAACGAATATCAACCTAATGAACCAACTCAGTCAAACTAGCGAGGAAATACTAGAAGGGACCTTGCCCCTTGCTCGGCATCGGAGAGTTCTAGTTCATCGAACGAGTATCACAGGCACAAGTATCGCAGAATAGGCGGATATCGCGTAGAACTTCGCGGCGTCAACAAGCAGACCATTCTGGTCTACCAGGACCGATCCGTGGCGACTGCTTCATAGGGGTCGGTTCTGATCCCCCCTCCAAAGGAGGGAATATGCCTATACATGCAAGGACTCAAGTTAGAGATGCTGCGATTGATTTGGATGATGGAGTTCGGTTAAATGTTGACTAAATGCTTTCCTAGGATGATGATGAAGTAAATTTATGTGATATACATGGGAATATATTGAACCAAGAAGGCATGGAACGGTGCGCAGACATCAACCAGACCATTCATGTGAGGTGGAACACGACCATCGCTTGGCACTAACTATTCAAACGCCGCACTTGTCGGCTATGGCTAGACAGTTAGTGAGGGAAAACCAAGGCTTGACTAATGATGTCTTGAGAATCTTGATAAGTCATACCTCATTCATTGATAATGTCCTATATGAAGAATACCCAAGGAGGTTCAACATGTCGTCGATGCCTGCCTATGAGGGAAAACCCGACCCCAAGCAACACATCATGAGATATGAATGGTGATGAATTCTACATGAGCAGATGATGCAAACCATATGTAGATTTTTTCCTATAACTCTCTTTAGAATAGCAACAATGTGGTTTACGAGGTTACCCCCACGGTCGATCTCTAAATTTGATGATTTAGCAACAAGGTTCGTAGAGTAGTTCCGTATGCATGAAACTTGCCCCAAATATGTAATGTCCCTATCTAGCATGATCAAGGCTCTGGGAGAATCGTAGAAAGATTATTTGAAGAGATTCCATATAGATCTCATAGAAATCAGTGATCTGAATGACCATGCAATATCGATGGTCGTAACAAGAGGGATTGAACTGGACTCTGATTTTGGCGATTGGTCAGCCGACAAGCCACCTGCAACATTGGAGTGCGTACATGTAATGATGGCTCAGTATTTGAGAAAGAGGAAGCCAGATGCTCTAGGAAGAAGAATGTCACGGGACCAAGTGGAGAGGGAGTAGTAATATTGTAGTAAAGCAGTCTGATGATAGCTCTGGAAAAGTACAAGTGAATGTATAGAACAAACCCAATCAACAAAAGAAAGGCAGAGATAGGAGTCGAGAACGAGAAAGGGATTCTGGAAGAGGAAAGCCTAGAATTTCAATGTATGAACTTACACGCCACTGAATACGTCCCCATAGAATATCTATTTGTCTACCTACAGTACCATGTAGTATAGGAAGCCGCCTCTAAAAGAATCAATATAGAAGCAGAAACAAACCAAAAAATATTGTCGATTTTATGAATGCTATGGACATAACACAAATAAATGCAGGTATCTCTAGGATGTTATCGAAAAGCTAATTTCAGAAAGGAAGTTACAGCAGTTTGCAAAAATCCCATAGGATGGCAGGCAAGGGACTTCCGACTCCAACCAAGGACAAGCACCGCACATGGTTGAGAAGCCTACGTAGACGGGTGGAAGATTAGTAATCAATATAATAGTTAAAGGACCGCATCCGGCTGAAAAGAGTCGATATGAGATGGAGCGCTATGCTAGTGCAATTACGCATGTAGAATTTGAATGTTGTTCAAGTACGGAAGATGGAGCTTTGGCAAAATAGCAATGTACAATGGCAGATGATATCGTGTTTAGAAATAGAGATGCAGACAAGGTGGATGCTCCAACGATCAACCCGATGGTCATTTCGGCCATGATCGGCCCTGCTTTAGAGAGAAGGATATTGGTTGACTGTGGAAGTTCTATAAATATAATTTTCTAAAGGCTTACGATCAAATGAGGATGTAAGCTAAGGATATGAAATCGTCTAAAGCCCGCATTCATGGCTTTGATGGCATCGCAATTGAAGTTGTTGGTTATGTTGAATTACCTGTAGAGTTGGGAAAAATGACCGTAGGAGAGTGTGGATTCTGCCTTTTATTGCTTTGGATGTTGACTCTCCATACAATGCTTTTCTGGGCCAACCGGCTCTAGTTGAGTTTCCAGTAGCTCTTGCCCATTGGTATTTGAATTTAAAGTTCCTGATAGATAATGATGTTGGAGTTGTTCATGGTGATCAGGCGATCGGACGTGCCTGTTATATAGCTAAGTTGAGGGAAGCTCAACGGAAGGAGAAAGGTAAGGGCGTGGACAAGACGGTCTGCATCCAAGCCACTAAAGATTGGCAACTAGCGTCTGAGCCTTGACTAGGGCACCACAATCTGTTCTATAGGAATATAGATCCGAGAGATGACGAGGAGGATCCAAAAGAGACCAATGCTGCACTAGCTGAGCTGACGATTGACATCACAGTTAGCCACAATGACCCATCACGGGTACTGAAGATCGAATCGCAGCTCAACCCCCGATGACGAAAGAACCTGTTGGATTTCTCCAAGTGAAACCCTATGTATTTGCTTAGACTCACTCTGACATGTGTGGGATCTTGCCTGCCATTGTGAGCCATGCGTTGAATATCGTTTTGAGGCATGTCCCGATGAAACAAAAAAGACGTGGCATGGATCTAGAGAGATCTACGATCTTAAAAAGGAGGTGGATAGACTCAAAGACGATGGGGTTATTGGCGACACTCTCTACCCTAAGTGGGTATCTAATCTTATACTTGTGAGAAAGGCAAATAGGAAATGGCAGACATGCATTGATTACTCAGATTCGAACAAGGCATGCCCAAAAGTCAGCTTTCCCCTTCCAAGGATCGACCAGTTGGTAGACTAACCACGGGACAAAAATTGCTATTTTTCATGGACGCGTACTCAGGATACAACCAAATCACGATACACATACCCGATCAAGAGCACACTAGTTTCATTACCAATGTCGGATTATATTGCTATGTGGTAATGCCGTATGGATTAAACAATGCAAGTACGACCTACCAGTGCCTAGTCAACAGAATGTTTAAATATCAGATCGGATAATGATGGAGGAATATGCGGATGATATGCTCGTGAAGTCACGATGATCAAGCTACCACATTAGAGACCGGGTAGAAATGTTTGACATCCTTCGATATTACGAGATGAAGATTAATCCTTTGAAGAGTTCTTTTGGCGTTGCATCGGGAAAGTTCTTGGGTTTCATCATTAATGCCCGTAGAATCGAAGCTAATCCCGAGAAGATCCAATCTATTCGCAATATCCAAGCACCAAAGACTATCAAACAAGTATAGAGCTTGAATGGGGACGTTGCTGTCCTGAGCCGATTTATTTCCAGAGCTACCGACAAATGCAATCCTTTCTTTGACTTGATTAGGAAAGAAAAAAGAATTTCGAATGGATACAGGATTGTAGAGATGCATTATGCTGTGGTCAATAACTTAGAAAGACCTCACATCTTATCAAATACATTGGATCATGAATACTTATATATCTACTTAGCCATGTCAGTACACTCTATATGTGCCGCGTTACTTCTCGGACAGAATCGAATCCAGAGACCGGTCTATTACGTTAGCAAGCGATTGATAAGGGCTGAAGGAACTATCCAAAAATAGAGAAACCAGCATACTGCTTATTGCTTGCATCATGAAAGCTCCGCTCTTACTTCCATGCACACCCTATCGTTGTTTACACCGACTAGGCATAACGACAGGTCCTGCAGTGAGCTGAGACATCTAGAAGGTTACTCAAGTGGAATATCGAGCTTAGCCAATTCGAAATTACTTATCTTCCTTGGAGGGCTATCCAGGGTCAGGCACTAATGGATTTTATAGCAGAATTTACCGCACATGATGATTTCCCAAAGATCAGAGAAACCCCTACCATACGCTGGAAGTTATATATGGATGGAGCGTCTAATGATCGTAGTGGGAGGTAGAATTGTGCTTGTAACTCCTGAAGATCGATCGATTTGCTATACTTTAAAGTTTTATTTTCCTATAACAAACAACGAAGCTAAGTATGAGGATCTGAATGCTAGACTTAAACTCGTTAGAGAAATGGGGATAAAGTCTCTTGAAATATTTTGTGACTCAAAATTGGTAGTATGCCAAGTCAGGAGAGATTACCGAGCTAAAGGACAACAACTTGCTCCATACCTTACCCAAGTCCAAGAGTTGCTGACCAACTTTGAGTACTATGACATTACACACATTCCTCAGGATCAATAAAGAGAGGCTGATTCATTGGCGAAGTTTGCTAGCACCGGGATACACAACGGATGGGCTTGGTTCCAGTCGAAGTATTATATACTCCAAGCATAAACCCGATGGAAATCGACCGGGTAGTAGGGATAGAGCCTAAGAAGGAGTCGTGGATGACTCCGATTAGAGACTATTTACTACGGGGAGTTCTTCTCAAATAAAGGGATGAAAAGTGACAAGTCCTTCGTAAAGCTTCACGATATATCATATAGGAAGGAGTTATGTATAGAAAGGGTTTTTCTATTCCCCCGCTCTAGTGTATCTCTCATGATGAAATAAAACGAGTCCTAAAGGAAGTTCATGGAAAGGAATGTGGCGATCACACTGGGTGGCAAACTATAGCAAAGAAAATGCTGCGTTATGGATATTATTGACTAATCGTTACTCAAGATGCTACTGATTATGTAAGGCACCATGACAAGTAATAGATATATGCAAAAATTCCAAGAGCTTTATCAACAGAAATTACACAATTGGTCAGCCTATGGTTGTTTCCTATGTGGGGTATAGATATTATCGGTTCCTTACCGATCTTTAAGGGTGGTGCGATGTACACTATCGTCGCAATTGATTACTTAACCAAATGGGCCGAAGCAGAACCTTTAGCCACGATCATAACTAAGAAAACAATCAACTTCATCATCTGGAACATTATCTATCAATTTGGTCTTCCACGAACTATTATAACATATAAAGGAACTCGATTTGACAATGCTGGATTCAAAGAATTCTACTATCCGTATCGTATTGAAAAGAGATTTGTAGTAATCGCTCACCCTTAAGCAAATAGGCAAGTAAAAAGCTGTGGAAAAAAATCATAAAATCCATCCTGAAGAAGCGTTTGGAAAAGGATAGAGGCAAGTGGGTATATGAACTCCGGACAGCACTATGGGCCTATAAAACCACCCATAAGTCTGCGACTGGCCATACCCCATTCGTCCTTGCTTACAATTTCGAAGCAATTATTCCTATTGAGCAAGAAGTTACCACTCATCGATTGACCTACTACGATCCTAAAACGCATAAAGATCCACTCTTGGAATCTCTAGACTTTATAGATGAGAAGTGCGAAGAAGCTGATTCGAGGGCAGCTGCGCATCGGTACCGAGTCGCCCGATACTACAACACTACAATCCGACATAAAACCTTCGAAATTAGCAATCTCGCCTTGAAACGGGGTTTTCCTACCCCGTCGCATACGAATTTGACTTGGGAAGGACCGTATGTAATTGAGTAGAGGCTTGGAGAAGGAACTTTCAAGCTAGTGACTATCGATGGCATCACCCTCCTAAGGGCATGGAATAGCGATCATTTACGTTGCTATTTCACTTAGTTTATTTATTTTCCATTTAGTTGTATTTAGTTTCAATATTTGCTTTAGAATTTGGTTTTCCAAATATGTAATATGATGAATTATGTCATTCCTTTCTATTTGACATATAAAGTTTTGAGCTTCCTTCACATCTATGTTTGTTATAACATTACATGTTAGTTACAATACAAAACTGACTAATGTCGACATTTTCAAGTAGGTTCCCAGAGTTTGGAGCTAGCCAATTACGTTAGTTCCTAGTTGAACTAAAAGAAATGAACGTGATCCAACCGTTCATTTGATGATTCTCATTCACAACCCCATGGACGGAGTATGTAATGAGGAATGGATGAGACTCGACCATCTGATAACCAAATTAATCCCAGCAAGCAATGGGACACTCATGAATCAAAAGTAATCGTGCTACGACCGATAGCTTGGTACGTCAAACCCTCGGATGTTGGGGGTAAATAAACCAATTAAGGAAAGTATGATCCGACTATTTTTTGAAATAGCCTAAGTCCCTAGTGCATGGACTAGAGTATAAATACAAGCTGGGTATGATTCGACCACCCACCAACTAACTCTTATCCCTAGAGTGCAGATATGAGTATAAACAGATAGATGGGTGCAGTTCAACCATTCACTATTCCATGAAATCTGTCCTGAAATTGACTAGATGAGTATAAACTCGCTAAGGATGGAGTTCAATCATCCACCGTCTAACCCCGCTAACCCAAGACTGGGGTAGGAGTATAATCACTCAAACCACTGAATCCGACAGTGCAACACTAGGGCACGAGTCCCATGTTTGGCTCAACTCAAGGCCATGCCTACGAGGATGCCTTGGGATAGAATTAATAGATTGTTATTCGAATCAACGAGCAACAGATTACAAGTACATTGAATGGAAAGTAATAACTCAACTACTTAAGCAACAATTCACACGAGAGTTTAACAGGAAATAAAAAGAACTTCTATTGCATAATAAGCTCCAAAATTGTGATATGAGTTTAATCAAAAAATAGGGGCCGGTTCCATACAATCATGGCCAACAAAAGGGAAAACAACTATACAAGTTATGTACAAATAGAGCCGTAGCTACAACTATTTCTTTTGTCTTCTCTCCTTTTTGGATTTTTCAAGAGTGGCACCACCCGAGCTTCTGCTTATTCGTTTCCTCGATCCTTTACCTCCTTTGGCGAGAGAGCTTTCAAAGGTAGGAGGGAGTTTTTTGAGAGTCGATCCGCTAGGTGGGATGACTTGCAATGGGACAAGATTTGGATCGTTGATATCCACATAGATGTGCTAAGTCTTGGCTTTTTTCTTCAACAACTCCTCCCTCTCGATGCGCTCCTTTAAGCTAAGCTCATCGGTGTGTTTAGTGGCGCAGTGATCACAACATCAACATATTCATCCAATGATAGTGGATCTTTAGCTTTATCATCATCGAGCGCTCTGATAACTTGAGCGTTGGGTCCTGGAGCATCGATGGTCGTCGGAATCTCATTTGATGTTGATTGTTGCTCCACGGCGGCACCACCTTTTGGAGTTTGGCTGGTACCCGAAAGACCTGTAGTTTCATGGAAATAAGAAGATAAGCCCATGACTATTGGACATGAAGAATGAAATCTCTCAAAAAGTGGAGAATATAGCGGAATACCTATGTCTGGATGACTCTTAGTTGTCCCTGGAGTCCCTCTTTCTAGAATAGGGGTTAGCACCTTGGATTGAAAACCAGATTTGTCCACATCGTAGCTTAGATCCTTTCTCAAGCTAGGAGAAACTGACGCTCCAGCTGCTTGAAAAGAAGAGGATCCCCTGGGATTAGACTCTGAAGACTCAGCGGTGTTTTTTCTTTTACCAGAGGGTCCTAGAATGTCAAAATATCAAAGTCTTGCAGCAGCAAGGTCTAGATGCTCATCCTCGCAGAGAATCTCCCGCATTAGTTTTTCATCGTCTAAATCAGCTTTGCCGAAAGTTTTCTTTTTCATTTCAAAAATATACTCCCATGCTTGGCAAGCAACCTAAGATAACCAACACCAAGAAAGCGCATATCATGGTGGATAAGGACTTTAGCATTGTATTCAGCTATCAGGGATCGAACAAGTCTTTAATTTCATTTCGACTACCTTTCTTGGCATCCTCTGCCAGGCCTCGATCTGTTCTCTAATCGCATTGCGGCCCGCTTTTGGGCTTCAATTTGTGCAAGCTTCTCATCAAGCTTAATCTTCAAAGTTCGGGCTTTAACAACCTCTTCACAATATCTTTACGATTGCTCTTGAGCTTCAATTTTCAAGCGCACCGCTGCGGTTGAGGGCAACATCAAGTTCTTTTTTGCGGGCAGCTTCTAAATGACTCACCACCTTAGATGTTTTCTTAGTACTTTTTTCTACCTTGTTCATTTTTACCATCAAGTCCAAGATCGCAGTGTTCTAGAGTTTGATTATATCTTTGTCGTGGATTGCCTCTAGCTTTAGGCGATCGATTTCATGCTATCGCTTAATAGACACTCAAAGTTATTTTTTGCTAAGTGCTAGAACAATTCGTGCTGCACAAAACATCGTTGACGCATGCAAGAGAGCTTGCCTTAACATTCCCTGGGATAGTATGAGTGGAGGAGAGGAACTTAAGCCCATCAAAACAAATCTTTGGGAAATGACCTTAAGTTCATCCAATTTTTGTATTATAGGAGCTTCAGGACCGCAGCCGAAAAAGATGGATCAAAAGCGATGTTTGGACGTTTGCTTGACCTACGGTTATGGGACTGCTTGGAGCTGGAGGAAATGGAGTACTACTCAATCGGTATGGCAACTGGTGACCATGGAAAGAGGTCTGATTTCCCCTGTGCATAGGAAGATTTGGTTGAGCTTCCTGATGGGACGATCGAGAAAAGGACTTATGCTTGGAAGAGGAAGATTTCCCTCGAACGATGACTTCTTTCTTGGTCGTCATCCCTCTATCTATGCCTACCTGATTCTGAATCATGTTTGGATCCGTATTGCATCGAGAAGCCTCTCAAACGATCAAAAGCTCGAGATTATGACATCACACCTACAAAATCCAAACAAAAATTTATAAGTTACCATTATACAAAGGGTAGATGGAGATCGTTTAGTGAAGTTCACATGATGTGATTGTCGTAGTGTCCCCCCAACGAACTGGTTGCTGCAGCCTTACTCATTGGAGTTTTCTCTCCTTTTCCTGTAGAAAGAAAGCCAGCACCACTTCTGGAGGTAGAATTGAGCCCATCGATATTGATGTTAGGGAAGTCATAAGCCATAATGTCATCAGTGAGATTTGAAAACCCTTTCATCGAGCTTTCTAAATGTTAGGATGATAACTCTTCGTCGATAGAAGTGATAACAAACTCCAGATCCTTAGTAGTTTTTCTCCTATGGGGCTTATAGAAAACTTCTTTCTTCTCTTAGCTGGCGTGTGAGGTTGCGCACCTTGTGATGGTCTGACCATAGGCACCTTGCTTGAGCCTGCATCAATGTTGCCAAGCTTGCTAGTCTAGGCACCTCTAATTTCGCTTTCTTCTGCGTCATCCTGAGTCCCCACAACTGGCAACACGACAGGATATTGATATCCCCTTCTTGTTCTATAGTATTTCTTGGTAGTGCTGCACCTCTAGGAAGCCCGATACTATGTCCTTCTTCCAGAACCCCAAATAGTGATAACCACTCATCTGTTATGAGGAGTCTAATATCCCTGCTTTCGACCAGGGTGGCGCAAATTGTAGAAATTGATCTTTAAAAACTATCGCTATCCGGACATGGGCGGACACCTGTATATTTTCAGAGTGTTAGTTGATTCAAAATATGACTTGGATTAACGAATTTGAGAATAAAGAAAAGACGATACTTACGTCCTTCCGACCAATGCCTTGTAAAGCCAGGTAGACATCGAACATAGAACCATTCATGTTTAAAAAGAGTGAGTTTCTTCCAAGCATCTGTTAAGATTTGACAATTGGTTGAAGGCTTGAGGAAATCATAGGAAGTACTTCCTGACCATCGTTTAAAGTTGTAAATAAATCTTTTGCCCTCAGGATTTGGCGGTGGAACAAAACGCTCATTAATAATAAGAAAGTGTCATGGATAAAAACATAGTTGTTCGGCCGAAGCTGAGTGGGGGATATTCCAACATATTTTAGCATCTCGTGAATGAAAGAATTAAAGGACAGCATGCATCCGGCTCAATACATGAATTTATTGCATGCTATATACCTCTTTGGGGGCAAGTGAGCCCTGTCATTTATCGAAGGATCTAGGATGTCTTCGAATGGAATTCCATGTCTGGAACATAGTATGTGAAGGGCGGCCTCATTAATTCTGGAGGATTGAGAATCTGTTGGGTTATATAAGAGTATAGCACCTTCCACAGCATCGGGGGCAGGACTTATACCTTCCGCTGTGTAGACGAGAACATCAGAAAGAAGGTTGGCTAGCAAGCTGAAAACTTTTGTTTGTTCGGTTTGCTGGCCAAGGGAAATCCTACCAAATATGGTTGCGGAACTCGACTCAGCTTTGGGATTACTATGTAGCAAGGTTGGTTCGAAAGACATTACCGCTAGACGCTCTGAACATCTAGAGTCCATGTCAAATATACTCAGTAGATAATTAAGATTAGAAAAGTTTACATGTCCCCACATGCTATATAAGCTAATAAGGTGCAGTGTAGTGTAGTGTAGAAATAAGCAGCTTAAAACAAGAAAGCAAAGTTAAATGATGAGACTTTGGATTCCGACCAGAGTGACATCATCGCTGACTGTCTCAACTGGTAAAGAGATTGTTTGGTTTTCTAAGCTTTGGGATCCACTATCGACATATCAAAGTGTGAAATCCGTTATTCAAGTCCATATATTAAGTTTTAGTTCATGTTCTAAGTCCCAAGGATTTGATCATTTAATTTCCAGTTCAATAGTGAATATGCAGTATGTCGTTCATCGTTGTCATTTGTTTAAGTTCATTGAGATGGGATTGGTTTTGATTGCTAAGACGAGTGATTATGGATTGGTGTTCGAGTTTTATTTAAAGCCTAAGAATTAGCCAAGTACATGCCGAGCCCTATATACCGACCCTTATATGCCGATCATAATTTTCCAATCCCTACCCCAAGCATTTCAACCGATCTCTCTATCCAAATAGAAGATGCCGATCCCTTTCCATTAACAAGAAATGTCGATCCCACCACGCTAACCATTTCCACCGATCCCACCACTTATTGTTTTCAACCTTCCACCAAACTTCCAATACTGATCCCTTCCTCCCATCAAGTTTCTACCATTCTCTCCTCTACCCAACCTGCCATCTTCTCTTCCTACACAACCGAACCCTTTGCCATGCACTCCCTTCTTCTTCCTCCTCGTCTTTGCTCTGCTAAACCCTATCAAATCCCACTTCCCCCCTCTTCCAAGAAACCTTAGCCATCGTTCAACATTGCATTGAACTTTACCCTCATCACCACGAGCGTGGAATCCATCGTATCGTCATAAGATAATAAGAAAAGGCGACTAACCTACCTAAATAAACTTAAGACGAGCGATTCGGGGAGAAAGGTTAGATTATGGTTTGAATGGGAGGCAAAGTGACAATCTAAAGCTAAATCGAAAGGTTAATGTATGGACAAAGACAATGTTTAAGTAGGGAAGGATGGGTTCAGGTTTTTCAAAGGTAAAGGAGGGTTCTGTCTTAAGGATGTGAATGGGAAGTAGGTAAAAATGTTATGTAAACATTGGGAAGAAGGGATGTTAGTTTATACAAGGGGAGAGGGGTCGACACTCGAAGCAAGAAGAAGGGTTCGACATAAAAGGTAACGATCCCTGCAAACATAAAGAAGGGGAGAAAAGGGATTGGCTAAACCTATGCCGATCCTTACAAACACTTAAAAAAAAGAGGGATCGGCTATGCACATGCACGCAAATAAACTTAGGCATGGAGATAATTCAAAGCACGTACCTACAAAATGCAATCAAAATTAACGACGACCCATGAGCATATGAACGTGTCCGGGAGCCAACAATAAGAACGTGCATATAAGCATGCACGTATGTCACTTAAAGGTTCAATTTATGAATTCGACAGAAATTGAAATCAAACTTGAAGCTTTCAGGTTCGAGGTTGGAACAGATAATCAAAGCTTATTAGTCTCATGAACCATACTTATAAATCGACTAACAGAATACAAACCTGGATTTACAATATCGAAAATCGACCAAGCGTCGTGACAATCAAAAAGAGATGCAACACTTTGAGGAAATATTCCCGCAGAGGGATAACTATTATTCAGAAAACTCGACGAATTTCTTTTCGACGATTCTAACTTGCTTCGATTCAAAGCATGTCATGTTCACCATAACAAATACTCTGGGGGGCAAGTATGTAACAACCCGTAAATTTCCGATAATTAATTTTTTTAATTTAATGAATCTTGTTATTTAATATTGAAAGAAATAAAAAGTCGTAAGGTAATAATGGAAAAATAACTAGGATGAAACAGAACAAGGATAATTAATGTTAACAATTAATGAACTTGAATGGAATTCCAATTAGTTGAAATAAGGTAAATGTATACTTGGTAATAAATTTAATATAAGAAAACGAACGTAAATTTTGAATTAATTAATGAATTAATAATAATAATAAATAGTAATTGAATAAAATCAGTGTTATGTAAGTAATTATATTATTGTTTGGAAATGATAACTTATAAAAGTATGATTAAGAGTCAGTGGCAACAATTATTATAAGTTACCGATATATTTTTAACCCATTAAATTGAACTGGAATCAAGTGCAATAAATCTAAATAAAATATTACATTAGTTGAAATTAAGATGGAATTTGAGAATAGTAATGTAATAGATCATGGATCCAATGTTAATTTCATCCATTTGACAACAATGAGTTGAATAATGGAATAAAAAGTAAATTAAATGGAATTATTGGAGATTAAATTTATAATTTCTAAATTTAATGAATTGAGGTTAATACTGAAATTGATAAATTAATCAACTCCAAATTGACATCTAAATTTTTTAAATTAGTGTAAATGATTAAGAAATTTAGAAATTATAAAAATTGTCAATTATAGAATTGAAATTGAAATTTTGATTTAATTAATTAATTATTAATTTATATAATTAATGTAAAAGTAGCCATTTTGGCCGCTGACTCGGATTTCGACGAAACCAGTAGCATCAAATCCGTAACGGTGAATTATTGTAGGATTTCAAGTTTCGTAGCGATCGGACTTGTCATTTGATCGTACGGACTCAAACGCCTGGAAATCAATTTGAAATAACTTGATTTTAGCACAACTTCTTCATACGATGGAATTTGAACCCGAAACCTGTTCCGTTGATTTTAAAATATTTTAAAATATCTATTTTGATATACTGGTTGACCCATTTTCGTTCCGGAGTCGAAACAGGCTTTTGAGCTAGTATCGTTCAACTATCCAAACCAATTGTATCCGTTCCTCTATTTTCAGCTCTACCTATATATATCCGGTTATAAAGCCTAGCAGCCTTTCTATTTCTCATCTCTGTATGTAAAGAAACTACGGTTGCTCCTCCTCAATGGCTGAAAACCCTAATCTTCCCAATCCAATTTCAATTCAAAATACAACTTTAGAAATCAAACTCCACAAACATCATCAAATTATATACCGATCTGAAGCTCTTCATGAGCGCAGGTCAAAACTGCTGTTTGCTTTTTGATCTGGGTCTTTGTGTGTCCAGAAATCGACAAACAAACCACGGTCCTTCATTTGCTAGTTGATCATCGGCGATAAAACATCGATTCGATGGTGCTGCAGTGTGGAGTGGGCCGAGGGCAGGCCATCGCGGTGGGTCGCTTGAGTAGGCGATAGTTAGATCGTCGAAGATAAGTGGATTAAGGTTCGAAATTTGGCGGTTGGATTAGGTTTAGGCGATTGGTGGTCGCGCGGCTCCGAGTCGTCGTGCCTGGTGCGGCGGTGATAGGCAGTCCGTTGACGTCGAGATGGTGATAGATGGTGGACAAGCGTATGAGAGTTAGTACCAGTGCCTTGATTTGGCTTCGTACGCGCGATTAGAGTTTGCTGGAAGTGGAGCGCGTGATGCAGGTAGGTGACGTGGCGAGCTATTATTGGTGTGTTTTATTTCTATTTAACATTTAACCCAAATGTTCTAATGACCATATCTTTTGCATACGAGGTCGAAATTACGCGTGATTTTCTCTGATCCGGGACTGTTCAAATTTTGAGTTTGAATTTAAATTCGATTTAAATTCAAAGGTGAGTGTTTTAACTCTCACAACTTATAAAATTTCTTATGTCTGGTAAATTTAATTTATATTGTGATTATGAATTTACTTATGACTGTTTCGTATATTTTTAATCATCATCTCAGTTAATTGCATTTACTTAAATTAAATCGTTATTTAATTTATTATTAAATATAACTGCCAGTTAAAAACATGTTATCTATTATCAGTTATATACTGATATTGATTGATTGTTTGGATGATGATTGTGACTGATGTGTGATTTTGATGATGGATGAATGGATGTTATATTTTATATCATTATAATCTGCAAGTTCGTTATGGATTTATTTTTATTAATTCGGAATTGCGGTTTGATATGATATATAACCATAAATTGTTTAAATTGCGGATTGAAATGATAAATATCTGTATCACTTGACCATAGGATATAAAATTATATATAGGCGCCGTTGGTCTATACATAAATATTTTGAAAATGATTTCTATGGTTTGAAAAGAAATATATGGTTTTATATAAATATTGATTTTAGATATTATATAAAGGTTATTTATATATAGTTAAATTCTTGATTTTGAGCTATTTATAAATTTGTTTTAATATAAAATAAGATTATTTATAAAGTTTGATTTCATTAAAATATAATATGGTTAAGTACTTATTTAAATTATATTTTATTATAGAGTTATAATGATTTTTATAAATTAAGATTACGAGATAAATTTAAGATGATTTTGAAAATTTATCTAATTAAAGTATTATATTTAAGTAAAATCGATTTGGAACCTTTTTCTCAAGGATATGATTTTATAACTTGATTTTGGTTGAGGTGATTTAAAAGAATATGTCAAGTTTAAGTAAATTGAAAAAAAATATTCAGTTATTTAAAAATTGAAGTTTTACTTAAATGATATTGGATTTGGTAAGTAAATGTTTTAGAACAAAATAATAGAGAATTGAATTTAAGATATATATGAAATTTTCATATTTACTTTTGAAATTTTAGAATATTTAAAAGCTTTGAAATATATAATTTGAAATGACTTATGAAACATACCAAAATTCATCAATTTAAAATTGGTAAATGTTGAACTTTTATAATAAAATTTGAAAAGTTTCAAAATAAATAAATAATAAATGATAATTTGAATGAATAAGAATTTCAAATTTCTTTTGAGTTAAAAATTTGGAAATACTAAAAGTTTTAAAATCATTTAAATCTAAATTTTGATTCATATATGTGAATATATATGTATTTGTACATATGTGGGTAGATTTGAAATTCATGTATATTGAATTTGATTTTTAATTTGAATTTAAATTTTAAAATAAATGTTTAGTAAAATAATTTGATTTATAAATGTATATCTATGCAATTTGTATAATATGTATTTAAAAATTCAAAACACTTTCTTTTGATAACATACATTAATATAAAGTTAATATTATAAAGTTAATATTTGTTAATGGAAAAATATACGTCTAAATACAATTTATATAATATAGATAAAGTAAAAAAAATTAATTTATTAATTACAAGTGTTAAACTAATAATGACCATGGTGACAAATGTAATTCAAGGAAGAAAAAAAGTAACAAGTGTCATTTTATTAATTTCTTTTCTTAAGTAATTTTTTGAAAAAAAAAATAAACTTATACAATATCTTCTCCCCTTACTTTTTATTCATTTCAAAGAGAAAATTTTGTGCAATCTTTACATCAGAAAAATCATCAGAAAAAAAAAAACAATTTCCTCAACAATTGAAATTAGAAAAACAGATTTCCATGAAAATAAAATCTGTAACAAAACTTCCTCTCAAAATCTTAAGCTAAAAAAAAGAATCCAAAGTTGAATTCAGATCTTCAACATACCTTACAGAATCAAGTGGAGAATTTCAAAGATTAAAGGGAGAATCAGGGATAAACTCAAGAAGAAAAAAAACAAGAAATAGCAATATACAAAGCTTAAGGTTGCAGGCCAGAGAGTTTTTCCTATGTTTCAACTACAAAAAGTACTGTAAGTAATTTCATTTCTGTTATTTTTGTTAAAAAAATTAAGTAAGTAAAATTAAATCAAAGATTTAAACAAGTTTATGCAAATTTGTTGCAGCTAACAAATTTAAAAAAATCAAGTAAGAAAAAGAGGAAGGAGTTCAGGTTCATCTCTGTTGAACACTGCCAGGATTTCTGAAAAAAATAAAATAAACAGGTGAGTAAACATCCCTAAAATCTGATGTTTGACATATTGTTTGAGTGTAGAATTCAAACAAGTTTGAATATGAGTTTGCATGCAACAAAAGATTGAATGAGTTATGTATTTTTACCTGTGCATGTTAAATTAAAATTGGATTTCCTCTGTTCTATATTACAGAAATCCAAAATTCTTTAGAAAAATCCAATTTCCTTACCCCTTGATCCTTGTTTGATCTTAAAATTCAAACAAAAGCAGTTTGTTTCGTCATATTTTAAATTTATAAAAATAAATTCAAGCTAAATGAATAGGAACCGCTCTGGAAAACTTAAAATGCAGACCCCATCCATATCATGTGGAAAGTCAAACATGATGAATCATAGTTTTAGGAATAAAATCTGAATTGTTATATCAAATGATGATTTTTGAAAGTCAATTCAAATTTTTTAAGCAAGTATTCATTTAATAAAGCGGGGATGATCAGATTCGAATGTCTTGGCAATTTCTGATGATCGGAAGCACAATTCATTTTGTAATCTTGGGTGAAGCTTGCTGGGGGATAGGGAAACTTAAGAAAAATGCTCAGAAATTTTTTAAAACGTTGTGGAATGAAGACGAGATCGAATTAGGGCTTTAGCCCAGGTTTTTGCATTGATCAGTAATTGGCAAATTTTGTCATTTTGGGTGCATCGGACTAGATGAGACCGGGTTGTGGAGGAGCGTAGTTGACATGGGAAGCTCGTGACGGAGATACGTGGCTTCTGGTGATCTTTGGCGTCGGAGCAAGGCGTTGATTTGAGGCACTGATGGTTCCAGTTTTGGGTTGTGAACGAAATTTTGAATTCGTAATTTGTTCGAACTGGTGAGTGTTTGAGAGGCTCGAGCACATCATCGATGATGTGTTGACGACCAGAAGTTTGACCAGAGGTGGTCGGCGAAGTTGTGCAGGTGCACATAGTTTGGTTGTGTCAGGGGAAGCGAATTTAGGGAAGAAAGGGAGAACCCGAAGCAGCTATCGGGTAATAGGATTTTGAACTCGAGCATGAACTCGAAGTAGTTTAGGGGTCGTTCATGTGGTACTTAGAAAATTTTGAAAAGAGTAAAAAAATATCTGCACTCCGGTCAAATTTTATAGAAGCTCGTAGCAAGCGGGACTAATTCTCGGGGAAGACTCGAAGAAGCTCGGGGAAGTCAGTATACAGGGAGGTTTGCCCAAATGAAAAACAACAAATTTCAAAACTTTTAAAATTTTAAAAACTCATGTTTTAAAAGATGGTTTTGATTTAGATTTAAAACAAATTAAAGTTAAGTAAGGCATTTTTTTAAGAAATTTAATTTAATTCTTGTCACATTACTTATATAAAAAATCAGTTATAAAATGTAGTTAAGAATGATGTTAAAGATGAAATGTTTTACAAGATAATTTTTGATCTCTCAAGACAATTCATATGATGAATTTAAATTAGTTTTACAAGAAAAAATCAAAATGGTTACTAAAAATAAGAAGGTTATCTTTTGAAGTTTATATGTAATAAATGATTTACTTAAAATAAACTATTTAAATTAATTACTTAATATTAAATGATAAATCAAGGATTAATTTATTTAGATAATAAATTAAGAAAAACAATTATTTAATAAGAGTAATTAAGATTTAATTAATGAGCAACTAAAGATGAATTAATTAGGGTAATCAATTTATGAATGATTAAATTATGAAGATGATTAAAAATCTAATCAATTTTAATTAAGAATAACCAATCATTGATTAAAGATGATGAATGAAATTAATTATGTGATTAATTAGTTTAATTCACACGATTGATTCATCGTAGCTGTATATGATTGATAACTATTGTATGATGAATATTAATTGACATCTCTGATTGTAATTGTGATGCTATGTGATATGAATTGTTTGTGCTAAGCTGTGATCCTGTATTTTCTATGTGAATGTGAAACCCCTTTTTGCCCGTAAACGGCATTTAAATTTTCGATGCGACAGGGAGTGGGATTCCAGTTGGTTATCCGAAACCCACATCGAACCTGTGAATCTTTGTGAATGACATATCCACATGTTTTTAAAATTGACGCTCACTATTCGGCTTTGCCGGGAGAGGACCTTTGTGTCATATAACCCATTCTGAATAGTGATTCGACAAATGGAGAGCATTTGAAGACCGGTGGTGAAGACCGGGTGTCTACGAAAACGATAGGATAACCTATCGGTTGTCTCTGCACCGAGTTGCTACAGTATAGGGATTCCCTAAGTGATGGGAAGTCCGATCGGGATTGTGGACGCCCGGATTAGCAAGGGCTTCTTCCTTTATTGGACGAAGTGCCTTCCTTTCTGTTCGAACCCGGAACAGACTTGTATGGTCGTGTGTCTGACACTACACTTTGAGATATAAAGCCGATTTCTTTCAAATACATATCTGTTGGTGGCGGAGAATTTATTCTCTTAGCTTAACACCCTTCTCTGAGACGTACGACCTCAGAGGTTATGTAGTCGAAGGTTATCAGCGATATACACCCAACTTGGTAGTGTGGCATGCTAAGTGCTGCTGTGTATTGATGATCATTTGTTGATCATTAGATGATCAAAGCATGGCTTTTGAGAAAAGCGTAGCTTTATGGACGAGACTTCGTCGAACCTCACAACCTGGTAATGGTCGAAACAGGAAAGATACGGCAAGGTTATTGGGGGTAGCGCCCCTTAGGGTATGTGCATTTCCTTCTGGATAGAAGTGGTATCATGGTATGGAGTCCAGATACTTAACTTATATGGATATCGCAAATATATATATACTACTTTGTGATTGTTATTGTTGGGGCCCCGGATAAAGGTTAGTTACAACCGGGGGATGGCATACTCGTGTAGTAGTTACCTAGTTATAGAGGTAACCCGGCCTTATGTTGGCAGAGATCCGGTTAGGTTCTCGGGACGTCCCTCCAGAGGCGTACCCATGTGGCCCAGGAAGTTCCTTAGCCTGACCATTTGTTGGAAATCCAATTACCAATATGAACTTAGTGCGGTTTTAGTTGTAGAACCTGCCATTTAACATGGTAGCCATAGTAGGCATACTATAGTGGTACGTATGTTGGCTAAGATTTATATTATACTTTCGAAAATGTTTACACACTGTGCACTGATAATAATATTTAAAAATATCTTTCCCGTATCAGGCATTTTTGACTGTCATAAGGAGAAATCTTCCCTAAGTCTGCGTTTGCATTGTGTGTGTGGCGGGGGGCCTTATGGTGGTTTCATTTTCAAAAAGCATTGCGAATTTCTTTCAAATTCTTTTGTTGCTTTTGATTAAAATAAACTGCTTTTATTTTCAAAGCAACTGTTTTTTGTTTACTCATACCAGTCCTATGACTGATCCGGAGTTTATTGTTTCCTTTCTAAACTATGGGTGCCCATAATTTCTACACGGGCAACTTAGTAGCAGGTCTTCCATGTTTTGGTGCTAGCTGGATTTTGGAGTCTTATGGTTTAGAGGCTATCGTCTTTTGAAGGCTCTTAACATAGAGATATTTTCGAAACTTTTGGATCTTAAGGTTCTTAGTTGGACATTTGCTATCATTTCATTTCTTTGAAGACTTTCTTGGAATGCAATCACTTGTGGTTATGTCGTGATAGTCTATTTTGGAGTTGTGTTGTATATGTATAAAGATACTTTGATGTTGGTGATGCTGTTGTTATGATATTATGATGTTGTATCTGGGATATGGATGTTGGCAGTTTTATTTTCTGCTGTTTATATTCATGTAATGTTGTTATAAGCTCCATCCGAACTGGAATTCGACGTTCGAATCTCCGGCAGTCAAATACAAGTGAGGTATTTGATGTCGATTTTTGAACGCTGAACTTTAGGTCGTGACAAGTGGTATCAGAGCTAAAGGTTGAGTAAGAACTTTAGCTACGGAGTATAACACATTAGATGAGTCGTTAGAGATAGGGTGAAGTATACCCTAGAATGAGTATAAATTGAGACTAAAACCTCAAATTTTCTTAGTCTATTTCCTTTAACTGCTGATATTCCTCAAGATATTTCGTCTGAATCTCCAAATCAAGTTTCTTACTAATTACAGATAGTAAGAATGAGCAGGCAAAGAGGTAGAGCTAAAGGTCAAGGGAATGCCACAACAGCTAGTCAAGTTTCTCCTTCAGTAGAATCAGTTATGCCTACTCAGTATCAGCCAAATCTGGCTGATTTGTATAAGAGCTTCACAAGGCTTAGTGGTAGGCCGTTCACCGGCAAAGAGTCAATTATTGAGGCCCAGGCTTGGATCAGATCATGTGAAAAGATTTTTAAAGGGCTTAAGGTCCAAGATGATCAAATGCATCTTATTGCTTCTTGGCAGCTACAAGATGAAGCCTCAGCCTGGTGGGAAACGGTCATAATAGATGAACCTGAAGAAGAGTTTTCTTGGAGTCGATTTAAGGAGGCGTTTGAAAAGCACAATATGCCGTCGGCAGGAATTTCCTGAATGTATCAAGAATTTCTGGACTTAAAGCAAGGTGGCTTGTTTTCTGAGGAGTACTTAAACAAGTTCAACGAACTATGCTTTTTCGGTCCGGAGTTGGTGAATACGCCTCTAAAGAAAAATGAAAGATTCATTCATGGAATGAACAAGAAGTAACACGAAAGAATGACAGCACACATCAAAGAATCTTTTGCTGATCTTATTGATATAGGATATCGGTATGCCACCCTGGATATGTAGAAGATTCCAAGGGAAAGCGGAAATTCAAGTAATCAGAATTGGAAGAAGAGAAAGTTTAGGGGCAAAAAGCCACATCAAGGCAAGGATAAGAGGAGCAGTCAAGGAAATTCGGCTAGAAATGTAACTTGTTACAATTGCCAAGAAAAGGTGTAACAGCCCAATTTTTTTAACAAGTATTTTTCACTTGTATTTTTCTAAAAAAAAAACTTTGGGGTTTATTTAAAGTGATTAAAAATAATAATAAATAAAAAAATTGACCAAATTTTTAATTAAATAATAAGATCTCTGAAATTTTGACATGGTTAAGAATTAACTTTAATTTGGTAATTTGGGTTTTTGTCGAGGATGGTAAATAACTTAATTTCTAGCAAAATCAAGTTTTAATTAAGAAAACATTAATAGCTTAGGTGGTTAAAACATCTGGGCTATTCACGACAGGTCACGAGTTCGAGTCTCGGCATGGTCAGAATTTCTAATCTTTTTAGTATATAAATGAACTGGGTAATTACGCGTTAAAAAGGGCGCGTAAATATAGGGAATAAATACTATATATATATAAGATTATATATAAGAAAACGTATAGAATTTTAATCCGTTATTTTTCTCTTTCCAGTAAAATTTACTTCCCAATTTATATACATATATAATTTGATTTAAATCATTTCCTTAAAATACTAAATATGGAAATTTAAAGTTGTGAAACGGTTAATTTTGTTAAAAGACAACTCCATTTGAATTTTAATAAAAGGAATTTTGTATATATATATATATATATATATATAATATGTGAAAACCAATTAAGTTGTTAAGTAATAATTTTGAAGAATTTAGTGTATTAATGAACTGTTAAATTTCGCGTTTAAAGGACGCGTAAAAATTTACGGTATAAATAACAAAATAAACGTATAAATTAAAAACGTTATTTTTATATAACTTTGGGTGTTTTATATTACGTCAGTTTGGCGTATTTTAAAAATCATATTTCAACATCGATATGTATTTAAAATATCGTATCAATGGTCTGTATACAAAATCAACGCTTACTTTAATCACGCATATAAAGTATAGAATCCAAGGCTTTGTATAACTGGCAATTAATATTTTCGCAAGCCTTATCTCAAATCCAGAGGAATAACGTGCATATCCAGGCATCAAAGAAAAAAAAAAGCACGCAAATCTGAATTTAAAAAAAAGAAACGTTCAAATCTGTTTGTAACTGTTCTTTAAAATATAATGATAATAATCAACTCTTCCTTTTTTGATTTAAACATACCATATATTTCTTCTTAAATCACGCATATATCATTTGAGAGAAAATCAATTTTGCATTCCTTTGCGCGTGACACAAAATTTTATTCTTTTAACATTTTTGGCATTTGCCTCTTACCTTTTTGTTTCTTGAGCATGCCACTGTATTCATTTATTCACGCAACCTAAATGGACCAATATATTTGATTGCCTAAAATCAACTCATGCATTCAAATTTAACCTTGCCTATCTTTTTAAATTCTCACATTCCTATTTATATCTCTCTGTTTCCACTGCCTTTATTTTGCAAGATAAAATTTTTCGTTCCTATAATCACGCATATAAAGTAAAAATCATATTTAAATATACTTATCGATTAAAATATCAGTTAGTGATTTTTATAACAAACGTTACTTTTGTTTTAACTGTCAAAATTTGTTTTAAACTTTTGTATATACCTTTTCATCCAAATATCTTTTGCCTAAAATCAATCTCTTGCCTAATATCAGTTCTTCCAAATGCCGTTTCTTCAATCTACAATCACGCAACTATCAAATAAAAAAAAATGTTGAAATCAAAACTCATAAACTGGCAATGAATATCACGCATATAAAATCAAATCTAATTGCTAACCGTGGTCCCTAAAATCACACGAGCCTTATCCATTCAAACAAGATAAAAACTGGAAATAAATCACTGAGCTCTGCTTGCTTTTTCTTTTTCCATTGATTTCGCCTCAAATCAATTCTTTATCTGCAAAACGTTCAATCTTCTATCAATGCTGCCGTTTTTTTTTCAATCTCTTGCCAAGGTATTCACATTCAAACTTTTGAACGTACGAAATTTTGCTTTATCAATCAATTGTTTAGGCATGCCAAGATATGTTGCCATTTTTGTACCGAGCCCTTTTGATTTTCTTCACGTATATATGTTTTCTTGCATCTAAAGCAAACTCTCCCCTCTATAAATATATTAGCCTGGTTCGTATTTTATCTCCTCATCTTGCATAACATCATCCACAAGGAGAAAAGCTTCTATCAGGTAATATTACTATTCCTCTTCTTCTTTTGCATCCTCTCCGTTTTCCTTCTTCAGTTTTTTTTTCCTTTGCTTTCCCATCTTTTGGCTCGGCCACTCCAACCCTGACTACCACTCTAGTGCTCAGCCGAGTTTCCTATGAGACATATATTTTGAAAAAAAAAACCTTGTTTCTAGTAGCAGTGGATATGTGTGTTGATGATGAGGTCTTAAGAGAAATACATTACCTTGCAAATTCATTCAAGTCAGGTCAATAACCTGTAGGAAGCTAGGTTATGGAATTAGTGTAGTTATGATGTAGTAAGTGTTATTCTGGATGTACTTATCACTAATGATCTGTGCATGTTTTACCATCTTGTAACAGTAGATAGCAGAGAGACGCAAGTTGTAGGCAGAGAGTTGCGTGAGTTTTGTTTTGCATAGGATGTTATACATGTTTAAAAAAAAAAAAAAATATAAAACAAGAGTAAAGAAGAATATAACAGAGGGAGAGAAAGAGAGTTTTCAGGGTTCATCAGAATATAACATGTTGACATAGTGAGTGAGCCTTCAGTTGCATATAGGCATATCATATAGGCAGGCTTTTAGTGAAATCTTGACCGTGTTTTAGGTAACTGACTTGGGTAGTTATTCGTTGATGATAGTAAAAATTTTAAAGAAGAATTGATGTATCCGTGCATGTTTTATAATATATATATATATATATATATATATATATATAAGATTCGGTTGAAAAAAAAAGGGAGAAAGCCTGTAATACTTCAGATAACAGAGAAGATGTTAGGTGGAAATGTTTAGTTGCATATAAAAGCATATAACTGCAATATGCTTTATAGTTGTGTGGGACAGTGCATAAGCCTGTAGGTAGTAGAGTATTGGATGCACTTGTACATGCATATATCACGGCCTATAGGAGAAAAACTTCACCATTTTGTTTTAGATGGCCTTCAGGTAAATTTTTCCTTGATTTTTGAAATGGCATGGTTCAGTAATGGGTAGGAAAAGTTTCGTTATGTTTTGATAGTATACCCAGTGGAGTGGTCGAGCAAGTCGAACTAATTCTCGTCCTATTTTTAATTTTTGCTTTGACCGTAAATTTCTAAAGTCACGTATCCGGTATTTGGATCTTGTTATAGATTTGAATCTAGGCGTGACATCCGGGATATTCGATCGTTACTCTCTGTTCATTTCTTTTCCGGTGGATTTTCGTTTTGAATCAAATTTTTTCTGCAGCCTTCAGGTGAGTTTTTCTCACCAGACAAACATGCCTATATTTCTGTGAATTATCGCAAGTGTATGTGTAAATTATTATTTAACTGTTATCTGTCTGTAATATAACGTAGGATGTTAAACTCCATTTAAATTGACACCTCATCAGTTATTTATCTGTTGTAATATTTCTGCAGTTATATTGTTAAATGTTTATTTACTGATTTAAATCATCACTGCAAGTTCCCTATAAATTTAAATCGTTAAGGCTGAAATGATAGGCCTAAAACGATGATTATTATGCATTTATTCAGTTAACTGTTTAATTTTAACTTGGGATTGCGGGTTTGAAATGATAGAACCCGGGGTTTGTAAAATTGCGGATTGAAATGATATAAATCCGTATCACTTGACCTAGGCTAGAAAATTTTATACAGACCCGTGGTTCCTATAATATTTTTCTGAAATATTTTAAAATTATTTTTAAATGGAAGTTTATAATATTGTGGTTTAATGTATTTAAAGGATTTTTATAAAGATTTAAAAATGATTTTTGAATGAGTTAAGATTTTAAATAAATAAATATAACTTATTTGGAAAAATTCTGGATTTTTGTTAAGATGAGATTTCAGTTAAGAACTAATTGATAATAAGTTGTATTTGGAATTTAAACTAAATTGATAAGTTAATAACCTATTACAGCATTTAAATGCTGTCTTTTAAAATTGGACTGTTTAACCCAAAAACTTTAGGTAGCATTTCATAAGTGCTGCAGAAACTGGAATTTGATTGTTTTAAAATGTATGGAAATTAATTTTGGGAAAAAGGTGTAAATTTTGGAATTTAATATAAAATTAGAAAAATTTTAAGAAATTGATTTTTTGATGGATTTAAAGGAAGAATTTAACTTTAAAATTTGGTAAAGGCAATAAATTCCAAATAAATTGAATAAATTTAAAAAGTATGTATAAAGTGGAAAGTTTAAATCAATATTTGATATTGAAGGAATTTGAGATATATTTTGATTTTAAAGTACTAATACCATTTTAAACTGTAACCACGGGTTATAATAACGCTTGGTTGGCAAAGAGACCGGGATCGGATATGGACATACTCTCTGTCGATACCGAAAACCACTTTGACTAACCGTGTACGCGGTGGAGATCCCAGAATGAAGTAGGATGGTGGTGACGGTTCCTTTAAGGTAAATACGTGGACCCGACTCCCGTGAGTTGGCATAAGGTGGCTAAAACAGGAGCGATTCTCGGATTAATGAGGTAGCACCTCTGATCGAACGCACTTCTTCGTATGCCATTCTATTACTCCTGTGATTGTTTTGGTGCGCACCTTTGATTTGGGAGTGTTGTTCGAGGTGGGCGGTAACTGCGGCTACGCGTTTCCACCGGTCCGGATAGCAATTGGTATATCTACCCTGGCATTGCCTAGTTGTGCCGTGTCACCTACCATAGCAAGCCTCCTACGAGTTTCTATTTGTGTCGTACCTATGGAGTATCCTCTGGTAGCTTCCCGATCAGGAGGTATTACGGTACTGTATAGACTATTGGCATTATTTGTGTTAAGGGCTATATGGGTAACCCCTTAACGCTATTAAAAAGTAAGTTTATTTTACAATTAGACACTATTATAATAGCGCAATATACTACATAGTAAATAGTTTAACGGATCCTTAGAGGATGGGCGGTCCCAAGCATCCTTTAAGTTACTTGCTCTATATTACAGTACACTTGAATTAGCTTACACTATATAAGTATGTATGTCCTGACTCGAGTGTTTATGTTTTATGTTACGCTCGGGTCAGCCTGAGTTGCAGTTCAGTTTTCATCCCGGAGCTAGGATTTCTGTAGATCACTTTCAAGCTGCTGGCAAACTTCCTTTCCAGTTCTTTATCTAAAATTTTGAAATCAAGACTAGTGGACATTTGGACTGTTTACTGATAAGTTAAAACTATATTTGGATTTAAGACTATGTAAATTTTACTTGAGTAAGAATATTTATAGTGGCTTCATGAACCACTAAGTATTTTTAAATTCCGCTGCGAGTATTCTGATTCTGTGTTTGTGATTCTGTGATTAATTATTTACTGCATATTCTGAGTTCTGCCAAATTTATTTTTACAACGCGGTATTTTGAACAATTCAAGTCCGACATGTGCGGATGCGAATGGTTGAAAACACCGGGTCGTTACATCTGGTATCAGAGCTTTGGCTCTAGGCAAAACTTAGAATGTATGGTAAATTTGATTTACAGAATCACTTTCATTCGAGCTTGAATCTCTTCCTTTTTGAATTTTGGAACGTTCCCTGCGGTTCCGAAGTTCATTCGTGTCCCTCACTATTTATTTTTCTTTCGATTCGGGAGTATCCCATAACTCCACTTAGGATGATCTTTATAGTGAATTGGCGGTTTCGCCAATATTCTAATATAGCGGTGAAACTCCTTTACAACTAGCATTGATTCACCGGAGATTTATATTTATCCTCGGTTTAGATACTAGTATCTTTGGTTATTATGAACTCTATCTCTTTAGATCGAATGTAGATTTACCCCAGAAAATTCACATCGATCTGACTCTTCAAGTCACGGTTGACCTGGTTAAGGTTGCCCGCGATTTATATAAACTTATCTGGTTTCTTATTCTGTTATTTAACCATCGGATCTTCTGATTCCAACTTATCTTTAAATCAAAATTCTATTTAATTTGAGTCCTTCAAAATTTGAATCTCTATCCTTGTTTGAAAATTTATTCCTATTTGGGAAAAATCTAATATATATATATATATAAGTATAATTTTCAGAATTTAACTAGTTGTTTAGAGATAATAATGTTTGATTTTATTTATAGTTTTGTAAACCATTGGTTTTGTCTTATATAAATAATTGAATATAAACATGGTTATAAATTTATTTGGAAACAGAAATGAATTTAAAATAAGAATTTAAGAATTCAATTTCGATAGTTTCAAACCTTGTGTTTAAAGTCTTAAAAGGATATATTATTATTTAAATAATTTTCGAATATAAATTTGTTTCCAAAGAATTTTAAAGTTTCAAAATTAGTGCTCTTCTCTTTGTTGCTGGAAAATAATTTCGGTGATGACTACAACATCATCGACATTCATTTTCGAGTATCGAAGTAAAGAGACCACGATGTAGTTTGGCTTCAAAAATTTAATTAATTTGAATTTCTAAAATATGACTTAATTTATAATATATATAGATATATGATTTAAATTTGATTTGACATATACTATATGTATGTATTTATTTATCTCTAAAGGGTTTGAAGTTAATTGGAAATTTAATTCATAAATTTATGTTAAAAGGTGATTCTAATGATAAAATAAAGTCAAATTTGGAATGAATATTTAAACTTGAATAATATAGTTGGAAAATTTTACTTGTATAAATTGCATGCCAATGTAACTTACCTAAATCATTCAGAAATTAACTATGTAATTGGATAATGTATAATATAAAAGGATTTTATAAATAAAAATTTGAGTGGTTATAATAAATGTTATACACTTAAAGTTTCAGTTACAACAAGACAAACAGAGGTAAATAGAAATAAAATAATAATTGAATAATATACAATATCAAATGGTGTTAAAGAAAATTTAGAAATATATTGGAATAGTTATATTAAATATAATCTACTTAATATGTGCGATAAGATATATTAAGCAGAATATATTTAATAATAATCTGGAATAAAGAAAATAAAATTTGTTGAATAAAAGATGATTATTATAAATGACTATACAAATTTCTGATTTTAGAAAATAATTGGATAATAAGATAATTAATTTGGAAATAGTTAAGATTGATTTAACTTCTGTAAAAATCAAATGAATTAAATCAATTATTGAATATTAATTAATTTAAATTGAATTTATATAGTTTAGATATTGAGAAAAATATTTGACATAGATGAGAAAAATAATTTTAATTATAGTTTGGAATAAAGAAGAAACTAAATGGGGAATTTGGTTTATTTTGGGAAATGGTAAATTTACTTTAAAAATAAAGTTAAATTACCATTTCAAATTTGGACTAAAATTAAACATTTTAAATTAGAATGTTATAATACCTTGTGAAAAATTTGGAGAAAGAAAAAAAATGAATGATTTTTCTTTTTTTAGTGTAGGGATATTATACAAGTAAATATGTAAATAAATAAATGTTAAAATTTTAAGTATAAATAGATGAAATCAATGATTAATTTAAAATTGAATTTTTATTGTTTAGATTAATGATTCTAATTTAAGTTTCAATTTAGTTTTCTTTCAGGTTGTTTCTATTCCCCTACCTTCTTCCTTTTCGAGGACGAAAAGTTCTGAGTGGGGGAGAGTGTAACAGCCCAATTTTTTTAACAAGTATTTTTCGCTTGTATTTTTCTAAAAAAAAAATAAACTTTGGGGTTTATTTAAAGTGATTAAAAATAATAATAAATAAAAAAATTGACCAAATTTTTAATTAAATAATAAGATCTCTGAAATTTTGACATGGTTAAGAATTAACTTTAATTTGGTAATTTGGGTTTTTGTCGAGGATGGTAAATAACTTAATTTCTAGCAAAATCAAGTTTTAATTAAGAAAACATTAATAGCTTAGGTGGTTAAGACATCTGGGCTATTCACGACAGGTCACGAGTTCGAGTCTCGGCATGGTCAGAATTTCTAATCTTTTTAGTATATAAATGAACTGGGTAATTACGCGTTAAAAAGGGTGCGTAAATTTAGGGAATAAATACTATATATATAAGAAAACGTATAGAATTTTAATCCGTTATTTTTCTCTTTCCAGTAAAATTTACTTCCCAATTTATATACATATATAATTTGATTTAAATCATTTCCTTAAAATACTAAATATGGAAATTTAAAGTTGTGAAACGGTTAATTTTTTTAGAAGACAACTCCATTTGAATTTTAATAAAAGGAATTTTGTGTATATATATATATATAACATGTGAAAACCAATTAAGTTGTTAAGTAATAATTTTGAAGAATTTAGTGTATTAATGAACTGTTAAATTTCGCGTTTAAAGGACGCGTAAAAATTTATGGTATAAATAACAAAATAAACGTATAAATTAAAAACGTTATTTTTATATAACTTTGGGTGTTTTATATTACGTCAGTTTGGCGTATTTTAAAAATCATATTTCAACATCGATATGTATTTAAAATATCGTATCAATGGTCTGTATACAAAATCAACGCTTACTTTAATCACGCATATAAAGTATAGAATCCAAGGCTTTGTATAACTGGCAATTAATATTTTCGCAAGCCTTATCTCAAATCCAGAGGAATAACGTGCATATCCAGGCATAAAAGAAAAAAAAAGCACGCAAATCTGAATTTAAAAAAAAGAAACGTTCAAATCTGTTTGTAACTGTTCTTTAAAATATAATGATAATAATCAACTCTTCCTTTTTTGATTTAAACATACCATATATTTCTTCTTAAATCACGCATATATCATTTGAGAGAAAATCAATTTTGCATTCCTTTGCGCGTGACACAAAATTTTATTCTTTTAACATTTTTGGCATTTGCCTCTTACCTTTTTGTTTCTTGAGCATGTCACTGTATTCATTTATTCACGCAACATAAATGGACCAATATATTTGATTGCCTAAAATCAACTCATGCATTCAAATTTAACCTTGCCTATCTTTTCAAATTCTCACATTCCTATTTATATCTCTCTGTTTCCACTGCCTTTATTTTGCAAGATAAAATTTTTCGTTCCTATAATCACGCATATAAAGTAAAAATCATATTTAAATATACTTATCGATTAAAATATCAGTTAGTGATTTTTATAACAAACGTTACTTTTGTTTTAACTGTCAAAATTTGTTTTAAACTTTTGTATATACCTTTTCATCCAAATATCTTTTGCCTAAAATCAATCTCTTGCCTAATATCAGTTCTTCCAAATGCCGTTTCTTCAATCTACAATCACGAAACTATCAAATAAAAAAAAATGTTGAAATCAAAACTCATAAACTGGCAATGAATATCACGCATATAAAATCAAATCTAATTGCTAACCGTGGTCCCTAAAATCACACGAGCCTTATCCATTCAAACAAGATAAAAACTGGAAATAAATCACTGAGCTCTGCTTGCTTTTTCTTTTTCCATTGATTTCGCCTCAAATCAATTCTTTATCTGCAAAACGTTCAATCTTCTATCAATGCTGCCGTTTTTTTTTTCAATCACTTGCCAAGGTATTCACATTCAAACTTTTGAACGTACGAAATTTTGCTTTATCAATCAATTGTTTAGGCATGCCAAGATATGTTGCCATTTTTGTACCGAGCCCTTTTGATTTTCTTCACGTATATATGTTTTCTTGCATCTAAAGCAAACTCTCCCCTCTATAAATATATTAGCCTGGTTCGTATTTTATCTCCTCATCTTGCATAACATCATCCACAAGGAGAAAAGCTTCTATCAGGTAATATTACTATTCCTCTTCTTCTTTTGCATCCTCTCCGTTTTCCTTCTTCAGTTTTTTTTCCTTTGCTTTCCCATCTTTTGGCTCGGCCACTCCAACCCTGACTACCACTCTAGTGCTCAGCCGAGTTGCCTATGAGACATATATTTTGAAAAGAAAAAAAAACCTTGTTTCTAGTAGCAGTGGATATGTGTGTTGATGATGAGGTCTTAAGAGAAATACATTACCTTGCAAATTCATTCAAGTCAGGTCAATAACCTGTAGGAAGCTAGGTTATGGAATTAGTGTAGTTATGATGTAGTAAGTGTTATTCTGGATGTACTTATCACTAATGATCTGTGCATGTTTTACCATCTTGTAACAGTAGATAGCAGAGAGACGCAAGTTGTAGGCAGAGAGTTGCGTGAGTTTTGTTTTGCATAGGATGTTAGACATGTTTAAAAAAATAAAAATAAATAAATAAATAAATATAAAACAAGAATAAAGAAGAATATAACAGAGGGAGAGAAAGAGAGTTTTCAGGGTTCATCAGAATATAACATGTTGACATAGTGAGTGAGCCTTCAGTTGCATATAGGCATATCATATAGGCAGGCTTTTAGTGAAATCTTGACCGTGTTTTAGGTAACTGACTTGGGTAGTTATTCGTTGATGATAGTAAAAATTTTAAAGAAGAAATGATGTATCCGTGCATGTTTTATAATATATATATATATATATATATAAGATTCGGTTGGAAAAAAAGGGAGAAAGCCTGTAATACTTCAGATAACAGAGAAGATGTTAGGTGGAAATGTTTAGTTGCATATAAAAGCATATAACTGCAATATGCTTTATAGTTGTGTGGGACGGTGCATAAGCCTGTAGGTAGTAGAGTATTGGATGCACTTGTACATGCATATATCACGGCCTATAGGAGAAAAACTTCACCATTTTGTTTTAGATGGCCTTCAGGTAAATTTTTCCTTGATTTTTGAAATGGCATGGTTCAGTAATGGGTAGGAAAAGTTTCATTATGTTTTGATAGTATACCTAGTGGAGTGGTCGAGCAAGTCGAACTAATTCTCGTCCTATTTTTAATTTTTGCTTTGACCGTAAATTTCTAAAGTCACGTATCCGGTATTTGGATCTTGTTATAGATTTGAATCTAGGCGTGACATCCTGGATATTCGATCGTTACTCTCTGTTCATTTCTTTTCCAGTGGATTTTCGTTTTGAATCAAATTTTTTCTGCAGCCTTCAGGTGAGTTTTTCTCACTAGACAAACATGCCTATATTTCTGTGAATTATCGCAAGTGTATGTGTAAATTATTATTTAACTATTATCTGTCTGTAATATAACGTAGGATGTTAAACTCCATTTAAATTGACACCTCATCAGTTATTTATCTGTTGTAATATTTCTACAGTTATATTGTTAAATGTTTATTTACTGATTTAAATCATCACTGCAAGTTCCCTATAAATTTAAATCGTTAAGGCTGAAATGATAGGCCTAAAACGATGATTATTATGCATTTATTCAGTTAACTGTTTAATTTTAACTTGGGATTGCGGGTTTGAAATGATAGAACCTGGGGTTTGTAAAATTGCGGATTGAAATGATATAAATCCGTATCACTTGACCTAGGCTAGAAAATTTTATACAGACCTGTGGTTCCTATAATATTTTTCTGAAATATTTTAAAATTATTTTTAAATGGAAGTTTATAATATTGCGGTTTAATGTATTTAAAGGATTTTTATAAAGATTTAAAAATGATTTTTGAATGAGTTAAGGTTTTAAATAAATAAATATAACTTATTTGGAAAAATTCTGGATTTTTGTTAAGATGAGATTTCAGTTAAGAAATAATTGATAATAAGTTGTATTTGGAATTTAAACTAAATTGATAAGTTAATAACCTATTACAGCATTTAAATGCTGTCTTTTAAAATTGGACTGTTTAACCCAAAAACTTTAGGTAGCATTTCATAAGTGCTGCAGAAACTGGAATTTGATTGTTTTAAAATGTATGGAAATTAATTTTGGGAAAAAAGTGTAAATTTTGGAATTTAATATGAAATTAGAAAAATTTTAAGAAATTGATTTTTTGATGGATTTAAAGGAAGAATTTAACTTTAAAATTTGGTAAAGGCAATAAATTCCAAATAAATTAAATAAATTTAAAAAGTATGTATAAAGTGGAAAGTTTAAATCAATATTTGATATTGAAGGAATTTGAGATATATTTTGATTTTAAAGTACTAATACCATTTTAAACTGTAACCACGGGTTATAATAACGCTTGGTTGGCAAAGAGACCGGGATCGGATATGGACATACTCTCTGTCGATACCGAAAACCACTTTGACTAACCGTGTACGCGGTGGAGATTCCAGAATGAAGTAGGATGGTGGTGACGGTTCCTTTAAGGTAAATACGTGGACCTGACTCCCGTGAGTTGGCATAAGGTGGCTAAAACAGGAGCGATTCTCGGATTAATGAGGTAGCACCTCTGATCGAACGCAATTCTTCGTATGCCATTCTATTACTCCTGTGATTGTTTTGGTGCGCACCTTTGATTTGGGAGTGTTGTTCGAGGTGGGCGGTAACTGCGGTACGCGTTTCCACCGGTCCGGATAGCAATTGGTATATCTACCCTGGCATTGCCTAGTTGTGCCGTGTCACCTACCATAGCAAGCCTCCTACGAGTTTCTATTTGTGTCGTACCTATGGAGTATCCTCTGGTAGCTTCCCGATCAGGAGGTATTACGGTACTGTATAGACTATTGGCATTATTTGTGTTAAGGGCTATATGGGTAACCCCTTAACGCTATTAAAAAGTAAGTTTATTTTACAATTAGACACTATTATAATAGCGCAATATACTACATAGTAAATAGTTTAACGGATCCTTAGAGGATGGGCGGTCCCAAGCATCCTTTAAGTTACTTGCTCTATATTACAGTACACTTGAATTAGCTTACACTATATAAGTATGTATGTCCTGACTCGAGTGTTTATGTTTTATGTTACGCTCGGGTCAGCCTGAGTTGCAGTTCAGTTTTCATCCCGGAGCTAGGATTTCTGTAGATCACTTTCAAGCTGCTGGCAAACTTCCTTTCCAGTTCTTTATCTAAAATTTTGAAATCAAGACTAGTGGACATTTGGACTGTTTACTGATAAGTTAAAACTATATTTGGATTTAAGACTATGTAAATTTTACTTGAGTAAGAATATTTATAGTGGCTTCATGAACCACTAAGTATTTTTAAATTCCGCTGCGAGTATTCTGATTCTGTGTCTGTGATTCTGTGATTAATTATTTACTGCATATTCTGAGTTCTGCCAAATTTATTTTTACAACGCGGTATTTTGAACAATTCAAGTCCGACATGTGCGGATGCAAATGGTTGAAAACACCGGGTCGTTACAAAAGGGGCATTATTCAAATAGCTGCAAAAATTCGAAGAAGCAAGTCAAGAAGGAACAACCTGTGAAGAATGATCAAGGAGCTCGAGAATGCTATAATTGTCACAAGCCTGGACATGTTGTTAAGAATTACCTGGCGATGAAGCAAGCAAAGGGGGCAAATGTTTATGCGATCAAGGAAGACCCTTCAACTTCGAAAGCAGATAAGGGAAAAGGTGTTTTGGAAGGTAACCTTACTATTTATGATAAAGTTGTTAGAGTTTATTTGACACGGGAGCTTCACATAGTTTTATCTCACAACTAGTCGTAAATGAATTAAAAATTAAACCTAAATTTGTCGACGAGCCCATTTGTGTGAAAAACTCAGTAGGTGGTCCTGCAAACCTTTGTCTACGATGTAGAGACATCCCTATCTCGTATTCTCGTTACCGATTCCCTATCAGTCTCTTTGTTCTTGATTTTAATGAATTCGAAATTTTACTCGGAATGGATTGGCTAACAAAATACGAAGCTAAATTAGATTGTAATAATCGAACGATCTCGATCAAAACAAACTTTGGAAATTTTATTGAAATCTCTTGTGAGGATCCGAGTCCAAAGAGAGATAAATTGATGTACACTTTGGGATATCCTGAACCCAGTTTGGAGTCTATACCTGTTGTTCGAGAATTTTCTGACGTATTTGAAGAAGTAAAATCCTTACCTCCACACAGAGAAATAGAGTTCCGAATTGACTTAGTACCCAATGCCCGTCCTGTCGTCTATGCAAGTCGCAGGATGGCACCTAGGGAAAGAATTGAATTAGTCAATCAAACTCGAGATTTGTTAGAAAAAGGATTGATTCGCCCTAGTGTTTCCGAATGGGGTTCAGCTATCGTATTTGTGGCTAAATCAGACGGATCTTTGAGATTGTGTGTATATTATCGCGATCTCAATAAACAAACTCTCAAGAATAAATTCCCTTTACCTAGAATCGATGATCTATTCGATCAACTTCATGGAGCTCGATTCTTTTCTAAAATGAATTTAGCTCAGGGATTCCGTCAACTGCGAATAGCCGAGGATTGTGTTCATTTAACAGCCTTCAGGGGTCCTAACATGTTCTACGAATGATTAGTCATGCCTTTCGGACTGCGTATTTCGTAGATTTAATGATCCGAGTGTTTCGATAAGTACTGAACAAATTTGTCCTTGAATTTATTGATGATATCTTGATTTATTTCAAAACCGAAGAAGAGCATGATGAACATCTCAGAATTATTTTGGAGATATTGAGGAGGAATATCCTATATGCCAAATTTTCTAAGTGTCACTTTTGGGTCAAAGAATTCAAATTTCTTGGTCATATCGTTAATGATGAAGGTATTTCTGTTGATCCAAGCAAGATTTCTGCAATTCTGGACTGGAAGCGACCCACTACTCCTAGAGAAGTTCGAAGTTTTCTGGGTTTAGCGGGATATTATAGAAAGTTTGTCCAGGATTTTTCTAAGTTGGCCAGTCCACTGACTAAGCTGACAATGAAGAATTCTAAATTCGATTGGACTCAAAAGTGCGATGAGGCTTTCTAGGAATTGAAAAGAAGATTAACTACCGCTCCCGTTCTCGCTATCGTTAACGGAAACCATGGGTTGTCCGTCTATATTGATGCTTGTGGAGACGATTTGGGTGCAGTACTAATGCAAAATGGAAAAGTAATTACCTACGCGAGTAGACAATTACGACCACATGAGAGAAATTACCCAACACACGATTTGGAGCTTTTAGCTGTTATTTTCGCTCTGAAAATCTGGCGACACTATCTTCTGGGTAAGAACTTTTTAAGCTCTCTTAACGATATAAGAAATTCAACTTAACTAAATAAATATACTTAATGAACTCTCTCTGTTTTAGGTGAAAATTTTGATTTATTCATCGATCACAAATCTTTAAAGTATCTCTTCATCCAGAAAGATTTAAATTCATGGCAACAACGATGGTTAGAATTTTAGCGTCATATGACCTAGATATTATGTATACACTCGGTAAAGCCAATGTAGTAGCTGATGCTTTAAGTAGAAAGCATGCTACTCTTGCTCATCTTGTTGTCACTCCTACTCTCCTTGAGAAAATTGCCAGCAAGCAAAATGAAGACAAATTTCTTCAGGGAATCTATGGAAGGATTCGTCGAGGCGAAGATTCCAGTTTTAGGATCGATAATAGTGGAGTTATTAGGCTGAAAGGCATGATATGTGTTCCAGACTTCCCTGAATAAAGCGTGAAGTTTTAGATGAATGTCATAAATCAAAACTCAGTATCCATCCAGGAGTAAATAAAATGTATAGAGATATCAAAAGAACCTTATGGTGGATGACAATGAAAAGAGATATATCCATATATGTGAGTCGCTGTGCTACCTGTCAGCAAATTAAAAGCGACCAGAAGAAGATGGTGGGTTTACTCCAGCCTTTGGAGGTACCAAAATGGAAATGGGATCGGGTATCAATGGATTTTATCGACGGATTGCCATGAACTAAGAAGGAAAATGAAGCAATTTGGGTTATAGTGGACCATCTAACCAAAACAGCCCATTTCATTCCAGTGAAATCCACTCGGACAGCACCAAGTTTAGCTGAGCTATATATCAAAGAGATTGTCCGTCTCCATGGTATACCGAGCAGTATAGTGAGTGATCGTGACCCGATCTTCACTAGTAAATTTTGGGAAGCATTTCAGGCCACGTTGGGAACAAAGCTAAACTTCAGTACTGCTTATGACCCACAGTCTGATGGGAAGACTATAAAGGATAAATCGAATATTAGAAGATCTTTTATGAGCTTGTATTCTTGACTTTGGTGGTTCTTGGGAAGAATATTTACATTTGGTCGAATTTTCATATAATAATAGCTATCAAGCCAGTATCGAAATAGCTCCTTTTGAAGCTTTATATGGACGACCGTGTCGATCACCGGCAGGTTGGATTGGATCCGGTGATAGACTGGTTCTTGCACCAGACATGATTAAGGAGGCCACTGAAAAGGTTGATTTTATTCGAAAGAAGTTAATAACTGCTCAGAGTCGCCAGAAGTGTTATTACGACCATAGAAGAAGAGCTTTGGAATTTCAAGTTGGAGATTCTGTTTTCTTGAAAGTATCCCAATGCAAAGTGTGTTAAGATTTGGGAAAACTGGTAAGTTGGCACCGCGATACAATGGTCCTTTTCCTATTTTGGAAAGGATTGGTCCTCTAGCATATCGAGTGCAACTACCTAACTGGTTATCCGGCGTAGACGATGTATTTCACGTTTCACATCTTCGAAAGTACATGCACGATCCAGACGGTATTATCGAAGAGGCAGTGCAGCAGGATCTGGAGATCACACCAAATTTATCAGTTAAAAGAGAACCAATTAAGATTGTGGATCGAGACGAAAAGCAATTAAGGAACAAAATTGTGAAACTGGTTAAAGTGCAGTGGAGCGGAGATCCAAAGGATTGTACTTGGGAGACAGAAGACAGTATGCAAAAGTCTTATCTCAAATGCAGGGTGGATATCTCGGCTTAAATTGGTAAACCATTTCTCTATTCTTTTCTGCATTCGTATATTCTTTATTTGCTTTCCTCTCTCTTTCAAATTTCGAGGACGGAGTTTTCTTAAGGGGGGAAAATCTGTAACATACCAAAATTCATCAATTTAAAATTGGTAAATGTTGAACTTTTATAATAAAATTTGAAAAGTTTCATAATAAATAAATAATAAATGATAATTTGAATGAATAAGAATTTCAAATTTCTTTTGAGTCCAAAATATGGAAATACTAAAAGTTTAAAATCATTTAAATCTAAATTTCGATTCATATATGTGAATATATATGTATTTGTACATATGTGGGTAGATTTGAAATTCATGTATATTGAATTTGATTTTTAATTTGAATTTAAATTTTAAAATAAATGTTTGGTAAAATAATTTGATTTATAAATGTATATCTATGCAATTTATATAATATGTATTTAAAAATTCAAAACACTTTCTTTTGATAACATGCATTAATATAAAGTTAATATTATAAAGTTAATATTTGTTAATGGAAAAAATAAGTCTAAACACAATTTATATAATATAGATAAAGTAAAAAAAAAATATTAATTACAAGTGTTAAACTAATAATGACCATGGTGACAAATGTAATTCAAGGAAGAAAAAAAGTAACAAGTGTCATTTTATTAATTTCTTTTCTTAAGTAAATTTTGAAAAAAAGAAATAAACTTATGCAATATCTTCTCCCCTTACTTTTTATTCATTTCAAAGAGAAAATTTTGTGCAATCTTTACATCAGAAAAATCATCAAAAAAAATACAATTTCCTCAACAATTGAAATCAGAAAAACAAATTTCCAGGAAAAGAAAATCTGTGACAAAACTTCCTCTCAAAATCTTAAGCTAAAAAAAAGAATCCAAAGTTGAATTCAGATCTTCAACATACCTTACAGAATCAAGCAGAGAATTTCAAAGGTTAAAGGGAGAATCAGGGATTAACTCAAGAAGAAAAAAAAGAAACAGCAATATACAAAGCTTAAGGTTGCAGGCCAGAGATTTTTTCCTCTGTTTCAACTAAAAAAATTACTGTAAGTAATTTCATTTCTGTTATTTGCTGTTAAAAAAATTAAGTAAGTAAAATTAAATCAAAGATTTAAACAAGTTTATGCAAATTTGTGGCAGCTAACAAATTTAAAAAAATCAAGTAAGAAAAAGAGGAAGGAGTTCAGGTTCATCTCTGTTAAACACTGTCAGGATTACTAAAAAAATAAAAATAAACAGGTGAATAAACATCCCTAAAACCTGATGTTTGACATATTGTTTGAGTGTATAATTCAAACAAGTTTGAATATGAGTTTTCATGCAACAAAAGATTGAATGAGTTATGTATTTTTACCTATCATGTTAAATTAAAATTGGATTGCCTCTGTTCTATGTTACAGAAATCCAAAATTCTTTAGAAAAATCCAATTTTCTTACCCTTGATCCTTGTTTGATCTTAAAATTCAAACAAAAGTAGTTTGTTTCGTCATGTTCTAAATTTATAAAAATAAATTCAAGCTAAATGAATAGGAACTGCTCTGGAAAATTTAAAATCCAGACACCATCCATATCATGTGGAAATTCAAACATGATGAATCATAGTTTTAGGAATAAAATACGAATTGTTATATCAAATGATGATTTTTGAAAGTCAAATCAAATTTTTTAAGCAAGTATTCATTTAATAAAGCGGGGATGATCAGATTCGAATGTATTGGCAATTTCTGATGATCGGCAGCACAATTCATTTTGTAATCTTAGGTGAAGCTTGCTGGGGGATAGGGAAACTTAAGAAAAATGCTTAGAAATTTTTTAAAACATTGTGGAATGAAGACGAGATCGAATTAGGGGTTTAGCCCAGGTTTTTGCATTGATCTGTAATTGGAAAATTTTGTCATTTTGGGTGCATCGGACTAGATGAGACCGGGTTGTGGAGGAGCGTGGTTGACATGGGAAGCTCGTGAGGGAGATACGTGGCTTCTGGTGATCTTTGGCTTCGGAGCGAGGCGTTGGTTTGAGGCACTGATGGTTCCAGTTTTAGGTTGTGAACGAAATTTCAAATTCGTAATTTGTTTGAATTGGTGAGTGTTTGAGAGGCTCGAGCACATCATCGATGATGTGCCCACGACCAAAAGTTTGACCAGAGGTGGCCGGTGAAGTTGTGCAGGTGCACATAGTTTGGTTGTGTCAGGGGAAGCGAATTTGGGGAAGAAAGGAAGAACCCGAAGTAGCTATCGGGTAATAGGATTTTGAACTCGAGCATGAACTCGAAGTAGTTTAGGGGTCATTCGGGTGGTGCTTAGAAAATTTTGAAAAGAAAAAATATATCAGCACTCGGGTCAAATTTTATAGAAGCTCGAAGCAAGCGGGACTAATTCTCGGGGAAGACTCGAAGGAGCTCGGGGAAGTCCGTATACAGGGAGGTTTGCCCAAATGAAAAACAACAAATTTCAAAACTTTTAAAATTCTAAAAACTCATGTTTTAAAAGATGGTTTTGATTCAGATTTAAAACAAATTAAAGTTAAGTAAGGAATTTTTTTTAAGAAATTTAATTTAATTTAATTATTGTCACATTACTTATATAAAAAATCAGTTATAAAATGTAATTAAAAATGATGTTAAAGATGAAATGTTTTATAAGATAATTTTTGATCTCTCAAGACAATTCATATGATGAATTTAAATTAGTTTTACAAGAAAAAACAAAAATGGTTAATAAAAATAAGAAGGTTGTCTTTTGAAGTTTATATGTAATAAATGATTTACTTAAAATAAACTATTTAAATTAATTACTTAATATTAAATGATAAATCAAGGATTAATTTATTTAGATAATAAATTAAGAAAAATAATTAATTAATAAGAGTAATTAAGATTTAGTTAATGAGTAATTAAAGATGAATTAATTAGGGTAATCAATTTATGAATGATTAAATTATGAAGATGATTAAAGATCTAATCAATTTTAATTAAGAATAACCAATCATTGATTAAAGATGATGAATGAAATTAATTATGTGATCAATTAGTTTAATTCACACGATTGATTCATCGTAGCTATATACGATTGATGACTATCGTATGATGAGTATTAATTGACATCTCTGATTGTAATTGTGATGCTGTGTGATATGAATTGTTTGTGGTGAGCTGTGATCCTGTATTTTCTATGTGAATATGAAACCCCTTTTTGCCCGTAAACGGCAATTAAATTTTCAATGCGACAGGGAGTCAGTTTCCAGTTGGTTATTCGAAACCCATATCGAACCTGTGAATCTTTGCGAATGACATATCCACATGTTTTTAAAATTGACGCTCACTATTCGGATTAGCCGGGAGAGGACCTTTGTGTCATATAACCCATTCTGAATAGTGATTCGACGAATGGAGAGCATTTGAAGACCGGTGGTGAAGACCGGGTATCTTCGAAAACGATAGGATAACCTATCGATTGTCTCTGCACCGAGTTGCTCCGGTATAGGGATTCCCTAAGTGATGGGAAGTCCGATCGGGATTGTGGACACCCGGATTAGCAAGGGCTTCTTCCTTTATTGGACGAAGTGCCTTCCGTTCTGTTCGAACCCGGAACAGACTTGTATGGTCGTGTGTCTGACACTACACTTTGAGATATAAAGCCGATTTCTTTCAAATACATATTTGTTGGTGGCGGAGAATTTATTCTCTTAGCTTAACACCCTTCTCTGCGACGTACGAGCTCAAAGGTTATGTAGTTGAAGGTTATCCGCGATATACTCCCAATTTGGTAGTGTGGCACGCTAAGTGCTGCTGTGTATTGACGATCATTAGATGATCAAAGCATGGATTTTGAGAAAAGCGTAGCTTTGTGGACGAGACTTCGTCAAACCTCACAACCCGGTAATGGTCGAAGCAGGAAAGATGCGGCAAGGTTATTGGGGGTAGCTCCCCTTAGGGTATGTGCATTTCCTTCTGGATAGAAGTGGTATCATGGTATGGAGCCTAGATACTTAACTTATGTGGATATCGCAAATATATATATACTACTTTGTGATTGTTATTATTGGGGCCCCGGATAAAGATTGGTTACAACCGAGGGATGACATACTCGTGTAGTAGTTACCTAGTTATAGAGGTAACCCGGCCTTGTGTTGGCAGAGATCCGGTTAGGTTCTCGGGACGTCCCTCCATAGGCGTACCCATGTGGCCCAGGATGTTCCTTAGCCTAACCATTTGTTGGAAATCCAATTACCAAAACGAACTTAGTACGGTTTTAGTTGTAGAATCTGTCATGGTAGCTATAGTAGGCATACTATAATGGTACGTATTCTAGCTAAGATTTATATTATACTTTCGAAAATGTTTTCATACTATGCACTAATAATAATATTTAAAAGTGTTTTCCCCGTATCAAGCATTTTTGACTGTCATAAGGAGCCAAGTCTGCGTTTGCATTGTGTGTGTGGCGGGAGGCCTTATGGCAGTTTCATTTTCAAAAAGAATTGCGAATTTCTTTCAAATTCTTTTGTTTGCTTTTGATTAAAATAAACTACTTTTATTTTCAAAGAAACTGTTTTTTGTTTACTCATAACAGTCCCATGACTGACCCGGAGTTTATTGTTTCCTTTCTAAACTCTGGGTGCCCATAATTTCCACACGGGCAGCCTAGTAGCAGGTATTTCGTGTTTTGGTGCTAGCTGTATTTTAGAGTCTTATGGTTTGGAGGCTATCGTCTTTTGAAGGCTCTTAACTTAGAGATATTTTGGAAACTTTTGGATCTTAAGGTTCTTAGTTGGACATTTGTTATCATTTCATTTCTTTGAAGACTTTCTTGGAATGCAATCACTTGTGGTTATGTCGTGATAGTCTATTTTGGAGTTGTGTTGTATATGTATAAAGATACTTTGATGTTAGTGATGTTGTTGTTATGATATTGTGATGTTGTATCTGGGATATGGATGTTAGCAGTTTTATTTTCCGCTGTTTATATTCATGTAATATTGTTATAAGCTCCATCCGAACTGGAATTCGACGTTCGAATCTCCGGCAGTCAAATACAAGTGAGGTATTTGATGTCGATTTTTGAACGTTGAACTTCAGGTCGTGACAGTTTATTTGTGGTTCAAATCTGTATTTGAAATCGATATAATTTTGAATGGTTTATGTAGAAAATAATTGAAATTAATGATTTTGAGATCTGTTTAAATTTGAATTTTTGGAATTAAAGTTGATTTGGAATCCATTTGTGAGATTTGAGGAAACCATTTATCTTACAAGGTATGTTAAAATGTTACGACTTCCAATGTATTATGATTTCAAAGTATTATGGTTTTCCAAGTATTATGGTTCAAAGTGTTTTGGTTTCGGAAGTATTATATCTTCGAAAATACTTTGATTTTGGAAGTGAATATATATTTGAAATGGAAATGATATTTTGGTTTTGAAAGTATATACTATTATGAAATGACCATGGTGTTATAATAACGTTTAGTTGTTAAAGAGACCGGGATCGGAAGTTGTCATACTCTCTGCCAACTCCGAAAACCACTTTAACAACTGTGTACGTGGTGGAGATTCCAGAATAAAGTAGGATGGCGACGGCGTTCCTTTGAGGTATATACATGGACTGGACTCCCGTGAGTTGGCATAAGGTGGCTAAAACAGGAGCAATCGACAGGCTAAGAAGGTAGCACCTTTTATCGGACACACTCCTTCGATACCATTCCATTACTTTGTGATTGATTAGGGCCCTTTTGATTTTAAGGGTGCGGCTCGAGGTGGGCGGTAGTAGCTGTTACGCGTCACCACCGATCCGTAAGCGTAATTGGTATATCTACCCTGGCATTGCCTAATTGTATCGTGTCACCTACCCTAGCGCGCCTTGTACGAGTTTGATTTGTGTCGTACCTACGGAGTATCCTCTGGTAGCCTCCCGATCAGGAGGTATTACGGTACTGTATAGACTATTGGCACTATTACGTGTTAAGGTGGAAAATGTAAAGCCTTAACGCTATTTAAAAGTAAGTTTATTTTACTATTAGACATTATTATAATAGCGTATATTACTACATAATAGATAGTTTAATGGATCCTTAGGAGATGTAAATCCCGAACATCTCTTAAGTTACTACACTCACGTTAGACACTGGATAGGAGACACTGGATAGGAGATGTCAAACCCAGTAAAAATCTCTAATGTCATTCCATTCTTATTTTACCGTTGATTTAACTTAACATAAGATCTTTTAGTTCCGACTCGAGTATTTTGTCCTTTTAATTCGCTCGGGTCAGCCTGAACATTTCAGGATTTGAAGGCCTTATTGCTGCAGGACAAAGACGAAGACTGTATTATTATTATTCATTATATCTCACTGCATCACGTATTCCGCTGCATTATTTATTATTCTCTGGCCTGTGTAACTCTGATTCTGAGTTGTAAAGTATAATCAAATGTTTTATAAAACAGCTTGATGAACTGTTATTTGGTTATTAGAATTTGTCATTTCGCTACGAGATTCTATTTCATTGTTTCTTTCTTCCTTTTTCTTATTCACCCCAATAACAATTTGCCCTTTTCTATGATTTAAGTCTTACGTGTGTGGTTTATCGTCGAATTAAAACGTATAAAAAGACGAGATGTTACATTTGGTTTCAGAGCTTTGGTTTTGCGAAAACCTTAGCTTTGTGGGGTCTGACTCTTTATTAATAGGGTAGCAATACCCTATGATGAGTCGCTGAGTGTATACATATGAGAGAGCATATTTGTTAGTGTTATAAAAAGGTTTTAATACTGTGTTAATTTGTTCCGTTTTGTATTTATAAATTCGAGTTAGTGCATAAGATGCTATGACATCAATAGGGATTTCTAAACACTTAATAGGACAAAGCGACATAATATTTGTTTTGAATATAGGTGAATGAAATAATTTTGCCTATTATATTTTCTATATATAAAATAATTTTTTTATAAAGAATGTATTTGGTTGTAATATATTGGTTTTAGGTAGTGAAACTTATAAATATTGGTTGGAAATAAGATCTAAAATAAAATAAATGAAAATTGGAATTTATAAATCAAGTTCCGGGATATTTGAAAATTTCTTTAAAATGATTTTGGAATATAATAATATTATTATTTAGAAGTATTTTCTGTTAAAAATATTTCAATATGATTTGAAAGAATTGTTTTAAAGAAATTTTGGGAAAGAAATAAGTTATGTACTCCCCTTTCTGTCGTCGGAAAATAATTTCGGTGATGAGTGCATGCCCCATCGACATTCATTTTCGAGTTTCTAAGTGGTAAGGCCATTGTAGTAGTTTTACTGCAGATTTATTTTGATAAACAAATATAAAATTTTAAAATTGTTTTAAATAAAATTGGATATATAAGTTGTAAGTATATACATTTATCTATTATTTTCAAATGATTCGAAATTTAACATGGTATTTAGTTCTTAAATTCCGTTAATTAATAGTTTTGATTATTGTAGTGAAATGGAATGTAACTAATTGATAATTGGAACCTCTAATTAAAATAAGAGATTAAATGCTAGGTTATAAATGAAATTACGAGAAAGTTGAAACTAGTAACATATAAAACAAAATATATGATTATTGAACATTAAATTAATTTAAAAGAAATGAGAAATACTTGTATAACTTTCAGTTACATTCTTAAAGCATATATATAACTTACCAAATATTAAAAGTTGAATGTTTAATAAGAAAATGTAATGGAAATTGTATGAGTAAATTTATGTTATGAAAGTGTTCAATAAATTGCTTTTATTAGTAAGAATTGATGTTATAATAGTTATATACTTAAGTTGTGATTTGGAAGGTTATTGTAATTAAATGTGATAGAAAAGGGATCATTGTAAGTAAAAGATTATAAACTTAAGTTAATGAAATTGTTATGCCAAGTAACTGAATTGAACATGAATGTTATTAATAAATGAAATGAAGTTGGTAAGTAATTAATGAAATAAGTGAGATAAACACTGAATCAATGGATGGAAATGAAATTTGCAAGAAATAAATGTAAATTAAAAAGATAAATCATTATATGAATGAAAAGGAAATTAAAAAAAAACAAATGTTATGAAATAAAATTAATAAGAATGAACTTGATCTATTGTTTGGAATTGTTGTTTGTTTGGTTTATGGTTGTTTGGGCAAGGATACTTCAAAATTGTTTGGATGAATGAATAATATATTTAGTATCATCTAAGACTGTTGAGTAAATGATGCATTTAGTAGTTTCTTTTTCATTCTGTACAACTTAAAGTTTTTGAACCCGAATAACTATTTGTTTTGTTTGATATGAAGGATAATGGATTTATGTTGATTTTATATGAGATTGTATATTAGTTGCAAGTGATTGTTGTTTATATTAATTTGTTTGTTAGTGGTTGAAACAACATTAAATGTTTCATTTTATATAATTATTAACTCTTTTTTCAGATTATATAAGTGAAATGCAGGTTATGGAAGTAATCGCTGCTGCTTTTGGTTTCATAATTAAGTGGTAATTGCCCGGCATATAGGTACGTTCCCGGATTACGGTTTTCTAGCGATATTATATTGTTTTTCCCGTGTTGGGATATATATTATTTTGGAAAATATATGTTATATATTGTTATATTTGATATTATCAATTCTCCCGAGCCTCTCCGTACAAAGGAGACTCTGTCGAAATTTTCGATAAATTTTGGACTTAGAAAATTTTGAAAATGTTTTCTAAACTTTATTAATTTGAGTACAAAAAGATTAATAGTTATAAATTGATATATTTTATTTAAATTATTAAATTTTGTAAATCATTTGTTTATAAAATTAATATTTTTGAATAAGATGTATTGACTACTTAATTCTTTCTTTTCCCTTCTTTTTCCTTTTCGGGGACGAAAAGTTTTGAGTGGGGGAGAGTGTAACAACCCGTAAATTTCCGATAATTAAATTTCTTAATTTAACGAATCTTGTTATTTAATACTGGAAGGAATAAAAAGTTGTAAGGTAATAATGGAAAAATAACTAAGACGAAACAGAAGAAGGATAATTAAAGTTAACAATTAATGAACTTGAATGGAATTCCAATTAGTTGAAATAAGGTAAATGTATACTTGGTAATAAATTTAATATAAGAAAACGAACATAAATAATGAGTTAATTAATGAATTAATAATAATAATAAATAGTAATTGAATAAAATCAACGTTCTGTAAGTAATTATAATATTGTTTGGAAGTGATAGCTTATAAAAGTATGATTAAGAGTTAGCGGCAACAATTATTATAAGTTACCGATATATTTTTAATCCATCAAATGGAATTGAAATCAATTGTAATAAATCAAAATAAAATATTACGTTAATTGAAATTAAGATGGAATTTGAGAATAGTAATGTAACAGATCATGAATCCAATGTTAATTTCATCCATTTGACAACAATGAATTGAATAATTGAATGAAAAGTAAATCAAATGGAATTATTGGAAATTAAATTTATAATTTCTGAATTTAATGAATTGAGGTTAACACTGAAATTGATAAATTAATCAACTCTAAATTGACATCTAAATTTGTTTAAATTAGTGTAAATGATTAAGAAAATTAAAAATGATAAAATTGTCAATTATAGAATTGAAATTGAAATTTTGATTTAATTAATTATTAATTTATTTAATTAATGAAAAATAGCCATGTTGGCCACTGACTAGGATTTTGACGAAACCAGTTTCATTGGATCCATAACGGTGAATTATTGTAGGATTTCAAGTTTCATAGCGATCGGACTTGTCATTTGATCGTACGGACTCGAAACGCCTAGAAATCAATTTGAAATAACTTAATTTTAGCATAACTTCTTCATACGAGGAATTTGAACCCGATACCTATTCCATTGATTTTAAAATATTTTGAAACATCTATTTTGATATATGGGTTGACCCATTTTCATTCCGGAGTCGAAACGGGCTTTTGGGCCAGTATCGTTCAACTATCCAAATCAATTGTATCTGTTCCTCTATTTTTAGCTCTACCTATATATATCTGGTTATAAACCCTAGCAGCCTTTCTATTTTTCATCTTTGTACGTACAGAAACTTCGGTTGCTCCTCCTCCTCAATGGCTGAAAACCCTAATCTTCCAATCCAATTTCAATTCAAAATACAACTTTAGAAATCAAACTCCACAAACATCATCAAATTATATATCGATCTGAAGCTCTTGGCGAGCGTAGGTCAAAACTGCAGTTCGTTTTTCGATCTGGGTCTCTGTGTGCCTAAAAATCGACATACAAATCATGGCCGTTCATTTGGTAGTTGATCATCGGTGATAAAACCTCGATTCGATGGTGGTGCAGCGTAGAGTGGTCCGAGGACAGGTAATCATGGTGGGTCGCTTGAGTAGGCAACGGTTAGATCATCGGAGATAAGTGGATTAGGGTTCGAAATTTGGCGGCTGAATTGGGTATAGGCAATCGGTGGTCGCGCGGCTTCGAGTCACCGCGCCTGGTGCGGCGGTGATAGGTAGTTCGTTGACGTCAAGATGGTGATAGATGGTGGACGAGTGTATGAGAGTTAGTGTCGTCGCCTTGATTTGGCTTTGTATGCGTGATTAGGGTTTGCTGGAAGTGGAGCGCGTGATGCAGGTAGGGGACGTGGCGAACTATTATTGGTGTGTTTTATTTCTATTTAACTTTCAACCCAAATGTTCTAATGGCCATACCTTTTGCATACATGGTCGAAATTATGCGAGGCTTTCTCCGCTAGGATCGTATTAAAATTCTGGATGTTTTGGAACTGGTTTGGATGGATTCTGGGACTGTTCAAATTTTGGGTTTGAATTTGAATTTAAATTTAAATTCGATTTAAAGATGAGTGTTTTAACCCACTCACGACTTCTAAAATTTCTTATGTCTGTTAAATTTAATTTATGTTATGACCATGAATTTATTTATGACTCTTTCATATATTTTTAATCATCATCATAGTTAATTGCATTTATTTAAATTGAATCGTTATTTAATTTATTATTGAATATAACTGCCAGCTAAATACATGTTATCTATTATCAGTTATATATTGATATTGATTGATTGTTTGGATGATGATTGTGATGGATGTGTAATTTTGATGATGGATGAATGGATATTATATTTTATATCATTATAATCTACAAGTTCGTTATGGACTTATTTTTATTAATTCGGGATTGCTGTTTGAAATGATATATAGCTGTAAATTATTTAAACTTCGGATTGAAATGATAAATATCCGTATCACCTGACCATAGAATAGAAAATTATATACATACACCATTGGTCTATATATAAATATTTTGAAAATGATTTCTATAGTTTTGAAATGAAATATATGGTTTTATATAATATTGATTTTAGATATTAGATAAAGGTTATTTATATATAGTTAAATTCTTGATTTTGAGCTCTGCATTAATTTGTTTTAATATAAAATAATTTTATTTATAAAGTTTGGTATAATATGGTTAAGTAATTATTTAAATTATATTTTATTATAGAGTTATAATGATTTTTATAAATCAAGATTGGGAGATAAATTTAAGATGATTTTGAAATTTTATCTAATTAAAGAATTATATTTAAGTAAAATCGATTTGGAACCTTTTTTCAAGGATATGATTTTATAACTTAATTTTGGTTAACAGTGATTTTAAGGAATATTCAAGTTTAAATAAATTGGAAAAAATATTCTGTTATTAGAAAATTGAAGTTTTACTTAAATGATATTCGATTTGGTAAGTAGATATTTCAGAAATAAATAACAAAAAATTGAATTTAAGGTATATATGAAATTTTCATATTTAGTTTTGAAATTTTAGAATATTTAAAAGCTTTGAAAAATATAATTTGAAATGGTTTATTTGTGGTTCAAATCGGCATTTGAAATCGATATAATTTTAAATGATTTATGTAGAAACTAAATTGAAATTAATGATTTTGAAATCTATTTAAATTTGAATTTTTGAAATTAAAGTTGACTTGGAATCCATTTGTGAGATTTGAGGAAACCATTTATCTTACAAAGTATGTTAAAATGTTATGACTTCCAGTGTATTATGATGTCAAAGTATTATGGTTTTCCGCGTATTATGGTTCAAAGTGTTTTGGTTTCAGAAGTATTATAACTTTGAAAATACTATGATTTTGGAAGTGAATATATATCTGAAATGGAAATGATATTTTGGTTTTGGAAGTATATACTATTTTGAAATGACCACGGTGTTATTATAATGTTTGGTTGTTAAAGAGAGCGGTATCGGAAGTTGTCATACTCTCTGCCAACTCCGAAAACCACTTTAACAACTAGGTACGTGGTGGAGATTCCAGAATGAAGTAGAATGGTGGCAGCGTTCCTTTGAGGTATATATGTGGACCCGACTCCCGTGAGTTGGCATAAGGTGGCTAAAACAGGAGCGATCGACGGGCTAAGAAGGTTGCACCTTTTATCGAACACACTCCTTCGATACAATTCCATTACTTTGTGATTGATTGGGGCCCTTTAGATTTTAGGGGTGTGGCTCGAGGTGGGCAGTAGCTGCTGCGCATTACCACCGGTCCGGAAGCGTAATTTGTGCCGTGTCACCTACCCTAGCGCGTCTTGTATGAGTTTGGTTTGTGTCGTACCTATGGAGTATCCTCTCCTAGCCTCCCGATCACGAGGTATTACGGTACTGTATAGACTATTGGCACTATTATGTGTTAAGGTGGAAAATGTAAAGCTTTAACGCTATTTAATAGTAAGTTTATTTTACTATTAGACATTATTATAATAGCGTATATTACTACATGGTAGATAGTTTAACGGATCCTTAGGAGATGTAAATCCCAAACATCTCTTAAGTTATGCACTCACGTTAGACGTTGGATAGGAGATGTCAAACCCCATATACATCTCTGACGCCATTCCACTCATATTTTACCGTTGATTTAACTTACATAAAATCTTTTAGTTCTGACTCGAGTGTTTTGCCTTTTTAGTTCGCTCAGGTCAGCCTGAGCATTTCAAGATTTGAAGGCCTTATTGCTGAAGGACGAAGAAAAAGAATGTATTATTATTATTCATTATATTTCACTGCATCATGTATTCCGCTACACTATTTATTATTCTCTGGCCTGTAACTCTGATTCTGTGTTGTAAAGTATAATCAAATGTTTTGTAAAACAGCTTCATGAACTGTTATTCGATTATTATATTTTGTCGTTCTGTTGTGAGATTCTTTTTCGTTCTTTCTTTTTTCCTTTTTCTTGTTCACCCCAATAACAATTCGCCCTTTTGTATGGTTTAAGTCTGACGTGTGTAGTCTATCGTTGATTTAAAGCATATAAAAAGGAGGGATGTTACAAAGTGTTATATACATTTTAACCCAGCTATATTGAACTAATTGCGCAAGTTAGGTTCGACTGCCATCAAGGTCGATGACTTTAAGTGATAATTGTGAGGCCCAGAAGTCAAGTACTGATGGTAACATGAAGTCAAGGTTGAATGGACTTGATAGATATGTAAGGCAGTATGTTCAAATCATGAAATATGTCTCAACACATAGGATGGATTGGCATAAATTAGCTCTAATAATATGGATCGACATGTTTCAAGGTGTGAAAGCATTCCTATAGAAAACAATTAATATCTCAAGATCCAATGTCCAATGCATATGAAATTTTTTCAGCAAGACATGGGGACTATAAGGAGCCTACCCTAGGGATCACACCTCAAGAAGATAAAATTGAAGGGATCGGTATACTTCCCTTGGAAGGGATCGGCAGTAATCGGCAAGAAAACCATGATGGAACAAAGATCGAGCAATATCTCAAGATTAACTGATCCAATTAACATGAATTTGGAGGCTAAACACATTTTAGCATGAGCAAGCCACTATAAGGATCGCTCCTGAAAATTCAACCAAAGAACTAATCAGTACCTATCCCTCTTCTTTGGGAATTGGGCCATGCAATCACTCATGTGGGCCCATATGGTTTCGATGGTCCTTCCGTTGAGTTTTCAGGGAGATATTTGGCCATCTTCGTCTATAAATACAGGCTTGGTTGTTCATTTTTAGGACCTTTATGCTGCCAGTTGCTTTATACTATTTCGTTACTAAGGATTTACTTATCTGATCCCTATTGACTCAGTTTTAAAGTTATTAATAAAGAAATATATTCAAAGTGGAGGTAGGCAAACAGCGCTGAACCACTATAAATCGTTGTCTTCGTTTATCCTGTCAAATTACCTATTATTTCTTTGTCATTATCTTTTGTTTTTATTTTATATTCTTCATTTGTTTCTCTTCAAAACTTATATTGTGTGTTTGTACCAATTTTTGGTGCAAACAACTCAAAAGCTAAAAATTATACAATGTGCTAACTGTTATAATATTGAAAAGCGTAGATATTGAAATATACCTAATTTATTTCTTTCCATATAATAATGATCTCTTAACAGACCTGAGTCTAAACATGTGTTTGCATCAATAATGGCATACATCCGAAGATTAGTAGCAGAGAATAAAATAAAGAAAACAAAGCGAAAATGAGAAAAATTAGAACACCCAACAATTATAGTGGTTTGACTAATCGTTGGCCTATGTCCACTTGAAATTTGTTTATCTTTCTCTTGAGATTTACAAAGACGATCTTCTGGATCGGTATTCAGTGATCGGTGATGATCCATAAGACTATAAAGGTTGTATGGAAATTTGTTAAATGAGCCAAAAAGTCCCTTAAACAATGTCTGACCTCCTCTATTTATATCCAAGTCATAGAAGTACTCTCCACCAAATTTGCACTCACATTTTCCACGTCTAGGAGGGTTATTCTTGAAAGATCGTGGTTAACTCACCGATGTTCAAGGATCAGTACTGAACCCTAACTATGTTACAAGACCTTCTTTTGATCCATGAAAGTTGCTTGGTTGACTTGCATATTCATCCACGAAACTTGGATGTATTGATATCATCTTGCACTTAGGTAAATTCCCTGGTTCGAAAGTCAGGCAAAAATATTCAACTTATGCATTGGCTGTTTGAGTTGACATGGGCTTGCGATCCATCCAATATTGCATGAGTTAGCTTGTAATTTCTCCATCTTGACGTACCATGAGGTAAATGGAAAATTAAAGGAGAGTTTAGAGATCAGTACCGAACCCTAACTACGGTTCGACGTCAAATCGTGATTTTACTTGATCTTCGCACTTTTTGTAGTAGAACTTTCAGTCGGTGGTTTGGTGAGTCGATGGGTCCATCTTTTGATCTTGTTTGATATCTGAGTTTGGAACTTATCGCTATAGATTCCTGCTTGATACTTTTTTGTTTTATTGATCTAATTTGTCTGAATGTTGCTCGGTCACAAGGCTAGATAATATTTCCCCCCCCCCCCTCCCCCCCGCGCGCAGCACACCTTGCGAATGAAAGGTGTGCTTTTCTCAATAACAAATATTGAAATCGATTATGCACCAGTGGTTGAATTTTTTGGTTATTAATTGATCAAATCACGGCGAACCGTATGGTTTCTTCAAATTCACATGTATATCATTGATCATTCTAGACTATTATAGCTAGGGACTCGAGTCCTTGCTCGAGTGCTAGTCACAAGCAATCATCATTCTATGTTCCTCTCGAATATCGTATCATATGCAGTAAACCAAAATCATCCCGTGTTCATTCTGGAGTTAGCAATCACACAACGAAATCAGTTTTATCCCATGTTCATCTGGGATTTGAGTTACAACATACAAATTGCATGTCGGGTAACCAAGGGTCAACAAATCATGGGAGTTCATTGCCACTGATTGGTACGTTATTTATAAATCGTCTAGAGTCACCTAGAATCCCATTATAAGAGCATCAAACTAAATCGAAGCGATGACTTAATCTGATAATCGCTATCAAATTATTTCAAAATAAAACAGTGTACAAATCAAAAGTATACTCTTCGATCCCTCTGGATCACATTATCAATACCCCGGCCAGCTTATGATCTCTTTGTATTGTTAGTTTAATCCCTGATCTCTTCGGATCACTATTTAAATCCTCAATCTCTTCGGATTGTCAACTGAACCCTTGACCTCTCTGGATCTTCGGTTGAATCCTTGATCTTTCCGGATCGTTTAGCATCTAACCTAGGGTTCGATAAGTCCAATCTGCATGCTCTCCGACGAGGGGACTCAACATCCAAGCGAGTCCATCCACTTACTCTTCAGTGCGGGAACTCACTCTCGTACAAGCCCAATCCATTCACTCTCCGACAAGGAGACTTATATCTTACATTCATCGCCATGTCTCTCCGGATACGACTACCATGTTCAATCAATTCATAAATCAATATTATACGGTAACCAATGTCCGTTGGTGTTTCAAATTAATATCGATTATCATGTTTGGATGATTTTCAAAATCAAGCATTCATTCACTGAATTCAAATCCAAACATCCATGCAACATCACAACATCCATCTCATCAAGAATTACTGTCGAGCATCCAACTTAGAGCATGCCTTGAGATCGATCGAGGTCTCATACACGAGTAAGTGGCTTAGCTGTAATGTGCATCATTTATTAAAAATAAAGTTAAAGTGTGAGAATCAAACCTGACTCCCTACCGTTCCGATCATGAGATAACTGTCCTTGACCTAGATACAATGCCGATACCATTTACTGCAGACAATGGCTGCTCCAGCTACATCACTGTAGCTTGGCTTCTCACATAAAAACTACACCAAAAAATCCATTTTGCCATGGCTTCGCTATAGGCAATGACTAATATTTAGTCACGGCTCTAAGCCGTGGCTAATTTATATTTAGCCAGGCTTTAAGCTATGGTTAAATACTTGTATCCAGCCAATATCATTATTAATACAACACAAAGTTATACGAGTAACAATGAGATGATGACTGGATTAATAGCATAAATGTAATTCAAAGCCTTTTATTTTTTACTCCAAAGTACAAGTAACAATTAGACATGTCCATGGTACATGTGAATAGGCCCGTACAATCTACTACCTCGGTCCAGAATCGAAATTGAGAGGAAAAAATTTATGGGATTTTTTTTACCCCTATGGGTATTGAACTCAACGCACTCAGTACAGACAATGTAGACTACCATTAAACCAAAGATCCCAACATAAAAGTTTGTAACTAGTTTTAAAGAGTTTGTAATTCACATTATGATAAATTTTTCCATAGCCCGTTGAGTTGTCCTAGCCTAGGGGCTTGGTGGGATTCCCTTTAGGCTGACCCCAAACGTGAATAGTACAAGGAAAGTTTCCCTTCACGAATGGGCTACAAAAGTTTATGGCCTCCGAAATTACATCAAAATACCCAAAATGACTATTTAAAAAATTGATTAATTCCTTATTCGTAACTGATAATAACATGTATGAAATTTTGATTAGAAATCCATGCCACCCCAGGCATTGCAGGATGTGCATCCTTCTCATCTTTGGATTGTTCTACCACCATTACTTCAGTAGTTATCATTAGTGAAGAAATACTGCAATGCAAAACCAATAAATATGTTTTAGCATGAGAAAATAAAATACTTCATATTGAATGGAAGGGCATGACCTACTACATATCACGAGGCAACGGAGTTTTGCCTTGCAGCAAGTGCAGCTCTGATCACTTTCAATGGGTCAATAATACCAGCCTTTACCATATAAACATATTCACTTATATAAGTATAAAATATTCATTAGGCCAAATATCATTTAGAAATCATATTGAACTCATAAGTAGAAGCAAGGATGTGATATTCATGCAAAAGTTATGTGTGTATGTTTGTGAAAAAACACTTATACAAATATATACAGATATCTTCCTTGCTTCATATCATACGTCTCCTTGCAAGTAGCTGCAATGGCACGATTAACATCTTCTGCATCTCCTTTTGCCACATCAGTTACCACATCACCTGTTCTGGGATCTAGTGTTTGAAATGTTTTCCCTGCTCCATATCATGCACATATTCATTAATATTATTACCAAAAACTCTAACATTTATGATTATATATTTATGCATATCATGTACGGTATAACCTGATGCTATGTCTACAAACTTATCTTTGATTAGAAGTTGTGTATGCTCAACTTTAACTGGAGGTGTGATCGGTTCATTCTCAATGGCAGTGGTAGTGCCATATGTTTGGCTTTGTCTTATCACCTTGGATGATATATTCATACTACTTAACAAGATAATACTGTCATATTATCAAAATACATGAACTTAATTTTGGATACTCTATAAGAGTGATGCTATAGATCATCAAAATAGAATAGTACCATTGTCATTCTCTTTGATTTGGGATGGAAATGGCAAACATATGGCATAAATCTAGTAAATTTATTTCTGTGAAAAACAGACACATAGTAACTAATCCCTAAAAATATACAAAGCAACTTCAATATAAATTAATGACGTTCTCTGCATCTCAATTCTCTGTACATAATTTTTGGCCAATACCAATGGCTCATTTCGACTAAGACACCGTTGGATGATAAAAGACTTACTAGTTTAGATCTTGTTCTTGTGAAAGCAATTTTTCGCTCACTAGTATTTGCAAAAGGTTGTGCTCTTCTCCAAAAACATAGCTTATGATATAGAAGAAAAGGTTATATATATATATATATATATATATATATATATATATATATATATATATATATATATATCATCCTCCCTTATTATTATTTTCTCAAAGGATATAATGATTCATATGCAAACTTCATCCCAAGAAATATACAACTGGCATCTAAGGAAGGCAAGCATTCAAAACAATGTTGTACATATATCATTTATGTAAATTTAATGTACAAGTTAGCAAATTGATACAGTTTGATCACGTCAAAGTTACTAGATCAATAGGTGTGTTAAGGGCACACACATAAAATATGAAGTAATGTGTTGTAGATATAAATATGTTGGGAATCAAGAAAAATAACATCGATGGGGAAACTTACCAGCATTTTGTTTTAAACCGAGAAGAAACCATCCTTGCCAGCAACTGGAGTAGGCTTTGATGCTCCCACAGCCATAATAGCCCCTTACAAATTCATCCATTCATTCAACTTATTGCAATTCGCATTGGAAAGCATCAAAGATATATTTATTTGAAACTGTTAGTTTTGTACTTACTTGGCCTAAGGGAAGTATAGCATCAAATCTATCCACTCCAAACATACCTATGTTTGATAAGGTAAATGTTTCTGTAAACATGTCAAAACCCAAGAACACTTTCATACGGGTACTACAATATTGAATTGCATGGAACGGACTTCTAATTGAAATCATATGATATGTTTTCATTTTCCCATACATCTTATCAACAAGTTTACACATACATGATTCGATGAAATATCTAATGTAATTAGTCATATACTTCATTCCAAACAGTGGTACTTTTGACAAATAACAAATGTGTAATTTTATAACTACACATACTTCTTTTTAAAAGATTGAACCAATGAAGCTGAACTGAATTATCTCATTTGGTGAAAACTGCTTAGAATGTGCCTTGCTTACCAATTCTTTCCATTCTTGTGATAACAAATAGATATCAGGTTGCATGTGAAATAACTAGTTCACTGTAAAACATGAAAAATGCAAATAAATATTGGAGTCTCTGATGAAGCATCTTCTCTGCATCTTGGAGAATATGAGTGATAAGACCGTCATCAATTGCTAATGTAACAGTAATGTTACTGAATATCAATCAGTTTGCATATAGTTTTGTATGTACCATAACGATTGCTCGTTCAAACATGATGTAATAAAGCATTTAGTGTTGTTTCACCATCTCCACTATAGTAAATCTATAGATTTTCGATCTATGTAATTTAAATCAAACAAAATTAAGTATGAGCAAAATACTTGGGGAGAAAAGATTATGAGGGCAAGGCGCCAGACTCAATTATTCATTGTCGTCGTTGAATGCGTAATCCAAGAAAAGTGTTGATTGCCGGTTCGCTTACGTGCTTGGATATGGGAGAGGCGAGAGGATGCACGTGAATTTGAGGTATAGCCAAGAACTTTGATCGTTCATCAATTGAGGCAAACTTGGAGAGATCATTCGTTGTTCGTAGAAAACATATCTAAGGTTTTTGCTAAACAAAATAGAAAACACGGCTATTGAGAATGAAAATGAACTTGGTATAGTGTAAATATGGGAATACTGCAATGCTCTCGAGCGGTTGCAAAATTGCCATGGCTCTGAACCATTGCCATTTATTTTTCAATGGCTAAAACCGTGGCAAAATTTCCATATTGAGGCGTGGCAAAATGGAAAATATGGTGTAATAACTACTGCAACTGGTTGTTCCTAACCTGTTCCTTTATCAGATTATGAAGGTGCCTGCAATTATTTGTTTTATGCCCATCCAAGTCATGGAATAGGAAATATTTTCCAGATCGGTGGGTTCTCTCTTCATCAGTTTCTAATAGGGATCTGTCCGTCGATATCAAGGTAAATCTTCTCTAGGGTTTTGTTCACACAACACCAGAAAGGCAATTTCCTCACGGTTATAAGCGTGAAAAAACTAATTTGTTACGGTTATAACCGTGAAAATAGGTACCGTGGGAAAATTCAGTCACATTTTTGCTCACGGTTATAACCGTGATAAAAACAGCAATTTCTCACGCTTATAACCGTTATAAATTTAGATATTATCACACTTATAACCATGACAGAACAGTATTTACTCACGGTTATAATCGTGATAAAATGGTTATTACTAACGCTTATAACCGTGGGAAATTTAGATAGTATCACAATTATAACCGTGACAGAACAATAGTTTCTAACATTTGTTACGGTTATAACCGTTGGGAATGTTGGTAATTCCCAACGGTTATAACCGTTGGAAATTACTTCACATTCCCTTTGACAGTAACTGCTATGAAACAAGATGAAGTTCAAACTAGCCTGAAAAATTAGGCAGTGAATCAAAATATGAACCAAAACCTGCAAGCTCAAATTGAAGTCCAGACAAGTGCACAAAATCCGACTGTGATTCCAAATATAATTCGATATACACGGTTCTAGTTCAAACACATCAATTTAGATACATCTTTACAAAAACATTAATATGCCTGTCACAAAACAAATTATAAAGCAGAATAAAGCAGAAATGGAGACTCATCAGGTCTGAAGTAGTAAGTTCAGACGCAGGCACAATAACACATGATTCAGGTGCAAATGCAGCGATAGTTTCTCAGCAGTCTGTTAAGTATTCCACCAAATTGCTTTTGAACTCAGCAAGTAAAAGTAGGAAAGACATTGCAAAGACCAGAAGAAAAATGAAGCAAAGACTGACCTAGTAATAAGCAGTGATAATGAAAACAAAGTATGTACTGAAAAAGCAGATAATGCATATATTCCGAACACTTACCTGAAGACATAGAACTGAGGGAAATGCTTTTGAATTCAAAGCCACTTCAAGCGAAGTTATCGAAAATCCAATATGGTCCAACCTAGTTTCACAAATAAAATGAAAAGCATGTAAGAGCAGGCGTAGTAAAGTGAGTGGATCCCTTAGAAGCTCTAAAACTAAGAGAAATGCAAATACTAAAAATTAAACGACATTCCTTATATGGAACGTAAGGGGAGTTAATTCCCCTACAAGGAAATACGACGTTGTAGAGCATATAAATAGACTCTAACATTCTTTTGTTGGTTTACTTGAGCATTAATTGGATGAGAATGTCATTCGTTCATTTATCAAAAAAAATTATTAAACCATAGTGGGCATATGCATACACCAAAGATGAAAACAATAAGAGAAATAATTATTCTTTGGGACCTTATCATATGGAATGGAACAGTGGTGTTTTATCTAGCAGTAACCGAATCATCACGTCGCTACTTCAAAATAAAGGGGAAATGGGCATTGTCATAACAGTGGTGCATGGACTTCATACTCATGTGCAAATACATAAATGTGGCCTTATTTAAAGGATCGATGCATCTACTAAAATAAACAATTAAATTACGGTGAGGATTTCTATGAAACTGTTGCAACTACAAGGCTGCAAGAATTTCAGTACATTGGAAACTATTTCACATGGAAAGGTGGAAAGTATTTCTTCGACACACAGCAAAATAGATGGAACTTTTTCAACTTTGAATTTCAAAGTAAATTTCCAAACTCTACAACTAAAGTTATTATCATATCTCAAGTGACCACTCATCTATGCTAATTACATTCAAAGTAGATGAAGAAATTCAGAAAAAACATTCCATTCAAATTCAACAGTGCATGCATAAAAATGAATGGGTATGATGGCATAATTCAAAGCTCATGGAGAACAACAGTAAACGGAAACCAAAACTTTTACAAAAAATTTCAAGGCATATTTCGTGCAGCATATGCAAACAAAACATTTGCAAATTGATCTACAGATTCTAGTATATATGCAGCAATAGGCACTGCCATTGATATGTCATAAACGATTAGTTAACGGTGAAGAAAAAACCATATAACTTTGTGCCTTAAGTTCATATAGTCAAACTTTATTTCTTTTTTCACAAATAGCGAGGAGATGGGAGAAAAGAACCATGGAAATTACCTAACAAGCCATACTTCTACAAGAAGGAGAATGAGGTTGCAGCATCCCAGTCATACCGATGCTTTGTAGGCTCTTGTGGTTTTGGTTCAATCGGTAAATTACCTTGAGAAAAATAATGGATTTATAAACATTTTCACCATCCAAAAGAACAACAATTTTGATGATTAAATTTATTTCATATCCACATTCTGCAACATGAAGTGCAATACCATTAAATCCAATCTTCTTTTTGTATTCAACAACAGATTGAAGAAATTTGGCCTAGAATTAAAATTTTATAATTAACTATCATTGATAGTAACAAAAGCAAAAACACAGCATAAGCTAATGTGCATACCAAGTGGTCAAGTTCTCTTTTAATATCAGTATTCAAAAGAGTTTAGTATCCTTCACGACCACCCCAGAAAACAAAGTTCTCTCCTCCAAGATAGTGTGTAACCTATTGAAATAAAATGATGATCATAAGCAGAAAACAAGCATTAGAACTGAGATCTTATATAAATTTCATGCACAAACAAACCTCCATGGCTTTCTTGACTTGAGCTGCAGCATAAGCATACACTCCTACCTCAGAGCTGATGAAGATGCCACTTGAGTTACTAAGTCGTATGATAGAAAAAAATTTATCAGAATACAATTAGTAAAAGATTATACCTAGTGGCTGCGCCATGCATGTAACGAGGATGCAAAAATAATTGAGCAGTGCCCCATAGTGGTTTGATTTTAGACCCCTTGCAACAATAAAATTTTAAAACATTAAATAAAGTCACTAAGAAGAAGAATATGAACTACTATGATCACTGTTGTTTCCAAAGCAAATTTATACCTGAAATTCCTTTGCAAGTTCAACCACTTCATCTAAATTTGCATTCGACTCCTGCAACATTTTATAAATGTTTCACCCACAATGAACATTTCAATTGATTGTAGATGCTATTTGAGCTTTAGCCTCCTATAAAAATTAAATGTCACTTAAAAAATATGAAGTTAAAATAATAATTATTAAACAGAAGTATAATAAGGGGCTAGTACTGTTTAGGCTAGAGTAGCCAATTCATGATTAATATTTTTTGTATCAATTTGTGCCTTGACCTTCTCAACTTTGTCCTCCAATCTTACAATGTCATATTGTAACCTACATAGAAGTTTATCTCGGTTCACAATGAAATAACCGATTCAATAAAGAAAAATAAATAAATGAATTTCTAGTTTGGTGGTGAAAATATGAAAAAAAAATTCACATAGAAGATCTAAAATATAAATACATCCTTCAGATTTACAAAAGAACATTCATACCAATTGGAGCACCAATTAGTTCAAAGTTATCTGGATATTTCTTTCCATTTTATATACGTACCGATGTGTCATATATTTCATGATAATGTAATTTTACCTTAGTAATGCAACTTAGCAAAATCATAATCCATCAAGGTTGCAAGTATAGTAATTGTGGTTTAAAGTTATAAGAACCTCAAAATACTTTACACTATCAGATGGGAAATAGCTCATGCAACTCGAGAAATAGTGGAAGTCTAGGATTATAGAATATTTATTATGGAATAGAATAATGAATTGGTTTCAGTATTATGCCATCATATTTCATTATTAATGAACTAACTTTACCCAAGTACAATCTTAAGTAAAACAAATAGTTCTCCACATTTATATTACAAGCTATGTTGATAGAAAGCAGTTAAAATACCATGCATTTCATTGAATCCGCATAGAAAGGTGCTACAAACCAAGACTAACAAATAGCGTAGCGGGTTAAATGCACAATAACAATGAGTAATAAACTTAGGCAAGTCACTCTTTTTTTCTTTTTAAAGGAAGAATATTATTAAGATGCATACAATAAAAGACTATGTATTAGTAGTAACATTATTTCATCTAAGCATGTTTAGAACAGTTCAAAATCCATAAATAAAGACTATGTATTAGTAGTAACATTAGAACTATGTACCATCCTACCATAACATTCAATTATTCCATTCCAACACCTATTCAAGATTTTGGTGCAATATGAGTTAATAGGTTCGGGGAAAAATATAATATCACTGCCAAACGTAAAAGTGTAGAGCTTATGGATGTGCCAAAAAGAATGTTAACTACAGTAAATACCTTTCAAATGCATTTTGCCTTCCATTGCTTCTTTTTTCTCGAGGCAACTACGACAAAGTAGGGGACCATCCTAAGGCCTCGGTCTTCCTGCTTGTGATGATTTAGCATGCACTGAGATTCCTTCTCTGGGTCTTATTACAACTTGGCATATTGCACATATAAAAAGCTTGAACATGTTTGATAATCGGTACCCTGTATCTAACCTGCACTTTTTTAAGATATTTGTTCATAGTTTAGTTGGTATAAAATAGTGTTTCGACACTAAATATTCATATCAGATTAAGATTAAATTATCACCTTTCAACAAGAACAGCAGGTCCATCCTCAAACTACGTCAATCTCGTAACTGTCTCTTTCTGGATATGATGTCGATTCAGTCAACCCAGCATTACTGAATTAGTTTTACAAATTACTAAATCAGTTTAGTAAATGATGTAAATTACAATTAAAAATTACTGAATTAGTTTTAGTAAATAACGTAAATTACAGTACAATAATGTAAATTAGGTTTACAATTACTGAATTAGTACTAGTACCTTCGATTCAAGCTTCAATTGAGATGGAGGACGAGTCTGCTGGCTGCTTATGCGGCTGTGACCTAGTAGCCGACTATTTAAATCAAGATGGAGGAGCCTACTACCACGCGCTTGCCTGTGACCTAGTTGCCGAGATGAAGCTGGCCTGTAGAAGAGACGGAGCTGCCTATATGGGTCGCCGTCGCTGTCTTTCTGGTTCGTGAATCGCAAATTCGCGATCGAGATTTAAGTTTTTTCTATCGTGTGCTATAACTGTAACGACCCGAAATTTTCAAAGCTGAAAATTCCAGACAGTTATGGAAAGAAGAAAGAGATAGAAGAAGAAGAACAGAAAAACACCAAACATCTCACATTCGCAGCGGATAAAATATAATAATAAATAATAACAGTTTACAAAAAAATACTATATCTGTCGATTACATTTAATATACATCAGAGTTCCACATATATACAGTCACAGAATATATACAATTATCATGTCTCAGGTTAACAATAATATAATATACAGCAGAAATACTCTATACGCTATTGCCATCCAGCTCGTCTTCTGAGCTCCAGAACGTACCTACCTGAAAATCTGTAATACTCGGTCTGACCCGAGCATTACACCAAAGTAACACCCGGGTCAGGTTGGAAGCCAGCATGAGTAATCTCAACTAACATGGAATACCAAAGCAATCAACTTGTATAAACCCGAGTGGCATATATCAATTCAACAAATTCGCAATTAGCTACAAACAACACTCATTCCACACATCGATTTCTAAGTACCAAACTTAGATAAAATAATTCAATTTACTCAAATCTTTCCATTCCAACCTATTGATTTCACAAATCAATTTATAAAAATTCGAAGTGGTTTCGGGTATCTCCCGATACCCGACCCCGGTCTCTTCGAAACTCATGTTATTCTAACTCAAGTTATTCCGATGAAATACACAATATTTCATATCAGAGATATCTACTCGTTCAAAACATCCAATATCATTCAATCGTCCATAAGCAAAGCTTGTTTGCTGCCGATATTAATTAATTAATTTTGATTGAATTTCTAACCTCAACCATTTAGAATTCCCCACTTGTCACTAATTAATTTCCAAATCAATTAACCAATCAGTCCTTCATTTTTTCATCTTAATTAATCACCTTGGTTTAAATATATTTTCAGTTACATTCATATAACTATCTTTGTTTAATTACACGATATTAATTATTATTATCCAAAATCAATAAGTATTTTTAATTCCCCATAAATAAATTTCATTTATTCTTAATTGCTTATATGAATTAATTCTCATAAGTCCCTTATTATGGGTTAATCAATCTTTGATTATACTATTAATTACAAAACCCAAGAATTTCAATTATAATTTTAATTTATCCCAATCAAATTTATTTATCTTAATTAAGCTACAATTTAATCATTTTTGATTAATTCCAAACTGTAATTAACTATTCTTTTATTTACTTCATGAAATAAATCAATTACTCCTTTATTAACCATCTTAATTAATCTCTTGATTAATTTCGCCAAGTAATTTTATTTTATTAATACCATTAAGTAATTTCTATCAAACCATCCATTAATCAATTACATCCAACAATTATCACTAATTACTTCACTAAGTAAGTATACCATTATAAATACATTAGGTTATTATACCCACCAAATTTCACAATTTATCATCCTTAATTAATTAGTAAAATTAATTACCCTAAATTAATCACATTTATAAACCATTCAAAACCCTCTACTAATGATCCATTATTTGCTATATTCATCAACCAATCCTTTAATTACTTCTCTAAGTAATTAATGTTAATTAATCACTTTAATTACAAATTAGTTATAAATTATTTCATTTCTAGTTACATAATTAATTTCTAAATTATAACTAAAATTTATCCCTTATTACTCGATTACTAATTCCTAATCACCAATATCAATCCGGACTTACTTAATTATCAATTCTTAGTTACCATTTAATTTAACCCCGAATTAATAACCTTAATCCAAATCATAAACTTAAAGCCCATAATAATGTAATTAATTAATCCATACATTAATTAATCAACTTATTTATTTAACTCTTTATTTACCTTACAATTTAATGAATTTTAAATCATTCACAAACACATATAAAATGTTTACTTTCAACATCATTTCGATTTCCATTTCGAATTAAGATTCAATTAGAATACAATCTAATGAAGATCACTCACCTGTATTTCTGATTATCACCCACTGCTTCGGTCACGCGCTTGAACCTTGTCTAGCGTCTTCTATTTACTGTGCGGCCCAAACCTAGAATCGCGATCGATCCCAAAGCAATCGAACGCGAAAACCTATCGAGCACCCCTTCCCCTTGCGCCGCCACACTTCAAGCTTCCAGTCGCGACTCGCTAGAGCTGCTGCTCCTCGCACGCGCACTCGCCTTCCCACACTACCGAGCTTCGCGCGCCACTCGCCGATCCAACAGCCACACGAGATACCATTGAGTCAAGCTCCTCCTCACGCGACCCTGCCGAAACCCTAGCCCTCACGAAACACGACCACCTCCAGACTTATTCGCTGCCCAAAGTCGCGATTCCCTAAAGACACGAAGAACCCCCCCCCCCCCCCTTTTTTTAAATATGGCTATGGATTTCGAATTGAAGAGAGGGGAATTTGAAGAAGATCGGAACTTGGCCATTTGATTTTTTATTCTTTTCGATTTTTTTTAGTTTCATTAATCTGAAAGAAACGGGGAAGATATTTCCTAAAAGTGGCTTCGGGAGCAAGCTAAACCGAAATCACGTGATTAGGGTGATGCAATTTAGACCTTTAATTGATTTTATATAATCGAATATTGAAAATATCTCGTTTTGAATTCTCAAAAACTCGAACCCCGAATCAGATATGCCATCAGGCATTTATAAGGTTTTAGTTCCGAATATAATGGGACATGTTTCGGAAGCTAATTCGATCTCACGCGTAAGTTACAAGAGAAAACGATCAATTTAAAATTAAATTGATTAAAATAGTTTGAAGCGTTTTGAGCTGCCACGGTCAAACGACAACTCAGATTGCTACGAAAATTGAAATTTGATAATAACTAACTATTACGGATCCAATGGAACTGGTTTCGTCGAAGTCCGAGACTGTGCCTCGGAAGGCTATTTTTAAATTCAATTTGAATGATATATTTTTAAAATTGAACAAATTTCCTTTAAATTAAATTTTCAATCCTTCTATTATCTTCAGTATCATCATTATAAATTTTATAAGCCTTCATATTATTTTAAACAGGCTTAGAAATTCATGATTCAACAATTTACCCAATTTCAATTTATTAAATTCAATATTAAACTATAAAATTCAATGATTTAATTATCAAGTAAATATTGATATCTTGAGTTCAAGTTAAAATTAACTTTTAAATATTTAAAAATCAATTAATTATTCCAATTTAAATTATTAGAAATTCCGGGTCGTCACATTCCTCCCCCCTTTAAAAGAATTTCGTCCCTGAAATTATTAGTTAAGAAGAATGGTAGAATACCCGTTTATCTTCTCCCAAAACTCACAATTCAACGTTCTACCCACTATCTTTAATTAAAGGCCCACTGTCACCTTAACCAATTTCCTAAAACCTTCTATAGTTTCACACAACACCCCTTTGCTCAATCATCTAAATTTCAATTTAAAAGCAACTTCGGAATTATCAAAATTTTCTCAAAATTTTTCTAACTCCCTGAATTTCCGAAAATTTTTGCCAGCGTCTCCTTTGCGCGGTTAGCACGGTACTACTACAAAAGGCCTCTACGGGCTCCCAAATACCAAAAAGAAAACAAAAGCCAAGTGGCTACATCAAAAACCCAATTCAATTTCATACAGAAACTTAAATACATACCTTTTTGTTGGGCAATTTAAGTTTATCCTTTGGAATCAAATCCAATTTTCTTTTCCTCCTTTAAATACCTGCATAACCTACTTAGCAATAATATCCCATCATAGCCCTTTCAAATCTTTACATACTCCAAGTAGAAGTTTTCATATCCATTTCTATTCAAACTAGTTTTCTCCACTTCATACGATTTCAATTTACTTTAAATTTTGAATATTGATTTTTTTATCTTTCATTTACAACTGATTCATATTAGTTTCATTTACTAATTTACTTTGGTTTCAAATTTGAAATTGTTTTTTCGTTAATAAAAAATTTTCAAAATTTTCCAAAAATTTTCTAACTCTCAAAATTTTCAGAAAATTTTGGCAGAGTCTCCTTTGTACGGAGGAGTTTTTGCAATTTGACAAGAGATATCAATATACATACATCGACCCACCCAGTTGGAAAAAGCAAAAACAGTTCATATTTCCTATTTGTATGGCGTATGCGTACCTTATTTAGCATTTTAAGCATGTGACTTATTTATTTTAGCAATTTGTGCAATCCAAATCCAGCCAAACAGCTTTCAGGTACCTGTACTTACTCAACTTAAATATGTAAGTGCCATATATAGAGAATTTATTAACATTCTACTTACTTTCAATAGCTAAACATATACATTACTAAACAACAAGCACCAAACACCTCTTATAAACAATTTATATGCTTTAAAGCTAATTCAATTTCCTTTCAACCAATTCATATGTCAATTCATTTAAGTTTTAATGTTCACAACTCAATTTCTGACATTCCGTTGATTTATAATCCAAACAAGCTCATATTCAATCCAATTAATTCTAAAACCAATTTATTTAATCTCTATCAACTCACAGGAATTTAATCACTTTTGTTTATGCCAAACGACAATCATTGTTATGCAATTTCGACGATATTCGCTTAATAAAGTATCTATTTTAGTTTATAACTATTTTAAATTAATTTTCAACTCATTTCATATTTAATTCTATTTCATTTCTAATTTATTCACCCACCAATCATTAGCTCGACACATTTCATCCTTGTATACTACTAGCCATTCCCAAATTAATTCAATTAACCCATTTTAAATTTTAAATTTACTTACTTCATTTTCGAATTTATTTTATTAATACAAGGCCATCCTCAATTTATTTCCATTCACTTAGGTTTTGTTTTGCAACTCAAACCATTTCTATTATAATCACTTCTTTTATATCCAATTTACTTGCAAATTTCATTAAATATTATTGAAATCGCCTTTGAATTTCATTTGTAATTCAAACCATCACATTTTTCAATCCAACTCTATTTTATTTTTATTTTACAACATCTCCTCTTATTTAATTCATTATCAAATCTAAGTCGAGTTCTATTTACAATTTGAATTCATTGTCAAATTCCATTATTAACTTACCATTTATTTTATTTCCCCAAGTTAAATTTTATTAATATACTCAATCAAATAATTATTTAACCAATTAGCTTATTTCCAACTTCTAAATCAATATTCGATTTTAATTACAAAATCACTTCATTAAAAGTTCCAGTTTGGATTTCCTTTTATTTCCCAAAAATTCTAACATCTTTATTTAAAAGTTTTAGAAATGCTTTTAAATTCACATCATACTTAATAAAATAGCTCTTTATAAAAATACTTCTTATAACTCGATGTTTCAACCAGTCCATCCTTGTTCTCACAGAAATTCAGTCATGCGTTGATCAGGCGTAGGACTGAAAATCTATAAGTACTTGGCAAACTCATTTTCAACATCCAGTAAAAATACTTGGAAAATAATTTTATTGAAATATAGAAAACAATTTTTGAAAATAGAGGAAATATCTTTGGTGAGAATGCTCTGGAAATTATCACCCCCATCCATGGTCGCAGTTAACCCGATGGTTACGTTGCCATCCGACAAAATCCATAAATAACTGTAGGCCTCCGCACCCCTCGATTACACCATGCAACCCACGACAGATCGCAGCTACAACTGGGGTTACGTAGTTATCACAGCAAAAACCACATAATTGTAGGCATCAGCGCCATCGAATTTTGCTGCCAAAAATGAAACTTCTCCACTCCACTTGATCATAGATCGCAGTCTACCGATGTTGCGTTGCCTTCCTGGCAAAATCAAGTGTAGACCGTTGACACTCATCCTCCACACGATTTTCGCTATGGTCCCCACAGTAGATCGCAGCGACATCGAGTTACACTATCGTTACAGCATAACCCAAATGCCTCTGTAGGCATTAGCGCCCACGACTTTCGCTACCCAATAATCCTCACGAACTAGTTTTGTCCGGACTCCTCACAGGATCAACTTTAGAAACCCCCCTTGGGGCTCAAGGCAGCACCACCCGGTGGCACTCCTGAGAAGTTCATTTCAAGGGAGCGCCTTTTTCCCCAGAGCCATCATCAAAACATTTTATACTATACACATAGTATCTTCAAATCATACACCTAGTATGATATCATACAAAGCTCCTTTACACAAAATCGATTATTCCAAAATCGATAAATTCTCAAACTAGGCTTTCCAAATTCAATATTGATTTTACCCAAAAATCAAAAGCCTTTCCAAATCCAAAGGTTCTCAAAACCTTTTTCAAAATCCTCATAAGATCCTTTATATATATATACAGATACATATAATTTTTAAAACTTTGGATCTTTTCAAACTTGTGTAAAACTCCTTTTATACTTCAAACATCTTCAAAAATCTTTTTCTTTCGGTAATAGATTTAACAAGGAAAGGTTTATCTTATATAACAAAGATATATAACATTGTTCATTCAAATTCAAATATTCAAATTTGACTTCTCTTTCCAATATCAATTTTATTCAAATCCGTACGATGTACACATATCATCCGTACGCTATACCAACCTGATCGCTCATCTGATCACACAATTTCACTTCCGAACTAGTATCGTCCACCCGACTTCCTAGTGCGGACACTGATCTGAATTCTTGATTAGAAATCGCCATTCTCCTTGCATATCTATAACTATGATAGAAAACATCCAGAACCAATCAACAATCCATATCTTGGTTCGCCGTTGAAAATCGAGTGAAAAATCCCAACTCGGAGCGATAAACTATCTCGAAATTCTGTGCTCGAATCTGGATCAAATCACTATGCGAATAGAATAGTATACGTACATCCTACGTATTTATTTCCATTGATTATCAGCCAAATCAATTTCCTTTCAATTCACATTTCCTTTAATTCCCATTGAATTGTCACTTCAATTCTTACCTCTGGGTATTTAAACCAATTAACAATTTGAACTCCGACCAGTTTTAGAAAATAGCTTGAAAATAATTATTAGTTCACCAAATAGCTATAAAATAATTAACTAATTGTAAAATAGTCGAAAAATAATTGAATAGTTTCAAAGATTCAAAATAATTGCAAAATAATTGTAAAATAGAAATTAGTTTGTGAAATAGTTGAAAAATAGTACTTAGTTTAGGAAACAGTTGAAAAATGGTTAAATAATTCCAAAAATAATGGTAAACAATTATAAAATAGGTTAGCTTTAAAAAGAAAGGTTGTATATATTTAATAGCTTAAAAAATAAGTTTATATGAAAATAATTTATATTGAAAATAGTCAAGAGTCAAACTGTTCACTTCCCCAACTAATTTCCATTTAATTGACTCAATTCCAGCTTGAATAACTTCAGTTTCTATTAAATTTTATTTAAACCCAATTCAAGTCGAATAAATCTTGATTCTCTTCCCAATTTAAAACAAATTCCATTTAATTTTAGTCATGATAAACTTATATTATAATTTCAAATTATTCCAATCAATGTGAATTATTATCAATTGAACCCATTTCAAATTCAAATCATTTCGATATAATCCAATTTAATTTCCCATTTAAAATTTTAAACTTAAACATCTTCAATCACCAATCCACTTAATTCAAACCAAATTCAATTTTGAACTAATTCAATTTAAATCTTGAATTTAAACTATCTCGAATTATATAAATTCGAGTTAAACTCTCAAAGGTTGGTTTACCTTCTTAAACCCAATTAACTTTTATTCAAAGTTTTAATCAGTTTAATTTCTAAGTTCAATTCTCAAAATTCCATTTTAAATTTTCTTTACTTATGTATTTCAAGGTTCAAATAAGAATTCCGTACAATTTTATTTTTAAAAATTTAATTTACTATTAAACTTTATCTTCCAATTTGAAGCCAATTCTTAAAAAAAATTAATTTACAAACTTAATTATTCAAATTTATCTTATTTATACAATACCATTCTCAAATTAAAGATTTTTATTAACAATAGGATGATATCATCCAATTTATTTTTAAAACGCCCATCTATTTTCAAATTTTAAATCTCAAACCCGTTTTGAGATCACACACATTCCCAATTATCCAAATAATACTTATTTATTATTTCACATTACTTTGAAACCAAATTTTCAAATTCTGGGGTTAAATTTAGAATTTAATTTTCAATCACTTAAATTTTAATTTAGTTGTATTTTTGTTCCTACTTAATTTAATTCCAATTCTAGACCTCAGTTTGGTTGTATTACATTACTTCTTAATTTTAATTTCAATAATTAACAACCAATCACCTTAATCTTTATTAGAAGGAAATATTACTTTATATATATCAAAATATATTTTTATATAAAACCATTTAAAATCTTTTTATAAGAAAATAACAAGTACGCGCTCATATATATTTATTCTTAACTCATTCTAGAGTACTACAGACTCTATTAAATGAGTAATCCCCACCAGATCCAAGGTTCTCGCTTAACCTTCTGCTCTGATACCAAATGTAACGACCCGAAATTTTCAAAGCCGAAAATTCCAGGCAGTTATGGAAAGAAGAAAGAGATAGAAGAAGAAGAAGAACAGAAAAACACCAAACATCTCACATTCGCAGCGGAAAAAATATAATAATAAATAATAACAGTTTACAAAAGAATACTATATCTGTCGATTACATTTAATATACATCAGCGTTTCACATATATACAGTCACAGAATATATACAATTATCATGTCTCGGGTTAACAATAATATACAACAGAAAAACTCTATACGCTATTGCCATCCAGCTCATCTTCTGAGCTCCAGAACGTACCTATCTGAAAATCTGTAATACTCGGTCTGACCCGAGCATTACACCAAAGTAACACCCGGGTCAGGCTGGAAGCCAGCGTGAGTAATCTCAACTAACATGGAATATCAAAGCAATCAACTTATATAAACCCGGGTGGCATATATCAATTCAACAAATTCGCAATTAGCTACAAACAACACTCATTCCACACATCGATTTCTAAGTACCAAACTTAGATAATATAATTCAATTTACTCAAATCTTTCCATTCCAACCTATTAATTTCACAAATCAATTTATAAAAATTCGAAGTGGTTTCGGGTATCTCCCGATACCCGACCCCGGTCTCTTCGAAACTCATGTTATTCTAACTCAAGTTATTCCGATGAAATACACAATATTTCATATCAGAGATATCTACTCATTCAAAACATCCAATATCATTTAATCGTCCATAAGAAAAGCTTGTTTGCTGCCGATATTAATTAAATTAATTCTGATTGAATTTCTAACCTCAACCATTTAGAATTTCCCACATGTCACTAATTAATTTCCAAATCAATTAACCAATCAATCCTTCATTTTTTTCATCTTAATTAATCACCTTGGTTTAAATATATTTTCGGTTACATTCATATAACTATCTTTATTTAATTACACGATATTAATTATTCTTATCCAAAATCAATAAGTATTCTTTAATTCCCCATAAATAAATTTCATTTATTCTTAATTGCTTATATGAATTAATTCTCATAAGTCCCTTATTATGGGTTAATCAATCTTTGATTATACTATTAATTACAAAACCCAAGAATTTCAATTGTAATTTTAATTTATCCCAATCAAATTTATTTATCTTAATTAAGCTACAATATTAATCATTTTTGATTAATTGCAAACTGTAATTAACTATTCTTTTATTTACTTCACTAAATAAATCAATTACTCCTTTATTAACCATCTTAATTAATCTCTTGATTAATTTCGCCAAGTAATTTTATTTTATTAATACCATTAAGTAATTTCTATAAAACCATCCATTAATCAATTACATCGAACAATTATCACCAATTACTTCACCAAGTAAGTATACCATTATAAATACATTAGGTTATTATACCCACCAAAGTTCACAATTTATCATCCTTAATTAATTAGTAAAATTAATTACCCTAAATTAATCACATTTATAAACCATTCAAAACCCTCCACCAATGATCCATCATTTGCTATATTCATCAACTAATCCTTTAATTACTTCTCTAAGTAATTAATGTTAATTAATCACTTTGATTACAAATTAATTATAAATTATTTCATTTCTAATTACGTAATTAATTTCTAAATTATAACTAAAATTTATCCCTTATTACTCGATTAACTAATTCCTAATCATCGAATATCAGTCCAGACTTACTTAATTATCAATTCTTAGTTACCATTTAATTTAACCCCGAATTAATAACCTAAATCCAAATCATAAACTTAAAGCCCTTAATAATGTAATTAATTAATCCATACATTAATTAATCAACTTATTTATATTTACCTTACAATTTAATGAATTTCAAAACATTCACAAACACATATAAAATGTTTACTTTCAACATCATTTCGATTTCCATTTCGAATTAAGATTCAATTAGAATACAATCTAATGAAGATCACTCACCTGTATTTCTGATTATCACCCACTGCTTCGGTCACGCGCTTGAACCCTGTCTCACGTCTTCTATTTATTGTGCGACCCAAACCTAGAATCGCGATCGATCCCAAAGCAATCGAACATGAAAACCTATCGAGCACCCCCTTCCCCTTGCGCCGCCACACTTCAAGATTCCAGTCACGACTCGCTAGAGCTGCTGCTCCTCGCACGCGCACACGCCTTCCCACACTACCGAGCTTCGCGTGCCACTCGCCGATCCAATAGCCACACGAGATACCATTGAGTCACGCTCCTCCTCACGCGACCCCACCGAAACCCTAGCCCTCATGAAACACGACCACCTCCAGACTAATTCGCTGCCCAAAGTCACGATTCCCTAAAGACACGAAGAACCCCCTTTTTTTAGATATGGCTATGGATTTCGAATTGAAGAGAGGGGAATTTGAGGAAGATCAGAACTCGGCCATTTGATTTTTTATTCTTTTCGATTTTTTTTAGTTTCATTAATCTGAAACAACGGGGGAGATATTTCCTAAAAGTGGCTTCGGGTGCAAGCTAAACCGAAATCACGTGATTAGGATGATGCAATTTAGACCTTTAATTGATTTTATATAATCGAATATTGAAAATATCTCGTTTTGCATTCTCGAAAACTCGAACCCCGAATCAGATATGTCGTTAGGTATTTATAAGGTTTTACCCGCGTTCCGAACACAATGGGACATGTTTCGGAAGCTAATTCGATCTCATGCGTATGTTACAAGAGAAAACGATCAATTTAAAATTAAATTGATTAAAATAGTTCGAAGCGTTTTGAGCTGCCACGGTCAAACGACAATTCAGATTGCTACGAAAATTGAAATCCGGTAATAACTAACTATTATGGATCCAATGGAACTGGTTTCGTCGAATTCCGAGACTGTGCCTCGAAAGGCTATTTTTAAATTCAATTTGAACGATATATTTTTAAAATTGAACAAATTTCCTTTAAATTAAATTTTCAATCCTTCTATTATCTTCAGTATCATCATTATAAATTTTATAAGCCTTCATATTATTTTAAACAGGCTTAGAAATTCATGATTCAACAATTTACCCAATTTCAATTTATTAAATTCAATATTAAACTATAAAATTCAATGATTTAATTATCAAGTAAATATTGATATCTTGAGTTCAAGTTAAAATTGACTTTTAAATAATTAAAAATCAATTAATTATTCCAATTTAAATGTTAGAAATTCCGGGTCGTCACAATAACCTTAAAAGGAAAAATGAAGGAGGGATTGACGTGAGGTTCTTGCTCTATGGCAATAGATCTGGCGATGGAAGTTCGATCAACGGTTACATTGGTGAGGTCAGATTTGATCATAGCTACGAATTTAAGGAGAAACCCTGGTTTCAAAACTGTGGCTGTTGACTAAACGACCTATATCAGAAGCAAGTAAGCAAGGAAGAACGGTCCGTAAGGTGGAGAGAGAGGACGGACGAGTATGGAGGAGCAAGGGCGAAGTGGAGATGAGGAAGAACTTAGGTGGCGGTATGATTCTAAATTCTAGGGTTTCGCTGTTTACTAAAGAAAAAAAGTTGATAAGGTTTGGTCTAAACGTGCTCGTAAAAGATAAAATTACTAAGCACTCCAGCGCAGTTTAATTTATTTACAATATTACCAGCTTTTATAACGGTAATAACCGTTGGAATGTTTTATCACGATAATAACCGTTAGTAATTTCTAACGGAAATAACCGTTACAAATTGAGATGGAAAATGTTACAAAATGGATTGTATGGTGTAGTGTCAACTCTGTTTAAGAAGATAATTTTGGTTTCTTTCTCTGCCGCTTCGGCCCTCCAAAGCCATCATCTAATTTTTGCTTTCCTTTGTCTTTACTAAATCCTACTCTAAATGGTCCTTTGTCATCTAGAGCATTAACCTCTGCCTTTTCAGCTTCAACATTCTCTTGATGCAAGTACCTCTCCATCTCATGGTAAAATTCGACGAGATACACTGGTGGATTCCTTGCTAAAGCAACCTAAAAATCTGTTCTACTAATAACTTCTGAAATTGCCGCCATCCAAACCACTAATCGATCTGGCTTATGAACTGTTGCGGCTACTATGTTAAACCTGGTCAAATAAGTCTGTACGGTCCCTCCGACCCACTATTTCATGCTTGACAGTGTCGTTACATTTTTTAGTCGTGAAATATACACTCTGAACTGTCTCATGAAGCTATTCGCTAACTTGTCCATGGGCTGATAGACCCATTTTCCAGCTGTCTAAACCACATGGTTGCTAAGTCTGTTAAATAAAAAGGGAAACACCATCCCATTACCTCTTCAGACGCACTCAGCACCTCCATACGTCAGATCTATCGCATTAAATAAACCATAGAATCAATTTTTTCATCATAGATTTCAAGTGTTGGCAGCTTGAAATCAGGTAGATTTCTCGCGTATCGAATGTTAGAAGCGAATGAAATTCTCTTTACATCCTCCAGACTCTAGTCTGGCAGTCCATGTCTCATTGCTCATCTAACTATTTCAGCAATTCTATAACCAACGTCCAATAGAAGTCTCTATTCCACATTTTCATTCTGCCCTGCATTCCTGCGGTTCCTTTGGTTGCGCATTTGCATTCTGATTCACATTTTGGTATTCAACATCATTTCCTAAGCATCTTCCATCTCTGCCCAAGTTCAAATTCATCACACCCCCAAGTTCTCTGAGGTCAGTACCGACTTAAGCTCGGGGATCAATACTAAGTCATAGTGCCCCTTCAAGGGTTGCTCTACTTTGCTCCATTTTATTCCTAGGTGAGTTTGTTCTCCCTCTATTATTTGGTTCTAATCTGCAGCAACCCTGGATTTTCTTAGTTGTCCCATCCTTCTAAAGAATCCCTCTATCGTGTCTTCCTGGCTGGCAATCATTTGTCCTACATTTCTATCATTATCGTCTCTGTCTCATCTTTGGTTATATAGATGGAAAGGGGGTTAAATCCCGAGAACACTTCTTAGTTGCCTGCATTCCCTTAGTGGCTTCCTCCAACAGTGGTTTCCTGATTGACGGCCTTGTTATCGTCTCTAGTTTTACGTTTCAAGTCGACAAATCCAAGCTTCTTGGTGAAAGCACCATAATGTTTGTGTCAAAAATGGCACAAATACCCAGAGATTCATAGCAGGGAATAAAATGAAGAAAATAAAATGAAAACAAGGAAAATAATAACACACAACAATTATAGTAGTTTAGCTAATTGCTGGCCTATATCCACTTGAACTTTGTTTATCTTTCTCTTAAGATATACAAAGTTGATCTTATAGATCGGTATTCAGGGATCGGTGATGATCCGTAATATTACAGAGATCATATGAAATTTGTTAAACAAGCCAAAGAGTCCCTTGAATAATACCATTCCTCCTCTATTTATAGTTGCAGGTTACCAAAGTTCTCTCCATAATGTTTGCACCCACGTTCTCCACATCTAAGAGGAATCGTTCTTGGAAGATCATGACCAGCTCACCAATGTCTAGGATCGGTAATGAACCCTAACAATGGTTCGATACCGAACCCTAACTATGGTTGTAAGACCTTCTTTTGATCCTTGAAAGTTGCTTGGTTGACTTACATTGCCATCTACCAAATTTGGATTTATTGATATCAGCTTGTAGTTGGGTAAATTCCGTGGTTCGAAAGTCAGGCGAAAACACTCGACTAATGCATCAGCTGTTCAAGTTGAAATGGGCTTACGATCCACCTAACATCGCATGGGTTAGCTTGTAATTGCTCCATCTTGTTGTAGCATAAGGTAAATGAAAGATTTGAGAAGAATTTAGGTATCGATACTGAGCCCTAACTATGGTTTGGTAACGAACCCTGACTATGGTTCGATACCGAACTATGACTTTACTTTATCTTTTCACTTTTTGTCATAGAACATATAGTGGGTGGGTTGATGAATCAATAGCCCCATCGGTTGATCTTATTTGATATTCGAGTTTGGTAGTTATCGCTTTAGATTCATGCTTGGTAATTTTTCTATTTTATCGATCTGGTTCGTCCGAATATTGCTTGGGCACATGGTTGGAAAATAACATGCATTTAGATGCATCTCTATCAATATGTCTGTTAGAATTAGGCATATGATCATTCTTTTTACAAACCTTCCAAATAATCAAACAGGGACACCCTTCACTGATTGGTTGGATTTCAAAATATATCTTTTTGTATGTTATTTGTATGCTTCAAAAGCGTGGAGAAGTTTAAAATAAACCTTTCTTTCAATTGTTTATAGAATAACTATGTCCATTTTCCATATATCATCGAGATCTTTTTTCTCTTAACCATAAAATGTTGCAGTTGCTAAATTTGTAGAACTTTTACGGCAATGCCAATGATATGGTAATGGTAAATTTACCATTGTTAAGGGTAAATGTAACGCTAGAAAAAAGTCAAACTAATGGTAACGGTAAATTTACTAGTCATTTTAGTTTTGTTTTTTCATTATTTTAATTAATCCTAACAATGAAAACTTTTGAAAGTTTAACAAGCCAGCAATTTCATGTTGTAGTGATCATTTGTGATGAATCATAAATATTTTCTACGTTGACGCAAATAAGTTCAAATGTTTGTATAATATTTCAAAAATATGGATATTGATTTGACTTAACAATTAGATTTAATACTAATGATTTTTCAAGTTTATGTATGATAGAGTGCATGAAATACAAGAATTCTGTTAAGATAAATTGTAGGCCAACCAAGTAAGGATGTAGTAAACATATCAAAGAAAATAATATAAGAACCCTAGTATAAGACTGGGTAGATCAAGAGGAAGCAAGATCATGGTGTAACGACCCGAAATTTCCGAACCCGAAAATTTCAAATAATTAGGAAAAGAAGAAAAGAGAAAAAAGAAGAAACAGAAACAAGTCTCAGAAACCACACATACGCAGCGGATCAAAATATAATATCACATAAATAACAGTTTTACAAGAAGAACTGAATCAGTAGACTTATAATTTATACATCAGAGTTACAACCATTATCCATCACTGGACAGTTTAAAACAACATGTCCTAGTTACAATAATATATACAGTGGTATATACTCCATACGTTCCTGCCATCTAGCTCGCCTCCTGAGCTCCAAAACGACCTCACCTGAAAATCTGTAATACTCGGTTTGACCCGAGCATTACATCAAAGTAACACCCGGGTCAGGCTGGAAACCAGCGTGAGTAAACCCATCTAACATGGAATACAAAAGCATACAACTTATATAAACCCGGGTAACTTATATTAGTTTATAACATCACAAGTTGTTATAGACATCACTTATATCTCACATCAATTTCTAAGTACCAAACTTAGATCAAATGGTCCAATTTACTTAAATCATTCCATATTATTAATAATTATTCATAATTTAATTATTCGAATTAATTATCACTTACATTGATTAATTGTCCTTTAATTAATCACTATTATTAATTAACTAACCCTCTAATTAATTTCCTTAATTAATCAATCCTTTAACTATTCACACTAAGTAATCTATCCTCAATTACTTCCATTAAGTAATCCCCTTTTATTATTTTCATTAATTAATTGTCATTTAAGTAATTAACCTCTAATTACTTGCATTAATAATCTCAAATCATTAATTAATTTTTTAATTAATTAATTAATCCTTGCTCATTATTTTAATTTCTTATTAACTTAATGAACCTTAAATTATCAAAACCTTAATTATCTTTTAAGGTTAATCATTTATCTTATTAATTACTTAATTAAATAAATTTCTAACACTTTAACTTTTTCATTAACAATTGATTCTATTTCTAAATTAACTTTAAAATAACTTACAAATATAAGTTAAACAAATCATACCACTTCTTAAGTCAAATGTTAAATAAAACATTTATTATATATTCAAGAAAAAGGGTCAACTAGATTTTTTTTCTTTTTCTTAAAATTTAGTAATTTGCTTTTATCTCCACTTATTATAAATATTTGGAAAGTAAATAGATTATGGATTATGTTTTAAATATTTATCCTAAATCAGCCAGCTTGATGTATATTTAAAGAATATTAAATTTCCTTTAAATACAAATGCTAAAAATAAACCGACGATGATAACAGTTCTAGTAATAAACTAGAACGGGCCGAAGCCCAACACGAATGCACGGAAACCTACCCGAAGACCAAACATGCTTCTTCCTACATCACCTCTTTGCTCAACCCAACTAAAATCTTTCCCAAATCAAATCGAAAATGATGCCACGAACCGGAGAATAATCTGCTCTAATCAATTCACCAACTACATTCTCATACATGACCAGGACACGATCAAATCCCTGCCCTAGATCGAATCCATTTTCCCGCCTATCACACTCAGCCATGCCGAGCGTCAAGTGTGCACGGTGCACGTGCACAAACGCTCAGATGATCCTTCTGACCTCTCAAACACCTAAGTCGACGACCCTTCTCCCTCCAATCACCATCGCCACCACGTCGAAGTCTCAACCCCTATCTCTCGTAAAACCCCTCTTCAATTCGAACATCGAAAGAAAACAAATTCAATTTCCGACGAACTGCTCTCAACTCCCCTCACCGATCAACACAACTCACCCACCAATCGAAAGCTCAACTCCGACTCTTCCTTCCTGCCAAACCTCGAAGGTCTCGGTTGTATCCTCATTCTCCAGTTCGATCGCGTTCCATGCCTGCCCAGAAAAACCCCTAAAACCTAAAACATCACCTCAGCTCAAATCGAAGCCAAATTTTGAGATTCGGCTTCGGTGGAACACTAGCACATGAAGCTAGGCTCCTCTCAACCAAAGCGCGACACACTTTATCAACCCATTCACCAGAAATAAATTTTGAACGGAATTCGATTGTTCCCAAATTTCTTACAATATAGGATGTTTAAAATCACAATTTCATCTCTAAAATTCCTATTTTTACTAGGAAAATCATCATGCAAGCTTAAAGCTTTGATTCACTTTCATTGAAATTTCACCAGAACATGATATTTACTGTATATCTTGACATAAATGAACTATACAGTAAGATTTCCACATAAATCAATTTTTAACTAAAACTATATTAAGAAATAAACATTTTCTTAGTTTATATCAACATGCATTATGAACTAGGTGATGTGATCTAGATTTTTGAATGTTGGAATGAACCAAATTTTCACATTTTACAGATATCAGAACAATTCAAATTCCTGGTTAAGGTTTCTCACTGTTATTCATCTTTTTGAAATCATTCCCAAATATAACTCCTGAAGCTGTCTAAAAATTTATATTACATTGTTTTAAATCATAACCCAAATCTAATTTTTTGGGATGATATGAATTTTCTACGATGATATTTAGCCTGATATTACAACAGAGCACTTATATTGATATTCACAAACATTCACAAGTCTACACACGGAGATCTCCACTATAAACAACAGAATACGACCATACAATATCATTTCGCAGATCTACGAGTATGTAAAGATTTTTAATCCTTAAAATGTTGAGTGAACTCATCTGTTTTAGAGCTTGTATCTTGAAATCTAGAAATGTTGAAGAACAAAATTTGAAAGCTTGCTTTACTGGAACTTGATGTTGAAATAATTAGCTTCCAAAACTGGCTGAAGTTGCTTTGAAAAGGTTGCTTTGATTCACTTGCCTAAACTTTGATTTCCTTCAGGATTTCTTACTTTGTTTTGATTGAAAACGTTTACAGTTTGATGAAAAACATTTACAGGCTTTTGATCTTTTGATTTAAGAAAATGAATTACAGGCCTTTTGAATTTGATTCTAGTTTAGAGGTGGATGGGCTTTCAGATTGTTTGGGTGAATTTTACAGGGTATTGTTTTCTTAGCCTTGAGTTGGAGAGAATAGAAAAAAGGAAATGAAGGTGAAAGCAATGTATTTGTATAGGTAATAATGTGATTTATTTTAAAAAGAAAAATAAATAAAAATTACACTTGTTTAACATTTCAACATTTGTCATAAAGAGTTGTTTATTAGTTACACATGTTACTAATTCTCTAATTTTTTTACACATGTCATTTAAGTAATTCTTGTTTATTTTAAAGTTTATAAAAATCCCCTTTTTTTCATCTTAATTTACTAATTATAAATACTTATATAAATGCACATGAATTTCTTTGAGATAAATGTTAGTTGTTTAAAAATATATTTTTAAGCTTAGGTTTAAATTTAAATAAGAGTAATAAGAAGATATGTTTTATAATCAATTTTTTTTTAAAGATGTTTGGACTTCAAATCCAAACTTTCATTTGCCAATTACTAATATACATTAAAATAGAAACATATTTATCTGTAAAAGATAAATTCTGCCAAAATAATAATGAAGATCATTAAACAAATATTATCAAATTTCAATAATTATATCAGGAGATTATTAAATGAATATTTATCCAAATATTTAAAATTTAGTATTTATTATAGTTCAATTCATCTATACACAAATCCAGATGTAAATATTTATTACCGGATTTATTTGTTTAATTTATAAATCAGTATTTCAATTAATTAACCCAATTGATTTATCAATTACAAATGTCTAGAAAATCCGGGTTATCACATCCTTCCCCCCTTTGAATCTTTTCGTCCCCGAAAAGGAACGAAGCCAGTATTTGTTAAAAATACTTATTATCATATAAATTTTCTCTTTGAATATTTTTTTTTAAACCACTTTAAAAGTCTATATAATATTACAAAATAGTTTTATAAAAAAAATTATAACTTGATGTCTCACCAGTCCATCCTTGTTCTTACAGAAATTCGGTCATACGTTGATCAGGCGTAGAACTGAAAATCTATAAGTACTTAGCAGACCCGTTTACAACACCCAGTGAAAAATATTTGAAAAATAATTTTATGGCAAATATCGAAAACATTTTTGAAAGTAGAGGATATATCTTTGGTGAGAATGCTCTGGAAATCATCACCCCCATCCATGGTCGCAGTTAACCCGATGGTCACGTTGCCATCCCGACAAAATCCATAGATAACTGTAGGCCTCCGCGCCCCCTCGATTACACCATGGAACCCGCTACAGATCGCAGCTACAACTGGGGTTACGTTGCTATCACAGCAAAAACCCATATAACTGTAGGCCTCAGTGCCCTCGAATTTCGCTGCCAAAAGAATGAAACTTCTCCGCTCCACTCGACCATAGATCGTAGTCTACCGATGTTACGTTGCCTTCCCGGCAAAATCAAGCGTAGACCGTTGACACTCACCTCCACACGATTTCCGCTTTGGTCCACACAGTAGATCGCAGCGACATCGAGTTACACTGTCGTCGCACAACCCAAATGCCTCTGTAGGTATCAGCGCCCTCGACTTTCGCTACCTAATAATCCTCAGGAACTAGTTTGTCCGGACTCCTCACAGGATCAACTTTAGAACATTCCCCTTAGAGGCTCAAGGCAGTACCAACCTATGGTACTCCTGAGAAGTTCATCCCAAGGAAACGCCTTTTTCCCCAGAGCCATTTTCAAAACACTTTATACTATACACATATAGTATCTTCCAAATCATACACTTAGTATGAATCTCAAATAAATCTCCTTTCTCAAAATCGATAATTATCAAATTAGGCTTTTCCAAATTCCAACATTGATTTTACCTAAAAATCAAAAGCCTTTCCAAGTCCAAAGGTTCCAAAAACCTTTCCAAAATCATCCTCATGAAATCCTTTATATATATATATATATATATATATATATATATATATATATATACATAGATATATTTTAATCTTGAAAAATCTTTGGATCTCTTCAAACTTGTATAAAACCCTTTTTATACTTCAAATATCTTTCAAAACTCATTCTTCTGGCTTAGATTCAACAAGGGGAGATTTATCTTATAAAACAAAGATATATAACATTGTTTATTCCAAATCAAATATTCAAATTTGATTACTTTATAAAGTCACTTACTTACTTCCATAAAGTAAATTTCTACCATAGTAATATCCAATTTCCACTTTTACTTCATCATATATTTCACAAAATATATCTTTCATTTCAAAAACCATCTCACATTTCTTATCCACAAATTCCCAGTATCAATTTCATTTAAACCCGTACGATGTACACATATCATTCGTACGCTATACCAATCTGATCACTCACTCGATCACACAATTTCACTTCCGAACTAGTATTGTCCACCCGACTTCCTAGTGCGGACTCATATCTGTTTCTTGATCAGAAACCGTCATTCTCCTTGCATAGCCATAACTATGATAGAGAATACCGAGAACCAATCAACAATCCATATCCAGGTTCGGCGTCGAAAATCGAGTGGAAAATCCCAACTCGGATGGATATAACTATCTTGAAATTCCGTGCTCGAATCTGGATCAAATCACTATGCGAATAGAATAATATACGTACATCCTACGTATTTATCTCATTGATTATTAGCCAAATCAATTTTTTTTTCTATTCACATTCACTTTAATTTTCATTCACTTATTCACAATTGCTTCAATCTCATTTGGATTATCACCTCTATTCTTATCTCAACTAGGTATTCAATCATAAACAGTTTAAACTCTGTCCAGTTTAAATTTAGAAAATAGCTTGAAAAGTTAAAAATATATAAGTAATTGAAAAATAATTATTAGTTTGTAAAATAGCTGCCAAATAGTTAAGTAATTGTGAAATAGTTGGAAAATAGTCAAATAGTTATAGAATTTTTTTAAGTAATTGCAAAATAGCTATAAAATAGTAATTAGTTTATAAAACAGTTGAAAAATTGTTAAATAGTTCCAAAAATAATTGTAAAGCAAGTATAAGATAGTTTTAGGTTTAAAAAGGAAAAATTGTATAGTAAATAGTTTGGAAAAATAGATTTGTACTAAAACAATTTATTTTGAAAATAATCCAGAGTCATACTGTTCAATTCCCAACCTCCCTTTCCAAATCAAGTTGAATTATTCTTGATTTCCTCCCAAATTCAATTCAAATTTCATTTGAATTTAAAACAATTAAACTTTAATTACAATTCCAAATTATTCAAATCAATTTGGACTAATTTCAAATTGAACTCACTTCAATTTCAAATCATTTCAAATCAATCCAATTCAAATTTTCCATTTGAAATTTATACTTATTCATCTTCAATCACAATTCCAATTAATTCAATTCAACTTTAATTTGAGCTAATTCAATTCAAATTTCAAATTTAAACTATCTCGAATTATATAAATTCGAGTTAAATTTTTAAATGTTGATTTAATCCTTCAAACCAAATCAACTTATATCTTTAAACCATTTAATTCTGAATCCATATTTCATTTTTTTAACCTTTTTCAAAGTTCAAATAATAATTCAAAACCTTTTTAAACAACTAAATCTTTGAAATTCAATTTATCACCAAATTTCAATTTCGAGACCAAACCTTTGAAGTTTTAACTTAAACATTCAAACCTTAAGTCCAAAATGATTCCATTTTATCTTAATAATGGATATTTTACCATACCCCATTTCTTTATTCTTTTAAACAAATCCAATTTCAGCTTAAAGTTTATTAATAACAACAGGATGGTATTATTCAAATTATTTTAAAACATCCATCCATTTCCAGTTTCTAGATCTCAAACCCATTTTGATATCACACAAACTCCCAATTCAGATTAACCATTTAACTTTCCAAGTTAAATTTCAATTTCATCTTGAAATTTCCAAATTAGGTTGATTATTAAAATTTATTTAACTTCTTCCAAGTTAAATTCAATTTATTTAATCCAGTCAAATTTACACAATTTGAATTCCCATTCAAATCTTTAAATTTCAGATTAATATCCTTCCCACTTAAGTTTAAAACCTACTTCACTTTGGGTTTCACATCACATTCCAAGGAAAATTTAAAACTCAACCTTAGAGTTTATTTCCTTTACACGCCTGGTTACTTTTAAATTTTAAACCACCTTTGCTTTTAAATTCAAACAAATTCCTTTAAAATTTCAAACAACCCTTGCTTGAAATAGGACCCTTTCATTCAAATATATTAAATAACATCTCTTATTTTAAAATAAGGTCATATTCAAAATAGTTTGAATAATATTATTTCCTTTAACATTTGAAAACCAATTCAAATGTTTAATATTTAGAATTCAGAACTTCACAAATTGAAACCCACTTTAATTTACAACCTTTCAAATTTACAAATTACTCTCTTTAAATGGTTACTTCCCTAAAACATTATATTGTTTATTGGAAAACAATCATCCCATTATTAAACACAATAACCATTCTATTTTTCCGGTTTGAAACCAATTCTAATTCATCTTATTTTGAAATTCTTCCCCAACTTCAAGATTTAATTTCAGTTTGAATCCATTTCAAACTTATCTTTAATTTAATTTCAATTTGGTTGTATTCCTATTACCACTTAATTTAATTCCAACAATTTAACAACCAATTACCTTAATATTTATTAGAAAGAAATATTGCTATATATATCAAAATATATTCTTATAAAATCATTTAAAAATCTTTATATAAGAAAATAACAAGTACGCTCTCATATATATATACGCTCAACCCATTCTAGGGTACCATTGACCCTATCCTTAATGAGTATTCCCCACCAGAGTCAAGGTTCTCGCTTAACCTCGCTCTGATACCAAATGTAACGAGCCGAAATTTCCGAACCCGAAAATTTCAGATAATTAGGAAAAGAAGAAAAGAGAAAAAAGAAGAAACAGAAACAAGTCTCAGAAACCTCACATACGCAGCGGATCAAAATATAATATCACATAAATAACAGTTTTACAAGAAGAACTGAATCAGTACACTTATATTTTATACATCAGAGTTACAACCATTATCCATCACTGGACAGTTTAAAACAACATGTCCTAGTTACAATAACATATATAGCGGTATATACTCCATACGTTCCTGCCATCTATCTCACCTCCTGAGCTCCAAAACGTCCTCACCTGAAAATATGTAATACTCGGTCTGACCCAAGCATTACATCAAAGTAACACCCGGGTCATACTGGAAACCAGCGTGAGTAAACCCATCTAACATGGAATACAAAAGCAGACAACTTATATAAACCCGGGTAACTTATATCAGTTTATAACATCACAAGTTGTTATAGACATCACTTATATCTCACATCAATTTCTAAGTACCAAACTTAGATTAAATGGTCCAATTTACTTAAATCATTCCATATCAGCGTATTGATTTCACCTATCAATTTATAAAGAATCTAAGTGGTTTCGGGTATTAACTAATTCCAGACTCTGGTCACTTCGAATCCAAAGTCATCTTAACCCAAACTATTCAAGTGAATACAATTAAATTTTAAATACAAGATGTCACTATTACACCGCAATACATCATAGATATCCACATTATTACTGTTCAATCCAAACATATCGTATCATAAAACATTTCATTTCACAAAGCATCACAATCACAGATCAGGGATAACAAATAATCCAAGACATTCAAATTCCTTAAATTAATTACACTAAGTAATTCACGCTCGATTACTTTCACTAAGTAACTATCCTTTAGTTACTTTCCATCAAGTAATTACCGATTGATTAATTATATTCTGTAATTATCCATTGATTTCTTCACCAAGTAATTTACACTTCATTTATTATATTTATTCATAATTTAATTAATCCAATTAATTATCACTTACATTGATTAATTATCCTTTAATTAATCACTATTATTAATTAACTAACCCTCTAATTAATTTCCTTAATTAATCAATCCTTTAATTATTCACACTAAGTAATCTATCCTTAATTACTTCCATTAAGTAATCCCCTTTTATTATTTCCATTAAGTAATTGTCATTTAAGTAATTAACCTCTAATTACTTACATTAATAATCTCGAATCATTAATTAATTAATCTTTAATTAATTAATTAAGCCTTCCTCATTAAATATTTTTTTTAACTTCTTATTAACTTAATGAACCTTAAATTATCAAAACCTTAATTATCTTTTAAGGTAAATCATTTATCTTATTAATTACTTAATTAAATAAATTTCTAACACTTTAAATTTTTAATTAACAATTGATTCTATTTCTAAATTAACTTTAAAATAACTTACAAACATAAGTTAAACAAATCATACCACTTCTTAAGTCAAATGTTAAATAAAATATTTATTATATATTAAAGAAATTTATTCAAGAAAAAGGGTCAACTAAATTTTTTTTTCTTTTTCTTAAAATTTAGTAACTTGCTTTTGTCTCCACTTATTATAAATATTTGGAAAGTAAATAGATTATGGATTATGTTTTAAATATTTATCCTAAATCAGCCAACTTGATGTATATTTAAAGAATATTAAATTTCCTTCAAAGAACGGGCCAAAGCCGAACACGAATGCATAGAAACCTACCCGAAGACCAAACATGCTTCTATCCACATCACCTCTTTGCTCAACCTAACTAAAATCTTTCCCAAATCAAACCGAAAATGATGCCGCAAACCGGAGAATAATCTGCTCCGATCAATTCACCAACTACCTTCTCATCCACGACCAGGACACGTTCAAATCCCTGCCCTAGATCGAATCCATCTTCCCGCCTATCACACTCAGCCATGCCGAGCGTCAGGTGTGCACGGTGCACGTGCACAAACGCTCAGATGATCCTTCTGACCTCTCAAACACCTAAGTCGATGACCCTTCTCCCTCCGATCATCATCGACACCACGTCGAAGTCTCAAACCCTATCTCTCGTAAAACCCCTTTTCAATTCGAACATCGGGAAAAAAACAAATTCAATTTCTGACGAACTGCTCTCAACTCCCCTCACCGATCAACACAACTCACCAACCGATCGAAAGATCAACTCCGACTCTTCCTTCCTGCCAAACCTCGAAGGTCTCGCTTGCGTCCTCATTCTCCGGTTCGATCGTGTTCCATGCCTGCCCAGAAAAACCCCTAAAACCAAAAACATCACCTCGGCTCAAATCGAAGCCAAATTTTGAGATTCGGCTTCGGTGGAACCCTAGCACATGAAGCTAGGCTCCTCCCGACCAAAGCGCGACGCTCCTTATCAACCCATTCACCAGAAATAAATTTTGAACGGAATTCGATTGTTCCCAAATTTCTTACAATATAGGATGTTTAAAATCACAATTTCATCTCTAAAATTCCTATTTTTACTAGGAAAATCATCATGCAAGCTTAAAGCTTTGATTCACTTTCATTGAAATTTCACCAGAATATGATATTTACTGTATATCTTGACATAAATGAACTATACAGTAAGATTTCCACATAAATCAAATTTTAACTAAAACTATAGTAAGAAATAAACATTTTCTTAGTTTATATCAACATGCATTATGAACTAGGTGATGTGATCTAGATTTTTGAATGTTGAAGTGAACCAAATTTTCACATTTTATAGATATCAGAACAATTCAAATTCCAGGTTAAGGTTTCTCATTGTTATTCATCTTTTTGAAATCATTCCCAAATATAACTCCTGAAGCTGTCTAAAAATGTATATTACATTGTTTTAAATCCTAACCCAAATCTAACTTTTTGGGATGATATGAATTTTCTATGATGATATTTAGCCTGATATTACAACAGAGCACTTATATTGATATTCACAAACATTCGCAAGTCTACACACGGAGATCTCCACTATAAACAACAGAATACGACCATACAATATCATTTCACAGATCTACGAGTATGTAAAGATTTTTAATCCTTAAAATGTTGAGTGAACTCACCTGTTTTAGAGCTTATATCTTGAAATCCGGAAATGCTGAAGAAGAAAAATTGAAAGCTTGCTTTACTAGAACATGATGTTGAAATAATTAGCTTCCAAAACTGACTGAAGTTGCTTTGAAAAGGTTGCTTTGATTCACTTGCCTGAACTTTGATTTCCTTCAGGATTTCTTACTTTTTTCGATTGAAAACGTTTACAGTTTGATGAAAAACATTTACAGGCTTTTGATCTTTTGATTTAAGAAAATGAATTACAGGCCTTTTGAATTTGATTCTGGTTTTAGAGGTGGATGTGTTTTCAGATTGTTTGGGTGAATTTTATAGGGTATTATTTTCTTAGCCTTGAGTTGGAGAGAATAGAAAAAAGAAAATGAAGGTGAAAGCAATGTATTTGTATAGGTAATAATGTGATCTATTTTAAAAAGAAAAAAAAATAAAAATTACACTTGTTTAACATTTCAACATTTGCCATAAAGAGTTGTTTATTAGTTACACATGTTACTAATGTCTCTAATTTTTTTACACGTGTCTTTTAAGTAATTCTCATTTATTTTAAAGTTAATAAAAATCCCCTTTTTTCATCTTAATTTACTAATTATAAATACTTATCTAAATGCACATGAATTTCTTAGAGATAAATGTTAGTTGTTTAAAAATATATTTTTAAGCTTAGGTTTAAATTCAAATAAGCGTAAAAAAAAAAGATCTGTTTTATAATCAATTTTTTTTTAAGATGTTTGGATTTCAAATCCAAACTTTCATTTGCCAATTACTGGTATACATTAAAATAGAAACATATTTATTTGTAAAAGATAAATTCTGCCAAAATAATAATGAAGATCATTAAACAAATATTATCAAATTTCAATAATTATATCAGGAGATTATTTAATGAATATTTATCCAAATATTTAAAACTTAGTATTTATTATAGTTCAAATTCATCTATACACAAATCTAGATGTAAATATTTATTATCAAATTTATTTGTTTAATTTATAAATCAGTATTTCAATTAATTAACCCAATTAATTTATCAATTATAGATGTCCAGAAAATCCGGGTTATCACACATGGAAACAAAAACAAGACTAGAAGGAAAATGGAGATTCAAAGGCAAAGCTGGAACAATAAGGAGACTCAAGGAATAAAGGCTGGAAGAGTACAAAATATCGAACGGTCGGTTTTTGAATTTTATAAAGCCTTAGATTTAAGTGTTAACGGTCTCGGAGCAATTTTTTGAATTCTATCTTCAACAACTCTTTTCTTATTCTCTATGCCATTTTCATACAAGTTCAATATTGGTTTAACAAGTTAAAAGAATTAAAATAATCTTTATAAAATATTACTACTTTGAACTATGATAAGTCGACATATCCAAATTAGCATGTTGATACACCAGCCGTTAGTTGAAACTTTTCAATTTAAATGAAAGGACGATTCCTTTCACCATTTGTGAAATATCACTTCTCTTCCTCTTTTATTTGAAGGCTTTGGACAACAAATTTTTGAAGTAATTCTCTCTCATTTCTCCTACTTTTTACATCCTCGCATTTTGCAGATAATCTTATCGCCTACAAATGCATAAAATTTGTGAATTCACTCTCTTTCTCTCTATTTCTCCGTGGATTTGCAACATACTAAAAAATAGAGAGTTTACACTCAATTCTCTATTATTTACTCTCTATTTTATCGTATTCCTACAAAAATCAAAGATATACTGCTATTGGAGGTTTATAAGAAGTTATATTGGAAACTACTTGAAATTATGATCGTAAGATTTAATTTCTTGTAGATATTACTCTGTTTTTTATTTGTAAAGGTGTAGCCTGCCACTTATAGAGAGTAAGGATTGTATAGATGATCTTGACCATCCATGGAAAGTTAAGAGGATAGGTTTTTTGGCCATCCGTCAAAGTGATGCCACCTGTGAAAAGTCAATATGGTGTTTTTTACCACCTGATTCAAAGTCAAGTTGTCAAAAAGATTTTCTTACCACTCATGGAAGTGCAATGCTGTATGGGATACAAGGCTGGATGTAGAATTGGGAGTCCGAACTGGTATAGAAATCTTGGCATCCTATCTTTACCTTTTTTGCATTTATTTCTAAATTTATTATATTATAGCTTCTAAATCTGATTCAGATTTGATAAAATTGATATTCACAATATAATTTGGTAATAAGCTTAATGACACTATTAATCCTCCCACCTTCAGTGTTAAATTAGTTTTAAGATCTATTTCACGTAATATTAGTATAGCACGTCATATCCCCCACACTTCTTGGAACTGGGTCGGCTCACAATGGGAGTTATGGGTGAATTTCAAAAAAAAAATCCATATTGGATCTTTATTGGACAAAGTCTATCATATGTACAACATTTCTAAATATCATTTAAATAAAATCTTTTATTTTATTTAAAATTATAAATTATATGGTTATATTTAATTTATGTCTTGATACATATGTATCATATACACATGTATATGTGTATGCATGTGTAACATACCAATCCGTGCGAGGTATAATATGCTCATGTATAAATGTTGAGATACACATCGCAATGGACATGTTAGCACATCCAATATACAAGTATATGTTGTCCATGTGTGTGTGTGTGTGTATACATACATACATACATATATATATATATGTATATGTATGTATGTATGTATGTATGCTATTAATTATAAATAAATATTATAAATATACATATATATATGTATATATATATGTATGTATTAATTTTTTTTTGAATTAATTATATAATTGTGTGTGTAACTATAATCATATACATATATTATTAAAATTATATATACATATTATGTATATCAGGTTGAGAAGAAATCTATACTTCTGAGCATGGCATGAAATACATGGAGTGGCAATGGCGTAGGAATTTAATTTGGAACTACGACATTATGGCGACCTGCATGGGCAGGTTGTTCTAACTATTAGATTTTCTTTTTTCTTTTCATAGTTTATGGGAAGGATTGGTAGTTTTATCGAGGATAATGGGTCTATGTTCTAGAAACTGTAGTGTATAAATGTATTTTCTGTATTGTAAATATGTGTGTAAGGATATTTGGGTATCTAATAAATGTACCCATTTAAAAAAAAGATATATATATATAAATTATTTATAAACATAAAATGTGTTTTTTAAACCATGAGTAATACATATATATATTCATATAAATTTGTATTAATATATATATATATATATATATAATATATATATAATTAATGTACATATTTTTAATCTAAATATATATATACATACACACACAAAGATATTCATAATAAAATATACATATTTACATATATGAATAAAATACAAAAAATATACTCTTTGATAAATATGAAATACTAGTTCTTATGCATAGCTCAACAAATAATTTATTATTATTTTTAAATTTTAAAATACATTTTAGTTATATATTCATTCGAAATTTAATAAAAATTAATTTGGACTTTATTTGAACTTTAAATTTCCAATAAATCCTAAATTAAATTTTGAGGTTTGAAGTTTTTTCACATTTTTACATTTTAAATTAATTTTAAAATGATTTATTTATTTTCAACCGAATTAAATAATTAATTTTTAAAAATAAAAATTTGGTTTTTTAAGATTTTTAGCCGAGAGCTTATTTGATGTTGATATAATTTTATAAAATTTAAAAAATAATTTTTATAATAGTTCACAATGACGAAACTTTGTCCATTTCTAGTCTTTCCTTTAAACCTAAAATTCTTCAAAAATCGAAACAAAATCAATCTAGAGGAACACATGCAACTGAATCTAGATGGAGCAAGAGCTAGCATATGGAAGGGCGATTCACAAACAAAGCAAATTGGAAGAGCTTAGGCTTGAGATGAGTAGTAACAATTTTAATTAGACGATTATTTACAGATAAAATTATTCTATTCTCTATGATCTAGGATGATGTTAGAAACCTCAAATTTAAACCTATAATATAGGATAGGAGTTGGAATCACTGTAAATTGTTAAACTTGTTTTCTGTTATTAATCAGTAAACACTAAAATCAGTAAACCCTGAATATGTAAACCTTAGATTTGACAAATTGGTATTGAAATTGAAAGCATGGACTGATCAAAGTAATAATTAGGATTTAGTGTAAATGGTTAACCACACGAATTAAATCAAAATCATCAATCGACATTAAAAATCAGAAGAACCCTTAATTTTTTTTACGATCGGTCAACCTTTGATCCCTAGCGGTTGACCAATGGCGGTCGATCGAGTAGGATTATCAGTCGATCGGTCAGGATTAGTGGTCGACCGGTAGAAGTGTAAATTGCATAATCTTAACCTCGGCCTAAGGCCCAAATTTAATAATAAAAATTAACATAAAATGAACGGATGAGGCGAGTCCAAAAGTCACATTAGACTTTGAATCGATTTGTCGAGGGATGAGGGTTGTCATACAGACTACTTTACATTGTTAGCGAACACACTGAAAAAATCGACATCAAATGAAAATCTATAGTGACTTTGAATCTGACAAACTACTCCCTCTTTTGAACACATCGCGCTCTCGAAGTGCTTGCTGGAGTCACCATGTGCTCTTATACTTGATATCCCTAGGCCAATATCTTTGCTAAGAAGATAGCAAGTTCTGAGCAACCTGTTAAATGTTGGAATTCCTTAATATAAATGAAATATACAAAGTCCCAGATCACCAAATTATTGAATCTATATTGGTTTATATATGGCTTTCTCATGAGGAGGTTGGGGGCCTGCGGCTCCCAAATGTATGCTTCGTTGTGAGGAGGGAGATCATGCATCTCCACCACGCGCGCGCGCGCCGCCGTCGTCCGTCCAAACGAACCGGGTCGGGTCGGGTTTGGGTTTGGGTCTAATATCATACTCGTATTTTTACTGCAACTGGACCGGGTTTTTTTGAATAGTTGCAGGCTATACGAACGGACGCGACTGTTCATAGGCGGACGCGGATTGCTGAGGAGGTGCGACTTCTGAAGCGAGCGGGTTGAATAGGTGCGAACAGTAGCGGGTGCAACCCGTTAGAAGCAAACAGGTGCGAGCCGATTGAAGCGGACGCGGGCGAGACGATGCGGCGCGAGCGGGTGCGACCCGACTGAAGAGGCGCAGGTGAACAGATGTGACTGTACGAAGAGGTACAGACGCGACTGTTTGAGCGAACGGGTGCAGACACGACCGTTCGGAAGAGATACAGACCAACTATAAATAAGAATGAAAACTGATCACTTTCCTAACTCATTTTCAGAATCCGAATCTTCTTCTTCTCTTCTGCTATTATAATCAAAATCACAGAGTGGTATACTCATTACAATCTCGAGCAGAATACGTCTGTTGTATCTTGGGGGAATTTTGAAATAAAATTCTTGAGGCAATTGTTATGACAAGCCTCAGACGGAATTTCCTTTATATACTGGTTAGATTCTAGTTTATTCTATAATCTTTCGTTTCTACGTTGTGCTGTTTCTATAAATAGTATAACGTTGTTGTTGTAATTTATTTACAACGTAACTTATAGTTACAATTATCTAATACAGAATTCCAGCGTAGTGGAATTCTAATTGATAAACTTGTGTGACGAGTTTATAGTTACTTGCTATCTGTTTTGGTACACTAGACAATTAACATCTTAAGAATTTTTCTGTTTTCTTACTAAAACAGAGATGGCAACAGTATAATTTTCTTATAAATGTGAGACATGTGTAGAAGCAAAAATGGTCAAACAACCATTTAAATCTGTTGACAGAAGCACCGAACCATTCGGTTTGATACATACAGATTTATGTGATTTAAAATCACTACCTACAAGAGGTGGGAAAAAGTATTTTATTACTTTTATTGACGATTATATGCGATATCGCTATGTATATTTTTTAAATAGTAAAGATGAAGCAATAACAGCGTTTATAAAATACAAGGTTGAGGTAGAAAATCAGTTAAATAAAAAGATCAGGATACTAAGATCTGATCGAGGCGGAGAATATGAATCACCATTTGAACAGTTCTGTACCGAAAATGGTATAATTCATCAAACAACAGCTCCATATTCACCACAACAAAATGGTGTAGCCGAGAGGAAGAACAGAACGTTAAAAGACATGTTACTGCCATGCTTTTAAATTCCGGTCTACCGACGAACTTGTGGGGGGAAGCATTAAATATGTCTAATCACATATTAAACAATGTCTCTCACAATAAAAGAGGAACAATTCCATATGAGTTATGGAAAGGACACAAACCAAGTTTTAAATACCTCAAAGTGTGAGCGTGCTTGGCAAAAGTTCCAGTTCCCCCTCCCAAGAGAGTCAAACTTGGACCAAAAACAGTAGATTGTTATTATCTTGGGCCAGCCCAAAATAGTAGTGTCTACAGATTCTTGGTATTCAAGTCTGATATAACTGATATTCATGTAAATACAATTATGGAATCAAGAGATGCCTCATTCTTTGAAGATGTGTTTCCGCATAAAAGGAATGAAGAAAAAAAGGTCCCAAAAAGGACAAGGGAAGAATCAAACGATTCGCATGAAGATGAAACTCATCATAAAATCGAGGATGCTGAACCAAGAAGAAGCGTAAGGGCTAGAACTTCCAAAACATTTGGTTCGGACTTTTTTACATATGTATTAGAGCACGAACCTCAAACGTACAAGGAAGCAATGTCATCTTTTGAATCCTCATGTTGGAATGAAGCAATCCAAAGTGAGATTGATTCAATTCTAAGTAATAAAACTTGGGAAATTGTTGATATTCCACCAGGAATAAAACCAATTGGCTGCAAATGGATTTTCAAGAAGAAAATGAAAGCAGATGGCTCTATCGACAAGTATAAAGCCAGATTAGTAGCCAAAGGATATCGTCAAAAAGGAGGAGTAGACTTTTTTGACACATATTCGTCGGTAACACGAATAACCTCTAAAAGAGTGCTAATAGCAATTGCATCCATCTATAATCTAGAGATTCATCAGATGGATGTAAAAACAGCATTCTTAAATGGAAATCTCGATGAGGAGATTTACATGGAGCAACCTGAGGGATTTATTTCCAAAGGAAATGAAAACAAAGTCTGTAGATTAGTCAAATCATTATACGGACTAAAACAAGCTCCAAACCAATGGCACGCAAAATTTGATAGTGTCATGATGAAAAATGGTTTTCATATAAATGAATGTGACAAATGTGTTTATTATAAACAATTTGGACAATCATATGTGATGATCTGTCTATATGTGGACGATATGCTAATATTCGATCCAAATACTCAGGTAATTGAGACCATAAAGAAAATGTTGATCAACAATTTCGACATGAAAGACTTGGGTGTTGCAGATGTTATTTTGGGAATAAAAATAATAAGAACACCTAATGGAATTCAGTTATCTCAATCACATTATGTAGAAAAAGTGATTGAAAGATTTCAAAATTTTGGAATTAAAGGAGTAAATACATCTTTTAATCCATCAGAAGTACTGCATAAAAACAGTGATGAGAGCGTAATGCAACTGGAATATTCTCGTGTAATAGGATGTCTCATGTATCTCATGAATTGCACAAGACCAGATATAGCTTATGCAGTAAGTCGATTGAGCAGGTATATGAGCAATCCAGGGAAGGAACACTGGAAAGCACTAATGAGAGTGCTTGGATATTTAAAAAATACCACGACCTATTCCTTACATTATGGAAAATATCCTGCCGTCTTAGAAGGATATAGTGATGCAAACTGGATTACAGATTCAGAGGTATCAAAATCAACAAGTGGTTATGTCTTTACCCTAGCAGGGGCAGCAGTGTCATGGAAATCTACTAAACAAACATGCATAGCTCGATCCACTATAAAATCAGAGTTCAATGCATTAGATAAAGCAGGTGAAGAAGCAGAATGGCTTCGTCACTTTTTAGAAGATATTCCATTTTGGCCTAAACCTGTACCGGCCATAGTATACACTGTGATAACCAAGCTGCGCTAAGTAGAGCGCACAACTTTGTGTATAATGGAAAGTCACGACATATTCGTCGACGCCATAACACGGTTAGGCAGTTACTCTCAAATGGAACAATTTCCATAGATTATGTGAGGACAAATGATAACCTAGCGGATCCATTTACTAAAGGTTTATCAAGAGAGAAAATTGACTGCGCATTGAGGGGAATGAGTTTAAAAGCCTAAACCACAAAGAGTTATCTTATACGGAAACCTATCCTAGCGACTGGAGATCCCACGGACTAGGATCAATAGGAAAATCAGTTCTGAATAACTCAAGACGTAATGCATTTGCATGGACATAGTCCAACTTCATTCCTATGGTGCACAACATAAATGCATGCCTACAGAAGTATTTAAAGGCTAAAATTATGTTTTTTAATGATGACCGTATCTTGAAAATAACAAGTGGGGTATATGTAGGATACTCTTAATAGTTGCGATCACCTAAGTTAGTGTGAGCTGGGTTGGCTCTATGAGAATATTAAAAGGCTTTTATTCTCTAAAACACTCGCAGAACCAAAATTTGTTCAGGACCAAAATGAACACAACCAAGAGATTGGATGAGAAGAGAATCAATGCTTCGTAAAACTTATTGTCTGGATATACAACAAAGGCTAACGATTCAAGAAAATAATTCACCGATTAGCCAAGTAGATCCGATAAGTTTTAACTAGGGAAAGTTCAAAGTGAAATATCTACTTATCCACGATAAAGCATTATTCCATATATACTCTGTGATATTTCGCTTTGTATGGGGGATATGTATATTATCATTCATGTGGGGGATTGTTGGAATTCCTTAAAATAAATGAAATATACAAAGTCCCACATCGCCAAATTATTGAAGGTATATTGGTTTATATATGGCTTTCTCATGAGGAGGTTGGGGGCCTGGGGCTCACAAATGTATGCTTTGTTGTGAGGAGGGAGATCATGCATCTCCACCACACGCGCGCGCGCCGCCGCCGTCCGTCCAACCGAACCGGGCCGGACCGGGTCGGGTTTGGGTTTGGGTCTAATATGATACTCGTATTTTTACTGCAACTGGACCAGGTTTTTTTTAATAGTTGCAGGCTATACGAACGGACGCGACTGTTCATAGGCGGACGCGGATTGCTGAGGAGGTGCGACTTCTGAAGCGAGCGGGATGAATAGGCGCGAACAGTAGCGGGTGCAACCCGTTAGAAGCAAACAGGTGCGAGCTGATTGAAGCGGACGCGGGCGAACAGATGCGGCGCGAGCGGGTGCGACCCGACTGAAGAGGCACGGGTGTAGACACGACCGTTCGGAAGAGATACGGACCAACTATAAATAAGAAGGAAAACTGATCACTTTCCTAACTCATTTTCAGAATCTGAATCTTCTTCTTCTCTTCTGCTATTATAATCAAAATCACAGAGTGATATACTCATTACAATCTCGAGTAGAATACGTCTGTTGTATCTTGGGGGAATTTTGGAATAAAATTCTTAAGGAAATTGTTACGACAAGCCTCAGACGGAATTTCCTTTATATACTGGTTAGATTCTAGTTTATTCTATAATCTTTCGTTTCTACGTTGTGCTGTTTCTATAAATAGTATAACGTTGTTGTTGTAATTTATTTACAACGTAATTTATAGTTACAATTATCTAATACAGAATTCCAGCGTAGTGGAATTCTAATTGATAAACTTGTGCGACGATTTTATAGTTACTTGCTATCTGTCTTTGTACACTAGACAATTAACATTAAAGACTTTGGTGTTAATAGAGTAATAGAAAACTTTGCTACTCAAAATGCTTCCATCCCCTCTGCTCCAGAATCATGTAAACTAGCATGGACCTCACTATATTCTTCCAAGCCGCATAACTGGAATGGTATGTTTCAAAGTGCTTTAAAGTCTCTAATAATTTTGATGATATTCTTATGCTTCCTTAGGAAGTAGTTAGAACGGAGGAGGCATTTTGGAAAATTTCTCTTATTGGATTCTTTTTAGATGATGGCTAGCCATACTGCATTGTTAAGAAGCACCTTAGGGCTAAATGGAAAATTTAAGGATCATTGAACATGAGGTTTGATCGAGACATGTATTTTTTTTTATTTTGGAAATGAGGAAGAAAGGAGAATGGTTTTAGAAGTGGATCCTTGTATAATTGATGGAAAGGTGTTTATTGTTACTAAATGTAGTCGTCGTTGACTTCGCACATGAGCAAATAATGTCCATTTCTGTAGGGGCAAAGTTTTCTAGTATCCCTTATTGAAATCACCCATAATCTCGTTTTCACATCTTGCCTCTCTATTGCCCTCTCTGGTAATAAGACTGGCCAAGTCAATATCCCCTATCAATGGAAACCTCCGATCTACATTTCCTTCCACTCTTTTGGCCACTCAGATTCGTCTTGTTCTTATTGTCCGTAGGGTGTTCCCACTCCTCCAGTGTCTGAAAATATTCCTCTATAGAAACTGCCCCCTTGACGACAGAGAGTCAAATCTGAGCCTAAGTCTAATTTGACTCAAGCTTCTCCCTTAGCATCTAAGATCGTCTCCCTACATGCTCATGCCCCCCTCGTTCTAGTGGATATTTGTTGTTTGGGTGCATTCCTTTCTTTTATTTTCGTTGTTAATCCTCTCCCTCATTTTATCCCTGTTACAGATACCATGGATATAGTCGATGATCCTGCAACCAGAGCTCGATCCTATCATTCTGATACTCCTCACATCGCTGCATCTCCTCCTAGTCCCTCCAAGTTCATCAACCCTGATGATTTAGATGATGGGATTGAGCACGTCATTATAGATTTATTTCCTTCCAAGGCTTATATCTTTAGTTTAGTATTGATTTTAGACTTGCTTTATGTACTGTTCTTATGTTATTGTATGTTTGGTTTGTAAAGTCAATCATTTGTCATGGATATGTGAGTTGTATTTGTTGATGTAATTTGCCTCATACGTATTTTAAATGATCTATATGAAAAATGGACTGGCCACTATAAAAGCTGAATTATCTTCAAAAACAATAACAACTGCTACTACAATAAAAATACAAATTCCTATAAAAATAGTATTGTTTTGTGTGAATGACAAAAATGATTGATTCACGGTATTTTTAGTATATATGAACTATTGTAGTTGTTATTGTCTGATCTATAAAATAAAAAGGGGTATTTTTAGATAATAACAGGAATAGTAAAAATACGTTTTTCAAAAGTATTTTTGGATAAAGGAATTACTAATTTGAGACAAACAGAAATAAAAAGGAGTTTCAATGATTTAAAATAAAATATTGCACAACCAATCTATTGACGAATGCGATGTCGATTGAACCTTTGTCGGACAAATAGTAATAAATTAATTTTGGAAAGAATTAAAGAGGTTTTAATGTATATTATTAATTTGATGTAAAATAACAATAATATAGTCTTATAAAGCGATTTGAAAATTCAGATGCAGATTACACTGGTAGCATAGTTGATAGAAAAATACTAGTGCTACGTGTTTTATGTTGAGACATTCATTAGTTGCATCATTTTCAAAGAAAATATCTGCATATTTTTCATTTCAAATGATTTTCAATTAGCAGACATTTTTTTATAAACCCCTTGTAGAAAATGTTTTTTGTTGACTTCGTATCAGATTAGACATTTTAGAAATTTGATTTTATATTTATTTTTGGATTTGATCTTAAATGACTACATTAACTAATTTGACACCCTACTGATTGCAGAAAAGATAAATAGTGATTAAAAAGTGATGAGTGTCGATATTAATGATATATTATGACTTGAGACGGTATATTTAGTAAATTTCTTTAAAAATTTAAACAAGATTTGTAATAACATTTTTTGGTAAAAATTCTATAACCATCTCTATTTCTATCATATTTCTAACGACCATCACTCATCAAAATTCAATATAGTATGTCAAAATGTTGTATTTTAAATAGGAAATTAGTCATTTTTTTTAATTAATTAACAATAAAAACATCCAAAGTATTAGCCCTCATTTAAAAGTCATCACGGTTATGCATGGATGAATTACTTGGAATATTTGATTATGTGCTTTCATGCTTATTTAAAAACCCTCACGGTTATGCATGTATGGAACACATATCAAAATTAATTATTAAATAGATGAATTGATTTAATCCCATTTAAAAGTCCTCATGCTATATGTGGTCAGAAGATACTTGAAATTCCATTTTTGAAAAATGGAATACTACTAATCTAATTTAAAAGTCCTAACGGTTGTGCATGGTTAGTAAGTATTCAAATACCTGTTATAAATTTACCACAAATAGACACGACTATATGGTTTTATATGCCGACATTACTCTTATCACTCTACAGTGGAATATGCATTTAACAGAGATTTTATGATTTTTGTTTGATTCTTTATAGAAATTTAATATTTTTACTCGCTTAAGTTTTAATATGTATTAATGTCTGTCAATTTATATCTATTTTACAAACACTATTACGCTTTTGCTCATAACAGAAGGGGGAGAGAAAAGTTAAGATTTTGGCAGATAAAGTTCAAATCTTTTATTTTTTATTTGCATATTCCCATCTAGGTTCATTTGCTTATTTTTATTTATTTTCATACATATATGAAGAGGGAGCTTTGTTGTAGAGTGAGCATTCAAATAGGAGGACCAAATAGAATTCGTCAATGACCAAATGCATTTAATAAATTTAAAATATTAATACATGTTTGTTATTATCAAAAAGGGGAGATTGTAGAATATGCTAGCATATTTTTGTTTGATGATAATAAACATGTATATATTTATTTAATTGTATTTGTTATTGTACTATTTTATTTTAAAGTAAATATTTGTTGAATAAATAACACAGAATTCATATTCAAACAAATATTTTATTCAAATAAATATTTTATTACCAATTCAAATAGCATAAATTTGAGCTCTCGCTACATTTACACCTTTTCATTTACAATACAATTTCAATTACAACACGATTTTCACTATACAATTTTTACATACATTTTCACCTCGCTACATTCACTCATCACTCGTATTTGTTCTTTAATTCTATTCCAATTTGTATCCAGCATCTGAATTATTTGCAAAATAAACACCAACGCGGTAAAATTGAAAAAGAAATATTTTTGCAGTGCAAAATAAAATGTGTAATTGAAAATATTGTTTGGCTCAATTATTCGGATTGTTCGTCATTTATTTCTTTTGAATTCATCTACACAAACAAATTATGACATGCATAGTGTATCACTGTACATGCCACAAGGCCGTGCACACTGATATACACTTGTGTGTTAGAACTACAAGGACGGGTAAGCATAAGGTCAAACCCGAACCAAAGCTGGATTCAACTCAGGTGCAATACAAAAACAAAATGTACAAAAGCTCCAGTCTCCAAAAGGAACCAATCACAATGCACTAAACATAGGGTGTCACGCCAACATGAATACAAGCTACTGGACATAGAACTCTAAGCAAATAGTGACAGTCAGCAAGTGCAGGAACACTCATAACAAGACAATTAAACAAGTCAACATACTCGAGTAGACTCAAGGCAGATGGATTCAGTGCATATACAAGTGCAGTAACATGTATAAAGTTACAAATACACACACACACACACACACACACATATGTGTGTAAGCATGTATACACATCAAATCAGAGGCTCGGAAATTCGTAGAGCAACTAGCACATTTGATCAAGTACAAACACAAGTGAATGCAACCAAGTTTATTTCAACCAGATCACAATGGACAGAGCAACATATAGTGCACATGTATAAAGTGATGTACAAAGAAATAGGAACTCCACATGATACATGACTCAAGAACAAGCCAGTACAACATGAAGATCAAGTACTCAAAGCAACAGGACATAAATGCATGCATTCAGTTTTTAACATTCAACAGACCAGAACCAAGGCCAAACACAAACCAGATTCAAAACAACAAAGATTTTATACTTGATCCTGACAGTGGTGAACACAACACAGTTTATTCAATGCATAAACATACTTGAATAACAAGAGAATACTGCTTCAAGTTAACAAGCTTCAAACATCAACATATCAACATGGTTATGCATACATATGAAACACAAACTATCCACAAGCATTCAAGTGTGTGAAGGCAAGTATGAGTCAAAGCAATGCAATGCAAGACTCTAATCAGAGAAATGGTCAACGCTAACATGAATGCAAAGCTTTCATCACAGCATACATATATATACATGCAAGTTCATACATGTATACATGCATATATACAGTGACAAACATATGAAACAGAAGACACAACAAGTTCATATGCATACAACATGACCACAAATTGATACAAGTACAATCAAGTCAATCACACACATATATACATACATATATGTATGTATATATGTATGGAGACCATTTATCAAAGCAATGAATAGATATAAACTCAGAGACTACCCAAAATATTGCATACAAGTTCAAATGTACCAACCCAGTTCAATGAAATATAACCAGACTCTACATATACTCGACTCAACCGAACCCAATGCAGACTCCAAGAAGATCACATGCATTCAAGAGCAATGGTCAGAGTATGGTATTCACTCATACAACATATTTAGGAAAGAGATAAAAATACTAAAGTCAAGTCTTTCAGTGGTTAACAAGTCATAGTTTATCAAGTCAAAACTATTTAAAACTCAAAACCGTGGGTCATGAATAAAGTCAAGGGGAATTCAAACTGAAAAGTCAAGTTTATCACAAAAATTCAAAATGCCAAAGTCATAACCGATAACGTGAATTGAAGATGTCATAGTGTCAGCAAGAATGGAACAAGGGTAACAAGTTCAAATTTAACTAGTCAAGATTCAAAGTCCAGAGTATCACAAATTAAAATGCCCGAAAAGTATGAAACCAAATCCAATCAAGTATGACATGAACAAGTCAAAAATAAAATACCATCGTTTGATTAAAAATTATGGCCAAGTAAAATCACGAAAAATTCAAATAAAATTATACGAGCGTGAATATAGGGTTTTCGTTCCCTATTTGAACCCAACATCATCATTGGCAGAAACTCACGAGTTCGAGAACAATCAAATCGAGCATAAACAAATATCGAAAAAAGGCAAATCACTTACTAATTCAAAGTAGCATTTGAACTCGTCACTGAAGTGTCTGCAAAGCAAATCAAAGATAACTAATTGTAGCAGTAGGCTAATTGAGGAACAAGTGTATCAAAACAAGCAATCAACTCAACGCAGCAACCTCAATTACGAAGCCCTAGCTTTTTTGAAAAGGAACGAAGAAATGAAAAAAGCGACCACGAAAATAAGAAAAGGAGAAACGTGTGTCTTGTTTTAATTATTAGGGGGCCGATCGATTTAATTTTATACTGGGCTTAAGTTTTTAAATTAGGGTTTTGTGTCTAGTTTTATTTTCAGTTGTAATTTTCTATTTTTAAACTGTGTAACTTTCTAGTCGCGTGAGTAGGTTACGAACTACGGTGGCATAGTTCGAGAATTCGCAACTCGGTTGCTGAGTTATGGTATGGTTTTGAGTGTGGAGTTAGGTTAGTCAATAGCAGGTGTCGCAAATTTACGTTTGCAAGCGTTAAACTACTTAATTTCTAACAGAAACCTTGGGAGTAGCACGTAGGTAGGGTTTTGCCGAAGCTGGATAAATTTGTGTATGATCTCTTCTGCATTATTATCTGCGATTGTTTTTATTTCTGCATTAATTTTTATTGTTAGTAGTATCACTCTATTCACCCTCTCCCCTCTAGAGTGAAAATGATCCTACAAAAATTATATTAATTTCCATAGTAGATTGTGAATTCTAAGATTAAAGTTCATGGTTTAATCCGATTTATCGATTAATCGATTTGTTTGTCCAAAATCTTTAAGTTTACATTTGGGTACTAACACTACAACAAAAATAGCCTTTCGCGACAGCCAAAAACAGTTGTAATAGTTCTATTACAATGGACAGTCTTCCGTCGTTATATCCGGAGTTATAATAGAGCCCTATTATTTTACAATTGTTTTGACAGTTGTAAAATAATTATTTACTGAAAGAAATGCGGAATACAGATCTTAAGGATAGGATTAACGCTAGAGGGGGTGAATAGTGTTTATAAAGAATTACTAAATCTTTTTGAGTTTATGTTAATTTAGACACAGATGTATGCAATCTACAGATACAAGGATAATCAAAGAAACAAACACAGATGCAGGAATAAAATAAAAGCAGTAAAGGAAAGAACACACCGGATTTTATAATGGTTCGGAGTTAGCCTACATCCAGTCCCGCAACACAAGTACGGATTTCCTTTCAAAAGCAATTGTACAATTACACCCTCGATTTCAAGGCTACTAGGTACACCCTTCAGAATTTCAATTCTTTGGGTAGAGATACTTGATTTCCGGGCCACAAGTTTACCCAGTTGATTTACCAAGGCTACAATCACATATTTTCTCGCTTGATTGATTTTCAAGACCACAATCACACCTTTTCTCGCTTAATAGATTACAAAATAGTCTACAACTCTGAATAGCACTGAGAAACTTGTTGAGATAGTGATAGAGAATCAAACAAGAAGTAATCGAGTATGATTCAATATTGATTTCGGCAAAGTAATGGTAAGAGTATGTATTAAGAAATGTGGAAGAAGAAGAGAAATGAAAAACCAGAAAATCTGATATAAAATTCGTTGAAACTAACCCATATTTATAAAAGAACAACATCCATATTCATTCATGAAGAGTTATGGCGAATAGACACTTCTTTTGAATTTAAATTTTGAACTCAACTGACACCATGTCGACATGGCCACCATAGGCATGTCGACATCCTAAAGCAATTTTTGATGATTTGATTTTTTTTGAAAATAACCTTTATCTTATATTAAAATTATTTTAAACTTTTCTAATATACTTGACTATAGTTAAAATTCATAAGTAAATATGGAGAATAATATATATAATTAACTATAACTTTATATTTAAATCTTAAGTATAAATATTTAAAAGTTAAATATATTATTTTAAAAGACAGTTTAAAATCAGGAGTAATTTTGACTTTTGAAATTAAAGATAATTTTGAGGCTAAAATTATTTAAAATCGGGATAGAGGTTTTTGATGCTTTTAAAAGAAAGGTTTTGAAAACAGGATATAATTTTGAAAAATCATTTTGAATAAAAAGTTAGCGGATACAAAATAATGTTCCACTAGATTTTTCGTAGGTTCCATCCTACATAGGGTTCCATGCCTTTAACAGGCTCGAAATGGATTTCATTGCACGAATAAATTGGATTTTAAGATGCTAGTGCTTTTCTATGAGTTTTAACAAAATTTCTTGTTAAAGAATAAATTACTTCAATTCTTGAACTCTTGATATTCTTGAACTCATGAGTTTTCAATCTTGATATCTTGAATCTCTATACTGTACAGTCTTCATTCTTAGTACCTGCATGGTTAAAACCTGCATATACATATATCTAAACTTATAATGTTAGTATTTATATTTTATAATCTATTTTAAGGTTGTTGTCATCAAAACCATCATCACACGGACTAACAATCTCCCCCTTTTTGATGATGACAACCTTTGTTTATAAAATATTACTTCTATCATAATAACTCCCCATTAATCTATAACTCCCCCTTAATTTATGCCTAACTAACCTATTCTATATTTCTCCCCCTTTGTCATCAACAAAAACAAACTCTAAACTTTATAACTTCAAACTATATAACTCTCCCTAATTCTAATATACTATGTGATTATAATAATTGTGTTATCATAAATAATCAACACTTGGATCTAATAATAAATCTAATCCTAAACCAATAACTGTCTTAATTATATAATAACCATATAGTTATATGTATTAATAAGAAGAACACATATAAGAACACAATTAATTTATTAATCATATAGTTGAATGTACATTTTTCGTTGTAAACGTTTGAAGGAATAAACAACAATGGTAAAGAAAGAGAAGAAACTAATGTGTGTTTTTAAACATAGGAGATCTATGAATCGAACAGTTTGGATAGTGGAAACAGAAATTTCCACGTTGTTTGACAAGATGTGTTTTTAAATATAGGAGATCTATGAATCAAACAGTTTGGATAGTGGAAACAGAAATTTCCACGTTGTTCGACAAGATTCCCATTCTTGTCAAAGCACACTTCTCCAACACACACGACTTGGTCATCATCCTCTGCGTGCGCTTCTTTCATGGGTACTTCATCTTCTTTTTCTTCTTCGCTGGCCTGTTGATTGAGCGAAGAATCTTCGTCAATCAAGATAGGGTTGGCTTGATTATCCATTATAAAATTTTGCAAATTCCTAATAATCTTGCCTTGCTTCTCTTGTTCCTTTGCCATACAGAGTTGAATCACTTGAATTTCACTCATCATTTGAAGTGCATCCTTCAAAGAGTCCTCTATTTTAGTCACAAGAGCGAGAGTAGTACGTTGAAATGGACCAGACATAGGAGAGGGAAACGAAAAGGTTGATTTTATGTTTGATTTGGAAAAGGAGGCCATTGATTATTTTATTAGAGAGAAGAACAGAAAGATAACAGAAATGATGAATAGAAATTTCGAAAATGTGAAAAATATATAACCAATTATTTTGAATTTTGGTTGGAAAAGAATTTAAAAAAGAAAAACGTTGCATGTCGACATGGGTATATGGGGGATGTCGACATGGTCCTTTTTATTTTTATTATTTGATTTATTTTAATGTTAATTATTAATTATACTTGTTATTTATATTTTATATTTCAGTTATAGAACAAATACCTAATTCTCTTCTAAATTTATTAAATTTGATTCATTAAGGGTTTTGTTAAGATATCAGCAATTTAATTCTCAGAATTGATATGATCGAGAGTAACTACTTCCTTATTTATATTATCTCTAAGAAAATAATGTCTGATATCAATATGTTTAGTTCGAGCATGTTGAGAAGTATTTTTAGATAAATTTATCGCACTCGTATTGTCACAATAAATCGGTGATTTTGAAAATTTTAAACCAAAATATTTTAAAGTTTATTGCATATATATTACTTGAGAACAAGCCAAAGCAGCAGAAATATACTCTGCTTCAGTTGTTGATAAAGAAACTCTTTTTTGCTTTTTACGAAGCCAAGAAACCATAGAACGCCCAAAAAAGTGACAAGTCCCAATTGTACTTTTTCGGTCTGATTTACAACCAGCATAGTCAACATCACAGTAAGATATTAAGTCAAAAGAATCATTTTAGGGTAAAATAAACCATAATCAGATGTGTGCTTAACATATCTTATGATTCATTTTACAGCTTTTAAGTAGGTCTCTTTAGGTTGGGATTGATATCTGGCACAGAGACAAACACTATGCATGATATCAGGTCTACCGGCAGTAATATGGAGTAGTGATCCAATCATTCCTCTATATAATTTTTGATCTACATCTTTCGAGAGATCTTTATTAAGGTACTCATTGGTTGCCATGGGAGTGGGTTTTCCACTCGTAGTGGTCAAACCAAATTTACTAATTAGGTCTTTAGCATATTTTTCTTGACTAATAAAGATACCATTATCTAATTGTTTTATTTGTAATCCTAAAAAGAAATTTAATTCACTCATATGACTCATCTCAAACTCTTTTGTCATTATTTCAGAAAATTCTTTATTCATTTCAAAATTAGTTGATCCAAAAATGATATCATTTACGTAAACGTGTACTAGTTGAATATCATTTTCATGTCTTTTAATTAAAAGAGTATTATCTACTTTACCAGTTTCAAAATTAGATTGCAATAAATAAGATCTTAGTCTATCATACCAGGCTTTAGGAGTTTGTTTTAGACCATATAAAGCTTTCTTAAGTTTGTAAACATGATTTGGTAATTTATCATTTTCAAAGAGTGGTGGTTGTTCAACATATACTTCTTCTTTTACAAATTCATTTATAAATGCACTTTTAACATCCATTTGAAATAATTTGAAATTATTATGACTTGCGAAAGCAAGTAGAATCCTAATGGCTTCCAATTTTGCTACGGGAGCAAAGGTTTCATCAAAATCTACTCATTCTTGTTGACAATAACCTTCAGCGACTAATCGAGCTTTATTTCTAACTAACTCTCCTTGTTCATTCATTTTAATTTTATAAACCCATTTAGTTCCAATTATAGTTTTATTTTCAGGTCTAGGAACAAGTTCCTAAACATCATTTCTAGTAAATTGATTTAATTCTTCTTGCATAGCCAAAATCCATGAATCATCGGTTGATGCTTCTTTTGGATTTTTGGGTTCAATAGTTGATATAAAAGCTACATTACTCATTTGACTTAGTTGATTTCTAGTTTTAACAAAAGATTGCATATCTCTCAGTATATTTTCTATAGTATGATCTTTTAAAAGTTTTGTATTCGGATGATTAATTTCATTATTAGTTTCGATCGATTCTTGATTTTGAGTGATTAAATCGTCTTCATTTGTATCTTTAAAAATTTTGAAATTTTCATCAAATGAAATATGCATTGTTTCTTCAATGGTGTTAGTTTTTCAATTAAACACTCTGTATGCTTTACTTCTATTAGAGTATTTGTTAAAGATTCCTTTGTCGAATTTAGGATCAAATTTATCTAAATAATCTTTTGTATTTAAAATAAAGCATTTACTTCCAAAAATTCTGAAATAAGATACCATAGGTTTCTTTGAATAAAGAAGTTCGCAAGATGTCTTATCAGTTAGAGGTCTAATTAAAATTCTATTTAAAATATAACAGGCGGTAGCAACTGCTTCTGCCGAAAAATTCTTCGGTAATTTCTATCTGAAAGCATAGTTCTCGCACCCTCTTGAATCGTCCTATTTTTACGTTCTACTACTCCGTTTTGTTGCGGAGTTCTCGGAAATGAAAAATTGTAAGTTATTACCTTTTTATTGCAGAATTCCTCAAACTTTTAATTTTCAAATTCACCACCGTGATCACTTCGAATAGTTATAATTTTTAGAGAAAATTGATTTTGAATTCTTTTTGAAAACGTCTTAAAACATTCAAAAGTATCACTTTTATGTTTCAAAAATATTATCATGTAAATCTAGAATAATCATCTACAATTACAAAAACATATTTACTATGATTTATTGACAAAATTTGAGATGGACCAAATAAATCAAAATGAAATAATTCAAGAGGTTTTGAAGTTGAAATCATATATTTTAATTTAAAAGAACTTTTTCAAGTTTTCTAATTGACGTGCATCACATAAACTATCTACTTTAAAATTCATTTTAGGGAGACCTCTTACTAGATCATGTTTTGACAGTTTAGATAAGAGTTTGAAATTCAAATTCTCAAATCTCTTATGCCGAATCCAAGGGTCACTTGTATTTGCCAACAGACAAAGGTTATCATTTAAAACTTTCATACTAAGAATACAAATATTCTTTTTCCTGACTCCCTCAAATATTATGATTAAATTATTGTCTTCGACATAACATTTATCTTTTTCAAATTTAACTTTATATCCATTATCACAGAGTTGACTTGTACTTAGCAGATTATGATTTAGATTCTTAACTAGCAAAACTTTAGCAATAGTAGGAGTTTTAAAATTACCGACTTTGCTGATGTCAATCACGTATCCTTTTGAATTGTCTCCAAAGTTAACTAGTCCTCCGTCTCTGTATATAATATCATTCAGTATTTCTGGATTGCCAGTCATGTGTCTAGAACACCCACTATCAAGTATCCAATTTTTCTTTCTGAACTGCACAATTTGTCTATTGTGGATTGATTCTTCAACAGCCATAAAGCATGATACCTGCACATTAAACAATTTTGATAGATAACTTGAATTTGAATATTGATTGTATGTAGATTCATGAAACAATGATGATTTGAATATTTCTAAACTTGTTTTAACAAATATAGCCATTTTAAAAACTTTTTTCAAAAATTAGAGTATGAAACTTTGAAAACCTCGCTTTGATACCAATTGAAAGAAATGCGAATTACGGATCTCAACGCTAGGATTAACACTAGAGGGGAGTGAATAGAGTTTATAAAGAATTACTAAATCTTTTTGAGTTTATGTTAATTTAGACACAGATGTATGCAATCTACAGATACAGGGATAATCACAGAAACAAACACAGATGCAGAAATAAAATAAAAGCAGTAAAGGAAAGAACACACCGGATTTTATACTGGTTCGGAGTTACCCTACATCCAGTCCCGCAACACAAGTACGGATTTTCTTTCGAAAGCAATTGTACAATTACACCCTCGATTTCAAGGCTACGAGGTACACCCTCCAGAATTTCAATCCTCTGGGTAGAGATACTTGATTTCCAGGCTACAAGTTTACCCAATTGATTTACCAAGGCTACAATCACACCTTTTCTCGCTTGATTGATTTTCAAGGCCACGATCACATTTTTTTCTCGTTTAATAGATTACAAAGAAGTCTATAACTCTGAATAGCACTGAGAACCTTCTTGAGATAGTGATAGAGAATCAAACTAGAAGTAAAGAAGTATGATTCAATATTGATTTCGACAGAGTACTGGTAAGAGTATGTATTAAAAAATGTGGAAGAAGAAGAGGAGTGAAAAACCAGAAAATCTGATATAAAATTCATTGAAACTAACCCCTATTTATAGAAGAACAACAGCCATGTCCATTCATGAAGAGTTATGGCGAGTAGACACTTGTTTTGAAATTTAAATTTTGAACTCAACTGACACCATGTCGACATAGTCACCATAGGTATGTCGACATCCCAAAGCAATTTTTGATGATTTGATTTTCTTTGAAAATAACTTTTATCTTATATTAAAATTATTTTAAACTTTTCTAATATACTTGACTATAGTTAAAATCCATAAATATATATAGAAAATAATATGTATAAAACTTAACTATAATTTTATATTTAAATCTTAAATATAAATATTTAAAAGTTAAATATATTATTTTAAAAGATAGTTTAAAATTAGGAGTAATTTTGACTTTTGAAATTAAAGATAATTTTGAGGCTAAAATTATTTAAAATCGGGATAGAGGTTTTTGATGCTTTTAAAAGGAAGGTTTTGAAAACATGATATAATTTTGAAAAATCATTTTGAATAAAAAGTTAGTGAATACAAAACAATGTTACACTAAATTTTTCGTAGATTTCATCCTACTTAGGATTCCATCCCTTTGACATGCTCGAAGTGAATTCCATTCCACGAATAAATTGGATTTTAAGATGCCAAGGCATTTCTATGAGTTTTAACAAAATTTCTAATTAAAGAATAAATTACTTCAATTCTTGAACTCTTGATACTCATAAGTCTTTAATCTTGATATCTTAAATCTTTATACTGTACAATCTTCATTCTTGATACATGCATGTTTAAAATCTGCATATACATATATCTAAACTTATAATGTTAGTATTTATATTTTATAATTTATTCTAAGGTTGTTGTCATCAAAACAATCGTCTCACGGACTAACATTTACAAATACCTAAAGCGGTTATAAAAAACTATTATTTCTAACTATTATTCTAAGAATCAAAATCTATTCATTCTTCTTGACAATAACCTTGAGCGACTAATCGAGCTTTATTTCTAACTAACTCTCCTTGTTCATTCATTTCAATTTTATAAACTCATTTAGTTCCAATTATAGTTTTATTTTCGGGTCTAGGAACATGTTCCCAAACATCATTTCTAGTAAATTGATTTAATTGTTCTTGCATGGCCAAAATCCATGAATCATCGGTTGATGCTTCTTTTGGATTTTTGGGTTCAATAGTTGATATAAAAGCTACATTACTCATTTAACTTAGTAGATTTCTAGTTTTAACAAAAGATTGCATATCTCCCAGTATATTTTCTATAAGATGATCTTTTAAAAGTTTTGTCCTTTCATTAGGGTGATTAATTTCATTATTAGTTTCAATTGACTCTTGAAATTAATCTATCAAAATATTGTTTCAATATTCTAGATATACATACAATCAATATGAAATTAATCACCTTTATGTTTCAAAAATATTGTTCATGTAAATCTAGAATAATCATCTACAGTTACAAAAACATATTTACTATGATTTATTGACAAAATTTAAGATGGACCAAATAAATCAAGATGAAGTAATTGAAGAGGTTTTGAAGTTGAAATTATATCTTTTAATTTAAAGGAACTTTTTCTAAGTTTTCCTAATTGACATGCATTTCATAAACTATATATACTTTAAAATTCATTTTAGCGAGACCTCTTACTAGATCATGTTTTCATAGTTTAGATAAGAGTTTGAAATTCAAATGCCCAAATCTCTTATGCCAAATCGAAGGGTCGCTTGTATTTACCAACAGACACAGGTTATCATTTGAAGCTTTCATACTAAGAATATAAATATTCTTTTTCCTGACTCCCTCAAATATTATGGTTAAATTATTATCTTCGATGTAACATTTATCTTTTTCAAATTTAATTTTATACCGTTTATCACAGAGTTGACATATACTTAGCAAATTATGTTTTAGATTCTTAACTAGCAAAACACTAGCAATAGTAAAAGTTTCAGAATTACTCATTTTGTCGATTCCAATCACATATCCTTTTGAAATGTCTCCAAAGTTAACCAGTCCTCCGTCTTTGTATATAATATCATTCAGTATTTCTGAATTGCCAGTCATATGTCTAAAACACCCACTATCAAGTATCCATTTGTTCTTTCTGATCTGCACAGTTTGTCCGTTGTGGATTGATTGCTCAATAGCCATAAAGCATGATTCCTGCACATCAAACAATTTTGATAGATAGCATGAATTTGAATATTGATTATATGCAGACTCATGAAATAATGATGATTTGAATATTTCTAAACTAATATTAACAAATATAGTCATTTTAAAAACTTTTTTCAAAAATTAGATTATGAAACTTTGAAAAACTCGCTCTAAGAAATGCGGATTACGGATCTTAAGGCTATGATTAACACTAGAGCGGGGTGAATAGTGTTTATAAAGAATTACTAAATCTTTTTGAGTTTATGTTAATTTAGACACGGATATATGCAATCTACAGATACAGGGATAATCACAAAAACAAACACAGATGCAGAAATAAAATAAAAACAGTAAATAAAACAGCACACCAGATTTTATACTGGTTCGAAGTTACCATATATTCAGTCTCGCAACACAAGTAGGATTTCCTTTCAAAAGCAATTGTAAAATTACACCCTCGATTTCAAGGCTACGAGTTAAACCCTCCAGAATTTCAATCCTATGAGTAGAGATACTTGATTTCCGGGCCACAAATTTACCTAATTGATTTACCAAAACTACTATCACACATTTTCTCGCTTGATTGATTTTCAAGGCCACAATCACACATTTTCTCGCTTAATATATTACAAAGAAGTCTATAACTCTGAATAGCACTGAAAACCTTATTGAGATAGTGATAGAGAATCAAAGTAGAAGTAATTGAGTATGATTGATTTCGGCAGAGTAATGGTAAAAGTATGTATTACGAAATGTGGAAGAGGAAGAGTGAAAAACTAGAAAATCTGATATGAAATTTGTTGAAGCAAACCCTTATTTATAGAAGAACAACAATCATGTACATTCATGAAGAATTGTGACGAATGAACACTTCTTTGGAAATTTAAATTTTGAACTCAACTGACACCATGTCGACATGGTCACCATAGGCACGTCCACAATCCAAAGCAATTTTTGATAATTTAATTTTCTTTGAAAGTAACATTTATCTTATATTAAAATTATTTCAAACTTTTCTAATATACCTGACTATAGTTATAATTCATAAGTAAATATAGAAAATAATATATATATAATTTAACTATAATTTTATATTTGAATCTTAAGTATAAATATTTAAAAGTTAAATATATTATTTTAAAAGATAGTTTAAAATCAAGAGTAATTTTGACTTTTGAAATTAAAGATAATTTTAAGGGTAAAATTATTTAAAATCAGGATAGAAGTTTTTGTTGCTTTTAAAAGGAATGTTTTGAAAACATGATATAATTTTGAAAAATCATTTTGAATAAAAAGTTAGTGAATACAAAACAATGTTTCACTAAATTTTTCGTAGATTCCATCCTACTTATGATTCCATCCCTTTAACATGCTCGAAGTGAATTCCATTCCACGAATAAATTGGATTTTAAGATGCCAAGGCTTTTCTATGAGTTTTAACAAAATTTCTAATTAAAGAATAAATTACTTCAATTCTTGAACTCTTGATACTCATGAGTCTTTAATCTTGATATCTTAAATCTTTATACTGTACAATCTTCATTCTTGGTACCTGCATGTTTAAAATCTGCATATACATATATCTAAACTTATAATGTTAGTATTTATATTTTATAATTTATTCTAAGGTTGTTGTCATCAAAACAATCGTCTCACGGACCAACATTTACAAATACCTAAAGCGGTTATAAAAAACTATTTATAGTTGAAATATACTTTTTTACCACTACTTTTGGCAGTTGTGAAAGATCTTTTACAACTGCTACTGACGGTTGTAAAAGACTTTTTCACAACAGCTACTGCCAATTTTAAAAGACATTTTTACAACTGCTATTGGCAGTTGTGATAAAAAGAAATCAACATAATAAAACAAATTCTTGACACATTTTGCCACTAAAGCAAGCAATGGATAAGCATAAATAATAGAATAAAAATAATAATACACTATAATTCAACCATTACATTATTATCATCTACAAAACTGTATATCAGCTAACCAGATAACTGAATCAGAGCAAAACAAAAGAATACATTTATTTGTTTCAATCTCTCATACATACCGAGCTTTTTATACCAATGATTAATACCTTTATGTGCTAACATATTTTTATACAATAAAGTAGGTATGATTTAATTTTAAACTGTAACGCCCAAACAAGTACGTGCACTGATTACCAGAATAACGTATATTAGCATTGTTGGAGGTTTTTTGCTCTGATCGGGTCCAAGTTTCTCAAGTCAAGTAACTCCAACAGATCCCAATTTTACAAACCTTGTGACAAAATGCAAAATGTGAATTCAATTACTAATAAATTGTTTGCTCTATATCATCTAGATCCAACTACTAATAAATTGGTCATATAAAGCAATTGTAATCACCTCCTGATGATATAGTAACGTCTAGCTTCCTTCCCATGATTTGTTTGTGCAAAAATGGTTCTTTTATTAATAATAGATAATAAAAGTGGACTAATGGCTAGAATATAAAAGCTTTACTCGAAGTTCCACCCTAAATGGGCATGCCTATGAGACCGATTAGTCTTTGAGCCTGTTCTTAGTGTTAATGTAGATATCCATTCCGATTTGCATGGAAAATGTTCATTTCTTGAGTATGGTTTAGTCTGTACGATGCAGTTAATAAGTAATAAGAATCTTGAGTATACAAGGGAAAAAGGCTTCAGCTTTGAATTAGATGAACCTTTGGGCATTTTATATGAGGTACATAGCCTACTTTTTTCATAATCTGATAAAGTTCATTGTAATAGAGCATGCATGGGAGAAAAACAACATACGTGATAATGTTTGCATATAAATTGTATAAACTCTCGAAGTTTTCAGCAAAATTCAATAGTTTACTTCACTTCTGAGATCAAATTTCACTAAACTTTCTAGTCTACATATGAATCATATTTTATTATCATGTATCCACTGTGTCTATTTTCAATTGTTCCATTCAATGGTTCCTAGAATTCCATATGTACGTAATTAAAATACAGAAAGAAATTTGTTTTTAAAAAAAAAGCATTTTATTGTTTAACAAATTCTTCCTATAAAATTGCTTAAATAAAAAGAATACTAATCAACAAATATTAGGCATGAATCCTGTACATTGAGTGTCGTGCAAACCATGCCTAAGTTATATTAGAACCCTCAAAATATTGATATGATCCTAAAAAACTTGCAACTGCATTGAACAATGTGTTAAATGCCAAATACATAAAAGATTTAAAAGATTAGCAACCATTTGTGAAGAATGTGTACAGAACTGAATGAATATTAAAATCAAATAGCATTCATTAAGTACAATGTATACTTGAAGCAACCGATAACTACACCCTGCAACTAAACTAAAAACTAGCTATATTCCCGCAGCACACTTCACTTGAATTTCGAAAAGTATTAACAAATGCAAATACATTAAAAAGCTAACAACTATAAGCAATCTACATAATTTAAGTTCTTTTGCAACGCTATTTATGCCATGCAAAAACATCAAATATTTTTACTTTAGATATATAAATTAAAGCAGCAATAAAGTTAGGTTGTAGTGTGTTAAGAAACCAAAGCTGTTAAAGGCATAAAAGTGGTCAATGTAGAAGAAATGAGAATACCCAAGAACATTAAAATTCAATTCCCCAGCATCAAACATTAAGTGCATCTCAAATCGTTGCGTTACATACTGAATTTGTTCAAAATAACTTTCCAGTCATCCAATTCAAGCTGGATATTCAGCTGAACGTTCAGGATCCAATTCAGGATCCTGAACTGGACTTAGGCGCCCATTTAATGGACGCCCAAGCCTTGGCGCCCCCCTCCCTCCCTTCAAAATTTTGGAGGCATCAGACGCCCATAAAATGGGCGTCTGGCCACTGGGTGCCCAACCCAGATTCAGCGCTGAATATTCAGCGGGTTGAATCCACTGAAGATGCCCTAATACAAACTTGAAGTCTAAAAATAGCACAAAGTGTAGAAATTTACATAACAACCTGTCGTAACTACAAAAACAAACAAGTCGAACATTAAATAAACAATATTTGGGACATTAACAACACATCATTAATTCACTAATCCTTATTCATAATAAGAAGTTTGACATGACTAAACAGAAGAATATCAAAAGGAACAGCTTTCTCGTTACCAAAACAAATCAAATAAATACTACTGCATTATAATCTGAAAGCAATGCAAACAACAACAGGTGGAGAATGTAACCTTAAGTTCATGTTCAATTTAAATTCCATCAAAGTCAACATTACAATTGAGCATGTGTCAAGACCAGTGAAGGAGAAAGGGAAGTAAGAAAGTTCAAATAAATAAAAGTAGTTGTGATGGTTTAATGGCTGTATGACTAGTATGATGAAGACTACATCAGTGGAGAGCATGTTTAAACATAACTCCCTAAATCAATGTTACTCAAATTTTCCTGCAAAACTATATTTTGTTCAGGACCGAAAATGTCAAAAGCCCTCCATAAATTAAGTACATTTTGGTCAAGTTCAACAAGCTAGCAGCAAGTCAATACCAAAGATCAGTGCGTTGGAGTTACCTATTGCCCGTTGTCATCTGATTGGTCGAATTCTGTGAGTCTTCACGGCCACAAACCGCTTAATTAAAGTTGCGTCTGATTTGAATCGCCGTGACACTACCTAATCGTCATCGAAGTTGAGTCGCCACCATTGTCGAAGTTTGGAGTTGCGCCAATCATGTGTTGTGTTTGGGCAAGCTACTGCTCTCGCCTTTCCTAAGTCGTGAATCTAAATCATGTCTCCCTCGGTGGGATGCAACATAGGGAAAACTTGGGAATTTCATGAAACCCCATACTGAATTGGGAAATGGATGTGGGATTTAGAGAATGCGGAAGCGGTGGTTGGAAAATTTTAATTAAAAAAAAAAAGCGGGCACAGTGAAATTTATTGGTCAACCCGCCATAAAATTGGGTTACCGCTTCTTTTTTAACTTTAAAGTTTGTTGCTTTTGTTTGATTAAAGCTAATGAATGCAATTAAGGTTTAAATAATATATTTCAGTGTCATTGCATTATTTTTTGTAGCGATCGGACCACTCGACAATAGAATCAATTATGGTATTACAGGTAGCGTCGGTTAAGTCACTTAAGTATTTTTCTGACTTTAAAGTTCATTTATGCTAAAAAAAATAGAAAGAATGATGCTAAATTTTTACAAAAGAGGGAACTAACAAGTTTTTAGAATTTTTGAATATTTTATAAATTTTAAATATATTTAAAATAATTATTTTTATTTTTAATTTATGAAAATTTCAAAATTTTATAAATATTTTAAATTTAATTTAGAAAATTTTAAAATTTTAAACTTTTTGAAATATTAAATATAATTATCAACGATAAATATTAAATACTAAATATCAATAATAAATATTACTTCTTAATTATTAAAGATTTCTTATTAATCATCAATTATTGAACTTAATAATTAAATAGTAAATATTAAATATTAGTCTTAATTACTAATTATTACTTCTTAATTATTAATAGCAACTATTAATTATTAATTATAAATAATCATTATTAGTTATTAAATAATAATTATTATTATTTAATTATTAATTTTTTAATTATTGATTATTTAATAATAATTATTTAATATCAATTATTAATTATTAATTAGTAATTATATTTTTATTAATTATTTTTCTTAATTATGAAATATCAAATATTACTTTTTAATTATTAATATTAATTATTAATTACTACTTCTTAATTAATTAATAAAATAAATTGTTGTTTATTAAATATAAATAATCAATATTTATTATCAAATATTAATTATTATTATTATTATTATTAGTTTTTAATTATTTAATAATAAGTATTTAAAACTAGTAATTAATTATTATTTTTTACTTTTATTAATTATTACTTCTTAATTGCTAAATATTAAATATTACTTTTAAATTATTTATATTAATTATCATTTCTTAATTATTAACTATTGATATTAATTATTAGTTACTAAAAATTAAATTCTATTTAATAATTATTAATTACTATTTATTAATTATTAATTATTGAATAATAATAATTAACATAAATTATTAGTAGTAATTATTTCATATTTCTGGTTAATTATTAATTGCTATTATTTAATATAATTAATATTTATAATTAGTTTTTTGTTAATTATTTAATTATTAATTACTAAGTATTGTTATTTAATTATATTTATTAATTAATTATTACAACGGACATGCGAAAAATATTGTAAAGACATCTATTACAACTGGCAAAAAAGAAAAGTTGTTAACAATATGCATCTATTACAGCTGACAAAAAGAAAAGTTATAATAGACATCAATTACAATTGGTAAAAAATAAAAATTGTTAAAGATTGGCATCTATTCTAATTGGCAAAGAAGAAAGATTGCAATAGACATCTATTACAACTACAAAATAAGACAATTGTTAAATATAAGCTTCTTGCAACTTTCTGGAAAAAAAAGAGTTGTAAAAAATCTTTATTACAACTGACATTTTATGACTGTTGTAAAATTACAGATGTAATAGAGTATTTTCGTTGTAGTGCAATTACAGTGATGCTAATATTTTATCCGAAAGAGAAGAATTCTTTCTTGAATGTTGTTTTACTTCAAGTGGTTCAACTTATACCTAACAATGGCCTTAACACGACCACTGGTGTCGTGTTATTGACCATAATCAAAGTATAATTTAGACATTTAAGCCTCATGGTGTTCTCAAGTCAAAAGATTACTACCCATCATCATGTAAGATCTTCTACTTGATTAGTAAGCTATAGAAGACTGTCGGTAAGTCGTTCGATAATTGTTCCAAACAACTACAAATACATAAACTCTTAGCACCCTCAATGGTTATGAGTAATTCACCATTCATCATATAGAATGCGTTATGTAAACTACCCTCAACGGATATAATAATATATCGCTTTTGATGCATCTTGACTAGAAACATTTAAGGATGAATATTTATTTTATTTGTTTTAATATTTATGATTAACCGCAACCAATTAAATATATTTTCAAATGATTTTCATGTGTGTGTATTTAAAACATTAATTATATCTCATTATAGCATTATAACGATATATATGGTAGAAAATAAAATCAAAAGGTTACTTTATTTTAAAAAGAATTCGTTATAAGAGTTAAGTTATATAATTAAATCACATATTTGTTATGAACAAAATTCTAGAAGCTATAAATTTTATTAATACAAGTACTAGAAGAGTTACTATAAGTTGAGATGTAGAGTTTGATAAAGAAAACACGTGGGAATATGGTTCTAAAAGAAAAGGCTAGAGTTTAAATATAGCTCATTGTTTGATGAAAAAGGAGAAGACACAGTACAACCTACCACTCCACCCCCGACACCTCAACCACAAAATGCACAAGTTGGTGACGCAAGTACTACTGAAGAGACACAGTGATTCAAAATTAAAGCATGTGCTAATTGTATGACACTACCGAGGTCCGAAGAGATACCACATTCGGGTAAATTTACTTATCGCTTATTTGCGGAAAGTCGGCCTGTGTGATATGATTATGTCATTTGTGAAGAGTGGAGCTACAATGAATAAAGCAATCAAAGCAAATAAGAGCTACTTGGGAGTTAGCATCCTTAAGTGAAGGCGAGATAGAAAACTATAATGCGAGAGTGATTGCCAAAGCGTACAAGCAAAAGGTCAATAATCTTATTTTCCATAATTGGAGCAAGCATGTTGCTGCTAAATATCATACCATTCGAAAGTTCATACCCAAGAAAAAAAGTGAGGCTTGAGTACGAAAATCACAATATCAAATTGCAATATGTGTAGGTCAGTTTTAGACGTTGGTGTTTTTTTGAAAGTTGCACTGTTCTCTTAAACTAGTGAATGGGTTTAAAGGTATGTTAAAATAAAACTAATTTAATGAATAGTTACGTTATATATTACAATAACAATAAACATTGAAATATGATAATGAATACTAATTAGAATAATAACGGTTTTATTAAACTAACGGTTATTAAATATTTATTTAATAAATTAAGAAGGTAGATTATACATTTGACCATCAGTTAAGCTTTAACTGGTAGACTCACTCAATCCATTTTATGTAACTAATATACAAGTAATAAAAGAAAAAGGGGTTTTCTTATGTAAATTTTCTTCCCTCCCATTAGATTTTTCGACAATATTAGGTTAACAAATGTAGGCAGAGTTTAGTTCTTTTTTTATTTTTTGTTTTTGTCGAAAAACGTACACACAACAAATGTATGTCTTAAAAAACAATCAATTTGAAATGAATCTAACATATAACATTGAAAACAAATTTATTTTATATTTTATGCTTTTGAGAAATAACAGAAAAATGAAAAATAATCCATCTCCTCAGCGTCCATCTATTATGTTCGTCGTTTCTCCATCGTCATTGTAATAACATAAAATTTTATATTTATTTTCTGTTATTCTCATGCTTTGTTATGTATGTTGAAAAGCAAAACACATAAAATAGAATCTAACAGACTAGTCGTTTGTTGAAAATAAATGTCTAAAAGATATATTTTCATATAAGAATTGGATGTAAGGTTTTTCTGGACGACTAAAAATATTTGAAGTTTGCAAATAGCAAACTCTTTTTTATGTGGATGTATGTTTTATGCCATTTTCTAATGTTAGATAATAATTGTTTTGAAAATGAATATTGTATTTTCAACATATATCTAAAATGCACGTGAGAGGAGAAAAGATGGAAAATGATCTATTTGAAGAGTTTTAACGTACAAAATTCAAAATATCTTTTATGTTTATTTCCGGTTTTTGAATATATTAAAAACTATCTTTTGCGTTCACCTGCTTTCTTTCGCTGGAGTGTCATGGATTTTAATTTTTTTTTTAGAGGTAAAGCTAAATGTTACCTTAATTTTTGTTTACTTTTCTCACAGGATAAAAAAACGTAGGGTCAGTAGAGAATGCCTGAACACAACAGTTTATGGAAACATAAATTAGAAGATAGGTCAACCCAAGCGCAGAGTTGGTGGATGAAATGCACAGAGGAGTTAACACCAAGATGGCAAGGACCTGCATGTTCTGCGGTACTATGCATTTATATAACATGTTTTGAATAATAAATATAGATAGATGGACGTATACTACTTCTATACTTCCTATCCCTATGCTATTCATAAATAAATATATCATGATGGCAATTTCAATTGCAGGACAGGACAGGGCAGGACAGGACAGGAGTAGACCTCTGTGCCCAGCTTCCTTACAGGTTTACGTAGTACTACTACTCTACGCTCCTTCCTTCAGTTTACTTAATTCAACACTCTTTCTATGCTTTAATTTACTCTTTATTATTATTATTATTTGTTCATCCGATGCACTACTACTGGGTTTTGTTATTTGGGCCTGATGAAAGGGTCAAAGAAGCTTTCAAACTTTAGTATCTCAGGCCTCCTCGGATAAGACGGTGAATTGACAAATAAACCAAATAAATAGATCGGACTGAAAGAGATGTAATGATATAGGAACAATGTAAAGTACGAAATGGGCAATTATGGATTGGATGATGTTTGACAAGATACGTGAAATATATTAGTCGGAATAACAAAAATAGCTGGTGAAGTTAATTGATGGTTAAGGCGAAAATGAGAGGAATAAGTGGCCCCGTTGGTGCATGGGATGCGAAGACAGGTAGAATAACCAGTCGTAGTCGCAGTCGGCCAAAGTGACGGCAATGCTCATGCACATATATATACTTGCTTCCTACACTGGGACCATTTTATTCAATTTTTTTTTTCCTTTCAAGTGTATATAGAAGCAAATATTGACCGGGCAAACTTCAACTTGGTCAAAACATGGACTTGTCTTTAACTTCTTTTGACATGTATTGGTGGCACTCCGAACATAAAGTACAATCTTGCATGTGATCTTTCCATTCCTTTTTTTAACATTAAGATACATTCTTTTAAAGCGATTTGTTTTGGTCGTGGAATTTATACCTTTGCACATTTTATTTTCCATCCTCGCTATTTATATGAGTTAATGTTTATATACCCTAATGTTGTCCCCACTATATGATAGGACTACATAAGTTAATGGCATAACTATGCTTTCAAAGAGAGTCTACAGTGCAAAAATAAAATAAAATGTAAGCATAACAAATAAGAGCACAGAAAAATAGTTTACAACAAAATTCCACTGCTATTTTCACTATAAGAACGGCAACAGTTAGCGACGGCTTTTAGCCGTCGCCGGACGTCGCTCGCCGTCGCTCGCCGACGCTAAAAGCCGTCGCTATAGATGTCGTCGCCCAATAGTGTAGCGACGGCTCCGTCACCAAAATAGCGACGGCTAGCGACTGCAAATGTGCTACGTGGAAATTTTTCCAACGTCTAAATGCCGTCGCTAGTCGTATCTCGCCGTCGCTAACCTCTATAATTTGGCCGTGGCTAGCCGTCGCTAATCTGTGCAATTTGGCCGTCGCTAGCAGTCGCAAAACTGGGTAAATTTTCAGTGCACATGCACAACCCATATACACCTCAACCAATCTGAACCAAACCACTATACACTATAGTCATCAAGTATAACCATCATATATCCATCATATAACATAACTATACATTCAAACAATATAAAATCCAACCAAATCTCATTTTCAAATCCAATAATCGGAATATGTAAATAGTAAACCGAAATTTCTACATAATATCCCGACATATATATGCATAATATCCAACGAAATCCATCAACTAGAAGTCATCAAAATATATGTACATAATATCCTGAAATATATATACATCATACCAACCAAAATGTGTATATACCAAACTATCAGCAAACAAACATACCTACTCCTCGCCATCGCTGCCGTCCTCTCCAGACATCCTTCCATGCTGTTGCAAATAGGCCGCAATCCGCTCATCCAGCTGTTACTCAAAGAAACTCTTCCTCCGATCATTTATTTCTTCAACTGTCGCCCTCAACTGAGCAATCTCCGCCTCTTGCTGCGACCTCCTGTATGCACTCTGCATTCTCATGGCCTATAAAATAATTCATAATTATTTATATATTAGCATATATATAATATTATTAAAATTGTTAAACTTATATATTAGTACATGTCAAATTTACCTCCACATTTCTATAGCTATACCGTCGACTGGTCCGAGAAGGCGGGTCAATAATAGCATCCCAAATATGGTTCTCCTCCTCTAACGTAAGCTCTTGCCGACCAGTGGACTGTGCTACACGAGCCCGCTCTGCTTCGTACCTCTCCTGCGATTACAAACAATTGTTTTACACGATAAAAACCGAATTTCAAAATTTTGAAAATACAATAAGACAAAATATTGTTATTAACAGTAAATTAATTTACCATTACGGATTGTGATTTGTCATCCGTCCACTCGTACGAAACATTGCCCTCTTCGTCGGTCCTCTCCAAGGCATGTGTGGCCTTGAACAATTCGGCCATAGTGGGCTCGCGGTTGTATCTCGCGGCCTGAAAATATATAAATATTATTACTAATCTGATTATAAAATATTGTAATAAAATGTAAACACAGTTTATAAATTTAACTACCAGCTCTCTCTTATGCTCCTGAAAGGATTTGGAGCCACCACGGTGCAATGCAGGATTTTTATTCCTGTTTGCCCGGTTCCGCGCAGATAGCTCCTACAAATTAAGATAAATTATCACGTATATATCTTGCGAGATTTAAATTAGGTTTAAATAACAAAGCAAACATATGTTACTTACTTTTACTGCCGGACTGTCTCAAAGCTGAAGAAAATCATTCCATACACCCTCGCCCATCCAGTTTGGTTTTTTTCCTGAATTTTTGGCATTGGACAGTGTATCCCTGTAATTTTTTCTCATTCGTTTGTTCCAGCGATTTAAAAAAATGTCCAAGTCATCAGGGTCGACGCGGACTGCAGCCTGTAAATTTTAAGTTATAAAGATTATATTAATTTACAACTGAAATTCAAACTACTACTTACAAGTAAATCCGCTTGTATGACGTTCTTGACATGAGGGGGGATGTCGTCCCAGCGAGCCCAACAACCATGCATCCGGCTCTGAAAAGCCTTCCTCGAAACCTGTAAAATATAATCTGATGGCTCCACCTCAAAGCCACTGCAAAAGTTATGATATACATGTTTAGTGGATTTTAAAACTTATACTTTAAACAAAATTGATACTTACCCAGCACTTTAGGAACAACTTCTGCAATCGGACGTAAGTCCGGTGCAGTGCCACTACCACCTGCACGGGGAGATGGGGATGGCGTGCCGCCACCACCTCCACTCTGTCTCCTGCCAGACATATCTGCTATTGAAAAACAATATATCACAGAACAATTATACAAATTCACTACTACATATCATGTTTCAATCACTTTCACAGAAACAATTATAAAAATTTACTAGTACAAAACATGGATAAAAATTATATAAATAATCATCACAGAACCATAATAGAAATTCACTACTACATAGCATGTTTCAATATTCACTTTCATAGAACAATTATAAAAATTTACTAGTACAAAACATGGATAAAAATTAACTAAATGATCATCACAGAACAATTACAGAAATTTACTATTACATCGAATGTTTCAATCACTATCACATAACAATTATATCAATAACGATCAGTCTTCATCGTTTTCTGATTCAGATTCAGTCTCGTATTATATTTCATTTTCTTCGGTACTTTCAAATGCATCAAATAGGACGTTCGATTCATCATTCAAATGCCCTACATCAATATCATCAGTTATTATTATTTCTGTATTTGATTCAAGATCGGCTTGATATGCTGCTTCATCCGGAATATTATTTCCATCAATCGTAAACCTTGGTTTCGTTTTGAAAACAGCGGACCAATCCGCTTTATCCTTTTTCAAAGATGGATACGAAGCAAAATAAACTTGTAACGCTTGCTTGGCTAACACAAAAGGATCGTATTTATAGTAGTGTGATGTATGCCTTATTTCAATAAGTTTGTACTCTTTATACACGTTGATTCCGGAACCATGAACGTTACTGAACCAATTGCACTTAAATAAAAAAAACATTTTCTAAAGTTTCAACATAATATGTCAATTCTATAATCTGTGTTAAGACGCCGTAAAAATCTTTTAAATGCTCATCTGGATCATCACTGCCTTTGACAAATACCGCTGTTATATGTTAATTTTTCAGCACCGTAATCTTTTGTGTTGAACTTAAACCCGTTGACGAAAAATATTGGATAAGTCTTCACATTTCTTTTCGGTCCAATTGCAAGATGTCTTAAGCCTTCATCAACGACACAGTTTCTTGGCTCATAAACATAGTTCAAAAACCATTTGGCAAATTCTTTACTGAGATCGCCAGATGGATACTGTGATTCGTAGATACTGCATATATGTAATATGTGTTATTATTATTATGTACGTACAAGTAAATTACAAGTGAATTAACTATTACCTGACAAATGGTGCGACTTCGACACAATTTAAAAGAACATACGTGTGCGCTACATGGTGGTCTCTATCGTCCAACCATATTTTCACACATTTTCCACCAGGTCTACCATGTTGTCTAAAAACAGATAACATTGTTTGAGAAGAATTTTGTTCAATGACTTCCTCATTTCGAGGAACAGTTACAAACGATAAGTTCACATCGTCCTTAAAGTAGTGAGAGAAAAACATGAGGCTTCTTCTTCAAGATACGATTTGCATATCGAACCCTCAACTTGGGCTTTTTGTCGAATCTTCTTCTTCAGATGATTCAAATACCTATTAAGATATTTATTACATATTTAGATATACAAATTTAAATTTGAAATTGACATGAACATTGCATATGTTAATATACCTCTCAAATGGATACATCCATCCATATTGCACAGGACCTCGAAGAAGTGCTTCGGATGGAAGATGAATAGGTAAATTCTCCATTACGTTAAAGAAACCAGGCGGAAGTATGTTCTCCAGTTTGCATAGCAATATGGGTATTTCTACTTCAAGTATACGTATACGGTCCACCTTTAATGTTGTCGAACATAGCTGTTTATAAAACAAACATAACTCTGTTATGACGTTCCATACTTTTACGGGCAACAGTTCTTTGAAAGCCACGGGGAGTAAATATTCCATCATGATATGACAATCATGACTTTTCATCCCACTCAATTTACTATTTTTGAAGTCAACACATCTACGAAGATTGGAAGAAATCCCATCGGGAAATCTTAATTTTTCCACCCACTTTAGCACGACTTTTACTTGCTTATTGTCTAGCTCATAGCATGCTTTCGGTTTTTTATTGTCATTAGGCTTCATATGAAGTTCCAGGCGCTTACAATAGTTTGCTATATCAAACCTCGAATTCAAATCGTCCTTGGTTTTGCCCTTTACATTCAAAATTGTATTAAACAGATTATCAAACACGTTCTTTTCGTTGTGCATCACGTCAATATTATGTCGGAGTAAGAGATCTTTCCTATATGGTAACTCCCAAAATATGCTTTGTTTGCACCAATTATGAATGCCTGACTTTCCTGGGATTTCAGTCTGGACTCCAGTTTCATGTATCTTTGGATTGTCTCTTACAATTTCGTATATTTCTTCGCCTGACCAAACCTTAGGTGGTTTCAGATTCTCTTCTCTGTTAGCTATGAAAATTTTCTTATCTCTTCTAAAACTATGATTGGGATGAAGAAAACACCGATGACAATCAAACCACGAAACTTTCTTCCCATATCGTAACAAAAATGCTCATATTTCTTCCATACAATAAAGGCATGCTAGATGACCGGCCGTACTCCAACCAGAAAGCATCCCGTATGCAGGAAAATCATTAATCGTGCATAACAAAGAAGCAAATAGCCAAAAAAAAAAATTTCGTTGATACATCGTAAGTTTCGACTCCATCATTCCACGGTTTCTTCAACTCTTCGATCAATGGTTGTAAATAAACATCAATTCCTTGAGTTGGATCATGAGGGTCGGGAACGACAGTGGTGAGAAACATATATGGTGTTTTCATACACATCCATGGAGATAAATTATACGGAGTAACGATAATTGGCCAGGATGAATATTTACTACCAAACTGTGAAAATGGTGAAAATCCATCCGTACATAAACCAAGTCTGACATTACGACTTTCCGCAGCAAATGCGGAATAAGTCGTATCGAAATATTTCCATGCTTCACCGTCGGATGGATGTATCAAAGTTCCTTTTTCCGCTGTTCTCACACTATGCTATCGCATATGACAGGCCGTAGCAGAAGACGCATATAATCTTTGAAGTCTGGGAGTGATGGGTAAATAATGCATTCTCGTGTACGGGACTTCTTTCCCTTTCTTCTTTCTTGGTTTGTATCTTTCTTCGTTACATATTTTGCATTTTCTGAAGTCGACGTCGTCTTTCCAATACAACATGCAACCTTTCACACATGCATCTATCTTCTCGTACGGTAGACCGAAAGCGGACATCAATTTTTTTACTTTATAATGACTATCGCACATCAGATTGTTGGGTGGCATGTGTCGTTTTGCAGCTTGTACAACTGCTGTAAATGCAGCTTCCGTAAGGTTGAATTTTGATATCATAGTTATGTATTCGGCGGTTACTGAAAGTTCGGTTCCGCTTTTACATCCGTCCCACAACGGCCTCTTAGCAGAATCCAACAAATCGTATATTTTTTTAGCTCCCGCAGTCGGTTCTTCTTCGACATTTTCGTCTTCATCGACAGCTTCCGTTGTAGGAAACATTGATCGTGCTGCATCATCCACCATATTTTCTATCGGATTCGTCATCATATTACCGTCCTCTAAAACTTCAGTATTAGGTGCAGGTTCAACAAGTTCTCCATGACGATCCCAGAAATAATAATCAGGCACGAAACCATATTGATACAAATGTACTTCAACTATATCCGGTTTTCAATGCTTCAAATGTTGGCACTTACTACACGGGCAACGAATTTCTGTATAGTTTCGGCTATTAGATTTAGCAAATCTAATAAATTCATGTACACCGTTGTAGAAATGTTCCTTTATTGATGCTTTCTTTCCAGTTCTGACTTCATACATCCACGTACGGTCGAGAAAATAATTGAACATTTTTCCTGATTTGAAAATGTATGTTAGATAATTTAAATGATTAATTTACAACCATTCTCCATTGTAAAAAGTTCATCGTTCCAGAAAAATCAAAATATAAACTTCACTTTATTTTTTTATTTTTGGGTATTTTGATTTTCACTTCGGTGGTCAGTCATCCTACTTCCCATTACAAACACAATAATGTAATTACATTTTATAAATCATTTCAGATTAAACGGTTCAACAAAATTTCAGCAGCACTTCCCTTATGCTCCATGTATCGTACACAAATGCGTGTACACAGGGAACGTAAAGGAAGTGCTGTCGAAATTTTATAACCGTTTAAAATGAATTGATTTATAATATGTAATTACTTTATTGTGTTTGTAACTTGTCCAATACAGGGACAAATCCGACAAATACTGTATCAGATGAATATAAATGTCTGTTCCGTTACAAAACGAACATCCATATAACGATCATATACAACACTTGCCAGACGGGGTCAAAGACAATCTAAGGGATAAAGAAATTTCTTTAAATTTTATCAAATATTATTGTTCTTTTCAAATTTTGACAATGTTTCGACTATTTGTATTTTATTTCAAAAATTTGTGTATTTAAATTTTAGTTCAACATTCAATTAACAATTTTACTTCAATATTAATTTCTTTATTTTTTTTTAACGACATAGATTTTATGTGACTATTTGTTGTTGTTATATTCATTTCTTAATTTCTTTACAAAATCGATTTTAGTACAATATCAGTTGTTTTTAAAGTCGTTTCCTAATTTTTTTCAAATAAATTATATATTTGCAGAATTTTTAATGTTCTCATATTCATTTTTTAATTTTTTGTACAAACTTTATTTTTTACAATATATACAACCTTTTGCATTTTGTCCGTCGCTAGCCGTCGCGATTCATCGCTAAAATTATCAAAACGGCAATCGCTAATCGTCGCTAGCCATCGCTCAATCAACAGGGTAAATAAAA